>CM053166.1:15757500-18257500 GCA_028571685.1 Heterohyrax brucei | reverse complement strand
GCCAGAAACAGCTGTTATGGGAGGGAGTGATGTTGACCAGTTGGATCAGTCTCAAGTGGAGGAACTGAATTTCTCCATTTTGAAGAAGAGCTGAAAGAAATGTGCAGTGCAGCTGGATCCTGACTTTTCTAAGAGCCAAGTAGTTGTCCAATTAAGACAGAAAGAACTCAACTTGGAACAGCAAGGGTGTGTTTGATCCCGACAGCTTAGGCCACAGGTATTTGGAAGGCTATACTGTGCCTCCACCTTTTGGGAGCCCTTCCAGCAGCCATGCAGGGGTCAGCCTAATCAATGTGGTGCTTCTGCTTCAGTGATTTCCACCACTGTGGTTGTTCTCTGTGCATATCAAAATGACTGACAATTAGCTGCTGAGCGAGTAAACAAAGCCCGAACAGAATTTAAATCCCCTACTAATGAGTAGCAGTGTTTGTCAGGAGAACACTGTTGTTTATTCCATTCAATTTCACATGCAAAAATATTATCTGGCATTTTCCTCATCATGCGAGAGGGGAGGTGGGGAAATCAGAGATGGAGATACATGCAAGTAGGCCAAAATGACAGGTGTTATAACTTCCAAATACATCTTTAGCCAAGTTGTAAATCAAATTGTTTTAATTTATTTACTGTTTAACTATTTATTAAGTCAGAACATTTATCTGCCGATCCCTGAACAGAGCATCTAAGTAAGTTCAGTTCAAGAGGAGATTTCAGCCAGTCAGTATCTATTTTGGGTGCCTCCTCAAGTCAGATGCTATCCTGCAGGGTCGCTGTGAGTCAGAATCAACTTGATGACAGTGGGTGGGAAGGCCAGACTTGGTCATGTTCTGTCATGGATTATCAATAAATATCAAATACTGTATAGGCTCAAAGTATTCCTTCTTTGCACTTTGATTTTATCAAGCTTTATAGTACATACTTAAGCCAGCAATCCCTTGCATTTGTTTGATTTTATATCCTTGCTTTGTAGTACATATGATTTAGAAAATGCAAGGTATTTAATATGTTTCCTTTGAACTTCGTGCCTCTGGTTTACAGACCACTTATGTTTTCATTTTTTGAATTAAGAAAGAAGATTTTGAGTTTTAAAATTTTCTTTCATGAAAAATTGTGTTCTCTCTCATGCCCACTTGCATGATAGGATGCAGCTTTAGGGCTGGCAAAGTGGGATCCCAGAGCTGTGTGCTTGCAAAGCTCTCTTGCAGAGGCACGAGAGTGGAAGCATAGGATAGAGGCTTACCTGTGAGAATCACCTGGGGGGCTTTTCATTGCCATTGAAAATATACACAGGAAAACACATACCAATTCAACAGTTTCTACATGTACAACACAGTGACATTGATGACATTCTTCAGATTGTGAAACCATTCTCACTCTCCTTTTCTGATTTGTTCTTTACTGTTCCCTAAGTTTCTTATCTAGTCTTTTGAGTTGATGTTGCTGATTTGATCCCAGGAGCACAATGCTCATGACAGGCATTCTTTACTAGTAAAGCTAGACTGTTGTTTGGTTTAAAGAAGGCTTGAGGGAATATGTTGAGTTCATGGTTTCAGCCTTAAAGATTGTCTCAGGGCAGTAGTTTCAGGGGTTCATCCACCTGGAGAGCTTTTAAAAATTCCAGAACAATTAAATCAGAATTGTTAGGTCTAGGAGCTAGGTGTCAGTATTTTTTAAAGCTCCCCAAATATAGTGGCTTTAAATGTTTATCAAAAAATTCTTTTTTACTCTCTCATCAGGAAGTAGAACCTGATCTTCCCCTTCTTGAGACTGGCTGGGCTTAGTGGCTTGTTTCTAATAAAGGGAATATGGCAGCAGTGACTGTGCATGACTTCCAAGACTAGGTGATCCAGTATACTTAGGCCTTCTCCTGGCTTGCTTTCTTAGATGACCCACTTTGGGGGAAGCCAACTACCATGCTATAAGCACACTCAAGTAGTCCTCAGGAGAGTCCTACGTGTACGGAACTGAACTGTGGCCACCCACCTACAGCCCGCGAAAAAATGAGGCCTCCCACCCACAGCCCGCAAGGAAGCGAGGCCCCCTACCTAAAACCAGCAAGAAAATCAGGCCTCCTACCCACAGCTAGCAGGGGAATAAGGCCACCTACCCATAGCCAGCAGGGCAGTGAGGCCTTTTGCCAATAGTTAGATGACCAGGTGTGCTCAGAACGGACTTTCCCATTCCAATAATTCTGTAATCTTATGTTTGGAGGTGTAGAAACATTTTTGCTTGGGACACAGTAACAGCTCTATGGAAAAACATAGTATTGCTCTAACTTTCTGTTTGTTTAAACTTAATTTTCAGGAGAGAAATCTCATAGGAGAAATTGCAGAAGTCATTAGACACAAATTTCCTCAGTTTTCTTGTCGTCAAACTGAATTTGTATGCTATCTTTCCTCTCCTCTGGAAGTTATTCTTGAGAGTTGATGTTTTCTTATCTTAGGCTGGAACCCTGGTGGTGTAGTGGTACTCTTTTATAGTAACTAGGTAGAAATTGGAGTCTGTTATTCCGAGAGGTAGTTGAATAAACAGACATATTTGACTTAAAGAGGTGTCTCTAGCTGGTGGTCAAATACCAAGTCAGCCATCCTATGACCCCTTGATATCATTTACAGCATGTTGTTGACATGGAAAAGCTAGACTCCAAGACCTTTTCTCTTACTGCTACCTAAGCATTCTGTTTTTTAATTATATTTATGGTTTTTTTTTTAACTGTGATTCAGTAAAAGTTACCCAAGTGTTCTTGAATTCTCATTATTTTGCCAAGTCAGAAAGGCATATTTAGTCAAAGAGCTTAATGCCATTTTCCCAAGGAAGCAGAGTAACAGCCATCATCAGATGGGAGAATCACTGTAGCAGGCTACTATCCATCTCATTTGTACTCTTTCTCACACTCACCTTTTAGACCGTAAACTACTAACCCAACTACACTGGACTTTTCCATCGCACCCTGTGCTGTGCCTATTCTCTTCTTAGCAGGTTTTTCCTGGAAGAGCTCACCCACAGCCATACCTGTATGACTTAGTAAGCCAAACCAAAAGGCAGGTGAAAGCTTTGGAGACTTTGGGGTTACTGATAATTAATTGAATCCAGGTTCTGCCACTTAATAGCTATCTGACGTTTGGAAAGTTATTTGACCCAGAATCTCTCCTCATCAGTAAAGATCTTACACTGTTCAGAGCTGTTTGGGAAATTAAATGAAATAATTTTGAAATATGTTGGCAGTCCCATTACCTTGCATATCACACACATGAATGATATATGTAACCCCACTTTCCTCCTTAGAGCCAAACCCATGATTCCAACTGCATATCTCAAGGGCATCTGATTTTTACCACGTTGACTCAACTGGTTATCTTTTCATCCTTTCTCCTCTAGTTTTCTCTACTTTAGTTAACAGTAACATCATTCAGTCACCCAACCTAGAAACCTCTGTATCATTTTCCATCTTTCTCTCCTTCAGTCTCCATTCCCAGGATCTGTTAGCAAATTCTGTGGATTCTGTGTCTTAGGTGGATAGTTTGAACATAGAGTAGTCTATTGTCTCACAGTTCAGTAGCTAGAAGTCTGAATTTAGGGTGCCAGCTCCAGGGGAGTGCACTGTCTCTGTGTTGACTCTGGAGGAAGGTCCTTGTGTTGCATCAGTCTTCCTTTGGTCTGGGAGCATCTCAGCACTAGAACCTCAGGTCCAAAGGATGTGCTCTGTTTCTGGTGCTGCTTTCTTGGGGATATGAGGTCCCGAGCTCTCTTCTTGCTTCCTTTTCCTTTTACCTCTTGTAGAATAAAAAGTGGTACAAGCCACACCTCAAGGAAACTCACTCTACATTTGATCAGAGAGGTTACCTTAGTAAGGGTCTTACAGTCCCACCCTAATCCTTTTTTTTAAAAAAAAGAATCATAATCCAATCTTGCCCTATTTACTGCAGGCAGAGAATAGAATTTACAGCACAGGAAAATCACAAAATGGAGGACAACTATGCAATGTCAGGTATCTTGGCCCAGCCGAATCACTACACATATTTTTGGGGACACAATTCAGTTCCTGACTTTGGTCATGGACACAATTCAATCTGCCCTTTGGCCTCTCCAAGATCACATTATTGCAACGTGAAAAACACATTCTGCCCACTGTATCGTACTTAAAGTCTTAACTCTGAGTCCAGAATCTAAAAATCCTTCTACACCTGTGAAATTGAGAATACAAGTTATTTGTTTCCAAAGGTACAATGGCAGAACAGGTACAAGCTAGACATTTCCATTACAAATGGGAGAAATTGTAGGGGGAAGAGATAACAGGCACAAAGAAAATTCGTCAGAATACATTACATTAGCCCTCAAGGCTGAAAATAATCCTCCATTCTCTGAAACAGTTTACACTATGGCCCTGTCCTCTAGACTATAGGTATTGGCCACACTCTTTGAGTTCTGAGTGGACTGCCATCAGCCCTGGACTTTAACTCTGTCTTCTACCCCCGCTAAGACAGCAACTCTGCTCCCTTGGCTTAAGGCACACCTTTCTCCTAGTCCAGCTGTGTGGAGATCTTACCACCCTGGCCCTGGCAGGCCCATTCTTCTGCCCCTCAGGCATAGCAGCCCTGCCCCCTCAACTGTGGGTGGCAGATCTGGCCCCATCTTGCTGGGACTCATGAGCAGCAGCCCCGTACTCTGGAGTGGAGTTGGTGAATATTTGACTGTTTGAAACCTAAGAGGCTTGGCCCCACTCCTTGAAGCCTCAGAGGCCATGGCTCCAACCTTAGAATGCCAGTGTGCATGACTCCACCCTTAGTAATGCCAGATACCATGGTTCCACCCTTTGAAGCCCCTGAGGTCCTGACCCTACCTTTTGAGACTGAGGCAGCTCACCTCCCTATGCTCTTTGTCTCTTTAGCTTCTACTTCCTGTGGCCTTGGCCCAGGACTTACGCCCACATCTGCCCTCCTGGGCAAGTGTTCCAAAGTTCAGTGGCTCCGCCGATAAGTGCCTAGAGATACCCCATTTCACCAGGAAGCCTCCTTTACACAGGCACTGAGCTCTCTTGCTCTGTGGGTTGGCTCCAGCACTATCTCTCATTGGTCTCCTTAGTTCTCCTGCTGCTGGTTCTCTGTTGCTGCTGCTTGTCTGTCATTGCTGGTTTTGAAAATCTGAATACATAGAGAACCAGCAGTGGAAGGTCAGCAGGTCAGAGAGCAGGGTTCCCACTTGCAGGCTGTGAAGGTTGATGAATCCTGAGATGGCAGGCAAGACTGCAGGGTTTCTCCTGATTCCCGTAGTTGCAGGGGCTAGTGAACGTAAGATCAGCAGTTCAGGGCACAGAACTTTTGCAGGCTCTAAACATCCACAAACCTCAAGAACACCAGGTAACCTGCTAACTGAAATCCTAAGAACTAGATGTCCGAAGATAAGAGACAGAGGCAGCTGCTGCATCCACAACAAGCCAGAAAACCTTTATGAAGTGAGCAGGAAGGAAGTAGGTGGCAGAAGGAGGAGAGACGAAGGCTGGGGTGGCAGTCAGGTACTGCAGACCCTGCCCCTGCCAGTATCACTCAGCAGATTCCCTCATGGGGGGTGATCACAACATTATACAGCTGTCAAAACACTGAGAATCATGGCCCAGCCAAGATGACACACAATCTTAACCATCACATTCTGTCTTTAAAATACTATCAAAATATATCTGTTCCTCTTCCTCCCCACTTTTACTACCTTGGCTTTGGCTCTTCTTGTCGTATTACCTGGGCCATTGCTTAGCTCCATGTAAACAGAGGCATGTGACTGCTGTGCCTCCACACAAAACACATTTGTGATAGCATCCTAAAGCCTACAAGAACAGCTTATGAGTTTATTAGGGCACACAAAATCCTCTACATTCTGGCATTAAATTTGTGTTCCAACCTCATTTCCCATAATCAACTACCACTTCTCATCTCCTGCCCTTTACACTTTCCAACCCACTTCCTTCTTCAACCCAATATCACTTCTTCCACAAAGTCCTTTATGATTTTCTGACTCCCTCAAACAGAAGTAACCATTTCTGCTATAGTTGCAAAGCACAATTTTATAAAGCTCTTCTAAAAGCAAAAGAAAGAAAAATCATGCATAACCTTTTGAGTTCTCATGTGTAACTCAAGATTTTAATTTTCATCTTTGTTGCCTGTATGTCTGTCGTGAATTGAATTGTGTCACTCCAAAAATGTGTATAGCAATTTGACTAGGCCATGATTCCTTCTACTGTGTCATTACCCTCCATTTTGTGATTTTTCCTATGTTGTAAATCCTAAGATCTTCCTGGATTAATATGCCAAGCCAAGTTAATATGAGGTTTGACAATTAAGTTTGCAAACTCACACTAGAAAAAGCTCTACATGCCTTATTGCTGAAAATCACTGTGGTCACCTTTGAAGTACTCCCCTTGGGAAGCTATGCACTAGTTCACCCTTCAGAGCAATTTTGGAACTCTTACTGGAATGACCATCAGAGCTGTCATTGTGTTACCCTTGATGTCCTGAATGGCATCAAAATATCTTCCTTTCAATATTTCCTTTATCTTCGAGTAAAGAAAAAAGTCATTAAGGGCCAGATGAGGTGAGTAGTGAGAGTCTTCCAATACAATTATTTGTTTGCTGCCTAAAAACTCCCTTACAGACAGTGTCATGTGAGCTGGTGCATTGTCGTGATGTAAGAGCCATGAGTTGTTGGCCAAAAGTTTAGGTCATTTTCGTCTAACTTTTTCACATAGCCTTTTCAGTACTTCCAAATAGTACACCTGGCTAACTGTTTGTCCAGTTGGTACAAATTCATAATGAGTAATCTCTCTGATATCAAAAAAATGTTAGCAACATCATTTTAACTCTTGATTTGGACTTATGGAATTTTTAGTCGTGGAGAACTGGCTGATTTCCATTGTGCACTTTGACACTTTGTTTCAGGCTTGTATTGGTACACCCGTTTCATCACCAGTGATAACATGGTCCCAAACATTGTCTTGCCTCTCCAAAATGTCTTGGCAAACTTCAACTCACCTTTGCTTTTGTTCATTGGTGAATTCCGTTGGGACCATTTTGGTATACACCTTTCTCATGGCAAGGTTTTCAGTTAAGATTTTCCTACCTGTTTCTTTATCAATGTTTACTTGGTCTGCTCTGCTTCTCACAGTCAGCTGATGGTTTTGACACACAATTCAATGAATTTTTGCTATGTTTTCTTTAGTTCTACTTGTTACTGGCAGTCCTAACCTCTCTTCCTCAGTGACGTTTTCTCTCCTCTCAGAAAAAACATTTAATCCATTTGGACACTGCCATTTTCGTGATGACATTATCCCCATAAATTTGGACTACTGTGTCCCTGATTTCACTTCTGCTCTTGCCAAGTTTAACAGGAAATTTAATATTTGTTCATTGCTTTAATTCAGGCTCTGACACACATTCTTTTGATGGCACACAAAAACATGCAAAAACAATAATGAATGACAGTCAGCAAGATATCACCACACATTGACACAAACACAGCTGTGAAACACTGATATACCATCGTTATGAAACCTTACTGAATTGTTTGTACAGTGCTGCCAATGTAAGTGCATAGTGGCAAGTTCGTGAACTTAATGGTGAGACCTCATGTTTAGAACTAATGAGACTGTTTAGAAAAGTACTTTAAATTCCTTACCTAACAACATAAATCCTAAATGGCACATTTTTATTTTTTTTAATTTTCAGTATTTTGAATAGAAATATTATTTATGCCCAAACTTTCTAGGTTACTTCCAACTTACTTTTTGTGTGTTTTTGACTTTGAATGAACTGCAGCTTCTATCAAACTTTTAAAAATGGTGCACTGATTTTGAAACTAAGCACATGAATTCGGTTGGCCAGCACAGTTCAATGAATATATTTATCCCAGAAGACTACTCAGCTCTGGGGAGGGACAGGTCAGCCAGGTGAGGAGGGTGGGTCACGCTCTCCCACAAGTAGGGCATGATCATGTGACTGACTTCCACCGGGAGCTTTGCTTTTTCTTCAGGTTATCTATAGAGTCTTGAAATCTCCTGTCACTAATTTGTGCACAGATTTCTTTTGTGAAAGATGCTTTTCGAAGAGAAGAACAAAATGACAGTGTCTGAAAGAAAAATCAGTGCTTTTAGCAAGATATTCCTGACCCAGTTAAAGAATCTCAAATTTCAGGGAAAAACCATGCTCCCAATTTCCTTGCGATTGTACAACACATTTTTAGTGAATTCGTTACAAACTTTTAAACCTTTTCCAATATAAAATATTATGAATATCAATGTAAGACTTTTCAAAAATGTAGCGCAGTTGCCATCCATTTTTTGTTTTTGTCATTCTCATCCTAGAAGGGGTGGAGGCTGCTCTGAAAATCAGGAAGCAAAAATGGCCCTTTTTCAAATGTGTTAACAAAGGTAATTGGTTTATAAAAAAGTAGAACATACAATCCCAGTGCTGCCTTAGGAAGAAAAGGTATATTAACAGTTGAGAGAGGAACAGGAGGGTTTATCATTGCTTCAGATGTGATGAACACACAGAATAAAACTAGTGAGTGTAGACTGTAGCTCTGATGATTACAGGTTGTAGCGTGCTTGCCCTTTCTTTGGAGGAGTGCAGAAGCAACATGATGATCGCTCAGGCGCAGCATGTCCACCTTCTGTGGGTTTTGCGGAAGATGTTTTTGGTGCCTGGGTCACCATCTCTTCCCTGCTTCTAATTTCAGCCATGACTGTGTTGCACAGTTTCTTGTCCCCTCTTAAACCCATACCTCATCCTCTGTCTTCTGGCTTTCTGAAAGCTGGAGCCCTGGAGGCCCACTGGGCTCAAAGGGTGAGATTGTTGATACTCTTTGGGGAGTAATCCTCAATTGGTAAGGAATAGGACCCAGTGGAAAATGCTCCCGCCTCCTTTGATTGGGATGTGCAATGCTGGGAAGCCTTCTGTCTGTCCCTGACAGTTCCTGGGGAGACCAGGTCCTCACTGCCACAACAGCAGCCCCACTAGTGCACCCTAAGAGCAGCTTTCTCCTTCACTGGCTCGCTCCTCTTTTTCTCCTGCTATGACTTATTTGAGATTCTCTCTCAAATAAATTTCCACCCATCTCCTGGGATTGCCTCCTTGTTTCAGACTCTGCTTCAGAGGCAATCCAGTCTGTTTTCAAAAAACTAAGTAACTGTCCATTGGATTGCATCTCAATTTGAGTTATATGTGATACTAGGACCTGTGGGTATGGTATTAAATATGAAAACAAGAATGTTTTACTGAGCTCCATAAAGTTGGCCCATCTCACTAGTATGCCTGCAATAGACACATAGATAATGTAACTTTACTCCCGAAAACACCTTTGAAACCCTTCTCCCATTTTGGCAGATGAGGAAAGTGAAGCTTGGAGAGTATACCTGACAATACAATAAGTTAGAAGCAGAGAGAGGGTTAGAACCTATATTCTCTGCTATGGAAATTAGGGTTCACCACCCCTCCCCCACTGCACATCGATTTCTGTTACAGGAATTCTTTATTTGTTAATAAATGCAGTTTCCTTTCAGAGGGCATTTTAAAAACTTTTAAAGCAATGAAATATAAACTTCTTGAGGACAGGAAAGACATGTTTATATTTGTGACAAATAGGGTTATGCCTTCTGCTGCTGAATCACTATAATGTCAGCTGCACAATGACAGATATTTTTGTCTCACTTTTTGCTGATATATTCCAAGCACTATAGGATAGCACCTGGCATATAGCAGGGGTTCAACAAACATTCTTTCGTGAACAAATGAGTGCTTAGAAGACAAGTGTGAGTATCTTCTGTCTCCATGCCTTCTAGTAAAAGGACACCTAAAACCCATGAATAATATGTAATTCTAGATGTCACAGAATATGCTAGATTATTATCCATGATCTAATTTAATTCTCGCAATATCCCTACAAGGTAAGAAACTCGAGGCTTAGAGGGATTTAGTAACCTTTCTAATATCACACAGCTAATGATTGACCCAGCAATGTCTTAACTATGTGACCTCTGATTAGCACAATAGCTAATGGCAATATGAATGTCATAGGAAATCACAGCACAAGGGCTCTATTTTTCAGTCATATACCAAGCAGTCGTCTTGGAAACATCATAACCTGAAACTTGATGTTCTCAATTCCAGATATTTCTAAAAATTGAGACTGATGGAGTGTGATGTCTCATCAAAAAAACAAGACAAGACTACCTCTGCTCTTCTCTGTTGAGTTGTTGTAAATCAGCTGGGAGTGAATTTTGTTAAACTCAAGTGACTTTCATTGTCATACTTCGTTGCGTTATTAAGTGCCGTTTTTAATTGCTGGTTTTCTTTGTCCAGCCTATTCCTTCTAAGAAGATAATGTTCTACTGCACAACTGAACAAGGGCTTCTATATATATGGGAGTTTCTAGACAGAATGAAGTGAGTAAAATCTCCTCCTTGTGAAAGTGAGGTCTCCGTTTGGCAACCGGAGACAATGTATCCCAGAGAATAAGTCAGTGGCTCTGGAGTCAGCTGAGTGGCTTTCACAAGTTCGCTGTTGTTGTTGTTGGGTGCTGCCCAGTTGGTTTCAGTTCACAAAGACCCTATGTAAATTACAAAAGAACAAAACACTGCCCCATCCTGTGCGATCCTCATGGATCATTGTTATGCTTGCGCCAATTGTTGCAGCCATTATGTCAGTCCATCTTGTTGTGGGTCTTCCTCATTTCTGATGACCCTCTGTTTTACCAAACATGATGTCCTCCTCCAGGAACTCATCCCTTCTGATAGCATGTCCAAAGTAAGGACTCGCTTCTAAGGAGCATTCCGGTGATACTTCTTCCAGGACAGGTTTGCTCATTCTCTTAGCGGTTCCATACCCACTCCGAATTCCAGGTACTACATTTGTAAGATAGGATTTAAGAAGTACTTAATTTACATTGTTGTGGTGAGTATTAAATGAAATGATAAAAGTATTTTGCAAAGAATGTGACTGAATGTAAAGGCTCAATAAGGTATTGCCACCACCATCATCATCATCATCATCATCAACACATTGAAAGTCTTTTTAATGGTATGATACTGGGGTAGGGGTCATTTCCCTGGGTCTGTAGATACAACCTGGAAGGTGGAACTTGCCACAATGATTTGTGTTCATTCTTATGTGATTTAGGACCTTGCCATCCCCCATAGCTGTGCTGTCTAATAGGTAACCATTATCCACTAGCCCTAAGTGAGGAGCGTTGGTGGAGCAACAGTTAAGTACTTGGCTGCTAGCTGAAAGGTTGCTGCTTCAAACCTACCAGCAGCTCTACAGGACAAAAGCCTGGCAATCTGTTCCCATAAGGATTAAAGCCTAGGACACTCTAATGCAGTAGTCCTACTCTGTCACATGAGGGCGCTGTAAATCAGAATTGACTCAGCAGCACACAGCAGGCACAGCCACATGTCATTTAGTACTTCAAATGTGATTAGTGCAATTGAGGGACTGAATTTTAAAATTTTTTTTCAGTTTTAATCTGTTCAAGTTCAAACTTAAATAGCAACATGTGACCAACAGCAGCCAAACTAAATGGTACTGTGCATTTCACGCTGAGGCTGGAACTTTTGCCTATTAAAAAAAAAAAAAAAAGAGAAAGAAAACAGACCAAACTCATTGCTGTTGGTTGATTCTAATTCACAGAAACCCTGTAAGACAGAGTAGAACAGTAGCAGGGACCGGGGCTTAGAAACCGTGGTTTCAGTGGACACAAGGTTAATTGCCATAACTTTTTTTTTAAAGAAAATGTTCTGTATCCCACTTTGGTGAGTGGCATGTGGGGTCTTAAAAGCTAGCAAGTGGCCATTTAAGTAGAATCAATTGGTCCCAGTCCACCTGGAGCAGAGGAGAATGAAGGACATGAAAGACAGGAGGAAAATATGAGCCCAGGAGACAAAAGGTGACCTGTGATCCGAGACTACATCAACATGGGGCCAGAATAACTAGATGGTGCCCAACCACCACCAGTGACTGCCTTGATGGGGAAGACAGTGTAAAGTCCCTGTCTTAGCAGAAGTAAAATAGGTGCACAGACATAGAACTCTATAAAGACCACACTTGGTGGTCTGTCAGACCAGGGGTCCTCTGAAGAAATGGCCCTGGACTCTCTGTTAGCCCATAGCTTGAAACAGTACCTAAGCCAACTCTTCAGACAAAGATTGGACTAGACTATAAGACATAGAGTGATGCTGGTGAAGAATGTGCTTCTGGGCTTAAATATATACGTGAGGCTGCCTGAGTATCTCTTGTTCACAGGCTAGGTGATGCGGTGGGGGAAAGGACAGCAGTTGGTTGAATGGTTACAGAAAGTAGATGGTGGAAGGGAGGAGTGTGCTCTCACAGGGTAGGGAGAACAAATAGAGTTGCATAGTGGTGTGGGTGCAGGGTTTTATATGGCAAGTTGACTTGGAATGTAAACTGTCATTTAAAGCACAATTTTTTTTTTTTTTTTTTTTTAAGAAGACTACAGGGATACTTTTGGTCTAAGGCTATCTTAAGGCAATAGTTTCAGGAGTTCATCCAACCTCAATGCTCCCAGAAAGTTAGGTTCTATGAGAATTTTAAAAATTCTGTTAGGCATTTATCTTAGTCATGTGGTACTGCTCTAACAGAAATACCACAGGTGGATGCCTTTAACAAAGAGCAATTTATTTCCTCACAGAAAAGTAGCCTAAGAGTCCAAATTTAGGGCATCGGCTCCATGGGAAGTCTTTCTCTTTTGGCTCTGAAGAAAGGTCCTTGTCACCAATCTTCCCCTGGACTGCTGCTCCACTTCTTTTTGTGTTGCGTGTGTATTGTTGTTGTAGAAATATGTATCACACAGCATTTGGGAATTCAGCTTTTTAAAGGTGCACAGCATAGTGCTCTCCGTTATATTAGTTTGCTGTGCAATTCATTACACTTGATCAGTGCCAAGTTTCTCATCACTGTAGATGGAAACTCTGTGTTCCATAAGCAGTGATTCCCTTCCTACCCCATACTCTGGTAACCGCTGAGAAACTTTGGTCTCTATACATTTGCCTATTCTTGTCACTTATATATAAAATAAATAAATAAATAAACTACTGATGTTGAGTTGATTCTGAATCATAGTGACCCTATAGGACAGAGTAGAATTGCCCCATGGGGTTTCCAGGGAGCAGCTGGTGGACTTGAACTGCCAACCTTTTGATTAGCAGCCACACTCTTTAACCACTGTACCACCAGGGCTCCCCTTTTATATAATATCTTATGAATTTTCATTTTATATAAGGTCATACAATATTTGTCCTTTTCTGATTGACTCATTTGACTCAGCGTAACATCTTGAAGATTCTTCTGTGTTGTAGCATGTATCAGGACTTCATTTCTCTTTTTTCCCATTATGTATTTGTACCACAGTTTATTCATCCATTCATCTGTTATAGGCCTGGTAGCATAATGGTTAAGCACTTGGCTGCTAACCGAAAAGTAAGTGGCTCAAACCTACCAGCCACTTCGTGGGAGAAAGATGTGACAATCTGCTTCCATAAAGATTACAGCCTTGGAAACCCTGTGGGACAGTTCTACTCTGCTCCTATAGGGTCACCATTGAAAGGAGAGGACCCTGGTAGCAGTGCCAGACCAGTACTAAACTGAGTGAACTGGGTCTTATGTCTGAACTTCTCTTCATTGCTTATCCTCCTTCTTTAAAGGAGCACAGGTCTGCCTACCTCTGAGGAGTATTCTTCAGATTAAGGAGGAAATGAGCATACTGTAGGTCTTTCACAAATGTTACAACTGAAATTGTCCCACTTCATTGATGTCCAGCAACTCCTGGATCTTCTGGCCATGATCTGGGATGAATCTCTACTATGAGATACCGTAGTGTGAACTATGAGTCTAGTCAGTAGGTTAAACATTATTGCCAAATGATGCACCATGCCCCATTGAGTTAAGCAGGACTTCTCAACTGCATCACTGTCAACATTTTCTGTCAGATCTTTCTTTGTCATGGAGTTGATTGGGATCATTGTAGAATTTTTAGCAATATCCCTGGCCTTTACCAAGTAGCACCCTTGACCACAAGGTTGTAACAACGAAAAATATCCCTATATATTGCCCAATGTCTTCTAGGGAGCAAAATCATCCCTGTGAAACCAGAGGCCTCAGAAACACCATTTTCAAATAACAGGTGGGATTGAAGTAAGCAGCCGGGACTAATCCTTTATCTGTTTTTCTTAAAGTTTCTGGCTTTTTAACATTAGCTGGATCAGTCAGGAAATCACACATTAGCTTACAGGAGTCACTGAGGTAAAACCTTTGCAGGCTTTGCAACCTCTTCTTAGGATCATCAAAAAAGTCGAGGCACCAGTTCACTGACCCCCTGCTCACGTGACAACTGAGAGCCTCTGGACCCCAGTTCTGATGTATATTTCACCTGGCCTGCCCCCAGATGAATGCCCCCTCGGTTGCCCACACTGTTCCCTGACACCTGTCCCTGTACCTGCATGTAGACTCTCCTTTTAAAAGCTCTGACCTTGCCTGACAAATTCTGACAGGCTCTGAGGACAACAATGTCCTCTGTCCCCCGTGTTGCTGGCACACAGAAATAAATCCTTGATTACTTTATCCAACTGCTTGTCTCAGAGTTTGGCTTTGCAGCAGGTGGCATGAACCCAGAGTTTGTGTGGTAACAGCTGGTTGAACCACTGGGTTAAAGAAGTCCTCAGGAGCTGTGAAGTGTCTGTTTTGATCTTGGAAACAATGCAGCTAGTAGCAATACATTTTGATTTCTGCAAATATTCCCCATGTCCTTCTTTAAGTACCGGAGTTTTTAATGCATGGTGTTTTTTAGGGTTCATTTGTTTTTGCCTTTGCAGGGAGGATG
The DNA here is from genome assembly GCA_028571685.1 of Heterohyrax brucei. Lineage (NCBI taxonomy): Eukaryota > Metazoa > Chordata > Mammalia > Hyracoidea > Procaviidae > Heterohyrax > Heterohyrax brucei. The sequence continues at coordinate 18,242,629 of CM053166.1, read as the reverse complement.
TTCTCTGTTGGACATTTGGAAGGCTGGGAACCTCACTTATTTCAAAGGCAAACATTTGAGGAGCCATGCTGCAGGCAACATGCTCAAACCAGTGTTTGGGAAGTGGCTGTTGAAATACTAAGCTCTTCGGGACAGGAGAAATCGAATGAGTGGGACTGGGTAAGACAGCATGTGCCAGTCTCCTTTTTAAGGAAAGGTGGACAGTTTTGTAACTGATTCTAATGAGGTATATTTAAGAGTGAATATGTCCATATAACCTGTTGTCTAGCAATTTAACCTTTATATGACCTACTCCAATTTTAACTCATTTCAGGTATCCTTATCAAAGACAAAGGCAGAATAATTGAAATAATCAAATTAGATAATTGCAGCACCATACTAATTGAGTAATTATCCTCTGAATTCAGTTTCAACACTGAATATTTATATCTTAATTAGGAGCAGGTAGAACTGAAAAAAAAAATATTGAGTAGTGCAAATTAGAATCTCAGAATTTCAACTTATGTCAAGAAATTAAGGGGAAAGGAGACTGTTGGGAGGATGAGACATGTATGGAGCAGAGAGGAATAGTATGCAGGGAGAGCAGTGGAAGTTGCATAGAGGTGGGCATGTAAATTTATACGGGAATGTACATTTTCACACAGTCATATTAAATGAAAAAATAAATAAAAATTAAAAAAAAAAGAAAAAAGTACCAAAAAAATAATTACTTTTTCATCCTAGAAAAATAGTTTTCTGTTTTCAGGCTCTCCCAGGGTGATGATAGGTAACTGCTAACCAGGAGGCTGACTAAGGATGCTCTCAGTAGGGGCACTATTAGGTAGACCCCAAAGGAAACTCAGTTCATTTACACCACAACGCTACTTCCTTTAAAACACGCTTTGGCATCCTCAGGATTTTGCTTTGTAAACCTTCAAATATTTCAGCACTGTAGTGATTGCTTTATTTTTGTAAACCTGCCTGCCCTTAGGTCCAGCAATGCCTGGCAAGGGTCCTGAAATAACCCATTGGTAGGTATGGCAAAGCAGGAATACCTGTGGAGACAGCTTTAGACAGGGCCAGTGTTCCCCACTGGTTCTGCCCTAGGCACCTCTAGTTACTGCTAGTGGCAGTTTATCCTACCCCAAATCCAAAACCAAACCCATTGCCATCAAATCGATTCCAACTCATAGCAACCCTATAGACAGTAGAACTACCCAATAGAGTTTTCAAGGAGTACCTGGCAGATTTCAACTGCTAGCCTTCTGGTTAGAAGTTGTAGCACTTAAGCACTATGCCTACAGGCACCCAGTGCTCCTTCTCCTTTGGACCTTCTTTCTACTTCTTTTCCAGCCTGCTGTCCTAGTCACTGGGTACTGCTCTAACAGAAAATACCACGAGTGGAAGGTTTCATGTACAGAAGCTTTATTGAGACAGTCCGGTAAGCTGCAAATCCATTTACAAAATGTAAGTCCATTCAGTAAGAGAATTTATCACAGTCTGGTAGGCTGTGTCCAAATCCAGTGAGAGCATCTCAGCACAGGAACCTCGGGTCCAAAGGACGTGCTCTGCTCTCGGTGCTTCTCTCTCGGTGGTGTGAGGTTCCCAACTTCCTAAGCTCACTTCTCTCCCTTATATTCCACAAGCATGAGTCCTGCCTCACTAATACAACTGCAAACCATTCTCCATCATCAATATCACAGAGGCAGGATTCACAACACGTGGGAGGAAGGGTACCATATTGGACCTCCAAACCAAGTCAAATCAACAGATACATTTTTGGAGGGACATAATTCAATCCATGACACCTGTCTACTACAGAGCTGCAGCTTTATCCCTTTGACTGTCCCACAGGCCCAGCTAACCTGGCCCAGGTGGCAAGTCATCACCCTCGGCTTAAGTGAACCCTGAATCCTTCTCCAGTCCAGGTAAACATCCTTCTTTCTCTCTTGCTTGTATCCATCCACCCTTACAGTTTTACTTGGATGAATTCTTATGACTTACTATTTCAGTCTGCTTGAATGATTCACAAAATTTATTTTGGCTGTGCAACCCTAATATCTTGCAACATGTTTTTCTCTTTTCAAAATGTGTGCTTGAGAGTTTCACATAACTAATGCCATAATGATACTCTAAGTATTCTATGTTTTTTACTGCAGCAGCTACTCTGGCCTCTGCACTGGCCTTTTCCTAGAGGGATGCAGAGCCCTCTCAGCTCCTGTGACCTTGGTCTCCCTCCTCTTCCTGGGTCTCCTAAGAAACAGCCTTCAGCCTGGAAAACAGCAGCTAGGAAGGCTGCCTGGCATTTTGTGTGTCCACAACTTTCTTTCTTGCTCCTTATCTTGGTCAGAGTGGACTTGGCAGGCTGGTTTCACTAACCGAGGAATTTTTCATAAGTTTTGTCTTTGCCTGCTATAAACAAACTGACTAGAGCTCAACAGAGGATTTCTTGTGACTATTTTGTGATGTATACAGTTATCTGTGGGCTACATGCTTAAAAACATGAAATATTTCTTGTTGAAATGACATGTAAACTCTGATGTAAAAATTGTCTTTTGAGACTCCATGGAGAACAGCCTGCGTTGCTGTCTAGTCTGCAGTGGTATCAGACCTCCTAATAAACCTCCTTCCTCTTTCTAACTTGGAGTATGTTTTATTGGCTCAACTGCTCCAGGGCACAGACCCAAATCAGGTAACAGCTGCAAAGTGTTGCCCCTCAGATAAAAATAATTAAGTAGAACCAGTCTGTGAAACAGACTCACACGCAGTTGCTCCAGGAAGAGTGAGATTGCGAGCCCGGGGCTCAGTTGTCTTAGCCTGGCTTCATGGCCCCTTTTCTACTCAAGCCCTCAGTTCATTGAGGTGCTCCACTCAATACTACTTGTGAGTCACTGATCTAGTCCAGTTCTTTCTTTTATGAATGAAGGAACCGAAGCCCAGGGAGGCTCAGGTACAAGTTGAAAGTCTCATTGCTTGTTTCTGACAGAGCCCAGATTTCAACTGGCCCAACCTTCTGCCCAACACAGCCCTTCAGGCCATCCTCGTCATATGGGCAGCAGGTGTTTTTACAACCTGAAGCAGGGAGGTATTTGTCCTAAGATCAGTGACCCCAAAAAGTCTGAACCACTTGCTTTATTATTGTCAAGGAGCCAAAATGCACTGAGAAATACTGCATCCATGCTTGTGATGTGTAGCTTCTCAGAGGACTTCTCTTCTTCATGTTTACCTCTCCTACAGTTGCTGGGTCTTTGATACTTAACAAGTCCCTCCAACCCCCCGTGGTTTTGAGAGCCACCAAGAGTGGATATAAAATGTACCCCGCCTCCCAATCACCACACAGTGTCTTCAGTTTCTTTCCTGTTCTTCTGATGAATCTGGTCAGGCCTGCTGGTCACAGAATGACTTCTCCCGGCTGAGTTTGTGAGTGCTGGTGATCCATCTGCTGGGCTCCACTGCTATTGCTTTGGGGTGATATGGAGTGGATGGAGACTGTCTCTTCTCTGTCATCGTTTGCATGGAAGCTTCTTGAATACGGGCTGCTTGTGAGTCCATGCTTTACGGAGTTTTTAGTGAAAGTACCCAGGCCCCCTATAGAAGGCACAGGTGATTATCCAATAGTGAATGCTGGCTAGGGAACAAACTCTAAATAATAAACTCCATGTGGTACTCAAATCGCCACCACTTCCTGATCACTATAACCAGGCAAACTGGATAATGCTTGTTGAATAAGGTTTTTTTTTGTTCTGCTTTGTTTTAGTAAGTTCTGTCCCCCAAACCAAACCCATTGCTGTGAGTTCATTCTGACTCAGAGCCACCCTACGGGACACTGTACAACTGCCCCAAAGAGTTGCCAAGGCTATGATCGTTAGAGAAGTCACATCTTTCTCTCAAAAAGTGGTTGATGGGTTCCAGCTGTGACCTTTCAGTTAACAGTTGACCACTTAACCACTGGGCTCCTTTTTCTATCCCTAGAGGCTTCTTAATTCCTCATACAAAAAAAGAGATTCCTGGCTGGCTCAATCCACTGGTTCACCAGGCATACCTAGACAGTCTCAGTTCCCCTTGGTGACCCAGGGTAAGCTCAAGCTGAGACTCCACCATGCTATAAAAAGCAACGACCACAATCTGGTGTTTGTCCACAGCATGGGCCCTTTCCCAGTGCATGGAACTGGTCTGCAGGAGAAAGCTGCCTTTCTTGCTGTTTCCTTGAGGTACCGGGATTCCCAAGGGACCTCGGAACATCTCTGGTGCCTTTCTCACACTGACTGGCTCAAGTGTTGGTCTTATTGATAGAGGAAGGCTAAGGAAGAGGGAGAACGATTGGCAGAAGGAAACTCTTCAAGTATAGAAAAGAAAGGCAGAGGAAGGGGCTGGACAGTAAAGAGAGGAGCCCTCAAACTGAAAGAAATACGAAGTCAGAATTGTGGTATGCTAATAAAAACACTGAGTCAGAGGAATGAAGATAAAGGTGGAAATAGAAGGAGGTCCCTAGAGGGACATGTTTTATTTGAAAGACAGTAAAGAATTATGGTCAGTGCTTTTGAAATCTCACCCTAAGCTACTTATGGAAAGATAGGAAAGAAAATGTGTATTGGAACATAGGTATGTTTCCTCTGAGGCATGTATTTCCTGTGAATCAGGAAAGTTTCCCATACTCTCAGGTTATAAAGAAATTTGCTCATATTTTTTTCCTAGTACTTTTTAAGATTTCAAACTTGAATCTTTTAACTATATAAGGCTTTTAGATTGATTTTGGTGCACAGTATGAAGTAGGAAACTAGTTTCATCTTTTTCCAGGGGGCTACTCAGTTGTTTAACACCATTCATTAATAAGTTCTCATTGCCCGGTAGGTTTGAGATACCCCTCTATCATATGCTAAATCCCTGTGTGTTTTTAGCCTGTATTTCTGCACTACTCTGAGACATTGATGTTTCTACTCATGCGACACCTCTGTATTTTTAAATTATTGTGCCAGTATAACTATGTTTCAGTATCTAGTAGCATTTGTCATTTCTTGTTGCTGGTTGTTTTTCTGGCTTTTTCGCAGCTATTTTTGTCTGTTTTCCCATTTAACTTTATAATTAGCTTGCCTGGTTTCAGACAAAAAACATTGGCATTTATTGAAATCATACTAAGTAACTAGATGGATAGATATGGATATATATATAAACAAACCTCCTGCCTTCAAGTGGATTCTGACTTATAGCAACCCTATAGGACAGCAGAGTAGAATTACCCCATAGGATTTCCAAGGCTATAAATTTTTATGGAAGCAGACTGTTATATCTTTCTCCCATGGAGTGGCTGGTAGGTTGGAACCACAGACTTGTGGTTAGCAGCTGAGCTTTTCTAACCACTGTGCAACCAAAAAACCCAAACCCAGCCCACTGCCATCAAGTCGATTCCAACTCCCAGGGACTCTATAAGACAAAGAAGGACTGCCCCATAGGGTTTCCAGGGAGCACCTGGGGGATTCAAACTGCTGACCTTTTGGTTAGCAGCTGTAGCTCTTAACCACTATGCCACCAGGGTTTCCCACTGGTGGTGCACTGTGCCAGGGCTTCTCATGGTGCCATCGGGGCTCTCTAAATACATAAAACATAATTCAAATTTGTTGATGGCTGCTTGTTAGTCTTTTATATTGATACACCCTAATTTACCTAACCATTATACTATTTTAGACAGTCGAGTTGCCAGCATGTATTTTGTCAGTTCTTTATCTGCTCTCCTTCTTTTGGATAAATAGTTGCACAGCTATTTATTTACAGATGAGTGTAACTAATGTCGTGAAAAGAAACACCCGTTTTAAACCTCTTTAGAAATTTGTGTATGCTGTACTACATTTAAAAGAAGGAAAATGAATCAAGGAGAACACTTATGACCAGCTAGTTTCGCTCATTAGCCCAGTGACACCTCCTTGATTAGCCCATCAGCCTTGAAACAACTGCCCTTCAAACGTCTGCCTTAAGAATGTTGTCCAGCATTAGATTTATACCAAGCTTTGATCATTAAGTTGGCAAGGTTTTGCTTCATTTTTTTTCTTTATTTGCGCTTTGTATTAACTGAAACTTTTATGTTCTTTAAGTGGAGGACACACACCTGATTTATTGCCCACATCACTTCCAAATGCTTGCTAATTTAAGTAGTGGCTGCATGAATATTTCTTATACCTGTTACTCTTTCCCAATGTACCTGGCACAGTGGAGCACTTGATAAAGATTTGTTGAATGAACAGATAAGTTATGAGTGTATAAATGAATATCAAATAAATAAATGAGTGTAGAATGGATCAATGAACTACATGTTTTTGAAGTAGAAATGCCCTGAAAACCAGAGAATCACAGCAATCGAATTTGCCCATAAAGGAGCCCTGGTGGTGCAATGGTTAAGCACTCAGCTGCTAACCAAAAGGTGGGCAGTTGGAACCCACCAGCTGCTCTGCAAGAATAATACGGGGTGATCTGCTTCTTGGAAGCTTTACAGCCTTGGAAGCCCTATGTGGCAGTTCTGCTTTGTCCTGTAGGGTTACTGTGAATTGGAATTGACTGAACAGCAATGGCCAATGGGTACAGTATAAATCCGACCCCATTTTGACCTCTCCTAAGCAGTCATCACTGTTGACATTTGGACCAGTTCATTCCATGTTGAGGCAGCTGTCCTGTGCACTGTAAGAGTAAGATGTTGAGAAGCATCCCTGACTGCCACCCGCTAGTTGCCAAACTCCTCCCTGCATTAGGACAACTAAAAATGTCTCCAGCCATTGCCAAATGTCCCCTAGGGTGCAAAGTCACCCTTCATTGAGAACCACTGCTCTAAGGTCCTTTGGTTTCCTGTTTCCTCCAGCTATGTGTTTAATAATGTGTAAATCATTTTTAAACGTCTTTTCAGTTGCTCCAGAGGCATAGTGGACACTGCCCTTCTCTCTAGGTTGTCTAATGTGCATTTGCTATTCCTGTCTTTGCTTGGGGAACTGCAGGACTTTCTATTTACAACAGACATGACTGGCCTGTCTTTGGCACTTTGGGGCCGAGTCAAGCTGTCAGACTTTGTTATGTTGAAGCTGCTGTTGCCACCTTCAGTAAGCAAGAACAACAAAAATGCCTTCTGATGTCCCTAACAAAGAAGTCATGTTTGACAGATTTAATTCGATCAAATAGGCACTGAGGCATTTCATTAATAAATGACAAATTTAGCTAGCTGTCACTTCTGAGCCATCCTCTTACCCTTCAACTGAAGAAGGGGGCTAGTTTCTTAAATGACCAAACTATCCTCAATTATTATGTCTCATAAAAGAGATAGGATAGAGGGCCAAGGTAGTGGGAAGACAGTTACCTGTAGTATTAGCTATCCAGTAGCAAATTACTTAGGAGCTTTAAGTAACAAGCTTGTGTTGTCTGTGGGTCTGGAATCCTGAAGCAGTACAGCCAGCAGGGTCAGTTTCAGGGTGTCTCCCAAGGTTGCAATCAAGAGGTAAGTTGAGGCTGCAGTTAGATGGAGGTTTGACTGAAGCTTGGCTGGAGAGCTGCTTCATTCCTATGACTGTTGGCAGGTAAGTTCGGCAAATTGAGAGAAAAAAAAATCAAGGAAACAACAACAACAAACAAAAGCCGGGACACCTAGTTAAATGTCAACTTTATATAAACAATGAACATTTCAATAGTCACATGCAACATTTGAGACTGACTTATTCTAAAAAAAAATATTTCTTGTTCTTCCGAAATTCCAGGTTAGCTGGTGTTTTGTGTTTCGGCCGCTAACGCTACTGGCAGGAAACCTCAGTTTCTTGCCAGGTTTGCCTCTCAGAGGGCGAATAGAGGATGCATATGATGTGGAGGTGCAGACAGTTAAGTGCTTGCCTACTGACCAAAAGATGGGTGATTTGAACTCACTGGGAGGCATCTCAGAAGAAAGACCTGACAATCTGCTTTCAAAATTGACAGCCCTGAAACCTTACGGGGCAGCTCTACTCTGAAACACATGGAGTGCCTGCAAGTCAGACTTGACTCAGCAACAACTGACTTGTTGTTTATGACATGCAGCTGGCTTGGGTTTGGGTTTTGGTTCAGGACATGACCCCAAGAATGAGTGACTCAAGAGAGGTGGAAGCCACATACTTTTCTGATCTAGACTCAGAAGTCACATGCCATCACTTCTTTGTGTTGTCTTGTTCACATTGACTAAACCTGATCTAGTGTGGGAGAGAGTTACCCAAGGTAGGATCTTGGAAAGCCATCTTGGAGGCTAGTTCCAATCCTATGCTATAGAGTTTGAAGATTGCTGGAAAAACCCTTCTGGTCTCCAAATACTACCTTTTCGTGGTAGGCAGAATTCTAAGATACCCCTAAATGAATTAGTTTTTTGTATAATCTCCTCCCTGTAAGTGTGAGTGGAACCTGTGAATTGCTTCTAGCCAATAGCATATGACAAAGGTGACGGTGTATCATTCTGATGATTACATTGCATTATCGAAGACTCCCCGTAACTGAGTGGAGCATGAGCCTCTCCCTGCTGACTTGGAAGAAGCTACTGTATGGGCCTGTGGCAATGAGTGTGGGTGGGTTCTAGGAGCAGAGAGTGGGCTTCCCTGATAGCCAGTGAGAAAGCAGGACCTTGATCATGCAGCTTCAAGGAAATACACTTGACCAACAACCATTCAAGCTTGCAAGAGGCCCCTGAGGCTCCAGAAAGGAACTCAGTCTTGATAACACCTTGAAGGCGAACTGATGAGGTCCTGAGCAGAGGACCCAGCTAAGCTGTCCCTGGACTTCTGACCCAGGGAAAAAGAAGGAAGAAATGTGTGTTGTTTTGAGCTTTTAAGCTTCTAACAGTTTAGTACACAGCTGTAGATAACTGGCATGCCCTGCTGTCTTTTGCACTGCATCAGGGCTGCTTTCTACCCAAGGGGGAATATTATTCAATCTTACTGCCTTCAAATGCCTTCTGTTAAAGTGTATGCACTTTCTTAATGTGCTGGAAAAGGTATGTAAAGCCAGTTGGTAAACTCTGATTTAATAAGTGGTTGCAGTTAAATGGGGAGAATTGTTAAGAAGAGAGAACAACAGGGAACTCTAGAGTGCACAGCAGGAGGAGCTGAGACAGTCTCGGAACTGAGGAAAAGGCTTCTGGAGGTAGTCATCTTGAGATCCCAAGTTCACTAGGTAGAAGTATTTCTGGAAGTAGACAGAGATGTTTTTTTAAAACGTAAACTGTTGTGGCGTGACTTATACACAAAAATGTACAAAGTACACTATCACATAGATCAAGAAACAGAGGCCCCTTGTGTCCAGTCCCAGTGAGTAACCTGTCATCCCGTCACTTCCCTCATGGATGACACTGTTCGTAACTTTGACTTGTAGCACCATAGTTTAGCTTTTACTGTTTTTATACTTGAAATAGTGTCATATGCGCCCTCTCTAACTGGCTTCTTTTTCCGAATTTATGTTTGTAAGAGTCATTTGTGTGGTTACATGTAACTATAGTTATTCTTCTGTCATGGCTGTATAGCATTCCCTTTTAAGAAGATGCCATACTTTATGTTACTGTTAGTGATCTAGGTCGTTTCCAGTTTGGAGCTATTATTTATAGTGCTGCTATGAACATTCTTGTACACGTCTTTGGTGAACAACAATGGAGGCTGAATAGATACCTAGGAGTGGCATTAGATCATAGGATATAGGCAGAGAACTTTTGAAATCAAGGAAGGGGCAATCTAACGTGGCTTGCAGGACAATGCACAATGTAGCACCTCAGCTTGAATCACTCTGTGAAATACAAGTGTTCAAAGCAGAGAGTGGCCTAAACAGAGATCAGAAAGGTAGGTCACGGCTCGGTGCCTTATAAACCATGTTAGGTAGAATGTGGATTGGTGACCCCATGTATTAAGAGTAGAACTGAACTCCAAAGGGGTTTCTTGGTTGCAGTCTTTCCAGAAGCATGTCACCAGGCCTTTCTTTCGTGGTGTCACAGGGTGGGTTCAAAGCGCCAGCCTTTCAGTTAGTAGCTGGGTGCAAATTGTTTGCAACACCCAAGAAATTTAAAGTTAAAGTAAGCAAAATGAATGATCCGCATTTATTTAAAATGTATCTTCCTGGAAAAATTTTGGGGAGTAAATTGAGAGGAGGCAAGCCCACTGTGGGGAGACAAATTGGCAGCTATTACAGTAGTTACAGACCACAAAAAGATTTTATCCTAGGAAGGTTTATTGAACTTGGTATGGAAATGATTCTCCAAAACAAAGGAGCTTACATTTTGGAACTATCTCCCAGCACTGTCCAGAGGACTTAGTTGTTTTTTTCCTTCGGGGACATGGTGAGGCTGATAGAACCTCCGGTTTGTGTTTGTTGATTGCTGGTCTCTTCTTGAGTAGTAATCGTGTTGTCTGCAAATGACACTGTAAAGAAGACAGGAAAAACATGAGGGCCACTGTTGGAATACAGGTCTTTGACCACGGAGACGTTGTTTGCTATGGAACAAAGCATAGCCTGCTTCCAGTACTTTAACAACTAGAATGCAGTTATTGGACAAAGAGGGTATTCTTGGTTCTCTCAAGTCACTCATGTGTCATCAGCACACTCTCCACCTACACACTGAGATAGTTCCATCCAGAATGACCTTCTCCCTATGTTCTGACTAGATACTGTCCCCAGTGGCCCTGGCTTCTAAGTTCTTGCATCACACTCTCTTTATCTACCCCTACCCGGGCTTAACCATCATCTCTCCCCTCTGGGCTCTCTGAATAGTAGTGTATGTTTGTCCTCTTCAGGCAAGGAGTGTGCCTCCCTGAAGCTTGTTTTTCACATTCCCCACACATCTACTATTTATCCCCACTGCCTCGGTTTTCCTGGCTTGTCATAATCTTTCTCACTTCTGTGTATCCATTTACCAGATCACATCCATTCTTCTCAGAAATTCCATCTCATGATAACAGCTCTTCCTTTCCACCCCTCCTGGCAACTTTCAACCCCTGCTTCAGGTCCCCAGCATCTCTTGAATGACTTCAGCTGATCCCCTTTCCACCATTCTCCCTCTATGACTTCATTTTTCATACACCCAGAAAGCGATATCTTTTTGCTACTGTCATTCCATCTACAGTCTCAGTCCAGGCTCACCCTGAGAGTTTCTGAGATGGTTGCTTTCCGTTCTATCAAATGTACAATCACTGTTCTGAAAAGTGGTGAGACCTCTGGTCCAGAAGGGAGCCCCTTGCCTTGGATCTGGTCAAAATAGGCAGTTGTTTCTTAGTGCCCCGAAAGTCCAGTCTTTGCCTGATCACACAATCACATTCCAAGACTATTGTCTATACAGGCCTCCCCTCAAACCTGTTCCTCACATGTTATTCAACCTGGGTAATATTACTGTCCTCTCCCAGCAGCAACTATGTCCCTGGTTGCTTGAAATGTCACAGCCCTATGTTCGATCATGAACTGATATCTATTCTGGGTGAAAAAAAAACCTTTCTCTTGATGGCCTCTTCTCTCCCTCTCTCTGTCGTCCTCTAATTCAAAGCCTGATTAGTTCTGGGCTCATTTGTGACTGACCCTCTTGCCATCTCCTCTTTTCTAGTTCACTTATTTTTGGCCATTTGTATATCTTCTCTTGTAGTCATGTAATATGTACATCTATCTCTGTCTTTCTCTTATGATTGTGGTGCTTTGAGAGCAGGGCTGGGATTCCTGGTGAAATACTGACTATCCATATGAGGCCACGTCAACGTAGCCTTGGCAGTGTCCCTCATTAGTTCTGCACAGTTAATTCTGGAGGATGCACAAAACTTCCCCATGCCCCTAGAGAGGCAGACTATTCTCTAGCCGTGGTAACAGGGTCTAAAGCTATTCAGCCAATCACTAATTACTCTCTGACAGCCAACCAATCAGTGACAGTTTCACTCTTCGATAGTCAGCTGATAGACAGTAGTGAGAACTCTTCTAAGGACAACCACCCCTGTCTTTGTGACACCAATCCCCAAACAAACCCATCCCCCACATCAGCAGTGTGCTCATACAGAGAAACTCTGCCTGACCAGCAAAAACTCTCCTTTCTCTAAGTAAGAAATACATTTGGTCTTTGGATTTGAGAAGTTGTGTGATGCTCTCTTTTGTCAGGTTTTCATTACTTATTAAATATCTGCATATGTCAGTGTTGCATATTTCAATCATTTATGTGATATATATGACCCTAAATTCTATATCTACTAAATATAAATGAAGATATATCCATGCCATGTGTATGTTGGACATAAATGGAGGTGTATCCATGCTATCTGTAGGGTGCTAACCCTTAGCAACTAAGGAGCAGCTGCTGCCTTTGAAGGAGTTCTCTTCTTTAGCAGAGTCCCAGTCTGTCTTATCACTGCCACAACACAAAGACAGATCACCAGTTTCACTCTATTGTCATTCTCTGTTTTTCTTATGATAGAGAACTAGTGCTCTTCTCATAATGCTATATCATTCAAGTATTTGTGTTAGTTGGGTTAAAACTTCAGAGAGAGTGTTACAGTTCATTTTCAGGCTTTTAAATTTCATCTCTTTTGACCAACAACAAAAAACAGGGATGACAAACCCTTTACTAAGTAGTTGAAACCTTTTACTAGTTAGTTTAAACCCTTTACTTGTTGGTTTAAAACTCTACTGGTTAAACAGTTTACTAGTTAGTTTGTGATACAAGTGCTCTTCCCTTTCTGATGTGGCATCCTGATTTCAGATTCTTTCATGGCTATAAATTTAAGTGTTCATACCTGTTTTTTTTACAGGAGGCTTTGGATTTTTCTCATATCTTCCACTCATGGGGAATTTTTTGCCTTGAATAAATATCCTGTCTTCTGGTTTCGGCGCCGGATACGGTACGTTGTAATCAGGGCCAAAAAACATGGTTTCCCTTCTTGCCATGTCTTTGAGTAGAATCTGCCAGAGTGACTCAGGGCTCACCTTATGAAGAGTCTGGCCAGTAGAACATTAACAAATATGATGCAACAAAGGCTTGGTAGGTGTGTGCTCATTGTTGCCTTCTATCTTACTGAGCTTGGGTACTGTCTAACCATTACCATGTGAACAACCCTAGGTTAGCCTGCAGTATGATGATGGACAAATGACTGTGGCAGCCTGAACATCCCAGCTGCTATTCAGCCAACTGCCAGACACATGAACAGGGCCATCCTTGCCCACCCGCCAGCCAAACTGGCCCAAATCAGAACTGTTGAACTAACCCACTGCATTGTTAGAATTGATACATTTTAAAAAATAGATATTTTATCATGCTTTCAATAAAAGTTTACAATCCAAATCAATTTGCCATCTAAAACCCCAAACATACACCACTATGCAATTATAACTGTTCTCCCCCAACCACCCCACGACAGCACACTCCTTGTTTTCACTCTGTACTTCCCATATCCACTGAGCCAACTCCTGTCCCCCCTCCATCCTCTCACCTCAGGCAGCCTCATACATGTATATTTAAGTCAAGAAGCACATTTCTTTGGAAGCATCATCTATGTCTTGTAATGTACTTCAGTTTTGTCTAAAGAGTTGGCTTCAGTACTGGTTTCAGCTCTGGACTACTGACAGAGTCAGGGCTCCATGTCCTCAGGGGACCCTCCAGTCTGATGGACCATCAAGTGTTTCATTTTTTGCAGATGGATATCCAGTTATGCCAACACTGTTTCTTGAAGAGACTGTCTCTTCCTGAGTTTATAGCCTTTGGACCTTGGTCAAATATTGGCTGCTCATAGGTGGATTCTCAGTTCTGTTCCATTGATCTATATATCTGTTTTTGTACCAGGATGTTTTGACTAACGTGGCAGTGTAATAGATTCTAAAGTCAGGTAGAGTGAGACCTCCCACTTTGTTCTTCTTCACTAATGCTTTACTTACCTGAGGCTACCTCCCCTTCCATATGAATTTGGTGCTTTGTTTCTCCATTGTTTTAGTCAGCTAGGGCCGCTCTAGCAGAAATACCACAGAGTGGATGGCTTTAACAAAGGAAGGTTTATTCTTACACAGTCCGGTAGGTTGCAAGTCCATATTCAGGGTGTCCGCTCCAAGGAAAGGCTTTCCCCTTGTCGGCTCTGGAGGAAAGTCCGATATTGCATCAGTCTTTGTCCAGGGATCGTCTTGGCGCAGGAACCTCAGGTCTGAAGGACGCACTCTTCTCCCAGTGCAGATTTCTTGATGGTAACGAGGTTCCCAATTCTCCTTGTTTCTCTTTCCTTTTATCTCTCGCAAGCTGAAAGGATTAAGGGTGGGGCAAGCCATATTCCAGGGAAACTCCCCCTACAGCAGAGCAGAGAAGTAATCCTATGCAGGAATTTGCAGCCCCACCCTAATCCTTTAACATAGAGTTTAGCGAAACCACAAAATGGAGGACAGTCACAAGATACTGGAAATCATGTCCCAGCCACACAGCTGCACATATTTTTGGGGGGACACAATTCAACCCATGACATCCATCTTATTAAAAAATGACTTTGGAATTTGTATTAGGATTGCACTTTATCTATAGATCACTTTGAGTAGAATAGACATTTTCATGATGTTAAGTCTTTCTATCCATGAGCAAGGTAGGTTTCTCTACTTATGTGTGTCTCTTTTGGCTTCTTGCAATAGAGTCCTGTAATTTTCTTTGTATATGTCTTTTACATCTCGAGTTAGATTTATTCCTAGGCATTTTATCTTCTTGAGGACTACTGTAAATGGCACTGATTTGATGACTTCCTCTCTGATTGATTTCTTTGTTGATGAAAAGGAATCCAGCTGATTAGTATATGTCTATCTTGTATCCTGATACTTTGCTGAGCTCTTCTGTTGGTTCTAGCAGGTTTTTTTGTGGATTCTTTAGATTTTTCTTCTACAAATAGAGATACTTTTACTTCTTTCTTACCAATTTGGTTGCCATTTATTTCTTTGTCTTGCCTGGCTAGAACCTCCAGGACAATGGTGAATAAGAGTGGTACAGTGGGCATCCTTGTCTGGATCCTGTTCCTAAGAGGAGTGCTTTCAGACTCTCTCCTTTAGGATGATGTTGGCTATCGGCTTTGCCTAGATGCCCCTTATTATGTTGAGGAATTCACCTTCTGTTCCTATTTTGCTGAGAGTTTTTAACATGAATGGTTGTTGCACTTCGTCAGATGCCTTTTCTGCATGAATTGATAAAATCAAGTAGTTCTGGTCTTTTGTTTTATTTATGTGGTCGATTACATTAATTGTTTCTCTGGTGTTGAACCATCCCTGCATCCCTGGTATGAATCCCACTTGGTCATGGTGAATTATTTTTTTGATGTGTTGTTGAATTCTATTGGTTAGAATTTTGTTGAGGAGATATTGGTCTGTAATTTTCCTTTTTTTGCTGTTTTTACCCAGTTTTGGTGTCAGGGTTATAGTGGCTTCATAGAATTAATTTGGGAATATTCCTTCCTTTTCTAAGCTCTGGAATACCTTTAGTAATAGTGTTGCTAACTGTTCTCTGAAAATTTGGTAGAATTCTCCAGTGAAGTCACCAAAGCCAGGGCTTTTTTTTAGTTGAGAGTTTTTAAATTACCATTCTTCCCATGTGATGGATTTATTTAGTTGTTCTAGTTCTGCTTGTGCCAGTTTTGGTAGGTGATATTTTTCTAGAAATTTGTCCATTTCCTCTAGGTTTTTAAATTTATTACACTACAATTTTTCATAATATTCTGTTGTGATTCTTTTAATTTCACTGGGGTCTATTGTGATATCACACACCTCATTTTTTTATTTGAGTTGTTTGCTTCCTTTCCTGCTTTCCTTTTGTTGCTTTGGCCGGTTGTTTGTCAATTTTGTTGATCTTTCTGAAAAAACTATCTTTTGGTTTTGTTAAGTCTGTGAATTGTTTTTCTGTTCTCTGTTTCATTTAGTTCTGCTCCAATTTTTATTAGTTGATTTCTTCTGGTCCCCAAGGTGTTCTTTTGCTGCTCTCTTTCCACTTATTCGGGTTGTATAGTTACTTCTTTGATTTGAGCCCTTTCTTCTTTTTGGATGTTTGCCTTTGTTGAGAGAAACTGACCTCTGAGCACTACCTTTACTGTGTCCCATGGATTCTGACAGGATGTGTTTTCATTGCCATTTGATTCTGTGAATTTCTTTATTGTATCCTTGATTTCTTCTATAACCTAGTCATTTTTCAGCAAAGTGTTGTTCAGTTTCCATGTTTTTGATTTTTTTTTCCATTATTGAGTTCTACTTTTATGGCTTTATGTTCTGAAAAGGTGCTTTGTAATATTTCAGTACTTTGCATTTTGTTAAGGATTCCTTTTGGCTTAATATGTGGTCAATTCTGGAGAATGTTCCATGTGTATTGGAAAAGAAAGTATACTTGGCTGCTGTTGGGTGGAGTGTTCTGTGTATGTCTGTGAGGTCAAGTTGGTTGATTGTGGCATTTAGATCTTCCATGTCTTTACTGACTTTTTCCCTAGATGTTCTGTCCTTCCCTGACAGTGATGTGTTGAAGTCTCCTGCTATTATTATGGAGCTATCTATTTCTGTTTTTAATGCAGATAGTGTTTGTTTTATGTGTTTTGGAGCCCTGTCATTGGGTGCATAGATATTTAATATGGACATGTCCAGTGCAGTGGATTTTACTTTAAATTCTATTTTATCACAGATTAATATTGTCACTCCTGCCCTTTTTTAACTTTTTTTTTAGCCTGATGTACTTTTTCCATCCTTTGAATTGTAGTTTATTCATGTCTTTGAGTCTTAGGTGCATTTAGGCCATTTACATTCAGTGTGATTATTGATAGGTATGATTTCAGTGCTGTCATTTTGATTTCTTTTTGTGTGTATTGTAGACAGTTCCTTTGTTCCACTTAATTTTTGTGTGGGGTCTTTTTTCTTTGTGTTTTCTTTTCATCTTTTTCAATGTTTCTGGTTTTGTATTTGCTGAAATTTCATGTTTTTCTTGTTTTTTATTTTAATATGTAGGATTTTTAGTTTCTTTTGTGGTTACCTTCATATTTATCCCTGTTTTTCTGAATTTAAGTCATCCTTTAATTTCCTTATATGCTTTGTCTTCCTCTCCATGTGAAAGATCTATGACTACATTTTCTTTTGGGGACCTCTTTTTTATTATGATGTTTACATGATGACATCTCTGTTTCCCCATTCTCTGTGTTTTGCCTATGATTTATTTTTATGATTCCCCTACTTGGGCTGATATCCAGTTGCTCTGTTTTGTGCACTGGTCTTTCACTGTCACCTGGTATTGTTGTTTTTCAAACCAAGGGATTCTCTTTAGTACTTCTTGTAGTTTTGTTTTGGTTTTTGCAAATTCACTATATTTTTGTTTACCTGGAAAGGTCCTAATTTTCCCATCATATTTGAGAGACAGTTTTGCTGGATGTATAATTCTTTCCTGGCAATTATATTCCTCCAAGGCTTTGTATATGTCATCACATTGTCTTCTTGTCTGCATGGTTTCTGTTGAGTAATCCAAGGTTAGTCTTATAGTTTTTCCTTTGTAGGTTATTTTTCATTTATCGTAGCCACTTTTAAAACTGTTTCCTTCTCTTCAGTGGTGGTTTTGAGTATAACATGCCATGGTGTCTTTCTTTTGGGATCTACGTTGTGTGGAATTGGATGAGCATCTTGGATAGGTATTGTCTTTTGTGATATGAAGGAAGTCTTCTGTCAACAAATCTTAGACAGTTTCCTCCATATTTTCTGTTTTTCCATCCTGTTTGGTACTCCAGTCACTCTTAGATTATTCCTCTTTGTAGAGTCCTGCATAATTCTTAGAGTTTCTTAATTTTTTTAAATTCTTTTATCTCATTTTTTTTCTTTAAATATGTTGATGTCACTTGCTTTATCTTCAGTCTCACTAATTTGGATTCCATTGCTTCATTTCTGCCCCTTTGACTTTCTGTTGACTTGTGTAATTCTGTAATTATATTACTAATTTTTTAAATTTCTAATTCTTGCTGCTCAATGCTTTCTTGTGGCTTATTCAGTTTGTCATTATGCTTTGCTACATTTTGCCTCGTCTCCTTCCTCATTCTCTTGAAGAGTTCTAAATATTAATCTTTTTTATTCTACCTCTTGATGATTCCAGGAAATTCTCTTCCTCTGGAAAATTTGATTCTTTGGGGGAAAAGCTTGCTGAAGAGATTATGGTCTGCTTCTTCAAGAGCTTTTATATTGTCTGCTGTTTGCAAGCCATCAGTGAATTGTAGTTATTTATGTTTGCCTACTGTATTCTACCTTCTTGTTTTAAAGTATACTGTTTACTTTTCTCATATGGATTCAACTCGGGTGTCAAGGTGGTCAGTCACGAAGTGTGTGGTGCAGACTGTTGACTATTGTCCTAGATGGGCAGGGGTGACTGGTATAGGTGCAGGTGTCTCTGTAGCTGCAAAGAAAGGCAGGGGGTTAACAGCTGTCCCTGAGTGTCTGTGAGGTTGGTGTATCCCCTTAAGTCTTAATCTAGGTGAAGGAAAAGTTTCTGTCGTGATTTTCTAGCTTAGGGGAATGGGTAGAAAAAAAGCTTTCTGCTTTTCTCCTTTCCCCCAGTTAGCTAAATTACTTCCCTTTCTGAGTCTTGGGGAATAGTTCAGGGCAGGCTTAAGAAGTCCTATTTCTGGCTCAGTTAATGACATCAGACTCCAGAACGAGGCACAGCAGAGACGGGAAGGGAAGAATGGTTCAGGGCTGGCTTGAAGAGCCCTGCATCTGGCTCAGTTAATGGCATCAGACTCCAGAACCAGGCACAGCAGAGACGGGAAGAGAAGAATGGTTCAGGGCTGGCTTGAAGAGCCCTGTATCTGACTCAATTAATGGCATCAGACTCTAGGACTGGGCTCAGTTCAGAGAAGGGAAGGTGGAAAGATTCAGATCTGCATGTACTGTGAGTTACTTGCAGTGACTTAGCTTTTGACTATCTGGTGCTGTCCTTCACTGACTCAGGCACAAGTGTATTCTCCAGACAAGCACTTCCATTGAGGTGAATGCCCACCAACCTCCATGCTGCTCTTGCCAAGCTATGGTCACAGCTGCTTCCCAGCAACTTGAGTCTGTGGAATCCTATACACTTCTGGCACTGTTCTTCCTTCCTCTTTGCTCAGTCCAATTTCCCAACTTTCCTTTTGATGTTCAGGGCTCCTAGGGTATCATATATACTAGATACATTTGTTCATTTGGGTCTTTGTTATTAGAGGGGACACCAGAAGTGTCTGTCTATTCTTCCGGCTTGGCCCTGCCTTGGAAATGATACATTTTTGTATTAATAAATTTTTGTTTTAAGCCACTAAGTTTGGGAGTAGCTTGTTTCACAGCAAAAGCTAGCTGATATAACCTAAGGAGCATTCTATTACAACAATGCCCCCACATTAAAATATATATGTATATCTATCTGTCTATCTATAGATATATATCTCTATGTTGTTAAAGAGAAGAAAGACCAATTGTCTTAGTCAGCTAGTGCTGCTCTAACAGAAATACCATAAGTGGATGACTTTAAAGACAAAAATTTTATTTTGTCAGAATTTAGTAAGGTAAAAGTCCAAATTCAGGGTGTCAGCTCTAAGGGAAGACTTCATTTGCTGGCTCTGGAGGAAGGTCCTTGTCATCAGTCTTCCACTGGACTGGAAGCTGCTGAGGCCCAGGGACCTCAGTCCTTTTCAAAGGAAGTACTCAGCCTACTGCACAGCTTCTTGGTGGTATGAGTTCTCCAGATGTCTCCACTAGCTTCTTTCCTTTATGTCTCAAGAGACTGCTTCAAGGCACAATGCAGTCTTACACATTGAGTCCTGCACTACCGACACAACTGCAACCCGTCTACCCTGATTAACATCGTAGAGGCAAGATTTCCAACATGGAGGAGCATCACACAATACCAGGAATCCTGGTCCAGCCAAATTACTACACAGATTTTTTTTTTGGAAACACAATTCAATCCATGACACCAAAGAACTGCTCCAGATTAGAGGAGAGTAAAGAGTGATGAAAACCAAACATAATATGTAACCCTAGACTGGATACTGAACTGAAGTGGGAAAATGCCCCAAGGGCATTGTGGAACCTGGAAATACTAGAATATGAACTGTAGACTAGATAAATGTAACGACATTGATTTTCTTGAATTTGACAATAGTACTGTAATTGATGTAGGACAATATTTTTGGTCTCAAGAAATATACATTGAAGTATTATGAGGTAAAAGTGGTATGATTTATTCAACCCACCCTGGTGGCATAGCCATTAAGCAAATTGACTGTTGATCAAAAGGTTGGTAGTTCAACTCATCAGTCACTCTTTGGTGAAAAATGTGGCAGTCTGTTTCCATAAAGTTTACAGCCTTGGAAACGACATGTGACAGTTCTACTCAGTCCTGTAAGGCTGCTATGAGTCTGAAACAACTCGATGGTAGTAGGTTTGGTTTGGCTTTTTGATGTAAATAGTGTAGGAGGAAAGCAAGAAGGCAAGAATAGGGAATTTTAAAGCAATCTGTCAAAATGTTAAAAATTGATCAGTCTGGGTAATGTTATTTGGAAGCTCTTTGTACTATTCTTTTCTCTTTCCTTTAAGTTAAAAAAATTATTTTAAGTGTTCAGCAAAGTCTCAGGATACAAGATAAACATAAATACCAACAACGAGACTGTTAATGAAGAAATCATCTAGGGGGGCGGAGTCAAGATGGCGGACTAAGCCCACGTCTCCTTGTATCCTTCTGGAAACCAAGACCTGAATTGACAATCAAACAGAGCCTTCTGATCACCTAATCAGCCTCAGGACATGGCACAGAGCTGTTAATTGGGACTTCATACCACTCAGCGAAAAACCTCCTCTCTTTCGCTGACTCTCCTGGCTAGCCTCAGCTCTCACGGACGGAAGGTAAACGCACCATTTTGACTTTTTTTTTACTCTGTCTCAGCTGGCGGGCGGAGCTGGGCCTTGCCTGGCGGCTGGACTCAGACGCGCTGCTGGGGGGATAGGCAGGCGAAATTCCCATACTCTGAGAGCCAGGCTTGGGACTCTGTTAATCTAGACACTTTGAGCCTTTCCTTTTGTAGCTGCCTCACTGGGGTTTGCGCGGAGCTCCGTGGTCAGGGTGCAGGACGCCATGTTGGTACTGAGATTTTAGCAGGACCTCGTTCTTAGCCTGGGAGCCAGCGCCTGCAAATGGGACAGCGCTTCTCCGTCAGAAAAGTACTGATTTTGCACAGTGCTGTCTACGTTGGGAGCCCTGCAACAGAAGCAGAGGAATCGCTGCCTCTTGGCACCGTTAGCCCCTCTGTCTGCTGCCTGTGTGGAGGACGCCATCTTGGGTACGGTGGCCGCAGCTGGACCAAATTCTAAGCTTGGGAGCCAGAGCCTGCCCACAAGAGAGCACTTTTCTATCACAAAACCAGTACTCGACGCAGTGTTGGACAAGGCTAGGCCCTGTCAGCAGAGACCACCAGGGCAGTAGCATTGCTGTATTGTGAACTAGTTTGTTATCATCTGGGGTGGGATATAGTGGCGCTTACTTCGTCAGATGAGAAGAGGGACCTCTACACCGGAAAACTAAACTGACTTGTGAACCGGTCAGATACCTTTTGCTTAACATTTGAAGACAGCTTAGAGAAACATTTGCAATCCATCCTCACAGTACCTCTTCCAGTCTCTATATACTCACATGGGACCCAAAAAGCAACAGACAACTGTGGCATACAAGCACTCACTCATGGCTTCAGAAGGCTCCCAAACAAAGCAACCAAGGAGTTTTCCAGATGAAGAAACTTTCATGAAAGTATCAGGAAGTGAATACAAATTGATTATATACAGAGCCCTTCTAGACCTCATACAAAATGCAGCAGAACAAAATGAAAAATTAAGCAAGTTGTTCGACCTGATGGAACACCAGTACTCTGAAATCCAGCAGATCAAGAAGAAAATCAAAGACATAGAAACTTCCATGCAAAGCCAAGAAAACAGAATGGAACAAATGGATAAAAGAATTTCTGACTTGGAAGACAGAGCTACTGATGCCAGTGTCTATGAGCAGAAATCAGAAAAAAGAAGCAAGAAAAATGAAGAAACATTAAGAAGCATGTGGGACTCTATTAAGAAGAACAACCTTCGATTAATCGGAGTCCCTGAACAGGGTGAGACATCTGAGAACACAGAGAGTATTGTGGCTGAGCTGCTGAAAGAAAACTTCCCAGAAATCATGAAGGAAGAGAATATAAACATCTCAGATGCATATCGTACGCCACCCAATATAGATCTGAAAAGAAAGACTCCAAGACATATTATAATCAAGCTTAACAAAATGAAACATAAGCAGCAACTCTTAAAGGCAGCAAGACTCAAGGCAAAGCTAGCATTCAGAGGGAAACCCTGTAGGCTCTCGTCAGATTTCTCAGCAGAAACCATGCTGGCACGGAGACAGTGGCACGACACATTCAAAGTCTTGAAGGAGAAGAACTTCCAACCAAGAATTATATATCCTGCAAAACTATCTTTCAAATACAAAAATGAAATTAAGACATGCCCAGATAAACAGAAACTCAGACACTTTGTAAAAACCAAACCCAAACTACAAGAAATGCTGAAAGAAGTTCCTGGCTTTGGCTTAGAAGAACGAAACCACTAACTTTATATTTTAGAACGACACACTACTGAATACTCATTTAGGGAAGGCTCCAAAGTAAATCACAGCTTTGATTTGGAAAGAAGCAATCCAGTGATCATCATGAAAACTATGGTGTCATCATAATAAAAGAGGGATGTACTACAGTCGTTATAGTCCTTCCAGATGGAGAGGAAGATGACAAGACTGGTAGTAATTAAAATTGGGTTTATAAATAGTTTATTAAGGGGGTTCATAGGAGCAGCTGTAAAGCACAACAAAGACGTATTGTACCATTTCAAGAAATCTAACACACGAGTCTCAACAACTATAAAACCAGTTCTGAAAAAGGTGAAAAATCAACTCACAAAAAAGAGTGTCTCAGAACAGAGTAATAAGAACAACAGAGAAAACATCAACATAAAAATAAACATATCACAATGGCAGCAGTGAACGCATAACTATCAATAATTACATTGAATGTGAATGGACTGAATGCTCCAGTAAAGAGACACCGAGTGTCATCTTGGATCAAGAGACATGACCCATCCATATGTTGTCTACAAGAAACTCACTTGAGACCTAAAGACAGGAACAAACTGAAAATTAAAGGATGGAAGAATATATATCAAGCTAACAATGAAGAAAGAAGAGCAGGGGTGACAATTCTAATCTCAGACAAAATCAACTTTAATGTCAAATCCACCATCGTGGACAAAGATGGACACTATTTATTGCTGAAAGGTTCAGTACACAAGCAAGACTTAACTATATTAAACATTTATGCACCTAATGTCAGAGCACCTAAATATGTCGAAGAAACACTGACTACGCTCAAAAGAGAGTTAGATGACTTGACAATAATAGTGGGAGACTTTAACACTCGACTCTCATTACTAGACAGATCATCTAGAAAAAAGCTCAGTAAAGATACAGAAGACCTCATTGACACAATTAACCAACTAAACCTCATTGATATATACAGAACTTTCCACCCATAAGCAGACAACTACAACTTCTTCTCCAGTGCACATGGAACATTCTCCAGAATTGACCACGTGATAGGCCATAGTGCAATGCTCAACAAAATCCATACCGTTGAATTACTGCAAAGCATCTTCTCAGATCATAAAGCCATAAAAGTTGAAATCAATAGCAGAAAAAACAGAGATAGAAAGTGGAACTCTTGGAAACTGAACAACATCTTGCTCAAAAAAACATGGGTTATAGAGGAAATCAGGGATGAATTAAAGAAATTCATGGACTCCAATGAGAACGAAAACACTTCCTACCAGAACCTATGGGATACAGCCAAAGCAGTGCTCAGAGGTCTGTTTACCTCCATAAATGCACACATCTGGAAGGAAGAAAGAAACCGAATCAAGGAACTAACTCTACAGCTTGAACAAGTAGAAGGAGAACAACAGAGGAATCCCTTGGGCACCGGAAGAAAGGAGATCATAAAGATTAGAGCAGAGCTAAATGAATTAGAGAATAGAAAAACAATTGAAAAAATTGAAAAGACCAAAAGCTGGTTTTTTGAAAAGATCAACAAAATTGATAAACCACTGGCTACACTTACTAAAGAAAAGCAGGAAAGGAAACAAATAACCCAAATTAGAAATGAGAAGGGAGTTGTCACCACAGATACAACAGAAATCAAAAATATCATAACAGAATACTATGAAAGACTGTACTCTAACAAATTGGAAATGGAAAAATTCCTTGACTCATACCACCTACCTAAATTATCACAACGTGAAGTAGAACAACTTAATAAACCCATCACAAAGGAAGAGATTGAAAAGGTCATCAAAACACTTCCAACCAAAAAAGTCCGGGCTCAGATGGCTTCACGGCAGAATTCTACCAAGCATTTAGAGAAGAGTTATCCCCAATACTACTGAAACTATTTCACAGTATAGAAAGGGATGGAGTACTCCCAAACTGATTCTATGAAGCCAGCATAACCCTGATACCTAAGCCAGGGCAAGATCCAACAAAGACAGAGAACTACAGACCGATATCACTCATGAACCTAGATGCAAAAATCTTCAACAAAATTCTTGCCAACAGAATACAACAACATATCAAGAAAATAATCCACCATGACCAAGTGGGATTCATACCAGGGATGCAAGGCTGGTTCAACATCAGGAAAACAATTAATGTGATTAAACACATAAATAACACAAAAGACAAAGATCACCTGATTTTGTCCATTGATGCCGAAAAGGCATTTGATAAAGTCCAACGCCCATTCATGCTAAAAACTCTTAGCAAAATGGGCATAGACGGCAAATTCCTCAACACAATAAGGGCCATTTATACAAAGCCAATTGCCCACATCATCTTGAATGGAGAGAGACTGAAAGACTTTCCCCTGAGATCAGGAACTAGACAAGGATGCCCACTGTCACCTCTCCTATTCAACATTGTACTAGAAGTTCTAGCCAGAGCAATTAGACAAGACCAAGAAATAAAGAGCATCTGCATCGGCAAAGAGGAAGTTAAAATCTCCCTGTTCACAGATGATATGATTGTATATGCAGAGAACCCCAAGGAATCTATAAGTAAGCTACTCAAACTGATAGAAGAGTTCAGCAAATAAAATAGATAAATGGGAACTATTAAGAATCAAACACTTTTGCTCATCCAAAGACTTTATTAATAGAATTAAAAGAACACCCACAGAATGAGAAAAAATATTTGGCAACTCTATGTCAGACCGACGACTGATCTCCATAATCTATAGGGTACTACAAAATATCAAGAAGAAGATAAACCATCCAATTAAGCGATGGGCAAAGGAGATGGACAGACACTTCACTAAAGAGGAGATCTAGACAGCCAAAAAACACATGCGGACATGTTCACGATCTTTAGCTATTAAAGAAATTCAAATCAAGACAACAATGAGATACCATCTCATGCCAACAAGATTGGCCATGATCCAGAAAACACAAAAGAACAAATGCTGGAGAGGCTGTGGAGAAAGTGGAACCCTCCTACACTGTTGGTGGGGTTGCAAAATGGTCCAGCCTCTTTGGAAGGCAATGTGGCACTTCCTTAAAAAAATGGATATTGATATACCATTTGACCCAGTAATTCCACTACTTGGAATATATCCTACAGATTCAAGACCTTTCACACCAATGGACACATGCACCCGAATGTTTATCGCAGCACAGTCCACGATAGCAAAAAGATGGAATCAACCCAGATGCCCAACAATAGAAGAATGGATAGGTAAACTGTGGTACATATACTCAGTGGAGCACTACTCAATGATAAAGAATAACGATGATTCCAGGAAACATCTCCTAACCTGGTTTCAACTGGAAGACGTTATGTTGAGTGAAAGTAGTGAGCGACAAAAGGACAAATACTGTATGAGACCTCTACGATAAGATCTCAAAAACAGACTTGTGTATAGAAGAAAAGACTCTTTGAGAGCTCCAAGGGAGGGGAGGGAGGGAGGGCGAGGGGTGGAGGGTTTAGTTTAGATAGTTACTAGCAATCTAGTTGGGAGAAAGTGGTGACAGCACACATTAGGAACAAGAACAACATTAAGTGGA
This sequence comes from Heterohyrax brucei, assembly GCA_028571685.1. Lineage (NCBI taxonomy): Eukaryota > Metazoa > Chordata > Mammalia > Hyracoidea > Procaviidae > Heterohyrax > Heterohyrax brucei. The sequence goes on along the minus strand of CM053166.1, from coordinate 18,216,514 downwards.
CTTCAGCATAATTTGAGTACTCCTTCCATCTTAACTCAATATTGCAAGGATAGGATAGCTGGGGCGGGGGGCGGGGGACCATGGTCTTAGGCGAATTCCAGGCCAATTGGCACAACTAGCGTTTTGCTAAGAGAGCTCTTTGCACCCCACATTGGTGAGTGGCGTCTGGGGTCTTAAAAGCTGCCAAGCTGCCATCCGAGGACACAGGAAATGGTCCCAACTCAGCAGGAACGGATGCTCACCGAGGGCCAAAGTGGCATGCGGTAAAGACAACCGAGAAGACAGAGAGACCCGCAAGAGTGGGTGCCTTCATCGACTTGGGACTGGAAGAACCGGATGGTGCCCGGCCACCACCAGTGATAGCCACGATGGAGCTCACAGAGAGGAGCCTCACTGGCAACACAAGAATAAAAAGAGGTGCATCATGAAATCTCCACTAAAAGACCTCATTTGATGGTCCAGCGGTTTTGGGGTTACTCTGAGAGCATGGCCCCCTTCCCTGATGCTGCTCTCTCCCATAAATTATAACAAAGGTCCACTCTTTGGACAGGAATGGATTGGACTTGGCAAGGCAGAGTGACCATATATTGGAAGCACTTTATGGTTCTATACGTCTATAGGATATCATCTTGCTGACCTCTGGCTGGAGGAAGTTGAGTGGGTGGAGAGGAGGGGAAAGGAGACTGTTGGGAGGATGAGACAGGTATGGAGCAGAGAGGAATAGTGTCCTGTCACCAGACAGGGAGAGCAGTGGAAGCTGCATATAGGGGGGCATGTAAATTTACATGTGAATGTCCATTTTCACTCAGTTATGTTAAATAAAAAAAAAAAGACAAAAAAAAAAGAAATCATCTAATCAATACTATTTACTATAGCCCTTAAGAAAATAAAGTACCTAGGAATTAATCTAACCAGAGAAATAACAGACCTTTACAAAGAGTACTAGAAGCCCTTACTACAAGAAACTAAGAGACACTTAGATAAATAGGAAAACCTACCCTGCTCATGGATAGGAAGACTTAACATTGTGAAAATGTCTATTTTACCCAAGGCAATCTACTTATATAATGCAATCCCAATACAAGTTCCAGCATCATTTTTTAATGAGATGGAGAAACAAGTCACCACTTTTGTTTGGGAAGGGAATAAGCCCCAGATAAGTAAGGTACTACTAAAGAAGAAGAACACACTGGGAGGCCTCTCATTAGCCGACCTTAGAACATACTACACTGCCACAGTGGTCAAAACAGCCTGGTACTGGTACAAGGACAGACAGATCGATCAATGGAACAGAATCAAGACTCCAGAGATGACACCATCTGCCTATGAACAGTTGATATTTGACAAAGGCCCTAAGATGTTAAACTGGGGTAAAAACAGTATCTTCAAGAAGTTCAAATCCAAACTACAATGAGATACCATCTCACCCCAACAAAGTTGGCCATGATCCAAAAAACACAAAACAACAAATGCTGGAGAGGCTGTGGAGAAAGTGGAACACTCTTACACTGTTGGTGGGGTCGCAAAATGGTCCAGCCTCTTTGGAAAGCAATCTGGCACTTCCTTAAAAAATGGATATAGATATACCCTTTGACCCAGTATTTCCATTGCTTGGAATATATCCTACAGAATCAAGGCCATTCACACCAATGGACACATCCACAAGAATGTTTATCGCAGCACAGTCCACGATAGCAAAAAGATGGAATCAACCCAGATGTCCAACAACAGAGGAATGGATAGGTAAACTATGGTATATATACTCAATGGAGCACTATGCAATGATAAAGAATAATGATGATTCCAGGAAACATCTCATAACTTGGTTTCAACTGGAAGACATTATATTCAGTGAAAGTAGTCAGCAACAAAAGGACAAATATTGTATGAGACCCCTACGATAAGATCTCAAAAACAGACTTATGTGTAGAAGAAAAGACTTATTGACGGCTGCAAGGGAGGAGAGGGGGGGTAGGGTTTAGATTAGATAGTTGGTAGATGTTTGGTTGGGCGAAATTGGTGACCGCACACATTAGAATCAAGAACAATATTAAGTGGACTTCAGCATAACTTGAATACTCCTTCCGTCTTAACCCAATATTCCAAGGACAGAGTAGCTGGGGCAGGGAACAGTGGACCATGCTCTTAGGCGAAATTGAGGGCAATTGATACAACTAGTGTTTTGCTGAGAGGGCTCTCTGCACCCCACGTCAGTGAGTGGCATCTGGGGTCTTAAAAGCTGCCAGGCTACCATCCGAGGGCACAGCAAATGGTCCCAACTCAGCAGGAACGGATGCTCACTGAGGACCAAAATGACATGGGGTAAAGATAACCTGGAAGATAGAGAGACCCACATGATTGGGTGCCTACATTGACTTGGGACCGGAAGAACTGGATGGTGCCCGGCCACCACCAGTGATAGCCATGATGGAGCTCACAGAGAGGAGTCTCACTGGCAACACAAGAATAAAAAGGGGTGCATCCTGAGATCTCCACTGCAAGACTTCAACTGATGGTCCAGTGGTTTTGGGGTTCCCCTGGGAGCATGGCCTCTCGCCCTGATGCTGCCCTTGCCCATAAATCATAACGAAGTTCCTCTCTTTGAACAGAAATGGATTGGTTTTGGTGATGCAGAGTGACCATATATTGGATGCACTTTATGGTTCTGTACATCTATAGGGTATCATCCTGCTGACCTCTGGCTGGAGGAAGGAGAGTGGGTGGAGAGGAGTGGAAAGGAGACTTTTGGGAGGATGAGACATGTATGGAGCAGACAGGAATAGCATGTTGTTACCGGGCAGGGAGAGCAGTGGAAGCTGCATATAGCTGGGCATGTAAATTTATATGGGAATGTACATTTTCACTCAGTCATAATGAAAAAAAAAGAATAAAAGAAATTATTTTTAATAGTGTAAAAGGAAAACTAGACAATTGAGAAAATAAAAATTTAACTGATAACTTCTTGCAGAAACATTCTAACAACATTATACCTATACATTTGCTTTTGGCAAATGTCCCACTACATACATATGAAAGCATGAAACCTGGGGGCTGTAATTTCAAATGTGAAATGGATAATGCTGGAATCATGTTAATTTCATACCAAACACATAGAAAGTTAAATAGAGGCCCCTTAGAGGTAAAGGGTAGTGAAAAAGATGCTGGACTGTAAGCATTAACCTGAATTTTAGTATTGACTGGGCCACAATTGTCTTTATCACTCACAGTAAGTACTCCAACTCTCTTGGCCTTCGTTTTCTTCTTAGATTAAATGGGAGGGTCATCTCTCAAGGTTTGTATGAATGCTAACATTTCTAAAATAACTTTAATAAGATGAAACCAAAGGTGCTGATCAATGACTTCTAGCATGGTAATCTTAGTGATACTTTGTGATTATGTGGTAACTGTACATGGCATTCACCACACATCTGTTAAGTTTGTTGTACTGTAAGGGCTTGCACGTTTCTGTGATGCTGCAGCTGTACCACTGGTATTTCAAGTACGGGCAGGGTCCCCCATGGTGGACAGATTGCAGTGTAGCTTCCAGAATAAGGCAAACTAGGTAGAAGGACCTGACACTCTACTTCTGAAAAAAAATGGCCGGTGAAAACTTTACGAATAGCAGTCGGACACTGTCTGCGGTAGTACCACAAGATGGGTCCCTCAGATTGGAAGACACTCAAAATGTGACTGGGGAAGAGCAGCCTCTTCAAAGTAGTTAACCTTAATGATGTAGATGGAGTAAAGCTTTCAAGGCCTTCATTTGCCAGTGTGGCACAAGTCAATAAGAAGAAACAGCTGAAAATATCCATTAATAACCAGAATGTCAAATATATGAATAAAGAATCTAGGAAAAATAGTTGTCAAAAATGAAATGCAACTCATAAAGATCAATATCCTAGGCCTTAGTGAGCTGACGTGGAGTGATACTGGCCATTCTGAATCATTCTCCTCTGCTGGGAATGACAAACTGAAGAGAAATGGCATCAGATTCATCATCAAGAAAAACATTTCAAGTTCTATCCTGAAGTACAGTGCTGTCAGTGATAGCATAATGTCTATACGCCTACAAGGAAGACCAATTAATATGACCATTATTCAAATTTATGTACCAACCATTAATGCCTAAAATGAGGACATTAAAGATTTTTACCAACTTCTGCATCCTGAAATTGATCAAGCATGTATGCAAGATGCATTGATAATTACTGGTGATTAAAATGCAAAAGTTGGAAAAAAAGGACAAGGGTCAATAGTTGGAAAATATGGCCTTGGTGATAGAAACCACTCTGGAGATTGCAGGTTAGAATTTTGCAAGATCAACAACTTCTTCTTTACAAATATGTTTTTTTCAACAACATAAATGTGGACCTTACCAGATGGAATACACAGGAATCAAATTGACTATGTCTGAGGGAAGAGACAATGGATATGCTCATCAGTAAGAACAAGGCTAGGGGCCAGCTGCAGAACAGACCATCAGTTGCTCATATGCAAGTTCAAGTTGAAGCTGAAGATAATTAAAACAAGTCCATGAAAACCAAAATAAGCCTTTGAATATCTCCCCTGAATCTGAAGACCATCTCAAGAATAGATTGAACACTAATGTCTAAAGACCGGAGGAGTTATAGGAAGACATCAAGGACATCGTACAAGAAGAAAGCAAAAGGTCATTAAAAAGACAAGAAAGAAAGAAAAGACTAAAATGGATACCAGAAGGGGCTCTGAAACTTGCTCTTGAGTGTAGAGTAGCTAAAGTGACTAGAATAAATGATCGCATAAAAGAGCTGGGCAGGACATTTTAAAGGGCAGCTTGAGAAGACAAAGTATTACAATGAAATGTGCAAAGATCTGGAGATAAAAAACCAAAGGGAGGAACACACTTGGCATTTCTCAGACTGAAAGACCTGAAGGAAAAGTTCAAACCTTGAGTTGCAAATTTTGAAGGATTCTGTGGGCAAAAGATTGAATGATCCAGTAAGCATCAAAAGAAGATGGAAGGAATATACAGAGCCACTATACCAAAAAGAATTGGTCAATGTTCGATCATTCTAGGAGGTAGCATGTGCTCAAAAACCGGTCGTACTTAAGGAAGACGTCTAAGCTGCACTGAAGGCATTGGTGAAAAACAAATCTGCAGGAACTTACAGAACACAAATTGAGGTGTTCCAACAAACAGATGTGGCACTGCAACTGGTCACTTACGTATGCCAAGAAATTTAGAAGACAGCTTTGTGGTCAACTGACTGGAAGATATCCATGTTTGTGCCCATTACAAAGAAAGGTAATCCAATAATTTCTGTATTCTGCAGGTAAAATTTTCTTGACGATAATTCAAAAGTGGTTGCAGTAGCCCATCAACAGGGAACTGCCAGAAATTCACGCCAGATTCAGAAGAGGAGGTAGAATCAGGAATATCACTGATGATGTCAGATGGATCTTGGCTGAAAGAAGAGAATATCAGTGTCTTAGTTATCTAGTGATGCTTTAATAGAATTGACGGCACTTGGCTTGGCTTTGGCTGACATGGGGTGCCTTTAAAAAGAGAAATTTTATTTCGTCACACTCTAGTAGACTAGAAGTCCAAGTTCAGGGTGTCAGCTCCAGAGGAAGGCTTTCTTTGTTGGATCTGGAAGAAGGTAGTTGTCATCACTCTTCCCCTGGACTGGAAACTTCTGAGGTGCAGGGACTCCAGTCCTTTCCAAAGGACATGCTCAGCTTCCGGCACAGCTTCTTGGTGGTTTCAGGTCCCCAAATGTCTCTGCTAGCTCCTTTCCATTATATCTCAAGAGACTGCCTCAAGACATGAAACAGTCTTACACGATGAGTCCTGTCCCACCAACTCAACTGCTTGCCCATCTCCCCTCATTAACATCACAGAGGAAGGGTTTACAGCATACCCAGTATGGGAATTATGTCCTAGATAAATTGCTACACAGATTTTTTGGGGAATACAGTTCAATCCATGACAACCAGAAAGATATTTAGCAGTGTTTCATTAATTATGCAAAGGCATTTGACTGTGTGTATCATAAGAAATCATGAATAACATGGAGAAGAATAGGAATTCTGGAATACTTAACTGTACTCATAGGGAGCCTTTACATAGACCAAGAGGCAGTCATTCGAGCAAAACAAGAGGATGCTGCGTAGTTTAAAATCAGGAAAGGTGTGCACTAGGGTTGTATTCTTTCACCTTATTCAGTCTGTATGCTGCACAAATAATCCAAGAAACTGGACTATATGAAGAAGAGTGCAGCATCAGGATTGGAGGAAGACTCATCAACAACCTGCAATATGCAGATAACAAAACCTTGCTTGCTGAAAGCAAAGAGAACTTGAAGCACTTAACTAGTGATGATCAAAGACTACAGCCTTCAGTACTGATTACACTTCAATACAAAGAAAACAAAAAACCCTCACAAATGAACCAATAAACAAGATCATGATAAATGGAGAAAAGACTGAATTTGTCAAGGATTTTATTTTCTTAGATTCACAGTCAACACCCATGGAAGCAGCAGTCAAGAAATCAGAGGACATATTATACTGGGAAAATCTGCTGCAAAAAACCTATTTGAAGTATTGAAAAGCAAAGATATCATTCTGAGAACTAAGGTGCGCCTGACCTAGGCTGTGGTATTTTCAGTTGCATCATATGCATGCAAAATCTAGATGATGAATAAGGAAGACTGAAGAATTAATGACTTTGAATTATGGTGCTGACAACAAATATTGAATGAACCGTTGACTGCCAGAAGAATGAACAGGCCTGTCTTGGACGAAGTACAACCAGTGTGCTCCCTGAAATTGAGGATGGTGAGACTTAGTCTCACATACTTTGGACATGTTATTAGCAGAGACCAGTTCCTGGAGAAGGACATCATGCTTAGTAAGACAGAGGGTCAGAAAAATTGTGGAAGACCCTCAGCTAGATGGATTGAAGCACTGTCTACAATAAGGAGCTCAAACACTGTGGTGCTTATGAGAGTGGCACAGGACCGGGCAGTACTTCATTCTGTTATACATGGAGTCACTATGAGTTGGTGATGTCTCAACTCCACCTAACAACACATAGCATATGCTTTCTGATGGTAGATGAGCACCTCATTCTATGTGTGGAAGCCTAGTGATTACAGGCTAGAGTTATGGCCTTGTTGCTTCTTCAGAAGTTGGGTTCTCTGCAGGCAGTACTAGCAGAGAATGAGTTTGCCAGTTTGAGGATTTGGGAAGCTATCACTGGTGATTGGGGTGAATGACACAGATTGTAGGTATTGGGGCTGGTAAGGAAGACTCCTCTCCTCCCCCTCAGGACCTTAGCTCCCCCAGCATACCGAAAGTACACAGGAAAGAAGAATGACAGTGACAGAAGTGACAGTGTGGCATATGGAAGAGAAAGACACATTATAATCTGGCAGACATGTAGTGGATTGCCCATAGGGAAGGCTCGTATTTTTAGCAGTGCTAAAACTTAACCCAAATAAGAATGCCACGGTCACTGTGAAAAAGTGTCCTGGACCTTTTTGAGATTGGCAGGGATTTGGGGTGTATGTCAGAAAATGGCATAATTTAGAAAAGTGGTAGAGATCATTGGCTTTTGGTTCCTTTAAGCCTTATTCCATGTCCTCATCATCTTCTGCCCTTTATGGTGTATTTTCATATTTCTTCCCTTTTCTTCTTTTTCTCCTTCCATGACCTTTATTAGCTGTGGTTAAGCACTTTGAGGGGCCTCCCAGAAGAGGACAGTATTTTTTTAAAAAATTTTTTTTGATGGAATCAAGGAATTTTTAGACACTGAACGTACTCTGTAATATGGCACATCTACCTTGGTGCAAGTAGTTATCGTTTGTTCATTTTCATTGGAGAATCATCAATAGCAGTCCCTAGGTGGCACAAATGGTTAAGTGCTCAGTTACTTACTGAAAGGTTGGTGGTTTGAATTTACCCAGAGGTGCCTTGGAAGAAAGACCTAGCAATCTGCTTCTAAAAGATCAGAGCCATTGAAAAGCCTATGGAATGTAGTTCTACTCTGACACAGATGGGGTCACAATGAGTCAGAATTGACTCGATGACAACTTTTTTTTATAGTCAAGGATCTATTATTATTATAGATAAAAGATTTAGATATGACACTTAAATATAGTCAATAGATGTAGATGATAGTCACAATATATTCATTCTACTCTCAGTGGGCATGGGTATTGTCATGGAATGAGTTGTACCCCACCAAAATATCTGTCAGTTTGGCTGGGCTGTGATTCCCGTAATTGTATGATTGTCCACCATTTCCTGACATTTTCCTATGCATTGTAAATTCTCTCACTATGACTGAATAAGATTGATTAGCAGCAGTCATACTGATGAGCTTTACAAGATTAGATATGGTCTTAAGCCAGTCTCTTCTGAGATTTTTATAAAAGAGAGAAGAGAGCAGAGAGACATGGGAACCTCACACCACTAAGAAAGCATTGCTGGGAGCAGAGTGCATCTTTGGACCTGAGGTTCCTGCCCTGCGATGATTCAAGGGCAAGGGAGAAACTGATGATGAGGAGAGTCTTCCTCCAGAGTCAACAGAGAAAACTGTCACCTGACAGTGATGCCCTGAATTTGGACTGTAGCCTACTAGACTGTGAAAAAATAAGCTTTTGTTAAAGGCATACACTTGGTGGTATTTGTGCTATAGCAGCACTAGATGACTAAGATGGATATAGTGTATGAATTTTAGCTATCATGCCTAGTACCACTATGAACATTCTGATGAACATATGTACATATGGGGTGTATATCTGGGAGTGGACGTGCTGGCCTTCAGGGGATATATGTGCTCAACTTAGATAAGTCCTGTGAGGGCACTGGTGACTGGGTGCCTTTTAAGAGCCTGGCACTTACCATGTCACCTGAATGAATCTTCGTAACACCCTTTCAAGGTCTTTTTATTGAGCTCATGCTACTGATGAAGACAGTCAGGCTTAAAAGGGTTAAATGAATCGTCCAGGGTCCCTCATTGTTTGGCCTGGAGAAGAGATGAGAACTTGGATTGATTTGACTTCAAAGCCTGTTTTGTTTTTAATGCCCTCCCATAAGCTTCTGATCTCTCATTTAGAACCATGAAGGACTCTTCATTTGATTTAAGGATAAATGTCAGTGGCTTTCATACTAATGCTGTCTTATCAGTAATGTTTTAAACTATAAAAACCTTTTATGTGTGTGTTGCCGAGAAATGCTGGCAAAAGGGGAGGATGCAGATGTGTTCTCTCTGTTCCCAGGTGAGGCAGAAAGGACTACATGTCCCCCAAAGTTTAAGGCTTCCTTTATCCTGTGTCCAGTTATTGCTGGTAAACCAGAAACTACAAAGCAGACATCCAAAGCACAAAAATTTGTTTCTGTTCTGGAGCAACAGAAGATGAAGTAGCATCAGAAACAGAAGGAAATGGAATGTGTGGCTAATTGCCTCTGTGAACAACTGCCTCCTTTGCCATAAGACCAGAACTGGATGATGCCTGGCTACCTACCATTAGTCAACATTTTGATCATAGAAGAACCCTGATCAAAAGGGGAAAAATGCAGAACAGAATTGCAAATTTTCTCCTGACTTCCTGGAGCCATAAAGGTTGGATAAACTCTGGAAACTGTTGCCCTGCAATAGTCTTTAAACCTTAAACCAAAAATATCACCTGAAATCTTCTTAAAAGCGAATAATAAAACCCCAACCCACTGCTGTCCAGTCGGTTCTGACTCATAGTAATCCTATGGGACAGGGCAGAATTGCCTCATACAGTTTCCAAAGCTGTAGTCTTCATGGAAGCAGACTGCTACATGCTTCTTCTTCAGTGGTCTTGAACTGCCAACCTTTCAGTTAGCAGCCGAGTGCTTAGCCACTTCGCTACTTGGGTTCCTAACTAAACAGTAGTTTAATTTAACTAGTAAAAAATGTCTGGCTTGAGCCTTAAGCTTTTAAGAACTGTCTATATGGGATCCAGTTGACATCAGCAACTTGAATGATTAGGTAGGAACCTTATGGGGCAGGAGTTAACGTTTGTTAATAGCAGAAGAACAACTCAGAAGAGGAGGATGAGAATAGTTGTACACCTGGAAGAATGTAATCAATGTCACTAAATTGTATATGCAGAAACTGTTGAATTGGTGTATGTTTTGCTGTGGCACAGTGGTTAAGAGTTATAGCTACCCCCCAAAAGTTGGCAGTTTGAATCCATCAGCCACTCTTTGGAAACCATAAGGGGCAGTTCTACTGTGTCCTGTAGGGTCACTACGAGTCAGAATTGACTCAATGGCAACTTATAAAAAATATTATCATTGTTGTTCTCAACAACAAAAAAATAAAATAACCCAGGAACTATGCTTCCTGTCCCTCTTGTGTCTAGGTGGGAACAGGAGACAAGTTCTCAGCACAGGAATGTGAATGAAAACACTGTGTCATCTCCAAGCAGTAGTTGAAAGTGTGTGCTCCTTCTTCTTTCTCTCTTTCGGCACACCAGACAGACACAGAGTATCCAGCAGTGGTCTCCGTCTGTGGTGACAGTAGAGGCACAAGAACGAGGGGGCCTGGTCTTGAACCACTGCCAGTCATAAACGGCCATTTAGATATCCTGTGAGGGAGTAATAAACTTCTTTTGTGTTAGGCCTTAGAGATTTAAGGGTTTATCTGTTACAACAGCTAGTATTACCTTAACCTAACACAGCAGAGAAGTCACTCTGCCCATGACAGTCATTTGGATTCAGGTAGTCCTTCCAGGTCAGGAACTTTGAAGACCGACTTTCCTGCCTCTCGCTACTGGCCAGGATCGTAAGAATTAAATGCTGTGCCCGGCAAGGCCTTGATCTAATTACCTTTGTGAATTATCTTCAACCCCATTATTTATTGCAGCACACATTATGCTGTGACAATGTGATGCAATATTATGTAATTTAGCCTTTGAACCTGTTTGTTCTTTGTGAAGGAAACCATTACCAAGTGAAAAAAGACCTTTGCATGGCTACAGTTGAAAACTTGATCAAACCTCTTTTATAGAGAGCTATACACTTTGCACTTGGCTTTATACACTTGTACAGCCCTTTCACACTTTTCAAACTTCACCTCTCACACTTTTTAGAGCTGGGACAGGCAGCTCTTATTATCTTCACTGGGGAGCTGGGAAAAAGGGGGTGCAGAGAGGTGCAGTCACACCGAACTAGAATCTGGACTGGTGACTCCAGTCCAGTGTGCTCCTTTCTGACTCCTTGGTGTGCATGTGAGAAGTCAGGGAATTATCATAGAATCTACCAAACCACATTACAACAGGCTCTTCAGTCTGAGTCTGAGGAATCAAAGGAAATAAAAGAATTCTTTAAATTTGCACTAACTTGACAGACATCGTTTATCTAAAGCTTTATTAGCCTGTCAGCAGGGCTGCAATGTGTAGATTAAACATTACCTAGCCATATCTGGCAACCCATATGGTCATATAACAGGGGACACAATGCCACAAAATCCAGGTAAGGGTTTCAACACAGTCTGAGCACAGATTTGAACCCTTTTTCTAGAGATGTTGGCTTTTCCTCCTTGCTTCTTTTTTTCAAGGCTGTGAAACTAGTAGATTTTCCAGGTTCTGATGCCCACCATTCCTTTAGCTTGGTAAAGTAGAGGGTCAGTGAAAAAGAGGAAGACCCGCAATGAGATAGATTAACACAGTGGTCTCAGCAATGGGCTTAAGCATAAAAACAACTGTGGGCATGACACAGGACTGGGCAGTGTTTTGTTCTGTTGTGCATAGAGTCACTGGGAGTCAGAATGGACTCAGTGGCACCTAACAACTAACAACAACACTGTCTCTTTCTGTCTATACGTTTGTCTTATTTCCAGATTCACTGTGCCACCCACTGTCAAGTCCCATTCAGATGTGTTTTTTTTTTTCCATTGGTCTGCCTGCTTGTCAGGATTTATCTACCTTCCTAGGCTCTGCCTCTCCTCTAGTAGGTAGGGGCCTCCCCATTTTCTCCATCTACATGAGCTTCAAGATGGTTAGCCTAACCATGGAGAGTTTTGATTTTCAGTACCTCTCACACAAGGTACAGCCCCATCGTAGTTCTTTCATATGTGGCCCCCTATGTGGATTGAATTCTCCAATAACTGTTTACCTACCCAGGGCCGTTGAGTCAGTTCTGACTCATAGCAGCCCTATAGGTCAGAGTAGAACTGCCCCATAGAGTTTCCAAGGAGCACCTGGTGGATTTGAACTACCGACCAAATTCCTTAGTACTATGCATTTATTTCCTATGTTTAGGGATTCTCCAACCCTTTCTGATCTTCCTGTTCTGTAAACACTGCCATGGGATGCCAATGAGGAGCCCTGGTGTGCGAGTCTGGAGACCTGGATTATAGCATGATGCTGTCATTGACCCTGTGATTCTGGAAAAGTTGTTTAGTTTATCCGTACCTCAGTTTGATTTTCATAAAATGAGGACTTTGGGCTAATGACCACAAAGTTCCTTCCCAGATTGTAATTCTCTAGCTTTGATTTAAATTGATGGAATCCAACCAAGTTTAAGGCTCCTTGATGATGCAGTGGTTAAAGTGTTCAGCTGCTAATTAAAAGGTAGGCAGTTTGAACCCACCAGCCATTCCATGGGAGAAAGAAGGGTGGCACTCTGCGTCCATAAAGATTCACAGCCTTTGAAACCCTATGGAGCAGCTCTACTCTGTCCTATAGGGTCCCTATGAGTCAGAATTGACATAACAGCAATAGAACAAACCAAGTTTTTGACAAGTACCCTTCTTAGTTTTCCTTAAACACCAGAGCATATTCAGAAAGTCTCAGTCTATTTCCTGCAAGTACTTAAGGATCTAAATCAATTGAGCTCTTTGAGGAATAATTAAGTCATGCATTTATTCTTTTACTCAGCATACATTTACTGAGTGTAATAGTTAAGCATTGCAGAACAAGAAATTGCCTCTGAACTAAGGCCTAAATACAATAATCACTTAGCATTGCCCGATCTCTGTGACTCAGGAATCTGCATGGCTTGGCTGGGCCCTCTGGCTCAGAATCTCCATGAGGCTGAAATCAGAGTGTTAGCCAGGATTGCAATCGACTCAAGGCTCAACTGGTAGAAGATTTATTTCCAAGGCTACTTATGTCGTTGTTGGCAGGATTTAGTTTCTCATAGGCTATTGGGCAGAGAGCCTTTGTTCATTCCTATCTATTGGCCAGAGACCTCCCCTAACTCCTTGCCTCATGTGCCTCTGTACAGCTAACAACATTGCAGCTTGTTTCTTCAGAATGAACATGCATTAAGAGCCAGAGAGAAAGCAAGGGAAAAGTCACAATCTTTTGTAGCCTGATCTTAGAAGTGGCATTCTGTCATTTTTGCCATATTCTGTTTATTCGTAGGGGCCGACAAATAGCCATCTGCTTTCCTTATTGCACTGTGAACCAACTGAAAAATCGAACAGATAGGTAAAGCAGATGGCAGGCCCCTAATCCAGACAGTTCTTGCTTAACATTGGTTTTCTTTTAATGAAATCAGATATTATACATGAAAATGCCAAAGAGGAGCTCTTCCTCCATTATTGTAAATGGGAAAAATTATGATATACTACAGATGAACCCCAAACCCCCAGCCAACTAAAACTCATTAACATGCCTGTATGTAAAGAACAAACTATCATATCAGAAGGTAAAAGGCTTAAAACATCGCTTACTTGACAGCCATTAATATTGTTGCTAATAAGCAGTTGCTTTATCTGCAGAAATGTCTTTCCTAGCACCAGCCACATCCTAGCTACAGACCCCCTTTGTTGACCCTCAGAGTGTCTCAAAATATCCATGTGTGATTCTGACCCACTAAACATGATTTATTCCAAATACCAGTTGCATTTGGGATGAAACTTGAGATGTTTCCCACACAGTTTTCTTGAAAAGGTTGCATTAATGTTTCAAGGCATAAATATAATTTTTATTACAACCATCATTCCACTGAAAAGTACTTATGTGAAGACAAGATATTAAAAATCCAGAAGGATTCTCCTGAGAAAACACTAGCCAGGGACACATTCTGTGTGGCATAGCTGTGTCACTTTTATTGTAAATAGGGCTGATATTGGAAAATGTGACTTATACCTGTGGGAAAGTGGGCTTTACAAGTGTGCATTCTAGAATTAGTCAGACTTTTCTGTTCAGTCACAGATCCCATTGGAGAAGTGCAGACTGTCCTTTGACGGGAAGGCCTCCTTCAACATAAGGCAAGACCAGAGTACAACATACAATTTGGAAGGGTACGCTAGCTGCCAAGAGAAAGGGGAGAGTGAAAGGGGTAGAGAAACAGCTACAAACTATCCAATCAGATTCAGTTATTCCTGTTTTCCAGGGAGAGGCTGAGAGAGGCCAGGAACAAAGCATCTGTGAAATCCCTCCACACCTAAAGAAACAACAAAGATGGGAAGGTGTGATCCCCACCACAAACACTGTAACGTAAGTCCCAACATTGTATGTGCATGAGTCTAGTGATCTTGCACACTGGATGTTGCTGTCATCACTGACATTACAAACGAGGTAACAGAATTCAAGAGATTCTGCAGCACATCAAAGGAATAGGAACAGAAAGTGGCATATTTGAGACTTAAGCCCCAGATCATCTGACAACGCTAAAGTCTGTATTCTTAATGAAAGACCATTATTGCCTTACCATAACTGTCAACTGAGCCGGAATGTTACTGAACTTTTAGCTGGTGACAAGGTGAATTCTGATGGATTTTAGCTGGTAGAAATTTTTATCCAAGTTTTTAGGGTCATTTTATTTCTGTCTTTCTCCAGGCTGGAAATTCTTCTCATTTGCTCACACTGTTCAGCAAAAGAATGGGCCTTGTCATACTGCAACAGGAATATTTAATTTTAAAACTCCACTGCCCCCTACCTTGTGAGAGTTAACCAGCTATACAGTTAGAGGGGACACAGTCCACATGAGACCACTGTCACTTCTGATATCAACTGCAGGTTCAAGGGGTTCCCCAGACCACTCCCAGGCTTGATAATTCACTAAAAAGATTCAAAGAACTCATTGAAGGCTGCTGTACTCATGAGTATGGTTTATTACAGGGAAAGGACACAGGTCAAAATCAGCCAAGGGTTGAAGCATGTGGGCCAGAGGCTAGGAGAACTTCCAAACATGGAGTTTCAATTGTCCTCTCCTTGTAAAGTCAGGACAGGTTTACTCTGACAGTATTGCTGTGTGACAGTACACACAGTATTGCAATCCAGGGAAGCTCACCTGAGCCTTAGTGCTCAGAGTTATTCTGGGGGGTGTGGAGGGTGGGGAGGGCTCCTATAATACTACCCAAAGCGCTGACCTTTGTCTCCAGCCCTTTCAGGGGAAGAACTCATGGCATATGGCCCTAAGCCGGTGTCATAAGTCACACTGTTAGACTGTTCAGTGGCCAATGAAGATACACCTATCAGGCAAGACATTCCAAGGGCTTAGAGATGACCTCCCAGTAGCCAAGGGCAAAGGCCAGACTTGTCTTTGGGTAAGATTCTTTACTGCACACACTTCTTTCATCTCCCTGTCGTCTCTGTATGCTGTAGCCAGAATTAAGTTGTGAAATGCAGCATCTGTCTTCCCCCTGCCCTGCTTATAGCCTTGTTCAGGCATCCCATTGCTGATAGGCTCAATTCCAAGATCCGTAACCAGGCACTGGAGTGCATGTTGTCGTCCCTGCTTTGCTCTCCAGCCTCATTTCTCATTTCTATTTCGAAGTAGTAAGATGCAGCCATTTGGAACTGTCTCCAGCTGATGATGGTTTCTCTATGAAGAAGGATGTGACTTGAAGATAGTTTTGGCTGAATGATTTTAGTAAAATATGACCACAGAATCAGAGGTCCCTAGAAGGCCTCTGATATATCACCATTTTACCCCTTTAACCCCAAAGGGCACCTAAAAACCAATGCGTGTTTGCTAAGGTTGATTCTTAAAATTCAGAGTTCCTAACCCCAGCCTCAAGGCTTTCATTGGGTCTGGAGGCATCCAGAGCCAACCCAGCAAAACAAGGTTGAGGGTGTGTTTGTTGACCAAGTCTGAAAGGTGACTGCTGTGGCTGGATTCTGAACTGATTGGAAGGGAAAGAAGCCGGTACAGTTGCAAGAAAGAAAAAAGAAGGTCATCTCAGTGGTTCTAAAGAAGAAAAAAATGTAAAAATCAGCTTGAATTCATATTGAGTACAGGAGGTTGGGGTCTCCCCTACAAGGGGAGTAGAGTGCCGTGCCTTCTCAGCAGGGTACTTGTTGCCCTGCTTATGAAATCAGTCCCCAAAGTCACTGAGAAAATCAAGGGGTAAAAGGGCATCAGTGCCTGCACACTGGCTCCCATGAGCGAGCTGCTCCGCACCTGCTGAGCGCCCCACCTGCCTGCCTTCACTTGGGGTATTCGCAGCCTTTACAGTCTGTGGGGCCTGATGTGTGAGCCCATTGCAATGACGCTGGAGAGCAAACAAAAGAAAAAAATATCCGTCGGAAGCTTTGCTGAGATCAATACTGAAATTGTATTTTAAACCTTCAAGATATTAATCTTCTACTTTCTTTCAGAAAAGCAATTCCATTTTCCTAGTATGGTCTCTTAGAAATAATACTGCTTCTTCATTACTCTTTTAAAATTTTTTTCCCCCGAGGGGAAAGGGAGGGCAAGCCTTTTCCTCATCTCCCCCTTTCTCTCTAATAAGCTGAATTTTCACTGATGCTTTAAAAGAGAAAGGAATGGTGTAAAAATATTTTATAATGTTCACAGCTTGAATGTAAACTGTCTCTGTGCTTTCTGACATTCTTTACTTTCATTATTTTATTTAAAAATGTTAAATTTTGTCTAAAAATGATACTGATAATATCTGCTGAATACTTATTATGTGCCAGTTACTGTCCTAAGCGTTTGACATGAATTAACTAATTTAACTATCATAACACTATGACATAGCTACGGTTTTACATATTAGGAGTTCAAGGCACAGAGTTTGGACCTTTGGCCAAAGGTTCACAGCTAGCATGGGGCAGAACCTAGATTTGATGCCCGGCAGTCTCCCTCTGATGCCTGCGTGTTGAACCACCAAGCTGTATCTGGCTGAGTGTGCATGGTTCGTACATTGGAGTAGATGCCAGGAAGGCTGTAAAAAATCAGACACAGTGCCCTTGAAGATCTCATAGGCTGGTAGGGGAAATGGATAAGAAAATGAATAATTAAAATGGATATGAAAAGAAAATGATATTCTAAAAGCTACACTAAAGTAATATGCATGATGCCATATAGCAATCTTAGCCTATTACTGATGGATGGAGGAAAGCGAGAGCGTTCATTCCATCGTGACCATTTCTGTGACTGAAGATGCAGTATAATGTTGTGAGTGAGAACTGGGATTCCGGAAACATACTGCCCGGGTCTGAACCTTGGCTGTCACATTTATGTGCTGTGTGCCTTTGGCAAATTACTTAAACTCTCTGGGCCCTATTTTCCTCATCCATGAAATCATTTTCAGATAGCACTGACGTTTGTGGTTTCAACCAATTCTCAGGACAGCCTAAAAAGGTGGGTAGGTGGGGAAAAGGTCATCATCCCCATTTTATGGACATTGCCTATGGTCTCACAGCTAGCACCTGATGGCTGGACCCACATCTGTAATGTTAGACCACCTCCTTAACTGTGCTGTGTTTCAGTTTCCTTACCCACAAGATGATGATGGTGATGATGATGCTGCTGGTTGTCACGCACTGAGGGCTCACTCCATTGCAGGCCCTCCTCTGGGAAACTCTTGCTCTCTTCCATTTTATGGTTGACCACACTGAGGTTACATGAAAAATGCCCCAAAGTCACTATTCATGTGCTCACAGGATGATTTGACAGAATTTATGGGAAACCAGTTTGTAAACTGTACTGGTGCTACACCACAATTGGTCATGTAAGAGTAGAAGTCCTCCTAAGAACTTCTTCCTGCTGGCCTATTTGTACTGATTCACACCTTTTCGGTATTTAAATCAAGAAAATGTTTTCGTTTTTGCATTAGGTCAGAGTGAAATAATAAAAACCCTGTTGTCCCCTTTTACCAAGGTAGTTTATTCAAACTGCCTCCACATATGGTCATTTGACTTTCAGTCCACCTTTTTGCTGTTAGATGTTAGTTTGAAAATTACGATAGTTACAGTAGATCACAGAAGAATGGATACATTAATCTAGGTTCTGAGTGGCACCTTTGTGAAAGGAAATATTACTAATTAAAGGTGGGTCTGGGGAGAGGTCAGAATTTATAGTTATTCAGTACTCATTAAGTGGCAAGTACTAATAATTTAATCTTCACAAGTGTATGAAGTGTTATTTTACAAGAAATTCAGTCCTGAGCCATTAAACTATTGCCCAAGGACACTCAGAAATAAGAGACAGAGGGGAAAATTTGAACTCCAGTCTAATTCCACAAACCATGCATTTACAACCATACCACCTGCCTTCCCGAAGAACTGGCAAGTAATCACGTGGAGGTAGACTAATTTAAAGGACAGTAACTTTATATCCTTGGAAGAGCTTGTACTGGAACTCGGTTTTCCATTCACTAGCATTTTCCTAAGCATGTACTGTATCTAAGGTATTGTGCTAAGCATGGGCATATAAAGATAAAGAAGCCTCAGTCTGCTTTCTCAAACACAATAGTAAACTAGGGGTTGGCTTACTTTGAAGGACAGAGTTTAGAGTATACATATTGGAGTCCTTGAGGGTGTTGATTGCTGGGCACTTAGGAGCCTGAGTAAAAGTTCTATCCAGAAGGCCTTTAAGACTAAAGTGCTAGGCACTGGAAGAGTGTGTATGGAATTGATAACATCTAAAGATCCTATTCAGACTCATGATTAATGCCACAGGGAAACTGTCATGATTTGCTAGGGGCAGGCTTCAAAGAAGAAGAAACTTTCTGAAAAAAGAAGGAAAACTCTTCGCTAACAGTTCTAGTAAAAAAAAAAAAACCATTGCCGTCAAGTCGATTCCAACTCATAGCGACTGTATAGGACAGAGTAGAACTGCCCCATAGAGTTTCCAGGGAGCGCCTGGTGAATTTGAACCGCAGATTTTTTGGTTAGCAGACGTAGCAGTTACCCACTGTGCCACAGTTTTAGTAGAGCTCCACAAGTTGGTACTGTGTCCAAAAAGGGGACTTTGCAATTGCAAACATCAAACAGAAAACCAACCAAATGCCCCATCTTCAATTAGAGTCTTCATCGTTTCCTGCAGTCACTGACTTTAGAGATCATGGACTATTGTCGTTGTTAGGTACCACTGAGTCCATTCCAACTTATAGTGACCCTACCCAACAGAGTAGAACTACCTCATAGGGTTTCCAAGGAGCAGCTGGTGGATTCAAACTGCTCACCTTTAAAAGCCGCTGAGCTTTTAATTACTACACTACCAGGGCTCACACGAACTATTAGTAGAGTTGAAAGCAAATTTTATAAAAATACATATGAAGCCATTTTCCTTTCTAGTCTTTGCACCTATTTACAGTGTCTTTGGGGAATTTACTGAAAAAGCAGCTAGAAAATAATTCATGATGAGTAAGATGCAGAAAAGCCTGACCTTTCCCATTTCCAAATATTTTCCTAGAACAGGGGACACAGAGGTTACAGAATCAGAGTTAGGAAGCCTGATAATGTCCTTAGACAGTATAGCATATTTCCTAAAAGAATCGTGTTTCAAAGGACTTAATTCCTTCCTGATGCATCTTGTCGGGGAGGGAAAGTATCTAAGTCAAGAGAGTTTGCACATCTTTTCATCCTGCTCTTCCCTTCTTCGAGACATACGTGGAATAATAGCATACCATGGGCTACAAGAAGTCCTGCAATGGGATTTTTTCAAACCTTTTTGACTATAGAAACCCCTCTTAAAGAAGTAATACACCTCAGCCTCCTGTAGAATTTTTCTGAACAAGCTTTGGAAAATGCTAATCTAATACAATTTCTTTGTTGTTAAAGTTGTTAAAGACATGCAACTTGCTTAAGTTTTGACAGCATTTTCATCATACTGGGTAATAGTAGATTTCCTTAGTTCCATCTTTGAGTCTCCCCTGTACTCAATTAACTCCCTAGTAGATATCAACTTTTGAATTATTCATTGAACAAATAATGTATTGATCAAACACCTATTAAGTGCCACACATAGATCTAGGCCAGTAAACCAGAGTTTCTACTGTCTCATGTGGAATTTGCCTTCCAAGGTATCTGTGTATGTGTGTGTACCAGTAAACACATGAAAGCACCATTTGTCAGCAAGTACCATGCTATGACAAATATATGGTGGAATGAGCAATAAGAGTGTAATGATGCGACGGTGGTACTAGTCTATACAGGGTGGTGAAGGCTTCTCTGATAAGACATTTATTTGAGCAGAGACCTGGATTAAATGAGTAAGCCCTGTATGTATCTAGAGGAGGAGTCAGCAACTTACTGCCCATGGCCACATTTAACCTGCCCCCAGCCTTTGAAATCACGTTTTGTTGGAGTGCTGCCATGCTCATTTGTTTCTGTGTTATCAATCGCTGCTTTCCCACTACAGTTTAAGAGCTGAGTGTCTGTGGTAGAGACCATATGGCTCACAAAGCCTAAAACATTTACTATCTGACATTTTACAAAAGAGCTTTTCCAATCATTGGGCTGGTAAAAGATGGTGCCAGGCAGAGAATACTGCAAGTACAAAGGCCCTGGGGTTGAAGTATGCTTGGTATATTTAAGGCACAGTAAGGTAGCCAGTGAAGGAGCCCTGGTTGCCCAGTGGTTAAGCATTTGGCTGCCAACTAAAAGCTTGGCAGTTAGAACCCACCAGCCACTTTGTGGGAGAAAGATGTGACCATCTGCTTCTGTCAAGATTAAACCCAAACCAAACCCATTGCCATACAGTCAATTCCCACTGATAGTGATCCTATAGATTACAGCCTTGGAACTCCTATGGGACAGTTCTACCCTGTCCTGTAGGAGAGCATTTCTACTCTGTCATATAAGGTCAGTGTGAGTCACAGTCCACTCATGGCAGTGGGCTTTTGTTTGTTTGTTTTTTAAAGACGGCCAGTATGCCTGGAGGGAGTAGGGGTGAAAGTGTGTGTTGGGAAAGGTGCTTGTACCACCTGACTACAGTGATGTGTCTGGCTTTTTCTTTGGGTGAGATCTGTCCCCATGAGAAATTTAAAGCAGAGTGGTACATATCTCAAAAGCAACTTTCTGGCTGCTATCTTCCTTTTAGGTCCCCTGATGGCACAAGTGGTTTCCCATCAACTACTATCCTATATGTTGACAATTTGAACCCATCCAGCAGCACTGTGAAGAAAGGCTTGGTGATCTACTTCCAGAAAGGTTACAACTAAAAAAACCTAAGGAAAAGTTCTACTCTGTAACATACAGGGTCACCATGAGTCAGAACTGACTCAGCCACAGTGGGTTTGGGTTTTTCTTTATCTTGCTCTTATCTCTTCTCCCTCCCTATTCACCTAAATCTCTCCTTTCAGAAGGCAGGGGTAGTTTAAGAAATTATTCAAACCCCTTGCCTTCAAGTCAATTCCAACTCACAGTGAGTCTATAGGACAGAGTAGAACTGCCTGATAGGGTTTCCAGTAAGTTGCTGGTGGATTTGAACTGCTGTCCTTTTGACTAGCAGCTGTAGCTCTTAGCCACTGTGCCACTAGGGCTCCATTAAAACACTGACAAATTAACCCTGGAATTTGATGATGTTTTAGTCCTGATCCTGGTGCAGGAAGGGCCTCCTTTCCTTTTGATTCTGTCTGTCTTGAGGCCCTGGAACCCCTGGTGAGGATTCAGTCTGAAGAGATCTGAGCACGCTGTGCATCTCCTGAGCCTAAGAAGGCTAGGGGGCTGTGAGCTGTGTAAGGAGCACCTTGGATGGAACCCTGCTCTTCTGTCTGACGATACATTCATATACTTATTTAGGATTTGTTTGTTCCAAAGGGATAATATGCTTTCCAAATGCTGGCTCATAGTCTAAACACATCTAATATATACTGCCCTTAGCTTGGGGAAATATATTTCGTGTTATTTTTATAAAGTATTTGCCCCCGAGTAGGCCTGTTGCATCTTTTTCTGTGTGGGTTCATGCGTGACAAAGCAAAGGTGGTTTTCCTTCCTTCAAAAATGGAAATAAATATGGACTTCCATTGGTCCTTTTTTCCCCTGGTTGTCTTTCCAGCCATTCAGTTATACAAGGTAATGACTCTCTTTGAAGAAGTTCTGAATAAGTTATTTCTTTAGGTATTTTCAGTAGAAACATTCTGTTGTATGCCCTCTTTTACCAATTTCTTTTGTCATCCCAGAGGGTGGGTTTTATACTTTCCAAACCAAACCAAACCAACTGCTGTCAAGTCTCTTCCAACTCACAGCAACCCTAAAGGACAGAATACAAGTGCCCCATAGAGTTTCCAAGGAGCACCTGCTAGATTTGAACTGCCAGCCTTTTGGTTAGCAGATGTAGCAGTTAACCACCCCACTACCAAGGTTTCCTTTATAAAACTTTCCAGGCTTTTGTTTTCTTAGATTGGATAGAGTGAAAGCAGTTAGGAAACAAACTATGCTGGTTGTTCAGCATCTAGTATAATTGGTGATCTTGGGTTAGGCACTTAACTCAGGGAGCTTCTCTGTGTCTGTTGATGAAAGGGTGGATATTAGATCTTTGTCTTCTGGTGACCTTGGACAATTGTTCAAGTCAAATGCTGTCATAGACATTAAAACACTGACAAATTAAAAGCACTGTATGAATGTGATGTTGCAATGTTATCTTTAGTTTTTCTACTTTGTGATCTATAAAGAATATGTATTTCTTTAATCATTTGAATTATGCTTTAAAAAGGAAAACAAACCCAAATTGGTTAAATTAAGGAAAAGTTGAAAGCAAAGGTTGAAATATTTATGCAAGTCTATCTGGCAGATGTATGACTTAAATTCATCCCACGAATTAGCTTTAGGCTTAAACTAGGAAATGCAAAAATCCTAAAAAGTACTTTGAATGGATTTTTTTCCCCAAAGCTGTGACTCCTATGATATGAAATTTTCTGTTTGTGCTGTGTTTTGGTTAGAGCCTTCTTATTTGATATTAATGGAGTAAGCGAAATGTAAAATGATATTCATTTAATCTTTATTGGAAATGTTGCTTTCAGAGACTTTGGCGGCTCTGTTCAGTGGCATAGAAGAGGAGCTTAATGCTAACACTGTTTGGGAGGATTAAAAAAAAAAGCTACAGACGGTCTGTTTCTCAGAATCTGTTTAGGACCAAGGTGTTTTGAGAATACCGTAAAGAGTTTTAAACCTTAAATCACCCAATGTGTTCTTAAAACCAAGTGGTAAGAATTGAAAAAAAAAATTTTTTTTTAAAGCAAATCCCCAGTGATCCATTATCTGAAAACACTGACAGTAGTTGGGTACCTGATGATATTTCTGGGCTGGGAAAAACTTACATGACTTTGTCAACTGGCACAGCATATCCGTATATTCCTTCACTAACTTTTGCTTAGAAGCCAAACCCCAACCTACTGCCGTTGAGTCAATTACCACTCATAGTGACCCTATAGATCAGAGTAGAACTGCCCCTATAGAGTTTCCAAGTAGTACCTGGTGGATTTGAACTGCCAACCTTTTGGTTGGCAGACATAGCACTTAACCACTACACCACCAGAGTTTGCCTGGAGATGGTAATGATATTCATTGGGTACCCATGAAAACACAGCCATCTTCTTCCAGAAGCTCTCAATCTGATGAAAACAGATAATAAGTTCAGTTGAACTGTTTTCCTTCAAATACTGTCATGAAAGAACAATGTATTAAATAAAATCTCTAATAACATTATAAGGGAATTATCAGTTTCACCAGAGTAAGTGGTGTTCAAAATCTTTTTCCTGAGATTTTTATGTTATTTACATATCCCAAGTGAGTGTATTTAAGAGTTCTTTGTACTGAGTGAGGGCAAAGTTAGACTAGAATCAGAGAAGTCATGAAGTCCTCTTGTCATCCAAAATACCTTTGTCTACTTGAGTGACTGATGGATATTTTTGGAGGTAAATCTCTTCAACTTTCTCATGTGGGAACAACATCCCCCAGCAACTTGTATGTGCACACAGTGATTAAGCATGACCGTTTAACTTAGGGTTTCTCTTTGCAAGGTACCCATGATATGCACCATTAGGGTTTTTCCTAGGACACTTACAGGGCCAGGCCATCTTTGGGCAACACTTCAGCCTCAGCTGTACTGTTCTGCAGTGGGAAGAAGAGAATCAAGAAGCAACTGGGGAAGACTTTGCCTCATTTGTTTGGAAACCGGCGAGCAATAAGATGAATAGTATTTTAGGAATGATGCAAAACACATAACGTTAAACTTGCCAAAGCTAGACATTATGCAGCTTCATGCCCAGTGGATAACCAATGCTATTCCATAACAATTATTTTATTGCTATCAGTTAGTTAGTAGAAGCAGCCCTGATGACACAATGGTTAAGTGCTTGGTTGCTAACCAAAAGGTCAGCAGTTTGAACCTACCAGCAATTCTATGGGAGAAAAGGTGGGATGATCTTCTCCTGTAAAGATTATAGCCTTGAAACATTATGGGGACAGCTCTACTTTGTCTTATAGGGTCATTGTGAGTTGGAATCAGCTCAGTGGCACACAACAACAATGACATTAGTTATTGAGAATTTATTCTGTGTTAGACACTGGGCTAATGGAATTTTTCTGCTAAAAAGTAAAAAAAAAAAACAAACCTGTTGCATCAGTTCCAATTTGTAGTGACTCTGTAGGACAGAGTAGAACTGCTCCATCGTGTTTCCAAAGAGCGGCTGGTGAATTTGAACTTCTAACCTTTTGGTTAGCAGCTGTAACACAAAACTACTGCCCCACCAGGACTCCATTTTTCTGTCAGTTCTGTTGAAAGTCTAAAACCAAAAAACCCAAGCCCATTGCCATTGAGTTAATTCTGACTCAGAGTGGCCCTGTAGGACAGACTAGAACTGCTCCATAGCGTTTCCAAGGAGTGTCTGGTGGATTTGAACTGCCAACCTTTTGGTTAGCAACCATAGTTCTTAACCACTGTGCCGCCAGGGTTTCCCTTGAAACTCTAGGAAGCAGGAAAAGTCGGGTAATTTATCCCAGATCATACAGTTGCTAGGTGTGAGAGCTAATCTCTCTCACTTCAAAATTCATGCACTTAGGCACTCTGCAACATACCACTCCTTGGAAATGATTCAGTATTTGAATAGGCTTGCTGTTGTTATGTGCTGTGCAATCAATTCTGACTGATAGCAACTCTATGTGACAGAGTAGAATTGTCTGATGGGGTTTCCTAGGCTGTAATCTTTATGGGAGCAGATCAACAGGGCTTTCTCCAGCAGAGCCACTAGGCAGGTGCAAACTGCTGACCTTTCAGTTAGCAGCCTAGAACTTAACCTTTGTGCTGCCAAAACCCAAAGAAAACCCAAACCCACTGCCATCTAGTCGATTCCGACTCATAGCAACCTTATAGAATGGCGTAGACCTGCTCCATAGAGTTTCCAAGGAGTGCCTGATGGATTCAAACTGCCAGCCTTGTGGCTAGCAGACACAGCACTTAACCACTACACCACCAGGGTTTCCTCTGTGCCACGAAGACTCCTCATACAGGTTTAAAAGGCCATAAACATTGACTTATGAATCTACATCTTCCTGAGAGTATTCTAATGGATATCTCTGGTTAAAGAAATCTACAAGTGACTTCGCTGGAGGTGGCAGAAGCTTCTTCTCATCTTGGAATGCTATTGCAGACAAGATCAGGATGGGTAGATGGATAGGTTGGTCTTTTAAGTTTCCTTTCACCTAGAGATTTTATGATTCCTCAGTGCTCTTGGATGGCTTCCATGTCTCCTGTGAAGTATCTACTATTAGGTTCTACTCACAATCGTTACACATGCTTCTGTGCCTTGGTTTCCCTATGTCTACAGTGAGATGACAGTGTTTTCTTTATAGGCATATTATAATAATTAATAATTTAATAGCTACATAAATGTTCAAGTATACGAGAAAGACCAGATACAAAAATCCAAGTTATCATTGTCAACTAAATTATTTACATTTTAGTGCAAAAATGGAAAACACTCTAAAGATGTTCTGTGGCACACTTAGCTTTATTGAAATTGAACAAATACTTTTTTTTAAATAACCCCTTTTACAGCACATGTAAAATTTAACTTTTTCATTATAATTTTACAGGTTGTCTTTTATCTGAGTAAGCAAAAATACTTCTTTTATTTTTTTAATCTTACTTAAAACACGTAGCCAGGATTCGAACCACGTAGCTCTGGTACCAAAAAGGCAACGGGTTATGAAAATCACAGTACAATTTTAAAATTCTTTAAGTTAGTCAAGGGTATTTAAAATGATAGTCACTTGGATTACCAGTAGAAACCAGGGGTCAGTTGACATTAGGACTAGTGGTTACACCCACAATGAGAGCAGAAGTGGAAATTCAAGCTAATCTGAGGTACATCATTCAGGACACACCACCTGCATAAATACTGTGGCCAGGAGGATGCAATGGCTAATCACACTTTGACACTTAAAGCCACACATAAATATAGCCAAAACAAAAAGAGAATGGTGCACTGACTTGGCTCTAAAATAAAAGGGGCAGTTTTCAAAGAGGGTATACTATGAAATCAGTTACACAGCACACAATTCCAATGCCAAAATTACTCCTAAGAAAGAAAAATAATATTAAAATACGCACACCTGCATGGACAGTAAAGTAGAAATCTCTTCTTTGTCATTGCTGTTATTTGTTGTTGCTATTGTTTTCTGGAAAGTAGAAATAATTTATGATCCACAAAAGGATTTTTTGGGTGAAACACTAATTACAGACATTATAAAGAATGTAGCTCAGGAGGCTTGTTTTAAAAACGAGGCAGCATTTTCCTGAAAAAATTTGGTCCTCAACTCACTATAGGCTAGTCGCTATGGTCAGATGGTAAGCGTTTTCATTTTGTGTGTGTGCATTTTTTAACTATTCTGTACCAGAATTGGTTAAAACCAAAGCAAAAGACAGATAGCCCTGGAGAACTTGACCCTACATATCATGTCCGATTGGTACATCATCTGAAAAAACAATGTTAAAGACTATGGACGAGAATTATGCACATGTGATTCTGCAACACCTTAATTTTGTGCAAACATTTTTTTCTTCATGGCCTGGATAACCTCTCTTTCTTCATGTAGGTGCCAGGAAACCCGCCCACATGATCCTCCCTCCCCCCTCCCCCCTAACCTTCTCCTCTGTCATAGTGATATAAAGACAATTTCACTGTGTATTTACAAGCACAACACTTAGGCAAGAAGGTCCCCAGATCTGCAGGGCACACCTATTTCTTGTGGACATCCTCATGGCGAATGATCTTATACGTGATCCAGTAAAAGATGTTGAAAATGAGGAAGGCCAATGGGAAGGCAGCTCGGGATATCGTGTCAATCCTTTTTGCCCGGTCCACAAACTTCTTCTTGATGGCATCTGCATCTTTAGGGGGTGGTGGAAGTGGGTTGGCAGGTGTGGCCTTGACAGCAGCCCCATCTTTCACTTGGAGGCAGTGACCCATCCCATAACCGCTGAAATTAAAGCGACTTTCCCGAGTAACGTCTTCCTCCTGAGGGAATAAAGACAGGAAGCAGAGACTGATTGTCGGAGAAGTCAGATGGAAGGTTCTGAGAACTCTACAGACGTAAAGGCTAAATCACAGTTAACTGGTGGGGCAGGAGGCTCTGGAATGGGTATTATCTTCAAGTACAACTTAATTATTCATGTAACAGATACAGTTGATTAACTTTTCAGGCTGAGAAATTAAGGGTAAGAAAGATGACTTTGTGGTCACTTTAATTAATCAACAAACAGAAAACACCTAAATTGTATTCACCACTGACTTTTCGATAGTCTAGTTTATTAATCCACAGATTTGAACAGACTATTTTGAAGCCAGTTCTCAGAATCCCAATATAATACTATAAGTGTGTTGAGATGATCATTTGTTCATTCACTCACTCACTCATTCATTCAGAAAACATCTACTAAGCCCTAGCTGATGTTAGTGGGATTTTGTGTTGACTATTTCTACATGAAATACAGTCTTTTATTTGCAAAAGGCTGATAAAATTTTACTTATTCCTTGGGGTAAAGAGCAAATAGCCTTAGCGGAAACAAATGTATGAGATCTGGATGTGTGGTTGGGTCAAAAGAAGAAATCAAAATAGTGGGGTTGAGAATGTGAGGTTGAAGTGACTGGCTCTGTAAAAAATTAGTTCTAAATAGTTGTCAGTTAAATCATGTTCTTCTACAACTAGATTGCTGCCTGTCTTAACACTCTGCAGACCCTGAGAGTCACCAGAAGCACTGGAGTCTTTATCTTGTCAGATAATTAGTAATGGGTATGTTTCCCAAAAGAGCAGTAACTGCGCATTAATTTTATTTCATCAGCGTTTACTGTATGTCCATAGTGCCTTCAACTGTATATAAAATGTATACTGAACAAAAGACTTCTAAGATAATATGACTGAGAGCCCAACTCTAATAGTATGGGAAAAACAAACTGTATCTTGTGTATTGAAATGAGTTGTGTAAATTCAACAGGAGATCTCCAATAGGTAAAGAAGGTGAAAAGAGCTGTTAGAATTTTCACGTGCAAAATGAGGAGTAAGAGAGTATGTGGTCTAGAGAATAGGGCATGGACTTCAGAAGAGTAAGATTAGGTTGAAGCAGGTGGGCTCTGATGGGTGGACACAGAACCTGGAGAGGAAGCAAGATTACCTTGGATGTGGTTCACTAGCCAGGTGAGAACCCAGGTGCCACTTCCCTCTATGGGAAGTACCTGCAGCCTGAAAATGAAGGTGTTTGGTTTATCACTGTTGTCCACTATAATACAGTGTCTCCATGGGGCCAGCATGAAACATGGCCAAACAGTGCATTTCACACTGACAATTACTTGGAAGAACTTGAGCTGGAGAGATAGCAGGTGTGAATAACTGCCAAATACTCTGTACGACTCTTTACTGTGTTTATCTGATCTCTAGGAAAGTCAGGCTGGAGAACAGAGAGCTCATTTACTTCATATATTAATAACTCTGATTAATGAATTCTACCTAGTGCTACCAATAAAAAAACAAACCCACTGCCTTTGAGTTGACTCTGACTCACAGTGACCCTATAGACAGAATAGAGCTGCCCCCGTAGAGTTTCCAAGGAGCACCTGGCAATTTGAACTGCCAACTTTTTGGTTAGCAGCCATAGCACTTAAGCACTACACCACTCAAGCTTCCGATAACCAAAGCCAAACCCAATACCAGTGAGTTGCCTCCAACTCATAGCAACCCTATGGCTATCCGGTAGAGCAGTACTGTAGAATTTCTAAGGAGCACCTGGTGGATTTGAACTGCTGACCTTCTGGTTAGCAGCCATGGCACTTAACCACTACACCACCAGGGTTTCCAGTGACCATAGAAGACATTATGGTCTTCAGTCAACCTGTTTAAATAAGGCCAAAGCTCTTGTAAATCTGCTATTTTATAAAGCCATTTCTCTAATACTTTTATTTGTATAAGGAGCCCTGCTAGTGCAGTGGAATCCTGGTGATGCAGAGTTAAGAGCTATGGTAAGCTATGACTGCTAACCAAAAAGGTCAGCAGTTCAAATCTACCAGCTGCTCCTTGGAAAATCTATGAAGCAGTTCTACTCTGTCTTACAGGGTCACTTATGAGTTGGAATCAACTTGATGGCAAAAGGTTTTTGTCTTTTTTTTTTCGGTAGTTCTGTGGTTAAGTGTTTGGCTGCTAACCAAAAGATTGGTAGTTCAAACCCACCAGCTGCTCTGACAGAGAAAGATGTGGCAGTCTGCTTCCATAAAGATTTATAGCCTTTGAAACCCTATAGGGTCAGTTCTACTCTGTCCTGTAGGGTCAGTATGAGTCAGAATCAAGTTGATGGCAGTCAGTTTGAGTTTTAGTCCTACACCAAAGTGGTTCAAGACACTCTTTCTCTTTTCACAACAAAATGTAATAAAGAGTTTCTTGTTCAACAGTTGTTGAGTGTTTATGACAATCACTGTGCTAGATGCTGGGGAGACAGTTAAAGTTTGACAAGAGCCTTATCTGCACAGAGCTTTCAGTTGCTGGTAGAAAAAGCAGATACTAAGGCATTGTCATAGAATGAAGCTGGAAAGAACACCCCGATATCTGAAGCTTCCATGTGCTCAGCTACCCAAGCTCAAAAGGAAGACTGGAATTGGACTCAGATTCAAATATTTGGGTTTTTTTTGCCTTAAAATGTGAATAGTTTATGAATGCAAATATTACTAACAAGTCAAGTATTTCAAAATGTAGAATAAACGTATATTAACCATTGTAGTATCATTGTAACCATTCAAAGACTCATTCAGTACTTAGCAAGAAAGGAAGTCCATAGGTCAGTAGGAGGAAGGGACTTGGTGTCACATAGGCAGTCTTGGACTTCTTACCTACTATTAATATATCTCAACCAGTGTGTGAGGAAAGCAGAACTGGTGCCAGATCGTTTAGTAAAGAGGGATCCAGACTGGGAATTTGGAGATTTGAGTTCCAGCTTGGCTCCAAAGATTATAAGGTATGTTGTCCTTGGACAGTCTTATTCTTTTAAGGCCTCAGGGACCTCCTGCCCAAAAATGTTGAGGATGGACTAGTTCCTAGGGTCTCAGCTTTGGCTGCAGGGGAAGTTTTCAAAAGATTATATGTATGCCTGCCCCTGACCCAGCCTCTTCCAGCACAGCTAAATCAGAATCTCTAAGGATGTAAACTGAGGATTTGATTTGCATTTTTAAAAAATCCAATGACTCTAATACAAAAGAGGTTGGAAACCAGTGGCCTAGATGAGCTCTAATGGCCAAATCTAAACTGTTGCAATTATTCTCTATTATTAAGTCAAAAAGTACTTCTCCAGTAGAAATAACTTCTCAAAATGAATTTCCCCTTATCTGCCTAAATTGACCATGCTGCTTTTCTTTTCTCTATCTGTAGAATCTTGCAAATTGCTGCTCTCAATTCTACAAACATTTAGAAACTCATGATTAAGCATATAGGTCACTCCCTAAATTAGATGAGTGATTTTTTTTTTTGTTGTTTTAATTCCTGGTCTCCTAAAGAGGATAGAAAGGTTAGCTAGTAACTTATTTGTAGCGCATAAAATGAAAGGAAATCTAAATATACATGTTCACATTTCTTTTCAGACTGACTCATTCAGTTTCTATAGTCTTTCCTCATATACTGCTCATGGACGGCTGAAAAGATTATCTCACAGAGTTAACTACCAGAACTAGAATGGAATGATACTAGGTTAGAATATCATTATGTGGTACATTCCCATGCAAACAGTGAGTGCTTAATAAATGTTTGTTGAATGGTGAATAAAAGAGCATTTTCCTATGCTTGAAAATACTTTCCTCATTCATTCAATGGCATTTAAAATTATGCTTCTGGGCATAGTTAACAGCTAATTAAATCCTTTAAAATTCTCTGTCACAAAAATAAATCTATCATAGGTAGAAATTATCCATTTAATTTTTATATGCAGAAGATATGAATGCTAGTTTAAGGGTCTTCTTATTTACCATGATGATTCATTCAGTGTCTTTTAAATATAGAACCTTAAATTATCTACATCAAAGGATGCAGTTTCGATTCAGAAAACATAATTGCAACCAATTTGAATTTTTTGTGTTATAATGAATGACTAATTGCCTTTATAGTAGGTTCAGAATAAAATGTTATGGTAATATGGCAAGATTCTTATATGAGGGCAAAATGGAGATGAGCTTGCATCATGGATGAACTGAAGCTAAAATAAAGAACATTCTGTAGGCACAGCTTAGCTGAATGTATTCACAGAACAAGTCATTACAGCCTTCCAGTAAGGAAAGCATTTTAGGCAATGATTCTCTACTTCTAATTAACTAGGAACCCATTTATTTAATTATTTCTGTCTACCTGCTATCTTCAGTGGCTTTAAGCAAAATAGACCTTAGAGCTGACCCTGTTTTATTATTCACTGATTAAATTCACATGGAAAATTAATCACATGGTCAAAGTTTCAGTACATCCAATGTCTGTATCCCACTTTGATAAAAATATCCTTACATCCCATCTGCTTTATAAAACACTACAGTGGTAGTCCTCAATTAATTTGGGACTCATTATCTAACTTTATTTTATGCATCAACTTTACAGATTGTAAATCTGTCTGCCCCAATTCCTCATTCTTATTTTGGGAATAACTCTTGTCTAGATGTGAAACTGGACCAAGTGTCATCCAAATTGCATTGTGGCGAATCATTTGTTAGACACCGTGATTTCAATGTAATTAAAGAACATGGTACTTAAAACAAAACAAAACATTTTTAACTGAGCCCATATTTCTGATTTTTCTCATGCCTTATAGAGGACAAAAAAAGAGGATGAAAGGAAAGGACTCCTAAAATCTGTGATAGGGAAAGATTCTTTCCTTCATATTTCTCACCCAGGTTATTTGATTTGACTGAGTCTCTATTCTGCTGGAAAAGGAAATTTCTCAGTGGAAACCGACAGTCGTAGTGAGCCACAATCAATGCAAGGCACATAATGGTGTCTCCAGCTGTCCTTAGGACTCACTACGAGCCCAAACACAGTGGGTTTTCACTGAAAAACTCCCCTGGCCACATGATGGCTGAATGATCTTAAACAAAGGCCTGGTGCTTTATGTCACTTGGACTCACAGAAGAGGGATGGCCTTGAAATTTTTTTTTTTCAATTCTTGGGGCCTGGTAAACCATGGGTGCTGTTTGAAGCTTTATTTTATGAACCAAGGAAGCTACTGCAGGCTTTTCATGGTGGTTGCACCTTCATAATCAGATTAGCATGTTGAAATAAATCGTTTTGGTTACAATGTGGACAACCAGCTGGAGGAAGGCAAAAGTGGATCCAGGGTGATTAGTTAAGGGGCTACAGCAACAGTCCCGCGTGATAGATGATAGTGCTTTTGACTAGCAGTTGGTGGTGTAGATGGAGAGTGATGTATCAACTTGAGACATATGTAGGAGGGGCAATCAGTAAAATAAAATTACTCAGGGGAACGTATGCTAAAAACCAGTCATTAGTCAAGAGTTTTAAACTCCTATTGAGAGATAGAGGTCTATGCCCCTTCCCTTTGAATCTGGGAAGGATTGCGCCTTGCTTGCAACCAAAAGAATTCAGTGGAAGCAACACTGTGTGAACTTCCGAACTAAGTCATATAAGATGATGAAGCTTCTGCCTTGGTTTACTGGCATGCTGGCACTGGGAATCCTGAGCCACCATGTAAAAATCTACCACCCTAAAGCTACTGTGCTTGTGAGGATTCCAAACACCATGGAAAGGCCAGGCATAGGCATTCTGGTTAGCACTCCTAGTCTTTAAGTTCTCCCAGCCCAAACACCAAATGAACAAATCTACAGCTGACTCTAACCCCTAACTCTCTAGTAACTATCAGCCTTTGAGTGTTTCCAGCAGACTTGAGAAGTCTTACGCATTCTGTTCTTGCCAAATTTCTGATCCACACAATCCATGAGCATAATAAAGATGGTTATTGCTTTATGCCATTAAGTTTGAGATGGTTTTTATGCAAAGTAACTGGAACTGGGCTCTGAGTCAGCATCGCCCCAAAAGCAGGTTATCCAAACCTACAGTTCCTGGCATGAAGTAAGAAAAGAAATATTACTGATATGTGGGATGGAATATGTTCCAGATTGAATGCGAATTAGCCTTTCAGATTAAAAAGTTAGAGTAAAAATGTCAATGTAATTACAGTGGTTGGTGAAAATTGCTCTGCAAGCCATGCCAGGTAAACTGGCCCATGGCCATCCCTACAGTGGCTGCCCTGAGCCAACTGAGATATGATTTCACTGCCTGCAAGTCCAGTACTCATCCTGCAGTAGGAATCATGTCATAAAACCATAAAACAACTTGCAGCACTGCCGTGTACTGCGATGGTGAGAGGGGATATCCCTGCCGTTTTAAAACTAAGCATCTTGATTTCACCTCAGTAATGACGGGACACCAAGAAATCAGCGTTAAACCTTACAGTGTTCCCTGGGGCACGGCTTCAGAGAATCTCACGTTCTCATCAGCCAATCTCTTTTCTGTTATAAAACCAAACATGGGTCTGCTTCCTTTCAGAAGGAAGAGCCGAACCATACAAAACAGATAAATTAGGGGATGATCTCTTTGAGAGTGAACCCAAGACTGAGCATCTAATGCATGCTGAAGAAATCCTTGTTGATTGCTTTGCATTTTTTTTCCAATTGATAGATGGAGCCTTCAATAGCTAGTAAATCCAAGCTCACTAATTTTACGATTTTGTCCCTGTAAAGAGGCATACACTTAACCTTTTCTATAACATTTGCATTCCACAGAGTAGGGTGTGCTCATAACTGTATACGATCATAGAACAAAATGACTTATAAAAAAGAAGGAAAATAATAAATTTACAAATGCATGTTTTTTAAAACAAACAAACAGAAAACCTGTTGTGAGTAAGTCAATTCTGACTCATAGTGACCCTGTAGCACACAGTGGGACAGCCTCATTGGGTTTCCAAGGCTGTAATTTTTACAGAAGCACACTGCTGCATCTTTCTCCTGGTAAGTGGCTCCTGGGTTATAACTGATGACATTTCAGTCAGTAGATGAGCACTTACCCACTACTGAGCCCCCCGGGCTCCCAGTTATGTATTAGGCCAGGCTCATAGGTAGGTAAAGACTTTGTGAAAGAATACAGATGAAAACTTCTCCGGATGGAGAAGTCAGGTCTATATCCTAAGATGTAGTCAGTTATTTCAATTTAACCATATCACTGAGGGGTAAAACCGAGTGGAGCATGTCTGTAAAACTTCAGCCCAGATGGAAAACTTGATGCTATCCACTCTTTGCTTCCTTTCTTAAAGTGAAGACATTGGATCTCATAGGGAGAGGGGTGAAAGAAGAGTGAAATGAGGAGGAATACCTCTTGAATATGACTGACCCAGCTTATCTGTACCTAGGCCCTGCATTTGGAGGGTACCCACACTCATATAGGGGCCACCTGTCAATGCATTATATCTTTTACGAGTCAACAGTTGAAATAATAAGCACCTATTCATGGGCAAAGACCGTGGTAGCACAGTGGTGAAGTGCTTGGCTGCTAACTGAAAGCCTGAACCCACCAGCCTCTCCGTGGGAGAAAGATGTGGCGACCTGCTTCTGTAAAGATGAAAAACCAAGAAATCAAACCCACTGCCACTGAGTTAATCTTGATTCATAGTGACCCTATAGGACAGAGTAGAACTGTCCCATAGACTTTTCAAGGAGCACCTGGTGGATTTGAACTGCTGACTTTTTGGTTAACAGCTGTAGCACTTAACCACTACACCAGCAGGGTTTCCTCTGTAAAGATTTTACCACCTTGGAAACTCTGTGGGGCAGTTCTACTCTGTCCTATAGGGTCTCTATGAGTTGGAATCCAGTCAACAGCAATGGGTTCAGTTTGCTTTGTTTAACCTAGGACAGGCACTGGATTTTGCCTCAGGAAGCCCAAAGATGAATAAGATCCACTCTTAAACTTTGGAGACCTTAGGCATTTTAAGGAGGGTATGGAGAATTAAAAAGAGTTTAATATGAGAGATAGTCTAAAGGTATGTGCTAGGGTTTACTGGAGTATCATATGATTCTGAGGTCTCCAGCATTGGTTTGATTATTGTTAAGCATTGTTGTTAGATGTTGTCGAGTTGATTTCAATTCGTTGCAATACCATGTGGCAGAGTAGAATTGCCCTATAGGGTTTTCTCAGTTATAGTCTTTACAGGAGCAGATCACCAGAGCTGTCTTCCATGGAGCCAGTGGGTGTGTTCTAGCTACCAACCTTTCAGTTAGCAGCCAAGCACTTAACCATTGTGCCACTATTAGGGAGAAAAAAAACCCAACTCATTATCATCAAGTTAATTCTGCCTCATAACCACCATGCAGCACAGAGCAGAGCTTCTCCATAGGGCTTCCAAGGAGCATCTGGTGGATTTGAACTGATGACATTTTGGTTAGCAGCCGTAACTCTTAACCACTGTGCCACCAGTGTTCCTTTTTTTGAAATAAGCAGTTAGAAATTCTGGATTTTGATAGTTGATTTCCACTAGTGACCAAAGGATGAGCTCTTGGGAGTGTATCGAATTCATCTGCTACATACATTGCCTGGCCCTTAATTGAGTGACTCAACAGTGACTCGATAATTGTGTTAGTAATGATCCTCTTGATTCTGAGTAAAGGTTCAGAAAGGCTGTGCCAGCTGGGGAAGATAGGAGGACAGTGATTGCTTCCTAGTTTGTCTTCCTCTCTGCTATTTGCAATCCCTTCTGTAGCCTCTGGATCAATCTTTTCTAAAGAACTTCGATCCCATCCTTCTCACCCTAGACTCAGTAACTTGGCTATTACAGAGGAACAGAGGGAAAACACTGGGCTTGAATCTAAAGAGTTGTACTCTTCTCTTTGCTACCTCCTAAATGTGTAAGTTAGGAACAGTCCCTCCACTATTTTTGTTTTTCCATTTCCTCATCTTTAAAATGAAGAATGTGTATTTGTCCATTTTCTGAGTTTGTAAGTATAGGGCTATGATGTTAGCTAGTATGTTCCAAGATTATTCTCTAGATGGTTGATATGTTTAAGACTTTTTTCCTCTACTAGGGAGTAGACAGCTTGCAGACAAAGGACTGTATTGTCTTCTTTCTACCCCTACCCTGATACCTTGCACCAGGCGTGGCTTCATGAGTGTGCAAGTTGTGCAGTCACACAGAGCCCCATTCTGCCTTGAAATTCTTAATAATTTTTAAAAACAAGCCTTACATTTTCATTTTATACTGGGTTCTGCACATTATGTAGCTAGCCCTGCCTTCTGCTGTAGTGGAATCAATGCCATTGGCCCACTGCTTTCATTTCCAGGCTTAAATCTTTCAGTGGTTTCCCATCTCCTTAATGGTCACTCCTGAGTCCCTTGTGTGACATTCAGTGTCCCCGATGTCCTGCCTCATGTGTACTTCTCTCATGGGTTTCATGGCGTTTTGATTTTGTTCAGATGCCGCCGTCTGCATAGAACACTCCTCACTTCTCTTCACCTGCCTAACTTTTGCGAGTCCTCCAAAACCCCATTCTGCCATCATCCAATTCAGGATACTGTTCCTTTATCTCTGAGCCTAGGCCATGGGTCTCTGCTCCTGTAGTGCCCCATTCACTACAGAACCTAGTGCATTGTATTAAAATCAGCTGTTTACATGTTTGCGTCTTTTATGTAACCTTCAAGTGCAGGGATCCAGCCATCTTGCCTATCTTGTTATCTGTAGTACCTAGAATAGCACTTGGATGAATTTTTCTGTGTTGAATACATCTAAAGGAAATGTTTCTTAAATCAATGCTAGAAAAAATATTTTGTAATATGAAAAATCGTCTCCTTATTTATTATGTGACTTATTTTTGCACACTAGATTTACATAAGATTAGGGCAAGCCTAAAGTCAACAGTGTCACTCAAGAACTGAGGTATTTATGATCTACATTTGAAACACTGTCCATCTGTTGGCCTGGTGTTAAACTAGTGAGCAGCTCAGACCAGAAAAAATATATAACGTTAGAGCCACTATATTAACAATCCTAGAAGGCATACTTCTCTGCAAAGAAAATAAATGGACTAAACAGACACTGCAGGATACAAAGAAATATTTTTGTTTATGCTTCTATTAAAAATAAAATAATAAAGCTAGGTAACTGTATTAGATACATGCAAGTATATCAACAAATAGGCCTTATCAGTTATCACTCACAACTAGAAACAAAGGAATATTTGCATAACATTTGGGGTATTTGAACTCATAGACCATTGGTTTAGGTTTGGGGAAGAAACTTAAAAAAAGTAGTATGAATCTGTGATTATCACCAACCATCAGTTTAAGTCTTTGAATTCTAGTTTATTGAAACAATCCCTTTATAAATCTCTTAAAACGAATGAATGTCTTCATTATGTTACTGTGCACCATTTGGGTATCATTATACAAACTCTTCTTCATTGCCTCAATCACCTGCTATTTTTATGAGGAGCCCTGGTGGTGAAGTGGTTAAGAGCTTGGCAGTTCAAATCCACTCTTTGCTCCTTGGAAACTCAATGAAGTGGTTCTATTCTGTTCTATATCATCACTGTAAGTTGGAATTGACTTGATCACAATGGGTTTGTTTGGGGCTTTTTGGTATATCAAAAAAGATCCCTGGGTGGTGCAAATGGTTTGCACACTTGACTGCTAGCCTAAAAGTTTGAACTCAACCAGTGGTACCATGGAAAAAAATCCTGGCAATCTGCTTCCTTAAAAATTATAGCCAAGAAAACCCTGTGGAGCAGTTCTAGAATGCACGGGTTCATGGTGAGTCAGAATCCACTCAGTGGCAATGGGTAAGCATCAAAAATTCTAGCAGGGGAGAAAATGGCAGCAGGGACTCAGTTCATTAGAAAGCCCACCCTCAATAATGGGGGGACATGTGTGGACAAAGGGAGACAAACAGGTAACTCAACAGAACTCAGCTGTGGTCAGTGCAGGCGTTCCCCAAACTGATGTTTCCACAAGCCTCCAAGTGCATTGTCAGGATGGGGGCATGGGGAGCTGAGTTGGAGTAAGACTCGTAGTTACTCACCTAAAACCATTGTTTCCTATTTCTTTCATGGTAGATCTTCCTTTAGCTTGTTTGAGGCCAGTAACTCTTTATTGTGGGGGACTGTCATGTGCATTGTACACTGTTTAGCAATTTCTCTGCCCTCTGTCTACTAGATGCCAGTAGCACACCCCCTTCTCAATTATAACAGTCAAAAATGTCTTCAGACATTACCAGATGTCTCCTGGACATCAAAATCACCCATTTCAGAATGACTGCTTTACCCAGACACAAGAGAGCATGTGGACAGACTACATTTTTCAGCCTCACTTGCACCTATGTGGGGCTATTCAACACATCCAGCACCAGGAGATCCAGTCTACAAACCAAACCTAGGCACTTCTTACCAGCTCCAACACTACACATTAGTCGACCTACCCAGTGGTAGCTCATCAGAATAATTTGCACCACGTTTATTGAAGTAGTCTTGTGGTCTTCTAGATGGTCCTCCGTTTTGTACACACACCGCACCCCTCACAAGTCATGCGTATTCTCAAGCAACTAGAGTGATTCTGTTAATTGTGAGCCAATATATGTCTTCTGCTCAAAACTCTCTGGTGGTTCTCATCTTCCTCAGATTAAAAGGCGAGTCCTTGTAAAGTCCTCTTTATCTCTTGGACATCAGTTCCTGCTGCTCTCTCTGTTGTACAGAGATCATTAAACACTTTCTGTAAAGAACCAGCTAGTAAATATTTCAGAATTCGTGGGCCGTATGGTCTCAAATGTATTTTGAATCTAGTTTTCTAAAGTGAATTATATACTTCATTCTACCTTGGACCACACCTCATCTACATAGCACCATATTTTTAATGGGCAGAAATCAGTTGTTACAAAATAATTCTTTGACACTCTGCTCAAACTCTATAAATCAGAAATGTTTTCACTTAGCATCAGCTGTAGTCTTAGAGAGTAGTTTAGGAATCAATAACAGGGTTGTGATGTTTTGATTCCTCAAGAGGGAAGCAATGCCTTGCATATGGAAATTATTTCCCAGTAGTTTCTGTCAGTTCTAGTCTAGCTAAATCCACAGAAGACACACTAAATTCTAGGAAGCATGAAGGTGAATATCTTCCATCTGGAGTCTGAGCTGTTTGATTATTAACATCATTTGCCATCTGTTCAGGGTGCAAACAAAGGGAATGTTGAGATGGTGTCTACACAGCACAAAGTGAAGGGAAGAGATGAGGGTTTACAGGTGATCAGGAGATAAGCCCACAGCCAAACTCCAAACAACATTAACAGTAGAAAAAGGACAAGTCACGACCAACATTTACTTGTGTTCTAACTTGGATGATCTTGGCTGCCAAATTCTTCAGCACATTATTGCACTTCAGTCTGTATAGGTGAACCACAATGGAAGTTCTTCAATGGAAAAACCCCTCCTCATCCTGAAACACTTTATTCCCTGACTATTGTGGCAAACCAAATCTTCAGGTTATTATGTTCTTTTAAAGACTGCTAAACTTCCTTTTAGAAACCCTGATGGCGTAGTGGTTAAGTGCTACCTCTGCTAACCAAAAGGTCACCAGTTCGTATCTTCCAGGTGCCCCTTGGAAACACTATGGGACAGTTCTTCTCTGACCTATAGGGTCACTAGAAGTTGGAATCGACTCAACAGCAGTGAGCTTTTGGGAGGCTCTACTTCCGTTTCTTGATTTCCTTTCACTCTAGTATCAAAAGAAACCCTGGTGGCATAGTGGTTAAGAGCTATGGCTGCTAACCAAAAGGTCAGCAGTTCAAATCCACTGGGAACTCCTTTGAAACTCGGTGGGGCAATTCTACTCTATTTTGTAGTATGCTTAAAAAAACCCACTGCCATCAAGTCAATTCTGACTCATAACAACTCTAGAGTTCAGAGTAGAACTACCCCATAGAGTTTCCAAGGAGCACCTGGCAGATTTGAACTGCTGACCTTTTGGTTAGCAGACATAGCACTTAACCCACTATGTCACCAGGATTTCCGATAGGATGCTTAGTAAATAGTAAATCATACAAGACTGAATTTTAAGATTATAATTAGCTTGACCAGGGGACTAGATAGATTTAAGCACTCAAGAGCCTAAGTAGTTACTGTGTGGGATTATCTGTTGTCAATTTGACACTACCACTCCTGCAGTAAGGCTGACATAAGGCTGGGAACTACATTTCCCAGAATTCCATTCATGATTGGTTGCAGGTTAGAGTTTGCCAGTGAGAGGAATTTGGCAGATTTATTTACAAGGTGAAAGGAAAGCAGAAGCCATTATTTTGGGAGCTCCATGAGGGGTCAGATGAGGCTACTTTCTTAAACAAGGTGGCATTCTAGACCTTTCTGTGAATTCCTACTCTGTGGTCCCACTTTGGTAGCTAGACATGGTGGCTTCTCAGATTTTCCTTGCTTTTCCATCTAGAGCTTTAGGATAAAGTCCTGTATTTTCGCTATAGCCTTCCAGGCCTTTATGCCCCCAAACTACCCCTACATTCATATATACCCTAATTTCTATATCAAATCTCTTATTCTGGTAGTAATTTTAGTGTCTCTATTTTCCTGACTAAACCCAGGAGGATACAGGTATAGAAAGTAATCCAGACTTTTAACTAAAAAACACCATTTTAATGCAAATTGCTATCATCTTCTTCAATTAAAATCCATTGAGCATCATAACATGCCAAGTATTGGATAGAAACAAGCATAAAAAGGCAGAGTTTGACCCTGGAATACCTAGTTTCTAGTGTGGAACTGGGGAGAGAGGTTGAGGACATATAGATCAGTGGTTCACAATCAAGGGTAGATTTTGCACCTCCAGGGGACGACTCAACGGCACTTGGCTTTGGCTAGGGGACATTTGACAATGTCTAGAAATATGTTTGTCGCAACTGTAGGGGGAGAGCAGCTACTGGCATCTAATAGGTGGTGGTCAGGGATGCTGCTGAACATTCTGTAACACACAGGATAGCCCCTAAATGTCAGTAGTGCTGATGCTGAAAAACCCTGGTCTAGACAAATAATCACAATATAACATAGTATCTGCTGTGACAAAGGAATGCACAGACCACAGGATGCTACAGAAAAGTATTGTATTCTAGAGTAACTAGGGGAAAGTTTGATGGCACTGCTTCAGTATAACATCATGGAATGCACTGCCTCTGAAAGATGTCCATGAACACTAAGGATATCTTACAGAAAAGTGACCCATAAAATGACAGCCTCCTGTTATTGACTGAGGCCGCTTTTTAGTGCAGTTAAAGAGGAGCTCAAATAAACTTGCCTGTGCCATTTGGCCAGGAGTTAGTGTCTTTTAATTATCTGTGTCTTAACCAGTGAGGATTTGTTACAAAGGACAGAAACCCACTGACAGCTTGAAAAACCAAAGAATTTCCAGAAGGATTTACTGTAAGAAAATCATTGTAGGATAATCACACAAGGCTCCAAGGATTGGAACGAAATGCCCTGTGGAGGTGAGAAGCCTGGCCTGGCAACCAGACCTCCTGGGTTCAAATCCTGGCTGTGCCATTAAGCAACATGAGAGTCGGGTAAACCACTCAACCTCTACATGCCCCAGCCTCCTTTTCCGTAAAATGGAGGTAATTGCACCTTCCTTATTGCTTTTCTTAGAGGATTAAGTAAGGTAATACACATGTAGGTCTGAGAACTGTATGTCCTGACATATAGTACATCCTCAATTCATGTTGACTCAGCTGTGTCTGACCCAAGCCATATGCGTGTGAAAGTTTAGCAATGAATAATGAAGACTGAAGAATTGATGCATTTGAATTATGGTGTTGATGAAGCATATTGAATGTGCTAGGGGCTGCCAGAAGACTGAACAAATCTGGCTTGAAGACAGAATGCTCTTTAGAAGCTAGGATGGCAAGACTTCCTCTCATGTACTTCATATATTATCGAGAGGAATCAGTCCCCGGAGAGGGACATCATACTTGGTATAGTAGAGGGTCAACCAAAAAAAAAAAAAAAAAAAGGAAGACGCTCAATGAGAAGGATTGACACAGTAGCTGTGACAATGGGCTCAAGCAAAAGGACTGTGAGGCTAGTGCAGGACTGGGCGTTGTTTCCTTCTGGTGTACATCCAGTCTCTATAAGTTGGAGCTGACGTGATGGCACCTACCAACCGCAATTAAATATGAGCGATGACGAGGATGTGGATGATGGAGTCAGGTCTCCTCTATCTGAGAGCTGCCAGAGCAAGTTAGGAACAGAGACTTTTCTCTTGATTTCTCAGGGTTGTTTCTTCCCATCTCTGCTTCTCTCTTTCAGCTTCCTTCACTTGCACATGTTCCAACGGGGCCACCCCAGCCTCAACTCTGAGAGCCTTTGCCACTCGAGCCCTTCCTATCATCTAATTAGAGTCTCAGAGCTTCTTCATTATAATTGTTGAAAGAGAGATTCTCATTGTCATCCTACTTTTGGACTAGTACTCCTGGGTCACTGATTGGGAAAAGAGGGAGGAACATGAGAGACAAAGAGGACAGTCTGAAGACTAAGGGCACCCTTCCCAGGGGGTGAAAGTTCCTGAAAAGACACCACATGAGAATCTATAGAAGGAAACTAAAGTGGCTGGCCTTGAGAAAGGATGAGTCTGCCTCATAGGACAGGCATTTTCAAATAAGTAAAGGGCTTTTATGAAGACAGGCTTGTGTTGGTTGACATTATAGGGAGAGAAAATTCAACTCAACATGAGGAAGAACTTTTAACATCCCTATGACTGAACATGGAACATACCATCTGTGGAGACGATGGATATGATGGATTCCCTGTTGCTAGAAATAGCCAAGTGTTTATTTGTTGGAGACATTGGATATTGATGCAGCATGTCAGTTAGGTTATTAGATGACCGATAATGTAGCTTCCAAT
This sequence comes from Heterohyrax brucei, assembly GCA_028571685.1. Taxonomy (NCBI): domain Eukaryota; kingdom Metazoa; phylum Chordata; class Mammalia; order Hyracoidea; family Procaviidae; genus Heterohyrax; species Heterohyrax brucei. The sequence goes on along the minus strand of CM053166.1, from coordinate 18,172,902 downwards.
CTTGGGAAGCTCTGATTCTGTATGAAAAATGGTGAAGTAAGAAGCCTAAGTAGGCAAGCCCCACTAAAGGTCCTTGTCCAAAAGCAGGAAAGATGTACTCAACAAGCTATGTCTGCTGTGATCCTCTTTGGCCACCTGGAAGCTTCTGGTCATTCTGATCCACTTCTGAGAAACTCTGCTGTGATGTAATCACTCACTAAACAGCAGTTCAGTTCAGGATCAAGATGTGTTATTTGTTCAGTTATCTTTGACTTACAAAATGTTTCATGTAATTGCTGAGGTTTTCAATTGAGTACCAAGTCTCTTGATGCTGTTATAATTTTGAAAATGATTCTATTAAATAAAAACCCTCCAAATAGTACTGCTTAACTTCACATTATGTAGTGAAAGAGGCACCGAATGAGTAATTTCAGAGGTCAACAAACCATGTTCATGGAGGCTTTGACAGCCTAAAGGCTCCGACGTAATACTAGTTTTCCAAAGAGCCACTTCTTTCTTTCCCTTCTTTCTCCCACTGCTCAATTTCTGCTGAAAGGCACTCGGAGGAGTCGGTGCTGCTGAAAAAGGCTAGTGAGCTGTTTGTTTCTGCAGGGATGAGGCTCAATAATCTTGGGAACTGAGAACTCAATCAGTAGGATCAGATCTATGTCTGGACTTGCCCTCGATACCTTCCCAAGGGCTTTGAAGAGCCAGGTTAACGTCATGATGAACCGCCCCCAGGTGTGCCTTGAAGGAGTGTTAGGAGGCTTGGAGCAGAGGAGCAGTGAGGCATATCCTGGGGAAAGAGACGTCTGTGGGCCAGCACTTGATTTCTTTGCACAGCTGCAGGCCAGACACATTTCTCCAGGTGAGAAGTTATAAAACCACTTTCCCTGGCCAACCTTATTTCCTATGGAATTTGAATGATTCTGGAAGCTAGCTCTTCTCTGATGAATATGGACTTTAGGTTCTGTTTTAAAATTAGCAGTTACTGAAGCAGATGAACACTAAACCATCAGGGGGTACTTTCTTATTGCTTCTCCCAAAGACGTCTAAAGCAGAGAAGTGAACCAGAGACATAATCTATGCTCCATTTTTTCTGGTTGATTATTGAGTTCTGCAGATTATCTGTGGCTCAGCTGCTCCTGCCTTCCTTGCAACTATTTCTTTGTTCACTAGCACTTCAGCTATAGCTTCTTGTAAGCAACTCTTTAAAAAAAAAAAATTAGGGAAAGGAAAATGGGAAGTAATGAATGAGTGTGTGTGCACGTGCGGGCTTGCGTGCCCATTCTGTCCTTCATTACTATGGTTACCAGAATTAAGATTTCAGGCAGAAGCTTGTCTGTAGGCCCAGAGGGAAGATTGATTGCTGCAAACACAGTGATTGCCCCAAATATGAAAATACTGCCAAAGATCTGTCATTGATCTCACTATTGACTAATCAAGTTTCTAGTTAAGACAGTGTGTCTGAAGGGGCATAGCATGACACTTGACACATAAAGGGGAGTTCACCTTTCTTTCCTATTCAAAGATATCAGTGATGTAGATTTAATCAGAGACAAAGAGAAACCCTCATGTGGTTATAAGAAGACATATTTTCATAAATGGACTGATCTGGGTAATTTCTCAGTACAGGTTGTACTCAGCTAGGGTGACATGGCTTTTATACTGCAGACATAGGCCATTGCATGATGAGCCCACTGGGCACCACAGTCTTTAAATGAGCCAAGAATGGGAGCTGGTCAGACTAGGTCAAGAGCCATGGGAAGTCTTAATGAGGTACAATAGTTAACTCCAGGTATATTTCCTGCCCTGGGCAGGGTAGCAACCAAATAATGACCTCTGCTATGGGATCTGTGACTGTCTCTTGAGGTATCTGAGAAGGTATAAGTCAGAGTAGCTCATGTGAACCTGCTTACCTGATCTGTTCTATTCTGAAAGCATTTTAAAAAATGTTTTATTGTGAACCAAAATGGGAAAGCTATTTTACATTACTCAGCCAGGATACACATATGCACATGCTGTCATACCCACAAATGTATACAACTAAAATGAAATTTCTCGAAGTAATATTTAGCTTTTCAAAGCAGCATGGACTCTGATATTTTCTATTCTTTCTTTTAATTTTCATGGTTTTCAGAAATGCTAGTGGTGAACCACTGAGCTGTCTTCATGACCCACAAGTAAATTGCATCCCTCAGTTTGAAAGGTACTGCATTAAACAGTCTCTTTTGGGTTATTTGCTTTCAGCATTCATTCATCAAATATTTATGGCACATCTTCCATGTGATAGGAATGTGCCAGTCATGGGGACCCCAGCTGGTCATACTGTGGTAGCCTGCGTATTGCTATGGTACTGGAAGCTATGCTACTGGAATTTCAAGTGCCAGCAGAGTCACTTATGGTGGACAAGTTTCAGTGGAGCTGCCTGAGCAAGACAGATTAGGAAGAAGGGCCTGGTGGTCTACTTATGAAAATTAACCAGTGAAAACCCTGTGGGTCACAGAGTACATTATTTGAGACTTTGACTTGCACACTTAGGTTGTGTGATCAGGAAAGACTGATCTCTGGAGAATGACATCATGTTAGGTAAAATGGAGGGCCAGCAAGGATGAGGGACACCCGCAGTGGGATGACTTTGGCACAACACATGTAATAATGGACTCACACATACCAGTGATCATGAAGATGGTTCTGGACCGGCAGTGTTTTGTTCTTGTATCCATGGGGTTGCCGTGAGTTGGAGCCAATTTGCTGGCCACACTCGACAGCACTCAGGGTAAAAAATCTAAGAGAGAGGCTTCCAAATGCATGCGAAGGTCCTCACAAAGAGTCAGATGTTCTAAGTCACTGCAGTGATCATGTGTCAGTCTTGAGAAGGCGGCTGGGGACACAGCCTACTAGGTGCCAGACACTGTGTTAGGCCCTGAGCCTTCCTACGAAGTCCTTGGCTCTGTGGGTGTGTGGTGTTTGATTTTTTTTAGTAGTAAGGTAGCAATAAAAGTTTCCATGTCCTCAAGAGTTTCCCAGGAGAAGGAACCCCCTTCTACAAGAAATAAGATCCAGTGGTCAAGGTTTCCAAATTTTCTGCTTATCCATTAACTGCTTACCTCCAGGATAGAAATTCAGATATTGTTGGTACAGATTACTAGACCCTTTATAATCAGACCCCAATGAATTGCTTGAGTTTCATTTGTTACCACCTATTGTATGATTTTGAGGACCCTGGATGGCACAAACAGCTTGTACTCTTATCACCAACCAGTAAGTGGCTGTTCAAACCCACCAAGTGACACTGTGGAAGAGAGGCCGATGGCCAGTGATCTGCCACTGTGAAGATTACAACCACGAAAACCTTATGGAGAAGGTGTACTCTGAATCACATGGGGTCGCCATGAGATGGAATCGAGTGTATAGCAATGGAATTTTTTGTTTGTTTCTTTTTAGCCTGCTCCTTAGCCACTCTTCATTCCCTCAGTGGCCCAAACCTTTCCACAACTCCTGGTCTTTCCATGTTCTGTTCCTTCTGTCTGCTGAGACCCTTTGGCTTTTGTCTGCCTGCTGGATTACAATTCAGCCTTTCACCCTCGGCTCAAATGGCTTTCCAGGAGGCTCTCTTTTGTCCTGATTTCTGCTGTCTCCCTCAAAGGGTAGCCACATCTTTTTTATTGTCCCTGAAATGCTTGCATTTATAATATTGAATTTTCATAATGCACTAAACTGGGAGCAGTTAGATCAATCAAAATAATACATGACTTAGTTTTAATGAAAGCATCAGAGGACATTTTACATGAGCACAAGAAGGTAAGCTTAAATAAAAAGCTCAATTACTCTTCCAGCGCCATTTCTTTTCCCACAGATTTGTGTGTTAAGCTAGAAAACCTGTGGGCTGGCTTCTTAGGGAAACAGATGACACAGGTGTCCATGTTTAAAGAGTCCCATGTAATGGAACAGCTTCTGATGACTTAGTGCTTGCCGGCTGCTTTTCCATCTCCAGACTCCTGAGTTACAAGCCCTGAGTGGTGGTGGTGTACATGACGCTGAGTCAGTTTCAACTCACAGCAACACCGTGTGGCTGAGTAGAACAGCCCCCATAGGGTTTTCTTGATGGTAATCTTCATGGAAGCAAATCACCAGGTCTTCCTTCTGTGGAGCCACTGGATGGATTCAAACCACCACCGTTTTAGTTAGCAGCTGAGCACTTAACTACTTGTGCCACCAAGGCTCTTCAAGCCTAAGTACGAACCAGAAATTCATACAAAAAACATTTCTCAAGCACGTACTATGTACCAGACACTGTGACAGTCTCTGGCGAGCAAAGCTTTTGCTATCTAGAAAATTTCTGAGGGCATTTTTCTTGAGGTTTTAAAACAGGCTGAGGGAAGAGAAGGGAAATAGCTGATGAGTGTTGACTGTGCAAAAGCTGCCGTTCTTCACATACATAATCATGTTTACTCCTAGCAGGAACCTCAGGAGAAAGGGATTTTTTAGATCTCTTTTACAGCTGAAGCAGTGAAGGCCTGGAGGAGTTAGACCACAGCTCGCAGTCCTACAGCGAGCACGGTGCCAGCCACGCTTCAAATTCAGCTGGCTTCCTGGCTGCGGACTCAATTCCCCCATGCCCGTGCTCTGCCTGTCTCCTCATTTGCATATTGTTAAGAGAAAACATTTATTTTTTAAGAGGGCAGGAACTCACATGGTGGTGTGTTCCAGAAAGGGTTGCTGTAATGAAACAGGTTGACAGGGTAGCTGGCTGGGATGAAGAAGGCTAACTTTATGACAGAATTTTTTATAATTTCTTTTTCATCAATATGTCCTAAAAGACAGGAAGTGTGAAAGAACATTTGATGATGTTTAGAATGAGCTAAGGCAGCTAAGGCTTGACAGCCAGGTACTGGCTGTACAGCACTCAGCAAACTTCATCAATTCCCCATGGAGGTATCCCTTCCAAAACTACTGTGATTTGAAGCATCCTGTGCTGTGTGGAATCAAGTTGTATGACTATTTAGAACAACTGTTTCACAGTGATACATGTGTGTGCGCTTCACCCCGGCATGGATCCCATTCCATGGCATTTCAGATCGTCTCCCCATTGTGTATGTGAACATGGAGCCTCAGGGGTGCCTTCTCAGAGTTACGGGAAAAGGTGTTCCCTGGGGTTCACATTTGGCAAACAATACCAGGATAATAATCACCCTCCCAACAACCAGACCAGTTGCCGTGGTGCCCACTCTGACTTACAGTGACCCTATGCGTGTCAAAGTAGATCTGTGCTCTTAAGTGACCTCTGAGTTGCGTGAAAACAGGTTACAAGCTGTTCTTATATTCTCACTCCCCCAATCTAATACAGAATTCTGTACAAAGTGAGCATCCAGTGAATATTTGTTGAAGAAATAAATTCTAGGGTTGTTTAGAAGCTTAGATTGAAACTAAGAAAACAGGGACCGTTTCCTTTTATCTCTGCCTACACAGCACCAAGATCATTTATTTTTCTAAATCGTTACAATTGCTTCTGATGATAATTCATCAATCAGCTGGGAAATAACTCCAGCTCCATTTAAGTGTTTTGTTCCCAAATGGGCTTGTTACAAACAAGAATAACGTTGATAGAAGACAAATTAATACTGTGATTAAGCAACTCCCAATCTTTCTAATGTCAGGGAAGCAGTAGATTTCTCTCTTAGGTGGTTTGATCTTTTTTAGGAGAGTCCAGTTGTGATGAAATAATTACAGCCTAAGTCACCACGAAGAAGCCTATGGCAATTAAGACCTAGACAGTAAAAGGAGGAGGTTGAAGATATCTGTCATCCTAACCTTTATCAGACGGTAATGGAGCTGAAGGCACACGCAGCCTTGATTTCAGAGGCATAAAAGAAATGAAATTGTATCATGAAACTGATTGAGTTGTTTGGGAAGCCCAATAGCTCAAAAAATATTTTAGCAATGCCAGCTGCAAAGTGGAATGGTGTCATGAAATGATTTGTGTTCCCCCAAAAGTCTGTGTAGCAGTTTAGCTCGCCCACATTCCTGGTATTATGTGATGTCCTCCGTGTTATAAATCTTGCCTCTATGATGCTAATGAAGGTGAATGGATAAGAGTTCAGTTGGTGCACAGGACTCAAAGTGTAGGATTGTTTTGTGCCTTTGGACGGTCTCTTGAGATATAAAGGAAGGGAGCTAGCAGACATTTGGAGACCTCATACCACCAAGAAGCTGTGCCAGAAGCTGAATTCTTCCTTTGGAAATGACCAGGATCCTTGAGCCTGAGAAGCTTCCAGTCCAAGGGAAGATTGACAACAAGGACTTTCCTCCAGATCCAGCACAGAAAGCCTTCCCCTGGAGCTGACACCCTGGATTCGGCCTTTTAGCTTACTGGACTGTGACAAACAAAATTTCTTTTTTTAAATCCTTCCACTCGTGGGATCTCTGTTACAGCAGCACTAGCGGACTAGAACAAATGGAAAGGTTCTAGTTGTTGATCTGTGATTTGGAGAAACCATTATTCTGCCCTCTAGATTTTGCCCTCTTCTTCTAGATTCTTAGCCCTCTATTTCTATACTCTGGGCAGACTGGGTACCTGAATCTCCAGACCACCTTCAGAGTGGAGCCAAAGGATGGTTAAATGAAACTGTTATTCTCCTCAGGCTACTGGCCCAGGAGGTATTGTGCCTCACTTTCCTTGTGTTCTCTCCAAAGCAACCATGATTTAAGGGTTTTTGTGTGAGTAATCATTTTTGGAGGCGATGTCCAACGCACAGTGAGGAAGAAAGAGGGAAGGGAGGAGGCTCAATAAAGGGTGATCAGAGGGCAACCACCGGGAACTAGTGGGACTCAGTCCTGAATCTCAGCCTTGATCTACTGAAGGTGAGGAACCGGGGTACTCCACCACCATCCCCCACCTCTCAATGCTTAAAGGCCGCTCCTTGGCATTCACTTCCTGGCATTTCTGGCTGGCCCTGCATGTGGGTGGAACATGCTTCTGTGACCACAGACACTCTCAGACAATCCCAGGAAACCACTGGTATGTGTGGTCAGCAGAATAATGGCTACCAAAGAAGTCCACCTCCTACTCTCCGCAACCTGTGGATTTATGTGGATTTATTTCCTTATATGACAAAAGGGAGTTTGCAAGTGTGATTAAATCAAGGACCCCGAGATGGAGAGATTATCCTTGTAGGTCCAGTTTAATCACAAATCCTTAAATTGGAGAACTGTTCCCAGTTGTGGTCAGAGGGAGATATAACTGTGAAAGAAGGTCAGAGATGCAATGTAGTCAAGCTTGAAGATAGAGGAAGGGGGCCACGGGTCAAGTAGTGTGGGCAACCTCTAGAAGCTGAAATAGGCAAGGTTAACAGCATCCTTGAGTTTCTCAAATCCATGGCCACTTCTGAACTCTGCATCTTCAGACACCATGAACTTTCTTCCTCACTATCTCCCTTTTTATAACTCCTATGGTCTTCTTACCTCTTTATTCCTTCTCTTGTAGGCGCCTCTTCTCCGGGCTGTCTTCTTCTCATCTTCTTATCCTGTTCCTCCCCTTCTCTTCCTCTCCTTCTTTCTCACTCTGCCATCTCCCATTTGAGTAATCGCAGCCTCTTTCATAGCCTTCATCTCCATCTAAGCGTGATGACTCCTCCATGTGCACGTCCAGCCCAGTCCTCTCTCCTGCACCCTGGACTGCTTCGTAGATGTGATTCCTCATTGACAGAACCATCTCCGGGTCCTACATTTCATTTTATCTCACCTTACACTTAATCCCACCTCTGTTCCCCAGTACCAACAACCTGATCTTCGGCCTCTAACACCACAGTCCCCTCCTCAATAAAGCCATGATGCTGGAAGTCATATTCAACCTCTTCCTCTCTGGCACTCACTGTATTCAGTTAGTACATGTCCTTTTGTTTTAGCTTTTTAAATTTGTAAAACCTTGTATAATTTCTTGCCACCTCTCAGGCCTTCACCATTGCTGGTTTTGATCACAATGAGGACTTTTTAATACTCCTCCAGCCTCCACTCTTACTCTGTTTGAAGCATTCTCCACAGTACACAACTGGCTTGTTTTTTCTAAAATGCAAATCTGACCAATCTCCTGTATTTAAAAACACTTACTGTCTGCCCACTGACTTCAGGAGGCAGTCCCAGCTCCTTAGCATGGCACAGAGCCTTTTCTTGCCTGGGACTGGCTTAGCTCTCCTGCTTTGTGTTTTGTTGCCCATCTCTGAGGGAGCCTAGCTGCTGACTTGGTGCTTGTCTTAGTTGTTCCATTTGTTCTAGAAGACCTTGAGGCAGGAACTTGAGTGCAAATTGGTGGTGCAAACGGTTGAGCACATAACTGCTAGCTGAAAGGGTGGCAGTTGTAACCCACCCAGAGGCACCACAGCCAACAGGTCTGGTAATCTGCTCCCCAAAGTCACTGACATTGAAAGCCCTATGGAGCAGTTCTACTTTATATACAGGAGGTCGCCATGAGTCAGAATCAACTCCACAACTACTGGCAACAACAAGTTCACTGGGAGGTGACCTCAGAAATCACCTGGAGGAGTGTGGGAAAGTGAAGCAGGGAAAGGAGCAAAGTCATTTCCGGGTGCTTTGGAGAGCAGGTGACATTGTGGGCAACTGGGGCTCAATCCCACTGGAAACCACTGGATGACAGTATAGAGCATGCCTCAGAGGGCAGGGAAGAGGGCAGTGGTGCTTATTTCGCAGCCTCCAACTCTCTTTGACAGTAGGCTGTTCCTGAAGGATTGGGGTCTCTGCGGTTCCAGTCAGCCCTACCAACCCTGAGCTTGCTCCTGGGACCACAGAAGGCCGTCCCCCTCTGCCCACACCAAGGCAGAACCAGGCTTTCAGTAGGAAGCCTCAAAGTATTTGGGAACAATTAGTGACAAAGGGATGGGTGAGGCACAGACCTCAGGGGTGTGTCATCCAAGAGGCAAGGTGAGTACTCTGCAGTGAACAATTCCATAGTTTTTCACCACATCAAAGATTCTACTGCTAGGCGTGGCTGGCATCTGTCTCTCTCCTAACCCCACAGCACTTTCTACAGAATCAAAACGTCATTGCCAGTTTACAATCCTGGGTGACCAAGTAAAGAAGGTCAGCACAGGCTTATGTGTGTTTACTTACTAATCTGTAGTGACCAGTTTCATGTGGGCTTCATTGCTTCTTTTTCACTAGTATTGATCTGGTAAGTAAGATAGGCACCTCACTTACCTTGCCTATTCGATATCCTGCTCTGAATGACAGTGTCCATCCCAGGGCTCCTCCTGTGTGTTCTGTAGCAACCCTGCAGTGACTGTCGTAGTACCTGCCATGTGCACGTAGAAAACGTGTATCTCCCGATTAGTCTGCCTCTTCCTACACTGTGAGCATCCCAAGAGCAGTCTGCTAGACTGTGGATGGCCATAGGAGGTGGGTAGTAAGTACATTTACATGGAGTATATGAGTGGATGGCTGAATTGAAAGAATAGTCTGAAGAGACAAGAATGAGGGTAAAAGAAAGAGCCATAAAAGGAAAGAAGTTGGAGAGAGAAGACAATGATCCAGCGGGAAGGCAGGCAGTAAAGCAGAGAGAGAATGTGAAATTGCCTGAGATGAAAGGAAGAATTGGAGAGACACTAAAGACAGGGCTTTCCTTTTCAAGGCTGCTTCTGCAAATTGCTTTGTATCTTGCAAAAGAGAATTCCATATTGCTGACCCTGAAATAACAGTCTATCATAATACCTAGCAGAATGGCACTTGACCCACTACGCTACCAGGGTCTCCTAGGTTGGAAGGTGCTACACAGTAACCACAACAATGGACAAGGTTGCAAGGTACTACACAATAACTGCAACAGTGGACTCAGATATATCAGTGGTCATGAAGGTGGTACAGATTGGGCAGCATTTCCTTCTGTGGTATATAGAGTCACCATGAATTGGAGCCAGTTAAGGACAACTGACAGCAACATAGAGATTTTAAGTCTAAAGACTAAGAGTAGGAAAAAAGGCCTGGCCACCTGCTTCCAAAGATCAGCTTGGAAGAAAACACCTTACCTTAGACATATTTCACACCTCTATGTTCTGGACAAACATTGGGTCTACCCCAGGTGGCTTGGAGGGGAACGTGAAAGAACCATAGGCTTAATGTCTCTGTGCTGCTTTTCTCAGTTTAGTCCAAATTCCTAATCCACATCAGTCTGTTGAAGCCTTATCCACGTCACTCAACATTTAAGAAAAACACACACGCCTTCTGCCTCCCCTGGGAAGAAGTTACAACCTCTTCGACAGCATGTTTGCTAAGGAAGCAGTTGTTACCTTAATTAATGATCTACAAAATTGTCTTTAAACACATTATGTGAGCATGTGGCAGAATATGGAAGAATGGTAGATGAGATAAAAGAACACATACCGTGTCACTGCTGCATTGTTCTTAAAAAAAAAAAAAAAACAGCAATTATGGAGTTTCCTTTTCAAGGGTGCTGTGAGTCAGAATCAACTTGATGACACAGGTTTGGTTTTTCTGTCCCCACCCCCCCACCCAAGGACAAGAATAAAGGAGCTCTATACAGATTACCTACCACCCATCAGTCAGTGTGGTATTTCAGATACCAGCAGGGCATCCATGGTGGATAGGCTTCAGCAGAGCATCCAGACTAAGACTAGGAAAAAAGGCCTGGCTACCTGCTTCCAAAGATCAGCCAATGAAAACCCTGTAGATCATAGAATCTTGTCCAGGAGAGTGCTGGAAGATGAGCCCCCTAGGTGGCCGTTTAGTCGTGTCTGATTCATAGCAACCCTAGAGGTCAGAGTAGAACTGCCCCATAGAGCTTCCAAGGAGTGCCTGGCAGATTTCAACTGCTGACCTTTTGGTTAGCAAACATAGCATTTGACCCACTATGCCACGAGGATCTCCTAGGTTGGAAGGCACTACACAGTAACCACAACAGTGGACTCAAATGTATCAATGGTCATGAAGTTGGTACAGGACTGGGCAGCATTTCCTTCTGTTGTATATAGAGTCACCAGGAGTTGGAGCTGGTGAAGGACAACTGACAGCAACATAGAGATTTTAAGTCTAAAAATAACTGTAATGGATGTTCCAGTGGCCTGGGGATTCCCCTGAGAGCATGGCCCCTAGGCCTGCCGCTGTCCCTGACTGGAAAGCATTACTGATGTCAACTCTTTGGACAGGAATGGATTGGACTCGGTGAAACAATGTGATCGTATGGTGTGTGCACTTTATGGTTCTACACATCTGTAGGATGCTGTCCTACTGGCCTCTTATGAAAAGTGAGAGGAGAGGGTGGAGAGGAGGGGACAGGAGATTGTGAAGAGGATATGACATATATAGAACAAAAAAGAAGTGTGTGCTGTCACCAGGCAAGGAGAGCAGAAGGAGCTGCAGATAGGTGAGCATGCAAATATAATTTGGATTGTATACTTTCACTTAATCACAATAAGAAAACAATATTTTTACAAAGTACCTAATCTTTTGTTTGTTAATCTTTTGAGGGCTAGTTTCCTTACGTGATATCAGTGGGGTTAATTTCCTTGACATTACTGTGGACACATTAATGGCAAAGTAATGGAGTAATTGTAGCATTGTTGTTGGTGGTGCTGTCTAGTTGATTTCAACTCATAGTGACCCCATGTGACAAAGTGGAACTGCCCTGGAGGGTTTCCTAGACTGCAGTCTTTATAGGAGCAGATTACCAGGTTTTTTTCTCCTGTAGATCCACTGGTGAGTTCTAACCACTAACCTTTCGGTTAGCAGCCAAGAGTTGAACCATTATGCCACCAGGCTTCTTGCATCATTATTTCTGGAAGGAATTTTAGTCTAAACAGTGAGGATTCTTTTACTCATTCTCACAGTTTTAGTTACAAGCCCCAGTTCCTACTGGATTCCTTCTGGAATAGATGAAACTATTCCTTGCCTAATGCTGTTTCACTAACTTCACTTTCTCTTTAACACTAAACATTGATCCCATTCAGAGATGTCTCTGGAAGGTGGAGCCCCATAGTGGGAATTAGCCACTCCTAGATGACCATTTGCTCTCCTGGCCTTCACGAGTGGGGCTTCATGTCCCTTTGGAAAGGGAAGGACCTAAGATTCTTTGAACTTTGGGTGGACGGCTTCTGGGCCTACCGGTGGAGGGAAAAATTTTTGTGTGTATGGTTTTCCTCTCCCTGGGCATTACAGTGAGCTTTGGAACTAAAGCCTGAATATGAATTAAGTAGTTCATTGTATGAAGTTCTTATATGCGTATTTTCCTGCAGTGACTCAATGGGAGGATGATTGGTTGAGAGCAGAACTTGAAATTTCTAGGTTAGGTATCTAAAATGCTATCTCCCAGTATCATTTCAGTCTTACAGGATGCCATAAAACAGACACAAGAAATAAGTAGAAAGTGACACATGTCATGAAAAGGAACAAATTAAGTTATATGGGGGCTTGAAAGAGTGGGATGATTTCCTTCTGCAGGATCAGGAAATGATGTTTTGAGGAGCGTGTATTTTAGGTAATGTTAAAGGATGGTAAAAGAGGGCTGCAGAAGAGAAAATCATCAAGAAAATGAGTCCCAAACTCTCCCTTTCCCAAGTTATCATCCTCTGAGAGATTTTGATTCAGGATCTTACTTCTTGCCTGTTTAATCAGGTGTTACTGTTGTTGGGTGCCATCAAGTCCATTCTGACTCATAGTGACCCCGTACACAACAGAATGGAATACTGTCTAGTCCTGTACCATGCTCACCATCATCGTTATACTTGAGCCGCCGTTGCAGCCACTGTGTCAGTCCATCTCCTTGAGGGTTGTCTTCTTTTGTGCTGACCTTCTGCTTTACAAGAGCTGGTCTTTCTTGATAGTGCGTCCAAAGTGAAGTGTGAATTCTTGTGAGGTGAATTCCTGCTATCATCACTTCAAGGAGCATTCTGGCTGTATTTCTTCCAAGACAGACTTGTTCATTCTTCTGGCAGTCTGTGTTATATTTGGTATTCTTTGCCAACACCGTAATTCCAAGGCATCAATTCTTATTTGGCCTTCTCTGTTTATGGTTCAGGTTTCACGTGCATATGAGGCATTTGACAATCTCATGGCTTGGGCCTGTTGCATCTTAGTCCTCAAAGTGACGTCTTTACTACTGAACACTTTAAAGAGGTCTTTTATAGCACATTTGCCTAATGTAGTAATGTTAGATTTCTTAACTGCTGTTTTCATGGGCTTTACTTATGGATCCAAGTAAAATGAAATCCTGGACAACTTCATTCTTTTCTGCTTTTATTATGATGTGGCTTATTTGGTTCAGTTGTAAGGATTTTTGTTTTCTTTATGTTGAGGTGTAATCCGTACTGAAGGTTGTAGTCTAATCGAGTTGAAAGGCCTCATATCTTGCAGGGATGTTCAGCACTAATGTTAACATAGTTCCCTTGAAAGGGAAGCTTACCTTTAGGTGGCCTGAAAACCATAACTGCTTTTTCAAGCAGCCACAATTTCTTTTTAGTGACTGAAGAAAAGTGAAAGAGTTCAGGGCTCTCTGAGTAACTGGAAACATCTGAGGTCAGGCCTGATGCTAGAAGTAAGCTGTGATGTGGCCAGACAGATATAAACAGAAAAGGAGAGAGATTCAGGTGAGGTTTTCAACTTCTAGCCGGGGAGCTGTTCTAACCACTATGTGGTGGGACCTCTTATTGCAGCTGAAGAGATAACATAAAAATAGTGTTTCACCCTGTAGACCTGAGGCCTCAGCTTCTGATATACAGGGCTTGGCAAGACCTCAGGGAATCGCAGGCTCTGTCAGGGAAGATCTGGGCTGGCTTGTTTCTGAGAGATTCTGCTTTGGTTAAATTGGCAGTGGCTGCTTTCCAAAACATAAAAAAGAGAATTAATTAAAGCAAATACACCCAGTCTTATACTGCCTGGCCTCTCCTTGAACGTGGCCCTGTTTCCTAACTTGATTGTTCAGTAAACACTAGGTATGCCTCTTATGCATGTAAATGTATTCTGGGGTGTTCTCACAATAACCACCTCCCTTGAATAAATCTTCATGTCGGTGTCACTTTGGGAAATTATCCGTTCTCGGCTTTTCTTACACCTTCTGAGGAATCTACCTATATCACGTCGCGGAGGTCGGTTTCCCAATGGGACATTAAATAAATGACATTTGGCACTGAGAATATTAAACATTTAAAAATGTGTCATCTACCAGCTCACAGCCGCTGTCCATCATTAGCTCATGACTTTAGGACCTATTTCACTGTCAGTCCAACACTTTCACTAATGTCACCTTTTCTGGGTGGAGTCTTCATTATCCCTGTGGGCAATTGATCCATTCCTGGAGCTTACAGTATGTTATGGCCTGTGACAATTAGTTTAGTAGTTCAGGACCAACTAGGAGTCAGGCTAGTGAAGCCTTGGGTGCAAAATTTAAGGGGGCACCAAGCCCCCACAAAAGAGTAAAGAAGATATACATTCTAATGAAATACTCTTAAAACACTAAATTAGTGGAAAGTTTCGTGTTGAACAAGATATCAAATTTTTACATAAAAACAGGCTCTGACTCTGAACTTGTGTGACTAACCTCATTTCTTGTTCTTAGGTGCTGTTGACTCAATTCCAGCTCATAGTGACCGGACACACAACAGCATGAAACACTGCCTGGTCGAGCAGCAAGCTCATAATTGTTGTTTGAGCCCATTCTCGCAGCCACTGTGTTAATTCACTCTGTTGATGGTCTTTCTCTTTTTCTCTGACCCTGTTCTTTACCAAGCATGATGTCTTTCTTGGGGGAGTTGTCCCTCCTGATAACATGTCTAAAGTACATGAGATGAAGTCTCACCGTCCTTACTTCTAAGGAGCCATCTGTGTGTACATCTGAGACAGATTTGCTGGTTGTTCCGGCAGCCCACGGTATATTCAATATTCACTGCCAACACCGTAATTTAAAGTATCAATTCTTCTTTGGTTTTCCTTATTCATTGTCCACCTTTTGCATGACAATGAGGCAACCGTGGCTTGGATCAGGCACACCTTAGTCCGTAAAGTGTGACATCTTTGGTTTTCAGTTCTTTAAAGGGATCTTTTGCAACAGATTTGCCTAATGCAATGTGTCATTCAATTTCTTGACTGCTGCTTCTTTGGGCATTGATTGTGGATCCAAGTATAATCCTTAACAACATCAGCAGTTTCTCTGTTTATCATAATCTTGCTTATTGGTTCAGCTGTGAGGATTTTTGTTTTCTTCCTGTTGAAGTGTGATCTATACTGAAGATTGTAGTCTAATCAGGTTAAAAGGCTTCGTATCTTCTTCTGGGAATGTTGAACACTAATGTTAACATCCAAAAAGAACATTGCCACGGAGTCACTTCTGACTCATAATCTTTGATTTTTAGCAGTAAGTGCTTCCAGTCCTTTTTGGTTTCTGAAAGGAAGGTTATGTTACCTGCATATCTCAGGTTGTTAATGAGTCTTCCTACAAACCTGATACAACCCCAATAAAGCAGGCTGTACAGATTTATAGCATGCAAGAAATGACAACACCATCCAGAGGCTCAACAGAAAGCCTGCTTGGCCTCAATTTCTCTTTTGTTACACATTCAGTGTTCCAATGGCTTTTCATATCTTTCACCGCAAAACCACCAACTAGATTTTGCATATCGTATCATAGACTGGGGCTTCTACCCATGTGGCCAGCAGGGGCAGCAGCACCCCACAGTATCCACGGACCAAAAGAATCATCTATCCCCAGCCTTTTCTGTTTGCTCACACTTCATTTTATCAGCAAACAACCTGAGAACGATTCTGGAAAGGGAGTGTTAGTTACTACATTGCATCAGGAAAGAGTCAAAGACAGAGGCCTGAGATATAGATAGTGACAGTTAGTTTTTTAGATTTCACTGGGTATTAAAGTAAGAACTGGCTCACTGCACAAGCAGAGCCCCACAGCAGGAGATGACACCGTAACAGAAGCCAGCGGGACAAAGTGGAGGCCACCGAAACCAGTTTAGGTGATTCTAATGCAGCTGTTGGAGCAGACAGTGTTTCATTCTGTTGTGCACAGGGTTGCTATGAGTCTGAAGCAAACTGACAGCAACAGCAGTAACAGAAAATAGGTTGTTAGCAGTGAGTAATCCAGAACAAATTCTAAACCACACGTGGCCTAGGTAAACCAGGACTTTGCCAGGGAAGCACACAGTTGTGGGGATTAAATCAATTACTATATGTAAAGTGCCTAGAATGGTGCCTGGCATACACTAAGTCCTCAAGAAATGATAGCACTTGTTACTCTTTTTTTCCACCATGGTTCAGACTCCAAAAGTTTGAAAAGCACTGCTTTATAGAGAAGGATGTTGTTTTCTAAGGAACAAATAATTGGAAATATTCCCTGGTATTTTTTTTTTCCTCCCAAATTCAGTCATCAATGATAATCAGAAGCCTTGGCTGCAAAGGTCAAGCATGATTTGTTTTGCTCCTTCCCATCCCCCTCAAGTCTTAACTCGGGTAATTAAGTTTGGCATTTCGAATAGCCATTTTTGAGATGCACAATCAAATCAAGAATATTACCATGCAAAACATGTAAGTTTGTATTTCCCAATAAGTATTTTTTGGAAAGAAACAAAGCAGTGAGTGTGACTGCCAGCTGGTGCCTCCTAGGAGTCTCCTTTTCTTGTCTACCATCATTGGCCATCTCAGGTGTCCTTCTGGCTTTCCATTGTGATCTCCAAACTATCAGTTTTTCCACAAACCCAGTTCTCTTGGTGCCTCTGAAGTTCTGCTCATTAAACTTCACCACTGCTTTCCCTTCTCACTAAAGTCAACTACCAGCCCGCAATACACTCCGTTATTAGTTGATAACCCTATCACCTATTTCACTGTCAACTCAGCAGTTTTCTATAATGTCACTTTTCCTTTTCTAGGGGCTCTTGAGGAAACCCTAGTGGTGTCATGGTTAAGTGCTATGTCTGCTGACCAAAAGGTCGGCAGTTTGAATCCACCAGGTGTGCCCTGGTAACTCTATGGAGCAGTTCCACTCTGCCCTATAGGGTCACGGTGAGTTGGAATTGACTTGATGGCAGTGAGTTTGGTTTGGTTTGGTTTGGGGGCTCTTCAGTATCCATGTAGATAGCTGATCCAACCCTTGAACTCCCAGTTCCTGGACTGCCCCACTTCTATAATTTTTCCTCTACCCAACCTTAGTCATATTCTCATGTTGTTGGTAGGTGTCATCGAGTTGGTTCTGACTCACAGCCACCCTGTGTACAACAAAGGGAAACATTGCCTGGTTCTGTGGGATTGTTTACTTCCTGTGAAATCTTCACTTTTAACATCGTTCTCTCTCTCTGGCCACTGGCTTGTATCCTTCCATCTCTCTTACTCTACTATTCTCACTTCAGCATTTCATTGACTTCAATAAAATGGCAAAGCCATGAGTGGCCAGTGTCTCTTTTGTGTTCTCCTCTCTCTCTTTATCCATGTTACAGCCCAGGATTCATCACTTTGACTCTTTTGGGGGTGTCCTTAAGTCCCCTTCTGTTTGCCTCTCCCTCCATTCTTCTCCTCCCTTCCCTTTCTTTTCTATTTCGTCTGCCCTTCCTTTTCTCCTCCAGCTCCTTTCTCATTTTCTCCTTCTCCTCCCCTCTTAGACTCACATGGCAAAACTTTAATTATAGTTTATAAAGTACCTGTCATTGTAGTACCTGAACCTGAGCTTTGAATGTTTCTGGGGGAGAAAACACACTGCTGATTGTTCATGCTTTAACTTAATAACCACATATCTCAGAGAGGTGCTCTCATTGCCCCAGCATTCTCACTCCATCTCTCTCCTTAGAGCAGCTGTTTTCTCACTCTCCAAAACAACTGTTTAACCCTTGGTCTTCCCTCCTCAAACCTTCTGCTTTCCTTCTGTCCACCTCACTCACAGCTGATAACCTGCCTCATGCTTCATGGAGACGATAGAAGCAAGTAGTTAGGAGCTTCTGCGTCTCACCACCATCAACCTACCAGTCGAGCAGCCCCATAGTCATCCTTCCTTTTTGTCTGTAGAGTGGTGAAGGGCATGGGTTCTGTGTGGACACACTGTCTGACTTCAGATCCTGCTATGTCACTTCCTAACTTGCCCGGCATGGGCAAATGATTTAACCTCTTTGTGCTTTTGTGTTGTCATCCATGAGTTGGCAGTTATTTAAGCTATTATTAAAAAGGATGAACTATCTGCTCCCACTTATGACTGGCCCTACCCTTTAGCTCTAGATTGTACCCTTCCACGAGCATTTGTTCAGAAACATCTACTCTCCCTTCACTACAGCATTAGTGTCTCCTGTTCCACTAGAGACTAGAGTAGTCCTAGTGGCAAACAGGGTCTTTAATCTCCCCTTTTGGAAAACAGCAATCCTCCCACAAGCTCACATGTAATTCTATACCATGTTTCGTGTTCCCGTGCACAGCAAAGGCCATTGCGAGTGATGTCTTATAGTCTGCCTCCATTCCCTTTATTTCTTTTTTTCTGCTCAACCCACTCTAGACAGGCTTTCTGGTAGAGTGCTCCATTCTCAGCACTTTTTAAATTGGCACTCTCACGGTAAATGGTCTCACTTAATTTTGTGGACTTAAATACTACATGTTTGCTAGTCACTGCCAAGTATATATTTCCATACTTTGTCTCTCTCAGGAAAAATAGAGTCAAATTCCTTGCCCCCTCCACTAGGATGTCTCATAGGTATCTGAACGTAGCACCATCAGGGTATAACTCTTTAGTATCTGCCCCAATCTGCATCTGTGACCATAGTCCTTGTAACAATAAGTGATAGTGCCACCCACTCATTTGCTTAAACCCAAAATCTACAAGTCAGCTTTGATTCCTCTCATTTCCTTACTTCATTATATCAAATGCATCAGCCAGACCTGTGGGTTTTACTTCCAAAGCATAACCACTGAAAATTGAGCTTCATTGTAAGGAATTATATATATAATATATTATATATATCATAGTCTGTCCTGTTCAAAAATGTTTTTCAAGGGTCTAGAACGGTGCCTGACACAGCATTGTTGTTAGGTGCCATTGAGTTAGCTCTGACTGCTGACCCTATGTACAACAGAACAAAAGACTGCCTAGTCTTGCATCATCCTCATAATCTTTGCTATATTTGAGCCCACTGTTGCAGCATCTGTGTCAATACATCTCATTGAGAGTCCTCCTCTTTTTTGCTGACCCTCTGTGTAATAGGCACATAGTAGAGAAAAATAACGGTGGAATGATGAATGAAAGATTCCTGAATCTGTCCACTTCCCTTTGTCTCCATGATCAATACCATAGTTGAAGCCAACATTTCTCACCTGCATTTCTATAATAGCCTCTTAACTGATCTTCCACTACTACTCTTAGCCTCATGAACTATCCTCTGCACAGTAACCTAAATGATAATTGCCATGTTGAAACCATTCAGTGAATTCCAATCAGAATAAAATCCAGTCTTTTATTCTGGTCCACAAAAGCCTATATAAACCTGAAATTGTCTGTTTCTTCACCTGCATTCCCTACTGCTTTGTCCTTCACCATTGTACTCCTATAATTCCTGGCTTAGCATAGTAGGTTCTCGGTGAATGTTTGCTGAATGAATGAATAAACTTACTGTGGTTGGGTGGTCTGATGATGCCAGGAAGTGAGGTTGTATAGAACTTTGTTTTACCCAATTTCTCTTCCCTTGAAATCTAAGTTGTTAAGTAATTTATACTTGCTGGGTCTACTTCATCAACTCCCATATAATCCTTAAATCACTAAAATCAAGCTTCTTTCCAAATGCTGAACTAAAAATGTTCATGATAAAGCAAGTGATTATCTCAGTGGGCTGTTCTTTTGGTTCATTAAGTTTTGCTCTTTTATTTTTTCTAATTTTGGCCTTCTACACTCTTTGTGGGCTTTTGTGTTGCTGTGATGGTGGATGCTTTGCCACCAGTACTCTGATACCAGCAGATACCTGGTGGACAGGTTTCAGCTGAACTTCCAGAGTAGAACAGACTGGGAAGAAGGACCTAGCCATTTACTTCTGAAAAGAATTAGCTAGCGAAAACTGTATGAATAGCAGCAGAATATTGTCTGGTATACTGCCAGAAAATGAGCCCCTCTACCCCAGGTTGGAAGGCACTCCAAAGATGACTGGTGAAGAGCTGCCTCCTCAAAGTACAGTCAACCTTAGCAACATGGATGGACTCAAGCTCTTCGAGGCCTTTGTTTACTCATGTGGAATGACTCAAAATGAGAAGAAACAGCTGCAAACATCCATTAACAGTTGGAGCATAGAATGTGTGAAGTATGAATCTAGGAAAACTGGGAATTGTCAAAAATGAAATAGAACACATACACATTGATACCCTAAGCATCAGTGACCTGAAATGGACTAGTATTGGCTGTTTCAGATTGGACAGTCATGTGGTCTACTATGCTAGGAATGACAGCTTGAATAGGAATGGCATTGCATTCGTTGTCAAAAAGAACATTTCAAGATCTGTCCTGAAATGCAGTACTGTCAGTGATAGGATCATATCTGTATTATACCTACATGGAAAACCATTTTATATGGCTATTATTCAAATTTATTCAACAACTGCTAAAGCCGAAGATGAAGTTGAAGATTTTTACCTGCTTCTGTAGTCTGAAATTGATGCAATTTGGATGACTGGAATGAAAAATTTGGAAATAAACAAGGATCAGTAGTTGGAAAATATGGCCTTGGTTATAGAAATGATGCCAGAGATTGCATGGTAGAATTTTCAAGACCAATGACTTCTTCATTGCAAGTACTTTCTTCACCAACATTCATGGTGACTATACCCATGGACCTCACTAGATGGAATATAAAAGAATCAAATCGACTATGTTTGTGGAAAGAGATGATGGAGAAGCTCAATATCATCAGTCAGAACAAGGCTAGGGGCTGACTGTGGAATAGACCATCGATTACTCGTATGCAAGTTCAAACTGAAACTGGAAAAAGTTAGAATGAAAGCCAAAATACAACCTTGAGTATATGTCACCTGAGTTTAGAGACTATCTCAAAAATAGAATTAATTTGTTGACCACTAATGACTGAAGACCGGATTAGTTGTGGAATGATATTAAAGATATCATCCATGAAGAGAGCAAGGGGTCATTAAAAATACAGGAAAGAAAGAAAAGACAAAAATGGATGTCAGAGGAGACTGAAACTTGCTATTGAACACTGAGTAACTAAAACAAAAGGAAGAAATGATGAGGTGAGAGAACTGAAGATTGCAAAGGACAGCTCAAGAAGGTAAAGTGAAGTATCTTAATAACATGTGCAAAGAGCTACAGATAGAAAACCAAAAGGGAAGAACACTCTGAGCATTTCTGAAGCTGAAAGAAGTGAAGAAAAAATTCAAGTCTAGAACTGCAATAGTAGAGGACTATACAGGGAAAATGTTAAATGATGCAGGAAGTATCAAAAGATGACAGAAGGAATATGCAGAGTCACTGTAGCAGAAAGAATTGGTCAACATTCAACCATTTCAAGAGGTAGCATATGATCAGGAACCGATAGTACTGAAGGAAGAAGTCCAAGCTGCCCTGAAAGCATTGGCTAAAAACAAGTCTTCAAATATTGGAATATCTTATCAATTGAAATGTTTCAACAAACAGATGCAGCACTGGAAGTGCTTCTTCATCTATGACAAGAAATTTGGAAGACATCTAGCTACCTGGCCAACCAACTGGAAGAGATCCATAGTTATGCCTGTACTCAAGAAAGGTGATGCAACCAAATGTGTAAATTACTGAACAAAATCATTAATATCATACACAAGTGAAATTTTGCTAAAGATCATTCAAAAACAGCTGCAACAATATATTGACAAGGAACTGCCAGAAATTCAAGCTGGATTCAAAAGAGGATATGGAACCAAGGATATCATTGCTGATGTTGGATGGATCTTGACTGAGAGCAGAGAATACCAGAAGGGTGTTCACCTGTGTTTGATTGACTGTGGATCACAACAGATTATGAATAACTCTCTGGAGAATAGGAATTCCAGAACACTTCATTGTGCTCTTGAGAAATCTATACATGGATCAAAAGACAGTTGTTAAACCAGAACAAGGAGACACTACATAGCTTAAAGTTAGGAAAAGTGTGCATCAGGGTTGTGTCCTTTCACCATACATATTCAATCTGTATGCCAAGCAGATAATCCAAGAAGCTGGACCCTATGAAAAACAAAGCATCAGGATTGGAGGTAGACTCGTTAATAACCTGCGTTATGCAGACGACACAACCTTGCTTGCTGAAAGTGAAAACACTGATAAAGATCAAAGATCACAGCCTTCAATGTGGATTACAGTACAACATAAAGAAAACAAAAATCCTCAGAACTGGAGCAATAAGCAACATCATGATAAGTACAGAAAAGATTGAGGTTGTCAAGGATGTCATCTTACTTGGCTGTACGACTAATGCCCAAGGAAGCATCCATTGAAAACTCAAAAGACACATTGCATAGGGCAGATCTGCTGCAAAAGACCTCTTTTAAAGTGTTGAAAAGCAAAGATGTCACCCTGAACACTAAACTGTGCCTAATCCAAGCCATGGTAGTTTCAGCTGCATCACGTGCATGCAAAAGCTGGATGATGAATAAGAACGACAGAAGAATTTGTGCCTTTGAATTGTGGTGTTGAAGAAGAATAAACCATGAAGAGTGAACAGATCTGTCTTGGAAGAAGTACACCTCGAATGCTCCTTAGAAGCAGAGTATGTCTTAACATACTTTGGACATGTTGTCAGGAGGGATTGGTCCCTGGAGAAGGACATCATGCTTGGTAAAGTAAGAGAGCTATCGAAAAAGAGGAAGACCATCAATGAGGTGGATTGGCACTGTGGCTGTAACAATGGGCTGAAGCATGCCAACAAATGTGGGCATGGTGCCACGTGTCTGTCGTTCTGTTGTACACAGGGTTACTATGACTTGGAACTGACATGCTGACATCTGACAACAACACTCTTTGTGTTTAATTTTTCATTCTTCATTTCATTTTGTCATGGATTGTATTGTGTCCCCTCAAAATATCTATCAACTTGGGTAGGCCATGATACTCTGGATTGTGTGATTGTCCTTCATTTTGTGATTTTCCTATGAGGACTGCCAATTAAGTTTGTCAACTCATCCTAGAAAAAGTGCTACAGGCCTCGTGGCTGAATATCACTAGGGTCACCTTTGAAGTACTCCCCTTGGGGGGCTATGCACCAATGCCAGCCCCTAGTCCACCCTTCAAAGCAATTTTGGAACTCTTTGTCTGGAATGGCCATCAGAGCTGTCGTCATAGTACCCTTGATGTCGTGAATGTCATCAAAATGTCTTCCTTTCAATATTTCCTTTATCTTGGGGTAAAGAAAAGTCATTGGGGGCCAGATCAGGTGAGTAGGGAAGGTGCTCCAATGCAGTTATTTGTTTACTGGCTGAAAGCTCCCTCATAGAAAACTAGACAATTAAGTTTGTGAACTTGCCACTGTGACACCGTGCGCAATGGCCATTCCAGAAAGAGTTCCAAAATTGCTTTGAAGGGTGGACTAGGTGCTGGCCTCAGTGCATAGCTTCTCAAGGGGAGTACTTCAGAGGTGATTGTAGTGATATCCAGCAATGAGATATGTAGCACTTAGAACAATCAAGTTCGTAGACTTAATTGTCAGACCACATATGTGTTATAAATCATAATCTGTGCTTATGGCTAGAAAGGATTAGGATGAGATGTAACACCTTTGCTTAGATCACATCCTTGATTCAATGTAAAGGGTGTTCCCTGAGGTGTGGCATCCCCCATCTTTTAAAAGGAAAAAGAATCAAGCAGAGAGTTGAGGACCCCATACCACCAAGAAAGTAGCGCCAGGAGCAGAGGATATGCTTTGGACCCAGGATCCGTGCATGGGTAATCTCCTTGACTAGGACCTTGACAAGGCCTTTCTTCCAACAGAGAGACAAAGCCTTCCCTTGGAGCCAATGCCCTGAATTTGGACTTGTAGCCTCCTAGATGGTTAATAAATAGATTTCTCTTTGTTAAAGCCATTCACCTGTGGTATTTCTGTTATAGCAGCACTAAATACCTAAGACTTATTTCATGAGATGATTGATTTTTAGCCTTTCTTCTTCCTAAAATACGATTTAAAGTGTACATTTTTCTCTAAACATGGCTTTATCGTAGTTCATACATTGTGAAAAGTATAATTATCTTTCAGTTTTAAATATTTTGTTACTTTCTTTGTGAATTCTTTTTTGAGCCCTGAGTTATTTTAGAAGTATGCTGCTTTATTTCCAGACACATGGAGATTTTCTAATCCTTTTTGTAGCTAATTTTTAAGCCTAATTCCACTGACTCAGGTAACATGCTGAGTATGATTGCTGTCCTTCAATACTTGCTGTCATTTGCTTTAGGGCCCAGCTCATGGTAAATTTATAGAAATGTTCCTTCTGCATTTGAAAAGCGTGTTTTCTGCATTTGTGGGTGCAGTGAGTTTGTTAATTGTGCTGTTAAGTGTTTTATACCCTTAATAATTTTTTTTTTTTTGTCGCTTGTTCTATCAGCTACCAAGAGAGCTGTTAAGTTCTCTCACTATGACTGTGGATTTTTCTGTGTTTTTATATTTGTCCATTTCGTCTTTGTATATTCTGAGGCCACCTTACTAGTTGCATACACATCTACAATTATTATATCTCCCTAGGGAAGTGATACTTTTGCTCTGAGATACCTCTATAGTCATACTTTTTGTCACAAAGAGCACTTTCTCTCATCTTACTTTTCCCACACACTTAATTTCAATTTTTCTGTATCCTTATGCTTTAGGTGTGTCTGTTGCAAGCACAAATAGTTGGGATTTATTTTATGTTTGATTTGGATCCAACTTGACGGCACTTGGCTCGGCTTGATCTAGTCTGACCATTTGTATAGATTAAGTGAAGCATTTAGTCTATTTTCCTTTATTGTACTTACTGATATATTTGTGTTTACTGTAACAGTTTTCTATCTCCATTCACTTTATTCTTTCTGGTCTGTGTTTTTTTTTTTTTTCCATCCTTTATTCTTTTAGATTTTATCTTCTTATCATTCCATATCCCACTCTCCATTCACTTGTTATATTTAAAAAAGAAATTACTAATTTTTAGTGGCTGCTAGTCTGTTACATCAGACATTGCTAATCAGTCACAGACCTCATTCCCGCAGAGCCCAGATACAGCCTAAGAATCCACCACACAGCAATCCAGGGAAGTTCTCCCAATACTTAAGAATGGGGAAGCAATTCATTTGTCACCTCTGGCCTAGGAGAGCATGCATCAGCGGGCCAGGATGGTGTCTTGTAAACTTCATCATAAGAATCACCTGGAATGTTTGTTAAAAGCACAGATTGTTGTGTTCCACCCCCAAACTTTCTGAGTCCGATTCTGCAAGGGAGACAACTGAGAACAAATATTGTTCACCAGAGTCCCAGGCTAGTCTTAAGATTAGGGACATTTGAGGAAACCTGGGAAGTACTGGGGCACCTGAAAGGGGTTTTTGAATGACTTCAACCTCCCTCAGACTAACTCTGTACTGTTTATACTGAAATATCCTCATAATTGAATACTATTTCCTGATGACCTTGAACTTGTGCCACTGTGTGCTGTCCTCCTATACAGGAAGCTGAAGATGTGTTTTGCACCAACAGGGAGGAGAAAATTGAGAAAGGCTCCATACTCAGAGGTAATGCACAGCTGAGAGAATATTGGTGATTTTTGAGTCTCAAGCTGTAGCAAGACGGGAAACCCTGGTGGTGAGGTGGGTTGAGTGCTATGTCTGCTAAGCAAAAGGTTGGCAGTTCAAATCTGCCAGGTGCAGCAGTGGGTTTGGGTTTTTTTTTTTTTTTTTTTTTGTGGCAAGGCAAAATGTTTCTGAAAGACAGTGAAAAGAGTCAGGGTGGCCAGGGGATACCGTATTTCTCTTTCCCAGTGCAGAGTATGTGTGCTGGAAACTTCTTGGCAGATGCCATCAGGAAGAACTCACTGAGCTCATATACACAGGCTCCTCAGTGTAAGCAAAGTCAGAGCAAACATCCAGCTTTACATCTAGTTACTTGGAAGTGTTAGGACTGACAATGAAACATTCTTATTTTCACTCCATGGGATGGATAGCTAACAGGTCCCTAGGTGGTGCAAGCAGTTTGTATTCAACTACTAACCTAAAAGTTATTGGTTTGGACCCACCCAATGGTGCTGCTGAAGAAAGGCCTGGTGATCTTCTGTAAAGATGATAGATAAGAAGACCCTGTCAAGCAGTTCTACTTTGTAACACATAGGGTCACCATGAATCGGAATCCACTCATTAGGCATTGTTTTTCTTGTTGCTGTTTGTTTTTTTACTGTATAGCTACAGATTTCCCAACAAGTTTAATTTACCTTTTTTTGGGGAGGGGCCAAAGCCAAGCCAACTGCCACTGAGTCGATTCTGACTCATAGCAACCTTATAGGTCAGAGTAGAAGTGCCCCATAGAGTTTCCCAGGAGCACCTGGTGGATTTGAACTGCTGACCTCTTGGTCAGCAGATGTAGTACTTACCCACTATGCCTTTGGAAGTAGGCGAACAGATTTTGAAAACTGCCTCTCATCTATTATGTATAAAATTTTAACGTCACTACTGTAGCCATGTTGTTATAGGCCTTAGCATTGTCCATGTCAAGGAGTATGTTTCTCTTGCAAAGTCTGAAACCAAAAGCAGGTTCAACCTTCTAGCATCCTATGTGACAGACTCATTTGCACACTGTAGTTACCTGAGGAGCTTACAAAACACTGATGCTCGTATCTTATCTACAGACTGTAATTTAACTGGTATGAGGTATGGCCTGCAACTGGGGATTTTGTAAGGTCCCAAGCAATTCTAATGTGCACATAATTTGGGGAACCAGTGAACTGGAGATTTTGAGCTATTTCTAACTTCTGTATAGTGTCTAGTGTAAAGTTTGGGTTTTTGAATTAAAGTTTAAATAGAGACAATGAAAGTAGTCTTAAGCTGAATTTATAAGCTGCAACTAGATGGCCAAGGACATTAGCTACAGAAACCCAGAGGAACTGGTGAAAAAAGTCAAGTCAGTTATGTGCACACGCAGTCACACATGCATAAGCGCACAAATGACTGATAAGTGAAACAATCGTGATTTTAAAGTAATTTTGTTAGCTTGAGTATATATCTCAATTAGAGCTGCCAGATAAAATACCAGACACCCAGTTAAATACTAATTTCAGACCATCAACAATTTCTTTGTGTGTTATAAATATTAGATGGGACATGTTGTTGGGTGCTGTCGAGTGGATTCTGACTAACAGCCATTCCATGTGACAGGGCCGAACTGCCCCATGGCGGTTCCTAGGATGTAATCTTTACAGAAGCAGATTGCCAGCTCTTTTGCCCATGGAGCCACTTGATGGGTTCGAACCACCAACCTTTTGGTTAGCAGCCAAGCTCTTAACCATTATGCCACCAGGGCCTCTTCTGCATGGGGCATACTCTTGCTAAAAATTTATTGTTTTTTTGAACTTCAAGTTTAACTGGATACCCTGTATTCCAGTTCACTAAATCTGATGAATTTTAAAGAACCAATCTGAGAGGTAATACAATAGAGCAGGACAAACCAGAATTTAAAACAAACAAAAAACCTTAGCTTCTTGCTCTTGGTGTTTTTCATTTTCCAGATTACATTGCCTGGTTAACCACCGCAGGCTTTGCCTGACTTGGTCTGCACAGAGGGTCACTGTACCTTATTCTGCCTCTTCTGTCTTCTTCGGAGCCTCAGAAACTCCTTGTGCTGCCTGGAGACAAAGTTGACAGCTGCGTACTCCAGCAAGGCAGCAAAGACAAAGAGAAGGCACACCGCCATCCAGATGTCAATAGCTTTCACATAGGAGACCTGTAAGGAGAGAGCAGCTACCATGAGAGCTTGCAGGGAAACCGAGTTCCTAGTGGCCTGAGCAGCAGAATGACCTGGACACCTTGGTTAAGGATTTTGTAGTCTTTTCTTAAGAAAGTACTTAAGCAAAGCATCACTTCCACTGTTAAGCTTCTGGGCGACACAGTGAAAGTTTCCTGCTCTTTCAAGACACGCCACCTGGTCAAGTAGCCTCATCCCTGACACCAGCTCCAAAGAGGACTGCAAACATTGCCTTCACTGGAAGGAAAGAGGAAAATAAAACAAAATTTTGAGGTAGAGACCATTCTTACTGCACCTCATTTCCTTCTGTTTTTTTTTCTTTTTCTTAGAATTTAAAAACCAGTATAATGAAAGTAATTCCAAAACTTGGATGAGAAGTAAACTATGTATGACTTTGGGCCCTTCAAAAAACAAATTCTAGTTCCCATTAATCTCCTGAGCCTATCTGAGGTGAGAACACAGTTTTAAATTGTTGTCAACTGTTAGGGGTTCAACCACTGTCAAGCATCAGGACTTTCTAGCTTGTGGGAAGGTGTCTGGTTCAAAGTCTGGCTGGAGGTTTAGTACATCTCATCATTTTATAAGATGGAATCCAAAAGCATATTTTTTATTAGAGATGGAAAATTCCCTCATCTCTCTCACTTTTTTTTTTTTTTTAATAAAAGGGGGAAAAAAAAAGCCTAGATGAAGTTGTACAATATTGGATCCCAGCCTGCTATGGACATTTATTATACTGCCAGCTGAATGTGCACTTTCCAGTTCTAATTTCTAAAGAGGGTTTCCTAGTTTTTCTGAATATAAAAATACGTACTTTTTATTTAAAAAAAAAAAGTAATGAAAAGAAATGGAAATAAAAATCATTGATAGTGACAGCTAAGACTTCTGAGTGCTTAGCACAAGCCAGCCAGCATTTGAAGCCCTTCACACATATTAATTATTGTAATCCTTACAACAACTGTGTTATCCCCATTTCTGATAAGCAAACTGAGGCCCAGAGGGGTTAATAATTTCTCCAGGGTCACAAAGCTAGTCAGTGGGAGAGCAAAGATTGAAACCCGGCCTGACTGGTGAATTTCCTTTCTGGACACATACACTGCTAGGATCATGCGATTTATATCTCACATTTACTCTTGGCCTTTGTAATGAACCTTTTTCATATCATTTAACTCCCTTCTGTACTGTGACTAATGTTTACCTAATGATCCATACCATGATTAGTTATTCACCGTTATACTGGACTTACGTTGTTTTCCCTTTTTGACTACTTCAGGATTTGCTGCTATGAACATGCAATCTTAAAGAATCTGTATCTTAAGAGACTGAATTCTAGATGGGGGTTATGGGAGTTGTGGATAGTTGCTGTTGAGTGTTGATTCCAACTCATGAAAACACTGTGTGTATTAGAGTAAAACTGTGTGTTCCATAGGCTTTTCAATGGCTGATTGTTTAGAAGTAGATCACCAAGCATTTCTTCCGAGGTACCTCTGAGTAGCTTTGAAACGCCCAGCTTTCAATTTGCATCCGAGGGTGTTAGCCATTGCACCACCCAGGAATTCCTATTATGGAAGTAAAGGAGATGAAGATAGTAGGCTCTTGACTAAGAAAAGCCACAGTATAGGGGGTAACAGCAGAGTCTCTGGAGTAAGATGTGCTAGGTAAGAAATTCTTGATGATAACTTTGTCAAGTTGTTTAACCGCTCTCTGCTTTGGTTCCTCATTCGTATAATAGGATAATAATAGTACATACCTTATAGAACTGTTATGCAGAAAAAATTGTGTAATGCATATTAAGTGCTTAGAACAGTGTCTGGCACATAGTAACAGGTATATAAATGTTTGTAATTATTTGACTATATCAGGATGTGATTTTGTTGATGGAGAGATTTTGAAAGAGACAGAAAAATTAGCAAGGAAATTAAAAATTTCCCACCTTCCAAACACATTCTAACGGTGTTTGTGAAGGTGGTCATCACCTGCCTTCCATGCTTTGTTTCAGTGAGTCTGAACTACTTGCCAGTCCCGGACTGATTCAGCACTCTTCATCCCTAGCCCTTTGGATACGTCCCCCTTCTTACCTGGAATGCTTATCCCCATTCTTTCTGATTAGCAGTCTCCTTGGAATCCTTCAGGACTTGACTCAGATGCCAACTCACCAGGAAGTCTCCCTAACCTTCCCATTTCTCTCAGCTGTGTTAGGGTCTAGTTCTCTTCGCTCATTTGTCATTCAGTATCAAACCTGTCTGTTTCCTTCATGGCCCATCAGCTTCCCCAATCCCACCACTGGACTGTAAACTTTTCTTTTGAGGACAGGCCCCGTGTAGCATTACTCCTTGTATAACCAGCACAGGACTCGGCAAATAGTAGGCAGGCACTGGATATGTGGAATGGATGGATGGACAGATGGGAGGATGGATGGATGAATGCACCTATGGATGGATGACTGAATGATAGAAGGAAGGAAAGAAAAAATGGAGGGAGGGGGAGGGAACAGATGGAACGGAGGGAGGGAGGGATGGAACGAGCGAGGGAGGGAATGGAGGGAGGGAGCCAGGGAGCTAGGGAGCCAGGGAGGGAGCTAGAGAGAGAGAGAGAAGATGGAAGGGAAGGAAAGATGGCAGTGTCTGGCTATTTTTCTGTCATTATGCACAAGCAGATACATCTGATACTTCTAAAAGTGGACTAGTAATTCAACATGTTTTTATTCTCTAGCATTCCTGGAATACTTCTTTTCTTAATAGACAATGATTTGTTTTGTAGTTGCTCTTCTGGAGAAGTCATGCTCTTCTGCAATAATAGACATTATCAATCAGAGCTTTGTCGGTTATATATTATTCAGATGGTCTGTAAATGTTTTAAGACCCAATAATGAGAGGACTTTGTCAATGCCTGAGATATGTTCATATCAATAGCTAAGTCCAATACAGCTTACCAGTCATTCCTCATTCGTCTCCTTCCTGGCGTTTACAGCGATTAGTAATTTGTAGAACTTTACCCCTCACTTTCTGCCCATCAGCAGACCAAGCACATATTTGGCTTCTTTTATAGCTGCTCATAAATGAATCCTTTCAGTCTCTTAATCATTTTGCTTGGTCTCCAAGTTTCCTCCAAATCGTGAACATCTTTCCCATATTGAAGTGCCAGCATTAAATGCATTATTCACATGGATTTAGAGGGTGTTGTGAGACATCTATTACATGTGATGTGATGTCCCTCAGTGCTGGTCTCTCAAGATTAAAATGCCTTTTTTGTTGCTTTTACACAGTTCTGATGTCAGCTTCTTTCTCCCTGGCTGCTAATCCTCAGATGTTTTTAGCTCACATCTTTCTCTGTCACTTTCTTTTTTTATGATTCTTGGGCTTACATGATCCTTTCCTGAACTACTTTAGTACACAGTTGCAGAATAGTTTTCGAAGGTAATTAAGCTCCCAAAATGCTGTCATGACTCACTGAGTTGGTATCCTTTTGGGCCTATTTAATTCAGAAAAACAGCAACAATCATTGAAGGCCTACTATGTGGAAAGTACTATACTATAGATACTAATGGGAGGTGGGATGGGAGACACAGAATGACTAAGATGCCATCTGTTCTTCCTACCCAGGACTTCTGAGATTACACTCCAAGGGACCCCATTCACACTGGGCTCCAGCCTGTGTCACTCACATAGACCAGGGACGACAGTCAACTAGCATTACACCCAGTTTTATTGGAACATAGCCAGGTCCATTTATTTACATACTGTCCATGGCCCCCTTTGTACCGAAATGGCAGAGTTAAATAGTTGTACCAGAGGTGATATGGTCTGCAAAGCCTAACATGTATACTATATGGCCTTTTAAAGAAAATGTTAACTGGCCCCTGCCATAGGCTGTGGTACTGTCTGGTGAGTCCAGGAAGGAGGGAGGAAAGGAAAGTCCCTGGTTTGGTGCTTGAGAAACCCATGATTTACCCATAGGGAAGTCACACGGACACATAACTGATACAAGGTGGATGGTCCCATATGTTAACAACGAGGAAGGACCAAGAGGCTGGTGGAATGTTGGGCAGGGGAAGGCTGATATTGACAGGGAAAATCAAAAAGCCTTCATTCCTGTATGGGATGGTGTTTGACTTTAGGCTTAAAGAAAACCAGGACTGTGATGGGTGGAAGGTGCTGTAACAGCAACGTCATGAAGGAGGGGGGGAGCACAAAGGGCTCTCGGCCTGGTGAACAGGCCAGTGTGACTGGAATGTGCTGGGTACCGGGGTGTGTGCTGGGCGTAGGCAGGCTGCATCAGTACAGAGAGGGTGTTCAAAGCTAGACATGGGGGTTTGGAGCTTCCAACTGCTCATAAAGATGAGCTACTAATGGATTTTGAAGGGGGGCATAGATACAGAAATACTTTCCTAATTATCCTAATGTGCCCTGACTGTCTCCAAAAGCAAGAGTCGTCTTAGCAAAAGCAGACAGTTTCCCTCCTTATAGGGACTTCACACTATGACTCAACTTAGCAACAATGGGTATAGTGCGGTATAGAAGTTTACCTTCCTGCCTCTCACCCCTTTTAACTCTATACAGGGTTGATTCTCTTCCAGTCTCTCTAACAACATCTCTGGATCTTTTGCTGGGTCTTCTTCTTCCATCTATTACTGGTGTCACTTCAACTCTTTCCTCTTTGGTTTTTACTCAATCCTCGTATCCTTTGTGAAGTCATCCGCTCCTATAGCTGTCTTCTTACTCCTGAATGTATGGGTGAGTGAGTACCATGGCAGAGTTTGGCCAAGTTCTCACAAATCCCATTTCTTCTTCCTGGGATACCAGTAAACTAGATTTTCCAGTTCAGTTAGGTGCACAATGGAATGTGGGCAGAAGTTACACGTGCCATTTTAGGGTCTCTGAAATCTCCCATGAGAACTCATGAAGTCCCAGCTACCTTGGCAGTTACCTGTTTAAGATGGCAGGTCTCTAAATGACCCAGGCCACCCACTCCGTGGTGGAATGTAATCAAACCACTGCCATCAAGTCAATTCTGACTCATAGCAACCGTATAGGACAGAGTATAACTGCCCTATTGAGTTGCCAAGGAGGGCCTGGCAGATTCAAACTGCTGACTTTTTGGTAGCAGACGTAACGCTTAACTACTACGCCACCAGGTTTCAGAAGTGAGAAATAAACTTTTATTGTATTAAGTGGCAGAGATTTCAGGATTTTGTGTTTCCACAGCTCTCAAATCCATCCTTCAACCTTGATCTTTGACTTCCTCTGCTGTGCTCATTCTAAACTGCCTACAGGTAAGATTTCAAAAACCAAACTCATTAAATGTCCTCTCCTTCCCATCCTTTTCATTATCAATCTTCCTCACCAGAAACCCTGGTTTCACCGTTAATTCTTTCCTTACTTTCATCTCTTATCCTCCATTTGTCATAAAGACCTAACATTTCTTTCTTCAGAGCACCGTTGGGTTTACTCTTTGTTCCTCGTTCCAAAGATCTAACTACAACTGTAACCACCAACACTTAGACCTGGTTATTATAGCAACATCCTGACTGCTCTTCCCACATTCAGATCCTCCTAATGAAAATTCATCCTTGTGCTCTATGAGGTTGAATTAAAACATAAATTTTATTTTACAGCACATCTGCTTAAGAGCTATTATGGCTCCCTATTACAGACTTAGACAGTCAAGATCCTGCACAGCATGTGGCCATCCTCATTACTCAATCTCATTTCTCTCTTTTGTAACACCAGACCCTGAGGAAGACAAGTGCATTCCCACTGGCAACTCAGTCTACACCACTGGTTCTAAAGCAGGGATGACATTCGTCCCCAGCTGGAGACGTTGGGCAATGTCTGGAGATGGTTTGGGTTGTTAAAATTGGTGGTGGTGGCAGAGGGGAGTTAAGGTGGTGAAGGGGAGTGGGGGATTGCTAGTGGCATCTAGTGGATAGAGGCCAGGGATGCTGCTCAACATCCTGCAATGCACAGGGTAGCCCCACAATGAAGAATTACCTGACCCCAAATGTTATTAGTTCCAAGTTTGAGAAACTCTGATCTAAAGTCTTCTACTAGCATAGAAATTCAGATCGCCTTTCCTCTGCCTCTTTTTTTCTTTCTCAAGGAGCAGCCCAATTCCATCTCCTGAGTGATACTTTCTCTGTGTATTCTAGTGCACAGTGGACTCTCCTCCTGGGTTTAGAATTTTAACACACTTCCAGCTGGACCAACTAGTTTAATGTGCTTCATGCATACATGTTTTATTTACCCAACTTAAGCATGGCTACATCGGGTTAGGGCATAAAGCAAAAGAACTGGTCATTTCTTTTAGATCCATGTCACTGAGTACAAATCTTTGTGCCCATAGTAAGTACCTCATAGGTATCTGTTGATTGACAAATTATCCAAGAGGTTAAATCAATTCAGATTCCTGTCACAGTCACTGGTTTATATGGAGGGACAGTTACCAAAAAAAAGGAGCTAACTGAAAGGACAATGGAATGTAGTTTAGGCCTTTTAGAGATAATCCAGATTTCTCTTGGTTTATTTGAAACTAAGAAAAAGAAGAACATTTATTATTCTTGTGACTCTGTCATGTAGTCTACCAGCATGTCTAGTAGGAAAATATAGTCAGTCAAGTGGTTAGTTTTTGTGGCCCTGGTAAAATTTTATCAGTTGTTTGAACAGATCAGTTAAATGGTGGAATTTACTACATTCCTTGATTGTTTAGGCATCGTGGTGACATTCCTTGGAGCTAGCTCCTCTTACATCTTTTTTCAATACTATTTTGGCATTTTTTGAAAACTTTGGCAAGTTTTCTTTAGGCTTCCCCCCACCCTCCAATAATTTCATTCTTAGCTCAGTTTCAAAATGGATGGAATACCACACCATAAATTTATTTACTTTAGGTCTACAATTTGTTTTGTGTGTGTTCACAAACTATGTTGTTTCTTGGATCATAAAGCAGGTTTTTGTGTATCTTCATTGAAGAAGAATGGGTCATCACATCATCACACAAGGAATGTCTCAGTGTCCTTAAAACTTGGGTATCTTCTGTGTTCCTCATAGGAAAAGACTCCCACGTAATGAGGTGCCAAATCAAGTATATCCACATTCCCAGCCCCTAGGTTGACCCCAGAGTCCTGGTGCTACAGTGGTTAAGAGCTCAGGCAGCTAACCAAAAGGTGGGCAGTTTGAATCCACCAGCCACTCCTTGGAAACTGTATGAGGAAGTTTGACTTTGTCCTATAGGGTCACTGTGAGTTGGAATTGACTCCAAGGTGACAATCATGATTAGGTTGACACCAGAGAACTGTGACATCCCCCCGTCAGCTAATCAAGAAGGATTAGTTCTAAACATATACAGAGAAGAGAAATTCTCTACAGTATAGGAAAGTCCCAACTGACTATGGTGAACCAAGAATTAATTTATAATAGAAAAGAGATAAAATAGAATCCACAGGGTAATTTTAAATATGTTTCTTAAGTCAATGTTCAACTATTTCCATATTATGTATCAAACCATTGTTAAACCAAAATAGAAGCTTTTCTTCTCTGTACAGTACAATTTCATCGTATCTAATTTAGAAGTGAGAACATTATAATTATCCCCAATTATTGAAGCTATTGAAATTGAGAAATAGCTGTTGGTCACATTAACCTGAGTTTTACTTGCATTTTGTGGAGCGGAAACCTTTGGTAGCTCCAATCAACTTGTATTTTATTGAGTGATATGAGGATACATGCCTCTTGGGAAGATACATTGTCACCTGGTCCATCCCCATTTTATGAAGGAGAAAAATAAGTTTATTAAATGCATGTCTGGATCTCACACAGCTGGAAATCAATTGAGGTGGTAATAAGAATTCTGGCTTTGATTTTCTTACCTACATTAAGTCTCTGTAAAAATAACATCAGAAAAAATAAGCAGTCAAGTTAATCCTGGTGCCAAAGATCTGTGGTGCTGTTAAATTTCATCCTTATAGCTTCACAGCCAAGTTGCCATTTATTGCCTAATTAAAGAACTCACACCTGCTTTTTAATGCCGAGAAAATCAGAGTTCCTTGTCAGAGAATAATGGAGGCTGAGCTGACTGCCAGGACCCTCCCAGTGTCACTACCCCCACGCCTATTTTCTCTCCATGTCTGATACTCTTGTTGGGTTTGAGGAGAATAGTTGGGTAAACACAACTCTTGTGAAGGCTCTGTATGCAGAAATAGCTACTGGATGATGGTACCTCTGAGACTGGTACTCCTTAGATCACAAAACTTTCATCAGGACAGGGCTTGAACAGTCACTGAGACCTATTAGTTTGTTGGGCTTTAAGTGGTACACACGTCTAATTAGCTGATATTTCCAAGAATGAATAGTATACTTTCCATGTGTAGTAAGGAATTTGGCCTTACTGAAAGAAATGTCTCACCTTTGTCCTCACTTCTGGAACACAACCTCTAAACCTCTGGAATTTTTCTAATGATAAGAGTGTCTCTGTTATTCATGACAGGTCCCTCAACCACACCTGATAGTTGATGCTAACAACTTGACTTAGGATAGGGCTGACCACGCTCACTTGTCTTAAGGTTGGGACTGGTCATGTCAGTAAGACCAACCATACAATTTAGGGTAAGGTTTTTGGGCCAGGTGATATCAGCCCAACCTCTGGGGAGGGAAGGGGCTGAAGATCGAGTTCAGCCACATAGGCAATTAATCAATCAACCATGCCTATGTAATGAAGCCTGGATACCAAGGCTTGGAGGAACTTCCCAGGCTGGTAAAATTTCTTGCTATTTGTCACACATTGATACCAAGAGAGTCACACGTGCTAAGGATACTGGAAGCTTCGTGTTTGAAACTCTCGAAGACACTGCCCTATAAGACTCTTCCCTTGGCTGATTTTAATGTATATTTTCCCTGTGATAAATACAACCGTGAGTGATAACAGAATTCAGTGAGCTCTGTGAGTCTTCCCAGTGGATTGCAAAAACTAAGGATAGTTTGGAAAACCCCCCACTTACAATTGGTGTCAGAATTGAGGGTGGTATTATATGGACTCTTCCCTCTCATTTTGTAGTTGGACCCAAACTCCTTGCAATTGGGATCAGATATCTTGGGCAGACTTTGCAGTCTGGAGGACTATGCCCTAAACCTCACAATTTGGTTAACTCTGGGTACTCCATTATCGGGGCCAGCAAACTGTTGAAAGTAGCTTGTCAAAACTTGGTATCTGTGTGAGTGTTTGGGGTGCAGATGTAAGAGACAGAATACATGAGGAATACCAAGTGATATCCATTCTTACTGGCACCGTAGAGACACCCTGCAGAAAGATTGTCCCAACTCTCAGCCTCCTGAAAATACAGGCAGCTAGGAGAGCCCAGGTAGGAGAGGGCAGCACCTGAAAGAATGGAATAAGCAGTGCCAAGTGGCATCTTTTTCCTGGTGCTTGTGTCTGCCAGGTCTTTCACCACATTCTCCAGGAATGTGTCCACCATATTCTCTCCACACTGGCCAAAAATACTGATTCCCACCATCATCTGCTTCCTGTGACTGAACCATCACTGACAAAACCAGTGAAGTGTATTTCTTCTCAAACAAGGGCAAGGATGAATAGAGAGTGAAGGTCAGGAGCAGAGTGCTGAAAACAAACCTGATCCTACTAGTACAAGAAGAATGAGTCAGTTGGGTTATCTCAGTATTAGAAAGACAGCCACAGGCTTTTGAGAGATGATGGGATGATGCTCCACTTGATAGATGTTTGTGTCCTCAGTCTATGCATGTGTATGTGTGTGTGCGAGGCACACACACACACACACACACACACACACACTTGGAAGATTATGAAAATGAGAAAGAAAGGGAAGAACAGCTTTGGAGGCCAGGCTGACTTGGGTTTGAGTCCTGGCTGAATGACCAATGCACTTGATAAAATTATTTAACCTTTTGGAACCTCAGTTTCTTTGTGGTGAAATAAAAGCCTAGGGATTCTAGTCTCATGGGGGAAATGGGAGAACTGAATAAGATATTTTATGTAAATCCTAAAACTGGTTTGGCAGATTTTAGACACTCAGTCACATTGGTTTGCAAGGGATGAGCTTTTGAAGACATCACAGAATTCAAAACTTGCATTATTCAAGGTAATTTTTCCCAGAGGAATAAAATGTAAAATAGGATCTGTTGTGTTTCATGTTCAGTGCATGCATTAAGACATTATTAGTATTTTTATATTGTCCTATTTTGAATTCACACAACCTGAGCTCAGGAAACAGGACCTACATGTCAAGGGCAGAGATACACTGTTACATAAAACAAAACAAAGCCACTGCCAGAACTATCATCAACGAAGAGCCCGCAGCAACACAATGCGATGAGGTATCCCCATGACAAGGATACGAAAACGGAGATTACTCATCACCTTTACCAGGATCGTGCAAAAAAACTGGTTGACCTGAGGTTTGTATCTAATCCAGCTTGACTCCAAATTCTGTGCTTTTCTGGCTCACTGACCCCCTGTGGCAACCTCCTTATCTGGGGGATGATAAATCAGGAAAATTACTCACAGAAACATGGTTTCACGATGACAACATCTGATGTGAAAGTGAGGTGAGAAATTGTGTATGTGTGGGGTGGGCGAGTTAGAAACACTAACAGTCATATCTGCAAAAATGGGGGAGAAACACAGTATTTATTTATTTTTTGCTTTCTCAGTCAGCAGTTAGTGCTTCTCCTTGTATGCTGTTCTATCTCTTCTTTCCTCCCCAGGTTCAAATTTCATGCTTGCAAGCAAGGAAGGGAAAGAAGGAATGTTTAATTAAAACAGTGCAGTTCTGTGCTTTGAACTTGGGTTGTGTGAAAGGTCTTAGAATAGTTGGTAAGGTTTGTCATGGCAACAAAGGTTTTACTTTTCTGCTTTCAATCTGTGTCCCCAGAACATGGATCTTGATGGGAGGAGGAGAATGGAAGAGTGAAAAAGAGTCCCCTCCTGCTGGACTGGGTTTGTTGGCTTATGATTTCCAAGTCTGCTTTGCTCCCTAGAGGAGGAGAAGACCAGATTAGGAAGGTATCATGGGGCAAACTCTCACCTGCCACCACCATTTCTGAAACTGAGACCCTTATCAGAGTGAGTAGGTGGCCCTGTGTTGAGTGACTATGTGCAGGCTCCCCAAGCAGTCCAGATGTACTCCTGATGCATGCTGATTTCGGAGATGATCAGTGGGTGAGATAGGTAGGGAGTGGGTGACTGTGTGCTACAGAATAGTAACAGTCTGAGAAGCCCAGTTCAACCTGTCATGATAGAAAAGCCATTTCACCAAGAACACCTAGAATCTTGTGATGGCTCCATAGTACAAAGAGGTTTCTCCAAGTACTTTGCTTCCCCACGGTGCACTTGTATCTTTTGACTGCTGTGATGTTATATCTTGAAAATGAGGATAGATGCACCTTTGGTGATGGTGACAGAGTATTTCACAGATGAGAATATGGCACGAAATAGTAATTTCATTTGAACGGTGAAGCTGAGGTGGTAGCTGAGAAACTTTAATGTCCATCTCCAGCCCGTGGCCTGGTTTACCATCAGCTCTGTGCTTTAATGTGACTCACAGTGGCGGCCACAGGTCAGTAAGGATGTCTCCGTGGGATGTCATGGTTTGAATTGTGTCCCCCCAAAAATGTGTGCAGCCACGTGGCTGGGATATGGTTCCCAGTATCTTGGGACTGACCTCCATTGTGTGGTTTTGCTAACCTGTATGTTAAAGGATTAGGGTGGGGCTGTGAATTCCTGCTATAGGGGAAGTTTCCCTGGAGTATGGCTTGCCCCACCCTTAATGCTTTTAGCTTGCAAGGAATAAAAGGAAAAAGAACCAAGGACAATTTGAGAACCTCGCTACCATCAAGCAAGCAGCACCGGGAGCAGAGCACGTCCTTCAGACCAGAGGTTCTTGTGTGAGGACGCTCCCTGGACAATGACTGATGCAATACCGGACTTTCCTCCAGAGCCGTCAAGGGGAAAGTCTTTCCCTGGAGCGGACACCCTGAATATGGACTTGCAACCTACCGGACTGTGTAAGAATAAATCTTTCTTTGTTAAAGCCATCCACTCTGTGGTATTTCTGTTAGAGCAGCCCTAGCTGACTAAAACAGAATTGGTACCGTGGGAGTGGGGTGCTGCTCTAGCAAATACCTAAAATGTGGAAGCCACTTTGAAACTGCGAATGGATAGAAGATTCAGAAGGAACGAAGAAGGCGCAGATGGGGAGAAACAACAGAGGACCGGCAGCAGCGGCAGCGGCAGCAGCAGAACCAGAGGCAGCGCTGGAGCCGACCCGTGGAGCGAGAGAGGTCAGTGCCTGTGCAGAGTTTTCCTCGCGGAACGGGGTGCCTCTGGGCACTTGAATCGGTGAGCTGGCCTTGCTGACCCACGGAGTGAGAGAGTTGAGTGCCTTTGGGCAGGACGCTTTCCAGCAAGAGTGGGGTGCCTCCGGGCACTTAAACCAGTGGAGCTACAGAGCTTTGGAACACTTGCCCAGCAGGGCAGATGTGGGCCTGAGGCCCAGGCCATGCGGCCATAGGAAGCTGAAGCTGAAGAGGCAGATAGAGTGAGAAGCTGAGCTGCCTCAGTCTCAAGAGGTATGGCCATGACCTCAGGGGTTTGAAAGGGTGGAACCATGGCGTGCTGTGTTCGTAAGGGTGGAATTGCCACTCAGTTGGGCTTAGGGTGCTCCTAAAGCCGAGGGGACAGAGTTTCTGTCCAAGTGGGCCTTGAAGGCAAAGTTGTAGCACAGGGCTGGAGGTCTCCACTCAGA
Organism: Heterohyrax brucei; assembly: GCA_028571685.1. Lineage (NCBI taxonomy): Eukaryota > Metazoa > Chordata > Mammalia > Hyracoidea > Procaviidae > Heterohyrax > Heterohyrax brucei. Next base: position 18,132,225 of record CM053166.1, on the reverse strand, counting down.
AACCTGAGAGTGTGGCCGATACCTAGAGTCTGGAGAGCATTGCTGTTGTGTAGAATGTCTCAGAAAATGTAAGAGTATTTCCAAAGCTTTGAGGGCTAATGTAATGTGTTCTGTTGACTTGCCTGTTGCCTGTTAATGCCTTCTAAGTTTCACAGATGTAGAAGAGTTTTTGTATTTTGGACTTGGAGCTGATTTAAGACTTCTGTTATATGGATGGACATAATTTTGCTGTGGTGAGATGAATGTGTTAAATGTTTTTGTGATGTGATTTTTGGGTTGTCAAAGGGTGGGATGTCATGGTTTGAATTGTGTCCCCCCAAAAATGTGTGCAGCCACGTGGCTGGGATATGGTTCCCAGTATCTTGGGACTGACCTCCATTGTGTGGTTTTGCTAACCTGTATGTTAAAGGATTAGGGTGGGGCTGTGAATTCCTGCTATAGGGGAAGTTTCCCTGGAGTATGGCTTGCCCCACCCTTAATGCTTTTAGCTTGCAAGGAATAAAAGGAAAAAGAACCAAGGACAATTTGAGAACCTCGCTACCATCAAGCAAGCAGCACCGGGAGCAGAGCACGTCCTTCAGACCAGAGGTTCTTGTGTGAGGACGCTCCCTGGACAATGACTGATGCAATACCGGACTTTCCTCCAGAGCCGTCAAGGGGAAAGTCTTTCCCTGGAGCGGACACCCTGAATATGGACTTGCAACCTACCGGACTGTGTAAGAATAAATCTTTCTTTGTTAAAGCCATCCACTCTGTGGTATTTCTGTTAGAGCAGCCCTAGCTGACTAAAACAAACGGTGAAGCTGAGGTGGTAGCTGAGAAACTTTAATGTCCATCTCCAGCCCGTGGCCTGGTTTACCATCAGCTCTGTGCTTTAATGTGACTCACAGTGGCGGCCACAGGTCAGTAAGGATGTCTCCGTGGGAGTCAACTTGATAGAAACCTTCTCGTCTTGGCATGGGACCCTGGGGACTCAAGCCTAGTAGGTATTAACCTAAAGCTCTTGAAGCTAATCAGCTCCCTACTGTTTCATAACATCCAAAGTGAAACTGAAGTGGAAAACTTCCAGTCTCCCATTATGTCCCAGGTTCCAAGTGAGGAGGAGAAAACAAGAAAAGGAGCTACAGGTCAATCAGAGGTTGGGAATTAATATAGTACAAAAGCCTCTGGCTGGGAAGGTGATCTCCCTTCCTGTTACAGTAAATTACCAAAGATCAGGCCTCTTCTGTGTTCATTTGCCATACCTGAGCAGCATTTTGATGCAAGTCAGTTCCATGCACCCAAAGGAAGCACCAATCATCCACTAATAATTAGATACTTCCCTATAATAGATACTAGCCTGCAGGAGTCTGTTAGCAATTAAAAAAAAAAAAATCCCCAAACTCTAATGCCTCTTGAATGAAATGACAAATAGACGTGTAAGCTCTTTGAAGAAATGAAAAAAGGCTGTGCCATCAGGAGGCATTATTATTTTTCAGAATGAAAATACATAGGCTGCTTCAAAGATAAACTTTAAGTGCACAGAGATTTTGATTAGGCTTATTGAGCACATCTGTTTCTAATATATCAGTTGTACATACCTGCTCCAGAGCATTTAGATCAATCTCAGTCTCTAGGCAGAAATCAATCCTGTAGGATTACGTAAACTAAGAGGAAGCAGCAGGGTTGTGGTGGAGAGAGCAATGGGAAGATGCCAGTGATGTGGGTCTTGGCTTTACCACTGACTCTGCAGACTTGGCCTGTCTTAAGGTGATCAGAGCAGTAAGTCACAGCATCAGGCTTTTGGCCTTCTGCCCTGCCTTGTTACTACCTTTGAGGTTATCCAATAAAGCATATTCATTCAGAGCTGCTGTGTGTCAGGACTTTGCCTAAAATGGTCAATTCATTACTTGCAAGAAACTGTGTTGATAAAAAAAAAAAAAAATTACAAGTTGCTTGTATAAGACTGGTTTATAGCAGAAGCACTAAGTTCACCTGAAGTGTCAGTGGGCAATTCCCAAGCATCGTGTCAGCTGCTTCCCTTGAGTCCCTGAAGCTCTCTGCTTTTCTGCCTAGGATATTTCTCTGGCAGCTTGGTAACATGCTCAACCTGCATGCAAAGCATCTTAGAGCACTCCTGGGACAGCCCTCAAACACGATAGAAGGGATGGAAGTTGATGGATGGCGTGGGTTGAATTGTGTTCCCCCCAAGATGTGTGCAGCCATTTGGCTAGGCCAAGATTCCCAGTAATGTGTTTATTGTAAATCCTACCCCTATGATGTTAACGAGGGAGGGTGGGCAACAGTTGTGTTTGTGGGATGACTCGAGGTGTAAGATTGTATTGTGCATTAGGCAATCTCTTGAGATATGAAGGAAAGGGAAGCAAGCAGAGCTGGGGAACCTCATACCATCAGGAAAGAAACAGTACCAGGGAGCAGAGTGAGTCTTTTGGAAAGGACAGGGGTCCCTGTGCCTCATAAGCTCCCAGTCCAGGGAGAGACTGACAACAGTGACCTTCCTTAAGAGCCAACAGAGAAAGCCTTGCCCTGGAATTGATGCCCTGAATTTGGACTTGTATCCTACTGCACTGTGACAGAATAAAATTTCTCTTTTTAAACCCATCCACTTGTGGTATCTCTGTTACAGCAGCACCAGGTGACTGAGACAGTAGAGAAGCATCCCAGATGTACTGTTATTTGGTGGGACAAGTCTGCAAAGCATCTACACAGTTCACCTGTACATTCCCAATAGGCTGAACCCCAGTTGCCTTCCGTGGTAACCACCTCATTAATACAGCTCTCTTCTCTTCTCTGCTCACACTCCATGCTCTCTCACTTCCAGTTTCTGAGACCACTACCAAATGCATCCAAATGCGTTTCACAGGGTCTGCAGTAAAGAACATGGAAGGGTGTAGTTTACTGAAACAAGCCAAATCTAAACGTAGAACCAGGAAACCTGATACAAAAAATGATGTCTGCTGCATCATGTACCATTTAGAAGCACAGTGACAAACAAACAGTACATCCTCTTACAAATCCATTTCTTATCAACAAAAAGCACTGTGTCTCGCTGTTTTGCACATCACCAGTAAGACTAAAGTATTGACACGATTCAGTAGCCAATTTGGAGAAATAAGTATGAAATCAATTTGAAGTCTATATTATGCATATAATTTAATAGTCCTCACTTCCCTTTTTGCTCTACGCAGCTGGTTTTAAATTTAAGAAATTAGAATTGTGTAACTGTAACAGAAACCAGTATTTCTTATCTAATACTTGTGTCACAGTTGTTCAACATATGCCACCCTTTGTGGGCTCAGGAAGATAATGAGAACAAGAGGGCCTTATTTGCAGAAACATCAAGTGGATAATCTACTCCATGCTATGTGTGACGTTCCCTAGGGAGACTGAGCCATAGTTACATCTTGAGCTTACAGGGATGTATTTATTATGAGGGTGGAAATTATCCCTGTTGATTAGCAGCTAAGAGATGGTTACAAGTGCTGAGGGCGATCTCTAAGTTTACCCTCCCTCCCACTGCCAGCCTGGGTGACGTGGGCGGTGATTAGCTGCTGCCTCATCTAGTGCCCTCTTGGGCTTGCACCTCGGGGCAAATGCTTCTCTTTGGTTTCCCTTGAAGCATCTCTGCTGTTTATAGGACATCGATTAAAAATGTTAACAGCATTGGGATAACATTTTTAATAGTGGGTTGCTAGGCAGCCTTCTAAAATGTACTCTAAGGATCACCACCTCCTGGTATTCATGTCCTTGTGTAATTTCTCCCCTTGAATGTGGGCTGGACCCAGAGACTCACATCTAACAAATGAAATATGCCAAAAGTGATAGGATGTTACTTCCATGATTAGGTTATAAAGGACTGACTGCCATCTTGCTTGCACTTTCTGTCTTGCTGGCATTTTTTCTCTTCTCATGTATTTGTCTTGATGGTGAAGGCCGCCTGGCAAGGAACTGGGAGTGATAGTCATCCAACAGTCAGTGAGGAACTGAGGCCTTCAATCCAACAGCCCATGAGAGTTGAATCCTGACAACCACCATATGAGTAAGTTTGGAAGCCAATTCTGATTCTACTCTGGTTTAGCCTTCAGATGACACTGCAGCCCCAGCCTACACCTTGTTCCAGCCTTGTGAGAGATCCTGGGTTATAGGTCTCAGCTAGGCTGCATCCAGATTCCTGATCAACTCAGAAACAGTGAGATAGAAATACTCTTGTTTTAAGCCACTAAGTTCTGGGGAGAATTTGTTATATAGTAATAGATAATTAATATATAATGTGGCCCCTAGGGTCGCCATGAGTCGGATTCGACTCGACGGCACTTGGCCTTTAGCAAAGAGAGAGAATGAAAGAAAGAGAGATAAATTCCTTACTTTAGGCTTGGTGAGTTCAGAATTTGGTAAAATTTAATGATTTGTTTTCATACATAAAAGAGGAGAGTTCAGTAAAGCAAATGAATATGCAAGATAAAGGGAGGATGATCCACGTAAAAACAAGAACCACAATGTACTCATTTTTAATCTATTCGTTCAAGTAGGATCCCTGCTTGAACATGTATAAAGTGTTGTTAGCTGCTGTCAAGTTGACCTCTGCCTCTTGATGACCCCATGCACAATGCAAAAAAAATGCTGCATGGTCTTGCACCATCCACATGATCAAACTGTAATCATAGCGTCATAGCAAAGTGTAATCCACCAGTGGCAAGTGGATGGCAGCTAGCTATGATGTGCCTCAGGTGGGAATCAAACCCTTGTCTCCTGCATGGTTTAAAATCAGGAAGAGTGTGAGTCAGGGTTGTATCCTTTCATCATACCTATTCAATCTGTATACTGAGCAAATGATCCAAAAAGCTGAACTGTATGAAGAAGAACACAGCATCAAGTTTGGAGGAAGACTCATTAGCAACCTGTGATGTACAGATTTCTACTGCCTTTGTTGCTGAAACTGAAGAGGACTTAAAGCATTTACTGATGAAGATCAAAGACCACAGCTTTCACTATGGATTATACCTTACCTTAAAGAAAAAAAAATCCTCACAACTAGACCACTAACATCATGATAAACAGAAAAAATATTGAAGTTGTCAAGGATTTCATCTTACTTTGATCCACAATCAATGCCTAAGGAAGAAGCAGTAAGCAATCTAATAGTGCATTGCATTGGACAAGTCTTCTGCAGAAGATCTCGTAAGAGTGTTAAAAAGCAAATCTGGCTCTTTAAGGACTATAAGGAGCGCCTGGCCAAAACCATGGAATTTTCAATCCTCTTATATGCTTTTGAAAGCTGGGAAATGAATAAGGGAGACTGAAGAAGATGGCCTTTGAATTATGGTGCTGGTCAAGAATATTAAATATACCATAGATTGCCAGTGTCATGAACAAACCTGTCTTAAAAGAAATACTGCCAAAATGCTCCTTAGAAGCCAGGATGGCAAGACTTAGTCTCACGCACTTCCGACACGTTATTAGGAAGGATCAGTCCCCGGTAAAAGGGTCAGTGAAAAAGGGAAAGACTCTCAACAAGATGGATTGAACCCAGTGGCTGCCAGCGATGGCCTCAAGCATAACAACAATTGTGAGGATGATGCCGGAACGGGCTGTGTATAGTTCTGTTGTCCATAGGGTCACTGTGAGTCAGAACTGACTCGACAGTACCTGGCAACAACAACAGCAACCTCATAGGTTGCTGTAAGGATTGAGGTACACATGACAGAGTAAGTGGATAGTGCTTAGAACGGGGTCTAAGTTGTAAGTGCTCACATATGTTAACTGTCATCAGCAGGTGGAGTTGACCTCATTACTCCCGCTTCACCATTAGAGCCAATGCCTTGAGTACTGCAAATTAGTTAGATTAATTAAGAGTTTCATCCAATTTAGGATCTTCATTAAAGTTAAATGTGGGAGTCAGTCTCGTGTGACTTCCTCCTGAACAGAAGCATTTAAGAGTTTCGAGGCAACTGCTTACAATCAATGCTATCAGTGAGGAGAAAATCTTCCTGCTTAGCAGTCTTGTTTTAAAATTACCCTTGGGCCTGAAATAATTCAGTTTTGCCTTTAAATCCCAAATGATTAATGTTTAGAAAACTGGGCAAAATTATTCCTGTGGAATTAAAAAAAAAAAAATGTAAACCATATATTCTCTTAGAAGTCATTTTAGAGATTCATTTATGTTTTTATAATTCATAATTGGATTTGATCTTTCCAATACACTTTTGTTGAGCTTTATTCAGTGTTATGACTCTTGCTGGTAATATTGCAATTATTTTGTTTATGAGTAACATTATGAAAATACTAAGTCTACATAATTTTGTCCAAGTTTCTCTAGCATTGGTGACAATGTATTTATGAACATTGTCTAAGGCACACTATATTTTGAATATATTTTAATGTATAACTCATTCCATTGCTATATACTGTATTTGTACATATATAAGATCAAAGAGCTTGAGAGATTTGCTCAGTATCAAACAACCAAGTGAAAGCAAAGCAGGCCTGGAACCAGATTCTTGATCCAGGCTTTTTTCCAATGTGGCATTATATGTTCATTCTAGTTTTAACACTTGGAATATTTTTATTGTACTCCAATTATTTCAACATAAGCATTCCTAGCATCTTGGATTTAAGTGTTAATTGGAATATTTGATTAACCAGAATGCTTCCCACAATGCATCTTTCTGGAGGATTTATACCTTGGGAAAGGATTTGGATCTGATGATCTCTTAGACCTTTCCCCATTCTTTTATGACTCTTTGATCACTGATAATAGCTTTTTGTGTCTTTTATTGTTAGGAGTATATGTGCCATGACTCAGAATTGTGTATGGCTGAAGACCGACTATACTGTATTCCACCCTACATCCAACACACATTAGAGAATTTACTATGAGGTCACTATTTGCCTTGCTTGTCCTAATTCTCCATTGGTGAATGAGAATTTTCAGGGTAATTTGCAAAGGCTAGATGACAAGAATAAGGTTCCTCGGTGATACAAATATTTTGTGCTCATCTCCTAACCTAAAAATTGAGGGTTCAAACCCAACCAGAGGCACTGTGTAAGGAAGGCCTGATGCTCTGCTTCCATAAAGATTGCTGCTGTTGTTAGATCCTGTTAAGTTGGTGTTGACTCATAGCAACCCTATGCCCAGTAGAAACACCACCCAGTCCTGCACCATCATCAAAGTCATTTCTATACTTGAGTCCATCTTTGTAGCCACCGTGTCAGTCCTTGAGGGTCTTCAGTCTTGCTTTCTTTTGCTGATCTTCTATGCAACATGATGTCTTTTTCCAGGGACTGCTGCTTCCTAATAACGTGTCAAAAGTATGAGAGATGATGTCGCACTATCCTTTCTTGCTAAGGAGCATTCTAGTTCACTCTTCTAGCAGTCCATGGTATATTCAATATTCTTTGCCAAATCTATTATTCAAAAGCATTGATTCTCCTTTGGTTTTCTTTAGTCATTGTCCAGCTTTTGCATGCATATGGGGCAACTGAAAATACCATGGCTTGGCTCAAGCACACCTTAGTTCTCAAAGTAACATCGTCACTTTTGAATACTTGAAAGAAGTCTTTTTGCAGTAGATTTGCCCACTGCAATACATCATTTGATCTCTTGACTGCTGCTTCCATGGGCTGTTGATTGTGGATCCAAGTAAAATGAAATCCTTGACAACTTCAATCTTTTCTCTATTTATCATGATGTTGCTTATTGATCCAGTTGTAAGGATTTTTGTTCTCTTTATGTTGAGATGTAATCTATACTGAAAACTGTAGTCCTTGACCTCCATCAGCAAGTACTTAAAGTCCTCTTCATTTTCAGCAAGCAAGGTAGTACCATCTGCATATCACAGATGGTTAATTAGTCTTCCTCCATTTCTGATGCCATGTTCTTCTTTATACAGTCTAGCTTGTTTGGATTATTTGCTCAGCATGCAGATTGAATAGATGTGGTGAAAGGATACAACCTTGACACACACTTTTCCTGATTTTAAACCATAGGGTATTCGCTTGTTCTGTTCGAACAATTGCCTTTTGGTCTTCATACAGGTTCCTCATGAGCACAATTAAGTGTTCTTGCAGCCAGGAAAACCCTATTGGGCAGTTCTCCTTTATATCACATGGGGTTGCCACATGTTGGAATCAACTTGGCCACAACAGGAAAAAAAAAAAAGATGCTAGAGTAACAATTATAGAATTTTTGGAGCTGAGGTACCTTTTTAAGTTACCTTATTTATTTACCTTATTTCCTTATTTATTCAGTAAAGGAAAGCAAAGGAAAAGGGCATGTATAGCTGCCTGCTTTGAACAATGTTGATTCCATGCATTCTAAAAGCATAATTAGGAGTGGAAGTAGAGGGACTAGCCAGAAGAAGTAAGTAGCAACTAATTCATAATTTACTTTGAATAGCATGCTCTCAATTGGGGATGATCATATGTCCTGAAAAATTCAGTTAATAGTCACGGCTCATTGCAAATTACTTTAGTAAAACCAATACTCAACTGGGAGTGGCCTAATTGGTTGGAAGTTTGATTGCAAAAGACAAAGGAGGACTGAGAGGTTTCTGAACATTAGAACCAGAGTAGTTAAATAAGATTAGGGGAAGGGTACAGGAGGGTCAGGGTACAGGAGGAAGGAAGTAGAAAGTGCTGCTGATGAACACTGGATACTTGACCATTCTTCTCAGTGTGCTTGGGCTAGTGATGTGCTACTGACCCACATCTGAGTACCAACACAATAGGCTGCCAGTGTCTGGATGGGAGTTATGGGACATGTTTGGAAGATGACCAAGTTGCCACACTCTTCCAATCTGTCTTTCTCATTTTCTTCCTAGTGTCTCCTTGTCTCTCCAACCTTATTCTGTAAGAGGAGTACTAAAGAAGGAAATGTTATGAAGATATTCATCTTTTCACTCATTCTTTGTGCCAAAAGCCATAAGGTCTTAAGGAAACAACACTATAGAAGACATTATCCTTGTTCTCAAGGACCTTGAAAGTATGCACAAATAATTGGACAATTAAAATACAGTGTAGGCATTGTCAAAATAGCAGATAGTACTGATGCTGGATGAACAGAGAGGAAAGAAGTTTCTCTGGACTTAGGTTGTGTGTGGTTTGAGAAGACATCTCAGAGGATTTCATAAAGAGTTCCCAGTAAACTGAGGTATCAAGGGTGAATTGAAGACCTAAATAATATAATAAATGAGGAAGAGGTAATTGCCATTTTTTGGACTCTGAATAAAGAATATCTATGCCTTCTTACAAGTGCTCATGGAATATCCACAAAAGTCAACCATGTACTAGACTACAAAAACAAACCTGATAAATTTAAGAAACTGAAAGTATTAAAGCAAACATCTTCTCATTATAATATGATAATACTAGACATTAATAACAACAGCAGAAGCACCAACAAAACCTAGAAAATAAGAAGTCCTTTATGGGGAAAAGCCTTGAATCAAAGAGGAAATATAAACTGAAATTACATGCCAGTAATTGCATAAGTGTCTAAAATATAGTAATGAAACAATATGTATTCCAGTTTATAGGACATATCTAGAGCAGTACTCAGAAAGAGATTTATATTGTTTAATATATTTATCAGTAAACAACAAAATGGACTATAGGAAAGCAAAAAAAAAAGGTATTAGCAAAGATAAAATAAGGAATTAATGAGTTAGAACAAGGAAATCAGTTGAAAAAACACATAGAATGGAAAACTAACTCTTTAAATAAAACAAGATAAAATGCTAGCTAGACTAGTCAAGAAAGAAAAAAAATGTAAGTACATAAAATAAGGAGTGATCAGTGGTGTCACTAGGAGGGTGTGGGTGATGTGGACTGTACTGGGTGACACTATCAAAGGGAGTGACAGGAGAAATTTATTTTTTATAAAAAATACCCTATAGTTAGTTATAACAACAGCGAAATTGTTTTATGAGCCTAACTTACATGCATCAATATGCCTACAAGGATGAAACTCTGTGCTAATTTACCACTTGATCTTCCTGATGTGATCTCATCAGCCAAAGCCAAGTGCTGTTGAGTCAGATCAGAGCTGTCATTATTACCCAGTTACAGTGATGCTTCAAATGACATGGTTGCATCTGCACATGCTACAAGCACTCGCTTTTGTTTTGTTTGCTGCCAGTGCTTTTATAATTGTTGATTTTAGAAGTGGGGCCAAGATGGAGGACTAGTCACATGTCTCCACGATACCCTGTGAGAACTAAGGCCTAGAAAAACAACTTAAACAGAACAGAGTGGACATTTTAGGTGCCCCAAGGTCAGGCGGAAGGTTGTGAGATCAGAGTGGGTGACAGGAAGGAGAAAACTACCTTTGTCAGAGGCTGGTTGGCAGTGCAAAGGGTCCCACTTCTGCTGGCATGGCAGAGGAGAGACTTGCATATATAGACACCATCTTTGTCAACCAGGAGACTGGGGCTGGGGCTGCTGCACCTGAGAGCCTGGCTGGGGCCAGCTGCCATCCTAAGCAGGAGTGCCCAAGTGGACAATGTCTTTCTCAGCAGATATGCTGTACTTAAGACCGTCAAGTCTAGAGAACCCAGCAGCAGCTGGTGGCCAAGTACTACAGTGCCTTCTCCCATCACCTCTGAGCTACACTATAGATTCTGCTGGCACAACACAGGAGAGATGGCACAAGTAGAATGCCATCTAAGTCAGCTGAGAGGCAGAGTCTGTGTACCTGAAGGCCCAGCTGGGGCCAGAAGAGAAGCTGATTTTAAGACAATCACACCTAGAGAAAACATCAGTGGCTGGTAGCTAAGTGAAGCAGTAACCTTGCCCCCTCCCTTCTCTGAACCATGCCATACCATCTGCTGGTGTGGCTCAGGAGAGACTCCACCAGAAGGTTGCCATCTTTGTCAGCCAGGAGGCAGAGTCTGCCAAGCTGAGGGCCTGGCTTGGACCAGCTGCCATGCTGAGCAGCAGTGCCTGGCTGGACAGTGTTTCTCTCAGGAGAGAAGCTGTTCTTAAGACAGCTGCACCTTGGGAATGCAGCGGCAGCTAGCAACTGAGTGTGGCAGTGTTCTTCCCCTCTCCCTTCTCTGAGCTACAGTGTAGTGTCTGCTAGTATGACACTGGAGAGTCTGCACAAGTAGGTCGCCATCTTTGTCAGCCTCCTGCCAACCCTGAGAGCCCAGCTGGGGCCAGCCACCAAGCTGAGCATCACCACCTGAATGGACAGCATCTCTCTCAGCAGAGAAGCTGTACATAAGACAGCCACACCTAAAGAATGCAGCAGTGGCTGGCAGCCAAGTATGGCACCACCGTTCCACCCTCGCTTCTCTGAGCTATACTATAGCTTCTGCTGATGCAACACCAGAGGAGCTCAACAGCTTTCTGATGGCTCAAAGACAACAATCAATATCTAACCATTTAAAGAAACAGACCCCCACGGCTCCAGAAAACTCCCAAAATAGAGAATCAAAAAACTTCATAGATGAAGAAGCCTTCTTGTAATTATTGGAGGTAGGATACAAAAGAATTCTAGATCTTAGGATGGAGAGTAAACGAAGTACAACAGAACTAAATGAAAAATTATACAAGTGATATGAACTGCTAGAACAACAATGATCTGAAATTGAGCAGATCAATAATAAAATGACAGAGTTACACAATTCAGGTGAAAGCCAAAGGAGCAGGATTGAGAAAATGGAATGCACAATTAGCTAGACAGAAGATACAGCAACTGACACCAGAATTTATGAGGAGAAGTCAGATAAAAGAATCAAGAACAATGAAGAATCGTTAAGAATCATGTGGGACTCTATCAAGAGGAACAATTTACAAATAATTGGAGTTCCAGAACAGGGAGGGGTAGCAGAAAATACAGATAAAATTGTTGAAGAGTTGATGACAGAAAACTTTCCTGATATCATAAAAGAAGATAGCCATTCAAGATGCTCATCAAACTTCACAAAACGTAGATCCCAAAAGAAAGACACCAAGACACATTATAATCAAGCTTAATAAAATGAAACATAAGGAGAGGCTCTTAAAGGCAACTAGGCTTAAACCAAAACTAACATACAAAGGGAAGTCTTTTAGACTGACCTCCAATTTTTCAGCAGAAACCATGTTGGCAAGAAGGCAATGGGGTGACACATACAAGAAATTTCCAACCAAAAATTATATATCCTGCAAAACTGTCTTTCACATATGATGGTGAAATTAGGACATTCTCAGATAAACTGAAGCTTAGAGACTGCAAAAACCAAACCAAAATTACAAGAAATGCTGAAGGAAGTTCTTTGATTAGAAAATCAGTAACACCAGATGTATACTGAAAAATGCAATGCACATCTTCCAGCATCCTACTTAGTGAGGGGAGTCACAAAGCTCAATCAAAGCTAAAATATTAAAATTAGGGAAACAGAGAGCTCAATATGTAAATGATGACCGCTACATTACATTATAAAGAGTGACATAGTATTCATAGACCTTTAAAATGGAGAGGAAGTTAAGGAGATACAAAGAAGTTAAAGACTGGTGTAAACTTAGAACATCTGGGAAGAACAAAGGTGAAGCCATAAGGCAAACTAACAATACTACATATCAAAACAACAAACACAATACAGAAGTCTCAACAGACACAAAACCAGCACTGAAAAGGATGAAAAGAAAACACATAAAGGAAAATGACCCAGAACAGAATATTAACTGGAACAGAGAAAATGCCAACAACACAAAAAATAAAGGCACCAAAATGACAGCACTAAATACATATCTATCAATAATTACACTGAATGCAAATGGATTGAATGCTTCAATAAAAAGACAGAGAGTAACAGGCTGGATCAAAAAACATGATCTGTCTATATGCTGCTTACAAGAAACACACCTTAGACTCAAAGATATGAACAAACTGAAAGTCAAAGGATGGGAAAATATATACCAAGCTAACAACATGCAAAGAAGAGCAGCGGTGGCAACATTAATCTTGGATAAAATAGATGTTAAAGTAAAACCCACCGTCGTGGACAACGATGTTCACTATTTATTGCTTAAACATTCAATGCATAAGGAGGATGCAACAATATTAAATATTTATGCACCCAATATCAGAGCATTTAAATACATCAAACAAATGCTGACAACACTGAGAAATATGATACATCACTCCACAATAATAGTAGGAGACTTCAACCCTCCATGTTCAGTAATGGACAGATCATCCAGAAAAAATGCTCAATAAAAATACAGAAGGTCTTATTGTGGCAAACAGTGAACTCAACCTCACAGACATATACAGAACCTTTTACCAACAACAGACAAGTACACCTTTTTCAATGCACATGGAACATTCTCCGGAATAGACCACGTATTAGGCTGTAATTGTTGATTTTGTTAAATTTCCTGATATTTCAGCTACAAACTTGTGGCAATTAGCATGGGCGGAAGAGACACTATAGTTAACCACACTTTATGACACCAACCCTAGTGACACCACTGAACTTGATAATGGAAAAATAAATAAATAAAAGACTAAGATACTGCTACTTTGTTATTCTTATGTATTTGAAAACCTGGTAGAAATGACTAATTTCATTAAAAAATATGATTTGCTGAAACTGACTCCAAAAGATTTTATTTTAAGCCACTTCATTGGAAAAATAGAGACATGTCTTCACGAGCCAACCAGGTGGTGTTTGGTGGCATCATACATAGGGTCTGTATGAGTCTGAACTAGCTCAAGGGCCCCTAACAACAACAACAGATAACCATATTTTTCTTCTTAGGTAAATTAATATGATGCTTTATAGTAGAATATTTACTTACAGGAAATTATTATTGCATTTGTAAGCCCACGTTGGTCATAATGCGTTTTTTAAATGACTTGCTGAATTGTTTCCCATATAACATTTTCACCTCCATATTCCTATATGAGATGGGTCTGCAGTTATCTGTGTGTGTGTGAAATCATTTTTGGAGATTTTGGTATCCATGTTATGTTTGCTTTGTGATTTAAAAGTTTTCCTTTCATACAGTAGGTTCTGGACTCGACTAAAATTGATTAAAATTATCTACTCTTTCAAAGTATACTAGAGATCTATGCAAAAGTAACTGGGCCTAGAATGTAATATGAAAACTATATGATCATCTGCTGAGTTGCTAAACAAATCTTTGTTAAATTTTACCTAAATTCTTGACAAAAATACTCAGTAATACCAATTTATAGAAAATATATATGCCAAGGTTGGAGCTACATTCACTAGGGGAACACTAATAGGATTACTCCAAACACCCAGAACAAGACAAAGATGCCCACACGACCATTATCATGTAATATTGTACTAGAGGTAGACAGCAATGCAATTAAGCAAAGGAAACATGCTTGAAGCATAAAAATTGGAAAGGAGACAGTAACATTATAACTACTTGTTAGTGATATCACAGTTTGCCTGGAAAACTCAAGGAAATCCATTGAAAAATATTAAAGACATTAAGAGAATTTAGTTAGGTAGCAAAGTACAAAATTAATATGTAGAAATAACTTTTAGTTATATGAAATATAACAAAAAGCAACTTTTTCAAAATTGCAACAGAAAAAGAATAAAATATCTAAGAGTAAACTTAACAGGAAATGTAATAACACAGAAGTTGATTTGGACAAATGAAAAGACGTCTAGGGTTCTTGCATAAAAACGTTCAATATCATCTGAATTTTAATCTTATTGTAGGTAAATTCATCCCCCATGCATCTGTCAGTTTGTCATACTTTAGGAGGCTTCTGTGTTCCACTGATGCTAGAAGCTATGCCACCAGTATTCAAATACCAGCAGCGTCACCTATGGTGAATAGGTTTCAACTGAGCTTCCAGACTAAGACAGAATAGAAAGAAGGATCTGGTGGCCTACTCTGGAAAATAATTAGCCAGTGAAAACTTTATGAATGGCAGAGGAACATTGCCTAATACAGTGCCAGAAAATGAAGACTCATTAACAACGTGTATTATGCAGATAACACAGCCTTCCTTGATGAAAGTGAAGAGGATTTGAAACACTTATTGATAAAGATCAAAGACCACAGCCTTCAGTAAGGATTATGCCTCAACATAAAGAAAACAAAAATCTTCACAACTGGGCCAGTAAACAACATCATGATAAACAGAGAAATTACTGAAGTTGTCAAGAATTTTATTTTACTTGGATCCACAATCGACACTCACGGAAGCTGTAGTTGGGAAATCAAACGATGCAGTGCACTGGACAAATCTGCTACAAAAGACCTCTTCAAGGTATTGAAAAGCAAAGATGTCACCTTGAAGAATAAAGGGCATCTGACCAAAGCCATGATGTTTTCAGTCATTTCAAATACATGTGAAAGCTGCACAATGAATAAGAAAGACCAAAGAAGAACTGATGCCTTTGAATTGTGGTGCTGGTGAAGAATATTGAATATGGGCTCAAGTATAAAACAATTATGCAGGACCAGGCAGTGTTTCATTCTGCAGTACAGAGGATTGATGGGAGTTGGAACTGACTTGGCAGCACCTAACAACAACAAGATAAATGTATAACTTTAA
Source organism: Heterohyrax brucei (assembly GCA_028571685.1). NCBI lineage: Eukaryota > Metazoa > Chordata > Mammalia > Hyracoidea > Procaviidae > Heterohyrax > Heterohyrax brucei. Next base: position 18,116,693 of record CM053166.1, on the reverse strand, counting down.
TGTGTTCCTGATAAATATATTAAATATTTGCATGTTGAGAGGGATAAAAGCTTAGGAGCTGGGCCTGAAAAAAATGACATTCGGGAACACTTAGAAAATACCTTCTTTAAGTGTTCATGTGAATGTATCAGCTATTCAGAAAATGAAACATTTTTGTAGAAAACTATATGCAGTGAAACTTCTAAAGTCTAAAAGTTCATATACATTTTGTTTGGGGGTTGGGATTCTTTCCAAAATAATTTCTCTACTTTTTTTTAAATCATCATTCACTTCTGAAGTACATTTGAAGTACTGAGTTAACTTAAGTGAATTGTGCTGCTCATCTTAAGGAGTACTATATAACCTGAAATTAATGTGAAAAAATATGAGCAGAGCTTTCTGAAACTCTGAAATCAAGTTGTATCTGTCCCTTTAAATGGAATTGTGTTATCGGCTGTAAGTTTTCATTAATAGGTACGTGTGTGTGTGTTCTGCTTTATGGATTTTAAGGAGATGGTGCTCTCTGAATGTATAATTCATCCTCATTTATCACAAGTCAACAAAAGAAATTACAGTGACAAACTGGGAAGTATTCAGGAAGATAATAAATCACAGGTGTCCCAGTACTTCAGTTGTTTTCCCCTAACTCTTCCACTCCCCTTTCACGAATACAATCTGGAAATTAAAAATGATATTATATTTACATTAGTATTACATTTATTTGGACAGAGTTGCTAGTTTTAATAAATCATAGGCTTGAGATATTATTGAGCTCAAAGATTATTAATAGCCTGTGAAAACACACTTAATTCTTAGATTGTGGATAATATTAGCAAATATTTTCTGTTTTTAATTAAGTTTTATAAAGTTATCCTTATAAGTAGTGAATTGTGTCTGCCCAGAATATACATCCTATATATCCTACACCTGTGGATGTAATCCCGTTCGGGAAAGGAACTTTCTTCGTGATGTGAATGAGAGGTATCAGTGTAAGGTGTGTTGTAAGCCAGTAATCTTTGAGATATCAAAAGAGATTAGGTACAGAGAAGCACAAATCGGGAGAGAACGCCAAGGAACTGAGGAACAGAAGCTGAAAACAGACAAGGACCTTACCCAGAGCTGACAGAAAGAAAGCCTTCACCTAGAGCTCGCTCCCTGAACTTAGACTTACAGCCTCCTAAACTGAGGGAAAATAGTCACAAGCTTGTGGTACTTCTATTATCCAAGCACTGGGAAACTAAGACACTACTTCCTAGAATTCTTTTTTTTTTTTCTCAGTATGGTTTTTCAACCACAGAGTTTTTCCCGGGTGGAAAAATATTTTTGCCCTTTTTACTTTGGAATTCAGCTTCTCTGATCATCCAGTTTGTCCAGAAATTGACAACTCTTCTTTGCTCAATGGAAAAGTCATTCCGTTATATTAAGAATAACAAGCACTAAGACTGTCAATGTATTTATTATCCCTTCATCCAATTAAAATGATGGAAAAGAACATTGCCAAGTCTGAAGGTCATATTTTGTTCCTTATCATGACACTTGAACATGTAAGCGTCCTTTACATTAAACAATTAAAGGTATAGGGAACAATTGGAGATGTTCTCTTTCATCTGTGCTCAAAGTGCTTAAGCTGGCCACATAGAAGTATTTGTCTAGTCATCCATCCATTCACTGGTTTACTCATTCATGTAGGATCTTTGGACATTAGTGAAATATATGGTGCTACTGGTACCATGTTAAAGACTAGAGATAAAAAGAGTCGGTAAGGCTCTTGCCATCAAAGAATATATAGTCTAGACAAAGAAACAAGCAAATGCCATGTGCTGTATTTCGATCAGTGAAATTTGGATCTCTACCCAAGACCCTGTATTAATGTTTACTCGATAACACAACTTTGATGTTGAATAGAAACCTGCATTAACTTACTCCACCTGCAGTCTTCCCCATGGACATGTCGATTGCTATTTCTATTGTTCTAGTGGCTAGGCTAAAAACCTGACTTTCTAATGTTTAAAACCCACATCCAATCCATCACAAATTCCTTTTGGCTCTACGTCACCATACAAACAACAGAACCCGATCCTTTCTCATCTCCCCACTGCCACCCACTAGTCCCAGTCTCCATCATCTCCCATCTGGATGACTGCAATAACTTCCTAACTATTGTCCTTTCCCTCTCCCTTGCTTTCCCAGGGTCTGTCTTCAACACAGGAGCTGCAGTGACCTTTTTAAAACATAAATTGTATCACATGACTTTTCTGTTCAAAGCCTTCCATGACTACACATTTTGCTTAGCATGTAAGCTGGAATCCTGCCAATGATGAACAAGGACCTACGTGGTCCATCCACTGCAGTGTACTTTGACATTGCCTACTAATCTCCATTTCACCCGCTGTTTTGGACACATTGTCTTTTCCTTGTTGCTCCCTGAATATGCCATAATGGTTCCAGCTTAGAGTCTTTGTGCCATTCCCTGTACCCGGTATGGTCTTTTCTCAGATATCTATATGCCTTTTTCCTCACTCCACCAAGTCTTTGCGCAAATGTCATCTTCTCAGTGAGAGCTATCCTGAAAACCCTACTGAATTTGTGTCCTTCCATTTGTACTCAGCTCCCCTTGATTCCCTTTTTTTCCTCGGCACTTACTTACTTTTAAGATACCATATAAAATACTTACTGTATTTTTTTCTTTACAATACATCTCCCACTGCTGGAATAGAACCTCTCAAAGAACATAGATGCGTATTTTTTTTCGCTATAAATTTCAAGAGTACCTGCACTTCCATAACCATTTTTTGTTCACTGAAAAACCAATTTTTAATAAATGAGTTTGCAACAGATAGGTTCACTGGTCGGCCAACATTTCATGTTTAACAAATTTACCAAATTATTTTAAAACTATTCATAGGGTTGGACTTGATGGCACTTGGCTTGGCTGGCATTCATAGGTGGCAGCAATTAGTGTTGTGTGCAATGGTGGGGCCCAATAAGACAGTGAAGAGCCAGGGTTCCAGAGTTCTGGGCCACCGTCCTCTCTCCCAGCCTTAGGGTCTCTTTGTCTGCTCTTTATCTTTCTCCTCTGCCACCTAGCCTTGCCTCTCTTCATGACTGCAATCTGGGTTGTACTTGAGGCTGACTCTCCTCTCTGCCTTGTCCAGACTCAAGTTCCCTTTCTCTGCCCCAGAAGCCTCTAGCTAACAGAAGAAAGTAACAGGCAATGAAAAATTGAACACTCCTGATTTATTAATTAGGAAAATAAAATGAAAACCAAGCAACTAAAACTTTCTGGAACGGTTTAAAAGCTGTTAAGCTTTTTAATCTGACAAAATTGTTCAAAAATCATATAAATAGCTGAAACAAAAACATTTTTGGTAGATTGGTAAATATGGTAAATAATTTGCAACTTCATTTTTTGGTGAGCTAGACTGTTCCCAGTTAACTGTGACAGGTGTTAGGAGGGTCTTCTTCTAAAGCAGTTATCAGTGAACATTTTGTGTAAAGAACCACATAGTAAATACTTTAGGTTTTCCATTGCAGCACAAAAGCAGCCATAGATAATATGTAAACTAATTAATTTGGCTATGTTCAAATAAAACTTTATTTACAAAAGCACTTGGTGGGCTGAATTTTGCCCATGAGCATTGCTTGCTGACCCTGTTCTAGAGGACACTGGAGCCCTTGAAGGAGGTTGAAGGAATTAGGTGACACACCCAGAGTTGGGTTTCACTAACTCATGGGCTTTTATTTACTCAAACTGGATTCAAATTCTGGATGTGCCTTAATTTATTCTATTCCTTAGGATAAATAAGCTGACATTTTCTGACTCTCAATTTTTTCATCTTAAAGTGGCAAAAATGTAAATCTAATGGTGGTGATGATAAATTGATAAAATGTATGTGACAAAGGTAAACTAGAAACCTATTGATGGCCATTGTCTTCTTTTTTCTTCTAGGAAGATGATTCCTTGATGCTATGGCTTCTGCCTCTGGTGAAGTGAGTTGATTCTGCTTTCATTTTACTGACTGTATAACTGCCAAGGAGAACAAAACCTAGAACGATATGGATTAATTTACACTGGAAAGGAGAGAATGCTACTCTAGAAAGAAGAAAACTCAATTTGGATAAAGGATGGAATGAGAAGGGTGAAAGGGCAGGCTGAGGTGGGCGTCAGGAAGAGTTTTCAGAGTTTTGTAGTAAGAGGGATCGGAGGCATCTCTCAGACATTCTTTGTAGGATGGAGTGATGAGAGTTTGCCTGGAGGCATGAGGAGGGAGGAAAAGAAGGATTTTAAGAAGGTTGCTTTGTGTTATGAAGGCAATTCTTCTGAAGCTTTAGATAGAGTGTAATAAAGACTAAAACTAAAATTTAATTTTGCCATTTTATTGCCTGTCCAGGAGACAGCCTAACTTTTTAAGGGTTACATAAGTACAGCCCCAAGCACAGGGCCCAACAAAAAGTAAGTACTCAAAATGTAATTATATAGTCAGTATTATAGTACTTGGAAAACCCTGGTGGTGTAGTGGGTTAAGTACTACGTCTGCTAACCAAAAGGTCGACAGTTCAAATTCGCCAAGCGCTCCTTGGAAACTCTATGGGGCAGTTCTATTCTGAGCTCTAGGGTCGCTATGAGTCAGACCCGACTCGACAGCAGTGGGTTTGGTTTGGTTTCTTGGTATAGTACTTGGAAACCCTCGTGGTGTAGTGGTTAAATGCTACAGCTGCTAACCAAAAGGCTAGCACTTCAAAGCCTCCAGGTGCTGCTTAGAAACTCTATGGGGCAGTTCTGCTCTGTTCTATAGGGTTGCTATGAGTCTGAATTGACTCAATGGCATGGATTTTTATATTTTTTTTATAGCACTTATGCCTGATGAAAACGATATAAAGGAAAGCTTCATAGAGAGTAGACACTGAGCTAAATTTTTTAAGGTGAGTAAGTGTTTGTGAGGCAGCAAGCTATACAACTATGAGCTCAGGCTTTGGAACCAGAATGACTGGAGTTTGGGACCAGTTTTAATCACTTCTTGTGTGACTTTGGGTAAGTTGCCCAGTCTCTATGTGACTAAGTTTTCTGAGAATGAAGGTGAAAGTACATAATGTGCAAGGGAGTTGTAGGGCTCAAGTCTGGTAACACATGGAAACACTTAGATGAAACTGGAATTGTTTATCCTTTGTTAGTGTTGCTAGTTATTATTATGAATATGTGACGTGCACTGCTGGATGCAAATGGCGTGTGAAAAAGAAGAGGCCCATCATGGATACTTTAATTATCGTTATAACCATTATTATCGTCGTCACCAAGTGTTGCTCCTTTGGGAGCTTATATTTTAACTTTATGATTTTGCTATTCAGACTGCATAGTTGGAGCAAAAATCTCTGAACCATAAATGGACACTGGAAGCTGAACTGTAGAAATAAAACCATGACATCTGGGGAAAAACGTGATTTAAGGAAGAAGACAGGAACAAAGTAATGCCATAGAACATCTCAGCTACAAGCTGGACCGAGAGCCACCCGCCAGCATCACAGAGACCAGGCCCAGAGGACCAGCCCTTTCTCCTGATACAGGCTTTCTGAGCAACTCACAGAGCTTTCTTAAGAAAGTACTTAATCAGAGGGTCAAAGACAGAAGCCAAATACCTGAATGGACTTTCTCATCACTCAAAAGAGCAAGAGTTAACCAGCTGAGCTCAAGGCAGCCCCTGAAGCACTAAACGTGATCTCAGTATGCTTTGGGGAGCACAGTGCTGCAGATTCTGAAAGAAGGTGTTACTCCGTTGAGAAGTAGGGAGGGTAAGGCAATGATTACTGTGGCCTGGTTTCCTATTACTTTTCCACTGCCCACAATATTGCATATTTTTACTTGTAGGTAACTTAGATTTCGCATAAATTCACTAAAGCTTTGATTCGTTTCCAGACTTAAAGAAATCTGTCTCATCTTTTGACTCATGAACTAGAAACATACACGAAGAATACTGCTGCAGATCACCCTTGCCCTCTGTCTAGCCCTTGACCACTTCTAGCTCATTCTCACCTCAGAGCTTTCGTTCTTGCACGCTCTCTGCTTAAAATGTAGCCCCTGCCTCAGATCTCATGGATCCGACTCGACAGCACTTGGCTTAGTTTGGCTGGCCTCAGATATTTGCCTGGCTTTCTCCTTAACATCATTCAGATCTCTGTCCAGACGTTCCCTCCTCAGAGGTCTTCCTTGACCACCCAACTGAATAACTTCTCCTATTCCCACCCCAAAATATTATTGCCCTCCAAAACTTGACTGTACTTTATTTTTCTTCTTAGCACTTATTACTACCTAAGCCTATATTCTGGAACCCTGGTTGCACAGTGGTTAAGCATTCAGCTGCTAACCAAAAGAATAGCAGTTTGAATACACTGGCCCCTCCTTGGAAACCCTATAGGGCAATTCTACTCTGTCGTATAGGGTCACTGTGAGTTGGAATCAACTCAGTGGCAATGGGTTTGAGTTTTTTATTTTAAACCTCTCTTCTATTTCATATTTTTGTTTGTTTGCTATTTGCCTGTTTCATTGTAATGTAAGTTACAAGGACAGGACTTTTTCTGTCTTGCTTATTTATCATTGTATCCTCAGTGCCTATAATAGTACCTGGAACAGAATGCGTGGCCATAAATCTTTGTCAGATGAGTGAATGCCTGAATGACTGTTGGAATAGGAAGTCGTTCACATTTGGCAAAGAAATTGGCAAAGAAATGTGGCCTGCTCAGGGTCACAGAGGTCATAGACAGGACATCAACCCTAGTCATCTCACTCCTATTTTAGTATTCCATCAACCATGAACATGTAATTGAGAAGCCATCATGTGCTAAACACTATAGCAAGTGCAATTTGGAGGATACACAAAAAAATAGAACATGTAAAATTAGTACTGAAGTATCTTCCAGTTTGGCATACAACACACAACATATACAACTAAAACAGACAAATTTCCCAAGATATTGTTTATTCTAGAGGAGTGTCTCTCAGCTATAAACTAAAACCAAACCCACTGCCATCAAGTCGATTCTGACTCGTAGTGGCCCTATAGGACAGAGTAGAATTGCCCCTTAGAGTTTCCAAGGAGCGCCTGGCAGATTCAAACTGCTGATCTCTTTATTGGCAGCCATAGCACCTAACTACTGCGCTACCAGGTTCTCCTTCACAACTATACAGATGACCTTTAACATCACATATGGAACTTTAAAATCCATATCAAGGGGTCTCACCTAAAACCAGTTAAATTAGAATTATTAGAGGTGGGGCCCAGTCTTTGTTTTCTTTTTGTTGTTTTCAATATTCCAGGTGACTCATTCAACCAGTTTCAGAAGCTATGGCTCTAGTCTAGAGTGTTTGAAATGATAATGTGCATGCACGTCAACGGAGGATATTGTTAAATTGCTGATTCTGATTTAGCACGTCTGGAATGTAGCCTGAGATGCTACATTTCTAATAAATGTCCAAAGGGTGCTGATGCTGCTAGTCCATGAACCACCCTTTCAGTAGTGACCTTCCAGAGTGTAAGAAGTGATATGTTTTAGAAAATAAAGTCTTCATATAGTTAACAAAATAAATACACAGAGAGCCATATCACAACAGTGATGGATCTATGGCATTGACCGTAGCAGATTCAATAGTGAGGTCCCATTATACTGGGGGAAAAAATTACAAGACACCAATGTATGAAGACACACAACTGAGTTGAGTGTAAACATAGCCTGCAAGTTCTGGGAAGATGCAGGAGGAAACAGTTAAGAAAACTACTGTAATTACTAAAAATAGATATCAAGCTATAGAAACCTCTTGGACCAATGCTAGGATTGGAACCAATCCCAAAGCCCAGCTGCAGAAGCTGACTTCAGATTCCTCCAGAGAGCAGTAACCATCTGAGAGTCAGGTGGGGAGTTTGTACTGGAAGCCCTAGTTTGGATCATTTTCACCAGGAATAACAAAGACTTCAGATGAGAATCTGATCTAGCCATCCCCTTTCCAGTTCTCCAGAAGGAAGTAAGCCAGGGGTGGCTCAGTTTAGTTGAAGTGAGGATGGCACGAGGTGTCCTTTCTTGGAGACCGGGACTCCACGCTGGAAGGACAACAAAGAACCTTCAGAAGCATCCAGCTTCTGCTCCATGGTGCCCCACACAATCCAGCTTGCCTCTGATCACTCTTTGTTTGCTTTCATCCAGCTTCTCCTTATTTCCAGAATGAAACTTCAAGATTCTGGGATTTAACTAGGTAAGCGCTTACTTCCTGAGAGAATTTACCTGCATGCAGGTGGCCTTGGCACAGTGTGGACATTTGTTGTTGGTAGTTACCATTGAGTTGTCTCTAATCTGTGGTGACTTTATGTATAACAAAATGAAATATTGTCTCATCATGCACCATCTCCATGATCTTTGATATGGCTGCCTTCATTGCTGAGGCTATTGTGTCAACCTGTCCCGTGGAGGACTTTCCTCTTGTTTCTAGCCAAACAGCTTTCTTTCATGTCCATTTTGGAACAATCTGAAAATCCAGGGTATCATGAGAGCTTTTGTTTCCACCAAAGCTATGTCCTCCAACCCACCATACTTCATTACCCACCATGCTCAGGGCACCAAGTCTAAATGCAAGTTCACCAGAGGTGGATGTTGATTTCAAAGAATAAAAATGCATTAGTGGTAGGCAACAGGCCCACGTGCTGTGTGTGGAAAGAAAACTCAAAGAGGGAGAGCAGAGTGGTGTTCCTTTCTTGCTCCAAGGACACAAAGATGACTCGGTGACCTCACTCATGTCCAGTAATCCCCTGATTCAGTTTCTGCTCAGGCAAAAGAAGCAGTGGCTGGATGACAGCCTTGGGAAAACTTGCCAAGTTAGTCCTGTACATTCTGAGTTTGATTTGTTCTTTGGAGCTGTAAGATTCAGAAGACTTGGTTTTACCACGGATATTTGAATATAATGTAGAGCTAGGCTATCATAAGGATCAGGCATAGTTTTATTCTGAAATCTCTCACAAGTCAAATCATGACATCTAAAAAATACCTTGCTTCCAGTCCACAGGCTTGCAATGATGAAGTGGGTTACAAACAGTTTTCTGGTATTATTTAAAATCTTCTGCCTGAACTTCATTTATTAGCTAATCCTTCCCTCATGAAACAGTAGTACCACTTGCACAAATGCTAATGGTCTCAGTGTTACTCAAATTCAGTGGGAGAAGAATCAAGAATATATTTATGTTTGCACAGACTTACTCAGAGGTGGCACAGGCTACAGGGAATACTACTTTAAAGCAGTTAAAGTGTTGACACATGGCTTCTGGAATAAGAAAGCTTTACTAATGTCATTACGTAGCTAATAAGCAAGAAAGGTATAGGACAAATCCTTTTCTCCACCTTCCATCCAAGAACAGATTTCTCAGGATCAAAATTCATTTCACTTATTCTCAGTTATACGTGGAAGTTGATGAAATCCCTACTATACCGAAGAGTTCAAGCTTCAGATGCTTCAGGCCCATGTGAGGCCTCTTGATTTCTTTTTGGGGGTGCAAATAAAAATGAGACCCCATAGCACTTGGTACAAGAGGGGTGGAGATGGGGAGAAGGGCTTGGCTGCATTTAATAAAAAATGCAACATACAAACCATTCCTTCCCTCCCTTCCTTCCTTCCCTCCTTCCCTGCTTTTCCCTGCTTTTTCCTTTCTTCCCCGCTCCCTCCCTGTCTCTCTCTCTCTCTCTTTTTTTTCCCAGCCACATGAAATAGATTGCTGCTAGGATTCCTCAGAGGACTTTGGGTGGCTCAAGCAATTTGCATCAGCTGCTAATGTGAAGGTTGGCAGTTTGAACTCAACCAGCCACTCCTCTGAAGAAAAGCCCTGGTGAACTGCCTCCCTAAAGGGTACAGCCGAGAAAATCCTGTGGAGCAGTTCTACTTTGTACCACATGGTGTCTCCGTGAGTTGGAATCAACTGAACAGCAACAGGATTTTATTTATTTATTTTGGCGGGGGTGTTAAGGAGGGTACTGGAATCTACATAGTAAGTCCCAACACCCAGGCTGCACCGTGCTAGAGGCTGAAATGAGAGTGGTTGGAAGCTCTCGCTAATGAGACAGGAGTTCTTTGATTTCCCGAGGTGAAAAGCACAAGGAACATTTAAATGTATTTTCTCTTCCTGCCATATTTACTTGATTAACATGTCACTGAAGAACAGAAGAGAACAAGGGAATAGGGATTTTGTTAATTTTTTTTTCTTTTCTTAACAGAGCTTAATTTGCACACCATGAAGAAAAATTGATCTCTCTCTTAAGTCTGCTGCTCTGTTGAGAGTGTCCCATGAAGAAAATCAATTTCCTTGTCTCAAGTTGGCTTGCCTATTTAATTAACTCAGAGGCTTAATGGAGACAAATATGATTAAAACATAGTTTGAGAAAGCTTTCAAAATTGTCATTTATTATATATAATAATATTTCATCAGAGAGTTCCCTGAAGTAATTATAGTGTGTTTAGGTTTGGTTTTCCTTGTGCCTATGTTTTATTAGTTCTTGATGGTGATTAGTGTGACAGGCCTGTGATAATCCAGAAACTGAAAGCATTTCTGATATACTTTAATATGTGTAACTGACTATTATCTGGGCTGGAATATTCTGTTCCATATGCACCTTTAACTTGGTATTTTATTTGGATTATCTATAATTCTTATACCGAACAGTCATTCCATGTTTGTCAACTAACTAATTCACAACAGCAGAGAGGTTTAAAGATTAACTTTTAGGAAATCACTTTTTATATCTGTTGAAATTTGCCGTTGTTGAGTTGATTGTGACTCATGGTGACCCCATGTGTGCAGAGTCGAACTGCTTTCTAGGGCTGTGTGACCTTTCAGAAGCAGATGGCCAAGCCTGTCTTCTGAGGTACTTCTGGGTGACTTTGAACCATACCAACCTTTTGGCTATTAGTCAAACTACTTAACTGCACCATCCAGGGACATTTTTTAGCTCTGCTTTTTTTAAAGACAAATGGGTCAAGACTCCATATATCACTGATGAGAAATAGAGAAGAAGGCTTAGATGGAAACATATGTTTGGAATCAGATTAGGTAGGTCAGAGAATGCTTAAATAAGGTGACATATTGCGTCTTCAACTTTATGAATTATTTTAATCTGTCAGTATTAAAGCATAGTTTATTTAAAGTTGTTTAAATGTTTATTTAATTAGAGGGCAGTGAGTGAGTTTCTTTTACTTGTTATGTAGTCTTCTCTTTCTCCAGATTTTTCTAGCTGCTCTATATCTACATTGTCAGAGCAAAAGGCCATTGCATACTATATTTTCTCCTCTATAGCCTTGATTTAGTTTTAATTGTATAGATAAACATCTGTACAATATAGATATCTACAGAAGACATGTTTATCTATACAATAGATATCTATAGATAAACAACCTTTACAGCCTTGATTTAGTTTAAATTCTGTAGACAAACATATGTTAAATGCTCACTACTAGTCCTTATGAGTGAAAGAACTGAACAGAAAATTTCAAAGGGCAGCTTGAGAAAACAAAAAAGTACTATGCTGACTTGTGCAAAGAGCTGAAAATAGAAAACCAAAAGGGAAGCACACACTGGATTTCTCAAGCTGAAAGAACTGAAGAAAAAAATTAAGCCTCAAGTTGCAATAGTGAAGGGTTCTGCAGGGAAAATATTAAACAACTCAGGAAGCATCAAAAGAAGATGGAAAGTCCTTATACCAGAAAGAACTGATCAATGTTCAACCATTTAAGAGGTACCGTATGATCAGGAACTGATGGTACTGACAAAAGGAGTCAAAGCTTCATTGAAGGCATTGGCGAAAAACAATGCTCCAGGAATTGATGGAATATCAATTGAGATATTTCAATAAATGGATGCAGCACTGGAAGTACATACTTGTCCATCTCAAGAAATTTGGAAGTTAGCTGTCTAGCCAAGTGACTGGCTAGATACATATTTATGCCCATTCCCAAGAAAGGTGATCCAGCTGAAATTTCTGAACAATATTATTAATATCACATGCAAGTAAAATTTTATTAAAGATCATTGAAAAGTGACTGCAACAGTATGTTGACAGGGAACTGCCAGAAATTCAAGCTGGATTCAGAAGAGGACATGGAACCGGGGATATCATTGCTGATGTCAGATGGATCTTGGCTGAAAGTAGAGGACATGAGAAAGATGTTTACCTGTGTTTCATTGACTATACAAAGGCATTCGACTGTGTGGATCATAACAAATTATGGATAATGTTGCAGAAAATACGAATTCCAGAACACTTATTTGTGCTCATGAGGAATCTGTATATGGATCAAGAGGAAGTCATGCGAACAGAGCAAGGGCACACTGCATGGTTTGCAGTCAGGAGATGTATGCGTCAGAGTTATATCTTCTCACCATACCTTTTCAATCTGTATGCCAAACAAACAATCCAAAAAGCTGGAATATATGAAGAAAGAGGTATCAGGATTGGAGGAAGACTCATTAACAGCCTGTGTTATGCAGACGACATGACCCTGCTTGCTGGAAGTAAAGAGGATTTGAAACACTTACCGATAAAGACCAAAGTTCAGTACGGCTTACACCTCAACATCAAGAAAATAAGAATTCTCACAACTGGACCAGTAAGCAACATCTTGATAAATGGAGAAAGGATTGAGGTTGTGAACAGTTTCATTTTACTTGGCTCCACAATCGATGCCTTTGGAAGCAGCAGTCAAAAGATACATTGCACTGGGAAAATCTGCCACAAAGGACCTCTTTAAAGTGTTAAAAAGTAAAGATGTCACCTTGAAGACTAATGTGTGCTTGACCCAAGCCGTGGTATTTTCAGTCACATCATATGCATGAGAAAGCAGGATAATAAATAAGGAAGACAGAGGAAGAATTGACACTTTTGAATTGTGGTGTTGGAGAAGAATATTGAATGTACCAATAGAACAAACATGTGCCAAAAGAAGAAACAGATGTGTTCTGAAAGAAGTATAACCAGAGTGCTCCTTGGAAGCAAAGATGGCAAGACTGCGTCTTAGATATTTCAGACATGTTTTTAGGAGGGATCAGTTCCTGGAAAAGGACATAATGCTTGGTAGAGCGGAGAGTCAGAGAAAAAGAGGAAGACCCTCAACAAGATGGATTGACACAGTGGCTGCAACAATGGGCTTAAGCATGAGAACAATTGTGGCCTTTGCACAGAACCAGGCAGTGTTTTGTTCTGTCGTGCATAGGGTTGCTATGAGTCAGATGGCAACTAACAGTGACCAACAACAACACCAGTCCTTATACTAGTATCTCTCCAGTCATTTTGGTTGCTTTCAGCTTATTATCTAGTAAATTCCTGAAGATAGGCTCAATATTTGCTGAGTTCTCACACAATAATTTGTGGTTTTAATGTGGAAAGATTAGTTTGACTAATATTTTATTTTCTTGAGTTTTTTAAATATTTTATTGACTTGAGGCAAACTACTGCTGTTATAAAATTGAATGCTACTATAACATATTTTCTCTCATAAGTGACTTGGTCTTTTGTTTGGATGCCCAAAGTTTCTTTCATTTTCTTTAAAGTTTGCAAATTTTTGACTTGATATTAACCAGTGGATTTTCTCAGATGTGCAATGTGTCCTTACCCTATGTAGTTTCAAGGCATTATTTCTTATTTCAGAAAAGTTTCCTTGAATAATGTGTGCATAGATAAATCCAGTGCTTTGGTTTGTTCTTTGGAGACTCTTATTTCATCCTCATTGGATTGCCTTTACTCATCTTCTACATTTATCACTTTTCCAGCTGTATACAGATCTATCTTATTTCTTATCTTTGTTTCTTTTTTAGTTTAATGCATTTTCCTTCTTTCATTAAATACTCTGGTTACATAGTGGTTAAGGACTATGGCTGTAAACCAAAGAGTTGGTGGTTTGAACTCACCAGGTGCTCCTTGGATACTCTATGGTGAAGTTCTACTCCATTGTATAGAGTTACTATGAGTCGAAATCAACTCCTTGGCAATGGGTTTGATTCGAGTCCATCCTTTCAAGCCCCTCTTTCTCTCTAGGTATTATTTTTTCTCTTGGGTAGCTTAGTCACCATTTCTAAAATAGTTGTTTCCTTTTATTTCTAATTCTTTGCTAAAGCCTGTCAGCTCTCTCTTTTCAAATTTTTTTCTGATTATCTCATATCTGAGTTTTTCTAATTCTTATTTAGACAGTTCTTTATAGATTTTTCTCCATAAATTGCTTTTAGCTTATTTTGAATTATTCTGTTAAATTTTTTACCTGTTTTGTGGTCATATTTTCTGGACCATTTTCACTGCCTATAGAGATATCATTCAACTCATTCTCTTTGTCTTATAGGAATTTTCTATGGTATTTGACTAAAGTGCTTTGAAGGATGAACTAGGCACTGGTATCAGTGCATAGCTTCCCAAGGGGAGTACCTCAAAGGGGACTGTAGTGATAGCCAACAGTGATGTATGTGGCACTTTTTCTAGGATGAGCTCTCGAACTTAATTGTCAGGCTTTGTATGACAACAGCTCTGATGGCCATTCCAGAAAAAGTGTTCCAAAATTGTTTTGAAGGGTGGACTAAGTGCTGCCGTCAGTGCACAGCTTCCCAAGGGGAGTACTTTGAAGGTGACTGTAGTGATATTCAGCAATGAGATATGTAGTGCTTTTTCTAGGATGAGTTCGTGAACTTAACTGTCAGACCTTGTATACCTAAGAGGAGAACTGTTAGGTCATGGAGTAGCTTTATTTTTAGCTTTTTGAGAAATTTCCATACAGTTTTCCAACATGTATGTACCATTTTACAGTCCTACCAGCAATGGATAAGGGTTTCAATCCCCCCATACCTTTGCAAACATTTGTTGTCATCTGTGATATTTTTTTTTTAATCAGTGCCATTTTATTTGGGGTAAGATGAAATTTCATTGTGGTTTAGTGGCTTAAGTGCTACATCTGCTAACCAAAAGGTTGGCACTTCAAATCCACCAGGCACTCCTTAGAAACTCTAGGTGACAGTTTTACTCAGACCTCTAGGGTTGCTATGAGTCAGACCCAACTCAATGGTAGTGGGTTTGGGCTTTTTTGGGGTTGATAGTTGATGATCATGAAAATCTTTTCCAGTGTTTGTTGACTGCTTGAATATCCTCTTTGGTGAAGTTTCTGTTCATATCCTTTGTCCATTTGGTGACTTGGTTGTTTGTCTTTTTGTTGTTAAGTTATTTCAGTTTTCTATAGCTTTTGAACATTAAACCCTTATCAGATAAGTCAGTTCGAAATATTTTTTCCCAGATTATTTATTCATTTAATCGAGTCTTTTGATGACCATACGTTTTTAATTTTTATGAAGTCCCTAGGGACAAATTGTAGGACAGTGCAGTAGAGTTTAACATGCTAAAATTTGGGGGCTGGCCCTATGAATTCTCAAAATTAATCAGCCCAACATGCCCTCCGAGGACAAAGCCTTGAACTAGGAGAAACTGTGGGAGTAGAATCTAGATTAAGCAGGACAAGGCCTGTAGGACAGCAAAAAACGCCCACAGGTCCCAGATAAAAGTAGAGGCAGAGAATACAGCCAGAAAATCTCAGAAAATTCAAGACCATATCTTTGAATGCTTCATGAAAACAATTGAAACAGAAATCAAGAGGTAAGAAGCTAGAAAAGGTATCTGTAACTACTTTTCTCTTCTAAAAAGTCAGAAACATTAATTTTTAATAGAATGAGCTATGAGGAAGGATTACGAGGCCTGACAGTTCAGTTCAGGAGTTTACCACCACGCACAACATCTCTGATGGCCATTCCAGAAAAAGAGTTGCAAAATTTTTAGAATGGCAAACTAGGCACTGGTGTCAGTGCACAGCTTCCTAAAGGGAGTACTTTAAAGATGACCATACTGACATTCAGCAATGAGATTTGCAGCACTTTTTCTAGGATGAGTTCATAAACTTAATTGTCAGAACTTGTACTTCCTTCAGAGTGCATAAAACTGTATGGGACAGTTCTACTCTGACCTATGGGATTGCTATGAGTCAGACCCAACTCAATGGCAGTGGGTTATTTAAATGTTCATTTTCCCCACTAGACTTTGAGCTTCTCAAGCACAGTGACATCTTACTAATTTAGGAATAACAAATACTTAGAAAATGCCTAATATGTAATAGGCCCTCAATAAATACTGGCTAACAATTAATGAATAAATAAATATAATTATAATATTAATTCCTGAAATTATATTTTTACACAGCACATTTGCATCAACATTTCATTCAAATGTCACAACAAACTCATGAGGTAGGTACTTTGATTCTCCAAAGCTTAATGAATTAAGACCAACTATTTAGCGTAACATTCAATGGTATTATCCCCCAGCCTTTCCAGTCTTATCTTCTGCTAATTCCTTTCATATATCCAATGCTACAATCGAATTAAGCAACTCACTGTTCTTCAGGCATGCCCTTGATTTCTGCCTCTTGACATTCATTCAAGATGTTTCCTCCACCTTGAAATTCTCTCTGTCCCACTTATGGCTCAGAAAATTCTACCCATCACCAAAGCTACCACCCTGATAACATTGGACCAGATAAAGGGCCAGGTGAATGTGAACACTGCTTCATCTATTCTACCCACAAACCTTCATCTGTCTTTATCTTAAATGAAATAAATAATATTTGTCCTTAGCTTCCCACCAATTTTGTGAATGCTTGTCTTCTGACTTGTGAAATAATCTCCTCCATTGGCAGGTGCCCCTTGCTCTTGCTCTCCCTCCAAATTGCTGTATTTAGCCTCAGGTATCCTCAAACCAGGAGTCATGAGAACAGTATTCTAACTCTGGCTGTCAGACACTGGGTTCTGGGACTTTGGCACTTAACTGTCTCCTTTGCAAATGAAATCTAGTCTTACCCACCTTTCAAGGCTGCTCTGGAATCAAATGATACAGTAAATAGTAAAGTCATTTGTAAATTCAACATGCTATTCAAATATAAACTGTTATAATAATTATTTGTCCAAATGGTCAAGTCCTTGACTGCTAGCTGAAATATTGCAGTTCCAACCCATCCAGTGGTGCCTCAGAAGACAGGCCTGGTGATCTGCTTCTGAAAAGTCACTACCTTGACAACTCTATGGAACAGTTCTATTCTGCACACATGGGGTTGCCGTAAGTCAGAACCAACTCAACAGTAACCAACACCAATAATAAATCATTGAAACCAACCTTTACCTTGACTCTATGCATCTCTCAACTTACAATTGTAGATAAATGTGTTTGGGAGGAATATTTTTGGTGGGTGTGTTTTTGGCATTCCTTCAAAGTGGCCCTTGACTCCTGAGTCTCCCTGCAGCTACAGTGAATCCTAAACACTACTTCCTCATCCCTCTGTGCATTTTTCTTTGTGTTTAATTAGACACTTGGATTCCTCTGTGCAATGCACAACATCTGTTCCTGCTTCCCCACATCATGGTCTCTCTGGATGATGTGAAGAGGAATGTTGACCTATTTTGCCTGATTTACTCAGGTTTTGTGGTTGTGAAAACCTGGCCTGAAGGTGGCTGCCACTGTCTTTCACAAGGTTCAGGGACACAATTGGCAGCAAGACAAAGTTGAAGCCTGGAGTAAATACATAGTCACTTCATGTTTTCAAAACTGTCATAGAATTGTGACTGCTTATACAAAGTTGTGATGTTGATGCAACCAGGAAGCCCCCCTTCCTCTCCAATGGACACTACCCATCTTTGTTATACCTAGACTGTATCACCCTCAATCTTCTCCAATCACATTCAGCTGCATATCAAGTTATCCTCTTGTGAGCCCCCTCGACTTACCTGAAACTGGATCTAGCTCCCCAGATTAAGTTTACCTTTCTATTTCTCTGTCAGGGGAAAGATTCAAAAGAGTTACTTAGTGACATAGGGGAAGCTGTAGTTAAAAGTACAGCCTCTGGAGCAAGACTTAGCATCCAGATGTCAACCCTTCCATAATAGCTTTCTAATAATTGAAAGTAATTGAACTTGACTTACCTCAGTTTATAAAACTGACATGTTATCAGGAGGTACCAATCCCTGGGAAAGGACATCATACTTGATAGAGTAGACAGTCAGTGAAAAAACAGTTATAAGATGGACTGATATAGTGGCTGCAACAATGAGTTCAAAAATAGAAATGATTGTGAGCATGGCACGGGACTCAGCAACGTTTTGTTCTCTTCTACATGGGGTCTCTCTGACTTGGAACTGACTCAGTGGGACCTGTCTTAGTCATCTGTTGTAACAGAGACATCACAAGTGGGTGGCTTTAAAAGGAAAAGCTTCATTCTGTCACAGTCCATCAGGCTTCAAGTCCAAATTCACGGTGTCAGCTCCAGGGGAAGGCTTTCTCTGTTGGCTTTGGAGGGAGGTCTTTGTCGTCAGTTTTTCCCTGGATTGGGAGCTTCTGCGGCACAGGGACCCCAGTCCTTTCCAAAGGACCCACTCTGCTCCAGCACTGCTTCTTTCCTGAAAGTATGAGGTCCCCAACTCTCTGCTTGCTTCCTTGTCCCAAGAGATAGCCTCAAGGCACAGTACAGTCTTAGCTTGAGTCCTGCCTCACCGGCACAGCTGCTGTCCATCCTCCCTCATTAACATCACAGAGGCTGGATTTATAGCATATAGGATCACCACACAGTACGAGAAATAGCCGCCTAGGCAAATGGCTGCACACATTTATTTTTTCAGGGGGGTGGCGGGTATACACAATTCAATCCATGACAGCACCTAACAACAACACTCTGCAGTCATCTTTTTTCTAACCAAAAGCAAGTAACCAAACCATTGGCAGAGTACACATGGACTTTGCTGTCCATTTTTACCTGGCTAGGTCATTAATATAGCCCACAGAAGTCATATCAGTTACATGATATCCATATTTCTCATTAATGCCCATATGAGAAAGTCGTGCAGACCATTTTTATTCATGCTACTATTAAAATTATCCCTTCTGTGAAGATGAAGGCATAAGCATTAATATGTTTTTAGAGCTTGAACAATGAAGACAATTTACAACACCCATTAAAGTGCTGAGATAAGCACTACAAGTTAGGTCTAGAAAGGCAAAGGATAAGCAAGAAGAAAAGAAATGGCTTTTATCAAACTATGAAGCCGAAAGCCAATACTGAGCTGAATTATCTACTCCTGTTCATTCCTTTTCCCTCAAATTAGCATTTAATTGGGCTAGTAAGAATGTTTAAAACAGAGCAACGCTCAAAAAAATCTAGAACCACTCAAATAGGAAATAAAATGTATTGTTTGGTAGACCAACAAGACTTCTGGATTTTTTTTAAAGCGTATCGATTAAAAAAGTAAAAATACATTCACTGAAATCTTACATCAGCAAAAGAAACATTATAAATTTGGATAGAAAAATAAATCATCCTGGTTTGATGGCCTGCATTTGTTTTCTTTTGAGATTTATGCTGGAAGGAAAGCCATACTTCTTCACCTTCCTTGAACTAGTAGGCCATACTAAACAGACTTTTTCCCCAAAAAATTCGCTATTGTTTACAAAGCTTAGAACAGTCTTTGAATGGAGGATTTTCCAAAATGCCCATATTGTCCTCAATCTCCTTATTCCTAAATTAATCCACTTCACAACTTTGACTATCCCAGTAGTCTGTCTAGACTCATTTCTATTAAACCAAAAAAGAGAGCTCAGGTGAGGAGAGAACTCTGGGAAATGAAAAGAAGCATGTTATTTGGGCACTACCATGGGGAGTCTCTCTGATAATAAGTGATGAGGTCAGAAAGTGCTTTCCTGCTGGTCGCAGAAGAAAGAGAAGTACAAAGAAGAAAATCCAGCAAAAGCCTTGGCACACCCGAGGCATCAGAGCACCAAGGGAGCATACCACACTAGAGCAGAGGGCCTGCAAAACTGCTTTCAGGAGCTCTTGGGGGCAGAGAGGGATAGTTCTTTCTCAGTGGCTTCCTAGTTCTGCCCTGTGTTGAACACACTCAGGACCCATCCTCCTATCCCCGCATTCCTACCATCTAAGGATTCCTGAATCTACAGAGAAGGACTGCCATTTAAGTTCATGAATCATCCTAGAAAAAGGGCTACATACCTCATTCACTGACTATCACTACAATCACCCTTGAAGTACTCCCCTTGGGAAGCTATGCACCCAGGCCAGCTCCTAGTCCACCCTTTGAAGCAGTTTTGGAACTCTTTCTGGAATGGTCATCAGACCTATCATCGTATTACCCTTTGATGTCCTAAATGTCATCAAAGTGTCTTCCTTTCAGTATTTCCTTTATCTTTGGGTAAAGAAAAAAGTCATCAGGGGACCAGATCAGGTAAGTAGGGAGGATATTCCAATACAATTATTTGCTTACTGGCTAAAAATTCCCTCACAGCCAGCCAGCCAATTATGTTCGCGAATTTGCCACCATGCACAATGGCAATTCCAGAAAGAGTTCCAAAATTGCTTTGAAAGATGGACTAGACGCTGGCATTGGTGCATAGCTTCCCAAGGGGAGGACTTCTAAGGTGACTATAGTGATATTCAGCAATGAGGTATGTAGCACTGTAGAACAATTAAGTTCGCGGACCTAATTGTTGGACCTCATATTATGTTTTCCTGTAGTTCTGACAGTCATTTCTCATTTTATTGTCACCATTTCCTACCTTTCACTTTTCCAACACCTCATGAAGCCTCTGCTGTGTTTTAATAATGGATTTCAGAACAATGATAACGTGATATAAGCATGTTCCCATTTCATTAATGAGTTGTCATGAGATGCCTGGCCTTTACCATGTTATTACCGGATGGAGACGAGCCCCCTAATCCATGGAGGTAACAGAAGCACAATGACATTCCTAATATAATTCAAAACTGAGAAAAAATGATTGCCAAACTGAGCACGTAGTGAATTTGCACTGTCCCACCAGAAAACCCAGTAACTACTATTTCTTCCTTGCCTTAATTTTATTGCCACAATTATTAGCATGATTGTGTCAAACTGGGATTTCTTCCTGGTGAGATGACACCAGGATATCTTATAAAAGACAAAACCTATTGTCATTGAGTGGATTCCAACTCATTATGTCCTATAGGACATAGTAGAACTGCTCCATAAGGTTTCCAAGGAGTGGCTGGTGAATTTGAACTGCTGACCTTCTGGTTAACAGCTGAATGCTTAGTCACTGCACCACCAGGACTCCAATCTGGCTGTGTGGCTAATGCCTGTGTGTTTCTAAAACCATTTAATTTTCTATGTCTAATCCTCAGCTAATTCTAATTCTCTGCCTACTGCTCAGCCACTTAAAGAATGCAATAAGAAGCCAGTTGTATTCATTTTCTATTGCTATGTAACAAGTTACCACAAACTTAGTGTAAAATAGCACCCATTTATTGGCCAGCTTCTTTTCATAGGTCAGAAGTCTAGCACATCTGGGTACTCTGTTTAGGGTCTCACAAGGCTGATGTCAAGGTGTTGGCCAGCTGTATTCTCATCTGAAGCTTGGAGTCATCTTCTAAGTTCCTTCCTGTTTGTAATGGGTTGAATGTTGGCTCTCCCAAAAGTCATGTTCAGATCCTAACACCTGGATTGCCTAATTAGACCCTTAAACCAAAGACAAGAGTCCTTATAAAAGACAGAAGAGGTGATGACACAGACATAGAGCAGAAAACTGTATGAAGGCAAAGGCATAGATTGGAGTTACGAGCCACAAACCAAGGAATGACTGTAGCAAGGAAGGAATCTCCCCTAGAGTCTTAAGAGGGAGCAAGGCCCTGTCAACACTTTGATTTTGGACTTTGGGCCTCCAGAACTATGAGAATAAATGTCTATTACTGTAAGACACCAAGTTTGTGGCAATTATTGGCAGCAATCAGTTCCTTGAAGTTATAGGGCTGAGGCACCTGGTTGCTTGCTGCCTGTCATCCGCGGGCTTCTTCCAGCTTCTTAAGGCTGCCCACACTCCTTCTCAGGTGGTCCCCTCCATATTCAAGCCAGAGTTGAATCTCCCTTATGCTTCAAATCTCTCTCACTTCTTCTCTTGCCACCAGCCTGAGAAATATCTGTGCTTCTGAGGGCTCAAGTGATTGTATCTGGCCACCTGGATATTCGCCCTATTTTAGATTCAACTCTACCTTATCATGTAACACAACCATGACAGCAATATCCCATCAGATGCATAGGTGCTAGGGGAATAGGGTGTGGAATCTTGGTGGGGAGGGGCATTTTTAGAATTCTACCTTCCAGACTAGGTCAATAAGAATATGAAAAAGTACTCCAGGTTTGCCTATCCTTTGAGCCTAATAATTCCCTAGAGTCATTTTGTTAAAAAATCCATGAAGTAGAAGGTTATAAATAAATAAATAAACAAAATAAAAATAATTAGTGTTCAGTGGACATATAATAGAAAGAAATCCATGTAGCCATAACTTGATGAATTGTAAGGAAAATGTCATCACCAAAGGCAAGTCAGTGCCCATGTTTATGTGGGCACTTACAGGACTCTAATACCCTGATGGCATGGAATGTTAGCGAATGTGACTACTTTCTGAATCTAATGAGTCAGCAAAGGAAGGCAGGCACTGAGCACTGTCGTCTGTCCTCACTGCATCAAATGACTGAGGAGCTGGATGACCGAGTGGTCATACCTGGTTGTAGCTTCAAGTGCGTCTTGCCTGAAAACTTGTTTCTGACATTCCACTGGCACATAAAAAGGGGTAGAGATGAAGACTTATTACCTCTAGTGTTAGGAAGAGCAGATTCTCGTTAGCAGAAGAACTGCCAGGCACCCAGGCCAGGGCAGATGGACTTAATGAAAGAAAAAGCCCACAGCCCCCTTTTAGTTACTGGCACAGATGAAGTTCTCTTAGGTGATTTCCTCCTCTGTCACACTGGACTTGCTTTCCCTGGCCACTTGGATATCCTTGAACATATAACCCTTATGGAAGTATATTGTAAATTTTACAAAATGACTCTTTGTGTAATCCAACTTCCCACTTTATTACCGTGCTCCTGTGTCTCAGACTGCTTGGAAGGGGAGCTGCTCTTTTTGTCCTAAATCTTTTCACTCCCACCCAGAGCCAGATTAAGCAATTCACAAGTCATGAATATTTATAATTTGGCCTGGGCCCTCCTAACGCATAGCCTAATGGAGCCATTAGGCATATGCTAGTTCCTCAAAGCCAGACAGACCAGAAAGAATGTTTACAACAAGCTTCAGTGATCACTGCAGTGGTCATACAACTCAGCCCGTTCTGGAGATTCAGACACAGTCTACCAGTCTTTGTCTGAGTGGCCCAGATCAACATGTAGTGGCTTTTCCACGTCGTTGCATAATGTTCCAAACTTCTCTTGATTAAACAGACACAATGAGGGCTTAAATTGGCATCCCAAGTCGTGTTAGCAATAGCAAATATTTAATGATGGCTTGCTATGCACTAGGCATCACTCTAAGAGCTTTATATATGTTACTTGCAATGATCCTTCACAACACTGTTAAGGTAAGTCCCATCATGATCCTCACTTTACATATGAGATGTCTGAAGCATGAAGATATAAGCATCATCTGGCATGAATCCAGACATATTGGAATCAATCTATGATCTGAACCACTAAACTATGTGGGATTTTATCTTATTTCTGATAATGTATGCAAAATAGGAAGCTCACTATATAGAGTTACACATTTAAAAAAACGGTCATTTTGAAATCACTGATGTTGAAAACACCACAGAATTTTGAAAACACAAAAATTATTACCCATGACAAACTTCATTAGATTGACTAACCAAAATCATGTAGAACTCAACATAGAATGCTAGGATCACAGAGTAGGAATCAAGAGTTGTACTTGGGTAATAAAATTATGGGCAAAAACTTGAACAAGCACTTTAAAAAACAGAATAACTCATGGTCATTAAGCATATGAAAAGGTGCTCAATGTGATAGTCATCAGGGATATGCATATTAAAACCACAATGAACTGCTGTCCTGTATGTTTCTGTGATGCTCTCAAATCCTATAAGGTATAAAGTCATTACTGTTAGGTGCCACTGAGTCAATTCTGATTCATAGTGACCCTACATACAACAGAATGAAACACTGCCTGGCCCTGCAACAGCCTCACAATCATTGTAGCCACTGTGTCAATCCAACTCATTGGACTTAAAGTCACTGTTAATGCTTTTAATTCATATGTGTAATATCTCATGATATGGGCTTAGAAGTGGAAGTATGTCTGCACTTGTGAGGTTCTCTAACATTAACTATAAATCATTAGAAACTTGTAAGTCATTAGAAATTTATTTATAGAACTTAAAAATAGAAGCATCTAAACTATATGAAGAATGTGGTAAACAACCTTTAAGTTGAGTTGACTTAGACCCAGCATGCTGTGAGAAAAGAAGACATAGTTAATCTTTATGAACAATCCTTGAGACTTAAGTCTCAACAGTCTCTCTTACCTCTAACACTGAAGGAAAAATGTGACATTTGGCTAATCTCTAACCCTAGAGAAAAGATATAACATAGTCTTTGATGTCACCCTGGCCCTTACTGTATGAGGCCAAGGTGAGAATTTTACAGATAAAACTTGAATTTCTGCAAAGGGATCTTTCTGTAGTCTCTTACTCTCTCTGAAAACCAAGAGCCTTCCGAGACTGCCCACTACCACTGACCTTGGACCCTAACTATGAAGAACTTCAGCTGAATTCAAGCCATGGTCAAGCCCTCCTTTTGAGACCTCTCATAAAAGGTAAAAGCCTTAAGTCTAAAGACTTGAACTCTAACCATTTAACTAACTTTGTTAATTCTTATTCTCTTGTTCTAAATGAATGTTGTGAGATCTTCCTTGTGTGCTTTGCCGTGACTACCTTACAACAAACTAAATGAGTTTATACGTGACAAACCTGAGTATCTCTCTATTAATATTCTAAAATAAAATTCTATACAACAGCCAAAGTTAAATACCATCCAAATGACTAAAACTAAAAAAGTGACAATAACAAGCTTTGACAAGACTGTGGAGAAACTGGAACTCTCTCACACATGATGAATTTACCACACAATTCTAGGCATCTTCCAAATGAAGATCTGTCCTTAAAAATGCCTGCTGTATATTGCCTATCTCTTGGTAATGCAGTGGGCAGTTTGAGACTTTTTTTAAAATTTTACTTTAGATGAAGTGTTATCGAATAAACTATTTTCTCATTAAACAATTAATGCACGTATTGTTTAGTGACATTGGTTGTCAACCCCATGACATGTTAACACCCTCCCTTTCCTGAATTTCAGTTCTCTATTACCAATGTCATAGATTGAATTGTGTTCCCCAAAAAATGTTCGCTGCATTTGCCGTGATGTCTGGTATTGTGTGAGGTTCTGTCATGCTATAAACCCTGCCTCTATGATGTTAATGAGGGAGGATGGGTTGCAGTTGTGTTGGTTTGAGATTGTACTGTGCCTTGAGGCAATCTCTTGAGATGTAAAGGAGGAAAGCTAGCAGAGAGATTTGGGGACCTCCTACTCTTAAGAAAGAAAGCAGTGCAGGGAGGTGAGTGCCTCCTTTGGAAAGAACCAGGGTCCCTGCACCTCAGAAGCTTCCAATCCAGGGGCAGATTGAAGGCAAGGACCATTCTCTAGAGCTAGCAGAGAAAGCATTCCCCTGGAGCTTACACCCTGAATTTGGACTTCTAGCTCACTGGACCGTGACAAATAAAATTTCTCTTTTTAAGGACATCCACTTGTGGTATTTCTGTTAAAGCAGCACTAGTTGACTAAGACAGATTTCCTGTCCCCTCCTGTCTTCTCGTCCTTGCCCTGGGCTGCTGTGCCCATTTAGTCTCATTTTGTTTTATGCGTCTGTCTAATCTTTGGCTGAAGAGTGAACTCAGGAAAGACTTCAATACTGACCTATAAGGATCTCCGGTGGACAGACTCTCAGGGTTTCTCCGGTCCTTGTCAGGCTAGTAATTCTGGTCTTTTTTTTCCCCATGAGTTAGAATTTTGTTCTACACTTTTCTCTATCTCTGTCTTGGACACTCTGTTGTGATCCCTGTTACAGCAGTTGTAGATGGTAGCTGGGGACCATGTAGTTGTACCAGACTCACACTGGTGGAAGCTGTGGTAGTTGTGGTCTGTTAATCCTTTGGATTAATCTTCCCTTATATCTTCAGTTTTCCTCATTCTCCCTTGCTCTCAAAAGGATGAGGCCAGTAGAATATCTTAGTTACCATTCACATCCGTTTGAGATCCCAGATGCTACTGACCAAAGTGGAATGTGGAACATTTTCCATATCAACTATGTTATTCCATTTGAACTAGATGTTACCTGAGACCATGGTTTCCACATCCCTCAGCCCAGTAATTTGGTCCCTCTGGGAGTTAGAATGTATCTATAGCGCTTCCATGACTCTGACTTGGGAGAAAATTTGTGGGACTTTTGGAATCAGAAAGTGGGTAAGGCCCTTCCTGTTGGGGTGGCAGAGCATATTGCTTACAACTCCCTCAGTCAGTATATCTGGCAAAAAATAGATATTTATCTGTAGAAAAATGAAATAGGACCCATACCTTCCACAATACGCAAACACTAACTCAAAATAGATTAAAGCCCTAAATATAAAACCTATAAGTACAGAGATCATAGAAGAAAAAAATAGGACAACCATGCCAAGCCAAGGTGCCCTAATACATGGCATAAACAGTATAGCAACCATAATGAAAAATGTACAGATAACAGACGATAAATTAGATTAATGGGGCCCCCTAAAAATTAAACATGTTCATCAAAAGACTTCTACAAAAGAGTAAAAAGAGAACCTATAGACTACAAAAATAATAATAATAGTTTGGCTACAATGTATCTGACAAAATTTATGAAATCATATCTCTCAAATTTATAGAAAACACCTCAACAACAAAAAGACAAACGATTCAATTGAAAAATGGGCAAAGGATATTAACAAGCAGTTCTTTGACACTCAGGCATTTAATAAATACATGAAGAAATCATTAATCGTTAGAGGGATGCCAATTAAAAGTACAGTGGGACACCGTATCAAACCAACATCAATGGCACTCATTTAAAAAAAAGGAAAGAAAACAACAAATGCTGATGGGGTTGTAGGGAGATATACTGCTGATGGGAATATAAAATGGTACAACCCCTGTGGAAAATGATATGATGCTTTCTTAAAAAGCTAGAAATAGAAATACAATCCAGCAATCCCATTCCTAAATATCGTACATACCATAGAGAAATTGCAGCATTATTAACAATAGCAAAAAGATATGGAAGCAACTTAAGTGCCTATCAATGGATGAATGGCTAAACTGTGGTACATACATTTAATGGAATACTATGCAGCGTCGATACACACCTTTCCGGACTTGAAAACACAACTGGATTAGTAAGGAACATTGTGATAAATGGAGAAAGGACTGAGGTTGTCAAAGATTTCAAATTACTTGGGTCCACAATCAATGCCCATGGAAGCAGCAGTCAAGAAATCAAAAGATGCATTGCATTGGGAAAATCTGATGCGAAGGACCTCTTTGAAATATTGAAAAATAAAGATATGAGGGCGGAGTCAAGACAGTAGGCTAACCACACATCTCCTTAAATCCCTCTGGAAACCAGAACGAAACTGTTAAGGAAGAAATTATCAAATCAATACCATTTACGATAGCTCCTAAGAAGATAAGGTACCTAGGAATTAATCTAACCAGAGAAACAACAGACCTTTACAAAGAGAACTACAAACCCTTACTACAAGAAACTAAGAGAGACTTAGACAAATAGAAAAACCTAACCTGCTCATGGATAGGAAGACTTAACATTGTGAAAATGTCTATTTTACCCAAAACAATTTATTTACATAATGCAATCCCAGTACAAGTTCCAGCATCATTCTTTAATGAGATGGAGAAACAAATCACCAATTTTGTTTGGAAAGGGAAGAAGCCCCGGATAAGTAAGGTACTACTAAAGAAGAACACACTGGGAGGCCTCTCATTACCCGACCTTAGAACATACTACACTGCCACAATGGTCAAAACAGCCTGGTACTGGTACAAGAACAGACAGATTGATCAATGGAACAGAATTGAGACCCCAGAGATGACACCATCTGCCTATGAACAGTTGATATTCGACAAAGGCCCTCAGATATTAAACTGGGGTAAAGACAGTATCTTCAACAAATGGTGCTGGCAAAATTGGTTATCCATCTGCAATAAACTGAATCAAGATCCGTATCTTACACCTTACACAAAAACCAACAGGATAAAGGACCTAAATATCAAACCTTAAATGATAAAGCTCATCCAAGAAAAGGTAGGAAAAACAATGGAAGTTTTAATACATAATGAGGACAGACTCCAAAATCTGTCAAAGAAACCAAAGTCAACAGAAGAGAAAATAGATAAAGGGGAACTATTAAGAATCAAACACTTTTGCTCATCCAGAGACTTTATTAATAGAATTAAAAGAACACCCACAGAATGGGAAAAAATATTTGGCAACTCTATGTCAGACTGATGCCTGATCTCCATAATCTATAAGATACTACAAAATATCAACCAGAAGAAGATAAACCATCCAATTAAGCGATGGGCGAAGGATTTGGACAGACATTTCACTAAAGAGGAGATCCAGGCAGCCAAAAAACACATGCATACATGTTCACGATCTTTATTTATTAAAGAAATTCAAATCAAGATGACAGTGAGATACCATCTTACCCCAACAAGATTGGTCATGATCCAGAAAACACAAAACAACAAATACTGGAGAGGCTGAGGAGAAAGTGGAACCCTCCTACACTGTTGGTGGGGTTGCAAAATGGTCCAGCCTCTTTGGAAAGCAATCTGGCATTTCCTTAAAAAAATGGACATCGATATACCATTTGACCCAGTAATTCCACTACTTGGAATATATCCTACAGAATCAAGGCCTTTCACACCAATGGACACATGCACCAGAATGTTTATCGCAGCACAGTCCACGATAGCAAAAAGATGGAATCAACCCAGATGCCCAACAACAGAAGAATGGATAGGTAAACTATGGTACATATACTCAATGGAGCACTACGCAATGATAAAGAGTAACGACGATTCCAGGAAACATCTCCTAAGCTGGTTTCAACTGGAAGACATTATGTTGAGTGAAAGTAGTCAGCGACAAAGGGACAAATACTGTATGAGACCTCTACGATAAGATCTCAAAAACAGACTTGTGTATAGAAGAAAAGACTCTTTGACAGCTGCAAGGGAGGGGAGGGAGGTATGCTGAGGGGGGAGGGTTTAGCTTAGATAGTTGCTAGAAATCTGGTTGGGAGAAAGCGATGATAGCACACATTAGAAACAAGAACAACATTAAGTGGACTTCAGCATAACTTGAGTACTCCTTCCATCTTAACCCAATATTGCAAGGATAGAGTAGCTGGGGCAAGGGGCAGGGGGCAGGGGGCAGGGGACCATGGTCTTAGGCGAAATCGAGGCCAATTGCCACAACTAGCGTTTTGCTAAGAGAGCTCTCTGCACCCACATTGGTGAGTGGCGTCTGGGGTATTAAAAGCTGCCAAGCTGCCATCCGAGGGCACAACAAATGGTCCCAACTCAGCAGGAATGGATGCTCACTGAGGACCAAAATGACATGCAGTAAAGACAACCTAGAAGACAGAGAGACCCACAAGAGTGGGTGCCTTCATCAACTTGGGACTGGAAGAACTGGATGGTGCCCAGCCACCACCAGTGATAGCCACGATGGAGCTTACTAGGTTGAGTCTCACTGGCAACACAAGAATAAAAAGGGGTGCATCCTGAGATCTCCACTAGAAGATATCAATTCATGGTCCAGTAGTTTGGGGGTTCCCCTGAGAGCATGGCCCCCAGCCCTGATGGTGCTCTTACCCATAAACTATAACAAAGGTCCACTCTTTGGACAGGAATGGGTTGGACTCAGAAATGCAGAGTGACCATATATCGGTTGCACTTTATGGTTCTATACATCTATAGGATATCATCCTGCTGACCTCTGGCTGGAGGAAGGAGAGTGGGTGGAGAGGAGTGGAAAGGAGGCTGTTGGGAGGATGAGACATGTATGGAGCAGAGAGGAAAAGTGTGATGTCACCAGACAAGGAGAGCAGTGGAAGCTGCATATAGGTGGGCATGTAAATTTATACGGGAATGTACATTTTCACTTAGTCATGTTAAATAAAAAAGAAAATAAAAATAAAAAATCCCTCTGGAAACCAAAACCTGAATTGATAATTAAACAGCCTTCTGGACACCTAGTAAGCCCGAGGACATGACATAGGGCTATTAATTTGGATTTCATACCACTGACAGGGAAACCTGCTCTCTTTTGCCATCCACTGCTCTTGGTTGAGTGCTGGCTTTTACAGACCGAAGGTAATTTGCTATTTTAACTTTTTTTTTCTCTGTATTAGCTAGCAGGCAGTGCTGGGACTTGACTAGCAGCTAATCTCAGACACACTGCTGGTGGGGTCAGTGAGCAAAACTGCTGCATTTTGAGAGCCCAGCTTTGGACTCTGTGGATCCCAGCACCTTTGGCCTTTCTGCCTCCGCCATTGAGCAGCCTGTCTGAGGCAAGCAGAGAGCTTGTGCGGGATACCGTCTTGTTCCACCGGGAGGTGGATTACCCATATGGAGGTCTCAGCTAGACATAATTCCTAGGCTAGGAGGTAGTGCCTGCCTGGAGAAGAGTGCTTTTCTGGCAGAGAAACAATATTTTATACAGTGTCGCGTAAGGCTGGGGCCCTGCAGCAGAGGCCAGCAGGGCAGGAGCCTTTCTGTATTTTGAACTAGTTTATAACATCTGGGGTTGGTTATAGAGGTTCTTACTTTGCCAGCTAGGAAGAGGGACCTGTACACCTGAAAACCTGACTGACTTTGGAAGTTATCAGATACCTTCTACTTTTCATTTTAAGACGGCCTAGAGAAACAACTGCAGTCCATCCTCACAGCATCTCTCCCAGCGTTCATTGACTCACATAATGCCCAAAAAGTAACGAACTCTGGATAAAAGCATAACTAAGAAATCACCCATGGCTTCAGAAGGCCCCGAAAAGAAACAACCAAAGAACTTCCCAGATGAAAAAACCTCTCTGAAACTATCGGCTGGTGAATACAAAAGGATTATATAGGGAGCCCTCCTAGACGTTATACAGAATGGTGCAGAGCAAAATGAAAAATTAAGCAAGATATTAGATCTGATGGAATACCAGTACTCTGAAATCCAACAGATCAAGAATAAAATCAAAGAGATAGAAACTTTAATTCAAAGCCAAGAAAACAGAATAGAACAAATGGAAAACAGACTTTCTGATTTAGAAGACTGAACTACTGACTCCAGCATCTATGAGCAGAAATCAGAAAATAGAAACAAGAAAAATGAAGAAGCATTAAGAAGCATGTGGGACTCTATTAAGAGGAACAGTCTACGATTAATTGGAGTTCCTGAACAGGGCGAGACACCTGAGAACACAGAATATTGTTGCTGAGCTGCTGACAGAAAACTTCCCAGAAATTATGAAAGAAGAGAATATAGATATCCAAGATGCATATCGAACACCACTCAATATAGATCTCAAAAGAAAGACTCCAAGACATATTATAATCAAGCTTAACAAATTGAAACATAAGCAGAAACTCTGAAAGACAGCAAGACTCAAAGCAAAGATAACATTCAGAGGGAAACTCTGTAGGCTTTCATAAGATTTCTCAGCAGAAACCATGCTGGCACAGAGACAGTGGCATGACACATTCAAAGCCTTGAAGGAGAAGAACTTCCAACCAGGAAATATATATCTTGCAAAACTGTCTTTGAAATATGAAAATGAAATGACAGAAATTCAGAGACTTTGTAAAAACTTAATCAAAGCTACAAGAAATACTGAAAGAATCTCTTGGCTTAGAAGAACAAAACCACTAACTTTATGTTTTAGAAGCAAATACAGGACACATCACCCAGAAACCTACTTAGTTAGGGAAGGCTCTGAACTCAATCAAAGCTATAGCAGTGAAAGAAATGATCCAGTGATCATATCATGAAAACTATGATGTCATTATATTGAAAAGAGCGATGTACTACAGTCGTTATAGTCCTTCCACATGGAGAGGAAGTTAATAAGTCTGGTAGTAATTAAAATTGGGTTTGTACACAGTTTATCATGGGAGATTATAGGGGAAGCCATAAAGCACAATAGAGATGCAACATATCAAATCAAGAAACATAATATGGGAGTCTCAGCAAACACAAAACCAACCCTGAAAAAGGTGGAAAATCAACTCACAAAGGAGAAAGTACCAGAAAGGATTAATAAGAACAACAGAGAAAACATCAATACAAAAATAAACCTATCACAATGACAACACTAAACACATACCTATCAATAATCACATTGAATGTGAATAGACTGAACGCTGCAGTACAAAGACATTGAGTGATGTCTCAGATCAAAAGACACAACCCATCCATATGTTGCCTACAAGAAACTCACCTTAGGCTTAAAGATACGAACAAACTGAAAATTAAAGGATGGAAGAATATATATCAGGCTAACAATGAACAAATAAGAGGAGGTGTGGCAATCCTAATCTCAGATAAACTAGATTTTAATGTAAAATCCACCATCATGGACGACGATGGACACTACTACTGAAAGGTTCAATACACAAGCAGGGCTTAACAATATTAAATATTTATGCATTGGCACTTGTCTGGCTGGCAATATTAGAGCACCTAAAGAAATCAAAGAAACACTGACTACACTCAAAAAGGAGATAGATCACTCCACAATAATAGTGGGACACTTCAACACTCCACTCTCAATACTGGACAGATCATCTAGAAAAAAGCTCAATAAAGACACAGAAGACCTTATTCTCACAATTAAGCAACTAGACCTCATCGACATATACAGAACTTTCTGTCCATCAGCAGACAGCTAAACCTTCTTCTCAACTGCACATAGGAGATTCTCCAGAATAGACCATGTGTTAGGACATAAAGCAGTTCTCAACAAAATCCATACCATTGAATTAATGCAAAGCATCTTCTCAGATCATAAAGGCATAAAAGTCAAAATTAATAGCAGAAAAAACATAGATAGAAAGTGAAACTCATGGAAACTGAACAATATCTTGCTTAAAAAGCCATGGGTTATAGAAGAAATCAAGGATGAAATAAAAAGAAATTTATGGATTCCAATGAGAATAAAAACACTTCCTACCAGAACCTGTGGGATACAGCCAAAGCAGTGCTCAGAGCTCAGTTTATCTCCATAAATGCACACATCTGGAAGGAAGGAAGGAAGGAAGAAAGAAAACAAATCAAAGGACTAACCCTACAGCTTGAACAAGTAGAGAGAGAACAACAGAGGAACCCCTCAGGCACCAGAAGAAGACAGATCATAAAGATCAGAGCAGAACTAAACGATTTAGAGAATAGAAGAACAATTGAAAAAATTGAAAAGACGAAAAGCTGGTTTTTTGAAAAGATCAACAAAAGTGACAAACCATTGGCTAAACTTCCTAAAGAAAAACAGAAAAGGAAGCAAATAACCCAAATAAGAAATGAGAGGGGAGTTCTCATAACAGATCCAACAGAAATAAAAAATATCCTAACAGAGTACTACAAAAGTCTGTACTCTAACAAATTTGAAAACCTAGAGGAAATGGACAAATTCCTTGATTCATCTCACCTACCCAAATTATCACAACGTGAAGCAGAACAACTTAATAAACCCATCACAAAGGAAGAGATTGAAAATGTCATAAGAAAACTACCAACCAAAAAAAGCCCTGGCCCAGATCACTTCACCGCAGAATTCTACCAACCTTTTAAAGAAGAGTTATCTCCAATACTACTATTTCACAGTATAGAAAGTGATGGAATACTCGCAAATTCATTCTATGAAGCCAGCATAACCCTGGTACCAATGCCAGGTAAAGACCCAACAAAAAAGGAGAACTACAAACCAATATCACTCATGAACCTAGATGCAATAATCTTCAACAAAATTCTTGCCAACAGAATACAACAACATATCCAAAAAATAATCCATCATGACCAAGTTGGATTCACTCAGGGATGCAAGGCTGGTTCAAAATCAGTAAAACAATTAATGTGATCAACCACATAAATAATACCAGAAACAAGAATCACCTGATTTTGTCTATTGATGCAGAAAAGGCATTTGATAAAGGCCAACACCCATTCGTGCTAAAAACTCTCAGCAAAATAGGCAAGACAGTAAGTTCCTCAGTGCAATAGGGACATTTATACAAAGCCTACATCATCCTGGAGAGAGACTGAAACAATTTCCCTTGAGAACAGGAACTAGACAGGGATGCCCACTCTCACCTCTCCTATTCAACATTGTACTAGAAGTTCTAGCCAGAGCAATTAGACAAGAACAAGAAATAAAGGGCATCTACATTAGCAAAGAAGAAGTCAAAATCTCCCTATTTGCAGATAATATGATTGTACATGGAGAGAATCCCAAAGAATCCATAAGTAAACTACTCACACTGATAGAAGAGTTCAGCAAGGTCTCAGGACACAAGGTAAGCGTAAGTAAATCAGTAGGATTCCTTTATACCAACAATGAGATTGTTAATGAAGAAATCACCAAATCAATACATACCATTTACTATAGCCAATAAGAAGATAAAGTACCTAGGAATTAATCTAACCAGGGAAATAACAGACCTTCACAAAGAGAACTACAAGCCCTTACGACAGGAAACTAAGAGAGACTTAGATTAATGGAGAAACATACCCTGCTCATGGATAGGAAGACTTAACATTGTGAAAATCTCTGTTTTACCCAAAGCAATCTACTTATATAATGCAATCCCAATACAAATTCCAGTGACATTTTTTAATGACATGGAGAAACAAG
This sequence comes from Heterohyrax brucei, assembly GCA_028571685.1. NCBI lineage: Eukaryota > Metazoa > Chordata > Mammalia > Hyracoidea > Procaviidae > Heterohyrax > Heterohyrax brucei. Next base: position 18,081,799 of record CM053166.1, on the reverse strand, counting down.
TCACCAACTTTGTTTGGAAAGGGAAGAAGCCTGGATAAGTAAAGCACTACTGAAGAAGAATACACTGGGAGGCCTCTCACCACCCAACTTTAGAACGTATTACACTGTCACAGTAATCAAAACAGCCTGGTACTGGTACAAAAAGAGACAGATCAATGGAACAGAATTGAGATCCCAGAGATGACACCATCTTCTTATGAAGAGTTGATATTTGACAAAGGCCCTAAGACATTAAACTGGGGTAAAAACAATCTCTTCAACAAATGGTGCTGGCAGAATTGGATATCCATCTGCAATAAACTGAAACAAGACCCATATCTTACACCTCATACAAAAACCAACTCAAACTGGATAAAAGACCTAAGTATCAAATCTAAAATGATAAAGCTCATCCAAGAAAAAGTAGGAACAACAATGGAAGCTTTAATACACAATGTAGACAGTATTCAAAATCTGTCAAACAAACCACAAACAACAGAAGAAAAAATAGATGAGTGGGAACTACTAAGAATCAAACGCTGTTGCTCATCCAAAGATTGTATTAATAGAATTAAAAGGCCACCTACAGAATGGGAAAAAATATTTTGCAACTATATGTCAGACCAACACCTGATCTCCATAATCTGTAAGGTACTACCAAATATCAATAAGAAAAAAGATAAAAAATCCAATTAAGTGATAGGCAAAAGAGATGGACAGACACTTCTCTAAAGAGGAGATCCGGGCAGCTAAAAAACACGTGCTGGCATGTTTACAATCTCTAGTTATTAAAGAAATTCAAATCAAAACTACAATGAGATACCATCTCACCCCAACAAGGTTGGCCATGATCCAAAAAACACAAAACAACAATTGCTGGAGAGACTGTGGAGAAATTGGACCTCTCCTACACTGCTGGTGGGATTGCAAAATGGTGCAACCTCTTTGGAAAGGAATCTGGTGCTTCCTTAAAAAGCTGGATATAGCTATACTATTTGACCCAGTAATTCCACTTCTCAGAATGTATCCGACAGAATCAAGGCCATTCACTCCAACTGACACATGCACACAAATGTTCATTGCAGCACAGTCCACAATAGCAAAAACGTGGAATCAACCCAGATTCCCAACAACAGAGGAATGGAGAGGTAAACTATGGTAAATGGAACACTATGCAATGATAAAGAACAATGATGATTTTAGGAAACATCTAATAACTTGGTTTCAATTGGAGGACATTATACTGAGTGAAAGTAGTGAGTGCGAAAAGGACAAATATTGCATGAAACCTCTACAATAAGAACTTTAAAACAGACTCATGCATAGAAGCAACAACTCTCTGAAGGCTGAAAAGGTGGGAAGGGAGGGAGTGCGAGAGGGGAAGGGTTTAGATTAGACAGTTCACAGAAATTTGGTTGGGTGAAATCTGTGACAGCATACATTAGAAAGAAGATCAATATTAATTGGACTTCAACATAACATGATTTACTCCTCCCATCTTAACCCGACATTGCAATGGCAGAGTAGCTGGGGCGGGGGGCTGGGGACCATGCTCTTAGGGGAAATCAAGGCCAAATTGGCATAACTAGCATTTTTCTAAGAGAGCCTTCTGCACCTCACATTGGTGAGTGGCGTCTGGGATGTTAAGAGCTGCCAAGCTGCCATCTGAGGGTACAGCAAATGGTCCCAACTCAGCAGGAACAGATGATCACCAAGGACCAAAATGACATGGGGGAAAGAGAATCCAGAAGAAAGAGCAACTACATCGACTTGTGACTGGAAGAACTGGATGGTGCCCAACCACCACCAGTGACAGCCGTGATGGAGCTCACAAAGTTCAGTCTCACTGGCAACACAATAATAAAAAGGCGTACACCCAGAGATCTCCACTAAAAGACTGCAACTGACGGTCCGGGGGCCTGGGAGTTCCCCTGGGAGTAAGGATCCTGGCCCTGATGCTGCCCTTGTCCATAAATCATAATGGAGGTCAACTCTTCAGACAGGAATGGATTGGACTTGGTGACAAAGAGCAACTATATCATGTGTGCACTTTGTTTCTGTGCATCCATAGGATGTCATCCTGCTGACCTGTTACTGGAGGTGGGGGAGTGAGTGAAGAGGAGGGGATAGGAGATTGCTGGGAGGATAAGATATGTATACAGCAGAGAGGAAGAGTGTGCTGTCACTGGGCAGGGAGAGCAGTGGGAGCTGCATATATGTGCACATGCAAATTTATATGGGAATGTACATTTTTCACTCAACCATAATAATAAATAAGAAAAGTAAAGATGTTATCTTAAGACTAAGGTGTGCCTGACTCTAGCCATGGTATTTTCGGATGCAGCATATGCATGCAAAAGCTGGACAATGGACGAGGAAGACAGAAGAAGAATTGATGCCTTTGAATTGTGGTGCTGGAGAAGAATATTGAATGTACCGTGGACTGCCAAAAGAACAAATGGATCTGTTCTGGAACAGTGGTCCTTGGAAGCCAAGATGGCAAGACTGCTTCTTACATACATTAGACATGTTGTCAGGAGGGATCAGTCCCTGGAGAAGGACATCATGGTGGGTAGAGTGGAGGGTCAGCGATAAAGAAGAAGACTCTTGACAAAAATGGATTGACACAGTGTCTGTAGCGATGGCCTTAAGCATAAAAGCAATTGTTGCCATCGTGCAAGACCAGGCAGTGTTGCGTTCTGTTGTGCATTAAGTACAGTCGCTATGAGTCGGAACTGACTCGATGACACCTAACAACAACAACCTGACAACAGGCAACGTTGAAGAGTAATGACAAATCTGCAAAACATCTCACAACGTGGATGAATTTGGAAGACACTATGCTGAGTGTAATCAGTCAATTACTAAAAGATAGACATTGTATGAGACCCCCATTGCAAGAAAAGATTTACAGAGAAAAAAAAAATTCTTTTATGATTCCCAGGGAAGGGAAAGTCAGTTACTAAATAGAAGATAAGTGGTAATATTGGTGAGTGGAAAGGCAATATGCTATATGAGGGAAATCAGTGCAGCAAGACAAAGGCAAAAGACACTGAGAAGAACACAAGAATAAATAGGGCAACTACAGCAGTTATTATAAACAATCCTGCAGCAACATTATTAACAAACAACAGCTCATGAAGGGATACATGGGAAGATGTAAGGGAACACATCCACCTGCAGATATAGGTTAGCTTGTCAATATCTCTACATACGTTTATATGTAGATGTTGCACATATAATAATATAGACAATAGAACATACAAGTCATGGAGACTTCTTATACACAGCCAAACACCCCCTGGGAGAGAGACACTAGGCTTGAAGGCTAAAGACCAGAGCCTGAGGTGACATCTACTCAGCTGGCATAACATAGTGCATGGAAACAGCATCCTACATCCTACTTTAATGGGTAGCATCTGGGGCCTTAAAGGCTTTCCAGCAGCCATCTAAAATACAGTTAATGGTCTCCTTCCATCTGGAGTGAGCCAAGCCTGAATGAAGGAGAGTAAATAAAACCAAAGGCTCAAAGAAGCAATTAGTCCCAAGGACTAATGGACCACATGCAGGACAGCCTGCCCAGACCAAAGACTGAGAGCCCTAGATAGTACCCGACCACCAACCGCTCTGACGCGCATTACAATAGACGGTCCCAGGCAGAGTGGGAGAAGAATGTCAAGAGAGGAGGAACCCCTCAGACTACAGCCCTAAGCCACCTATCTGACTCGGAACTGCAGCCGTTCCCAGAAACTACCTTCCAGCCAAGCCATAGATGTACCTATAAAACAAACAAATAACACCTGAAAAGAATGTCCTCCATAGAACAATGTATGTGAGTCCAAAAGGGCAGTATTTTACCAAAAGCAAAGATGAGAAGGCAGGAAGGGGTAGGAAAGGCAGACCAAAGGCAATGGGGAACTCAGGGCAGAAATGAGGAGAGTGTTGACACAGTGTAGGGATTGCAATCAATCTTATGTAACAGTTTGTGTACAATTCGTGGAATAGGAAACTAATTTGATCGGGAAGCTTTGACCTGAAACACAATAAACTGTTAATTAAATAAACTGTGTTCAGACACTGTGGTTTGGGTTGGGTATTACTATATTATGGCCATGCAAAGAGGAAGAAATCCTGCAGTGGCAGTGTTTCAGGATTCCAAAATAATATTCTTCCAATCAGGAACCAAGATGGAATTTCACAACTAAAATAGTGGATCATCACTTAGGTGGATCTCACATTGAAAATCTGCTTGTTCTATCTGCCATGCAAAAGAATTTTTTTACTATGAATACTGGATGTCTGTTGTAACAGTTCTTTTGATCATTACAATATTCTGCAAAGTAACACAATTTTTTCAAAAGCCATCTAGAAAATATTCACATTAAAGACAAAATGAGCAAGTATAGCAAATAAACAAACAAATGGATATTCATTTAAATGTGACTAATCTCTCCAGCATCTTCAGGTTTAGACAAATATTAATCTTTTTTGGAGGGGGAGGTTGAGTCCTGAGGCATTTATAAGAACTTGGAATCTGACAGAGACAATAGAGAATTTCAAAATTGGTAATGACAGGCAGCAGTTGAAGGGTAGAAAGAAGAGGGGCACAGGGGCCCAGAATTAAAGAGCCGGATTTGACAGTTGTCCCCGGGGTTCCCACACTGACATAGAGACGCATTGTCACTGAATAGGGAAAAAACATAAATAATTACAGCGCAGGGGGGATTTTTTTTTTCTACAGTGTTAAATTGCCTAATTTAGCTAATTAAATGTTCAAGATTTCCTCGCCTCTGGTGTGGGACTTCCTCCAATGGGAGATGCTCAAGCTTCCTCTAGTTATTCATTTGACACATACATAGTGAGCGTGTGCTTCCTACCGTGTTCTGCACTGCATCCTGCATGAAATCTACACTGTAATTTTTTTTTAGCAGCAGGGACATGGTTCTCATTAAGCATTTCTTCGGAAGGAAAGTTTTGGTGACTCCTTGACCTATCGGAAAGATGAAGATTGATAGGAGGGAGAAATGAAACTACATTTTATAGAATATATCATGTAAGACTTAAAGAATGTGTCATGGAAGGCATCATAACAGGCTTAAGAGTAGCTGTTGTGAGTAGCTTGACCAAGGTCTCTCACAGCTCGCTAATAAGGGATGTGTATCCAAGGAAGCCTAAACCTGGGATGTTTTATTCTGCTGCATAAGATGCCTCATCAGGAGTGTCGGTATCTAGTCACTCTACAAATGTTTATCAAGTATCTACTATGTGACAAGCACTATTCTAAGTGCATTGTTGTTGATAGTTGCCACTGAGGCAGCTCCAACTCACAGCAACCTTATGTGTAATAGGAAGAGATGTTGTCTGGTCTGATGCCATCTTCATGACTGTTGGTATATTTGAGACTTTTGTTTGGGCTATTATATCAATCCATTTCATCCAAGGGTTCCTTCACTTCCCTTGGCCCTCTGCTTTACCAACCACAATGTCCTTTTATAGTGATTGGTGTTTTCTGATGACATGTCCAAAGTAAGCAAAACAAAGTCTCACCATCGTGTCTTCTAAGCAGCATTCTGGTTGAATTTCTTTGTTCGTTCTTCCAGCAATCCACTGTATATTCAAAATTCTTTGCCAGCACTGCAGTTTAAAGGCATCAGTTCTTTTGTCTACCTTTTTCATTCTCCAGCTTTTGTATGCATATGAGGTTATTGAGAAGACAAACTATGATGGCTTGAAATAGGCACACCTTAGCCTTAAGTGCATTGTGATATTCTAGTTATACCTGGGATACAGCTTTCAAATCTTATTTATTCTGTTTATTTTCACTATTATATTGGTAATTTTTATTACATTAGTCAAAGTAGAAATAGGCAGTAGCACAAGGAATCCGTATTTCTACCAAACATTGTGAGTGGAATGCTAATTATAAAAAATGCTTATAGGTGCCAGTGTGATTTGTAAAACACAAGTGATTTATGAGTATACCTGAATTCATAAAAAGGAGCCTTTTGTGTTTGCAACTATGTTTTCAATTAGTGGATACTAAATATACAATTGCTTCATTTGGGGCCAAGCCAAGCCAAGTGTCGAGTGCGATCCGACTCATGGCAACCCTAGGGGCCAGACAGAGACATAGCATATTTTGATATTAAAAGGAAGGTCCACAAACACAAAAAGAATAGAAATCACTGGTCCATGATAGGGTAAAATTAACATTTTGTTATTATCATTAGATGTAAAAAAGAACAAAATAAAATGCCTTATCAGTAAATTACTACATGTTTATTAAATGAGATATAATATTTTGAAACTTGGAAGATATAGTAAAGATAATAACAGAAGATTAGTAATCAAGGAAAATTAAAATCTGTAAAGATACTGGTTGAAGAGGCAAGGAAAAACATCATGAAAATATCAAGTTACTTTGAAGACATGGCAAAAGTTAGCATTCTAGGTTTTGAAGCTACATTGTGCAGTTTCCTGTGTAGTCTCCTCATCTTCCCATTACTGCCCTCCCCAAGAATCCTTGGCAACCCTTCCCTTTCACAGTCCTGCAGACATCAAAGAAGCTGCGTGTGAAGTAGCTTTGTTATATTTTTTCCTGTATGCAGGAAATGCCAATTCAATACCCCTCTTCCATCTGAGATACAGAGGACAGAGTTCAAGGGCTTCAGAGTTAAGGATGAGGAGACTTCTAGTAAAACCCTCTCTGGGCACCCTGTCCCTTATCTGTAAAAGGTGATGAACAATTTGTGTGCTGCTTATGTCTGAGGCTTATTTTGATGATTCTTGAAAAGAGAATGTAGAAGAGATTTGAAGACTGTAAACATTATGTAAAAGCAAGGTTGTATTAATAAAGGCAATCTATTGTCCCCAAAGGAGCCCTGGTGGCCCAGTGGTTAAGTGCTCAGCTTGTAACCCAAAAGTTGGCAGTTAGAATCCACCAGCTACTCTTTGGAAATACTATGGGGCAGTTCTACTCTGTTCTGTAGGGTCTCTATGAGTTGGAATTACTCTTTGGAAATACTATGGAGCAGTTCTACTCTGTTCTGTAGGGTCTCTATGAGTTGGAAAGACAATGAATTTTTTGTCATCCAAAAATGGTTATAGATAATGCGCATTTTCCTTTCAGTGTGTTAAAGTTTTCTTTTTTTAGTTTTCTTACGTGGTTTATATTTCTGTGGTTCTTGTTGCCAGAGCTAAGTACAAATTGACATTTATGTACTTCCATATACGTACTAATATATATGTAGCTCTTACATAAAACCTGTGGGAACAATTACGTGTTGTAATTCAGATTTTATTGAGGTAACACTGTAACGTACAATTTATTACACATTACTGTTAGTAGAGCTTGGGGAAGACCCTGTAATCAGAGACATTAATATTTCTTTGGCAAACAGTATGAATATTCACACTAAATGGGATATTTAGAGACTATAATTAGCCTCTCATCAGTTCAGGACAGGATTTGTTGCCAAATGAGCCATGGAAAACCTTTTGGTTTTCAGAGCTTTGGGGAATTTAGGAAGCGTAAGTAAGGGATTTGGGGCCTGTACATTTTCAGAAGTGCAATATATTTATTTTTCATATTAAGTCTGCTTTTTCTCCTTAATCTCAGATTCTGTATGGTTATTCCTGTACCTTTATTAGGTGGCATTTCCCTCCCCACCACCCTCTGTTTGGGGAGAAGCTGCTTTTCCTCTCTGGCCCACAGGGAAGGATACTAGGCAGCCATGGACATACACGTGACCCTACTCTCATGATGACAATTTATTTGTCCAGGGTGAACACATGGCCTAAGCTAACCTAATCACAGTCCCTTCCCTGACCCTGTCCTTTATCACAGCTGATGAAAACAGAGGTGGTTTACTGTCCTGAGGTGGGCAGTCCTTTCCTCTGGAAATGTGGAGTTGGGACGGAAGGAAAGAAAGAGAGAACAGACTTCCTCCAGGTGACAGGGATGATACAACATGAGCACCCTGATACCACCAACAGCCAAGCTGTCTCATCTGTGTGGCTAAGAGACAAGGAAAAATGTGAAAGAATAGAACAAATCAGATCTGATTTAGATAGAGAGAAAAGTCCTTTCCAGCCTTCCAGTCCATTTTGGACATCCAGGTGCACATCAAATTTTAGAGTCAACAAAATATTTTGGTTGCTTTAAAATAGACATTACTTTTCAAAATAAACTTTCTCATTATAGGACACTTTTACATTTATAGAAACGTTTCCAAGATAGCATAGCTTTCTTACATCACACACCCAGTTCTCCCTGATCTTAACATCTTATATTGTATCAAAAAAACAAAAAAACACCACTGCCATCAAGTTAATTCCAACACATAATGACCCTATAGACAAAGAAGAATTGCCCCATAGAGTATCCAAGGAGTGTGTGGTGGATTTGAACCTGCCAACCTTCTGGTTAACAATGGTAGCACTTAACCACTACACTACCAGAGTTTCCAGCATCCTACATTGGAACAGTGTATTAAGGTATCAGGTACTAATGTTGGTTCATTAGGTGTGATAAACAAAACATCTCACATTGGAATGGTATATTTATCACACCTAATCAACCAGTATTGATACTTGCTTAGAAGTATAAGTGCTACAAGCTTACCAAAAATGATACTGGAAGTAGTCCCATTAAAAAAAAAAAAAAAAAAAGTCCTTAATTTTGTAAATTTACAGATTTTTGTTCCTGTCAATATTTGCCCAGAAGAGCTGAAAAAATTTTTTAAATTTTTTATTGCAATTAACAGAAAGTTTACAATCCAAGTCAAATTTTCCATATAAAACCCTGAGTATCCACCTCTCTGCAAGCTTATCTGCTTTCCTTCACCCTGTAACAGCACAGATGTCCTTACCACTCTTTACTTCCAATATCCATTCACCCAATACTTGTCACCTCCTCTCCACCCTCTCCTCTCCCCTCTAAAAATAGACCAGTTAGACAGCCTCATATCTATATTAAACCATAAGTACACATACCGCCTGCATCACTCTCTCCTCTTAGTCCAGTCCAGTCTTTCTCTGAAGCATTTGATACCTTAGTTTTTATCTTATTTCTTTGTTCCAGGACCCCCTTCAAAATACCACATTACATTTAGTAATCATCTCCTTGGACTCCCCTTAGCTGTGACACATTCTTAGGCTTTCCTTGCTTTTGATGGCCTTGACAGTTTTGAGGAATAGTGGGCAGGGATTGTGTAGAATGCCCCTCCATAATTGTGGTTTGTGTGGGTTTTTTTCCCTCATAATTAGATTTGGGTTATGGGTTTCGAGGAGGAAGGCCATGGAGACATAGTGCATTTCTTATCACATCAAATTCAGGGAGCATGCTATCAGCCTGACTTCTCATTTCTCACTTATTGACCATCTGACCTGCCTGATGTAGTGTTTATCAGGTTTCTCTACTGTGAAGTTACTAATTTTTCATCCTTTACATGTGTCCTCTTTGGAAGAAGATCACTTGATGCAACCCACACTCAAGAAGTGGTGAAGAGCTACAGCTGGCAACCAAGAGGTCCACAGTTCGAAGCCACCAACTGCCCTTCAGAAACACTATGGGGGCAGTGCTACTCTGTCCTGTAGAGTCACTATGAGTCAGAATCAACATGAGAGCAATGGGATCCATGAGGATTGAGATTCTACAGAAAGTATCTGGAATTCTTCTGCATGGGAGATCTCTCTATTTTCCTTCAATTAGTTATTTATTCTATCTTTTTTTTTTAGTATGACTGAGTGAAAATGTACATTCCCATATAAATTTACACGCCCACCTATAAGCAGCTTCCACTGCTTTTCCTGCCTGGTGACAGCACACTGTTCCTCTCTGCTCCATACATGTCTCATCCTCTCCAACAGTCTCCTTTCCCCTCCTCTCCACCCACTCTCCTTCCTCCAGCCAGGGGTCAGCAGGATGATATCCTATAGATGCATGGAACCATAAAGTGCATCCAATATATGGTCACTCCGCATCACCAAGTCCAATCCATTTGTGTCTGAAGAGTGGGCCTTCATTATGATTTATGGGCAAGGGCAGCATCAGGGCCAGGGGCCATGCTCCCAGGGGAACGCCGAAGCTCCTGGACCATCAATTGCGGTCTTTTAGTGGAGATCTCAGGGTGCGCCCCTTTTTATTCTTGTGTTGCCAGTGAGACTCAACTTAGTGAGCTCCCTTAGTGAGCTATCACTGGTGGTGGCCAGGCACTGTCCGGTTCTTCTGGTCCCAAGTCTATGTAGGCACTGACTCATGTTAGCAGTATGGATTCATGGATGTTTATTTTATGATTTCGATTACAGTTCAACACTACCTTATTTGTTTTGTTGCTCCAATTGTTGGAGCTTTGACCTTTGGGAGTTCTTTCCATTGTCTTCTGTGTACCATTAACATCCTTCCATCTTTATGGGATTTTTTGTTTGGACGCAATCTCAGGAAGGCCAGGAAAGAGCTGCAACAGTAATTGTACTTGGGCACAAGGCAGAGCATTTCTTTGCTCTCAGTTCAAACATCAGTGATTGGATCTTAGGATGTCAGGATGAGAGATGTACTCAAAACTCTTCCCTGGGAATTGTTTATAGCAAAGATAACGTCAAGATGCATTCTACGTGACTTATTAAATTCATACGAAAAGCACATTCACAGTTCATCAGAAGTACTTAAACACTATGACAAAAGTTTGCCTTGTTTTCTCATATTTTGAAGTGTACATCACAGCCTTATACAATCCATTTTCTTTTGAGTTCTGAAGTGGCACAGACTTCAGCCTTCATATTTCTCTGATGTGCTTATTTGGTGACATTTACTAACAAAAGAGCGTCCTTACTCATAAGCTGCCACCTACATATTCTCACAGACACACAGGTGTTATATAAACAGATCTGCTGGTGGATGGTGTCACTGCTTCTAGAAAACCTTCATTAAGTGGTTCTCGGCTTCTTCTTGTCACAGCCACACATGTGCAGTCAGATTCCATTTTTGCTGTCTGTCTTCACTTTCTCAGTGGACATGACAACACTGATTTATAATTGTACAGTGATTTACTCTCGTTGCAATTCAGAAGGTTCATCTAAATGCTAACCATTTGGTGTTTTTTTTTGAAGAACTGTTCAAAAATGATGTCCTTGTGAAATCCTATACATTTTACAAAATAATTTCTATGGAGATATAATAATTCCAGGAGGAATTGAAAATCTTTCTCAGCTTTCCTGTCTTCTCGGGTTAAACTTGCCATAGGCATTTTTGTCTGCTGCTACATAATTAAAAGAACACATAAGCTTTTCACTCATTTCCTAAGCTTTATTATTCATTTTAATATTACACTCATTGGATTGTAACACATTTAAATTATTTATTCCAAATTCCATGCTAAAAAATGTATTCCGACATAAAGATTAATTCACTTAATTAACCCTCTGATTAAAAAATAAAACCCCTGTACTTATCTATGTGGATTTTGACTGCAGAGAATTGTAACTTACAGGCCATATTTCAAGTGGCTATAGATTATGGACAATCAACATTATGGGGAATTAAAGGCATTAACTCATGCACAGTTGCATGGGCATTAATGTCACACTGCTAGACCTCTTACAAAAGCTGTTGTTAAAAAAATAAAGGTTCTGCTGTTAAGGTGAGTGAACATTTCCACTCCTTGTCAATCATTTTGTCTTAAAACTATTTCTGCAGGGCCCCTGTGGCTATTCAGTGAGCCCAAATGGTTGGGGCTGAAATGAATGGTTTCATTTATTAACCCCACAAGTATTTTTGCTCTGCTCCAGAGTCCCATCTCTGTGCTAGAAACAGTGAGGACTCACAGATGAGTGATGCATAATCACTCCCTAAAGCTGAGAATTATCTGGTAGAGGGACAAAGTGAAGTGCAAAAATAACTGTAATATAAGGCAGAATGTGGTAAAGGGTCAGAGAGCAATGAACAAGTCTAGAGGAGGGAGAATTAGCTCTTCCGGAGGGAACACAAAGTCCTCACATATCCTTATTTTTCTCCCTCACTCCTGAATATAACCACCAATTCAGCTAAACAGGACTACTACTTCCCAAAAATCTTCAGTGCTTACTCAACTCTGATTTATTTTAGGCTTTCCCTTGTCATTTCTGATTATACTTAATTCTATCTAATCTTAATATATCAACTCAAATATTGCCACCTCCATTAAATCATTCTTTGTCTTTATAGATGAGATTCTAAGACATGAATCTCCCTTCTTTGATAGCTCATAGCACTTATTTCTAGTCACTTTTTGATATATACATTATTCTATGTTTGTACTTCTCTGGTTCTGCCTATTAGATCAAGAATTTTATTATAACAGTGACATGCCCATTCATTTATGTATTGTCTATGACTGCCTTTTCACTGCCCTGCAGAGTTGAGAATTGGTGATGAAGACCTTTTGGCTTGAATCCCTAAAATATTAATATTTTGCAGAAAAATGTTTGTTAACTCTTGTACTAGATCATAAATTCCTCAAGCACACAGATGGTCTACTTATCTTTTGATCAATTTAAGGCCTAACGTAATAGATTCACCTCAAATATTTATTGAACCAGATTGAGTATGTGGTTAAACCAAGTATGTTATTTAGTGACCCTATCCATGCAGGTAGGGAGAGCTATTAGGAGAAACTGACATGTGAAGAAGAAGAAGGTTGGATGAGAGATAAGCTCCCTGCCCCCTAAGTATTTCGGAGTTCATTATAGAAAGTGAGATAAGAATTATGAAGTCCAAATACCTTGGAACATATCATTTTGAAACAAATCTTTTGATGAAATATTTTGTAGAGCAAAACTAATCCCCCATTAGGAAATTAGTATCTGTGCCCATAAAATCAAAGCCAAACCCACTGCCATCAAGTCAATTCCAACCCATAGTGACCCTATAAGACAGACTAGAATAGCTCCATAGAATTTACAAGGAGCGCCTGGTAGATTTGGGCTGCCAACCTTTTGGTTAGCAGACATAGCACTTAAGCACTACACCACCAGGGTTCCCATCTGTGCCCATACATATCAATTATTAATTCCTTTATAAAACATTTGTTCTCAGTCTCAGCATTCAGACTCTGAACACTTCACTGGTTAGAATAACTGTACTCTTAATGTTTTGGTAGTTCTGATATTACTTCAATTATTAAATTATTACAACCAATTCAGTTACATTCATGTCAGATTTCAAAGATATATCAAAGATCCAAAAACATGGTAGTGACTTATGCTTAAGGCCAAAAGGGAGTAACAGAAGTAACCCTCCCTCCAGAATCAAATAAAACTGGGCAAAATATGTGAAAAATGGTTCTCAGAGCATTAGACAACAGGCAAAAATTTATGGTGATCTCTGAGAGATGGGAAAGGTCAGCCCTGTTATCGTTCTAGAAACCCTGGTGGTGTAGTGGTGAAGTGTTATGGCTGCTAACCAAAAGGTCGCAGTTCAAATCCACCAGGTGCTCCTTGGAAACTATGGGGCAGTTTGAGTCAGAATGAACTCAATGGCAGTGAGTGGAGTTTGTTGTTGTTACAGCTTACTGCCTTAAAAGCATATTCAAGCCATGATGTACAGAAAAGAACGTAAGCATAGCCCAGTAAACTCCAAGAATTGAAGAGTTGGAGCTACAGACCCGGGCAGTGCACAGAAACCATAATTCACAGGGTAGAGTGCCAGCAGTGAGAGTTGCAGAGCTCAGTAATTTCTATAGACATAATAATAAACAGATTTATATATATCCAACACCTAACAAGGTGAAATTCACAATGTTTGGCATCTAATAAAAAATAACCTGTCATGCAAAGAAGCAAGAAAATAAGACACAATTAGGAGAAAAATTGAAACTAATCCAGAAGTGACATTGATATTAGAATTAGTAGACGAGGACTCTGCAGTAGTTTTTACTGTGTGTTCAGAAAACTAGAGAAAAGACTGAACATGTTAAGGAGTGACATGGAATGTGTGCGTGTGTGTGTGTGTGTGTGTATGTGTATATATATATATTGAGTCGGGCCTGACTCATAGCGACCCTAGAGGTCAGAGGAGAACTGCCCAATAGAGTTTCCAAGGAGCACCTGGCAGATCTGAATTGCATACTGTTTGGTTAGCAGATGTAGCACTTACCCCACTATGCCACCAGGGTTTCCATATATATATTTATACCTTATATATATATATATATATATATGTATGCATGTATATTTTAAAAGACTCAAGTTAGACACCTAGAGATGAAAACTATAATGTTTGTGATGAAAAATGCAACAGGTTTGGTTAGGATTAATGGCAGTAGAAAATATTAATGAATTTGGAAATGTGACAATAGAAATTAAAATGAAACACATGGAGAAAAAAGATTACAAAAAAATTGGTCTTAGTGAGCTCTGGAACAGTAGTCTACACATGTAATTTAAGGCTCTGAAGGAGAGGAGTAAAGCCTGGTGGCATAATGGTTAAGTGCTATGTCTGCTAGCCAAAATGTCAGCAGTTCAAATCTGCCAGGTACTCCTTGGAAGCTGTATGGAGCAGTTATACTCTGTCCTATAGGGTCACTATGAGTTGGAATCAACTCAATAGCAGTGGGTTGGTTTGGGTTTAGAAGGAGAGGAGACCAAGGGGAGAGGGTACAGAAAAATTATTGGAAAAAGTAATACACAGAAATTTTCCAAATTTTATAGAAACTATAAATCCACAAATCCAGAAACCTTGATGAACCCCAAGCACAAGAAACTTAGAAGAGAAAAGAAATGTTTTTTAAACTACATTGAAGCACAGCATAATCAAGTTCCTCAAAACCAGGGATAAAATACCTGTGTGTTTATTGAGCTTTTTTCTGGATGATCTGTCCATTACTGACAGTGGAGTGTTGAAGTCTCCAGCTATTATTGTGGAGTGATCTATCTCATTTTTCAATGTTGTCAGCGTTTGTTTGATGTATTTAGGTGCTGTGGTATTGGATGCATAAATATTTAATATTGTTATGTCCTGCTTCTGCATTGAACCTTTCAGTGATAAATAGTGACCATCCTTGTCCATGATGGTGGAGCTTACATTATAATCTATTTTATCTGACATTAGTGTTGGTACTGTTGCTCTTTTTTGTGTGTATTTTTCTATCCTTTGATTTTTAGTTTGTTCATATCTTTGAGTCTAATGTGTATTTCTTGTAGGTAACATATAGACAGATAGTGTCTTTTGATCCAGGCTGTCACTCTCTGTCTCTTTATTGAAGCATTCAGACGATTTACATTCAGTGTAATTGTTGATAGGTATGTGTTTAGTGCTATCATTTTGATGCCTCTATTTTTGTGTTGTTAATGTTTTTGTTGCTTCTCAATATTCTGTTCTGGGTATTTTTTCTTTATGGGCTTTTCATCTTCTTCAGTGTTTGTTTTATATTTGTTGAGACTCCTGTAGTACAGTAACATGGGTAAAAATAAAATACATGACAACAGTAACATAAAAGTAAGAGAGAAGAAATGGAAATTTATAGAGTTCTTATACTGCATGAGAATGATACAATATTAGTTGATGGAAGATTCTGATGAGTTAAACATATATACTATAAAATCAAAAGCAATCACAAAAGTAACACAAAGTGAGTTATGAATACTAAGCCAACAAAGAATATAAACTATAATAATAATTATACCATAGCCAAAGAAAACCCTGGTGGTGCAGTGGTTAAGTGCTATGGCTGCTAACCAAAAGGTTGAGAGTTCAAAGCCACCAGGCACTGCTTGGAAACTCTACAGAGCAGTCTACTCTGTAGGGTTGCTATGAGTCAGAATTGATTCAGTGACAATGGATTTGCATTTATTGTATTCAAAGGAAGATAGAAAAGTAGAAAAAGTTTACCAGTGATAGATGGGACAAGTAAAAAGATGGAACTAATAGCAAGATGGTATATTCAAATTTAATCATATCAAGAATCATATGAAATATAAATGGCCTAAACACCTCCACTGAAAAACTCACAGGTGAGGTTTCCTGACACTACAAATCCACATGGTCATGAAACCACAGGTTCGCCTGTCATAAAACTGGGGCTGCAGTTACTCTCTCCTGTTGATGCCCATCACAAGTGATAGGCTCTCCCACTATTTGTCTGGTTCAGATGAGCACTACTCTATTTTCTGTGTTCCAGTGGCAGTCCTGAATGACAAAGTATGTTTCAGCCTCCAGGACACTATCCACTGATCCATGATTTACAAATCTGTGCTTCTTGTTCTCCCAGTGTTTTGTAGAGGGAGGCTTTCCATTGTTTCTCACAGACTTTCTTCCTTAGTACTCATGTCCAAGTAACAGACATTAGGTTGTACTCAAAATATCTCTTTCTTCCAACCCTGAGTTGTGGTCCTTGCCTCCAGCCTGTGAACCCTCATTTTGTCTTCCCTTAGAATGACTTTTCCTCCAGTAGCTGACTTTGATTCTGTTTCTGTTTTCACTGATTTCTTACAATAGTCATTTACTGTGTCTTGTCAATTCTACTCCCAACATTAATCTCAAATCCACCCACCTTTCTTCATTCCCACAGCCAATATCTTGTCCAAACCATCTCTCCCTTGTTACTGCTATAGATCCCCAACAAGTCTCTGCATCCACACTGGCCCCTCTAAAATCTCACTCCATTTGTAGGGGTCTTCATGATCCCTTGAAAAAGATAAATCCAGTCATGTTATAAGCCTATGACAAGAATGCTAATACTCCTTTCAATACTACGATGTGACCTGAGCGTCCTTGTCTTTTGTTCTCTACCTCTGGTCATGTTGTCTTTCTAATTCTACAAAGTTTCCTGGCTCATTCCAGCTTCAACTCCTGCTTTGCCACCTTCTTCTAGGCTCCATTTGCTCAGACTTCATGTCCCACTGAGACTTCATGTCCTTGGGAAATGTCTTCTCTGACTCCTGGACAAGTACCAGTTGCCTTGTTTGTTACCTGTTACCCAGTAGCACCCAGAATTACTTTTCAGTAAACATCATCTGCTAATTATGAGCTCAATATTTGCCTCTCCAGTATAGTAATTCATTATATCTAAGATGTCAGTGACTGTACGATGGACCATTACTTTACACACTGAAAAAGAAAAGTCTCAAATTAAACTCCAATTTCCTTTATTTTTATGATACACCCAAACTCAGAGATGTGAAAATATGAAAAAACATGTCCTAGAATCCAGGATATACTGTAAATATTAAACGAAGGGAGTCTTCTTTGCCTCGTATAAGTAAACGTCCTAAGCAAGCCCACCTAGCAATCCCTTGACATGCCTGGAACATTACCACATCCTATGATAAATTTATAGCCTAGGTTGTCAAACTACAATCCCCCTCACTACACTTGGAACATTGAGCTATGACATAGATGACCTTTAACAAATTCTTACCTCTGTAAATTATATTATACTAATCCAGTAATCCATATTATTTTCATATTTACACAGCATACTTACGAAGGAGTCCCACAAAAAGAGAAATCCATGCTGTGATTTGGAACTGGTGATAATAATGTATATGGACAAACAGGAAGGGACTTCCACATAAGCCAATTACAAAATGTTAATTCCTGTCATTAGAGCACTTTTAATTAGGGTTACACAAGGCAAGAAACTTTATTAGGTACCAATTTCTTTTTAATATCTTGTACCTTCAGATTGTCTCCAATGACAGAGAGCTGTTAATCTCCTTTTTTCATAAGAATGGGCTGTTCAGGGAATGAGCAGGAAACAGCAATGAGAAACAAGATAAAGGGAGGGACTGTTCCAGGGAGAAGTCAGAATTGGATGGAAAATTCACTATGGTTATTCAAAGTTGTGGGGCATAATTTAAAAGTGTGAATGAATCTCTAGGTTACCAAATCCCTCTAGTCCCATCAATCAACCCTCAGGCATGTAAACTGCAATAAACTTAAAGGACATCCATTTTAAAGGTTGATGAGACATTAAAACCTACAGCTGTTGAGTGGATTCCAACTCATAGTGTCCCCATAGGATTTCCAAGGCTGTAAATCTCTACAGTAGCAGACTGCCACATCTTTTTCCTGTGAAGCAGCTGGTGGCCTTGAACCACTAACCTTTCAGTTAGAAGTCAGTGGCTTAAACAGCTGCACCACCAGAGGAAGAGCATAACATAGTGTGAATGAAACAAATTTAGGGTTCAATGAAGTTCAAATTCTGTTTTTGGCACTTACAATTTTTATAAATTTGAGTCTCAATTTCCTTATCTAGAAAATGGAACCAGAATTATCTATTTTGTAGGTTTGTTGAAAGTACTAAATTATATAGAAATGAAATACACCTAGTAGTGGGCCTGATACCTATAGTCAATAAATATTAGCATTTGCAATTTTTATTATAAAAAGGGAAAAAGAGGAAGCTGTCTACAGCATTCAAGTACTCTATATTATTTATTATCAGCACCAGTCTTTTCTTTTTAATTCATTATTGTGTAGTGAAAAATGTTCAGCTCAAGAAAATCACCACAAAATGAACACATACCATCCAGATCAAGAAACAGAACACTATCTGCCTTCCAAGAGCCCAACTCCTCCTGGCCCCCCAATCAATACCCTCTCCCTTCTTCCCATGTCTAACTAGAATTCTGGCTCTGATACCATAGGTCAATTTTGCCTTTTCTTAAAAAAATAACTTTACGAGCATAAAAATCATACAGTGCATGTTTTTTTGAACTTGGTAACTTTTCACCAATTTTAGATTTGAGAAATTCATTTTCACTGCTGTGTGTCTCTACAATTCTTCCATGTTCATTGCTGTTTAGTATTTCATTATATGAATGGGCCGTAATTTATCTAACCATTTTATTGTTGATGGTCATCCAGTTTGCTTTTATTCAACCATTTCATTGCCGCTAAATGATAGATAATGTCTTGTACCCGACTGGGCTCTTAACACAACTACACAAGTTAATAATTGATTAAAATGATGGCTAAAATGGCTAAAGATGACAGAGGCAGTTTATAGTAACTGGGTTAAGTTAAAAAGTCTGTTAAGGAGAAATGTTTTTGCAAAAGAATTGAGAGCCTGTGGTAGACGCCTCCAGAAACCTGGGAGGTAGTGGTTGAGTACTGTGGCGGTTAACCATGAGGTTGGCAGTTCAAATCCATCAGGCATTTCTTGGAAACTCTATGGGGCAGTTATACTCTGTCTATAGGATTGCTATGAGTCAGAATCGACTTGACAGAGGTGAATGTACAGTGGAAGCCTCTGGAGCTATTATGAGATATTTTTAATATGAAAGAGAAAGGGTAAGCATTGTCTCTTCACCCAAAACCAAAAAAGCTCACTGCTGTTGAGTTGATTCTGACTCATAGAGAGCTTATAGGACAGAGTGGAACTGCTTCATAGAGTTTCCAAGGAGCATCTGGGGTATTCAGATTGCTGACCTTTTGGTTAGCAAATATAGCACTTAACCACTACTCCACCAGGGTTTCCTCTTCACCCAAAACGTGAACAAATCTGCCCAATTGCATGTCATACCCAGTGAATGCATAATGCGTAGCTGAAAGACCTAGGAGTTTTAAGGTTTGGGAAAGAACTTGTCTCCCAAATAGGCAAGAACTTTCACTTGTAATTAGCCTGGTTTGGACAATGTGATGGGACCTGCAATTTTTAGTCTCTCTTTTGGGAGGGCTTGAATTGACCATGAGTTGACTCTTAGTTCTTCACTTGCAGGTACATAACCATGGAAAAATTGCTTAACCGCTTTAAGTTTGGGTTTCTTTCCCAAAAATCAGTGATACAGAACGGCACTTACCTCATATGTCTGCTGGAGATCATCTGCGTAAAGGATTAGCCCAGTGCCAGGCATGTGGAAAGTACTTGATAATATAACTATGAAAGATAGAGTGTCATAATGATTATTTCACACCAACTTTGAGTCAGGCTCCCTGGGTTCAGAGTCTAGCACTAGTTCAAGGTCTAGCTGTCTGTGGTTTTGACAAGTTCTCTGTATCGTCATATCCTTATCTATAATATAGGGATAGTATATTCATACATACAGTATATTCTCTATATAGACCTCTCTATATATACTATATTACTATATTCTATATCTATACTACATATAGCCAAGTGCGCCAAGTGCCGTCGAGTCGGATTCGACTCATGGCGACCCTAGGAGCCAGGGTAGAACTGACCCCCAGAGTATTCAAGGAATACTACATATAGAATTCTATATATATGCTATATTGATATACTATATACAATCTTCATATATATGATGAGGATATGAAGATACACTACTTCATAGTGTTGTGTGTATCTTAAAAAGATGTCCCTTTGATGACTAAGATACGTCTGACCCAAGTCATGGTATTTTCAGTTGCCTCATGTGCATGTAAAAGCTGAACAATGAAAAAGGAAGAATGAGTTGTTTTGGTAAAGAATTTTGAATACACCACGCGCTGCCAGAAGAATGAACAAATCAGTCTAGGAAGAAGTACATACAGCCAGAATGCTACTTAGAAACAAGGAAAGAGAGACTTCATCTTGCTTTCTTCAGACACGTCGTCAGGAGAGACCAAACACTCAAAAAGGTCATCATGGTTAGTAGAGGGTCAGTGAATGTAAGAGAAAACTTTAGTGAGATGGTTTGACACGATAGCCTTAACAATGAGCTCAAACGTACCAATGATTGTGAGGATGACATAGGACCTGGCAACATTTTGTTCTGTTATACATAACATCATTATGACTTGAAGCAGCTTCGACAGCAACTGACAATCATGACACATCATAAACACAGAAAAGGGACACTTCCCCAGATAACAATAAAATTTTGAGTCATGGCTCTCAGCCTTGGCTACACATTAGAATCACCTGGGTAGCTTTAATGACTGCAGATGCCTGGACCCTACCACAAGATTCTTTGACTTGTCTGTGGTAGGATGTAGAGAAGCTTTAAAATCTCCTTAGCTGATTCCGATGTGCAAAACATTGAGGCCTCCTGGTTTAGAGATGCTTTTCTATCAGACCCATGGAGCTGCGGCATGAGTTCTTATCCTGATCAAAGAACATCAGGAGCCTTTGAACAACTTTCCACTCACAGTAATTTGACAATCCCTACAGAGAGCCTCCTCTATGCAAGTCACTATGAATGATGGACGAATAGTTTAACATGCAAATATGATCCTTTCTACAAGGAGTTTACAATATATTATAGCAGGTAACACATGAGGCCTAATCACTAAGCCCCAAGCCATAATGTAATGAGTGATAAAAGACACAATGTGCTATGGAGGCAAGGAAGACAGAGGCCTTTCATACCTGATGCAGATCACAGTGGTTCACTTAAGAAGTGGCATCCGCTTCAACTGTTGAAGGATGGGAAGTGAATTAACCTTCTTAATCTTCAATTTTCCCACCCCAAGAGGCTCTCTGAGGCTCCTTTTATGGTGAACAACAGAAGTCTGTGATTTTAGATCATTTCGTGTTTAAGCCAATTAACTTGATATTCCATTTTCATTGCAGCATAGTCATGTTTGGAAAGAAAACTAAAGTTCCCTGGATTTGTGTGTGTGTGTGTGTGTGTGTGTGTGTGTGTGTGTGTGTGTTTGAGGGATGGAAAATGGTTTGCTTCTGGTGTGTTGGAAATCCTGGTGGTGTAGTTGTAAGTGCTATGTCTGCTGACCAAAAGGTTGACAGTTCAGATCTACCAGGTGCTCCTTGGAAACTCTATGGAGCAGTTCTGCTCTGTTCTATAGGGTCACTATGAGTTGGAATCAACTCAGTGGCACTGGGTTTGTTTTTGGTTTTGTGCTTTCTGGTGTGTCCAGCAATTTGCTCTAAATTGGAGCTCAGGGCTTCTCTGGTCCTAGATGGAGTTCAAAGCAATCCTTAGGTTCAAATGCACAGGTAGTCTTTGATGACACCTTAAAAGCAGAGGAGAGTGAAAAACGCTTTTTGGTTAGGTAAAGGAAAAGGTGGCATTTCCTGATGTACGGGCCCTTTTGGAAGAGTATAGCGCTGCACCTTTGGCCTGGAGCTGCTGTAGAGAGCTCAGATGAGGAGATCTCTGGAAGCCTTTTTCAGAATTCAAAGAATATACTGTGTCCAAACGAACTGGAGGAGGGACAAGAGTAAATGAGTGCCTGCACTGTGACACTGAGCAACCTCTAAATCAGTCATGACAGTGCTGAGGAAGCAAAGCTGAGACAAAAAATAGCCTAGCTAGATACACTGTCATCTAAACCATCCCTGTTTCATTATTTTGTTTGTTAGATTACTCTATACACAAAGATCTGTTAAAGAAAAATGATTCCAATACACTTGATACTATCAATCAGAGAAGTGAAACAGTATAAAGATGCTGTCATGTTAGGGCAACATACTGTCAAAAAAAAAAAAGGAAAGAAACAAACCAAATTCACTGCTGTAGAGTTGATTTTGACTCATAGCAATCCTATAGACAGAGTAGAACTGCCTCACAGAGTTTCCAAGGAGCACCTGGTAGATTTGAACTGCCCATGTGTTTGGTTAGCAGCCATAGCACTTAACCACTACGCCACCAGGGTTTCCCAACAGTCAGATTTCTCTGTGGTAAAGAATAACCAGTTCAGGAAATATGGACCTTTGGCTGCATGATTTCCCTTTTATTTCTTCTATATCCAAGAGAAAAGTTAGATTACTTTCAATGACTAGACTCTAAGGATGTATGTGTTCATTCATTCATTCAGCAAATATTTATTGAACATCTGCTATGGGGTGGGTGCATCAGGGAGCAAACTAGATAAAAATCCCTGCCCTCATGGAGTTTATAGTTTAGCCAGTGGAAACAGACGGTAAGCAACAAACATAATAATAGTTTTTTATAAATCATACAGAACAATAGGAGGTGATGAAGAGCTATGAGAGACAAAAATTGAAAAAGTTGATCTTGGTTAAGATGATGATGGGATCTGGGCAGGGTGGTAATGGCTAGGGCAAGCCTCAGTGAGAAGGTAAGGTTTAAATAGAGACTCGGAGAATGTAAAGAGATTTGTCATGCGGATATCTGGGGTCAGACCATTCCAGGTGCAGAGAATAACCATCGCAAAGGTGTGGAGGTAGGAAGATACATCTGGAACATTCAGAAAACAAAAAGGAGGCCAGGATCCCTAGAACAGAGGGAGCAATGGGTTGGGGGGGGTTAGTGGGAGACGAGGTCAAGAGAAAATAGGGGACAGATCATGGATGACTGGTCACCATGATGATGGTACTGGCTTTTGCTCTGAGTGAGATGGTACATTATGGGAGGATATTTAATGGAGAGGTGCTACACAGGAATCTTCTGGTTGTGTTGAGAATAAAATGTAGAGGGCAAAGTAAAAGCAGAGAGATCATCAGGATAGTGTCACAATAACCGTGATGGGAAGCAGAATTATAAATTGGCCTCCCAAGATTCCCAGCCACTGGCATAGACACTCCCTTCACCAGTTTTTCAATGAAACACTAATCTTGGAACTACTGTGACGGGAGTTTACAAATATAATTAAGTTTTAAAATCCATTGACCTTAAGATAGGCAGATTACTGGATAGGCAGGACATAATTGCGTGAACTCAAACCCACTGCTGATAATTCCGACTTACCAACTCAATGGCAGTGGGGTTGGGTTCTTGAAATTAGGTCGAGCCTGTACAGTAATCTCCCTGTCTTAAGGTCAGTGGATTTTAAAACATATTTGTAAACTCAAGGTCCCTTTAAATTTGGATCTAAAAGTTAGAGAAAGTCAGAGGTTTGAAGCATGAGAAGGATTTAATCCACTATTGGCTTGCTTGAAGATGGGCAGGGCTATGTGGCAAGGAATGTGGGCATCTTAGCCCCTAGGAATTGAGAGTGCCCCATGGCTGGCAGCCAGCAAAGGAACAGGGACCCCAGCCCTACAGCTTCCAGGAGCTGAGTTCTACCAACAAGAATAATGATCTTGGAAGCTGATTCTTCCCCAAGAACTCCCAGAGGAGACCTTATCCCACCTGATACCTTTATTTCAGCTTGTCAGACCCTGAGCAGAGAACCCAACCATGCCGTGCCAGACTTCTGACCTAGATAACTATGACCTAATAAATGGACATTAAGTCATAAAGTGTGTTACACAACAACAGAAAGCTAATATACCAGCTAAGAATTTACTAATACTTTTACTATGCCATAACTTATCTGTATTTATTACATAATCCACATTACATCATATGTGTGCAAAAGCTGGACAATGAACAAAGAAGACAGAAGAAGAATTGATGCCTTTGAATTGTGGTATTGGAGAAGAATGTTGAATGTACCATGGACTTCCAAAAGAACAAACAGATCTGTTCTGGAGGAAATACAACCAGAGTGTGCCTTGAAAGCAAAGATGGCAAGACTGCGTCTTATGTAGTTTGGACATGTTGTCAGGAAAGATCAGTCCCTGGAGAAGGACATCATGCTTGGTAGAGTGGAAGGTCAGCGAAAGAGGAAGACCCTGGACGAGATGGATTGACACAGTGGCTGCAACAATGGGCTGAAGCATAAAGACGATTGTGGACATGGTGCAAGACTAGGCAGTGTTTTGTTCAGTTGGTCATAGGGTCGCTATGAGTCAGAACTGACTCGATGGCACCTAACAACAACAATGCACAGTAGATATATAAATACATTAGAATGCATGTACACAAATGCATACTTGTCTCTGAAGAAAGAAGCATATTTGGTGTAAAGACATGTAAAAATAAAGGAAAGCCTGTCCTGTTGTTAGTGTTTCTCATCAGCCTCCTGCAGCTTTCTGGCCGTCATCGGTGCTTCACAAAGAGAGGGAGGCAAGTCAACAACTGCATGTTGTGGGATACTTGCCATTTGTTGTGGAAGGCTATACAGAAGCTTTTCCAAAGTATTTCAGAAGGCACCTAGAACAGGTAGGATTTTAACAGCGGTTTGAAAGTTAGGGAGAAAAAAATGTTGACAGATATATGTATCTATTTCTATAAATACATAGACTGGTTCTGTAGAAACTAAAGTTCATGTCTGCCATTCTCTTCAAAATGATGGCAGTATCAGGCAGTTTGTGCCCAAAGAAAAACTCCATCTGTTTTCAAGAAAATTTTGGTCAAGTGATGTTTCTGCATGTGTCTTCTTCCAGGAAGTTCCCAGACTGGGCCAAGGATCTCCTCTAATCCTGTATCCGACTCTATCATTGCCTGTATCAGGGAGTTTTGCTGGATAACAAATTGCCCTGCAACTTAGGGGTTTAAAACAACAGCTATTTGTTCACAATTCTATGGGTCAGCAGTTTAGACTGGGCTCAGCTGGGTTGCCTCCTTTTCGCTCACTACGTGTTTGCAGCCTATTGTTAGTCGATGGCCCCACCTGTCTGTCACTCAACTGGCTGTCATTTGGGTAGTGGAGATAACTGGGTCATGTGTCTCTTGTCATTCAGCAGGCTAGCCTGGGCATATCGACATGGCAGTGGTCACGGGATCCCGAGAGCAGAAAGAGAGAGCTCCAATGTGCAAGCACTTTTTTCAAGTCTTTGCTTACGTTCCATTTGCCATTGTCCTTTTCACCAAAGCAAGTCATATGGCCAATTTTACAGTCAGTGTGGGAGGGGACTATTACCCAAGAGTTTGCATATAGGAAATGGTATCATTACAGCTAGTTTTGTAAAACACCTATGCCACTACCCTTAATGCGCTGTACTGTAATCTCTTACTGATGTATACATCAGTCTCCCTAAGGACAGAAATCCTGTTTCTTCTTGTCTATATCCCAAGTGGAAAAGAGGCCTGGCAATCTACTTCCAAAAATCATACAGTGAAAACTATATGATCACTACTGTTTGATCTGCAACTAGTCATGGAGATGGAGCAGGACTGGGCCACATTTTGTTCAGTTTTGCGTGGGAACTGAATCAATGGCAGCTAACAACAACATATCCTGAGCATGTAACACAGTAGTTCCTTTTGTCTTCACTGTGTGACATCAGTAAGGACTGAAGCTGGTTGTGCTGTATGACCCCATCAGAATTACCCATTTAGTGAAATAAAGTCTAAAATCATCTTGAACCTTAAAATAAAAAAAATTAAGAAAAAAAAAAACACTGCCATTGAGTCTGGTCCGACTCCTAGTGACCCTAGAGGTCAAGGTAGAACTGTCCCATAGCGTTTCCAAGAAGCACCTAGTGGATTTGAACTGCTGGCCTTTTGGTTAGCAGACATAGCACTTAACCTGCTATGCCACCAGGCTTTCTGAACCTTAAAACACTACCCCTGAAAGATTTATGAGCTTCACTGGGACTCGAGCAGAAGCACAGCCTGGGTGGCTTCTTCCCAGTGGCTTCTTCAAACCAGTTCATTCTAGTATGAATGCCTGTTGGAGAATTTGCATTTCCACCGTCAGATATACTGAATCAGAATCCATAGTTTAACAAGATCCTTGGGTGATTCTTATGTATACATTTTGAGAATCACTGCTCAACCAGTGTAAACGCTGGTGGTGTAGTGGTTAAGTGCTACCTCTGCTAACCAAAAGTCGGCAGTTCAGATCCACCTGGCACTCCTTGGAAATTCTATGAGGCAGTTCTACTCTGACCTATAGGGCCGCTATGAGTCAGAATTGACTCAATGGCAGTGGCTTTTGTCTGTACCAGTGATTCTCTGAATTTGTCCCTAACCAGCATCACTAGCATCACTTAAGAACATGTTAGAAATACGGATTCCCAGCAGGGGTTCGAACCAGAACAAACTGGTTTGAAGCCCTGCTTCTCCTGCTGTCAGCTCCCCTGCAAAGGCTGCCAAAAACACTCTTGAGCTTAAGTGCCAGTGGTGCTCCAGCTCTGACCCACGAGGATTCACACACGTCATCTCCTTGCATATTTTTATCACACACTCACTACAACAATGGCTCTTCAATTTGCTGTGGCTTGGAAAATGTCAGAAGGGAAAGTTTATGAAGTCTCCCACGTATACAGACATCTGGTTTAAGCAAGCAGGCCTGCTGATGACTTTGCCAGTGCTCAGCTTTCTTATTTTTCAATCTTTTATCCAAGAATTTCATGAAACCTTGATTATGTACAATATAAAATTCTTTCCAACTGTTTTCAGAAATATCAGTGTGACTTAGGAAACTCACTCTAATTAGCTGGGGATGTGTCTGATTCAAGGAGCAATCATCTTTATTTTTTAGTGCTAAAACAGACACATTCTTTATCTAAACAAGTTCTCCTTTCCAAACTCCTCTAGGAATTGATCTGACTTCTCTCTTACTTTCTCTTACTGCTTTCTCCAGATAGAAGCGATCTGGTGAGTAAAGCAAGACTCAGTGTGGGAGGATTATGGCCTCTTTTGTTTTAAATTCCAAGCTGTACTGGACTTGGCAACTGTTTGAAATGGTCCAGCTGGTCTCAGTTGACCAGATGGCTGAAAAATAAGGGAAATTTCCCTTCCATAGAAAACAGGAAACCTTGGTTAATGCTGGCTATGGACAATGCTTCCAGCTTCCTGCTCTAAGGAGACAGCTGTGGACCTGAGAGCTGTCAGAGCTACAAATACACCTGGGCCATCCCAGCTGTCACCTACCAATGCTTGCATGCTTGCTTTCACCTCTATAGTCTCTGGGCTACAACCACAAATGAGGACTCAAGACACACTTAGGATGGCAGAAGTTCATACAGCTTAAATAACAAACAGAGTAAAGGAGAATAATTGTTGAACTCTACTTGGCTACACTCAAAGCCTCGCCCTCATGTTTTCTTCAGGTCAGATAAAAACCAAAATAAAAATAAATAAATAAACCAAACCTACTGCCACTGAGTCTATTCCAACTGATAGATAGACTTGTAGATAGACAATGATATACACAGTCTTGAGTCTGCTATGAGGGGGTTCAGACTCGAAAGGGTAAACCATTGCCAATGAAATAGCTTCTTGGAAGGTGGCAGAGATGATTTAAAAACCAGTTCTACAGCTTCAAATGAGAAGGGAACTGTGTAACAATTAACAGGCTGAAATTTGATTTTCCTGTCTTTAGGAAAGAGACTGAACTTCTGAGAAACAAAAATGCAAAGCCACACACAAAAAAGCTTTGGTTGGCAGGAATCAGTAAAAACAAGTTTCTTACTTTAAATGTGTTTAAAATTTGTGAAGCGTGTTGGAAACCTGCCCAGATTGTCTTTTGGCAAACTTTATTTTATAAGTGTAGCCAAAATATTGAGCAGGAGGTCCTTACTGCCTGGCATGGTCTTTACCTCCTCCTACTTTACCTGCCTCGGAAATTTGGCCCAACCCCTTCTTTTAGGCGGTTTCCTCAACACTCCTTCTTCTCTCCCTCCCTCCCTTCAACTAGTCTCCGTTTCATAGGTTAAGCATCCTCCTTGATAAGTCCTTCCAGTCCACATGGTTTAGTAATCACTGTTTCTGGCTGACCAAATTATAAGCTCCTGAGGGTAGATAACTCACCAAACCCACTGCCACTGAGTCAACTCCAACTCAGCAACCCTGTAGGACAGAGTAGAACTACTCCATAGCATTTGCAAGGCTGTATATTTTCACGAAAGCAGACCACCACATCTCTCTCCAGCAGAGTGGCTGATGGGTTTGCATTGCTGATCTTTTGGTTACGAACTGAGTGCTCAAGCACTGCACCACCAGGGCTCCCTGATGGTAGAAAGGCACTGGGTTCTATTTGTCTTTGATATTCTGAGACTGTAGCATAATGCATTGCACAGAGGAGACATTCAATAATTGTTAGTTGAGTAAATGAATGGATGAATGAATTGCCAATTAAGTTACACCTGGAAGATCACTTGACAACAGGTTCTTTTAACATTGTTCATTCATTCATTAACCAACTATATATTCAGCAGCTACTGTGAGTCAGGTGTTGTACTAATTGGTGAGTATATTTCAAAATTCATGCTTTTTGTGCATATATTCTTAAATTCCCAAAGCCTGCTTGAGAACTTCTGGAAAGGAAGACCTATTCCTTGAGAGTAATTCTACTCCTTTACAGTGCATCTAATAATATGAGATTCTTCTATATATTGTTGTTGTTAGGTGCTGTCAAGTTGGTTCCAACTCATAGTAACCCTATGTACAAGAGGATGAAACACTGCCCAGTCCTGTGTCATACTCACAATAATTGTTATGCCCAATTCATCTCACTGAGGGTTTCCCTCATTTTCATTGACCTTCTTCTTTGCCAAACACGATGTCCTTTTTCAGTAATTGGTCTTTCTTGATATTCCCGGAATAAGAGAGTGAATGGGGGCATCCTTGCTTCTAAGTAGTGCTCTAGCTGTACTTCTTCCAAGATAAATTTGTTCATTCTTCTGTCAGTGCATGGTATATTCAATATTCTTCACCAACACCATAATCCAAAAGCATCAATTCTTCTTTGGTCTTCCTTGTTCACTGTCCAGCTTTCAAATGCATGTGAAGCAATTGAAAATACCATAACTCAGGTCAGGTGCACCTTAGTCTTCAAAGTGACATCCTTGCTTCGATTCTACTTCAAGTCAACTCTGTCTACTACATGATCTCATAGATATTCATTCACTTACTTATTTATACCTTTTAATGAGAATTTAATCTGACTCGACGGCACTTAGCTTTTGGCTAATGAGAATTTATTAATAATTTATTCTAAGCCAGATACTCTTCTGGATACTAAAGTTAACACAATGTACAAGACAAAGTCCCTGTCTGCGTGGAACATAATCCTCTCGTGTTTTTTTCTCATTGATCTTCCCTCATTCTCCTTTTATCATGCTTCCCATTGCAAATTAAAAAACAAAATTAGAAACCTATGCATGTGTATCCTAGAACACAGTGAGACATGCTCATATACAAATATCCTTATAATGCTTATATTTACGAAAGCAAAATAATCCTATGTCCAAGATAGTAAAATAAATGGTATTAATACATCAGATGTGCTACTATTTAGTTGTTTAAAAATATGTTCATGACATATTTTTCATGCCATGGGAAATGGCACATACTATAACCAAAAGTCAACCCAAACTCAACGCCATAGAGTTGATTCTGACTCACAGCAACCCTATAGACAGAGCTGAACTGCCCGGTAGAGTTTCCAAGGAGCACCTGGTGGATTTGAACTTCAAACCTTCTGGTTTAGCAGCCATAGCACTTAGCCACTACATCATCAGAGTTTCTGGCACATACCATAGAATTATGTAAAAGTTTGCCCTTGATTTTCTGTGTATATGTACATGTATATGTATGTGCACACACACGGGTTTGTGCAGCAATGTGCATAGGAAAAAGACTGGAAGGAAATACACCAAAAGTCTCAACAACAATTGTTTACTAGATGGTTAACATTAATGGTGCTTTTTACATTTACTATGACGAACATGTCTTACTTTGAAAGCACAACTTGTGTGCCTACTCTGCAGAGGGTATTGCCTTGGGCCCTGGAGCCACTATATCATCAGCATAGTAGGGCAACTATTTAGGAGCTGCAGTGTTTATAAACTAAAATGAGTATTTATATGCGTGTCTGTGTGTGTGTGTGTGTGTGAGTGTGTGTGTGTGTGAGTGTGTGTGTGTGTGTGAGTGTGTGTGTAAGTGAACGATTATTTATTTTCCATGACTCACTTTTGAGCCCATTTTGGTTTCTCACCATCATCCATATGAGTCACATCTCCCCACGATCAGTTGAGAGCCAACTATGTTTAATAATAGCCTAAGAACAGCGCATGTAGGAAGATAAATACGCTGGTGGCAAAAGGATAACCACTACGTGTACAAAACCAAGTAAAAAAAAAATGATTTTTCTATTATACTCCTCTGTTGCTTTCTCTGAGTTCCTCATTGCCTCGGTGTACAAAGATCACTAATCACTGACAATTTATTTAGCAATCGTTTTGACCAGTTAGAAGCATAACAGCTAATACAGATGAATAGCGAATTCAGAGAAACTCAGGCTCCTCTTTTGAAAATAAATGACTACTCTATGCATAGCAATGAGCGATTGGAGGCTAAGTGTTTTATGTTTTGAAATGCCCTGCTCATAATTTATCACCAATACTTTAACTGTCTATTAAATTTTAAAATCCATGTTGTGCAGCCTGTGGTTTCCTGGCATGGCATGCAGTGATGGCAGTGACTAACCACTAACAATGAATAAGCAAATGGACCTGTTTGGGAGGGAGCACAGACTGAATGAGAATTTCTATTAGATAAAATTGATACCTGATTATGTAGGTGAAAAGGAACTGTTAGTGTTTCCAACATCTGTAGTCTGATAAAAATAAGACCAAATCAAAAAAAAAGCTGTTGCTGTTGAGTAGGTTCTGACTCATAGTGACCCTACATGTTTCAGAATGGAACAACAGTCCATAGGGCTTTCAATGGCTGTAATATTACAGAAATAGATCACCAGGGCATTTCTCTGCAGTAGCACTGAGTGGATTCAAACCACCAACCTTTTGGTTAGAAGTTGAGTGCAAATAGTTTGTGCCACCCAGGAACCTTAGAAATGAGACGGCACTTGACTATCATATTTTTACACAAACAGCACACACCTTCTATGTAAAAATTAGTATAGTAGTGTTTATGTAAATACCTCCTGGGGGAGTGGGCACAGCTGGCAATCATAGAAGGCATGTGTTGTTTGTATAAAGTACAGTATAAAACAAAAACCAAACCCACTGCGCTTGAGTTGATTCTGACTCATAGTGACCCTGTAGGACATAGTGGAACTGCCCCATAGAGTTTCCAAGGAGTGCCTGACAGATTCGAACTGCCAACCTTCTGGTTAGCAGACATAGCACTTAAACACTACACCACCAGGGATTCCAAAATACAATATACCATTTGTTATTTTAGAAAATATAAAAGCATCAGAGACAGCTGTAGTCCTTTTTCTGTTAGAATACAAAACCTAGTAGTTAGTTATCTTTGAGGTATGGAACTCAATAACTTGATACAACTCTTGCCCTGGTATTTGTAATAGTCCATCTCTACTGTACCCACAGACCTCTTCCGTGTGATACCTTATCTTCCAAACATAGGAGATGATGTGGGATATGAGCTAATATTTCTCATCTTGTCAAATGTAGCACAACTGAACATGAATTTAAGCCAGCAAAGATATGGGATTACATCTCATTTATTTTCTAGAACTGAGTTTTGGAGGGATTACTGCATGAGATACGCACACTGAGTGCTCAACTGAAGGTATGCCCTGAGAAAAATGAAATCAAGGGCCCAATGTACTTGGCTAAGGGAAGAAAGCATATATAGGCACACTTCTGTGGTGTTGGAGTGTTTTACAAGCAGGGTACCAAACCAAAACCAAACCCACTGCTGTCGAGTCAAGTCCGACTCATAGCAACCCAATAGGACAGTGTAGAACTGCTCCATAGAGTTCCCAAGGAGTGTCTGACAGGTTCTAACTGCCCACTTTTGGTTGGCAGCCATGGCACTTAATCACTATGCCACCAGGGTTTCCACAAGCAGGGTACGTAACCATTATTTGCTTGAATAATATTTACAAACCCAAAAGGCTTGTCCAGCATAAAAGAGCAGGCAGCCACTTTGCAGAGCAGCAGCTATTTTGTAGACCTGAGGTCTACAACATGTGTCTTTGATATCCACTTCACACTTCTCTGTCAGTTGCAACCAGTTCCAGGAATTTTCACACTCTTGGGTGACAAAATTCGTCCTTCTGTAGGTAACTATGTCACTTAAAATTAGCCCTCTATCCAACCATTAGGGGAAATTGAGGTGAGGTTTAGCAAAGAATCATATATGATTTGTTTCACCTTAGCACTGCACAGTCATTTCTTTTTTAAAAACATTTTGGTAAAAATACACACAGCAGATCATACACACATTTGACAATTTATACGTGTGAAGTTCAAGGACATCGGTTACATTCTTTACATTGTATCACCATTTTTGCTATCTCTTCCCACAATGCTGTATCTTCACCACCACTGACTCAGACTCACTGCTCCATAAACTACTCATCTATAACTTAGAGTTAGTATTGTCTGTTTGATCTCATGTAGATCGTTTTTGAAAAGAGCACAGTACTCTAGAAAACATTCTAATTACTAATTCAGATACACTCTTTAATTGGACATTGACTTCAGGGGATACTTTCAGTTTAAGTTTCAAAGAGTTTCTCAGAGCAGCACATTTCATTTTTTTCTGCATACTTGTTGACATGGCTTCTCTGTTTAAATTTCTAGGAACTTAATTCAAACTTTTATATTGAAAATGACTTCATTGAACACATGAATTACAATAGCCTTACCAATAAATACTTGACAGTATGCCAAAAGTTGCATCAGTCTCACTCCAATTCCTGCAGGCTTTGTAGGTGATCAAAAACATGGGTCAAAGCACTCAAGGACTTCTTAACCATAATCGCTTAGCCTTCTTTCCAGCTCCAGTCATTTCTATGCTCTCTCAACCCTGACTCCTCTTTTCCCTCAACTAATCTGATTTTAAAGGCCTCCAGTGCCTCAGAGCCCTGGTTCTCTCACCCTTCGCTCTTTGTTCTCTTAATGCGATTATATCTCCAGCAGTGCTGCAGGATGGCAGACATTTCTGTCCTCATACAATTCTCCATCCCACAAGACCCTTGGTGAGACTCTTAGTTCACCTGTTGTTCAGCAACAAGATTTCTTACCTTTGGCAGAGATGCCCTGGAACCTGAACTCTGTGTGGTCATTGTTAGGACTGTGGTGATGCCCAGGGCAACCCTGGCAGGGGCTGCATCCATGTTTATCCAAAAGGAGACCCAGGATAAAATGACTATCAACAGGCTGGGTATGTACATCTGGATCAAATAATATCCCATCTGGCGTTCCAGGTGAAACTTGACTTCAATGCAGGTAAACTTTCCTAGAAGCAGGAAATGACCATTTAAAATCCGGTTTGAATTTACCTTCCCCATTTCACCATCTCACTTGATTGGAAAAAAAAAAAAGAATGTTGCAGATGGATTTGGAAGATTGAACAAAACACTCTATGTAATCAACCTATCTCTTCTCCAGTACAATCAGTGATGAGAATGATAGTGTGAGAAAAGTGATCTCAAGAGTCATTAAACCAAAACCAGGTGACATATGTAAATATTAAAACTTGTGATTATTGCAGCTTGATTATTTTAGACAGAGCTTCAGAATCTACAATAGTATTATAAACTGATCAGCAAACATGAGATGTTTAAATTTTGTGCAGTTATAATATGTATTATGTAACATAACCTATAGAATATACATATAGCATACACTGCATAATATATGGAAACACTGCTGGTGTAGTGGTGAAGCGCTATGGCTGCTAAGCAAGAGGTCAGCAGCTCAGATTCACTAGGCATTCCTTGGAAACTTTACGGGGCAGTTCTACTCTGATTGCTATGAGTCAGAACCAACTAAACGGCACCTGACAACAACAACATATAACATATAATATCCAATAATTGGCACCATTTCCTATAATTAGTACAGTTTGCACAGGACTCTCAAAGTAGATGGAT
Source organism: Heterohyrax brucei (assembly GCA_028571685.1). Classification (NCBI taxonomy): domain Eukaryota; kingdom Metazoa; phylum Chordata; class Mammalia; order Hyracoidea; family Procaviidae; genus Heterohyrax; species Heterohyrax brucei. Next base: position 18,047,331 of record CM053166.1, on the reverse strand, counting down.
AAGTGTGCACCTATCTTTCTACTACCAATGGCAAGAGAAAAATATGTGTTTGTATATGTCATGCATATAATCCAGTTATTGCAAAAATTTTCTAGCCTTCTAGATAATTGCCTGAGGAAATTCATAATATTCCTAGACACTATTTACAGTGTTACTTTGCCTACAAAATAGAGTACATAGAAAGATAGTAGAATTTTCACCATACTATCAACAGCAAGATGGTCCTATCCCTTCTCACTTTGCTCCTTTTTTTAATTGGCTTGGAATTAGAACCCTAGAAGGTAATTTGGCTTCAAATTATGAAAGATAAGGTTGGATTCTTCTTGCTCAGGAAGATCACCTTGGAATCAAGTCTCAACCACGTCATAAGAAGTCACTATTGACTATCCAAACAAGTGTTCATCTACCATTCTACCCAGCATGTTATCTGGAGCATCCCCCGGCCATACCATCGTGGCTTGCTTGCATCTCCATGATCAGCTTGGGTGATACAAGAGACAAGGACAGTCACAGAAAAAGCTACAAACTTCTTTCTACTGGGCAGGTAGAATCTTCCCGACAGCAACAGATGCCCATTTGTTGTTACCACCTTAAATTCTCTACCTCCTTATCCATCCCCTTGTGTGGATCAGCACTACTGATAAAGTGTGACTTTAGAGCCACCTGAATTTCCTCCAGCTAATTTTCACCTAAGCTCCTACCACTTTTCAAAACCAGAGAAAACAGCACTGCTCTTTCTGGGTTTATGAGAACCTGTGTTATTGTTTCTCTCACTCCACTGAAGTAGAGTACAAAATGACCTGAGGAGACAATGTCAAGTGTGGATGTCAGGATGAGCCAGAATTTTTGTATTTGTTAACATTCTGTACAAGTACTAAAGGTTTGCCAAAAGAATAGCCAACCTTATCTCTTCCACTGCAATGCTGTGTGAGTACTTCTTAGGTACTTCCAGCAAAGGTCTCCTACACCTTTCCTTAGACTCACTTGGACAGTAGATGGTCAGCAAGAGATCAGCAGAAGATTCACAGTGACTCTACCTTTTCTGTCTTCTGGAGAAATTTCTGTCTGTTGTGCTCACTGACTTATCCCAGAGAACACAGGCAACTTATCTGTTGAGATTGTTTTGAGCCAACTGAGGTCCATGCTAAGCCACTCAGTTTGCTGGGCAAAGATCCATCATACAGGCGATGCAGTGTATACCTCTAGCTGCAGTGGGAGCCGACTGGGCTCATCAGCTGAAAGAAAACTTACCAGTATTGTAGTGCTTTGTACAGTAACCAAGTTCCTTCTCTTCCTTCAGAATAAACTGGGGCAGGGTCAGTCCTTCAGCAACTTGCACTGGACCATCGCTCAACCACTCAAATATCAGGTCATTCATCGTGTATCCAACTGGAGGAAACAAATCATAGTGGAAAAAATGAATGCCTCTCTTCAAGAAAGCTTGAAAAATCTCCCCATGTAAAGAAACACACAGGGAAATGGATTAAAGCAGACATAATCAATTCAAGAACTATCTTAATGAAAGAGCTGCAATCATCATGACAATTGCGTGTCATTGGAGCTAAAGTTATTGAAGACATCAAGCTATTTCTGGGTGATTTTTTTTCCTGTGTTATGAGAAAATGTAATCTATAAAATCTGTGTTTCTTCTGTCTACTCAGTAAATATTTCTGAAGAACAAATACATAAAGAAATATGACATCTTTTGAAGCTTGTCTTTATTTGCAAGAGCTTGTGTCTATGGCAATCCAATAGGTAATCTAACTGACGGCACGAGTCATAGCATTTCAAATGAAAATATTGGGGGTTTTTTTTGGAAAATAAATTCAGCACAAGCCTACCTAAAATGTTCCCCTCTAAAACTTGGCCCCTGTGCTAGGGTCTGTTAGCTTTGTTTTCACAAAGCTTATGTTAAAATTTCTATGGTCAATCCTCTAACAAGTATGGAAGACTCTGGGCAGGTAGCCTAAGAAGAAGTTATGAAATATGCAGATAAAGCATATTCATTTGCTCTAGTATGTTGTTAAATAGGCATACTCATCACAATTATTAATATGAAGGAAAGCAGATTCTCTATTGTGTGAGGTCATATTGCTCTATCACTGCTGAACCATTGCAAGTAGGATTGCTCTCATTTCAGCACAGCAAAGCCAGCTCTTGGTCTCCATGTTCCTGCTAACCATGTCACATGCCAAGTGCTTCTGGATCTTTTTGTACCCTGGAATAAAGGCTACTCTTTGAAGCATCACCTCTGCTCCTCCCCTCCAACTCTATGGTATCTGAACTCTGAAATGAGAACAAGAACAAGGCGTATTACGTGGGATCTTGGTTGACCAAAAACTTCAGCATTTTCATTAAGTTTTTAGATTCTAATTCTTGTTTACTGCAAGATAGTGACTTACCAAAGCTAACCAAAAGTGAATGGCAAAGTTGACTGCAATCTACTTTCCTTTCCATTCATGGAAGCCCTGGTGGTGTAGTGGTTAAGTGCTACATCTGCTAACCAAAAAGTCAGCAGTTCGAATCTGCAAGGTGCTCCTTGGAAACTCTACAAAGCAGTTCTACTCTGTCCTACAGGGTCACTATGAGTCAGAATTGACTTGACAGCAGGGAGTTTCCATTCAAAGACAAACGATACAAACATGGAAAGAGGAATTATAAAAGGGTCTCCATACAAGTATTGGTGGTTCACCAACAGAATAGCCAACCCCTTCTCTTCCACTGTAGCAGTGTATGAGTGATTCCTGGGTACCTCCAACAAATATTCAAAATCCCCAAACACTCTGTATCCTTGTCTGGTGAGCTTCTCACTGGCTGCCAAATAAGTCTCCTTGTCAACCATCCTGAAACCCCACCGTGGGACTGGCAGGAAAGAGTAAGAGTTAGAGAAAAAATAAAAATAAGAAAGCAAACCCGCTGCCACCCAGCTGATTTGGATTCATAGTGACCCTATAGGACAGGATAGAAATGCTCTATAGAGTTTTCAAGGTGTGCCTGGTGGACAGGAACTGCTCATCCTTTGGTTAGCAGCCAGAACACTTAACCACCTACACCAATAGTGTTTCCAAGAGCGAGAGAAAGGTGGAGGTAATGTTGGAGTAAAAAAAAAGTAGGGAGTGATTCCCACCCTTTGTATCCAAAGTTAGTGGTAAGCACATTGCTGCTGCTTTGATTTAATTATTTTTAGGTCCTACAAGGACCAAGTATATTTATTAATTGGAGTAAAAAAAAAAATGATTTGAGAATTTGGGGCAGTAGAGAAGATCCAAAGAAGGAATCATTATGTAAGAAAATATTTTTCTCAACTTTATTCTCAGGAGAAAGGACAAGGGAGAATAAAAATGAATACATAAAGCCTACTGTAAATCTGAAATTCTCATTTTGCCCCTGACAACTTCTTAAGACAAAGACATTTCATTATTTTGTTTATTTCTGCAGGAAGTTTCAAGGGAAATCTGTAGCGACTTGAAATGATCAGAAGCAAACCCTGTCACCACTTCTTTTTTAATAATAGTCGATGTGTCTTTTTATATTTATTATTTTTCTAAACCAAGAAGTTAAAAGTGTTTCCTTGCCCCTGCCTCATTAAATCTCCTAACATCCCTGTAGGTCATGAGCATTTCATATTCTCTACATTTTACAAACAGAGAAACTGACAGCAACCCAGAAAAAAAAAATTCAGGTCTTTCACTGACAATTCCATTATCTTGGAGGCATTAGCAATTTAGGGCACGTGTCAAAGACTGCAGTGGCATCAGGAATAGGTGAGGAGGGGGCAATGTAGATGACAGTTCTCCCTTTTTCCTTCCTCATGCAATTGTGTATCCATTGTTCATCCAAGAGAGATGTCTTTTATGCTATCTCTGCTCATACTCCCTGCTCTCACATTCCTCACAGCTAAGGTACCCTGTGCCTTGGTCTCAGGCACTCCAATTTGTATAATTATCCCTTCCTGCCAAAATTCTTTTGAGGGTGATTGTCTATATGGGCACAAGATGAAAACAAATGCAATTTTCTGGTGAAAGAGTGATTCATTATAGTTGAATGACTAATAATCTCAATTTTCCCCAGAGCCATTTTTATTTTCAAAGAAAAGCTTGCTAAATCAGGCACATGGCTTGAGGATGGACAAGATGTTTGGCATTATGCTTGGAAAGGTTATCTACAAGCTACTGAGGAGGAGTTTCTAGTAGGAGATGCTCACAAGCACTGTTTGTCCTCTCACTAGGAGCTTGGGGATTGTTAAGGACATAGAGAGTAAATCTCATGGATTTAGTCACCTCAGTGACATGCTGAGACAACCAAATCATTGGTGAGAACAAGCAGTGGTTACTTACAGCTCTCCAGTTGCATTGTACAGGTCTGGACGTCCATTGGAAAGTTCTTCAAGTCCATGGGGCAGGATAAGGTTAAGGTGAGTCTTAGCAAAGAAAAAAAGAAGTCTGTTTTAACTCTGTGAGATTGGATTTTTGAGAAATACACTAAAGGAAAGAAAAAAAAAAAAAAAAGACATTAAGCAAAGCAACCCTGATGCAAATAATGAAGCCCAAGCTCTCAGGGCAGTGTTTTCCAAATGAACGGTTGTCATTGGTGAATTGAAATTGTCAAAGTGATACCTAATTTCCCACAAGCCCTTACTCTCTGTATTACATCTTTCAGCTCCAGCCCCTTCTTTCCCTCAATGACACTGGGGTCAGTTTCTTTCCCAGAATCAACAAGACCACTTAGAAAAGGTATGTATAACAAGAAGAGTGAGCTCTTATGACCTTGATGTTCCAAAGCTATATGGTTCATACTGTCTAGAATTATACCTTGAGTAGATAAGTTTTAAGGAGCCCTGGTGACACAACAGTTAAATGCTCGGCTGGTAACCAGTAGGTCAATGGGTCCACTCCACCAGCAGCTCCAGGGGAGACAAGACCTGGTTACCTGCTGCTGTGCAGATTACAGCCTAGGAAACCCTATGGGGAAGTTGCATTCTGTCCTGCAGGGTCTCTGTGAAACAGAATTGACTTGACGACACTCAACAGCAACAACAATAGCATCAAGTGGGCTTCGCTTCAAGGACAATATAAATGATGTGAAAGGAATAATTGACTGCAATAAGCATTGTTTTTCCTTCCATCAGATGTGCAAACCTTTAACTCCACAGTGTCTTTAGTAATCTATATAGATAAGTTAGTAGTACATTATGGGCATTCATTTTGGAATTTTGACAATCCTGGAGCAAGTATTCTTTGAGCTAGAGAAACTCACTTAAGGGTAGCGGTTTCTACATGGTCTTCGGCTCTCTGCATCCAAGAGGAGCTACTGTGGTCTCCTTTTCTCTTAAGTTTTCTGAACTCCAGCCAAGCCTTATATTGGGATACAGATTGAACCAGCATCTCTTTTCCATCATTTCCTGTCTTGGCCTTCAGGGGAATAGTGCAGACCTCTTGCTCTCCAATTTTTTTATGTACCAGAGGTTAAAGGAAGGAAATCAGAATTGAGAATTTGTAGATGAGTTCCTTTCTCATTATTACCTCAAACTACCTCTATCCCCCCAGCAAGACTGCAAACTCACTAAATGTTTGTTTCCTCATCAATCCAGTGATGAGGCAGGATGAGATGATGCCTACTCCTATTGAAGTTTAATACTAGGATCTCTGTCATTCTAGAGTGCACTGCTCCAGATTCTGTCCATTTTACAAGTATCTCATGCATCTTTACATCCAAAGACCTAAAGGTCCCCTTTACTCATTCCCCCTCTCCCTCCCAGCTCCCCTGTCTTTCCTCTCTTGGCTTCATTGTACCTTACATACAAGCCCAAACACAAACTGTGGCTAGTAAAAAAGTAGACTTAGAGCACACTTAATTTAAAGAAGGGAGAGTTGGAGAATTTAAAGTGAGATTAGACAAAGAATCCATGCTGATAATCTTCAAAACCATTGAAACACAACGACTGAGAAAAACAAGGCACAAAACCATGTGCACTGTGATCTCAATTGCGTAGAAGTGCATTTTTTTAATTCTTGGAAATAAACACACGCCTATACTGCTAACTAAAAGGTCAGCAGTTCGAATTCACAGTCACTCATTGGAAACCCTATGGGACAGTTCTGCTCTGCCCTGTAGGATCACTGTGAATCAGAATTGGCTTGATTGCAGCTGATTCAGGTTTTTGCTTTATATTAAGTCTAGATATTCCTGGTTTAGGGGATGATAAGTACTTCAGTTTTATTCTTTATTGTCTGTATTGCAAAGTATGCTGTTATTAGTTGCCACTGAGTCCATTCCAACTCATGGCCACCCCACGTATGTGTAGTAGAGCTGCCCCCGTAGGTTTTTGAAGGCTGTGAGCCTTCAGAAGTAGATTCTGTCTTCTGAGTTGTCTCTGGGTGTGTGGACCTCCAACCTTTCGGCTAGTGCTTCACTGTTCACACCACCCACACAGGTTATGTGAAAATGTCCATTAAACACTTCACCAGCTTTGCTATCTTTAATAAATTAAATGTGTTCTTTCTTCAAAAATTGGCAAAAGGTAAAATTGAAATGTTGCCATAAACATACAGTATTTCACCTTCAGTGATGATGTGGTGATTAAGTGCTAGGGCTGCTAACCAAAAAATTGTAAGTTTGAATCTGCCAGGTGCTCCTTGGAAACTCTGGGAAGTAGTTCTAGTCTGTCTTATAGGGTCACTATGAGTCAGAATCAACTCAACAGCAGTGAATTTTGTGTGTTTTTTTGTGAGCTATTCTAAGAACACAAGCATCACATTTCTAAAAGCAAAATAAATGATTTTAAGTTCCAACCACTGACTTAAAAGTAACATTTTAGACTGAGATACATTCATTTTGTTAATTGTGGACTATACACACACACTTTTTCCTCCAGTATTTACACTTTCTTTTGGAAAACACAATTTTATTGAGATGAATGTCGTGAACTCTTCCAAGTAAGGCCAAAGTAAAAGAACCAAAATGACAAATTCTAGTAATAATAATAATACAACATTTTAGTAAGGGGGAAAAAAACTCAAAAGAGAACTCATGAGTTTAACATTGTTTTTAGCATGATGACAATCTGTTTATTCTTTCCAATTTCTAAAGAGGAATTAATTTTGTCATAAAAAAATAACCAAAGGTCATGTGGACAATTTTGTTTAAGCGAATCAAAAACCAGAAAATGTGGAAATTTCATCATGATTTTAGTTAACTTTTCAAAAACTTACTGTCTGAATAAATTAGAATATAATAATACTGGGGACGAACACAGTTTAAAAGAACATGTAACACTGAAATCAGCTGTTTATTGTTTACAACTGGAGACAATCCAACTTTAATATTCTTAATCATGTTATTGCTATCGTTGTTAGGTGCCGTCGAGTTAGTCCCTACTCATAGCAACCCTGTGCACAACAGAACGAAACCCTACCCAGTCCTGTGCCATGCCCACGGTCGTTTTTATGCTTGAGCCCATTGTTGAAGCCACTGTGTCAGTCCATCTCATCGACGATCTTCCTCTGTTTCACTGACTCTTCTCTTCATGAAGAATGATGTGCTTCTCTGGGGACTGGTCTCCCTTGAAGTCTCAGCATCTTTATTTCTAAGGAACACTCCGGCTGTACTCCTACTAAGACAGATTTGTTCATTTTCTGGCAGTCTATGGTACATTCAGTGTCTTCACCAACTCCGTAATTCAAAGGCATCAGTTCTTCAATCTTACTTATTCACTGTCCAGCTTTCATGTGCATATGAGACAATTGAAAATATGGTGGCTTGGATCAGTCATACCTGTCTTCAAGGTGACATCTTCACTTTTCAATACTGTAAAGAGGTTTTTTGAAGCAAACTTGCCCAATGCAGTATATCATTTGATTTCTTTTTCTTTTTTGTACTTCAGGTGAAAGTTTACTGAGCAAATTAATTTTTCATCAAATAGTTAATACACACATTGTTTTTGCAACATTGGTTGCCAACCCTGTGACATGTCAACAGTTTCTCTTTCTCCACTTTGAGTTCCCCATCATCTGATTTCTTATCTGCTGCTTCCATGGGCCTTGATTATGAATCCAAGTAAAATGAAACCTTTGACAACTTCAATCTTTTCTCCGTTTATCATGATGTTACTTATTGGTTCAGTTCTGAGGATTTTTGCTTTCTTTATCTTGAGATGCAATCCATACTGAAGGCTGTAGTCTTTGGTCTTTATCAGTAAGTGCTTCAAATCCTCTTTACTTTTCTAAATTTCCAGGAAATTAGGAAAACAAATAAGGATGTAAGAAAACACCTGTGAGTTCACAGCTGAGACAAGATTCAGGGATCGTTTGTATTATCCGCATAACCCAGGTTGTTAATGAGTCTTCCTCCAATCCTGCTGACATGTTCTTCTTCATATAGTCCAGCTTCATGGATTATTTGCTCAGCATACAGATTGAAAAGGTACAATGAAAGGATACAACCCTGATGTACAACTTTCTTGATTTTAAACCATGCAGTGTCTCCCTGTTCTGTTCAAACAACTATCTCTTGGTCTACATATGGATTCTTCATTGAGCACAATTAAGTGTTTTGGAATTCCCGTTCCCTGGAATGTTATCCATAATTTGTTATGATCCACACAGTCGAATGTCTTTGCATACTCAATTAAAAAAAAAAGATAAACATCTTTCTGGTATTCTCTGCTTTCAGCCAAAATCCATCCAACATCAGTAATGATATCTCTTATTCTGAATTCAGCTAGGATTTCTGGCATTTCCCTGTGAATGTACTGCTCAAATTGCTTTTGAGTTATCCTCTACAAAATTCTGAGTGTGATAGTAACGATATTGTTTGATAATTCTTAATCATAGATTTAATGAATTTAATTCTTCTGTGAAGTGAACACTTTACGTTTATTCAGGCAGATCTAACACTCCTATGGACACCAGAATTCTTGGAGTCAAAACCATTAACAACACGCAAGACCCTACTGAGAGAAACTGCCAAGCGTGAAACTATCCCCAAATCTTGTCTCAGCTGCGAACTCATGGGTGTTTTCTTTCGTCCTTATTTGTTTTTCTAATTTCCTGTCTAGATAGGTTTTGTATTGGAACACAACGGGTGCTAATAACAAGGAGGAAAGTCAACAGCACTGTAGTTTATTAAATTATGTCATCAGTTGAGCAAGTGGGAAGAGATTGTAAAGATCTAATCAGCCGTGCATGCTCTGCAGAGCCCCGAATTTATGACAGCTAGTTTGCCATGCACATGTAGGCCTTTACTTTTTCTCTTCTTTTGTTGACATATATATTAAATACAGTAAAAATTGCACAGATTTTAAGCGACAGTGTGATGACTGCTTACACCTGTGCCTACCCATGGAGCAAGGCCCCATTCAGATTCAGAATATTTCTGTCTTTTCAGAACCTTCCTTTGTGCTCTTTTTGTAATCATGAACCCTGAAAAGTGACTACTGTTTTTATTTTACTGTTTAAAAAATGGTATCTCACAACTATAAAATTGTCAATTTTGAAAAACAAAAAGAACTAAGTATTATTTTATACCAAAAAAAACAAACCAAAGCCACTCACTGCAATCAAGTCAATTCCAAACACAATGTGACTGTATACAGAGATGCAGAAATTGGGCCAAATAAGGCTCATATATACTGTGATATCCTAAAATGTGAACAGTTTTCATCTCCTTGACTCTGGCTTTCTACCTATTGTGTTGGGTCTTGGGGTTCACTGTATTGTTATGGGTTGCCTCATGTCCCTCAAAAGATAGGCTAATGCCCTAAAACTCTGTATCTGTGAAAGTGACCTTGTTTGGAAATGGAGTTTTTCTTTTGTTATTAGTTAAGTCACATGAGGTCTGATTGAAGTAGGGTGAGTCCCAGTCCCAGGTGCTTCTGAGTGGTGTCTTCTGAGAGACAAAGACAGAGAAACAGTCATACAGGAGAGGAAGTAGATGCCGTGTGACTACGGCAGCCAATGCATCTATAATCAGCAAAGGGATTCCAAAGGTGCCTCTTCCCCCACCGTCAGAAAGAGGCCTAGAGCAGTTCTCTCCAAGCTCACAGAAGCAATCCACCTAACCCGAGTCCTGAATCTGTACTTCTAGCCTCCAGAACTGCTAGAAAAAGATATTTCAGTGCCATAGTACCACCACCTTTGTGGTCTTTTGTTACGGCAGCCCTAGGAGACTAAGATAGCTATTTTAATTGAAAAGCCACTAGCTTTCCAAACAGGCCTGGAAGAACTGCCTCCAGCCGGTCAGCTTTACTCTCTCTTCTCCACAATCAGAGCCACTAAGGCCCTGTGGCACCTGAAGGCAGTGTGTGGCTGCCTATCTTCCTTTTGATTGTTGGGAAAGAACTCATTTCCTGCAGCCCGGTGGCACATCCCGCACTGTCAGTGTGTGGCCAGGTGCCTGCTCCTGTTTGCATGGGGAAGGAATAAAGTTCACTTACAGAGGCCCTGCTTCCTTCCTGAGAGCGGGAACAAGCAGGCTGAACAAAATTCGAATCAAACCACAGTAAGTCCATCTTCTCAAGTCTTGCCTTCCCTGGCCTCTCTATCTACTGCTCTCTTTTGCACTTTAACTTGTTCATCAAACCAGCCCTTGGGCTTATCCCCAACTTTAAGTATAAATGGCTAATAAAGGCAGACAGTATGGAAAGGATAAATGGTTCAGAAGAGTAGAGGCTGGTCATCAGAGCCTATAGAGCATTGCCAAATTACAAGACAGGTGACAGAAGCTAACAAAGCCTGCCTGGCCCCCTCCACAAGTTGCCAGCCGATTGGCACCAAAAATTAGGCAAATGAAGCTGAAGGAAAGCCCAGGAACCTGCTCCACCCATCCTGTGGCCTTCATCAGGCAGCTACGTCCATAGCTGTGCTGCTCCCTCGTTGCTGGCTGGATGTAAATTAATCATTTAACATTATGTTACAGGGGACAGAAGGCTTCTTGGTTCATAAAGCAACTATTGATTCAGAAGGAACTCAGTATTAGAACTGGGAATCTGTTTCCAGTGAAGTATCCTTGAGGAGAGGAAAAAGCCATTTGAAGAGAAAATGAATTTTCAGGTAAAAATACATATTTTAACAAGTGATCTTCTTGCCTAAAGCAAAGATTACCAGTGTGCTATTTTGAGTGCAAATTCTAAGAGTTAATAGTGTATTTTGTTCAGAAAGAAAGTATTTTTCAAAAGAAGCAAGAGAGCCCCTGGCACATTGCTGTTGCTTCTCTGTCGGGGGCCACGTTTAGCACACTCTGTATAGCACGCTACAGGCAGTGTCATGCAGATGCATCAGAGGAGACAGGACCTATGACCTTGGGGTCAAGCATTTTCATTCTTTTACAATCTTGAGGACCATCACACAAGGCATAACACATTATATCCTTTGCTGAGATAAGCAAATTGAAACTCAGAGAGGGTTAAGCCATTCACCCAAAGTCACAAAACTAACATGACCAAAGTTAGATTTGATCTCAACTTTACCTGACTGTAGGAAATCCTGGTGGCATAGTGGTTTAAGGGCTACATCTGCTAACCAAAAAAGACTGGCAGTTCGAATCCTCCAGGCACTCCTTGAAATTCTGTGGAGCAGGTCTGTTCTATAGGGTCGCTATGAGTCAGAATAGACTCGACGGCATTGGGTTTGTTTGTTTGTTTTTTACCTGACTTTAGCATTTAAATTATTTCCCACTCTACTATGTTTCCTTATAAACCCTGGCGGCATAGTGGTCAAGTGCTGCATCTGCTAACCAAAAGGTCGGCAGGGCAGTTCTTCTCTGTCCTATATGGTTGCTATGAGTCAGAAGTGACTCAACAGCACTGGGTTTGGTTTGGTTTGGTACCATGCTTCCTCCTTTCAAAAATAATCTGTTACCAATGCATTGTCCTCTTTCTATTGTCTGAGAAACCAGCCGAGTTGATCTTCATACATCAGTTGCTTTGTACCTGCTCCAATACCTCTTTCGTTTTTCTTCAGGCATCCAGATTTCTCATGATCTCTCCTTTTGAAAACCAGATCAGACAGGAGGAAACTCCTCCAGGCTTCCAAGACAGCCTGGCAGAATGAAGGCATCACTAGGGATCCAAAGGCCTGGGTGGTTGACCTTACTTACCTCTCAAGAGTTATTTGACCTTGACTAAATCTCTGGGCCTCACCTCCCCCATCCAACTCCTACCCTGCTTCAAATTTTTATGATTCTAAACTGCACATGAAGACTAACATCCTGAAGGATTTCCTTTTATAGGAAGCTTTTCCCTTTTGAATATGATGGAGGCCTCAAGCACCAGCAATAAAGCAGTAATACTTCCTAAACAAGGAACTCTGGCAATCTGGGCCAGATAGACCATGTGTAGTGAGACAAGGCAGCAAGACTGATCAGAATGCAGAGGCACACTGGTAAAGTCAAGGCAGTGTAGCCAAACCAAGCAACCATGGCCAACTAGAAATGTGACAGGCAGAGGCAGAAGACTGGGTGAGATATTTACTGCCCCCATAGGGCTTTCTCACACTGATGACCTAGAACACAGCTGCTATTTCCCAGTGAACAGAAGGACAGGCTTACTCTACGATGTAATCCTATTGAATCTTTCACCCCAGTAGCATATTGAAATTTCTAAACCATCTGATGTTCTAATGTCAGGGAAATTTGACAGGATGCATCTGGTATTGAACAAGAGTGTCATCTTAACCCAGCTAGACCTTAAGTGAAATTAGCCCAGGCCAAGTTAGAATTTGAGTTAAAAGTACATCATTAATATAACCTATGTGTGGAGAGAGGAAGTGAAGAATCAGTGGATTAAAGACACTCCCAGGTGGGTTATCTGATGAAGACATTCATTAACACAGTGGTTTTCAAACTCTGGTGGGCATCACTATCATCTAAGGTGCTTGGTTGGAATGCAGATTCTCAGGCTCTCTTGCTAAGCAGCCAGGGTGACACCGTGGCTGATGTCCTAGAGCACATTTTAAGAAGTGCTACTTCAGCATGTCCCAAGTGAAACTTTAATTACTGCCAACACGATAGACCGAAAGGAGACAGTTTGGAAAGGGAAATAGGAAAGAGGATTGAGAAAGGCATGATACTTTTCAGGAGCCGTCTACTGGGGAAACACTACTTCCCACTCAAAACCAGGGCAGAGCAGCTAGCCCCAACTAGGTTGCTAAGTGGATAGACCATGTGTAGTGAGACAAGGCAGCAAGACTGATCAGAATGCAGAGGCACACTGGTAAAGTCAAGGCAGTGTAGCCAAACCAAGCAACCATGGCCAGCTAGAAATGTGACAGGCAGAGGCAGAAGACTGGGAGAGCTGCTAGGAGGAGTGGGAAGACGGCTTCCAGGTGTAGCCAAAAAGAATCCAAGACCAGCATTCCTATTAAACAGTGAAATGTGCAAAGACCAAGAGTTGTTGCTAGGTGCAGTTGATTCAGTTTCCACTCATAGTGACCCTATGCACAACAGAATGAAACAGTGCCCAGTCCTGTGTCATTCTCACAATCGTTGTGATGCTTGAACCCATTATTGTAGCAACTGCATCAATCCATCTCATTGAAAGTCTCCCTCTTTTTCACTTTACCAAGCATGATGTCCTTCTCCAAAGAGAGGTCCCTTCTTAGAACATGTCCAAAGTATATAAGACAACGTCCCATCAAGTTTGCCTCTAAGGAGAATTCTGGTGTACGTTTTCCCAGACAGAAGTCCATAATATATTCAATATTCTTCATCAACACTGTAACTCAAGGGATTCAATTCTTTGGTCTTCCTTTTTGACTTTTCAGCTTTCTCATGCAAATGAGGTGATTGAAAGCACCATGGCTTGGGTCAGGTGTACCTTAGTCCTTAAAGTGATATCTTGCTTTTTAAGACTTGAAAGAGGTCTTTTGCTGCAGGTTTTCCCATGGGAATACATTGTTTGATTTCTTGACTACTACTTGCGTGGGCAAGAGTAGGCAGATGGAATTACATTCAAATGGTGGCCCTGTATTAGGGCACTGTCTCTGGTCTTTGGCTGGAATATGAATCACAAGGAATCTCGAAGGAAGCTGGGAAAATAGTTGGAAATACTTTGGTGAACTTCAACTTGAAATTTATGAAAGCTTGTGATACCAGTCAGGGAAAAAGATGGAGCACAAGAGAGGGCCAGCTCTGGTCTTTAATGAGGAAGGATTGGCATTAAATAGGACTCCACCCAACTTGTAACCTAGTACATCCATTCAGCAAGTTTTTGGCAAATGTTTATTGAGTACCTAGTGTGCATCAAACACTTGATGTAAGACCTTTTTTCTCTTGGAGGACATCACAGTTTTATATCAGAAATAAATATATAGCTAGGTTCATGGAATATATCCCTACAGTGAATTTATCAGGTCTTCAAACAGGGTTCATTCTGGTTCAAACCCCTTGCTGATGATTTTCATTTCTAACAAGTTCCCTACTGAAGAGTTTGCATTTTCATCCCAGATATACTGAATCAAAATCTACATTTTGACAAGATCCTTAGGTGATTCTTATGTATAACTTGCTGAGAATTGTTAGAAAATGCAAATTCTCAGCAGGAGTTTCAACCTGAATGAACCAGTTTGAAGCCTTGGAATTTATCTTTCAACTTTTGAAAGTCATTTCCAAAATCATATTTAAAGAATATTTTCAGATAATAGAAATCAGGCATAACTGAACCAAATCAAGTAAAGGGCTTTTAATTATTCTACAGGACGATGCATACTGACTGGGTTGTCCAGATAACCTGTTCTTACAGCCCTAGATCCTGAGAGCTTTGGGTCTGTCAGAGAAGCATGTCTTGTACTAATTGTGTGATGTTTCTGCATCAAAACTCAAGGTACCCACACTAGATTCTTGCTTCACATAGAACAAAAATAATTCGTCCAGGTTTGGCTAGGCAGGCAAAATTTGACTTTCTTTTTAACGCATCATTTCTGAAAACTACATAATGCAAATGACTACTTTGAACTCACTAATCTCATAAAGCATGGAGGAGGTCCTTCCCACTCCGGCCCTGGAAAGACCTGAGAAGACTTTCCACATAAGCAAAGGTTGAGAAATTCATGGTACCAGTGCATACTTTGCTCAAACACCTTCCAACTCTTAGTTACTTTGTGCAGTAAACCTATAGACCTTAGTTACAGGCTCCCATGACTCTTCAGATGTAAATGACAGAGAGAATCATACTTCAAGTACTAGTCATTTCCTCCTTTGTATAAATTAATTGATCAATTTCCAGATTCTCCATACCCATCCCAAAAAGCAGGCTTTTATACTCAGAGTATCAAAGGCAAGGTTGAAAGTTAAAGGAAAATAGAGCTAAGACAGTGTGCTGTGACACCAGAGAGAAATAATTTTTTCAATATTGCTTAAGGTGGAACCTAAAACTCAGGTTGACCCTAGGCCAGAGGATTAAACTCTCACCTCTGAATTCCAAGTAAGTAAAATGCTCCATTTTCCCTGCTGAACTCGGGACTCTGAGAGAAGTGAGGCATCTGCTTGGCTCATCAGCTGCTCTACTCCTCTCCTGAGTAATGTCCTGTTGCCTTGCTAGGAAGGTCCATGTTTACCAAACATAAAGGCATCACAGAAAACATCCATATGTATTGAACAATATTAGTTGGGAAGGACAAAAATACAATATCTGCTCCCATCTGTGTCTAGTCCGTCCAGAAAAATATGCATGCATATGGTTGGCCCATGTTAATTAAGTCCAAATATGGATTAGATTCAACTTGGAGAGTAACTGACAAATCTGCAACTAAAACTTTTCCAAATAATTTGACACTTCTTGAATGAAAATGTTATGAAGGTGTTGAATAGAAAAGGGCTAAATTGAACATCACCAGGAAGAAGAGCTCAAATTACCAGAGTCAGATAACCAGTACTGCCTATATTTTAGCTACATTTTAAATTTCAAAACCATTTTGCACTGGTCTTTATTTATAACCCCCAAGTGCTCATAAAGATAGACTGTTGTTAGTCTGTTTGTTAAAGCAATGCGAATTGACTTGTCTATTGCCACTACGTGTCTAAGTTAACAGATATTTAGTGGTAGCATTATAATAAAGAAAGAAAAAGATACTGTACAGGAATTTTCTTAACATTTTTGGGGGGATTTCTTCTGGCAAAGTCTTCCCTCCTGGTATGCTTGTGAACAGCAAATACGGTTTTCAGAAAGCCAGAATAACTTTGTATCTATGGACATCTATAAATAAAATTGTGTTACTTTGCTGGTATCTTGCTACATTAAAACTTGTGTTGTGGTAACTCTGCGGAAGAGTAGCTCCAGACACTGTTCCTAGTGGCAAAGACTGGGGAGAATACCAAATCCTGGTAAGATGGTAGGAAGGTCCATCTTTGACTGGATAGCACTTTGAAACAAAGTACAATTCTCTTAACAAGACCTGAAAGGGGACGCTCGGGCATCAGCAACCATCACCTCTCTTATGAGCTATGTGCTTCGCAGCGGAAGGAAACTCAAAGCTAGGAGAGTATCCCTCTGCTTCATACTAAGTGTGGGAGGTTAGTGGATTGCTTAGAAGTACTGAGTAAGGAAATGTCTGCGGGGGTGGAGTACAGAGTTTGGGGAGAACTGTCTCTACTCATTTCTTTCCCTGTTATCATACAGCCAATCGGGAGTGATTAAAAGTACTGACATTCATTGAAGACTCAATATGAATCTGGAGCTGAGAAAAACTACAGATCACAGAAAGGTTCAAAAAAACTTCTCATGGTGGCTTAATAAGCTTGTATTTGAATTCAAGTCTTCCTGACCCTCAGACCTGCTATCTGCCCCACCCCTGTAGTAGTCTGTCTATAATTCGCTCCTTCACTCATTTGGTGCTTTCTGTTCTTCACCTAACTGCTCAAGTTAGCAACGCATCCCCACTAAAATGAAATTCAGCTAAAATGTTTCTTCTGTTGTCCATTGAAAGAATGGATCAATTAAATATGGCAATGGCCTTACTCAGAGAGCATGTCATGTGTGAAACCACACATAATTATGTACCTCCTTAATTGTCTTTCAATGACTGGCCGATGATAAATGTTACATTCCCTTCAGTCCAGATGTTGCTTAGTAATTTTAAATGCCACAAGCAAGGAAGGAGAGACTTGGAAAGACTGCTGAGCTTCACACACGGTCCCAGCCAACCATCTTTATATAATTGTCTACAAGTACGTAAGCCCAAATTCATTAATGTGTTCCAAAATAACATCTCATCAGTAGCACTCCTGCTCATTGGATTGGAAGGTACAAATGATCTAGTTTGTGAATGGAACATTTCTCAACAAGAACTTTTTGGCCCATGTTGTATATTTGTCACTGTGTAAAGTATATATTGAATGTTTTAAGACTGACCCTTAAATTTCAAGTAGTCCAGTCCAATCTTCCCTATCCCACTCCAAACTTAGGATGGTCTTCTTGGGAACTGGGTATTTACTTTTGGATAAAGGACTCAAAGATCCGAGAGTAGTTGAAATTCAGACTCTCCTCTTTCCAACTCCCAAGCCCTTAGGAACCAGGAGGACCCACTCTTATTTACTCATCTAGAATGACTTT
Organism: Heterohyrax brucei; assembly: GCA_028571685.1. Taxonomy (NCBI): domain Eukaryota; kingdom Metazoa; phylum Chordata; class Mammalia; order Hyracoidea; family Procaviidae; genus Heterohyrax; species Heterohyrax brucei. The sequence continues at coordinate 18,029,789 of CM053166.1, read as the reverse complement.
TGTGGTTTGGGAAGGAGAAAGAGGCCATTTTGAGTTATAGAGTTATAACATGTCAGAGCTGGAAGGAACCCTAGGCTTCATCTTATCTTCTGGTTCAGTATCCTCTTATAGATAAGAACAATAAGACTTAGAATGATGAACTTGTGGAGTTAGAGAGATTGTTCTCTGAACCTAGAGGACACGGTAAATGGTGGAAGGAAGTATGGCACTCACAATGCCCTGAGACACCTTCTTGGTATCTTCTCTGTGCCATTGCCTGAAGAGCAAATTCTGATGAATGTTAATGTCCTAGAAAGGTACATACACATGAAGGAAAACCGCTGGTTGCTATTGTTAATCCAAGCAGATAAACAGCCAAGGTCCTACCAACTGACATGGAAAATAAGAATTTTGTTTCATTTCACAGCTCCTTTCTTTCCCTGAAACAAGGCTAAGAGCCTCACCCTGTTGTGTTAGAACCAGCACCATGCCCCTTAGTGTATGAAAACTGCCAATCAAGTTTGTGACTCATCCTAGAAAAGGTGCTACTTACCTCACTGCTGAATATCACTACAGTCACCTTCAAAGTCCTCCCCTTGGGAAGCTATGCACTGATGCCAGCGCCTAGTCCACCCTTCAAAGCAGTTTGGGAACTCTTTTTCTGGAATGTCTATCAGAGCTATTGTCATATTACCCTTGATGACCTGAATGTCATCAAACTGACTTCCTTTCAATATTTCCTTTATTTTGAGGTAAAGAAAAAAAGCCATTGGGGGACAAATCAGGTGAGTAGGGAGGGTGTTCCAATACAGTTATTTGTTTACTGGCTAAAAACTCCCGCATGGACAGCTATGCAATTAAGTTTGTGAACTTGCCACCATGCTGCCATGCTCAATGGCCATTCCAGAAATGGTTCCAAAATTGCTTTGTAGGGTGGAGTAGGTGTTGGTTTTGATGCATAGCTTCCTAAGGGAAGTTTTTTGGAGGTGATTGTAGTAATAGTCAGCAATGAGCTATGTAACACTTAGAACAATTAAGTTCACGGACTTAATTGTTGGACCTTGTGTGTGTATTTCTATACCCAATCTGAAACTTAACAGAGCTTTCCAGTACTTCATAAGTACCTGTCGTTTATAGAGTATGCTTTCTAGACCTTAATGCTTCTACTCTCAGCCACACCTTTTTTTTTGAGGGCCTTTCTCCAAACGTATTCTGCATCCTACTGTCAGCTCAGCTTCTGCTGAATCTACCAGGGGATGTGTATGCCAGCATCCCCATCCTTCCAACTTTGTTTGCCTCTAGGAAGAATAGGATCATTGTGGTTTCCGTGGCATTTCTCAGCACTTCTCTGAAGCCTCACTGCTTAACTCTGACATGGGCATTCATGTTACAGTTATTAACTACTGCATTAAGTCAAGTCACAAAGCTAATGAGGATTTGGACACAGAGTTGGAAATTAGAATGTAATTTTCCTTGTGTTATAATGACATAAAGATAAACATGGTCCAGATATGCTCAGACAGAAGAAATTATAGCTTTTCATAGTTACCTTCTAAGAGGCAATGTAGGATTGTATGTCTCATTAAAATGGCATGTAAGATAATCAAAGCATCACCGCTGGTAACATTTAGGCAGGTCTTACTTCACTGTGGATTTTATTTTCAGCTCTGATGTCTATATAGAGAATGTTCTTTTTTCTATCCCCTGAAAATCATTCTATGACTCAAGTTAGAATCTTCTGAAGTTCTTACATCAAGCCATAGGATGAGTCAAGGTTGCGAGGCTATGTGAAAAAGGTTAGCCTTTTATGTGTGTGTGTAGAGTAGATCATTAGACAGGATTGTTTGGTGAGTACCGTTGGCTGCTTCTCTAGAAACCTGCACCCCACCTACTTGGGGTGGTGCCTGTAATTCATCAGAGAGAGAAGATATCTCAGTCCCCAAAAGAGTTCTCTGTTACAATTCAAATAGTGCTGGAAGGCGGAACACTGAATCATAAACACCTGGAACTGTGAATGGAATCAAGAGGGATCAACAAGCAAATCACTTTCAAACATTCTAAAGAAGTAAGTTTTAGGTTAGATAATGGTTGATGGTGAGGTGGCAGTTAGGTAGCCTGGCAATATGGGTGCTGTGGAGGCCAAGCCAAGTAGCCAAGTGCCGTCGAGTCGGGTCCGATGAGCAATCCTATAATTATTTATGATTTGGAGGACTGTCTGCAGTTAGAAGGTATCCTTAGGGCCCTTTATGGTCTGTTAAACAAGAAGACACTGAAGGAAAACTATTGGTAACCATTTGAAGGGTATCATCTTCTTTAAGGAAGACAAAGACCATTTCCCCTAAACAAACAAAAATGGGCTTAAATGCACAGATACACAAAACATGCATACGCTTTTAAGGAGGTTCAAGAAACTCCTGGAATCTTCACATAACTCTCAGGCTAAGAACCCCTGCTCTATAGGGCCACACTCAAAGAATGGATCTCGAGTTTGTGAGTTTCTATCTTGGTCAGTTAACTCTTTGTCTTAGTGGCTGAAACATAAAGCACTATCATTGTATTTCCAGAAAATAGGTGACAATAGCAGTTTCAGCTGTCTATGCATATAATATATATTGTCTTCCTCTAGTACTCAGAATCAAATAATTACTTCTTCCAAAACTAATAGAGCTTCAGAGAGACAACAAATTCTTCTGTGTCACACAGCCAGTGCTGGGGCTGGAGACTCAAACTTAGGGGTGTTTGACTCTAAAATCTCTGCCTGCTGTGGTTTAAGAAGTTCCCAGGATGGCATGCAATACCATAAAGTTTAGAGTTGGGGCCCCAAGCTATAAAAAAACTAAAAATTGCAAGGTGAAGACCAGCTTGATGTTGAAGTAGAGCACACTGTAAATTAAATCCGCAACACACTGTTGGTGAGCAAACATGTATGTGTACTAACTTTAGTAGGACAAAGATGTATGAAAGCAAAAATAATCAGGTAATTCCTCCATCATTTCAAAAACAGTTGCCTTTCATTTCTCATGCTAATAAATGGAGGAAAAAGCAAAGGATTTATGTTGCAACAACATAAAGTGACTTAAGCTACGTAAGGAAGAATTTCTGTACAGTGTGATCATAAGTTATTACAGGATCCCAGCAGAGAGTATCAAATCCTTCCTAAAGCTGGCAAAGACCTTTAAAAATAGCATGGGTTTTGAACCAGATGCTTGAAAGTGGGGAGTTGACTTAGTGACTTTAATGGGTCTGTTTGGCCCTTTGATCTCATGATAGTAAAAATTTTCAGAAAGTGGATATGCTGTATGTGTTATGTGAAGCTATTAAATAGATCTTCCTGTTTGAAAACAGTTGTTTTACTCTTGAACTTAAACAGTCTTTTCAACATTTGCAAATCAAAGACATTTTATGTTCTCATCTGAATCTTATATTCTTCCTGAGAGTGGGGTGCTGCTCTAACAAATACGTAAAATGTGGGAGCCATTTTGAAACCGTGAAAGGATAGAAGATTCAGAAAGAATGAAGAAGGCACAGATGGTGAGAAACAGCAGAGGTCTGGTGGCAAGCAGCAGTGGCAGGAACAGAACCAGAGGCAGCGCTGGAGCCGACCCATGGAGCAAGAGAGATAAGTGCCTGTGCGCAGAGTTTTCCTCGTGGACAGGGTGCCTGCAGGTACCTAAATCGGTACAGCTACCCTTGCTGGCCCACAGAGTGAGAGAGCTGACTGCTTTTGTGCAGGACACTTTCCAGCAAGAGTGGGGTGCCTCTGGGCACCTAAATCAGTGGAGCCACAGAACTTTGGAACACTTGTCCTGGCAGGACAGAGGTGGGCCATGTGGCCGTAAGACACAGAAGCTGAAGAGACAAACAGCATGAGAAGCTGAGCTGCTTCAGTCTCAAAAAGTATGACCATGACCTCAGGGATTTGAAAGGGTGGAACCATGGCGTGCTGTGTTCGTAAGGGTGGCATTGTCACACAGTTGGGCTTAGGGTGCACCTGAAGCTGATGGGGCAGAGTTTCTGTCCAAGTGGGCCTTGAAGGTAGAGTTCTAGCACAGGGTTGGGGTTCTCCACTCAGAATCCAGAGAGTGTGGCCAGTACCTAGAGTCTGGAGGCCAGGGTCATTGTGCAAAATGTCTTAGAAAATGTAAAAGTATTTTCAAAGAGTTGATGGCTAATGTAATGAATTCTGCTGACTTGTCTGTTGCCTGTTAATGGCTTCTCTCCCTACAATTTCTCCCATTTGTAATGGAATGTCTGTCTACCTTGTGCCTGTTCTTCCATTAGACCTTTGGAAGCAGATAGCTTACATTCTTGGTTTCATAGATGTAAAGAAATTTTTACATTTTAGACTTAAAACTAATTGAAGGCTTGGCTGGCTCTATCATATGAGATGAACATGTCACATGTTTCAAAGATATGATTTTTGGAGTGCCAAAGGGTGGGGTGTCATGGATTGAACTGTTTCCCCCCAGAAATATGTGTAGCTATGTGGCTGGGCCATGATTCCCTATATTCTGCGATTGTCCTTCATTTTGTGATTTTGCTGTGCTGTGTTGTAAGGGGAGTTTCCCTGGAGTGTGGCTTGCCCCACCCTTAATCATTTCATCCTGCAAGAGATAAAAGGAAAGGGAAGCAGGCAGAGAATTGGGAATCTTACACCATTAAGAAAGCAGCAGCAGGAGAAGAGTGTGTCTTCAGACCTGAGGTTCCTGTGCCAAGATGTTCCCTGAACAAAGACTGATATAATACCAGACTTTCCTCCAGAGCCAACAAGGGGGAAAGCCTTCCCCTGGAACAGACATCTGAATTTGGACTTGTAGCCTACCGGACTGTGTAAGAATAAACCTTCCTTTGTTAAAGCCATCCACTCTGGTATTTCTGTTACAGCAGCACTAGCTGACTAAAACACTTCCTTCAACAGCCCTTCCAAAAATGAGTCCCAAAAAAGTTAGTTCCAAAACTACATTTCTCTGAAATTGTATTTGTTTGTGTCTTTGGACTTGGGTTGGAGTACATAAGGAATTAATGTGGGCTATGAGGTGAGAGCACTGAGCTAACAGTCAGGAGCTTTGAGTCTCATCCCAGCTTTCCTGTTAAGAAGCTCCATTATTTTGGATCCCCAGAATTCTAAAAGAAGTCACTGTGTCATCTGTAAAACAAGGGTGTCGGATTAGATAATTTTCAAGGTACTTTTAGTTTTGAAAAAGAATCATACGCTTCTGTAAGAGTCAGAATTCTGGCAAGAAATTATCAGAAACAACAGGAAGTGACAGGAAAAAACAAATACCTGCAAAGACATCATGGATGAATGGGAGAAGCTGGTCACTTTTTCCTTTTTCTTTCCTCCTGTCCACCATATCCCATGGTGTCTTGACTACTGCAATCCATGGCATTCATACTAACAAATCTTGCTTGTTCAATAGTATTCGTAAGACTCAAGGTTCATTTCATTACTTCACTGTAGATTTGGGCCTTTTAAATTACTTCAGTTTACAATTTGACTCTATAAAGAGGGTCTACTAAGCAAGATTTGTGTCCTTGTTTATACTTTGGTGAGGGATAACTAATAACTGATGGAAAACATTTTAAAAGTATAACAACATAATACAGGATAAAGTGTATTAGAGAAGTGAATACAAGAGAAGAAACCAGAATAGAAATAAACAGAGATCAATTTGATACTTTTTTAAATATGAGGCCTGACAAGTTCATGAACTTAATTGTTCTAAGTGCTATATGCCTCAATGGTCAATATCATTATGGTCGCCTTCGAAGTACTCCCTTTGTAAAACTATACACCAATGCCAGTGCCTAGTCCACCCTTTAAAGCAATTTTGGAACTCTTTATGGAATGACCATTGCCCACAGTGGCACAGTGGCAAGTTTGTGAACTTAACTGCACAGCTGTCTGTGAAGGAATCTTTATCCAGTGGGGGGGGAAAAAAACTGTGTTGGAACACCCTCCCTACTTACTTGACCTTGCCCCTAATGGCTTTCTCTTTACCCGAAGATAAAGAAAATATTGAAAGGAAGACATTTTGATGACATTCAGGACATCAAGGGTAATACGATGACAACTCTGATGGCCATTCCAGAAGAGTTCCAAAGAGTTCCAAAACTGCTTTGAAGGGTGGACTAGGCACTGGCATCAGTTCATAGCTTCCCAAGGGGAGTACTTCGAAGGTGACCATAGTGATACTCAGCAATGAGGTATGTAGCACTTTTTCTAGGATGAGTTCGCCAACTTTATTGGCAGTCCTCATGTAAAAAGACTGTGTCTTGCATTGCTGTATAGAAAATTTGCCACTACTGAGTTCCAGACTTTCGGGTTTTATTTCAAAGATTTGTTTGAATTTTATCACAGTACCACACTGTCTGGCTCAAGAGGACACTTGCCAAGTAGGGAATTCAATATGTTGGCTCCCTACCTTTGTGGAAGTAGATAGTTAAAATCTTGGGAAGTATGAGCTTGCTTCTTAAGCAGTTAACGGACTGCATAGCACTGTTTGTGTTTTGTTTGGCCATTGAAGTCTTGAGCTGTAGTTTCCATGCAGAGTTAATTCTACCTCTGTTCCCACAAAGCTAAGAAAAGCATAGAATCATCTTTCCTGGATGAAATGCTATCAGCACTTTGCTCTACACTTAAGAAAAATGCAAAGACAAACCACCACCACAGAGCATTACTTTTTCACTGGGGATTGATGCTTGGGTAATTATTTAACTGTGTAGGCCAGAGGCAATTCATGAGCTTCTCTTTGATATTTCTAACTCCTTCCTTGTATCTTTCCCAACCATCTCCCTCCTCTTCTGGTTTCACAGCTATGGCTCTCAAGCACCCAGTATTCTCTTTTCCACTGTTCTTCAGTGCCATCAAACTAGTGCTCAGAAATAAATCTCACATCAGCTCTTTACAATCTAATATGAATTTATGCCAAAGAGTGCCATCTCTCAAGCATACTTGCACTGTAAACCTGAGTGTGCCTGCAAATTCCTTTCTAAGGGAATTTCAGCAAGGACTTCCCAGCACCTTTAAGACATCTTCAGCTGTATCTCAGCCTTAAGAGTCAGACCCTGTAGCTGGGCTTATAATATTAGAGGTCCTTGGCCTCTAGTTAAGTTGGGCCCCATGACTCAGATACAGCATCTGACCCAAAGTATATGTTCAAAGCAGAAGTTCAGGCACTAGCCTCCAAATTCTAACAATATGAAATACACAGTTCATTTGCAAAGTAGAAGTCACTTCCCCGCCTCGTTCCATCTTTATTGCTATTATTTAATTCATCTTGTGACTCCCCTGCCTTCTTATTCTAGATCCTTTCCAGGGCAGATACCATGTCTTCTTCACCTCTGGCTCTCTAGACCCAGCACAGCATCTAGCTTCTAGGCAAATAGTTAGATTCCTGCTGTTCAACCTGTGAAGAGCTTGTGTTTCCTCCCAAATGGATGCCCCGTTCTCCTTCATCAAGCATCTTCTGTTTCATAGAACACCCCCAACAGAGGGAAAAAGTCTAAACTAGCCTGCTATAGAACAAACCTTACCCAATCCGAAATAATAGTTAGGGTATTTTAGGGTCTGCAATGTGCTACAATTGGGGAACCAGAGATAGAATTGCCTCTAAATCTAGGTCTGGAAACCTTATATTCTTCACAGTCCTGGAATAAAAAGATTTCACAAAGAACGGGAGAAAAAAAATGCTAGTTTTATCTCAGCCATGCACGATGCCAGGTATTTACTAGAGCAAATGCCACCCAAAGCCCAGAGGGTTAGCTGGAGCAGCTGATACCCTGTGCTGCTTTTTATAACTCTCCTTCCCAGCACCATGCTCTACATATGTCCCATTTCATCAGGTCACATCAAGATAGGTCGTGCCCAATACTGCATCTTACACTAAACAAACTCATCATGATCAGAATATTCTGAGTTTCCATCAAATTAAAGTGGGTGTTGGAAGATGTTTCCTGGTTATTCATGAAAACAGTGACTTAGCCATTTTTTACAAATGAGCAGTCTCTTTCCTTCCACAAGATATGGGGCAAGTCGGCCATCAGCAAGCTGTAAAATTACTAGGTGTAAGATTGGAATACACAACAAGGACGAAAATTGTCTACTGAGTTTTGAAATGAGGTTGTAATGGCGACAAGCCTACAAACTTGTGAACAAATTATATTCAAGGGACTAGCTATTCCTTTTGGGGAGAGGAGGGGTAATAAAACTTGAAAAGAGGGGGGAGTTCAATTAAAAACCTTTAAAATGTCATTATTTATTCATTGTATAAAGAATCTCTTATGAATACATTGTCATCAGTCATTTGGAAGGAATTACAAAAGAGGTAAAATCCAAGTTGTTGCCCTCACAAGCTTACTATTTAGAAAGAGGATATCTTTTAAATATCGATGGGCAGCATTTCATTTACAGAGCATATACTTTGGTTCAGATGCTATATAAACATGTTTACATACTCTTTATTAGGGATAGAAATCCTGGTGGTGAAGTAGTAAAGTGCTATCTATGTCTGCCAACTAAAGACTCAGCAGTTCATATCTACCAGGCACTCCTGGGAAATTCCAAGGGGCAGTTCTACTCTGTCCTACAGGGTTGCTATTGGTCAGAATTGCCTTGACAGCAGTGGATTTGGTTTAACTAGGCATTAGCAATTTCTGACCAACAGCTGAAATCCAGTCTGCCACCTGCTTTGTAAATAAAATTTTATTGAAACATTATCATGTCTGGGTGCTTGCTATTATCTCTGGGTGTTTTCATACTACAATGGCAGGACTGAATAGTTGAGACAGAGACCTTATGGCTTGTATAGTTTAAAATGCTTACTATCTGACTCTGTGCATAAAGTGTTTGCTGACCTCTATCATTCACTCTTCACGGGACATTCATAGATAAATAAGGTGTTTCCCATTTTACAGTTAAGGAAACCAAGGAGCTTAGATTTGATTCTAGATCAGTCTGATTCCAAAAATCAATTTTCTTATGTAATACTCATGACTAGAAAGCTTGTCAAAATATAAGGTAGGAAGATACAGGAGCCTTAAAGAGCCTAAGAGAAACTATTAGAGTTCAGGAAAACAAAAACCCACTGCTGTTAACTTGATTCTGACTCGGACTCGTAGCAACTCTATAGGACAGGGTAGAACTGGCGCATAGAGTTTCCAAGGAGAGCCTGGTGGATTTGAACTGCCAACCTGTTGGTTAGCAGCCATAGCAGTTGACCACTACATCACTGTGTTTCCAGAGTTCAGAAAAGGAAGAGATTATTCGGAGCCTGGGGTGATAATAAAGATTCTGAAGATTGCATTTGAATATAAAAGCAAATTTTCAAAAAAATAAGTGTCTATTCCAAGTCAAAACCCATGGTCAAGAAAAGCTAAAAGCTCAAAGTCACATAGTTAGTCAGAAATAGAGCTGGGAGTAGAACCAGATATTCACTCAACCAGCCCAAAGTATGTTGTCAATGGCCATGCTGAGTCATCGCATTTTATTTTAAATTTTATAGAATGGCAGGATTATTTGAAATGAGACTTACCACCTTATGCTTGATGGCAGTTCAGTTGAATGGCCTGTACTTCCTTTATTAAAGCACCCCAACCATTCTACCGTGTACATTTGTATGTGTGGCAAAACGTACTCCTCAAACCATGAAAACCTCTGACCCTCCCCACCAATTTTAAGTCACCAAAGTCAAATTTTCATCTATACCCAGCCTGAACAATCAAGCAGGTACACCCTAGTAGAGAAATGGAGATGTGAGTGGTAGCAGTCAATGGATTCTTACCTAATACTGTAGAGCACTTTGCCATTTTTTGAAATCCGTAGTAATTTGTTGTCAGTGGTGACATCATGAAAGTTGGCTCCCTTCTCATTGGCAAAGAACAAATCTGGTTTCCAAATGGAGTCTAGCATAGATGGATCCAAATCCAGTGAATCATCAGGGTACTCACTGTATGCCAGCCGTGAATCATTCCACTGTTGTCTCAAAAAAATGTTCACACGGTAGTCCTAAAGAAATGTCATGCACAAGAATTACTTTTCACCTATGGTGGCATAAGAGGCCCATCTTGTTATCCCCCTGATATCTGAGTAAAACAGGTCATGTCTGTCTTGGGTCAGAATAAACCACTCAGGACTATTGGTGTAGGGACAGAACAGACAAAGAAAGAAGACTTAAATCACGGCACTAGTACAGCAGGTTAAATTTGATTGAAAATTTTCAATGTTTAGTCATTCTGCGATCAAATAACACAAACTCCAGCTGATTTTACTATAGAAAAAGGTAATAATCAGTCTGGGAAGGCAGACTGTCAAACAAAATAGATTCATTTTCCAAATCAGAAATGACATGATCTCAGAAGCTCTGGGCATAAGGAAACTCACTCTGTAATTCTGATAGTAGCAAACTTATTATTAAACTGTGACACGATGGAGCAGTATCTTTAAAATTCATCAACATAAATATTATAATGCCTCTTGTTGACAAAATAATACCCTCATAGCTTCTTTCAAAATCATTAAACATTGTACCATTTCTCTGGATGGGTTATAGCTACAGTAACCAAAATGATGTTTCAATAAGACAGAGGTCTTTTTCATGTTTTTCTAATCTGAATACATTTCGACAAAGGTGCTCCTCCCTTCTGGGAGCCTCACCTACTTCCCTGGCATTGCCATTTGGCCTGGCTTCTTCCTCTTGTGATATCAGTTGATTGCTCCCTTGAGGACTTGTACCCAAAGGTACTTAGATTCATGGAAACTGCTGCTTAGCTTGATAATCTGGACCCTGATAGAGGCCTCAACTGTGTTTCTTAATAATCTGACCTATGTATGGTTCAGCTGGTAAGAGTCCGTTCCTGCCACGTGTAGTCTTTTAGGACTGTATGTTCTTATCCATTTTTACTGTTTGCTTTACCATTTTCATCCTCATTTGCTCTATCCCCACATCTTTGGCACCTAGATTTTTGGTCATTGTTTATCTTATACTATGGTTATTAACTTGTTCTAGTTTGCCTGAAACTTTCCCAGTTTTAGTCCTGAACTCCCCACATCCAGGGCACTCCCTCAGTTCCAAGCTAACTGGGATGATTAATCACTCTACCAAGTACCATGGAGACTACTCCAGAATGGTCACTTTTGGCTAATTTTCTCGAGACAAAAAGAAAAAAACATTAGTTGTAAATGTCATTGTACATGGGAAAGAGCTTTAAATTCAGTTTCTTCTACCTGTTTACTAAACTACCCAAATTCTAATGACTGTTTGTTTCAAACGCCACCATCCTGATGTTGGTCAGGGTCATAGGGCATTTTGGAGGTGGCAGCTCATGGGAAAGGTGTCCAGTGTAAGCCTAATGAAGGCTGGTAATCAAATAGTTACTAACTGCTGAGACTCAGTAATCAAAACTCAGCTCATCTGGAAACACTAATACATTAAGAGAAAAATAATCTCTGGGTTCAGCCTTGTATAACAGAAGGACTTTCTGGCTTGGAAAACTGACCGGCTGACATTTATTTGCAATTGTATCAGCCCTCACAGCAAATCCTCATACACAAGAGGGTGCTGTTGTAGGCCCAGTGAGTTTTCCATCCCATCCGGTCTCCTCTCCGACCGGTTAGTGGACCAAAGACATGACAGAACCTCCAAGTTCTCTCCATTGGTCGTTTCTAGAATTACCCAAAGGTACCAGAGGATTCCTTGGGAACATGATTTACTGGAAGCCTGAGACTACTGTGTGAGGAAAGAGTGGGAATATTGATTTGTGGAAAAGTCAAAGGAGGGCTATTGAAAATATGAGTGTGCATTAGATACACAAACTGTGAGATTTTCATAAAGTTTCCTTGAAAAAAATATGCAGGTTATCTAGTGTTTGAACATTATCGTTCCTTACTGTCCTTCCTTTATTTCCCTAGAATGACAGAGTGACAACCAGTTATCTTCAACAAAGCTAATTAGGAGGGCCCTGTGTGCCTGTTTTAACAGGAAGTCAAAAGGAAGGAGGTTTCCTCCCTTGGCCAATTCTGGAGATAAAGAAACTCAAAGTGGGGGAAGTAATGGCACCTGGAAGGCAGAGAAGTGAATGAGTTAAATATCTTAGACAACTGGGAGGCCCTAAAGGACATCCTGAGGGGTAATCATAGGATGGGCAGGGCCGTGATAAGCCAGATAGGAAAAATTGGCCCCCAAATCACTGAGAGAACAGCAGTGTAATCCTCCCTTGAGCCTGAGAAGGATCTAAAATGAGTATTGAAAGACCCTTGAGAATACTACGTTAGTAACATCCAATATGAAAGCACTGACCTTTAAGAAAAACATCTCAATGATAAATTTTCAGAGCTAATATACATCTTTTTAAAAAATCTTTCCCATGAGTGTTCTGCAATGTTTCTTGGTTTCCGGTTTGAATTTTACGTACAGAAAGTAACAAAATAGATTTCCTAATATTGTAACTATCATCACAATAGAATTCTGAAACATCTAATGGCTAATTTTAAGTAAATTAATCTCCTTATTTGTAAGCAAGGATAAGTGAGAAACTTAGAAAATATATTTTATGCCGTAGCACCAGCATTTGCATAAGGCTTTTATTTAAACTTAGATTGTAAATATTTGTTCTTTCTCGTGTATAAGAATCAAAATTTATCCATATTTTTTGATGATATACATTATTCTGAAATAAATAGCAATCCTTACAATCTTTAAGAATACAAAAGGACAGCCTCAGATCTCAAGAAGTAGATAGAAAAAAAAAATTCCCCAAAGCTGTGTGTATAACTGTTTCTTTCAGCTCACAATAATTTTTAATATAGGGTAGAACTTTGACACATGTGATTTATCTAGCACCATCTCTGTTTATTTACAGATAGATCTATTCACTTATGACATTCCAAACCACAGGAGAAGAGTTATATTGGTCTGTAGTCTTCTCTTGTTTTTATTTTTGCTTCCAGGTTTAATGAAATATTAAAAGGCAAGTAAATATTTAGAGACATGCTTAAATGCAGACTGACTATTCTCTTTGTGTTCTGTCTCCAGGGACAGATTCTACTTCAAATAAATGACACATTTTCTTGTACTAAAACTTGCTTCCCTATGATTGGCTATTGAGGTATTGCATTTGATAATGGATATGTTCAAATTACATAGATGTAGATATGTAGCTATATACATACACACATCACATTTTTTCAAAAGCTGTATTCAAGTCATTATCTTCATATTCTTTTTTTTATTGTGATTAAGTGAAAGCATACAATCCAAATCAATCTTGCATGCCTGCCTGTCTACAGCTCTTCTGCTCTCCTTGCCCTGTGACAGCACACTCCTCCTTTTCATTTTATATTTTTTGTGTCCTCTTAGCAAGCTCCTGCCTCCTCCTCTGCACTCTCTTCTCTCCCATCTAGAAAGAGACCAATAGGACAGCCTCTTATAAATGCATAGAACCATAGACTACACCCACATGGTCACATTGTGTCCCCAAGTCTAGTCCATTTTTGTCCAAAGAGTTGACCTCAGTAGTGTTTTCTAGGCAAGGGCAGCAGCAGATCTAGGGGCCATGCTCCCATGGGACCCCCCCAGGCCATCAGACCATCAACTGTGATCTTTTAAGAGTTCTTGAGCTGCACTCCTCTTTTTCTCACATTGCCACAGGGAGTGAACATTGTGTGTGCCATCATGGCTGTCTCTGGTGGTGGCCAGGCACCATCTGGTTCTTCTGGTCATATGCTGATACAGTCTGCCATTACATGGATCCTTCTGTCTCCTGGGCTCTTTTGATCTCATGTCTTTGGTGTTGTCAGTGATCATCCATTCCAGCTGAGTTGGGACCATTTGGTGTACCTCGGATGGCAGCTTGCTAGCTTTTAAGACCTCAGATGCCACTCATCAACATGGGGTGCAGAAGACTCTCTTAGGAATAGGCTAATTATACCAATTGACCTCAATGTCCCCTGAGAGCATGGTCTCCAGCACCCTCCCCTGCTACTCTATACTTGCATTATTGGGTTGAGGTTAGAAGAGCTTTCAGTTTATGGCAAAGTCCAGTTAAGTTGATCTACTTTCTACTGTGTGCTGTCCCTACTTTCAGCTAACCAAATTTCTATCAACTATCTAATCTATGATCAACCCTTGCTCCCCCTCCCCACCCTTGTAGCCATCAAAAAGTCTGTTCTTCTGTACATAAGTCTATTTTTAAGTCCTTCTAGCAGGGGTTTCATACAATATTTGTCCTTTTGCCACTGACTGATTTCACTCAGCATAATGTCTTCCAATTGAAACCAGGTTATGAAATGTTTCCTAAAATCATCATTGTTTTTTATCATTGCATAGTGTTCATTGAGTATATGTACCATAGTTTGTTTATTCATTCATCTGTTGATGGGCATATAGGTTGATTTTGTATTTTTGCTATTGTGGACTGTGCTGCAATGAACATTCATGTGCACGTGTCTGTTGGTGTGACAACTTTTGTTTCTGTAGGATAAATTCCAAGCAGTGGGATTACTGGGTCAGATGATATATCTATTTTCAGCTTTTTAAGGAAGCACCGGATTGCTTTCCAAAGAGGTTGTACCATCTGGCATTCTTACCAGCAGTGTAGGGGAGTTCCAATCTCTCCATAGCCTCTCCAGCATTTGTTGTTTTGTGTTTGGGGGGTTATGGCCAACTTCGTTGGGGTGAGATGATATCTCATTGTAGTTTTGATTTGGATTTCTCTGATAGCTAATGATCGTGAGCATTTCCTCATGTGTCTGTTGGCTGCCTGGGTGTCCTCGCTAATGAGGTGTCTGCCCACCACCTTTGCCCATCGCTTAATTGGGTTATTTACCTTTTTCTTGTCAATATCATATTATCTTCATGATATTCTTAACCAAAGGAAATGAAAGTACCTATATTCCATACCAAATTTAGAATTTCTGAAGTTTCACTTTTTCTGATACCTTCAAATGCTATGCCCACTTCCCCAAAAATGGTTCTCCTAAACTGAATGATTTCGGCACTGTTATATTTAGGGGAGCATTTTTTTCCCATATGTTTCATAATACTCTTATTAAACCTTTCCATTATCCTTTTGTTGTTTCTATATGTGTGCATTTTTCAATCCGATTACATTATGAAGCTATCAAAGACAAGGACATGTATGATTCAGTCTGCACACAGCTATGGCACTCTGGTTTTCTTTCTGGCTACACTTCAATAACATTTCATCATCTTGAGTCAGTGATAGCATTTACTATGAGAAGTTAGCCTTGAGTTTAAAATTATGGAAGCAGTTGATTCCTGGTGAAATTAGGCTTTAACCTTCCTTTGCTAATTTAGTGACCGCAGCCACCTTATATATTAGCTTAACATGAGTGCCAGTCTTGTGGTAGATCCTTAATTCTTCCTCAAAAGTCAGAAATAGGAATTGTAGCTACCTGCCATCTCAGATAAGGTAGTATCTCCTCCTGAATTGCTTACGCAGCTGCAGAATGAAAGGGAGCCCACAGTGTTGGTTCAGCAGTTACGGCATAGCCTGCATTCTCGTGGGACACTGTCTCCCTTCTTATCATAGTTACCCAGGAATGTGATTTCAGAGCATAGTTAAAACAACTCTTTACCCTGTAGCATGTCCTACAGAGATTGTGGGATTTACCTTTCAGAGCAGAGTTTTAGGGGAGCTGGAATCATATTCTGGAGATGCTCCCTAAGTGGAGACATTTTATACACTTTCAGGTCTACCTTCTGTGTTTTAAATGCAAAGGGGTTGGGAGCCACTACTGTAGCATGGGTATACCCTCTTCAATGGTATCCTTCCAGGCAGTCAGTTGGAAGAGTGTATAGAGCATCTCTCTCCAGCTTTCTGATGGCTCAGCCTTGGGAAAAACTATATGCAGATGGCATGTGAACACATTGGACTTTAAAAATGATTACTAAAGAAACTCATTGCTGTCAAGTCAATTTCAATTCATACTGACCCTATAGGACAGAGTAGAACTGCCCCCATAGAGCTTCCAAAGATTCCTTGGTGAATTTGAACTTTTGGTTAGCAGCCATATCTCTTAACCACTACAGTACCAGGGTTTCCAGTGGCATTACTAGTATCCCAAACTATGCCTTTACATCAGGAAGGAGAACGTCACAAACAGACACCCAAATGCTATAAATTCATTTGCCATCAGCAGGCAAAAAAAAGAGGAGGAAATGGTAGATTAACGTTCCCAAACTAGAATATAACCATCTGTCCTTGCATGCCTTACTATAAAGTCTTCTAAACCTTTTGAGATCACATAAAATTTGTTCCACTGAGTATTCTTAACACATGGTCAACTATCAACAACTGTCAGCTGATCCTTGTGTCTCTTCATACACAAAAATGTGTGTTTGAGAATAATGTATGTCATCACAATGACCCATAAAATCATTTCTTATGGAAAATTATTTCTCACGGACAGAACATTAGCCTGTGAATACACATCTCTGGCCCTAACACATCAAAGAAGCAAGAAGTGGTGTTGGGTCTGTAAATGAGCTGATACTTTGAGGAAAAACAATAACAACTATAATTAGTGGAACTGCATCAACCATAAGAGACACAGACTACATAGCACCAAAAGAAAGTCATGTTGAGTTCTTGAAACAGATAATCATTACTTCTTACTTAAAAACAAGCAAACACTCAACACTATCCTGGGCTTGGGGTGAGAGTGGAACTTGAGGGAAGAGAGGAAAGTCAACATGTTTAGAAACTCAAACTTCTGAGGCAATCTTGGAAAAATCCATTCCAGAAAGTGTAGAGAAAGCAAAACTATTATCCTCAGGAAATAGCACTAATCAATATCCCCAACAACCACATTATTATGTGTTAAAGTTGAATGTCAAATGTTTTGATTCCTACTAAAGACAGTTCAGGGAAGAAACTGATGTTATTTAATTTTTTGTCCAGTTTTACTGAGCGAAATTTTACTGACGTGTAGGTAAATTAATGGATAGTAAAACCTCCAAGTTTTGGTGAAGGAAGCTTGCGCTTTGATGACAATCCACAGGGGCTCAGGCACAGATGGGAGCCAAAACAGAACAGTTCTCCTGCTCTTATGAGTCTCGAGACAATGTCCGTTTAAGTATCAATGCATCTGCTTTTGTAAATAACGTTTTATTGAAGCACGGCCACAGCCATTTGTTTACATATTGTTTATGGCTGTTTTTGTGCCCAAAAGGCAAGATTGAGTAGTGGCAACCAAGAGTGGCTCGCAGTGCCTTAAATATTTGTTGTCTTGCATTTTACAAAAAGAAAATACTTATTCTCTAGGTGGTATGAGGATTTGTTGTTTGACTTAATCATGATAGTGTTTCAGAAAATATATATTTGGTTTAGTTTCACACCAAAGCCATAACTGAAGAAAAAATATTTTAAAAGCCAAATGAAAATAGTAATTACATGGAAAGCTAAGAAATAAAAGAAGCACAATAAGCATCAGTCTTCTGACCATGCGATTTGATCTGTCTCTTGCACAGCAGAATAGATGGGCTGTTGATACCATATGCTTGAGCAACAATTTCCAATTTTTCTGATAAGAACCATAACAAAGGACACTTTAATAAGTGGTCAGAAAGCACCTACGCAGCCCATTTATTAAATGCCTTTAAACCCAACCCAAACCCATTGCCATCGAGTCGATTCTGACTCATAGCGACCCTATAGACAGAGTAGAACTGCCCCATACAGTTTCCCCGGAGCATCTGGTGGATTTGAACTGCTAACCTACTGGATGGCAGCCATAGCACTTAACCACTACACCACCACCTTCAGTATCTGTTAAAGACAGAGGAAAACAAGGGTATCCATGGCGTCTGTTTTCCTCTCTTAAATGATTTGCCTTTTCTTGCATTAATGAACATTAAAAAGGGAGGTATTTACATTTTTTATTGAGAATAAAATGCAATGAAGAGATTTAATCAAAGCAGCTTAGGAGTCTACTTAATGCAATCAGCATTAGGTCGTGCAAATATTGTCATTGAATGCCATCGTGTAAAGTTGGTGATGGTGATCTGGGCTACTGGAAGCCTGGACCCCCTGTTAGCAAGATAAAGCCAAGAGGGGAGAGACAGAAACTGAATGCCAAGTCCAAAACTGGGATATTTTTCCATGTTTGGTTTTTCTCATGAGTCATTTAGTAACCTTATCAAAACTATCTTGTTTGTCTAAAATTCTTAATGTGCTATATCCAGTCAAAGCCCTGGAAGTCTCATTTCTGGAGAATGCAGTGTTGGAGTAATATTAAAATGGATAATGGAGCTGCATTATGTCTAATCTTGTCAGTGAAAAGGAATGGTAAAAGGTAAATTAATTCTTTCTGGCATCAAGGACACCACAAAGTACAGTAATTTATTAAACACAATCCTAGTAGCCTAAAAGAAAATTCATAAGAACAGAGGAACATTATTTTCTCCTTTTCAAAGGCGTTAGGCTCATTTCACTTCTTGAGTATTTCTAGAACATCAGCCACCATAACACTTAGTCAAGCTCAATTATATTTATTTTGACGTCATCCGATAATATGGCTGTATACTTTACATAGTCATGAAAATTAGAACCAGCAAATTGACTTAGGATTTGACATAAATTATATGAGGACCAAGAAAATGTTTCATCAAAAATGCAACCTCCAGTTTATAGTTTAGTACTGTGTGGGGGTAAAGCTACTTATCTAAGAGACTGTATCATAAGCAACACTAATCACCAAGACCTTTATAAGGATTTTTGGTTGGTTTCATAGTACCTACATGGAACATGTTAACGTGGTCTCTATAAACTTTTAATTAGTTTTATGTTTTTTTTTAGAAAACTCGTGCATATGATATAACTGCTATGGACTTGAGACTCCTTCATACTCCAACAAAATCACTTCCTGATATATGTTGTGTGAGTATGAATTTATATGTATATGCATGTGTGTATTATAGTAAGGTAGTTCCTTGGCGTATGTCCTAAGTGTAACATTATAGGAAGGCTTAATTATGTATTCTATCACATGAAAAAGACTGGCTGTCACAAATATTGCTCAGATGTTGAAATTTGGAGCTGCACAATTTTAAATATCTATGCACCATCCTCATTACTGATAATTTTATCTAAAACTAATCAAACATTAAGTGATTCCAAAATTTCTCTAGCACAGTGTATATCAGATTATTGAATCTGATGTAATCAGCACTTGACTTACGACTTTCCAAAATAAAAGAGTATGAGTAATCACATTTTTAGAGGTGAATGGTGTTGGAATTTGACATTCAGCTAATGGCTCGACAATATACAAGAGTGTGTTTTGATCCCACATCCCATTGCTTCACACGATGGCTTCAATGCTCAGTCCCACTCACCATTGTAGTTTCTGCTATTGACCCAAAGCTGTTGATAAATATGTTGCAGGTAACATTTACAGGAGGCCCTGCAAGTTGAACAATAAATAGAAAATTTGACAGGTTGTGTTCATGGCATAATCAAGTCATGTTTTTCTCTTGCCAGTGGCATTTTAGCACTTACCATGGTGGTTTCTGTGACCGATCCGAAACTGTTGATAAAAATATTGCAAGTAACGTTTACTGGAGGACCTGTAGAATGCAATAAGAATATTGCAATAGACATTGAAGCAAAAGTATAGCTCCATCAACATCTGCGCAAATGGTTAGAGCTGTAAATACAGTTAAACGATGGTGAAGTTACAAAGAAAAATTATACACAGAGGCCCATAGTGACACTTCCACTAGTATTTTGGATAATGGCAGTTAAGCAATGGTAACTAACCCTGAAGAGTTTGGGATTTGGAAAATAGAAGCCAAAGACTTTACATTGAATTTATTACTCTAAGTTGCTAACAAAACAGTTCTTTGGGTCTTTCATGGACATTAGCATCATCAACATTGATGTCAGTGCACATCAACACCCACAGTAGTGAAATAGCCCTGACCACAGGGTCAAATGAAGCAGCATCTTCAATAGTGGTTAGGTCAGGAACATTACTGGATTTTATATGACATCCTTTAATTAAGTGAGTCTATTTTGCTTTTCTTGACACCTCTGAAGTTACCCCATTCCTTCTTTACATCCTCTGATTTGCAATGAAGCATGGTGTACAGAAATGTAAAAACAAAGAAAATGAACTTATGTTAAGACATAAACACAAATAGAATGTCGCTTAATATCCATATTGCTTTCTTAAGACACTACATACATCCTAGATATGTTTGGAACCTGCTAAGAGGCTGCTTTTCTCCTTAGAGACACAGGGAGTAGCGTGACTCCAGCTCCCTTTTCCTCTTGCCCTTCATCAACCAGCAAATCACTTTTACGATTTCTGCCTTCATGTTACTGTCTTGTATTTTTTTGCAAAAATATACACAACCCACTGCCATTGAGTCTATTCTCACTCCGAGCAACCCTATAGGACAGAGTAGAACTGTCCCATAGAGTTTCCAAGGAACACCTGGTGGATTCAAACTGCCGACCTCTTGGTTAGCAGCCATAGCACTTAACCATTACGCCACCAAAAGGCTAGCCGTTATAATCCACCAGGCACTCCTTGGAAACTCCATGGGGTAGTTCTATTCTGACCTATAGGATTGCTCTGAGCCAGAATCAACTCGCTGGCAGTGGCCTTATGCCACCATTTCAACAAACTCCCATGTACAAGTCAGTGATACTGTCTATGGTCTTCAAGTTTTGTAACTGTTCTTGCTATCTTTTTATAAATTATTCCACCACTGTTAATATAATGTCACTGTCCCCTAAGTGTCTTACCTAACTGCTCAAGAAGTTGTGGTCAGTTTGATCTCGTACAGATAAATCTCTGAGAGAGCCCAATGCTGAAGGCAAGTATACTTGACTAATAAGACTAAACTGTTATTTGTTTCAGAGCTGACTTCTGGGAGAAATTTTGCTTTGAGGTTTAAGTTTCAAAGATTATCTCAGGACTGCCTTCTTGTTTTGTGGGGAATATGCTTGTTACCTTCCTAGAGTTTATTGAAATATTTTCCAAGATAAACCATTGCCATGAGCCATCCATTCACTCGCTACTTTCCCCATGGAAATATGTCTCTTTTCCCTTTACAAAGGCCCAGTACCCCTGTGAAAACTACACCCCAGTTGGCTGTGTATCCACAAGCCGGCAGGATCTGTATGAAGAGGAGTTTGGCTTGAGGCCTCCCTCAAAGGCTGGTAGTGAAAACACAAGCTGTGGCGGCACTTTGAGCACTGTGTTTGCAAACTCCAGGAGTCTATGTTGGGTGCTCAAAAAGAAGAAAGGAATTTGGGGCTAAAGCAGCTCATTTAACTCCTCAAGCAAGCATCAAGGAGTTTAGGTACAAGATACATATTAATCTCTTTTTTCTTTTTGACATAGCTCTCTTTCCTGTTGTGAGTGCAAAAATAAACATGTTTGGTTTAATAAAAAAAAAGGGGGGGGATCACAGACACTACCCCACTTCAGAAAGATTTTCAGCTTATCTCCTTTGAAAGACAACACTGGTGGTGTGGTGGTGAAGTGCTACATCTGCTCACCAAAAGGTCGGCAGTTCAAATCTGCCAGGTACGCCTTGGAAACTCTATGGAGCAGTTCTACTCTGACCTGTACTGTCGTTATGAGTTGGCAACAACTCAACAGTAGTGGATTTATTGCTCTTTTAAAATTCTTTGAGTCTTTCTAGTTCACCCCCGTTCCTTTCATGTCAGCATCTGCCAAGGTTGAGTTCTTCTCCATGGTTACTTTCTACCCTACTTGATTTTTTTTTCTTCTGGTTTATAAACAACAACAACAACAACAAAAACACCGAGTCTTTCTCTTTCTTGGCCATGCAATTCTGTTCTACTGCAAATACATTTTTCTGCTAACAAGAAATAAATGAGAAAAGATAGAGGCAAGTCACAAGAAATTGTTTGCTTTTTTCCCCCTGCATACAATGAAATATTTTCTTTCAGACGGTACAGTTTGAGATGGAAAACAGTCTTGAATTCTTCTAGAAAAATGAACGATAGGGGAAGAAACAGGAAAAAGAGAAAGATCATTTTAACAGGTAGAATTTAAAACTTGAAATGTAGGTTGTCTTGCATTGCACATTGTGTATCTGTCTCACCAACCTAACAGGCTTGGAAGCTTTTAGAAGGCTGAGTGAGTCTGTCACATATTTGCTTTTGTCCTTCTCAGCAATTGGCAGTGTGAGTACATTAAGCCACAGCTGTGGACTCGGGTCCAACTCATCACGACCCTAGAGGTCATAGTAGAACTGCCCCATAGAGTTTCCAAGGAGCGCCTCGCAAATTTGAACTGCATGAGTAAATTGCTGGAATGAAAACTATTTTTTTAAGCTAGCACTATGTAAAGCAACATTAAAAAATAATCTAATTTAATTCTCACTGAAGGGAATTTTTTTTTTTTTTTTTAAATTGCTCCAGTAAATGGTTACAGATGAGGAAACTGGAGCTTGGAGAGGTTAAATAATTTGCCTAAAGTCATGTCCCAAGAAGTTAGAAAATCAAAGACTCCATCTCTCTGGACATTCTGATTCCAAACACATGAACTTGAACCACTTTACAACACTGCCTTCATTATACAATGCCCCCCCCCCCCCGCCCAGCTAACCTGGTCTAACAGGGTTTTCTATTGGTCTGTAAGTTCCTGGGATGATTTGATCCTTTATATCTGACCTCATTAACTGTGGGCATTGTTTCCCAGTGCATTTTGTATTTGGATAGAAAATCTTAGAAAAAAAAATTTTTTTCTGAATGAGGAGTTAGCATATACATATCATAAGAGCTGACACATGTTAAATCTCTGTGTCAGTGAGTGCCTTATCTCATCTCATTCAGTAGTTCCATAATTAGGTGCTATTATGACTCTTGTCTTACAGGGGGAGAAACTGAGGCACAGAGGTGGTTAATTAATTTGCCCAAGGTCATAGGGTTGGTAAAAGGCAGAAACTACCTAACATTAGGGACTTTTTTTTTTTTAGTTACAGAGGTAAAATGCCTGAGACCTATAGAATTACCCTAATGATAGAAACTTCCTGAATATGGAACTCATCCTGAGACATCTTTGGGTTGAATGACAGATTTTTTGTTTCACTGTAAGAATCATCCTGATGTGTACTGGCACAACCTTTCATTTAGCCCAGGGATTTCCTCGGTGTTCTGATTAACAAGGACATGCTCTTAGATGTGGTCACCAGCTAACAATGGTTCTGTAAACTTTAGGAAGAAATAGTTAACACCGGCTAACCTCGCTTAATTGATTTATTGGCAAACCGATGCTGCTCCAGAGTGAGTCGGATGAGGACCTAACTGGATAGGTGAATTATACAGACGTCTAGTCTCTCACATCGCTGTCCTTTCCTCCCCTCCTCTCTCCCTCTCATTCTTCCTTTCTTCTTTTGCCTTATTCATATGAAAAGGAGAGGTCTGGCTCGAAATCAAGTATGCAATTCAATTAGAAATGGAAGTGAAAAATGGATTTGGAACACTTTCAATGTATTTGGCAGAATGGCTCCCTTTGCTGAGCCCCAGCACAAAAGATGACAAGCCCCATCCCCTACTGATCCTCTTTATTGCTATATATAATTCTCTCAGAGTAACTTCTTTGAAGTAAGGCGCTGGTCTTAGAAATCCATATAAAATTACAAGCATGTTACCTGGGAGGGATAATGGAGTGATTCTATGATTGTCTGTTAACATCTTATTTTGGATCAGTTAACCAAATTGGCTATAGTAGAAAAGAGGATTACGTAGGGTGCTGCCCCCACTATTGTATACCCTGCTACTCAAAGAGTGGTTCAAGGACCAGCAGCATCAGCACGACCTGGGAGCTTGTTAGAAATGCAGAGTCTGAGGTCCCACTGAGACCTGCTGAATTGGAGTCTGCCCTTTAACAAGGCTCCCAAGGGATTTGGTGCAGCTGACCATTTTCTCTCCCTTTCAAGATGAGCATCGGCATCACTTGTGCTTTGTTGCATCTTCCATGAGCACCTTTTGAAATGTTAGCTCTAGTCCTTTAATAAAACTTCTAAGGTCAAGCAAGTTTGAAAAAGTCTGTTTAATAAAGTGAAACAGGTTTCTTTAATGTAGGTTTCCTCAAAGCTTTTAATACACCCACGTGAATCATGTTGCTCCCGAAGAAGAAAAATGTTTGTCGTTATGTGCCAAACATACTGGATCATTATAGACTTTGTCATTTTTCCAGTGGACTGGTTTTTTTCATGGAACACATTTCAAAGATGAAAAACATTCTGTTAAACATAGTTTCAGAAATGCTGATCCACATTCTTCATTTGTTTTTGTCAGTTAACAAATACTTGTTGAAAACCAAATGCCTTAGATGATAATAACAGAACTTGGAATAAGACTAAAAGCCCATCACAGCCTATGTTAAAATTCTGTGTTCTTGCCAAGGACAGGAAGTTTTCTTGGGAAAATGGATGCAGAGACATGCCTGCAACAGCGAGGCAATAGAAGGGGAATAAAAAATTAGTCAAGATCAGTTTAACCTTTCCTAGCAAGTTGTCTAGGACTAAATACTTGTGTGATGGTTCTCTAGTGTAGAGATACAGCTCAGTGTCACAAGCTGTAAACTGTGTGCAATTGGATTTGACAAATTATTCACTGCTAGATGAGTCACTTGAGACTAAAAAAAATTGTCTTGAAAACTGAATGTCCTAGACCTATAGTTGGCAGAATTTCTTCCATAAATGGCCAGATAGTAAATATTTTAGGCTTTTTGTGTCACAAAGACTCTGTCATAACTGCTCAATTCTGCCTTTGTAGTGAAAGTAACAAGTGCGTAAACAGTTGGTTGTAGCTGTGTTCCAATAAAACTTCATTTAGCCCATGGGCCTTTGTTTGCCTAGCTGTGCTCTGGACTCTCAGAGTGGGAAAATAACAGAAATTTTCTGAAATTCCGTAGGTTTTTCATAGCTGACAGTAAAGGCAGGCCATGGACATGGAGGAACATAAGGACCATTTGTTGGACTGTCTGCAATGAATTTGATATGCTCTGTAGCATGAACAAAGCACGTTATAACAGAAAGACTGAGTGGAAAAGGAGGCCCTTAGAGCCAGCTGCACTGGAGTGTTTTTCCTAGATCCCTTCAAGTTGGTTCTGACTTATAGCAATCCTATGTTCAACATACCAAGACACTTCCCAGTCCTACCCCATCTTCACAGTCATTTCTGTTTGAGACCACTGTTGCAGCCATTGTGGCAATCTGTCTCACTGAGGGGCTTCCTCTTTCTCTTGACTTTACTTAGTATGATGTCCTTCTCTGAGAACTGATCCTTCCTGATAAGCTGTCCTAAGTACATGAGGGTCTCACCATCCTCACTTCTAAGAAGCATTCTGGCTGCACTTCTACCAAAACAGATTTGTATATTCTTCTGATAAAAACAAAAAACCACCGCCTTTGAGTCCATTCCAACTCATACCAACCTTATAGGACCGAGGAGAACTGCCCCATAGAGTTTCCAAGGAGCACCTGGTGCATTTGAATTGCTGACCTTTTGGTTAACACACATAACTCTTAACCACTGTGCCACCAGGGTTTCCATTCTTGTGACAGTCCATGCTTGTTTTAGTCAGCTAGTGCTGTTCTAACAGAAAATACCATGAGTGGAAGGCTCTGTGAAGAAAAATTTTATTGACACACTCTGGTAAGCCACAAATCCATTCATGAGTTATAAGTCCATTCAGCAAGAGAAGTTATCACAGTCTGATAGGCTGATTCCAAATCCAGTGACAGCATCTTGGCACAGGAACTTCAGGTCCAAAAGATGTGCCCTGCTCTTGGTTCTGCTTCTTGGTGGTATGAGGTTCCTGTGCCAAGATGCTCTCATTGGATTCGGACTCAGCCTACTGGGCTGTGATAACTTCTCTCTTACTGAGTGGACTTGTAACTCATAAATGGATTTGCAGCTTACCAGACTGTCAATAAAATTTCTCTTCATAAAGCCTTCCACTCATGGTATTTTTTGTTAGAAGAGCACTAGCTGACTAAAACAGAATTTGTTACCAAAAGTGGGATGGTGCTGTAACAAATACCTAAAATGTAGAAGCTTTTTTTTTTGAAACTGTGAAATGAGTGGAAGCAGGAACGCTAAAGAACTGCTAACACCTGAGAAGGCAGCAGATGGTAAAAAGCAGCAGCAGCAGCAGCAAACTGGCAACAACAGAACCAGGAGCCGACCCACAGAATGAGAGAGCTGAGTGCCTGTGCACAGAGTTTCCTTGGCAGAGTGGGGTGCCTCTGAGCCCTTGAATTGGTGGAGCTAGGCTTGCCGATCCACAGGACAAGAGAGCTGAGTATCTGTCTGAGTGCCTGTGTGCAGGAGGCTTCCTGGTAGAGGGGGGTACTTCAAGGCGCTTGAATCAGTGACGCTTCAGAGCTTTTGAACACTTGCCCCTGCAGGACAGATGTGGGCTTGAGGCCCAGCCCATGAGACCATGAAATCTGAAGAGACAAAGTTGAGAAAAAGTCAAACTGCTTCAGTCTCAAAAGGTATGTCCATGACTTCAGGGGCTTGAAAGGGTGGAGCCATGGCTTCCTGTGTTTGTAAGGGTGGAATTGCCCCTCAGTTGGGTTTAGGGTGTACCTAAAGCTGAGGGGTCAGAGTTGCTGTCCAAATGGACCTAAAAGGCAGAGTTGTTGCACAGGGTCTGGAGTCTCCACTCAGAATCCAGAGAGTGTGGGCAATACCTAGAGTCTGGAGGGCAAAGCTGTTGTGTAAAATAGAGAACTGAAGATTATTTTCAAAGCTTTGAGGGCTAATGTAATGTGTTCTGTTGGCTTGCATGTTGACGGTTAATGCCTTTTCTCCCTGTGATTTCTCTGTTTGTAATTGAATGTCTAACTTGTCCCTGTTCTGCCATTGTACCTTTGGAAGCAAATGTCCTCTATTTTGTGATTTTCCTATGCCATATGTTAAAGGATTAGGGTGAGACTCTAAATCCCTTCATAGGGTCACCTCCCTGCTCCACTGCAAAGGGAACTTTCCTGGAGTGTGGCTTGTGCCACCCTTTATCCTTTCATCCTGCAAGAGATAAAAGGAAAGGGAAGCAAGCAGAGAACTGAGAACCTCACACCACCAAGAAAGCGGCACTGGGAGAAGAGCGTGTCCTTCGTACCTGAGGTTCCTGTGCCAAGATGCTCCCTGGACAAAGACTGATGCAACACAAGGAATTTCCTCCAGAGCTGATGATGGGGAAAGCCTTTCCTGGAGTGGACATCCTGAATTTGGACTTGTAGACTACCAAACTGGGTAAGAAGAAACTTTTCTTTGTTAAAGCCATCCACTTTGTGATATTTCTGTTACAGCAGCACTAGCTGACTACAACAATGATACATTCAATATTATTCACCAACACTGTATTCAAAGGCATCAGTTCTTCCTGTTACTCATTGTCCATCACTCAGATGCATATGAAGTGGTTGAAAATACCGTAGCTGGAATGAAGTGCACCTTAGTCCTCAAAGTGACATCTTTGCTTTTTTAACACTTTAAAGAGGTTTTTTACAGGAGATTTACCCAATGGAATATGTTATTTGATTTTTTGACTGCTGTTTTCCATGGGCATTGATTGTAGAGCCAACCCACTGGTGTCGAGTCAATTCTGACTCATGCTGTTGTTAGGTGACATCGAGTCGGTCCCAACTCATAGTGACCCTATGAACAACAGAACCAAACACTGCTCGGTCTCGCACCATGTCCGCAATCATTTTTATGCTTAAGCCCATTGCTGCAGCCATTGTGTCAATCCATCTTGTCGAGGGTCTTCCTCTTTTTTGCTGACCCTCCACTCTACCAAGCATGATGTCCTTCTTCAGGGATTGATCCTTCCTGACAACATGTCTGAAGTATGTAAGATACAGGCTTGTCATCTTTGCTTCCAAGGAGCACTCTGGCTGTACTACTTCGAGAACAGATCTGTTTGTTCTTTTGGTGGTCCATAATATGTTCAATATTCTCCTCCAACCCCACAATTCAAAGACATCAATTCTTCTTCTGTCTTCTCTGTTCGTAGTCCAGTTTGCATATGCATATGATGCGATTGAAAATACCATGGCTTAGATCAGGCACACTTTAGTCTTCAAGGTGACATCTTTACTTTTGAATACTTTAAAGAGGTCCTTTGCAGCAGATTTTCCCACTGCAATGCATCTTTTGATTTCTTGACTGCTGCTTCCATGGGTGTTGATTCTGGACCCAAGTAAAATGAAATCCTTGACAACCTCAATCTTTTCTCCATTTATGACAATGTTACTTACTGGTCCAGTTGTGAGCATTTTTGTTTTCCTGATGTTGAGGTGCAATCCATACTGAAGGCTGTGGTCCTAGATCTTCATCAGTGTCTCAGATCTTTTTCATTTCCAGCAAGTAAGGTGGTGTCGTCTGCATAATATGGTTTGTTAATGATCTTGGCCAAAAGCAGAGAATACTAGAAAGATGTTTTCCTGTGTTTTGTTGACTATGCAAGGGCATTCAACTGTGTGGATCATAAGGAATTATGGATAACATTGCAAAGATTCTGACTCATAGTGACCCTATAGTCATAGTACAATTGCCCCATAGAGTTTCCAAGGAGCACCTGGCAGACTTAAACTGTCAACCTCTGGTTAGTAGTTGTAGCACTTAACTACAACACTACCAGGGTTTCCATAAAATGAAATCCTTGACAAGTTAAATCTTATCATGATGTTGCTTGTTAATCCAGTTGTGAGGATTTTTGTTTTCTTTATGTTGAGGTATAGTCCATACTGAAGGCTATAGTCTTTGATATTCTTCAGTAAGTGCGTCAAGTCCTCTTCCCTTTTAGCAAGCAACATTGTGTCATCTGCGTATCACTGGCTATTGATGTGTCTTCCTCCTATACTAATGCTGCATTCTTCTTCATGTAGTCCAGGTTTTCAGGTTATTTACTCAGCACACAGATTGAATAAGCATAGTGAAAGGATACAACCTCGATGGACAGCTTTCCAGGTTTTAAACCACACAGAATCCCTTTGTTCTGTTTGAAAGACTGTCTCTTGATCTATGTATAGGTTCTTTATGAACATAATTAAGTTTTCTGGAATTCCCATTCTTTACAATGTTATCCATAATTTATGATCCACACAGTTGAAAACCTTTGCATGGTCAATAAAACACAAGTAAACATCTTTCTGGTATTCTCTGCTTTTGGCCAAGATCGATCTGACATCAGCAGTGATATTCCTTGTTCAATGTCCTCTTCTGAATCCAGCTGGAATTTTTTTTTTTTAATTACTTGCTGAAAAATTTGACTTGAGTGTGATAGTAATGATACTGTCTGTTGGATTACCTTTCTTTGAAATGGGCACAAATGTGGATCTCTTCCAGTCAATTTACCAGGTAGCTTCTTGCCATAGGTGAGAGTGCTTCTAGCATTGTGACCATTTGTTGAAACATCAGTTGGTATTTCATCAGCTCCAGGAGCCTAGTTTTTCACCAGTGCCTTCGGTGCGGCCTGAACTTTCTTCAGTACCATCAGCTCTTAATAACCTTCTGCTACCTGAAATGCTGAATATCAAACAATTCTTTTTGGTAGAGTGACTCAAAGTATTTCTTCCATCTTCTTTTGATGCTTCTGTCGTCATCCAGTATTTTCCCTGTAGAATCCTTCATTATTGCAGCTTGAGGTTTCAATTGTTTCTTCCATTCTTTCAGCTTGAGAAATGCCAAGCCTCATCTTCCCTTTTGATTTTCTCACTCCAGGTTTTGGCACGTGGCCTTATAATACTAAACTTCTCAAACTGCCCTTTGAAATCTTCTGTTCAGCTCTTTTATATTTCTTTCACTTTAACTATTCTACATTCATGAGCAAGTTTCAGAGTCTCTTCTGACATCCATTTTGGTCTTTTCTTTCTTTCCTGAGTTTGTAATGACCTTTTGCTTTCCTTTCTTCATGTGTAATGACCCTGATATTGTCCCATAAATTACTTGACCTTCACTCATTAATGTTCAGTGCATCAAATCTATCCTTGAGATGGTCTCTAAATGCAAGGAGGGTATACTCAAGGTTATACTTTGGTTCTGTTGGACTTGTTTTACTTTGCTTCAACTTCAGCTTGAACTTGAATATGCAAAATTGATGGTCTGTTCTGAAGTCAGCCCCTGGCCCTGTTCTGACCGATGGTATAACAGTTTCTCCATTCTCGCAAATGTAGTCATTTGATTCCTGTGTATTCTATCTGGCAAGGTCCATCTGTATAGTCACCATTTATGTTGCTGGAAAAAAATTAATATTTGCAATGAATTTAAGTTGTTGTTCTTTAAAAATTCTGTCATCTAAATTTCCAACATGATTTATATTGCCAAGGCATATTTTCCAAGAGCTAATCCTTCTTCTTTGTTTCAACTTTGGCATGCCAATCACCAGTAATTATCAGTGCATCTTCATTGCATGTTTGGTCAATTTAAGACTTCAGAAGTTGTCAAGAATCTTCAGTTTCTTCATCTTTGGCTTTAATGATTGGTGCATAAATTTGAGTAATAGTGTTATTAGCTGGTCTTCCTTGTAGTTCTATAGATATTCTCCTACCGCCAGCAGCACTATACTTTAGGATGCATTTTGAAATGTTCTTTTTGACAATGAATGTGATACCATTCCCCTTCAGTTTGTCTTTCCCAGCATAGTAGACCATGATTGTCCAATTCAAAATAGCCAGCCCCAATTCACTCAGCTCATTAATGCCTAGGATATCAATTTTTATGCATTTTATTTTTTAAGACTTCCAATTTTATGCAATTCGTACTTCATAGATTCTACTTCCTGATTATTAATGTATGTTTGAGGTTGTTCTCATTTTACATCTTACCGCTTTAGCATATGAAGGTCCCTAAAGTTTTGCTGCATCTGTGTCATTAAGGTCAACTGTACTAGTGCTCCGCCTGTCATATTTTGAGTACCTCTCAATCTGAGGGGCTCATCTTCCGGCATTATATCAAACAATGTCCCACTATTATTCGTAAGATTAGCACTAGCCAATTTTTTTTTATTATTTTAATTTTTTAGCAGTAGAACACCAGGTCCTTCTTCTTAGTCTGTCTTACTCTGGAAGCTTCACTGAAACCTGTCCACCATGGGTGACCCTGCTGGTATTTGACATGCTGGCGTCATAGCTTCCAGCGTCACAGAAGCCTACAAGCCACCACAGTACAGCTAAAGGGTGAGTGGGACACTGGAGTGTTCCCAGGGGAAAACCATTAAGCCAAGGCCAAACCATTCTGTTTCTACAAGAGCTACCAGGCCCTATGGAAGGGAAACGGGGCCAGGTCAGATAATGTTTCCAACAAACGCTTAACGTGTTTGACTCAGTCATTATATTTAATCAAGAGCAGATTATCCAATAGGTAAGATACACATAGTGTTTCACCTATTTACCAGATCATCTGGCATAAACAATTTCACTTTTTTTTTTTTTTTTTTTTACCATACAAAGGTTCTGCTTCTAGGTATGACTAGCATCTCTCTCCTGATCCCACAGCACCTTCCTGCAGAATCAAAGCCTCTTTTCAAATTTAGAAACCCCTGCCTATGCTACTTGTGCTTACTTGCCACTTAGTAATCTGTAGTGACCAATTTCACGTCAACAGTGTGGTGAAACCCATGTGAAATTGGCCACTGCAGATCAGTAAATCAGCACAAGTAAACCCATGTTTACCTTGTTCACTGGGTAATCTGTCTTTGTGTTTAATACAGTGACTAGGGCATTACTCATAACCAGTGCACCAATGGTAAGAGCCTTCTGAATCTTGCGTATTTAAAACTTGGCACTGGTGGTGTAGTGGTTAAGGGCTGCATCTGCTAACCAAAAGATCGGCAGTTCACATCTACCAGGGACTCCTTGAAAACTTCATGAAGCAGTTCTGCTCTGTCCTGTAGGGTTGCTATGAGTCAGAATCAACTTATCAGCAATGGATTTGGTTTTTGTTCTACCACAATAATTTAAATTTTATCTATTGTTTGCAAGAGCCAAGTGTTATAATGGCTACATTAACATATGCTGGCTAATACACCTATGCTTTTTGTATTGACCAAGGCTTTCTAAGTTAACAATTTTTTTTTTTAGCCTCATTATGGCTTCTATTTAAAAATAAGCTTCATGAAAGCATAGGGGATCTTGTGTAACCAAGACAACTAGTCACTATTGGTTAGTTTTGCCTCAGTTATTTTCCAGCATCATTTTAAGGCAAAAGACTTCTTAAGAGCAGAGGGCAATCTTTGATTTTCAAGATGAAAATGTTATGTTTTTCTTCTCTTGTCACGAGTAGACAAGGATCACATTTTTGTTTTGTATTTTGTTCCTCTTAAATAATTGAATGTGTCCTATAAGTGACACATTTGCTTTAGCGTGTGGCCCTTGGATGGGAAGAGCTTAATAAACATATGTGCTTGATTTATATAGAAATTAAATCTCCTTTGGAATAAGACAAGTTCATCTAGCAGAAAGATTCTTACCGTTAGCTCAAGAGACAAAGGGCAAATAAAGCAGACAGAAGAGGGAAAGTGACAAGATATAGAGTTGAAGGTCAGAGCTGTGATAGCTGAACACAGGGAAGTGCTGTTTCTTTTGATGGCTTCTTGTGTTGCCTGGTGCTTTGATGCCCATGAAAGAGAGAGGGCCTAGAGAATAGGAAGATTGCAAGAAGAAGGCATGGCTTTTCTTGGTGGCACTCTCCTTGTGAGGAGGGATTTGGAGTATCTAGTCTAGTGGCAATGGTGTTTCGGTGCTAGAATTCTCACCTTCCATGTGGCAGACATGGCTTCAATTTCTGGCCAATGCACCTCATGCACAGCCACTACTCATCTGTCGGTGAAGGCTTGAACATGTCTATGATGTTGAACAGGTTTCATTGGAGCTTCTAGACTAAGATGGACTTGGAAGAAAGGCCTGGCAATCTATTTCTGAAAATCAGCCAATGAAAATACTGGATCACAACCATCCAATACACAACGGATCATGGGGATGATGTAGGACTGTTGTTCATGGGGTTGCCATGAGCCAGAGGACCACTTGACAGCAGCTCACGACAATAATAATCATGAAGAATGCAAAAAATGGTGATGGATTTTTTAAACATCATAATCACAATTAGAGATGATTACACAATCCAATTCATTGTATTATTTTAATCTTGTTTAAAATTCACCATGAATTATATACCATCATTCCTTCTGCCTCAAACAAGGCCAAGATGGTTTTTCCAGTCCTCCTACATTTCAGTTCGGTGGCTGACAAGCAAGTTTATGCACAGGGCAGAATAATCAGAGAAGAAAAGGAGCTGGGCATTCACTGCTTCTCACAGACCAGTGTCCTGCAAACTATTTGCTTTGGAGTAGCCCTGTTGATGGAAATGAGGAGACTGCCAGACAAAGCAATTAATCAACACCTACAGCAGCTTACATACTGAGACTAACTGGCAGTTTCTGTGAGTTCTGCCCACTAAAGGCTACCAGGTTATTGAGTGTGCCCACACAGAAACAAGTGAAGGCATAAATAGGCACACCATGGCTCAGATCCATGTCAGATGACCTTGACAGCGCCAGCAAGCTTTTTTCTTTGCTTGCTGTGAACTGCCCCATGGTTTGAGAGAAAGGAGAAGCCTTAAGCCACCATCCCATACTACAGTAACCACATTTAAGAGTGAAAGAGAGCATTATTAATATTTGAACACAGGGACACCAGGCGTAAGCCAGGACTATCCTGAGAAGACCTTGACTTTGGCTTATATTACTTATAAGATATACATATATAAAGTAGAATGACCACAGTGTGATTTGTCTTTATCACTGTCTGTGGACTTTAAACACATTACAGAAACTCTCTGAGCCTTTCAATTCTTCTGTAGAAGGAGAACGATAATGCTTATTTCTCCATGATGGTAAGAATTAGTAGCGGAGAGCATATAGCATAGTGGCTGGCACATAAAACTAAACCAAACTCATTGTCACTGAGTCAATTCCAATTCATAGTGGCCCCATAGGACAGAGTAGAACTTTCCAGCACATCATAGTTGCTTGACTAGCATCACTATCATTATTACAAGTGCACTGAATTGTCAAAATGTGTCTATGCAGAAAGTATATCATCAAGCCCATTTTAATAGAGAGGAAACCTAAGTTTTGGCACTAAGACATCTCAATTTCTTTTGTGCTAGTCTTTACTGAAATGATGCTTTTCTCACTCATTGCTCTTTCTCTTCTCTCCAGAAACTGTATTTTCTCAGCTCTACAGAAGTTGTTAGCTTTACTACACAATTGTATCCCCCGAAAATGAGTGTATTAATTTAGCTGGGCCATGATTCTTGGTATTTCTGTTTGTCCTCCATTTTGTGATTTTCCTATATTGTAAATCCTAATCTCTGCCTGTGGTTAAAGGGCAAGATTGGATTGTGTTAAAGAGGAGTATGGTGGGACTGTAACACCCTACCTAAGGTCACCTCCCTGATGCAGTATAAAGGAAGTTTTCCTGGAGTGTAGCTTGCACCATATTTTATCCTACAAGAGATAAAAGGAAAAGGAAGCAATCAGAAGGTTGGGAGTCTTATACTACCAAGAAAGCAGTGCCTGAAGCATAGTACATCCTCCGGACCTGAAGTTCCTGTGCTGAGATGCTCCTAGACCAAAGGAAGACAGATACATCACAAGGACCTTCCTCCAGAGCCAACAGAGAGAGAAAGCCCTTTCCTGGAGCTGACTCCCTGAATTTGAACTTGTAGCCTACTGGACTGTGAGAGAATAAAGTTCTCTTTGTTAAACCTGTCCACTTGTGGTATTTCTGTTGTAACGGCACTAAATGACCAAGACAAACCTAGACACCTTTTATAACTTTCTTGCTTCCAGAAATTATGCCTAGACATTCTCTGTGTCTGTACAACCTGTATAGCTACCTCGTGTTAAGATGATCACTGTTGACTTATTTTATTTAAAACAGGGATTTTTCAGTTTGACTATTGACATCTTGGGTGGGATGATTCTTTGTTCTATGGACCTGTCGTGCATTGTAGGATGTTTAGCAGCATCCTTGGCCTCTACTCACTAGATGCCAGAAGCACTCCGTTGTGAAACCAAAAAATGTGTCCACATATTGCCAAATGTCCCCTGGAGTTGGGGAGGGGTATCACTCCCAGTTAGGAAACACTAACTTTTCTTTTTTTTTAATGCAAAAGTAACATTATAGGTGGGAGGGTTATTTAGCCAGGATCATATTTATATAATAGTGAAATTAGTTTCAGAGTATTCTGCCCCACCAAAAAAGGTGTTATGGATTGAACTGTGTGCCCCCAGAACATGTATTGTAAATCCTAAACTCTATGTCTGTGGTTATAGTCTTGTTTGAGGGGTCGTTTTTGTTATATTAATGAGACAAGATTAGTGTGGTGCATACTCTGAGTCAACCTCTTTAGAGATATAAAAAGATTAAACAAGCACATAGGAACTAGAGACTAGGGAAAAGGGATGCCAAGTCACGTGAAGATTGTCCAGGAGCGGATGCTCAAAGAGACAAGGAAGTTTCTCCGGAGCCAGTACAGAAATAAATCATTCCCTTGGAGCCAGCTCCCTGAATTCACACTTCGAGCCTCCTAAACTGTAAGAAATCGCATTTGTTTGTTAAAACAATCCATTTGTGGTATTCTTGTTATAGCAGCACTAGACAACTAAGACGCAAGGTCAGTGTCACATGAAAATATCTCTCAGTCATGGGCATATGACTTTTTATTAGAATTTCACCTCTTTCATACACTTCAACAAAGAGAATTTTTTTTAAAAAAAATATACTTTTGGTGAAAATGTAACAGTACCATGGAACTTATACTGCTTTGCTGGGGCTGTTCACCAGGAAATTAAATTTGGTCCCTTTTTACAAGCATTGGCTGAATTCTTAATAGTTCTATCCTGAGAATCTGCAATCATTCATTAAATCAATAAGTATTTCTTGAGGCCCAGTAAGGGCCTAATATATACTTGGTCTTTTACTAATCACCATTTATAATAAAATGGTGAGTTGTAGAGCTACATATAGGGATATCAGGCATTAAGGGCAACTTAGGAATAATTTACTGAAAAGCCGTTGAGTAATTGTGCAAGAAATGTCAGACTAAACAGTGTGTGTCTGGCCAAGCATCACAGAGAGGTGTTTTTGCTCAGCCTCTTTCTAGTACAAGTCAATGTCTGCCTTTTTTTGTTCATGGCAGAATCATTGTGCTCTTAAAGTGAGTAGTTTATGTTCTGGGAAATCCAGGGCACTTTGCTTGTGGTAACAAGACCCATTTCCTCTTTTAAAGATCTTAGACACTAAATGTAACTTTCAGGTTGAAAGCAATTTATAAGTGTAATCCACATTTTTTTTTTTTTGCACAACAATGAAAATATCATCAGTTAGAAAATTGTTGAAAACATGATATTCTTGCTACTGTGTGACTAGGTAGCATAATAAACAAAGATTCATTTAACTTTAGGTGGCATTTTTAAATGCCAATTGAAATGTGTTTGGAATTCAAGAGACCAGGGACTTTCTCATGAACTCAAGCGGCATTTCCTTTCATTTTAGGAGATAACAAAAATGCAATTAAAGATGACTTTCTCTCATGTTAATTGAATCCTCTACTATGTTGCAAAATGAATAGCAAGTTCATCAACCTGTTAGGTCCTAACAAATTGAAAGTGGATTTTTCTTTTGATTTAATAATCTTTTAAGAAGACACTTTGCTGTTTTTGAGGTTATAACAATGGAATTTGTGGATATGAGCCACACACAGGTTTCCATGTTCAAATCTTCTCAGCTTCCAAGTCCAATTTCAGTTGATACCTCCAACATGAATATCTCCCTGATTCTCACACCTGAATATCACCTTTCCTGGAAACTTCACAGCCTCATAATCTTTAACATGTTATACTGTCAATTTTTCATACATGTCTAATGTTCTCCACTATGCTCTCATCAGGGAAAGGTCTGGATTTGATTCACTAGAATGTTTCCCTTGGCACTTAGTATAGTACTAAGCACACAGTAGACATTGAATAAATGCTCACTCAATGCAGTTTATCAGAATCTAAGCCTTCTTTGTGAAAGAAATGCCACTAGAATCCCACAGAATCCAAGCTTTTCCATTTCATTTCAGTACAACTTTCAATACAAGGCATCTGAACCCCATCAATTGGCCTCCATCTTTTTAGCTTCAAAGAGTACTTCTTTCTTTTCTGGGTCATTTAAATCAATTGTCTCATCTTACCCTGGGAAATCAAAAGTGCATTTTGTTTGTTCTTTCAGCAGAGCACTCTATAGATGAAAAAATTGTGACAGAAACCTGACAGTCACCACTGAAAACATTGCAATGTAGTCCTTTGAAATCACTGCCAACCTGCCTTGTTTAAGGTAAGGGTCAGGAAACTTCTTGACTGCTGCCCACCTTCCTGACATCACTCCCCACCAGTGCAGCCTGGTATGGGAATAAAAAATCATCAACTTTGCAGCCAGAAGGACTGAGTGAAATCCTAGCTCTGCTATTTGTATAACCCTGTGTAGGTTTCCTGAATCACTCTGGGTTCCAGTTTTATCATCGACAAAAGAACTATCTTCCTCTAACTCTTCAGGTTCATTGGAAAGACAGAATGAGATAATGTGTATGAAATGCCAGCTCTTCCTTTTCTCTTACCATCACCTTTTCTTATCATAAAAGAGCTTCCTCCTAAACCTTGAGCTTATCCCTTTAGTTAACAATCAGATGAACTTTTCTGAAGCACCGTATCTCTGCCCTACATTTTATTACTCTCATCTCCACTCACCAAAAAAGACCTGGGTTTTAAAAACATAAATACACTCTAGAAAAAAGAAATCAGATCCCTTCCTTGTTGGAGAAGGATTGCATTATTAAATCTAACAGTCAGGAGTGGAGGGAAATCTTGTGCTTTAGTGGAAAACTGCACATTGTGTAGAGCATCCCTTTCAGTGTTTCTGACTCTGATTCTATGGTAGTTATTTTACAGTTTAGTAAATTTTAAAACTCTGAGCAATACAAAATATCTCACAGTCATGCAAATTCTATCCTATCTTGTCCTGGAGAGGTTCCATTGACTTCCCTCTCCCACTGTTGAAGAAGTGGCTTTGCCTGCATTCCCACATTTGTTTTAATATTCCTGACCTATAAGTGTGTTTGTTTTGCTAGAATTCTCTTTTGAACCATGTATATCATCTGTCTGATCATCTGTCTGGTTCTCTCAATAGTGAGTTAAGTAAGTGTCTAACACATGTTCATTTTACATCTGTATGAGGGTCATGATTGGCAATGTGAGGTTTTTGTTTTGTTTTTTTTTTAAAGTGCAATGGATGATGCCCTTCAGAAGTCTTAGACTCAGAGCCAGCCTTTGGAAACTTGGAAACCAGAATTCTGTTCAAGCCATTGCACTGCCAGGCAATCCAGCACATTCTATTTCACTGCCAGACAAGATCTTAGAGCACCATGTGTGCCAACACACAGTACCTAAGCTCTCATTTCCTTTCGCTGTTCCTCTGTGGCTGCCATAAATGGGGACTTGCTTCTCCATTAGGCATTCTGCACCATTTCTCTGAGGGTGGGAAGGTCACCGTTGTACTGTTAGGAAACAGAGGTTTTCTATGTCAGCAAGAGGCCTAAAAATAGAAGCCAGAGTTCCTGACATGCATTCTTCCCTACTAAACAACTAGGACAGCTGCTGCTCTACCGCAGAGGGAAACCCTGAAATCATGGGGCTCATTGCGTTTACATGTGCCCAGACTCCGCTGATAGGCACCTTGCATTTCTGTATCCATGTTCTTCCACGTCTCTTATCCCATGCTATGCTATGCATCTTTGTGATTCAGTTTAGTTCAAAGGACATTGATTGCACTCCTACTGTATATTGGGTGCATTCTTAGTTTTCCCTTGAGACAAGGGTTCATGTGAAAGTAGTTTATTGAGGAGGTGAATGGATATACTAGTGGGTAGCTGCGGAGTGAGGCAGGGCAGGGAATGTAGTCAAGTAAAGGTGTTTTAGTATCCTCTGATCACAACCGAAGCATTATCCCATGAGCTACCCTGGAGGCCACTGTAGAAACACTCCTCTGAGTTCTTCTTCCCAAAGGATCAGGAGCTGGAGTATCAACTCCCATCAGTCTTTGATTGAAGGTGCTCCCCAGAGGCATTAATTTATCCTCACTTCTGGTCTACCATAAGGGTGAGCAAAGTAGCTTGGTTCAGAGAAAGCCCTCAAGCAAAGAAATGCAAGTGTTGGCCTTTAAGTGGTAAGGGCCTAGGGAGGTGGATGGGCACTCGCGTTGAAGGGCTTTCTTTTCTACACTACAGCTCTATTATGTCTGGTACAGCACACAAAATTACTTCCTGTTTAAAACCTCAACAAATCTTATCTCTATTGTGCGATCATGAGTCAAAACTACATTCTACTTCTTTATCCAACTTCTTTATCTAGAAATATAAAAATGTACTTGACTTTGGCATTCAATATACTCATAATCTGTCATGGCAGAAAGACACAGACAAGACTATCTGCAATACAATGTAGTAATAAGAATAATGTTAGAGAGCATAGCTGAAGAGACTATGAATTGTGCATGGAAAAGGGGGCAAGGAAAGGAGAAGAGAGATTCTTTGCAAGGGTGTATTTTTTGCAAAAAAAAAAATTGTATTTCTGTATTCTTTGCAGGTGATATATTTCTTCATAGGCAAAAGAGGGGGAATGGAGGAAAATATTCTATTTTATAGCCAAGGTATAATCAGCAACTAAGTAATGAATTTGCATCATTGTTCTTTTTTCTGTGTGTTCTCTCTCAGATTCAAAGACTCCAAAATTTTGCATTATTAGAGACTTTTTAAGTGATGAAGAAATGATGTCCTATGTCAAGATGTTGATATCATCAATATTGACCTCCACTTAAGATTCATAGGTCACTGATGATGAGCTGAGTAGGGTTGTCCCTCCAAGAGTGAGAAAAAATAAGTGGATTCCTCTCATTCAACATAACTGAGTTCATGTTTGAAGTGGAGGGTGTGGTTCTCCCATTAAACGCTATCAAGTGACAAGTTACCTGGGTGAGGAGGCATGATAGTTTGAAGACAAGAAAGTTTGGGTCGTTCAGTAAGGAAGTAAACTAGAGTTTGTACCCATGATCTTCTCATACTAGTGATAAGACTTGTTGAGGTTTTAAACAGTATCTAATTTTGTGTGCTATGCCAGACATAGTAAACCCTGATGGTGTAGTGGTTAAGTGCTGTGCCTACTAACCAAAAGGTTGGCAGTTCAAATCTGCCAGGTGCTCCTTGGAAACTCTATGGGGAAGTTCAACTCTGACCTATAGGGTCGCTATGGGTCAGAATAGACTTGATGACAATGTGTTTTGTTTTGTTTTAGTACCAGACACAATAGAGCTGTGGTGTAGAAAACAAAGCCCTTTGATGAGAAATGACCCTCATTCCAAAAACCCCTGCTAATGAAAGTAGAAAGTCCATCTCCCAACTCAAATGGCAAGACTAGTCCTGAAGGCGTCTTCTCTTAGAGGATTCACTTTGGTTGTCCATATCTCTCCAAATGTCATCTGCAGTTGCATGTGCTGTACATTTGCAAACACAGACATTGTGGGTAGTAACTGCCTAGGCCACCACAAAGAACTAAGCAGTGGCTGAGTTTGTGGGTTCCAGGACAAGACTGTCCTAGTTTGAGTGGTATTCTTCCCCTCCCAGTTGTGCCAGCTGTAAGGGTTTGAAACTTTGTTTCTGGATCTGGAGAAAGGGAATTGACAACTGTAGTACTTGCTGTTTTTGTGGGGAATAAATGAGATCATACATGTAACACACTTCACAGGTTGCCTGATGCAAAGTGAGATATATGCTGCTTTTGTAAACTCCACTCACTCTCCAAGTCCTCGCTTATCTTCCACTGCTCTCATACTTCAACCATCAATTCCTCCTACTCAGAACTTCTCATCTCCATGGCAAATTTCATACCTAGCTGCATGTTTTTACAGTCAAGAGTTATCTGGTATTGCTCAGACTTGTTTTTTTCTGTCTTGTTTGGTTATCAAGATGACACAGGGAGGCAGAGCCAAGATGGCAGACCAGACACATGTCTCTTTGATTCCTCTGAGACCTAAGCCCTAGAATAATAAGTGAATGAAGCCTTGTGGATATTCTGAGAGACCCAGGATCTGCATAGGGTTATGAAATTGGACTGGATGACAGGAAAGAAGAACTTACCTCTGTCAGAGATGAGGCAGAGGCACACTGAGTTTTGCTTCTGCTGACACATCGTTTAAGAGGACTGCAGGTACGGATACCTTCTTTGTTATCTGGGAGGTGGAGACTGGGTCTGCTGAGCTGTGAGCCTGGCACACTAACGCTCTGCACAGTTGTGCTTAAGTGAACAGTGTATACCTCAGCAGAGAGACTGTGCTTAAGACAGCCACATCTTGGGGGCCTGGCTGCCAACCAAGAGCAACAATACCCCTTCACCCTCTCTTCTCGGAGCTGCATCATAGACTCTGCTGACTCACTTCAGGAGCAGCAGCTCAGGCAGGACATCATCTTGGTCAGCTGAGAGGCAGAGTCATCCACACCTGAGGTCTCAGCAGGTGCTAATTTTCAGGCTGAGCAACAAAGATTGTCTGGAAAGTGACTCTGCAGCAGAATAGTTGTTTTTGAGATGATCCTATCTATGGATCATGGTGGGACCTGGTGGATGAGGGAGGCAAGGCCCAAAGTCCTCTCTTCTTTGAGCTACATTATATTGTCTGGGGCGGCCTATAAATCACCATCATTGTCAGCTGGGAAGTGGGGCCTGCCACCTTTGAGGGCCTGGTTGCTCTCAGTGGCTGCTGGACAGCACCTCTTTCAGCAGTAAGACAGCTTTTAAAAAAAGACCAGCTGGAGAATGCAGCAATGACAGGGGCTGAGGGATTTGGTGGCATTTCTGCCACCCTTCACTGAACCACATCATGGCATTGGCTGATGGCCTACCAGAGACTCCATAAGTAGGGCACCATTTCTGCCAGCGAGGAGGTGGGGCCTGCCAATCCTGAGGGTCCACCTGTTCTCAGCACCTGCTGGATTGTTTCCCTGTCAGCAAAAAAATCAAATTTTAATTTAAATGCATCTAGAGAGTGCAGCAGTCCCAGGCAGCTGAGTGTGGTAGCATGCTTTCCTCTATTCTCTGAATCACACCACATCACCACATCAACTGATGAACGACAGAATCACCACAAGTAACTTACCATCTTTAGCAGTCAAGAGGTGGAGCCTGCCACCCCTGAGAGCCCAGCTGGGGCCAGTCACTAGAGAATACAGAGGCAGCTGGCAACCAAACCTAGCATTGCCCATGTTCTCCTCTTAGATTCATGCCACAGCTCCCTTTGAGGTAACACTAGAGAAACTGAACAGCTTCTTGATGGTGTGAAGATAACAATATCTAACCATTTAAAGGAGCAGACTACCATGGCTCCAGAAACTCCCAAAATAAAGAATCAAAAATTTCCCAGGTGAAGAAGCCTTTCTGAAACTATCAGACCTAGAATACAAAACAATTATGTATAGAACCCTCCTAGAGATTAAACAAAATGCAGCAGAACAAAATGAAAAGTAAGCTATATGAACTGCTGGCACATCAAAGATCTGAAATCCAGCAGGTCAATAATAAAATTACAGATTTAGACAATTCAATGCAAAGCCAAAAGAACAGGATTGAGGAGCTGGAAGGCAAAGTCAATGAGCCTGAAGATAAAGCAACTGACATAAGCATTTATGAAGATTCAGAGAAAAGAAATAAGAAAAATGAAGAAGCATTAATAAACATGTGGGACTCTATCAAGAGGAATAATCTATGAATAACTGGAGTTCCTGAACTGGGAGGCATAGCTGAAAATAAAGAGAGAATTTTTGAAGAGTTACTGACAGAAAAGTTTCCTGACATTATGAAAGAAGAAAACATAGATATCCAAGATGCATATTGAACACCACAAAAACTAGACCCAAAAATAAAGACATCAAGACATATTATACTTGAGCTTAATAAAATGAAAAATAAAGAGAAGCTCTTAAAGGACATGAGACTTAAAACAAAACTAACCTATAAAGGGAAGCCCTGTAGGCTTTTGTCTGACTTCTCAGCAGAAACCATGTTGGCAGGAAGGCAGTGGGATGACATGTTCAAAGCCTTGAAGGAAAAAACTTCCAACCAAGAATTGTAAATCCTTCAAAACTGTCTCTCAGATATGAAAAGGAAATGAAGACATTCACAGATAAACAGAAGCTTAGAGACTTTGTAAAAACCAAAACAAAACTACAAGGAAAACTGAAAGAAACTCTTTGTTTAGAAACACAAAAACAACATATGTATACTTAAGGATGCAATTCAGGACACAACATCCAGAATCCTGTTCAGCTAGGGAAGTCACAAAGCTCAATAACAGATAAAATATTAAAAGAAAGGAACCAGTGATCTTAACATGAAAACTATGACATCATCAGAATATAAAGAGGGATATATTACAGTAGTTATCCTTTCAGATGGAGAGGAAATTAAGATATACAGTAGTTAAAGACTAACTTAAACTTAGAACATTAAGGGGGACCAAAGGAGTAGCTGCAAAGCAAACTAACAATGTGACATATCAAAACAAGAAACATAATACAGGAGTCTCAACAAACACAAAACCAACACTGAAAAAAAGATGAAGTCAACCCATAAAGAAGAACAACCGGAACAGAATATTAAGAGAAACAAAGAAACCATCAACAACACAAAAATAAAGGCATCAAAATGGCAGCACTAAACCCATAGCCATCGATAATTACATTGAGTGTAAAAGGACTGAATGCTCCAATATAGAGGCAGAGAGTGACAGCCTGGGTCAAAAGATGATCCGTCTATATGTTGCTTGTAAGAAATACACTTTAGACTCAAAGATATGAATAAACTGAAAATCAAAGGATGGAAAAATACATACCAAGTGTCATGGATTGAATTGTGTCCTCCCAAAAATATATGTAGTAATTTGCCTGGGCCAGGATTCCCTGTATTCTATGATTGTCCTCCATTTTGTGATTTTCCTATGGTGCATGTTAAAGGATTAGGGTGGGGCTGTAAACGCCTTCATAGGATCACCTGCATGCTACTGTGTAAAGGGAATTTCCCTGGAGTATGGCTTGCACCATCTTTTATCCTTTCATCCTGTAAGATATAAAAGGAAAGGGAAGCAAGCAGAGAATTGGGAGCCTCACACTATCAAGAAAGCAGCACCAGGAGAAGAATGTGCCTGTGAGATCTGAGGTTCCTGCACCAAGA
The DNA here is from genome assembly GCA_028571685.1 of Heterohyrax brucei. Lineage (NCBI taxonomy): Eukaryota > Metazoa > Chordata > Mammalia > Hyracoidea > Procaviidae > Heterohyrax > Heterohyrax brucei. Next base: position 17,985,472 of record CM053166.1, on the reverse strand, counting down.
TGCTACCTGACCAAAGACTGATGCAACACAAGGACTTTCCTCCAGAGCCATCAAGGGGGAATGCCTTCCCTTGGAGCAGGCATCCTGAATTGGACTTGTAGCCTACCAGATGGTGCAAGAATATACTGAACTTTTTACCCATCAACAGATGAATACACCTTCTTTTCCAGTGCACATGGAACATTCTCCAGGATAGACCATGTATTAGGACATAAATCAAGTCTCAACAAAATCCAACCCATTGAATTATTGCAAAGCATCTTCTCAGACCATAAGGCCATAAAAGTTCAAATCAGTATCAGAAAAAAATGTAGGTAGACGTCTATACTTGTGGAAACTGAACAACACCTTGCGGAAGAAATAAAGAAATGTATGGGAATCAAATGAGAATGAAAACACAACCCACCAGAACGTATGGGGTACAACGAAAGCAGTGCTCACAGGTCAATTTATCGCTATAAATGCACACATTCAGAAGGAAGAAAGGGCCCAAGCCAAAGAACTAACCCTACAACCTGAACAAGTAAAAAGAGAGCAACAAAGGAACCCCTCAGGCACCAGAATAAAACAGATAATATAGCGTAGAGCAGAACTAATTAGAGAATAGAAGAACACTTGAAAAAATTAACAAAACCAAAAGCTAGTTCTTTAAAAAGATCAGTAAAACTAATAAACCATTGGCTAAACTTACAAAATAAAAACAAGAGAGAAAATAACCTGAACAAGAAATGAGATAGGAGATGTCATAACAGACCCAACTAAAATTAAAAGTATCATAACAGAATGCTATGAAAGACTGTACTCTAACAGATTTGGAAACCTAGAGGAAATAGACAAATTTCTAGATTCACATCACCTACGAAAATTACCACAAGAAGAAGCAGAACAACTTAATAAACCCATCACAAAAAAAGAGATGGAACAAGTAATCAAAAAACTACCAGCCATAAAAAGTCCCAGCCCAGATGGCTTCACCAGAGAATTCTACTGACCCTTTAGAGAGGAGTTCATTCCAGTACTACTGAGGCTATTTCACAGCATAGAAAAGGATGGAATACTTCCAAATTCATTCTATGAAGCCAGCATAACACTGATACCAAAGCCAGGGAAAGATCCCACAAAAAAAGAAACTTACAGACCAATATCATTCATGAACCTTGATGCAAAAAACTTCAGCAAAGTCCTAGCCAATAGAATTCAACAACATCATGACCAAGTTGGATTCATACCAGGGATGCAAGGCTTGTTCAACATCAGAAAAACAATGTGATCAGCCACATGAATAGCTCAAAGGATAAGAATAACTTGATTTTTGTCAACTGATGCAGAGAAGGCATTTGACAAAGTCCAACGCCCATTCTTGTTAAAAAGTCCCAGCAAAATAGGAATAGAGGGGAAATTCCTCAACTCAGTAAGGGTCATCTATACAAAGCCAACCACCTACATCATCCTGAATGGAGAGAGACTGAAAGAATTCCCTCTGAGAACATGAACTAGACAAGGATGCCCACTGTCACCACTTCTATTCAATGTTGTTCTAGAGGTTCTAGCCAGAGCAATTAGACAAGACAAAGAAATAAAAGGCATCTGCATCATCAAAGATAAAGTAAAAATCTCTCTATTAGCAGATGATGTGATCGTATACAGAGAGAATCCTAAGGAATTCATAAGTAAACTACTGGAACTAATAGAAGAGTTCAGCAAACTATCAGGATATAAGATAAATATAAATAACTTGACAGGATTCCTTTACACCAACAAAGAGAACATCAAAGAGGACATCACCAAATCAATATCATTTAGTATAGCCCCCAAGAAGATAAAATACCTACAAATAAATCTAACCAGAGAAACAAGAGACCTAAACAGAGAAACAAGGATTGCAAGACCTTACTGCCAGAAACCAAGAGACTTACATAAATGGAGAGACCTACTACCCTGCTCATGGATAGGAAGAATTAACGTTGTGAAAATGTCTATTTTACCCAAGGTGATCTACATATACCATGCAATTCCAATACAAATTCTAGTGTCATTTTTTAATGAGATGGAGAAAAATGTCACCAATTTTGTTTGGAAAGGGAAGAAACCCTACACAAGTAAAGCACTACTGAAGAAGAGGAACACAGTGGGAAGCTCACACTACCCAACCTTAGAACCTATTACACGGCCATAGTAGTCAAAACAGCCTGGTACTGGTACAAAAAGAAACACAGAGACCAATGGAACAGAGTTGAAACCCCAGAGATTCTTTTTATGAACAGCTGATATTTGGTAAAGGTCCTAAGATTCTAAACTGGGATAAAAACAGTCTCCTTAACAAATGGTGCTGGCAAAATTGAATATCCATCTGAAAAAAATTGAAAGATGACCCATATCTCACACCTAACACAAAAAAAAACAACTCAAAATGGATCAAAGACCTAAATACCAAGCCTAAAACGATAAAGACCATACTAGAAAAAATAGGGTCAACAGTGTAAGTTCTAATACATGGCTTAGACAGACTTCAAAATCTGACAAAATATAAACAGAAGAGAAAATAGATAAGAATCAAACACTTTTGCTCATTCAATGACTTTATGAAAAGAATTAAAAGACCACCTACAGAATGGGAAAAAATATTTGGCAACTACATGTGGGACTGACATCTGATATCTATAATCTACAAGGTACTGCAACATATCAACAAGAAAATGATAAATAACCTAATTAAGCAATGGACAAAGGAAATGGACAGACACCTAAAGAGGATGTCTAGGCAGTCAAAAGACACATGAGGAAATGCTCACAATCATTAGCTATTAAAGAAATCCAAATCAAAACTACAGTGAGACACCATCTCACCCCAACAAGGTTGGCCATGATCCAAAAAACACAAAACAACAAATGCTGGAGAGGCTGTGGAGAAATTGGAACTCTCCTATACTGCTGAGGATTGCAACATGGTACAACCTCTTTGGAAAGCAATCTGGTGCTTCCTTAAAAAGCTGGAAATATAGATATACCATTTGATCCAGTCATCCCACTGATCGAAATATATCCTACAGCATCAAGGGCAGTCACACAAACGGATACACATATACAAATGTTTATTGTAGCAGAGTCCACAATAGCTAAAAGATGGATTCAACCTAGATGCCCAACAACAGATGAATGAATAAACGAACTAGGTACATATACTCAATGGAACACTATCCAATGATAAAGAAGAATGATGATTTCATCAAGCATCTCATAACCTGGTTTCAACTAGAAGACATGCTGAGTGAAATCAGTCAGTGACAAAATAAGAAATATTGCATGAGACTCCTGTAGTAAGGACTTAAAAATAGACTTACACGTGGAAGAAAAGACTCTGATGGCTATAAGTGTGGGAGGGAGAGAGGGAGAGGATTGGTCATAGATTAGATAGTAGATAGAAATTTGATTAGGTGAAAGCAGTGACAGCACACAATAGTGATTAGATCAACTTAACTGGCCTTCACTGTAAACTGTAAGGTTTTCTAAACTCAACCTATTATTTCAAAGGATAGAGTAGCAGGGATAGGGGTCTGGGAACCATGTATTCAGGGGACATAAAAGCGAATTGGCACAACTAGCCTGTTGTTAAGAGAGTCTTGTGCACCTCATGTTGGTGAGTGGCATCCAGGGTCTTAAAAGCTAGTAAGCTGCCATCTGAGGTATACCAGATGGTTCCAACTCATCCCGAACAGATGATCACTGAGAATAACAGATATAAGAAAAAAAGAGTCCATGAGACAGAAGGACCCATATGAATGGGAGACTGTATCAACATGAGACCAGAACCTGATGGTGCCTGGCCACCACCAAAGACAGCTGTGACACAGGACACAATGTAGAGTCCCCAAGGCAACACAAGAAAAAGAGGCATGCAGTCCAAGAACTCTACTAAAGACCTGAAGTGATGGTCCAATAGCCTTGAGGATCCCCTGGGAACATGGCCCCTAGACCTGCTGCTGTCCTGGACCAGAAACCAGTTATGAGTGAACTCTGTAGACAAGAAGGGACTGGACTTGGAGACAGAGTGTGACCATAAGTTGTGCGTGATTTATGGTTCTATGCATTTACAGGAGGTTGTCCTACTGGTGTCTTTCTAGATGAGAGAGAAGAGGTAGGGGGGGACAGATGCTTGTTAAGAGGATATTAGATATATAGAGTGAAAAGAGGAGTTTGCTTTCTCTGGATGGGGAGAGGAGAGGGAGTTGCAAAGAGGGGGGCATGCAAAATTGATCTGGGCTGTATACTTTCAATTAATCACAATAAAGACCAAAAAGATGATGCATTGCTAGAGGATTAGAGTTGGCTGTCACTGCTTCTGTAAGTCCTCAAAGTCCCTATAAGTTAAGTACATCATAACTGTTTGTCCCAAATACCTTGTGATTAATTTGTACATTGGTACAGAGTACAACTTGACTGTGTACACAAGCAGTAAGTTCTTCTATCTACAAAAGGATCAAGCATGCTATTTCAGAGAGCAGTCTCCTTAGTTCTGAAAGAGTGTTACCCTAGCCAGAAGCTCTCAAAGCCTTCACTTTCCTGTTCCCTGAGCAAGCTTGGGATTCCATTATCTGTTAGAAAATAATCAAATAGAGAATTGAACTGCAGACTTCAGGTCTCAGACTTAGAGGCTTTTCCTAATATGCCAAACCATTAAGACTGTTAAGTAAAAACATCCCCAGAGCCCAAATATTAAACTGCACCAGGAAGTAGACTGCAAGACTAGATAAAATGCCAATGGAAGGGGGCATGCTTTTGGTATGTGGTCGTCAGCATTTTCTGGAATATGTTTAAATACATCACAAATTTGTACTGAAAGAAGATGGGAAAAACTGAAATGACTACAGAATGCCATTAGCCGGAGACAAACGCACAAAATGTGCACACCATGAAGACAACAGTTCCTGTATCTTTCCTCCTTTCCTCAGCTGCCCCTCCACCACGACCCAAATCTACAAGTTAGATTCAAACATTCCAAGCAGAAAGCTCTTGAGAGGCTGAAGAGAAGTTAGCTTTGCTTATTCATTCAGTTATTCATCAGATGTTTATATAGAATTGCTGGTACCATAGTCTAAGGGTGCAAAGTTGAATAATAAACACATTCTGGGGCAAAACACTCCAAAGACCCTCACAGGCCTCCAGGCTTCACAAGCCCCTAGAATGTCTGTGTAATTAAGAAATGTAGACAATTCTGAATCATAAACTTGGTGTACAACATGACAATTCTTCTCAGCCTTTACTCAGAGTAATGATGGCACACCCATGTCTAATTGCCTGATATTGAAAGCCAGCTTTCCACTCTTCCTAACCATATGACCATGGGCAACTACATAAGATCTATGTTCGTGATTCCGTCACCTGTAAAACATAGATAATAACATTCATGTACTGCCCGACTATAAGATTATTGGAAGGGTTTAATGGGTTCATATGTAGAGTACATAAAAGAATGTTTGACATATAGTAAGGACTCAGGTAATGTAAGCTATCAGTGTTATTAACTATTTTGGGGCCACTGCAATTAAATGGTATAAAGTATATGGACAGGTCCAGTGGGGACTAAAGGACTGGCCATGCAGGCAGCTGGTGGATAACCTGGAGGCTGAACACCTTTACTCTCCCCTATCTTTTGTCTAACGATTGCACATAACACCTTCATTCATCTACTGGGTCTTATGTTTAAAATGCATGAAGTATTTATTTCCTTACTCAAAATGCCAACTTAGAAGTATACAAGTATGTGTGTATATGTATGTGTATGTGCATGTATATAAGTGTTTTTACTATACATTTAAATTTTTAAAAATGCTTCCCAAGTGTGTAATGGTCTGTCCTGATGGGATAGAGGGAACAGATATCAAATTATCAAGATCTGGGTGCTCTTTTTCAGCTTCCTGGTGACTGTACCCAGGAACTTTCCATGCCAGAAAATAGAAATCATTAGAAGTGACCTTGCCTGGACTACCTTCTTCCTATGTGTAAAATTTACTATCAGACTGAGGGAGTGATGTTTCTTCTCCAGTAAAAGGATAATCTTTCCATCTATCCTTATAAAGTTGCTCCTTCTTACACTTTCCAGAGTGTGTCCCATCAATTATCCTCTAACCATCTTCTACTTCATGTCATCTGAGAAAACAGGAAGTTTGGCTTCTTTTTTACCAGTTTGGATGCCTATTATTTCTTTTTCTTGCCTAGTTTCTCAGGCTAGAATTTCCAGAAAAATGTTAAAGAAACAGTGGTGAAAGCAGGCATCCTTGTCGTTTTCCTTTTTTTTTTAGGGAAAACTTTCAGTCTTTCACCATTAAGTACTATGTTAGTTGTGAGTTTTTCATAATTGCCTTTTATAATGTTGAGGATATTTTCTTCCATTCCTGGTTTGCTAATTAGTTTTATTATGAAAGGGTGTTGGAGTTTTCCAAGTGCATTTTCTGCATCAATTGAGATGATCACATGGTTTTTTCATCCTTTCCTTTTATATGTTTTGACTCACACTTGCATTCCTGGAATAGATCTCACATTGTCATGGTGTATAATTTTTATAATATGCTGTTAAATTCTCTTTGGTAGTATTTTGTTAAAGCTTTTAGTATGTATATTCATAAAAGATATTGACCAGTAATTTTTGTTTCTTGTTTCTATCTGGCTTTGATATCAGGATAATGCTGGCCTTACAAAATAAATTGGGCAGTGTTCTCTTTTATTTTCTGGAAGAGGTTGAGAAGAATTAGTGTTAACTCTTCTTTAAATGTTTGGTAGAATTCACCAAATTCTTGGAATTTTCTTTGTTAGGAAGTTTTTAAATTATTGATTCAATCTCACCTTTATACATCTGTTGAGATTTTCTATTTCTTCTTGAGTCAATTTTGAGAATTTGTGTATTTGTAGAAAATTTTCCATTTTATCTAGGGATTTAATTTGTTGGTATACAATTGCTATGTACTTTCTGTGTGTCTTACACCTTGTTTGTCTCTTATTTCCTCCTTTACTGCCTTTTTTGTGTTTGGTTAATTTTTTTGTAGTGGACCATTCTGATGCCCTTCTCACTTCCTTGTGTGCATGTATTTTTAAAATATTTTCTCTGTAGTTCCCATGGTGATTATATCTAACAACCTAAATTTAAAACAGTCTAGTTTTGGTGTTTTCATTTATTCTCACTTAACTTCAACAGCATGTGAAAATTGTTCCTACACAATTCCACTTCTCCACCCCTTTCTCTTGTTACTATCACAAATTGCACATTTATACATTGTGTGTCCAACAATATAGATCTTTAATTATTTTAATGAACTTGTCCTTTAAGTTATGTAGCACATAAAAAGTGGAGTTACAAGCCAAAAATACAATAATCCTGGCTTTGATATCTATCTACATTATTACCTTTCCTGCCAGCCATTACCTTTCCTAGAAACCTTTATTTATTTATAGTGTTTTGAGTTACTGTTTAGTGTTCTTTCATTTCAACCTAAAAAACTGCCTTTAGCATTTCTTATAGGACAAGTCTAGTAGTAAAGGGACCCTTGCAGTTTGTTTTGTTTTAATCTGGGAATGCCTTAGTTTTTCTCTTACTTTTAAAGGACAGTTTTGCTGGATATAGAATTCTTGGTTGAATTTTTTTCTTTCAGCACTTTAAATATACCCTCCAACTGCCTTCTGACCTCTGTGGTTCTGGTGAAAAATTGGCTGTTTATATTACTGAGGATCCCTTATAGATGACAAGTCACTTCTCTATTGCTGCTCTCAAGATTCTCTCTTTGTCTTTGCCTTTCTTCAGTTTGATTATAATGGGCCTTGGTGTGCTCTATTTGAGTTATCCTACTTGAGATTGAGCTTCTTGGATGTGTTGATTTATGTCTTTTATCAGATTTAGGAAGTTTTCAGCTGTTATTTCTTCAGATATTCTTACTGACCATTTCTCTTCATTATGTGTACATTGGTCTGCATGATGGTATCCCACAAGCCCTTTTTAGGCTCTGTTTAGTTTTCTTCATTCTGTTTCTCATAATAGATAATTTCCATTGTCCTGTCTTCAAATTCACTGGTAGTTTATTCTGACTGTTCAGAGCTGTTATTGAATTGTTCTGTGAATTTTTCATATAAGAATTCGTTTGATTCCTTTTTACAGTGTTTATCTCTTTATCGATATTTTGCTTATTTCCTTCAGTTATTTGTCCATGTTTTCCTTAAACTCTTTGAATATATTTAAAACAGTAGTTTTTAAATATTTGCATAGTGGGTCCAATGTCTGGGCTTCCTGGGAGGATGTCTGTCATGTTATTTTGTTTGAATGGACCATTCTTTCCTATTTCTCTGCAATGCTTTGTGATTTTTGTTGAAAATTCTACATTTGAATATTATAATACGATAATTTGGCTATCATATTTTCCCCTTCTTTTGAATTGTTTTACTATTGTTATTATTATTAAACACTTATCCATTGGTTTAGCGACCCTTGCAAACTTTTTTCCCAAACACAGTATTCTTTGATGAGTGTGACCACTCAAATCTCTGTTTTTTTAACTTGTGTTCAGCTAGCATTTTAATGGATTTCCTTGAACACTGTGAGTTAAAAAGTAAAAGAAAACAAACTGCAAAAAAAAAAAAAAAAAAAAAAAAAACCCTGCAGGATAAAAGAAAAGAAAAGCTCTTCCATTATATGTGGATTGGCCAACCAAGTGCTGTCGAGTCGGATCCGACTCATGGTGACCCTTAGCTGTGTGTTATTCAGACTTACACTGAACCTTGAGATCAACCTATGGTCAAAGATTAGGGGTCTTATGTGAGCTTGCATCTTGCTCTTGGTATACATGTAGCTTTTTAAATTCCCCTGTATGCATATTGCTTCTTGAATACTCTAATTTTCCAAAGACATTCTCTCTCCAGGATCTTTTCTTAGTCCTTAAATAGTTCATTGCATGTCTCAATTGCAGTCTTTAGTACCAGGTGGTTAGAGTATCTGGAGATACCTGACACTTTTCCACCCTGTGTGAGTTCTGAGATATGCAAAATAGAGATGAGCACATTGTTTCAGTGTTTCAGGTAGCCACTATACGGTTCAGAACAGAGAAACTCAGTAATTTGTGAATAAAGTCTGCTGTGCTCTCTCTGGAACTAGATCTGGAATGCCATATTGGGAACATAGGCTGTTATCTTCTAACAAGCTGCCAGAGAGGGAGTGGGGCATAGGCAAGTAAATGCCACAGTGCTTTCCTATCATTCTGAAATAGCCTGTTTCTTGATTCAGCATTCATTTTGCTGTTGACTGTTTTCCAGAGTTCTGACAAAGTTAGTTCTAACAGTTTCTGCTTGTTTTGTGGGGTGGGGAGCAGTCATAGCATAGAGCTTCTTACTCTGGCATTTTCCTACTATCACTTGTCTTTTTTTGAATTTTTTAGTAAACATTTTCCTCAAATAATCTAAGCTAATATTCAAAGTCCTTGTTTCTTCTTGACACCAATCTCTTAAATGAGGATACATGCTCACTTCCCTCATGTTCTCAACTCTTATTCACTCCACATCTGTCATGGTTGGAATTGTGTCCCCCCAAAAATGTGTGCAGCCACGTGGCTGGGATATGGTTCCCAGTATCTTGGGACTGTCCTCCATTGTGTGGTTTTTGCTAACCTGTATGTTAAAGGATTAGGGTGGGGCTGTGAATTCCTGTGGGGGAAGTTTCCCTGGAGTATGGCTTGCCCCACCCTTAATGCTTTTAGCTTGCAAGGAATAAAAGGAAAAAGAAACAAAGGACAATTTGAGAACCTCGCTACCATCAAGCAAGCAGCACCGGGAGCAGAGCACGTCCTTCAGACCAGAGGTTCTTGCATGAGGACGCTCCCTGGACAAAGACTGATGCAATACCGGACTTTCCTCCAGAGCCGACAAGGGGAAAGTCTTTCCCTGGAGCGGACACCCTGAATATGGACTTGCAACCTACCGGACTGTTTAAGAATAAATGTTTCTTTGTTAAAGCCATCCACTCTGTGGTATTTCTGTTAGAGCAGCCTAGCTGACTAAAACAACATCCTACTGAAATCTGTACTGTTGCCCCACTATTCTAGAGAAATTGTCCTTGCTGAAGTAAAAAATATCCCATCGCCTATTATCAGTGGATTCTTTCCATGGCTCTTTTTATTCAAAATCCTTGCACACTTGGCATGATTGATTTCTTCATCCTGGAAACTCTTTTCCTTTGATGTCAGTGACTGTACCTTTTTGTGGTTCTTTTTCAACTTTTCCAACTACTCCTTTTCAGTATCACTTGTTGAGTTCTTTTCTTCCTCCTACTTCTTGACTATTCATGTTCCTGGAGGTCTTGTCATTATTTCTTATCTCTATTCATTTACACTGCTATGATTCAATGGCTCCCATTTCTATATCTCTAACCCAAAATCTTCATAGCTCCAGGTCATCATTTGTAAGTGAAGATTAGACATGCCAATCTGGGGTTTTGCAGTCATCTCAAATGTAATCTATCCAAGGCAGAATCATTATTTCCTCCTTCAGCATCTCTTTTCTCTTATATTCTCTATCTGAGTAAATTAAATTCTCATCTTCTCAATTGCCTGAACTGGAACACTGAGTGAAATATTACTCTTTATATTTGTCTGATGTAATCTGACCTTACATTTATCTTGTGAATCTCACACCTGCTTTTTAACCTCATTACTACTGCCAAAGCCCAAACCTTCATTATCTGTCTCGTGGGTGACTGCAATGGTGCCCTAGTCCCTCATCTTTCTAGCCTATTATTCAAGATGTCTCTTGTGTTATCTCCTTAGAAACCAAGTCTAATCATGTCCTTTCTGTCTTTCTACCTTTCGTCACCTGTGGTTAAATCTTAATACCTTAATAATCTCTTTGAAATCCTGGCCCTAAGAATTTTCCTTTCTAGTGTTATTTTCTATGACTTCCCCAGTTTACTTTCTCTAGGTATACTCTCGTATACCCTGACATCAATATTCCCTACCTGAAATTTCTTTTCCCACACATCTCTGAAAACCTAATGTAAGCATTATCTCTTTTATGAAGCCTAGAGATACTTATTTTTCTCCTGTATAGCCTGAAATTTCACATATCAAGGGTTCTCCAACACGAGGAAATGATCATCATGCTTAGTGGGTACATTAGCTGGGCACCTCAGGCCTTTGTAAAGATTTTTGGTTCATGGCCTTTTACTCTGGGAAACTCACTCTCCAATTCTTTATGAAACTGGAAAATCAGGCTAAAAGGAGAATTTTAGAAGAGACTCGGCCACAGGCTTAATGTCTGGAAGGAGATGGGGGCTCAGTGAAACTGATATTAATTTAGAAATTGGAACTCATTAGTAATTCAGGTATTTCTACTACTGGCATGGAGAACCATTTGGGTGCCTCTGGTTTTATTTACTAAACACTGTAGACTCTAAATAGAAAAGTTTCCATAGGTCATTGTATTTTGTTTGAGAAAGGCTGATGCCATTCTTCGTTTCTGTTCAGTATTGGCCATGGAAAGTAAAGCTTTTAATAAATAACATATTGGCCTTGGAATAGTGGTAGAGTGGAAGGAGGTGTAATAGTGAGTTTAGAGGGTGGAATGCTGGTTAGCTAACAATTCTTCTTTTAATTGTCTTTTACTTGGTACCCAGAATAATGCTTTATGCATAATAAGTGCTTGATACATGTCTACACATGAATGAATCCATTCAGTCAATATTAAGCATTTGTTAAGCTCCTCAAGTGAAAGGAAGTACACACAAACCTGGGTCTCAAAAATAAATTACACATACTCTGGAATCAAAAGGATAATAGTTAAAAATGTGTTTAATAAAATATTGTAGGTCATGAATGAGTGTCCCTGTCACCATTCTCTAATGACCTACTTTGCTCTTCATCCTAGGTTTTATGTATCTAAAGGGATACTTTGGCCTAAGTCTTGTCTGACAGAACTTACTTCCTTTTAAATAACAAGAATGTTAAACAAAAATCCTGTTACTTTCCATTCAGAGAAATGCAGTAAGGAGTAAAATAAGATAATGAATATTAAAAAAAAAATCATGATTTTAAATGATTCACATTGTTTAGTTCAATTGGTCACATCCAACTTTGCAATGGTATGGATTTGGGGATTTAAAATTGGTATTATAAAATTTTGTTGTTTGATACAGCACCCATCTACCATCAGGTGTTGGAGTTACAATGGATAATGAGACAAACACAATGTCCAGCCTCTTCCTAAGATGGAGAAAGACAGGGAAGTGGCCAATTACAAAACAGAATGATCACTGTAGACTGTGCATATAGGGGAGGATGGACTTGGTAGTCTAAGAGAGTGTTTCTAGAGGAAATAACATTGAACCTGAGGTCTGAAGGATGAATAGACAGTAGTCTGGTGAGTAGGCAGACACAGTGAGAACAAATGAAAGTGCAAACACCCAGAAGTAGAAGTTTAAGGAATAGGAGGTGGAACATCAAATGAGAGGATGAGAGAGGTTACCGAGAAATAAGTATATTGAAGTGGGCAATACTAATGCTCCACCAGCTTCCTTAGATCCCATTTACAGTTTTGTGCCATGCTTAACCCTCACCTTAGTACTTTTGCTTCCGATAGCCAGCACTTGTGGTCTTTCTCAGAGGTCTGTCCTAGGGCTACTGGTGCTCAGTTTGTCTACATGGGAACATTGAGATGTATCTGGAAGTTTACTCCCCCACCCCCACCCAACACACCTCCATTAGGGCAACTGTGAGGTGTAGCTTATATCTCAAAGTCCTATGGGACCAGGTGGAACCCACCTATTGTAAGACTTTGCCTGAGATTACACCCTTGACTGACTTTCTCCCTTCCTTGCCTGATTTCCTTACCCTCTTACAGGATAAGGGACCTTCTCCTAAATAAATCACTTGTGCACAGGGCCTGCTTCAGAGAAACTCACCCTAAGACAGAGGTAATCAATAACCTAGCCATGAAGACTCTGGCAAACCATGTACAGGTGTTTGGACTTTATCCTAAAGTAATGAGAAGTCTCAGGGGAGTTTCAACACACATGTGAGACCCAGAATATGGAGAATACTAGTATTTTGAGCCTGTACTCCCTAGGGTGACAGCTCAGCTGACTTTTCCTGTGCATTCTGATAAAGATACAGTCAATCAGGCACCCCAGAGCAGCTGCACTATGGTTTTGCTAAAAAAAAAAAAAAAAAGTACAAGAGTTTATTTCTGATCTTAGCTTTCCTTTAGGATCTATTTATTGTCCATCTTTGTATGTCTTTGCTTCCTTTGCACCTGTCATATCACCCCTGAAGAGGTCAACAAATTTTTTCAAAGGTGTCGTTCCACAGTTTATATGGCATATTCCCTAATGTCACTGATAGACACTTTTTAAAAATAACCTCAACTGTTTTGGTCTATCACTAAATCAGATAATTTGCTCTGACATTTATATGAAAAGCTGGACATGAAGTCAGTACCTGGGCACTTGAGATTTTAGTATATGTGGTTTGTTGTGATGTATATTATTAGCGCATAGCTCCAAATTCTCATGTAAAAATTATTTTATTGCAATATATGCGGAGAGAGAAAGGCCTCAGGATGAAGGACACATAACTCAGTCATGAAAGACTCAAGTGTCAGTCCATTTCAACCAAGCTCAAGCAATACCTTCACTCAAGCTATACTACTGCCAAAAAGCCAAGTACTATTAACTGTATATTCTACTCCACTCCCACTGCCGTCAAGTTGATTCAAACTCATAACAACTCTATAGAACAGAATAGAATTGCCCCACAGAGCTTCAGAGAGGCACCTGGTGGATTCAAACTGAACACTTTTTGATTAGCAGCCGTAACACTTAACCACTACTCCACCAGAATTTCCAGCTGTGCACTGGAACCTCTTAAATCAACTTGATCTGATAGGGATGGTCCAGATTGTGGAAGATGCTTCTTCCCCCGAGACCTTTAAGCAAACATAGTTTCAAAGGCAGGCAGGGACTAGGAAATGTGCTTATAATTGTCCTATTTGCAGAGTCTGGTTGACAGTAGAAGTTTGAAATTTTTTCCTTGAGATAAATGCACTGTCTTGCTGAGGCAATCCTGTTTCTTAATGGTCTTTGGAATATCTGCCTCAAGTCACAAATTCATACACTTTGCTAAAGCCCCAAATGTCGTAAATTTGTTTGGCATCAAGAGGTCCATGGAACAGGAAGTCGGTTGCTGGGTTTTAAGTGAGAATATTTGCTCAGAAAATTTGAATAAAGGATGAATCTAAATGAGGCATATGTGCACAATAAACAAACCTGAGTATTGGAAATGTAGACACTTATGGGAAATAAAAGGAGCACATGTCCCAGTTTGTGGGTAATTCCTCCTGTTTTGGGAGAGTTAGAGAAAATGTGACCAATAACATACCATTAGTTTGATAAGGATCAGTCAAGTATGCCATTGGTACTACACTTGTTGTTAACTCCAGAAGATGAAATGGCAGGATTCCAAAAAATAAATACTGAATAGCAGAGTAACCTTGTTGCTAACAAATTGTGACCTCAAATTTTACAGAATGCAGGCAGAAGAGCATTTATTTTTGAAAAATGCTTCTGAAAAAAATGGAAACTTTGGTACCAGGGCTGAATAAAAAATCCAGTACAAAGCAAGTGTGAAGTTACCATTCATTCATTCACTTGGTTGTTTAAAAATTTATAGGTCCATTCATTTAGTCAGTTATTCAGCTATTGATTCAATTCTTTAATATATATTCATTAAGTACTTCCTACCCACAGGGCATGGCTCTGGGCAAATAGAGCACTTGCTTTCAAAGACAATCATTTGTCTTAATTTTTTATACTTTGGAAAGATACTATATATACTTCACTTTGAAAGTAAAGTTATCCACTTCTTCATATTTCATGACTTAGCAATGTCATCATTTTGTTGTACATAGATGCGATCACTTCAAGTTAGAAACACCTCGATGGCACCTAAAAATAACAAGATGGCTTTGATAATTCCCCATCCCTTACTTTGTTCTCTGTACTTCCTAAGACCCTGTGAAGGAAGAAATGAAGAAAGAAAATGAAAAATTATGCTTGATTATTTGGGAAATGCTCTCAGAGAAAATATGGGGGAAAGAACTACTAACAAAGTTTTAAGTCTATGGAAAGCATCCTTGCCTCAAGACATTTAGGGATATTTCAAAAACACTGCTCCTTCTGCATCTACCTCCATCAAAAACAATTTTTCCTTAGGATTTACATATCTAAGCATATGAAACATGATAAGTTTTAAGCTGACCAACATGGAATATATTTTAACACTCATAAATGAAGAAGCCAACCTTAAATTTATGCGAGACATTTACGATAAACATTACATAATTTCAATTTTTAACTGGAATTTTTTACATATGAGTTCAATTTAAAAAAAATTTTTTATTTCAAAGAAGTGATGGAAAAAAAATTCTCATCAAACATTTGAGTAGAAGTTGCACAATCACCAGATTTATTTATCTTTGAAAGATGCCTGAAATAGAAGATGGCATTCTAAAAAGAATTTCTTCATTTAGGCAAGAAACTTGGTGATATCTTGCTGAAGAAAGGGTTCTAAGTCAAGGTTAAAAGTTATTTGTTAAATATGTATTTGTCACTCAGCATTAGAGAATCATAAAGAGGAAAACATAAGGTGTTTATCAGATCAACTATTTTGCTGTTCTAACTGATGTCTTCTCAATGTTTCTTCAAAACACCACTATTTATTTATTCATGTAAATGAGGCAGAAGATAGTCTGCAACGATGTTCAAACTTGTAATTTCTTTCTGTGATATCTGAATGCTAATTTTAACCATGTATCGAAACGAAAGCCAGATGTACAGAATGAATACAGGGGTCTCCTCCTGCTTATGAATATCATTTTACAGGCAATTGTACTTTATGTATATTTAGATTTCCCACCATCCCCATTTATTTTCATAGCAAAAAGAAAAGTTCGCTTTTTTTTGGTATATGGGTTTTATCAAGGCCTCATTTCTCAAAGTATGTTCTATAAAACACCAGTTGCCTGGGATGTTACTCATTATAGGGAATGTGTAATGAGGACGGGCTAATCCCCTGTATAAAAAGGGTTTTGAAATATTTGTATTAATTTACTTATTTTTCCTGCAGGTTTTCTCAGAATTTTTCAATATGTTAACAGACATCAGAACTCTTTTAGAGGATATTGTTCAGAACTTCCCATACTCATTTTACATTTTATATCTTAGATAACTTTTCATAGGGCTAGTGTTTTGAGGAACATCTTTTACCAGACACTGAACTACAGAAACATGGCAGCTCCTTTTCCCAACTGCAGTCTTCTGTACATGAATTTTTTGCCTTCAAACCCAAAAGCAAGACTAGATTTGTAAATGATGATTTTCTCCAGTAACCCTCTCAAAAGTTTCCAGGATCTTCCCTATAAAGAATGACAATCCTTGAAATATTTAGCAGTTGAAGTAAGATATGAGCAACTGCAAAAGATATCTGGATATAATTAATTACTTCCTAGAGGACAGACCAATTCTCAAGAAAGATTAGATACGTCCAAGCTCTTCTGTGAGTGAATCACTAATTCCAAAAGGACGTGTCCAACAATATTAATTTACAATATCAAGACCAGGGACTATTGAAGTTGGAGGGGGCATAGGAAGACATCTTAGACAATGTCCTTTATTTTAAAGATGCCAAGAGTGAACTTCAGAAAGTTAGATCTCAAAAGTCTCAGTTTGGATTTTTTTTCTCTTGTGAGAATCCCCTCCCCACAAACTTGGTAATGAGAATATGGCTATACAGTATCTTGGAGAAAATGCTATAGAGAAAGTATTATTTTTCAGATAAAAGCCCAGTTGCTGTTAAGTCAATTTCAACTCATGGCAACCCCAAGTCTTTCAGAGTAGAACTGTGCTCTGTAGGGTTTTCAATGGCACTGATCTTTTGGACATAGATTGCCAGGCCTTTCTTCCAAGGCATCTCTGGTAGATTCAAACTCCAGCTTTCAGTTAATAATGGAGTGCTTAATCATTTGTACCACTCAGGGACTCCAAAACCAAACCAAACCAGTTGCTATAGAGTGGACTGTGACTCATGGCAAACCCACTTGTGTTAGAGTAGAACTTCATAGGACTTTCAGTGGCTGATTATTCAGAAGTAGATCACGAGATCTTTCTTCCAAGGGTGCCCCTGAGTGGATTCAGACTGTCAACTTTTTGATTAGTAGCTGTTACAGATCATGTCCCCCAAAAATATGTGTTACAAATTCTTACTTTTATGCTTGTGGTTATAATCCCATTTGGGAATGAGCTGCCTTTGTTATGTTAATGACAGGATTAGTGCATCTTGTATCTTGAGTCAATCTCTTTGGAGACATCAGTAAAAACCACTTAGCAAGCAGAGACAGGGTAAGAGAGATGCCAAGCCACATGAAGATCACCCAGGAGCAGAAGCTCAAAAGAGACAAGGACCCTCCTCCAGAGCCAACAGAGAGAAATTCTTCCTTCCCTTACAGCCAGGACCCTGATTATGGACTTTTCCCCTCCCAAATGGTGAGAAAGTAAACTTCTGTTTGTTCAAGCCGCCCACTTGTGCTGTTTCTGTTATAGCAGCACTAGATAACTAAGACTGTAGCCTAGTACTTAACTATTTGTGCCACTCAGGGAGTCCATCCTTCTAATACAGAGGCAAACACTTCTCTTTCTAATGTTATAGTCCTTAAACTTTAGGGAATAATGAAGCTGTTAGATTGAAGATTCTAAGGTCCCCTCCTCCCGAGATTCTGGAGAGGTAGAGCTATAGAGAGGAGGGTCCAAGGTATATATGCCTGATAAAAACAGAACCCTTGGGTGACTCTGAAGCACATGTCATGGAAAACACGGTTTGAAAAACACATCTGGGTGGTTATTAATTTCTTTTAGTGTTAAACCCCATGTCCATTGACTTGGCATACTCCATACAAAGTAGAATATAAGAAATCCGTAACGAGCATTGTATGGTATATTTATAAATTATCCTGAATCTGATCATCTAACTTAAGTTGTTACAGCATGGTTTGCCAGATGTGTGTATCACTCTTCAGACACTTTGAATTTCAGAGCTCAGTCCCCAGATTGTCTTGGTTTCTGAAGATACCTGTACATATTTGGCAAACAACGCTCTTTTTAAAGAGAAATCTTGATAAAAGACATTTTGACTACCTTGTTGGACATGAAGTGGTTCTTAAAAATCAACATTTTGAAGTATTTAAATGTAAATAAATCAGAAACCAGAAAGAAAGAGAAACCAAACTCATTGCCATTGAATTGATTCTGACTCATAGCAACCCTTTAGGATAGTGTAGAACTGCTCCATAGGGTTTCCAAGGAACAGCTGGTAAAAGACAAATAATATTTTCTTTGGTACACACTGGGTTTTTAACAATAAAAGAAAAATTGCGTGGTTAGGTGGTTCTGAGATTTTCCTCAAGTAGCAAAATTTCCAGAAGTAGCTGTATTTGAGGTGCCAGCAATCAAACCAGCCAAGGGGTGAAAAAACAAGCAACTGTTGATTGGACTCATTATTTCCATGAAACACATACTATTCTGCTTCAGGCCTTCATGCTCTTCTAATCCTCCACCTAATTTTTTCTTCTTACACTCCTCCTCCAGCTCCTTGTAAAATTCAGGAGTGTACAGAGAGAAAGAATTTGTCTCAGAAATACTGCCCTAAGAGACTTGGCTCTAAGTCTTGTGTTCAAATCTCAGCCTACAATACATCTCAGCTGGGGGAGGCTGGAGGTGATTACTGTGGAGATAAGCACATCAATATTAGCGAACCTATTCAATCTCACAGAGAGGAAATTATATTATTTTCATGTCTTTTACTGGAAGATCTCTCTCTCCCCCTCTCCCACATACACACACATATCTGAAAAACAGCCCTTTCTCATTTCCCTTCTTTCCCCAGACTGATAAAGGAAGGTGTATTGATCTTGTCAACAGTTTTGGAAATGTCTACCTGGCCACTGAATGTTGAGGGGTGACTTTCCTCGTAAGTTGACATCTGTACTGGCTGTCTTTCATTTGCCCTCCCGAGTCACCCTCTGCTGTCCTTCTCTGTACTCTAGAAGGCTGATCTTCACGTTGTGCCTCAGTGGCTCCCTTGCCTTCTGACTTCCAGTTGGATTTGGCCAATGAGAGGCTCTCAGAGGAGAATGGAAAGTAGGAGAGTGAGGTCAGCATGTGTCTTCCCTGGCTTTCTCCCAGCTAGGGCAGCACAGAAGGAGCCCTGGTTGTGCAAATGGTTAAGCTCTTGACTGCTAACTGAAAGGTCTGTGGTTTGAACCCACCCAGTGGCTCCATGGGAGAAAGACCTGAGGATCTGCTCCTATAAAGATTACAATCAAGAAAACTCTATAGACAGTTCTACTCTGTCACATGGGGTCACTATTAGCAGGAATTGACTTAACAGCGTTCGACAACAGGACAGCACAGATTCACTGACTTGCTTCACAGTCCCAATAAGGTAGTCTCTTAGTGCAATCACCTTCTCTGGGTCTCATTCTTTGGCCTCTTCTTAGGTATTTTCCATAGTCTTAGAGTGCTACACTGTCCTGTCTAGGAGCTAGTCTTTATACAGCCCCTTACTCCCAGTGAGAGTGTGTTATCTCTATCCTGCCAAATTTCTGGATACTACAGAATTCAAATTCTGAATTATATTCTGATTTTTACTGAAGTGAGATAGTAATGCAAAGAACTGACACTTAGAAAGCTTAAATTTCTGTTTACCACTGTATAATTGTTACCTAACATGGTACCTGGCATAGAGCAATTGCTCATTACTTTCTAAAACAATGAACAAATGGACTGTGTTTAGACTCAAACACAAAGCTGTACAACATTTTCAAATAATTTCTTGTGCCTGCATATATGCTCCCTTGCCACAGATGTATTCTGTTACTTCACAATGTATGGACAAGTGTGGATTTTTTTTTTTTCCTCAAGAAAACATGCCTCTCACTCACTCAGAAAAAAAAAAGAAGGAAAAAAAGCATTCTCTAGCCATAGACTTGAAAACTGCCTATTTGCTTTCCTTATTTTCATTCAGTCCAGGATTTTCGTTTGTGCTCTTGGGTAACCGTGTTTATAAAACAGAGCCACTATTTAGTGCACTCATATTCAGAGGGACAGGGTGACTGTGTAAGCCAGGACATGAGTCAGAGGTGGTCCAGCATCTCTTTTTGGTACTGGCCACATGACTGCACTTGATTATTTAGGCAGACTACTCTAGTGACTTTGTTCTTCCTGTCCTAAACACTTAAGAATGCCACTCAGAGATCTGTGCCTTCAGCTCTTACTCTTCCTTTAGTGGCTTTCACATGGCTAAAAGTGCCTGAAATCAGTCACAAGTGTCCAGAGTATCCCTCTCAAGAAGAAAGTCAATGAGCAAATGCTGCATGTCACAGTCAAGACAGAATCTTAGGTGTTCCCTTCAAGGACAGCCCAGAATGCTTTCAAAGACCTTGTTATGAGGTTTGGTCAACTGTGTTTCTACTTTTAAGATCGTGTTCCAGTGTGTCTGACCTAACACAACAACAACAACAAAAATTCAACATCACCAAAAACAAACCAATAAATTTTTTTTTTACATTCCAAACCTATTATAATATTCCAACAATATATATTGAGATACCCTGATATTGATGTCATTCATTATCTGCTTCTTGAAATGAAGTATCAAGTCAATTCAGAGTCATAGTGACCCTATAAGACAGATTAGAACTGCTCCATAGAGTTTCCAAGGAGCACCTGGTGGATTTGAACTGTGGACCCTTTGGTTAGCAGACATAGCACTTAACCACTATGCCACTAGGGTTTCCAAAATGGACTATCAGATTATAAAGAAAATGGACTGAATTGCTCTTCAGCCTGAAAAGGAGCACAAAGCTCTGTAGAACTCAGGACAAAATGTTTAGGCTCTTGCGGTAATGAAAATTAAGGGTATGAGGTCACCCAGATTCAACCAAGGAGCAATGTAACAATTTTTCCAAAGACTAAATTATGGACTTCCATTTCCACTGCTCTTAACCTGTCATGTTATAGGGGCCAAATGCTCTCTTTAAAATACTTATTCTAAAATAGGAAATCAATTCAGCACTTTTGTGCAGTGACCCCTGTAACTGCAGTACCTGGGCAAGAAAATACATCAGAAACGACAGTCACATTATATTCGGTTAAATTCAGGGTCCCTCTTCTAGCATTAGATGAATTTGGTTCTATGTATTTTATTCAGTTCATACCAAAATCAAGTACAAGAAAATAATTGGGGATGGGATTTGATTAGATACAGATAATTCTTCCCACAAATACCTCCTTCTTTGCTTCATGTTTAGAAATGTGAAATATCTTTTTCAGGTTGCAAACCTTCTCACTGAACTCATAAAAAAAAAAAAAAAAAAAGAAACCAGTTGACACATATGATATATTTTAGTCACTCTGGTATGACTGTAAGACACTAGAATTTCTCTATTTTTTCTGTCGAAACAACAACTTATGAAGACCCAATCATAATGAAAAGTAAGTGTTGACAATGTACACTAAGTGCTAGCTATAAAAGAGAAGTGAGGGAATAGTAATAATACTACTATAAATAAAATCATTTGTAATAATTGTGTGTTATGGGTTGAATTGTGTCCCCCCAAAATGTGTCCACTTGGCTAGGCTATGATTCTAGTGTTGTGTGATGTCTTCCACTTTGTAATTTCCCTAGGTGTTGTAAACTCTAACCTCTATGATTTTAATGGGAGCTGTGGTGCTGCAATAGTGAAGAGCTTGGCTACTAACCAGAAGGTCAGCAATTTGAATCTGCCAGCTGTTCATTGGAAATCCTGTGGGACAGTTCTGTGCTGTCCTATAGGGTTGCTATGAGGTAATGAGTCAGGACACCATCTACAGGTTTAGGTTGTTTTTTGAGTTGGTCCCTTTTGAGGTATGAAAAAGAGAAGCAAGCAAAACAAAGAGGGCCTCCTACCATCAATAAAGAAGAGCCAGGGGCAGAGTATGTCATTTGGACCCAAGGTCCCTGTACTGAAAATATTCTAGACATGGGGAGGATGGGTGACAAGGGCCTTCCCCAAGAGCTGACAGAGAGAGAAAAAGTTTTCCCCTGGAGCTTGCACTCTAAATTTGGACTTCTAGACTCCTAGATTATGAAAGAATGAATTTCTATTAAAGCCATTCACTTGTGGTATTTCTGTTCCAGAAGCACTAGATAACTAAGACAAATCATCACGGTTGAAAACAAGCCATTGACACATGTGATCTCATTTGATACTCAGGACAAACCAAATGAGATGAGTAAAGGCAGAAGAGAAACTGAGGCCTGAAATGGTGAAAGTATCTTCTCTAAAAAGTAGTTGAGCCAGATCATGAAACTAGGTCTTCTGGATGCAAGTCCAGGGTTCTTCCCACTATACTACTCTGAGTGGAAGATATGCTGACAAATTATTGGAACGTGTTTTGCTAACGAGCATTAGAACACTACTGATGCTCCAGCAGACCAAATCTGGTACAACTGGATGGTGCCTGGCTACCACCACTTACTGCTGTGACAGAGATCACAGTAGAGGGTCTCAGACAGAACTGGAGAACAATGTAGAACAAATTTGTAATTCAAAGAGAAAGACCAAACTTCCTGGCCTGAGTGAAACTGAAGAAACCTTCATAGTACGGTCTCCTGACCTCTTTTCAGCTCAGCAGTGAAGTCACTCCTGAGGTTCACCCTTCAGCCAAAGATTGGACAGACCCATAAAACAAAACAAGACCAAATGAGCACACCAGCCCAGGTCCAAGGACAAGAAGGCAGGAGAGGACAGGAAAGCTGGTACCAGGGAACCCAGGTTTGAAAAGGAAGAGTGTTGACGTGTGGGGTTGTTCACCAATGTCATAAATAATGTGTACTGTTTAATGAGAAACTAGTTCTGTGAACCTTCAACTAACTGCAATAAAAAAAAGAATTTAACTTTTTTATCTTAATAAAAAAGAAAGCTGTTGATGTCTCCTCCTTGATGTCACCTCAAACCCATGACACTCATTTTGTGGGTCTATGGTAGGAGTCTTTCATATAAAAATGTACTGATCGGTGCCCATACAGCACAATAAACCAAAAATAAATTGCAACACAGACAGTGGACTTGGATATCTTTAAATTTCATTAAAATCATCCCTGAACAAAACTGTCACATATAAATTACTCTTTATAAATTACCATTTGTTACCCCAAGTCTTTCCTTTACATGACTGTTTTATTCCTTTGTATCTCTTACTGTCTTACTCTAAAATACCTATGGTGATCATACTATCCTCCAACTTCAGACGAGCACAGAATACTCTCATTCACAATATGGAGTGAACGACTGATTAGGCTTAATGTACTTTCCATCCAAAGTTCACATGGTTTCAATATGATACAGATGCAACCGTGCTGTAATTTTAGCCATTGCACTAGCAAGCTGGGCTAGGGAAGTATTTGGGGCAGAGAATTTCAACCAGGATTGTTGGAAACTCTTGAAATCAGGTCACCTGTGTGTTTCTAATCTGCAACCATGAGCCATGCTTCCTAAGATGGCATCCTAGACTCTGTCGTTGTTAGGTGCTGTTGTGTTGGTTCAACTCATAGCAACCCTATGTACAACACAAAGAAACACCACCCAGTCTTGTGCCATTCTCACAATTGTTGCTATGCTTGAGCCCACTGTTGCAGCCACTATGATAATTCGTCTTGTTGAAAGTCTTCCTCTTTCTTGCTGAACTTCTACTTTACCAAGCAAGATGTCCTCCTCCAAGGACTGGTCTCTCCTGATAATATGTCCGAACTACATGAGATGAGGTCTCCATAAATACTTAACAGTTAACTACCTTTTTGAACTGAAGGTACATGTAATTATCAACATTCAAGAGGCACGCAGACAAAAGTGCGTCCTCCTGCCATCTACTTCCCCTTCATAGAGGTAACCAAGGTTTCCAGTCTATGCGGAATTCTTCAGGGATACTTTAAGTATAAACAAAGACAGTATCTGTATATACACAAACATACTGTGCTTACCCATACTGTATACGATTTTGGAAGGCGCATATATGAAGGTACTATATGTACTTTGTTAGGTGGTTTCTAAAATAAACCCATTCTCCTTTTGGTCATAGATATATGTTTTCCTCTTCTTCCTTAATTGTCCTCTAGTTTCTTTAGTGAATGGTCCTCACTGATAACTCCAGCCCATGTCTCCAGTCAAAAAGAAATTATCCGCAGTGGGAATATCAACTATCTTGCAACTGAGCTCTGTTTTAGGACATTTGAAATGGCTGTTATTTCCACAACTAAAAAAAGAATATCCTAAAAAATCAAGTGCTGCTTATATCTTTGATTTTTTTTCTTACAACTCACAACTTATGCTTGTTATTACATTATAGATACCTGAAAATCCGTTTTTCCATATACTTTCAAAGAATGATTGTCATGTGTTTCAATGTGGGCTTAGTTCCATTAAGGCTTTCTAATTGTCTCAGCAGTTAAGTTGACTAATTCAGGTGGAGCTAGGGCTAAGGGAGAATAGAACTTCCCCTTTCAAGTACTAAAGGCCTCTGCTAATTTCTGCACTCATGTCTAAGGCTTCTGATGCTTGTAAGCATTCTGCTCCTTCCCAGGATCCACAGTATTATCTGATGACCACAACAACCAGATGATCAAACAAATGGCCATGCTGGGGCTGCATGATCACTAACAGAAAAACACCATTTCCAAATGTCCCTGCTGGACATTAGTGCTCAAGCCACCCCTCACAGAGGTTAGTTATACATGAACTTGAGTTCCAATGGGCTATAGACAAGAGAGTTTCCAAGGGGTGAGGTCTGAAGTTCATTGGTTTCTTGGAAGTAGATCTAATTCTACTTATATTCTAATTATACTTATATTCTAATTCTACTTAATTCTACTTATACCAAAATACCTCTTGTGCTGCTAACCCCTGGAAAATTGCAGGAAGCAATATTGCATACAAATGTAAGTTTTAATGTCACATAGCACACTTTCAACCTTAGACGTCTAGATGTAAAAAAAAAAAATACCGCAAATGTACAAAGCAGTGGAGTAAATAATTACTAAAGATCCTATTCCCCCAAAATGTTATGGTGAAATGTATTTATGCACATAGGGAAGAAATTCAGGATTTAACTCAAAGTTAATTTAATTTTCAAAGAAAATTACATTAAAATAGATAAACACTTTGTTTCAGTGAGAGAGAAACAGAACTAATGCATTTTGCCCAGGTTTGAGCAATTCATTCTACTTCTTAAAAAACTTAATGCTTCAAGTAGCATTCAAGATACAATAATACTGACAAAGAGCTATCTGATAGGATGAAGGAATGACACCATGATATACCAACCGAACACCAGACAAATCATCCTAGTGCAGAAAGAGCTCCTTTGTTGACATAGAATCAACACTTACCACGGTTTCAGAGCCAGGTAATTGTGAATGGACATAGCTTGTGTTTTTGTCTGAATGGAGGATTTCAAAAATTTATGTTTTGATAAGATCTGACCCAGGTCCCTATGGATTTTATACATGGAATGCAATTGGCAACTCTGAGTCTTGACTTTGTTTATACACTGGTACTTCAGCACTTCAGAAAAGCTTTTTTTTTTTCCTATAGTTTCTAAGAATGGCTCTCAATTATAGAGCCTAAGTCTGAATCATCTCTGGCTCCCTTTTCTGGCTTACATCTATCTTCCTTCTATATATGCCCATTATGACAGCCCATCAGGATAGGAAGCAGACATGAAATATTTTACTGACTTGAAAGTATGCAGGACAATTTCTTCGAATGAGGAAAGCCATGCACATGCATTTCTTTATTTTTTCATGCCAATTCACAGCAGCAAGGAAAACAGAAAAATATTCTAATGTTTCAGGTGACTTCTAGAAAAACATTCTCTTATCTCAGTGGCACATATTTGACTCTGTTCTTATGGTCACATCTTGCTCTTGTATGTTCTCATGATAATTGCTATTACTGTTGCCATCATCATCATTTCTTTATTGTAACTATAGTCCTTTTTTTTGATACATTCAAGGAAATTGTCACTCTTCTGGATATAATCATATTTCTTGATCACCCTTCATTTGTACATACTACATAAACATCCTCACTGAGTCATTGCTAATCAACCACAATAAATACTGTAGTGTTCTTCCTAGCTCCCTCAATGTTACATGCTGTCTCTCAGTCATTTAGGTATACACAGAAGTGTGTTCTGGGAAACATAAGGATGTTGACCACTTAGATGATGACTAACCCTAAAGCAACAAGGCTAATTGGAAAAATAAGGGAATAAGGTAAGCACATTCACTCTCTTTGCTGGCCATTGTGACCAGTAGATGACCCTTCAAACTTTTACCCTACTTAAGTTCTACTCAAACTACTTAGAAGAAGCAATAATTTTTGTAAATGATCTATATTTTCCTCTTTCTTGTCTTTGTCTCTTCTTTCCTCATTCTAGTGAAAAGGATGACTGATTTTCCTGTACTACTATTTCCAAGTAATTCTCATGACATTCTTTAGAGCCCGAGAAGTCTAAAAGCTCAACCATGTACCTAGTTCCTAACACACAGAACGTCACTTTGAGGTGCTCAGCCTCTCCAGTAACAGCCCGAATAAGGGTGGGATCCTACTCTACGTTACAATTTCTAATTGCAGAGCATCCTTTGTGAATCTGTAAGTCCTCATCCTTTCCTTCTGTTTCCTATCAAGTTTAGTTTGGGTTGTCTTTGGACAGATGTCTTATATGATTGGAACAACATTTTTTGCTAATCCTAAATAAACGTTGATTTTATTACTAATCAAATAGTACTGTTTGGGAAAAAAATCTATTTATGAAAGGGGTTTATAATGGCTTTTAAAATTTGCTTTTCTTATCACTTTGAAAAATAATGGAAATTATTTTTCTCACAGAGGAAATGAAAAAATAACAAAATTAAGATTTCGAAGGTAAGTAGCTTTAAGTTAAGACTGTCACTAGTCATCACAAATCATTCAAAAACACTAACCAAGAGTGAGAGAGAGAGGGAGGAATGGGTCTTGTACAGGGTAGCAGGATAGTACTATATATGAAAATACCATAGTTTTCTCTGAGTCATTATGTGGCAGCTTTTTAAATATTCAAAATTGTTGTTGTGTGCTGTTAAGTCAATTCCACCCCATAGTAACTCTATAGGATGGAGTAGAACTGCCCAGTAGTGTTTCCTAGGCTGAAATCACTAACAGAAGCAGCTCGCCAGGTCTTTTCTCCTATGTGTCAGAATCAACTCAGTGGTAGTGAGTTTGGTTCGATGTTTTCTCCCAAGGAGCATCTGGTGGGTTCAAACAGCTGACCTTTCTGTTAACAGCCAAGCACTTAACCGTTGCATCACCAGGATTCCTTAAATCCAAAACAGGAATCTGTAATCTTGACAGACTATTACTTGAATTTTTTTTCTTTCTTCTACTTAAAAAGGAGTATTAATCTTAATTGCTTTATTAGAAGCCAATATAATTTTGCCCATTTAAGAATATCTGAAAGTCTCCAAGGGCCCCATTTTGTTTCCCCATGCTGCAGAACTTCCGGTTAGGTTGGCAGTTTGAATCTACCACAGACTCATTGAAAACTCTATGGAGCAGTTCTACTATGTCCTATAGGGTCACTCTGAGTCAGAATGGACTTGATAGCAGTGAGTTTGATTTGATTTTGAGCTAAAGGGTTCCATGAAAACCCTGGTGGTGTAGTGCTAAAGCCCTATGGCTGCTAACCAGAAGGTTAGCACTATGAGGAAACCGTATGGGGCTCTTGGAACCTGGGAGCAATTCTACTCTGTCATATAGGGTCACTGTGAGTCAGAATTGACTCAACAGCAATGGGTTTGGATCTTGAAAGGGTTCCATGCTTTTATAAGTATACTAAAACAGCATGTTTAAAAATAATCTTCTGAGTATCATGTTATGCTGAAGGTTCTGATCCATATGATTCACAAAACTTTAAATTGATGTAAATAAATGTACGGTCTTGTAGAAAACATACAACTTTGAAAAAGATGACAGAGAGGGACTTTAGGATGGAGGGAACTATAGATGGGAGGAAAAACCTGTTTCCCTTCCATTCCCTTCTCTGCACAAAGAGACTGTTGTGCAGTGTGTTAACAGTTTTCCTTTATGACATGCACTCTCTTTTCTTCTTCCCTAGAAGAAGTGGAGCACTTTTTCCCTGTTAGTAATGCTTTAGATAGAATAGAGGCTTCTCCTAGTTCCTCCCTAAACCAGGGCAGGAAGGAGAGTCTCCAGGGGAAGGAAAACTGAAGATATGTCTTTGTCCCATGGACAGAGTTTGCACCTACTCATTTGCAAACCAAGCATTCACTCACAACCTGCATGGTAGCAAAGACATATGGTTCAAGTAAAAACCCCAAATCTGGTGGTCTTCTTAAAGCACTTACATGGCATCTCCCTAAGCTGCATTCCTTTTTATGATGGGGTAGCATTTTCTTGTTCAAGGTAAGTGGAATTGATAAGAACCAAACAACTCAGTGTGATTAGATACCTTTGCTTTCACACGGACCAAACTCCAAAGTCCAGTTGTTGTTCACCTCTGCCAGTTCCTTTCTGGGTCCATTTTTCTTACTTACTCACTGATTCCTAAAGCAATGCTTGTAATCTAAGCCTCAACACAAATTTTAAATCACTTGACTATTCCAGAAGAGGTGTGGATCAGGGACAATAGGAGAAGAAGAACAAATACAAGAAAGAAAAGTATCTTGGTTTTTAGATTTTGTTCTTGGCTATTGTCTGCCTATGAATGAAACTTTCTCTGGATTCTCCAAATGGAGTCTCAGTAATAGCCCTGTTGACAGTCACTTAGGTATACATAGAAGTGTGTCCTGGGAAACATAAGGATGTTGGCCACTTAGATGATGACTAAATCTAAGCAACAAGGCTAATTGGAAAAATAAGGGAATAATTGCACATTCACTCTCTTTCAGTCCATTTGACAACTCAACAAAACATTTCTTGAGCACCTCTGAGGTTCCAAACATTTAGACCAGGAGTTGGGAATGAGTACACAATAAGGCAACTTTCTGCCCCCTTAGATGGCACATGAGCTGATAAAACATAAGTATACAAAAGTGTCATATTAGGCATAGAAAGTTCCACAGGAGCACCGGGAGACATAACAGTTTCAGCTTAAACTAATGAGCAATGTTTTACATCTGGGAAAAGCTGTGTTTCTCAGAGTGAAGAAAATTGTGCAAAATATAATAAAAGTTTATAAAAGAGTAACAATGTACCTTGAAGGAGAGAGTTAAAAGAGAAGCAGGCAAAACTCTGAAGTTCATTAATGTTAGAGTCTTAAATGGTGTTGCCCTGTTTTCCTTTTGTATGTCATTAGAAGCATTCTGAATTCAGGTCTTTAAATAATGGCTAGATCTCAAAAGTATGGCCATGCTTTGTCAAATCTAATGTTTTTCTTATTCATTTATCCTTTAGATCCATGAAGCATGTCATTTCCAAGAGCTGACATTCCCAGAAGAATCAGGAAAAAAAAAAAAAAAGAAACTACATGTAGAAATGATGGCCTGTTCTATATGGTCACTTAAAATAGCATTGGCAACACAGTGTTTGCTTTATTACCCTTTTCACTTCTCTAATCTTTTGAAAAATTCCTTCTAGAAAAGAGGTAGTAATAGTTGCTATTAAACAAGTGCTGGTAAACTTGAAACAATCTGTCATCTTCTGAAATCCAAATCCCACTCAAACTTGAAGTCACGGTTTAAATCTTTTTCTCCATGATTAAAAAACAAAAGCCAAACCCACTTCCATGAAGCCCCTTCCAATTCATATTGTCCCTATAGATCAGAGTAGAACTGTCCCATGGAGGTTCCAAGGCTGTTGTAAATCTTTATACAAGTAGACTACCACATGGTGGATTCAAAATGTGAACCTTTCAGTTAGCAGATAAGTGCTTAACCACTGTACCACCAGGGCTCCTTTTTCCATGAATAGCTTAATAAGAAATCATTTTTCCATTAATGGGAATCCTGTAGCATTTTATCTATGTTTCCTTGTGGTATTTAATGATTTCTATCTAATGTTTTAAGTACTTATGTAACATCTACTCTCCCCACTGAGGTTTTTGATGGTAGCATTCAAACCTCCTTCATCTCTCATTTTCCAAATTGCCCAGCATCATTAGTATTTTGCACATAGCTTAGACTCAAAAGCCGTTGAGTGATTGAATAACAGTATGAATGAGCAGTCCTGTTAAAAGCTGATTCTTTTCTTCTTACTCACAGAATTTTATTTCCACTGTTGATTTTCAAAGCAATGAGCACAAACTTAATATGAAATGAGGTGAAGATGAAGATTTCTTTTCAGGAAAATTGAACTCTGAACTTAGTTCACTTGTCTCTTTTGGAAATAGTCTCTAAGTCAAAAACACTTGTTTAGTCAACATTCTGACTTATTTCCTTATGAAATGTGCCCGAAGCTGGGTATATTCAGAGGTGTAGCATTTAAAGAAGAAATGAATTTAAAATTTCCTTTCCATGCTCATATTTACCAATGATAAAAATTAATCAAAACTCAAGGAAAGAAATGCAATTAAATTGCTAATAAGCAAAACCAAGTGAATTCAGGAATTGGTATATAATATCTGGAATATAGATTTCTCTTCTTATATCATAAACCTTTCACAGTGCATTATGATTAAGTTAGAAAATGAAAGACAGTTGTCATTTAAAATATGCTTTTAAAAATTAAAGGATCATAAAATAATTCAATCATTAATAATTAGTTCTTATCAAATTGTTTCAAATGAATAACTTCATAAAAATAAGCCAAATAAATAAAAACATAATTTTCACAGACTATTAATTTATCATTGTAATGTTAAACAAACTAAAGCCCCAGATTCTTTGGTTTGCTTCTGATTAAACAAAGCAAGTCTGTACCATGCTTGCCATGTGCACGTCACAATTCTATGATCTTTGTGAATGATTTCAGATAAACAACTAGAATGTTTAAATAAGAGGAAATCAAAAAGTTGGGATTAATTAATTAGAGCCTCTTTTTTGTTTAAAAATGAGAGAGGCCTGAGAGTATGTAAAATGGCATGCTTTACATCAAGATTTAAACTTTATTTTGCATACAAATATTTAAAACCAATTGTTTACCCCCTGAAAGTTGAACGAATTCTGGTGCATGTTCATGCAAATTAAGTCCATCGTTTGCTCTCATGTTCATCTCCAGCCACACTTCCACTTCAGATAAAATAGGAAATATGGCAATAATCTCTGATGCTAGTTTTCTTTGTGGAATAGAACACAAACAAGGAAAGTTTTCAAATCTATCAAGCAGCAAGTAAAATGTAAGCTATTTAAATCACTGATTATTTGAAAAGCATGCTAAAATAAAATGAATATCTTCCTTTCCATTTGCATTTTATAGTAAAAATCCTTGAAAAAAAATTTTTTTCAGAATAAGCTATTCAAATATCTAGAAAATTGCCCAAAGGCTTGATATAAGTTTAAGTGCAACTTACCTTTAAAATTTGGTCTGATTCTTGCATCATATCCGGATGTTCTTCCCATTAATTTGTCCAAAAAATCTGAAGGAGATAGGGTCTGCGAAGGTGTTTTTCCAGACCTGGAGTCATGGTCTTTACAGAGAGCCGTCCTAAACATATCATTAACTCTTTTAGCAACAATTCCATTTTCATCACCCTGAGATCTAGGGCACACATAATATTTAACATCAAGCTTTGGTAAATATATTTGAAATATTAATAAAAAGAAAAAATATAAACTCTTTGGTCAACTTCTGAACTTGTACATGTTCTAAAGTAAACTTTGAAAGATGAGAGGCATAAACCCTGAGTTGTATTTCCTAAGCTTCCAAACTTTAACCACAAATAGTTTAAGATGAAACAATGTATATAATGTTAGTTTGTAGGTTTTGTGAACATATAGTTAAAGCTATTTCTTTCTAGAGTCCTAATGAAGTGACATGACTATTTTTAAAACTCCATCTAATTTTCTTAAATTCATTTTCCTATGACTTTGTATGAATTGCTCTAGTATTTCAGCTCTAATATAAACCTCCACTTTTTATAAGAAATACAATGGACAGAGCAAAACAAACAGTGCAGTTAATTATTCCATTGCTTTTCTCACCTGCTAGATTCTAGTCAAGGTCTTGACTATTAATAATTTCCAGTGTGTTGTCTAAAGAAGAATCTTCACTTGAAATTTTAACTCCATTCTAAAATAGGTCAACAATTAGCATGTCTGTTGTTTGTATTATTTTATCAGTTGTTATTTATGTATGAGCATTTAAATCATTGGCTCTCCAATAAAGTATTCATGAAAAATCACTTCAAAATCATTATGTCCTTTCCATTATCAGAAACACTAAAAGTTGACTGGAAAATTTCTCATGCTTTTATTTTCCTGTTAAAAGTAATACAGAGCTTATAAAAAGAACATGTTTGGTTTGTAATGAAATAAATTGTTTCACAATACATCTTGATTCCTGCCCCAAAGTAGACATTTTACAATCTTTGTTTACCACAGTTTCAACAAATTATCTTGTTGATTCTAGCATGGAAAGAAAAGACCAAATTCTTGCTAGTTTTTCAAATAAGTGGCATCAAATACAAGTGCAAAGATCGTATAAACATTTAGGAGTTAAAGATTGATACATTCATCCAGAAATACTCACATTCCTATATGCAGATTCATCTGATTAATCAAATATTATTTGATTATGATGGTAGTGGTGGGAAGATGATGAAGATGATGATGATGGTGATTCTAATAAAACTCAGCCTACAGTTTTTCTTAATCATAGTAGGAGGTGTGACCCTGAAAGGAACATAGTGGGTTTTCCCAGTACTCATAGCATTATTGCTATATGTGCCATTTCTCTTGGTTCTGTGAAAAAACACCACAAAATTTGATGAAAATTAAATGGAGAGCCCTACACTTTGTTGTATGAGCATCTCCTACCTCTGTCTTAGAGTCTCTGCCATTAGGATGGCTACTTCACTTACTAACAATCATCACATATGTTGTACTATTAATTGATTTGACAATTTTTAAATTATGTAGAAAATGCAAGCATGCAGATAATAATTCCTCTCTTAATTACTGAAACTCATTTTCTCATACACACATAAATAACAAGATGTCACATTAATCAAATATTGATAGGCAATTAATTTTCAAATATACTGAAAACTATAATATAGTGGTAAAAAGATTTAATTTTTCTGACATTTCAAGAAAATTCTTGGATTGTATTTCTTATAGTACACTTCAGCCACTGAAATATTATAGGAGACCTAAGTTGGCTAAGAATTAAAATTCCTCTATATTTTACAGAAGACGATCCACTCCTGGCAAATTAGTGCAGTCATTTCCACTATATGAAAAACATTACATCTAATTATCCCTATAAATGATTTCCAGAAGAATGTGAGAGAAAAAAAATTACCCTTATGTAGATATGTAAAGAGCATGCAACTCATCACACTAGCTGAATATCACATTGGCTGTGAAAATGTGTGTTGAAATGCATAACGCGAGACTATGCATCATAAAACTTGTTTTTGTGAAAATTTACCACCCTCCTACCATAATTAAGCTTTTAAAACGAACAAAAGAAATCTAACTCTCCTTCCTCAAATTAAAAGAACATGATACAAGTCGTAGAAAAATACATAACAATTGCATATATGTTCTCTTTAAAACAGTTTTCAGGTGGAAAATATCAGCATGCAAAGTCTTTTCACCTACCTGAAGTGGTTTGTCTCTAAAAAAAATGCAAACAAGGCTGTCAAAATGTTCACTAGCTGCCGGTTCATTCCTGTTTCTGTGATGCTTGTGGAAAATATCCCAGAAATGATTCCAGATAGAAGCCAGGACAAAGTATCTATTTATTGTCCAGATTCAAAATCTGGCAGGAATCTAATTTCCTTGAAAACCAAAAAGAGATTTGGGTTTGTACAGTTTACCGAGAAAAAACAAAAAGTGCCAATCCTGGGCATCATGGTCAGGTCAAACCGAGGCTCAGGACCATCAGTTAGCCCAGGAAAGACAAAGCCTCAGAACTGGTGAATCCCCCAGCTGCTTTTCCTGAATAATAAAAATTCTGCTACCTTCATCGCATCACCAACCAAAGGGGGCTGGTGACAATGCCATGCTGGCTTTTGTTTTATATCCTTTCTATTTGGCAAAGCCCTTTCCTCTAGAAAATGTTCTCTTTTTGGAAGAAGTTGTAAATGAGGGAGAAGAAAGGACTCTGCGCGCTGAAGTGGGTGGGGGGAAGAGGAAAATTGCTGAGATCCTGTGCTGGAATGAGGGCTACAGAAAGAGACGGAGACGTGATCTTACCGAGCCTATAAATTTCAGCACTCGGACAGCTCCTAGCTCTGAAGTGCGCATGTTTCCTTTTTCAGTCGGATTGGGGTGGGGGTCGGGTACAGCCATTCAAGAGGGGAACTTGCCTGCCGTTCAGTCAAAGGCAAAGAGTGACTGGCCATTCTGAAGGGGGTGCGATGACAAGAAGAGAGTAGAGGTCGGGGGTGGGGGACGGTAAAGGCGAGGGAAACTGGGGTCTGAGCTCCCGAAAATGTGAGTCTATCGGTGGATGGGTGGGTGGGACGGGAGTTTGAAACAGAAAAGAAACTGGAATAAGGTCTAGGCGTGGGGGAAGGATTTGGGGAAATTTAGAACAGAGAACAAGATCCAGAGTGTCAAGATTGTAATAGCGGAGTGGGTAGTCCACTCCTTACCAAATGGAAGCCAGGGGCAAAGAGGAG
The DNA here is from genome assembly GCA_028571685.1 of Heterohyrax brucei. Classification (NCBI taxonomy): domain Eukaryota; kingdom Metazoa; phylum Chordata; class Mammalia; order Hyracoidea; family Procaviidae; genus Heterohyrax; species Heterohyrax brucei. The sequence continues at coordinate 17,950,578 of CM053166.1, read as the reverse complement.
TTCTGTGCTGAACAGGAGTGGGGCATTTCCTTGGCGGAGAGAAGCCCGTGTGCAGATAAAAGTTCTCAAGGATCGATAATTTAATTTAAAAACCATTTATATTTTCCTCGCCTTCTGAGCATCAGTTTAAATTTTGGCCGCCTATTCCCAAAAGATCCCTGTACTTCGATATTAGGGAAAGCCCCTTCCACCGTGCTTTCTTCAGTGGCTCAAAACCGTTGGGCATCCTCTTCAAGTCGCAGATTTGTGGAAGAAGAAAGGCAGTGGGCCAGCAGGGGGCAGTAGCAATCTTTCTCTGCCCTGATAAAAGGCTAGACTAGTGTGCTCCATGTTAGAAACGGAGCAAGGAAGGTTGAGATGAGGGGTTGAGTTTCATGTGCTCATTCTAGTTCTTACTCACCAAGAAGGATCATGTAATAAAGGGCAAATATGCATCTCTTAAATTGGCTGCAGCGACTAAAAATACTGAAAGTTTATTAATCTGGTAAAAAAGTGTGACAGGTAACCCTGTTACTACAAATCTTATTATTACAAGGAACCCCAGATGGCACAGTGGTTAAGAGCTACAGCTGTGACCCAAAAGGCCGCTTGTTTGAATCCACCAGGCCTTCCTCGGAAACCCTATGGGCAGTTCTATTCTGTCCTATAGGGTCACTATGAGTCGAAATTGACTCGACAGCAATGTTTTGTCGATGTTTTGTTTTTTATTTTCCTCTTGTTTATTAAAATACAGAAGATTGTTTAAAGCAAGTAATTAGCAGCTACTGGTAAGGGGACATGAAAAACACATGTTCTACCATGAGGTGAGTAACCATCTTTTTGTTTGGAAAAGATACGTTCTTATTCACCTTGGTAATGTGCTGCAAATTTGTATTTTAAAGCAAAATAGTATAATTAAATTTTAGTCCATAAATGACCGGTTTAGCTATCATAGCAGAGTAATAGAGAATTCTATGTTTCTAAAAAAGTAGAGCGTGAAAAAAAAAAATGCAAGCTCTTTTCGTCTTTTAATGTTAGCATAATCACCTGAGGATCTTGTTGAACTATGGATTCTGATCCCGTGAGTGTGGGGTGGTGCCCGAGATTCCACATTTCCAACAAGTGCCTACCTGAAGTTGATGCTGCTGATGCACAGATCACTCTGGGCATAGCAAGGGTCTATGAGCCATTTCATCAGATCTCTGTCCCACCAAGACAGCTATTCCAAACTGTGAGAATATGGGAACCTCTTTGTAGATGAAATGCAGCCCCAAGCATTTTGCTTACATACCAAATCAATTCTTTGGATATGTTTTCTTAACTCTCAAGGCCTAGAAAAAGTGATTAAATTTAAAAGAAAAAGAATGTGGTGCTGTGTGAGACATCCTTCAACTGCAGCCTCAGATCTGTTCACTTCCAAATTCATTCACACGGAAACTCTAAACCTGATTTTATCCCCACAGTCCTGACCCAATAGTAAAATTGATTACTGGAAGTATATTTCTTCAGTTGGTACTGTATGGAAAAATTACACAAGATTTTTTGGTGTTCAGGTTTCCTTCCAAAAGAAAATAGACGTGTGAAAATGGAAGAAAATGATTTGTCTAAAATTTGTTTATGAGATTGTAATGATGTTTAAACTATAGGCAGTCCCTGGGTTACAAATGTCCAACTTACATACAACCCACTCTTACTAACCAACTAATAATGCCTATTACATTAAAAACTTGAAGTACATACAATGCTTCATAATAACAAACAGGCTTTACTTTTCTTGCTCATGAAAACATTATTGTTATTACTGTACTTTTATGTTAAAGATGTTTTGGGTACCTGGAAGTGTTTTTTTAAATATTTTATATGCATACAAAGGCACATTGCCTATAATATACTAAGAAAAACATTTGACTAACTGACCTTAGATACAAACCATACCTAACTATTCCAACTTACTTACAAATTCAACTTTAAGATAGATTTAGGAAGGAAACTCATTCTAATCCAGGGACTGCCTATAATGCAATCTTAGCAAATAATTTCTTCCAACAACAGTCATGTTATGAACCAGGAGTGTGATATGTAGAGAAGCATGTGACAAAGGGGCATCTGGCAAGCAATGTGAAATCACAGCATTATGTTATTTTAGGGCTAGAAGGGACTTCAGAGAGGAGCTAGTCTAGCCTCCTCATTTTGCTTCTCGGCTCTCCTCAGTTTGGATTCCAGCCCTGTCAATCCACAGAAAGAGCTCTCACTCAGTCTGCCAATGAATTCCTTGTAGCTAAGGCCAAAGGATATTTTTCTGTTCTCATCTTGCTTGACATTTCCATGGCACTGAAAGTCATTGGCTTCTTCTTGCTTCTTGAAGCACTTTCCTTTCTTGACTGTGACATAGTGAACTCTTGGATTGCCTTCTATTCTATCTCCTTGGCAAGTATATGCTCCTCTACTTGACCTAGAAAAGCTAAATTTCCTAGAGGCTCTATTGTGGGAACTTTTCCCTCACACTACACTCTGTCAGACAATGGCGTGCACCTTCATAACTTCCACTGTCCTCTTATGCAGATGACACACAAATTTAAATTTCTCTTTAGACCTGTATATTCAACTGTTTCCTAAACAATTCCTGTTGGATGTCTCCAAGACTCTGTAAACTCCACATGTCAAAACCAAACTTGTAATACTTCCTCCAAATCCTGTTTCTGCTTTATTATGTATGTTTCAGTGTCACCACCCAAAAGCCAAACATTGTCTCTCAGAATCCTCTTCATCAACCACCATATCCAGTCTTTCATCAAGCCCTGTTGATTCTGTCACACAAATATCTCCCAGATGTCCACTTCTTTCCATCTCAGCCTTTACCACCCCAGGTGAGCCAGCACTATCTCTCGCCTTGTCTGTTGCAATCGTTACCTGACTAGTCTCCCTAGACTTACAGGTGGTCTTCCTACAGCTCATTTTATACACAGCAGCCATGATCAGTTCAGAATCTGATTATGTCACTTGCCTTTGTTAACACTGTACCTCTCTACAAATCTTAAAACAAAAAAATAACATGACCTTGAAGTGCCACATAATCAGGCTCCCAGAATACATCATCCCTCACCTTATCCCATGCTCATCTCATTTCTTCCCCTCTAGCCATGTTGCTCTTCCTCACACTTGCCATGTTTCATAATCCCATGGAGGGCTTGCCAAGCCAGCCAAGTGCCTTTCTGTTAAATTATTTTTCATCTCTCTTTCCAACTGTTATTTCCCCTAGATCTTCCCTGACCTCCATGACTCTCTTAACTGTATCACAGACTCTCTTAACACTTATAGAACTTGTGAATGCTGCCTATGTAAATGTCTGATTATCTGCTTAGATAATGAAAAGGATAGAGCCAGTATCTATTTTTATCCCCATTGCATCCCCATACATTCAGTGATGATAATAGTCATAATAGTATTGATGGTGATTCACCAAGCCAGATGGTGATTAGAATACAATTTTAAATATCCAACTAGAAGAGCTACTTAAGCATAATAAAAATACATATAATTCATAAAGAGTTCTGCCATAAAATTACATGTTAGGAAATTAACAAGTTAAGAACTGTGACTGTTCAAAAGCAAACTAAGTTCAGTGGCTCAGTACTCCACAACATGAAATGGAAAAAGTAGGAGACTGTAATATGAATCTGATATCCTTGATTAAAGTTTCACCTCCAACTCTCATCAGTTATGTGACCTTAGACAAGTCATTTAATTCTTCTGAGATTCATTTTAATAATATGTAAAATACAGATAAGGGATAATGTTTCCATGCAAAATACTTTTGTACAGAATATTCTTGAAAATTGCATGAAATCATGGCTGTGGACATGTTATAGCCTCTACATTTCACAGCATCTATTGAATGCTAAAATTCGTGTTGACTTTGTTCCTTGGACAGCAGCATTTTCTAGGAGAAAAAGTCTCTGGAACTTTGAAAAGATTTCATTTGCAATACAATGGAACTCTGAAGTGTAATCCTCCTATATTTCTAATTTACCAATTGCAACTGGTCCAGGCATGTGGCTCCCTCATCTTATGTTCTTCTTAAGGGAGAAATTAGAAGATGCTGGTCAATTCTATAACACTGTGAGGATCAGTAGATAATATTTGATCTATATGATGCTACTACAACATATTGGGAAATTCTAAATAAACAAATACATTTCTTATAAATATCAGAACCACTTATTAATACCAATAAGTCTTAACAACTTCTAACATATACGCAATGATTTATAGTTTTAAAAATGCCACATTATGTGATAGAAAAAATTACTAATATCCATATTTTTTAACGAAGAGTTTGAAGTGCTTGCAAGTTAATCGATTTTCTCAAGGCCATATGATCACTGAGTGGCAAAGTCATACTTTCTATATTAGCTATGTAAACAGCCTCCTTTATCATACATGTGGTTGGTGTTATCTTTTAAGTCACTGAAAGTCTACTATATACTCACAACCATTTTTTAATGACTGTGTTTCTGATTCATTATGTAAATGCTTCTCCTCTTGATAGAATTTTGATCACCATTACACTGAGATCCACATACACAAAAAAGACAAGTGGAAACTCTGTATTAAAAGTCTCAAAATATATTTCCTCAAGGAAAGAGGTTGAATGTGTCAGGCCCTGTGTCAGGCCCTGTGTCAGGCCTCCTCATGAATTCTTATGGGTGTTCCTGCAGAGAGATGGACCTCCTCGAATACAGGGACTCTTCCTTCCATTTAAAAGACGAAGCAGAGATCAAGAAAGAGCCTATCACTTTACAACAGACACCCACCAAGCAGTAGGAGTTAGAGGCAAATTTGTTAGAAGGGGAAGACATTATTTTACCCCATCTTCAGGTTAACTGGAGGATGTTTCCCCCAGAGGCCAATAAAGATAACTTCAATTTTATAAAATGCACCTCTTGAATTGTAGGAGTGATTCAACTGCTTTAAACGACCCTCTTTTTAATATAGAGCCTCAGGTTAGAATGAATCTCGGGGCAAGACAGCCCTTCCGACACAAGGCTACTTGAAAATTGTGACACTTATTAAGTCATGTGGTTCATGAAATCAATAGCTAACACTGGCCATTCCTCAACTATACATACAAGGTAATATTTAAGAGATAGATAGCAAGTAGATCTCCCAAATCCAAAGCAAATACTGCAGAGTACACAGTGGCTGTTGACCTTCATGACCACTCAGTGGCTCGGATCCGACTCGACGGCACTTGGCTTTGGCTTGGCAATGGTTGTATTGGAAATAAAAGGCATGCTGCAGAACCCATTCTGTTGGATTATGTAGGTTGCTAGGGGTACAGGAATGAAGAAACGAAAGTGAGGAATGAAACACAGTACCTGCCTGTTGTTTGTGCAGGCTGCTACAAACTCTAGTACTGATTGATTAAAGACTACTTTCAATGGCTGACATTGCCCACAGAGAAAGAAAAGATGTCTTAAGGACTGATGTCATCCTGCGATGACTGTCTCTCATATTTAGAAATCCAGTTTGCTTCTCTCCTCTTTATCTTGTGGAATGCATAAACATGCCCAACATACAGAGTGGCAAGCTTTACAAACACCCTCCCTTCAACTAATGGCCATAAAGTCTAAATATGAAATCATTGCCCTTTTAGGTTCCATGCAGAGAGCTAGACATGTTTGCCCAGTGCATTTCTGGATTAAATTTCATGGAAGTCAGAAAAATCGTCTTAGGGCTGCAGCCCTTCTGGTTCACAGACCACAAATGTGTCCGGTGCTTAAAACAATCAATTTCTATTTCCAGTGATGATTCATAGCAAATTATTTCTTCCGTGTTGATCAGTGTGAAAAATACAGTGTTTCTTTTTCATAAACATCAAGTGGGCACGCAATAATTTGTTAACTCAAATGCAATCTCACCTGAGTGTGTTAGAAAGGTTCCTCGTTTGCTGTAATTTTAAAATTGACAATAATGGATAACAATGAGACTGATTGTAGCATTATCACTTGCCTTAGAAATGCCTAGGTTTGGATATGCCAGTGCTGTAAAAGCTGCCTTGACACTAGCCTTCAATTCCACGACACCCTTGTTGAAAACCTCTTTCTTTCCTTTTCTGTTACTGATTTCTACTTTTATGGCTTTATGGTATGAAAAGAAGCTTTGTAATATTTCAGTGCTTTGAATTTTATTAAGTCTTGCTGTATACGCTAATACATGGTCAATTCAGGAGAATGTTTCATGTGCTTTGGAAAAGAAAGTATACTTGTCTGCTGTTGGGTGAAGTGCTCTGCAGATGTCTATGAGGTCAAGTTGGTTGATAGTGGCGTTTACATCTCCTGTGTTTTTACTGCACTTTTTTTTCTGGATGTTCTGTCCTTTACTGAGAGCGGTGTGTTGAAGTTTCCTAGTATTATTGTGGAGCTGTCTATTCCTGTTTTCAATGCAGTTTGTTTTATGAATTTTGGAGCCCCATCAGTTGCATAGGTATTTAATATGGTTATGTCCTCCTTGAGTGTTGAGTCTTTAATCATTATATATTTCCCTGAGTATCCAGTGCAGTGGATTTCACTTTGAAGTCTATTTTACCAGCTATTAATATTGCCACTTCTGCTCTTTTTAGAATGTTGCTAAGTTGATATTATTTTTTCTGTCTTTTGAGTTTTAGTTTGTTTGTGTCTTTAAATCTAAAATGTGTCTCTTGTAGGCAGTATATAGAGGGATAGTGGTTTTTTTAATCCAATCTCCTTGTTGAAAACTTCCTTTAGGAGGTTTTCAGATGTTAAACTCCTGTCATGGACCTCGGTAATGTTTATCTGTCTATACAGTGCCTCCTCTGAATCACCTTGGACACACAAATGGCTGAAGAGAAGCTGATTTTTTGAAAGTGTTAATTATTTGAATTTGAACCTGAAAACAGTTTTATATTTGCATTTAAGTTAGTCTTGGTGGTTGAAGTGGAGTTATATTCATTAGATGACATATTTCTTACTGTAACAAAGCCTAATATGAATGATAACAAGCCAGTGAATGCACAACCAACAGTGCTGTCAACCAACCAGTCAACAAACCTTAAATGAGCTGTTTACTATATGCAAAGCGCTTTGCATTTCCTTGAGGGTGAGGCAAAGTAATACAAGACATTATTCTGCCCTCAAAGGACTTGGGATCTGTATGTGAAGAAAACAAAAGTAACCACAGTAAGATCAATGAAAGCTATAACCTGTGTAAGGTGGAAACCCGTCAGAGAAGGAAAATGCAAATATTTTCCACTAAGATGAATGGTAGAAAAATGGTAAGACTGCATCCTGTCAAAGGTGGAAAATTTGCAAGATTGGGAAAAACAAGGCAGTCCCATTGAGTTCTGGCTCTCACAGGTGTCACTATATCAAAAAAGTGGGCTCTTACTCAACTGAGAGAATGCAACTGATGATACGAAGGCCTCGGAGTTTCTCTGGAAGCACGGCCTCTAGAGCTACTGCTGCCCCTGATCATAAATCATTACTGAGGTCAACTCTTCAGACAGGAATGGATTGAACTCGGGTACACTAAGTGACCATACGGTGTGTGCACTTTATGGTTCTATGCATCTGTAGGATGCTGTCTTATTGGCCTCTTACTAGAAGGGAGAGGAGAGGGTGGAGAGGAGGAGACAGGAGATTGTTAAGAGAATATGACATGTATAGAATGGAAAGGAGGAGTGTGCTGTTTCTGGGGAAAGAGAGCAGAAAGAGTGGCAGGTAGGCAGGCATGCAAATTTAAGTTGGATTGTATACTTTCACTCAATCACAATAAAAAAATAAAGTGGGATTCTAGATCAGGCACCACCTGGAAGATCAGCTTACTGACACCAAAGAAAATTTGAAATGTGGTGTTTACCTATATTTTTCACAATCTAAAATCTGGTTCTTAGCTGGGCATGCTCACAAAATTAATTTTGTCAGTGTCCCACAGATGCTATTAATCAGGAATGTGACATATTAAGTTTATAAGATCTAAGAGCTTGACATACAAACCAGAGTAAAAGTGTAGGTACTAAATAGCCACATAACCCATATTGACCCAAGCAGTGTACATGCTTCCTCGGTGCACACTCCTTGGGAAGGTTTCAGAATAAAATGAAATTGGAGTAATTGGATCTGGCTGTATGACGGCACTTGGCTTGGCTGTATGATTGAAATGTGAAAAAGTTGAGTAGAATTTCACTTTATTAGACTACTACAGCCATTTCTAACTTTATAATACCATTCGAGAAACAAAATATTTATATCATCAATTTCTTTACACTTTCCTTGGATTGATGTTTGATTTCTCTCTCTCATGCTCTCATTGTTGTTAGTGGCCCTTAAGTCCATTGTGACTCATAGTGACTGTGTGTAGAGCATAACTTCTCTGTAGGGTTTTCAAGACATTTTGGAAGCAGACTGCAAGGCCTGCATTCTGAGGATCCACTAAGGTGGTGTGAACAGCCAGCCTTTCAGCTAGTATTCAAATGTTTAACTGTTTCTACCACCCTATTTTGATCAACTCCACTGCTTGTGGACATATTCTTCACTTTTTGGAAATTGTATATCTTGAAATGATACTCTTTGTCATCAAGTCAGTTACAACTCATGATGACTTCATGTGTTTGAGAGTTTAATTGCTTCATAGGGTTTTCTTGGCTGTAATCTTTGCAGAAGCAGATTGCTACGCCTTTCTTCTGAGGACTAGATTTAAGCTGCCAATATATGTGGAAGTTAGCAGCTGATATATGTGGAACATGTGTAAAGTATACAGCAGCAGCATCATAAGACAAATATCTGTGTAATTCACATATAGCATAAGACATAGAAATCACCAACACCTCAGAAGCCCCCTGAATGCTAATCTGTCCCATCTCCTAAATTAACTTCTATTTTGGATATCAGAACACACGCACACAAATATTATTTGGTTTTTCATGTTTTAAACTGTCCATAAATTGAATGTGATAGCCTGTATTCTTCTGTGACTTGCTTTGTTCTGTCAATATTATGTTCTTGTACAAAACAAGAATTCATTCATTGTCATACTGTACTGCTGTGAGCATTCGACAGTTTATACATTCCACTGCTGATGGGCTTTGGATTGGTTCCAACTTTTTTGTGCTGTGGTAAATAATGCTGCTAGAAGATTCTTGTAAATTTTTTTTTTGCTATACATGTGTAAAAGTTTCTCTACTGCGTGTGTTTAAAAGAAGAGTCATTGGGTCTTAAGTTATGCACAGCTACAATTTTATCAGATAATGTCAAGTTTCTTCTTAAAGTGTGGCAATAATTTTACACTCCACCATAGTGTAAAAAAATTCTAATTGCTTTATACCCTTACCAATACTTGGCATTTTTGGATTCTTAATGTTTTGCCAATTTGGAAGATACTAAATAGCATCTCATTGGGGGTTTGGTTTGCATTTATCTGATTACCAATGAGGTTGAACACCATCTCATTATGTTTACTAGTCATTTGTGTTTTATCTGTGTTTATCTCTTTTGACCACTATTCAATTAGATTATTTCCTTTTTCTTGTTGATATGCAAACTTTGTTTTTATAACATTCCTTTGTCATGAGTCAGATCTGACTCAACAGCAGTTGACTTGGCTGTCATTTATGTGTTTTATACTATCTTTTTCCAGTTTGTGGCTTTTCACTTTCTTGTTCATATTTCTAATATAGTAATATTTATTAAACTTCCCTCTTATGGTTTTTGCTACTTTTGCCTTCTTATATAAATATTCATTGATAGTGAGATCATAAAGATTTTTCTTATATTTTCGGGTTTTTAAGATGTCATTCACATTTAAGTAATTAATACTTGGAGTAAACATTGTTTATTTTAATTATTTATGACAGTAATATACTCATAGTTGTTAATTGATATGTGTAGATTCATATATGAATTTGAAAACTAGAAGATCACCATCTAAGAATGCAGAAATTCAAATGCTCTATAATACTGACATGGAGCTCTCATGACACAGTAGCTAAGAGTGTGGCTGCAAACTGAAAAAAGTTAACAGTTCAAATCCACCAGCTGCTCTTTGGAAACCCTAAAGGGCAGAATTCTGTTCTGCCTTACAGAGTCACTACGAATCAGAACCAACTCCACGGTGCCTAACAGCAACAACAATGTAATATTGACAAAGAATATGAAAGCATAGATTTGTAAAGTCACTTCAAAGAGATAAAGTGGTTCCTACTACAAAAAGATTTACTGTGATTCTGGTAATACATGATGGTGCAATAAGCTATCAAAAAAATCTGCCTGTTTAAAATGACTGTTAATATCCTTCATGTTTCCCTAAGTTGAGTAAGTTGAGCCAAACATTCTAGTTGGGAATCTTTCAAGCTGTTATGTGGAAGCTGAGGATTGAGTCATCTGAAGGGCCAACTGGGCTGAACTTCAAAGTTGACTCATTTCCATGACAATGAACTGTTTAAATATCAGATTAGATATAATTTATGAGATACCTATTGAACAGTACGATAGACCGAAGGTATTATCCAGAAAATAGCACACAGAGACAAAGAATTTGAAAATATAAAAGAGAAGCATGGCGGATAAAGGAAGAAGATCTAATACATGTCATGTAAGAGTTTCACAGAAATAATAGACTTCAGGAGAAGCAATGTTTAAAGCAGTAATTGATGAAAAACTGGAATCATCAGAATCAGAAATTCTAATGAAATTCAAGTAGAATAAATAAAATATGACCATATCTACATATATTGTAGTGAAAATGAAGTTACAAAACACTAAAGACAAAGAAAAGATTTTGAGATCAGTCAGAAATAGATCCCTAAAAATTACTAAGTGAAAACATTTAGATGGATAACTGAATTCTCAGCAATAAAACTAAGACAAGTTGTCAGGTTTGGAGGTCTCGGGTGGAGTGGAGAGTACTTGGGCTGATGCAGTCCCTCAAGGTAGAGAACACAGGAGATTAGTCTGGGGGTGCAGTTGATGCTGGAGTGCTTGCGAGGTCACAAGTGATAGTACCAATGACGACACACTGTGTGGTCAGGGTGTTCAGTGTACAACCAACTGACTAGGAGGCTAGTCGTTTGAGGATGGATCTCAGTTGGGTGGTCTATAGGGTTAAGTTTTATATCTTCAAAGACCCCACATGCCAGTTTCATATTGCTTTGTGCTAAACTGTTTTTGCAAGGGTTAACATTATTCTTAGTTAAACGTGAAAGTTACATCTGTGCTAAGATGTCCCAGCTCAGGTTTTCCAGGTGATGGCCACTATGGTCAAATTTCTTCTCCAAGACACATAGTGAAAAGACCTGCAAGATGTTTATGACCTGTTATCTGCTTATTACCACAGCCATTTTCTGTGTCTTAAGGGGAGACCCTATTCTTTGTGTCTAGGTGGGGCTGGTAAGGGGCATGCAGCACAAAGGGCTTCACAAGACACTTGTCAACCCATGACCCATCTGTCATCTAGTGACTATCATTGAAAGTCCCCTAGCAGATACCACACTGCACCCCCTGACCTGGAAGGAGTTGTGAACTGGGAAGGCAGAGGTGGCAGAGGAGGTACAGCAGCAGCTGCAGCAAAAGTAAAGTAGGAGAAACAAGAGCATGGACTGAGTCAGGGAGCAGAAAAGAAATTGGAGCCCAGAAGGGGCAAGGCAGGAGAAAAGGTGACAAATAGGAAGAGGGAAATTCTGAGTGGAGGAGGTAAGAGAGTTAGCACTGGTATGGGAAGAATGTGGCTGCAAGACAGTGACATGGCTGATGCAAACTACTAAGACAGTGTAACTGTCAACTAAAGTTACATCTGTAAAGTTACTTTTAAAAAAAGAGTAAAATAAACACATTTCCACACCAAACTGAGAATATCTACTAACAGCAGAACCTCAAGAAAGGAACACAAAAAATAAAACTCCCAAAGAATGAAAGAATACTTTAGGAAGAAGAAAAATAACCCCAGATGAAAGGCGTAAGATACAAGAGAGAGTAAAGGATATAGAAATTGCTATCTAAATGGGGAAGTATAAATAAATATTAACAGTACATATTAATCTAAGACAAAATAGGTTTTTAAGGTAAGAGAAATCCTTACTTGGGAAAACCAGGCATTGTACCCAGATCCACGTGATTAAAGTTATACCATGACATCATATTAGGTTAGAGCAGAAATAAAAATCAAGGAAGATGAAGAGAGAGAAAGGGAATGAAAGCAAGAAAGGCCTCCTGAGATTTAATCAGAAAGAAAGAAAAAATTGAATACAAATTACACGTCTAGTTGGAGAATCAGAGTCTGTACCTCTTTCTTCCTAATTCTTGGCCTGCCTTATGGGCTCTCCACTGATTGAAAAACATGTGACTCAGAAGGCAGAAACAAGACCTCAGAGACTAAGATGTTGCAATTACTTTATCTTAGAAGGCACTTGGCTTTGGCTTGGCTAGAAGGTTCAAAGAGAATTGACAATCAAATTGTATTGAAGAACTTGATGGCCCCTAACAACAGCAACAACAATTGAATAATATAAACTCTATTTTCTTTTTTTATTTAATATGACTGAGTGAAAATGTACATTCCCATCAAACCAGCCTATCTCTATCTCCTTTCAAAACAGCCATATGGGCGTGATGAGTCTAGGAGCCATAAATGGTAGTCCTTCTTGCCAAATGACTGATTATTGGACCAGGTAGAGCAGAAATGAGTGGAATCTGCATCAACAGAGCTTTTCAAAAATATATGGATCTGTCATAAGCCCACTTGTTCTACTCCACTCCTATGAACCTATGGTACTTGATATCAATTGGTAATTTCAAGTTGTAGCTCCCCTTCTTACTAGCTCTGTTACCTTAGTCCAATTATTCTAACTCTTTGAGCCCCACCTTCCTCTTCAATAAAACGGGAGATACTACCACCTTCCTTCTCTACCTACTCTGGTTGTAGTGAGGATTCAATGACATGGGCTAGAGGGTTATGTAAAGTTTAAGAATGCCAATAAATGTAAGCTGTTATTCTTGAATAAATGCTTTCATTATCACAATCGCATGAGGCTATTTATGTAATACCCTCCTTAATCATTTCCTTAATTCCAAGGAGATGATTATAATTTGCATTCAACATTTCACATTAATTTAGGAAAATAGAAAAAAGATGTATTTTTCAATGATGATAAGTGGTCTATGCAAAATATATGTGGATGAAGAAAACAAGATTCAATTATTTTTTAGATGGGCAATTACTGTATGAGCTTCTGGAAATAAAACCTAATTTACCTTTTAAGTTATGAACTTCAATAATCCTAAGTAGGCTTAATAGTCATGCCAAGTGACTTGGATAAATTACTAAATCTAAACAGAGGAGACAATTCAAGTGACACAGAGGAAAGGTCTTCTTGTCAGAGAACATTTTTAAAAGGAAACTGGAAGACAATTTAGTGTAATCATTAAGATTGACTCTGTGACAAATATTGAGTTGTGTTTGCTTCTTGAACAGGATACCAAGAAATGTAATCAACTAAAGAGACTGAAACAATTGAGTAATCATTCATCTTTCACATTTTAAGGAAAGCTATTTTTGTTACAGGTTGCAATGCCTTGAAGATAAAGCCAAATTATATTGCAAAATGAAATCAGTTTTTAACTAAATACTAGACAAATCTAGTTTTACAGACTCCCATCATATAATTAGAAAATGAACTTCTCTAGTTATTTATAGGGTGCCATAAAGAAAGGACCAGTGCAATTCACAATGTCATGTCTACAAAGTAGCACTGATACAGATAAGACTGAAAAATTAAATATGAATAATGGATGACAAATCATTTCCTTTGGTCTCCAGAAGCCACTTAAAAATTAAAAAGATGCCACAATTAGTATCTTGTTATATGAGTACATTGAAAATGATCTTAGTGTAGACTTCAGACCCTTTGTTTGTGTTATGTTGACTAGACTCATTGTTCCCAAGGGTATGTCCTTTCATAGTAGGATCCCAGCTTCTTGCACCAGTATAGCACACCTCTTTTACTTTCCAGTTCTGTTTGGTGATCCATTTTCTTCCCAGTGTCTTCTCAAGAGCACTTGGGCTCTCAGTTTTCCCTGTTCATTTCCAGATCCCCTCTTCTACTCTGTGCCTCTGGAGGTTGACTTCAAGGGGTGGCATCAGTTATGCTTCCTTCATATCCAACTTCCTGTTGAGTTCAGTCAGTGGACACTACCAGCATGAGATTAGATTTGGGAAGGAGAGAGAAGTTTGGAGTGCTTATTCCACAAGTTCCCTCCCACCTGAGCATAAATTTGCAGCTTTGTTCTTCTGTTGAAGGTCCCAATTCCCAGAGGGTGACTCTCTTCTGTAGTTCAATTCTTCGCAATTTCCAGTGGCTTTCCACACCTGTGCCTTCAGGCCTAAGATGGTAACAGCTCCCTGCTGTTGTTGGCCCCTGTGTGTTTCACCATCCCTGCTTGACTTCCCTTAACCATGTCCACACAACTTTGTAAATAGTCCCTTTGGTAGACCCTTCAGTCACCCTATTAGAGTGTCCCTTCTATTCCCAGCCAGGGCTCTTTTTCATACAAGTCTACCATTGCTCACGTGCTTATGTCCAAACTCTTTCCTATGACCTCAACTCCCTTTGCAATTCTATGTCACCTTCCACCTAAGCAAGTTATGCAGTCGATGTTACTTTCTCTCATTCCATATCAGCTTTGACATGCCTTTCTTCTGGTCTATTATAACTTTGTACTTTACTTTAAACTCATACTTAACTATTTCCTTGGGTTTAAGACATATTTAACCTAAAACAACAAACAAAAAAAGACCAGAAATCCATTATTCATATTTATTATAGCTCTTAGGCCAGCCAGGTAGACACACTTAGCATTTGCTGAATTTGAAAATTCAGTTGATTCTTTTTTTTTTTTTTTTTGGCTTCTCCTCCTTTTGAGCCTTTTGTATTTTCCTTCAGCCTTAACTCATGCCTTCATCACTATTTCTCTCCTGGCCCCAATTCTAAGCACCCTTTAAGTCCCGAGCCCCCTTTCATAAAGCCAGTAAATTAGATTATTCATGACAAATGAACAGACTCTGAGTTCATGAGTCTGAAAGTCTTTCGTTCGTTCAGTATAACAAAGTCTGAGTTGTCTATCCTTTAGGGCACAATATAGAGGTTATCTGAAATGCTTTTTTGGCTGATCAAAGAAAGGAGGTCAATTTACTTGGAAAGTGCTATCATGTTTGCTTAAACTAAACACTGTTAGTTCTTTTACTGTATTAAAGAAATTCAAGTCAAGGATGTTAAGGGTAACCTAGTACACGAGGCTACCGCAGCGAGGACGATGAACAAAAGTGAGACTAGATTTGTAGAACCAGGTTTTACTTTGGCTTTATATTTTATTCTGTTACAGTAGTATCTCCTTTTGCACCCTCAAGGGTCAGCTTGTGTTCTTCAAGAAGAGGCCAGAACACATTCCACAGAGGATGATACAGAGAGGGAGAACTGCTTTGCCCACAGTAGCAGGGTTGAATTTTATCTGTGGTAATGAGTTGACGAAGCTCTACTATATATCCATTTTTTATAGAGGACTAAGAGAAGCAAGGGGTAACATAGCCCAAGTGAGATCCAAGGAAGAGATACTTAGATCAGGTGTTCCGGGTCAGCCTGGCTGTAAAGGGCATGGCGTTTGTATCTGGTGTCATCTCTGCAGCATGCCATGGTAGAACAAACGTGAACTCTAGGGCGTATAGCTCTGCATTTGAGTCCTGATTCTGCTACCTACTAGAACCAGGCATCCTGGACTGAACCAAAGATGGAATCAGGTTTCCAGAGGGATTCTAGACTTGATGACTTTAAATTCATTGGCTCATTCAACAGGTATTTTATTGAGTGCCTCCTATTTTTCCAGGCCCTATGTTAGGTACTAAAGATATTAAAACTGTAAGTAGTATAAAGTCCCTAATCTTATGGGATTTGCCATGACTTTGCAGTATGAACTTCTCTCCAGCCATCAAATGGTCCTAAAAGAGCTCAGTGGCACATTGCCCCTCCCGTGTCCAAAGGCAATCATGCAAAATGCACTAATTAAATGTCTCCATAATGACTGTGTGATTCAAGAATGGCCCAATGCCAATGCCTTGAAAAGACTGTGCTCCAAATGCCACTATTATCCTGAAGCTAATGGATAAAGTGACCAACAGCACATGTCTAAAATTGATTATTTTCTTTAGATTTAATCAAGCACTCTTCTCCCTCCTCTCTGAAAATGGTAATGCTCTCTTTCTACTATAGCTACTATCTCTTCACATGAAAGGAATTAAATTTTCCCCTCTGACTTTGAATTATTCCCGACAGCTTTGGGAAATGGCAGGGGTAACACAAATCAGAAATGCCAGTTGGCTTTGGAATGCATCCTGTGTGCTTTTGAAACAGATTTCTGAGTCATGTTTTGAACAAATGTTAATGTTAATTTGTGTTTCTTTAACAGACATCAACAGATGAACTGAAACGAGAAAGAAGTCTTCCATGATGCAATGATGTGACGTGATAGCTCCTCAGGATTCACAATACCAGGAGGAGAATCAGCCAGCCAAAAGGTGAGAAGTCACTGAACATTTCTTAAGGATGTCTTTCCAGGAGATACATGGTAAGCTTGTACATCAGACATTTCCTCAGCAGAGGTCCCATCTATATCAATACTTCCCAAAGTATCTGTGGCAAAAGGGCAAGTATAGTCTTCACTGATCCCCCACATTTTTTTTCCCAATGTTCAAATCTCTTGTGAACCAAGTTTTTATTTTTTTTGGTAAAGTACAATAAAAATGCCATTTGGTTGTTTTAGCAAAGTCAGATAGCTATAAAATTTATAAATGTTGACACTCAATTTCTATATGCTTTTCATCACAGACCAGTAACAACCAACCAATACTGGTCCATAAACCAAACCTTGAGTAGCTTTGTCCTATATGAATAATGTTGTTGGGCATCATCAAGTTAATTCCAACTCATAGTAACACTATAGGACAGAGTAGAACTGCCCTGTAGGGTTTCCAAGGCTGTAATCCTTAAGGCTTAGCAAGTAGCAAGGTAGGATGGTTTGAAGTGAGGAGGGTTAATGACAAAAGGATGACAGCATGTCAAGTGATAGCTCATAGTCTAAGGTCACAAATTACTGCTTGAAGGGAACGACCAGGAGAACCAGGTCAGGCGTGAGTCAGACACTAGGTAACTGAAGAAAAGAATGGTTGAAACTCAGTTGGCCACAGGATTGTGGAGACTGTGGAGTATTTCTCCTGAGTGACTACCCCAACAAAGGATTTTTATTTTCATAAAGTATCCTTTTATCTTATGGCAACCAAAGATATGCCTTTTAGCAGGCATCACTCGCTTCTTCTATTGCCTTTCAATATGCTGTCTCGGGCTCACTATACCTCAGGAGCTCTTGATCCTTTAGTGGTGATGCTGTCTTCAATATCTATCCATAAAGCTTTATTGTACATGGCAAAGGTAGGAGTGCATCCTTTGGCAAGTCTTGAGGCTCAGTTGGAAGGCCTTCATCCTCAGGGTGACTAAATGCTATTCTATTCAAGCAAGAATTTGGCTCCTGTTTATCAGTACGTCTTCTTCACAGAGAAGCACATCCTGTGAGTACAACAGAACTAGGAAAGGAGATTGCACCTTACCATGGGAGTGGGAGTAGGAGGCAGGCAAGGGTGACTGTTAAACTATTTTCAGACAGAGTAGAGGACTTCTGATGGGGAATCGTCTCCTGAGAAAGACCCATTGGGAGCGTAGTATCAGGTCCTAGGGCTGGAACCTCTAGAAACAGAAGACATTAACTATAATCACAGAAGCTCACAGAGTAGGAGGAGATGCAAGGGGGAAAATGAAATGGGAGACACTGGAATTGTGCATTGTCAAAGCAGAGATGCAGGCAAAAAGGAGGAGCCCAGATTCAAAGAGGACCTGAGCAGTGGGAGGTCAAGTATAGTATACGAGGCCCAAATATGTCGTTCCCCAGGGTATGGCACAAGGCAACATAAGTAATATAGGTAAAGAGTAGAAAATACAGGAAAGTGCACACACTCCCCCCCCCCCACGCATACAAGAAACCCAGAGTCACTTGTATTCCCATCATTCTGAGATGAACATGTCAGTATGTTTTCTATACCTTATTTGACTTGTAAGGACCCCCAGTGGGGCAATGGTAAAGCACTTGACTACTAACCTAAAGGTAGGTGGTTGGAACTCAACAGTTGTTCCACAGGAGAAAGATGTGGCTGTCTACATCTATAAAGATTTACAGTCTTAGAAATCCCATAGGGCAGTTCTACTTTGTGTTGTACAGTTGCTATGAGAGGTGCCACAATGGCTGAGTGCTCAGCCGCTAACCAAAAGGTTGGAGGTTCAGACTCATCCAGTGGCTTCATAAGAGAAAGACAAGGCCATCTGCTCCCATAAAGGTAACCACCTAGAAAACCCAGTGGGGCCGTCCCACCCTGCCACACGCCTTTGCTATGGGTCAAAATTGACTCAACAGACCTAACATCACAGTGAGCAAGGCCCAACCAAGTTGGCCCCTTGACTACTTTCTGAGTAGTGTGAGTGCAGGAGGGCAGGGAAATACAGAGGCAGGGACTCTGAAATAGGGGAATCTAAGCCACAACCCTGGTGGCGTAGCGGTGAAATACTACGGTCGCTAACCTAGAGGTCAGTCATTCAAATCCACTACAAGCTCCTTTGAAACTCTATGGGGCAGTTCTACTCTAATGTATAGGGTTGCTATGAGTGACTTGATGTCACCTAATAACAATAACCTAACAACAACAAGCCACAACCTTGCTTGCCAAAAGTGAAGGAGACTTGAAGCTCTTACTGATGAAGATCAAAGGCCACAGTCTTTGGTATGGATTACACTTCAACATAAAAGAAACAAAATTCATCACAACTGGAGCAATAAGCAAAGTCATGATAAACAGAGAAAAGACTGAAGTTGTTAAGGATTTTATTTTACTTGAATCCACAGTCAACACCCATGGTCAAGAAAGCAAATGACGTATTGTGTTGAGAAAATCTGTTGCAAAGGACCTCTTTCAAGTGTCAAAAAACAAGATCTTACTTTAAGTACTAAGGTGCATATGACCCAAGTTATGATATTTTCAGTCTTCTCACATGCATGGGAAAGCTGAGCAATGAATAAAGAAGATGAAATAACTGATGTGTTTGAATTATGGTATTATCAAGGAATACTGTATATACTGTGGACTGCCAGAAGAATGAATAAATGTCTTGGAAGAAGTATAGCCAGAATGGTTCATAGAAGCAAGGATGATGAGACTTTGTTTCACATGCTTTGCATATGTTATCAGGAGGGACTAATTCCTAGAGAAAGACATTATGCTTGGTAAAGTAGAGGGTCGGCGAAGAAGAGGAAGATCTTCAATGAGGTGAATTGACACAGTGGCTGCAATAATGGGCTGAAACATAACCGGGCAGTGCTTTGTCCTGTTGTAGGGTGACCATGAGTTGGAAATGACTTGACAGCACCTAACAACAACAACAAATAACATTCTAGCTCTAAGAATTAGTGGCAATGCTGTAGTAATATAACAGTAATGTTGCAGATGGCAAAGGCATTCATGGAAATTTCTGACCCGAAGAGAATTTGAAGATTATCCAGTTTGGAAGTCTTAAAATTATTCTTTAGAGCTTTATAGGTTTGACACAGATGCGACAGAGGCTGTCTGTGGGCAGAATGGAGGAAGGTTGGGTGTATAGCCAAGTGGTCAGGTTTATAGGCCCCACGACCTGGATTCAGTCCATCAGCTCTGTTTTGTCTGGTTTATATGTTCCTTTCTGGGAAAGATTTCATTTGAAGAAAAGGTTCTGCTGCTTTTTTGTTTTCCTCTTGTAAAAGGAAAAATATATAAAAAAGCTTGACAATCAACATGCTAATCCCAAGTAATCATTTTGCAGATAAGAAAAGTGAAGGCCTGAGAGTTGAAGGGGCATTCTGAGGAGCCCACAATAGGGTATGGTAGCTTAAAGGTGCTTTCTTTATTTCTTGTCTCTTTCTTGATTCTGATATCTCTCCTCCACTCATCTGTATCCTTTTATATGCTTCAGAATAGGCTTCCTCTTCCTCAGAAAACATCTGGTCTTAGCTCAGGACATAAAGGAATACAGTGACCAACAGTCTCAGTTTTCCCATAACTGAGAAGTTACCAAGACAAAAGACTCTCAGTGTCAAAACCAGGAAAATCCAAGATAACTCGGGACAGTTGGTCACCTTATCAGAAGCCCCAGTGGTAAAGAGCTCAGCTGCTAACCAAAGGGTCAGCAGTTCAAATCCTCCAGCCACACCTTGGAAACCCAAAGAGGCATTTCTACTCTATCCTGTAGGGTCTCTATGAGTCAGAATCGATTGGTGGTGGTGGTGGTGTTAACTTGTTTTCCTAACTAACAGTTCCATTTTTTTTGTTGTTGCTAGAATTCTATGTAAGTTTCAGTCTCACTTTAGTTTGTGAGAGTTATTCAATATTTGGAGCCCAGTATTCTAACCCAGCTTCATCACGTCATTTCTGATTGTTGAACTCATGGTTTCTTTCTTTCTTTCTTATCTTTATTTTTATTGTAGCTTAGATGAAAGTTTATAGAACAAACTAATTTCTCATTGAACAGTACACATATTGTTTTATGACACTAGTTAACCCCACAATAGGTGAACACTCTCCCTTCTCAAACTTGGGTTCTCCATTACCAGCTTTCATGTACCATCCAGCCTTCCAGTCCTTGCCCCTGGACTGGTGTGCCCCTTTAGTCTCACTTTGTGTTATGTGCCTGTTCAAGCTTTGGCTGAAGAATGAACCTCAAGAATGACTTCATTACTGAGCTGAAAAGGTGTCCGGGGGACCTACTCTCAGGGTTTCTCCAGTCTCTGTCAATACAGCAAATCTGGTCTTTCTTTTTGAGTTAGAATTCTGTTCTGTATTTTTTTCCAGCCCTGTCTAGGACCCTCTGTTCTGATCCCTGTCAGAACGGTCAGTGGTGGTAGCCTGGTCATCTGGTGTTTTATATTGTACACCTACTGTAGCCATCCTATCCTGTTTATGTATATACATGTTTTGAAATCGTCTACTGTCTTTGGGCCGTTCAGTAGTTATTTTCTTTGTTTCTGATTGTAGATCTGCTTGTTTTATCCTGCCTTTTTGTTATATTTGGTTATGTCAGAGCAGGTGGGGTTTGTGTTCTTTGTTTGACCGCAGTCATGATATTTTTCACCTCCTTGACCAACGATCAGTGCCAATTTATCAGTTATGGTGTAGCAGGGCAGGTCCAGCTGAAAGGGAAGGACCGGGATAGGTTGTTTGTGGCATGTACCGGGGCTAACAGGGCAGACCAGGAATCAGTGCTGGGCCAGTTCCAGTAGGCCTTGCCTGTGCTGCCTGGGGGTGAGATGTTCAGCACATGGTGCAGGTAAGGTGGAAAGGAGCAGGGACGTTATGATGTGTGGAGCTAAAATGAGTATTGGAAAGAGGAGGGAGCTAGAGAAACAGGAGCCAAAAACAAACAAATAAAACAAAACAGAATGCTAAGGCAGGTTGCCATTAGAGTGGAGATATGAGAAACTGAGGAAATCAGAAAGATTAAGGAAAAAGAGAGAGGGCTGGGCCTGGATTAGACAGTTGATAGAAATGTGGTTGGATAAAAGCAATGACAGCAAGCAGTAGAAAGAAGATCGACTTAAATGGACTTCAACATAAACTGAAAACTTGTCTAATCTTAACCTAAAGTAGCAGGGACAGGAATCTGGGGACCATACTCTCAGGTGACAGCAAGGCCAGTTGAAATAACTAGCCTATTGCTAGGAGAGTCTTCTGCACCCCATATTGTCGAGTGGCATCTGAGGTCTTAAAAGCTAGCAAGCTGCCATCTGAGGTACACCAAATGGTCCCAACTCCTCTGGAACAGACAATCCCCAAGAACAACAAAGACACAAGGGAAAAAGAGGCCAGGAGACACAAGGACCCATGTGAATGGGTGTGACAAGAAGAAACAGATGGGGGTTCCCCTGGGAGCATGGCCCCTAGACCTGCTGCTGCCCCTGACCAGAAAACATTACTGATGTCGAATCTTTGGACAGGAATGGACTGGACTCAGGGACACAAAGTGACCATATTGTGTGTGTACTTTATGGTTGTATACATCTATAGGATGCTGTATATGTATATATATAGAATGAAAAGGAGGAGTGTGCTGTCACTGGGCAATGAGAGCAGAAGGAGCTGCAGACAGGCAGGCATGCAAATGTAATTTGAATTGTATACTTTCACTTAATCACAATAAAAAAGAGAGAGAGAGAACAGAAGAAAGAAAAAGAGAAGAAAATAACCAGTTAGAAATTTTTGAAAAGAGGCCCTGGTGAGTCCTACTAGTGCTGCTGCAAAGAGCAGGGAAGCGCCTCCCAGGCTGCACAGTACAGCCCAATTAGAAGCGATATGGACATCTTACAGTGTCAGGTCTTCAAGAGACAAGACGAGAATGTAAGTATAGAGAGCCGAGAACGGGAAAACGAAGAAAGGCAGGAAGCAAAAACAGAAATATCCCCAGGCATCACTTACATGGGTGCCAAGACTCAACATGTGGCTCCTAAGCCTGGCTGTACAGCCCAGCTAGAAGGGACTCCCAAACCATGAAGATAAAGAAACAGACAAAACAAAACACAACAAAGCAAAACAGAAGAAAAGCTGGGGAAATGACACTCCAATTGAGCAATGCTTCACAGGCTTTCAAGGAAAGGCAAAATTTGTACACAGAGCCTGGTGTTAGAGAGAAAGGAGGGGCAGATGATGGGAGGCACAGAAGAAACAGAAAAAAGCAACACCAGCTACAGACAAATGGCACTCAGGGAGTCATCAAGCTGTAGGGGAGGGTGAATCCAAGTGATCAGGCTTAAAGAGCTTCTTTGCAGCCAAGAGACTAGTCAATGGCAAGCGGAAGAAGCAGAGGAGAGGGAGAGGATAGGAAATCGTGTCTTTATACCGGTTACCAGGTAATCTGTGTCCTGCTGGGAGCTCCTGAAGGTGCTTTCAAGTACTCCCTCTCTGCCAGTCTCCAACTTGTTGGTGTGGGGAATTCAAGTAGTGCAGATATCGCACTTCCTGGCCAGCTGAGCCACCAGTAACTAGCCAGGAGGCATCAGAGGTAAAGCCACGGGGAAAAGAAGAGGAGTGGGAAAGCATGTATAACTGATTACCAGGTGCTTTGTCTTCTGCTGAGATTTCTGTGAATCTGCTTTCCTGTGTTCCCTGTATGCTGATCTTCCCACTGGAGTCCCAGATGATAAATCTGTGCTGCATTAGCTGATAGAGGACTTCCTCTCTTATCTCCTCTCACACTGTTTTCTGTCAGTTTCTTATTCCACTCAGATTTTGGCTGAAATCTTTATCTCTTCATTTGACACCTTGAGTTCTAGGGTTGACGTTTGTCTCTATTTTACTTAGTTGTTTGGGTCTCTGCTGTGAAGCGACGGCATGATGCTTCTGTCTACTGGGCTATGATGGGCAAAAGTCTGATCTCTTGGTTTTCTGATTCATACTTATGTAGACCCATTGTATAGGCTTACTTCTCTTCATAAACAATGTCTTCTACCCAGCTTTGATTTTCGCAGCTGGAATCTGATCACACTTAGCCTTTGAAGATGTCACTGGCCATCCATGTGAACTAAAGGAATTCCTGGTACATCCCGGAAGCTATAGCTCCAAATGCCAACTTTTGGCAGAGCTGCTTTTCTCTTCACTGCAGTTGTTAGGTGCTGTTAAGTTGGTTCCAACTCATAGCTACCCTATGAACAACAGTATATGAAACACTGCCCAGTCTTGGGCCATGTCCACAATTGTTTTTATGCTTAAGCCCATTGTTGCGGCCACTGTGTCAATCCGTCTTGAGGGTCTTCCTCTTTTTCGTATTCCATAAATTTGTGGACCCTTGTTTTCTTCAAATGCCTTCAATGCAGCTTTGGCTTCTTCCTTCAGTACTGTTCGTTTCTGATCATATGCTACCTCTTCAAATGGCTGAACACTGACCAGTTCTTTCTGGTATAATGACTCTGCGTATTCCTTCCATTTTCTTTGATGATCCCTGAGTCATTTAATAATTTCACTGTAGAAACCTTCACTATTACAACTTGAGGCTTGAGGTTTTAATTCAGTTCTTTCACTGTGAGAAATGCAGAATGTGTTCTTCCCTTCTGGTTTTCCGTTTCCAGCTCTTTGTATGAGCTGTTATAGTACTTTCTTTTGTCTTCTCAAGCTGCTCCTTAAAATCTTCTGTTCAGGTTTTTTACTTCGCCGTTCCTTCCTTTTGCTTTAGCTGCTTGACATTCAAGAGCAAATTTCAGAGTCTCTTCTGACATCCAGTTTGGTCTTTTCTTTCTTTTCTGTCTTTTGAATGACCTCTTGCTCCATTCATGGATGATATCTTTGATGTCATTCCACAGTTCATCTGATCTTCAGTCGTTAGTGATCAACACATCAAATCCATTCTTGAGATGGTCTTTAAACTCAGGAAGGGTATACTCAAGGTCATACTTTGACTCTCGTGGAGTTGTTCTAAGATTTTTTCAGTTTCAATTTGAATTTACATATAAGCAATTGACGATCTGTGCCACAGTGCCTGGTCTTGTTCTAACTGCTAATATGGAGCTTTTCTATCATCTTTTTCCATAGATGTAGTCAGTTTGGTTCCTGTGTATGCCATCTGGTGAGGTCCATGTGTACAGTCACCATTTGTGTTGGTAAAAAAGGTATTTGCTATGAAAAAGTTGTTAGTCTTACAAAATTCTATCATGCTACCTCCTGCATTATTTCTATCCCTAAGGCCATATTTTCCAAATACCGACCCTTCTTCTTCGTTTCCAACTTTTGCATTCCAGTCACCAGTAATTATCAATGTATCCTGATTGCACGTACAATCAATTTCAGACTGCTGAAGCTGGTAAAAATCTTCCACCTCTTCATCTTTGGCCTTAGTGGTTGGTGTGTAAATTTGAATAATAGTTGTGCTAACTGGCTTTCCTTGTAGGCGTATGGATATTATTCTATCATTAACAGCATTGCACTTCAGGACAGATCTTGAAATGTTCTTTTTGATGATGAACACAACACCATTCCTCTTCAAGTTTTCATTCCCAGCATAGTAGACTATATGATTGTCAGATTCAAAATGGCCCAAACTATTCCATTTCAATTCACTAATGCCTAGACAGGTTTGGAAAACATTGTATCTTGGCTGCTGGAGGTCAACAATATATTTCATGCCACACACAATGCATGGAGTGCACTGATCTATCTGATTAGCAGGGCATAATTTTTCAAAACTCTGTTTATTGAATAGTTAGAGTCTCTTTGGACTACTGGTAATCAGTGTATCTAAATTATTTTCACAACTTGGTCTTACCCTAAGAAGATTTGCTGCATATCATCAGATGAGAGTTTTGTTAAGTAACCCAAGCATGGAATTTTCTCATCTCATTTAATGAGAATGATGCTCAAATCCTCCTGTTATTTCTCTCAGCATTTGGCCTATGGGGAAAAAAGCCTTATGGCCTTTGTTCTGCTCATCTGCCCACTCATGTCTATTGTAGGCTTACTTTGCAGATTCTGATTTGAAATATTTTTCACAGTCACAGACATCTTCTTTTCAAAAACAAGAAAACCTGCTGGGTTCCACCCTGAGCCTCTCTGGCTCTCTCCAGCTGCAGTACAGTGCTCAGACCTAAGAGCTCAAGGGATGTGATTAGTAGGATGGAATGATATCCACATCCTCTCCATGGTGTGGTCAAGTCCAGCTGTTCTTTGAAAGATTATTGCTCTGTTATTTCCATTCACTAAACACTGATATATTTATATATATATGTTTTTTTTTCTTTTGTTTTTGTTTCTTTGGAGGGGGAACATCACTTTACTTCCTTCCAAACTTATGAGTAGGGAGACAGACATTGTGATGTAAACATGCCTTAGGGAAGAAACTCTGTTAACTAACATTATTTCTTAAAGTAGCTACATCAGTGAGAAAAAGAAGGCTGGAGGGAGAAATGCACTGGTAGTTTTAGAAATACAGTCCAGGGCTTGATCTTGCAATTCTAGAGGAAGGAACCTGGAGACTCACTGAATGCCAACATCTTTCTCTAAGGATGAGGAGATTGAGGCTCAGAGGGGTGAAAGTGCTGGTTTTTCACTCTGGCTTCCCAGTAAATCCACTTAGGAAGCAGGGATAGATGACCTAATAAACAACGTAAACGTGGGCTTGCTTGTGTTTACTTACTAATCTGGAGGGTACAGTTTCACGTGGGGTTTACCACATCTTTAATCAAAGATGTGAAATTGTGCACTACAAGTTAGTAAGTCAACACTAACCCATGCATACCTTGCTTACTGCAAGCTTGCATGTGCCTTGCAAACTTGTTAAATCTGCTCTGGCACATGAGCAATTGAATAAATGAACCTCATATTCTGTGTTCTTGCTCCACACTGATACCTGCATAGATATTTTTTACCTGCGTTTGCATTGGATTTTATTTTGGTGCTGGGGCCTCCAAAATACCAATAATAATAATACCAGTTGCCGTCTAGTTGATTCTAACTTATGGCAACTACGTGTGTCAGAGTAGAACTGTGCTCCACAGGGTTTCCTATGGCTGATTTTTCAGAAGTAGATCACCGGGTCTTTCTTTTGAGGTGCCTTTCAGTAAACGGGAAACGCTGGTAGTGGGTTAAGTGCTATGTATGCTAACCAAGAGGTCAGCCATTCAAATCCACTAGGCACTCCATGGAAACTCTATGGGGCTGTTCTACTCTGACCTATAGGGTCTCTATGAGTTGGAATCAACTCGACAGCAGTGGGTTTTGGTTTTCTAGGTGAAGTTGAACTGCCAATCTTTCAATTAGCAGTTGTGCATCTTAATGGTTTGTGCCACCCAGGTGCTCCACCAAATATAGCTAACATGCGTTGACTGCTGAGTATGAATCAGACAATTCACATATAGTATTTTATTTGATGCCCACAACAGTCCTCTGAGGCAAACACTTATCTTCTTTTTGTAGAAAAGTTAACTGCAGCCCAAAGAAGTGAAGGAACTTGCCCAGGTCACTGGGCTCGAAAGCAGAGAATACATATTTGAGCCCAGAGCTTTACTTCAAGCCGTGAATGATGCTTGGCTGAGGAAGAGACACAGCCCCAGTCTCCAAGGAGCTTAGAGCTTAGCCACTGGTCATAACCCACTGGTAGCAGTTTTCTCCAGAGAGGGAATGGCATAATTGAGAGTGATGTTCTGACAAAATCTAGAATTTGGAAACTGCCTACAGGGATACAGCAAATGAGAGAAAGTGCTGGGTCTTGGGCCAAAGCCAAGTGGAACATAAAGGTGGCCAAGCCAGCAAAAGGCACCAGGAGGAGTGCCAAGGCTCAGGCTTACAAACGAAGCAGAGTGCTGAATGAAAAACAAACCAAGTGATTCAGCCAAGAAGGAGGACTAAGTCACAGACACAAATCGAAAAGCAAAGCTCAAAGGCTAAGATGATGGGAAAGGGCTCAGAAGGGCTGATTTTTCCATCCACAGCCCACCTGAGACCTAATTGACCACAACTTGTTGCTTTAAGAAGCTTAAACCCACTTCCCTTAATACATTCCTTTTTCAGGACGAGAACCATAATGTTGAATTGAAATCGAATTCCCACAGCTCCATCAAAATAGGGTTGAGTCACAGGCTTAACACAGCTGGGTTGAGTTCGGTTCCCCAGAGGCAGAGCCTGAGAGGAAGTTTGTGGAATAACCACCCATCAAAACCCACTGTCATCAAGCGATTTCAACTCATAGACAGAGTACAACTGCCCCATAGGGTTTCGAAGGAGTGCCTGGTGGGTTCCAACTGTTGGCCTTCTGGTTAGCAGCCATACCACTTAACCACTACACCGTCAGGGTTTCCTGCTGGGATACAGTAGTCTTTAATTTTAATAGCAGGTAGATTTTCTGTTGATTCTCTACATTTTCAAAACACTTTTGTATATTTTATTTTCTCATACACATTTACTTTTATGAGAAATTGTTTTTCTGTGCTTCAGAAATACTTGTTGGCACCAAATAGGTTCTGACTCCTAGGGACCCCATGTGTGTCAGAGTAGGACTGTGCTCCATAATGTTTTCAGTGGCTGGTTTTTCAGAAGTAGATCACCAAGTCTTTCTTCTAAGGTGCCTCTGGGTGGGCTCAAACCACTACATTTTGGGTTAGCAGCAAAGCACGTTAACCATCACACTACTCAGGGACTCCTTAGAAATACTTCATTGGAGTAATTTGGAACCCCTGCCTTCACATGTTTGCTTTTCCACTTTGAAATCCCCACAAATGCTCAGAGAAATTAAGACTGAGTCACTCCGATTAGCGGATGATGTATCTCCTCTGTCTTGATTCTTCACCATTCCCTTTACATCGTCTGTCTGTATGGTACTGGAATACCTCAGAGGTATTGTAAGTTCAATTCCAGGTCACCAATAAATCAACTGAGACTTGAAAATTGACATTACTCCTTGATCAACAGGTTGCTGAATGAATGTATTAGCAGGCATGAAAAAAAAGATGTTAATCTCCTTGTACATCTTCATCAGAGCTCTTGGGTGACCAGGTGTGTCACCCATGGCTATAAGGTGAATCACATAAATTTTTTGATTTCCCAGTAAATATAAAAGTTATGTTTATATTGTATTGTAGTCTATTAGGTATGCAATAGCATTATGTCTAAAAAACAATAAGCCAACTGTCATGGTTTGAATTGTGTCCCCCCAAAAATGTGTGCAGCCACGTGGCTTGGATATGGTTCCCAGTATCTTGGGACTGTCCTCCACTGTGTGGTTTTGCTAACCTGTATGTTAAAGGATTAGGGTGGGGCTGTGAATTCCTGCTATGGGGGAAGTTTCCCTGGATGCCCCACCCTTAATGCTTTTAGCTTGCAAGGAATAAAAGGAAAAAGAACCAAGGACAATTTGAGAACCTCGCTACCATCAAGCAAGCAGCACCGGGAGCAGAGCACGTCCTTCAGACCAGAGGTTCTTGCGTGAGGATGCTCCCTGGACAAAGACTGATGCAATACCGGACTTTCCTCCAGAGCTGACAAGGGGAAAGTCTTTCCCTGGAGCGACACCCTGAATATGGACTTGCAACCTACCAGACTGTGTAAGAATAAATCTTTCTTTGTTAAAGCCATCCACTCTGTGGTATTTCTGTTAGAGCAGCCCTAGCTGACTAAAACACCAACCAAAACGAAACTTACTGCTGTGAAGCCAATTCCAACTTATAGTGACCCCCTAGGACAGAGTAGAACTACTCCATAGGGTTTCCAAGGAGTGGCTGGTGGATTCAAACTGCTGACCTTTTAGTTAGTAGCCACTAGTCAGGCTGCTAAGCCACTAGGGATCACCGCCTCAAAAAGTACACATCTTAATTAAAAATTACTTCATTGCTAAAAAAAAAAGTTAACCATCATACAAACCTTCATCCTCAGTCTTAATATTCATTTGAGTTTTAGTATTTTTGATGATGGAGGGTCTTGCCTGTGTGCTGATGGCTGCTGACTGATCAAGGTGGTGTTTGCTGAAAGTTGAACTGACTATGACAATTTCTTAAAATAAGATGACAAAGTTTGCTGCATTGATGGACACTTCATTTCAAGAAAAATCTCTCTACCGCGTTTGATGTCTGATAGTATATTGCCTAGAGTAGATTTTTTTTCAAAATTGGAGTCAATCTTCTCAAACCTTGCCACTGCTTTATCAATTAAGTTTATGTAATATTTAAAATTTTTTGTTATTTCATGAAACCCTGTTGGCATAGTGGGTTAAGTGGTACGATGTTCCCAATTCTCTGCTGGCTTCACTCTCTTTTTATCTCCCTTAAGAGGAATGGATAAAAGGTGGTACAAGCCACACTCCAGGGAAACAGCCTTAGCAAGGATGTTGCAGTCCCATCCTAACCCTCTTTTAACATAATCATCATATCTATTAGCCACAGGCAGAGAATAGGATGTATGTTGTTGTTAGGCGCCGTCCAGTCAGTTCCACTCATAGCGACCTATAAACAACAGAACGAAACACTGCTCTGGATGTATAGCACAGGAAAATCACAAAATATTCGGAATGATGGCCCAGCCAAATGGCTACACATATTTTGGGGGGCACTCAGTTCAATCCATGACACTGACTCTCTTGTTAGGGGCTAACACAGCTGGTGAGCTTAAGTTGAAGCCAGGGCTCGTTTACTATTCCCCAAATCCTAAGACCTTTAAGAAATATGCTAAATCTACTCTGCCTGTGCTGTATAAATGGAACAAAGTCTGGATGACAGCACATCTGTTTACAACATTGTTTATTCAATATTTTAAGCCCACTGTTGACATCTACTGCTCAGGAAAAAAAGATTCCTTTCAAAGTATTACTGCTTATGAGTGACACACCTGGTCACCCAAGAGCTCTGATGAAGATGTGCAAGGAGATTAACATTTTTTTCATGCCTGCTAACAACATCCATTCAGCAACCTTTTGATCAAGTAGTAATTTCAATTTTCAAGTCTTATTAATTAAGAAATATGTTTTGTAAGACTATAAATAGTGCCATAGATAGTGATTCCTCTGATGGATCTGGGCAAAGTAAACTGAAATACTTCTGGAAAGGATTCCCCATTCCGGATGCCATTACAAACACTCATGATTCATGGGAGTAGGTCAAAATACCAGCATTAACAGGAGTTTGGCAGAAGTTGATTCCAACCCTCATGGGTGACTTTGAGGGGTTCAAGACCTCAGTGGAGGAAGTAACTGCACATGCAATGGAAATAGCCAGAGAACTAGAATTAAAAGTGGGGCCTGAAGATGTGACCGAATAGTTGCAAACTCATGATACATTCCCTTGGAGTGGACATCCTGAATTTGGACTTGTAGCCAACCGGACTGTGTAAGAATGAGCTTTTCTTTGTTAAGGCCATCCACTTTGTGGTATTTCTGTTAGAGCAGCACCAGATTACTAAAACAGTCAGCCTGTCCTTTGAAGCTTGGAAGCCAGACATTTACTCCTCCTCTCTAGCTATGAAAGTCCTAGATGGCATCTTCTTCCACCATCAGGCCGCTTCATCTACACTGAAAATCTGTTCTTTGGTGTAGCCATCTTCATCAATTACCTCAACTCAATCTTCTGGACAACTTGCTGAAGCTTCGACGTCAGACTTGCTGCTCCACCTTGCACTTTTATGTTACTGGAGATGGCTACTTTCCATAAACTTCATTAACCAACATCTGCTAGCTATAAACTTTTCTTATGCAGCTTCTTCACCTCTCTCAGCCCTCACAGAATTGAAAAGCATTAGGGCCTTGCTCTGCATTAGGCTTTGGCTTAAGGGAGTTTTGTGCTGGTTTGATCTTCTCTCTAGATCACTAAAACGTTCTCCACAACAGCAGTAAGGCTGTTTTGTTTTCTTATTGTGTGTTCACTGAAATAGCACTTTTAATTTCCTTCAAGAATTCTCCTTTGCATTCACAACTTGGCTTACTGACATAAAAGGCCTATCTCAACTTTCGACATACCTTCCTAGCTAAACTTAATCATTGCCAACTTTTTATTTAAAGTAAGAGACTTGGAACTCTTCATTTCACTTAAACACTTAGAGGCCATTGTGAGAGAGGAAGAAAAAGCTTTTAAGAAAATACCACTTAAATTCCAGAGGCTTTGGGTACAGGGCTTGTGAGCCTGTAAACGAGTGATTGTAAACAGCTGAAAATGGCTCGAATGCACAACATCAGACCCTAGAAAACATTCTGAGCTGCTGAATGTGACCTCTGCGCCCACACCCAGGCCTCGTCCTTCCATCCTTGAGAGGTGAGGTGAGTTCACCTGAGGGAGTAGCCTTTGTTACACTGTTTAGATAACTTGGCACCAGCTTGCTTTGGGAGGAACTTCACAAACCCTATTCGAATCAATGGCTGCTTGCTGCCTGATGCCTAAATTAGGGTGGAGGCACCGGCATCTCACCCACCCCCATAAAAGTCCCTGATAAGCTCAGTTTCTGAGGAGAAGGTTCAAGTCCAGATGCCTCTCTCTGGCGCCAGCCCAGGATGCTCCCTCCTCCCCCAAAATAAATCCCTGATAAGACCAGTTTCTAAGGAGGGGGTAGCTTCTTCCTATGTAACTTAGTGCTAACTGCTTATCTAGTGCTTCTTTAAGTATGCTGGACTAATAGAAATGCAATATGAAAATCTGTATACCTGTAGCTGCCAATTAAGAGAACATATGGAAATTCCTTTGTCTGCTTTCTTGGAAAAATAGATGTGTCTAACAATGGAATGGGGTGTGCCACTCTTTTTTGGACTTGAGTCCATCCGCTGCACCGCTAGCTAATAAATAGCCTCTTCCTCTACGAACAAGATGATGTTCAAGGTGTTTTCTGCTCTGTAGGTTGAACTTACCTTTTTCTTGCTACAATTGTAGTATTATTACTCGGCCTAATTTCAATATTATCGTATCTCAGGAAATAGGGAGGCCAAGGAGAGGGAGATGGAGAACAGCTGATCACTAGAGCAGTCAGTACACACACATTTTTTAAGTTTGCCATCTTATATGGAAGTGGTTGTGGAACCCTGAAACAATGACAATAATAAAATCAAAGATCACTGAACACTGCAACAGATTTAATAATAATGTAAAAGTTAGAAATATTGCAAAGAATTACCAAAATGGGACAGAGATACAAAGTGAGTACATGCTGCTGGAAAGATGTTGCTGATGGACTTGTTTGACACAGGGTTGCCACAGACCTTCTGTCATAAAAAATGCAACATCCACAATGTACAATAAAATGAAGCACAGTTCAATGAGGTATGCTTGTACAAGTATTCATTTCAATGCCTTGGTCTCTAAGCTTGATAGAGCAAGAAGCCTATACTCTATTTTTCCTTTTCTGTGCTCCAAGATGTGTGTAATAATTATCAGCCTAAAATGAACCCAGTCTACAAGGTACATAGTGCTTGGTAGCTCCTGAAAGCTTTCTGTTTCCCCTGCCTGATCCTAGCTGCAATGGCATGACACTAAACTAAATTTAACACATGTGCAATTAAAAGATTTTGCCTCATTTTTCTATAACTTTGATACTGTAGTATTTTGAACTAGTTAGGCTACAATAGCTTGAGTTGCTTAGTAACCAGTTTAAGACTAGCACCAAAGCGGAACCAAGAGCAGTCATGTTTCTTAAAGAGGACAGCAATAGTTGGGAAATGAGCAGCTCTAGGGTCATGGTCTATCTGGGTCCTCACTGAGGTAACTCTGTCCCTGAAATTCAGGGAGGTCATTGAGAGGACTCTTCCCCTAAAATTCAGGGAGGTTGTCTTATCCAATGGTCAGACCTTGCCTTTAGCTGAAAACAGCTTGGTATGCATGCCCACAGGGATGACCAAAAACAGCCTGGTAGACCGCACCTGGTATAACCATAAAACTATAAATAACTTTATGCTTACCTTTCCCACGCTCCTAATTGAAAGCTCTTCCCTTATCGAAATCTTGACCATAAAAAAACCTTAGCCCTTCCCCTTCGAATCAACATTTCTTCCTTCTTCAGACTGCAAATACCCTAACCAGAATTTCTTGCTACCCCTCTTTCTTTCCTTATCAAAGCATAGACCTCCTTACACCACACTACCTCATTGAAACTTTAAAACTACAAAAAAAAAGACCTGCCCTGCTAGGGAGAGGCAGACTGAGCAACTCTTGTCTCAGGCCTCACTTTCTTTCTCTTCCAATAAACTTCACTGGACACTTGGACTGGTGTGTCTCTGCCTCTGTTTCAGGCCACCCTCTCCCCAGCACTGACTTCTTTGAGGATGTGACTGACATATCTTTTGTTAAGCTGCTCAAATTATCCATCTGTAAAATAGGACTAACATTTGACAGCAGGCCATCTGGCATATATTGTGAGGGTTAATACAAATCAGAAAAACAATGTGAGCCCATCAGAGTTAAAGAATCTGGGAAATATTGTGAATTAATAATAATTTGGGGCTAGCATGAAGGAAGACGTTGAGGCTACATTGAAGGCATTGGCAAAAAACAAGGCTCCGGGAATTGATGGAAGATCAACTAAGATATTTCAACAAACAGATGCAGTGCTGGAAGTAATCACTTGTCTATGCCAAGAAATTTGGAGGGTAACTACCTGGACAACTGACTGGAAGAGATCCATATTCACACCCATTCCAAAGAAAGGTGATCCAACTGAATGTGGAAGTTACCGAACAATATCTTTGATGTCACACGCTAGTAAAATTCTGCTCAAGATCGTTCAAAAGTGACTACAACAATATATTGACAAGTGACTAACAGAAATTCAAGCTGGGTTCAGAAGAGGACATGGAACCAGAGATATCACCGCTGATGCCAGATGAATCTTGACTGAAAACAAAGAATACCAGCAAGATGTTTACTTGTGTTTCGTTGCCTATGTAAAAGCATTCAACTGTGTGGATCATACTAAATTATGCCTAACGTTGCAAAGAATGGGGATTCCAGAACACCTAATTGTGCCCTTAAGGAATCTGTATATGGATCAAGAGGCAGTCGTGAGAACAGAGAAAGGGGTCATTGCATGGTTTAAAGTCAGGAAAGGTGTGTGTCAGGGTTGTATCCTTTCGTCATACCTTTTTAATCTCTATGCTGAGCAAATAATTTGAGAAGCTGGATTATACGAAGAAGAATGAGGCATCAGGACTGGAGGACGACTCATTAACAACCTGCGTTATGCAGACAGCACCACCGTACTTGCTGGAATTAAAGAAGATTTGGAGTACTTACTGATGAAGATCAAGGACCACAGCCTTCAGTATGGATTGCACCTCAACATCAGGAAAACAAAAATCCTCACAACTGGGCTAGTAAGCAACATTGTCATAAGTGGAGAAGGGATTGAGGTTGTCAAGGATTTCATTTTACTTGTGTTCTCAATCAATGCCCTTGGAAGCAGCAGTCAAGAAATCAAAAGACATATTGCATTGGGAAAATCCGCTGCAAAGGAACTCTTCAAAGTATTCAAAAGTAAGGATATCACCTTGAAGACTAAAATGCGCCTGACCCAACCCATGGTTTTTTCAATCACATCCTATGAAAGCTGGACCATGAACAAAGAAGGCAGAAGAATTGATGCCTTTGAATTGTGGTGTTGGAGAAGAATGTTGAGTGTACAATGGACTGCCAAAAGAACCAACAGATGTGTTCCGGAAGAAGTATAACCAGAGTGCTCCTTGGAAGCAAAGTTGGCAAGATTGCCTCTTACATACTTTGGACATGTAGTCAGGAAGGATCAGTCCCTGGAGAAGGATATCATGCTTGGTAGAATAGAGGGTCAGCGAAAAAGAGAAAGACCCTTGATGAGATGGATTGACACAGTGATCGCAACAATGGGCTTAAGCATAAAAATGATTGTGGACATGGTACAAGACCAAGAAGTGTTTCGTTCTGTTATTCATAGGGTTGCTATGAGTCAGAACCAACTCCACAGCACCTAACAACAACAACATGAAGATAATATTGGAAAGAGGGATCAACTAAATCACTAATTTCCAAGACTCAAAGGCAAATACAATAGTATCAGTCTTTCTTTTTGCCTTGTAGTTGAGATAAATGTGTTAATATAATTATCATAAGACAAGAAGTTAGTGGCATCACTGGGGTTGGTCTCACCCAATTCAATCACTTATGGTGTCACCCTCCCAGCGGACATCCTCCCATACCAGACCATATAGAAGCTTTAGCAATGTTTTTGTACAGTTACTTGTAAATCGTATTTCTCATATATGACTCCTTCTTTTCTTTTAATTACTACTTCATTCTTAAAAAGGTTTTTGATATGGATTGTAAATACTAGTTACCACTATCCTGTAGCTAAAATTTGACAAAGTCATTGACTATAAAAACACTGGCAGCAATGAAAACAACCCCTGTACTTGCAGTGTATGCAGATGTAAGCACATGATCTGAAGCATCACTGTATCTGGGTAATAATAACATCTCTTACTGGAGTGCATTAGATGGTTCAGAAAGTAAATTAGCATAGAGTTTGATTCTGTTAAGTATATTGATGCATGTAAGCTGAGGTTATGAAAAATATTTTTGTTGGCATAACAAACTACAGGGAAATTTTAATGAAAAATAACAAATTTCTCTTGAAACGTTGGACAAAAACTTTATAGACAGTCATTTTGGTTCACATCAAAAACTGAGGAAAAATGTGTCATGGTATTAAGAAACAATCTGAGTCAGATGTCTAGGCCAATCCACACACGTGGAGATTTACTCAAAATTAATTTGGCTAGGAAACACTGCTAGCACAGTGGTTAAATGCTACATCTGTGAATCAGAAGTTTGGTAGTTTACATCCTCCAGATGCTTCTTGGAAACTCTATGGGGCAGTTCTACTCTGACCTATAGGGTTGTTATGAGTCAGAACTGACTCGATGACAGTTGCCTAGCTAATTTGGCTAAGGAGCCCTCACAGCACAATGGTTAAGAGCTATAGCCACTAACCAAAAGATTGGCAGTTTAAATCTACCAGTTGCCCCTTGGAACCCCTATAGGGCAGTTCTACTCTGTCCTATAGGTTCCCTATGATTTGGAATAGACTCCATGGCAATGGATTTGTTTTCTTGTTTGCCTTTTGTAATTTGGCTAACCTTCCCAGAGACACCTGTCAATTCTAGTTGTGGAATTGAAGATACAAGGTGAGCCCATTAGCCTGGTCTATGACCTGAGGAAGAGGTGTAGTCATTCCCTCAGCAGAGTAGAAACCAAGAACATAAAAATGGCTTCATTGGCTTTTCAATCACCTCTCTGCTGAAGTGGAATCCTGGGCTTGCCTGAGCCAACATGCTTTTTACCTAGGGTTCAATGTCCGTGTCCTCTAGACCCCACTTCCATCTCCATTGTCCTTTCTCACCACCACTACCCCAGGCAGGTCTTGCAATTCCCTCAGTTTGGTTCATTTTCCTTTCCCCCCAACTACACCGACCTTGTCTCTGTTGCAAATATCAACTCACAAGATTCTGCCTTAAAAAATATATATATATATATATATATATACACACATATATATATAAACAATTTTCTCAATGACTTGGAAAAACCTAGCTTGAAACCTCTTTTGTAAAATGGACCATTCTCTTTCCCAGGCCCACACTGGCCAGAAAGCTTCTGAGTTATAATCAGGCCTCAGGAAGAAGTGAGTTCTTTCTAAAACTAAGATAATGACATACTCAAAGACTGTTAAAAAACAGAAACAAAAAAAAAAAACCTACTGCTGTCGAGTTGGGCATGACTCATTGCAACCCTAGAGGTCAGAGCAGAACTGCCTCATAGTTTCCAAGGAGCACCTGGTGAATTTGAACTGCTGACCTTTTGGTTAGCAGACGTAGCGCTTAACCCACTACACCACCAGGATTTCCATACATGCACACTGAAAAGCCTCATAATGTTCTATACTCAATAAACTATTCATGTTCTCTCTCTTCTTTTCTGGCATTAATACTAATCAAGGCAGTTGTATTGATTTCCTAGACCTACCATACAAAATACTACCAACTGGGTGGCTTTTAAGAACAGAAATTTGTTGTCTTACATTTCTGTAGGCTAGATGTTCAAAGCAACGTGTCAACTGGAACATGAAAAGTCTATAGAGGAAGCTCTTTTCTTGTCTATCTCAGCTTCTGGTAGCCTCATTCCGTCCTTGATTTGTATATGCATCTTCCCAGTGGCCTTCTTTCCCATTATTCTCTGTCTCCTCTCCTGTTTTAGAAGGACAGCACTCAGATTGCATTAGGACCCACACTCCTCCAGTTTGACCTCCTGTTAGCTGGCAACATCATCAAAGACCCTATTTCCAAACAAGGTTACCTTTAGAGGTTCCAGAGTTGAGGATTTCAATGTATCTTTTCAGGGAACACAAGTCATTCCATGATAAAGGCTTTTCTAGAGGCTAGAGTAGGCTCCTGTGTTGTTGTTGTGTGCTGTCAAGTCCATTCTGACGTAGAAAACCAAAAAAATCAAACCCACTGCCGTTGAGTTGCTTCCAACTCATAGTGACCCTGTACGACAGAATAGAACTGCCCCACAGAGTTTTCAAGGAGTTCCTGGTATATTTCAACTGCTGACCTTTTGGTTAGCAAGCCATAGTTCTTAAACACTGTGCCACCAGGGTTTGATAGAGTATATACCACTTAATTGCACCTAGGAAACCATGATGACATAGTGTTTAAGAGCTATGGCTTGCTAACCAAAAAGTCAGTAATTCAGATCCACCAGGCACTCCTGAAAACTCTGTGAGACAGTTCTACTCTGTTCTATAGAGTTGCTATGATTTGGAGTTAACTTGACAGCAATGGGTTGTTAGCTTTTGTTTTGGTTTGCTTTACTATCACCCTAGTGGTGTAGTGGTTAAGGGCTATGGCTGCTAACCAGAATGTCAGCAGTTCAAATACATTAGGCAGTCCTTGGGAACTCTCCAGAGCTGTTCTACTCTATCTACAGGGTCACTGTGAGTCAGAATTGACTCAATAGCAGTGGGTTTTGTTTTCTTCCTTTTTTTTTTTTTAGGAGACCTGGTGGTGCAGTGGTTGAGTAGCTGGCTGCCAACCAAAAGGTTGACATTTCAAACCCACCAGGTGCTCCTTGGAAACCCTATGGGGTACTTCTACTCTGTCTTGTAGCATTGCTATTAGAATCAACTTGACAGTGATTTTTTGTTTGTTTGTTTGTTTTTTGCTTATCACCTAAAAGGATGTGTTCCTCTGAAGAGGATTTAAAAGCAAGTTTTAAAAGCAAGTTAGAAAGTAAAATGGATTATACTGTGTTATACTTGTCTGTGATTTTTTGAAGAATCCACCTGCTTTGTCTGTGCCTCACCCCGTGCTGAGATATTTTGTTAACCCAAAGTGCAAAAAACGTAATTATTAAATAAGGCAAAGAAACCTCCTATTAACAAAGGACGCTTACCTTGGTTCTTTCATAAGGAGATACGTTCCATTGTCTTGTCTTGGATATATTTAAGTACTGCTCATCTATAATAAGTGAAATGCATCAAAAGCCACCATCCTAGAAAGAGAACTCACCTTACACTAAAAATGCTCAAGGACTACTGGGTCATTGGTACTTTCCTGGAATTAGAGAGCTCATTGTGTGGGGATACATGGCTGCCTTGGCTGCATCTGATCCACAGCAAGGACTCTGGAGCTGCTGCTGACACTGCAGCCAGATAAAGCGATACAGGACATGAAGTCCCCACACTTAGCATGGAAGATGAAAGGAGACATCATAAAGAAGGTTGATTAAAGACCTCACCCTCAGGATATCAGGGAATTTCTAAATGCCTCCATGGAGTGCACTAGTTTTCTTCAAGTACAAGAACTTCTGGAAGTCCATCCAGTTCCCCTACCACTGTTATTACCTCAGAAAACAAAAACAAAAACAAAAAACAGCTAAATACTTCTATAGGGATAGGTGATTTCCAAAGCCCAATAACTCTAATGATGCAAGACTTTGAAGACTTACTTTTTTCTAAAAAGATCAGGACAGGGTTATAGAGGAAATCAGGGATGAATTAAAGAAATTCATGGATTCCAATGAGAACGAAAACACTTCCTACCAGAACCTATGGGATACAGCCAAAGCAGTGCTCAGAGGTCTGTTTGTCTCCATAAATGCACACATCTGGAAGGAAGAAAGAAACCAAATCAAGGAACTAACTCTACAGCTTGAACAAGTAGAAAGAGAACAACAGAGGAACCCCTCGGGCACCGGAAGAAGTGAGATCATAAAGATTAGAGCAGAGCTAAATGAATTAGAGAATAGAAAAACAATTGAAAAAATTGAAAAGACCAAAAGCTGGTTTTTTGAAAAGATCAACAAAATTGATAAACCACTGGCTAAACTTACTAAAGAAAAGCAGGAAAGGAAACAAATAACCCAAATTAGAAATGAGAAGGGAGTTGTCACCACAGATGCAACAGAAATCAAAAATATCATAACAGAATACTATGAAAGACTGTACTCTAACAAATTTCAAAACCTAGGGGAAATGGACAAATTCCTTGACTCATACCACCTACCCAAATTATCACAACGTGAAGCAGAACAACTTAATAAACCCATCACAAAGGAAGAGATTGAAAAGGTCATCAAAACACTGCCAACCAAAAAAAGTCCGGGCTCAGATGGCTTCACTGCAGAATTTTACCAAGCATTTAGAGAAGAGTTATCCCCAATACTATTGAAACTATTTCACAGTATAGAAAGGGATGAAGTACTCCCAAACTCATTCTATGAAGCTAGCATAACCCTGATACCTAAGCCAGGGAAAGATCCAACAAAGACAGAGAACTACAGACCGATATCACTCATGAACCCAGATGCAAAAATCTTCAACAAAATTCTTGCCAACAGAATACAACAACATATCAAGAAAATAATCCATCATGACCAAGTGGGATTCATACCAGGGATGCAAGGCTGGTTCAACATCAGGAAAACAATTAATGTGATTAACCACATAAATAACACAAGAGACAAAGATCACCTGATTTTGTCCATTGATGCCGAAAAGGCATTTGATAAAGTCCAACACCCACTGATGCTAAAAACTCTTAGCAAAATGGGCATAGACGGCAAATTCCTCAACACAATAAGAACCACTTATACAAAGCCAATTGCCCACATCATCCTGAATGGAGAGAGACTGAAAGCCTTTCCCCTGAGATCAGGAACTAGACAAGGATGCCCACTGTCACCTCTCCTATTCAACATTGTGCTAGAAGTTCTAGCCAGAGCAATTAGACAAGACGAACAAATAAAGGGCATCTGCATCGGCAAAGAGGAAGTTAAAATCTCCCTGTTCGCAGATGATATGATTGTATATGCAGAGAAACCCAAGGAATCTATAAGTAAGCTACTCAAACTGATAGAAGAGTTCAGCAAAGTTTCAGGATACAAGATAAACATAAGTAAATCAGTAGGTTTCCTTTATACTATCAACGAGACTGTTAAGGAGGAAATTATCAAATCAATACCATTTACGATAGCCCCTAAGAAGATAAAGTACCTAGGAATTAATCTAACCAGAGAAACAACAGACCTTTACACAGAGAATTACAAGCCCTTACTACAAGAAGCTAAGAGAGACTTGGATAAATGGAAAAACCTACCCTGCTCATGGATAGGAAGACTTAACATTGTGAAAATGTCTATTTCACCCAAAGCAATTTATTTATATAATGCAATCCCAATACAAGTTCCAGCATCATTTTTTAATGAGATGGAGAAACAAATCACCAATTTTGTTTGGAAAGGGAAGAAGCCCCGGATAAGTAAGGTACTACTAAAGAAGAAGAACACACTGGGAGGCCTCTCATTACCCGACCTGAGAACATACTACACTGCCACAGTGGTCAAAACAGCCTGGTACTGGTACAAGAACAGACAGATCGATCAATGGAACAGAATTGAGACCTCAGAGATGACACCATCTGCCTA
Source organism: Heterohyrax brucei (assembly GCA_028571685.1). Lineage (NCBI taxonomy): Eukaryota > Metazoa > Chordata > Mammalia > Hyracoidea > Procaviidae > Heterohyrax > Heterohyrax brucei. Next base: position 17,909,023 of record CM053166.1, on the reverse strand, counting down.
TGAACAGTTGATATTTGACAAAGGCCCTAAGACATTAAACTGCAGTAAAAACAGTATCTTCAACAAATGGTGCTGGCAAAATTGGTTATCCGTCTGCAATAAACTGAAGCAAGATACATATCTTACACCTTATACAAAAACCAACTCCAACTGGATAAAAGACCTAAATATCCAACCTAAAACGATAAAGCTCATCCAAGAAAAGGTAGAAACAACAATGGAAGTTTTAATACACAATGAGGACAGACTCCAAAATCTGTCAAAGAAACCTCAATCAACAGAAGAGAAAATAGATAAACGGGAACTATTAAGAATCAAACACTTTTGCTCATCCAAAGACTTTATTAATAGAATCAAAAGAACACCCACAGAATGGGAAAAAATATTTGGCAACTCTATGTCAGACTGACGCCTGATCTCCATAATCTATAAGATACTGCAAAATATTAAGAAGAAGAAGATAAACCATCCAATCAAGTGATGGGCAAGGGAGATGGACAGACACTTCACTAGAGAGGAGATCCAGTTAGCCAAAAAACACATGCGGACATGTTCACGATCTTTAGTTATTAAAGAAATTCAAATCAAGACAACAATGAGATACCATCTCACCCCAACAAGATTGGCCATGATCCAGAAAACACAAAACAACAAATGCTGGAGAGGCTGTGGAGAAAGTGGAACCCTCCTACACTGTTGGTGGGGTTGCAAAATGGTCCAGCTTCTTTGGAAGGCAATCTGGCGCTTCCTTAAAAAAATGGATATTGATATACCATTTGACCCAGTAATTCCACTACTTGGAATATATCCTACAGATTCAAGGCCTTTCACACCAACGGACACATGCACCAGAATGTTTATCGCAGCACAGTCCACGATAGCAAAAAGATGGAATCAACCCAGATGCCCAACAACAGAAGAATGGATAGGTAAACTGTGGTACATATACTCAATGGAGCACTACGCAATGATGCAGAATAACGATGATTCCAGGAAACATCTCCTAACCTGGTTTCAACTGGAAGACATTATGTTGAGTGAAAGTAGTCGGCGACAAAAAGACAAATACTGTATGAGACCTCTACGATAAGATCTCAAAAACAGACTTGTGTATAGAAGAAAAGACTCTTTGACAGCTGCAAGGGAGGGAAAGGAGAGAGGGCGATGGGGGGAGGGTTTAGTTTAGATAGTTACTAGAAATCTAGTTGGGAGAAAGCGGTGACAGCACACATTAGGAACAAGAACAACATTAAGTGGACTTCAGCATAACTTGAGTACTCCTTCCATCTTAACTCAATACTGCAAGAATAGCGTAGCTGGGGCGGGGGCGGGGGACCACGCTCTTAGGTGAATTACAGGCTAATTGGCACAACTAGCGTTTTGCTAAGAGAGTTCTCTGCACCCCACATTGGTGAGTGGCGTCTGGGATCTTAAAAGCTGCCAAGCTGCCATCCGAGGACACAGCAAATGGTCCAAACTTAGCAGGAACGGATGCTCACCAAGGGCCAAAAAGGCATGCGGTAAAGACAACCAAGAAGACAAAGAGACCCACAAGAGTGGGTGCCTACATCGACTTGGGACCGGAAGAACCAGATGGTGCCCGGCCACCACCAGTGATAGCCACGACGGAGCTCACAGAGAGGAGCCTCACTGGCAACACAAGAATAAAAAGAGGTGCATCATGAGATCTCCACTAAAAGACTTCAATTGATGGTCCAGCGGTTTTGAGGTTCCTCTGAGAGCATGGCCCCCTGCCCTGATGCTGCCCTTTCCCATAAATTATAACAAAGGTCCACTCTGTGGACAGGAATGGATTACACTTGGTAATGCAGAGTAACCATATATTGGAGGCACTTTATGGTTCTATACATCTATAGGATATCATCTTGCTGACCTCTGGCTGGAGGAAGGGGAGTGGACGGAGAGGAGGGGAAAGGAGGCTGTTGGGAGGATGAGACATGTATGGAGCAGAGAGGAATAGGGTGCAGTCACCGGACAGGGAGAGCAGTGGAATCTGCATATAGGGGGGCATGTAAATTTATATGTGAATGTACATTTTCACTCAGTTATGTTAAATAAAAATTAAAAAAAAAAAAAAGATCAGGACAAGAGTCTTATACTTCCACTCTGATTTGCCTAGAACTTTCCCAGTTTTAGTACTGAAAGGCCATCATCCTGGGAAACCCCTCAGTTCTGGGAAAACTCAGATCACCCTTCTTGTAAATATAGAAAGGAGTGGGGACTGTCAGGAAACTACCAACCTCTTTAAATAGGATGAGACATTGACTCATACAACTTAGAAAATTCCAGAAAAAAAGTATTCTCATTAACTCACAGTTGTAACACCATACAAGATCTGTTCCTTCTTCCCTAATTTAATATTTACAACTATTTCTTGAAGCAGGAAACTCTTTGCAAAACTAATTAAAAGTATGGAAACTCTTCCCAGAAAAACCTATGATTATCTCTATTATGTTGAAGTGTGACATACATAAATCAAATTTATGACTTGGTAAATTTTCACAAACCGAATACATCCAGATCAGGAAGTGGAACATGTCTAGTATCCTCATTACTTAGGGAAGAAGTCCAGACTACTGAAATCACTGACAAGAAACAAGGCCCTGGGAACTGACTGGACACCAATTGAGATGTTTCAACAAATGGGTGCAGTAGTGGAAGCACTCATTCATCAATGCCAAGAAATTTGTGCCATTTCAAAGAAAGGTGATCCAACAAAATGTGGAAAATATTGAACAATGTCATTAATATCACATGCAAGTGAAATTTTGTTGAAGATTGTTCAAAAGTGGTTTCAGCAGTACTTCAACAAGGATCTGCCAGAAATTCAAGACTGATTCAGAGGAGGACGTGGAAAGGTCGATATCACTGATGATGTCTGGTAAATCTCAGCTGAAAGCAGAGAATAGCAGAGAAAAGCAGAGAAAAGATGTTTAGCTGTATATTATTGACTGTGCAGAGGCATTAAACCATGTAAATTGTAACAAATTACAGATAATATTGAGAAGAATAAGAATTCCAGAACGCTTAACTGTGTTCATTGGAACCTGTACATAGACCAAGCAGTTTTTTGAATAGAACAAGGGGATACTGTGTGGTTCAGAATCAGGAAAGGTGTACATCAGTGTTGTATCCTTTTCACCATACTTATTCAGTTTGTATGCTAAGCAAATAATCCAAGAACCTGGACTATATGAAGAACAACATAGCTTTAGCACTGGAGGAAGACTCATTAACAACCTGTGATGTGCAAATGACACAGCCTTGCTTGATGAAGGTAAAGAGGACTTGAAGTCCTTACTGATGAAGGTCAATAACTACAGCCTTCAGTGTGGACTATACCTCAACATAAACCCAAGATCCTCACAGCTGGACCAGTAAGCCACAATACAATAAACAGAGAAAAGACTGAAGCTGTCAAGGATTTCATTTTATTAGAATCCACAATAACGCCCATGAAAGCAGCAGTCAAGAAGTCAAACAATGAATTGCATTGGGCAAATCTGCTGCAAAAGACCTCTTTAAAGTGTTGAAAAGCAAAGATATCACTTTGAATACTAACATGTGTCTGACCCAAGCCATGATATTTTTAATTACCTCGTATACACAGAAAATCTGAACAATGAATAAAGAACACTGAACAAGAATTGTCTTAGAAGAAGTACAGTCAGAATGCTCCTTAGCAGGAAGCATGGTAAGACTCTGTCTTGTGTACTACGGGCGTGTTATTGGGAGACATTAATCCCTAGAGAAGGAAATCATGCTTGGCAAAGGAGAGAGTCGAGGAATAAAAGGAAACCCTTCAATGAGGTGAACTGACACAGTGGCTGCAACAATGGGATAAAATATAGAAAAACTTGTGAGGATAGTACAGGACTGGACAGTGTTTGGTTCTGTTGTACAAGGAGTCACTATGAGTTGGAACCAACTCAATGGCACCCAACAGCAATAGCAACTGAGTTTTGATCTATTACTGTTTGGGACGCAGCCTCCTTTGGAAACCTACAAAAGGAAGAACTAGCATGGCCTTAGTAACAGCAGTAGATGAGGCTGGCAGCTTCCAGGAGAGTGGGTAGCCCTGGTCTTACAAGTATAGGCAGTAACATATTATTATGAAATGCAGGTAAAACTCCAACCCTAGTTTTGAACTATTTTAGAGTAAATGTGCACGCAAAAAGGAATTTAAAAATGAAGACAGCTTCTGACTTTCTTTATAATTAGTGGTTTTAGAATAATGCTTGAAAAACATGAGGAAACATCATATATGACTATAGCTGTTTGTGGTGCTTTTCCTTCTAGAAACATATTATTTTCTGACTACAACACCAGGGCTATCTGAACAAATTTTATTGTAATTCTGACTCTAATCTCAGTCTTGAGCCTAGCAGAAAGAATCCTGAGAGTTGAAATCAGGTAGAGGTAGACTGGCAAGAAAGACAGAAGCAGTCTCAAATTGGCCTTAAATTGGTCAGCCACTGTTAATAAATATTTATTGGATACTTATTATGTGCGGAGTGTGTGCTAAGTGCTGAAGCTGTCCTTCGTTAAACCAGTTTGCAAGCCTGATAAACTAGACTCACAAAATCCCTATCCCAAGCCTTGAAGGCAACAGAAGATGATGTCGTTTTATTCTCTCTCCGATCCTCTCCCTGTACATCTCCGTATTCTTTTATGAAGGTTTAGTTTACTTGTGTATTCTTACGAGAAAGCTGATACCATTGATTTAGCCTCAAGGGTGCAGGCTTAGCACTATCTTTGCCTTCTCCGGCCGGCCGTGAAGAGTCTCCTGTTTCCTCTTCCTTCTATTTTCCAGGGCATGCATTTTAAAAGCTGATGAACTGAAATCCGAGGTGAAAACAGTGGATGTGGAATTGAATTAAAGGAGCTAATTATACAGAATGAACTCCTCCTTTCCTCCCTCCCTCCCTCCCTCCCTTTTTTCCTTCCTTGTCAAGAATTGTCTATCTCTGCTGTTTAAACTTGAAGCAACTGGTACCTGTCAGGTAATAGTCAAATAATTTCCAATTAGTTTCTCTATGGAAAAAATGATTAGCAATGAGTTAGTCAATACATCTTATCCCTCCATCTTAGCACTGAGGCCTGGTTGCATTTCCAGTTCTAATCGCCTGTCCCAAGACTTCAACTGCAGCTCCTTGTAAAAGAATAGATGATGTTGGCTATAGAACTACAAGTGTGGAGATGTTCAGTGCACATCAGCCCTGGGAGAGTTGAAGCTGACTGCCCTTTTTTCTATGGCTTGGATCCCAGCCAACAGATAGCTTGAGATGAGGCAGATGATCATCTGAAAGGTGAGGGCAATGGCTGATGGGATATCTGGGTCCTGCCTCCATCCCTCCATCCAAGAACACCCTGGGAAGTCCAAAGCAGGACAAGAGATGCTGAGAGAGATACTCGATGGTTAGATAACTGGGATTCCTTGACTTTCCATCATGTGGTTATTGCTTTATTTGTGGAAGGAAATTATAGTGTTTTTATAGGATGTTTCAGAAAAAGGAAGCGGATAACCATTTTAGATTAGCAAAGGAATTTTTCTGTGGCTATGAAAGAAATCTGTTCATTTTCCTTTGTTAGTCAACCAGGTAAAGCCCTTTGGTGGTACAAATGGTTGCACTGGGCTACTAATGAAAAGATTGGCAGTTTGAAGCCATCCAGTGGCACCTTGGAAAAAAGCCTGGCAATCTGCTTCCTTAAGGAATACAGCTAAGAAAGGCCTTTGGAGCAGTTCTACTTTGACACTCATGGAGTCACCTTGAGTAGAATTGACTGGACAGCAAGGATTTTTTTTTTTTTTCAAAAACAATCCAAGTGTTTGTCCCAGATTCTGTTCCAGAAATATTCCAAGAATGTTACTGATAAGCAGTGGCTCCTGTTGGTCAACAGTCTGCAAAGCTCACTGTTGTTGTTAGGTGCCATCCAGTAGTTCCAGTTCATAGCAACCCTGTGTAAAATGGAAGGAAACACTGCCTGCGCCTGCACCTTCCTCACAGTCATTGTTACAGTGCAGCCCATTGTCACAGCCACTGTGTAAGTCTGCCTCATTGAGGGTTTTCCAATTTTTTGCTGACTCTCTACTTTTCTAAGCCAGATATCCTTCTCCAGGTACTGGTGCCTCCAGATAACATGTTCAAAGTACATGAGATGAAGTCTAGCTAATCTTCCTACTAAGGAGCATTCTGGCTGTATTGATTCCAAGACAAATTTGTTTGTTCTTTTGGCAGTACATGGTATATTCAGTACACTTTGCCAACACCATAATCTAAAAGCATCAATTCTTCTTTGGTCTTCCTTATTTATTGTCCAGTTTTTGCATGCATAGGAAGCAACTGAAGATACTATGGCTTAGGTAAATTATACCTTAGTCCCCAAAGTGACATCTTTGCTTTTCAACACGTTAAAGAGATCTCTTGTCTCAGCTTTGCCAAATGTAACACATCATTTGATTTCTCAACTGCTGCTTTCATGAGCATTGATTGTGGATCTGAGTTTAAAAAAAAAAAAAAATCCGTGACTTATTCTGTATGTTCTCTGTTTATCATGATATTGCTTACTGCTCCAGTCGTGAGGATTTTTGTTTTCTTTATATTGAGGTGTAATCCATACTGAATGCTGTGATCTTTGATCTTCATCAGTAAGTGATTCAAGTCTTCTTTATTTTCAGCAGCAAAGTTGCATTGTCTGCATATCAAAGGTTGTTAACAAGTTTTTTGTCCAATCCTGATGCAAGGTTCTTCTTCATACAGTCCAGCTTCTTAGATTATTTGCTCAAATACACACTGAATAAATATTGTGCAAGGCTACAACCCAGACGCATTCCTTTCCTGACCCACCTTCTGGTTTTGCTGCAAAGACAGCCTCTTGGTCTGTGTACAGGTTCCACGTGAGCATAATTAAATGTTCTGGAACTCCCATTCTTCAAAATGTTATCCATAATTTGTTATGATTCACACAGTCAAATGCCTATACATAGTCTATAAAAGATAGCTAAATGTCTTTTTGATATTCTCTGCTTTCAGCCAAGATCTGCTTGACATCAGAAATGATACCCTTTGTTCCATATCCTCTTCTGAATCTAGCTTGAACTGCTGGCAGTTTCCTGTCAATGTAGTGTTGCAACTACTTTTGAATGATCTTCAGCAAAAACATAGTTACACATGGTATTAATGATATTGTTGGATAATTTCTGCATTCTGTTGCATCACTCTTCTGTTTTTAAAATGTTTTATTTTGCTTTAAAACAACAAATGCTGGAGAGGCTATAGAGAGATTGAAACTCTCCTACACTGCTGATAGGAATGCAAAATGGTAAAACCTCTTTGGAAAGCAATTTGGCACTTCCTTAAAAAGCTAGAAATAGACATACCATATGATCCAGCAATCTCACTTCTCAGAATATATCCTACAGAAATAAGACAAGTCACATGACCAGATACATGCACATGAATGTTTATTGCAGCACTGTTCACAATAGCAAAAAGATGGAATCAAGCTAGGTGACCATCAACAGATGAATGGATAAACAAACTATGGACATATACTCAATAGAATACTGTGCAATGATAAAGAACAAGTATGATTTTAGGAAGCATCTCATAACCTGGTTTCAACTAGAAGACATTATGCTAAGTAAAATCAGTCAGTGGCCAAAGGACAAGTGTTTTAGTCAGCTAGGGCTGCTCTGACAGAAATACCACAGAGTGGATGGCTTTAACAAAAGGTTTATTCTTACACAGTCCGGTAGGCTACGAGTCCAAATTCAGGATGTCTGCTCCAGGGGAAGGTTTTCCCTCTTGTCGTCTCTGGAGGAAAGTCTGGTATTGCATCAGTCTTTGTCCAGGGAGCGTCTCGGTGCAGGAATCTCAGGTCTGAAGGACACACTCTTCTGGTGCTGCTTTCTTGATGATGTGAGGTTCCCAATTCTCTGCTTGCTTCTCTTCCCTTTTATTTCTTGTAGGATGAAAGGATTAAGGGTGGGGCAGGCCACACTCCAGGGAAACTCCCTTTACAGTGGAGCAGGGAGGTAATCCTATGAAGGGATTTACAGTCCCACCCTAATCCTTTAACATGCCAAGTGCCATGGAATTGGATCTGACAGCATGGGAAAACTACAAAATGGAGGACAGTCACAAGATACTGGGAATTATGGCCCAGCCATGTGGCTACACCTGTTATGGGGGAGACACAATTCAATCCATGACAACAAGTATTGTACAGGATCTCTGCTATTGAGGACTGAAAAATAAACTCATGTACAGAAGACAAGACTCTGATGGCTACAAGGGTGGGGAAGGAAGGACGAGGGTTAGTCACAGATTAGATAGTAGATAGGAATTTGGTTAGGTGAAGGCAATGACAGCATGCAGTAGAGAGCAGATCAATATAACTGAACAGCAGCATATACTGAAAGGTTTTCCAAACTCGACCCAATACTTCAAAGGAAAGAGTAGTCTGGGGCCCATGTTTTCATGGGACATTGCGGCAGATTGGCACAACTAGTCTTCTGCTAAAAGAGTATTCTGCACTACATATTGGTGAGTGGCTTCTGGAATCTTAAAAGCTAGCAAGCTGCCATCTGAGGTATACCAAATGGTCCCAATTCATCTGGAAGAGATGATGACCAAGAACAACAAAGACATGGGGAAAAAATAATGCAGGAGACAGAAGGACCCATGTGAATGGGAGACTGTATCAACATGAGACCAGAAGAACCAGATGATGCCAGGCCTCCACCAAAGGCAGCCACTATGGGGGACACAACATATAGTCCCTGATTCAACACAAGAGAAAGAGGAGTGCAGTCCATCTCTACTAAAAGCCTGCAACTGATGGTCTGACAGCCTGAAGAGTCCTCTGGGAACATGACCTCTAGACCTGCTGCTGGCCCTGACTGAAAATCAGTACTGAGGTCAACTCTTCAGACAAGAATGGTCTGGATGCGGGGACACAATGTGACCATATGGTGTGTGTACTTTATGGTTCTATATGTTTATAGGAGGCTGTCCCACTGGTTTCTTTCTAATGGGAGAGAAGAGGATGGAGAGGAGGGGACATGTGTTCGGTAAGAGGATACTAGCAATACAGAGTGAAAAGGAGGATTATGCTCTGTCACTGGGTGAGGAGAGCAGATGGAGCTGCAGATAAGCAAGCATGTAAAATTGATTTGAATTGTATACTTTCACTTATGCAGAATAAAGAAAAGGAGAAAAAACATTTATTGTGCTTTAAGTAAAAATTTACAATCCAATTCCCTTTGCCATATAAAAAAGCTGCACACACATTGCTATGTAATTCTAGCTGCTCTCCCCTGCCCTCACGACAGCATACTCCTCGGTTCTACATACTCATCCTTTCTACCACATATTTCCAGTGTCCACTCGACCAGTGCCTGTTCCTCTCTGCCCTCCTGTCTTGCCTTTGGACAGAAGCTGCCCAGTTAACTTCATCTACCTAAGTCAGGAAGCACACTCTTTCTCCGTATCATTTTATGTCTTATAATGCTGTCCAATCTTTGTCTGAAGAGTTGGCTTCAGAAATGATTTCATTTCTGGACTAACCAAGAGTCTGGGGCCCATTTCTTCTGGGGCCCTTCCAGTCTGTCGGACTATCAAATCTAGTCTTCTTAATAGAGTTCAAGTTCTGGGCATCCATTTTTCTCCCACTGTATCATGCACTTTATGTTGTGTTCCCTATGAGGGCAGTAATTGATGGCAGCCAGGCACCATCTAGTTCTTCCGGTCTCATGCTAATGTAGTCTTTCTATTATGTGGCCCTTTCTATTTCTTGGATCATATTTTCCTTTTATCTTTGACGCTTTTTGTTCTCTGCTGTCCAGGTCAGTTGGGACCAATTGATGATACTTAGATGGCCACTTGCTAGCTTTTAAGACCTCAGATGCCACTCACCAAAGTGAGATGATGTTCCCTGTTACTATGGTTTCCAGACCACTTCCACTGCTACTCTGTCATTCAAAGTGTTAGTTATATTTAGGAGACCTCTTAGCTTTTACTCATGGTAGAGTAGTTTAATCCAGCTGTGCTGACCTCACCTCTACTGTGTGCTGTCCCTCCCTTCACTTAACCCAATTCCTAACTACTGTCTAATCACTGAATAGTCCCTTGCCTCCCTCCCTGCCCTTGTAAACATCAAAGACTGTTTTCTTCTGTGTTTAAACCTTTCCTTGAGTCCTTATAAAAGTGGTCTCATACAATATCTGTCCTTTTTCAACTAATTTCACTCAGTTTAATGTCTAATGTCTTACAGATGAATACACGTTACCAGATGTTTCTCGAGATCTCTGCTGTTCTTTATCATTGCATAGTATCCCACTGTGTGAATATATCATAGTTTGTTTATCCGTTTAGCAGTTGATGAGTACCTAGGTTGATTCCACTTTTTGCTGTTGTGGACAGTGCTGCAATAAACATCAGTACGCATGTATCCATTCGTGTGATAGCCCTTATTTCTCTAGGATATATTCCAAGAAGTAGGATTGCTGGGTCATATGGTGCTTAATATTTCTAGCTTTTAGAGAAATCACCAAATTGATTTCCAAAGTAGTTGTACCATTTTACATTCCCATCAGGAGTGTATATGTGTTCTGGTCTCTGCACAGCTTCTCCATCATTTATTATTTTTTATTTTGTTTTTGGAATTAATGTCATCCTTGTTGAGGTGAGATGGTGTCTCATTGTAGTTCTGATTTGGATTTCTCTCATGACTAATGATCGTGAGCATTTCCTCATATATCTGTTAGCCACCTGGAAGTCTTTGTTGGTGAAGTGCCTGTTCGTATCCTTTGCCCATTTTTTAATTGGCATGTTTGTCTTTTTGTTGTTGAGGTTTTACAGTATCTTGTAGATTATAGAGATCAGACATTGACTGGATTTGTCATAGACAAATTTTTTTTTTCCCAGTCTGTAGACTGTCTTTTTACTCTTTTAGTGAAGTCCTTGGATGAACATAAGTGTTTGATTTTTAGGACTTCCTAGTTATCTATTTTCTCTTCTGGTGTTTGTGCTTTGTTAGTAATATTTTGTAGTCTGTTTATACCTTGTACCAGATCTCCCAGCATTGTCCCTATTTTTTCTTCCATGATCTTTAGTGTCTTAGATTTTATATTTAGGTATTTGATCTATTTTGAGTTAGCTTTGTGCATGGTGTGAGATAATGGTTGTTATTTCATTTTTTGTAGTTGGATATCCAGTTATGCCAACACCATTTGTTAAAGAGACTGTGTTTTCCCCAGTTTATGGACTTTAGGCCTTTTTCAAATATCATCTGCTCATAGGTGGATGATTTTATGTCTGGATTCTCAGTTCAGTTCCATTGATCTATGTATTTGTTTTTGTACCAGTACCAGGCTGTGTTGACTGCTGTGGCAGTGTCATAGGTTCTAAAATCTGGTAGTGTGTTTTCCTTCTTCAGTAATGCTTTACTTATCTGGACCTTCTTCTATTTCCATATGAGGTTGGTGATTTTCTTCTCCATCTCATCAGAAAATGCCACTGAAATTTGTATTGCGATTGCATTGCGTCTGTAGATGTCTTCAGGTAGAATAGACATTTTCATGATATTGAGTCTTCCTATTCATGATCAAGGTAAGTTTCTCTAATTATATAGGTGTCTTTGGTTTTCTTGCAATAGAGTCTTGTAATTTTTTTAGTACAGGTCTTTTATATCTCTGGTTAGATTGATTCCTAAGTATTTTATCTTCTTGGGGGCTACTATAAATGGTATTGATTTGGTAATTTCCTCTTTGATGTTCTCTTTCTTGGTGTAAAAGAATCCAATTGCTTTTTATATGGTTATCTTGTATCCTGATATTTTGCTAAACTCTTCTATTAGTTCCAGTAGTTTTTTGTGGATTCTTTAGGGGAACCCTGGTGGTGTAATGGTTAAGTGCTACATCTGCCAACCAAAAGGTCATCGTTTCAAATATGCTAGGTGCTCCTTGTAAACTCTATGTGGAAGTTCTACTCTGACCTATAGGGTCACCAATGAGTTGGAATCAACTTGATGGCAGTGGATTTAGATTTGTTTTTTGTTAAGGTTTTCTGTGTATAAGGTCATATCATCTGCAAATAGAGATACTTTTACTTCTTCCTTACTAATTTGGATGCCCTTTATCTCTTTATCTTTCCTGATTACTCTGGCCAAACCTCCAGCACAATGTTAAATAAAAGTAGTGACAGTGGGCATCCTTGTCTGGTACCTGTTCTCAAGGGGAATGCTTTCAGACTCTCCCCATTTAAGATGATGCTGGCTGTTGGCTTTGTGTAGATGGCCTTATTGCATTGAGGAAATTGCCTTCTATTCTTATTTTGTGGAGAGTTTTTAACATGAATGGGTGTTGGACTTCTACTGAGTTTCTAACATGAATGGATGTTGGATTTATCAAATGCTTTTTCTGCAACAACTGATAAAATCAGGTGGTTCTTGTCTTTTGTTTTATGTGGTTGATTACATAGATTGTTTACCTAATGTTGAATCATCCCTGCAACCTTGATAGGAATCCCACTTGATCATGGTGAAGTATTTTTTTGATATGCAGTTGAATTCTACTGGCTAGAATTTTGTTGAAGATTTTTCTACTTATCCAGGTTTGGTGTCAGTGTTACTCTGGCTTCACAGAATGGATTTGGTAGCATTCCATCTTCTTCTATGCTCTGCAATGCCTTTAGTAATAGTAGTGATAACTGTTCTCTAAAAGTTTGGAGAATTCTCCAGTGAAGCCATCAGACCAAAACCAAAAACCAAACATACTGCTGTGGAGTTGATTCCAACTCATAGTGACCATATAGGACAGAATGGAACTACTTCATAGAGTTTCTAAAGAGTGCCTGGTGGATTCAAACTGCTGACCTTTTGGTTAGCAGACCTAGCACTTAACCACTGTACCACCATGGCTGTTTTTGGTTGAGAGGTTTTTTTTTTTTTAACTTATCTTTTCAGTTGTGTCTTTTGTCATGGGTTTATTTAGTTGTTCTGCCTCCATTTATGTTAGTTCAAGTAGCTAGTGTGTTTCTAGAAATCTGTCCATTTCCTCTAGGTTTTCAAATTTGTTAAAATACAGTTTTTCATAGTGTTCTGTAATGATTCTTTTAATTTCATTTGTGATATCATCTACCTTGTTTCAGTTATTTGCTTCCTATCAGGTTTTTTTTTTTTTTTTCATCATTTTGGCCAATGGTTTATTGATTTTGTTGCTCTTTTCAAAGAACTAGGTTTTGGTCTTGTTAACTTTGTTCATCATTTTTTTATTCTCTAATTCATTTAGTTACGCTTTAATTTTAATTACTTACTTGATTGTGGTGCCTGAGGGCTTCTTTTTCTGCTCTCTTTCTAGTTTGAGTTATAGGGTTAATGCTTTGATTTGGGCTCTTTCTTCTTTTTTGGATGTGTGCATTTATTAGGATAAATTGCCCTCTGAGCACTGCTTTAGCTGTGTCCTAAAAGTTCTTGCAGGATGTGTTTTCATTTTCATTTGATTCTGTTAATTTGTTTTCTCCATCCTTGATTTCTTCTGTAACACAGAGGGTTTTGAGCAAGGTGGTGTACAGTTTCCATGTGTTTGAATTTTTCCTTGCTTTTTCTGTTATTGATTTCTACTTTGATGGCTTTATGGTATAAAAAGAAGCTTTGCAGTATTTTGATGCTTTGAATCTCATTAAGGCTCGCTGAATGGACTAATATGTGCTCAATTCTGGATAATGTTCCATGTGCTTTAGAAAACAAAGTATACATGGCCGCTGTTGGATGGACTGTTCTGTATATGTCTATGAGGTCAAGTTGGTTGACTGTGATATTTAGATATTCTGTGTCTTCATTGAGGTTTTTTTCTGGGGGACAGAGTCAAGATGGAAGACTAAACACATGTCTCCTTAAATCCTTCTGGAAACCAAGACCTGAACTGATAATTAAATGGAGGCTTCTGGACTCCTAGTGAGCCCTAGGACACAGTATAGGGCTGTCAATTTGGAATACATACCATTGATCGGGAAACTTCTTCTCCTGCACCGACCCCCACCCTTGTTGAGTGCTGACTCTCACAGACTGAAGCTAACTCACCATTTTAACTTTTTTTCCTCCATCTTAGCCAGTGGGTGGAGCTGGGCATTGACTGGCACCTAAGCTCAGATGCGCTGTTGGTGGGATCAGTGGGCAGAATCACCACATTTTGAGAGTCCAGCTTTGGACTCTGCACAACTTGGCACCTGTGGCCTCTCTCTGTGAGCATCTGCCATTGGGTAGCCTGTTCTGAGGCAGGCAGGGAGCTTGTGTGGGACTCCATCTTGTTTGGCTGGGAGGTGGTGATACCCATAGGACTCCTCAGTGGGACCTAATTTCCAGGCTGGGAGGCAGTGTGTGCCTTGAGGAGATCACTTTTCTAGTACAAAAGCAGTATTTTGCACAGTGTGGCCTACAGCTGGGGCCTGGCAGCAGATGACAGCAGGGCAGTAGCCTTCTCATATTTTGAACTAGTTTACAACATGTGGGGTTGGATATAGAGCTGCTTACTTTGCCAGCTAGGAAGAGGGACTTGTATACCTGAAAGTCTGACTGATTTGGGAAGCTGGCAGATACCTTTTACCTTTCAATATAAGACTGCCTAGAGAAATAATTGCAGAGCATCCTAATGGTGTCTCTTCCAGCCTTTATTGACTCACATTATAGGGTCAGCCAATGGCTCCCCAGTGACTGTATAGGTAGGGACATGTCTTTGTCAATCAGGAGGTGGATCCTGCTGCCCCAGAGATTCCACTGAGCCCAGTCACTAGAGTACATAGAGGTGTCTGGTGATCACTTTCCTTTTCAGACTGAGCTTTAGATCCCATTAAGGTAACACTGGAAAAACAAAACAACTTCCAGATGCCCAAAAAGCAACAAACTTTGGATAAAAACATAAAGAAGAACTCACCTATGGGTTCAGAAGGCCCCCATAAGAAAGAACCAAAGAACTTCCCAGATGAAGAAGCCTTTCTGAAACTGTCAGAGGGCGAGTATATATATACATATAGCCAAGTGCCGTCGAGTCAGATCCATATATATATGCATATATATACTGTATGCAATATATGAACCCTCCTAGACCTTATACAAAATGCAGCAGAGCAAAATGAAAAGTTAAACAAGCTGTTCAATCTGATGGAAGACCAGTACTCTGAAATCCAACAGATCAAGAACAAAATCAAAGAGATTGAAAGTTCAGTTCAAAACCAAGAAAACAGAATGGAACAAATGGAAAAGAGACTTTCTGACTTGGAAGACAGAGCTACTGAGTCCAGCTATGAGGAGAAATCAGAAATGAGAAACAAGAAAAATGAAGAAGCATTAAGAAGCATGTGGTACTCTACGAAGATGAACAATATACAATTAGTTGTAGTTCCTGAACAGGATGGGACACCTGAGAACACAGAGTATTATTGCTGAGCGGCTGACAGAAAACTTCCCAGAAATTATGAAAGAAAGTGAATGTAGATATCCAAAATGTATATAGAATGCCACTCAATATAGATCTCAAAAGAAAGACTCCAAGACATATTATAATCAAGCTTCGACGGCACTTGGCTTTGGCTAACAAAATGAAACATAAGCAGCAACTCTTAAAGGCAACAAGACTCAAAGCAAAGCTGACATTCAGAGGGAAACCCTGTAGGCTTTCATCTGACTTCTCAGCAGAAGCAATGCTGGCACGGAGACACTGGGATGACACATTCAAAGCCTTGAAGGAGAAAAACTTCCAAACAAGAATTATATATCCAGCAAAACTATCTTTCAAATATGAAAATGAAATTAAGACATTCATGGATAAATAGAAACTCAGAGACTTTGTAAAAACCTAACCAAACCTGCAAGAAATATTGAAAGAAGCTCTTGGCTTAGAAGAACAAAACCATTAACTCTGTATTTTAGGAGGAAATACAGGACTCATCATCCAGAAACCTACTCAGTTAGGGAAGGCTCCAAACTCAATCAAAGCTATAATATTAAAAGAAGTGATCATATCATGAAGACTATGATGTCATCACATTAAAAAGAGGATGCACCTCAGTTATGATCCTCCAGATGGAGATGAAGTTAACAAAACTTGCAGTAGTTAAAAATGGGTTTAAACATGGATTATTAAAGGGGATCACAGGGGTAGCTGCAAAGCACAATAAAGATTCAACATATCAAATCAAGAAATGTAATAGAGGAGTCTCAATAACCACAACACCAACACTGAAAAAGGTGAAAAATCAACTCATAAAGAGGTTTTTACTGAATGTTCTGTCCTTCAAGGAAAGTGGTGTGTTGAAATCTCCTACTATTATTGCTGAGCTGCCTATTTCTGTTTTCAATGCAGTTAGTTTGTTTTATTTGTTTTGGGGCCCTGTTCTTGGGTGCATAGATATTTAATATGGTAATGTCTTCCTGGAATATTGACCCTTTTATCATTATATAGTGTCCTTTGTTATCCAGTGTGGTAGATTTCACTTTAAAGTATGTTTTACCAGAGATTAGTATTGCTAATACTGCTCTTTTTTTGAATATTGTTAGCTTGATATATATATTTTTTCTATACTTTGAGTTTTAGTTTCTTTCAAGTCTTTAAGTCTAAGGTGTTTCTCCTGCAGGCAGCATATAAATGGATCATGTTTTTAATCCAGTCTGCCGCTCTGTCTCTTTATTGGTACATTTAATCGATTTACATTCCACATAATTATTGATAGCTATGAGTTTAACTTTGATGTCTTTCTTTGTACATTGTAGACAATTCCTTTGTTCTATATAATTTTCTGTTGCATCATTTTTCTTTGTTTTCTCATTTTGTTGATTTGAAACTTCCCGTTTGTGTTTTTTTTTATTTTGATGTGTAGGATTGTTCATGCTCTTTGTAGTTACCTTAATATTTACCCCCAATTTTCTAAATTTAAACCAGTCTTTAATTTCTTTGTGTCACTTGACTTTCTTTCCATATGGAAGATCTAGGACTATATTTTTTAAGTCCCTATTTTTTGTCATAATGTTGTTACCTTTTGCGTAATGACGTCTCTGTTTCCCTATTTTCAGTGTTTTGCCTTCAATTTTTTGATTTCCCTATCTTGGTTGATGTCTGGTTGCTCTGTTCTGTGTTCTAGTATTGCATTGTTATCTGATGTTACTGATTGTCTAACCCTAGGACTGCCTTTAGTATTTCTTGTAATTTTAGTTTGGTTTTTACAAATTCCCTAAAATTTCTGTTTTTCTGGAAATGTTCTGATTTCACCATCATATTTGAGAGATAGTTTTGCTGGATACATAATTCTTGGCTGGCAATTTTTTTTCTTTCATGTCTTTGTATATGCCATCTTATTGCCTTCTTGCCTGCATGGTTTCTGCTGAGTAGTCCAAGCTTAGTCTTACTGACTCCCTTTGTAGATTTTTTGTTTATCCTTGGCCAGTTTTAAAATTCTCTCTTTATCTTTAGTTTCAACAAGTTTGATTACAATATGTCTTGGTATCTTTTTGGGGGGATCTACCTTGTGTGGAGTTCAATGAGCATCTTGAATAGATATTGTCTAATCATCCATGACATCAGGGAAGTTTTGACAACTTTCTCTATATTTTCTGTTATGCCATGTGTTCTAGTATTCCAACCACTCATAGATTATTCCTATAAATAGAGTCTCACATAATTCTTAGTGTTTCTTGATTTTTAAAATTCCTTTATCTGACTTTTCCTCAAATATATTGGTGTCACATGCTTTATCTTCAGTATCACTAATTCAGCTTTCCGTTGCCTCAATTCTGCTCCTTTGACTTTTTTTTTGAGTCGTCTAATTCTGTAATTTTGTATTAATTTTCTGAATTTCTACTTCTTGCCTCTGTATGCTTTCTTGCAGCCTGTTCAATTTGTCATTATGCTCTGCTGCATTTTGCCACATCTTTTTGCTCTCTTTAAGAGATATAAATGCACTTGGCTGGCATTCTACCTCTGATAATTCTGGCAAGTTCTCTTCATCCAGAGAATTTCTTGATTCTTTGTTTTGGGAATTTCTGAAGCTGTCGTGGTCTACCTTTTTAAGTGATTTGATATTGACTGTTGTCTCCAAGCTATCAGTAAGTTGCTGTATTTATTTACTGCCTTCTATGATCTAGCTTGTTGCTTTGTTAGTTTTGTAAATGTCCATGAAGGCTGGTCATGTGTGCGAGTTTGGTTGTTGGTGCCTTTGAAGCTCTAAGGTCTCATCACCAGGTAGTTAGAGCTGTTAGTAGGCATGTGAGCCCAGGAGTTCATTTACTATTCTTATACGGATTCACTTCAGGTGCCCAGGTAGTTAGTCAGAAAGTATGTGGCACAGGCTGTGTCCTACAGTCATAGATGGGCAAGGATGATTGTTGTAAGCAGAGATATCTGGCTGCATGTACTGAGAAAGGCAGGGGGTTTACAGCTGTCCCTGAGTGCCTGTGAGGAAGGCATTCCCCTTATACCTATTGCAGGGGAAATTTTTCTGCCCAGAATTTCTGGCTGATGTGAGTCAGGCGATTTTTCCTCCTTCTCCTTGTTTGTTAAATTGCTTCTTCTCCTAGTCTAGAAGAATGGCTCAGGGCTGTGTAAGGAGTTCTACTTCTGACTCAGTTAATAGCATCAGATTCCAGTGTCAGGATGCAGTGCAAAGAAGTGAAGGGGAAGTGCTGGGGAAAGGGAGAGAATTTAATCCCAAAGGAAATTTTTAGATCCACATGTGGTAGGATAGGTGCAAGCCCCTTAGCTTTTGTTGATCAAGCAGGATCTCCTCTGGTGTCTCCCTCTGAGTAAGATACCCTCCAAATGCCACTGCTCCATTCACCGTGCTGGTTGCAGCTGATTTCTGGCAGGTCAGGTCTGGCCAGTCCTAGGTACTTCCAGACCTACTATCCCTTCTCCGTATGATTTCTCAATTTTCCCTTTGATGCTCAGGGCCCCTAGAATGTCAAATATAATTGATTCATTTGTTCTTTTGAGTCTTTAAGTATGTGACTACTCTACCATTTTGGTCATGCCTTGGATCACCATTCTTTGGATTAGATACAAATGTGGATCTCTTCCAGTTGTTTTGCTGGGAAGCTGTCTTCTAAATTTTTGCGACATAGTGCTTTCAGTGCTGCATCTGTTTGTTGAAACATCTCAATTGGTATTTTGTCAATTCCTGGAGCCTTGTTTGTCACCATTCCCTACAGTGCAGCTTGGACTTCTTCCTTCAGTACCATTGGTTTTTGATCATATGCTACCTCCTAAAATGGTTGAACATCAATCAAATCTTTTTTGTCCAATGACTCTGCATATTCCTTCCATCTTCTTTGCTGTTTCCTGTGTTGTTCAATATTTTCCTTGTGGACTCCTTCAATACTGCAACTTGAGACTTGAGTGTTTTTTTCTTCAGTTCTTTCAGCTTGAGAAATGCTGAGTGTGTTCTTCCTTTACAGTTTTCTAACTCCAGGTCTTTGCACATTTCATTATAGTATTTTACTTTGTCTTCTCCACTCACCATTTGAAATATTCTGTTCAGCTCTTTTACTTTATTATTTATTCTCTTTGTTTTAGCTACCGTATGTTCAAGAGCAAGTTTCAGAGTCTCTTCTGTCATCCATTTTTACCTTTTCTTTCTTTCCTACCTTTTTAATGATGTTTTGGTTTCTTCAAGTCTGATGTTCTTGATGCCATTCCACCACTCACCTAATCTTTGGTCATTGGTGTTCAGTGCCTCAAGTCTACACTTGAGATGATCTCTGCATTCAGATAGGTTACAATCAAGGTTGTATTTGGGGTCTCATCGATTTGCTCTAGTTTTCTTCAGCTTCAACTTGAACTTCCATACAAGCATTGATGGTCTCTTCTTCAGTTGGCTCCTGACCTTGTTCTCACTGATGATACTGAGTTTATACATCATCTCTTTCCTAAGATGTAGTCTATTTAATTTGTGTGTATTCCATTTGGATCCGACTCATGGATTGGTACTTGGCTGGCTTGGCTATTCCATTTGGCAAAGTCCATATGTATGGCTGTCATTAATATTGTTGACAAAGGTATTTGCAGTGAAGAAGTTGTTGGTCTTGCAAAATTCTATCACATGATAGCTGGTGTGTTGTTTCCGTCACCAAGACTATATCTCACAACTACTGATTTTTGTTTCCAACTTTGGAATTCTAATCACCAGTAATTATCAGTGCATTTTGATTGCTGTTTGGTAAATTTCAGACTGCTGAAGCTGGTAAAAAATCTTAAATTTCCTCAACTTTGGCATTAGTGGCTGGTGCATAAGTTTGAATAACAGTCATATTAACAGGCTTCCTTGTAGACATATGGATATTATTCTATCACTGACAGTGTTGTGCTTCAGGATAGATTCTGAAATGTTTTCACCAATGAATTCAGTGCCATTTTTCTTCAGTTTGTCATTCCCAGCATAGTAGAACATAAGACTGATTCAAAATGGTTAGTACCAATGCAAATATGGGATGTCATGGATTGAATTGTGTCCCTGCAAAAACATGTGTAGCCATGTGACTGGGCCATGATTCTCTGTATTCTACAATTGGCCTCCATTTTGTGATTTTGCTGTGGTGTATGTTAAAGGATTAAGGTGGGACTGTAAATCCCTTTATAAGATCACCTCCATGCTCCACTGTAAAGGGAGTTTCCCTGGAGTATGGCTTGCCACACCCTTAATCCTTTCATCCTACAAGAGATAAAAGGAAAAAGAAGCAAGCAGCGAATTGGGAACCTCACACCATCAAGCAAGCAGCATCGGAGGAAGAGCGCATCCTTCAGACCTGAGGTTCCTGCACGAAGATGGTCCCTGGACAAAGACTGATGCAATGCCAGACTTTCCTCCATAGCCAACAAAGGGGAAAGCCTTCCCCTGAAGCAGACATCCTGAATTTGGACTTGTAGCCTACCGGACTGTGTAAGAATAAACTTTCATTTGTTAAAGCCATCCACTCTGTGGTGTTTCTATTAGAGCACTAGCTGACTGAAACAGTACCAGTGCATTTTAGCTCACTGATGCCTAGAATGGAGGCTGGTGGTGTAGTGGTTAAAGAGATTGGTTACTAACCAAGAGGTCAGCACCTCAAATCTACCATCCACTTCTTGGAAACCCTATGGGGCACTTCTACTCTGTCCTATAGGGTGATTATGAGTCAGGATCAACTTGAAGGCAATAGGTTTGGTGTTTTTTGGCCATTACTTCTAGGTCAACTATTTTTACAGTAATCAGAAGAAATAAGTCTTCTTTAGAAGTAAATTCTAGGTACAAAGATGGTGATTTTAAAGGTGGTTTTTTTCTCTCTGGGGTCTCAGGACTGATGATCATGCAGACGCTCATGGATTTGATACCTGACCTTGCCAGGGCAAGAATGGGAAATGACCCAATGTCTCCTGCAAGAGTGTTGACAGGATGGGGAGTGCCAATCAGGTAAGAGAAACTCCCTGCTGAAACCATTCTACAGCAAAACAGAATGATTCTACAGTAACATGCAGGCTCATGACTGCTACTTCTTTTACTCATCATTCAACTCTGAATTGCAAATGTCCACTTGTACCTTGGAATTATGAAGTAGTTTTGGGTTCCATTCAATGGAATTTTACCAAAGGATAATGCATTATCTGGATTCTATCTTGGCTCAGGTTCTTTCTTGTTCCTTAAGTCCCTGAAGGTACTATGCCCAAGTGAGCAGTAACAAGTAGAGAAAGGCACCATTTATTTTCAGTGAGCCTGTGTCTGAAACTCCTATGCAGAGCTTCAAGTTTTCTAGACAACTGAGTCCATGACTCAGGCCCAAATCAGAGAGGAAAAGTTTAATCCAGCCCCTAAACAAAGATCAGCTTTCTAAATTGTGCCACTTTTAATGACAACTGCACTGGGAATAGGAAATCAGAGTTTAGAACATCCGTGTGCATGTAGGTCAGAGGGGACCCCAAACCCAAGGTTAGCTTCTGCTCCACTGTGGCAAGAGACACAGAGAATCACATCCATATATTTGACCTTGTAACACTCATGTTCAGACACACACCAGAGTAGTAGAATATGAACCACTCAATTAGGAAAGCCTACTTTCATCCTACAAGAGATAAAAGGAAGCAGGGAGAGAATTGGGAACCTCACACCATCAAGCAAGCATCACCAGGAGAAGAGTGTGTCCTTCAGACCTGAGGTTCCTGCATCAGGACACTCCCTGGACAAAGACTGATGCAATACCGGACTTTCCTCCAGAGCTGACAAAGGGGAAAGTCTTCCCCTGGACCTAGAAGGACCTGGAAGGTAGTGTATATGGATCTCATTCTAGAAGAATGTTCCCCACCTATGAAATCCAGCTTGGAGGACATAAAACTTTTTGGGTTTTCATACAATGAATTTTTGGTAGATGAAATTGTACTCGTAACTATAGTGTGATAGATTGCTTTTTCGTGGCCTCTCTTACCATGGTCTCATAACTCCCACCCTGGACTGTGCAGATAGGGTAATTGTAGCCCAATGGAATTGGTCAGTGTTGCCATTCTGATGGCCTTGAAATGAGCCACTCCAGATGTGGAACATAGAAGATCGTACCACCACCAAGGAAGAACAATCAGGAGACATCATGTCCTTTGGATCCACAATCCCTGTGCTGAGAAGCTCCTAGAACTAGGAGACAGAGAGAAAATGAGCTGTGACATTGAAGGCAGTAAGAAGTGGCAGCAGAGACTCATCAGCAGGGACAGTGTAGTGGGCTTCTTAGGCCATGGAGACAGAAAATAAGTGCCTTTGCACAGAGGCCAAAGGCCAGAGATAGGTGTACCTGCAAGCACAGCTGGGAAGAGGATGTCCTGACACACTGTATGCTGAGTGTTCCTGAACCCAGATTGTAACTGTTACTTCCCTAATAAGCCCCATAATCATGAATGTTGCCTGTGAGTTCTGCGGGGCCATTGCAATGAATTACTGAACCCAGCAGAGAAGTAGAGAATGCCATGGGAGGGACAGCTCATGTCAAATTTGGTAAAGATGGCCGAAAGAGGAGACAGGTCTGACCTCCATCTCATAGGAATCAGCCTTGAGCTGTTGATCTTAAGCCTCCTCTCTGGACTCTAGAGGAGGTCAGACACCATCCCTACACTGTTTTTACAATAACTTTGGTGGCACAAGAAGCTGAGCATATATTCATGGAAACACCCTTTCACTTTCTGAAGCAGAAGCATTATCAGACTTATGTTAGCATTTGATGAGTTAAGTGAGCTGAAATGTGAAGTCTTAAAAATTTGTTAATGGTATTTCTTTTAACCAAGAGAATCAACAAAATCTATTGGATATAAATCTTTGTCTCATCACCTACTGCTGTTATTGATAGAATTGTAGAAACATTTTCTGCAGAAAACCAATGAATTGCTTGATCTTTATAAAAAGTGGATAAAACAGCAACTCAACTCTGAGGAGGTAAAAATCTTCTAGAACAGCATTGTCCAATAATCTCCACAGTCCAATAGCCAGTAGTCATGTATGATTATTAATCTTTCAAATGTGGCAGTATGACTGATTAATTTTATTTAATGTTAGTAATTTAAATTAAAATATCTGTATGTGTCTAGTGACCACCACAATTCTAGAAGAACACTGATGTACGACAATGTTTGGGGAGATGTTAGTTCCACTCATGGCTGCTGTATTTTTTAAATTAAATGTGTCACAGTCATAAAAGAGTTTATAAAATACAATATATAAATTTTGAATAATAATAAAGTATTCTCATATACCTCCAATCCAGCTTAAGAAAGAGAGTATGTCTAAACTTCTGAGGTTCCCCGATTGCCCCACCTGATCCCCTTGTACTTCACCCCACACCCACACACATACTACCCTGAATCTTGTGTTTGTTATTCCTTTTGTTTCACTGTATATTCTTACTAAATTTTGTATCCATTCCTAAACAATATTTTATTTCACTTCACATGTTCTTGGACATTGTATAATTATTCTGTATGCATTCTTCAGGGACTTGCCTTTCTACTCTATATTATTTAATAAAGTCACCCATTGTTGATACGTGTAGCTGTACCTCATTTTCACCACTCTTAATAAAATACTGCACTAACATATGTCATTTAGATGGAAGCTTTGATTAAGCATCCTTTTTTGTCTGGTTCCAATTTATTAATATGCTGTTATTTTCTCATTAATTCTCCAGTCAGTGGATAATAGTGCTTTTTCTATTTTCTTGTGGTATTGCTTTAACTATTTTGTACATATTTATAGGGTTAGATAAGAGTCTATATAGGTCACATGCCTGAGAGTCAAGCTGTGAAGCCATAAGGGTGTGGATATTTTCCACTTTACTAGGTAATGCCACAATATTTTCCAAAGTAGTTGTAGCAATTTGTACACCCACCAGTACTTCAGTAAGTCTCCATGTTCTAGCAATAATTGGCTTTTCAGACATTTTTCATTTTTGTGTATCTGATAAGCATATATGTCATCTCATTGTGTCCGTAACTAGCACCCCCAGATTATTAATGTGGTAAAAGATCTTTTTTTCATTTATCTATTCTCATGAAATGTCTGCTTTTATTTTTCATTGATTTGTAGTATTTTTTTTTTTTAAAACATAGTCCGGCTATTAATCCTCTGCCAGTTATATGTATTTTAAGTATCTTCTCTTTATTTGTGGTTTGTTTTCTACTTTTTCTGGTCTATTGATCAAACATTCTTATCTTTAATGTACTTATATTTCTTATTCTTTTTCTTTATGTTTGCACATTTGTCACGTTGTTTGAGAAATCCTCCCTTCCTAGAGATTATAGTGCTAATTCCTTATATTTTCTTTTAAAAGTTTTAGTTTTCCTTGGTCTTTGAGTCCTTTATCCGCCTTTATCCATTGAGCTCTGTGTGTGGTATGAGGTGGAGGTACAAATTAATTTCTTTCCCTAGGAATAGTTTTTCATTCTGTTATTAGTCACTGAATAGATAGCTTGTTTCTTCACTGATCTCCCATGCTAACTCCTCCATACATCAAGTTTCCATATACATGTGTGCACAATTTTAAGCCCTCTCTTTCACCACACTGCTCTAACCCTGAACTAATGTCACAATGTCTTGTAATATTAAGAAAGGAGCCAGACACAAAAGAATATCAAATCCTTGAATACTCTAGAGAGCAGTTCTACTCTGGTCTCTAGGGTCGCCATGAGTTGGATCTGACTCGACGGCACTTGGCTTGGCTGTTCCATTTATGTGACGCTTACAAACAGAATGAATGCTTTACACATGCTCCAATGGATCAGGGAGAAGAGCATAAAATGAAGTCATAGAACTAATAGTGGGGATATATTGTGGGGTATGATGGAAGCCTCTGGAAGATTTTTTAGCACAGAAGTGACATGACCTGACTGATATTTTCAAATTATCAGTCTGGAAACTCTGCTAAGCAAAGACCTTTGTGAGGCAAGATTGGAAATAGGGAGACTAGTTATGAGGCCAGTACAACAATCCAAACAAGAGAAGATGGTGACATGTGGTCAGATTTCAAGTATATTAAGAAGATAAAGCTGATGGAATTTGCTGATCACCTCATTGTAGAGTGTAAGAGAAAGAGAGACTAGGAGAATAATGACACATTAAGGGTTTGGGTGAGCAATTATAAGAATGGATCTAGTGTAAATAAAATACATGCATGTATGTATAATATGTGTTTATCTAGAACATAAGTAAAGCACATACACAGTGCTTAGCATAGGCCTTGGAACGTGGTGGGCACTTAATAGTCCATTTCTCTCCACGTAAGGCATGAATATAAACCATAAACTAGTTCAGTCTTTAATATCCCATAGTTGCTTAAATCTAGAGATGCCCTGCATTCAAATGCCAATCCTGTGTTACATTTATCTGATAATGGACTAGAGATAGAAGGATATGTGTAAAGTGTGATAACTACAATCTTGATGCTTAGACTACCACCATGACTAATGCTAGGTGTGTACTACCAGAGATACTCATCTTAGCAAAGAATCAGAGGAAACAGGAGTAGCTGTGACAACATGGCTTCCGAGAAAACTTTTTTTTTTTTTCAGATGAAGTGCTATTGTGGCATGAGCCGAAGGGTGAATGTTTACAGGAGACAGACTTGAGATCTGTGTGTTATATAAAATAATTTGAGCCCCTTAGAAGAAAGTTGAGGTATATACCAAGATGGTCATTCTTCTCTGCTGTGGCTGAGAAGTACTTTCCAAATGCGCTTCTCAATGCATCAGTTCCTAAGATGGATGGCATGGTATCACTTTATCAACTATATGCCTTTCAGAGCTGTCAGGCCTTGTCCCCAAAGTTACATAGTGCCTCTCCATCTATTTCTGTCTGAAAAGCTAGTACCAGACACTTGATTTTCAGGCTAACATTACCAACACCAAGTTCCTCCCCGTGGTTGTTACAGAAACTGAGCTTTCTCCTTTCTTGGGTTTACACTGCATGCCTAACCTTTGCCAAGAACTGCATCCATTTATGCTGCTCTCACACCTTCTCTACATGACATCACTCATGTCTCTAAGGATTAGTAAAATTACGTTCAAATTCTGCTAGCCATCCAGTTTGGGCAATTGCTAATTTAGGAGAAGCAACTTTAAGAGTTCTTGAGTTGGAATTCTTTATTAAGATAAAGGAAATGCACAGCACTAGCCAACAGTCAGTATTCACCAGGTTGAAGTAAAACTTTCCTCCAAGGCAATGCAAGGCATGTAAGAGATGTCCTAATGTGATGTAAAGATCTTTTTACTTCTGCATCATTATTTTATTTCATCATCATGCTATTTTATTATTTTATTTTATCATCATGGTATTTTATTGTCGTGACTCCATCTTTCCAAATTAGTAAAACCAGTGTAAAGAACGACCAGGCAGAAGGCAAAAGGTTTCCTCCAATGTCACCTACACATTGGAGGAAGACTCATTAACAGCCACCAATATGCAGATGACACAATGTTGCTTGCTGATAGTGAAAGGGACATGCAGTACTTGTTCATGAAGATCAAAGACTCCAGCCTTCAGTATGGATTACACCTCAACATAAACAAAACAAAAATTCTCATAACTGGACCAATATGCGACATCAGGACAAACAGAAAAGATTGAAGTTGACGAGAATTTCATTTTACTTGTATCTACAATCAACAACCATGGAAGCATCAGTCAAGAAATTAAAGATATGTATTATTTGGCAAATCTGCTACAAAAGGCCTCTTTAAGTGTTAAAAAAGCAAAGATGTCAGTTTGAGGACTACAGTATGCACGTAAAAGCTGGATAATGAAAAAGGAAGACCAAAGAAGAATGGATACCTTTGAATTACAATGTTGGTGAAGACTATTGAGTATACCATGGACTGCCAGAAGAACAAACAAATCTGTCTTGGATGAATTATACTCAGAATGCTCCTTAGAAGCAAGAATGGCAAGACTTCATCTCACATACTTTGGACATATTATCATCAGGAGGGACTAGTCATTGGGGAAGGATGTTATGCTTGGTAAAGCAGACAGTCAATGAGGAAGAGGAAGAGCTTCAATGAGATGGGCTGTCTCTGTGGCTGCAACTATGGGCTCAAGCAGAGGAACAGTTATGAGGATGGTGCAGGATGGGTGATGTTTCCTTCTGTTGTACATAGAGTTTCTATGAGTGGGAACCAACCTGATGGCACCTAACAACACTTTGCTAGCACAGTAAAATACTATTATTCAGACAATTGTGCAAGGCAGCAGGATGTACGAAGGGTAACAAATGGTCCCCACTATTAAGGAGTTTATTATCATGGAGAGACAGAGATAGAAACGACTAGTTCTACAGAAGGCAAAGGCCCAAGGATCACTTCCAGGGGATAGTTTAGTTGTGTGTAAGAAATGAATGCTGTGGTCAGATAACAAGGATTCACGCTTATCACAATTCTGAGTGTGGTATGTATAGCATCTCATTTAATCTTTATTACAACACTACAAAGTAGGATATTATTTTCATCATCATTTTGCAGATAAGGAAATTAAAGTATAGTTAGGTTAAGTGACTTGCCTAAGTTATATAGGTAGTAAGTGGTCCAGCCAGTGTCTGGAAGAATCCAGGCTGCCTGGCTCCAGAATCTGTGCCTCAGTCTCAGCGTTGTACTATCCTTTTGATATCTAAGTGGAAAAATTGACTCTACCACTTACTATAATGTCTTAGCTACCTAGTGCAGCTGTAACATAAATAGCACAAGTGGGTGGCTTTAAAGAACAGAAATTTACTTTCTCAAAGTTCTGGAGGCTCTGTTAAGGTTCTCTGCCATGTCTATTCCTTCCTTGCTGGTAGACCTGGAAGTTGCTTGGTTCTCCAGTACATGTCGAATCTTCTCCTTAACTCAGAAGTGATTAATTTTTTGACATACTCTGTATTGGTATGGTCTCATCAACTTAACAAAGAGAATCCTCTTTCAAACAGGATTAAGAATTAGACTAGGAATAGGAATTAGAGCTGGAAAAGGAATTAGAATTCCAGCACATATACTGGGGGGACACAATTCGTCTCATAACACGTAATAATGGAGTGTGGGTTACAAAAGAGAGTTTTTTGCTTTGTTCCCTGGTCTGTGGACCACTTTTACAAATTCGGAAAGCCAGAATCATGATGATATAAAAATAGCTGATACTTGACTAGTCAGGGCAGGGAAAAAGGATCTTCAAATCACATTAGGATAATTCTTTCATACTTAACATTGGAAACAAGTTTCCCTTCAGTGTAGCAAATGTTTACTGACTGTTTCAAACTTCAAATGTATTGTCTTAAGAATACCACCAAGCCAAGAGTAAGTATGGTTGCTGACTCTATATTAACAAATAACTGGATGGAAAGCAAAGTTTTGACTTTAGTGGTATTTATTTAGCTGCCCTAAGACTTTGTTTGTTCACCTGTAAAAGGGGAATAATAATGGTACAATCCATCATGTAGGGTTCATGTGAGGATTAAATAAGCTATCAAAAGTAAAATGTATAACTTCATACCTGGCACATAAAAAATACTCAATGACTAAGATGATAATGATACATACCCTCTCTGTTGTTGGCATAATCAATTTTAGGGCCTTCATGTTTTATAATTATGAATATTGTATTAATAATTAGAAAAATTCATATGCCAATGTGTTCTTTTATAGTTTATCACTTGCTTTTATTTGGTTCACCTTTGCCATCTCCCTTAGACCTTATAAGAGTATTTGAAAGAAAATTTTTAACAATTGAATTAAACACAGTTGGATTGGAGGCTTTATGCCTAAAATGAAAGATACTCCACCCCTACCCACTGCTGCCTTTGTTTAAGTATGTGAACTTGTAGAACATTATTCTAAACAATTTTGTGAACAGATTAGAGCCTTCCTAGAGATGAAAAACAGTGATAATGTTGCCTGTTACCTCACTTAAGTACTTATATAGATTATATGTACACCTACTTCCGATACAGTGTCTGCTCTCACCAGACACACTGAATTTTAATAAATAAGTCCTTGGGCATTCTTATCTAAATTAATTTAGAGCTGTGTTCACTGAGGATTTGTTCTCTTTGTGATCAGTGATGAGATATCAAGAAAGACTTCTTCAGGTTCTGGAATTTCATTCACTATTGTAGCAAGTTTACTCAGTTTTTAGAAAGCCATCTGGGAGCTAGGGCATATATATACATATATTTTTATCTGGTATATAATTAAACCAAATGGTGGGTCATACATGCTCCTGTGTGTACATGTAAGCATTTTAATTCTATTCAATTGTGTAAAATAAAAAAATTAGTTGATTTTTTTTTCTTTCAGCGTTCCAAAGCAATAGTTACAGTGCATTTTTAGATGTGAGACTGGGCTACAACACACACTTATCAATCAGTGGGACTGAACTTTATTGAACTGGAAGAAAAGTTCATCAATAAGAGTTTGTATGTGTGTGTGTGTGTGTGTGTGTTTTGCTGTATGCCCATACATCATAGTCTCTCTGCAAGCTGTGAAGTGATCTGAGTATTACGGAGCTCATGGAATTCCTTTACATGGTAAAGGAAAATCTCTCCAAATAAACATACTGTGAGCTTATTAGGGTATCAGGTGAAGAGAAGTAA
This sequence comes from Heterohyrax brucei, assembly GCA_028571685.1. Lineage (NCBI taxonomy): Eukaryota > Metazoa > Chordata > Mammalia > Hyracoidea > Procaviidae > Heterohyrax > Heterohyrax brucei. The sequence continues at coordinate 17,878,894 of CM053166.1, read as the reverse complement.
CAAAGCTTCAATTTTAGTAATGAAGATTGGATGATTTTCTATCTTTCATTCTTTCTGCACAGGCCTCACTTCCCCTGCCAGTAAACATTTCATTGTTAAAATGTGAAAAGAGCTCAAGGGATAGACAGCTGGATTTTCACTCTAAATTGCCAGCTTGCATGCAGTGCCAGCTGCCAATATCGAGTGCTCATTCCCATCTCACAACTCGCCATTGACCTCAATGAGGGGAACCGTGGAGTGTGGGCTTAATACTGAGTTCTCCCTGGCTTTGGGGTCTGCAGTAAATACCAAGGGCTTAATGAAGGCTGGAAGAGGCCATTGGGACATTAATTAGACCAGTAACTGAAAAGTGAAATCCAGCAACATAGATCAGAAATGAAGCCAGGAGACCCACTGAAAACCAGCCTGGAAACAGAGAGAGAGAGAAAAAAAAAGCAATCAATAAATAAAACCCCGGGTCTGTAATACAAAATCTCATTCACTTAAAGAAGGGTTTAAAGGATGATCCCTTAGTGATGGTGTGAAAGTCAAGGTGAACTCTGTCTCTGATGTTCTGCACTCAGCACACTTCCTTCTAAAACCCGGTTGCTTTCCAGTTGATTCCAACTCGCAGTGACCCTATAGGACAAAGTAGAATTATGCCCACAGGGACTCTAAAGCTGTAATCTTTACAGAAGCAGACTGCTGCATCTTTCTGTCTGAGTGGCTAGTGGATTCAAACTGCCAACCTTCTGGTTAGCAGCGAACACCTAACCACTGTGTCACCAGTGCTCCTTTATTTCTTTCTAAGCACCTAACAAATCTCTGGGGAATAAACAAAAGAATGAATGGGACTGTTGAAAGCCCAGTTTAGTATTGTATTCCCCACTTTGCCTCTGGTTTTCTGTATGCCTACTTCTATTTTCTCCCACTCTTGGTTGCTTTAGCTGTCTTCCTCCATCTTGACTGGTATTTGCTCCAGTTTTCTGTCCATGTGACGGAAAACACGGCCACAAAATGACACAGCTCCTGAGTTCATATTGCCTCCCTTCAAAGGACCAACCCAGGTGGAACCAAAATTCATCAGTCCCAGCATCTTGAGAGATAGCATTAGATGGTTGTAACAGAAAAGGCATTTGTCCTACTTATCACTGCTTTGGCTGCGTAAGACAGAAATGGACTCCAGTAGACCCAAACTATTGAAGCAAAAAATCAACATTTATTATGAAGATCTAGTAACAGGGACTCTCAGAGTCTTGAAAATGGATTAAACTGAGGACTTAAGACACCATTTATACTCTGTTAATTTCTCACTGCTGTATCACTCTACAAGTCTTTGTGTCTCTTTCTGTTTATCTCCCAGGTTCTGTACTCATATGGTGGAATAAGCTCAGACCATGACTTACGGGTTTATAGCACCTCCTTTTAAGTTAGCAGTCCTGACAGAAACTGGAACTTCAATTCAAACTCCCAGTTTTCAAAATGGTACTCTGTGTTCGGGTCTGGGTAATCAACTGTGCTTGGAAAGCCAGGGGCGTATCACAAAAGTCATTATCAGGAGTTACCATTTGAGTGAAAGTGGAGTGATGTCCTAAAGAAGCCACTGTAGCCAAGATAATGTTATTTGAGTGCATTGCTTTCTGGAGATCTAACTCTCAACATAAGGTGAGAAGTGGCAGGTCCCAGGTCATGGATTCATAGCTAGACCAGGTCTTGAGAGTATCATTCTTCTCATCTATTCTTTTGGTCAAAGCTGAATATCAATTGGGAAATAAAGGATCCGATGAATATCTGACTGGCACATATTTTGTGTTGTTGAATAAAATTAGACCCATATGCTTTGCTTTCAGATGACTATTTGGAAAGATTAAATAGACATTCGTTTTTTCTTTTTAATTAAAAAAAAAAAAACTGTGATTACTCTAGCTTAGATAGAAAGTCATCCTATCTTTAAATGAAAGTGGGCTCCAGAAGGAACTGGGCACAGGGTCCAACTTTTTCCCAACAAAGAACTTAAAATGTGCTCAAAGTCCTGAAGGAGACCTCGGGAATCTCACTCTACTCCCCAGATAAACAGACCGTAGAATATAGGAGAATTATTTTGACCCGGGAAATTTGAAAGGAAAGTATTAATGTCAATTACCATGCACAATATAGCACCATTCTGGCCCTAAGAAACCTCCAGATAAGTGTGGCAGAGCAAATGTGGTGGATTCAGATTCTTCCCTTGGAAGCACGCAGGACATGGCTGCTAGTCGGATTACCATGGCCAAGTGAGGGCGGTAGTATACAGAGGGTCCCAAATACAGGACCCTTAGGATAAGAATGAGTTTCTTATCCCTTCCATTAAAAATATCTAAAACTAGTCAGTTCTTTTTGTGTGCATGATTAAGGTGAAAGTTTATAGAGAAAATTAGTTTCCTCATTAAACAGCTAATATGTAGATTGTTTTGTGACATTGGTTGCGAACCCTGAGCTGGATCAACGCTCTCCCCTTATTCAGCCCAGTTTTCCTGTTTCCATTTGTTCAGTTTTCTTGTCCCTTCCTGCCTTCTTGTCTTTGCTTTTGGGCTGGTGTGCCCGTTATTCACACACATGATTGAACTATGAAGGATGTTTCTCACATGTGTTATCGTTGGCTCTATAAACCCACTAACCCACTATCATCGAGTCAGGTCCAACTCATAGTGACCCTAGAGGTCAGAGTAGAACTGCCCCATAGAGTTTTAAAGGAGTGCCTGGCAGATTTGAACTACCACCTTTTGGTTAGCAGACATAGCACTTAATCACTATACCACCAGGGTTTCTGATGGCTCTATTGACCTATCTAATCTTTGGCTGAAGGGTAAACCTCAGGAATGACTTCAGAACTGAGTTAAAAGCATGTCCAGGGGCCATCTTCTCAGGTTTCTCTGGTCTCTTTCAGCCCAGTGAACCTGGCCTCTGTGTGTGTGCGCGCGCATACACGCACATGTGAACTGAACTTGTTCTACATTTTTCTCCCGCTTTGTCTGGGATCCCCTATGGTGACCCTTGCCAGAGCAGTTAGTGGTGGGAACCAGACACCATCTAGTTGTCCTAGGCTCAGTCTGATGGAAGTTGTGGTAGTTGTGCTCCATTAGTCCTTTGGACTAATCTTTCCCTTGTGTCTTTGGTTTTCTTGGTTCTTCTTCTCCCGAGGCGGGATGGGGCCAGTTGTGTATCTTAGATGGCCAGTTTCAGGCATTTAAGACCACAGTCGGACATAGAAAATTTTCTTTATAGACTGTGTTATTCCAGTTGAGTCAGATATCCCTGGAGACCATGGTCCTCAGCCCTCACAGCAGTAGCTCAGTCTGCTAGTCCATTCTTAACCAAGGTAATGCAGAATTATCAGGGAAATCTAGACTTAGTTCTGTATTCTTTTTCCTCTTTTTTTTGAGACCTAAACAGGAAAGAATGGCTAGAACAAAAGTCACATTTACACATTGGGAGGGAAGAAAGCAATATGCTAGTTTGCTGCTTTGTCCAGTTCCTACCAAATGTATAAAATTTCCAATGTAGTTTCACTCTGCTTGTTGTAGTGAATTTTCAAACAGTAGAAGGCATAATAATACATATTTCTTCTTTTACCCAAACCACTCAACTCAGTCTGACACCTAACAGCCTCTTGTAGCAAGAAATGATTATTAGTATCAAAATGACAGTCCTGAGAGACTGGAGCTGCTATCTCTGAGATGGCCATAATCTAACTTTACAGAACAAACAGCACCACTAGACTGGGACTGGAGCCACCTCACTGCATTCTGAAGACATGGAGGAACCAAAAGAACAGCTTTACTGTCTTAGTCAGGAAACATGCCAGTAAGACAATGGTTGGAGTGCACTTGGCAGGCTTTAGGGAAGCGCCAGCTGAATCCAATATGTTCATTACACAATGCAGGCTAAGTCTGAGCGAGTGGAAACTCAGCTGAAGCAAATATAGTTGTAAAAGCCAAGCCAAGTGCCGTCGAGTCATAGTTGTAAAGCAGTAATAAAAAACAGTCAGGAAATGGAGCAAATGTGGTTAGAAAGCAGTAATAACAATCAATCCAGAAGCCTGAAGCTTTTATAGGGTCTGTAAACCCTGGTGGTGTGGTAGTTAAGTGCGACAGCTGCTAACTATGAAAGTCAGCAGTTCAAATCCGCCATGTTCTCTTTGGAAACTGGATGGGCAGTTCTACTCTGTCCTACACAGTTGCTATGAGTCAGAATCGAATCAACAGTAATGAGTTTCGTTTGATTTTTGGTGGACCAAGTGGAGCCTGGTGGTGTAGTTAAGAGTTCGGCAGCTAACTAAATGTCAGCAGTTGGAATCCACTAGCTGTTCCTTGGAAACTCTATGAGGCAGTTCTACTCTGCCCTACAGGATCGCTATGAGTCGGAATTGACTTAACAGCAACAAGTTTGATTGGTTTGGTGAACCAAATAAAGACTATAGCCTAGGGCAGTGGTTCTGCAAGTGTGGTCCCCATACTAGCAGCATCTGAGTATTTGTTGGAAATTGAAATTTTCAGAACTCATTCCAGTCTACTGAGTCAGAAACTCTGACAATATGGCCCAGAAAACTGTTTTAGCAAGCCCACGAGGTGATTTTGATGCATGTTAAAATTTGAGAATCACTAACATGAGATAATGGCTAGTAAGAGGCATTTATTAAACAAAGGGGAAGAAGTATTGAGTCAGAATCAACTTGACACCACTTGGTTTGGGTTTGAGTTTATGGATAGCCGAGAGAAGAAACAAAAATGTTTAAATAGCTGTTCTCTAAGCATATTCCCTAGAGCTATGGTTTTCAAAAGCCAGGTCATGAAATATTTAGTACTTTCCTGAGCGATGCAAACAGTTTGCTCTCAGCTAACCTAAAGGTTGGAAACCCTGGTGGCATAGTGGTTAAGTGCTATGGCTGCTAACCAGAAGGTTGGCAGTCCAAATCTGCCAGGTGCTCCTTGGAAACTCTATGAGGCAATTCTACTTTGTCTATAGTGTCACTATGAGTCGGACTTGACTAGACAGCCATGGGTTTGTTGTTGTTTTTTAACCTAAAACTTGTCAGTTTGAACCCACCAGTGGTGAGGTAGAAGAAAGGCCTGGTGATCTGCTTCCATTAAGACTACAGCCCAGAAAACCCTATGGAGCTGTTCTAGTCTTTATCACTAGGGTTGTCATGAGTTGGAATTGATTTGATGGCAAGGGGTTTGGTTTTCAGTTTTATTACACTTAGTGAGGTGAGCGTGTTTCTCCTCAAGCATTTTATTCACTGTCACCTGTTTTTTGTGTGTATTTGGGGGGGTATAGATTGGGATGTACAAATTATTACCTAGCAAAAAGTTGCCAAAATCACCTATGGCAGTGGTTCTTAAACTTTAATGTACATAAGAAGTACCTGGGTGTGTTGAAAACAAATTCTCAGGCCCCAAACAGATTTTGGTACACTAGACCCAAGGTAGAACCAGATTCTGCATTTTAACTTACTCTCCAGATGATTCTGATTCATGTGTTCAACAAGTCCACTTTGAACATGTTTCTAAGGTAGAGACTGTAACTAATATTAATGAGAAAATTTTAATAGTCAAATTAAATATATTTTGAGCCCAAATTACATGCTAGGGCAAAGAGTGTGTCGTTTACAAAGTTGGACATAAATCCTTCCCTCAAAGTACATTAAAAATTTTAAGAAGCAGTTTTCATTGTTGGGCCAGCCTGATTTGGAAAGTCTGCCAAAGAGGCAAAGGGTTAAATATCCCTGAGGGTTTTCTTTACCACTTATGTTCTAGTTGATAACACAAAATATATATTGGGGTGATCAGGGTCTCTGCTAGCCTATATAGCGCTTTTGTGGCAAGTAGCAAAAGGTGCCTGTGATAGTTAAAATTGTGTGTCAACTTGGCTGGACCATGATTCTCAGTGTTTTGGCAGTTGTGATCACCCACATAATGGAATTTGCTGAGGGGTACCAGTGTGGGCAGGGCCTGTGGTAACTTACCACCCCCTCAGCCTTTATCTCTCTACTTTCTGCCACCTCTTTCCTTCCTAGGCACCTCTCCTAGGTTTTTGATTTGTGGATCCAGCAGCTGCCATTCTTGTCTTCTGAACTCCAGTTCTTCGGACTAGAGCTAGCAGCTTACCTGTTGATATTGGGATTCGTGGATCTTCACAGCCCATGAATTAAGAGTCCTGCTTCCCAACCTACTGATCTTTGGTTCACCATCCCCTGAAGCTATGTGAATTCAGGGAAACCTTGTGATCTTCCCTGCCATTTTGAAATTTCTTGAACTTCACAGCCTATGACCAGAAGCCCTGCTTTCTGACCTGCCCACCTTGAGTTCACCAACTTCTGTGACTGTGTGGATTCGAAGAGACCTCTATCCTGTGCTGGGACTTGGGACGTTTCAGCCTCTGCAATCATGTGAGCTGTTTACTTGATATATATCTCTCTATGTATGTATGTGTTTTAGTCAGCTGGCACTACTTTAACAGAAATGCCACAAAGTGGATGGCTTTAACAAGGAAAGGTTTATTCTTACACAGTCCAGTAGGCTGTGAGTCTGAAATCAGAGTGTGTGCTCCAGGGAAAAGGCTTTCCAACTTTGTTGGCTCTGGAGGAAAGTCTTTGTGTTGTATCAGTCTTTATTCAGGGAGCATCTCAGCACAAGAACCTCAGGTCTGAAGGACACACTCTCCTCCCCGTGCTGCTTTCTAGGTGGTGTGAGAGTCCCAATTCTCTGCTTGCTTCCCTTTCCTTTTATCCCTTGTAGGATAAAAGGATGAAAGGTGGTACAAGTCAGCTCCAGGGAAACTCCCTTTACAGTGGAACAGGGAGGTGACCTTAGGAAGGCATTTACAGTCCTACCCTAATCTTCTTTAACATACAGCGTAGGAAAATCACAAAACAGAGGACAATCATAAACTACTGGGAATCATGACCCAGCCAAATGGCTACACACATGTTTGGAGGGACACAGTTCAATCAATGACAGTATACTTATATGCTTTACTGGTTTTGCTTCTCTAGAGAACCCAGTGTAAGATGGTGCCCATTCTAGGAAAATTAATTAGGGAAAAATTACCACACCTAATGAGTAGGCCACCTAGAAAAAGATGCCCCTTCCTGCACACTGATGTAGCCTCAGGCTAGTGCCGTGGCTTTGTGTGGTACATTGCCAAAAAAAAAAAAAGGCCAGAAAGTATTATCCACAGTCTTTGGTATTGCCCCCCTGCAGTGATTCTGGACTGGCCTTATGACTTTTTGGGCTAATGGGACGTTAATAAACATGATGTAAAGCATTAGGTTTTTCCCTCTTGCTGCTGTCAGTCACTGTTGTTAGCATGCAGACAAGCCCAGGCTAACCAGATGAATGACGAGAGTCTATATGAAAGGCCCTTGTTATTCCAGCCACCCCAGCTGAGCCTATAACAAACCAGATAGCTAAAGCTTGCCAGCTGGTTATGAGGTCTGACAATTAAGTTCATGAACTCATCCTAGAGAAAGTGCTACATACCTCATTGCTGATGGTCACTACAGTCACCGTCAAAGTACTCCCCTTGGGAAGCTATGCACTACCACCAGTGCCTAGTCCACCCTTCAAAGCAATTTTGGAAATCTTTTCCTGGATTGGCCATCGAAGCTGTCGTTGTATTATACTTGAAGTCCTGAATGTCATCAAAAAGTCTTCCTTTCAATATTTCCTTTATCTTTGGGTAAAGAAAAAAGTCATTAGGGGCCAGATCACATGAGCAGGGAGGGTGTCCCAATACAGTTATTTTTTTACTGGCTAAAAACTCCCTCACAGACAGTGCTGTGTAAACTGGTGCATTGTTGTGATGCATGAACCATGAGTTGTTGGCAAAAAGTTCAGGTCGTTTTCATCTAACTTTTTCATGCAGCCTTTTCAGAACTTTCAAATAGTAAACTTGGTTAACTGTTTGTCCAGTTGGTACAAATTCATAATGAACAGTCCCTCTGATATCAAGAAAAGTTAGACACATCATTTTGACTCTTGATTTGGAATGATGGAACTTTTTTGGTCGTGGGGAATTGGCTGACTTTGTGCAATTTGACACTTTGTTTCAGGGTTGTAATGGTACACCTGTGTTTCACCACCAGTGATAACACAGCCCCAAACCTCATCTTGCCTCTCCAAAAAGTCTTGGCAAAGTTTGACACTCCTTTGCTTTTGTTCATCAGTGAGCACCTTTGGGATCGTTTTTGCACACACCTTTCTCATTCCAGGATTTCCAGTTAAGATTTTCCTGTTTCTCTACTGATATTTACTTGATCTACTATGTTTTTCACAGTCAGCTGACAATTTTGGGGTACAACTCAATGAATTTTTGCAATGTTTTCATCAGTTCTGCTCTTTAATGAACACCCTGACCTCCCTTCATCAGTGACAATTTATCTCCCCCCAAAAATACATTTAGTTCACTTGCACACTGCCGTTTTCTTCATGGCACTATCCCCATAAATTTGGGCTAAGATGTCCCTGATTTCACTTCTACTCTTGTCATTATTTAACAAGAAACTTAATGCTTGTTCATTGCTCTAATTTCAGCTCCAACATTTTGGTGATGGCACTCAAAAACATGCAACAACACTAAAGAATGCTACTTGGCAAGACACTGCCACATGTCAACACGAATACAGCTGCGAGACACTGATATACCAAGGTTATAAAACCTTACTGAGTTGTTCGCACAGTGCTGCCAATGTAAGCTCATGATGGCAAATTCATGAGCTTTTTGCCAGACCTCACATACATGCAAAAGCAAGCTCTGCTGAGATTAGCTCAGCTTAGTCCAGCCCATAAGAACTACCCAGCTGAGCCCAACCCAGATTGTCAACCCATAAAAATCATGAGCAAAATAGTTACTGTTTCAAAGCACCAAGTTGTGGGGTCCCTGGGTACTTAGTGAAGATTAAGAGGAAACTAAATTTTACCTGAATCAAGCCACGGTCTTTTCAGTTTCCTGATATGCGTATGAAAGCTGGACAATAAAAAAAAAAGAAGAGAGAACAAGAACTGACATATTAGAATTTCATTGTTGATGAAAAATATTGATCACACAGTAGACTGCCAGAAAAATAAATTATTCTTAGAAGAAATAAAACTTCAATGCTCCTTAGAAGCAAAGATGGCTAGATTTCATCTTTCTTACTTTGGACACATCATCAGGGAAGACCAATCACTATAAAAGGAGCACTGTTTGTTAAACTTGGATCAGCAAAAACAAGAGAAGCCATCACTAAGATAGCTAGACATAATAGTCACAATGGATTCGTACATACCAAAAATCATGAAGATGCCACAGGACTAGTTAGCATTACTGTCTGTTACATCTAAGGTCACCATAAATGACAGCCAACTTAATGACAACTAACAACAACAAAGAACTTAGTAATATCTGGTTGGAGTTCAGGCCCCACACAAGTCCCCCTAGCCTAGCACCCTGTGCAGGACAAAGCTGCACCATTGTGCAAGGCAACCCTGGGTGCTATGTATCTCAACCCAGACTAAGCTGCCTAGGTTGAAGCATAACCAATGGTAAGTTTCTGCCAGGCAAAGTGGTTGGATTTTGATTATCTGGCCATACTCAGAGAACTGAAATGACTAGACTTGACTCTGGTGAGTTGGGAAACTGGGTAGTCTAATGATAAGCTCAGACTCAGCCAGTAGAGGATGGATTGCACAGAATAACAAAACTTCCAGACTGACTGTTGCAGTCAAGTTAGTCATTGTACACACATGACGTCTTAGACCTAAGGATTGCTTTGAGCCATTTTTATTAAGCAAATCATGCATACTGAGACAGCCAGACAGGCTCCAGTGTCTGTTTCTCCCGACTGTCCACTTCACATCATACAATCAGTGGCGAAGGAAAGAAACTGGAATCTCTCTTCCACATTTTCAATTGGGAAAGTTTTCTTTTAAAATCTGAACCAGTTTCCTTTTCATGTTGCCAACAAATAATTGCATTGATCACACAAAAGGAAATGAAGCCTGAGACAAGCCAGTTATCATATCTAAAGGAGGAGTCCACAACTGCTGAATGAAAGATGAACTGGGTGAGTAGAAGGCTGGGTGCACAGGTGCCCACAGCACAAGGGCAGCTCCTTATAGCCCTATTGGGGGAAGAGAGGACAGCTGGAGTAATTGCTGGCTGACAGCAATCAGCAATGCCAGTGTTCTTAACCACGCTCCATGGATAGGCCAAGTTGGATGCAAAATCACTGGAACTGAGCACAATTCACATGAATGAACATATATGTCTTGATCTGTGGAAAGGTGTTAACAGCTTTCGACAGATTCCTAAAAGGATCCTGGTACTCACCAGCTCCTCCCAAAACTAAAGGCCATGTAATAGGATCTTAATTTGCAAGCATGTCATTTATAAGAGGCTGACCTGGTTTACTTTTTGAACCAGACCTTGACTATCCTTTACAATACGTACCTTGTACTCCATAAAGCAGTAAGGTCAACTTTTTTCTTTGCATTAGCTTTACAGTAAAATTACATAATGTGTTCACATGGCAAAGAAAACAAAATCTTCCAACTATTCCTTTGGAAACTCTTGGCAAAAAAAAAAAGTCAAGCTAGGAGGGATAGTTCTCTTCCCTGATATCCTCTCCAATTTCTCTACATCTTCCTTTTTCATTTCTTGTGTGGTCTTTTCACCTCTTGGAATTTTTTTTTTTTTCCTGATTCTAAAATACGCCTGATGCTTTCCATTTCCTCATGCACCAAGGGAATCTCTACGAAGTTATGAGCATCCTTTGAGATCCCCTAATTGACATTACTTGCTAGATCTCTGCTGTCTTCTTGTATGTGAGCATTTACCTGAACCGAGCTACACAGATACTGTATTTTATGCAAATAATATGCTCTTTATACATTGTTTGCCAACTGTGCACTCTCCCATGAGGTGTTTTCATAAGTACCACTATGACAGTTTTTTACATGTTGCTGTAAAAAATTAGCATAGTGTACCTGTAGAATATTAGGAGAGAGAATTACCCCTCCTAGCCTGACCCTTTTTTCCCCAAGAGTTTCCAAAGGAACATGAGGGAGAGGTAACAGTTGGCAAACAAATGTAGAAAGCGTGTGTTATTCATGTAAAAAAATATAGTGTTAGTCTTCCCTTCAGAATTCCCTAACACACACACCATACACCTAGTGAGAAGGACCTCAAGTTTCAGATGTAATGGTAGAGAATGAATCAGTATGCTTCTTGATCTGAATCTCTGTAAGTTCAAAACTATGTCTGTTTGGTCATTTGACCAGACACCTAGCAACCCTCCATAAAGCATATGTCACAGAGGACTGCCATAGGTTTCTCCATCCAGCTATCCACAATGCTCCTGGAAAGGACCTAGAAGCAAGAGATGATGAAAGTCTTCATTGAATGACCTCCACTATAGACTGGTCAGTCATGGACTCTTAGTTGAGTGAAAGCAGCATTCAGCCAGCAACAAACTTGTTTACAATGCCCCAAAGTGATCTGGGTGCATAGCTTACCTGTTTTAACAGTGGAGGTGGTCTAGCTATCCATTTTGGGGAAACCTTATGTTAGGTGGGGTAGAATGAGCCCACCATTGAGGGGTATGGAGAGCAGAAGAACTTATTTGTTGGTGTCCTATTCATCTAGTGCTTTATAACAGAAATACCACAAGTGGATGGCTTTACCAAAGAGAAGCTTATTATCTCACAGTCCAGGAGGCTACAAGTCCAAATTCAGGGTGCCAGCTCCAGGAAAAGATTTTCTCCTTCTGCTAGCTCTGGAGGAAGGTCCTTGTCATCAATCTTTTCTTGGTGTGGGAGTGTCTCACCACAGGAACCCCAGGTCCCAAAAGATGTGCTGCTTCTGGCACTTCTTTCTTGGTGGTAGAAGGTCCCCAACTCTCTGCTTTTTTCCCTTTCATTTTGTGTCTTATATGATAAAAGGTAGTGCAAGCTGCACCCAGGGAAATTACATTGGTTGGGGTGGGGGGTGACCTTGGTAAGAATGTTATAGTTCCACCGTAATCCTCTTTAACATAATCCAATCTTGCCCCGCTAACCACAGGCAGGGATTAGAATTTACAACATATACAAAAATTACAATCACAAAATGTAGGACAACCACACAATACTGGGAATCGTGGCCCAGCCAAATAGCTACATGTTTGTTATGGGGGTGGGGATGGGGGATGGACATAATTCAATCCATAGCAATTAGCTTCCATTTGGTTCTCTTTTAAAATCAACGTAACGATGTCACTGAAAGTTGGAACATAAGATAAAGAAGAAAAAGGAGCCCCTAACTCCACGGCCCATCTACTGTTCTCACACAACCACCGTTAAGATTTTTCTGTGCTTATTATCTCTACATTATAATCTACTCTGTCTTCGTGTATGTATAAAACCCAGGTGATCTCATTCTGGGTATTTCTACAGTACCTCATGATTCTTCACAGAATCTCAGATTAGCTGGAAACACTTGAGAGCACATCTTCTACACAAATCAAATGAGACTATGGAATAAATTTGACAGGGCTTCCTCACTTACTAGCTGTGAACCATTGCTTTAGTATTCAACAAATGCTGCTATTGGTATTCACAGTAGCCTACCCCAATACTCATCTGTTTATGGCTCTGAATACTGTTTACATCTCCCAAACCAAGAGCACCGAGCCTTTGAGTCACCAGAGCGCTGTAATCACTTTGTGATCCTTAGTTGTCACAGCTAGTTTTTGAATGAGAGTGGAATTCATCTATTATGCTCTCAAAGGAGCCCTGGTGGCACGGTGGTTAAGTGCTTGGCTACTAACCTAAAGGTCAGTGGTTCAAACCCACTAGCTGCTCAGCAAGAGAAAGATGTGGCAGTCAGCTTCTTTATAGAGATTTTTTTAAAAAAAATCTACTGTCACTGAGTCAATTTCAACTCAGAGCACCCCTATAGGACAGAGTAGAAATTCCCTATAGAGTTTTCAAAGAATCCTTGGTTATTAAAGAAATTCAAATCAAGACGACAATGAGATACCATCTCACCCCAACAAGATTGGCCATGATCCAAAAAACACAAAACAACAAATGCTGGAAAGGCTGTGGAGAAAGTGGAACCCTCCTACACTATTGGTGGGGTTGCAAAATGGTCCAGCCTCTTTGGAAAGCAATTTGGCGCTTCCTTAAAAAAATGAATATTGATATACCATTTGACCCAGTAATTCCACTATTTGAAATATATCCTACAGAATCAAGGCCTTTCAGACCAACGGACACATGCACCAGAATGTTTATCGCAGCACAGTCCACGATAGCAAAAAGATGGAATCAACCCAGATGCCCGACAACAGAAGAATGGATAGGTAAACTATGGTACATATACTCAATGGAGCACTACACAATGATAAAGAATAACAATGATTCCAGGAAACATCTCATAACCTGTTTTCAACTGGAAGACATTATGTTGAATGAAAGTAGTCAGCGACAAAAGGACAACTACTGTGTGAGACCTCTACGATAAGACTCTTTGACAGCTGCAAAGGAGTGGAGGGAGGGAGAGAGGGTGAGAAGGTGGGGGGGGGAGGGTTTAGATTAGATAGTTTCTAGAAATCTGGTTGGGAGAGAAATCTGGTTGGTTAGCACACATTAGAAACAAGAACAACATTAAGTGGACTTCAGCATAACTTGAGTACTGCTTCCATCTTAACCCAATATTGCAAGGATAGAGTAGCTAGGGCAGGGGGCAGGGGACCATGCTCTTAGGCGAAATCGAGGCCAATTGGCACAACTAGCATTTTGCTAAGAGGGCTCTCTGCACCCCACATTGGTGAGTGGCATCTGGGGTCTTACAAGCTGCCAAGCTGCCATTCAAGGACACAGCAAATGGTCCCAACTCAGCAGGAACGGATGCTCACCGAGGACCAAAATGACATGGGGTAAAGACAACCCAGAAGATAGAGAGACCCACAAGAGTGGGTGCCTACATCGACTTGGGACCAGAAGAACGGGATGGTGCCCGTCCACCACCAGTGATAGCCACGATGGAGCTCACAGAGATGAGTCTCACTGGCAACACAAGAATAAAAAGGGGTGCATCCTGAGATCACCACTAAGAGACCTCAATTGATGATCCAGTGGTTTCGGGGTTCCCCTGAGAGCATGGCCCCCGGCCCTGATGCTGCCCTTGCCCATAAATCATAACGAAGGTCCACTCTGTGGACAGGAATGGATTGGACTTAGCAATGCAGAGTGACCATATATTGGATGCACTTTATGGTTCTATACATCTATAGAGTGTCGTCCTGCTGACCTCTGGCTGGAGGAAGGAGAGTGGGTGAAGAGGAGTAGAAAGGAGGCTGTTGGGAGGATGAGACATGTATGGAGCAGAGAGGAATAGTGTGCTGTCACCGGACACGGAGAGCAGTGGAAGCTGCATATAGGTGGGCATGTAAATTTATACGGGAATGTACATTTTCACTCACTCATGTTAAATAAAAAAAAAAAAAGTTTTCGAAGAGCATCTGGCAGATTTGAGCTACTGACCTTCTAGTTAGGAGCTTTAGCATGTAACTACTACACTTGGAAACCCTAGTTCTGCTCTGTCCTATAGGATCCATCTGAGTCAGAATCAGCTCGACAGCAATAAGCCTATTATACTCTCAGTCTTATGTTTGCTCAAGATAACACGTCGACTGAAGGTGCCCTTGTGAGCCTACGCTGTACTGCTATGCTTTTCTATCACCATCAATCAGGGCAACACATGTTAATTAAGTGCTTTACTGTTTTTGCACATGATTTATTAGGTCCCTTTTCATTAATGTGTTTGATCAGAAAGAAAAGTAATTAATGGGGGAACAGTAGTGGTAACACATACTTGGCATCAATTATTAAAAATAAAGATTCTTAAGATGAGAACTTGATCACTTGTCCTTAAGCCATCTGGGGGTCTCAGCTGATGGCAAGCCATCTCAACAATTACCACCTCTAATTCTTCCATGCAGGGTTTTTTTTTTTTTTTTTTGAAGAGTGCTAGAGGGAAATATATTTTGATATTTGCAATCAAAATACCAGCAGCTGGCAAGGGAAGACTGGAACTGCACAGTCTTCTTCTTATCCCTTAATCATAGAAAGTCAATAAAACTCTCCAGTCAAAAGCCTACAATTTGTCTCTTAAATATCCCGTAATATGACTTTGTGATACCGGCCTCTCAGTCAATAATGACTGCCCAGTTTTAAAGGGAAGAAACATTCTTCATATTTTTTTAAATAACTTGTTTTTCTATTGGAAGGATTCACACAAGTTGGAAGGCAACTCAGCTCCCGAGGTCATTTTGTGTGTCTCTCCTTTTTCTGGGCAGAGTTGTAAACAAAACCTCCTAGAATTTGTTCTAGCCTTTTCAATAAAAAGCATTCAGTGTGAAGACTTGTTCAGGTACAATGATTATTCCTGCTATTCTGAGGAATCTGTAATGTGAAGGCCATCATCTCCTATCCTCTAGGTATTTAAGATGCCACGGATTTTCAATATCTTAAAACCAATGAGTTTTAATTCTTAGAATCAATTTAAAGACACTTAGGCAGTCACCCTAGACTACCTTTGGAACAAAGTAGGGCATAAATATACAAATAGATTGGATGCCTCTGTCACGGAATATTCAGGTATAATGAGAGTTTAGCTTTAGAATATTATAAAAAGAATAATGCATCTGAATATAACAGTGAAGTCAAATTTTCTACCTTGCAATTTATTGTGATCTTTCTTTTTTAACCTTTGATTTTGAAGATATTTTTATGTTTCAGTATTCCATCTTGCACTGTAAAAAATACTTATGTGTTAAGATCCTTGTCTAGAAAAAAATAGCCAAATTTGCAAGGGGCATGGCCATATAGAAACCAGAACATAGTATCTACTAAATGGGAGAAAAAAAATCCTGACTGAAGGATGAAAAAATTAAAGTAGGAAATACTTTGCTATTTGGAAAGTTCTCCATGAAAATGTTAATAATTATGATTCTTTTAATAATGGGAATATTTTTGTACTCTTCTCTCTTCTGCAAATCAAATTCTATAATAAAAGTGTATTTACTCTGAAATTTAATCAAAAGGTTTTTGTAAGAAAGATTTTATTGAGTTAAGCAGTAACAAGTTAAAAAGCAGTCTCTTTTTTTAAACTTTTTTGTGTCAGTTAATTTCTAGATATCTTCTTTTTATTATTATTTTTTTATTTATTTAATATGACTGAGTGAAAATGTACATTCCCGTGTAAATTTACATGCCCACCTATATGCAGCTTCCACTGCTCTCCCTACTCGGTGACAGCACACTGTTCCTTTTGGCAGGAGGGTGACATGGTGTTAAAACTGGGAGTAACCTTAGAAACAAAGTCCCTGAATGGTGCATACAGTTTGTGATCAGCTGCTAACCTACAAGTTGGTAGTTAGAATTCACCTGGCCAGTGCCTCAGAAGAAAGGCTTGATGAGATGCTTCCATAGAGGTTACAACTAAGAAAGCCCCACATGGTTGCCATGAACCAGAATCAACTTTAAGGCAGCAAGTTTGAGTCTTCTTTGGGTAGCTTTGAAAAGCATCTACATTTCTCACAGTCTATTCCACAAAACACTAATCCTGTGAGATGGTCATTGAAACAGGATTCTACAATCAAATAAGTTTGGTAAATGCTGCTTTCTGTATCACCTGAGGCTCCACTTGAAGGATCCAAGAAGCTCGCCAATAGTGAAACTTGGTTATGTATATTTAACCCTGTATTTGCCTATTTCTTTGACCAATGACAGCATTTTCCAACATAAATTTAACAGACTGTCACATTTTAGGAAATGCTAACCCAGATGACCCCCGTGTCTGTCAGTTTGACTTGTTGTAGTGGACTGCATGTTGCTGTGATGCTGGAAGCTGTGCTACTGGTATTCAGATACCAGCAGGGTCACCCATGGTGGACAGATTTCAATTGAGCTTCCAGACTAAGACAGACTGGGAAGACGGAGCCAGCAGTCTACTTCTGAAAAGAATTAGTCAGAGAAAAGCTTATGAATAGCAGTGGAACAATGTTTGATATAGTGCCAGAAAATGAGCCCCCATATTGGAAGGCACTCAAAAGACCACTGGGGAAGAGCTGCCTCCTCAAAGCATAAAAATATCCTCAGAATGAAAGGTTAAAAAAGAAAAGAAAGGTAGAAATAAATTGCAAGGTAAACAAGTTGGCTTCACTGCTTTGAGGAGGATGAAGCCAAGCTTTCAAGAACCTTCGTTTACCCATGTGGTACTACAAAAGGTGAAGAGAAACAAGTGCAAACATCCATTAATAATTAGAACATGGAATGTACAAAGCATGAGTCTAGGAAAATTGGAAATCATCAAAAATGAAATGGAAAGTATAAACATTGATATACTAGGCTTTAATGAGCTGAAATGGACCAGTATTGGCTGTTCTGAATCAGACAATCATATGGTCAACTATGCTGGGAATGACAGCTTGAAGACAAATGGCATTGCATTCATCATCAAAAAGAACATTTCAAGATCTGTCCTGAAACATGATGCTGTCAGTGATAGGATAATATCCATATATCTAAATGGAAGACCAGTTCGTATGACTATTATTCAAATTTATGCACCAACCACTAAGGCCAAAGATGAAGAAGCTGAAGACTTTCACCAGCTTCTGGAGTCCAAAATTGATTGAACATGCAGTCAGGACACATTGATGATTACTGGTGATAAATCACTACCGCTGAGTCAATTCTGACACATAGTAACTCTATAGACAGGGTAGAACTGCCTCATAGAGTTTCCAAGGAGCACCTGGTAGATCTGAACTGCCAACCTTTTAGTTAGCAGCCATAGCACTTAACCGCTACACCACCAGGGTTTCCGATTACCGATGATAGGAACGCAAACGCTGGAAATCAGGATCAGTAGTGAGAAACCCTGGTGGTGTAGTGGGTTAAGTGCTACATCTGCTAACCAAACGGTTGGCAGTTTAAATCCACCTGGCGCTCTGTGGAAACTCTATGGGGCAGTTCTACTCTGGCCTCTAGGGTCACCATGAGTCAGACCCAACTCGACTGCACTGCGTTGGGGTTTTTTTTAGTTGGAAAATATAGACTCGGTGGTACAAACAACACCGGAGGTCACATGATAGAGTTTCGCAACACCAACGACTTCTTCATTGCAAATACATTTTTTAACCAATGTAAACAGTGATTACATACATGAACTCCACTAAATGGAATACACAGGAATCAACTCAACTACATCTGCAAAAGGAAATGATGCAAAAGTCCAATATAATGAGTCAGAACAAGGCCAGGGGCCAACTGTGGCACAGACCATCAATTGCTAATCTGCAAGTTCAAATTGAAACTGAATAAAATTAGAACAAGTCCACAAGAGCCAAAATATGACCTTGAGTATATCCCACCTGAGTTTAGAAACCATCTCAAGAAGAGATTCAATGTATTGGCTGAACATCAGACAAGTTGTGGAATATCATACATGAAGAAATTAAGAGATCACTAAAAAGACAGGAAAGAAAGAACATATTTAGATGTCAGAAGAGACCTGAAATTTGCTCTTGAACATCAAGTAGCTGACACAGAATAAAGAAATGATCAAGTAAAAGAATTGAACAGATTTCAAAGGGTAGTTCAAGAAGACAAAGTGTTACAACAGCATGTACAAAGAACTGGAGATCAAAAACCAAAAAGGAAGAACACTCTCTGCATTTCTCAAATGGAAAGAACTGAAGAAAAAAAAATCAAGCCTTGAGTTTCAATAGTGAAGAATTCTACAGAGAAAATATTAAAAGAAGAAGAAAGCATCAAAAGAAGAAGGAAGAAATACACAGAGTCACTATACCAAAAAGAATTGGTCAATGTCCAGTCATTTTAAGAGGTAGCATATGATCAGGAATAGATGCTACTGAAGAAAGAAGTCAAACCTACATTAAAGTCATTGGTGGAAAACAAGGCTCCAAGAACTGAAGAAATATCAATGGAAACATTTCAATAAACCAACACAGTGCTGGAAGTGGTCACTTGTCTATGCCAAGAAAGTTGGAAGTCAGCTACCTGGCTCAACCAACTAGAAGAGATGTATATTTATGCCTATTCCCAAGAAAGGTGATACAACAGAATGTGGAAATTATTGAGCAACATCATTAATATCACACGCAAGTAAAATTTTGCTGAAGATCATTCAAGGGCAGCTACATCAGCATACTCACAGGTAGCAGCCAGAAATTCAGGCCAGATTCAGAAGAGGACGTGGAGCCAGGGATATCACTGCTGATGTCAGATGGATCTTGGTTGAAAGTACAGAATACCAGAGAGATGTTTACTTGTGTTTTAAAGGCATTTGACTAGTGGATCATAACAAATTATCGATAGCATTGCAGAGAATGGGAATTTCAGAAACCTTAGTCGTGCTCATGAGGAATCTGTACTTGGATCAGGATGCATTCATGTGAGCAGATCAAGGGGATACTGCGTGGTTTAAAGTCAGGAAAGGCATGCATCAGGGTTGTATCATTTCACCATACCTATTCAATCTGTATGTTGAACAAATAATCTAATAAACTGTACTATATGAAGAATAATAGGGCATCAGGATTGGAAGAAGATTCATTAACAACCTATTTTATGCAAATGAAGTTACATTAACAACCTATGGTATGCCTGCTGAAAGTGAAGAGGACTTGAAACAATCACTGATGAAGGTCAATGACCACAGCCTTCAGTATGAATTATACCTTTACATCAAGAAAACAAAAATCCTCTCAACTGGACCACTAAGCAACATTATGATAAGTGGATACAGGATTGAGATTGTCAAGGATCTCATTTTACTGAGATGCACAATCAATGCCCGTGGAAGCAGCAGTCAAGAAATCAAAAAACACATTGCATTGGGAAAATCTGCTGCGAAAGATCTCTTTAAAGTGTTGAACAACAAAGATGTCACCTTGAAGACTAAAGTGTGCCTGATCTAAGCTATTTTTAATCACATCATATGCATGCAAAATCTGGATAATAAATAAAGAAGACAGGAGAAGAATTGGGGTGTTGGAGAAGAATATTGAATATACTGTGGACTGCCAAAAGAACCAACAGATCTGTCTTGGAAGAAGTACAACGAGAAGGATCCTTGAAAGCAAAGATGGCAAGACTACGTGTTACATATTTGGACATGTTGTCAGGAGGGATCAGCCCCTGGAGAAGGACATCGTGCTTGGTAAAGTAGAGGGTCAGCAAACAAGAGAAAGATGCTCAATGAGGTGGACTGACACAGTGGCTGCAACAATGGACTCAAGCATAAAAACGATTGTGGTCTTGGCACGGGACCAGGCAGTGTTTCGTTCTGTTGTTCATCGAGTCACTATCAGTCAAAACTGACTCAATGGCACCTAACAAACATCTAGGTTAATTCTCACAAGGAGTAAACTTACTCAAAAAACTATTGCCCAGGTTTCACCAACTACGTCGTTAATAGTTGTGCTGGCATTGGAATTCAGAAGTTGCCACTCCCTGGTGCTTGTTTTATTATACCTGAGTATGTCGGATCCGACTCAATGGCACTTGGCTTGGCTTTATTCAACATTTTCAGTCAAGGATGAAGAAGCTCCAGTTTCCCCTTCACTTCCATCCAGAAATCCATTCCTCACCTCAAGAAACAGAGAAGAAAGAGTTTTTCTGACCCCTCCTTCCAGAATCCAGTCAACTTAACCCTGTGAAGTAGCCTCATGCCTCAGAAAGTTTTGATGATTCTAAACAGGCTTGAATTGTTTTTCTACTGACCCACATAAGATGGAGAATTCTTCCTCACCATTTGCTATTCCCAATTACTGCTTATTTGAGATGCTTCCTTTCTTCCCAATAACCTTGAGGTAAAGGATTTTTTTTCCCCTTTAGACACTAATGCCTCTTGAAGGCCATTTATATCACACTTCAGGAGTTTTTCCTCATTACCTGAGGAATTGTGAAAGGTGAAAATTTCTCCATCCAAGAGCTGAAATAGAATACATCTCCTGAACATTCACCGCTTATCTCTATGAGTTCTATTTTCATATTGTACATAGTTGAAGTCATCAAGCCATGCAGGCCCTCTTACCCCCACACCTCTGATTTGGTGCATTTTGCCCGGCAGTAGTAAATTATTTGTTGTTAATTTATTAAACCAAATGAATATTTTCTGAAAATCCAGACCTTCTTATTTCTCCTCCATTGCCTGGCTACTTTGTATTTCTCCTCTACTTTTTCATGTTCTAAGACATTTAAAGACTAGTTAGCATCTCTGTGTGCCAACATAGCAAACTACTCATACTGCCGTCCCTGATCTAGCAGTTTGGAGATCACCTGGGAGCTGGCTAGAAATGGAGACTCTCAGGGCCCTCCCCAGGCCTCTTGAATCAGACTATGAATTTTAACACGATCCCTAAGGGGATTTGTGTGCACAGTGAAGTTATGGAAGCATTGATCTAGGGTATGTTACAAAGCAAGGATTTAATTTGTGAGGCAGCCGCTAGAATGAATTACATTTATTTACCAACCTCTTCTGAACTCAAGCCTCCTTTTTTTTTGTTCTGAAATATCCGCCAAAGCTAATACTTTGTGTGTGTGACCTTTTAATTTTGTGAAATAGAAACAAACCAGGAGACTTTCTGAAACATTTGAAAGGGAACATCAAAATATAACCCACGTGACTAATTCTGTCAATTTGCCTTTGGTAGAAAGTAAGTTAACAGGCAACCTTGTTTCTCTCTAGTATCTCACAACTAAAACTGGGCAGCACCATTCAGCATCACCCTGAACTGTATAGGGATGTGGGTGGAAAAAAATGCAGCCCTCTTGTCTCCTTGTATGGAATAATCCTGAGAGAAGTATTAGCATGCACAGCAGACAGGTAATCAGTCCCTGGCTTTTGTCTAGCTGGGCATTTTCACCCTATGATTTCCCTGCAGCTATCTTCTTGGGATTAATGGGGAACAGAGAATCAAGGCTTTAGCACTTCCTTAAGTTAAAAAAAAGAAAAAAAAGGAGACATGTGGTTTTCCTTAGGATACTAAGAGGTGATATGCATGACTGTGTACTAATCTTATTTGATAAGTTCACCATTGATTTCTCTTCCTATGCATTTTGAAGTGCTGTATCTTAGCAGTGGCTTTCTCCAAGGAGCTTTACACAAGTAGGCATTACACCTGAAAAAACCCCTGTGAGGTAAGGGAATCAATATTTATTATGCTCAGTCTTAGAGCAGATGGAAACAATGCATAGACTTAAACACGATGAGGCGAATTTCAGACCGCCAGCTCTTCGCCTATGCTGTGGCATACCTAGACTCCATTTTTAGAATTAAGGAACACCAACTTCTTAGTTTCATTAGGTTTACTATTAAGTAGTCTTAATCATCCTCAACAGTTTATAATGGGGAGATAGAGGGACATCAGAAATCCATGAAGATGCACAGCCCCCCAAAAAGAAAACCCACTGTTGTCACATTGGTTCCAACTCCTAGGGACCTTAGAGGGCAGAGAAGAATTGCCATATAGGGTTTCCAAGGCTGCAGTATTTACAGAAGCAAAGTGTCCCACCTTTTCTCCTAGAGGAGCTGGTGGTGTTCAAATTGCCTACCAACCTTTCAGTTAGTAACCCAGCGCTTAACCCCTGGGTCACCAGTAATCCATTGAAGTTGTATTCTGTCGATGTTGTTGTTGGTAGGTGCTGTCAAGTCAGTTCTGACTCAAAGCAGCACTATGTACAACAGAATGAAACACTGCCTAGTCATGTACCGTCCTCACAATTGTTGTTATGATTGAGCTCATTGTTGCAGCCACTGTGTCAGTCCATCTTGTTGAGGGACTTCTTCTTTTTAACTGATCCTCTACTTTATCAAGTATGATGTCCTTCTCCTGTGACTGGTCACTCCTGATAACATGTTGAAAATGTGAAAATTCCAAGGATAATGAATAACTAAGTTTCCAAGCTGTTGGTTTGATGCATGCTAATGGCCCTGTTATTTGGCTATTAATTATTGTATTGCTAGTTAATTCTTCACTGTCTCACGTGTGGTCAGTGGACATCTACACATGCTCAAGTCTGTCTAGTGTAAGCTCTCTGGACTTACCTCCTGAGAGGTTATGCCTTAGTTCACTGAAGATTATAATCCAGCACTCAAAACAGGCAAATTTGAGGCAGAAATTAAGTACACATTGCCTAATATAGAACACAAATCTAGATTACAAAGTCTGGAATAAATACTAAGCATTGCCATACTTCTTAATGGCAAATACTTTGGCCTATTTATGTTAGAAAGCCGTGGATTATTGAAGGTGTCCAGGGGTCTGCTAGGACTAGACAAAATTGTGACAAAGTATAGCAGAGAATGTGATATCCCTTTTATAGAGTGAATTTGTACTTTATCTGGTACTTTTGAAGTCTTAATCTAAGGAAATGACTAATTGGATGGATTCCTAGTTATTGTGACCAAGAAGTAACACAGAATTTGGGCAAGAAAGCTTTTGGTTCCCTTTAATGCTCATCATTTAGGCAACTGCCAGTGCTGATTGTGCTCAGAGTAAGCTTTCCTGGAAGTAGATGACACTTAGAAAACCAAGATGCAATTTTCTCCACACCTGGGACAGGATATTAGTCTCCCTAAATCCAGATATTTGTCTGATACAAGAGCTGGTAGAAAACAAATAAGTAGTTTCAAATTATCTTTTTCCCAAGGCATTAAAAAACATGAAGTACACATATATGCTGTGGGGTTTACAATTAACTTTATACAAATGCTCCGTTTCTTCCAATAACCTGGAGGTAAGAATTTTTTACCCCTTTAAATGCTAATGCCTCTTGAAGGCCATTTATGTCACACTTGAGTTTTTTCTCATTACCTGAGGAACCATAAGACAGTGAAATTCTCTGTCCATATGGGAACTGAAGTTGAATACATCTCCAGAATGTTCACTGCATGTCTCCACAAGTTCTATTTTCGTATTGTACATCTTTGAAGTGATTAGTCACATAATATTAGCTTGATCTTGGGTGGAGGTTACTGAAGCTTGAGTTAATCAGTGATTTAGTCGATCATGCCTACATAATGAATATCTAATTAAAGCTCTGGACACTGAATCTCCATGAGCTTCCTGGTTAGTGGTAGCCATCGAAGTTGGGTGGGTGGTGGTGCGTCCTTGGGGACATGGAAGCTTCCAGTTGGGAACATGCCCAAACCTCTTCATTTGCATCTTTTTTGCTATAATGAAACTGTAATCACAAGTACAGTGCTTTTTTGTGTGTGTTCTGTGAGTTGTTTTACTGACCCATTAGACCCAGGGGAGTGGTGAGAGCCAGCAGGCTAGAAGTGAGGGGGCCCCTGGGAAATACCCATGAATGGCATCCTGAGGGTTAGTGAGAAAATCCTGAAGTTGTAGCCAGCCAGTCAGAAGTAAGAGAGGCCTGGAAACCCCCAAGTTTGCAGCTGGCATCTAACATCTTGGACAGCTTTGGAAATCTGGAAGACTGTGTCCTTTCACTTGAGAAATATGACCTAGTTCTGGTGGTTAGGGTCAGAAGAAGTACTACATTTTTCAGTTGATGTCAGAACAAAATTAAATTGATTTACTCATATGCTAGTGGCTTTGAAAATCTGTTGGAACAATTGGAACATTTTCCTAAGAGATAAAGATGAACAAACTTGACCCAAGAAGAGTTAAAAAGATAGGCTAGACCATAAAGAAAACATTTTAAAATTGTCAAAAATTCTCCCTTCTCTCCCAATAAAGTATTATGCCCAGATAGTTCTATGGATTAGGGCTATCATATCTTTAAGGAAAAGACAATAGACAAGGCTAGACAATTAAGTTTGTGAACTCATCCTAGAAAAAGCTTTGAAGGGTAGACTAGGCACTGGTGCATACCTTCCCAAGGGGAATGTTTCCAGAAAACGAGTTCCAAAATTGCTTTGAAGGGTTGATTAGACATTGGAGTCAGTGCACAGCTTCCCAAGGAGAGTACTTCAAAGGTGACCATAGTGATATTCAGCAATGAAGTACATAGTACTTTTTCTAGGATGAGTTTGTGAACTTAATTATCAGACCTCATGTGTTCTATTCAAACTATGCCAAAGTTAAGAAAAATGAGCCCATATTTATTTCTGACAGACTAACCTAACCCTGGCACACAAATCAGGTAACAACAGCCAGCTCCCCCACAGAAAACTATAAACCAATAACATTTGTGAGTATAATACAAATATCAGCAAAATAATATTGAAGTAGATTTAAAAAAAAAATACACTAAGACTACTCTGACAGGGATTATATAAGAGGTTTCCAGACACAGCAGGAGAAAAATGTAGAACAAAGACTAGGGCCCCTAGACACCCTACTAACTCAGAATCAATTTGTGTATAGTTTTTTTACATTTTATTTATTTATTATGATTGAGTGAAAGTATACAATCCAGTTTAAATTCACATGCCCACCTATGTGCAGCTCCTACTGCTTTTCTTGCCTGGTGACAGCACACTCCTCCATTCTGTTCTGTACATGTCATATCCTCTTAACAATCTCCTGTCACCTCTTCTGCACACTCTCCACTCCCCTTTAGTAAGAGACCAGTAAGACAGCATCCTATAGATGCCTAGAACCATAAAGTATACACGTGATATGGTCACTCTAATCCATTCCTGTGTGAGGAGTTGATCTTAGTAATGATTTATGAACAGGGGCAGCATCAGGTCTAGGGGCCATGGTTTCAGGGGAACCCCCAGTCCTTCAGACCATCAATTGCCATGTTTTAGTGGAGTCCTCAGGGTATACCCCTTTTTATTCCCATATTGCCATTGGGACTTAACTTTGTGAGCTCCATCATAGCTGTCACTGGAGGTGGTGTGGCACCGTCTGGTTCTTCTGGTCACATGTTGATGTAGTCACCCATTCACGTGAGTCTTTCTGTCTTCTGGATATTCTTTCCCCGTGTCATTTTGGTCCTTGGTGGTCATCTGTTCCTGCTGAGTTGGGACCATTTGGTGTACCTCAGATGACAGCTTGCTAGCTTTTAAGACCCCAGATACCACTCACCAATATGGGGTGGAGAAGACTCTCTTAGCAATAGGCTAGTCATGCCAACTGGCCTCAATGTCCCCTGAGAGCATGGTCCCTGGGCCCCTGCTCCTGCTACTCCTTGCAATATTGGGTTAAGATTGGAAGCGTTTTCAGGTTATGTTGAAGTCCAGTTAAATTGGTCTTCTTCCTAATGTGTGCTGTCACTGATTTCACCCAACCAAATCTCTATCAACTATCTAATCTCTAACCAGCCCACTCCCCACCCCGTCCCTTCCCTTGCAGTCACCAAAGAGTCCTTTCTTCTGTACATGAGTCTGTTTTTAAGTCCTTATAATAAGAGGGTTTCATACAATATTTGTCCTTGTGCTCAACTTATATATAAATTTTTGAATGGGAAATTAATTTGCACTGTAGACTTTCACCTAAAACACAATGATTTTTTGTTTTTTTTTAAAAAGAGCAGGTTAATGGGTTTCTTTCTAGAGGGGAGAGGAGAGGATGGAGAGGAGGGAGCGGTGTCCACTAGGAGGATACTAGAAGAGTGAAAAGGAGGAGTATGCCATCGTGGAGTGGGGAGAGCAGATGGAGATGTAGAGAGGCAGGTATGCAAAACTGACTTGGACTGTATACTTTCACTTAATCATAATAAAAAATTAAAAAAGGAGAGCAGGTTAAAATCAGAAGAGAGCGTACACTGAGGGAACGTAAATGGCATGTGACGATCACCAAGAAACTGAGGAAAACTAGGGCAACAGAAGCTGAAAGAAACAAGTATCTTGCCCCAGAGCTCAGAGAAACCCTTTCCCTAGAGCTGGTGCCCTGAATTCAGACTTCCAGCCACTTGAACTGTGAGAAAATAAATTTCTGTTTTTTAAAGCCAATAATAATAATACACTATAAGCAAGAAACACAGGATGATTCAACATCAGAAAACAACTTACACATTTGAAGAAAAAACCAGGTCATCATCTCAACAGATGCATGTGCCAAAATGAAACACAAATCCATGATAAAATTTTTTGGCAGCAATGGACAGAAAGTCTATGTTGTAACGTGAGCTGGCATATTTATCAGGGACCAAGAATGAACATCTGACTGAATAGTAATACAGTGACATTTGCATTAGAATGATCCCTGCCATCACTGTTGTTTTGAAACCTTTGCCTGGGCAATAAGAAATACTCATTGAATTATCAAAATCATTGTTCAAAACAAATGTAATTTTTAGTCAAGTAAGTGGATTATTTCACCTTAGCTAACCCAATTTTGTCCTCAAAACAAATTTGCCAGATAATTTCATCAATTACCACATTGATAACTAGCTAAGGAGAAATTCTCTTTTACCTTTTATAGGGACATAATATCATTGTCCCATGTGTTTTTCCAGCTGCTACTCTGAAATCATGCTGACACTCTAGTTCTGTCTTGTCCTGCCGTGCGGATTATGATTATCTTCCATGTGTCAAATAGATCAAACAGAAGAGAGTTGAAAGGCCTGACTTCATCCTCTCCTATTGCTTTCTACCTTCCACAGTTTCAAAAATAGCAATATCCCTGATTTTACAGAGTGAGTTTTGTGTCTTATACTCACCACTGTACTATTGCTATACCTAGTGACTCTGATTGAAAAGCAAACCTACTAGCACCACTTCAACAGAAGACTGGTTTGGCAAATCATTGTTCACTCTGAGCAGAAGAAATAAAGATATATTCTTAGCTGTAACAAATTAACAGAAGCACAAATACCTTAAGCCCTACATTTCCTAGGTAATGTCTATGGTGTTCTAATAAGAAACATATTAATTATGAATGGTGAAAGAGTTATTTTGAAGATTTCTATTTTCTTTGGGAAAAACAATGCTCTGGGCATTGATGGAATACCAATTGAGATGTTTCAGCAAAGAAATGCAGTGCTGAAAGGGCTCCCTCATCTATGCCAAGAAATTTGGAAGACAGCTACCTGGCTAGCCAACTGGAAGAGATCCATATTTACTCCTATTCCCAAGACAAGTGATCCAACCAAATGTGGAAATTATGATGATCATCAAATTCAAGTAACATTTTCTGAAGATCTTTCAAAAGTGATTGCAGCAGTACATCAACAGGGAAGTGTCAGAAAGGATGTGAAACCAAGAATATCACTGCAGATGTAAAATAGATCCTGGATGAAAGCAGAGAATACTAGAAAGATATTTACCTGTGTTTTATCTATGATGCAAAAATATTCAACTGTGTGTATCACAACAAATCATGGATAGCGTTGTAAAGATTGGGAATTCTTGGTCTTGTCTAATTGCTCTGGCTAGAACTTCTAGTACAATGTTGAATAGAAAAGGTGAGAGTTGGCATTCTTGCCTAGTTCCTGTTCTCAAGGGACAGTCTTTCAGTCTCTCTCCTTTCAGGATGACGTGGGCAATTGGCTTTGTATAAATGGTCCTTATTGCATCGAGGAATTTTCTGTCTATGCCTATTTTGCTAAGAGTTTTTAGCATGAATGGGTGTTGGACTTTATCAAATGCCTTTTCTGCATCAATGGACAAAATCAGGTGATTCTTGTCTTTTGTGCTATTTATGTGGTTAATCACATTAATTGTTTTTCTGATGTTGACCCAGCCTTGCATCCCTGGTACGAATCCAACTTGGTCATGATAGATTATTTTTTGATATGTTGTTGTATTCTATTGGCAAGAATTTTGTTGAAGATTTTTGCATCTAGATTCATCAGTGGGGCAGGGGGCAGGGGACCATGCTCTTAGGCGAAATCGAGGCCATTTGGCAAAACTAGCATTTTGCTAAGAGGGCTCTCTGCACCCCACATTGGTGAGTGACATCTGGGGTCTTAAAAGCTGCCAAGCTGCCATCTGAGGGCACAGCAAATGGTCCCAACTCAGAAGGAACGGATGCTTACCAAGGACCAAAATGACATGGGGTAAAGACAACCCAGAAGATAGAAAGACCCACATGAGTGAGTGGGTGCCTACATCGACTTGGGACCAAAAGAACCGAATGGTGCCTGGCCACCACCAGTGATAGCCGTGATGGAGCTCACTAAGTTGAGTCTCACTGGCAACACAAGAATAAAAAGGAGTGCATCCTGAGACCACCACTAAAAGACCTCAGTTGATGATCTAGCGGTTTCAGGGTTCCACTGGGAGCATGGCCCCTGGCCCTCATGCTGCCCTTGCCCATAAATCATAATGAAGGTCCACTCTTCAGACACGAATGGATTGGGCTTGGCGATGCACAGTGACCATATATTGGATGCACTTTATGGTTCTATACATCTATAGGATATCATCCTGCTGACCTCTGGCTGGAGGAAGGAGAGTGGGTGGAGAGGAGGGGAAAGGAGACTGTTGGGAGGATGAGACATGCATGGAGCAGAGAGGAATAGTGTGCTGTCACTGGACAGGGAGAGCAGTGGAAGCTGTATAGAGGTGGGCATGTAAATTTATACAGGAATGTACATTTTCACTCAGTCATATTAAATAAAAAAAAAAAAAGAAGATTGGGAATTCCAGAACATTTAATTGTGCTCATGAGGAAGATGTCCATAAACCAGGAAGCAGTTGTTTAAACAAAATAAAGGAATACTGTATGGTTTAAAGTAAAAAAAAGGTGTGCATTAGGATTGTATACTTTCACCATACTTATTCAATCTATATGCTGATTAGACAATGCAAGATACTGGACTACATGAAGAAGAATGGGGCGTCAAGACTTCAAGAAGACAATCTGCATTATGCAGACGACACAACTTTGCTTGCTGAAAGTGAAGAGGATTTTAAACACTTACTGATGAAGATCAAAGACCACAGCCTTCAGTGTGGATTACACCACAGCATCAAGAGGACAAAAATCCTCTGAAATGGATCAATAAGTAACATCATGATAAATGGAGTAAAGATTGAAACTGTCAAGGATTTCATTGTACTTGAACCCACAGTCCACATCCATGGATGCAGCTGTCAAGAAAAAAAAAAAAAAGACTTATTACCTTGAGCAAATCTTCTGTAAAAGCCCTCTTTAAAGTGTTCAAAAGCAAAGATGTCACATGGAAGACTAAGACTTGAGCCTGACCCAAGTCACGTTGTTTTCAGTCACCTCATATGCATAAAAAAGCTGGATGATGAATAAGGAAGACTGAAAATTTGATGCATCTGAATTGTGATGTTGGTGAAAAATATTGAATGGACTGCAAAAAGGACAAACATAACAGTGTTGGAAGAAGTACAAATCAAAATTCTCCTTAGAAACAAGGATGATGAGACTACATCTCACACACTTTGAACACGCTATCAGAACACACCAGTCCCTGGAGAAGAACCCCAAAGTAAAGCAGACGGTCATTGAAGAAGACCCTCACAAGGTGGATTGGCACAGTGGCAGCAACAACAAGCTCAAGCATAATGGTTGTGAGGATGGTACAGAAACATGCAGCGTTTTCATTCTACTAGGGGCTCTGTGAGTCAGAACTGACTCGATGGCACCACCACCACCAATTTTCTTTAAATGTCAGTCTTCTATTTACTGTCTCTGATGAGCTTAATTTTTGTATTATTCTTCTCTTGTTCTGTGAATCACAGTATATTGGAGATAAGTTGCTGTCTAATAAAGGATGAACTTACTTCAAATACTGTATTTGTATTAAGGACAACAGGCTATGTTTTTTTAGTGTAGTAAAGCACGTAGGAGGGACAGTTATATTTGTAAACAAAAATGGTAAGTTAGGTGAGGATCACCGTCAGTTTCATACCTAGTGATATTGGGAAATTATCAATAAGCATGGATATAGTTTTTATCCTTGAGGCTTACACTTTATTAGCAGAAATAAGACAGTATTGATGTTCTTGTGCGTTAAAAATAAAAGGCATAATCTACTGAAAGACTGTATAAGTGAAACCATTACTGTTTCCCCAAGAATGTTTTCTCTATATTAATTTTTTTAAAAAACTTTCATTATGAGGTCACTGCAGATTCAAATGCAGTTGTAAGAACTAATACAAAGTGAACCTGTGTATGTATGCTTTACCCAGTTTCTCCCAATGGTAACCTTGCAAAACTACAGTACACAATCACAACCAAGTTATAGACATTGAATCAATCCATTGATATTGTTCAGATTTCCTTAGTTTTACTTACTCAGTTGTGTATGTGTGCATTTTCGTTTACACAAGTTTATCACTTATATAGGTTTGTGTATCCACTATCACAGTCAAGATACTCAACAATTGCATCACCACAAGGATTCTTCCTTTCACCTTTTTAAAAAACCACACCCACCTCTCACCTATCTCTGTCCACTCCATCATTAGTCACCGGC
The DNA here is from genome assembly GCA_028571685.1 of Heterohyrax brucei. Classification (NCBI taxonomy): domain Eukaryota; kingdom Metazoa; phylum Chordata; class Mammalia; order Hyracoidea; family Procaviidae; genus Heterohyrax; species Heterohyrax brucei. The sequence goes on along the minus strand of CM053166.1, from coordinate 17,847,509 downwards.
CACCACTGATCTTTTCTCCATCTCTATAATTTTATGATGGCAAGAATGTTATTTCAATGAAATAATATAGTATGTAACCTTGTGAGACTTTTTTCCACTCAGCCTAATTTTCTGGAGCTTTAGCCAAGTTGTTACGTATATTAATAGTGTTTATTTACTTGGCTGCCTTGTTTGTTTTATATATTGATGAGAAATATTCCAAGGTAGGGATGTTCCATAGTTTGTTTACCTGTTCACCCACTGAAGGCATCTGGGTTATTTCTAGTTTGGGGTGATTATGAATAAAACTGCTATGACTACTTGTGTGTAGGTTTTTGTGGGAACATCTATTTTCATTTTTCTTGGATAAATACCCCAAGACGGTAACATCTGCATCATACATGTTTAGTTTTATAAGAAGCCATCAAACTGTTTTCTTGAGTGGCTCTGCCATTTTACACTCCCCCCACAATGCATGAATGACTCAGTTCAGTTCTCTGCTTCCTTGACAGTATTTGGTGGCATTTTTTATTTCAGTCAATCTAATAAGTGTTGAATGTACTTTTTTAATCTGGGGTTTCCCAAAGTCAACACTGTTGACATTTTGAACTGGATAATAATAACTGAATAAATCTTTATTGTTGAGAGGAGGGCTATAAGGTGTATTATAGGATGTTTAGCTATATCTCAGGCTTCTACATACTAGATTCCAGTGGCACCGACCTCCTGCAGTAGCAACTAAAAATGTTTTCAGACATTCACAATCAAATGTCTTCTGTGGGGAAAATCCTGCCCCCTGTGAGACTCACTATAATCCATCATGACATTCTAAATCTAAAAAACAAGATCAGTAATGCTCACTTGTCTCTCCTGAGCCCCTTGCTTTCATTTGGAAATTATAAAAAAAAAAAAAAAAATTCTTAACACCCCATTCTTTCTCTCTCTCCCAACCAAACCCCTCAACTCATCATCCAGATCCGTAAGATTATAAACCTGCTATGATGACTTAGTGGACTAAGGCCAAAGTGAAATTGCTTTTGTAAGATCTTGTCCAGGCTATTAACTCTCAAATTGTCTTGATCAGCTACAAATGTGTCTGCTCCAACTTGTTTGTAAGATGCTATTCCCGTGCAGGAGTAAATTCAGAATATTTACAAGATGAGAAAAGACAGGAAAATCTAGACTTTTAAAAAAATCTTGCTTTCTTAAAAGGGGCTGGTACAGATTAGAAAGAATTCAGGTTAAAGCAGCTAATGCTGCAGTTTGGAAGAAGTTATAATTCCAGTGGCTGGATGGATAGAGTTTTACAATTCTGCACATCACTTCAGGTAATGTCAAGACACTAATTCCTTCACTTCCCAGTCTATTAAAATGCTTCTCATTCTGCAAAGCTCAGATCAAGTGCTATCTCTTCTGTAACACCTTCTCCAGTCCTCCCAGCTGGAACAAAATAATCCATCCCCTGGATCCTGCCAACATTTATCTCCACCTAGATCATTACCAGGACTCACCATTCTGTCCTTGCTTGGGTTATGTGTACATTTGTCTCCATCCTGAAATGGCTAGTTTCTTGAATTTAATTTAGCAATGACTTGAAGACCAGGGCAAGAGTGCCTGTGCAGGAGTAGAATAGGGTTCCTAGAAGGCAGGAAAGAGAAGTGTGGAAAAGCAAAAGGCAGCTGAAGGACGATCAAAGAAAGAATGATTTCCAAGTAAGGATGTTTGGGGGAGCTTCAGAATTTTGATCCAAGCAACATCCAAAATCAAAGACCAGACTCGTGGCTGTTGATTTCAACTCCTGGCAACTTCATAAGTCAGGGAGTAGAATGCCCCATAGGGTTTTCTTGACTATAATTTTTACAGAAGTACATCACTAGGCCTTTCTTCTATGGTGGGTTTGAACTTCCAACCTTGAGCTTAGTAATCAAGCCCAAACTGTTTGCACCACCTAAGGACCTAAGCAAGCTTCAAGACTGGAAAAATAATTGTTAACTAGGAAAGCAAGGCAAGGGATCTTCTGGGTCAGTTGACTCTCAAACAGAATCTACTTGAGAACTGGCTAAAACACAGATTGCTATGCCCTACAACTACATGTTTTGATTCAGTGGGTGGTGGGGAGTGTGGAGCCTGATAATTTACTCTGTAACACTACAAGATGATGTTGATGTTGTTGGTCCAGTTCCACACTTTGAAAATCACTGTTCTATCTGGCTGTGACAACATGGCTTCATCCTCAGGGCTCCAACATACAGCCTATAGAGAACAGTGCAGCTGCACAAACATGGGAAGCTGTTGGAGACAGACTTATGTGGCAACAGCTCTTCTTTAATGAGGCAAGTTTAGATTTTTTGCCATACCCGTGGGACTCTGGACCTCTCTCAGTAATTTTAATTTGGCAAACATAGGACATTTCTATTCATTCTTGTATTTCTGAAATTCTTTGCATAGAGTAGGTGGGGACGCTCAACAAATGCTTGTTGAATAAACATATGGATCAATGAACTTTATATTCGTGCATGTTCCTTGAATATAGCAGTTGCCCAATAAGTTTTTTTGATCTTGTTGTTGTAGCTAATGATAATGATACCATAACGTCCTTCTCAATATGACACTAAGGAAGGTGTTACACATGAGAGCCTGGGGATGAAGAAATGTTTAGGGAAATGAATAATCAGTTCCCACCTGACATTTAAAGATTGTTGAAGACATGAAGGACTAAAAAATTAATCTAAGTTGCAGATGCTCTCCACAAGGTATTTAACTAGTGGAATCCCGATATATACAGACAGACACATAGACAGATAGATAGAGATATAACCACCCCCCTGAGTGGGTTCTCTCTAGGTTGATTTCTGAGATGGCCCCAACAACTTCACGTTATGATATTCATGCTTGGGTATAATTCCCTCCCTGTGACTGTGGGCTAGTCTTCTATGGTGACTTGTTCTAACAGATCCTCATTGCTGATAAGTCAATTCCCACTTGTAGTAACCCCATAAGACAGAATAGAACTGCCTCAGTGTTTCCAAGGAGCAGCTGGTAGATTTGAACTGCTGACCTTTTGGTTAGCAGCTGAACTCTTAAGCCCTCAGCCACCAGGGCCCCATTCTAACAACAACAACAACAAACCAGTACTGTCAAGTTGATTCCAACTCTTAGTGACCCTATAAGACAGAGTAGAACTGCTCCATAGAGTTTCCAAGGTGGATTTGAACTGCCGGCTTTTTGGTTAGCAGGCATAGCACTTAACCACTACACCCTCAGGGACAAATAGAAGGCAACAAAAGCTATGAGACATCATTTTCTTGATTCAGTTACAAAAGACTGTCACTTTTGACTTTCATTCTCTCTGACCACTTGCGTGCTCACTCTGATGAGGTCCTCTGGGAGCGGCTTTATGTACTCTGCTTCTGTACAGATTATAAACAAGAAAACCCTGTGGAGAAGTTTTACTCTGTCACAGATGGAGTTGCCATGAGTCAAAATCAGCTTACTGGCAAAGATTTGGTTTGGGTTTGGGGATGTAGCAAATAGTGTAAGTGCATGACCATTTGGGAAATGCTGTCAATAAGCAAGCTGATTCTCAGCAACAGACGGGAAGTATGTTATGGCCATGCACATTACCAGGCTTTTCAAAAATGAACCACCAACACTGGACCCTTTTCGCTACTGTCAGCATGGCATATGACTTAAGATTTGGAATTTTTGACTGGCTAATCGCTAAGCGGTGTCAACAGTGGGTTACAGGGTGGCCTCAGGGGCATCTCTCTAAAGATGTACTCCAGCAAAGCAGACACCAGTACAAGCCTGCCATCTACTCAGCCCTGTTCCCATAGGCATCATGTCACACAGCCAAGACTAGTAACTATCTACCCTCTCTGTCCCTCAGGGCCCCAGAGAACGCAGAAAGGGGACAGAAGACAGAACAAGTTCATGTGACACATTGCTTAGAACTAAAAAGCAGTATATAAATATCAAAATAAATCCAGAGAAGGCAATTTAGCAAGTATGTGAAAAGGCTTTCATTCTTACTTTGCATATCTTTTGATCTAACAAATCTACTTCTAAGAATTTATCTTAAAATCAAAATTCACCACCATAGAGTTGATTCTAATTCATAACGAACCTATAGGTCAGAGGAGAACTGCCCCACAGAGTTTCCGAGAAGTGCCTGGCTGATTTGAACTGCTGATCTTTTGGTTAGCAGATGTAGTAGCACTTAACCACTATGCCACTGAGGAGGAGTGGATCACAAGACTTTGAAAATCTATGGCAACAAGAGTATTTGTTAAAATGATACTTACGAGGGAAGAAACTGTAAATAGGCAAGGTATGCACCAAGAGGGCGCTGGGTAAATTAATTATGAGACAATCACACAGTGGAATATGATTTTAAGAAACAGCTTGTATAATATGTTTACATTTTTGTTTAAAAATGTGTGAGTGTAAACATACACACACAAACACATGTGCATCCATGTACATATAGAAAAAGGTAGAGAGAGAGAAATTTGAATAGTGGAAGTGTGGCTCTCTCTAGCTACTGAGCTCATGGTTATCTTCATTGTTTTAATCTGTATTTAAATATGTAGTCTCTTATCCATAATGAGCTTATATTGTTGAGATTATGGACAGTTTATTTTTTTATTGTTACTTATTACCTGTGTTTTCCACAATGAACATGCATTGCCTAATTAACCCATTGGTGTCGAGTCAATTCCAACTCATAGCAACCCTATGTAACAGAGTAGAACTGCCCCATACTAAATCCTTAGGAAGTAGACTGTTGCATATTTCTTCTGGAGAACCATCGATGAATTCACACTGCTGACCTTGCTGCACCAAGAAGGCTCCTTATCTCTTAACCACTACCTCACCAGGGTTTCCCTATATTGCTTGTTGTTGTTAGGTGTCATTGAGTCAGTTGCAACTCATGACAACCCTATGCACAACAGAAAGAAACACTGCCTGGTCTTGCACCATGTCCACACTCATTTTTGTGCTTAAGCCCGTTGTTTTAGTCAGTTAGTGCTGTTCTAACAAGAATACCACGGAGTGGATGGCTTTAATAAAGGAAAGTTTATTCTTACATAGTTTGGTAAGCTGCAAGTCCATATTCAGGGTGTCTGCTCCAGGGGAAGGCTTTCCCCTTGTCGGCTCAGGAGGCAAGTCTGGTATTGCATCAGTCTTTGTCCAGGGAGCATCTTGGCGCAGGAACCTCAGGTTTGAAGGACACGCTCTTCTCCCAGTGCTGCTTTCTTGATGGTACAAGGTTTCCAATGCTCTGCCTGCTTCTCTTTCCATTGATCTCTTCCAGGATGAAAGGATTAAGGGTAGAGCAAGCCATACTCCAGGGAAGCTCCCTTTACAGTGGATCAGGGAGGTGATCCTATAAAGGGATTTACAGTCCCATCCTAATCCTTTAACATACAGCATAGGAAAACCACAAAATGGAGGACAGTCACAAGATACTGGGAATCATGGCCCAGCCACATGGCTACACATATTTTGGGGGGGGACACAATTCAATCCATGACACCCGTTGTTGCAGCCAGTGCACTAATCCATCTCACTGAGGGTCTTCCTCTTTTTTCACTGATCCTCCACTCTACTGAGCATGATGTCCTTCTCAGGGACTGATCCCTCCTGATAACATGTCCAAAATATGTAAGACACATTCTCATCATCTTTGCTTCCAAGGAGCGGTCTGGTTGTACGTCTTCCAGAACAGATCTGTTTGTTCTTCTGGCATTCCATGGTGCATTCAATATTCTTCTCCAGCACAACAATTCAAAACTATCAATTCTTCTTCTGTCTTCTTAATTCATTGTCCAGCTTTTGCATACATATGATGCCATTGAAAATACCATGGCTTCGGTCAGGCTCACCTTAGTCTTCAGGGCGACATCTTTACTTTTCAATATTTTAAAGAGGTCCTTTGTAGCTGATTTTCCCAATGCAGTGCATCTTTTGATTTCTTGACTGCTGCTTCCATGGGCTTTGATTGTGGAACCAAATAAAATGAAATCCTTAACAACCACAATCCTTTTTCCATTAACGATGTTGCTTACTGGTCCAGTTGTGAGGATTTTTGTTTTCTTGATGTTGAGGTACAATCTGTAATGAAGTCTATAGTCCTTTATCTTCATCAGCATATGTTTCAAATCCTCTTCACTTCCAGCAAGCAGGGTTGTGTCATCTGCATAACATAGGTTGTTAATGAGTCTTCCTCCAATCCTGACGCCTCATTTTTCTTCATATAGTCCAAATTCTTGGATTATTTGCTCTCCGTACAGATTGAAAAGGTGTGGTGAAAGGATACAACCCTGCTGCACACCTTTTCTTGCCTTAAACCATGCAGTGTCCCCCTGTTCTGTTTGTATGACTGCCTCTTGATCCATGTACAGATTCCTTAAGAGCACAATTAAGCATTCCAGAATTCCCATTCTCCACAATGTTAGCCACAGTTTTCTATGATCCACACACTCAAATGCCTTTGCATAGTCAATGAAACATAGGTAAACATCTTTCTGGTGTTCTCTGCTTTCAGTTAAGATCCATCTGACATCAGCAATGATATCCCTGGTTCCACATCCTTTTCTGAATTTGGCTTGAATTTCTGGCAGTGCCCTGTCAATATGCTGTTGCAGCCACTTTTGAATGATCTTTAGCAAAATTTTACTTGTGTGTGATATTAATGACACTGTTCGGTAATCTGCACATTTCGTTTGATCACCTTTCTTGGGCCAAGCCAGCCAAGTGCTGTCAAGTTGGATCCGAGGAATAGGCATAAATATGATCTCTTCCAGTCCGTTGGCCCGGAGGACAGCTACCTGACTTTGCAAAGATACCACTTATTATATTGAGGAATTTCCCTTCTATTCCCATTTGTCTAAGAATTTTTAACATGAATGTGTTTTGTTGTTAGGTGCCATCGAGTTGATTCCAACTCATAGCCACCCTATGAACAACAGAATGAAACTCTGCCCAGTCTTGCACCATGTCCACAATCATTTTTATGCTTAAGCCCATTGTTGCGGCCACTGTGTCAATCCATCTCGTCCAGGGTCTTCCTCTTTTTTGCTGACTCTCCACTCTCACAAGAACGATGTCCTTCTCCAGGGACTGATCACTCCTGACAACATGTCCGAAGTATGTAAGAGGCAGCCTTTCCATCTTTGCTTCCAAGGAACAAACTGGTTGTACTTCTTCCAGAACAGGTCTGTTTGTTCTTTTGGCGGGCCATGGTACATTCAACATTCTTCTCCAACACCACAATTCAAAGGCATCAATTCTTCTGTCTTCTTTGTTCATCATCCAGCTTTCACATACATATGGTGCAATTGAAAATAGCATGGCTTGGGTCATCTGCAGTTTAGTCTTCAAGGTGACATCCTGACTTTTGAATACTTTGAAGTGGTCCTTTGCAGCAGATGTTCCCAATGCAATACAGCTTTTGATTTCTTGACCGCTGTTGCCAAGGGCGTTGATTGTGGATCCAAGTAAAATGAAACCCTTGGCAACCTCAATTCTTTCTCCATTTATGACAATGCTGCTTACTGGTCCAGTTTTGAGGATTTTTGTTTTCCTGATGTTGAGGTGCAATCCATACTGATGGCTGTGGTCCTTGATCTTCATCAGTATGTGTCTCAAATCTTTTTCATTTCCAGCAAGTAAGGTGGTGTCATCTGTGTAACGCAGGTTGTTAATGAGTCGTTTTCCAATCCTGATGCCTTGTTCTTCTTCATATAATCCAGCTTCTCAGATTATTTGCTCAGTATACAGATTTAAAAAGTATGGTGAAAGGATACAACCCTGATGCATACCTTTCCTGACTTTAAACCACGCAGTGTGCCCTTGTTCTGTTCGCACAACTGCCTCTTGATCCATATACAGATTCCTCAATAGCACAACTGGGTGTTCTGAAAATTTCCATTCTCCGCAATGTGTTTTAGACTTTGTCAAATGCCTTTTCTGCCATCAGTTGATAAAATCAAGTGATAAAATCAGGTTGATGAAATCAAGTGTTTTATTTATGTGGTTGACTACATTGTTTTTCTAATGTTGAGCCACCCCTGCAACCTTTGTATGAATCCTACTTCGTTATGGTGAATTATTTTTTTGGTACGTTGTTGAATTCTATTGGCTAGAATTTTGTTGAGGATTTTTGAGTCTAAGTTCATGAGAGATACTGATCTGTAATTTTCATTTTTTGTGCTCTCGTTATCCAGTTTTGCTATCGGGGTAATGCTGCCTTCATAGAATGAACATGGGAGTATTCCATCCTTTTCTATGCTGTGAAATACCTTTATTAATAGTGGCGTTAACTCTTCTCTAAAAGTATGGTAGTATCTTCAATAAAGCCTTCTAGGCCAAGTCTTTTTTTGGTTTGGAGTTTTTTAATTGCTTTTTCAGTCTCTGCTTTTGTGACAAATGTATTAAGTTGCTTTACTTCTGTTTGTGTTAGTTTTGGTAGGTAGCAATTTTCAACAAATTTGTCCATTTCTTCTAGGTTTTCAAATTTATTAGAGTACAATTTTTCATGAGATTCTGCTATGACTTTTTTAATTTCAATTGTTTCTGTTGTGATAGTGCCCATTTCAGTTCTTATCTGAGTTATTTGCTTCCTTTCCTGTTTTTCTTTTGTCTGTTTGGCCAATAGTTTTTTGATTTTGTTGATCTTTTAAAAAAAATTCTGGTTTTGTTAACTCTTTCAATTGTTTTTCTATTCTCTACTTGATTTAGTTCTGCTCTAATTTTTATAATCTGTTTTCTTCTGTTGCTTGAGGGGTTCCTTTGTTGCTCTCTTTCTACTTGTTTGAGCTCTAGGTTTAATTCTCTGATTTGGGCCTTTTCGTCATTTTGGATGTGTCCATATATTGAGATAAATTGACCTTTGAAGACTGCTTTTGCTGTGTCCCACAGGTTCTAGTAGGATGTATTTTCATTCTAATTTGATTCTATGAATTTCTTTATTCTTTCCTTGATTTATTCTATAACCCAGAAGTTTTTGAACAAGGTGTTGCTCAGTTTCCATGTGTTTAATGATTTATTACCTTTATTTTACTGCTACTGACTTTGACTTTTATGACTTTATGGTCTGAGAAGATTCTTTGCAATATTTCAGTGTTTTGGACTTTGGACTTTGCTTTATAGTCCAACATGTGGTTTATTCCAGAAAATGTTACATGCCATTGGAAAAGAAGGTGTATTTGTCTATAGTTTGATACAGTGATCTGTATACATGGTCTGAAAATTAAGTCTGCAAATTTAGTTGTTCTAGGTGCTACATACCTCATTGCTGAATATCACTATGGTCACCTTTGAAGTACTCCCCTTGGGAAGCTATGCACTAATGCCAGTACCTAGTCCACCCTTCAAAGCAATTTTGGAACTCCTTTTCTGGAATGGCCATCAGAGTTATCAGTGTATTACCCTTAATGTCCTGAATGTCATCAAATTGTCTTCCTTTCAATATTTCCTTTACCTTCAGGGGAAGAGAAAAGTTATTGGGGGCCAAATCAGGTGAGTAGGGAGGGTGTTACAATACAGCTATTTGTTTACTGTCTAAAACCTCTCTCACAGACAAATTATACAATTAAGTTCATGAACTTGCCACTGTGCACTATGGCCATTCTAGAAAGAATTTCCAAATTGCTTTGAAGGTTGGACTAGGTACTGACATTGGTGCATAGCTTCCCAATGGGAGTACTTCAAAGGTAGCAGTAGCGATATTCAGTAATGAGGTATGTAGTACATAGGACAATTAAATTTGCAGACTTGTCAGACCTTGTACATTAATTTGTCCCTTTTTTGGTATAATGTCTTCATTTGCCTACTGAGATCTCTGTTTCCCTATTTTTAGTGTTTTAGCTTTGACTTATTTTTGTGGATTCATTATCCATGTTAATTTCTAGATGTTCTTTCCTACATTGTATCCTTGAATGTATATCAGATGTTACTGATTTTCTAATCAAAGAACTTCCTTCAGTGTTTCTTGTAATTTTGGTTTGGCTTTTGAAAATTCTCTAAATTTCTGATTATCTGGGAATGTCCTAATTTTGCCATCATGTTTGAGAAACAATTTTGCAGGATATATAATTCTTAGTTGGCAGATTTTTTCCTTTAAGGCTTATGTTATCTCATTGCCTTCTTGCCAGCCTGGTTCTCTCAGAATAACTTGAGCTTATTCTTATTGAGTTTGTTTTGTAAGCTATGTTTTGTTTAAGCCTCTCTGCCTTTAAAAGCATCTCCTTATCATTAGTTTTGACAAATTCGATTATAATACATCTTGGTGTCTTCTTTTGGGATCTACCTTGTATGGAGTTCAGTGAGCATCTTGGATAGATATTTTCTCATATTTCACTATATCAGGGAAGTTTTCTGTCAATATATCTTTAAATGTTTCTGTATTTTCTGCCCTACCCTCCTGCCTGGGTCTGGTACTCTAATCATTCATAAATCATTCCTCTTAATAGAGTCCCATGTAACTCTTAATGATTCTTCATTTCTTTTAAACTCTTTTTATCTGATTTTTCCTCATATATGCTGGTATTGCTTGCTTTAACTTGAATCTCATTAGTTATGCATTTCATGGTTTCACTCCTGCTCCTTTGACTTTTTATTGAATTATCTAATTTTGTAATTTTGTTCTTAATCTGCTGAATTTCAATTTATTGTTGCTCAAATATTTCTTGTACGTTGCTTCATTTTTCATTATGCTCTGCTTCATTTTGCTTGATCTCTTTCCTGATGTCTTGAAGAGCTGTAAAGATTACTCGATTGTATTCTACCTCTGTTAATGTAGAAGGTCTTCTTTATCCGGAAAATTTTTTTATTCTTTTGGGAGGTTTCTGAAGCCATGGTGGTCTGCTTCTCTAAATTTTTAGAAATTATTCCTCTGAGCCATCAGAAAGTTGTTGTAATTTATTTGTTTGGTGATTATATTCTAACAATTTTATTGATTTATGTATATATATGATTTATATATATATATGTAATTTCATTCTTGGGTATCCAAATAATCTGGTCGTATGAGCTAGTTTGATTTTTGGAGACTTAAAAATTCCAATTCTTTGTCACTGAGTGGTTAGAGCTGTGGATGTGCTGAAAATGATAAGTGGAGTTGCCGGCTCAGGGGACCCAGCAGATGTTTTTTCTTCTCTCCCTTCCTGCTTTGTTTCCCTCTCCCTTCCTGCTTTGTTTCCCTCTCCAAGTCTGGTAGAATAGCTCAGGGTACACATGTAAGATGTTGCTCTTCTAGACCAGGTAGTGCATCAGAGTTTATTATCCTTTGCAGTGCAGAAAAAGGAGGGGGGTATGCTGGGTAAAGAGAGAAAAATCAGCACATAACCAAAAAAACCCTGCTGTCATCAGTTCCAACTTATAGCGACATTATAGGACAGAGTAGAACTGCCCCATAGAGTTTCCAAGGAGCACCCGGTGGATTTGAACTCCCAACCTTTTGGTTAGCAGACATAGCACTTAACCACTACACCACCAGGTTTTCCAATCAGCACATAGGAAAGGTTTAAATCCACAGGAGTTCACAAGCTCAAGTGGAAGTCCTGTACAGTTCTGTATGTGTGGCTATCTGAAGCTCAGGTTCCCCACTGAGAAAGATGTACTCTGCTCATGCTGCTGTTGCTCTGTTGTGCTGCAGACCGCCACAGTGCCATGACTCCACATGACTGGCTGAAGCTGAACCCTCTGCAGAGTGTGGATTTAATTCTGGCCAAAGTAGTTGCTTCCGGACCTGCTCTCCTCTCCTGTCACTCATTCTGACTCTCAGCTTTCCATCTGATATTCAGGGCTCTTAGAATCTCCTATGTAGTCTGTTCAGTTCATTTTCTGATTCTTTGTTGTTAGAGGGATCAGAGATTATGTATGACTCCTCTGCTTTCTTAGCTCTGCCTCTGGTTTGTTCAGTTTTAAAAGCATTAGTAAGTTAAAGAGTTTAAAACTTCACTAACTGTCAAATCACAATCCCAGGTCCTGTTACCTCCTAGAACTGGGACTTTATTTCTGTCAATGAATAATCTAGAAAAGATTTTTATTGGGTTCAGGAAGAAGAAGGAAATGATCCTGCTAGGACCAAGGAAAGAAAATGAGCCTCACAGAAGGACAAATAAATGTCAGGTTATAGAGATACAGGCTTCTGACCACTACTTACAGAGGTTCTTAAAGGTTATTCAAACAGAAACATATTTTCAGATCAGGAACAGTGGGAATTTTCTCATCTTTGTATTAATCTCAATAGGCAACTTCAAAGAAATTGAAGTGGTAAATGACGTAAATATAACAGGTGTAGACATACATGGTCTCTTGCTGAAATCAAGCAAAATCTGAGATATCACAAAGAAACTGATTTTTCATTTTAAATACAATAATATTTCCCATTTAAGCAATTTTCTGCTCTGATATTTTTTCTATTTCTTTTTGGCTAAATAAAAAAGAGAAATTTCCAGAGTTCACTTGAGGCATGAAACTATATATCTAAATAGAACAAAAACATACAATTTGACAAATACTCTAAGTGGTTTACATTGCTTGTTTCCATTGTTGCTGGTATTAGGTGCCTTTGAGTCAGTTACAACTCATAGCAAACCCACCTATAACCCACCTATATCAAAACACTGCCTGGTCCTGCATCATTCTCACAGTTGTTGCTATGTTTGAACCCATCATCACAAACACTGTGTCAGTTTATCTCATTGAAGGTCTTCTTCCCTTTCACTGACCGTCTACTTTATCAAGCATGGTATCCTTCTCCAGAGACTGGTTTCTCCATAATTCATCCTCTTTAATTTGTCATTGCTGGTATAGTAGACCATATATATATGAAAACTGGACAATAGATAAGGAAGAACAAAGAATAACTGATGCCTTTGTGTTATGGTGTTGGCAAATAATATTGATTATATGGTGAATTGAAACCCTGGTGGTGTAGCAGTTAAGTGCTACAGCTGCTAACCAAAAGGTCAGGAATTCAGATCTACCAGGTGCTTCTTGGAAACTCTGTGGGGCTGTTCTACTCTGACCTCTAGGGTTGCTATGAGTTGGAATCAACTGAACAGTACGGAGTATGTGGTGGGCTGCCAGAAGAATGAACAATTCTATCTCAGAAGTATAGCCTAAATGGTTCTTAGAAGCAAGGATGGAGAGATTTCATCTCACATACTTTGGGCATGTTAGGAACGGTAACCAGTCCCTGGAGAAGGATGTCATGCTTGGTAAAGTAGAGGGTCACCGAAAAAGAAGACCCTCAATGAGATGGATTGACACAGTGGCTGCAACAATGGACTCAAGTATAGCAATGTTTGTGAGGATAGCACAGGACCAGGTAGTGTTTTATTCTGTTGTACATAACATTGCCGTGAGTTGAAACTGACTAAACAGCACCTAACAACAACAGTGTGAGGCAGTCTTCTTCCAATTCTTATGCCACATTCTTTTTCCTATAGTCCAGCTTCTTGGATTATTTGCTCATAATACAGATTGGCTGATGTGGTGCATGGATATGACCCTGCCACATGCCCTTTCCTAATTTGGACCATGCAATTTCCTCTTGTTTTGTTTGAAGGATGGCCTCTTGATCCATATACAGGTTCTGCATGTGCACAACTTAGTGTTTTGGAATTTTCATTCTTTGTAATGTTATCCATAATTTGTTATTGTTCACACAAAAATTTGATTGTTCACATCAAATGCCATCATGTAGCTGATAAAACACAGGTAATCATCTTTCTAGTATTCTATGCTTTTGGACAAGACAATTTTGCTTATCAAAAATAAAAATGACTTGAAACACTTCATGAAGGTCAAACAGTACAGTCTTCTGTACAGAAGGTGAAGAAAATGAAAATTATTACTGCTGGATCAATAAACATCATGATAAATGGAGAACAAATTGAAGTTGTCAACAATTTCATTCTCCTTGGATCCACAAGCAATGTCCATGGAAGCAGTAGTCAAGCAATCAAATGACATATTGCATTGGATAAATCTGCTGTAAAATACCTCTTTAAAGCATTAAAAATATGTCACTTTTAGGACAAAGGTGTGCCTAATCCAAACCCCATGGTGTTTTCAGTCACCTCAAATGCATGCAAAAGCTGGACAACTAATAAGGAAGACAGAGGACTCAATGAAGTCAAGCTGTGGTGTTGGTGAAGAACATTGACTATATGGTGGACTGTCTGAAGAATAAACAAATGAGTCTTAGAAAAAATACAAACAGGATGCTCCTTAGAAGAGAAAATGGGGAAATTTGACTCTATTACTCTGAACAAGTCATAAGGAAAGACCAATTGCTAGAAAAGGACATCATGGTTGGTAAAATAGGAAGTCAATAAAAATGAGTGAAACCCTCAATGAAATGGGTTGACACAGTAGCCACAACAATGGATTCAAACGTACCAATGATCAAGAAGATGGCACAGGATCCGGGAACATTTTGGTTGTCAGGTCAGAACTGACTTGACAGCAACTAACAACAAAAATGTGGACCAGAAAGCACTATTCCATTTATGGAAGGTGGAGTAAAAATTACTTCCACCTCAAGCCTCATTTTATAAAATCTCTAATCTGACTGAAAAATGTAAAAGCTTTCCTCACTAGTAATATGGGTGGTGAGCATAGAATGAATGAGTTACTTTTCTCGCTAGTATTAGAATCAATATTGAAGAACTATTCTGAAGAGGTCATTTTTTCCAACATAATTTCTCAAATTATGAGTATGCTAACCACAGAGATTCATCAGGGAGCAGAGAGGGACAGCCTCCTTGTTTCCCCTCATACTTGCAGGACTGCATTAAAGGCCTCTATAAATAGCCAGCTTCCTAAGTACATTGTGATGTTCTGCAGACTGTTGAATACTTGACCAACTCATGATGCCAAAATGCAAGTATTAGGAGCCCCTGCAAAATGAAAATCACTCTATAATAAAAATGAAACATCTCCCATGATGGGCTGAGTCAAAGGGAAAAAGAGATTAACCCTATATAAACAGTTCTTAACAGCATACATCACATACAATGAGGTAAACAGGTTCAATTTCAGGCATTTTAAGCACAGAGAGGTTCTACAGAAAGGAGAACTCAAAACTTTAACTCCAAGAGATCCATGGTAGAGAGCCAAGCAAAGGGCAGCCTGTACAGCAGCCCTGTGTTTTCCCTCTGCTCCGTGATGTTCGCAGGCACGCAGATGGCAGACCTCACCTGAAGTGGCCCAGAGGCTGCCAAAAAAGACTGCAGCCGAACGAGTCAAGCTAGGAGCTATTTTTTCCCTGCAGATGTGTGTCAGGATGGATTTGTGTCTCAAAGGAAGGAGACTGAGCATCAGCACTGAAGTCATTCCACAGCAAGACGTCAGCACACCCCACAGAGAACCTTCCCTCCCTAAGGGACACCAGGGCTGACATCACAAGCCTGCCTTTCTTTCTCTAATTCTGCTGCTTGTAAGAGGGTAGGGAGGTGTTCTACATCCTATTTTATCAGAGTACACAGACTCAACATTATGGAGCTATGTACTAAAAAGCTGCTGACAGAGATTAGTCTATAGGCTTTTTGGAAAAAGGAGACCTAATGCCTACAGAGAGAAGAAACAGTGCATAATATCAACATTCGAAGAATATTGTTAAGAGGTCATTTTTTTCAGTATAATTTTCCCTGATATTTAACTTACTTGCCACAGTGACAGAAGGAGCCCTGGTTCTTGGCTGCTACCTGAAAGGTTGGCAGTTCAAACCCACCCGGCACATTCTTTGGGAGAAAGACCTGGTGATCTGCTCCTGTAAAGACTACAACCCAGAAAACCCTATGGGGCAGTTCTACTCTGTCACTTAGGGTCATTATGAGTCAGAATCAACACATCAACACAGTGATAGATACAGTGAAACTATATCAGCTTCTCTGTTGTCCATCTGACTCACTTAGACCTTGGAATAAGTTTGTTGATCTCTTCCAGATTTCTCTACCCAAAAACTTTAAATGGAAAGTATTTGTTAATTGCCTCAAGGTCCCTGGGGGGGGAGGGCAGAATCCATGAGCATTTTCAAATTGGCCGAATTGTTCTGTTCTGCCAATTCACAGTATTATGCAATAGCATGCAAATACCCAAATGTACTTAACCTTGGTAAAGACTAATTGATTGACTTTTAAATGACTTCAACTTTTATTTTAAAAGTGCACAAGTGCGAAATATTTGTGGCCATTACTGAGAGAGCTTTGATGATTTATTTCTTTATAGCAGAAGCAAAAGAACTTTCATTAAAAAGCAACTGCTTCTTAAATAAGAAAATGACTTTTCCCTTTAATATATTTTTTTAAAAAATCACTCATTTATATGAAATTCAAGCCTAGCTGTCTAGCTGTTAAATACACTGAATAGGCTTATAGGATTTTTAATGTAGTTAGTGTTTAGCATGATTAGGAGGATATACAACCTCTCTTTCCCTTTAAGTATTTCCCACAACTCAACTCCCCAATAGACTCAGGAAAAGGGAAAAAGACTATGCTTTGATGCTGAAACATTTTGTAATATAGATAATCTTGAGAAGGAAAGGATATATGAAGCTAACACATCAACCTGTATGTCTGGAAGAGAATTCCTAGCAATGAATTTAGTGAAACATATTAAGATTCAGGCATTGCAAATTCTAAGATGTGAGTGAGAAATGGTTTTGTTTGTTTTTTTCTGATCACTTTAAGTTCCAGTGGTCACCAGGCTTTAAATCTTTCTTCCTCTGAGTCACTATCCCCCTCCTTACTTCTTCCCTTGATTAAAAGAAGTTGATTGCTCTGAGGGGCTCTGGATATTAATTCCAGATATGTGCAGGACTCACTCGGCAAACCTGATAAAGGTAGCTTCCAGGAGGGGAGATGGAACAAAGGCATGAATAATAACATAGGGAGCTTTACAGAGGACAAACATGGGGGCCACCATTTGGAAGTGACAGTAATTACTTAAGTAAATGTCAAAACTCTTGAGAGGAACAAGAGGAAGACAAGTCATGAATATTTAAAGCTGAAATAGGCCATTCTATTGATGTGCCATTTGGAAAGAGAACCTTCCTATGTGAGTTCAGGTAATTGTTTTGGAAGTGGTATACGGCCAATCTATCTTTATAATGGGCAGACTGAATTATAATTGATCCAAAATCCACATGTATTTTATTGAGTTCCTTGTTGTTGTTGTTAGCTGTCAATGAGTCAATTTAGATTCATGGTGACCCCGTGTGTTACACTGTAGAGTTGCTCCGTAGGGTTTTCTTGAATGTAATCTCAACAGAAGCAAATCATCAGGCCTTCCTTCTGCTGCTCCAATGGGTGGATTTGAGCTATCAACCTGTTAGTGCCTGGCTATTTGAAAATGCTGTTTGGGGCCTAACAGCATTGGCCTCACCTGGGAGCTTGTTACAAATGCAAACTCTTGGACCTCACCCCAGACTTACTGATCAGAACCTATAATTTAACAAGATCCCCGGGAGATTGGTGTGTATGCATTTAAGTTTGAGATGTTCAATCTCAGAGCATTTTAAAATGGCATCTTTTCAGCAAGGGGTTGCCCCAATCTTCTGCATTTAGAATGCTTTTACAAGACAGCAGAAGGACAGCAGTAGCGGAGCCTCAGAGAATGTAACTGTAAATAATTTCCTAATATACCTGGTCTGCTCATCAATCAATGCGTAGGGTCCTAAACTGTCCAATCATGGTAATTTATAAGAGAACCTCTGGTGAATATATAATCCCATAGAACTTCACAGTGTAGGTTTCAAGAAAAAAAGGCTACAAGTTATTGGTGCATTAAATATAACATTTCTACTCTAATTTTCATTTACTTAAAATACTCTTAGAAGAAATTTAGACCCCAGGTATTGGTGGTAAGGTTATCCAAATATTCAAGTCAATCCCAAGAAAAGTGAAATGTGCTCAGAATTGTTGATAATTAGATTTGGCAATCATTTTAGAAATAAACCAGCATTCCACCACCCTATTTCTACCACGTAGAAAATAAAGTCCCACATGATAAAGTGACATATTCTTGACTTCACAGAGCCAGAATTGCAGGCTGGGTTTTATGAATCAAATCAGTGCCATTGCTCTGCTCAACATGCGGGTATGTGATCTGTGTGGTGATTGAGCTGTGCAAAGGCAAAAAAAAAGCCCTCAGCTTTTCCGACCTCTGACTGCATCATCCAGGGCATTCAGCAATGCCTTTACCTGCTCATTTGGAAACAGTTATTTTTAAAAGAATTTTGGAAGCAGTGTCCAAAAATAAAAAGGGTACAGAGCCTTTAAAAAATAGAACTGGCTGAAAAGAAACCAGGGGCCTGTTTGATTGGTTAATGGATAAGCACCAGCATCTGACTGACGTTAGCATTTATAACAATTACATGAACCAATGTAAGCTTTTTGAAGAAAAGGAGAAGTGGTGGTTTGAGTCAATTACCTTCTCAACCTGAGATTTGGGAAGTTTCAGTGAGGCCTGCTATTTTCCCCTGGCTTTACCAAGTGGAGAAAAGGACAGAAGGAAGTTAGAAGGGCAAGCAAGGTCTCTCCCCTGAGCAGAGACAGTGTGTGTGTTCTGAATACTCAGTCTAGCAGAGTGTGATGAGAAAGCCAATGTGCTGCTCTGAGACCTCAGAGCCCGGGGGGTGGCCCCAGAAAAGTATCCTGGTGAATTGCTTTATTCAAGTTTAGAAGACAAACAAGGGTTAAACTAATCCAGATGATAGTTATACTCAGCACTGAATTTCGTATTGCTTTCTCCTAATCAGAAACTGTGGTGGCATAATGGTTAAGTGCTACTACTGCTAACCAAAAGATCAGCAGTTTGAATCCACCAGGTTCTCCATGGAAACTCTATAAGGCAGTTTTGCTCTGTCCTATAGGGGCTCTAGAAGTTGAAATCGACTGGACGGCATGGATTTAGATTACTCAAATCACCAAGGACTGTTTCATTAGTTGTTTTTAATCCCTTAATAGTTTATATATTTTAAATCAATAAAGACGTTATGCACTAATCTATATCAGCTATCCTTCAACAAGAATAAGCCCTTACCACCAGGTCAACAAAGAGCTATTTGTATTTGATCTGCCCTATGGTGTCGCTATGAGTCAGAATTGACTCAGTGTCAACAGGTAGCTAATGGTGTACCCATACCCTTTGCCCTTGAGACAGTTCCACCTCATAGGGATCCTATAGGACACCGTGGAACCGCTTCGTATGGTATAATCTTTACAAAAGCCAACTGCCACATTTTTCTCCTGTGGAGCATCTGGTGGGTTCAAATAGCTGAAATTTCAGTTAGCAGCTGAGTGCTTTAACCACTGTACCACCAGAGCACCTTCCTCTAATGGTAACTCCACTGTTGTCTAGTCAATTTCAGCTCATAGCTACTGTCCTGGATTGGATCGTGTCCTCAGAAAATATGTGTCTACTTAGTGAGGCCATGATTCCCAGTACTGTGTGGTTGTTTTCCATTTTGTTACTGATTATAATTTTCCTATGTGTTGTAAATCCTAATCTCTGCCTGTAGTTTAAGAGGCAAGATTAGATTATGTTAAAGAGGATTAGGGTGGAATGTAACATCCTTGCCCAGGTCATATCCCCCATCCAAAGTAAAGAGAATTTCCCTGGAATGTGGCTTGCATCACCTTTTATCTTTACAAGAGATGAAAGGCAAGCAAGCAAGGAGTGGGGGACCTCAAACCACCAGGAAAGCTGTGCTGGGAACAGAGCTTGTCTTTTGGACCCAGAGTTCCTGAGCAGAGAAGCTCCTAGACCAATGGAAGAATGATGACAAGGACCTTCCTCCAGATCCAACAAAAAAAACCTTTTCCTGGAACTGACATCCTGATTTTGGACATACAGCCTACTTGACTGTGAGAGAATAACCTTCTATTGGTTGGAGCCATCCACTTGTGGTATTTCTACTATAGCAGCACTAGATATCTAAGACAGCGATCCTAGTATGGAGTAAAACTGCCCTATAGGGTTTCTAAGGAGCAACTGGTGGATTCCAACTGTTGACCCTTTGGTTAGCAGCCAAGGTCTTAACCACTGTGCCACCAGGGCTCCTGATAAGGATTAGCCACTTAAATTTCTTTGTTCAGTCTCCAGAGAGATCAAGCTACTCACATTTACCAAGAGTTGGAATCAACTCAATAGGAACAAGTTTGATTTTGAAGACCACTTGAGGTCCCTGGGTGCTGCAAACAGTTAACGGATTCAACTGCTAGCCAGGAGGTTGGAAGTTCAAATCCACCTAGCAGCACTGTGGAAGAAAGGCCTGGAGAGCTACTGTCATGGATTGAATTGCGTCCCCCCAAAAATATGTGTAGCCATGTGGCTGGGCCATGATTCCCAGTATCTTGTGATTGTCCTCCATTTTGTGGTTTTCCTATGCTGTATGTTAAAGGATTAGGGTAGGGCCATAAATTCCTTCATAGGATCACCTCCCTGCTCCACTGTAAAGGGAGTTTCCCTAGAGTATGACTTGCCCCACCCATAAGCCTTTTGTCCTACAAGAGACAAAAGGAAAGAGAAGCAAGTGGAGAATTGGGAACTTCACACCACCAAGAAAGCAGAACCGAGAGAAGAGCATGTCCTTCAGACCTGACGTTCCTGCATGAAGATGATCCCTGGACAAAGACTGATGCCATACTGGACTTTCCTGCAGAGCTGACAAGGGGGAAAGCCTTGCCCTAGAACAGACATCCTGAATTTGGACTTGTAGCCTACTGGACTACGTAGGAATAAACCTTCCTTTTTTAGAACCATCCACTCTGTGGTATTTATGTTAGTGCAGCCCAGCTGACTAAAACAGCTACTGCTGTAAGATTAAACCCCAAACCTAACCCATTGCTGTTGAGTCAGTTACAACTCACAGCAAGCCTACAAGACAGAGTCAAACTGCCTCATAGGGTTTCTAAGCAGTGCCTGGTGGATTTGAACTGTTGATGTTTTGGTTAGCAGCCACAGCTCTCAATTATAGCCACTGAAAACCCTACAGAGCACAGCTCTAGTATGACACACATGAGATTGCCATAAGACAGAATCAACTTGAAGATAACAGATTAAAACCACTTAACTAATTAGTGGCAGAACTGTTAAAATTTCAGATCTGATATTTGTGAGTCAGAACCTCTCTACTATCCATGCTTCTTAATCATGTATTCCTGGAGATGTTAGGTAAAGTGCTAAGGGGTGTGGGGAACCATGGGAAGCCATGGGACATCTTTCTAGCATGTAAATTTTACTTGATGAAATTTAAATTAAGATAACTATTTTTTAAATTAAACAAATATAAGCTATTGTGCAAATGTAGCATTCACAAAAGATTTAGTTCCAAAAAATAATAATCCCTCTAGCTCCCCAAGAGAAGATTTGTTTTTATATTATAGATACTTTTGTAGAATATGTTAGTAGTACTGCCCTAGGCTGATATTCCTTGGCTTCTAGTGATTTCTCATTGTCATCATGAAAAGGAAAGGAATTCTGTGTCGAGAAGCAAGGCATCATGTGCTTTTCCTTCATGAGTCACTTCTCCACCAAACAAATGTGTAGGAAACAGAAAGGAAGACTTGAACTAGTTAGATAACCTGTGTGCAACACTGTGTATGTTGTTATTTGTTTGTTGTTTGATGCCATCAAGCCAATTCTGACTCATGATGACCCCATGTGACAGAGTAGAATTGTCCCAGATGGCTTTTTTTTAAAAAAAATAATTTATTTTATTTTTGTTGAGACTATGCACAGAACATACACCAATTCAACAATTTCTACATGTACAATTCAGTAATATGATTAGTCGTGATAGATTGCAGTCTTCAACTTGTGCCAGCCCAGCTCGTGTTGCTCTTCTGAGTTGTTCCTGCCCTATTAACATAAACCCACTGCCCCGTGGGATGTTTTTGGCTGTAATGTTTATGGAAAGCAGATTCCCAGATATTTCTCCCTATTTTAGTCATCTGGTGCTGCTATACCAGAAATACCAGAAGTAGATGGCTTTAAAAGAGAAATTTTGTTTTGTCACAGTCCAGAAGCCTAAAAATCCAAATTTAGGGTGTCAACTCCAGGGGAAGGCTTTCTCTGTTGGCTCTGGAGGAAGTCCTTGTCATTAGTCTTCCCCTGGACTGGGAGCTTCTGGTGTGTAGGAACCCCAGGTCCTTTCCAAAGGATTCACTCGGGTCCTGGCACTGCTTCTTAGAGGCCTGAGGTCCCCAACTCTCCACTGGCCTCCATTTCCTTTTATATCCCGAGAGGCTGCCCCAAGACAATATATAATCCCACACGTTGAGTAGTGCAGCCACCAAAATAACTGCTTCCCATCCTCACTCATTAACATCATAGATGTGGCGTTTACAACAAAAAGGAACATCATACAATACCAGGGATCATGGCCCAGCCAAATTGCTTCACACATTTTTGGGTGACGTAATTCAATTTATAACACTTCCAAAGAGCTAATGGGTAGGTTTGAACTACCAGCATTTCAGTTAGCAGTCAAGTGCTTAACCATTTGTACTACTGGGTCTCCATAATACCATGTATAAAAAACAAAAACCAAACCCAATGCTGTTGAGTGGATTTTGACATATAGCAACTGTATAGGACAGAGTGTAATTGCCCCATATGGTTTCCAAGGAGCACGTGGTGGATTTTAACTACAAACCTTTGGTTAATAGCAGTAGTTCTTAACTGCTACGCCACCGGGGTATACCATGTATAAATCAAGAAAAACAATCACAGTGTTGTTGAATCAATTCCAACTCATAGCAACCCTACAGGACAGGGTAGAACTGCCCCATAGAGTTTCCAACAAATGCCTGGTGGATTTGAACTGCCAACCTTTTGGTTAGCAGTCATAGCACTTAACCACTAGGGTTTCCATACCACATCTAAAGCAAAAAACCAAATCCACTGCTGTCGAGTCAATTTCAACTTATAACGACCCTACAGACAGCATAGAACTGCCCCATAGAGTTTCCAAGGAGCGCCTGGTGGATTTGAACTGCCGACCTTCTGGTTAGCAGCCGTAGCACTTAACAGTTTCCATGCATAGATTATTCTAAATCATCAGTCACTTTTTATTGAACATACAGATTCACATAGAGCACCTAAGAGGGATTAGAGGTTTTCATACCCAGAGATTCTAATATAATTGGATTGGGGAAAAATACACTAGTTTTTAAAAGTATCCCCTCACCCCTGCTCAACAGTTCACTCTAATATGTAGTCAGGGCTGTGCATCACTGATCAAAAGTTCAGATATTTACTGGTAATAATTTAGAACAAAACAATAGCTGTATCTTGAAATGCAAAAACAAATAATTTCTGATCAATAAACTTAACCATGGGTCAACATTTTTGTGATTCTATTGTTATGGTTATTAGGTGCTGCTGAATCGATTCTGACTCATAGCAACCCTACTATGAACAACAGAATGAAACACTGTCCAGTGCTGCACTATGTCCACAATTGTTTTTATGCTTAAGCCCGTGGCTGTAGACACTGTGTCAACCCATCTTCTTGAGGGTCTTCCTCTTTTTTGTTGATCCTCTCCTTTACTAAGCATGATGTTCTTCTCCAGGGACTGATCCCTCCTGACAAGATGTCCAAAGTATATAAAACACAGTGTCCCCGTCCTTACTTCAAGGAGTTCTGTGGTAGTACTTCTTCCAGAATAGATCTGTTTGTTCTTTTGGCAGTCCATGGTATGGTCAATATTTTTCTCCAATACCACAATTCAAAGGTGTCAATTCTTCTTTTGTTTTCCTTATTCATTGTCCAGGTTTTGCATGCGTATCATGCAGCTGAAAATATGGCCTGGGTCAGACACACTTCAAGTTGACACTCTTACTTTGCAACACTTTAAAGAAATCTTTTGGAGCAGTTTTTTCCCAATGCAATGCGTCTTTTGATTTCTTGACTGCTGCTTCCATGGATGTTGACTGTGGACCCAAGTAAAATGAAATCCTTGACAACCTCGATCCTTTCTCCATTTATCATGCTGTTGGTTATTGGTCCAGTTGTCAGAAGTTTTGTTTTCTTGATATTGAGGTGCAACCCATACTGAAGCCTATGGTTTGGGCTTGAGAATATACAGTCATAGTAATGAGAAAAGAGTTTGTGGTCATCGACATAGTCTCCTTATTAGAAATTTCTTTGTACTAAAGGTGGGTCAGGACTTAAGGTCAATACTTTTAATTTTTTATCATTCATCTTAAATACCAACTATGTCTTGAAGCTTCTCAGATGCATTCCCTCCAGATTCTATTCTCTACAATGCCTTCAGTGTTATCTTTCAAAACATACACGCACACACACACACACATGTTGTATTATCATTGCCTTTCTTGTAAATGAATAATGGCTACTCACTTACCAGAAACATCTAAATTTCTTAGCCCAATGACTCTTACTGAGGTCCAAATGATTCTTTAAGCTATATTCTAATTGCCCAATACACTACCTCTTTTTTTATCATTTCTAGACTATGTACTTCACCATGACTTGGCCACAATGTCCCTTTTCTCTTTTCCTCTCACTTTATGCTTCCAAGTCGTGGGCAAATGCCACCACCTCTATGAAAACATCTCTAGCCCTCTGTTGTTATGGTGGGCCTTCGAGTTGATTCTGACTCACAGTGACCTTAGTCAGGCTGAATAGTTTTTTCTACCTTCATAATGTTATTTTGCATCTTAATTAGCATTTGTCACACCACATCTTTCGTTCTAAGTTTATGTGTCTGCTTTCCCTGCTAGAAGGTAACAACAGACAGAAAAAGACAATGACAGAGACTCCTTGACCACTTATTTTTTGCCAGCTGCTATGTTAAGTGCTTTGCATATTTCATACTTTAACTCTCAAAACAACCCTACAAAAGAGGCTTCATCATTAACTTCATTTTGCAGATGTAGAAACTGAGGCTTGCCAAAAACATAACGGTTGTCATCGAGTCGTTTCCAACTCACGGTGGCCTCATATTTTTCAAAGCAGAACTGTGCTCCAGCGTTTTCAAGGCTGTAACCTTGAGTGAATTTGAACAGCCAATGTTTTGAATGCTTAACCATTTGCACCATCCAAACAAACAAAATAAAAACCCCAAACTCACTGTCGTCAAGTCAATTCTGACTCGTAGTCTATAGTATAGAGTAGAATTGCCCTATAGAGTTTCCAAGGAGCACCTAGTGGATTCAAACTGCCACACTTTTGGTTAGCAGCAGTAGCACTTAACCATTATACTACCCAAGTTTCCTTGCACCATTCACGAACTCCAAAATATCAAAGACTGCTAACTAACTTGCTCAAGGTCCTGTAAGCAAGGATGCTATAATTCTAACTCAGATCAGTCTTAGACCAGTGCTAGAGCTTTTAGCTATTGTTCTGTCCCACTTGTAGTCAGGGAGGGGCAGTATTTAATCATTTGTGTACCCTGCGCCCACCACCTCCCAAGGTCTAAGGTAGTTTGTTAGATGTAGGAATTCTGAATGATTCGTTCAATTGTAGGTTTTGGAAAAGATAAAATTTGCTCCATGGTAGCGTAAACAATGATACTCCCCCCCACCCCCTGCAGACAAATTTATCATATGTATTTTGTGATTCAAAACACCAACTGAATTATTCTAATTGGCATGAGAATAGCAGATTGACTGTTTTCAATAAAGATGTATAATGGATACAGAGAAGGCTGGTGGGAGGAGGGACTGGGGAGAGACAACTAGGTGGTTTTATACAAACTCCTCTTTCCCACAGGACATATTTAGACAGGAGTTTAGTTGACTGGGCTAAGAGACCATGTGTATTTGTGAAGGACAAATAGTGGGGTCATCATTTGTTTGAGAAACTCAATTATCCATGTTTGATGTTACTCCCAGGAGTGCAACAAGCTGACCTTAATTGGAATTCCTAGGATTTACACATTGGCATTCAGAAGCATATTAGGTGTATATAGCTTCTACCATTCATTCCAAGGGAATCAAACTCAGAAGAGAAAATTTACTAGTTACTGGATAGATGGTGGCCCTTTGGCATGTGGAATTTGAATAGTCCATCTATCATTTATAGTCACGACAATGAATCACAACATCTATCAGTGACAGATTTGCTAGTTCAGGATTTGAAGTATAATTGCCACTGAATTTCCATCATTTCCATGAGGTGGAAATGGGGGCTTCTGAATGCATTTGGGGGAAAGGAAATTATGTAAAATTGGGCTGTCAAATCTTTTGTGTGTGTGTGTGTGTTAACAAACAAACTACCTGAAACTAGTTTTGTGGTTCCTTATTACTGTTCAGTTGAATTCCCCTAAACACACAGAAATAAACCTCCTAGACCTACTGCCCAATACAGTAGCCAATAACCACTTGTGACTGTTGAATATTTGAAATGTGTTTAGTCTCCCTTGAGATGTGACATCAGTCTAAGGAAACCCTAGTGGTGCAGTGGTTAAGAGCTATAGCTGCTAACCAAAGGGTTGGCAGTTTGAATCCACTAGCTACTCTTTGGAAACCGTGTAGGGCAGTTCTACTCTGTCTTATAGGGTTACTATGAATCAGAATCAACTTGATAGCAACAGTTTTGGTTGTTATTATTATTTTGGTCAATGCAAAAGATGCACCAAATTTCAAAGACTTAGTATGAGAAAGAATGTAAAACATCTTAATAATGCTTTACATTGATTACGGGTTGACATGCTTATAAAAAAAATGAAATGAATTGCCAAGTCAGTTCTGACTCACCACAATTCTATGTGTGTCAGAGTAGAACTGTGCCCATAGGTTTGTAACACATGTACCCAATTTACCCCGAAAATCACAGATTTTTATCCTTCCCAGGAGAATCCAAGAAAGGAGACATTCACGAAGCTGGGGGTTGGCGGCTTTAAAAAGAAGTCCCTTAGGACAAAGCAGGGAAGAAGTCATAGAAAGCAGTAGCTGAGAAGCACGAGCACCAGAGACCATCTTCACCTACTTCAATGGTTAAAAAAATACATGAAAGGAAAATAAATTATAAACCCAAAGGAAGTGTTACTCAGACCCCTAGCTCATGCAGATATATGGTGCTGCTTCATTCTATTTTACTTCACGCTAGATAAAGCTGAGCAGTTGTATAAATAGAAATGACTAGAGTCTTTACGTCTAATAGCAGACCTCATTTTTATTTTGTTTTTGACCTCTTGATAAAGCTAAAGGATAAAGTCTTTTTAAGAAAGCTTTTATTTTGGATCTGTTAGACTGTTCTTGGCTTAGGATGTTCTACTCTAAAATGTCATCAATATTCTTTAACGTATCAAAACTAATTTTAGAAAACAAGCTCCAGGAGTTGACTGCTGCTGGTCTGATAATGGATATCAATTTTTAAAACTGAAAACAACTAAGAGTCCCTAAAAAACCATAAACCATGCTGACTTTCCTTCTCAAATAGTGGGCTCTATGGTTTTATCATTTACCCCAGTTCTGCCTCTGTTATAAACTCTAAGGACTTTTCATATTTCCCAATTCATTTTCTGGCCAGAGGAGAGCAAATCAAAGTTGAAATTTTGACCTCAGCAAACACTTTGACATGTTTGTATATACACGTGCATTTACAAGGCGTTTTCATTTTCTAAGTCGTTCCATTCCATTCCAAGTCATTTCTTAACATGGTATAATAGAATTAGCAAAGGATTTGGGTGCAGAAAGTTCAAGGGCAAGCTCTGTCTAAAACTTACCAGCTGTGTGAATTTGGGTGATTTACTTCCTCTATACTTTAATGTCCTCATCTGGGAAATGGAAATAATACCAACTACATGAAAAGAGTTGCTCAAAACTAAAATGTAATCATGTATAAAATACAAAATTCTATATGTATGTTAATTATACAAATGTTTCTTTGTTCTCTTTAAAATGACTCCATATAAAACCATGATTTCTGGAGTCTTCATTTGCCACTGCCCCGTAATTAGTCTTTTTTCTAACCACAAGCTGTTTGTAAATTGTGAGTGCTACTGACAATATCTGTAATCTCGTATTTTATCTCAAATTTATGTTGCACATAGAAAGAAAGAACCCTCGATCATTCATTACAGTGACAGGGCACAAAAGCCAAGATATGATGGAACAAATAATCCAGTAAAAGCAGGTGTTTGTATTACAAGCATTAGAGAGAAATCACAAAGCTGTCAATAATAATGTTTTAAACTTGTCTAGTGCTCTGTAGATTTAAAATCATTTGAAATGTACATTTTTCTCTGTTGCAGTAATTTTTCTGAAATTACCAGAATGTTTTGATATTACTTTATTTTGCAGAACTTGAAACTGAAAAGGGATAAATGGCTCCAAGTTTCATTCATTCATCCATCCATTCACTCAGCAATTATCAGGCAATAACTATTAGCTATGCAATGCACTCTATTGTTGGTGCTGTGAATACCATCTGTGATAAACAGACAAAACTCTTGCTCTCATGAAACTCGAATTGTAGGGATTCTGGTCTTGCAAGTTTGCCTTATAGCAAAGTATCATAGGAAGTGCCAGAGAAAGGACTTGAGCATGGCTTTTCTGTAAACTTATTCAGTGTTGTTTTCAACCATTCTGCCTCAACTTAGAGTTCATGTAGAGTTGGCCTCCCACATGTTGATCAGACTGTATCTTTGATTTGTGTGTCAGCTTGTACAATGTACAAGAGAATGTTGCTCAGGATGAATTCTGACAAGCAACAAATGAAAAGGTTGGTATCTGCACAAATACTGTCAGACAGTAAATTTTTTAAAATATAATTTTTCAAGCCTAAGAGAAACAATGGTTGAATTGTTTGTAGTCCAAAATTAATAGAAACTTTCAGAGTTAGAAAATTGTTCAGAAAAATATAAGAATAAGTATATTTGGAGTCATTGCTCATCTGGAAACCCTATGGCCTAGTGGTTAAGTCCTACAGCTGCTAACAAGAAGCTGGGCAGTTCAGATCCACAAGACACTCCTTGGAAACTCTATGGGGTAGTTCTACTCTGTCTGTAGGGTAGCTATTGCTTGGAATTGGTTCAACAGCAGTGGGTTTGGTTTGGTATTTTTTATAGCTCGTTTGGAAGTAACTTAAGAAATTGGGACTTTGTGGTAATAAACCACTCATTCATTCATCACATGGCATCATGGGAGGCTTTGTGGAAATACACAAAGAATTAAGAAAATTATGGAGTCTGACTGAGGTCAATAACATTATAGTGTAGTCAAAGATGTACTTTCCTCAAATTTAACAAGCAAAAACCTGTTACTGTCCAGTTGATTCTGAATTCCAGTAACCTTATAAGACAGAGTAGGACTGCCCCCATAAGATTTTGGAGGCTGTAATCTTTACAGATGCAAATTGCCACATCTTCCTCCCATGGAGCATCTGGTGGGTTCGAACCAGATGGACTTTTCAGTCAATAGCCAAGTGCTAAATCACTGTGCCATCAGGACTTTTTTTCCCCAAATTGCACATTCATTATCTCCTTCTGCAATAGATTTGGTGACTTCTACCAAAATCATATGTAGCAAAGTAATTAAATATTATTTACCACATCCAACAACTATTTATGGAGCATCTATTATATGCCGTGAGTGGTTCTGGGTACTAACAAGGTACCAGTGAGTGACTCAAGAGGAGCTCCTATCATCTTGTGTCCTACTGTCAGAGCTTAAGATAGCAAATGCCCTCTGAAAGAAAGGGAAGTGCAGGGGTGAGGCTAGTGAATGGCCTAGAGGTTGAGAAGAGTGTGGAACCATGGGTGAGGTGAGGAAGTAGGGTGATAGCAGGGAGGCAAGAGTGCATTGAAGACAGTTCAGAAAGGCTGCCAGAAAGGTGAAAGGTGAAGTCAAACGGGCAGACTCCAGTCAGATCCCAGAAAGCTTTGTGAGCTGAGTTAAGGCATCTGGTCTTTTCTGTAAGGACTTCAGGACGTATCAAAGGATTTGGAATAAAAGGATGATGTTACCATATTTGTTTTTATGTGGCATGGAGAATGTACTGGAGAGGAGCAGAACTTCAGGGAGAGAGCCAGCTAGGACGCTGTGACAGCGGTCTGTGTCAGAAATAGCTGTGGCCTGAACCAGGGTGGTTGTGGGACTGGAGAAATCATAAGCTTGAGAGACATTTGAGTGGAAAGATGCGCAGAGTTTGGAGGCCAATTCAATGCATGGTTAGTTCAGTTGGTGGTTCCTTTACAAAGATAGGATTCACTGGGAGGGGAGGTGGGATCTGAGTGTGTGTGTACAAATTTGATAACTTAGTTTTGGACTTGAGTTTGAGATATCTGTGAGAAGCCAGAGAAATGTCGAGATGACTAATGGGAATATGGTAATTTGTAGCGAGGTCTGGCCTTGGCATGGAGATATGAAATTTGCTGACTCCCTGCCTAGAATCAGTAATTAAAGTAAGAGAAGCTGTGTGGACATCCCAAAGGTGTCATGGTGTGATGGACTGAAAGACGAAATACCGATTAAGGATTCATTGTCTCTTTAATGTCACTAGATTTGGATACATTTGTTCAGAAACAATCACACAAAGCAGGAGACAGAATGGCATGGTTCTGAAAGGTGGGATCAGACCCCTAGATCTCCCAAAGTTTTCCTCGATAACCTATAGCTTTATTTAATTTTTTTAAGTTTGAATTTATTAGGGTTTATGTAATACTAGGCATTGTTTTAAGCACTTCAGGTAAATTAACCTCTATTAACCCTACTTGGAGCCCTGGTGAAATAGTGGTTAAAACACTGGCTGCTAACCAAAAGGTTGTCAGTTCAAATCTACCAGCAGCTCCTTGGCAATCCTATGGGGCAGGGTAGTTCTACTCTGTCATAATATGGTTGCTATGAGTCAGAATTGACTCAGTCACAATGAGTTTGGTTTTGGTTATCACCTCTACATATTTGTTGTCATAACCTCGTGAGACTCAGGGAAGTAACTGGCCCAAGGCAGGTGACAGAGTGAGGGCTGGAACCCCAGACATCCATGCTCTAAAGGATTACACCTTTGAGGCTAATGATAATGCATGAAGGAGCAAGCTTTTCATCAGGAGAAAGAAAGTTTCCAGATCTGGGGTCCTTAGGGTAGAGGATGCTGGGAGGTTAAATTCTATTTTTCCCTCCCGATTGTTGTATGGACTTTCAGTGCAATGGATCACTTTTGTGTTGCCTTTCTCACAAGAGCCTTGAAACTTCCACCCAAGTGATTGAGCAAGGCTGTGAAAATAAGGTAATTATGGCCCACCAAGGAGATTGGTCAGTTTTATCATCCTGCTAGGCTTAAAAGACAGCCAATTCCAGAGCAGAGGGAGGATCTCACCACCACCAAGGAAAAAGAACCAAGAGCAGTGCTTTCTTGAGACCCAGGATCCCTGCACTGATGCTGAGAAGCTTCTAAAATTAGGAGACAGAGAGAGAGGAAGAGAGAGCTGTAACCCTGAAGATGGTGAGAAGTGGTGGCAGAGAAACAGTGGCAGGATAGACCAGCAGGGGACAGCCTGATGGACTTCCTGGTCCACAGAGCAAAAAGGCTGAGCACCTTCAGGCTAGAGGTTTGCTGGTGGAGTAGGGTACCTCTGGGTGATAGTAGAGCTAGGCTTGCAGACCCATGGAGCCAGAGCTGAGCACCTTTGGGCCAAGGCTTACTGGTAGAGTAGGATGCTTCTGGGCACGTGCTGGCAGAGCTAAAAGAGCTTTGTGACATTTTCTTGAGCAGGGCAAAGGCTGGGAAACAAGAGAAAGATGTGCCTGCAAGCACAGCTGAGAAGAGGCTGTCTTGATGGAAGAAGTGAGCGTTCCTGAACGCTGAGTTGTAACTTGTTACTTCCCTAATAAACCCCAGAATCGTGAGTACTGCCTGTAAGTTCTCTGTGGCCATTGCAATGAAACATCAAACTTAGCAGGGGAATAGAGAGTGCTATGGGAGGGATAGTTGGTATCAGAATTGGTAAAGATGGTGGCAGCATGTCTGATCTCTGCCTCAGGAATATCAGCCTTGGGCTGTTCATCATGATTTTCCTTCACCCTTGTGAAGTTAGAGGAGGTCAGATGCTGTTGCCACACCATTTTTACAGAACTCATACTATACTCTTGTCTACTCATCAATTGAAAGTAACAGGCCTTTCTAGATGTTTCCTGTAACCCTGGTGAAGCATCCCTTAGCAAGAATAAGTCTCAGGACTGCATGGCCTCCTTCTTATAAGCCACTCCCAGATCCATGATTCAGAATTTTCAGTGTCAACTCATTGCATCTGTTCTCTTCTGTTCTTTCAAAGCCTTTCTCACACGAGAGACATGTAATTTTTTCGAACTACCTGAGAATAAGAAAATTTTGTATCCACTAAACAAATTAAAGTATTCCATATACCTTTATCACTGGAGTGATATTTCCCCACCCTCTTCCTATTCTGATAGCTGCATACACATCATTAACCCAAAATTGTAGGCAGTAGGATTATTCTCTTGATTGCATATTTATTATTTGCCTTTTTGAAGTATCAGCATGGACTTAATGCCCTCCACAGGCTGAACAAGTCCCAACTGAACATAATCATTGCTTATTTTTTGATGCTCAATTTGTCACAGCCTGGCTGAAAGGAACCCTTTGAAGCTAGCTTCCTTGAAATCATCTCCAGATATTTACAAAATATATCCTTGATTCCTCACGATAAGATGTTCAAGGGTATTCTTGATCTCACTTGCCCCCCAAAGAGCAACATCTATAGTACAGTGCATTGCTTCACAAGGGAATTCAAAGCAGAAGTAATGTAACATAGGAGCCTCAAACTGCTCACATGAGGGAGAAATCCAAGTATCTGGGTTGATTTTTTAAAAATCTTATTCCAATGTGAGTGTTTATTAATCCATTTTATTCATTCCTTCCAGTAACTTCTGGTGTACATGCTGTATTTTTTTTTTTCACAGTGAACAATGCTCTTAATTTAAACTACAGCTCCAATTTTAGAAGCCTTTATTTTTATTTTTCTTCTTCCATTTATTTTGCATATACAGAGTCAATATCAAAGTACGAAAGTCTATATCAGGGCTCAGCAAACTACAGTCCACAGGCCAAATCCAGACCAGTGCTTGATTTTTGTGAACCAAGTTTTATTGGGCTTGTGAGAAATAAATTTCAAAATGGTCCATCTTTAGAATAAGGGGAACAAAGGCTAGGGTAAGAAAGTTGCTATCTGACCCAGAGCAAAAACCATTAAGTGACATGGCAACCACAGAGCCCACATACCTGGGGAATGAATTAGGGGAAAAAAGGGAAGGAGGGGGAGCTTTTTTGGGAACGCAACCTTAAAACAGAAGACTCAGGCGACATCCAGGAAAGACTGTTTACCCCATAGTTTTTAGCCAGTGAGGAATCGGGGGAGGAACTAATGAGTTAGGAGTTAAAAAGGCTTGTAAGGAACTGCATGCACTCTGGCCTGCCTCCTTTGTGGGCTTATGTGCCTGATTTTGCAAAATTGAATAATAAAGCCTCGCCCAAGATAACTGGGTTCTGACTGGATTTTTTGGGGGTTCGTTGAATAGAGACTCTGGTAACAACCTATTGGTGACCTCGTAAGGGATAAAGCAGTTGGCCCCAGACATTGGAAGAGGATCCCAGATGGGGGTTTATACCGACCCTCCAGTTGCCAAGAGGGACTGAGAGATGGTATCCAGGGTTCTGACAACATTTCCCACAGGTCACAGTCATGTCCATTCATTTTTATATTGTATATGGCTGTATCTGCTCTATCATGGTAGAATTCAGTAGTTGCAACAGAGGTGCAATAAGCCCCATATGGTCCATAAAGCCTAAAATGTTTACTGTCTGACTGTTTACAGAAAAAGTACTGCCCTTTGGTCAGGCTGATTTCATTTTTCACTACCTGTCAATTACCAGACGTCTAAAAGAGAAAGAAATCCCAACCTCCTTCCAAGGGAATATAACAAAGAGTACAAAGATAGACACAGCAGTTTAGATAGATTCCTGTAAATTTGCTGGCAATAGCAAGGACTGGTATAATACAGATAATTAAAAGCTTTTCAGATTTTACCTAAAGCTCTTATTTAAGTTTTTATTGTCATGGATGTCAGAGTCATGATTTATTTGCAATATGTACCTTAATGTAGAACTACAATTTTGTAAAAGCCATTGTATTTTTACATACATAGTATTTATATTTATATATATATAGGTATAGATATAGATATGTGGTAGATTGATTGTATCAGTAATCCCAGTTCTTCACCTTCTCCTCACTGTGTCCATGCCTGTTACCATGTGCCTTTGCAGTTTCTCTCACTAAAGAGACAGAGTGGTTTCCCATCTTGTTTCTCTGAGTCAGCCTTGTGACATGATTTAGCTAGTAGAATTACAGTGAGGATGATGGTGTGCCAGTTCTCAGCCTAGTTCTCGGGAGGCCTTTTATGTTTGTTCCATCTTCCTTGCATTTCTGCCATTACCGTAAAAACATACCAGGGATGACCTGCTAGAGGGTGAAAGATACATGTAGCAGATCTGAGTCATCACAGTCATCTAAGCCATAGCCAGCCGAGATCAACCAACAGTGAGCAAAACCTACACATGAGTGAGCCCAGCCAAGACCAGCAAAGCCACATCATCAACCAAACATTCTAGATGTGTAGACAATGGACACTTATTATTGTATGCTTCTGAGGTTTGTTTGGTTTGCCATGCGGAATTATGATGGCAATAGATAAATGATACAAAATATATTAAAACCAGTTTTTTCAGCATTGTACCAGTCTAAATTTTCAAAATCCATTAAGAATGTTAGAAAATAGAACCAAATTAATATTGGAGAAATTTGAGACACTCATAAAAGTTAATCCCAAGAGTTCAAGTAGAATCATTTCTGTGAATTTTCTGAATTCCACAACAGCCTACAGAGAAAACACTAGTACATTTGGCTTATGATACAATTCATTTGCAATTCTATAATCACATTACATTTAATGTCCCCAAATCCCTTTACAAGTAATTCCTCAACATTTTTGGCCCTGTCTTAGAAGTTCTAATCCTCATACAGAATAGAGAATTCAGCAGACTGTAGCTATAGAATGTTTTTAATGCAACTATTCAACATTTTGCAGGGATTTTAGTACCTCTAATGTTTAATTTGGAAACCCTAGTGGTGTAGTAATGAAGTGCGATGCCTGCTAACCAGAAGGCTGACAGTTCGAATCCAACAGGTGCTCCTTGGAAGCTCTGTGGAGCCGTTCTACTCTGTCCTACAGGATCACTATGAGTTGGAATCAACGGCAGTGGGTTTGGTTTTTGGAATGTTTAATTCTGTGTAGATGTACACATATTACAGAAAAGGAATTATAAATCACTTTCTTCTGGGTAACTTTGGCAAACATGAGAAGATCCTTAAAAGTGAGATACAGTTTTTCTCATATCTATACAGGCCTATTGCATGTTGGGATTCCTGCTTGGATCTAGAAAGGGCCAGAAGCAAATAATTTATTTTTAACAGTCTTGTAGTCCCTGTGGCTCAGACCTTATGATCACCAATAATTTAACTGATTTAGATGCTATGTTTTGGGGCTCTGGTGAGGGATTCTCATCTTACATGCTTAATTAGCATCTGCGTTGAGGTGGGGACACCACCAGTCAGCACTTACGAGGCACGTGGTTTCATTTACAGACCCCTGTGGTGTTACTGCTGCTAATGACCACTGCTCTGCCTAACAGAAGTAGTTTCACCTTCCACTTGTCTTGCAAAAAAGTTTAATCCACTTTCCTTTGGGAGATCCAACATTCTCAATTTCTATTTGAGCTCTATTTCCTCCTTGCCCACCTACTCTTTCTCTCAGGCTCTTTTTTGACTTGCCTTAAAATCTACAGAGCTGCTTTTGTTTCTGAGTACTTTTGAATCAGGTCTCATTTAACTGATCTTCCTTTGGAGGAACTGCCCAAGTTTTTAATTGATGTTCATTGAAAGGGTGGAAACCCTTTCTCACCTTCCATTCCACCCCTACCCTACCCGTCTTACAGCTTCCCATCAAAATGCTAAAGGTTACAGACAGGAAAATGTAGTTGGTCTTTTGCCAAGACTTGAAAAGGTCTGGGCTTCATGCCAATGTCTCCTTCTTTATCTCAGTTGGCTCTTGTTATGGATTGAACAGTGTCGCTCCAAAAATGTGTTTCAACTTGACTAGACCACGATTCCCAGTATTGTGGCATTCTCTATTTTGTGATCTGATGCAGTTTTCCTGTG
Organism: Heterohyrax brucei; assembly: GCA_028571685.1. Lineage (NCBI taxonomy): Eukaryota > Metazoa > Chordata > Mammalia > Hyracoidea > Procaviidae > Heterohyrax > Heterohyrax brucei. The sequence goes on along the minus strand of CM053166.1, from coordinate 17,811,303 downwards.
TTGTAAACCTTAATCCTTGCCTGTAGTTAATGAGTCAAGAATGAGTTGCATTAAAGAGGATTAAGGGTGGAATGTAACATCCCTACTCAGGTCACAGCTCTGATCTGATGTAAGGAGAGTTTTGCTGGGGTCTGGCACATATCCCCTTCTATCTTATAAGACACAAAATGAGAGAGAAATGAGCAGAGACAGTGGGACCTCATACCACCAACATAGAAGCAACAGGAGCAGAGTGTCTTCTTTGGACTCAGGCTTCTGGCACTGCAAAGCTCCTACATTGGGGGGGTGGGGGCGACAGCGGGGAGACTGATGACAAGGACCTTCCCATAGAGGTGACAGAGAGAGGGAGAGAACCTTTCCCTGGAGCTAACACCCTGAATTCAGACTTCTAGAGTCCTAGACTGAGATAATAAATTTCTATTTGTTAAAGCTGTCCATTTGTGGTATTTCTGTTATAGTCACTCCATTGCCATCCAGCTGGGTCTGACTCATAGCAACCCTAGAGGTCAGAATAAAATTGCCCCATAGAGTTTCCAAAGAGCACCTGGCAGATTTGAACTGCTGACCTTTTTGGTTAGCAGATGTAGCACTTAACCATTATGCCAGCAGGATTTCCAAACTAAGAGAGCTATGTCCCAAGAAGGTCATCTTTTCTCAAACAAAGATTTGTCTGCAAGTATCAGTGGCTTCATTCACATTTTGGCGATGTTGTCTTGAGACCATTTTAAATCAGTATGCTTAGGAACCGTGGGTCACCCTGGATGTAATTAAGAATATGGTTTGCAACTGCTTAGGAAATCTTAGCACTATATTTCACTGGGTTACATGCACATTTCTTGGGCAGATTTTTCAAGAAGAAATTGTTTCATGATAAACTTTTGCCATTGACTTTCCATCAGCCTGAGGGTACTTCTTTGGAGGAGCTACCCTCATTCCAGATGTTGCCTTACTAGATGACTCTGTCCTAGAAACAGTATCATGAACTCAGCGTCAGTTGTCCTTAACAGCCAGACACTGGGTCAGTTGGCTTGCTGTTTCAATATCTGCTGAAATGCTGAGTATGGCTAGAAAAAATGGAACAAGCAATGAATTATAATTTGACTAAACAGAGATTATGTTTAATGTCAGTTCACAGTGATAAGAAACTCAGAGTTAAAATGATGGTAAACTTTCTCCCCTGGAATTATTTCTCCTTCAATACTTACTACAGAGCTATTTGTTCCAATGCCAAAGATGGTCCACCCATCAACCTAGACTTCAGGTCCAGCTTATCATTCTTCAATATCTTCGTGAATAACTTGGACCATTAGGGTCTAAAGATTTTGCATCAATCCTACTGACACCATTTAGTGTTGCTGTTAAAATGGGACAGTTATGTGAATGGTAAGACCAACAAATTGAGTTAAGTGATATGAAGTTTATTTGATAAGAAACAATGTAAAGATATATTTCTTCAGAGATAACTACACAAAGCAAAAAACCATGAGACAAATTCCCAGATACAGGATGAGGCTTCTGACCTTCCCAAAGTTCCCCCGAGAAAGCAGAGCTTCCTATGACTCTACACATAAAGAGTGAGGATTCTACCAGATGTTAGAAGTTCATATCTTCTTGTTCTCAGAGTCTCTTTCCTAGCTGTTACAGTATCTTCAGGGTCCTCTGAGTAGATGTTTGCACCATCTTCAAAAGCAAGCACAGCTACCAAACAATTTATGTTCATTTTTCTATGTCTACTGAGAGACCATCCCTTAGGTCTAGGTCTAGGTCTATTTCTTAAGGAGAGTATAGGATCACCACGTACGTCATTCACAGTGAAAATAATAGAATGCCTTGGGTACAGCTGGGGAGAACATCAATACTCAGAGACAGATGGAGGAAATGGGATCTGTAGAGGAGGTTGAGAAGAGGCAACAGGAAGAAGGAAAAGCAGCAACGTGAGGGAGTAGTTCACAGAAATCAGGAGAAAACAAGTTTTGAGGAAGAAATGATCAACTAAGTCAAATACTACCAAGAGGTCTAGTAAAAGAAAAAGACTGAAACTAGTTCACTAAATTAATGACATGGAGATTATTAGTGCTAACAGAAATGATACAATTCATTAGTGTAAGGAGAAAGTAAGCTGGATAGGAGGCGAGGCAATACAATACCAAATGTGGACCACAGATAGTCATAACACCTAGCCTTGGAAGGGGTTAGAGAGATAGGACAGCGTGTCAGTGCTCAAGGTCAAGGGTAGATTTTTTTTCTTAAGACAGGAGAGACTTTAGATGTTCACAGGAAGGAAATAATGTACATGAATGGAATGAAGTGAGAGAAGGAAAATAACTTGAGAGACAGAATATGATTATCAGATGAAAATATTTAAGAAGAAATATGGAGATGAGTCATTGATTGTAGGAGCACTTATTCCATCATAATGGAATGGACAGTTGGTTGTAGGATATGTGACTAGAAGTTACAAGAGTTTCATTTGAAGACTTCAGTTTTTTCTGAAAAATAGAATGTGTGACCGCTTGTTGAAAGTGAGAAAGAAGCGGCATGATTTGATGGCTCAAGAAGAATGGAGAAGATTTGAAGTAGTTGTTCTGGAGAACATAATAAATTCCCCTGACTAATGAGTTATAGGAGGATTTCCAGGCTGACAGGCTGGCCCTATAGAAGTTAGTGATCGCAGAATTATGACATGACCCCAACCTGCACTACTCTGATTTGTCTTTGATAGCCCTCAACCTCCTGGTACAGGTATAGTCAACAGTGTGAGACTTACTGACAGGAGTTTGATCAGAGGCGTGGATAAGAGATGGGCTAAAGTACTAGAACACAAAGGGCTACCATGAGTGCAAATCATCTCAACAGCAGCTAACAACAACAACAAAGAACTAGGTTATGAAAATAAAACTACTGAGTAGGAGGTGATGTGAGATGAACTTAAAGGAAGAACATACCAGGGCTGTCGAGTCAACTCTGACTCATAGCAACCCTAAACAACAGAGTCGTGCAGCTCCCACAGAGTTTGCAAGAAGCACCTGGTGGATTTGAACTGCCAGCTTTTTGGTTAGCAGCCACAGAACTTAACCACTACACCACTAGGGTCCCCAAAGGAAGAACATAAAACCCCAAAGCTCTGCTGCCATTCAGTCAATTCTAGACAGAACAGAACTGCTTTGTAGAGCTTCCAAATGGTGCCTGGTGGACTCGAACTGCTGACCTCATGGTTAGCAGATGTAGCACTTAACCACTATGCCACCAGGGTTTCCAAGGAAGGACACAGAATTAGAAAACCAAGACCAAGGCAAGAAGGAAGTTGCTATCACGCTTACCATGACATTTCATAAATGTTTGATGTTTGAGCATTAAAATTGGCTATGCAATTTCTGGAAGCATGGGAAAAAATTAAACAGAAGCCTAGTCGTAAGACTCTTTTTTTCTTCAGAAAGGAGGACTTCAACATGTCTTATTTGGGGTGGGGGGGAAGCTTCAAAATAAGAGAGGTTCCAACTTTTGACAATAGCTTCCTCATGCTGCCCAGGTCTTCCTCTCCAGGTATTAAAGGGCACTGCTGTTAGGGCAGAAGGAATGATCCTCGACGGCATTTGGCTCGCATGGTTAAGGCCATGTGCTAAAAGATAGATGTAGTAATAAAGAACTGAATGGCACTCAAATGGGAGAAATGGCACTTTGAGAGCATATATCTCAACCACGCAAGAAAGTGGCTAGGTTGGACATCCTCCTCCTGCTGCTGCTCTGCTTTAGAAACATTGATACGTCCTAAGAATGAACCCAGCAACATACTTTTTAACAGCTTACTTGAGATATTAAGAGAGCATACAGTTTGCCCATTTAAAGGGACACCATTTAATGGCTTTTAATATATTCACAGAGTTGTGCAGCCACCATTACAATCTAATTCTTGAACATTTTTATCACCCCAGAAAGAAACTCTGAGTTCCTTAGGAATACCAAGAAAACCCACTGCCATTGAGTCGATGGCGACATAGTAACCCTATAGGACAGAGTAGGACTGCCCATAGAGTTTCCAAGGAATGCCTGGTAGAATTGAACTGCAGACCTTTTGGTTAGTATCTGTAGCTCTTAACCACTAGGCAACCAGAGTTTCCAAATCACCACATTACCCAGCAATTCCACCCCTAAATATATATACTCAAAAGAATTGAAAACAGGAACTCAAACAGATACTTGTAATGGATGTTCACAGCAGCATCATTCACAATAGCCATACATTGTAAACAATCCCAACACCCATCAACAGGTGAGTAAACCAAAATCAAACCAAACACGTTGCTGTCAAATCGGTTCCCACTTACAGCAACACTATGGGTCTGAGTGGAACTGCCCCACAGAGTTTTCAAGGAGCACCTGGCAGATTTGAACTGCCAACCTTTCGGTTAGTAGTCGTAGCACGTAACCACTATGCTAAGGTTTCCTGCTTAAGAGTACTCCTCATTTATTTCCACCACCCCAGCCCCAGGCAACCACAATGTTCTACCTTTGTGGATTTGGCTATTTTTGACACTTCATGTGGAATCACACAATATGTGGTTTGCTATGACTGTCTTCTTTGACTTAACATAATGATTTTTCAAGGTTCATCCATGCTGTGCATACATGAGTACTTTGCTCCATTTTATGGCTAAATAATATTCTATTGTACGAATACACTGCAATTTGTTTATTCATTCATCTATTGATGGACACTTGCATTGTTTCCACTTTTTGTCTGTTATGAATAATGCTACTATGAATATTTCTGGTCAAGTGCTTTGTGTGGACATAGGTTTTCAGTTCTCTTGGGTATCTGCCTAGCAGTGGAATTACCAGATAACTCCATGTTTAAAATTTTGAGGGCCTGACAAAATGTTTTCCAAAGCAGCTGCACCATTTTACATTTCCATCAATAATCAATGAGGGTGTAAAGTTCTCTACATCCTCATCAACACTTACACTTATTTTCTGTCTTTTTGTTGTAACCGTCTAAATAGGTGTGAAAGTAGTGTTCCATGGTGGCTTTCATTCTGCTATACACTTTTAAAGTTCTTATCAATTAAAAATCTAGATTGCAGGTCAAAGAAATAAATGTAGAAATCTAGAACATAAAACCTCTTTAACTTTGTCTGGTTCTAGAGTACCATACTAGTTAAGAGCTGTGGCTGTTAACGAAAAGACTGGAAGTTGAAATTCACCAGGCACTCCTTGGAAACCACATGGGGCAGTTCTACTCTGTCCTCTGGGGTCACTATAAGATGAAATCAACCTGAAGGCAATGGGTTTGGGGTTTTTTGTTTTGTTTTGTTTTGTTTTAGTGAAGCTCACTTTTTGGCTCTTCTGCCTTTCAAGCCCTGAGTAAGATTGCATTTTCTGACTGGCTTGTGATCAGATGGGGCCAAGTAACTAGTTATGGTCAATGAGTTGTGAATGAGAAGTAATGCCTGTCACTTTGATGTCAAAGCATTTCACTTGACAAGACCCTCCAGAGATCTTTCTCTCTGGCTTGACAGCCAACAACTTTCAACAGAGTGGCAGCTTTAGTAGTCTGGGTCATGAGATAAGGGGACATTTAGCAGAACTAACACATGATATGTATGCTGTGTGAGAAACAAAGATTTGTTGTTATTAAGAGGTAAAGACTGTTACTGCAACATAACTTGCCATATCCTTGATGAGTGAGGAAAACACATTTGTTATCACAAATTTGGACTGTATGGCAGCATAACAGAGTATATCCTGAGTGATAATATGATGTTTACTATGGATTGTGTGCTACTTGCTGGCTAGGATATTAGAGTTTAACAGATTGGGAAATTAACAACATCTGTAAGCCCCAGAATCCTCTATAATACAAGTGCCCTAAATCTACCTCACAACATAGTTGCTTGAAGTTAAGCTAGATAATATATTCTTGATAATGCTCAGCACAGTGTGAGGCACCTAGTACACTCATAAGAAATGAGTGTTATTAGATGAAAGGCAATGAGCTGAGGATTAGAATACTGGAGTTAACTTTATTCAGAAGGTGGTAAGTCAAGCTTTGAAAAACCAATCATAGAGGAAGAGGGGAGGATAATAGTTTTTCCCCAGTATAATTAGTGTGGGTATCTCAGCAGGCCTCCTTGACAAATCTTCCTGTCTGTGTAGAGGGTCATGCCATTTTTGTAGTGAGACAACCTCCCTTTGCATCTTGATTTTCTTCCCAGAAGAGAAGAAACGGCCCCAGTATTCTGCCTCATTTCACGGAACAAGGAGCTCACAATATGGAATGTAATTACATTTAAAATATGCTGGAAAGTGATTTCATGAATCCAAAATTATCACTCTCTCTTCAGAATGACAGGCAGAGGGAAACATGCCAAAATACTTCCCCTTGAGAACATTTAGAATTAATACAGAAATATATTTTTCCTTTATGTGCATACCTTCCCAACGACTTAATGAGGCAGGGGCCTGGGTTAGCCTGGCAGAAGGCAATAAACAGCATGAAATGATACCATGCCAACATTTCTATACAGGGTGAAAGGAAGCAGAATTCAATAAGCCAGAAAAGTCATTTCCATACATTGGCCATCGGTGACCACGCATTTCATCTTTCTTGGCTTTACTTTCACACTCTTCTCTTGTCAGAAGCCTGACTGTTCCTCCTTGTTCTTTCTCTAACTTGCTTGTCTCTTCTGCCTACACTCTACATATTGGTGGCAGAGTGGCTACAAACTCGGCTGCTAACGAAAAGATCATCAGTTCAAATCTACCTGCTGGTCCTTGAAAACCCTATGGGGCAGTTCTACTCTGTCCTATAGAGTCACTATGAGTAAGAATTCAATGGCACCTAACAACAACAGGTCAACTTTTGACCCTATTCTCTCGTAGACCCACAAACCTTCTCTAGAAGCTCTCATTCTCTGCCATGGCTTTACTTGTTCTCTGTGGTCTAACGCAGAAGAAAGTCCTGGCAATCTGTTTTGAAAAGTCAGCTAGGGAAAAGCCTGTGGAGGACCATGCTACTGTGACACACTTAGGGTCACCATGAGCTGATGTCGACTCCATGACAACTGTTTTTTTGTTGGGGGGGGCAGTTAAAACTTCTCAACCTCAGACCTTGTTTCTGGGGCACCCATTTCTGTCTGCCTGTTGGAAACCTCCATCTAGGTGTCCTACAATATTTAACATACCTGCTCCTTCTGTCTGCAATACCCTTCTTTTATCTTCTCCAGCCTAATGCCGTCTTGTACTTCAGATTTCCAGTTAAGCTTTATCTCTTCAAGGTGGTATTTCTTGAATGAAAGACTACATCAGATCTACCTATGTGCATTGTCCAAATACCCTATGATTTTACCCCAAACATGTCATTGCTACTTATTTTAAATTATACATTTGTGGGAAACCCTGGTGGCATAATGGTTAAGTTCTATGTCTGCTAACCAAAAAGCTGGCAGTTCAAATTTGCCAGGCACTCCTTGGAAACCCTATGGGGCAGTTCTACTATGTCCTATAGGGTCGCCATGAGTCAGTATTGACTTGACAGCAATGAGTCTGGTTTTCTTGGTTTTATGTACTTGTGGCACTGTTTCATTTTCTTTCTGCCATGCTAGACTTTTGATTCCATAAGGGTTAGATTAACATCTGTCTTGATCTTCATCATATTCCCAGTTCCTAGCATGTGGTATTCAGTTGCTATCGAGTTCAACTCATAGTGACACCACGTGTATCAGAGTGGAATGGTGACCCACAGGGTTTTCTTATGTGTGTGTGTGTGTGTGTGTGTGTATACATGTAATTTATTTACTGTTGTTCGGAAACACTGGTGGTATAGTGGTTAAGTGCTACAGCTACTAACCAAAAAAGTCAGCAGTTCAAATCCACAAGTAGTCCTTCGAAACTTTACCCTGTCCTGAAGGGTTGCTATGAGTCAGAACTGACTCAACAGCAGTGGGTTTGGTTTGCTGATTTTTGTTGTTGTTGAGAATATACAAAGAACATATGCCAATTCAACCATTTCTGCATGTGTAATTCAGTGGCACTGATTATGTTCTTTGAGTTGTGCAACCTTTCTCACCTTTCTTTCCCAAAGTGTTCCTCCCTCATTGACATAGACTCATTGCCCCAAAGTTTCCTGTCTAATCTTTCAAGTTACTACTGTCACTTTTATTCCATGTAGATAGTTCTGAAAAGTGCACAATGGTCAAGGCAGACAATCTTTACTAGCTAAGCTAACTTATTATTTGGTTTTATGAAGACTTCACAGGATGTTTTGGTTTAAAGGTCAAGATTTAAAGGTCATCTCAGGGCAATAGTTTCCGGGTTCATCTAGCCTTTGCGGCTCCAGAAAATCTGGATTCCATGAGAATTTGAAATTCTGTTCTGCATTTTCTCTCTTTTGATCAGAATTTTTTAATAGAATCTTTGATCAAAATATTCAGTAATGGTTCAGGGCACCATCCAGTTATTCTGGTCTCATGGCAAAGGAGGCATGTGTTTATGAAGATGATGAGCCAACACATTCCATTTCTTCCTCTTGTTTTTTCATCAGAGTTGACACCAACTCATGGTGACCCTCTGTGTGTCAGAGTAGAACTGTACAGGGTTTTCAATGGCTAATTTCCCAGAAGTAGGTTTCCAAGTATTTCTCCCAAGGTTCCTCTCAGTTGAACTCCAACTTTTCAATTAGGAGCCAAGCACGTTACCCATCTATACCACCCAGGGACTCCCAGCATATGGTAGGTGCTCAATAACCACTTATTTAATAAATGAATGGACTACACAAGCTGAATTCATAATACCACTCACCCCTTATGTTTCTCTTCCTGTATTTCTGGATCTGATGAATGGTCTCCCAAATTATCCCATTATCTTACCATCCTTGATGCCGCTATCTCCCTCACGTATAACATTTAACTGCTCACCAACATCTAGCACATCTCTTAAATATTTTGAGAATCCACTACCTCTTCTCTCCCTCTCTGCTATTACTGCTCTCTTTAGGTTTTTGACATTTTTCCTATGTTCTTTACTTTCTTCTAATCCTTCACCATCACTGCAGGGCATTTTCTTAAAATGCAAATTGGACCATTTTACTCTGATGCTTAAATCCTGTCAGCAGGCTCCCCATTGCTTTGAAGATGAAACTCAGATTCCTAAGCTTGATCTTCAAAGTCCTCCACAATCTGACGTCTGCTCGCAGTCTTCCTCACCTTACCTCTTTTCATCCTCCCCTCTTGCATTTGCTTACCCAGAATTTATGATGCCCAAACCCAGTTTCCTGCCTTTGCCAGGTTCCCCTTGCCTACAAGTTCTTTGCCTGATGTTCTCTGTCTACCCAACTCTTTATCTTTTAAAACTGAGCTGTATCACTCTCTCCTCTGGGACATCTTTCCAAGTTCTCCCAGACAGAATTTAATATATTCACCTCTATGCTCCTGTAGTGCTCAACTGTCACCTTCAAACACTTTGGTGGTAATTTCTTATTGGGCTGGCCCTTTCACTGAAGTCATGTAGGCAGGGCTCAGCTCTTATGTCTCTAAATTCATTGGAATGCTAGCTACATATTTGCAAATCATTTCTCTGATAGAGGACTTGGTCCCAGGATATATAAGGAACTCTCAAACTCAATAAAAAGAAAACAGGTATCTTACAATAAAATGAGCAAAAGGTTTGGACACTTCATTGAAGAAGAATGAAAAAATAAGCAATGTAAAGATCGTCACTATCATTCATTTGTCACTGTTGCTGTTGTTAGGTGTTGTCAAGTTGATTCTGAGAACTGCCCTGTGGGTTTTTCTTGGCTATAATATTTATGAAAACAGATCTCCAGGTCTTTCACCAGTGGAGTCACTGGGTAGGTGCAAACTACTGATCTTTTAGTTAGCAGCTGAGCGCTTAACCACTGTGCCACCAGGGCTCCTTTTGCCACACCTTAAATATATAAGTTTATTATCTGTTGAGTGTATCTCAGTTAAATGTGTTTTTAAATGCTCCTTAATTTTTTAACCATCTTGTATAAAATTAGCTGTTTCAATTACCAAAGTCCCCCTGACCATCCTTTTGCATTCATTCTGTAGATTTACTGAAGCTGATCTTTGCTTTGCACATGAGGCACTCACTTCTCTGCCCACTTGGCAGAGGAAGGTTGGGCCTGCTTCCCCCTCACATCTCTCTCCTCCCTACATCTTTCACCACCTCTTCTCCATCCTACTAAAGGGAAAATTGGCATCCTTTCTGGTGCAGCATCTTGTTATCGTCTCTACAAGGTCTTGTGCATGACGAGTGCCCAGCATGGTGCTTCATAAGTGTGTCTTAACAACGTCTGCTTAGGCTCAGGGAGGTAGCATTCCCCTGAGTGGGATGCTTACATTTTTCCCAGCTGATTAATAAAATGAGCCAACTCTGGGCCAGGAGGCCAGCTTTAATCCCATTTATAGAAACATATGCTGTGGTGTTTCTCAGCTATAGGAGAAGGAGCCTGTCAGTGAGGGATTACTAATGATGTGGCTGTAATAGAGACTGGAGCAAGTTTCTCAATGATGTCAACTTGATGGGCATAAGCTGCCAAATGAAGACAACGAAGACTAAGAGATCCTAGGTGAAACACTGCTGCTCAGGAGAAATGAACACATCTACAAAGCAGCCTTAGAAATCTGACTACTCTCTGGGGCAATCTAGTGGATTCAAACTCCTAGCGACCCGTAGGGCAGAATAGAACTGCCCAATAAGATTCCCAAGACTGTAATCCGGGGGCAGAATAGAACTGCCCCATAGGATTTTCAAGGCTATACTCTTTACAGAAGCCAACTGCCACATCTTTCCACTACGGAGCAGCCACTGGGTGCAAACTGCTGACCTTTCCATTAGCAGCTGAGCACTTAACCACTGTGCCACCAGAGCTTTTCTTAGAAATCTAGCCCACTCCTTTTTATAGAAATGGAATAAAATGTGAGAAGACTCAAACTAAGAGATGGTTTTCTCTGAAAATAGCTGCCGATCATGTTTACCCCTAAATGGAAACTGAACAAATGCACAGTCACTCAAGGCAGCAGGGGAACTAGGAGGCTTCCATCAGGAAACACAGACACTCAGAAGAGGGCTGGAGGAGGAAAACTCACAGTGATACCCATCTCCCTCTAAGCAGCCCTGGCCAGGACATTCCTGAGCAGCTCCTTTCAAGATGAAAAGAGTGTTTGCTTTAAGCTTCTACTGTTGCTATTATTATGGTGCAAATATACACAGCATTCACCTAGTCGTAAAACCCAAACCCTCTGCTGTTGAGTCAATTCCAACTCATAGCAACCTTGTAGGGCAGAGTAGATCTGCTTCATAGAGTTTCCAAGGAGTACTTGGAGGATTTGAACTGTCAACCTTTTAGTTAGCAGCTGTAGCATTTAACCATTATGCCACCAGATATCCCGTCTTAGTCACCACAAAATTCAGTGGCATCGGTTATACTCTTCATGTTGTGCAACCCTTATCCCTACATTTTTCCTAATTACTCTACCACCATTAGCATAAACCCAGTGCAAAAATAGTGTTCAGCCTTCCTACTTAAGCAGTAGCTTCTGCCCCAAACCCTGGTGGTGAAGTTTTTTTGTTGTTTTTGAAACCCTGGTGGTGTAGCCGTTAAGTGCTACATCTGCTAACCAAAAGGTTGGCAGTTCCAATCAGCGAGGTGCTCCCTGGAAACTCCATGAAGCAGCTCTACTCTGTCCTATAGTGTTGCTATGAGTTGAAATCGACTCGACGGCTGTGGGATTTTTGTTTTGTCTTGTTTGTATTTCTCCAGTCTCGACTTCATTTTCATAACTGATAGCAAGCCAACAGCAAGAGATGATCTATTCCCACCTAACCGAGAAGAAAGCTCATTGTATCAACATTTACATTACCAATGGTCCCTTGCTCCCCAAAATGTGGCCCGAAGGCAAGCTACATTGGACTTCTCTGGAAACTCCTTAGAAACAGAGACTTTCAGGACCCACCCCAGACCTCCAAATCTGCATTTTCCCAAGCTACTCCATAATTTGTGCGTGAACATTCCACAGGAGAAACACTTACCTACAGAGCATCTTGCATAGGGTAAACATTACCACTTCCGTTATTCATTTGAGAAAACGAGCTCGGAGAGCTAAAATGACTTGATGAGTGTCAGTCACCAAAAAGTGCCTGAACTGAGCTTTTAAGGGAGTTCCTATGATTCTAAATGTTGAACGCTTTTTCCCTTTCACCTTCTTTTTCTTCTAGGAAAAGAATTCTGGTCATACCCACCCTACCACTAACCTTGTAACCAAATGTTGCTTGGATTCTTGTCTTGCTTTTCTAGCTGATCTAAATAAGACAGACACTAACTGCAAGGGGAACAGAAAGTGGCAAGTTTATTGTCTGCACAGACAAGGAGCAATTTGGGGCCTAGTGATCATGACACCACAAGCTCCCTGTCCCAGGGCCTTGGGAAGCTTTTTGTTTCCAGTGGCATCCAGGGCTTGGGTTTGGTACTGCAATTCTCCAACCTTAACTCACCCATGTCCATATTTGGAGGTTCAGACATTACATCGTCTCCCTTCGTGGGACTCCTCACTTGCACTGGCTGGGAAGTATCCTCCTTTCAGGTGATAATTAGGTCCCAGTTTGGATGGATAGGATCTCCTCAATCTGTGCATGCTCCAAGGTCTGCTTTGGGCAGATATAGTGAACGGTGCCACCACCTGCTGTGATTTCCTGAACAAGATTGCTCTGAACAACCTTGTGGTTAGCAAGACAAAGAAAGGAGTGGAGGGGACAGTGATTGGGGATTTCAACCTCATCCACTGAGTGGTCTGTTGATATCTAAACCCTTGCTCTCAGACATATATGATGAAACATTGCCCATCCCTTGTTATATATTTTTTATTATGATTGAATGAAAATGTACATTCACGTATAAATTTACATGTCCACCTATATGCAGCTTCCACTGCTCTCTCTGTCCGGTGACAGCACACTCTTCCTCTCTGCTCCATACATGTTTTATCCTCCCAACAATCTCCTATCCCCTTCTCTCCACCCACTCCCCTTCCTCCAGTAAGCGGTCAGCAGGATGACATCCTATAGCTGCATAGAACCATAAAGTATACACATGATATGGTCACTCTATGTTGCCAAGTCCAATCCATTCCTGTCCAAGAGTTGACCTCCATTATGATTTACAGACAGGGACAGCATCAGGGCTAGGGGCCATGCTCCCAGGGGAACTCCGAGGCCTGTGGACCATCAGTTGCAGTTTTTTAATAGAGATCTCAGGGTGCACCTCTTTTTATTCTTGTGTTGCTGGTGAGACTCGACTTTGTGAGCTCCTTCACTGCTACCACTGGTGGTGGCCGGGTACCATCCGGTTCTTCCAGTCAAAAGTCAAAGTAGTCACCCACTCACATGGGTCTCTCTGTCTCCTGTGTTCTCTTTCTCCCATGTCATTTTGGTCCTTAATGATCATCCATTTCTGCAGAGTTGGGACCATTTGCTGTACCCTCAGATGGCAGCTTGGCAGCTTTTAAGACTCCAGATACCACTCACCAATGTTGGGTGCAGAAGGCTTTCTTAGCAAAATGCTAGTTGTGCCAAATGGCCTCAATTTCCCTGAGAACATAGTCCCTGGCCCCCCGCTCCAGCTATTCTGTCCTTGCAATATTGGATTAAGATGGGAGGAGTAATCATGTTATGTTGAAGTCCAGTTAATATTGATCTTCTTTCTGATGTGTGCTGTCACAGGTTTCACCCAACCAAATTTCTATTAACTATCTAATCTAAACCCTCCTCCCTTGCCTTTCTGCCCTCCCCACACTTGCAGCCGTCAAGGAGTCTTTTCTGTTATGCATGAGTCTGTTTTTAAGTTCTTATTGTAGGAGTCTCATACAGTATTTGTCCTTCTGTCGCTGACTACTTTCACTCAACATATGTCTTCCAATTGAAACCAGGTTATGAGATGTTTCCTGAAATCATCATTGTTCTTTATCTTTGCATAGTGTTCCATTGAGTATATATGCCATAGTTTACCTATCCATTCCTCTGTTATTGGGCATCTGGGTTGCTTCCATCTTTTTGCCATTGTGGCCTCTGCTGCAATAAACATTTGCGTGCATGTATCAGTTGGTGTGAATGGCCTTGATTCTGTAGGATATATTCTGAGCAGTAGAATTACTGAGTCAAATGGTATATCTATATCCAGCTTTTCAAGGCAGCACCAGATTGCTTTCCAAAGAGGTTGCACCATTTTGCAATCCCATCAACAGTGTAGGAGAGTTCCAATTTCTCCACAGCCTCCCCAGCATTTGTTGTTTTGTGTTTTTTGGATCATGGCCAACCTTGTTGGGGTGAGATGGTATCTCATTGTAGTTTTGATTTGAATTTCTTTAATAGCTAATGATCGTGAGCATGTCTGCGTGTGTTTTTTGGCTGCCTGGATCTCCTCTTTAGAGAAGTGTCTGTCCATCTCCTTTGCCCATCGCTTAATCGGATGATTTATCTTTTACATATTGATATTTTGTTGTACCTTATAGATTATGGAGATCAAGTATTGGCAGACATACAGTTGCCAAATATTTTTTCCCTTTCTGAAGGTGGCCTTTTAATTCTATTAATAAAATCTTCATATGAACAAAAGTGTTTGATTCGTAGTAGTACCCATATATCTATTTTCTCTTCTGTTGTTTGTGGTTTGACAGATTTTGAAGTCTGTCTACTTTGTGTATTAGAACTTCCATTGTTGTTCCTCCTTTTTCTTGGATGAGCCTTATTGTTTTAGATTGGATATTTAGGTCTTTTATCCAGTTTGAGTGGCACTTGGCTTGGCATCCAGTTTGAGCTGGTTTTTGTATAAGGTGTAAAATATGGGTCTTGTTTCAATTTACTGCAGATGGATATCCAATTTTGCCAGCACCATTTGTTGAAGAGATTGCTTTTACCCCAGCTTAATGTCTTAGGGCCTTTGTCGAATACCAGCTGTTCACAGGAAGATGGTGTCATCTCTGGGGTGTCATTTCTGTTCCATTAATCTATCTGTCTCTTTTTGTACCAGTATCAGGCTGTTTTGACTACTGTGGCAGTGTAATAGGTTCTAAAGTCGGGTAGTGAGAGGCCTCCCAGTGTGTTCTTCTTCTTCAATAGTGTTTTGTTTATTCGGGGCTTCTTCCCTTTCCAAACAAATTTGGCAGTTTGTTTCTCCATCTCGTTAAAAACTGTCGCTGGAATTTGTATTGGGATTGCCTTATATAAGTAGATTGCTTTGGATAGAATAGATATTTTCACAATGTTGAGTCTTCCTGTCTATGAGCAGGGTAAGTTTCTCCATTTGTGTAAGTCTCTCTTAGTTTCTTTCAGTAAGGACTTGCAATTCTCTTTGTAAATGTCTGTTATTTCTCTGGTTAGATTTATTCCTAGGTACTTTATCTTCTTAAGGGCTATGGTAAAGGGTATTGATTTGGTGATTTCTTCATTAATAATCTTGTTGTTTGTATAAGGGAATCCTACTGATTTACTTATGTTTATCTTGTATCTTCAGACTTTGTTGAACTCTTCTATCAGGTTGAGTAGTTTAGTTATGGATTCTTTAGGATTCTCTGTGTATACAATCATATCATCTGCAAATAGGGAAATTTTTATTTCTTCTTTGCTGAGGCAGATGCCCTTTATTTCTTGGTCTTGTCTAATTGTTCCGGCTAGAACTTGTAGTACAATGTTGAATAGGAGAGGTGAGAGTGGGCATCCTTGTCTAGTTTCTGTTTTCAAGGGAAACTGTTTCAGTCCCTCTCCATCAGGATGATGTAGGCAGTTGGCTTTGTATAAATTGTCCTTACTGCACTGAGGAATTTGCCGTCTATTCCTATTTTGCTGAGAATTTTTAGAATGAATGGATGTTGGACTTTATCAAAAGCCTTTTCTGCATCAATAGACAAAATCAAGTGATTATTGTCTTTTGTGTTATTTATGTGGTTGATCACACTAATTGTTTTTCTGATGTTGAACCAGCCTTGCATTCCTGATATGGATCTGACTTGGTCATGATGGATTATTTTTTGGATATGTTGTTGTATTCTATTGGCAAGAATTTTGTTGAAGATTTTTGCATCTAGATTCATGAGTGATATTGGTCTGTAGTTCTCCTTTTTGGTTGGGTCTTCTCCTGGCTTTGGTACTAGGGTTATGCTGGCTTCATAGAATGAATTTGGGAGTATTTCATCCCTTTCTATGCTGTGAAATAGTCTTAGTAGTATTGGAGATAACTCTTCTCTAAAAGCTTGGTAGAATTCTGCAGTGAAGCCATCTGGACCCAGGCTTTTTTCGCTGGAAGTTTTTGGATGACTTTTCCATCTTTTCCTTTGTGGTGGGTTTATTAAATTGTTCTGCTTGACCTTGTGATAATTTTGGTAGGTGATATGAATCAAGGAATTTGTTCATTTCCTCTAGGTTTTCTAATTAGTTAGAGTACAGTCTTTCATAGTATTCTGTTATTTTTGATGTCTGTTGGATCTGTTATGACAACTCCCCTCTCATTTCTTATTTGGGTTATTTGTTTCCATTCCAGTTTGTCTTTAGTAAGTTTAGCTAGTG
The DNA here is from genome assembly GCA_028571685.1 of Heterohyrax brucei. Lineage (NCBI taxonomy): Eukaryota > Metazoa > Chordata > Mammalia > Hyracoidea > Procaviidae > Heterohyrax > Heterohyrax brucei. The sequence continues at coordinate 17,794,728 of CM053166.1, read as the reverse complement.
GTTTGTCAATTTTGTTGGTCTTTTCAAACAAACAGCTTTGGGTCTTTTCAATTTTTTCAATTGTTCTTCTATTCTCTAATTTGTTTAATTCTGCTCTAATCTTTAGTATCTGTTTTCTTCTGGTGCCTGAGGGGTTCCCCTGTTGTTCTCTCTCTAATTGTTCAAGGTTTAAGGAGGGTTAGTTCTTTGGTTTGGTTTCTCTCTTCCTTCCAGATGTATGCATTTATGGTGATAAACTGACCTCTGAGTACTGCTTTCACTGGATCCCATAGGTTCTGGTAAGAAGTGTTTTCATTCTCATTGTAATCTATAAATTTCTTTGTTTCATCCTTGATTTCTTCTATAACATGTTTTTTGACCAAGATGTTGTTCAGCTTCCATGAGTTCCACTTTATATCTATGTTTTCTCTGCTATTGATTCCGACTTTTATGGCTTTATGATCTGAGAATATGCTTTGCAGTAATTCAGAGAAGAAAGTGTAGTTGTCTGCTGATGGACAGAAAGTTCTGTATTTGTCGATGAGGTCTAGTTGGCATAATTATGGCAATACGGTCTTCTGTGTCTTTACTTAGTTTTTTCCAGAAGATCTGTCCAACATTGAGAGTGGAGTGTTGAAGTCTCCCACTATTATTGTGGAGTGATCTAGCTCCTTTATGAGTGTAGTCGGTGTTTCTTTGATGTATTTAAGTGCTCTAATATTAGGTGCATAAGTATTTAATATTGTTAAGTCCTGCTTGAGTATTAGAACTTTCAGCAATAGTGTCCTTCCTTGTCCACGATGGTGGATTTTACATTAAACTCTATTTATCTGAGATTAAAATTGCCACACATGCTCTTCTTTGTTCATTGTTAGCTTGATATATAGTCTTTCATCCTTTAATTTTCAGGTTGTTCATATCTTTAAGTCTAAGGTGAGTTTCTTGTAGGCAACATATGGATGGGTCGTGTCTTTTGATCCAAGACATCACTCGATGTCTCTGTACTGGAGCATTCCCCCATTCAAATTCAATGTGATTATTGATAGGTATATGTTCAGTGCTGCCATTGTGATATGTTTATTTTTGTGTTTATGTTTTCTCTGTTGCTCTTATTAATCTGTTCTGGGACATTCTTCTTTGTGAGTTGATTTTTCACCTTTTTAGAGTTCGTTTCATGGTTGTTGAGAGTCCTGTATTATGTTTCTGGATTTGGTATGTTGCATCTTTATTGTGCTTTATGGCTGCTTCTATGATCCCCCTTAATAAACTATGTAGAAACCCATTTTTAATTACTACTATACTTATCAACTTCCTCTCCATCTGGAAGATCTATAACTACTGTAGTACATCCCTCTTTTTAATATAATGACTTCATAGTTTTCATAATATGGTTGCTGGATTATTTCTTTCACTATTATAGCTTTGATTGAGTTTGGAGCCTTCCCTAACTGAGTAGGACTCTAGGTGATGTGTCCTGTATTTGCTTCTAAAGTATAAAGTTCTTCTAAGCCAAGAGATTCTTTTAGTATTTCTTGTAGCTTTGGTTTGGTTTCTACAAAGTCTCTGATTTTCTGTTTATCTGTGAATGCCTTAATTTCATTTTCATATTTGAAAGATAGTTTTACCAGATATATAATTCTTTGTTGGAAGTTTTCCTTCAAGGCTTTGAAGTGTCATGCCACTGTCTCCGTGCCAGCATAGTTTCTGCAGAGCAATCCAATGAAAGCCTACAGGGTTTCCCTCTGAGTGTTAGCTTTGCTTTGAGTCTTTCTGCCTTTAAGAGTTTTGCTTATGTTTCATTTTATGTTAAGCTTGATTGTAATGTGTCTTATGGTCTTTCTTTTGAGGTCTATATTGAATGGCATTAGATATGTATCTTGGATATCTATATTCTCTTCTTTCATAATTTCTGGGAAATTTTCTGTTAGCAGCTCAGCAACAATATTCTCTGTGTTCTCAGGTGTTTTGCCCTGTTCAGGAACTCCAGTTAATTGTAGATTGTTCCTCTTAATAGAGTCCACATGCTTCTTAATGCTTCTTTATTTTTCTTGTTTCTTCATTCTGATTTCTCCTCATAGATGCTGGAGTCAGTGGCTCTGACTTCCAAATCAGAAAATCTATTTTCCATTCGTTCCATTCTGTTTTCTTGGCTTTGATTGGAAGTTCCTATGTCTTTGATTTTGTTCTTGATCTGTTTGATTTCAGAGTACTGCTGATCCATCAGATTGGGCAGCTTGCTTCATTTTTCATTTTGCTCTGCTGCATTTTGTATAAGGTCTAGGGGGTTCTACATACAGTCCTTTTGTATTCACCTTCTGGTAGTTTCAGGAAAACTTCTTCATCTGGGAGGTTTTGTGGTGCTTTCTTTTGGGGGCCTTCTGAAGCCACAGGTGATTTTCTGGTTATGGTTTTCTCCAGAGTTTGTTGCTTTTGGGCATCATGTGAGTCAATAGAGGCTGTGAGAGATACTGTGAGGATGGACTGCCGTTGTTTCTCTAAGCCATCTTAAAATGTAAGGTAAAAAATATCTGACAACTTTCAAAGTCAGTCAGGTTTTCAGGTTTCTAGGTTCCCCTTCTCAGCAGGCAAAGTAAGCACCGCTATATCATGCCCCAAATGTTATAAACTACCTCAAAATACAGAAAGGCTACTTCCCTGCTGGCCTCTGATGTCAGGTCTCAGCTGTAGGCGACACTGTATAGAATACTGCTTTTCTGCCAGAAAAGTGCTCTCCTCCAGGCAGGCGCTGCCTCCCAGCCCAGGAATTAGGTCCAGCTGAGGCTTCCATATGAGTAATCCACCTCCCAGTGGAACAAGATGGTGTCCCATACAAGCTCACCGCTTGGCTGGGCCCAGGCTACATTATGGCGGAGGTGGAAAGAGAGGCCAAAGGTGTCGAGATGCATGGAGTCCACAGCATCTGTTGTCAGGCCCAAGCTGTAGGCAACATTGTATAAAATAATGCTTTTCTGCTGGAAAATCACTCTCCCCTGGGCATGCGCTGCCTCCCAGCTTAGGAACTGAGTCCAGCTGGGGCTTCTGAATGGGTGTTTCCACCTCCCACTGGATCAAGATGGCATCCCGCACAAGCTTGCCTCCTGGCTGGGTCCAGGCTACTCTATGGTGGAGGCGTAAATAGAGGCCAAAGGGACCAAGATGCACAGAGTCCAAAGCCAGGCTCTCAAAATATGGCAATTTCACTTGCTGATCCCACCAGCAGAGCATCTGACATTAGCGGCTAATCAAGTCCCAGCTCTACCCACCAACTAAGACAGAGAACAAACTTAAAATGGTGAGTTACCTTTGGTCCGTGCAAGCCCCACTTGTTGAGAGTGGGGCCAGGGAAAGAGAGGAGGTTTTCCGTTCAGTGATACGAAGTCCAAATTAACAGCCCTATGCTGCACCCTAGGGCTCACTCAGTGTCCAGAAGGCTCGGTTTAATAATCAGTTCAGGTCTTGGTTTCCAGAGGGATTTAGGGACATGTATGTTTAGTCCACCATCTTGACTCCACCACACCCTCGTTATATTTTTAAAGAAATTATCATCTGTGGTGAGAGAGAGTTTTGGTTTTAAGAAGTTTCATCTAACTGCCACCTTTATCTATTGTCATGAAGTGTGAAGAAAGTTGAGGTTCCCATTGGGCCTTGGGGTAAAAGAAGGAGGAAAGTGATTGAAGATGGAGGAAAAGGTGAAGGTAAAGTGATGCAGCTTTATAATATTGCTTAGTCACCTCTTCCAAGGACTATCCTAGACTGGAGGCTAGCTGTCTTGAGCTTCTTCAGTGACCTCTGTCGTGGGCTTCTGACTACTCTGAATTTGGTCTGTGTTTTCCCTACATTATTTCCAGGGAGGTGAGCACAGAAACCTCTGCAGATCTTTACCACTGCTGGGCCTGGGTCAGGGAAATTGAAACAGCTTTGCTTCTAGCACTCGAGGCTGTATCATTATAAAACAACACTCCAAGGGTCTCTGGTTACTAATGATAAGTGTCATTTTTTGGAGTCTACTATATGTGAGAAGCCCTCGTGGCATATACTACCCCTGCTAACCAAAAGGTCAGCAGTTCAGATCCACAAGGCACTCCTTGGAAATTCTATGGGGCAACTCTACTATGTCCTATAGGGTTTCTATGAGTCAGAATCGACTCAGCATCAGTGGGTTTGATTTTGGTTTCTACTATATAGGATCTACTCACAAAAAAAAAGTTAATGAAAACCCTATGGATTACAGCGATCCAATCTAATCATACATAGGGTTGCCATGAATTGGGATCTGATTAGAAGACAGCTGACAACAACAGCAATGCCGTATGCCAGACACTGGACTAGATACTTAACAAATAGTCCTAAAATTATGTATTATACAGAGAATTAGAACAACTTGCCCAAAGGAATGCAATTGGTAAAGGACATAGCCCAGCTTCTAACCCAGGCCTATTGGAAGCAAGAGCTGTGCTCCTTCTACCGTAACACACTGCTGTGCCCTGCTTCAGTCAAACTCCTATTCAAACTTCAAAGTCCAGATCAAATCACTCCTAAGCCAGGTAGCTTCCTTTCAGTGACTTCATTGATATCTTCTATCCATAGTGTGATTTGGCACTTCACATACAATAGCTTGAACAATTCCTTTGTGTTGTACTCACATTCCTCCTACTCCAAGCTGCAATATGGTCAGGCCTATGTTCCGTGTCCTTACCGGAAACTTTGAGCCTTTAAGTGCTCTTTGGGATACCAGCTCCTACCTCTTGTTAGGGTTTCAACGACAACATCAGTTGTTCCATAAACCAAGTTCAACAAAAATTCCACTTTCTAGAAGTCTCTGGAAATCAAACCATTGCTGTTGTTCAGCCACTCCATAGTATATTCACAGCCAAGCCAGCCAAGTGCCGTCGAGTCAGATCCGACTCATTCACACGTGAACTCTAATATCTGACAAGCCCCTCCCTTAAGAGTTTTGCATCCATGTAGCTGCTCTTGCCTTTGTTTAGTGCTGCTTTTCTCTCCTCTCATTCTCTCTGAAGAGGTATTCTTTAGGTTTTTTTACATCCAGCTACTCTTCCTTCTCTGGTATTCCTTATATTTTGGATTCCAGGAGAATAAAGGAAGACACTAGGACTCTAGGACTTCTATTGACTCCTTGATCTCTTTCTGGATGTGCTCTTGTTCTTTCTCTTTTTAACACTTATTGTCCTCATTTTTCTCAGGAGGATCCTCAAGCACAGAGAAGTTAGGAAACTTGTCTGTGACCACACAGCTAGGAAATGGGAGAGCCAGAATGTGAACATAGGTTATGTGCTATTCTGAGCCACTTTAAGAACTGGTATCAATGACAAACACAATAGAAAGGTAGCAAATACATACCTATAGATTAATGTGGTTCTGGGTACTCTTTGAAGTTGCGGGCAAATTTGGCTGTAGACTCTTCTTGTAGCTAGTCCTTGACTAGGCCCATCTCACTGCTTTCTGTTGCAGGTGCGCAGAAAATATAGATGACTCATTATTACTTTGAGCTAAGCTCTGAAGTGTAAAGCCAAAGTGTGTTTGGTGTTGTTATTATTTTTTTGTAAATCGTTTATTAGGGAAAGAATACAGCCACCACCAATATCTCCCAAATTCAATATAAATGATTTCTGAATAATTCAAATGTTGGATTATTCATATCCACTTGACCTTCTCCAGTAGCAGAAATCTTTGAGAGTTGATGGTTTGTAGGTATTTGAAGAAGCCATTATGTAAGTAAAAATATCTTGTTTGAGAAGATGTTTGCTGTAGGCATTATGGAAGACACAAAAAGCATGATGCAGCTCCTCAAGGGGTTCATCATCTTGTTAGGGGAAAGTAAGCCAAACACATGCTTCTCATTAAATAACAATATAATTTTTGGATGGCTCTTAGAGAAGATGATGACAATCAGAAGTTAGTGCATTATTATGCTAACAGTGATTTACAGAAGGAACACAATCACTTCAGGATGGGTTAAGTGATCTAGAGAGGTTTGGTAGAGCAGATGGATTTTTAGCTGAATCTTGAAAGATTTATAATATTGAAGTAGGATGCAACAAAAAGAAAGGCATAGGGAGCCCTGGTTGCACAATGGTTGCACATCAGCTACTAAACAAAAGGTTAGTGATGAGAAAGACCTGGCAATCTGCTTCCATAAAGATATCAGCCTCAGAAACTGTAAGGGGCAGTTATACTGTGTCACACATTGTCACTATGAGTCAATACACACACACACATACATATGCATACATATACTTGTATGTGTATGTACATATAATTGTTTAAACTCTGCTCGTGTAATAGTTAAGAGCTATGGCTCCCAACCAAAAGATCAGCAATTCAAATTTACCAGGTGCTCCTTAGAAACTCTATAAGACAGTTTTACATTGTCCTCTAGGGTTGCTATGAGTCATAATCAACAGGACAGCATTTTGGATCAATCTTAAAGTGATATAAGCTATATATTATTACAAAGTCATCACCATCATGTGGTAGCAGCACAGTGAAACAAACGCAGGTGTCTGTCTTATTTTGGATGGTGAAAAATCTCTTAAAAACATAAGCCTGTGTACATTTCTATTGAAATCTATAGCCAGTATCACAAGAATGAATCACCAAAGCATGTACTTAGAATTGTTCTATTATTCTTCCATGGTAGAAAAAGTGAGAGCAATAGTAGAGGAATTGTATTGAGAAGGAAACTAGGAAAAGGGCATAGAAGGTCAGGATATCAAAGACAGAAACTTTACTCAGGATGACGTTCTTAGCCCTGTTGTTACTGTGTGCCATTGAGTTGATTCTGACTCACAGTGATGCTGTATGACAGAATGGAGCTGCACCATAGAGGATTATGCTGTAATCTTTACAGAAATAGACTGCCAGATCTCTCTCCTTTGGAGAAGCTGATGGGTTTGAACCATCATCCTTTCAGTTAGAAACCAAGTGCTTAACTTGCTTAATTGCACTACCAAGGCTCGTTTTTCTTGGTCCTATATCTTTAGTCATTCCCTTTTCTCTCCCTTGAACACTACTTCCTCTGGTAACTTAAATACAGAGAGAATTGTCAAATGTTTGCTAACAGAAAACTTCCTTGATATCATGAAAGATGAGAAGATATCTATCCAAGACACTCAGCAGTCACACAAAGTAGATCCCAAAGGAAAGACAACAAAGGTATATTATAGTCAAACTTGCCAAAGCTAAAGATAAGAAGAGACTTTTAAAAGTAGCTAAGGATAAAAGAAAAATAGCATACAAAGGAAAAACTGTAATACTAAGCTTGCACTATTCAACAGAAACCATGTAAGCAAGAAGGCAACTGGATGACATATACAAAGCCCTGAAGAAAAATAATTGCCAGCCAGGAATTATGTATCCAGCAAAATTGTCTCTCAAATATGATGGCAAAATTAGGACATATCCAGGTAAACAGAAATTTAGGGAATTTGCAAAAGCCGAATCAAAACTACAAGAAATACTAAAGGGAGTCCTTTGATTAAAAAAACAGTAACACCAGGTAACAACACAAGACCAGAATACAGAACAGAGCAAGGGGACAGCAACCAAAATAGGGGAATTATAAAAATAAATCATAGGCAAAACACTGAAAACAAGGAAACAGAGATGTCATTATGTAAACATTGTAATAAAACAAACAAACAAAAAAAAACAGGCACCCAGAAGAAAATGTAGTCATAGATCTATCATATGGAAAGGAAGTCAAGGAGCTATAACAAAGTTAAATACTGGTTTAAATTTAGAAAAATAGGAGTAAATATTAAAGTAACCACAAAAGAAACCATCAATCCTACACATCAAAATAAAAAACAAAACAAACATGAAATCTCAGCAAATACAAAATCACAATATTGAAAAAGATGAAAAGAAAACTCATAAAGAAAAAAGACTCAGCACAGAAAATTAAATGGAACAAAGGAATTGTCCATGACGCACAAAATGAACATCAAAATGGCAACACTAAGCTCATACCTATCAGTAATCACACAGAATGTAAATAGACTAAACACACCAATAAAGAGATGAAGAGTGGCAGATTGGATTAAAAAAGTGACCCATCTATTTGCTACCTACACCTTAGACTCAGAGACACAAACTACAACTCAAAGAATGGAAGAAAATATTTCAGGCTAAAATCAGTCAAAAACAAACAGGAATGACAATATTAATCTCTGGAAAAATAGACTTTAATATAAAATCTACCACATTGGAAAGGAAAGGACATTATATAATGATTAAATGATCAATACTCCAGGAGGATATAACCACATTAAGTATCTATGTACCCAATGAAAAAGCTCCAAAATACATAAAACCAACACTAACTGCACTGAAAACATAAATAGACAACGTCACAATAATAGAGGAGACCTTAGTACACCACTTTCAGTGAAGGACAGAATATCTAGAAAAAACTCAATAAAGACGTAGAAGATCTAACTGCCACAATCCATCAACTTGACATATATAGAACACTACCCAACAGCAGTCAAGTATACTTTCTTTTCCAGTGCACATGCAACATTTTCTAGAACTGACTCCATATTGGGGCACAAAACAATCCTTAACAAAATTCGAAGTACTGAAAGATTAGAAAGTGTCTTTTCAGATCACAAAGCCATAAAACTACAAATCAGTAAAAGAGAAAAGAAGGAAAAATACGAAAGACACGGAAACTGAACAACATTTTGCTGAAAAATGACTGGGTTGTCGAATAAATCAAGGATGGAATAAGGAAATTCATAGTATCAAATGACAGTGAAAAGACATCCTATCAGAATCTATGGAACACAGCAAAGGCAGTACTGAGAGGTCAATTTATCTCAATAAATGCACATATTCAAAAAAAAAAAAAGGGCTAAAACCAAAGAATTAACTCTACAACTCAAACAGGTGGAAAGAGAGCAGCAAAACACTTCAGGTACCAGAAAGAAGCAAATAATAAAAAGTAAAGCAGAAGTAAATGAAGTAGAAAGTAGAAAAATGATAGAAAGCGTTAATAAGACCAAAAGCCAGTTCTTTGAAAAGAGCAACAAAATTGATAAACCAATGGCCAAACTGATCAAATTAAAAAAAAAAAAAAAGGAAGGAAGCAAACAACACGAATAAGAAAAGAGATGGACAATATAACAACAGACTCAACTGAAACTAAAAGAGTAGAATATTATGAAGAACTGTATTTTAATAAATTTGAAAACCTAGAGAAAATGGACATATTTCTAGAAACATGTCACCTACCAAAACTAGAACAAACAGAAGTAGGAAAACTAAATAAATCCATCATAAAAGAAGAGATGGAAAAGATCATTTAAAAGCTCCCAACTAAAAAAAGCCCTGGCCCTGACAACTTCACTGGATAATTCGCCCACATTTTCAGAGAAAAGTTAACACCACTATTTTTAAAGATATTCCAGAGCAAAGAAAAGTACGGAATACTCCCAGATTCATTCTATGAAGCCAGTATTACCCTGATACCAAAGCCAAGTAAGTACAGCACAAAAACTGGAAAATTACAGACCAATGTTTCTCATGAGCTTAGATGCAACAAAACTCCAATAAGATTTTGGACAATGGAATTCAACAACATATCAAAAGAATAACTCACCATGACCAACTCGCATTCATACTAAGGATGCAGAGATGTTGCAACATTAGAAAAGTGATGAAACCGACGACATAAATAAAAGACAAGAATCACTTGATTTTATCAACTGGTGCAGAAAAGGCATTTGACGAAGTCCAACACCCATTCATGTTAAAAAAAAACTCTCAGCAAAACAGGAATAGAGGGGAAATTCCTCAGCAGAATTAGGGCATTTGTGTAAAACCAACAGCCAACATCATTCTAAACATAGAGTCTGAAAGCATTCCCCTTGAGAACAGGAACCAGAGAAGAATGTCCATTGTCATCACTCTTGTTCAGCATTGTCCTGGAGGTTGTAGCCAGAGAAATCATGCAAAATAAAGGAATAAAGGGCATCCAAATTGGTAAGAAAGAAGTAAAAGTATCTCTATTTGCAGATAATACTGTCTTATACACAGAAAACCCTAAAGAATCTACACACGCACACAAACTACTAGAACTAACAGAAGAGTTCAGTAAAGTATCAGGATATATAAATCAGTTGAATTCCTTTACACCAACAGAGAGAACATTCAAGAGGAAATCATCAAGTCAATACAATTTACCATAGCCCCCAATAAGATAAAAATATCTAGGAATAAATCTAACTAGAGACATAAAAGACCTGTACAAAGAAAATTACAAGATTCTACTGCAAGGAATCAAAAGACACCTAGATAAATGGAGAAACCCACATTGCTCGTGGACAGGAAGACTTAACATCTTGAAAATGTCTATTGTACCACAAAGGATCTATAGATGCAATGCAAACCCAACACAAATTCCAATGTCATTTTTTAATGAGATGAAGAAACAAATCACCAACTTCACATGGATAGTGAAGAGGCCTTGGGTACAAGACCCAACAATTAAGTTTGTGAACTTAATTACTCTAAGTGCTACATACTTCATTGTTGAATAGTATCATGACTGCTTTGAAGTACTCCCCTTTGGAAGCTATGCACTGATGCCGGCACCTAGTCCACCCTTCAAAGCAATTTTGGAACTTTTTCTGGAATGGCCATTGTGGACAGTGGTATGGTGGCAAGTTTATATACTAAATTGTATAGTTGTCTGTGAAGCAGTTTTTAGCCAGTAAACAAATAACTGTATTGGAGTACCCTACCTACTCACCTGATCTGGCCTCCAGTGACTTGTTTCTTTTTGTGAAGATAAAGGAAATACTGAAAAGAAAGATATATTGATGACAGGACATCAAGGATAATATGATGACAGCTCTGATGGCCATTCCAGAAAAAGGGTTGCAAAATTGCTTTGAAGAGTAGACTAGGTGCTGGCATTGCTGCATAGCTTCCTAAGGGGAGTACTTTGAAGGTGACCATAGTGATAGTCAACAATGAAGTATGTAGCACTTTTTATGGGATGAGTTTGCGAACATAATTAGTAGTCCTTGTAAGTAAAATATCACTGAAGAAGAACAAAGTGGGAGGCCTCACTCCACCTGACTTTAGAACCTATTACACTGTCACAGTAGTCAAAACAGCCTGGTACTGGTTCAAAAGCAGACATGTAGATCAGTGGAATAGAATTGAGAATCCAGATAATAAGATCACCCACCTATGAGTAGCTGATAATGTCGAAAAGCCATGAACTGGGGAAAAGACAATCTCTTAACAAATGGTGTTGGCCTAACTGGGCACTCACCTGCAAAAAAAAAAAAAAAAAAATTAAACAAGACTCATATCTCACAGCATGCACAAAAACTAACTCGAAATGCATCAAAAACCTAAATGTAACATCTAAAACAATAAAGGTCATGGAACTAAAAATAGAGACAATGCTAGGACACCTGGTACAAGGTAAAAACAGAGCACAAAATATTACTAACAATGCACTAACAGCAGAAGAGAAAATAGGTAACAGGGAGCTCCTAAAAATCAAACACTTATGCCCATCCAAAGGTTTCACTAAAAGAGTAAAAAGACTACCTACACACTCGGAAGGAATTTTTGGCTACCATGAATCCAGTCAGCATCTAATCTCCATAATCTACAAGGTACTGCAAAACTTCAACAAGAAAAAGACAAATAACCCAGTTTAAAAATGGACAATGGATATGGACAGGCACTTCACCAAAGAAGACATCGAGGACACTAACAAATACATGAAGAAACTCTGGCGATCATTAGCCAACAGAGAAATCCAAATTCAAACTGCAATGAGATGTCGTCTCACCCAACAAGGCTGATATTAATGCTTAAAACACAAAATTATAAATGTTAGCGGGATTGTGAAGAGACTGGAACACTTCTATGCTGCTAGTGGGAACATAAAATGGTATAACCACTTTAGAAATCAATTTGGCACCATCTTAAAAAGCTAGAAATAGAAACACCATATGATCCAGTAATCCCACTCCTTGAAATATATCCTAGAGAAATAAGAGCTGTCACACAAGCAGATATACACACACCAGTGTTGACTGCAGCACTGTCCACAACAGCAAAAAGATAGAATCAACCTAGATGTCCATCAACAGATGAATGGATAGACAAACTATGGTCTATTAACACAATGGAATGCTATGCAATGATAAAGAAAGACAGTGATTTTAGGAAATAGCTCATAATCTGGAAGACATTATACTGAGTGAAATCAGTTAGATGCAAGAGGACAAATATTGTATGAGACCATCACTATAAGGAGTTAAGAAAAAGTTTAAGAAAAAAAAAAAATTTCGTGGTTACAAGAGTGGGGAGGAAGGGAGAGGGATAATCATAGACCAGATAGTAGATAGGAGTTAGGTTAGGTAAAGAAAATGACACCACACAGTAGAAGGGAGGTTAAAACAATGGGACTACAACAAAAGCTAGAATGTTTTCTAAATACCGCCCAACATTTTGAAGGACAAAGTAGCAGGGACAGGGGTCTGGCAACCATGGTTTCAAGGGACATGTAGTTTAATTGGCATAACTAAGATTTTTTAAAGAAAACGTGCATATCACTTTTGTGAATGGCATCTGGGGTCTTAAAAAGGATAGTAAGTGGTCATCTCTGTAGCATCAATTGGTCTCAATTCACCTGGAGCAGAGAAGAATGAAGGACATCAAAGACATGAGGAAAATATGAGCCCTGCAGACAGAAAGTGCCATATGATCCATAAATTACATCAGCATGAGACCAGAAGAACTAGATGGTGTATGGCCACACCAATGCCTACCCTGGCAGGTAACACAACATGAAGTCCCTGATGGAGAGGGACAAAAGTGGGTGTGTAGAAGTAGAATTCTATTAAAAGACAATACTTGATGACCCATCAGACTAGAGGGTCCCCTGACAACATGGCTCCCAGACTTTTAACCTGGAGCAGAAACCAGTACTGAAACCAACTCTTCAGACAAAGATTGAACTGGACTTTAAGACACAGAGTGATGCTGGTGAAGAATATGCTACTTGGCTTAAATATGTATATGAGGCTGTCTGGGTAGTTCTTGTCCAGAGGCGAGATGAGAGCGTAGAGGTAAATGGGAGTTAGTTGAATGGACATGGGCAGTACAGGCTGGAAAGGAAGAATGTACTATCTCAGGGTGGTGGTCGGAGGAGAGCAGTTAGACTTGCACAGTGGTGTGTGTTCAGGGTTTTATACAGCAAATTGATTTGGACTGTACACTTTCATTTGAAGCACAATAAAATATTTCTTTTAAAAAAAGAAATACAGCCCTAGACTAGAGTAGGCATATTTCTTTTTAAGAAAGAAATACAGCCGCAGAGTAGAGTAGGCATTATGTGTTACCCAAACATCCCAGAGGCAAATGATATCCAGTCTTTTAGCCAAACAGCACCTCAAGCAAGTAGCATCATACTTGGCCTACAGGGAAGTCTGTCTTCTCCAGGACTTCACTTAGTCTCCTCCTGGTCATCTTGAAAAAGAAGACAGCTTTCACCTGAGCTCGAGTATACCTGTGTCTCCTACCCTACATTTCTTGTCTCAAAAAATGGATCAATTTGTGTGTGCCCAAGTCCTTATGCCAAACCAATGTGTGATCCTCCTAGGAATGTGAAAATGTGTTTATAGAAACTAACACAAGTGCCTTTGGAGTTTGGGGGTTTTTATTTTTAGTATTAATGGGAGAAATCTACTTACATTCTATCGGCTGTTGCCATTAAATTCAAAACTTAGCATTATTTTCTTATCTACTCCCATCTCTTTGCAAAGATTGTCCCTTTGGTCTTTAGCTTTTTGTTAATGAAATCCATCAACAAGTATGGTATTGTCAAGGGCTATTTATAAAGTTCAAGTATACGAATGAAAACCTGCAATGACCAGCTTTGTCTAAACTGCATGGTAAAGTAGGTATTAGCTGAAGGCTTGAATTGGCACTATGCCAGTTACCCCCTTGTTTCAAGACAAAGGTCCATAAAGCATGACTTTCTTGAGAAGGACCCTGTTTGTTGGCACCTGATCTCCAGCTTTACTTATTTATGTCAACTTAAAAGGCAAATATTGTCAGAGAACAAGCATAATGTTAATACCAAACCTGATAGCCTATGGATGCATTTTGTTGAAAATTAGAATCACAGCCTCTGAGGATGAAAAGAAGCTAAAAATTGACCCTAAACAGATCATATCTAGTTGTATATGTAAACCTAGTAGACCAAACTGAGAAGTTTACATATGACAAAGAGCAGATGTGTCTTCTTTCTGGAAATATAATACAGTGAAACCTGTGAGACCTGAAACTCAGCGAGACTGCCTTGTTTTTCTAGGTCTTGCAAGTTTTCCCCCTTTGACATGGTGCAGTCTTACCACTTTTCTATCATTCATTTTAGTGGTAACTATTAGAGCTTTCCTTCTCTGACAAGTTTCTGCCTTACACAGGTTCCGGCTTTCACAGGTTTTACTGTATCGGATGTACAAACAATGAAAGGATATTATACAAAAGAGAATCTTATGATTCTGCACAAAAAGAATGAGTCATTTTACTTTTCTAAAAGTTTTTTTCTCTAGAGAAATAAACTAGACAAAGATTTTCTTTCCCTGCTGTAGAAACTGCTCCTATAGATCCATAATAGGTCAAGGCCTGAGTCCTCGGATGGCATAAATGGTCAAGCTCTTGACCATTAGTAGAAAGACTGACAGTCTGAATCTACTCAGAGGTACCTCAAAAGAAAGTTCTGGCAATCTGCTTCCAAAATATCACAGCCTTGAAAGCTCTATGGAGCAGTTCTCCTCTGCACACATGAGGTCATCAAGAGTCACAATCAACTTGACAACAACTAACAAGAACAAGATGGTGAGGTCAGTAAAAAGGCATTGTCTTTCTAGTCATTTCTCCTCACTCACATGGGCAGGAAGGACATGAGATGAAAGTATATTCATCTTTATTAGCCCTTTTAGAAATCCATTGGCACAAACAAGACAGGCGTGTTATCGACGGCTTGCCTTCTGCAACTAAGTGGAGAACGCAACCTTGCTTGATTGGTTAAAATGTGGTGTTAGCAAAAATGGAAAAGGGATAGAAAACAAACAGATTTATTGACAGTTGTAACGCAGGTTATAAATGAAGGGGGGGATGTATAGTGAGAGAGAGACAGAAAGGGAGGAAGGGCTTTATCTCAATGAAATGGCTCACATGGTTGTAGACGCTGGCATGTCCATGGCTTGGCATCAGGCTGGAGGCTTCCACAGACTCATGCAGCAGCGAGGGCTGATGAATCCCAGATTGACAGGTAAGATGGCAGGCTGCTGGCTCACAGGCTGTAGAGGCTAACAAATCCCAAGATCTGCAAGCAATACAGCAAGCTGCTGGAGACATCATTGTGGCCCACCAGTCAGAGTGGGGGGCATGTGGAATTGGGGTTATTAATGGAGTCTTAGTTCATGTCTGTCTCACAGTTGGTCCAGTGGGTCACCAAAACAATCTTGTAGTAATTTCCCCAGTTTAAGAATACATCATTGGAATAGATACAGTCAGCAACGTAAACTTCCACTCACCAAAACTGACTTGGTTGCAGACACTGCTGAGTGCCCAGTCTGCCAGCAGCAGAGACCAACACTGAGTCCCCAGTATGGCACCTTGAATTCAGACCTCTAGACTCTTAGACTGTGAGAAAATAAATTTCTCTTTGTTGAAGTCATGTACTTGTGGTATTTCTGTTACAGTAACAGTAGATAACTAAGACGGAATTAGTGGGTTTGAAACTGTGAATGGGTAGAGGCTGGAAAATTTTTAGAATGCCTACTAGTAAAAGCCTAGATTGCCTTAAAGAGAGACTACTGGTGGAATTATTGACATCAAAGACAATTCTAATGAGACTTCGGGAGGAAATGAGGAGAGCTGTTACACTGGAGATGGTGCAGGTGGCAAGAAGCAGAATGAGGAGACCGGTGCCTGATGGCACAGGAGCTGACCCACAGAGTGAGAGAGCTGAGTACTTTTGGCAGGAAGTTTCCTGGTGGAGCATGTATCAGTGGGCCTTGGCTTGCCAACCCACAGAGCAAGAGAGTTGCGTGCCTTCTAGCCAGATTTTACTGGCAGAGTGGGCTGCCTCCAGGCACTTATAGGTGGAGGTAAGGAGGTTTGGAACAGTTGCCTGAGCAGGGCAGACATGACTGCCAAGGCCCAAGGAGCCAAGAGGCCAAGGAAGCAGAGCTGCCTCAGTCTCAAAGGATGAAGTCATCACTCAGATGGACTGGGAGAATGGGGCCACCCAGATGAGAGGGAGTAGTGTTGGCATTCCAGTAGGCCTGGAAGTTGGAGCTGAACCCCAAGGTTGAGAGGCCTCCACTCACAGCGTGTTTCTTGATTTAAGTAAACACATCAGACTAACTTGGCAGCTCCTGTCTGGAGGTGAGATGAGAGGGCAAAGGTGAACAGAAGCTGATTCAATATGCACAGACTTGGGAAATACCAGGTGGAAAAGAGGAGTGTGCTGTCACAGTGTGGGGAGATAAGCTAGAGTTACATAGCATTTTGTGTGCAAGATTTTGTGTGACAAATTGACTTGGATTGTAAACTTTCACTTAAAGCACAATAGAATAGTTTTTTAGAAAAGGTAAAGGCCAAAAGGTAAAGGATGGGGCCATGGCCACTGGGGCTTCAAAGAGAGGGGCACCTAAAGCCAAGGGAACAGAGTCACTGTCCCCATGAGCCTGGAATGCAGAGCTGAAGCCCAGGGCTGAGAGGCCTTCAGTCAGAATCCAGAGAATATAGCTCATACCTAGAGTCTGGAGGGCAGAGCCCTTTGTAATGGTCTCAGGAAACAGGATTCTTTTCAAGCCTTAAAGGCTAAGGTAACATGTTCTGCTGACTTATTTGCTGCTTGTTATCCCTTCTTCCTCGGCAGTTTCCCATGTTCATAATGGAAATATCTGCCTTGTGTTTGTACTACCATTGTACTTTGGAAGCAGGCAACTTTTTTCTATATTTCACAGGCAGGAACTTTTAGATTTTGGACTTGGATTGATGTAAGACCTCCGCTGTGATATGACAGGTGAGTATGTTTTATATGTGGCAAGGACATGAATTTTTGGGGGGGAATCTCATACCACTAAGAAGCAAGAGCCAGAAGAACAGTGCGACCTTTAGAACCAGAATCTTTTATTGAGAAGCTCCTCAACAAAGAGCCATTACAATGCTCCTGGTAGTATTTTTCAGAGTTATATACAAGGACTCCCAGTGAAGTTCGTGAACTCCTCCTAGGAAAAGTGCCACATACCTCATTGTTGAATATCACTGCAGTCGCTCTGAAGTACTCTGCTTGGGAAGGTAAGCACGGCCACCAACACCTAGTCCAACCTTCAAGGCAATTTTGGAACTTGTTTTCTGGAATGATCATCAGAGCTGTTGTCACATTACCTTTGATGTCCTGAATGTCATCAAAATGTCTTCCTTTCAGTAATTCCTTTACCTTCACGTGAAGAAAAATGTCATTGGAGGCCAGATCAAGTGAGTAGGAAGGGTGTTCCAATACAGTTACTTGTTTACTGCCTAAAAACTCCCTCAAAGACAACTTTAAAATTAAGTTTGCCAACTTGCCACCATGCCACCATGCACAATGGCCATTCCAGAAAGAGCTGCAAAATTGCTTTGAAGGATGGACTAGGAGCTGGCATCGGTGTGTAGCTTCCCAAGGAGAGTACTTCGAAGGTGACTGTAGCAATATTCAACAATTAGGTACGCAGCACTTAGAACAGCTAAGTTTGCAGACTTTATTATCAAACTTTGTATATTCCTTTCAAAAATACATTTTGTGACTTTGGCTAGTGAGGAATATGTGCATGAGCATGTACGTATCCATGCATACATGTGTGTGTATGTTTTATGTGCACACTCATATCTGAATTTAAGCATTTTTTGGCTTTCTGAAATTCAGCTTTATTTCTTTTGTTGGTGTTAGTTGCCTTTTGTTTGGCTCCAACTAATGGTAATTTTATGTACAACGGAATGAAACACTGCCCAGTCCTGTTTCATCTTCATGATCATAGGTATGTTTAAGCCCATTGTTGTGGCTATTGTGTCAATCTAATCTGTTGCACGTTTCCTTCATTTACACTGACCCTCTACTTTACCAATCATGACCTCCTTATCTAGCAATTAGTCTTTCATGATAATGAGTCCAAAGTAAGCAAGCCACAGTCTCACCATTCTGACTTCTAAAGATCATTCTGGTTCTCGTAGTATATTTTTGTCTGTATGTGCCTAAGTAACAAGAAGTTTATTCAGGACATGGACCTAGATGGGAGTGGAATTCCCAGCTAACAGGATAGACAGGTTCACAAAAAATTTAATTCTAGTGACATGCAACTCTATTGTCATCTTGATATTCTTTTGAGAGAATTTAGACTTCGGTGCATGAGTTTTGTGACTTAATATTAACTATTACTTCTACATTATTTTTTGGTTTTAAAAACTTGCTTTCAAATATTCTAGTTACACAAAAAGGTATTAAAATAATGTAATGGGAATATATGTACATCTCACCCAACTTAAAAAATGATACATGACTAAGAGAATCGATGCTCCCTGTTGATGCCTCCTTGATGAAATTTCACACCCTTAAACAGAGCAATTGCAGCCTAGAACTTGGTGAATCTCTTTGCAGTTTTATTATTTATGCACTTTTAAAAATAATCTCTAGAGTTTTAAACTTTATGTAAATGGAATACAATATACAAGGTCCAACAATCAAGTCGGCTAACTTAATTGTTCTAAGTGCTACATACCTCATTGCTGCTATCACTCTGGTCACCTTTGAAATACTCCCCTTAGGAAGCTATGCACCAATGCCAGTGCCTTCTCCACCCTTCAAAGCAATTTTGCAACTCTTTCTGGAATGGCCATTGTGCATGATGACAAGGTGGCAAGTTTGCAAACTTAATTGTTTAGTTGTCTATGAAGGAGTGTTTAGCCAGTAAACAAATAACTGTATTGGAACACACTCCCCACTCACCTTACCTGGCCCCCAGTGACTGTTTTCTTTACCCAAAGGTAAAGGAAGTATTGAAAAGGAGACATTTTGATGCCATTCAGGACATCAAGGTTAATACAATGAGAGCTCTGATGGCCATTACAGCAAAAGAGTCCCCAAATGGCTATGAAGGTTAGACTAGGCACTGGCATCAGTGCATAGCTTCCCAAGGGGAGTACTTCAAAGGTGACCATAGTGATATTCAACAATGAAGTATGTAGCACTTTTTCTAGGATGAGATCATGAACTTAATTGTCAGTTCTTGGTGTACCCATCTGAAACTTTGTTTCCTCATTCAGGATAAAATTCAGATTTTCATTCATAAAGGCACGTGTAGCTCTGAGCCAGTGGATTTTTTACTGCTGTATACTATTCTATTAAATGAACAATAATTTAAACATTCTTTTGTTGACTGACATTTGAGTTCTTCCTATTCTTTGTTAATAAACATTGCTTTCAGTGTTGTTGTTGGTGTTAGTTGCCTTTTGTTTGGCTCCAACTAATGGTAATTTTATGTGCAACGGAATGAAACACTGCCCAGTCCTGTTTCATCTTCATGATCATAGGTATGTTTAAGCCCATTGTTGTGGCTATTGTGTCAATCTAATCTGTTGCAAGTTTCCTTCATTTACACTGACCCTCTACTTTACCAATCATGACCTCCTTATCTAGCAATTAGTCTTTCATGATAATGAGTCCAAAGTAAGCAAGCCACAGTCTCACCATTCTGACTTCTAAAGATCATTCTGGTTCTCGTAGTATATTTTTGTCTGTATGTGCCTAAGTAACAAGAAGTTTATTCAGGACATGGACCTAGATGGGAGTGGAATTCCCAGCTAACAGGATAGACAATGACATCAATAGCCATTTCCAACTTCATCTTTGAATTTTTATACTAATTTATACTCCTAGCATCAATGTATAGGAGTTATTATTGTGCCACATCTTCACCACAAAAAACGTGAACAGGTTTTAATTCACATTTACCTGATTACTAGTGAATTTGAAAGCAAAGTGCATATGTACAATCTGACTTCTGAATTTCCTATTTTTAGAATTGGTTGTGCATGTCTTTTGCCCATCTTTCTATAGGGTTGTTTTTCTCTTTCTACTAATTTCCATGACGGGGGAAACTCAAGAAAGCCATCCGTGCATGTGCAGATTAGCAAGATCTGCCTAAGTTTGAGAGTAGAGCACTAGAATGTGGAGAAGCCCATCCTTACTGGGAACAGAGAATAGACACAAGCTGGTAGTAGACTGCCACTGTGCAATAGACAGAAAATCTGCCCATGTCCCAGACCCTCCTTTGATGACAGACAAGAAACACCCACCACTGGGGGAGGGTCAGGTGATGCATACACACACACACACACACACACACACACACACACACACTCCTCATAGCAGTCATCATGATCACCAAATTTCCTTGGAATGACACCCTAGATGTTATCCTTCAAACATTACATGATGTTTAATATGAATCCAATACATATGATATCCCTACCTAACCATTTAGTTTTGTAAGGGCAGGGGGAGAGAAAACTGGAGAGAATGTCCAGATAGTAATTCCTAGCTCATCGAGTAGAGTGAGATATAGTTAAAGAATGTATAAATTTTTCAGCCCAGGAGATGACAGAGTATTCACTCAAGATATATGGGCTACAAAAGAGAAAAACTGTTAAGGAAAATAAAAAAGTAATACACTGCTTATAATGTTTCATGAGGTTACATAAGATTACATCAGGAACCTATTCCCACTCCCATTGCCGTTGAGTTGCTTCTGATTCACAGAGACTCCATATAACAGAGTAGAACTTCCCCATAGATTTCCCTAGTCTGTAATCTTTATGCAACATTATTCTTCAATGGAGTTGCTCATGGGTTTTAACTACTGACCTTTCAGTTAGCAGCCAAGTATTTAACCATCATGTGACTAGGTCTCCCCCTCTTCCCATATCTGCCCTCAGTCAGATTTGAACTTGGAGCCCAGACGTTCATTCTAGTTTATTAAATGTGTGTGTAAAGTGAAAGTAAATAAGTATTGAGGTGAGTCTGAGCAGCTACAACAGAAGAGATTTTGGTGCTTTGCTGACTCAGAAGCCACTTTTATCATTTATTTTTTTGTTTTTGGCTGTGTTCCTGGAAGGCAACAACACGAGGGATGAAAAAGGAGGGTTTTTTGTCTGTTTTTTTTTTCTTTCTTCCCTATAAATATCAGTGGACTCTTAACAGTTTATTCTCCAAAAATAAAGATTAGCTGGAAAAAACACTGGAAAGTTTCTTTTTCTTCCCTAGCAAGCCAGAAAGTGGATATATCAAGTTTTGGTTTTTTTTCCCCAGACTCAAAGAACAAATCACAGTATTTTACTATACAACACTCCAAAATTTATGTTCCAGCATTATGTGACATGATGTATGTAACAATTTATGAATAAGGTATAAATCCAAAGTAGCCTTTTCCATCAAGGTTTGAATTTCAGGATACCTTTACAGTAAAATACATTCAAATGGCAGGTAAGTCCTAAAGGAAGTTCTAAAAGACTGTATAAGCCACTATTTAGCCATATTAATAACATGTCTGAGTGCTAGGTCAGTTGAGATGTTAGGAGAACAGAGTGTGCCCATTTACTTTAATCCTCTTCTGTCTCTCTTTGTGAATGTTATGTTGCTTTTTTGTCCCTATTTAGGATGCCAATGTTTTCATATTGTCCTAAATCCTCTGTCTCTTCCCCACCGCAGCTCTGAAACTTTCAGTAAAGTTGTAATTATATGGAGTCTGTCTAATTGAACTAACTCATACTAGCATGAAAATGACTTCTTAATCTTTCCAAAAGAATATAAATTTTAAAAATATAGCTTGGATGTCATAATGAAATCTTTGGTATCAGACTTTCAGGTACATTAACGAAGTGAAAAATCCAGTAAGTGTTTGGAGTGAAAATCAAAAAAAAGGGGGGGGGGAGAATGAAACTCGTTGCCCTTTAGTCAATTCCACCTGATAGTGGCCCTATCGGATAGAGTAGAACTTCCCTACTGTGTTTCCAAGGAGGGCCTAGTGTATTAGAACTGTTGACCTTTTGGTTAGCAACCGTAGCTCACTATAGTTTTCAATCACTGCACCACCAGGGCTCCAATTGGAATAAGCCAAGTGCCGTCGAGTTGAATCCGACTCATGGCGACCCTCGGGGCCAGGATAGAACTGGAATAAAGGGTGACTATATAGAAGTCATTTCTGCCTTGGGAGTTGCTTTCTATAATCTATTCCTTCCTACTACTATAACTTTTAGAAATTCTCAAAATAAAAATCTCTATCTCTCATGCAGTAATGAATATATCTCCAGATTTCTAAATGGTTGGGTTTTTTGTTTTGTTTTTGTTTGTTTGTTTGTTTTTGTTTTTTTAATCAGAGACTAGTATATCAGGGGCTTCTTTTATAAGCTAAAGATAATTACTTTAGAAATGACTGTGTTTTGTTTATTTTCATCTTTTCCGAATCATCTTCTTGGCTTTGTATTTGTATCTCCCTTATGGACTCGATGAGGAATGGTAATTAGTAGGTGTTTACAAGAAAAGAAAACACCCCATTCTGTCTTCTCCCTCTTAGTTTGCCTGTACCAATAAGTAAGTAAATAAACAGGAAAGGGAAGATGAAAGGAAAGTGGCAAACACAACCCGTATATCACAAGTAACTATTCATCCTGAATCTTGACCTAGAAGGAAGGCTTTAGAAAGAGGCTCAACTCGTGTCCTGCAGTAGAAATGAACAGTAGCATGAAAGGATGTTATCTGCTAAGGTGGTGAAAGATTAACCTTAAAGTCAAAAGGAAATAGAACTGAGTTCCACGTGTTCATAGACACGTCTGGGTCTAATTACAAATTCTGGTCTTCTAGTCAATGAACACTTGAATCTTGAAGTAAATGGCTTTCTCTATAGCAATGTGAGAGTACCTTGACACAATGACTAGAAAAGCTATGAAAGCTAAATTGTATTATTGATTCATAGTCCGATGATCGCACACCTACTCTGTACTGGATGACAAGATGACCTGTTCTTTGACAACACCACAAAGCGTGCCCTAAGTTTTCTCTCAGTCCTCCTGGAGGTTACTGATCCAGAAGAAATAGAAAATTATTTGTGTTCATCTTTTAAAGATTCCTTTGTCTTATCCAAGCATTTTCATTGATTGAATCATGTTAGCATGCCTGCACTCAGTCCTGTAAGTCAGGCTTTCTCCCTTCTGGCCTGTTATTCACTCAGGGCCTTCCCTGCAGGATGCTGAACTGAAAGAGGAATTGGGCATCTACTCCACTTCTTGAGAATCAGAATCCCACTGAAAACTTCTTTTATTTTTTAAAAGAGAAACATCTCCTCGAAGAGCGATTCTGTCATCAGAACTGATGGCAGCAATCTGTCATTAAGGAAAGCTCCAGTCAGGGAGTGAAGGAGGACTATTTAGTGTTTAATTTATTTGCTTGCTCACAAAGATTTATTGAGCCCCCAGTATGTCCCTGTTGGGTTTAGTATATCCCTGGGTGTTGCAAATGGTTAAGCGCTCAACTACTAATCAAAAGGTTGGAGGCTCAGAGTCCACCCAGTGGTGCCTCAGAGGAGAGAATGCTGATTTACTTCTAAAAGCTCACAGCCATTGAAACCTCTATGGTGCATAACTCTACTCTGACACAGGTGGGGCTGTCATGAGTTGGAGTTGACTCAGTGGCATCTGATTTGGCTTATATGCTAACCACCCCCCAAAACCAAACCCATTGCCATTGAGTTCATTCCAATTCATAGTGACCTTATAAGACAGAGTAGAACTGCCTGATAGGGTTTCCCAAGAAGCAGCTGGTGGATTTAGTCACCATAGTTCACCATAGTTCTTAACAATTTTACCACTGGGCTAAGTACTAAATTTACTGCTGAGATTGAGATAGTGAACAAAATAGACAAAGTCTCACCTTTTATGATGCTTAGCACTCAGAAAGATAGACTCTGAACAATAATTATAAGATTGGGGCTATTATGAAGTGAGATCTACGCATACTGTTAGGGCATACATAGGTCACCAGTGAAGGTGTTTTCGAACAAGCGGCATTTAAGCAGAAACCAAAAGGATGAATAAGAGTTGGAAAGATGGGAGGGATTAAGCAGAAAGTGCAACTTACATGAATGCTCCCAGAGGACAGAGAACACAGTCCATTTGCAGAATGACAGTCTTTTATAGTCAGCATGTAAAGAATGAGGTCAAGAATGTTGAGAGTTGAAGCTTTAGAGGTAGATGTGTTTCACCTTGTGGTTAAACTTAAAGTCCTGCTAAGCACTTGTTTTTTTCCCTAAGGGCCTGGACATATTTTTAAATTGGTGAGTGACATCTGCATTTCAAAAAGATCTCTCTGGCTGTATTCTAAAAAGAGACCTGAGAATTGCAAGATGGGATGAAAGGAAACCCGTTATGAAGGTATTACAAAATTCTGATTCCAGCAACATGGTAGATGAAGATAGCAGGGAAAAAACTTCTCATGAAAAAATATCTACACATTCTGTGCTGAAAATGTAGTTTAATTAGGTATGTGTAGTCATAAGCAATACAGACGACATAAGTGAAGAAGCACTGTGACTGTCTGGGGGTAAAGATGGGGGTTACATCACTTTGACATTTTCAGTCTTGGTTTTTAATGCCCGTAAGAGTGAGAGTGTTGTCCTGAGTCTGAGGCTGAATGAAGTGAAAAGTTGAAACTAAAAATCAAAGGACTTCAGCCCCAATGAAAGAGTGAAAGAGATAAAAATGCATCTGCAAGCAGAGGGACATAAGAAAAAATCTTGGGTTAGGTGTCTTAAATTGGTCTGCAAAGGGAATGCTGCTCATCTAAGAATTTTAGGTCCGGTACCTTCAACTCACACAGATTTGGGGTCCTCCAGATTTATACTACCAACTTGGACCGTGAACACTCAGGATTCAAAACACAAAATGCATCCAGAGGAATGATCTCATTACCCATACCACATGGAATATTTATGGAACAATAAAGCAAAAGATCTACTAAAGATGAGCTAAAGAACAAAATTTGAAAATTTTAGAAGGAAGTCACCTATTATTAATAGGAATCATAGGACATAACAAAAAAATGCAATTGAACCAGATTTAAAAAAGTTATTACAGAGAATATAAATTTAGTAAGTATAACTAGAATAAAAGAAGGAATGTAAACTCTAAAAATAAACCATTAATGAAAACTAATTGAGGAAATTTAGGAGGAAAGAAAGCAGAACATCCAAAACTGAAAGACATAGTCACTTAAATTTAAAAGTCAATGGGCAGGTTAAAAATCCTATTAGAAATACCTAAAGGGAAAACTAACTAACTAGAATATAGATCTGAGAAAAATACCCAGAATGTAGCATAGAAAGTTAAAGGGATGGAAAACACACAACAAAAGTTGAGAACAATAAAGATTGAGATACCCAATAGCAGTTTCTGAGAGACACAGAAAATGAGGAACAGATAATACTCAAAGATAAAAAGGTATTAGCTCTTTAATTGATGAAAAAAAAATACTCAAATTCAAGAGCTCCTCTCCCACAGGTTTCCAGTAGCATAAATGCAACTAAATTTGCATCCAGACATATCATTGTGAAACCGTAGAAAACCAAAGACACTGAGAACATCTTGAAATCAACTAGAAATAAAAGAATCAGCTTTTAAGACCCCAAACACCACTCACCAATGTGGGGTGCAGAGAGCCCTCTTAGCAAAATGCTAGTTGTATCAATTGGTCTCGATTTCACCTAAGAACATGGTCCCCTGCTTCCTGGCCCAGCTACTCTGTCCTTGCAATATTGGCTTAAGATGGAAGGAGTATTCAAGTTCTGCTGAAGTCAGCTTGGGACCAGAAGAACCAGATGGTGCTCGGCCACCACCAGTGATAGCCATGACAGAGCTCACTAAGTTGAGTCTCACTGGCAACACAAGATTAAAAAGGGGTGCACCCTGAGATCGCCACTAAAAGACCTCCATTGATGGTCCAGTGGTCTTGGGGTTCCCCTGGGAGCATGGCCCCTGGCCCTGATGTTGCCCTTGCCCATAAATCATAATGAAGGTCCACTCTTCAGACATGAATGGATTGGACTTGGCAGTGCGGAGTGACCATATATTGGATGCACTTTATGGTTCTATGCATCTATAGGATACCATCCTGCTGACCTCTGGCTGAAGGAAGGAGAATGGGTGGAGAGGAGGGGAAAGGATGTTGGGAGGATGAGACATGTATGGAGCAGAGAGGAATAGTGTGCTGTCACCAGGCAGGGAGAGCAGTGGAAGCTGCATATAGGTGGGCATGTAAATTTATACAAGAATGTACATTTTCACTCAGTCATAATAAAAAAAAAATCATTCCATAAAAGGAAGATAATTAAACTGAAAGTCAGCTCAGCAATAACAGTGAAATCCATCAGCAGTTAAGAAACAGCAATTGCCAACTTAGAAGACAGTTGACCAATCAACGAAATCCACCAGCAGATGAGAGACAGTAACTGCTAACATAGAGAACACGTGACCAATATAAGGCTTTTACTCAGAAAAAGCTTTAAAAAAGGTTTCTTTAAGAATCAAATTGGGGGACAGGGCCAAGATGGCAGACTAGACACACCTGAATTCCCTCTGGGAACCAGGACTGGAATGATAACTGAATTGAGCACTTTGGACATCCAGGGAGCCCTAGGGTCAGGCACAGGGCTGTCAGATTGGACTAGGCACCAGTAATGGACTAAACTACCTCTCTCAAAGATGAACTGGAAGCCACTGAGTCTCTCTCCTACTGACTCAGAATTTGGGAGGACTGCAGGTACTGATGCCTTCTTTGTTATCTGGAAGGAAGGAAATGGGTGTGAGCAGGCAAATATGCTGAACTGCAGTGCTTAAGTAAACAGCATATAGTGCAGTAGAGAGGCTGTGCATGGGATAGCCACATGTTGAGAGCCCAGCTGCTGACTGAGGGCACCACTACCCACCACCATCTCTTTTCTGAGCTGCACAACAGATTGTGCTTTTTCACAGCAGGAAGGGCAGCTTGGCCAGAATGCCATATTGGTCAGCTGAAGGCAGAATCACCCAGCCTGGGGTATTAACTGTAGCTAACTCTCAAGTGGAGCATCAGCTCCTGTCCAGCAAGTGCTTCTCCAGCAGAAAAACTGCATTTGAGATAGTTAGTGTCTAGATTTGTGGGTGGGGCCTTCCAGAGGATGGCAGGAAGGCCCTAACCTCTCCCTACTCTGAACCATGTCATAGCATCTAGGGACGGCCTATGAGGCACTTTGTCAGCTGGAAGGAAGAGCCTGCCACACCTGAGGGCCTGCCTGTTTGGGGCAGCTGTTGGACAGCTCTCTGCACAGCAGTAAAATACTTTTCTAAAATAAGACCACCGGGAGAAATGACTACTGAGTGGCCTAGCAGCGTCTCCTTCACCCTTCACTGATCCCTTCATAGGGTCAGCTGATGGTACACCACTGACTCCATAAGTAGGGTGCCATTTTTGCCACACAGGAGGCAGAGCCTGCCACCCCAGAGAGTCTGCCTGGGGCCAGTTACTAGAGGACACTGAAACAGCTAGTGATCAACTACACTCTTAGAATTACACCTCAGGTCCTGTTGACATAACACCAGAGAATAGCTTCTAGATGGTGCGCAGACAATAGTCAATTGCTAACCATTTAAAGAAGCAGTCCACCATAGCTCTGAAAAATTCCCAAATTAAAGAATCAAAAAACTTCCCAGATGCAGTAGGCTTTCTGAAACTATCGGAAATTGAGTAGAAAAGAGTTATACAGCAAACCCTTCTACTGATTAAACAAAATGCAACAGAACAAAATGAAAAAGTAAGCAATTTGAACTGATATTCAATGACCTGAAATCCAGCAGATCAATAACAAAATTACAAAAGTAGACAATTCAATCCAAAGCCAAAAGAGCAGAACTGAGGAGATAGAAGCCAGAGTTAGTGAGCTTGAGGATAGAGCAAATGACACCAGCATTTATGAGAAAAAACCAGAGAAAAGAAATAAGAAAAATGAAGAAGAATTAAGAAACATGTGGGACTCTATTATGAAGAATAATCTATGAATATCTGGAATTTCTGAACAGGGAGGGATACATGAAAATACAGAGAGCATTGTTATAGAGCTGCTGACAGAAAACTTCCCTGAAATTGTGACAGAAGAGAACATAGATATCCAAGACATGTATCAAATGCCAGAAAAACTAGACCCAAAAGAATGACACCAAGATATATTATAATCAAGCTTAATAAAATGAAACATAAACAGAGGCTCTTAAAGACAGCAAGGCTCAAAGCTAAGCTAACATTCAGAGGAAAACCCTGTAGGCTTTCATCTGACTTCTAGGCAGAAGCAATGTTGACAAGAAAGCAATGGGATGACACATTCAAAGCCCTGAAGGAGAAAAACTCCCAACCAAGAATTATGTATGCTGCAAAACTGTCTTTCAAATATGATGGTGAAATTAAGACATTCTCAGATAAACAGAAGCTTGGAGGCTTTATAAAAACCAAACCGAAACTACATGAAATACTGAAAGAAGCTCTTTGCTTAGAAAAAAATTATTAAGTGTGTACTTGAGAAGGCAATACAGGACACAGCATCCAGAACCCTACTCACTTAGAGAAGTCACAGAGCTCAATCAGAACTACAATATTAAAGGAAGGGAACCAATGATCATAACACAAAAACTATGACATCATCACACTAAAAAGAGGGATATATTACAGTAGTTATAACCTTTTCAGATAGAGAGGAAATTAAAAATACATGTAGAAGTTAAAGTCTGGTTTAAACTTAGAATAGTAAGGGGGATCGTAGGAGCAGCTGCAAAGCAAAATAACGATGTGACATATCAAAACAAGAAGCATAATACAGGAGTCTCAACAAATACAAAACCAACACTGAAAAAGATGAAAAGTCAACCCATAAAGAAGAATGACCCAGAACAGAATACTAAGAAAAACAGAAAACATCAACAACACACACAAAAAATGCATCAAAATGACAGCACTAAACACACACCCATCAATAATTACTCTGAATGCAAACGGGCTGAACACTCCAACGAAGAGGCAGTGAATGACCTGATGGATCAAAAGACATGACCCGTCTATATGTTGCTTACAAGAAACACACCTAAGACTCAAAGATATGAACAAACTGAAAATCAAAGGATGGAAAAATATATATCAAGCCAACAACATACAAAGAAGAGCAGAAGTGGCAATACTAATCTCAGATAAAATACACTTTAATGCAAGATTTACCATCTTGGACAAGGATCGTCAGTAACTACTTACTGCTAAAAGGTTCAATATATAAGCAGGACATAACAATATTAAATATTTATGCATCTAAATACATCAAACAAACACTGACAGCATCGAAAAATAAGATAGGTCACTCCACAATGATAGTTGGAGACTTCAACACTCCACTTTCAGTAATGGACAGATCATTCAGATAAAAGCTCAGTAAAGATACAGAAGATCTTATTGCAACAATTAACCAACTAGATCTTATCAACATATACAGAACTTTTTACCTATCAACAGATAAATACACCTTATCCAATGCACATGGAACATTTTCCACAGTAGACTATGTGTTAGGACATAAAGCAAGTCTCAACAAAATCCAAACCACTGAATTATTACAAAGCATCTCCTTGGACCATAAAACCATAAAAGTTTAAATCAACAGCAGAAAAAAAAGTAGGTAGAAATCTGAACTCACGGAAACTGAACTGTACGTTGTCACTGCCCCTGTCTAGAAAACTCTACTGAGGTTAACTGTTTGGACAAAAATGGACTAGACTCGGGACGCAGTGTGACCATATGGTGTGTATACTTGATGGTTCTATGCATTTATAGGAGGCAGTCCTACTGGCCTCTTTCCAGATGGGAGAGAAGAGGGTGGAGAGGAGGGTGCAGGAGCTTGTTGAGCAGATACAAGTATAAAAGGAAAAGGAGGAGTGTCTGTCATGGGGCAATGAATGCAGAGGAGCTGTAGATAGGCAGGCATGCACAACTGATTTGGATTCTATACTTTCACTTAATCACAATAAAAAAAATTCCATTGGTTATGGAAGAAATCAAGGACCAAATAAAGAAATTTATGGAATCAAAAGAGAATGAAAACACATCCTACCAGAACCTATGCCAGGCCAGCCAGGTGCAGTCGAGTCAGATCCGACTCATGGTGACCAGAACCTATGGGATCCAGCAAAAACAGCGCTCGGAGGTCAGTTTATCTCCATAAATATACATATCCAGAATGAAGAAAGAGCCCAAACCAAAGAATTAACCCTACAGCTTGAATAAGTAGAAAGAGAGCAACCCCTCAGGCACCAGAAGAAAACAGATAATAAAGCTTAGAGCACAACTAAATGAATTAGAAAATAGAAGAACAATTGAAAAAATTAACAAAAAGAAAAGCTGGTTCTTTGAAAAGATCAACAAAATTGATAAATCACTGGCTAAACTTACAAAAGAAAAATAGGAGAGGAAGATGGGAGATGTCACAACAGACCCAGAGTACTATGAAAGATGTACTGTAATAGATTTGAAAACCTAGAGGAAAAGGATAAGTTTCTAGATTCATATCACCTACCAAAATTATCAGAAGGAGAAGTAGAACAACTTAGTAAACCAATCACAAAGGAAAAGATTGAAAAACTCATCAAGAAACTACAAACCAAGAAAGTCCTGACCCAGATGGCTTCACCAGATTATTCTACCAAACTTCTAGGGAAGCGTTAACTCCAATACTACTGAGGCTTTTTCACAATACAGAAAGGGATGGAATACTCGCAAATTCATTCTATGAAGCCAGCATAACCCTGATTCCAAAGCCAGGGAAAGACTCCACTGAAAAAGAAAATCACCAACCAATATCACTCGTTAAACTAGATTCAAAAATCTTCCCCAAAATCCTAGCCAATAGAATTCACCAACATATCCAAAAATTGGTGGTGTAGTGGGTTAAGTGCTACCACTGCTAACCACAAGGTCAGCAATTCAAATCCACCAGGCGCTCCTTGAATACTCTGGGGGTCAGTTCTACCCTGGCCCCTAGGGTCACCATGAGTCAGGTCCGACTCGACGGCACTTGGCTTGGCTATCCAAAGAATAATTCACCATGACCAAGTTGGATTCATAACAGCGATGCAAGGGTTCAACATCAGAAAAACAATGTGACCAACCACATAAATAGCACAAAAGACAAGAATCACCTGATTGTGTCAACTGATGCAGAAAAGGCATTTGACAAAGTCCAACACCAATTCATGCTAAAAACTCTCAGCAAAATAGGAATAGAGGGGAAATTCCTCAATGCAATAAGGGACATCTATGCAAAGCCAACCACCTACATCATTCTGATCGGAGAGAGACTGAAAGAATTTCCTTGAGCACAGAAAGTAGACAAGGATGCACACTCTCACCACTACTTCTGTTCAACATTGTACTAGAGGTTTTAACCAGAGCAAATAGACAAGACAAAGACATAAAGGGCATCCGCATCAGCAAGGAGGAAGTAAAAATCTCCCTATTTGCAGATGATATGATCATATATGCAGAGAATCCTAAAAAATCCATAAGCAGACTATCCAAACTAACAGAAGAGTTCAGCAAAGTATCAGGATATGAGATAAAGATAAGTAAATCAGTAGGATTCCTTTATACCAACAAAGAGATCATCAAACAAGAAATCACCAAACCAATGCCATTTACTATAGCCCCTAAGAAGATAAAATACCTAGGAATAAATCTAGCTAAAGAAATAAGAGACCTATACAGAGAAAACTACAAGACCTTGCTGCAAGAAACCAAAAGAGACTTACATACATGGAAAAACCTACTCTGCTCATGGATAGGAAGACTTAACACTGTGAAAATGTCTGTTTTATCCAAAGTGATCTACATATACAGAAGCTTGTTAGGCGGATAAGACAAATATAAAATGAAAAGGAGGAGTGTGCTGTCACTGGGCAAGGAGAGGAGAAGGAGCGTCAGATAGGTTGGCACGGAAAATTGATTTAGATTGTATACTTTCACTTAATCACAATAAAAAAGAAAAAAGAATCAAACAGAACACAGAATAATAGAATGAGATACAAAACTTAATCATGATGAAAGAAGGTATAAATACCAATAAATATTCATTACAACAAAATCAAGGAAATGCTGGTGGCACAGTGGTTAAGTGCTATGGCTGCTAATCATGTCAGCAGTTCAAATCTACCAGGCACTCTTTGGAAACTCTACAGGGGCAGTTCTAATCTGTCCTATAGTGTTATTGTGAGTTGGAATTGATTCAACAGAGTGGGCTTGGTTCTTTTTTTTAAATAACAAAATAGGAAATCCTGGTTTCACAGTGTTTAAGAGCTATGGCTGCTAACCAAAAGGTTACTAGTTAGAATTCACCAGGCATTCCTTGGAAACTTTATGGGGCAGTTCTACTCTGCCCTATAGGGTTGCTATGAGTCAAAATCAACTCCACAGCAATGGGATTTGTTTTTTGTTCGATATAACAAAATAATAATCACAACTGAATAATTTAAGAAGCAGTAAAATAAAGTATCCTGTACAACAGTGATGTATAAAATGGAAGTTAAATGACAAAGTCAAATCTAATTTTAGCAGTTTAAGTCCCTTGTGTTATTTAGGAGGAAGAGAAAAATATTAAGTACACTTATATTTCATTAAAGACCCCAGGTGGCACAAACTGTTAAATATTCAATTACCAGGTAAAAGATTGGTGGTTTGAATCCATCCAGAGGCACCTTGGAAGACAGGCCTGTTGATCTGTTTCTGAAAGGTCAGTCTTGAAAACTCTACACACATGAGGTCATCATGAGCCAGAATCACCTCGATGGCAACTAACAACAGCAATATACTCTGTTAATTTAATATACAAGGTCTGACAATTAGGTTTGTGAGCTTGCCACCATGCACTTACATTGGCATCATTGCACAAACAACTGAATAAGGTTTCAAAACCTTGGTATATCAGTGTCTCACAGCTGAGTTTGTGTCAAACTGTGGCAGTGTCTTGCTGAGTGGCATTCATTATTGTTGTTGCATGTTTTGTGTGCTATCTCAAGAATGTACTAGCTTAAATTAGAGCACTGTACAAACATCAAATTTCTTGTTAAACTTAGCAAGAGTGGAAGTGAAATCAGGGATGTTAGTCCAAGTTTATAGAGATAATGCCATGAAGAAAACAACAGTGTACAAATGGATTAAATATTTTCCTGAGGGGGGAGAAAGTGTCACTGATGAAAGAGGTCAGGGCACCCAGGAACAAGCAGAATTGATGAAATTACTGCAAAAGTTTGTCAAATTGTGTGCCAAAGTCGTTGGCTGACTGTGAGAAGCATAGCAGACCAAGTAAACATTGATAGAGAAACAGGAAAATCTTAACAGAAAATCTTAGCATGATAATGGTATGTGCAAAAATGGTCCCAAATGAGCTCACCAATGGACAAAAGCAAAGGAGAATCGACATTTGCCAAAACCTTTTGGAGAGGCAAGATGATGTTTTGGGCCATGTTATCACTGGTGATGAAGCATGGATGTACCAATACGCCCCTGAAACAAAGTGTCAAAGTGCACAATGGAAGTCAGTCAATTCTCCGCAACCAAAAAAGTTCCATCAGTCTAAATCAAGAGTCAAAACAATATTGCTAACCTTTTTAGACATCAGAGGGATTGTTCATTATGAATTTATACCAACTGGACAGTTAACCAAGTGTCATGGATTGAATTGTGTCCCCCCAAAAAATGTATGTGCTGATTTGACTCAGCTAGGAGTCCCAATATGGTGCCATTCCTCCCATGTGTTTTGAATTCTGCCTCTGTAATATTGATGAACGAGCACGGGCAGCAGTTGTGTTGGTGATACAGAACTCAAGCACGCAGCTCATGAAATATAAGGAAGAGAAGTGAGCAGAGGAAGTTGGGAACCTCGCACCACCAAGAAAGCAACATCGAGAGCCGAGCACATCTTTTGGACGTGAGGTTCCTGTGCCAAGTTGCTGTCCTTGAATTTGGACTCAGCCCACCAGACTGCTCATTGAATGGCCTTACAACTTGTAAGCGGATTTGTGGCTTACCGGATTGTGACAATAAAAATTTCTCTTCATGAAGACTTCTGCTTGTGGTCTTCTCTGTTGGAGCAGCACCAGGTGACTAAAACATCAGGTTTACCATTTGGAAGTGATGAAAAGGCTGCATGGAGAAAGTTAGACAAAAATGACCCGAACTTTTTGCTAACAACTCATGGCTCTTGCATCCCAGCAATGCACCAGCTAACATGGCACTGTCTGTGAGGGAGTTATTAGCCAGTAAACAAATAACTGTACTGGAACACCCTCCCTAATCACCTGATCTGCCCCCTAGTGATATTTTTCTTTACCCAAAGATAAAGGAAATATTGAAAGGAAGACATTTTGATGCCATTCAGGACACAAAGGGTAGCACAACAACAGCTATGACGGTCATTCCAGAAAGAGTTCCAAAGTTGCTTTGAAGGATGGACGAGGCACTGGCATTGTTGTATAGTTTCCCAAGGGGAGCACTTCGGAGGTGACTGTAGTGATATTAGGCAATGAATTATGTAGCACTTTTTCTAGGATGAATTCACAGACTTAATTGTCAGAACTCGTATGCTTGTCAAATATTAGAAAAAATAACTATAGGTTAGCTATACCTTCAAACTATTTCCAAAATAGTTCTTCTTGTTGTTAGGTGCTGTCGAGTCACTTTCAACTCACAGCGACCTAGTCTTGTGGCATGCTCACAGTCATTTTTATGCTTAAGCCTATCATTGCAGCCACTGTGTCAATCCATGTCTTCTAGGGTCTTCCTCTTTTCGGCTGACCCTCCACTCTACCAAGCATGATGTCCTTCTCCAGGGATTGATCCCTCCTGACAACATGTCCAAAGTATGTAAGAAGCAGTCTCACCATCTTGCTTCCAAGGAGCACTCTGGTTGTACTTTTTCTGGAACAGATCTGTTTGTTGTTCTGGGAAGTCCATGGTACATTCAATATTCTTCTCCAACACAATTCAAAAGCACCAATTCTTCTTCTGTCTTCTTTATTCATTGTCCAGGTTTCAGATGCATATGATGCAATTGAAAGTACCATGGTTTGGGTCAGGTGCACCATAGTCTTCAAGGTGACACCTTTACTTTCCAACGCTTTAAAGAGATATTTTGTGGCAGATTTTCCCAATGCCATATGTTTTTTGATTTCTTGACTGCTGCTTCCATGAGTGTTGACTGTGGAACCGAGTAAAATACAATCCTTGGCAACCTTGATCCTTAATGCGTTTATCATGATGTTGCTTACTGGTCCAGTTGTGAGGATTTTTTTTTTCTTGATGTGGAGAGGCAATTCATACTGAAGGCTGTGGTCTTTGATCTTCTTCAGTAAGTATTTCAAATCTTGTTCACTTCCAGCAAGCAGCATTGTGTCGTCTGCATAATGTAGGTTGTTAATGAGTCTTCCTCCAATCCTGATGCCTTCTTCTTCTTCATATAGTCCAACTTCTCAAATTATTTGCTTGGTGAATTATTTGGTCTGGTGAAAGGATGCAACCCTGATGCACACCTTTCCTGACTTTAAATCATACAGTATCTGCTTGTTCTGTTTGCCATAACTGCCTCTTGATCCATGTACAGATTCCTTAAGAGCACAATTAAGTGTTCCGGATTTGCCATTCTCCACCATGTTAGCCATAATTTGTTATGATCCACACAGTTGAATGCCTTTGCATAGTCAAGAAGACACAAGTAAACATATTTCTGGTATTCTCTGCCCTTAGCCAAGATCCATCTGACATCAGCATTGACATCCCTGGTTCCATCTCCTCTTCTGAATCCATCTTGAATGACTCACAGTAGTAGAAGATGATAAAAAAAAAATCCAATTGATCCAGTAAAAGCTGAAACAGAGAAAAAACATGCATATAGAAGGTAAAATATGTAAAGCACAAAATAAGATAGTTTGAATGTATCAAGTAATCACAAAAATATAAAAGGACCAAATTTACTTTTTGAAGGTAGATAATGTCACATTGAATCTTTTAAGTCTACTTATAAGCACATAGTGTAGAGGAGTAAAAATATACTAGGCAAATACTAAGGATCCCCGATGGAACTGTGATTAAGTACTCCGCTGCTAATCCAGTGGTCACTGGTTCAAACTCACCAGTGGCTCAGCAGGAGGAAGGAGTTGGCAATCTGCTCCTGTAAACATTACAGCCTTGGAAACTGGATGGGCTACTTTTGCTATATCCTATAGGGTTGCTATGAATCAGAACTGGCTCAATGGCACATGACAACAAGAAGTAAGTATTATCCAAACAAGGCAAATATATCTCTATACTAACATTGACCAAAATGAAACTTTGAGCACTTAAAGGGGGTGGATATTTCATTAAGTTAAAAGGTAACTTCAGTAGGATGACACAGCAATTACCAACCTGTATAGACCTAAAAATATATGTTCAAAGTACTTAAAGTAAAAATGACAGCATTAAAAGATTTAAAAAAAAAAAAAAACACTTTTTTTTTGGTCTAGAAAAGGGTCTTTTTTTGTTTACTGTACTTCAGACGAAGGTTTACAGCATCAAATAGTTTCTCATTAAGTGATGAATATGCATAGTATATTGTGACATTGCTTGCCAAACCCACGACATGCCATTACTCTCCCCTTTTGAAGTTTGGGTTTCCAATTACCAGCTTTCCTGTCCACTCCTGCCTTCTTGTCCTTGCCCCTGGGCTGGTGTGTCCATTTACTCTCCTTTTGTTTCATGGACCTGTCTAATCTTTAGCTGAAGGGGGAACCTCAGAAGTGACTTCAGTACTGAATTAAAAGGGTGTCTGGGGGCCATACTCTGCGGGTTTCTCCAGTATTTGTCAGAAATCTTTTGAGAGATTTCAAAATATTTTTTTCTCAGTAACTGGGAGATAAATCAGAATTTTTAAAAAATGTAGGAAAGTAGAAGTTTTGAGCAACACTGTTGAAAACTTTGCCTACTAGATACACCTAAGGAACTCTATACACAGCATTTAGAAATTATATATATGAATATATTTTTTTAGTGTGTGTGAAACATTTCTATAAATTCACCATAAAATCCCACAAAACAGGATACAACAAATATCAAGGAATCAATTTTATATAGATAAGTTTTCAGATCATATTGTAATGAAATTAGTCATTAATAACAAAATATTTCCTTTCTATTCATTCTGGGATATTTAAAAATACTCTTATAAATAAATCATGATCAAGAAGCTTCCAATCTAAAAGGAGAACAACATAAATGTGGATCTGGAAGGACGAATAACTTAACTAAGTGGAGAGATATTCCATAACACAGAAGTAATATGAACGAAAACTTGAAAGTGAAAGACCACCAAGAGATTTCAAACCTAAGGAGCATTTTTTTAGTTCTGATAAATATACCATGGTTGTGTAAGATGATAACATTAGGGGAAGCTGGGTGAAGGGTATATGGTAATCCTGCCACATTCACCTAGCTAATTAGAAGTAAAGCTATGACAAGCCCACTCTACCCCATTGGTGTTTAGTTGATTCTAACTCATAGCGATCCTATAGGACAGAGTAGAACTGCTCCACAGAGTTTAGTGCTCCTATATAGAATAAAGCAGATGATGTTATCTTGCAAAGGGTGGAAATCTGTGAGTGGTGAGTATTTGGAACAAAATTCTTTGTTGCTAAACTCAGCTTACCATGATTTCAGACTGTACAAGTTAAGTCATATGAAGCAAATTTCTAAAAGTGATTGATGTTGAATTTAACAAATTAAGAGCTAAAATATGCTCTTCCCCATAAATATGTACAGGATGATTTATTTTACCAAATGTGAATAATGCTTTTATTTTAATCAGCAACATATTACCTTGTAAATACTTACCTGTGTCCCAGTCCATTAGAATTAATTGATAAACACGGCTGTATTTTTTAGAACATAATTGCAATGTTTATTAACAAAAGCTTGAAAAGGTCTTTTATGATTTCATGTCTGGTAATGGGGATTTCATAAGGGTTTTGAGTAATATTATTACAAACTCCAGGTTAGAGCCCTGACATTATATTTTAAATTATACTATTCCCATAGTTTCGTGACTTGAGGTCAGGGATAATATATATTGAAAAAGTCATTGTAAATATCCACATGGAAAAAACAATGTGAGCAAATATATGCATATATTCTATAGATTTAATCCTCTTTACTTTACTAGGCATTGAAAAACATTGACAACAATAGTAACTTGTAGTTATTTTATGTATTTGCATTATGTAACAGCCAATGTATATTGCACTTTCTGTGTGCTGGGCCCAGTTTTAAGCTTTCCGTGTATATTAACTCATAAAAACACAGGGTTTGCCTGTCTGATGTACAAGTAATTATAAACAATGCCTTGATTCCATGTGTACCCGGCCCTACATGAAATGACTAGATTACCACTTGCCATTGAAAGGAGGTCACTGGGAATGGGGAGACAGCAGACTTTCTCTAGGTTCAGACTTAGAAAAGTTCAGGGAGCCTGCTTAGGAAAAGACGTGAAGGCTGTCACAGTCACGCAATGCCTCTACCCATCTTGACAACGCCTACAGTCACACCACTTCCCCACACAAATCTCCATGCCTGTGAAAGACAGTTTTTTCCTTAAAATATTTTGTATTCTAAAGATTTGCCAATAATAAACATATCTGAAATTACAAAGATTCTCTTTCAAAATACTACTTCCCCAGAGTAGAATAAACCAAAACAACAAACCTGTTGTCCAGATTTCCACCCTTTTCAAGATAACATCGTCTGTCTTATTCTATATAGGAGCACTAAACTCTGTGGAGCAGTTCTACTCTGTCCTATAGGATCTCTATGAGTTGGAATCAACTAAACACCAATGGGGTAGAGTGGGCTTGTCATAGCTTTATTTCTAACTAGCTAGGTGAATGTGGCAGGGTTACCATATACCCTTCACTCAGCTTCCCCTAATGTTATCATCTTACACAACCATGGTATATTTATCAGAACTAAAAAAATGCTCCTTAGGTTTGAAATTTCTTGGTCTTCTTTCACTTTCAGGTTTTCGTTCATATTACTTCTGCATTATGGAATACCTCTCCACTTAGTTAAGCTATCCATCCTTCCAGATCCACATTTATGTTGTTCTCCTTTTAGATTGAAAGCTTCTTGATTACGATGATCCCATGTCTTATACAGTAGAACTGCTCCCTAGGATTTTTTTGTACTATAATCATTATGGAAGCAAATTGCAAGACCTTTCTTCCATAGTGCCTCTGGTTGGGTTTGAACCACCAACCTTTAGATTAGTAGTTATGTGCAAACCATTTGCACCACTAAGGGGTCTCTAAGATGTTACAATATTAATCAAATATATGTTACTGTGGATTCATCCAAGGGCAACTATTCTTCCTACTTGGTAGAAAAATGTTAAAAGAAGGTAAGTCCTGTGGAGAAAAGGAAGGCAGTTAATGGGGATAGTGAGTGAATGGAGGTGACGGGGAGTATGATTTGCTCTGTAAAATGGCTACTCAAAGATTTCCCTGAGATGAGATGTGAAGTTGGCAGACAGCCACTCTTGTGAATACAGGGGGGGAGAACATTCTAGACCAAGAGAACAAAACAGGAGCTGGCCTGGCACGTTGACAGAACAGCAGTGATCCTTGCATGGTGGCAGGAATGGTGAGAGCAGTGGTGGGGATGGGGCAGAGGCCGAGTAGGAGAACAAGTCGGAGGCTCAACTGGGGGACAACAGGCAAGATCATAGTAAGAGGGAGATCTTGTAAGATACCGTAAAAACTCCTGTTCTTACCATGTGAAATGGCAAAACCCAGAAGAGTTTTAAGCAGCATATGATTGCTCTGGCACTTCTAGGAAATGACTATTCAAAGGCAAGCATGGAAAGAAATGAGACTGCTATAAGCACTTGCAAGAAGCTGGTAGAAGGCGGTGGTTCATGCTATGATAGGCAGTTGATAGGTCAAGATGGTTAGATTTGTGAAGGATCAGATGTCAGATGTAAGAGAAAGAAGAGTCAATGGCAACACCAAAGTTGTTGGCCTGAGAAAATGAAACTACTGCATTGCTATTGTATGAGACATGGTAGAAAAAGGTACTGGAGAAAAGATCAGAAGTCCTGTTTTGTACAAGCAGGGTTTGAGATGTTAGTCAGATAGCCAAATGGGCATTTTGAAAAGATAGTAGGAAATGGAAGCAAAGTAACTTTAAAATAATGTACAATCTTCCTGTCCCAAGTCTATGTAGGCACCCACTCATGTGGGTCTCTCTATCTTCTGGGTTGTCATTACCCCATGTCGTTTTGGTCCTTGGTGAGCATCCGTTCCTGCTCACTTGGGACCATTTGCTGTGCCCTCGGATGGCAGCTTTTAAGACCCCAGATACCACTCACCACTGTGGGGTGCAGAGAGCCCTCTTAGCAAAATGCTAGTTGTGCCAATTGGCCTTGATTTCGTGCCCGGCCACCACCAGTGATAGTCACGATGGAGCTCACTAAGCTGAGTCTCACTGGCAACACAAGAATAAAAAGGGGTGCACCCTGAGATTTCCACTAAAAGACCTCAGTTGATGGTCCAACGGCTTCGGTTCCCCTGGGAGCATGGTCCCTGGTCCTGATGCTGCCCTTGCCCATAAATCATAACGAAGGTCCACTCTTTGGACACGAATGGATTGGACTTGGTGATGCAGAGTGACCATATATTGGATGCACTTTATGGTTCTACGCATCTATAGGATATCATCCTGCTGACCTCTGGCTGAAGGAAGGAGAGTGGATCCAGAGGAGGGGAAAGAAGACTGTTGGGAGGATGAGACATGTATGGAGCAGAGAGGAAGAGTGTGCTGTCACTGGGCAGGGAGAGCAGTGGAAGCTGCATATAGGTGGGCATGTAAATTTACATGGGAATGTACATTTTCACTCAGTCATAATAAAATAAATAAATAGAGATATAAATAAATAAATAAAAGGGGAATATTGGGGAAAAGAAAAAAATAATGTACAATCTTAAAGACCACAGAAAACCTGTTATGGTCAAGTTGGTTTTGACTCATAGTGACCCCCTATGACAGAGTGGAACTGCCCTATAGGGTTTCCAAGGGGAACCTGGTGGATTCAAACTGCTGACCTATTGGTTAGCAGCCATAGCTTCTTAACCATTATGCTACCAGGGTTTCCTAAAGACTACAGAAGGCCACAAAACTGTGGAGAGAGGTTATTTTGCTTGTTTGTTTTTCTTATATACTACCCACTGGGTAGAACAGGAAATGTGGGGACAGAGTGTAACAGTCTTGAGTAAGCTGCTAAAAATGGGCTGAGGGTTTTACTACAACACAGGGAACTAGAGAGAAGGGCAAGGAAATGAAGATAGTAGAGCACTAGACACAAGCTTCAACCATTTTAAATAATGACAAAACTTTCTGTCATGCATGTTGCCTCACATGTCATGGGCCTACTTTTCCAGAATTCACACTGATAACATTAGTTCAGTTTCTGAGGATAATTTCAAACAATGCCCACCTCACTTCCAAAAAGCACTGCCCATAACCTTGGATTTTAGAAGTCAAATCCCCCCTAACTAAGCAGTTTGATTTAAATCTCCAGTTGGCTAACTTCCTTCTAAATCTCTTGAAGCTTTTTCCTTACATAGCTGCCACTCATCCTTAGAGGTCATCTGTCCAGTGCAGACAGAAGGGCCGTGGGGCTTCCCTGCTGGGATCCAAAGGTAAGACTCTGACATGCCCAGCAACTCCCAACCTTCCTGGAATAGAAGGCTCTGCCTTCGCTGGATTGTGTGACAACTTGGAGTTCTACCTTCCCCCTACTGTCTCCCAAACTCCTGCTTTTCATTAATGAATTAATTAGAATTTTGTTTGGAGGGATTGTTGTGACACCTCTTGAGATAATTGGAGGCATCCCAGGGAGTTGCAGACGCAGACAAGGCAATCATTTCTCTAAGATATTTTCATCTGAAAACTGAGAAAATTGACACAAGAAAAATAAATGACATATGGAGTCTTAGGCAACTGGAAAAACAAAGTCTCCACTGAGAAGGTGAGATAATTAATGATGGAGAATTCTTAACACACTTGGGGTGGTCAGCTAGACAATGTAAGATGGAAGCTCAGGTCTCAGTGTTGTATAATGACTTTTTCCAGAAGGACCGTGTGGAGACCTTGCATACAGTCACCTTACCCTGATTATGTGAGTGCTGGAGAGGTGCAGCCCTGAAGGCCTCGAAGCTCCAGCAGCAATGATGAAAAGATGGTTATTATCAACCTACTGCTGTTCTACTTCTTCTTAAATGTAAATATGGATCTCCATTATTCATAGCAGTCTATTAGGGCTTATATCTCACTCCTCACACCTCCACCACAGCGCCAGCCAGAACCCCATACTGAATGAATAATTGCTAAAACGGAACATGATTTGCAAAACTTTAGACTTTTATTTGATAGCTTCTGGAAAAATGTCATAAAAAATTAACCATTTAGACTGTGTTGAGGGCTTCCTTTTGTTAAGACCTCAACCTTGTACTTGGTATACCAAATTTTTAGTCTAGGCCCCAAATTAAGTAATGTAAGTCAGCCAAGGAAGCTCATTTTGACCCCAAGAGAGAAAACAAGGGGCACCCTACCCCAAACCTTTGATTAGTCCCACTATTCATTCATTAGCTATGACATCCAGGAGGAAACAGAATCAGATACTCAACTTACACTTGATGCTGACAAATTTCCCATTGATATTCCTGCATTTGGCCTGGGAGCAGACTGGATGATGAAATAGAAGCATTGTGTTTTGTAATTATAAAATGCCATCTAAAGGGAGAAGAGAGTCCATAAAATAAAAATGTCATGGTTGAAAAAAGTATCTTAGTGTTCATCTAGTCCAAGATCTTCATTAGACAGACGAGAGAAGTAAAGTCAAGACTTGCCCAACATACCAGAGCTGGTTAGATGCAACACTGCTAAGCAACACAAAGGAAAGAACCCTTGACAGAGGCAACAACTTTGACAGATTCCAGGGAATTATGCTGACTGAAGAAAAGCCAAACGCAAAGATTACATACTGTCTCACTTCATTTATACAACTTGCTTGAAATGACAAGATGATAGATACGGAGAACAGATTAGCAGCTGCCAGAGATTGAAAAAGTGAGGTAGGTGTGGTTATCAAAGGGATCAGAGTGGTGACGCCCTGCTCTGTATCTTGACTGTATCAATGTCGGTACCCTAGCTGTGATACAATTTTGTAGTTTGGCAAGATGTCATCATCAGGAGCAATTGTATAAATGGTATGTAAAGGATATCTAGAACTTCTCCAT
This sequence comes from Heterohyrax brucei, assembly GCA_028571685.1. Classification (NCBI taxonomy): domain Eukaryota; kingdom Metazoa; phylum Chordata; class Mammalia; order Hyracoidea; family Procaviidae; genus Heterohyrax; species Heterohyrax brucei. The sequence continues at coordinate 17,751,213 of CM053166.1, read as the reverse complement.
ATTCTTTGTTACAGCTGTGTGTGAATATACAACTATTTCAAAATAAAATGTTTAGTTTTCCCCCCCAAATTTAAAAAAACTGATTGTTACATTTACAGTCATTCATAAAATTGTCTTCAATCTTGGTTAGCTCATTGCATGTGTTTTCTACCTTATTAAACTGAATACATGGTGTCTGTGTCTTTCTGACATACAGATTATATATTAATGAAGAAAATATATAGACTGGCAAAATAAATGTCTGCAACACAATTGTCACTCCAGCACTTGGACTTGAAAGGAAATTGTTATTTAGAGATAGAGCCAGGTCAACAACGTAGATGTCAGTACTCAGCCAACTAGCCTCAGAGCCAGCAAGAGGTGTCTCAGAAATGGCCTCAGTCTCTAAGTACAGTCTACAGGGTTGCTGACTTTGAGGAAGAGGATGTTAAGGTAGCCTGGATATAAACATACAGCAGAGCAATTGTAAGCATGGAACCAAACATGGATAGCCTCTGATAGTAGCTACTGAAATAGATTTCTGGTGGGCCTACAGTCTGGGACTGCCAAGGCACAGTTTGGACATGAAAGCAACCTGAGAAATTTCCCTTTAATTCATTCAGGTCGTCCTGGGGTTGTTGCAGGGATTGTTACCAATTATTTGCTATACTGCCTAGGTGGACATGTAGTCTAAGGCTCCAAAACCATTGAGAGAATAGAGAAAGGAAGTTTGGGAAACAACTGAAGCGGTTTACCCTCAACAGGGTGACCTTCCTGGGGATTAGCAGGCCACTGGAGCTTGTCCCTCTGCCCAGGTCTATTAGGGAACCTTGTTCTATGTGCTCATCTGTGGGCACTAAGTGTCTCCTCTTGAGTCCTGGCCTTCACATCACTATCTCATTCTGATACCTCACCATAGTCACTGACCCAGTTCAAACAAAGGGTACTGGTAGTGTGAGCATGTCGTCTAGGTTTCCCTGGGACTGTCTCCGTTTTAGGTCCCTGGGTGGTGAAAACCTGTCACAATCAGCTACTAACCTAAAAGTTGGCAGTTTGAACACATCCAGTGGTACCATGAAAGAAAGGTCTGGCAATCTGCTTCCATAAAGATTATGGCCAAGAAAACCCTATGAGACAGTTCTGCTCTGTAACACATGGTGTTGCCATGAGTCAAAACTGACTCAACAACAGCTGTTTAAGTGGCTCTCAATTTTAGCAATGAAGGTCGGGCATCACAGGAACCCCTGTCCTGAGCATACCAGGACAACTGGTCACCCTACATGCCTGCCAAAATCAGAGGTCACCAGAGAAGGCTATATGTCATTCAAAGATGTCCCACTGTGTCTGTCATTTAGGCTGATGAATTCACCCCAGTTCAGGCTGAGAAATACAATTTTTATCCCTCACATTAAAAGTAGATCCATCTCTCAGGGGACAACTGATGCCATCCATGTTCATTGAAACTGACACTAAAGCTGAATACCATTGTAGTCATTTACAATGAGAGCACTGGAAGGCTGGTCATGGCAGATCAGGGTGCTCTCACCTCACGGGGAAAGTGTATGTGAAAACAAATAATTGGAAGAAATTTGTGAGATGAGCCAGGAATCAGAACAAGGAGCCTAAACTTTATGATCCATCACGGAGCATGCTGAGACAGAGATAAGTGTGCTGGAATCCAGGGGTGGAAGCAAACAACACACACACACACACACACACACACACACACACACACACTACTCTCTCATGTGCACAGGAACTGAGAGAAAAATTTCACTGAGCAACTCTCACCCTTGCAATATATGACACCCTCAGATATTTTTAACTCTATTCTGTTTCACATTGTTTAAAACATCATTTGAAAATATCTGAAAAACACTGTGATCCAGTCTGACAATCACTCATATGGTCACAGCGTTTTTCACAACGGAATAAATGCCAGTGAATTAGGTTTCTGCTACTTACATTGCAAAAGATGAGCTGGCACTCAGTGGTCAGAGCACTAAGCTGCTAAGTGAAAGCTTGGTGGTTCAAACCCCACCAGCTGCTCTGCTGAAGAGAAGACCTAGCTATCTGCTTCCATAGAGATTACCACCTTGGGAAACCCATAGGGGCAACTCCACTCTCTCCCTCAACCTCTGTCCTATAGAGTTGCGATGAGTGGGAATCACCTTGACAGCCATGGCTTTGGGTTTACCGTAACTGCATCCACTTTCCCACCCTGCCTCCCAGTATATCCAGCTCCCTGTACTTGATGTTGTGTGCCAGAACTCTGCAACCTGACATTTCGGATGAAGTGTACTATTGGTGCTAACTGTTGTCTAATCAACACTGACTCGTGTGACCTTGACATACAACAGAAAGAAACATTGCCTGGTCCTGCATCATCTTCACAGTCACCAGTATGTTTGTATCTGTTGGGGCTGTTATACCAATCCATCTCACTGTCTCCCATGTCCTCCTTGGCCTTCTGCTTCACTGAACATGATGTCCTCCTCCAATGATTGATCCCTCTAGGTGACATGTCCAAATCAAGTGATTTGAATAGTGTTCTGTTGTGATCCACAGTGCTTTCTTTGGCAGAATTTTGATGTCACCTTGAAGATTAAGGTATGCCTGATCCAAATCATGGTATTTTCAATTGGATCATGTGCATGGGAAAGCTGGACAATGAAGAAGGAAGAATGGATGCCCTTGAACTGTGATGCTGGAGAAGAAAATTGAATATACCACGGACTGCCAAAAGAACCAACAGATCCGTCCTGGAGGAAGTACAGCCAGAGTGCTCCTTAGAAGCAAGGATGGCAAGACTACGTGTTACATACTTTGGACATGTTGTCAAGAGAGATCAGTCCCCAGAGAAGGACATCGTGTTTGGTAAGTAGATGGTCAACAAACAAGAGGAAGATGCTCAGTGAGATGGATTGACACAGTGGCTGCAACAATGGACTCAAGCACAAAAAACAATTGTGGACATGGCACACGACTGGGCAGTGTTTCGTTCTGTTGTGTGTAGGGTCACTGTGAGTTAGAATCTACTCAAGGGCACCTAACAACAACAGCAACAATAATTTTTAGAAATAGATATGCCTTTCTTCCAAGTCTCTTAGTCTGGAAACGCCACTGACTCTGCAGTGCATATTTGAAGTATCAGTGGCATAGTTTCCAGCTTCACAGCAGCACACAAGCCACCAGAGTACAACACACTGATAGACGGGTAGTGGCACACAAATTCACCTCTGGTTTTATCATTGCACACCCTGTGTAAGTCTGTGTATGTGTGCTTATGTGTGTGTGTTTTCCTAGTTTAATCCTCAGAGACACATTCTTCATAAATTCTTGAAAACTATGTGTCTCTTTCCCCCAAGGACCATCCCACAATAGTTAATGAATAACTTATTTTCTAAAACTTGACAACCATGTGCTTTCCCGTATTTGATTTCTATGGGCACCCATGAAATAGATCAAGCAGATATTGTTGTTGGTTTTTAATTTTACAGACACAGAAACTAAGGTTTAAAGATATTAAGTGATTGCCCCAAAATAATAGAGCAGGTGAATGACAGAGTTTTATCTACTGATAACTTGGTGACCAAGGTGGCAGGAGGAACACTTTGTATGTGTCTCTCACAGCAGTCTTTAATCCACCCTCCTCACCTTGTCCCAATAAATATCACTTTGCCCACTAGAAGCCAACACATATTTTTCATAGTCCAGTCCCTTGTCCTGCTATCAGCCATTCCCTCTGCTGTCGCACCTTTGCTCTCCTTTACTTCGCCCACTGTCTCCCACTTCATTCCCCACTACACTACCTCAGTGCTCCCGTACTCCTTTCTTAGCAATCCTTTCCTTTCTAGTTTTTCTTCTTTACCTAGTAACCTGCTCCATTTATGAAGTCATGGTCAAGGATGACACTTTATGACACTTAAAATGGTTTGAAATCACCGCAGAGGCTACACGACATTTTCAAGATGCCTCAGAAGTGAGCCATGTCACACAAGCTTTTTAGCTGGTTCAATAAAGGGAAGCCAAAATGGCAGGCAGATCATTTGGTAAATTATCCTCAGCCGCCCTCTCCATCATGCCCTCAGACACGTGATCTCATAGTCTAGTCCTTCCACATACACAGCCTACAAGGACAAATTCCAAGCCCACCCTTGGTTTGAGCATACCCCTAGTCTATGATGCCTGATCGTATCCGCTGTCACTGAGCTTAGCTGTGTCCTTTGCCATCAGATTTCTCATTTTCCACATCAGAAGGGTCTTCCCTGGGGAAAGTTTGTTAATGCTCATTCTACCACCACTTCTGGGAGCCAAAACAAATCCTGATGGTCAAGTCTGTGTTCCTCTTACTGAGTACATTCTAGAATTTAGTTTCTAACTCCTTTTGGGCTTACCATCCTGACTTGTGACACCACAAGATGCCTCCAGTTTCTTGAGGAGAAGCAAGAAATCTCCAAAGTAATATTAATTTTAACATATAAAGTCATAAGAAATTTTAAAGGGAGAAGAACAATGTCATCAAATCATCAAATGCAAAGTATACTGCATCTCTAGACCGGTTAGGGACCACTCTTTAAAGACAGTGACTACAGTGTGTGTTATATGGCAACTAAACATAATAATAGAGAAAGTATATGGAACGATTGCTAATGGACATGGGGATCTATTAAGCTGGATCAGTGTACATATTTACATTGTTAGGGGCTTGACCAAATAGCCTTACTTTCAGTGCCCAAGGCAGAGAAAAAATTGTCCCCATGTTTTAGTTTCTAAATGGTGATGATCTGTGAAACACAAGTCAAGCCTTTTCAAGAAGCATCCTTTCCCAGTGTGGTGTCAGCTCAGTATACATGAAGCCAGATCCCGAGTAGAGAAAACAGGGTCCCCAGGAATGTATGAAATCCAAACATTCAGACATGTGACCTGTAAGTGTTCGCTGACATGGTCCAGTCCTCCCATACATGCAGCCTACCGTGGCAAATTCCAAGCCTGCCCTTGGTTTGAACATACACAAACCAGAGGCTTCCTTCTGGGAGCTCAGAAATGCAAAAACCCACAAACAAAACAACAAACACCTTCATCTCTCTTGTTGGAATTTAACTTTATTTCCTATGTATCCAGGATAATGCAGTGGCTAAATGTTGGACATAGAGATATACAGAGCTGACTTTGCATTCCGGCTCTTGCATTTGCTGGCTGTTTATCTCTACCTTCCAGATCATAGTCTCTTCATCTTTAAAAGAGAGGTGATAAACCTTAAGTGGAGAACTATCGTGAAATGAAAACGAGTTAATGTGTGTTTGCTTCTTAGTGATATATAAGGTGGTAAGTGAATGGAAGTTATGGTAATTTTCCTCTGCCAAAGAAAACAATTTTGACAAGCAATCTTCATTCACCCTTTAAAATACTAGAATATAGTAATCATTTGACATACTGCAATCTTTAGTCTTCTTCCTTCTTTTCTCTTTAAATCAAACATATCTGGCTCCTTTAATTTTTCTTACACAGTTTACATCCTTGTTAACACTTTTGAGTGTTTCTTCTGATTCCAGTGGAGCAGTTCATTGAGGCGTCCTCCCAGATCCACTGCTAAATAGAGTGTTAACTTTAGGCAGATCTCTTTAACTTTCTAGTCCTCTTTTCTTGTCTACAGAAAGTGGATAATAATGGTAACAAGGAAAAATGGAAAAGGAGGTAAAAGTGATTCATTCACCAACAAATGGCTCTACAGTTATTGTCTTTGTTTGCTGCCCTAAAGTTTGTCCCCAACTCCCCCCATGTAAATTAGAGGAACAGAACTCTGCCTGGTCCTGTGCCATCCCAGTTATCCACTGGGGATCAGACTGTTTTGATTCGCAGGGCTTTTATGGACTGATTTTTGGAAGTAGGATCACTAGGCCTTTTTTTAAAGTCCATCTCTTTTTTAAAAATATTTTATTGTGCTTAAGTGAAAGTTTGCAATCCAGATCAATTTGCCAAATAAAGCCCCATGCACACACACCACTATGCAACTCTAACTGTTCTCCCCACCCTCTACGAGAGCACACTCCGTCTTTCCACCCTTTCCGTCTCGTATCCGTTCAACCAACTCCTGTTCCTTTCCACCTTTCTCATCTCACCTCTGAACAAGAGCTGCTCAGACAGCCTCAAGTATATATTTAATCCAAGAAACATATTCTTCACTAGCATCACTCCATGTTCACTCCATGTCCTTATACTCCAGCATGATTTTTATCTGAAGAGTTGGCTTTGGTACTGATTTCAGCTTTGGGCTAACAGAGTTTGGGCCGTGTTGTCAGGGGGCCCTCCAGTCTGACAGATCATCAAGTCTGGTCTTTAAATAGAGTTCCAGTTCTGCACACCAATTTTTCTCCCTTCACATCAAGGACTTACGTTGTATTCCCTGTCAGGGCAGTCATTGGTAGTGGCCAGGCACCACATAGTTCTTCTGGTCTCAGGATGATGCAGTCTCTGGATCATATTTTCCTCACGTCTTTGATGCCCTTCATTCTCCTCTGCTTCTGTTGCTGTTGTTTTTAGGTGCCATCAAGTTGGTTCCAGCTCATAACAACCCTATGCACAACATAGCAAAACACTACCAGGTCCTGCATCATGCCCACAGTTGTTTTTATGTTTAAACTCACTGTTGTAGCTACTGTGTCAATCCATCCTGTTGAAGGTCTCCCTCTTTTTCACTGATGCTGCACTTTACCAAGCATGATGTCCTTCTCCAAGGACTGATCCCTCCTGATAACATGTCCCAAGTATGTAAGATGCAATCTCACTATCCTTGCTTCTAAGGAACATTCTGGTTGTGCTTCTTCCAGGACAGATCTGTTTGTTCTCTTGTCAGTCCATGGTACATTCAATATTCTTCTCCAACACTGAAATTCAAAGGCGTCAATTCTGTCTTCCTCGTTCATTGTCCAACTTTCACCTGCATATGATGCAATTGAAAATACCATGGCTTGGGTCAGGCGTACCTTGGTCTTAATGGTGACATCTTTACTTTTCAATGCCTTGAAAAGGTCTTTTGCAACAGATTTTCCCAGTGCAATGCACTTTTTGATTTCTCAACTGCTGCTTCCATGGGCATTGATTGTGGGTCCAAGTAAAATAAAATCTTTGACAACCTCAGTCCTGTTTCCATTTATCACGATGCTCCTTACTGATCCAGTTGTGAGTATTTTTTTTCTGTTGGTATTGAGGTGTAATCCATACTGAAAGTTGTGGTCTTTGATCTTCATCAGCAGGTGTTTGAAATCCTCTTCGCCTTCAGCAGGTGAGGTGCACAGCATAATGCAGATTGTTAATAAGTCTTTCTCTAATCCTGATGCCTTTTTTCTTCATATAGTCTAGCTTCTCAGATTAGTTCCTCAGCATGCAGATTGAAAAGGATACTACCCTAACATATACTTTTCTTGACTTTAAACCATGCAGTATCCCCTTGCTCTGTTCACATGACTGTCTCTCGATCCATGTACAGATTCCTTATGAGTACAATTAAGTGTTCTGAAACTCCTATTCTCTATGATGTTATCCATGTTTTGTTATGATCCACACAGTCAAATGCATTTAAATAGTCAATACAACACGGGTAAATAGCTTTTTGGTATTTTCTGCCATCAGCCGAGGTCTAGCTGACATCAGCAATGATATCCCCGGTTCCATGTCCTCTTCTGAATCCGGCTTGAATTTCTGGCAATGCCCTGTCAATATACTGCTACAAACACTTTTCAATGATCTTGAGCAACATTGTACTTATGTATGATATTAATGATATTGTTTCATAATTTCTACATTTGGTTGAATCATCTTTCTTGGAAATAGGCATAAATACAAATCTCTTCCAGTTGATTGGCCAGGAATTTGTCTTCCAAATTCCTGGGCGTAGATGAGTGAGCACCTCTAGTGCTGCATCTGCTGAAACACCTCAGCTGATACTCTGTCAATTCCTGGAGCCTTGAAACCCTGGTGGTGTGGTGGTTAAGTGCTACGTCTGCTAACCAAAATGTCACCTGTTCAAATCTGCCAGGTGCTCTTTGGAAACTCTAGCGAGCAATTCTACTGTGTCCTGTAGACTCGTTATACGTCAGAATTGACTTGATGGTAGTGGGTTTGGTTTTGGTTTGTTTTTCAGCAGTGCAGCTTTGGGTTTTTTGTTCAGTAACATCAATTCCTGATCATATGCTACCTCTTGAAATGGTTGAACTTCACTGGCCAGTTCTTTCTGGTCTGATGACTGTGTGTATTCCTTCTATCTTCTTTCGATGCTTCCTGAGTCATTTAATGTTTTCCCTGAAGATTTCTTCACTACCGCAACTCAAGGCTTGAATTTTCTCTTCAGTTCTTTCAGCTGGAGAAATGCAGAGCTTGTTCTTCCCTTTTGGTTGTCTGTCTCCAGCCCTTTGCACATGTCACATTATAAAACTTTACTCTGTCTTCTTGAGCTGCCCTTTGAAATCTTCTGTTCAGTTCTTTTACTTCATCATTTCTTCCTTTTGCTTAGCTACGCAACATTAAAGAGCATGTTTCAGAGTCTCTTCTGACACCTGATTTGATCTTTTCTTTCTTTCCTGTCTTTTTAATGGCCTCTTGATTTCTTCATGTATGATGTCTTCCATGTCATTCCATGACTCGTCTGGTCTTCAGTCATTAGTGTTCAATGCATCAATCTGTTCTTGAGATGATCTCTCAGCCCAGGTGGGATATACTCACCATCATTTATTTTGACTCTCATGGACTTCTAGTTTTCCTCAGTTTCAGTCTGAACTTGCATATGAGCAGTCGACGGTCTGTGCCATAGTCAGCCTCTGGTCTTGTTCTGACTGATGATGCTGAGCTTCTCCATTATGTCTTTCCACAGATGTAGTCAATTTGATTCCTAAATGTTCCTTCAGGTGAGATCCATGTGTACAGCTGTCATTTATCTTAGTGAAAAAAGATATTTGCAATAAATCAGTCATTGGTCTTGCAAAATTCTATCATGTGATCTCCGGTATCGTTTCTATCACCGAGGTCATATTTTCCAACTACCGATCCTTCTCGTTCTTTTCCAACTCTTGCGTTCTAATCACTAGTAATATCAATGTGTCGTGCTTGCATGTTTGGTCAATTTCTTGCTACAGAAGTTGCTAAAAAATCTTCAGTTTCTTCATCTTTTGCATTAGTGGTTGGTGTGTAAATTTGAATAATAATTGTATTAACTGGCCTTCCTTGTAGGCATATTGTGGTGGTCAGGATTTTGTCAGCTTGGCTACTCCATATTTGGCTGCTGTATCCAGTGACAGGGCGGGGCCTGTGGTGGCTTCCCGGCAATCAGCTCTCATCTCTCCACCTTCCACCACTACTGCCAGTCTGCTCATGTAGCCAGCAGCTCCTACTCTCTCCTCCTGCCTTCAGGTTCCTGGACTTGAACTAGTGGCTGTTGGATTCATCAACCTTTACAGCTGGCACTTGAGAGTCTTGTTCCCTTACCTGCCGATCCTGCATTTGCCAGCCTCTGCAGCTCCGTCTCACCACCAGCTTGGGGTCCGTTGACTTACACAACCGCTGATCTAGAACTCTGGTCTCTGACCTACTGACCTGGGGTTTACTAGCTCCCATGGCCACATAAGGCTTGTGCCAGGACTTGGAACATTCAGCTTCTGCGATTGCATGAGCTGTTTTCTATATTTATGTCTATCTATCTATCTATATATCTTTCCTTGTACTTTATATGTATAAATCTTTCCTTGTATATACACGTTACAGGTTTTGCTTCCCTAGAAAACCCAGCCTAAGACACATGTGGATGTTATCCTATCACTGACAACATTGTACTTTGGGACACATCTTGAAATGTTCTTTTAGATGATGAATGCAACCCCACTCCTCTTCAGATATTCATTCCCAACATAGTAGGCCATATAATTGTCAGATTCAAAATGGCCAATACCAGTCCCTCTTACTTCACTAATGTCTAGGATATCGATGTTTATGTGTTCCATTTCATTTTTTATTATTTCTAATTTTCCTAGATTCATACTTCATGCATTCCACATTCTGATTATTAATGTTCGCAGCTGCTTCTTCTCATTCTGAGTCTTGCCGCATCATCAGATGAATGTTCTGAAAACTGGACTCCATCCACATCATTAAAGTTGATTCTACTTTGAGGAGGCAGTTCTTCCGCAGTTGTCTTTTGAGTGCCTTCCAACCTGGGGGTTCCTTTTCCAGCACCGTATCTGGCAATGTACTGCTGTTCATAAGGTTTTCACTGGCTAATTCTTTTTCAGAAGTAAAGTGTTGGGTCCTTCTTCCCAGTCTGGAAGCTCAGCTGAAACCTGTCCACCATGGGTGGTGACAGTGCTGGTGTCCGAATACTGGTGGCATAGCTTCCAGCATCACAAGCAACACACGAGTCTCCACGGTATGACAAACTGACAGGCAAGTGGGGGCCCCTGCTCCTAGTCCATCTTAATCTAGAAGCTCCACTGAAACCAGTTCAGCATCATAGCAACACACAAACCATTGCTGCCAGAGGGGAGGTGGCTGCACATGAAGTGTACTGACTGGGAATTGAATCCAGGTCTCCCGCACAGAACACAAGAATTCTACCACTGAGCCATCAATGTCTCCTCTATAATTATTAGTACCAATACCAGTTATCTGTTGAATCTATTCCAACTCATGGCAACCATGTACTTCAGAATAGAACTCTACTCCATAGAGTTTTTAATGGCTGTGATCTTTCATAAGTGGATAACCAGGCCTTTCTTCCAAGGTGCCTTGAGGTGGATTCAAACCACCAACCTTTCAGTTAGTAGCCAAGCACTTAACTGTTTGCACCACTAGAGACTCCATGATTATTAGTATATTTAATATTATAACAATTGATTTGATAAGATTTTCATCTTTAAAAATATGTTCATAAAGACATTAAGGCTTTCTTGAAATGATGCTTGTAAACCCTACTTTACCATTAGGCTTCTTTCATAAAATTATGTAATAATCCTGTAAACCTCTTTAAGACAATTTTTTTAAAAAATTGTGCTTTAGATGAAAGTGTACAGAGCAAATTAGTTTATCATTAAACAATTAACACAGATATTGTTTTGTGACATTGGTTGCCAACCCTAGGATATATCAGCACTCTTTCCTTTTGATTTTGGATACCCAGTTTCCACTCATCCAGCTTTCCTGTTCCCTGCTACCTTCTTGTCCTTGCTCCTGGGCTGGAGTGCTCATTTAGTCTCATATACATGGCTGAGCTCCATTTGTTATTGTTTGTTTTATGGGCCTCTCTAATCTTGGGGTGGAGAGTGAACCCCAGGACTGACTTCAGCACTGTTAAAAAGGATGTCTGGGACCATATGCCTGGGGATCCTCCAGTCTCCATCAGAGTCTAATCTCCTTTGGGAAGGTTGCATTTTGTTCTACGGTTTTCTCCTGCTCTGTCTGTGACCCTCTGTTGTGATCCCTCTGAGAGAAGTCGGTGGTGATAGCCAGGCACCATCTAGTTGTGCTGGATTCAGCCTGGTGGAGGCTGTGGTAGTTGTGGGCCATTAGTTCTTTGGACTAATTTTTTCCTTGTATCTCTAGTTTTCTTCACTCTCCCTTGCTCTCAAAGGAGTGGGACCAGAAGAATATCTTAGATGGCTGCTCACAGAGTTTTAGGACCCCAGACGTTACTCACCACGGTTGGATGTAGAGCATTTTCTTTATAAACTGTGTCATGCCAATTGACCTAGCAGTCCCCTGAGACTGTGGTCCCTAGCCCTGTGCTCAGTCATTTGTTTCATATGTTTTTAGATCACTTAGATATTTTTTGCCTGGTAAGTGGACAATAAATAATTTTAAGAAAAAAATGCACATAATTTTATTTAAGATCATTATACTGTAAATAATTTAATATAAAGTGTAATTAATATTTAGTAATAATTATAATGTATGAAGACAAATATTACTTTTTCATGATTTAAGAGTTGTAGAAGGCATTTGATTTATTTTAAATTAATGATTTAAGAAAATGTATAATTAATAAACAAATGGAATTTAAAAGTTACATAAATATTTGATTTGGTGACTGAGTAGGTTAAGCCATAGAATAAAATTGAGCCATGCATTATGGTATTTAGAAATGGAAAGAATCATTTGGAAGAGCTGATACGGAGAATTCCTATGTTATGTGTTTGAAAAGCTCACTTTGCTTATTGGTATAATTTGGAGGTTTGATGCTAAAGGACAACAAGGGAGAATAGCACTGCTCTTTGCAATCTAGAGTGTGCAAACACCTGGCAGATGTGGGTGCTCTTCATTTTTAGTAAATGGAAAGGCATATTTATGTAATTTTCACAGCTTAGTCTTTTCTATACCATCTTTGGGAGGCTAAGAGAAATCTTAAAGTACAAATTGAGAATGAGGACCAAGTGGGTGCTACTCATGATGTTGATGGAGGTCATGTGTGAGCTCACTCACAGACCCATTAGCTTTCCTATGCTCCTCACTAACTGATATTTTAACGTTAGTGGGCTTTGCCTCTCCACAAAAACAAGCCAAATCAGTTGCCGCGCCAAGTTGACCCTGACTCATGGCAACCCCACGTGTGCAGAATAGAGCTGCCCTCTGTAAGGTTTTCACTACTGTGACCTTTCAGAAGCTGATTGCCAGGCCTTTGTTCTGAGGCACCGTTAAACCAAAAAAAAAAAAAAAGAAAAGAAAAACCCACTGCAGTGGAGTCAATTCCAACTTATAGTAACCCTAAAGGGCAGACTATAACTGCCCCATAGGGTTTCCAAGGCATGCCTGGTGAATTCAAACTGTCAACATTTTGGTTAGCAGACGTAGCACTTAAACTCTACACCACCCAGATTTCCAAGGCACCTCTGGATCCGTCGAAACCTCCAATCTTTCATTTAGTAGTTCAGCAGTTTATCTTCCAGTCCATTGTTAAATAAAATCAAACAGCATTTGACTCAGATGAAAAACAGTTTCAAACTTTACAGTACTGACAGTCTCCTTGGAAACTTCAGAGACAAGTGATAACTTGAGTGACTGTTGACTAGACTCATATGATTTCCATTAATTATCATACATGCATATATAATTGTGAAATCAAATCATCACAAATATTCCACTTTCAAAGAAGAGACATTGATATAATGATTCCATATTTCAGTCATTGAAAACAGAAATGGAAACTGTTACTCTATCAGTAAAACTTCCTTAGATTTTACTGCAGTAAAGAAACCATCCAAAATGCTTAATGACTTAAACACTCAAAAATTCCTTCTCACTTGTGGTGTGTGTGCAGCACGGGTCAGCATGGGGCTTTGTCCATTGTGTTCTCTCAGCACTTTCCATGTAAGCCCCATGGGAGAGGGAAAGGGACATGACACATCATTCACTGGCTTTTGAAGTTGGCAACTAGATATGGCACAGCTAACTTTTACTTACACTTCATTGGCCAAAGCAAGTCACATGGCTGCTGCAGGTGAACAAGAGCATGCAACACCATCATATTCCTGGGAGTACCTGGGTGGGCAAGTGATTACTGTTAGCAGCTGCTAAGACAAAGGTTGGAGGTTCAAGTCCACCTTGAGATGCTGTTTTAGTCATCTGATACTGCTCTAACAGAATACCATGAGTGGATGGCCTTAGCAAGGAAAAATTTATTCTTACACACTCCAGTAGATTACAAGTCCGCACGCTCCAGGAGAAGGGCTTTCCCTATGTCAGCTCAGGAGAAAAATCCTTGTGTTGCCTCAGTCTTTGGTCAGGGAGCATCTTGGCGCAGGAACCTCAGGTCTGAAGGAGGCGCTCTTGTCCTGGTGCTGCTTTCTTGATTGTGTGAGGTTCCCAATTCTCTGCTTGCTTCCCTTGCTTTTTATCTTAAACAGGATAAAAGGTGGTACAAGCCGCACTCCAGGGAAACTCCCTTAGGAAGGGTGTTGCAGTCCCACCCTAATCCTCTTTTAACATTATCATGCTATCTACTAGCCACAGGCAGGGATTAGTATGTATAGCACAGGAAATGGGAAAGATGGCTCAGCCAAATGGCTACACACATTATGGGGGGGGATCCAGTTTAAGCCATAACAGGTGCCTTGGAAGCAGGGCCTGGCGATCTACTTCTGAAAAATCAGCCATTGACAATCTTATGGTGCAGAGTTCTACCCTGACACGCATGGGGTCTCCACGAGTCAGAGTCCACTGGACAGTACGTGGTACTGGTATCATATTCCTAAACACCATGGAAACAATAGCTGGGAAAATTCACAAGCAGAGACTGGGAAATTTTAAAGGACCATGCCCCCATCCGGATAGGTCTGAGGAGTATCATGCTGGCGTTTTAAGACAACTAACTTCTTTTTGTGCCTTTCTCCTTCAGCATATCTAACAGCTAAACATTAGACAAGTATATCAGAACTTCTCCAAGCTTTGTAAGCTATTTACTAATGGCTATACACTCTCTAATGAGAACCCCAACTACAAACTTAAATCATTAAGATTGAAAACAAGAGCTGTCAACACGGGTATGATCCACTTTTTTTATAATCACTGGATGTCTCCGGCTGATTGTCTAAGACTATCTGACCCAAGAGACATTGTTAATAAGGATTTGACATTTCAAGCTTATTTTATGGTCGATTATCTTTATTTTCCTAACATGTTAAAACTAACTGTGCCTCCATACTGCTTAATTCTGTTTATATAAAGTTCAAAAGCAAACAGAACTAATAGTGTGAAAAGTCAAGATAGGGGAGAAGTGACTGGGACTGTGCACAGAGGGTGGAGATTCTGGGTTTTTTGTAATGTACTGTCTTCTGGTGCAAGGAGCTCTGGTGCTATAGTGGTTAAGCTTTCTGCTGCTAACCAAAAGGTTGGCTGTTCAAACCTACCAGCCACTCTAAGGGAGTAAGATGTGGCAGTCTGCTTCTCTGCAAAGATTATAGCCTTGGAAGCCCTATGGGGCAGCTCTACTATGTCCAAGAAAGTTTAGCGGCAGCTGAACTAAAGTAAACTAATAGACATAGTATCTTGCCAGTAGAATAAAATAACACAGTCAAATTTACCTTCTGTCTTGGTTATCCCCTTGATGTGGTGACATACTACGCAATATAATTTTGAACTCTATAATTAATGCTTATTTTGACTTGGTAAGAAGTTTTAATAATTTCTCTGTTTGGCATAGCTTCATGAACACCTCTATCTCCTTCTGTATTCATTTCTCTTCTTACTGGAATAAATTTTCCATTAATTGTTTCAAAAAGAATTACTTGTCAGTAGCATACCTGAGTCACACTATTTTGTTGTCACCTGTGACTGATATTTTAGTTTGAAAGTTTCTCATTTCAAAGTGATTGTTTTCTCTGCATTTTGAAGCTACTGCTCAGCTGCCTTGAACGTATACTTTCTGATGTTCTGATGTCAATATAATCTTTAAACTTGCATTTGTTTATTATATTGCCTTAGTCACCTAGGATTTTCTCCACTACTGATGTCCTGAAATTTCATTATGACATGTCTAAGTACGGACATACGTGTGAATGTGTTTGCAGTGCTAGGACAAAACACACCTTCCAGTAATTTTGTGTGGCAAGTGTTTTTCACATTATTTTTTTGCTCAACAGTTGATTGGGCCATATACACTGGAGAATAGTCTATATTTATTGCTGTCTTTAGGTGCCGTCAAGTCAGTTCTGACTCAAAGCAACCTGATGTATAACACAACGGAATATTGCCTGGTCCTCACAATCATTGCTACACTTGAACCCATCATTGTAGCCACTGTATCAACTCCTCTTGTTAAGGGACTTCCTCTTTTTCACTGACTCTATTTTATCAAGCATGATATCCTTCTCCAGGGATTGGTCCCTTCTGATACACATCCAGAGTATGTGAGACGTTGTCTTGCCATCGTTCTTGCTTCTAAGGGGCACTCTGGTTGTACTTCCTCCAAGACAAATTTGTTCATTCTTCAGGCAATCCATGGTATATTCAGTATTCTTAGCCAACACCTTGATTCAAAGACATCAACTCTTCTTCAGTCTCCCTTGTTCATCATCCAACTTTACAGTTCAGTCCTCAAAATGATATCTTTGCTTTTATAATACTTTTAAGAAGTCTTTTGCAGCATGTGTGCCTGATACAATGGGTTTTTGATTTCTTGACTGCTGCTTTTATGGGCATTGATTGTGGATCTAGGTAAAATGAAATCCTTGACAACTTCAATCTTCTCTATTTATCATGATGTTGCTTACTGGTCCAGTTAAGAGGATTTTTGTTTCCTTGATGCTGAGGTGTAATCCATACTGAAAGCTGTGGTCTTTGATCTGTATCAGTAAATGTTCCAAGTCCTGTTCACTTTCAGCAAGGAAAGTTGTGTCATCTTCATATTATAGATTGTTAATGAGTTTGAAAGGGAGGCCTAGCCAGACACCACTTACTACAAACAGTAGCACAGTAGTTAAGACAACCGTGTTATATAAACATTGAGTCCTGAGAGCTGATTTCTCCCATCCCTTAGAATTTACCTTGTACCTGCCATAAGTCACTTGGCTATTCTTTCCTCTTAGAAACATTGATTAATTGTTCGGTTTGTAGTTATTCTGTAAGACTACTGAACCGAATCACCAGGTCGTTGGATGATTATCAAGCCCCACCTTGCTGGAACCATGGAGACCCCCACAAAAAAGACTGTTGAAACATCGAAAGAATTACTTGCATGGACAAGGAAAAACATTAACCAGCGTCCCCTTCCACCCTTAATTAACTTATACAACCTCCAGACTTAGCCTATGCAGGCAAGCTTTGGAGGAGCTGATTCCCCTTTGCCTCTTGTGTGTTAGCACTCAATAAAAGTCCTCATTTAATCACCTCACCTCCTGTCTCAGTATTGGCTTTACGGACAGGCAGCATGGATCTGCGATTGCGGTTACAAGTTTTCCTCCAATCCTGATGCCCTATTATTCTTCGTATGGTCCAGTTTCTTGGATTATTTGCTCAGCATACAGATTAAGTATGGTAAAAGGATAAAACTCTGATGCACGCCCTTCTTGATTTAAACCACACAGTATCCCCTCATTCTGTTGGAACAACTGTTTCTTGGTTTGTGCACAAGTTCCTCGTGAGCACAATTAAGTGTTCTGGAATTCCTATTCTCTGCAATGTTATTCATGCTTTGTTATGATCCACACCACTGAATGCCTTAGCATAGATAATAAAACACAGGTAAATATATTTCTGGTATTCTCTACTTTCACCCAAGATCCATCTGACATCAGCAATGATAATCCTCATTACATAACTTCTTCTGAATCCAGGTTGAATTTATGGCAGTTCTCTGTCAACGTACCAGTGCGATCACTTTTGAATGATCATCAGCAAGATTTTACCTGTGTATACTAATTTTTTCATTCTGTTGAATTATCTTTCTTTGGAATGGGTACAAATATGGACCTCTTTCAGTCAGTTGGCCAGGTAGCTATCTTCCAAATTTCTTAACATAGAGGAGTGAGCACCTCCCATATTGCACCCATTTCTTGAAATATCCCCATTGGTGTTCTGGAACCTTGTTCTCACCAGCGCCATCGATGCAGCTTGGACTCTTTCCTTCAGTATCGTTGGATCCTGATCATAAGCTGCCTCCTGAAATGTTTAAATTTTGACTAGTCCTTTTTGATATAGTGACTCTGTGTTCCTTCCATCCTCTTTTGATGCTTTCTGTGCCATTCAACATGTTGTCCATAGAATCTTTCAATATTGCAGCTCAGAGTTCGAATTGTTTTCTTCAGTTCTTTCAGCTTGTGAAATGCTCAAAAGTCGTTATTCAGCATAGGAAAATTCTCACATACTGCATCTTCCCTCTTTTATCTCTAGTGTCTCTTTCTGGACATATTCTGAAGATACTGGAATTTCTGGGTTTGCTGTACAATTCTTCTGTTGAGGTTTTTATTTTATAAACATTATTTTCAATAGCTAAGATTGCGATGTAGTTATATCGATACTTTGCTTCTCTTCATAGGTACAAATCTTTTCTTACGTACTAAAGATACAAATTCTATTTATTTTAAAGCTCTGTCTCATTTCTCTTTTTCTTCTGTTTCTTTGTTGTTAGTGCTATCAAGTCAATTTTGACCCATAACAACACCATAGAATAAGAAGAATTACCCCATAGAATTTTCTGGGCTGTAAATCTTTACAGGAACAGATTGTGGGGCAACTGGGAGGGTTCATACTATCAACCTTTCAGTTAGTACCTGAGTTCTTAACCATCAGACTTCTTTCTGTTTCCCATTTGAAGGTAAATTTTTTCATTTGCTGGGTTTGTTGATCCACTTCACAATTGGCTTTCATTAAATGTATGGACATTTGCATTGGTGTACTCAATGTTATAATCAAGGTTTCTTTGTATACAAGAAACAGGACACATGTTAAGTAAGACTGGAGGATCATCAGGTGAACTGCCAGGCGCTGAGCCTCAGCAGCTTGACTTCTAGGCTCAGCTTTCCTGTCGCCCTATGGGACTCTGCTTCATTCTCTGATTCAAGCTCTCATTGTCCCTGCACCCTCCAAGAACCTGACAGACTTGCTAATAATACATGGCCCGGTTCATAGTAGTGGGACATAGGCAGGAGTATCTCTGGCTAATGTTGACACTGGACCTCACTAGCAACCTCTTTCTGATCCTGATATCCACAATGTTCAGGAATGAAGAAATCTTAATGTAGGCCTCCCCCTTTGCACTAGGCCTCAATTCCAGGCTTCTGAATTTTGTTTCCTTTTTAAATATAATCCCTTTGGTTGTCTATCCTTCAGGAATTTCTCGGAGCTTCTGGTTTACCAAGGTTTCTTTTTGGTTTTGTGATTGATTATATACAATATTTACTAATCTATCTTGGCTATCTTGTCTGGATATTTAGGAAGGCAGAGGGCAGGCTATAGCCGGTGTTCAGCAGGCAATTTTGCAACTGACTTCACCACCAGTTTTTCCCTCTACTGCTAATATATTTGATGTTCTATAATTTTTAGTGTTGCATAATATTAGCTGGTATGGAAGTAGGAGTCATTTACTAGAAAATGTCTTACAAAAAGAGTCTTTGTATCTATCCCTTCAATAGCCAGCCAAGTGCCGTTGAGTCAGATCTGACTCATGGCGACACTAGGGGCCGGGGTAGAATTTTTTCAAGTGCTGATACATCACAAGAAAGCCTTTCAGGACACAAGTGGCTTTTTTAATAAGCAAATTAATGTAATGAGTTAATGCTACTGGTACGGTAAGAACTACCTTAATTGTAATAATTAATTGAAGCTAAACATGATTATTGCATAACCAAGCGAGATATGTTTTAAGATGTTGTTTCATTGATTTTTCATGGTGGTTTCTCTTTCTCTGAATATAATGATCAAATTGAGCAATTCATAGGGTGCCTCTCAGCAATTAGTTCCAATTAGCTGAATTCAGATGCTGTCATGAGTCATGCACCTTGCTTTCTTTAGTTAAAGCCCTCCAGTGTAGTCTAGCAGGGCTTCGAAGCCAATAAATTCAGAAAATCATATTTAATCACCAATATGCAACTCCCAATGATTTTCATCTTGCCACTGATTAAGAAATATTGGACAAATACTCATCAATATGTATATCATATTAGGGGCAGATGATCCAGATCACCTGTAGCAAACAATGTCAATTTTTTTCCCCCACATCAAAGTTTCTGTTTCTAGGTATGGCTGGCATCTATCTCTCTCCCAACCCCATAGCACCTTCCTACAGAAGCAAAGCCCTATTGAGTAACCTGTCCTTGCATGTAAACATATTAATCAAGCAAGCTGTGGTGCACCAGCCACCAAGCTAAGAAATATAACATTCCCAAGAATTTGAAGTCCTCTGTTTGTCCATTCTTGACCTTTTCTCTGTCATTTCCCCCAAGGTAATCATCATCTAAGGAGCCCTGATGGTGCAGTGGTTAACTGCTCAGTTGCTGACCAGAAAGTTGACTGAACCCAACAGCCACTCCATGGGAGAAAGATATGGCTGTCTGCTTCCATAAAGATGACAGCCTTGGAAGCATATGAGGCAGTTCTACTCTATCCTATAGGATCATCGTGAGTCAGGTGGATTCCATGGCACGGGGTTTAATCATCATCCAAATTGAATATTTGTGTTATTATGTTGTTTTTCTGGCTCATGTGAACACACAAATGCTTTCTTAAAACACAGTTTGTTAAGCAGATTTTTAAAATTCTTACAAACTGTATCATATTGTAAGCGTTCTTCAATTTGCACTTTTTGTCAAAGTTATTGTGTCTAGGATTAACCCATGTTGATGGATTTGATGGTAGTTGCTGTTAGGTGCCATCGAGTCAGTTCTGATTCCTAGTAACCCTATGTACAACCGAACAAAGCACTGCCTGATCCTACACCATCCTCACAATCGTTGCTATGCTTCAGCCCATCATTGCAGCCACTGTGTCAATCCATCTTGTTGACGGTTTGGGTGAGGATCAGCTCATGGTTATGAATTTTTAAGCTGTAGTTGTTTTTTTCAGTTCACCCAGAGTCTAAGGGTAAGTCAGAAGATTTTCCTCACTCACCATCTCTTACTTTAGAGAAGGCTGTTTTGTAGTCCATTTCATTAACGCTTTATACCAGTCAGGACTAATCTGACCCCTTGTCTTGCGTGAGATTTGTGCTTGGTCTGTTGGACAGAGTTAGTCTAAGCCAATCAGAGACACTCCCCATCCATTTCATACAAGAATCAGCTCAGGTAACCGAGGACTTCCATCAGCATATCATATTTCTTTGGCCATGGTGCTTGTGTCGGGAAGTAGGCTATTACCCAGTTAGTCCATTTGGAATGAAACTCAGGAGCCCAACCCAATAGTTGTGAGGAAAGACACTCTTTCACCACCAGAAGTAAACATAGCACGTGGCAGGTAGCTTGTAGCCACAATTGCAGCCCCCCTGTGTTACGAGGCCAGCCACCCTTAAGATGGGACTGATACTTGCAGGAGCACCAGGCTGAGAGAAGGTTGTAGAACCCAAGCTAGAACTCTGATCAACCTGAAGCTTTCCCAGCTTTGGACTCTTTGACACCGTGAGCCTATACATTTCCCTGTTGCTGAAACCAGTTTGAGTTAGGGGTTTCTGTTAACGTCTAAGCAAAACTCTCCAAATCAGTATACCAACAGAAAGATCCAGCAAAGATGATTGTCATGGTTTGAGCTGTGTCCCCCAAAAAATATGTGTAGCCATGTGGCTAGGCCATGATTCCCAGTATTTTGTGATTATCTTCTGTTTTGTGAATTTCCTATGCTATATGTTAGAAGATTAGGGAGGGACTCTGAATCCCTTCATAAGATTACCTCCCTGCTCCACTGTAAAGGAAGTTTCTCTGGAGTATGGAGTGCGCCACCTTTTATCCTTTCGTCCTACAAGAGATAAAAGGAAAGGGAAGCAAGAAGAGAACGGGGAACCTCACATCATCAAGAAAACAGTACCAGGAGAACAGCGCATCCTTCAGACCTGTGGTCCCTGTGCCAAGATGCTCCCTGAACAAAGAGTGATGCAACATGAGGACTTTCCTCCAGAGCCTTCCCCTGGAGCAGACATACTGAATTTGGATTTGTAGCCTACCGGACTGTGTAAGAATAAACATTTCTCTTTTAAAGCCATCCACCTTATAGTATTTCTGTTAGAGCAGCACTAGCTCACACAGACAATGATCTTTCCTTGGAGAAACCTTTTCCAGTGATATGGCTCTGCTCTAAACATCTATAGTATTTGGCACTTGGCATTATTAGTACTAATCAATCACTTTTCATATCAAATTTTGTGTATGTCTATGGGGCATTTTTTCTTTTTCAATTTAGAAACTAGTTTTATATTACTTTGCTTATCAGAAAGAGACGAGGCTTCAAAGATTCTGTCCTCTACTGTGGCAAGGGTAGAATGCAGATTAGAGAGTTCTTGTGTACCGTGTGTGTGTGTATGTGTGTGTGTGTGAGAGAGAGAGAGAGAGAAGGGGGGGCAGAGAGAGAGATCAGGCTATGGAAATAGAAAAAAGCCATTCTCTAGGCATAAATTACAAGCCTGAGGCATTTTGCAGAGCACACTGAAGAAAAATACCTCTTATAAAGATAAAGACTGTCTTTAAAAGGAATCTTGAGCAAACACAGGCACAGAGAATTTACTGCAATTATTTATGGGTACAACCACTTTATTGCAGATGACATGGAACAAGAATTGCGTGGGAAACAAAAAGAAGTCTCAGCAAAATATGAAAAAGAACGGAAAGCAAGGTAAGCAAAACAGAAGAGAAGCATTCCCTAGTTCAGTCACTTCCAGTTTTCTCATCAAAGAGATATGTACGCTTATGACATGGAAAAGAATCCTGACATCATATAGTTTTGAGGAATGCCGCCTGTTACTAAATACTTCTTCTTAGATGATCATAATAATTAGGCTACTACGGTATGCCCTGGTGGCATAGCAGTTAAGTGCTATGGCTGCTAATCAAAAGGTTGGCAGTTCAAATCCTCCAGATACTCCCTGGAAATTCTGTAGGGCAGTTCTACTTTGTCCTATAGGATCACTATGAGTCAGAAGTGACTTGACAGCAGTAGGTTTTTAGCTTTTATGATATGCAAGAAGTTCTGCAGAAAATAAGCATCCATACCTGTACTTAGCTAACTTTCTCCAAGTGTTCCATTGCAGAGGATATTTCTTCATGACATATTTATTAACAGTTATTGGATAACAATTCTGCAGACACCAGTTCTGGAAACACTACTCAGCCCATACTGGCAAACTAATTTTATTAATTCCTTAGTTTGAAAGTTTACAATAATTGGAATTTCATGTCTGACTCTCAGAAACCCTGCTGGCATAGTGATTAAGTGCTACGGCTGCTAACCAAAAGGTCAGCAGTTCATATTTGCCAGGTGCCCCTTGGAAACTCTGGCGCAGTTCTACCCTGTCTATAGGGTCAATGTGAATCAAAAGCAACTCGACAGCAGTGGGTTTGGTCTGACTGTTAGTATTATAAATCACCTTTTCTGAATGTATGTAAATTGCTGTTTGTCCTTATGCCTATTGTTTTAAATTTCATAACATGGATCCAGTCTTCGTCAGATAATATTTCCTGCTTTCTTTCGATATCATGTGTTAAATAACCTCACACCAGGAGTTATTGGGTGGATAAGTGGATTGAGGGAACCCTGCAGTAATATTGCTATTGAAGCTGATAAAGTCTGGAATGAACAGAAAGTCTGAGAGACTTTTGTAGTGTGTCCTGGTATGCAGTACACTTGCAGCTATGGAAAAAAAAAATGGATTGTGGAAGTGGATGAAAACTATAAATCATTGATAAAATTTGCCTAGGCTCATGGGTGATGTTTTCCTTTTTCAAAATTTCCTTAATATTTTTACATGAATTATCAATAAAAATTAAAATTATTTAAGCTACAATGTATTTTTCTTCATATAAAGGCAATGTACACTTATGGAAGAACATTTGTAAACCACAAAAAATATAAGAAGATAATGCAAATAACCCATCAAACCAATACTTAGAGATAATTAATATTGTTTTTCTGTTTTTCCTTTTAGTTTCCTTCTTTATGTCAATGCACATACATAAATTTTAATAAAATCAGGATTATATTGTGCAAATCATTCATTAATGTTATAAGAAAACCTAATATATATTGTAATTGTATGTTCCTTTGTCATCTATTGGGCTTTGAAAGCAGGAATTTAAATGGCTGCATAATATGTCATAGTATGTATGTTTCATAATTTATTTAACTCCTTCAGTGTTGTATGCTTGTTTCCTTTTTTCTCCTGTTATAAGTAATGCAGCAGTAAACATTATTATAAAGAAACCAGAATATCAACCGTTTATTACATCCTTATGATGTAATACACAAAGCTGTAATATGTGTATGTGTAAGAGTAATATTAATTCTGCCACTGAAGTGAGTTTCTGGCAAACTGACTACATAAGCCTGAAATTTTGATATGGGGTGCAAATATACTTGGAATTTAAGTTATGTGATCATGAATTACCTAGTTGTTGTTGAGCTCAAACCCAAGGCTAGGCTTACGTTCTGTTGACTAGGGGTTAAATAGAGTAGATATCTACCATTATAGAGTGGCCATTGTGTGTCAGGCACTATTCCTGTCTCTGAGCCTTCTTCTCTGCCTTCCTATAAGCACTAAGCCCTCCCCTTATATCAGCTGTTTCATCAACATTTACACCATCCTATTACAGCCACAGAAATTATGGTGGCATACTGGTTGAGTGCTATGGCTGCTAACCAAGAGACTGACAGTTCGAATCCATTAGGCTGTTTCCAACAAGTGTTGGAAATTCTACAGGGCAGTTCTTCTCTTATGGGGTTACTATGAGTCAGAATTGACTCAATGCCAATGGGTGGGTAGTGACTACATCCACATGTCCTCAACAAGCACACTTATGACTTCTGAAATCTCCTATACCCCCTCACACACACACTCAATATCAATTATTGTTACATATCTAAACATCGCAAAACTATCTTTTGGCAACTGGTATGAGTCATATCAGTTTATCTCTGAAGAACTGGTCTTTTACTGTAAATATTTGTCTACCTTGCTAATGCAGACTCAGGAAGATATTTCTTTCCTATGCTACTTGCCCTTTCAAAGACTGACAAGGACAGGGGAGCTTGTCTCAACCACGTGGAGAACTAGTTCTGCAGGAAGCAATAGAGCAGCAGCCATAGCAGCAGCCACAGACTGGAGTACTGCAGATGGGAAAGCTTTCTTCGAAGTTCAGGCTCACATAATGAGACATCTACTTCTAGAAAGGGCAGAATCCTGATTGACTTCAGCTGGCCAAGTAAAATACATTTATGAAAAGTATTTTTATTGAGCATATATACAGTGCTTGAGTCCTTGGCTAGTGCAAAAAGCTAAGAACTTGACTATTAATGGAAAATTCGGCAGTTTAAAGCCACCCATCGGCAGCTCAGAAGGAAGGCCTGGCAATCTGCCTCTGTAAGAACACAGCCTTGAAATCTCTATGACACACAGCTGGCAGAGTTGCCTCTATGCAGACTAAAAGCCACAACAAATATAGTGTTTATAGTACTCCAGGCATTGTTCTAAGGACTCTACAAGTATCATCTCTTTCAATCTTTATAACAACCCTATGATGGTGGAAACCCTGATGGCGTAGTGGTTAAGTGCTGCATTTGCTAACCAAAAGGTCAGCAGTTCAGATCTACCAGATTCTCCTTGGAAACTCTATGGAGCAGTTCTACTTTGTCCTATAGGGTTGCTGTGAGTTGGAATCAACTCAATGGCGGTGGGTTAATTAGTCTGGGTTATGAGGTAGCTATTACTTTTTTATTTTCATCAGTTTAGGAAACTAAGGCACAAAGTATGTAAACAGTTTACCCAAAGTCAGCCACCAGTTCAGCCAAAAGAGATGACTCCAAAGTTCAGGACTTTACCCATTACACTTTGTATCCTGGGCCAGACAGTATGTTTGAACTGGAGTGGATACAATTATTGTAACAAAATCACTAGCCTTGAGCTCATAAAGTCTACAGACTAGCAGGAAGCTAAGACTCCCAAGCTAAGTGAAAAGATGTAAAATATTGTGACCAGGGCTAAAATAAGGAGACATATATAAAGATCTTAAAGACTAAAGATGAAGGCACTATTAACAATGCAGGTAATTAATAAAACTATAAATTCCGTGGAGTCCCTAGGTGGTGCAAAGTGTTAATGTACTCAGAAAGATGGAGGTTGGAGTCCCCTCAGAAGTGCCTTGGAAGAAAGGTCTAGTGATCGACTTCCAAAAAGTTAGCCATTGAACACACCATGGAGTACAGTTCTACCCAGATGCACAAGGAGTCTCCATGAGTCACAGCTGACTCCATGGCAACTGGTTAACTTGTTTGGTTATAAATTCTGCAGGGAGCACGTGAGAAGGTAACAGACAGCAGGTCACATTTGAGCAGGATCTGAAGAATGACTAAGATGTGAAGGACTTTCCGGCAGAAGAAGCAGCCTACCTGAGAATGTGAGTACCCAAATCCCCTGTCAAACTAGAAACAAAAGTAGATTGCTAATCTATGCATATTCTGCACTTTAGACTCTATTTCCTGGGCATCTATTCTGGCTACATTTCCTTTGCCGGTAAATGTAGCCATATGAAAAAGTTTTGGCCAATTGAAAGTGGACAGAAGTAGTATACTCCACTTCTAGGCCTGACTCCTATAAAATTCCTGTGTGGTCTTCTGGATTTTCTTTACTTTTGTTATTAGGGAACAAAAACCCTGGTAGCACAGTAGTTCAGTGCTACAACTGTTAACCAAACAGTAAGCAGTTCAAATCTGCCAGGTGCTCCTTGGAAACGCTATGAGGCAGTTCTACTCTGTCTTATAGGGTCACTGTGAATATAGGGTCACTATAAATTGCAATCAAATCAATGGTAATGGG
Source organism: Heterohyrax brucei (assembly GCA_028571685.1). Lineage (NCBI taxonomy): Eukaryota > Metazoa > Chordata > Mammalia > Hyracoidea > Procaviidae > Heterohyrax > Heterohyrax brucei. The sequence continues at coordinate 17,724,755 of CM053166.1, read as the reverse complement.
TTTGGTTTGGGTTTTCATCAGGGAAACCCTGGTGGCCTAATGGTTAAGAGCTATGAGTTGACTCTGTTATGTTGATGAGGGAGGGTTAGTGTTAGGGTGCCTCTTCAGTCAATCTCTTCTGAACAGAGCAGAGATGAGGGAAAAGAGAAGCCAATCCACATAAAGATCCCCCAGGAGCAGAAGCTCAGAAGAGGCAGGACATTTCTCTTGAGCCAACAGAGAGAAGAAGCTTTCCTGTAGAGATGCCACCCTGATTTCAGAATGCTAGCCTCCCAAACTGTGAAAAAATAAACTTCTCTTTGTTAAAGCCACCCATTTATGGTATTTCTGCTATAGCAGACTAGATTACTAAAATAATGGGTTAAGACCCTCAGGACACAAGATGACAGAGGCACAGATGGAGGAAACTTGAATCCTTGAGTCACCCCATGGAAGGCTGCCCACTAGCTATTGACACCTGCACTGCAATTTATATGAGTCAGAACATTTTGTTGGGTTTAGCTGCTGCGATCTGGGAGTTTGTTCTTACATCAGCTAGTGTTCCGTTTCTTTCACTGATAAAGAAATCATTAATTCACAGCTTAATTTGTATCTCTCTACAGCTCTGTGGGAAACACAGGTGACAGAGTGGTTAGGTGCTGCAGCTGCTAACCAAAAGGTCAGCAGTTTGAATCTGCCAGGTACTCCTTAGAAACTTCATGGGGCAGTTCCACTCTGACCTGTAGGGTCACTGTGAGTTGTCGTCGACTCCATGGCAGTGGGTTTGGTTTAATTTAGATAGCTCTGTGGATGAAGAGCTTGTGAATTATAGGGAAGAAAAACACAAGGCTATCTTGTGAAGAAAAATACTGAAAAGCGCGCATGCTAGTTAACATGGGTTATGTGCAGGGTAGGATTAGAAGTAGTTAGCAGCTATATGTGGAGGGGCGGGGTAAGGTAAATAGGGAGAGAAGGCTGAAAACAAGGATAACACACTACAGCTGTGGGCTACATTCAGCCTTAGAAAGCATGCGCAGCTTCACATTCATGTGTCTATGTAAATTTATATATGGTGGTGCAACAGTTAACTGCTAACCAAAAGGCTGACGGCTCACACCCACCCATTGGCTCCAGAAGACAAAGACCTGGTGATTTTCTCCCTTAAAGACTGCAGCCTAGAAAACCCTATGGGGCAGTTCTACTCTGTCATGTGGGAGGTTTGGAGTTGGACTTGACTCAGTGGCACCCTGCTACAAAAGCATGGCATACAAACACATACGTTAAATAAGAAATAATACAAGACAACCTAAAGCTGTATTTTCTTTGTACTTCTGAGTAATAATGTGTTTAAATGTTAACTCATGTTGTGATCACGGCATCTGTGTAAACAGTTTGCACCTTTCTCCGAGGCAGAGTTAAAGTATTTTCCCACTGTTTCATTCCGCCTCATGCATCTTATGGTGTTTCCCTGTTGTCTTTTCATGCCATTTGACCTTTGTTTGTTAGTCCCTGTCCACCCTCACCTACATTACCGGAAACTCATTGCCCTTTAAGCAACAACTTTCCTTTTATCTCTCCCATCTCTGATAACCACTAATAATTTTTGGGTTTTATGTATTTGCTTAAGTGTCCCTAGGTGACCCAAATAGTTTGCACTGGACTACTAAGCTAAAGATTGGCAGTTTGAATCCACCCAGCAGAACAATGAAAGAAATCCCGGCAATCTGCTTCTATAATGATTAAAGCCCAGAAAATCCTATGGAGGACAATTCTACGTAACACATGGAGTCACCATGAGTTGATTTTATAAGTTGTAGTCGACTCGACAGCAACATTTTATGTACATATGTTTATTTCATAGAGATGAGAGTTCACAATACTTGTCCTTTTGTGACTGACTTATTTCACTCAGCATAATATTTCCTAGTTTCGTTCATGCAGTAGTATGTTTCGAGACTTCATTTCTCTTGCTGGTTCAGTAGCATTCCACTGTATGTATAGTAAACCACATTTTGTTTATCCATTCATCTGTTGATAGACACTCCATTTGTTTCCACATTTTCCATCGGTCCCTTTTAATACTGTGTATACCTACCCTTTTCTAGTGGGAACAAATCTAAGGTGATGTGGCGGGTGCGTGTGTGCGCGCATGTGCACACACACACACACACACACACACACACACACACACACACACACACAATGTTCTAATGCTCTCCGCATCATTGTCCTCCCAGCAGTTCCAGCATCACCGTCTTTCACCTTTGGCCACGTGATAACCTCAGTCAGCTGCTGAAGACAAACTTTTTTTCTTTTTTTTTTTTATTGTGATTGAGTGAAAGTGTACAGTGTGGTTTAAATTCGCATGCCCGCCTGTGTGCAGCTCCTACTGCTCTCCTTGCCTGGTTACAGCAAACTCCTCCTTTCTGTTCTATACATGTCATATCCTCTTAACAATCTCCTGTCCCCTCTTCTCCACCCTCTACACTCCCCTCTAGTAAGAGGCCAGTAGGACGACATCCCACAGATGCATAGAACAATAAAATACACACGCAATATGGTCACTCTGTTGAAGACAAACTTTTAACAGGTTTAATCTGTAATGAAGAAATGTCCAACCCTTTGAAAAGGAAGAATATTCCCACAGACTTCTAGTTTTAACTTAAATTATTTTGACCATAATGCTATATAGTATAAAAGAATGTAAAATATGAATAGTTCTCATTTTTGCTAAGCAATTTCTAAGAGCCAGGAATTCTTGTCAGGACTTTAGTAAATAAGTCTGTTTATTCCTCACAAAAACCTTCCAGTGCAAAAGCTCTTAGTGTCCTTATTTCATAGGAGCCATTATTCTAAATTCTTCACACATCAGTCGGTTTGTCATACTGTTGGGTCTTGTGCACTACTGTGATGCCGGAAGCTATGCCACCAGTATTCAAATACTAGTGCAATAAGCAGAGTAAAATAAGTGGCCACATCTTGAGCATAACCTGTACCACTTTGTTTCTTAATTCTGTCTCCAAACACGAGTCCATTGTTTCCCTTAGTTTCTCTCAAGGTTAGGGACTAATCTGTGCTCTCATTAGGACTATGGAAAAACAAGTGATAATAATCTACAAATGATAAAAGGAAAACAAAGGAATTTGCCTAGTAACTGGGAATTTACCTGATGGCCAGACCAACTCCAGGCCCAAAATATCAATTAAGATGTCAACACGTCTGGGAGGAGACCTCTGTGCCACCCAAAGAAGAACTAGCCAAGTGCCATCGAGTCGGATACGACTCATGGCAAATTCCTAGGACTCATAAAAGCTTTTTCTCTTTTTCTATAAAACCTCCACTTCAGGGAGGTCTCCACTTCAGGGAGGCAAACTGCAGAGGAATCGAGCCCCTCTGTCACCCCAAGCATTGATATATAATTAAAAGTCTTGTGTCTTTCTCGTCTCATTCCATCTCAAAAACTGGCTGTTTGTGGCAGGCAGCACAAACTCTGCTTAGGTTTACAGTAACACCAGCAGGGTCACTCACGGTAGATAGGTTTCAGCAGGGTCACTCATGGTAGACAGGTTTCAGCTGAACTTCCAGACTAAGACAGACTAAGAAGAAGGACCCAACAGTCTACTTTTGAAAAGAATTAGTTAGTGAAAATGTTATGAATAACAGTGAAACATTGGCAGATATAATGCTGGAAAACGAGCCCCTCCAGGTTTGAAGACACTTAGAAAAGGACAGGGTAAGAGCTGTACTCTCAAGGTAGAGTCAACATTAATGCCATGGATGGAGTCAAGCTGTCAGGACCTTCATTTACTGATGTGGGATACAGCTCAAAATGAGAAGAAATAGCTGCAAACATCTATTATTAATCAGAACATGGAATGTATGAAATATGAATCGAGGAAAACTGGAAATAATAATAAAAAAACTAAATGGAATGCATTAAGATCAATATCCTAGGCATTAGTGAGCTGAAATGGACTGATAGTGGCTGTTTTGAATTGAACAATCATATGGTCTACTAGGCTGAGAAGACCACAGCCTTCAGTATGAACTATACCTCAACATTAAGGAAAAAAGATCCTCACAATTGGACCAACAAGCAACATCTTGATAAACAGAGAAAAGAACAAAGTTGTAAAGGATTTCATTTTACTTGGATCCACAATCAACATCCATGGAAGTAGCAATCAAGAAATCCAGAGATGCATTATACTGGGCAAATCTGCTGCAAAAGACCTCTAATAAAGCAAAGATGTTACTTTAAAGACTAAGGTGCATGGTGTTTTCAGTTGCCTCATATGCATATGAAAGCTGGAGAATGAATAGGGCAGACCAAAGAAGAATTGATGCCTTTGAGTTGGCACTGGCAAAGATACCATGGACTGCCAAAAGAGCAAAAAAAAAAATCTGTCTTAGAACTGACTCAAAGGCACCTACCAACAAGAACAGTATTAAAAATAGGCATTATCATTGCAGACTTACATCCCTAACCAGTATTCTCTTCGTAGATGTGTATTCCTTTAAAATAATGACAGCATAGCTTATAAAGTTGCTTATGAATAAAGCTATACAAACCAGTGAAATTTAACCAGTATGATTTTAATGTGTCAGATAACGATATTTTACACATCAATTCCTTCTAACAAGTATATAAGGACCCCTGGTGTTCAGCTACTAATCAAAAGACTGGCAGTTCATAGCCACCACGCAGCTCCACAGGAGAAAGACTAGCAATATGCTCCTGAAAAGACTACAGCCTAGAAAACTCTATGAAGCAATTCTACTCTGTCACATGGGGTCACTATGAGGTAAAATCAATTAGACAGCACCCAGCAACAACAACAACATGTACATGTTGTTTGGTGCCATCGAACTGACTCCGACTCATAGCAACCCAGTGAACAAAGAAGGAAATATTGCCCGGTCTTGCTCCATGTCCACAATCATTTTTATGCTTATGCCCATTGTTGCAGCCACTGTGTCAATCCATCTCATCGAGGCTCTTCCTCTTTTTTGCTGACCTTCCACTCTACCAAGCATGATGTCCTTCTGCAGAGACTGATCTTCCCTGACAACATGTCCAAAGTTATGTAAGATGCAGTCTTGCCATCTTTGCTTCCAAGAAGCACTCTGGTTATACTTCTTCCAGAACAGACCTTTTTGTTCTTTTGGTGGTCCATAGTACATTCAACATTCTTCTCCAACACCACAATTCAAGGACATCAATTCTTCTTCTGTCTTCTTTGTTCGTTGTCCAGCTTTTGATTGCATGTGACGTCGTTGAAAATACCATGGCTTGGGTCAGGCACATTTTAGTCTTCAAGGTGACATCCTTACTTTTGAATACTTTGAAGAGGTCCTTTGCTGCAGATTTTCCCAGTGCAATGAATCTTTTGATTTCTTGACTGCTGCCTGCATGGGCATTGATTGTGGACCCAAGTAAAATGAAATCCTTGACAACCTCAATATTTTCTCCATTTATGACAATGTTACTCACTAGTCCAGTTGTGAGGATTTTTGTTTTCCTGATGTTGAGGTGCAATCCGTATTGAAGGCTGTGGTCCTTGATCTTCATCAGTAAGTGTCTCAGATCTTCCTCATTTCCAGCAAGTAAGGTGGTGTCATCTGCGTAATGTTAATGAGTCGTCCTCTAATTCTGATGCCTTGTTCCTCTTTGTATAATCCAGCTTCTCAGATTATTTGCTCAGTATACACACTAAAAAGGTATAGTGAAAGGATACAACCTTAATGTACACCTTACCTGCCTTTAAACCATGCAGTGTCCCTTGCTCTATTCACTCGTCTTCCTCTTGATCCATACAGATTCCTTAAGGGCACAATTAGGTATTGTGGAATTCCCATTCTCTGTGACGTTAGCCATAATTTAGTATGATCCACACAGTCGAATGCTTCTGCATAGTCAATGTATCATCAACGTCTTTTTGGTATTCCTTGCTTTCAGCCAAGATTCATCTGACATCAGTGATGATACCCCTGGTTCCACATCCTCTTCTGAATCCACTTGAATTTCTGGCAGTTCCTTGTCAATGTACTGTTGTAGTCACTTTTGAATGATCTTGAGCAAGATTTTGCTGGCGTGCAATATCAATGATATTGTTCTGTAATTTCCACATTCGATTGTCTCACCTTTCTTTGGAATGGACATAAATATGGATCTCTTCCAGTCAGTTGGTCAGGTAACTGTCCTCTAACTTTCTTGGCATAGATGAGTGAGCACTTCCAGCACTGCATCTGTTTGTTGAAATATCTCATTTGATATTCCATCAATTCTTGGAGCTTTGTTTTTTGCCAGTGCCTTCAGTGCAGCTCTGACTTATTCCTTTAGTACCATTGCTTCCTGATCATGTTACTTCTTCAGATGGCTGAACATCGACCAGTTCTTTCTAGTATAATGACTGTGTATTCCTTCCCTCACCTTTTGATGCTCCCTGAGTCGTTCAACAGTTTCCCCATAGAATCCTTCGCTATTGTAACTTGAGGCTTGAATTTTTTCTTCAGGTTTTTCAGCTTGAGAAATGCAGAAGGTGTTCTTCTCTTCTGGTTTTCCATTTCCAGCTCTTTGTACATGTCATTAGAATACTTTCTTTTATTTTCTCAAGCTGCTCTTTGAAATCTACTGTTTAAGTCTTTTATTTTGCCCTTCCTTCCTTTTGCTTTAGCTGCTCGACATTCAAGAACAAGTTTCAGAGTCTCTTGTGACATCCAATTTGGTCTTTTTGTTCCTTCCCGCCTTTTTAATGACCTCTTGTTTTCTTCATGGATGATGTCTTCGAGGTCGTTCCACAATTAGTCTGGTCTTTAGTCATTAGTGATCAACACATCAAAACTGTTCTTCAGATGGTCTTTAAACTCAGGAGGGATATACTCAAGGTCATACTTTGGCTCTCATGGACTTGTTCTAATTTTCTCCAGTTTCAATTTGAATTTGCATATGAGCAATTGTTCTGGCTGTTGATATGGAGTTTTCCATCATCTTTTTTCCATAGATGTAGTCAGTTTGGTTGCTGTGTATGACATCTGGTGAGATCCATGTGTACAGTCACCTTTTGTGTTGATTAAAAAAGGTATTTGCAATGAAAAAGTCATTAGTCTTGCAAAATTCTGTCTTGTGATCTCCAGCATTATTTCTATCCCCAAGGCCATATTTTCCAGCTACCAGTCCTTCTTCTTTGTTTCCAACTTTTGCATTCCAGCCACCAGTAATTATTAATGCATCCTGATTGCATGTTCAATCAATTTCAGATGGCAGAATCTGGTAAAAATATTCAACCTCTTCATCTTTGGCCTCAGTGGTTGGTGTGTAAATTTGAATAATGGTCGTATTAAATGGTCTTCCTCATAGGCATATGGATATTATCCTATCACTGACAGCATTGTACTTCAGCATGGATCTTGAAATGTTCTTTTTGATGATGAATGCAACATTGTTCCTTTTCAAGTTTGTGTTCCCAGCATAGTAGACTATATGACTCTCTGACTCAAAATGGCCAAAACTAGTACATTTCATCTCACTAATGCTTACGATGTCAATGTTTATGCATTCCATTTCCTTTTTGACAATCTCCAGTTCTCTTAGATTGGTACTTCATACGTAGTGTACAACGCATACACAGTAGTGATTATTATGACTCAGTTGGTTTTTCCTCTAACACATATGGCATACTCATTCTGACCTACATTTCACATGTATACAATTCTCTCACCTCTCTTTTATAGTCAAACTACTTTTAAGTTTTTGTGACCTGATTTTGGTTTTACCCAGCTGGAATACAGCCTTCAATTATTGAATACACCTCTGTCCTTTTCTCATTAGTCACCTAGTAGTCCTTGGCCCTCAGGCAAGCATAAACAGAGTTGTAAATCAAAATCCTGGGAAGAATTAGGTCATAAGGTAGACATTCAGACAAACTAATAAATGTGTATGTCATTTTGAAGCTAGATTATCGGCACAATGAACACAATACAATTTAAAAATTATTCTTGAGAACTTTCAAAGTCCTGTGACTCACCATTAGGTGGACCTCAGCTTAGGAGACAGTGTTTTGGGACAACATGTCACAGAATGAGATCTAGGGTACAGTTCCAAAAGATTTAAACATTTGATGGGAAACAAAACCATCCCACTATAAATAAGCTTGGGAATTATCAGTCGCATCTTTTTCCTGTGTATCTTTTTCACTCCAGGCCTTCCTAGAGACTTTAACACATCAATGGTCACAAATTCTATAAGAGTGTGTTCTCCTATGCAGCATTTTCCAATTCTTTAAAACCGGCATCCCACAGGACAAGGCCACACTTCAACTGGTTACTGATTAAAAGTGTTATTGCTACTGAAAAAGAGGTGTCCAGATCAAGAACTCTATTAAAAGACCAGATTTGATGGTCCAGCAACCTGGAAGTTTCCCTGAGAACATGGCCCCTAGACTTGTTACTAGCCCAGAGCTGAAACCAGTAATGAGCTAACACTTCAAACAAAGAATGGACTGGACATGGGGACACAGAACGATGCACCTAGAGTATGTACTTCATGGTTTGATACATATACAATACTGCCCTGGTGGTTTCTTTTTAGACCACAGAGGAGAAAGTGGAGAGGAGGAGACAAGCGTTGGTTGAACTGATAGTGGAAGCAAAGAGTGGAAAATAAGAGTGTGCTGTCACAAGGTGAAGAGAGTAGACAGAGTTGCAGAGAGCTGGGTACTCAGGGTTTTATATGGAAAATTGACTTGGATTCTAAGCTTACACTTAATCATAGTAAGAAAAAAATTGTTTTAAGTGTTACCTCTGCAATGGTCCTACCGGTGGGACAAGAATCCAAGGAAGAGACTTTGTAAAACTTAGTTCAGTCTTGGAATACGTACAGCCAGAATGTTCCTTAGAAACCAGGAAGGTGAGACTATGACTCTCATACTTTGGACATGTTATCAGGGAAGGTCAATCCCTGAAGTAGGACACTATCCTTGGTAAAGTAGAGGGTCAGTGAAAATGAGGAAGACCCTCAATGAAATGGACTGACACAGTGGCTGCAACAACAGGCTCAAGCATTGTAAACACTGCGAGGATGGCACAGGACCACGTAGTGTTTCGTTCTGTTATACATAAGGGTTACTGTCAGTTGGAACCAACTCAATGGCACCTAACAGTATCAACAATGTAATTCCAGGGACGTTGTGCTGATGTTTAGTCCTAGGTTCTAGGTCTATAACCTATATCAAGAAGGCCAGAAGTTGCGTTGCTTGGCAGTGCTATGCTACATCCCAGACCCAAGTGGATGACGTTTGCAGCACCAACATACAAGTTCTTCTCAGAATCTCTCCATTATACCATCTACTAGAAAAAATAGCTCACCTATCCATCAGTTTGTTCTGCTGTGGTGGGTTGTGTGTTGCTGTGACACTGGAAGCTATGCCACCAGTATTTCCAGTATTAGCAAGGTCCCCATAATGGACAGGTTTCAGTGGAACTTTCAAAATAAGAGACTAGGAAGAAAGGCCTGGAGATCTACTTTCAGAAATTAGTCAATGAAAACCATATGAATCATAATAGAATACTGCCTGATACAGTGCTGGAAGGAGAACTCTGTAGACTGGAAAGCTCTGGAAATACACAGTGGCTGCAACAACGACCTCAAGCACACCAGCAATCATGAGAAAGGCACAGGACAGAGCAAATTCTTTCTTTCTTTCTCACTCTTTCTCTCTCTCTCTCTCTCTCTCTCTCTTCCCTTTTCTCTCTCCCTCCCTCCATTCCTTTCTTTCTTTGTATATAGGGTTGTCATGAGTCAGAGCCAACTCAACGGCAGCTAATGACAACAAATTTTCCCTTTTACCTCTCCTGGCAAACAAGCCAGTTCTCTTCTGAACACAATTCTTCCTTGTGACCTTCTATCAAGTACAGCTAATCACAACCAACTCACGCTTATGTTTTGAAACCTTTTCACCCAAGCGATGAGCTCACTAGCTACACTGTCTGCTTTCTGAGATGCTGCATCAATAGTTTTACCAGAAGTTTCACTATTGCATAACTTGGATCTCCAGATTTCTAGCCTCTAATTAAAGTTTCTTTACTGTCACTATACAGTCTTCATACACACACACATTGTTATGGCAGAATGCAATAGCTACATACACACATACACACACACGCACACTGCTATTGCAAAATGCTGTATCTATATAGCCAAGGCTATATACCAATTTTTATATTAGTTTTGCTTGCAATTACAGACAATCCCCAAAGCTTAATGGCTTATAGTCACAAACATCTTGCTTCCCACTCATATTCCATGAGTTAGTTAGGGGTAAGCTGCAGCTGCCGTGTTTTTGCTCAGTTCCGAATGACTCTGCTACTTGGCTCTACTTTTCCTGTGTTCTCATTCTAGCAACCAGACTTTAAGAGCACTTAAGGTGGCACCTATTCATTCTTTTGGCAGAAAGGAAGAGCAAGAAGCTAAGCCAAGCCACACAGTTACATTCTAAGCTTTTACTTGAACTTGCTCTCCATCACATGGCCTCATAGTCCTTGGGTGAAGTCCAGAGTCAATAGGACAGAAAGGTAGAGTCCTCTAACAGGAATAAGGTGTTACTGTAAAACACAGATCTGCTCCACCTATAGCAAAGCCAGTACTTAGACAGGGGCGAGGTAGGTGATCAAGAGGTTTCTGTGAATTATATCAATATACAAGACACAGGAATAATCAAGTCCTCCAAATGTCTGACTTCTTCAGCTGGGCTAAGATTTTTATTGAGTTGCTAAGGGTGGACAAAGGTGGGTGGTTGCATATAAACATTTAGTTATGGACGGCACTTGGCTTGGCTTGGCAGTGGTAGAAGAATATTCTTGGAGGGGGTCTGGGGATGGAAATCTGGAGCCCAGAGGGGATCTGTCCGGAGTTTTTCAGCTGTCCTCCAGCTGCAGTTATCCGAATAGGGGGCAGTGACTGGTACTTCCACCTGTTCGGTGATCCAGAGAGAACCTGAAACAAACCAGCTGCAAAGATTTTATCATATCTGTGCCTGGTGCACACCCTCCCCTCCTCATAGTTTTGGTAGGTTATAAGTTAATGTGTAGCTTCCCTGGGGCTAGGTAGTGTAAGGGAACTAGGGCTTCAAGAAAAACAGATATGCATGGGAACAAATGGAGTAAGTCTGGTTCAGTTCTTTACGCCACCTACTTCAATGGGAAGTGAATAATTGTGAACAGCAACTCAGTAGACCACATCGTCTCATGCATTTGGAGACAGTATGACCAAACCCGTTATCAGCCGCTACACAGCTAGCTATCTTATGGTGTTATCACGTGTCTTGCTTATGGACTAAGAGTGCTCATTCATACAGGCAAAGTTTCTCTGGAATAAGTATGTGAGCATGGCTTTTATCCTTACATTTAACTGCAAAGATTTGTTCATTATCAACATGTGATTTTGTGAGACCATTAGAGAAACGGAAATATTTAAAAAAAAAACAAACCCTCACTAATTACTTTCTTGCTTTCTGTATTAACACAACTTGTTCCACACTGGCTTCCACTGGTGAGGGGAGGGAGGGCAGATTTCTCAAACCAAAGAGCTTTTAGGAGGCATTCAGAGAATCATATACTTTTATATCCTTTTTTGTTACCTTAATTACTTTCCTATTTGCCTTCCAAATGCTGATTTATTGAAATTCAATTCAAATTGAGATTATGGGCTCTGCACAGGAAAGCACTTACCTGAGCTCATTGTTAGAAAGAGCCCTTGGAGAAATCCAAGGCTCCTGGAGCTCTACCTAAAAAATTCCTTTTTGATCCAGAGGACAAGTTGAACTAAAATGCCCATGGCAATAGGAAGCCAATATTCTAAAGAAGAATATGATTAATGTAAAACTCATTTATTTCAGCATTACATCACCAGCCCTGGATCAAGTTAAGTTAATGTTTAATTCAGAATGTCTGTTTGGCTTGGCAAACCTGAAGGCCTACTGTTAACTTTTTGGGAAATTAAAGCTTCCTGCAATGCATTTTCCTCTCATTGGAGGCTTTAAGATACTTGACCTCATGCTCCCATTTCTTATTTTTGCTTGGATCACTTGTTCCCATGGGGGGTAAGACAACCTTCTGAAAGAATTTCTCTATTTTATTCTGTTGTTGGCTATTCTTTCTCAACTTCAGGGTTTTAGTCTCAATGTAGATGAGCCTTCAGGCATGCCCCATGACTAAATTAGATAAGCTGATTTAATGGTAGAGTACGGCTTAAATATGCAGAGGTGGTTTTTCCAAATTTCATCACGGGGGGACATTTTTTCCAGATAATGAATGGGGAAGAAATGTGTCATCTGGTCACATTCAAGGTTTAATCAACAGTGCACTTATCAAATCTAATATCTTATTTGATTTGGAGATTACAGGAGGACATTAGATTGGTACCCTGCATGCCACCATCAAGTTGGTTCCACCTCACAGCCACTCTATGGAACAGAGTAGAATTGTCCCATGGGGTTTTCTAGGCTATAATCCTATGGAAGCAGACTGCCACATTTTTCTCCCACAGAACAGCTAATGGGTTCGAGACACCAACTTTCCAGTTAGCAGCTTAACCACTGCACCATTAAAAATCCTAAAAAAGAAGAGAAAAGGTAGCTTCCTATCCTATAATGAATAGTTGCTACTTGTACTGTCATTTGCAAAGCAGCAGTAGGTAATCTGGGAGCTTGTAGGACACATGGATTCTCAGGGCCTACTCCTGACTCACTAAATCAGAATCTGCATTTTCACAAGATCCTAAAGGATTCCAGAGCATTCAAGTTTAAGGAGAGCATACCAGAGGATTCAATATGTTAATTCATCTGATACAAAGTATAATTGGACCACAACTGAACTGTGAAGATTGTTACACAATTTGGGCTCATGACCTGCAGCAGTTGAGCTAATGAAACCTACTCCAAGTCAGAAAGAGGAAGCAAGTTTATTAGGAGGTGTGACACCACCAAAGACTCGACAGTAAAGCAGGCTGTTCTCCCTGGAGTCTCAAAAGACGGTTTTTAACTACAGAGTTTAAATATCATTTTGGCAAGGATCACTTCATGTCTTTAAGCACGTAGCCCGCAGATAGTTGTATATATCACAGAATAACCACAAGAAACTCTTTATTAAACTACAGACACGTGTGGCAGACACCTGGTCTCTAATCTACATGTTTATAACAGGCAAAGACAAAACCGATATAAAAATTCCATGGCTAGTGGAACAAGCGGAGTCCACTCTAACTGAGATAAGGAGCAAGGAAGAAAGTTGCAGATGCAAAAAAATGCCAGGCAGCCTTCCTGACTGTTGTTTCCCACTCAGCTGGCCATTTCTCAGAAGAACAAAGAAGAGGAGGGAGACCAAGGTCACAGGAGCTAAGGGAACTGGCTCTTCATCTTTTTGGAAAGAGGCCAGTGTATCTTCTACAGTAAAAAAAGCACAGATGATTGAGAGTATCATTATGGCATTAGTTATATCGAGCTCTCAATTACCCATTTTGAAAAGGAGAAAATATGTTGCAAGGTATTAGGGTCACAAAGATGGAGACTTCTACCCCTTTGGTACAGATTGTGAATAGTGCCTTACCAATCTGCTCTTCAACCCCTGGACCTCCCTTCATTTCTAGACCTGCATCACTCCACACCATGGCACCCACGCTGCCCTCCAGCTTCCAAAGCCTTCCAACTGTCATCGTTCTAGCCATGGAGTCAGTTACTACTCATGGCAACTGCACGTGTGCAGAGTAGAACTGCTCTGAGGATTTTTCAAAGTGATAACATTTTGGAAGCAGCTCACCAGGCCTGTCTTCCAAGGTGCTTCTGGGTGACTTCAGATTGTCAACAGTTAGGCAAAAAGCCAAATGTCATATCCCTGACTATTGTAATAGGGTGATTGTTTGCTTCTGAGTACCCTCATGATGAGCAGTATACTGTATACATGATGAGCAGTATACTGGTTTACAAAAAAACAAGGCTTAGAACAGTGCTTCCCAAACTTATCTGCCCATTGGAATTACCAGGGAGCTTTGAAAGGTATTGATTAACTTATTATTTGGTGTATGAATGGGCCTTTGTGTATCTGCCTGTCTTATGCACTTCATTTGACTGGAGAGATGAGGCAGTAACTGGAAGGGACCAACTGGAGACTTCAAATTATCAAATAAGCACGTTTCCTGTGTTTAAATGTTAGTTTTACCACGCTTAGAACACTTTCTCTCTTATCCATGACCCATAAGACTCTGGGATGAGAGAAAGAAGAACCCATCTCAGTCTAAGGAATCTATAGAATCGATGGACTCTCAGGGGAATTTTATCGACCTTGTGATGATATCCAGGATACCACACTGGTAAACAGTGCAATTTCCTGCACTGATTTCCAATACACAAATGTTCACAAAGGCTTTATAGGTCTCAGTATGACAATATCTTCTCCAATCTTTTCTCTGTTCCTCAGCCCTTTCCCAGTCACCATGACAACCTACACAGGCATTCACCAAGAAAGCCGAAAGGGACAGTCTGGATGTTTTTCCTCATCTCCTTTCTTAGACATTTAATGAAATGAGTCATCTTCCAGAATTTCCTATGATAGAGAATTAAAAATTTGAAAGCTCCCAAATTTTACAGATCAGATAGAGATAGGGCCATAACCCTATTAGAGAGCATTAACCCTGTGAAGGGCATAGAAAATTGAAAACATAGGAGGGGTGTCCCAAAACGAAGATCAGCTGCAATAAAAGAAAAAAAGGAAACTTATGGAAACATAGGATCATTTAACTTTGGGAAACAGATGTCAGAGACCTCATTCAAATCTTCAGAAAAGGAGAAAAAGAATCTTCTGCATGAGTTTACTCTTATATCCACACTAAGCTTCTATGGAATTAATATAAAATGTCCATAGCATTGAGCCTTGACAGTCTTAACTTGTTAATATTATTTAACTTTTATTTAGAAGGAAGTGTGTCTAAGCTTACATCCAGTCACTTTCTCTTCTCAGCAGCTACATGATGTATCACTCAGTTGTTTTTGCTTAACAAACAACTCCAGAGTTCACTGGAATACAGCAACGAGCATTTCTTAACACCCTACTGGGTGTAAGGAAACTCTGGTGGTATACTAGTTAAGTGCTACAGCTGCTAACCAAAAGGTCGGCAGTTCAAATCCACCAGGCATTCCTTGGAATCTCTATGGGCCAGTTCTACTATGTCTATAAGGGATGTTATGAGTCAGAATCGACTTGATGGCAGTGGGTTTGGTTTTGGTTTTCTATGTGTGAAAATTGGCTGGGGTGGCTCTGCTTCAGACTTTGGGACTGAGGTTCATTTGAATGGCTTTGCTGCACATGCCTCATGCCTTTCCTTCTTGTACTGTGAGGGACAAGTCTTTTTCATGCCTCTGGCAGAAACAATGCATGAAATATATAAATATGCAATTACTGTTATTCTCAGTGGGAATCCTGGTGGCTTAGTACTTAGATGTTATGGCTGCAAACCAAAGGAAAAGTAGTTTGAGTTCACCACGTGCACCTTGGAAACTCTATGGGGCAGTTCTACTCTGTCCTATAAGGTTGCTGTAGGGTGGCCATGAGTCGGCGTCAACTTGATAGCAGCAAGTTTAGTTTAGTTTTTGTTGTATTATCATCAATACTCTTACACCTACTCCTCCCTTATCAACTATCTCATTATCTGACATCGCACATTTATAATAATGGTAAAAAATTTACTATCCAACTACTTTGTGCATTAACGATATATGCCTGGCAATAATGAAAGCTGAGGTGTTAGAAGAGGGTATAGCTAGCTGTGATGGTTAAGGTTCTGTGTCAATTTAGCCGGGCCATGATTATCAGTGGTTTCTCCGTTATCTAATGATGTGATTAATTTGACAGTTACATAATGATATAGTCATCTCCCACTTTGTGATCTGATATGGTCTTGTTCCATTGTTGCATAACACTGATTTTCATATAATGACCTGGTCTTTGAAACCCAACCATGGTGATAAGTGAGGATTGGGTGTAGTAGGTGATGAACACACTAACATCTGCTGCATCTAGTAAAAAGCCAACAGGACTGAGTTATAACCAATCAAAAACCAAACCCACTGCCATCAAGTTGATTCTGACACCTGGTGGGCCTACAGGATGGAGTAGAACTGTCCCACAGAGTTTCCAAGGAGCACCTAGCAGATTTGAACTGCCAACCTTTTGGTTAGCGGTTACAGCACTTAACCACTACACCACTGGGGTTTCTAATTAAATTAAATTCTGTGCTGTGTTCCTTTTCCCCTTTGTGCTTTAAGAGCTCTTGCAGGCGTTTCCAAAATGTGCCCTTCTCTCTGTTGGGTTCCTGTCACTAGAGAAAAGCAGACTTCTTTGACGTAGGCCTGCCTTCGCCCTGTGCCTCCTACAGTAGTATACTGGCTCTTGTTGGGGACCACAGAGGACACACAGGTGCAGTCCTTTTTGCCAGGTGGCACCCTCCCCCAAATTGGCTGCCCTGAGCATGGCTTTCCCTGGCCAGTCCATCTGCGCTTGCTCTTGGCTGGAGTAGAATTAATGACATTCACTGTTGGCCTGTTTGTCTCACATAGCTCCAAGATGTGTCCCTTTGTCCCTTTGTCGGCATGCCAGCTTATACAACAGCTGCTGCTTTCAGCCGTCCCTACTGAGAGAAAACAACAGTGTTTCCTGTTGATATGGCTCCTTTGCTCAGAATCAAAGGAAACATGTTAAGGCCGCAGAGTCCTTTTGAATGCTGTCTCTGGGGACCACAGGTCTTTTTCATCCTTCATTCGCTAGGCTTAAATCCAGCATGAGGATTGAAGAGGGTATCTGGGAGGGGTTGCTAAGCACAGAGGGCACCGTAGAGAGAAATAACACGATGGGTTTCCTTCTGTTTCTGTGGTGATTCCACACCAAAGGGTATTCAGCCCACATAGCACAGGGTAGCTAACAGCTGGGACTTCTGTACTTTTCTTTTACCTATAAAATGATACAGAAAATTCGAGAAAGCAGTGCAATCCCCCTTCCTCACTCTTGCTCTTTTGTTTGATAGAGCCCCTTTTTGACCCTGTATGCCTAAATTGGCCGTATGTTGTGGTTTCCTCTCCACAGCTCTGAATCTCATAGAGTTCAGAGGTGATGCTCTGACAGGGATCTGAGTGTATGGCTGCAGAGCAAGTGACTAACTAATGATAACACCCTTTGCCCTCCCACATCAGAATGCAGGTTTGCACTTAAAATACAAAGCTGGTGAATTTTGAGCACACTGAATGCTCTGCTATGTTATACCATTCAATCGCCACATGACCCTGAGCATTGGTACCATTTCCCTTCACTCTCTAAATGAGAAGGAAACTGAGACATGGACAGCCCACCTTAGGCAATGTCATAAAGCTGGGAAGGATAGAGCTGGGACTTGAAGCCAATTCAGGGAGACTCCAGAGGCTTTGATGTAGAACTCTATGCTGCTTGTGGTCATACTTCTATAACTGCAAGGAATTGAAGATAAATTCTAGAATCTTTTAAGAGTGTAGTCCATTGACTGGCAGCACTAATATCAACATCACCTGGGAGCTCATAATAGAAATGGAGACTCGCACAAAACCCAAATCTGCATTTCAAGAAGACCAATATGGGAGGTGAACCAAGATGGCAGACTAGTCACAAGTCTCCTCGATTCCCTCTGAGAACTAAGACTTAGAAAAACAACTGAACAGAGCAGAGTAGATATTTCAGGAGCCCCGAGATCATGCAGAAAGTTGTGAGATCTGACTGGGCAACAGGAGGGGGAAAACTACCTTTGTTGGAGGTGAGATAGAAGCACAAAGGGTCCCCCTTCTGCTGGTGCAGCTGTGGAGAGGCTTACAGGTATGGATGCCATCTTTGTCAACTAGGAGACTGGGACTGGGGCTGCTACACCTGATAGTCTCACAGGTGCCAGCTACCACACTGAGCAGCAGCATCTGAGTGAACAGTCTATTGATGCAGAGAGACTGTACTTAAGACAGTCACATCTAGAGAATCCAGCAGCAGCTGGTGGCTCAATTCAGAACTGTCCTGAGCTACACCATAGATTCTTCCCTGAGCTACGTCATAGATTCCACTGACGCAGCACAGCAGAGGCAGCACAGGTAGGACAGCATCCTCATCAGCTGAGAGGGGAGTCGGCTACAACTGAGGGCCTAGCTGGGGCTGGCTGACACTCTGACTGAACAGCATCTCTCTCATAAGAAAAGCTGTTTTTAAGACAACCACACCTAGAGAACACAGTGGTGGCTGGCGGCCAAGTGCAATGGTGCCCTTCACCCTCCCTTCTCTGAGCCATGCCATAGTGTCTGCTGATGTAGCCACAGAAGAGACTCCACAAGTAGGTCACCATCTTTGTCATCCAGAAGGCAGAGTCTGCCAAGCCTGGGGGGCCAGATAGGACCAGCTGCCACTGGATAGTGCCTCTGTCAGCATAGATGTTCTTTTTTTCTTTTCTTTTTTAATTATGATTGAATCCAAATGTACATTCCCATATAAATTTGCATGCTCACTTATGTGCAATTCCCACTGCTCTCCCTGCCCAGTAACAGCACACCCCTCCTCTCTGCTCCATAAATGTCCTATCCTCCCAAGAGTCTCCTATCCCCTTCTCTCCACCCGGCAAGAGGTCAGCAGGATGACATCTTATAAATGCATAGAACCATAAAATTCCCATAAGATGCAATCACTCTGTGTCACCAAATCCAATCCATTGCTGTCTGAAAAGTTGACCTTCATTATGATTTATGGACAGGGGCAGCATCAGAACCAGGGGCTATGCTCCCAGGGCAACCCAGAAACCCCCAGAACATCAGTTGCAGTCTTTTATTGGAGATCTTAGAGTACACCCCTATTTATTCTCTTGTTGCCAGTGAGACTCAACTGTGTGAGCTCCATCGTGGCTATCACTGGTGGTGGTCAGGCACCATCTGGTTCTTCTGGTCTTGAGTCGATGCAGAGAACCACTCATGTGCATCTGTCTGTCTTCTGGATTCTCTTTTCCCCATGTCATTCTTGTCCTTGGTGATCATCTCTTCCTGTTCAGTTGAGACCATTTGCTCTACCCTCAGATGGCAGCTTGGCAGATTTTAAGACCCCAGATCCCACTCACCGATGTGGGGTGCAGAGAGTCCTCATTAGCAAAACACTAGCTGTGACAAATGGCCTCGATTTTACGTGAGAACATGGTCCCCAGCCCCCTGCTCCAGCTACTCTGTCCTTGCAATATTGGGTTAAGATGGAAAGAGTACCCAAATTGTGTTGAAGTCCAGTTATTATTGATCTTCTTTGTAATGTATGCTGTCACTGATTTCACCAAACCAAATTTCTATTAACTACCTAATCTAAACCTTCCCCCCCTCACCCGTCCTCCCTTCCCACCCTTGCAGCCATCAAAGAGTCTTTTCTTCTATGCATGAGTCTGTTTTTGAGTTCTTATCAGAGGGATCTCATACAGTATTTGTCCTTTTGCTGCTGACTACTTTCACTCAGCATAATGTCCTCCAGTTGAGACCAGGTTAAGAGATGTTTCCTGCTATCATCCTTGTTCTTTATCATTGCATAGTGTTCCACTGAGTATATATACCATAGTTTACCTATCCATTCCTCTATTGTTGGGTATCTGGATTGATTCTATCTTTTTGCTATTGTGGACTGTGCTGCGATGAACATTTGTGTGCATGTATCAGTTGGTGTGAATAGCCCTGATTCTGTAGGATACATTCCAAGCAGTGGAATTACTGGGTCAAATGGTATATCTAGAGTCAGCTTTGTAAGGAAGTGCCAGATTTCTTTCCAAAGAGGTTGCACCATTTTGCAATCTCACCAACAGTATAAGAGAGTTCCAATCTCCCCACAGCCAAGAAGATGTTCTTAAGACACCCACAAGTAGACAGCATAGCAGTGGATGGTGGTAGAGTGCAGCAGTGTACTTCTCTCCTCCATTCACTGAGCTATAGCTTAGCATCTGCTGGTGTGATTCCAGAGAGTCTGCACAAGTAGGTTGCCTTCTTTGTGAGCCAGCAGGTGGGATCTGCCACTCCTGAAGGCCCAGCCAGGGCTACCTGCAAAACTGAGCAGCACTAGAGAATGCAGCAGCAGCTGGTGATCAAGTAAAGCAGTACCATTCCCAACTCCCTTCTCTAAGCTATACCATAGCTTCTGCTGGTGTAATACTGGAGAAGCTGAACAGCTTTCTGACAGCTCAAAAGCAATAATCAATTTCTAACCATTTAAAGAAGCAGACCACCATGGCTGCAGAAAACTTCCAAAATAAATAAAAAAACTTCCCAGATGAAGAAATCTTCCTGAAATTATCAGAAGTAGAATACAAAAGAATTATGTAAAGCTCTTCTAGATCTTAGGATGGAGATTAGACAAAGTGCAGCAGAACTAAATGAAAACTTAAACAAGCTGTATGAACTGTTAGAACAACAACAATCTGGAATTCAGCAGATCAGCAGTAAAATTACAGTTAGGCAATTCAGTTGAAAGCTGTAAGAACAGGACTGAGGAAATGGATTGCAGAATTAGTGAGACTGACACAAGCATTTATGAGGAGAAATCAGACAAAAGAACTAAGAAAAATTAAGGATCATTAAGAATCATGTGAAACTCTAACAAGAGGAACAATTTACATGTAACTGGAGTTCCAGTACAAAGAGGTAGCAGAAAATACAAAGAGATTTGTTGAAGAGTTGCTGACAGAAAACTTCCCTGACATCACCAAAAAAGCGAAGATAGCCATTCAAGATGCTCATTGGACTCAACAAAAAGTAGACCCCAAAAGAAAGACACTACACCTAGACATATTATAATCAAGCTTAATAAGATGAAACATAAGGAGATGCTCTTAAAGGCAGCTAGGCTTAAACCAAAACTAATGTACAAAGGGAAGTCTTTTAGACTGACCTCCAATTTTTCAGATGAAACCAAGTTGGTAAAAGGCAATGGAGTGGCACATACAAAGCCTTGAAGGGAAAAAACATCCAACCAAGAATTACATGTCTTGAAAAACTGTCTCTCGAATATAGCAATGAAATTAGAACATTCTCAGACAGACAGAAGCTTAGAGACTTTGCAAAAAAAAACACATCAAAACTACAAGAAATATTGGAGGAAGTTCTTCAATTAGAAAATCAATAACACCAAATGTATATTCAAGGATGAAATACAGGACACAGCATTCAGAGTCCTACTTAGTGAGGGAAGTCACAAAGCTCAATCAAAGCTAAAATATTGAAATTAGGTAAGTAGAGGTCTCAAAATGTAAACTATGAAAACATTACACTGTAAAGAGAGACATATTACAGTCTCTATAGCCCTTTCAGATGGAGAGGAATTTAAGGAGAAATAAAGAAGTTAAAGATCAGTTTAAACTTAGAACATTAGGGAGGAACAAAGGGGTAACCACATAGCAAACTAACAACACTACATATCAAAACAAAAACACAATACAGAAGTCTCAAGACACAAAACCAACATTGAAAATGATGACAAGAAAATCCATAAAGAACAACAACTCAGAACAGAATATTAAGTGGAACAAAGACAATGTCAGCAACACAAAAATAAAGGCAACAAAGTGGGAGAACTAAATACATATCTATCAATAATTACACTGAAGGTAAATGGATTGACTGCTGCAGTAAAGAGACAGAGAGTAACGGGCTGGATCAAAAACCACAATGCACCTATATGCTGCTTACAAGAAAGACACCTTTGACTCAAAGATATGAACAAACTGGAAATATCAAAGGATAGAAAAATATATGCCAAGCTAACAACATACAAAGAAGAGCAGGAGTGGCACTGTTAACCTCACATAAAATGGATTTTAAAGTAAAATCCACCATCATGAACAACGATGGTCACTATCTGTTTCTTGATGGTTCAATATGTGAGGAGGATATAACAATATTAAATATTTATACACCCAGCATCAGAGCATCTAAATACATCAAGCAAATGCTGGCAACATTGAGACAGGAGATAGACGCTCTACATTGTTAGTGGCAGACTTCCACATTCCACTTTCAGTAATGGATAGATCATCCAGAAAAATGGTCCATAAAGATACAGAAGATCTTATTGCAACAATGAACCAACTTAACCTCACAGACACGTACAAAACTTTTTACCCAACAACAGACAACTACACCTTCTTTCAACCCACATGGAACATTCTCCAAAATAGACCACATATTAGGCCATAAAGCAAGTCTCAGTAAGATCCAAACCACTGAATTGTTGCAACACATCTTCTCAGACCATAAAGCCACAAAAATTGAAATCAATAGCAGAAAAAAACACGAGCATAAATTCAAATTCATGGAGACTGAACAACATCTTGCTCAAAAGTTAGTGAGTTATAGAAGAAATCAAAGATGCAATAAAGTTCATTAAATCAAATGAGAATGAAAACACACCCTACCAGAACCTATCAGATACAGCAAAAGCATTGCTCAGAGGTGAGTTTATAAATGCACCCATCTGCAATGAAGAAAGGGCCCAAACCAAAGAATTATTAGAGAATAGAAAAACAATTGAAAGAATTGACAAAATAAAAGGCTTTTTCTTTTTTTTAATATCAACAAAATTGATAAACCATCGCCATGAGTCAGATCCGACTCGACGGCACTTGGCTTTTTGGCAGTTAAATTTACAAAAGAAAAACAGGAAAGGAAGCAAATAACTCAGGTAATAAATGAGATGAGAGATGTCACAACTGACCCAAATGAAATGAAAAGCATCATAGCAGAATACCACAAAAAATTGCACTGTAACAGATTTGAAAATCTAGAGGAAATGGACAAACTTCTAGATTCATGTCACCTACGAAAATTATCACAAAAGGTAGAAAAACTTAATAAACCCATCACAAAAGAAGAGACCAAAAAAGTCATCCAAAAACTACCAACCAGAAAAAGTCCTGGCCCAGATGGCTTCACTAGAGAATTCTACCAAACTTTTAGAGAGGAGTTAATTGTAATACTACTGAAGCTGTTTCACAACATAGAAAAGGATGGAACATTCCCAAATTCATTCTATGAAGCCAGCATAACCCTGATAACAAAGCTAGGGAAAGATCCCAGAAAAAAAGAAAATCACAGACCAGTATTACTCAGGAACCTAAATGCAAAAATCTTCAACAATGTCCTAGCCAATAGAATTCAACAATGTATCAGAAAAATAATTCATCATGACCAAGTAGGACTCATACAAGGGATGCAGGGCTGGTTCAACATCAAAAAAAAAAAAAAAAAAAAAAAAACAACATGATCAACCCCATAAGTAACACAAAGGGTAAGAATCACCATTTTATCAACTGATGCAGCAAAAACATTTGACAAAGTCCAACATCCATTCATGTTAAAAACTGTCAGCAAAACAGGAACAGATGGGAAATTCCTCTGTGCAATAAGGAGCATCTATGCAAAGCCAACTGCCAACATCATCCTGAATGGAGAGAGATTGAAAGAATTCCTCCTGAGAACAGAAAAGAGGCAAGACGCCCACTGTCACCGCTTCTATTCAGTATTGTTCTAGAGGTTCTGACCAGAGCAATTAGACAAGACAGAGAAATAAAGGGCATCTATGTTAGTAAAGAAGAAGTAAATATATCCCTATTTACAGATGATATGATTGTATACACATGAAACCCTAAAGAATCCATAAATAAACTACTGCAAGTAATAGAAGAGTTGAGCAAAGCATCAGGATATAAGATAAATGTAAATAAATCAGTTGGATTCCTTTACACCAACAAAATGATTGTCAAAGAGGAAATCCCTGAATCAATACCATTTAAAATAGCTCCCAAGAAGATAAAATATTTAAGAATAAATCTAACCAGAGATGTAAGAGACGTGTACAGAGAAAATTACGAGATCCTGCTGCAAGAAACCAAAAGAGACTTACATAAGTAGAGAAACCTACCTTGCTCGTGGATAGGAAAATTTAACATTGTGAAAATGTCTATTCTACCCAAAGTGATCTGCATATGCAATGCAATCCCAATATAAATTGCAATGTCATTTTTTAATGAGATGGAAACCAAATCATCAACTTTGTCTGAAAAGGGAAGAAACCCCAGATAAGTTAAGTACTACTAAAGAAGAGGAACACAGTGGGAGGTCTCACACTACCTGACCTTAGAACTTACTACACTGCCACAGTAGCTAAATCACCCTGGTACTGGTACAGAAACAGATATATAGAACAATGGAACAGAATAGAGAATCCAGAAATATCATCATTCTTCTATGAACAGTTGATATTCAACACAGGCCCAAAGTTGTAAACTGGGGTAAAAACAGTCTCTTTAACAAACAGTGTTAGCAAAATTGTATCTGCATCTGCAAAAAACTGAAACAAAACCCATATCTCACATCTTACACAAAAACTAACTCAAAATGGATCTAAGACCTAAATATCAAACCTAAAATGATAACGATCAGGCCAAAAAAAGGGAGAGGGGGAGACAACAATGGAAGTTCTAATACATGGCTTAGGCAGGCTACAAAATCTGACCAACAATGCACAAACAACAGAAGAGAAAATAGATAAATGGGAACTACTAAAAATCAAACACGATCATCCAAAGAGTTTATCAAGAGAATTAGAAGACTGCCTACAGAATACAAAAAAAATATTTGGCAGCTACATGTCGGATCAACAACTAATTTCCATAATCTACAAGGTACTCCAAAATGTCAACAAGAAAAATGGAAATAACCCCATTAAACCATGGGCAAAGGAGATGGAGACACTTCACCAAAGAAGACATCCAGGCAGCCAAAAGACACATGAGGAAATGCTCACCATCATTAGCTATTAGAAAAATCCCAATCAAAAAACTACAATGAGAAACCATCTCACCCCATTGTCAATGAGGTTGGCAATAACCCCCAAACCTCAAAACAACAAATGCTAGAGAGGCTGTGGACAGATTGGAACTCTCCTACACTGCTAGTGGGAATGCAAAATGGTACAACCTCTTTGAAAAGCAATTTGGCACTTTCTTAAAATACTAGAAGTAGAAATACCATATGATCCAGTAATCCCACTGCTTGTAATATATCCTACAGAAATAAGGGCTGTCACACAAACAAATATGTGCACATGAATGCTTATTGCAGCACAGTTCACAATTGCAAAAATGGAATCAACCTAGGTGTCTACCAACAGATAAATGGATAAACAGACTATGGTATAGATACACAATGGAACGCTATGCAATGATAAAGAACAATGATGATTTTAGGAAGTATCTCATAACCTGGTATCAACTACAAAACATTATGCTGAGTGAAATTATCCACTGCCATCAAGTTGATTCCAACTCATAGCAACCCTGTAGGAAAGGATAGTACTGCTCCATAGTTTCCAAGGAGCACTCAGTGAAGTGAAATTAATCAGCTGCAAAAGGACAAGTATTGTGTGAGACCACTATTATAAGGACTCAAAAAAGGACCTATGCACAGAAGAAAAGACTCTTTGATGACTACAAGGGTGGGGAGGGAGGGAGAGACTTGTTCGCAGATTAGGTAGTCAATAGGAATTCAGTTAGGTGAAGGGTGTGACGGCACTCAGTAGAAAGCAGATCAGCATAACTAGACTACACCATAAATTAAAAAGTTTTCTAAATTCAACCCTACATTTCAAAGCATAGAGTAGCAGGAACAAGAGTCTAGGGACTGTGTTTTCAGGGGACATCAAGGTCAATTGGCATAACTAGTCCTTTGTTAAGACAGTGCTCTGCACCCCATATTGGTGAGTGGCATCTAGGGTCTTAAAAGCCAGCAAGCTGCCATCTGAGGTGCATCAACTGGCCCCAATCCACCTGGAACAGATGACGATCAAGAACAACAAAGACATGAGGAAAAATGAGCCCAGGAGACAGAAGAACCCACGTGATTGAGAGACTACGTCAGCATGAGACCAGAAGAACCAGATGGCACCCAGCCACAACCAAAGACAGTCTTGATAGAGGACACAATGTGGAGTCCCTGGTGTAGCATGAATAAAGAGGTGTGCAGATCAAGAGCTCTTCTAAAAGACCAGAATTGATGATCCAGCAACCTGGTCCAACCCTGGAAATATGGCCCCTAAACTTGCTGCTGCCCCAGAACTGAAACCAGTACTGAGGTCAACACTTTAGGCAAAGAATGGACTGGACTCAGGGACACAGAGTGAACATATGGTATGTGTACTTTATGGTTTTATACATTTATAGAAGGCTGTCCTACTGCTTTCCTTCTAGAGGGGAGAGGAGAGGGTGGAGAGGAGGAGACAGGTGTTCGTTAAGAGGATACTAGAAGTAAAGAGTGAAAAGGAGGAGTGTGCTGTCACAGGATGAGGAGAGCACATAGAGTTGTAGAGAGGTGGGTGTGCAAAATTGACTTGGATGATATACTTTCACTTAATATAATAAAAAACAGTAAAAAAAATTGATCAATATGACCTGTGAACATGTTGAAGTTGAGAATCTTTGATCAAGAAGGCCACCTTACTTTTTTAAGAAGAATAAAAAGAGATTTAGTGGCTCAGTGATTAATCACTTAGCTGCTAACCTAAATTTGGCAGTTCAAACCCATAAGCTGCTTCACAGGAGACAGATGTGACAGTCTGCTTCCATGAAGATTACAACATTGGAAACACTATGTGGCAGTTCTACTCTGTCCTACAGAGTCACTATCAGTTGGAATCAACTTGATGGCAAAAGGCTTTTTTGCTTTTTAAACTATGTCACGTGACATACATAGCTCCCAAATGTGTACAGAGACAGGGCTAAAATCGAGCGTGCTGCAGAGACAGGTGAAGGAAATGGTACACGGACAGAGAGCAAGGGAGGGAGGTGAGATGAGAGATGTGGGTGTTCACGAGAAACAGCCTCTGAGATGGAGACTGCAGAGCAGAGGGTTCCTGGAGAGTCAGCTAGGGAACAGCATCTAAGAAGGAAAGAGGGAGGCATGACTGGACAGAGAGAAGTTGAATCACAGCGCGGTTGCAATGAAACACTCAGCAGACAACACGGGGCACAGAGCTCGGATGCCTTCGAGGCTGTCTCAAATTCAGGCAAGGGGGACAGGCTTTCATGCAGCCCACCATTAACCAGCTGTTCGATGCCAATTGAACAAAAGGCCCTAAGAGAATAGTGGACAGAAATAGAATTTCTATTTGTATGAATACACATGCATATGTATTCCCTTTACAACTCCCTCTTAATTTTCATAATCACCCTAGTTGACAGAGCCAGATCCTCTTATTAATCAGTCTATGAATTCATTACATTATGCATTCATAGCTGAGCACCTGCAATAGTCTTGTCAGGTGTCTGTACCATGGAGTTCCTCTTTTCCTCCTTTCTTTACTGTCTTCTTTGGAGGCAGACACTCGGACTAGCCCACAATGAAGTAGTGGAGAGTTGTACTCCACATTCTTGAGGGCAGAGTCAAACCCCAAAACCTACTGCTATCGAGTTGATTCTACCTCATAGCAACTCTATAGTAGTTACATAAATTATTTAGAATTCTTCTAAATGAGAGCTATGTCTCATCTCTCCATTTACTTATTTATTTGAACACTTATTTCTGTCAGTGTGGAATCTTGGATACTTATTTTAGATTCTGGGTAACAATCTAATTTATTTCATTGCTCAAGTTGCTCTAGCTTTGGCCATTGGGAGTGCCTTCAGTTGGCTCTTGTGTCCATTTGACATACCTCTATTATTGTGAGAAAACTGGTGGCATAGTGGTTAAGTGCTATAACTGGTAACCAAATGGTCAATAATTCAAATTCACCAGACACTCCTTGGAAAATCTATGGGTCAGTTCTACACTGTGTTACAGGGTCACTATAAGTCAGAATCAACTCAGCCGCAGTGGGTTTTGGAGGTTTCATCACTGTGGATTTTTTTTTTTTTAACACTTTCTTACTTTCTGGCACTGCAAGGAGCTTCAGATTCACCTCGTATTTTTCCTGCCCCACCCCAGAATCAGTCATTTTTCCAAGAAGCTAGGATGTCTTTTTTCTGAAGAACAGTATTAGATATAAAGATTTGGTTGCTAAATGTTTGGATGTTGTTGTTGGGTGCCATCAAGTAAATTCTGACTCATAGTGACCCACTAAGACACGACAGAGAAGTCCCATAGAGTTTTCTAGGCTGAGATCTTTACAGAAGCAGATTGCTGGGTCTTCCTCACACGGTATTCCTGGGTGGGTTCAAACCACTTACCTTTCAAATAGTAGCTGAGAGCTTCACAGTCATGCCACCAGATTTCCCTGCTAAGTTCTCTAAATATCTTTAATTTTTAAAAAGTATCTTATTGTGGTATAAGTGAAAGTTTACAATCCAAGTCAATTTGCCTTATGAATTCCCCACAAACATACCTCTGTGAAATTCTAGATTCTCTCCCCACAAGGTGACAGCACATTCCTCCTTGCCACACTGTGCTTCCAATACTCATTTAAGCAACTCTTGCCCCCTCCTCTTCTCCCTCCTATCTCACCTCTAGATAGGAGCTGGTCCAACATACTCATGTATATATTTTAGCTAAGAAGCACAATCTTCACCAACATCACTCTCTTATAGCCCAGGACAGTTTTGGTCTGGAGAGTTGGCTTCAATGCTGATTTCAGCTCCGAGCTAGCAGACAGTCCAGGGGCCATGTTCTCAGGGAATCCTCTAGGTTGTCAAATGATCAGATCTGGTCTCTTAATAGAGTTCTAGATCTGCACCCCTTATTTTTCTCCTGCTACATCAGGGACTCTATGTTGTATTCGCTGTCCAGGCAGTCACTGGTGGTGGCCATGGCTGTACATCATCAAGGTCTTCTGGTCCTTTACTGATGTAGTCTCCCAGTCATTTGGCTCCTTCGGTCTCCTGGGTTCATATTTTCTTCATGTCTTTGATGTCATTTGTTCTCCTCTGCTCCAGGTGGATGGGAACCAAGTGACGCTACTTAGATGGCAGCTTCCTAGCTTTTAAGACCTGACAAGCCACTCACCAAAATAGGATACAGAACATTTTTTTCAAAAAATTATGCCAATTGACCTAGATGTCCCCTGAAACCACGGTCCCCAGACTCCTGCCCCTGCTACCCTGACCTTCAAAACATTGGATTGTATTTAGGAAATGTCTGAGCTTTTGGTGTAGTCCAGCAGTGTTGATCTTTCTTTGACTACATGCTGATACTTGCTTCAGTTAACCTAATTCCTGTCTAGTATCTAATCTATGGATACCCCTCTCACTCCTCCCCTGCCTTGTAACCATCAAAGATTATTTTCTTCTGTGATTAAACCTTTTCTTGAGTCTTTATGCTAGTGGTCTCATGCAGTGTTTGTCCTTTTGCGGCTGATCAATTTCATTCAGCATAATGTCTTCCAGATGATTCCATGTTGTCAGATGTTTCTGAAGATCACTGTTATTCTCCATCATTGCATAGTATTCCGTTGTGTGAATATACCATAGTTCGTTGATCCATTCATCTGTTGATGGGCACCTAGGTTGTTTCCATCTTTTTGCTGTTGTGGACGGTGCTGCAATAAACATTGGTGTGCATGTATCTATTTGTCTGACAGCCCTTATTTCTCTAGGACATATTCCAAGCAGTGGAATTGCTGGGTCATATTGTATTTCTATTTCTAGCTTTTTAAGGAAGTGCCACATCAATTTCCAAAGCAGTTGTACCATTTTACCTTCTTACCAGCAGTGTAGAAGAGTTCTAATCTCTCCACAGCCTCTCCAGTGTTTATTGTTCTGCGTTTTGGGATTAATGCAAACCTCACTAGGGTGTAGTTTTGATTTAGATTTCTCTAATGGCTAATGATCATGAGCATTTCCCCATGTATCTGACAGCTGCCTGGATATCATCTTTGGTGAGGTGTTTGTTCATATCCTTTGCCCATTTTTCAGTTGGATTATTTGTCTTTTTAATGTTGAGGTTTTGAAGTACCTTGTAGATTATGGAGATTAGATGCTGATCAGATTCTTGGTTGCCAATTTTTTTTCCTAGTCTGTAGATAGTCTTTTTACTCTTTTGGTAAAGTCTTTGAATGAGCATAAGTGTTTGATTTTTAGAGTTCCCAGTTATCTATCTTCTCTTTTACTGTTTGTGTATTGTTAGTAATATTTTGTAGTCTGTTTATGGGTGTGTTAGGGCTCCCAGCACTGGGCCTATTTTTTCCATGATCTTTATCATTCTGGATTTATATTTAGGTTTTTGATCCATTTTAAGTTAGTAGTTTTTATGCATGTTGTGGGATATGGGTCTTGTTTCATTTTTTTGCAGATGTATATCTAATTTTGCCAACACCATTTGTTGAAAAGACTAGATTTTTTTCCTCCAGTTCATGGACTTTGGGCCTTTGTCAAATATTAGCTGCTCATAGGTGGATAGTGTTATATCTGGATTCTGTTCTATTGGTCTACATTTTTGTTTTCGTACACATACCAGGCTGTTTTGACTACCACGGCGGTATAATAGGTTCTAAAGTCACATAGTACAAGGCCTCCCACTATGTTCTTCTTCTACAGCAGTGCTTTACTTATTCAGGGCATCTTCCCTTTCCATATGAGGTTGGTGATTTATTTCTCCATCTCATTAAAAATGTCATTGTAATTTGTATTGGGATTGCATTGTACCTATAGATCATTCGGGTAAGAATAGATGTTTTCACGATGTTAAGTCTTCTTATCCATGTGCAAAGTAGGCTACTCCACTTCCACAGGTCTCTTTTGGTTTCTTACAGTACAGTCTTGTAATTTTCTTTGTATAGGTCTTTTACATCTCTGGTTTGATTTATTCCTAAGTATTTTATCTTCTTGTGGGGTATTGTAAATGGTATTGATTTGGTGATTTCCTGCTAGGGGTCTCTGTGTCAGTGTAAAGGAATCCCACTGATTTATTTGTGTTTATCTTATATCCTGATATTTTGCTGAAATCTTTTGTTAGTTCTAGTAGTTTTTTATAGATTCTTTAGGTTTTCTGTGTATAAGATCATATCATCTGCAAATAGAGATACTTTGACTTCTTCCTTACCAATTTGGATGCCCTTTATTTCTTTATCTTGTCTTATTGCTCTGCCTAGAACCTCCAGGACAATGTTGAGTGAAAGTGGTCACAATGGTCATCCTTGTCTGTTTCCCACTATCAAGGGGAATGCTTTCAGTCTGTCGCCGTTTAAGATGATACTGGCTGTTTGCTTTGCATAGATGCCCCTTATTGTGGTGAAGAATTTCCTTTCTATTCATATTCCGCTGAAAGTTTTTAACGCGAATGGATATTATTCTTGGTCCCAATGCCTTTTCTGCATCAGTGGATAAAATCATGTGATTCGTTTGCTTCATTTATGTGATTGACTACATTTATTATCTTTCTAATGTTGAACCATCCCTGCATCCCTGGTTAATATTTTTCAATAGTTCACTTTCGTGTTGCATTGGGAAGAGAAGCTAGTGTGCATACATAAGATTCCCTATGAAATTCCAGGATGTACACACAAAAGCAGCACAAATCCCCAGATATCTCAAAAATCCAGGAGAGGCTGGTATGGTTCCTACAATGTGATGAGGAACTGGAACACCGAAAAGCTATTAGTCCAAAGCTTCTGGCTGCATTTCAAAGGAAGCTGAATCTCTTTTAGCAACATGTGATTTCATTAAAGAACAGAATGAAACAAAGTTTAACCAATTAAGAATTGTTGAGCACAGCCCTGGTATTCTTAGATAGTCCTCCAAATCCCACTTCATCCTAAAACTGGAGGACAGGTCAAGAGCAGCAGCTCCACTGTCGGAAAGTAGCTCTTCATTCTGTATTGGGCATCCCTGTCTGAAAGGACCCCGCAATCAAGGCACCTGGCATGACTAAGTGACTGACACAGGTTTCAATCCAAACTTCGCTTTGCCCCGTATCCTCTTTTCTTCTGCTTTCAAAATATGTGCTCTCCCCATTTTAGTGAAGTATGGAGTGCTACTATCTTAAAACTCTGATAAAATGTTTTATTCTCAGAAAGGACCCTTGTAATTGATGTATGACAAAACTATGGTTTATGGTTAAGCAGATGATGAGACTGTTCCGGGAAGGGAAAGACGAGAATGTTCCCCCCAGAAGATGTTTGTGTACCCAGTTTACTTGTGCAGAAGTTTGTAATGGAAAAATAGATGAACTGACATTATGAAAGGTTTACTTGTGACTCATATGTAATTAATGTGTAAACTCTAGCCCTCCTGTATAAAATTACTTCTCTCCTTTCAGACTTTGGAGCACCTCACAGTACAACCTCAACCATGGTTGTTTTCTGTTCCACACTAAAACTATATGATTTCTTTTCTCACAGAGATCTTGTTATTTTTACATTTTGACACCTGCCCCCTGTGAAAGTGAGTCCCATGAATTTAGAGATGCTGCAGGGTCAGAAGACTTATATGCAATCTTTGTGATATTCAAAGGAAAGTGGCAAATAAGTTTATGAACACGTTTTCTTGTTTGAGGTAAGGAGTCCCTGGGTGGTGCAATGTGTTAAGTGTTCAGCTACTAACTGAAAAGTTGGTGGTTCGAAACAACCCTTAGGTACTTGAAGAAAGTCTTGGCTATCTGCTCTTAAAAGGTCACAGTGTTGAAAGCCTCGTGGAATGTAGTTCTACTCTGACACATGTGTAGTTGCCAGGAGCCAGAATCAACTCAATGGCAATTGGTTTGGGTTTTTTGTTTGTTTGTTTTGGTTTAAACTATAAATTAAAAAGAAGTTTATTTTATTCCTTAAATACCTATAATTTAATTGGTGGTAGTCCAAGAAAATTTAGACTCAAGGAAAGATTTAATTTCTTCAGGCTGTTCATCCTTGAACAATGGAGAGCTCTGAAAGGTTCATGACCTTCCTTGCCCTGGCCTCATGCTTGTGACAATGAAATTTACTTTTCCTGATGTGCATGTAGTGAACTCCTTGTGAATTCACTAGCTTTTTAATCTCTCTGTCTTTGTCTCTCTGTCTTCCCTTTCCTCTCTCTCCCTTTCTTTCACGTGGAAATCTTTTTGAATGTTGGTTTTGCTCATCAACATTATTCTAGCTTCTGACTTTGTAAAAAGATGAAATGTCCCTTTCCTGTCTATTGCCTAGAACTGTCTCAGTAGTTTAGGAATATTTGAAACTTAAACATTTAAAAATATGTGCCTGTGAATTTTCTTTCCTCTTTTTTCAATGTCTTCTCTAGTTATTGGTCTATTTAGTAATTTTACCTCTTTCTGGATCTATTTTAAAATACTATGTGTTCCTAGAATTTTTTTCTACTTTATCCAAGTTTTAAAAACTACTAGCATAAGTGTATTTTTATAATTCTTTGCTATTTCCTCTGTATATATGATGCCATTATTTTATTCCTAATTTTCTTTACTAAATTTCAACTTTTCTTAAATAGATCAGTTCATGACTCATCCTTTTTTGTCTTATTGTTAAGGAAAACACACTGTTTTTCCCTAATTTTCATTCGTTTTTGTCTATTTTTCATTTTATTAATGCATTGTTTTGTTGATATTTTTCATTTACTTCTTGAGGTAGCTGCTAAACTAATTTATTTCATTTTTGCTTCTCTAATAAATGTCTTGTAATCTTGTAAGCAGTGCTTATTGGCCATGTGCTATATGTCCAGTAAGCATTATTGTTATTTTAAGGTGTTCTATACTTACTGATTTTATTTGTCCTTTGGCCCAAAGGAACCCCTGGTGGCATAGTGGTTGAGTTCTATGGCTGCTAACAAAAAGGTCAGCAGTTCAAATCTACCAGGTGCTCCTTGGAAACTCTATGGGGGCATTCCTACTCTGTTCTATAGGGTAACTGGGAGTCAGAAATTGACTTAATGGCAATAGGTTTGGTTTTTGGTCCTTTGGTCCAAAAGTTATTTCAGTAGAGTTTTAAAAATATTTAAGTTGCTAGAGTTTTTGTTTCTGGTTTTGTGCTTTATGCTTAGTTTTATACCATCCCTGTTATCTTTCAAAGTATAAAACTAGACCATTTTCCCATTCATTTCACCCACTAATGCAAAGGCTCTGGTGTACATGTCACCATGGCATTTAGCACAACAGGTAAGTTTGTCTGCCTATGTGTCTATGTGTGTTGATATTTTAAAGATACTGCTATTGCTAGTTGCTTTTGAGTTGATTCCAACTCGTGACAACACCACCTGTACAAGTAGAACTTCTCCATAGGGTTTTCAAGGCTGTGACCTTCTGGAAGTAGATCATCAGGCCTGTCTCTCAAGGGACCCTAGGTGGGTTTGAACCACCAATCCTTCAGCCAGTAGTCAAGCATTTATGCCACCCAAGTTTTAAAGACAAATGAAACTATATTTAAGGTACCTGAAACAGCCAGCCAAGCCAACACAAGAATTCATATATCTATACAATTATACTGTCTTTTCAGTACATAGAGATTGCATCTAAGCTAATCCTATTGAGACCCTAGGCTTTTCCCAAAGGTAAATACAGCAAATGAGACACTTACGCAAGTGAAATAGAGCTAAATCTAACCTAGAAGGATAATAAGAAACAGTCTTTCTCCACATCATTAAAGATCACTCTTTCTGCCATGTTTGGTTTAGAGCAGGGCTTCCTCTGCTTCAGTGCTTACCAAACACGTATGCTGGTTAGAATCATCTGGAGATCTTTTGCACCTTCTCAAACCAAAGCCATACCCCAGACCCATCAGATCTCTGGACTGAAGCAGAAGGATCAGTATTTATGAAGCACCCAGATAATTTCAATATGCAGACAAGGTAGGACCCATGGCCCCACTCACAGGTCTAGAGCATGCAGGGACCAACTTTCTTGCGGTAACTGTCAGTGTTGTAAAGCAGTGGTTCTTAAACCTAAGCCGCATCAGAATCATCTGGAGGACTTGTTAAAGCACAGATTGCTGGACCCCACGCCCAGAGTGTCTAATTCATCAGATCTGAGGAGAAGCCTGAGAATGGGCATCTCTCCCAAGTTCCCTGGAATTACTGATGCTGCTAGTCTGTGGACCACTCCTTGAGAACCACTATAGCAGAAAACTGGACTTCTGTTTCAGAAAGGAAAACCTGTCTGTAATTTAGCTGCAGCATGAATTTCTTTCAAGAAGCTGCCATGACTGGAGTTCCCAAAAGGAAAGCATAGTGAGTACATTATTCACAACCATATAAACTTACATCTTATAAACCTGCTGTGCTCTCATTTAACAGAAGTCTTTATGAAGTATTTATTAACAAGTGCTTTGTAGGCAGCCAATCTAATTGGCATATTAACAATTCAAGTGTGATGTAGCTGTTTCAACTGAGAACTTCATTGAGCATCTTAGCATTAATTTCCAATTAACTGGTAATGTTTTCTTATGTTTTTTTATGAGCTCAGCTATGTGTGGATTAATTCTTAATCTGCAGTGATTTCTGTAGCAAAAAGATTCAATACGTTTCTTTTCTCTCCAAGGATACATACTAATTATATTCAAAAAGAATCTTTCCACAGTGAGCAAGTGTGTGTGTGTGAACATGAATGTGCCAGCAGATGTGGACACTAACATAGTTCACCAAGGTTGAGTGATGAAAGACAAAGATTCAGTTGCAGAGTGAAGATCTTGAGGTCCCATGTAATGTTGTTGTTGTTAGTTGTCAAGTGGACTTGGACTCGTGGCAACCTTTTGTATGACAGAACAAATGCTGCCCAGTCCTGTACCATCTTCATGGTTGTTGGTATGTTTGAGTCCATTGTTGTGGCTATTGTGTTAGTTCAGGAGGGTTTCCCTCATTTTTGCTCCCTACCAAACACGATGTCCTATACTTTCTCGATAACTTGTCCAAAGTGAGCTTACTGAAGTCTTTCCATTTTCCCTTCTAAGGAGCATTCTACTAGCATTTCTTCTAAGACTATTTTTCTTCTTCTTGCATACACTGTATGCTTAGAATTCTTTGCCAGCACCATGATTTGAATTGTTTCAATTCTTCTGTCTTCCTTTTTTCATTGTCCAGCTTTCCCATGCATATGAGACTATTGAAAACACTGTGACTTGGGTTAGGTGCACCTTAGTCATCAAAGTGACTGCTTTGCTTTTAAGAACTTTAAAGACATGGGGTAAAGACAACCCAGAAGACAGAGAGACCCACATGGTTGGGTGCCTACATAGACTTGGGACTGGAAGAACATGATGGTGCCTGGCCACCACTAGTGATAGCTGTGATGGAGCTCACTAAGTTGAGTCTCACTGGCAACACAAGAATAAAAAGGGGTGCACCCAGAGATCTCCACCAGAAGACCGCAATTGATCAGTGGCTTTGGGGTTCCCCCAGGAGCATGGCCACTGGCCCTGATGCTGCCCTTGCCCATAAATAATTATGAAGTTCCACTCTTCAGACACGAATGGATTGGACTTGGCGATGCAGAATGACCATATATTGGATGCACTTGATGGTTCTATGCATCTATTGGATATCATCCTGCTGACCTCTGGCTGGAGGAAGGAGAGTGGGTGGAGAGGAGGGGAAAGGTGACTGTTTGGAGGATGAGACATGTATGGAGCAGAGAGGAATAGTGTAGTGTGCTGTCACCAGGCAGGGAGAGCAGTGGAAGCTGCATATAGATGGGCATGTAAATTTATACAGGAATGTACATTTTCACTCAGTCATAATTAAAAAAAAAGAACTTTAAAGAGGTCTTTTGGAAACCCCGGTAGCATAGTAGTTAATCTGCTAACCAGAAGGTCAGCAGTTCAAATCCACCAGGCACCCCTTGGAAACTCCTTGTTACTGTTCTGTTCTGTCCTTTAAGGTCACTGTGAGTCAACTCAACAGCAATGGGTTTGTCTGGCAGAAGATTCCCCAGTGCATATGTCATTTGGTTTTTTGACCACTGCTTCCATGGTCATGGATTGTTGATCCAAGTAAAATGAAATTATTGACAACTTGAATTTTTCTCCATTGATCATGATGTTGTTCACTGGTCAGACAGATGGTGGTTCCATGGTATACAAGTTGCTGAAACCTGCTTAAGGTAGTCTAACCTTCTTCCTAGTGTCTTTGACATTAAGACAGGAGTCAAAAAACTATGACTCATGAGCCAAATCCAGCCAAATACCTGTTTTTATAAATAAAGTTCTATTGAAACGCAGTTATAGCCATTCATTTACGTGTTGTTTATGGCTATTCTCAGGCCATAACAGCAGAGTTGAATAGTTCATCCCACAAAACTTACAATATTTACTATCTGGTCCTTTCAAGAAAAAAATTTCCAACCCCATTAATTAAATTTGTGTAAGGACAAGTAAACATCCATATTTCCATGCAGTCATAGAACCATCCTTTACACAAGTTCTGCAAATTAAGTCTGCAAATTCAATTGTTCTAAGTGCTACATACCTCACTGATGAATATCACTATGGTCACCTTTGAAGTACTCCCTTAGGAAGCTATGGACCGATGCCAGTGCCTCATCCACCCTTCAAAGCAATTTTGAAACTCTTTCTGGAATGACCATTGCCCATGGTGGCACAGTGGCATATTCAACAACTTAATTGTAGAGTTGTCTGTGAGGAAGTTTTTAACCAATAAACAAATAACTGTATTGGAATACCATCCCTACTCACCTGGCTTGGTCCATAATGACTCTTCTTTTTTTTTTTTACCTGAAGATAAAGGAAATATTGAAAGGAAGACATTTGGGTGACATTCAAGATATCAAGCGTAATACAACGACAGCTCTGATGGCCATTCCAGAGAGAGTTCCAAGACAGCTTTGGAAGGTGGACTAGGTACTGGCATTGGTGCATAGCTTCCCAAAGGGAATCCTTCTAAAATGACCATAGTGATATTTATCAATGAGGTATGTAGCACTTTTTCTAGGATAAGTTTCTGAACCTCACTGGTAGTCCCCATATGTTCTTCCTTGTTGTCTGAAAGGCTATCAGGAAAGCTTTGTAAAATG
The DNA here is from genome assembly GCA_028571685.1 of Heterohyrax brucei. NCBI lineage: Eukaryota > Metazoa > Chordata > Mammalia > Hyracoidea > Procaviidae > Heterohyrax > Heterohyrax brucei. The sequence continues at coordinate 17,686,788 of CM053166.1, read as the reverse complement.
TTGTGCTGAATTCCTCATAAACATGTCAAATAGCAGTAGGCCTACATCAGGATGACTTAGGTAGACCAAACCTGCTACTGGCTGGTGGCTCTCTTGGAGCTCATCCTATCACTTTGAGAACCTAAGGTAATCTTGCTGAACCAAAGCTATAGTCGACTCTCCTAGCATTCTTTCTAGGGAAGTTCTGAGGGAGTTTTTTGCATAGATTATCCTCATTGCCAATTCCTTCCCTTTTGACAAATCTCAGTTATTCAGGAGCAATTCAGAAAAATAACAAGAAAATATAGTGGCAATGATGGGAACCACAAAAGAAAGGATGATATTATACTTGATTGATTTAAAGATGTGGAAGAGAGAAGTGCTCCTACCATTGGAACTTGCTATTAAAATGTGTTATATGGGGGAATCAACATTTTTTGTTGGATCAAATCATTATGATAATAATTATTTGCAAAGAGAAACTAATGTAGACGGGAAAGCAAAAGAAACATGATGGGAAAGTCACAAGTTCCTGTGTCTAAGAAGAAAATACAGCAACATTAAGAGCATCTATGCATGGGGTGAGGTGTCATTGAGAAAGTCCCTCTAGCAAAAGGAGAGGGTATTAAAAATCTAGAGGATATTAAGAAAAGTCAACAATAACTTGGAAACAAGTGCGATAAGCTGGCGAAAGGAAGCCAGTCAAGCGAGGGAAGGTGGAGTCATCTTGTGCCTCACTGCTCCAGAGAGTGTGCTATGAATACCAGATTTAGCTCAGTAGAGAAACATTGTGAGTTTACAGAAAACATGAGACTGTGGATGAAAATTACTGAGCCTTGAGAAAAATTAATTTATAGATATAGCAGTGCAATACTTATCAGTCTGGTGATGAGTGGAAACCAGAGCAGTAAAAAGGGGGACTTGAAGTAAATGCTTCCAACTCAGAAAATAACGTGGATTCCTGCCCATTATTCTTGTATTTACATTGCGTTTGTTTTCACTGTGCGTGAGTACAATGGTGCTGTCAAGTTCAAATCTTGCTACCTTGATCCTACTAAAGAAGAAAAAAAGAAAGAAAAAGAAGGAATAAATGTGGGTTTTTAAAGGAATTTGCTGCTGTTTTATCCTTAACTAGACACTTGAGTGACAGGGGGAGGGCATATTTGTATTAATTGGTTTCACTGTGCATCCTAGATTTAAATTTACTCATTGCACCCCCTGCTGCTGCCAGACCCTGTGCTAGGAAGTAGCCATAGTGCCATTCTCAAGAAACTTATGTTCTAACTGGAGAGTCAGACAGGTAGTATGCATTTAATATATGTGCTATGATGGGAGAGCCATATGAGGGACATCTAGTGGAATCTAGAAAACTTTCCCAGAAGAAATGACTTGTCAGCTGAGACCAAAGAGTGCAATAATGAGTTATCAAAGAAAAAGGGTAGGGTATGGGTATTCCATGTGAGAGGATTAAGAGAGAGGATGTGGTAAATAAACTGTAAAATAACCCTAATTTTTTATTTCATTTGTTTGTACTTTAGATGAAGTTTAACAGAACAAACTAGCTTCTCATTAAACTGTTTTATGACATTGGTTAACAAACCCATAACATAGCAATACTCTCCTTTCTCAGACTTGGGTTCCCTGTTAACAGCTTTGCTGTCCCCTCCTGCCTTGTAGTCCTTGCACGTGGGCTGATGTGCCCCTTTAGTCTCGTTTTGTTTTATGGGCCTGACCAATCTTTGGCTGAATTCTGAACTCAAGAGTGACTTCATTACTGAGCCAAAAGAGTGCCCAGGGGGCATAATCTTGGGATTTCTCCAGTCTCTTTCAGGCTAGTAAGTCTAGTCTTTTATTGTGAGTTTGAATTTTGTTTTGCGTTTTCCCCCAGCTCCATCTAGGACCTTCTGTTGTGATTATTGCCAGAGCAGTCAGTGGTGGTGGTCAGGCACCAATGGACTCAGTCTGGTGGAGGCAGTGGTAGTTTTGGCCCATCAGTCCTTTGGACTAGTCTTTCCCTTGTGTCATTAGTTTCCTTCACTCTCCCTTGCTCCCAAAGGAGTAAGACCAGTGGAGTATCTTAGATGGCTGCTCACAGGTTTTTAAGACCCTGCACGCTGCTCACCAAAGTAGAATGTAGGACATTTTCTTTAAAAACTATGCTATGCCAATTGAGCTAGGTGTTCCCTGAGACCATGAAAAATGACCCTAATTCTGCGCCCCCTTATGTATCCACAACTTTTGCAATGCTACTTTTTGTAGCTCCTCCCATTGAATGGTGAAATTTATTCCCGAGCTCTTAAATCTGGCTTGGTCTTGTGACTTGCTTTGACCAACAAGGTAGAACAGAAATAATCATATGCCAGTTTTATGTCTAGATCTCAAGAGGCCTTGCATGCTTCTGCTTTCTTGCTTTCTTTCTTCCTTTTTTTTTTTTTTTTTTTTTTTTGAGTAGATAGTTCATTTCCAAAAGGAGAAAATATTAGCAGGGAAAATGGGAAGTGACAAAATGTGAATTGATTGGTTTTCAAATCCAGTGGCTTTCCTCGGGTGTGTAAAATATGCTAAGTTACTGGAACCTTACCTCTGTGTTTCTGTTCTCTTTCTTTGAAGTCTGCTACCACCATAAGGATAAGACAGAACTTGCCTACTGGAAGATGAGAGACCATGTGGAGGAGAGCCTAGTCATGCCAGATGAAGCTATGCTAGAGTGGCCAGCCCCAAACTGACCTACATGCTGTCATCAGAGACAAACAAGCAAGTTGAAGGAGTGCAGATGAGCCTGGCCCAAATCAGTAGAACTGCTGAGCTGACTCATAAGCTAATGGGAAGGAATAAAATGATTGTTGTTAGAAGACACTAAGTTTTGGAATTATTGGTTATGCAACATCAACTTACTAACACAGCAGACCTGGAGATATAAGAGAACAGGGCACATTCAATAAAACATAAGCAATGTAAGATGGGTGGAGAATAGAATATGAAGGGAGAAACAGTGAAAGGTAATAATGGAGATCCAAGAAAGCACTGGATCTTTCAGGGCTTTATAAGCCTTATTAAGTGATGGGGAACCATCTAGGGGTCTGAGGCAGAGGTACGACATGATTTTCACTTTTGACAGATTACTGTTTGGGGATGTTAATGGCTAGGAAGAACATTATGTTGGAAGCAGAAAGACCAGTAAAATCACCTTTATGGTGATCTACGCTCAACCTGATATTGTCGTGAACTAGAACAGTGACAGTGAGGTTGGGTAGGAATGAAAACATTAGAAACATATTTCGGAACTACAATGAGTAGGACTTGGTGTTTTATTAGAAGTGAGAGATGAGGGAGAAGAAATATCCAGAGCTAATACCTGATGTCTGTTTTTAAAAAGTAAGAGGTGGGATAATCATTTTCAGAAATGGAAACTCACGAGAAGAATGAAGTTTGGATGGCATGAAGAGGACACTAAGCACATTTTTGAATTTTTTGAGCTTGAGACATTAGTGAGATACCTAGTCAGTAATGTGATGCTCAGTAGATAGTTTACAGATCTGAAGGCTGGGAGAATAACTTGAGCTGTAAGTAGAATTTTAGCAATTGTTAGCCTACAGATGGTAGTTGAAATCACTTAAACACTTATTGAGCACCTGATAGGTGCCATATACTGTTAGGCCAGGGATATAGCGGGAGCAATACAGACTAGGCCCCATGATTGAGAAAAGAAGATGAAGCATTAATCAACTAATCACACAAATATAAATATATCACCTTAAGTACTGTGAAAGAAAAATTAATAAACCCTAAAAGCATATAACAAAGAGAGTTTATCTAGTCCAGGGACACAAAGAAGAATTTCCTGAAAAAGGGATACTTAAGCTGAGATCTGGTAACAAAGTCTTTAAGAGCCTGGCTGCTAATCAAAAGGTTGGCAGTTCTAACCCACTAGGCTCTCCTTTGAAACTGTTCTATGGAGCAGTTCTGCTTTGTCCTGTAAAGTCACTATGAGTCAGAATTGATTCGATGGCAATGAGTTTGTTTTGTTTTCTTCCACTAAGCTGACATCAGCATTATGAGGGGGGTTCCAGGATAATAGGAAGGGATTGGAGGAGGAAAAAAGAATGTTCAAGGAAGAAGGACAGGAGCAATATGCTTAGTTTAATGATCTTTAAAGTCAGAATAAGGCACCTTGTAGCACAGTGGTTAAGGGCTTGGCTGCTAACCACAAGGTTGGCAGTTCAAACCCACTAGCCACTCCACAGGAGAAAGATGTGACAGTCTGTATCTGTAAAGATGTATAGCCTAGGAAACTCTATGGGGAAATTCTACTCCGTCCTGTAGGATCACTATGAGCCATAATCCATTGGATGGCAGTGGGAGTTCAAAATGAAGGGACCACCAGGAAGGAAGGAAAACTTCTACAGGATAATGTATAGGGTAGTGCTGGTGAATATGGAGATAAATGAACCAATTTAGACAATATTTGAAAAGACAACAAAATGCATTAGGGAAAGGGCAATGGAGGAGAAATTACTGAGAATAATTTTGGGTTTTTTTTTCATTTGTGTTACTAAATAGATTATGATGACATTTGTTGAAAGAGGCAACACTAGAGGACTGTATTTAGCGAGAAAAATACAAGAGATCAGTTTTGGAAATACCAAATTGGAGAGTCCCTTAAAATATCCAACTGGTAAAATGGAGGGGGAAATTGAATATACAGGTTTGGAACTTAGGAGAAAGATCTGACTGGACTTTTAATAAACTCTTAAATCAACAGAATATGAATGGTAATGAAGTAGGCAGCCAAATCCACTGCTATGAGTTGACTCCAATCCACAGAGCCCCCCCCCATAGGATAGAGTAGAACTGCCCCATAGGGTTTCCAAGGCTATAAATCTTTACAGAGCAGACTGCCATACTTTTCTCTCATGGAGTGGCTGGTGCATTCAAACCACTGATCTTTTGGTTAACAGTCAAATATTTTAACCTGTGTACCATCAGGGCTCTTCAAAGTAAAGTTTCAGGAAATAAAAAAAGTGCTTAGGACCAAGCCTCTAAGAATCTCTTATTAAAAGGACAAATACTGTAATTTAACCCCACAGAGTAGAAGAGACGGAGTAATGGAAGAGGTATCAGGGAAAGTGTGTCCAAGAATCCAAGTCTATTTCAAAAGGAACAAGCACTCCATAGGCCTTTATCCATTGAAAAGTCAGTACAAAATGACATATGGTGGAAAAGAAGAAATAACCTAAGAAAGTGAATGAGGTCATCTAAGAACAAGATATTAAAGAAGAGAAGACCTAAGAGACAATGTTTGGGGACATTGTCATGTAAGGGATCAGGAAGGATGAATATACTAAGAAGAATCTAGATAGTGATAGGAGAAAAAGAAGAACATGGTACCATGGAAGCCATAGAAAGAAAGTGTTTAAATAATGAAAGGGAAATCCATGGGGTCAAAAGTCCTGACAGTCAAAGAAGACAAGGACTAAGAAATGTCCACTGACTTGAGCCAATGATCGTAATAGCCTGGCATATCATCAGTTCCCTGGAGCAGTAAGGTGGAATTAAGTGAGGTAAAGTAGGAGTGGAAACCCTGGTGGCACAGTGGCTAAGTGGTACAGCTGCTAACCAAAAGGTTGGTGGTTCAAATCCACCAGGCACTCCTTGGAAACCCTATGGGGCAGTTTTACTCTGTCTTATAGAGTCCCTGTGAGTCAGAATCAACTCTACGGCAGTGTTGTTTTTTTTTTTTTAAGTAAGAGTGGCATATAAGGACTTGGAGGCAGTGTAGACAGCCTCTTCACAAAGAGCTGTGGTGAAGAAGCTAATGATATCTCAATAAAGACACGAGGTCAAATAGATCCTTGGGAGTTTAGCATATGTTTGTAAGTAAGTTGAAAGAAAATCAAACATAATTAATGCAGATGAGAAGCAAGAGACTGAATACATAGAGGAGATAAAAAAAAAGAATGAGATCTCTGATAACGGAGCAGAGAAAGAGAAAGTGGTAGGAAAGGAAAGACAATACATGGCTATCGTGTGGCAACAGAAAACAGGAAGAAAACAAGAAGATGGAAGCAGGGACGTTTGTGCTTTTGATGGCAGAATGTTGAGGAAGCTACAATAAGGTGGGCTTTCATTTTCTTTGTTACATGGAAAGCAAGGTTGCCTGCTAAGAGAGAAAGATGAATCAGAGTTAGATAAAAGAAAGCTTCAACTGTCATAGTAATATTTTGTTTCCTAAGTGGGTGATAAATATATGGATGTGACGGATTCTTTATACCTTTTGATACATCTGAAATATTTTATAAAAAATGATGGGAAATATGGTAGAGTCAGAAATGTGGGAATCATTGAGAAGATTTGAAATGACTGATGTAACAGAATGTGTTGGCAAGGATAACATAGGAAGCGGAGCAGGTGGCATTCCTATGGAATATAGGGAGCATGAATTTGCAATCAATGGCTAGTTATTCCCCACATCACTTCCTTGTTCTTCTTTGGGAGCCAGCTAGGCTACATTTTTCAGCCTATGGTGCAACTGAATGATTTAGGCTGGACCAAAAGAATATGGTCAAAAAGGATGTAAGATCTTGTCATGACCTTGTCTCCGTAAACCTCAAGAATATGGCCTTTCCTTGTCTTTTTTCCTTTAGGTGGTTAAGTAGTGAAGACTCTAAGGACTGAGAGAATGATGGAGCCACAACATGGCAGGAACCTGGGTTCCTGAATCTGCAGTTGGAGAGGGGGCTCTCAACAGAGCCATCTGACTGAGAATACCCATGTTGTTCTCTTATGTGAGTGAAACATCAATCTTTTATTAGATTAGGCTGCTAAAATTTAGGAGTGGTTTGTCACGACAGTTGCCCTATCCTCACACTCATCTTCTCCATTGTGTGATTTTTTTTTCTAATAGTGTTGAACATCCATTTACAGATGTTAAGGCAGTTAAATTAAATTCTCTGTACTAGATAGCTGAATAGGATGGCCCAAAGGGCCTCAGAATTAAAGGAGCACTGAATAAATGATTGCATTTGTGAACAATTACATTCATTGAATAATGAGTACATAACTAATTAGGATTCCCATTTGAAGGCAGAGAACCTAAGACACTTCACAAGCATGATTGGTATTTGACGAACAAAAAGCTGATTTCTGTGCTCAGGAAGGCATTAAGGAAAGTGTTTCTTACCCATCTAAACCAGATTCACAGGAGAAAATCTTGGAGCTCAGCCTACCACAATCCCTGAGGAGTCTAAACCTGCACAACCATAAAATCTACCTGCAGATTTTACTTTCAGAAGGAAAGGACCCCCTCCACCAACTCTGCCTAGGGCACTTAGTGTGGGAGGGCCATCTTTCTGCCTACTGGGTGAAGCAGCTGGCCTAAGCTCAAAGCACTTGAGTTCACTGGTCTTGGTGGACTGACCTCAAAAAAATACTCTCAGGTATTGATCACTGTAAACATGGAGAGTGAGAGCAAGAGAGCAAATGGCAAGGGAAACCTGATCTGTAGAAAATCAAACAAACTCACCACCATCGAGTCAATTCTGACTCATGACAACCCTATGGGACAAGGTAGAACTGCTCCAAAGAGTTTCCAAGGAGCACCTGGCAGATTTGAACTGCTGACCTCTTGGTTAACAGAAGTAGCACTGATCTGTACAGGCTCTCACACTCCAGAATACCATCAGGTCAGGAGGTTGAGTTTCTCCTGCTCTCCTCAGAGTGTGGTCACACTCAGGGCCTAAAATGAGGCCTCCAAAAATTGGTATGAGCAGTACAACCACCTAAGACTTTCTCAGTGTTCCTTGGATTTTATCATGCAGCATCTGTCTTTCTCCCATCATGTTCGCTTGCTCCGTGCTGATTCTTTTTATATCCCCAAAAGGGTTGGTTTATAACGCATCCTGCACTGGTATGATCTTATTAATATAATAAAGAAAACTCTATTCCCAAATGGGATTATATCCACAGTCATAGAGATTAGGATTTACAACACAGATTTTGAGGGGACACAATTCAATCCATCACATAGGAGGTAGTTTTAGCTGTTTCAGGAAAGCATCCATTTTTGCAGCGTGACAAATACAGGAAGACAGAAGAGCCTGAGTATGGATAAGAGCTCTTGGGTCCTACTTTCATTTCCAAGCAGTTTTGCTGTGTATAGAATAGTCCCAAACTGAGCATTCTCCTTTTTACCCAGAAAGAGCCTGTTTAGATGCTGACGTCAAAGGATCCAAGCAGTTGCAATTCTGTCACATGGGAGTGATGATGACACTCCTATCCAAGCTAGAATCAGTCATGAAAAGTTCCAGAGGGACAGCAAATCTTCAATTCAGCAACACTGAGCAGCCCTCCTTAGAGATTTAGGGCCTACACTTTTGGAAACCCACTTGGCTGGCACTCACAGCAAGCCCCAATCAAGCCTGATAAACAGGTGCCTGCAAGGCCACCCTAAGAACCCCAAAATGCCTGGGGAGGGAAAATTTGCAAGGCACCACCATTTTAGTATCTGCAGACGGAACCAGGGACTAAGTGGACTCCAGTGCTGACAGTAATATTAAAAGGACCATGTTTGTATTCAAGGAGCTCTGGTAGTGCAACGGTTAAGTGCTGGACTGCTAAAGGAAAGGTTGGTAGTTCAAATCCACTCACAGCTGTCCAGGAGAAACACCTAGACTACAGCCTAGAAAATCCTATGAGGTGATTGTACTCTGTCATACAAATCTCTTATGTATCAGAATTGACTGGGTGACACCAAACAGCAACAAAAGCAGAAGTTTGTAGTCAATATGAACAAAACCATCTTTGTACTCACAGGCTGGTGGAGATAGGAAAAGCCAGGTGTACTTATCCACAAGCAAGACTAAACTCTTCTGATCCTGAGAAAGAAGCAGACAATTTCCACCTTCTCTTGTACCCACAGAAATGATCCAGGAGATTCAAATTTCATTTGGAAGAGGTCTTAGAGTCTGCATACCTCTCACTGAGTTTAAGAAACAAAAAATTCCAACACCTTCTAATAAATGTCTAGAAGAGACAGGAGGCTTCAACTTTTGAGGCAAATATAGACATTTAACTCTCTATTAGGTGCAGTTCGGTTTTATTAAATTGAATACAATTTGAAGGAAAACTCAAGAAAATGAGAATCTTATTTAAGTTAATGAATAATACTTATTACTCATTGCCAGATAGACAGCTCTCAAACGATGAGCTGTTTTGTAGATGAGACACATTTAACAAGGCCATGTTGGCAGCAAAATTAGAAACTGTGTGAGATTTAGCCTATTATAACATAATAAATACATTGTTATAAGATGTATTTTATTAAGGAAAAGCATCTGCAGGAAAGAAGATCTATTGCATCTCTACTGCAAAAACATAGCAGACTAACAGAAGTTCTAAGTCAGGAGCTGACAAATTTCTTCTGGTAAAGGGACAGATAGTATTTTAGAATTTGCAGGCTATATAATCTCTGTCACAACGATTCCACTGTCAATATATAGCATGAAAACAGCCATGCATATACAATATATAAAAGACTGAGTGTGGCTATGTTCTAAAAACACACTAATCACAGATACCAAAACTTGAATGTTCTAGAATTTTCATATGTTACAAAATATTGTTACTTTTTTTTCCCCCAGCCACTTAAAGATAGAAAACTCATTCTTAGCTCATGGACTATACAAAGACAGGGAATGAGCCTGATTTCTTCTATGGACCGTGTTTGCAGGTCTATTCTAAGTGGCTGGCTTTTCTAACTAAGATTGCAGCATCTTTTGCAGTCACTCACTGTTGGTGGCATTTTACTCTTTTATTTTTGGGGGGAAAACATACCCAACAAAACAGTTACCAATTCAACAGTTCGTACCTGTATGATTCAGTGACATTTCTTATACTCTTGATGTTGTACAATCATCCTTGTTGTCCTTTTTCCTAATTATTCTACCACCATTGACTTAAACTCAATGTCCCCTAAGCAAAGCTCGCCTTGTAACTACTAATCGTCTTTGATTTCTATGTATTTGCTTACTTCATATGAGTTAAGTCATATAATATCTATCTTTTTTCTGGTGCTCTAACCTTACCAGTCTATCTGCTTTCTAGTAGTGCTAGTGCAGAAGGATCCCTGTTTGCCTCCTAAACTTCCTCTCCCTTGTCTTTTACCTTCCACTGCCAAAACTCTTGGCTTTGCTTATAGACCTGTTCACACCCTCCTACAACCCTGTTATCTCCCTGATGTCTTTATCAGCTTCCCTCTATTGTGCGTTAGGTCTAATCAATGATATTGGCTGAGAGAGTCATTTTGAGCTAGAGTGAGAGAAATTACACTTTGCTTTGGGAGAGCCAGTCAATTCACAGTGAGAAGGTTTATCTAGAATTTGTTCTCCATCAGTCTCTGCTTCGGACACTTCCTGTGTAGGCCAATATGGATTAGGCAGCTTATACTTGCCTTATAGAGCAGAAAGGACAACTTTCCTGTTGATTTTCCAAGAGAAACTCCGATGTGAAATCTCCAAACTGAATTTCTTTCTCTAAATACTTCAGTGGCCTTGCTTTGCAAGAAGAGAAGGGGTATGTGTGTGTGTATGTGTGTATACTTGTATGTTTCTCTGTGTAGGGGATACGTGCATGTGGGCACACGCGTGCACGCATGTGTGTGTGACACATGGAAAGACTCTCTGCTGTGGTATCCATGAAAGCCTAGAGCTTCTCATGTCATGCTCTGAGCTTGACCCCCTGATTTCCTAATTGCTTTTTTGTAATTCCTGGGATTGTATCTTCCTGATTTATTCATCAAACTAAATGCATTGAATGTCTATTATGCGACAGGCCCAGTTCTGAGAACTTGGTGTCCATATGTGAACAAACCAAAAATCTCTGCTCATGGGGTGTTAACATTAAAGTGGAGAAAGACAAACAGCAAACAATAAATGAGTTAATCCATTATGTGTAAGTGCTGTGGAAAAAAAATAAAGCAAAGTGAGGGTGTTCTAAGTTTAAATAAGGGTAGTCAGGTTGGGTTCCTTAAGAAACTGACATTTGAGCAAAACTTGAGAAAGGTAAAGGAGTTTTCCATGTGAACATCTTAGTGAAGACCATTCAGATACAGGAAACAGCCAGGGCAAAAGCCCTGAGGCTTACCAATATGCAAGGCTTACCATCGGTGAACCCTTCCTGGATCAGAAAATTTTAACACTGAAATTTTATCTTTTATGAAATAGCTAGCACCTCTAGACCCTCCAAGAAATAAAACAACTCAGCTTTTTCTTTGGCTACCCTCTCCTAGGAAACCCTGGTGGCATAGTGGATAAGTGCTACATTTTCTAAGGAAAGGTTGGCAGCTCAAATCCACTAGGTGCTCCTTGGAAACTCTATGGGGCAGTTCTGCTCTGTCCTATAGGGTCACTATGAGTCAGAATAAACTCAGTGGCAGTGGGTTTGTTTTTTTGTTTTTTGGTGCCCTCTTATACCTCACTCTCTAATTTGATATCACCATAGAAAGTGTTTCTTGTTCCAAATTTACTTGGCTTTCTAAGGTCCCCTCCCTTACTCTAGGATAAGAGACTATATAAAGAAGTTAAGATCTGAAATTGGACAATTAAAGGTTAAAATATCAATTTCTCTTTAAAAGACACGAAATTTTTAGCTATCTATAAAATTCAGTTGCTGAGGCTGCAAAATGGGGATAATAATACTAATACCTATACCATAGGGATTGTTATAAAGACTAAATAGAATAATACATTCAAAGCATGTGGCTCAGGACAAGACACAGAAAGATTTATTCTTATTACTTGGTATTATCTTTGCACTTGGATGTTCTATAGAAAACTTAAGAAAAGGAATTCCATTCTTCAACATTTTGAAGTTGCCCAAAGAAATTTATCTCAAGTAGATAAAATATTTATATAGTATAAGTAGGGCCCACATGCCCGCTTACGGATTTATAGAGCAATATGCCCAGGAGAGTGATACTGTTGTCCTTAGCTTCTATGATGGTGCTTGCACATAAAACTTTTGTTTTTGTTTTTTTTCTTGAATGCAAAAGCTATTTGCATCAACATAAACTCAAGGGAAAAGACAAACTAAAATGAAACCCGTTGCTAAGTTTAAAAGAAAAATCTTTTATAATAATAATTCCATCTCTTTTCATTTTATAGAATATTAAAATTATCTGATACAAATCACTTCCAGAGAAAATGGCTCAAGATGAGAATCTTGCCATCTAGTGAGACCAGATCAGTCCTGCGAATGCTGTGCAAGTAATTGCCATCAAGTTTAACGAGAGTTGGTTCCAATATAGTGAAAATCAGAGAAGAAATATCTACTGTGGTGGCGGCAGCAGTAAGAGGCAGAAAATCTACCCTGGTTTATAAATAAACGTGAGGATTTGCATTAATGGGCACAAGATGGGGGAGGTGGATAATTACAATTCCATGCCTTGGAGAATGTTATTTAATTAACAAAAATGATAACAAACCTCCAGTCAGGACGTGGTCTCCCATTCTTAGCAATTTGCACTGAGAAAGAGAGAAGGAGCCAAAGTAATAACTAGACAGAGATAAATGAGTGTTTTCATTCCTGGTGAGCTTCTCCATGCACATTAGTGTCAGCATCGTAGACTTGGTTCTCGGTGTGCTTTTAAAAATGGAGAGACTGAGCAGAGAAAAACATTTTATTCTCATCTCACATTCAACAGGCTAATTGCATTACATGAACAGAAACAAATAACCTTCCTCCAGACTTTCAAATTGGTACAAACAGAAGCTGTATTCCAGGATGCAGACAGCAGATGGATATAAAGCTACTTCTCCCCACAGCTGGGTCTTTCCCACCACAATGGGATGGGAGGAGGGAAGGAGCAAGGTCATGGAAGGCAAGCAGGCTAGGCTTCCATGCTTGGCCACTTGGCTCCTGTGTGTGCGCAGTGATGGACAACTGACTTAAACTTCTGTGTCTCTTTTTCCTCATCTTGGAAAAGGACAAGAAAGATGCTGTCTTGCAATGGCCACCTCCCAACAGTAGCTTCAGAAGAGATTTCTATAGTTTCCATTAACCCCTTACTTCCAAAGCCTCCACCAGTAAAGGTCACTACTAGCACCACCAGTTTCTGGTCATTTGACCCCACTCATGGAGAACCTGTGTGTGTCAGAATAGAACTGTACTCCATAGGGTTTTCGATGGCTCATTTTTCAGAACCAGAGTGCCAGGCATTTCCTACCAAGTGCCTCTGAGTGGACTGGAACCTCCAATATTTTGGTTGGTAATTGAGCATGCTAATGGTTTGCACCATCTGGAAACTTGACGGGTAAAGATAATCTAAGTAAAAGTGATATGATTGCCCTGCAAAAAAAGCTTCAAGGTAAGTCCTTAAACTCCTCCTCCTCTGTGTCATTTCCTTCATCTAGCCCATGTGGAACTGGGTCACTGCTTCCAAAATCCTCCCATGTAATGAGTCTTAGTTAAGACATTTTGGTTGCAAGTGACAGAAGCCAATCCAAGCCAGCTAAGCAAAATTCTATCAGAAGACTCTTAGTGAAGCTCTTGAAGCCCATGGAAGAATAAAACTGGAAACTGAAAAACTATAAATAAATCATTTATTTTATAAAGATCAGCACAAAGCTGGTACCTATGAGGTGGAGGTTAAAGATATCTCCAAGGTCTGACTTTTCCAAAGTGCTGTACCATTCCAGTCTCTAGCATCGATTACTCCTCTTCCTCTCGGTACTCTCCCTACCATTTTTGGGTTCTGTAATTCAGTGCAACATCTCACAAAACTCCTGAACCATCAAAGAAATGGCTCACACAGCTGTAGAGGGTGGCAAGTCCCAAATCCATGGGTCAGGTGTCAGACTGGAGCCTTCTCCTGATTCACGTGGTTGTAAAGGCTGATGAACCCAAATCAACAGGTCAGACAACAGGCTGCTGTCTTACAAGGCTGCAGAAGCTGGTGAATCAACTCAGATAATAGTGTGCTGGCCCAAGTTCCAAGAACCAGAAGTCAGATGACAATGAACCAGATACAGTATCTAGAGCAAGAGAGACAACTTTGCCAGAAAGTGCATATATTAAATGCTAATCATACTTTCAAAGAAACTCCTTTGTCCTGAGCAAGGTGGTGCAAGGGTGTGACTTGAATAAGGTTGGTAAGGGCAGTGTTCTGGTGGTGTAGTGGTTAAGAGTTTGGCTGCTAACTAAAATGTCTGCAGTTTGAATCCACTATCCACCCCTTGGAAATGCTATGGTCAAGTTTTACTCTGTCCTATAAGGTTGCTATGAGAATCAGCTCAACAAAAACTGGTTTCTAAGGGTGGTAAATGGGGTAAGGGTGGTAACTTGAGTCACACCTGCTAATAAGGTGGTAACTCAAGATGCACCATACCCTAATCCTGCCTTATTAACATGACAGACAGCTCACTCCCAAATGGGACCATAGAGGCTAGGTTTTACAACACGTCACAAAATGAAAGATAATTATATCAGACCACAAAATAGAGGACGATTACATCAGGCCACAAAATGGAAGATAACTGCATACTACATAACTGCCAAATTATATCATTACATAACTGCTGAACACTGAAAATCATGGTCAAACCAAATTGTCACATAACCTTAAACATCCCAGGTTTCATACACCTTATTTGCATTATAGTAATAAGCTGTCCAATCCTCTTAGTGGGTTGAAAACACCTTATTTGCATAGTATCACCCAATCATTGTGTGGTTGTCACAAAGACTATGTTTAGAAGGACATGCTAAGTAATTTACCACACTGCATCTGTCAGGAACTCACTCAGTAGGTCTCTCAGTCCTTACCTCTGCTTCTCTCCAACTTTCAATTTCCAAATTTGATGTTTTCAAACCAGAAGACGACTCTAGGACACATGTTTTAGGATTTAAATGTGAAAACTTAATTCTTTTGAGATTTAGTAGTTCTGATTAATTCCAGAAACAGTAGCCACACATTTTATTTAAGTAGATAGTTTGGATGTCTTTTAAGTAGACTGATACAGGCTAGTGAGATGCCATCCTAAAGTAAATTCATTTTTTTCTCTCATTGTTCTCTTTACATTCCTTCAGGAGGTTAACTTTTTTCCAGACCCTGGTTTAAAACTGCAATTACCTTTCTGTTTATTCTTAGATAGTACAGAGTCTTAGAGTCCTGTTGGCCTCCACTGGGTGGTTATGGTTAATGCATTCAGCCTCTAAAAAAGGATTGGAAGTTTGAGTCCACCCAGAGATACCTCAGAAAAAAAGCTCTGGCAATCTACATTGGAAAAAATCAGCCATTATAAATTCTCTGGAGCGCAGTTCTGCTCTGACACACATAGGGTCACCATGAGTTAGCTTCCACTAGACAGAAACTGGTTATGGTCACATTAAGTCTCAGAACACAGTCTCCAGTCAGAGTGTTCAGTTACATATAATAATGAAGCTTTTGATCTTCATTTGAAGGTTCTTGCTCCCTTTGCCTGCGCAGCAAAATAGAAGATGTCCCAACTATGCTTTTCTCTGCAAATGATGCCACTTTGCCTCAGCCCCTTGACAAGGCTGAGAGATTTAAGAGTTGTCTATTCTTCAGTTTCTGTGGGATGGTCTGGTTCATAACCTGGTTGGGAATCTCATCCCGCAACAGACGTAGTCTGGTGCCCTACATAGATTCCTGCAGTCCCTTGACCAGCTGTCGTGAAGGCTGCAGTTTACTCACCTACAACCATCTCTATCTAGAAAGTGCCTGGGAGTTTTACTCCCCCATCTAGGGTGCCCCAGAGCCAAGAACTGACTAGTATACGGGGGGGAGAAGGAGCCCTGCTTCCTTGCCTTGTAATGAAACCAACGGTGATTCAAGTAATGCTCCAGAGCTCACCAAAAGTTCAAGGCCTAGACCTCACCTGAAACTACACTCTTACTTAGATTCTTCCTTTCTTTTTCCCGCTTTCTTCACCCTTTACAGACCTTTCCTGAAAGCACTGTCTTAATCGATTACTTGCATATAATCCCTACCTTGGGCTCTGCTTCTAGGGAAACTGAACAAAGATGGCTACTTGTTGTACCTTTTGTCATGGATTGAATTGTGTCCCCCCAAAAATATGTGCAGTTGTGTGGCTGGGACATGATTCCCAGTATCTTGGGACTGTCCTCCATTGTGTGGTTTCACTAAACTGTATGTTAAAGGGGCTGTAAATTCCTGCATAGAATTACTTCCTTACTCTGCTGTGGGAGTAGTTTCCCTGGAGTATGGCTTGCCCCACCCTTAATCATTTCAGCTTGCAAGAGATAAAAGGAAAGGAAAACAAAGAGAATGAGGAGCCTTGCACCATCAAGAAATGTGCACCGGGAGAAGAGCGCGTCCTTGAGGCCTGAGGTTACTGGGCCAGGACGCTCCCTGGACAAAGACTGATACAATACCAGACTTTCCTCCAGAGCCGACAAGGGGAAAGGCTTCCCCTGGAGAGGACACCCTGAAAATGGACTTGCAACCTACCAGACTATGTAAGAATAAACCTTCCTTTGTTGAAGCCATCCACTCTGTAGTATTTCTGTTAGAGCGGCACTAGCTGACTAAAACACCTTGGTTCCTGGGTCAAAACTTTGAGTTAACGTATTGTCATACGAGAAGTTGTTAATGATCATATTTTATCCTAGTCTTCCTCTACTAGAACAAGAATGAAGTTTCCTTAAATGCTTTTTGAACACCTCATTCCTCACCAATGTCGTGTAATTTGTTGTTGTTGCTGCTGTTGTTCATTGCTATTGGGTCAATCTGGACTTCTGGTGACCCCATGTGTATAAGAGTAAGCTGTGCTCCATATGGTTTTCAAGGCTGTGACCTTTAGGAAACAGATTTTCAGGTCTGTCTTCCAAGGTGCCTCTAAAAATAAACCAAACCAAATCCACTGCAGTGGAATCAATTCTGACTTACAACGACCCTATAGGACAGAGTAGAACTGCTTCATAGAGTTTCCAAGGTCCATCTGGTGGATCTGAACTGACAACTTTGTGGTTAGCAGCCATAGCACTTACCCACTTCACCATCAGGATTTCCAAGGTGTCTCTGGGTAAGTCTAAATTGCCAACCTTTAGGCCCCCCTGAACACTTTTTAATAGTCAATCAAGTATTGTTTTGGCTCAAAGGGAAAGCTTACAATTCTAGATCATCTCTATTTCTTTTGTTTCCGGCTACCTCCTGCCCTGCGCCCCCCTCACCAAGAAAGAGAGATCAATGTTGGTTTTATTTTTTTCTCCTTTTTTAAATGATATATTTGGCTGTTGAATACCTAACTCTGAATACTAATGTTTTCCAGTAAATCAGAAAGGAGGGTTATCTGTCTACTCCAAAAGGAAAATCAAACCAAAATACACAAGCAGGAAAAAAAAAAATCAATTTTCTCCAGGTCATTCACCTACATCATTCCTTTAGAATAGAAACAAAGCAAAAGAATTGCTTTGTTCTTCCAGGCAATGGCGCCCAAAAGGAAACAGAAGGGAAAAGATGAACTCAGTTGTCTGTGCTTAAATAAAGCTTTCCTGCAAGTAAATAATGGACATTAAAAGGTCACTCTTGATTTTTTTCACTCACACCTGACACAGAACAATGTCTCATTGTAGAGAAGAGCTTTTTGTCCTAGTGTGAGTCCTAGCCCATAGAACAGTAGTATTCGTCCAGATGGCCTTGAGGGGTAAAGGCAGCTTTCAATGTCTCCCCCACCAAACCAGAGCAAAAGGGAAAGAAGGTAAAAAGTTGTCAATAGCACTGTAGGTCAAAGGAGCTGCAAACTTTTTCTGTAAAGGAACAGACAGTAAATATTTTCAGCTATGTGGGCCATAAGGTCTCTGCTGCAACTATTCAGCTCTGCCTTTGAAGTGGAGAAAGCGGAAAGCAGCTGTAGCCAATGCAATGAAAATACAACTTTATTTATGGACCCAGAATTTTTTTTTTTTATTGTGGTTAAATGAGGTATACAATAATCAATTTTGCATGCCCACCTTTATGCAGCTCTTTCTGCTGTCCTTGCCTGGTGACAGCACACTCCTTTTCATTGTATACTTGTATCCTCCCAACAATCTCTTGTCCCCTCCTCTCCACTCTCTTCTCTCCCATCTGGAAAGAGACCAGTGGGACAGCATCCTATAAATACACAGAACCATAAGGTATACAAACCATATGTGGACCCAGAAATTATAATTTCATAGTTACAATTTTCACATATCACAAAGACTTCTTTAGATTATTTCAATCATTAAAAAAGTAAAACCATTCTTAGCTCATATGTTATACAAAAACAGGTGGCGGACTGAATTTGGCCCAAGGTCCGTGGCTGCCAGTCACCATATTTTATAGGAAGTAGGTAGAGTGTCAGCTAATCCAGCAGTCAGGTGAGTGAACTATCCTGTTTTATAACCATACTTCTTTTAGTGCTTGAACTCGACGTGGTAAGGGAAGAAAGGACAATGATTTTACATCTTTTAATTGAAAGAAATTAATTAATAGATTTTTTAATTAATGTAATTAATTAATGGAAGTGTTCAAAGTGAGACAGCATACTTAGTTCTCCTTAAAAGAAATGCCTTTGTCATTTTAGTCCTCAACAAAGATGAAAGAGCATTCAAATGATTTAGGCCATGATCTAGGAGGTATCTTCCCAGGAGAAACCAGTGCTCCAGTCTGGTTATAGGTATGTTCAGTTAGGAATACCAGTGGGAGGGAGTTTTATTGATGGAAATTAGTACAGCTGTTGAAGGAATGTCATGCTGATTAGGGCATAATCACCATGAAGACATAGGCAAGATGCAGCGGAATGAACCAATAGAGAACTAGGGGAGATAAAAACAAGGGTGATCCCAAGAGAAAAGATGTCACATTTCCAAAATGAACATGTCATCTCTTTAGCAATTAAATGCCAATGCTTTTCTCTCTCCAATAAGCACTATATTGGTGAAAAACCACTTTCTGTATTTTCATTCGGTTCATTTATTTGAATTTTTGGTGCATGTCTTCCAAGATCTCTCCAGTACTGTATGGACTTCCTCTGTAATTAATAGTCATTTACTCTATTCCTATAAAAGAAGTGGCTTTTAGTCTCTATTTCAGTACATGTAATACATTGCTGCTGAGCCCAAACAGCTCTCTAGTAGGTGCTATGTCCATTCTTACCTGAGGATCAACCTGTTTACACTGTCCTTGGTACTAATGTAACCTGAGCTAATTAGAATCACAATTGCTTTTCTTACCAGGACAAACATCCAAACACCCAAGCTTGTAATGGGGGCCTCAATTCTAATTTGAACTTTTGGAAAATTCTTCTGATTTTTAATTTTAACTTTGACCTACAGTCAGTCTTTACCAAATCAAATCTATTGCCCTCGAGTCAATTCTGATTCATAGCGACCTTATAGGACATATTAGAAATGTCCCATAGAGTTTCCAAGAAGTTCCTGGTGGATTCAAACTGTCGACCTTTTGATTGGCAGATGCAGTATGTCTTAGGCTGGGTTTTCTAGGGAAGCAAAACCAGTAACACGTGTAGGTACAAGGAAAGATTTATAATATATATATAGACAGATAGATAGATACAAATATAGGAAACAGCTCACGTAATCACAGAAGCTGAATGTCCCAAGCTCTGGCACAAGCCTCACGTGTCCACGGAAGCTGAGGAACCCAAGGTCAGCAAGTCAGAGACCAGAGTTGCAGAGCACCGGTTGTGTAGGTCAGTGGATCCCAAGCTGGTGGCGACACGAAGCGACAGAAGTTGGAGGTCGGTGGATCCCAAGCTGGTGACGAGACGAAGTGACAGAGGCTGGCGAACCCAGGATCGGCAGGTCAGGGAGCAGGACTCTCAAGTGCCGACTGTAAGGACTGATGAGCCCAACAGCTGCTAGCTCAAGTCCCGGAACCAGACGCTGGAACAAGAGAGCAGGAGCTCCTGGCCACGTGAGCGATCAGCAGCCGTAGTTCAGGGTCACAAGATGAGAGCCGAGGGGCAGGGAGCCACCACAAACCCCGCCCTGCCACTTAATACAGCAGCCAAATAGGTAGTAGCCAAGTTGACATAATCTTGACCACTACACAGTACTTAACCACTACACTACCAGGGTTTCCAGCAGTCAATCTTTAGGTAGATACACATTATAGTACCCGTGGGCTGTCCAATAAACATCATAATAAACAGAGAAAAGATAGACATTGTCAGGGATTATATTTCACTTGGATTCACAGTCAACACCATAGAAGCAGCAATCAATGCATTGCATTGGGCAAATCTGTGGCAAAAGACCTCTTTAAAGTGTTAAAAAGCAAAGATGAGCTAAGGTGAGCCTGACTCAAACCACGGTGCTTTCAATCACCTCATATGAGGTCTGACAATTAAGTCCATGAATTTCACTGTTCTAAGTGCTACAATATCTCATTGCTGAATATCATTATGGTCACCTTCGTAGTACTCCCCTTGGGAAACTATGCACTGACATCAGCGCCCTTCAAAGCAATTTTGGAACTCTTTTTGGAATGGCCGTTGTGCACAGTGGCACGGTGTCAAGTTCACAAACTTAATTGTATAGTTGTCTATGAGGGACTTTTTAGCCAGTAAACAAAAAACTGTATTGGAACACCCGCCCTACTCACCTGATCTGGCCCCCAGTGACCTTTTTTTTTCTTTACCAAAAGATAAATGAAATATTGAAAGGAAAACATTTTGATGACATTCAAGTTGTTCCAGAAAAAGAGCTCCAAAATGGCTTTGAAGGGTGGACTAGGTGCTGGCATCAGTGCATCGCTTCCCAAGGGGAGTACTTTGGAAGTGACTGTAGTGATAGTCAGCAATGAGGTATGTAGAAATTTTTGTAGGATGAGTTCACAAACCTAATTGTCAGAGCTTGTATGCATACAGAAGCCGGACTACAATTAAGGAGGACCAAAGAAGAATTGCTGCATCTCAATTACAGTGATTGCAAAAAAATGTCAAACACACCATGGACTGCCAGAAGATCAGACAAACCTGTCTTGAAAGAAGTACAGCCAAAATGCTCCCTAGAAGCAAGGATCGCAAGACCGTTTACTGCAAGTCTAAGCAGAGTTCATGCTGCCTGCTACAAACGGCCAATCTTGAAGACAGGTGAGATGAGAAGCAAGATAATTAATTATGCATGGGTACACAAGGAGACAGAGGGAATACCTTCCTCCAAAGTTTGCCTCCCCAAAGGGCTATGAGAAAATTTTATACTAGGTAGGAAAAGGAGAGTCATACATATTTACTAAATTCCTGGGAAATATAGTGCATATTAAAAAGGGGTGGGTTGAGACTTGACATGGAAATGGAAGTTGGACTCTTCACTCCCAAATTAGATCTGGCTAAACCTGGTGGCAGAGTGGTTAAGTGGTACAGCTGCTAACGAAAAGGTCAGCAATTCACATCTGCCAGGTGCTCCTTGGAAACTCTATGGGGCAGTTCTACTCTGACTTATAGGGTTGCTCTGAGTCAGAATGGAACTCGATGGCACTGGGTTTCATTTTTTGGTTTTATACATATTGGTGACGTATGTCCTGGTGTTTTAGGTCTTTGGCATGAGCTCTTTGCTTCATAGACAGGACTCATTATGGGATGGAGTCATTCAGCAGTCACCCAAGTCTCTTGTTGGCACAACTCTGGGCAACTGACCCTAGAAATAACTACAAAGGAGATAAGAGGGGAGTGTGATGAAGGTTCTGTCCTTCCAGATTATTTAGGCAAGAGGAGTAATTCACAAGCAGGGAGATAAGAGGGAAGTAGGATGAGGATCTCATTCTTCCAGGTTACTTAACTAAGATGTTTTTGGTTGTTTTTCATGTTCCTATGATGGACACTGATCAATTTCAAACCTTGTTGAAGCTTAAAGAAAAATATATACATACAAGGTTGGTATAGAATACAAAAGAATAATTCTTTTTATGTTCACCATCAAGACTTCATCTCGCACACTCTGGAAGTGTTATTAGGAAGGACTAGTCCCTCCACGGGACTGGTTAGAGTCAGCGAAAAAGAGGAAGACCCTGACAAGATGAACTGATACAGTGGCTGCAACAATAGGCTTAAGCATAACGACAATTGTGAGGATAGCACAGGACCAGGCAGTCACTATGAGTCAGAACAGACAACAACAATAACAACAGGAGTTATACTGAAACCTATGACACTTGTAGAACCAGAATATTTATTCATTATCATAGGAATTGGCACATTTTTTTTCTGTAAAGGACCAGGTAGCAAATAATTTTAGGCTTTGTGGGTCATACGGTCACTATCACAACTATGCTGTTGTAATTCGAAAGTAGTCATGATGAATATGTAAATGAATGAGTGTAGCTATATTTCAATAGCCATTTTATTCCTAAAAGAAAGTAGTGGACCAGATTTGACTGGTGAGCCATGGTGTGCCTACCCCTGCTCTATATAAGCTCCTTTTTCTCTGTTTTATTTTTTACCATACAAGTAATCTATGTCCATTACTAAATTATATATACACATATATATATGGAGGAATAAAAGAATTTGACCATATGTGCATCAGTTAGCTGTTACTGTTTAGCAAATATTCCAAAATTTGTGGCTTAAGATGATGGTCATTTATTATTTCTTATGAGTCGATGGGATAACTGAGCAGCTCTGATGATCTAGGTTAGGTGGGGCAAATTGTGTTTGGGCTTGTTCATGCATCTGTAATCAGCCAGCAGGTTGGCTGGGGCAGGGTGAACTGGGATGGCCTCATTTGGGGCAACTTGGTGCTCCTATCTTTGTCTCTCACCCCCTACCCATCTCTTCTGGGCTTGGACTCTGGGAGCTGGCAAGGTTGCAGGAAGAGGTAAGTGAGGAAATAGTCTCCATCTTTTGGCGGGAGGAGCTGCAAAGTCTCATTGCACATACACAGGGAAGAAAAGAATTCGGGCCATATTTGTAATCACTATGAATGTGGGATCGCCATGAGTCAGAATCAACTCAATGGCAACTGGATTTTTTATTTATTTACTTAGGTTTTATACCACAATGTGTAATCAATGAGTTAAACGAATGTGAGTCTTGACGTAATCAAAATGCAGCTTTATTTTTATCTCTTCCCATAAATGTAGATTATTACTAATGATGGTCTTTCTCTCCTTCCCCGATGAAAACTAATCCAGGCCCCTTTCTCTTAGGTCATAAAGATTCACTTTATGTCTCCACCACCAATTAGACATAAATTAGACTGTTGAGTCTCATGTTTGGATTAGTAAAAGATCTCCCATCCTCCCATCAAGAATTGCTTCACACTTGAAGCCTAAAGTAGAGAAGAGAGGTGTGGGTCTCATTATCTATTTTCTTCTCTAGTATTT
Organism: Heterohyrax brucei; assembly: GCA_028571685.1. Classification (NCBI taxonomy): domain Eukaryota; kingdom Metazoa; phylum Chordata; class Mammalia; order Hyracoidea; family Procaviidae; genus Heterohyrax; species Heterohyrax brucei. The sequence goes on along the minus strand of CM053166.1, from coordinate 17,663,462 downwards.
CTTCTTCCCAACTTCTAAGCCCTCTGGAGCTAACTGTGGTAAGAAAGAAACAGAGAATAAAAGATATTGAAAGCTGTCTCCTAGGACATGTGAAGTCCTCTTCAGTCTTTTCCTACTAGTCTACTCTGTCCTGAGTTACCTTGACTAGGCCATATGTCTTATTTCTTCCTTCCGCACTGGGCATCTATGGAACACCTCCAATCTCTGCATGGATCTCCTGAGCTGCCACATTGGATAGCCCGCAGAACACCCCCAAAGTGGCTTGCTCTCTTTCTTTCTCATGTGGCCTAAATCTAATCCACAGAAAACCCTTCAACTTCCACATGTTGCATCCACAGACTGGAAACTGAGACCATCTGTCTTAGTTTGCTGCTCTGCTATAACATAAATACCACAAGCAAGAGGCTTTAAAGAATGGAAAAAAAAAAAAAAAAAAAAAACAGTGCCATCAAGTTGAGTCTGACTCATAGCAACCCTATAGGGCAGAGTAGAACTGCTCTATAGAGTTTCCAAGGAACACCTGGCAGATTCAGACTGCTGACCTTTTGGTTAGCAGATGTAGCAGATGTAGCACTTAATCACTATACCACCAGGATTTCCTATTAACTTGAGGTTTGCCTGATATTTCTAATGGCTAGAGTGAAGTTACATATTTAGGCAAGAATGCATCATATCAAAAACTTCATGATGTTGATATTGTCTTATAATCCGTGATGCTGACTCAATCACTTGTAAATGCCATTTTTTAAATCTCTTCCCAAAATTAGTTTAGAATAAAAAAAGGCATATCCAATAATTTGTTAGAGTTGCATAAATACATTTTATGACTCATGTTGATTGTATTGCCTTAATCAAATAGTTTAGAAGTTTCCAAAAAGAAAATCATATTTTGCAACATTTGTCTTCTCTGGAGACTAGATATATTCTCTCCTCTTTCTCTCTCTCTCTCTCACATACACGTGCACACACACACACAGATATCTGCAGGGGAATATGGAAATATATATCAAATGCCTAAAATACACACAGTTTGACGCATCTAGAAACTTATTCTGAGAAAATCCTAGTACCTTTTCATAATAAATGTTCAATGAATATCAGTTAAATAATTGAATAAAGTATGTAAATAATGATATCTTTCAAAGAGTCACATACCATAAGAAAAAGAAGAAACAACATATATTTGTATCAAGAAATAATTGAAAAAAATACTTCACATATTTATTTTTCACTGTTTAGGAAGCTTGAAGTCCAAATTCAGAGCACTGGCTCCAAGAAGTCTATCTGTCTCTGCCTCTGTCTCTCTCTTTGTCTCTGTCTCTCTCTCCCCCATCAGCTTTAGAGGAGAAGATCCTCTTTGCCTCTTTCAGCTTATGTAGTCCCAGTGTTCTTCATTTCCTTGGCAATCTTCATGTGGCATTTATCTTCCTCCATCTGTGCTTTACTCTGTGTCTAGTCTGCCCTTTTTATAGCTTTGAAGTGATTAGACTTAGGACACACCCTGCCCTGGCAGGGCTTCATTAATATAACGAAGAAATTCCTATTTCCAAACAGGGTTCCACTGACAGGTATAGGGGTTAGGATTCTAATGCCTATACTTTTTGATGGGAAGGCACAATTCTATCCACAACACCGTTGAAATACAGCAGTCTTCTCTTGACTCTGGAAATAAAGCCATTTGTCAAGCCTTCCTTCACCTAATTTATCATTCCTTGGGCAAGAGTCTGACTCCAGTTCTTAGTCCACCACAGCTTTCTCAGCCAAGATTCAGACACCAGTAGCCCAGATCTCCCTATGGCAGAGAACACTTTTTTATAATTTTTATTTTTTATTATGATAGAATGAAAATGTACATTCTCATATAAATTCGCATACTGACCTATATGCGGCTCCCACTGCTGTCCCTGCCTGGTAACAGCACACCCCTTTTCTCTGTTCCATACATGTCCTATCCTTCCAACAGCCTCCTATCCCCTCCTCTCCGCACTCCCCTTCCTCCAGCAAGAGGTCAGCAGGATGACATCCCACAGATGCATAGAACCATGTAATTCCCGCAAGATACGGTCACTCTGCATCGCCAAGTCCAATCCATTGCTGCCCGAAAAGTTGACCTTCATTATGATTTATGGACAGGAACAGCATCAGAGCCAGGGACCCTGCTCCCAGGGGAACCCCGAAGCCCCCGGACCATCAACTGCGGTCTTTTATTGGAGATCTCAGGGTACACTCCTATTTATTCTCTTGGTGCCAGTGGCTATCACTGGTGGTGGCCAAGCACCACGTGGTTCTTCTGGTCACGAGTCGATGTAGAGACCCACTCATGTGGGTCTCTCTGTCTTTTGAGTTCTCTTTTCCCCATGTCGTTCTTGTCCTCGGTGATCATCTGTTCCTGTTGAGTTGGGACCATTTGTTGTACCCTCAGATGGCAGCTTGGCAGCTTTTAAGACCCTAGACGCCACTCACCGATGAGGGGTGCAGAGAGAGAACACTTCACGAACTCTGTAAATACTTTCCTTCCTGGCGTCTGACTAGGATCCTGTTAAAATGTAGACCCTTTCCCAACCCTCCCTAAATGAGATGAGGATCAACAGCTCTGCAGAAGCTATTTCCAAATAAATATCTTTGGTAGTCCCCTTTCTAATGTCCTGTCTCTGACACCTTATTGGCCTTGATGTGGCTGAAAGGTGCAGGAGTCTTCAAACAAGATCTTGGAATCATTTCCTTTCAAAACACTTATGGTGATTTAGATGACTCATTTTGGACTTTTTTTATGTAGTGTAATTTCTTGTCTGGCCTTAAATTTCAATCCTAACATAATTATACATGCAAAATTTCATCATCTAGAGGCAATCACTGAAACATTTGAGTGTATATCCTTTTCTACTTTTAAAGTACATTTTTCTTGACAAAAATGGCATTATTTTACAACTCAAAATTTTTTAAAAGCAACAATATGTTCTCACCATCTTTCCATGTCAGTAAATACCTACCACAACATTCTTTACAGTTAAAAGCTATTACACTGCATTGGACCTACAAATATTTTCTCAATTATTTCTGTTTTTTTTTTTATTTAACATAACTGAGTGAAAATGTACATTCACATATAAATTTACATGCCCACCTATATGCAGCTTCCACTGCTCTCCCTGTCCAGTGACTGCACACTATTCCTCTCTGCTCCATACATGTCTCATCCTCCCAATAGCCTCCTTTCCCCTCCTCTCCATCCACTCCCCTTCCTCCAGCTAGAGGTCAGCAAGATGATATCCTATAGATGTATAGAACCATAAAGTGCATCCATTATATGGTCACTCTGCATTGCCAAGTCCAATCCATTCCTGTCCAAAGAGTGGACCTTTGTTATAATTTATGGGAAAGGGCAGCATCAGGGCCGGGGGCCATGCTCTCAGAGGAACCCCCAAACCGCTGGACCATCAATTGAGGTCTTTCAGTGGAGATCTCAGGATGCACCCCTTTTTATTCTTGTGTTGCCAGTGAGACTCCTCTCTGTGAGCTTCATTGTGGCTGTCACTGGTGGTGGCCGGGCACCATCCCGTTCTTCCTGTCCCAAGTCGATGTAGGCACCCACTCTTATGGGTCTCTCTGTCTTCTCGGTTGTCTTTACCGCATGTCATTTTGGTCCTTGGCGAGCATCCGTTCGTGCTGAGTTGGGACCATTGGCTGTGTCCTCGGATGGCAGCTTGGCAGCTTTTAAGACCCCAGACACCACTCACCAGTGTGGGGTGCAGAGAGCTCTCTTAGCAAAACTCTAGTTGTGCCAATTGGCCTGGAATTCACCTAGGAGCATGGTCCCCCTCCCCCTGCCCCAGCTACTTTATCCTTGCAGTATTGAGTTAAGATGGAAGGAGTACTCCAGTTATGCTGAAGTCCACTTAATGTTGTTCTTGTTTCCAATGTGTGCTATCACCGCTTTCTCCCAACTAGATTTCTAGAAACTATCTAAACTAAACCCTTCCCCCCCCACCCTCCCTCCCTCCCCTCCCTTGCAGCTGTCAAAGAGTCTTTTCTTCTATACACAAGTCTGTTTTTGAGATCTTATCGTAGAGGTCTCATACAGTATTTGTCCCTTTGTCGCTGACTACTTTCACTCAACATAATGTCTTCCAGTTGAAACCAGGTTAGGAGATGTTTCCTGGAATCATCGTTATTCTTTATCATTGCGTAGTGCTCCATTGAGTATATGTACCATAGTTTACCTATCCATTCTTCTATTGTTGGGCATCTGGGTTGATTCCATCTTTTTGCTCTTGTGGACTGTGCTGCGATAAGCATTCTGGTGCATGTGTCCATTGGTGTGAAAGGCCTTGATTCTGTAGGATATATTCCAAGTAGTGGAATTACTGGGTCAAATGGTATATCGATATCCATTTTTTAAGGAAGCGCCAGACTGCCTTCCAAAGAGGCTGGACCATTTTGCAACCCCACCAACAGTGTAGGAGGGTTCCACCTTCTCCACAGCCTCTCCAGCATTTGTTGTTTTGTGTTTTCTGGATCATGGCCAATCTTGTTGGGGAGAGATGGTATCTCATTGTTGTCTTGATTTGATCAATTATTTATTGATACAAATACAGGTTGTTTCTTCTTTCTATTATGGCATGTGACCCTTCAAAAGACATCTTTATTTACATACTTTAAGTCATTCAATTATTTAATTGGCATTCATTGAACATTTACTATAATGATTTTCTTGGAATAAGTTTCTAGATGTGAAATAATAGAGTCAAAAATGTGTGCATATTTTAAGGCATTTGATACATATTTCCAAATTTCCCTAAAGATGTATGTGTGGTTGTCGAGGGGGTAGAGAGGGAGAGAGAAATAATATACCTAGTCTCCAGAGAAGCCAAGTGTTGAGAAACATAATTTTCTTTTTGGAAACTTCTGAACTATTTAATTAATGCAATTCAATTAACATGACTCATAAGATGTGTTTATGTAACTCTGACAAATTATGGGATATGTCTTTTTTTACTCTAATTTTGGACATACAGAAAAATTGCAAAATAATATAAAGTGCTCTTAGATCCCTCTCCCACTTCTCCTAATGTCTTACTTAACCACTGCACATTAACAAGAACAGAAAATCAACACCAGAATAACAGCATTAGCTAAACTCCAGACCATAGTTTTGTCAATTTCCCCCCTAGTGTCTTTTTTCTATTCCAGGATCTTAACAACATCCTTCTTCACATTTAGTTATTATTCCCTGTAATATCCTCCAGTCTATAACAGTTCTTCAGTTTGTCTTGCACAGTCTTGAGGATGCTGAAGAACATGGATTGTTTATTTTGTAAAACAGCCCTCATTTGAGGTTTGTCTGATATTTCCAGTAACTGGAGTGTAGTTATGCATTTGGGCAAGGATGTGTCATATTAATGAGTCCATAATGTTGGCATTGCCTAATTCCTGGTGATGTTGATTCCATCAATTTGAATTTGATTTTCATGGTATAGACCAAACCAAACCCACTGCCATCAAGTTAATTCTGACTCATAAAAACCCTAGAGGTCAAAGCAGAACAGCCCCATAGAGTTTCCAAGGAGCACTTGGTGGGTTTGAACTGCCAACCTTTTAGTTAGCAGACATAGCACTTAACCACTACCAGGGTTTCCAATGGTATGGAAGAGTGTAAATAGTATTTGCTGGGTATCATCTGTGTACTAGGCACCTTGCCCTTGTTCTTTCTGTAATTCCTCCTAAAGTCTCTGTAAAGGAAGTCTCATGTCCCCATTTTAGTCCCTCTCACAGGGTATATGTGTTATTGTTCTTATACGAGGACTGCCAGTTAAGTCCATCAACTCATCCTAGAAAAAGTGCTTATACTTCATTGCTGAATATCACTACAGTCAGTTTCAAAGTACTCCCCTTGAGAAGCTATGCACCAATGCCAGCAACTAGCCCACCCTTCAAAGCTATTTTGGAACTCTTTATGGAACAGCCATCGAAGCTGTCATTGTATTACCCTTGATGTCCTATATGTTATCATAATGTCTTCCTTTCAATATTTCATTTATCTTCAGGTAAAAAAAAAAGTCACTGGGGGCCAGATAAGTTGAGTAGGCAAGGTGTTCCAATACAGTTATTTGTTTACTGGCTAAAAACTCCCTCATAGACAACTATACAATTAAGTTCGGGAACATGCCACCTTGCCACTGTGCGCAATGACCATTCCAGAAAGAGTTCCAAAATTGCTTTGAAGCGTGGAGGAGACGCTGGCTTAGGGGCACAGCTTCCCAAGGGGAGTACTTCAAAGGTGACCATGGTGATATTCAGCAATGAGGTGTGTGGCATATAGAACAATTAAGTTCACAGACTTAATTGTTGGACTTTGTATGCCTTTGAGTCAGTTTTAACTCATAGTGACCTCATGTGACAGAGAAGAATATCCCTGTAGGGTATTCCTGGCTGAAATCTTTACAGGAGCAGTTCGTCAGGTCTTTCTCCCATGAAGCTGCTTGGTAGTTTTGAACTGCTAACCTTCTGGTTAGAAGTTGAGCACTTAACTGTCGTGCCTCCAGGGCTCCTTACAGGGTTTACGCATCTCACCCAAAGTCATAGACGATCTGTCTGATTGCAAAGCCAGTGCCTTCTCCAACACAGGATAAGCATTTCTTCAACATGGGAAACTGTTAATAACGAACTCAAGAGTATGTGAGTGGGAGTTGCTGCACTTCTAGGTCTTTTGTCTCAATTTTGTTTTCCTCTAGGTAGAGCTCTGCAGAGTCATATTTTAGGAAACAGTTTAATGGATTAACAAAGTCAGATACTTCACAGTCAAAATTTATGAAAAGTTCTTCTATCTTACATGACATCACAGTGCCTTTGACCTTGCTTCATTAAGATTTGTGGTGTTATTTTCTTTTAGATTACCATAATAGAAAAGACAGAAGACAAGTGCAAAATAATTTACTAAATTCAAAACTGTGAGATGTTGTAATTTTCTCCCCCTTAGGCACATGTAAACAACATTTGTATCAAGATAAATGATTGGAAATCAATGATATATTTCTCTCTTTGTATAGTTCATTTGCCAGGGGAGAAGCACACACAAAGCAATGCCTGCATAGCACTTACCATAATTAATGCCTATGCGTTTTGAACGTCTCTGTGGTACCATTTAAAGGATAAACACTTTAACCTAATCTTCTATGATGGTTGAATATGAAAGAATAAAACAAAAAGTTGATCCTTGGAAGAAACTCCAAATGAGATAACGTGTGAAAAATACTTAGCGTGTACCTAGTGCATAGTAAGCTCCTCATCAATTTTTGCTCTTCTTGCTGCTACTGACGCTGTCAGAGATGTCACTATGGTTTAATCTGGTGGCGGGGGGGGGGAGCAGGAGGAGGGACTGGCTCATCCCCTGCTCCATGAGGCACAAGATCAGATGGCTATAAATTTAGAAAGATAGATGGTGATGTCTGGCCATTTGGCTGTTGTTTATTTTCTGTAAATGCTCCTGTGCTGGACTATTGCAATATAACCTAAAATACCATTATGGGTTGTTCTATTGCAATATACTCTAAAACCCCATTTGAGTGCAAGACCAGGTGCTCAATCAAAGTGATACGGCAAAGCTTTAGTTAGCCCAGCTCAGCCACTTTTGCAATTACTTCCCATCTGAGCAAGGGGCTTTAACATATAGGCAATCACAGTGGCCCTGGCTATATGGCAGGGTTTCTCAACCTTGGTACTATTGATATTTGGGGTATGCTGTATTTTGTTTGGGGAGTTATTCTATGCATTGTAAGATATTCAGCACCATCCTGTTCTCTACTCATTAAATGTCATCAGCACCCCTGCCCCAGTTGTGACAACCAAAAATGTCTCTAGACACTGACAAGCATCTCCCAGGGAGTAAAATCACCCCCATTGAGAACCACTACTAAAAAGTAATGAGTAATTCCATATTCAGTGTAAGTGATCATTGATTGATTCAAACTGGAAATATTTGATGAGAAACATTTTTTTTTGATCAGTAAGTGCTTTGACATACATATTACCTTCTGTGTTTCCCGTGGTCTTCACCACAACTCTATGAGATGGATATTATTCTCCATTCATGTATGGAAAAATATAAGCTCAGAGAAGTCAGTTGATTCACCCAATCTCCCACCTAAGTGTTCAGTGGCAGTAGGAGTGAGATTGACAACAAAACCCATGCCACATTAGTAATGCCCTAATGACTCGCCATCCAAATGGAGGAGGCAAAAGGATTTTCCAGCCTTGTGCATTTTCTTCTCATCAGTAAGAGGAAAACTACATTTACCAAGTGCAAATGCTTATTAGGCCACTATCTCTCAACACTGAATCCACCAGTCTTCATTCAGCTTTGGGAACATGCGGTTGGGACTCTATCACACTGCATTTCAGCTACTTAGTTTCCTACTTGGTTTTGCCAGGAGCTGAAACTAGAAGGAGACCAGCCAGCAGCAGAAGGGGAAAGGGACTTGTTTCTTCCATTTGCTAGCTTTTTCTGTCACCTAGTATGGCCCCCAAACTGTCACTGCTAAGTGCCTAAACTACTAATAGAAGAAAAACAAAATGGTCACTTTATCATTTCCAATGCAAGCCTAAGGTTTTCTCAGCTATAATGTTTATGGAAGCAGATTGCCGGGTCTTTCTGCCACGGTACTGCTGGGTGAGTTTGAACCATCAAACTTCATGTTAGGAAGTAAGTGCAAACCATTTGCATCACCAGCAGAAACCAACGTGATGTCCCCAGTGTGGCAGCATCCTCCCAGTGATCTAGCCAGTGGCAGGATCAACTGGTGGCAGGATGATCACACTGCACCCCTTGCATCCTCTCTTCACTGGCTGAAACACATTTTCTGGATATGGATTTGCCCGCCTTGCTTATGATGCCAGCACCTCCATCTGTGTGTTCATGAAATGGTTTCTTTGTCATCAGGTCCCACAAATCATTGTCTCTCGTCAAAAAACTCAGTTCACAGCAATAATAATTTTTTTTTTAATGTGGCAATGAATGCATGCCCGTGGAATTCACTGATCTTATCAACATATCCCAACTCCCAGTGGCGGCTGGCCTAATAGAAGAAAGAAATACTCAACTAAAGCTATTTTGTTTGTGTTTTTAGTTTGGAGACAAAGAAAACAAAAATGATTGGATTCTTCTGCACAAGAGGTAGACTATGCTTTGACTCAGCAACTAATACCTGTTTCTGGCTCCAATAGGCAGAAATCACGGGCTTAGAAATCAAGAGGTAAAAGTGGGAGTTGTTCCTCTCACCATTACCTCCAATATCCTATTCACAGACTGTTTGCTTTAAACTCTTTATTGAGGTTTGGAGGACTGGTTTGGAGGACTTAATTCCAAGCAAGGGAGAGATGCAACAACAGTTTGATTGAATTGGAAGTTGGGACTGGCACTTGCCATTTTGGATTCCTGATGCGTCTCAATCCAAAGGGGAATAAGGGTAAAGTCTTGTCTTGGTTGAGAATATTGATTTTTATTACCAAGGAGAAGTTGAGTTGCTGCTACTCAGAGGAGTAAGGATGGATCGCATCTGAAATCCGAGGAACTCTCTAGGAAGTCTCCTGGGACTTTCTGTATAAAATATTAAAAGTTAATGGAAAACTTCAGCAAAAACAAAAAATGCATAATCACCCAATCAGAGTTTTTAAAAAAAAACAAAAATCTTGGAAGAACCAGATGGTGCCCGGCCACCACCAGTGATAGCCACGATGGAGCTCACAGAGAGGAGTCTCACTGGCAACACAAGAATAAAAAGGGGTGCATCATGAGATCTCCACTAAAAGACCTCAATTGATGATCCAGTGGTTTTGGGGTTCCTCTGAGAGCATGGCCCCCGGCCCTGATGCTGCCCTTTCCCATAAATTATAACAAAGGTCCACTCTTTGGACAGGAATGGACTGGACTTGGCAACGCAGAGTGACCATATATTGGAAGCAGTTTATGGTTCTATACATCTATAGGATATCATCTTGCTGACCTCTGGCTGGAGGAAGGGGAGTGGATGGAGAGGAGGGGAAAGGAGGTTGTTGGGAGGATGAGACATGTATGGAGCAGAGAGGAATAGTGTGCAGTCACCGGACAGGGAGAGCAGTGGAAGCTGCATATAGGTGGGCATGTAAATTTATACGTGAATGTATATTTTCACTCAGTCATGTTAAATAAAAATTTTAAAAATTTAAAAATTAAAAAAAAAGACAAAAATCAGCAACCAGCTGACTCAAGATAAAAATAAATACAGAATAAGTATTGGAAGAAGAAAGTTATTAATATCAATGATAACACTGTGGCTGGTTGTAGGTCATTAGTTACAGAAACAAAGTCTTTAGTTATATTTTCTTGCTTGCCTGTAGTGTGTGTGTATATGTATGTATACATGTGTGCGTATTCAACAAATTTTTTTTCTCACTTCTTCCCTTTTACCTTATTTTTTATCTAGGCATTTCTGGTGATAGTTAATATCACAGTTTAAATATTTTTTTTAGCTTGAAATAGTTTTCAGTCTCACAACTTGCAAAAATAGTCATAATTTAGTCTATGTTCCAGAATATTCAAGCATGGTTGTGACTAAGCTCAAGGAAGAATAAACAATCTCCAGAAAAATAAACAATGACTGCCAACCAGAGCTGACTACTGCAAAGACTGAGGTTTTACCTCTCTTCTACTTAAAGAGAAGGCAAGAGCATCTTCGTTTATGCAGATAGTATTCCACCTGTATCTTAGGTGGAATGATAGATGTGTTACTTTGTTGAACAGAAATTCAAACTTCTGTGTGCGTGGATCTTGAGGTGCCAAGAGTCTAAACTCTTGTCAGTTATTAGATCATTAATTGCTCTGGAACTGTAAGACAAGAATTTACATTTCTCCTTTGCTGTCTGGCTTCCTGTGAAGTACTGATGACAAGGGGAGCTAAACAGAGATTGGAAGACTGAAGGAAAGGAAGAGATTTCCTGCCTCCTGTTGGGTTCCTGTTACTGTGCTGTCAATCCCAAAAGCAATGGACCTTTATCCCAGGAGTACTGCTGGTTCCACCCTCCAGCTTCAGCCTTATCGGGATGTAATTAGCATATATTAAATTCACCCATTTAAAGTGTATGGTTCTGTGGTTTCTTGTATAGTCAGAGTTGTGCAACTATCAACACGATCTAATTTTAGAACATTTTTACCATCCCAGAAAGAAACCCTGCACCCGTTAGTGGTCACTTCTCATATTCCGCTCCTCATTTGCCCCTAAGCAACCACTAAATATCTCTGTGGATTTACCTAGTCTAGACACTTCATATAAATGAAATCATACATTTTTTTAGCTATTTGACTGACTTCTTTCACTTGGTGTAATTTTATATATATATATATGTATATAACAGTACATCATTGCTTTTTTATGGCTGAATAGGATTCCATTGTATGCGTATACCATATTTTTTTCTAATCCATTCATCAGTTGATGGACATCTCGGATTTCCATTTCTTTGCTACCACAAATAATTCTACTGTGAATATCTGTGCACAAGTTTTACGTGCACATGTTTTAATTTCTCAAATATATACCTAGGAACTAGACTGCTAGGTCATATGTATTTTCCAAGCATCTTAATTCTTAGAATCTCTATCTTTTCATTTTATTCTCCCAACCCAGGGATAGCAGCTCCTCCCTGAATTACCATTTCTGGATTACCTCAACGTTCCTTTTACAGTGTTCTACTCTCGAAGGACTGCATGATTAATTTCCTAATTTAAGTTTCTTCCATTGAAGTACCTAGTGTGATTTCTGTTTTTCTGACCAGATCTGTACATATAGTCAAATAAAATACTGTAACTAGTTTTATCCATCTTCTTCCATAAAAGAACAGAAACCTTGCTAAATCTCAGCAAATCAGAGAGAAATACTTCTCACAACCGAAAGCTATGAAATATTGACATTATCCTGTTAAGCAGTAGCTGAGGATTTAATAGGAGTCTACTGGGTAAATGGCCATTCTGAGATAATATTTTAAGCACCTCCTTAAATGGTTTAAGGCCATTACCACTTAAATCCTGGAGAAATTTTCTTCTTTCCTTCACTCATTCATTCACTCTGTGGATCACTTACTGTATGTCAGGCACTATTCTAGGTGCTGGTGACAGAGCAATAAATAAAGACAAAAATCGTTGTACTCAGAATTTATATTTTAGCCTAAGAGAGAGACAGTAAACAAATGTGACCAATGAGTGTCAGATGGTGACAAGTGATACGGGGAGATTTAAAGGACAGAAGGAAAACAAGGAGGGCTGGGTTTGAGGGTACATTTTTAAATAAGTTTCACTGTAAAGGTAGTATTTAAGCAAACTCCTGGGGAGACAAGGTAAAAAGCATGTAGCTGTCAGAGGAAAGAGTGGTCCATGCGGAAGAATAGAAAGCATTGCTTCTGAAGGCTTTGAGTTGAGAAGGTGCCTGGTTTGTTCAATGAGGCCAACGTGGCTAAATTTGAGTGGGCGAGTAGAAGAGCCATAAGAGAGGAGGCCAGAGAGGCACCAAAAGATCCTTCTTGCAGGGCTTTGCACCTCATTGTAAGGACTTAGGCACTTACTCTGAATGTAATAGGAGGCTAGTGGAGAGTTTTAAAGATAGGAATGATATGACCTGACTCGCATTTTAAGAAGACTAATTACTGTGCTGAGGATCTATCACGGGAGGGAAGAAGGTAATAATCCAAAATGGAAAAGAGTGTGGTTGAATTGCTGTAGGAAAATTAGGACAAAATAAGTACTTGCATTGTGGATTCTGGATTTACTGATGGATTAAACTTGGGAGATGAGAGAGAGGAGCTAAAGACGACTCCAAGAATTTCAACTGAAGTAACTGGAAAATCAGAATTGCCTATTACTAGGTGAAAAAAATGGCTATAGGAGGACTAGGTTTCAAGGAGAAAGATCACGAGTTTAGTTTTGACATATGTGTTAGACATCCAGAGAGATATCAAAAAGATAGATAGACACACAAATCTGGAGTTCGGGGAAATCATAGCTGAAGATAGGAATTTGAGAGTTTGTTGTTGTTTTGTGTGTGCACGTATGGTAACTATAACCATGAAAATCATATAGAAGGTCAAGTGATGAATTTGTGTAGAGAAAAAGTCCAAGGATAGCCTGGAACAGCCAGATTCTTCAGAGTTCAAGGAGATGAGGAAAAAAGAGAAAGAGAGAGAGAGAGAGAGAATAAGTGACTGATGAGACAGGGGAAACATCAGAAGGATGTGGTATTTTGGACACCAAGTGGAAAAAAGTACTAAAGAGAAGGGAGTAACTGCATACGGTGGTACCTTCTGTCCCAGGACCTCACAAAGCAATGATACAGAGAAACATACATGGAGCAATTGCACCTCTGTTCTGGGATGGCACATGTTTGCAAGGATTTACTACATGAATGCATCACATGAAACAGGTCAATTACTCATTTCCTATAGAGACACTATAAATATGATCAACTAAACTTATGCCATAGGGATATTTTATAGATGATGGTAATTTCACCTTGCTATGATAAAATATTTTGGTCACTTCTCTTTAACACTTCATTTTTTAAAATTATGTCTCAGAACAAAATATTTTTTTTTTATTTAATGAATTGTATTAATTGGGTGCCTAGGCTATAGTAGGAGGCTATAGTAACCAAAAGTCTTAATGATCTGACCTGAGCATATGTCTCTCTCACATTAGAAATACAAAGCAGATAGTTGCAAAAACTCTTCTCAATACCGTCATTCAGGGATGCATACTGATGGAAAATGAGTCATCTCATAGTTTTACCATCTAGAGTTCATAGTCTCCAAGGGTGAAGCACCAGGAGAAGAGAAAACTGGACAACTGGATAACTGAGCTGAATGATTTTAAGGACTTGGCTTGCAAATGAGTTCAGTTCAGTCACTTCCAGCAACACTTCACTGGTCAGAACCCAATTATAGCTTCAACTGAGCTTCAAGTGAGTCAGAGTAATGACTCTCCTGTCTGTCCAGAGGAATCTCTGGTAGTGAAAGTAGTTAACACACTGCTAACTAAAAAATTGGACATTCCAGTCCACTGAGAGGCGTCTTGAAAGAAAAGCCCGGTGATCTGTTTCTGAAATATCAGCCATTGAAAATGTTATGGAGCATATCTCTACTCTGATGTTAATGGGGTCAGCAGGAATGTCTTAGTCATCTAGAGCTGCTATAACAGAAATACCACAAGTGAATGCCTTTAACAAACAGAAATTTGTCTCCTCACAGAAAAGTAGGCTAAAATTCCAAATTCAGAGCATCGGTTCCAGGGGAAGGCTTTCCCTGTTGGCTTTGGAAAAAGGTCCTTGTCGTCAATCTTTCCCTGGACTGGGGACTTCTGAAATACAGGGACTCCAGGTCCTTTTCCAAGGACATTCTCTGATCCTGGCACTGCTTCCTATTGGTATGAGGTCCCCAGCTCTCTGCTTGCTTCCCTTTCCTTTATATCCCAAGAGATTGACTCAAGGCACAAAACAATCTTACACACTGAGGCTTTCCTCAGCAGCTCAGATCCACCAGGCACTCCTTGGAATCTCTAGAGGGCAAGTCTACTCTATCCTATAAACTTGCAATAGTTGGAATCAAATTGATGGCAGGAAGTTTTTTTGTCACTAACCCAACCACTGCCATCCTCCCTCATTAATATCATATGAGTAAAGGCAGGATTTATGACATGAAAGAACATCACACAATACCAGGCATCATGGCCCAACCATGAGGCGACATAATTCAATCCATGACAAGGAGTCAGCATGGACCTGACAACAGTCAGCTTTTCATCTGCCCAGAAAGAAAAACAAAGCAGAACTTGGTGAACATACAGCTTGTCTCTGCTACAAGAATGCAGAATAAGGAACAGAAAGATACCAATACAATAAATTTATACTTAAGATTTCTGATTCTGTTGACTTGCCACTGAGTCTTATATGTCTTTCCAGTGAATTCCCTTCCTTCTTTCTAAAGAATTTGATAAAAATTCTTGTTTTCTTATCATGTGCCTTGAAGAGGCTTAAGAATTCTGATATCACTTACAAATACTTGTGTTACTTGAGCAAAAGCAGTTTTCTGTATAAAATACATATGCTGATATAAATGATTTATGGTTTTTCCTATCTCCTGAAACAATCAGATGCAGCCCAGGTAACTGCAGTATAATAAAATAGGCTGTGGAAGGCATCTGCCTGGAACTGGACCTGCTTTCTGGAGTGCAAAAGATCACTATAAAGGTAGAGCAGCGCTGAGAGGCAGAATGTGACAGCCTGTGTGGTAATAATAAGCAAAATGATAGATGTCACCGAGGCAAGCATGTAACACTTGGTGGTCTATGATGGAGCATATTTTGACAGAGAAGCCTGGCAAAGACTCCACAAACAACCTAGACTCAAACTGTAGGCAGATAGTAGAAAGGTTGACAAGCAAACAAGAGACCTCAGTCACAAAACCACTCGAATATAAATCTCTGATGTTTCAGATAAGGCAAGATCCCGGTCCTAGAAGGAATTTTGAAATGAGAAGAAAAGCAAATGGGTTTGGATTAGAAAGCCACGTTATCTGAAGAGGAAATAAAAGTTCTCAACCTTGGCTACACAATAGCATCACCTGGGGAGCTTATCAGGGGAACTCAAGACCTATTAAATTATCCAGAGGTGTGACCTAGCTGCAAGTAACACTTCAAGTTCCCCTATTATTTCCAATGTTTTAACCAAGGCTGAGAATCAGCAAGCAGATGAGCAGCTTGGGTGATAAGGTATACATCTGTGATCTTCCCTAATTAGTTAGGACTGGTTTAGAGACTAGGAGTCTGGATATAAGTCTCCAGGAGACCTGATGGCAAAACAATTAAGCACATAAGGTTGACAGTTCAAACCCACCCAGTGGCTCCATAGGAGAAAGACCTGGAAACCTGTCCCCATAAAGATTACACCTTAGAAAACTCAATGAGGGCAGTTCTACTCTGTCACATGGGGTTTCTATGAGTAGGAATGGACTCAACGGTACCTAATAACAACAATAACAGCTACTGGTAACCCTTACTTAGCTGTGCAATTGTACACATACATAAAATACACAGTATTCATGGAAACTAGCATGTTATTTGGCAACTGTTGTGGGATCTTATAAAACCAATAAAAATCTATTGCTAGCAAGTCAATTCTGACTCACTATTGAGTCCTATTAATGAGGAAAATACAATAAGTTAAAATGGGGGACAGAGTCAAGATGGCAGACCAAGCACACATCTCCTCATATCCCTCTGGAAACCAAGACCTGAATTCATAATCAAATGGAGCCTTCTGGTCACCCAGTGAGCCCCCAGGACATGGTACAAGTCTGTTAATTTGGACTTCATACCACTGAACGCAAAACCTCCTCTCTTTTGCTGACTCTAGCTTCTGGCTAGCCCTGCCTCTGATGGACTGAAGGTGAACGCACCATTTTGATTTTTTTTCCTCTGTCTTGGCTGGCAGGCAGAGATGGATCTTGCCTAGCAGCTAGACTCAGATGCACTGTTGGTAGGATAGGCAGACGAAATTGTCATGTTTGGAGAGCCAGGCTTAGGACTCTGTTTATCTAGCCACTTTGGGTCAGTGTTTTTATCACTGCCACAGCGTGGTTTCTACAGAACCACAGTGCCTGTATGTGGGATGCCATGTTGGACACGGAGATTTTAGCGGGACCTAATTCTTAGCCTGGGAGCCAGCACCTGCAAACAGGACAGCACTTCTCCAACAGAAAAGCAGTAGTTTACACAGTGTTGCCTACAGCAGGGGCCTGACAACAGAGGTGGAGGATTCACTATCTCTCGGCACCTTTAGCCGCTCTATCTGCTGACTGTGTAGAGGGCACCACCTTAGATATGGTGGCAGCAGCTGGACCTAATTCTTAGCTTGGGAGCCAGAGCCTGCCCATAGGAGAGCACTTTTCTACCAGAAAAGCAGTAGTTTACACAGTGTTGCCTGTCAGCAGAGGCCAACAGGGCAGTAGCATTGCTGTATTTTGAACTAATATGTATCATCTGGGGTTGGATATAGGGGTGCTTGCTTTGCCAGTTGGGAAGAGGGACCTCTACACCTGAAAACCTGACGGACTTGGAAAGTGGTCAGATACCTTTTTTTTTACATTTTAAGACAGGCTAGAGAAACATCTCCAGTCCATCCTCACAGTATCTTTCCCAGCCTTTACTTACTCACATGAAACCCAAAAAGCAACAGAAGCTTGTGGCATACAAGAAATCAGCCATGGGTTAAGAAGGCTCACAAACAAAACAACCAAGAAGTTTTCCAGATGAAGAAACTTTTCTGAAATCATCAGAAGGTGAATACAAAATGATTATATACGGAGCCTTTCTAGACCTTATACAAAATGCAGCAGAACAAAAGGAAAAATTAAGCAAGCTGTTTCATCTGATGGAACACAAGTACTCTGAAATCCAACAGATGAAGAACAAAATCAAAGATATAGAAACTTCCATTCAAAGCCAAGAAAACAGAATGCAACAAATGGAAGAAAGAATTTCTGATTTGGAAGACAGAGCCACTGACTCCAGCATCTATGAGGAGAAATCAGAAAAAAGAAACAAGAAAAATGAAGAAGCATTAAGAAACATGTGGGACTCTATTAAGAAGAACAATCTACAATTAATTGGAGTTCCTGAACAGGGCGAGACACCTGAGGACACAGAGAGTATTGTTGCTGAGCTGCTGACAGAAAACTTCTCAGAAATCATGAAGGAAGAGAATATAGATATTCCAGATGCGTATGGTACACCACCCAATACAGATCTCAAAAGAAAGACTCCAAGACATATTATAATCAAGCTTAACAAAATGAAACATAAGCAGCAAGACTCAAAGTAAAGCTAACGTTCAGAGGGAAACCCTGTAGGCTTTCATGAGATTTCTCGGCAGAAACCATGCTGGCACCAAGACAATGGCGTGACACATTCAAACCCCTGAAGAAGAAGAACTTCTGACCAAGAATTATACATCCTACAAAACTATCTTTCAAATGAAATTAAGACATTCCCAGATAAACAGAAACTCAGAGACTTTGTAAAAGCCAAACCAAAACTACAAGAAATACTGAAAGAAGTTCATGGCTTTGGCTTAGAAGAGCAAAACCACTAACTTTATATTTTAGAACGACACATTATTCAGAATTCTTCTCAGTTAGGGAAGGCTCCAAATTCAACCACAGCTTTAATTGAAAGAAACAATCTAGTGATTATCATGAAAACTATGGTGCCACCATATTAAAAAGAGGGATGCACTACAGTCGTTATAGTCCTTCCAAATGGAGAGGAAGATGACAAGACTGGTAGTAATTAAAACTGGGTTTATATGTAGTTTATTAAGGGGGATCATAGGGGCAGCTGTAAAGCACAACAAAGATGTATCATACCATTTCAAGAAATGTAACACAACAACCACAAATGTAACCACAAAATCAGCTCTGAAAAAGGTGAAAAATCAACTCACAAAAAAGAATGTTCCAGAACAGACTAATAAGAACAACAGAGAAAACATCCACACAAAAATAAACCTATCACAATGGCAGCACTGAACACATACCTATGAATAATTACATTGAATACGAATGAACTGAATGCTCCAGTAAAGAGACATTGAGTGACATCTTGGATCAAAAGATGTGACCCATCCATAAGCTGTCTACAAGAAACTCACCTGAGGCTTAAAGATAGGAACAAACTGAAAATCAAAGGATGGAAGAATATATATCAAGCTAACAATGAACAAAGAAGAGCAGGTGCGACAATTCTAATCTCAGACAAAATCAATTTTAATGTAAAATCCATCATCGTGGACAAAGATGGACACTATTGCTGAAAGGTTCAGTACACAAATAAGACTTAACTATGTTAAATATTTATGCATCTAATATCAGGGCACCTAAATACACTGAAGAAGCACTGACTACACTCAAAAAAGAGTTAGATTACTCCACAATAATAGTGGGAGACTTCAACACTCCACTCTGAATACTGGACAGATCATCTAGAAAAAAACTCAATAAAGATACAGGCCTTATTGCCACAATTAACTAATTCAACCTCATCAATATATGTTGAACTTTCCACCCATCAGCAGACAACTACATCTTATTCTCCAGTATACATGGAACATTCTCCAGAAATGACCATGTGTTAGGACATAATGCAATTCTCAACAAAATTCATACCATTGAATCACTGCAAAGCATCTTCTCAGATCATAAAGCCATAAAAGTCAAAATCAATAGCAGAAAAAACATAGATAGAAAGTGGAACTCCTAGAAACTGAACAACATCTTGCTCAAAAAAACATGGGTTGGGAGTGGGTAGAGAGGAGGGGAAAGGAAACTGTTGGTAAGATGAGACATGTACGGAGCAGAGAGGAATACTGTGCTGTCACCATGCAAGGAGAGCAGTGGAAACTGTATATAGATGGGCATGTAAACTTATATGGGAATGTACATTTTCACTCAGTCATAATAAAAAAACAAAATAAAATAAAATGAAAAAAACATGGGTTATAGAAGAAATCAAGGAGGAAATAAAGAAATTCTTGGATTCCAATGAGAATGAAAACACTTCCTCCCAGAACCTATGGGATACGGCCAAAGCAGTACTCAGAGGTCTGTTTATCTCCATAAATGCACACATCTGGAAGGAACAGAATTGAGACCTATGAACACTTGATATTCGACAAAGGCCCTAAGACATTAAACTGGGGTGAAAACAATCTCTTCAACAAATGGTGCTGGCAAAATTGGATATCCATCTGCAATAAATTGAAACAAGACCCATATATTACACCTTATACAAAAACCAACTCAAACTGGGTAAAAGACCTAAATATCAAATCTAAAACGATAAAGCTCATCCAAGAAAAGGTAGGAGCAATGGGAGTTTTAATACACCATGTAGACAGATTTCAAAATCTGTCAAACAAACCACAATCAAGAGAAGAGAAAATAGATAAATGGGAATTATTAAGAACCAAACACTTTTGCTCATCCAAAAGACTTTATCACAAAAGTTAAAAGGCTACCTACAGAATGGGAAAAAATATTTGGCAACTCTATGTCGGACTGATGCCTTATTTCCATAATCTATAAGATACTACAAAATATCAATCAAAAGAAGATAAATCATCCAATTAAGCAATGGTCAAAGGAGACGGACAGACATTTCTCTAAAGAGGAAATCGAAGCAGCCAAAAAACACATACAGACATGTTCACGATCTTTAGTTATTAAAGAAATTCAAATCAAAACTACAATGAGATACCATCTCACCCCAAGTTTGACCAGGATCCAAAAAACACAAAACAACAAATGCTGGAGAGGCTGTGGAGATAGTGGAACTCCCTTACACTGTTGGTGGGGTTGCAAAATGGTCCAGCCTCTTTGGAAAGCAATCTGGCACTTCCTTAAAAAAATGGGTATAGATATACTATTTGATGCAGTAATTCCACTACTTGGAATATATCCTACAGTATCAAAGCCATTCACACCAACGGACACATGCACAAGAATGTTTATCGCAGCACAGTCCACGATAGCAAAAAGGTGGAATCAACCCAGATGCCCAACAACAGAGAAATGGATAGGTAAACTATGGTATATATCCATGGAGCATTATGCAATGCTAAAGAATAATGATGATTCCAGGAAACATCTAATAATCTGGTTTCAACTGAAAGTCATTATGTTGAGTGAAAGTAGCCAGCAACAAAAGAACAAATATTGTATGAGACCCCTATGATAAGATCTCAAAAACAGACTTACGTATAGAAGAAAAGACTGACGGCTGCAAGGGAGGCGAGGGAGGGAGGGCGAGGGGGAGAGTTTAGATTAGGTGGTTGGTAGAAATTTGGTTGGGTGAAATTGGTGATAGCACACATTAGACACAAGAACAATATTAAGTGGACTTCAGCACAACTTGAATATTCCTTCCATCTTAACCCAATATTCCAAGGACAGAGTAGCTGAGGCAGGGGGCAGGGGACCACGCTCTTAGGCAAAATCGAGGCCAATTGGCACAACTAGCATTTTGCTAAGAGGGCTCTCTGTACCCCACATTGGTGAGTGGTGTCTGGCGTCTTAAAAGCTGCCTAGCTGCCATCCGAGAGCACAGCAAATAGTCCCAACTCAGCAGGAACAGACACTCACCGAGGACCAAAATGACATGGGGTAAAGACAGCCCAGAAGATAGAGAGACCCACATGAGTGGGTGCCTACATAGAACTGGGACTGGGAGAACTGGATGGTGCCTGGCCACCACCAGTGATAGCCGTGATGGGGCTCACTAAGCTGAGTCTCACTGGCAACACAAGAATAAAAGGGATGCACCCAGAGATCTCCACCAGAAGACCGCAACTGATGGTCCAGCAGCTTTGGGGTTCCCCTGGGAGCACGACCCCTGGCCCTGATGCTGCCCTTGCCCATAAATCATAATGAAGTTCCACTCTTCGGACATGAATGGATTGGACTTGGTGATGCAGAGTGACCATGTATTGGATGCACTTATGGTTCTATGCATTTATAGGATATCACTGTGCTGACCTCTGGCTGGAGTAAGGGCAGTGGGTGGAGAGGAGGGGAAAGGAGACTGTTGGGAGGATGAGACATGTATGGAGCAGAGACAAATAGTGTGCTGTCACTAGGCAGGGAGAGCAGTGAAAGATGCATATAGGTGGGCATGTAAATTTATATGGGAATGTAAATTTTCACTCAGTCATAATACAAAAAAAAAGTTAAAATGGTTTCTTTCCACTCTTGACTTTGGTTTTAAAATTTTTATTTCAAAAGATTTTAGAATCTTGTTATTCAAAGGAAAAACAAGAACTAAATAGCTAAGTATTTAAAAAAACAGAAGCATTGTTAGTAATTGAAATATTCAATATAACGCAATGGGAAGCCTAGGATGATAAAGCTTTGTCAGTACTGGCTTCTGGAGAATGAAACCCAGGTGTTAATACCTACTACAGTCAGAGCTGCTGTTTCCCATTATATCCAAGCCTTCAGTCTCATGTCTGGAGCAGTCCAATTAGACAAAGAGAAACAATATTACCTTCTTGAGTGTTTATGCCTGCCCCTTTTCCCTTTCAGATAACACTAGCAATATCATAAACATAGTTGTCATGGAAACAATAGCACCATGCCAAACAACGGTTGGGCTTTGGAGGTCTTTACATCTGTAACTGTAAATAAGAATAGTGAAGATTTTCTGAGTGTGGCCTAAATGAAATGGCTATTGGATCTTGCCCTGACTAAAGGGTGTCATATGACATGCTTTTACCAGTATCCTGAAAAAAGTTAATCCAGGTACAAAAATAAAGACTATGATATTCATGACAGGTTATCTATGGTGACCTGAGAGTAATATTTAAGTTTCAGCATAGTCTCACTGGTATGCTGGGTTAGATGTCCCCTTCCTTCCTTTCCTCATTCACTTCTTGCTTTATTCCTCCGACAGATGTCTGTTGACCATTACTGCATGTCAGAGCTACACTAGATGCTAGAGATACGAAGACGAGTAAGACAGTGATGTCTTGTCTAGGTCCATGAGTGGCACAAACAGATTGTGCTCAGCTACTAACCTAAATGTTGGGTGCTCAATGGTTTGGGTCTTGCTATACACATATTACCACAAACCAAGAAATGCATCTGTACATGTACACTTGTGTCTCAGTTTTAAAAAATTGGTATATGGAAACCTAAATTTCTAAGAGATAAATGAGGAAACAATCTTTCTTGTCTTCAAAAAATTTTCATGGAGCAATACACCTCTGGGTTGTTTCCAGTAGGAAATCCAGTTGGGGCATTAAAAATTATTGATTGCTGATCACCTGATGAAGGAATTGGAATGAGTAAAGCTTTGGCTCTCAACTCTGGTTGCACATTTGCATTACATATCAAACCAAAAACCCAAACCCATTGCTGTTGAGTTGATGCCACCTCATAGCGACCCTGTAGGACAGAGACTGCCCCATAGGGTTTCCATGGCTTTAATCTTCATGTAAGCAGACTGCCACATCTTTCTCCCACAGAGTGGCTGGTGGATTCGAACTACCAGTCTTTCAGTTAGCTGCCCAGCACTTAACGACTGTGCCACTGGGGCTCATTTACTAATGCCCAGACCCCATTTAATTGAATAACAATCTCCGGAATTGGACATCAGTACTTTTAAAGCTTTCCAGGATTAATCTAAATGTGCATCCAGAGTAGAGAATCACTGCTATAGAGCAGAGGCTGGAAAGCTGTGGTCTGTGTGCTAAATCTGGTTCACTGTCTGATTGATCTGTAAATCCAGCCACTTCACTGATGTATACTCTGTCTATGGCTACTTTCCCACAACAATCGCAGAGACAAGTAGCTGCAACCACGACAGAGTTGAGTAGTTGTAGAACAGTTGAGTAGTTGCAACAAAGATCATACAGTGCACAAGGATGAAAGTATTTACTATCTGACTCTTTATGGAAGAATTTTAGACACTTAAAACTTTAAAATGCTGATTAATTATCTACAGCTTTTTTCAGAAGTATAGATAAAGTAGCCCTTAAAAGTATTCTGAAAGTGAATGAAAAAAAAATGCATCCTATTTAATGAAATTTCTTTTTCATGCAACTTCTCAGAAGCAAGCATGCTAAGTTATTAAGTTTTCGCTCTCGGTTTTAAATCCAACCTTCCATGTTCGGCTCCGTGATGCTGGGGCTAGGAGTCTGCAGATCACATGTCTGCTTTGCCAGCTGCTCTTTGGTGTTGTTGATGGTTCTGATACATAGAGACCCTGCGTGCGATATAACAAAACACTGCCCGGTCCTGCACTATGACCACAATTGTTATGTCTGAGCCCAATGTTGCTGTGTCAGTCCATCTCACTGAGGGTCTTCCTCTTTTTTGCTGACCCTCTATTTCACCAAGCATGTTGCCCCTCTCCAGGGACTGGTTCCCCCAATAATGTGTCCAAAGTACGTGAGTTCATAGTCTCTCTGTCTTTGCTTATATGGAGCACCCTGGTTCTACTTCTTCAAAGAAAAATTTGTTCATTCTTTTGGGAGTTCCTGGTATATTCAACATTCTTCACTAACACCATATTCAAAGGTGTCAACTCTTTGGTCTTCCCTATTCATTGGCCAGCTTTTTCATGTATATGAGGCAATTGAAAACAACATGGGTTGGGTCAGGCACATCTTAGTCTTCAAGGTGACATCTTTGTTTTTGAATCTTTTGAAGCAGATTTTCCCAGTGCAATGTGTTTTTTTGATTTCTTGACTGTTGCTTTCATGGGTATTGATTGTGGATCCAAGTAAAATGAAATTTTTGACAATTTCAATCTTTTCTCCATTTATCATGAGGCTGATTATTGATCCAGTTGTGAGGATTTATTTGTTTGTTTAATGCTGAGATGTAGTACATACTGAAGGCTGTGGTCTTTGCATATTGCAGATTGTTAATAGTCTTCCTCCAGTCCAGATGTCCTGTTCTTCATGTAGTCCAATTTCTCAGATTATTTTCTCAGCATACAAATTGAATAGATATGGTGAAATAATACAGCCCTAACTTTAAACCATGCAGCATTCTCATGTTCTGTTCAAACAGCTGCCTCTTGATCCACGTGTAGGCTCCTCATGAGCACAATTAAGTGTTCTGGAATTCGCATTCTTTGCAATGTTATCCACAATTTGCCATGATCCGCAATGTGGAATGCCTTTGCACAGTCAAACACAGCTAAACATTTTTCTGGTATTCTCTGTGTTCAGCCATGATCCATCTGATATCAGAAATGATATCCTTGGTTCTGTGGCCTCTTCTGAATCTGGCTAGAATTTCCGGCAGTTCGCTGTCGAAGTAATGCTGTAGCTTCTATTGAATGATCTTCAACAAAATTTTACTTGTGTGTGATACTAAAGATATTGTTCAATAATCTCTGCATTCAGTTGGATCATTTTTCTTAGGAATAGGCATAAATATGGATCTCTGCCAGTCAGTTAGCCAGGCAGCTGTCTTCCCAATTTATTGCCATAGATGAATGAATACTATAAGCGCTGCATCCATTGGTTGAAACGTCTCAGTTGGTACTCCATCAGTTCCTGGAGACTTCTTTTTCACCAATGTCTTCAGTGCAGCTTGGACCTCTTCAGTGTTACCAGTTCCTGATCATATACGGCCTCCTGAAATGGTTGAATATTGACCAATTCTTTTCAGTGTAGTGACTGTGTATAGTGACTCCATCTGTGTATAGTGATTGATCTTCTTTTTGATGCTTCTTGAATCATTTAATATTTTCCCCATGGAATCACACTTAGTGTGAATTTTACCTTCAGCTCTTTCAGATTGAGGAAGGTTGAGGGTGTTGTTTTGTTTTCATTTCCTGTCTCCAGGCTGTTCTTTGCATATGTCATTATAATGCTTTACTTCGTCTTCTTTAGCTGTCCTCGGAAATCTTCTTTTCAGTTCTTTTACTTCATCATTTCTTCTTCTCACTTTAGTTACTCTACATTCAAGAACAACTTTCAGGGTCTCTTCTGATATCCATTTTGGTCTTTGCTTTCTGTCCTATCTTTTTAATGACCTCTTTCTTTCTTCATGTATAATGTCCTCAATGTCATTCCACAATGTGTCTGGTCTTTAGTCATTAGTGGTCAATGTGTCAAATCTATTATAAAGATGGCCTCTAAATTCAGGTGGAATATACTCAAGGTCATACTTTGGTTGTAGTGGACTTGTTCTAATGTTTTCCAGCTCTTTGGTAGACTCTGTCAATGGAGAGCTCTAGAAAAAAATTGCAAGTGTGGAGGAGGATGAAGGGATTTGTTCCTTCTTGTGTGCTTTTGTGTTTGTCAACATCACCTTAGTAACACTTCTTCACTCAGGCAATGGCAGTTCTTTCCAGCAGCAACAGTTGACTCCAGTCTGTGATTCTCATAACACTCTCAGGACCAGCCTGATAGTGCCCCCATGGAAATACTACTCCTATTCTTAGAGATCAGGATCCCTAATCCATGGGGTTCCTTTTCCAAGCTTAGAGATGCCAGTGCCAACCAGGCAAGGCCACCTCCCCAACGACCTGAGTTCCACTTCTGTGGAGCCCCTTCCTTCAAGCTTCTAAGTTTTAATAATGCCTCTCTCTCTCTCTCTTTTCCCCAGCCCTAGAAGCAATGAAGTTTCCTACAGTTGCTACTTTCACAGTACCTTAATGATTTCTCTTTGCCTCTTTAGTTTCCAAAGCTAAGAATATTTTTTATATTCAATTCTCTCTGTTAATATTACTGGTATAAATTCTATCTCCTATATGTTTAAAAGTTTTTGCCCACTAAAGGTCTAAGAACTCATAAATTATTATTGTACATTGTGTCTTACAGTGATTGATGGATTCAAGCTGTTGTGTGTGAAATGGAATGCTGAGTGTGAAGACATTATGCTCTCTTTAATATAACCTACCTACATACTCGTTAATAATGTCTTATTTATGAACTACATAAAATAATGGGCTTTGCTGCTGTGCATAATACAGATCATGACTTCAGAGGAAATGTCTTTTTTTTTACTCCTGTTGGGAATTAATAAATAAGAACACACTGTATGTTTATAACAGCCTGTGTAAAGATGCAACTTTAGGACTCTGGGAAAAATCTCACCCAGCCTGGTCATCCTCAGAAGATATGGTTACAGAGAACATGAATGAGTCAGATAATTTCTACCCATTTACTGAACCCCAAATATAACCGGTTATTTCCTCCTTGCAAATAAGTTGTAAACTTGAGTATGTTATGATGACATTAGAACCAAAGAACAGGGACAAGTGCACTAAAGACAAACCTGCCAATGCCTTTTGTGTGATCTGTGATTTGCTCTCTAACAATTGTGTTCTAAACTGATTTATGTACATTTATTTGCTTTCATTTCTTAATTAAGTTTCCTTTTAGAAAATGGCTGAATTATACAAAGAGCAACCCCAATCAACCAGTTACTGTCACGTCACTTCTAACTCATGGTCACCTCAAGTGTGTCAGAGTAGAACTGTTTCATGGGGTTTTCAGTGGCTGATTTTTTTAGAAGATCACTATGTCTTTCATCAGAGGTGCCTCTGAGTGGATTCAGCTGCCAACTTTTTGATTAGTACTTGAGCACTTAACTGTTTGCACCACCCAGGGACTCAATGAGTACAAAGTAAAAGGGTGCAACTGAACACTAGTTTTGTAGTGTAGAGCAGAGGTAAGCAACTGATAGTCCAAGGGCCACATCCAGCCTGCCACCTGTGTTTGTAAATAACATTTTCCTACAAGACAGCCATACCCATTTGCTTACAGATTGTCAATGGCTGCATTCCCTACAATAACAGAATTGAGTAGTTGCGACAATGACAACCTGGCTGCAAAGTCAGAAATACTGATTTTTCTGGCCCCTTACAGAAAAAGTCTGCTGATTCCTGATAAGGACATGAGAAGCAGATACTTGCAGAAACACTATGCGTGTGTTGCCAGCAGTTACCATATCAGTCATAAAGTCCTTGGGGAGTTCCGGATCTCGAACTTCTGCATGACAACTATGTGCTCTTGCTAGAATGCCCTGTCAGCTCCTCTGCACCTGTCAGTTCTCTAGTCAGCACTGAAGACCCTATGTACATCCCTCTGTATCATTCACACTCTCTTTACTAGCTAGTGAGAGTCATATCTCTCCCTTCTACCACCCGTTTGTCTTCAAGTGGATCATAGGCTCTTTTAGAACCAGAACACAGTGTTATTCATCCATCCCTTGCACAGAGCAGTTAGTTAGTAACTGTGTATTGATCAATTGACCCAATCCAGAGGGACCCAGAAGAGCTATCCTGGCCTCCAATATATTGGCTTACTTTGGGAAAGAGCATTTGAGTTATTATCACCTGCCATTATACATCCTGTATCTCATGAACTGCCTTCCAATCACTGCCTACAAAATAGATCTGGAAATTACTGGATAAAAGACCGGACTGGTTCAGAAATAAAGAACAGAGAAGGAGGATATTCATCTTTGTAATCTGCATATTCATATGTATGCCTTGATTTATTAAGCATAAAGGTATATACACTAAAATGAAGAAACTACATAGTTAAATAAGTGGGCAAAGACAGAGAGAAGATGGAGAGATGACAACAGTCATATAAATAGAGAGAGAGGAAATTGTTAAAGATAGTTTCACCTCTCCTAAATGATTTCTAGTTTATTGAGAATATTCTCCTTAATAACACAATATAATCCATTTTAAACACTATAATTCCAGATAGGATTAACACTAAGAGTTAAAACCAGCCACAACATAAATATAATATATTCCATAAAATGTAACCTTCTCAAACATTAAGAAAAACAAAAAACATAGGAGAAAGAAGGGAGAAAAAAAATACACTTCATGCAATTCTGTCATGTAGAGAGAGTCTTGAAGCACCAAAGAATAATCCTACTAAACAATAAACGTGAGTGGGCTCTTTCAAGTATTAATCCAGAGTTATGGGCAGCAGCCAGCCCTCCATGTGCCCTGCCACTCCACTGAGGCTCCGCTGGCTGTATCTCAATTGTCACCCTTCTGTGGCCTCCTAAGATTTGTTTTCTTCTAAATTTTATCAACTATCTCTTGAGTCTAAATGCTTGCAGTGTGTCTATTACCACAGGTTCAATGCCTTGAGGCTCTTGTGAAAAAAACATAGAGAGAGGCCTCTGTGACCTTTTCTTCTATTTAAAAAAATAAAATTTCCATAGTGTTAATTCCAACTCCTAGTGACCTTATAGGACGGAGTGGAATTGCCCTATAAAGTTTCCATGGCTGTAATCCTTGCGGAAGCATACTGTCTGATCTTTCTACCGTGGAGAGGCTGGTGAGTTCAAACTGCTGATCATTCACTTAGCAGGTGAGTGCTTAACTGCTGTGCCAGCAGATTCTTCTTATTAACTCACTGCTGTCAAGTCAGTTCTCTCTCATACCAGACTGTTAGAAAATAAGGGGATGAAAGGTAAACCTTTTCATAATAATTTTTTTTTATACAAAGTTCTTAGTCTTAAAAGCAAGTTTGCCATGGCTGTTCAAGTAGTAGCTAGTTTTAAACAGATTTTCAGTAAGTATTTAAATAATATTCAAACTTGCCTCTGTGTGTGCATACACACATATTACTGTTAATTGTTTTCATTAGGTGCCATTGAGTTGCTTCTGACTCATATCAACCTTATATACTTGTACACCAGTTGCCATCAAGTTGATTCCAACTCATAGTGACCCTACAGGGCAAAGTAAAACTTCTCCATAGGGTTTCCAAGGAACAGTTGGTGGATTCAAACTGCTGACCTTTTGTTTAACATCTGAGAACCATCGGGACTCTACCTTATGTACAAAAGAGCAAAACACTATCTGGTCTTGCTCCATCTTCACAGTCACTGCTATGTCTGAGCCCACTTTTGCAGTCACTGTGACAATCAACCTCCTTAAGGGCCTTTGTCTTTTTTGCTGATGCTCTACTTTACCAAGCATAATGCTCTTCTCCAGTACCTGGTCCACTGTGATAGCATAGCATGTCCAAAGTATACAAGACAAAGTCCTGCCATCCCAGATTCTAAGGAGCAGTCTAGCTACTCTTCTTCCAAAACAGATTTGTTCTTCTGGAAGTTCATGGCATATTCAACATTATTCACCAACACTGTAATTCAAAGGCATTGAAAATAGCATGGCTTGGGTCAGGCACACGTTAGTTGTAAAAGTGACATCTTTGCTTTTCAACACTTTAAAGAGATCTTTTGCAGCAGATATCCCCAGTGCAATGTCTCTTTTGATTTACTGACTGCTACATCCATGGGTGTTTATTGTGGATCCAAGTAAAATGAAATCCCTGATAATTTCACTATTTTTTTTTTCTGTTTATCTTGATGTTATTTATTGGTCCAGTTATGAGAATTTTGCTTTCTTTATGTTGAGGTGCAATCTATACTGAAGAGTGTGATCTTTGATATTTATCAGTGAGCGCTGCAAGTGACCTTCACTTTCAGCGGGCAAGGTTGTGTCATCTGTATATCACAGGTTGTTGATGCATCTTCCTTTAGTCACTTAGTTTGCATTAAATGGGGCTCTAACTGTTAGCAAAGCATTTCGTATTTAACGTAGTCTGGTATCCAAACTAAGACAGAGTAGGAAGAAGGACTTGGCACTGTATTTCAATCTACTTCTGAGGAAAGTAGTCAGTGAAAACCTTACGACTAGCAGCAGAACATTGTGTGATGCAATACTGGGAAATGAGTTTCTCACATTGGAAAGCACTCAGAATACAACCGGGGAAGAGCTGCCTGCCCAAAGTAAGGTCAACCTACCACCTAGAGTCTACCTACAGCAGATATGCATGAAGTGAAGCTTTCAGAATCTTTATTTGCTAACACAGCACCACTCAAAATGAAAAGAAGCCACAGCAGATACCCACTAATAATCAGAATGTGTAATGTATGAAACACAAATCTGGGAAAATTGGAAGTAGTCAAATATGAAGTAGAACACATGAACTTCAACATCCTAGGCACTAATGAGCTGAAATAGACTAGTAGTGGCCATTTTGGATCAGATAGTCATATTCTCTTCTATGCCAGGAATGGCAAATTGAAGAGGAATGGCATCTTGTTCACGGTCAAAAAGAACAATTCAAAATCTATCCTCCAGTACAATGCTGTCAGTGATAGGATAATATCTATACGCCTACAAGGAAGCCCAGTTATACAACAATTATTCAAATGTATGCACCAACCGCTAATGCCAAAGGTGAAGAAATCGAAGATTTTTACTAGCTTCCGCATTCTGAAATTGATTAAACATGCGATCAAGATGCATTGGTAACTATTGGCAACTGGAATGCAAAAGTTGGAAGCAAAGCAAAAGGATTGGTAGTTGTAAAACGCGGCCTTTGTGATAGAAATGATGCTGGAGATCCCATGATAGAATTTTCCAAGACTAATGACTTTTTCATTGCAAATACCTTTTTACAGCAACGTAATTGGCAACTACATACATGGACTTGGCCAGATGGGATATCCAGGAATCAGATCAACTACATCTGTGGGAAGAAATGATGAAAAAGCTAAATATCATCAGTCAGAATAAAATCAGGGGCTGACTATGGAACAGATCATCAATTGTTCATATGCAAGTTCAAGTTGAAGCTGAAAGAAATTAGAATAAGTCCAAAAGAGCCAAAGTATGACCTTGACTATATCCTGCTTTAATTTGGAGACCAGATGAAGAATACATTTGATTCACTGAACACTAATGAACAAAGACCAGATGAGCTATGGAATGACATTAAGAACATCACACATGAAAATAGCAGAAGGTCACCAAAAGGAGAGGAAAGAAAGAAAAGACCAAAATGGATATCAGAAGAGACTCTGAAACTTACTCTTGAACACAGAGTAGCTAAAGTGAAAGGAACAAACAATGAAGTAAAAGAACTGAACAGAATATTTCAAAAGGCAGCTGAAGACAAAGTAAAATATTATAATGACATGTGCGAAGAAAGACCTGGACATAGAAAACAAACAAGGAAGAACACTGTCAGTATTTCTTAAGCTGAAAGAATTAAATTAAAAAACAAAATCAAGCCAACAGTTGCAATATTGAAGACTTCTACAGAGAAAATTATTACAGGACTCAGGAAGCATCAAAAAAAGATGGAAGGAATGCACAGAGTCACTGTACCAAAAAGAACTGGTTGATGTTCAACCATTTCAGGAGGCAGCATATGATGAAGAATCAGTGGAACTGTAGGAAGACATCCAAGTTGCACTAAAGGCATGAATAAAAACAAGATTACCGGAATTGACCAAATACCGATTGAGATGTTTCATCAAATGGAAACCATGCTGGAAGCCTTCAATTGCCTATGCCAAAAAAACTGGAAGAATGTTACCTAGCTAAGTGACTAGTGGAGATCCATATTTATACTTATTCCAAAGAAAAGTGATTCAATCAAATGTGGATCGTTAATATCACAGACAAGTAAAATTTTGCTTAAGATCCCTCAAAAATGTATGTGGCAGTACATGGACAGGGAACTGCTAGAAATTCAAGCCCAATTCAGAAGAGCACATGGAACAAAGGGTATCATTGCAGGTATCAGGTGGATCATGGCTGAAAGCTGAGAATACCAGAAAGATGTTTACCTGTGTCTTATTGACTCGCCAGTGACCTTCAACTGTGTGGGTTATAACAAATTATGGATAACACTGAGAAGAATAAGAATCTCAGAATACTTAATTGTACTCATGTGGAACCTGTACATAGACCAAGAGGCAGTCATTCCAACAGAACAAGGGAATGCTGCATGGTTTAAAGTCAAGCAAGGTATGTATCAGGGTTATATTCTTTCACTATAGTCATTTAATCTGTATGCTGAACAAATAATCAGAGAAGTTGGCTATATGAAGAAGAATGTGGCATCAGAATTAGAGGAAGACTCATTAACAACCTGCCTTATGCAGATGACACAAGTTTGCTGAAAGTGAAGAGGACTTGAAACTCTTACTGATGAAAACCAAAGACCACAGCTTAGATTACACCTCAACATAAAGAGAACAAAAGTTCTCACAATTAGACCAAAAAGAAACATCACTGTAAACAGAAAAAATATTGAAGTTATGTGGAATTTCATTTAACTCAAATCCACAAGCAACATCCATGGAAGCAGCAGTCAAGAAATCAAGTGACACATTGTATTGGGCAAATCTGCTGCAAAAGACATCTTTAAAAGGTCAAAAAGCAAAGACGATGCTTTAAGGACTAAGGTAAGCCTGATCCAAGCTGTGGTGCTTTCAGTCACTTAATAGGCATTTGAAAGCTGAACAATGACTAAGGAAGACTGAAGAAGAATTGATGCCTTTGAATTATGGTGTTGGAGAAAAGTATTAGATATATGGTTGGATTCCCAGAAAAATAACAAGTTGTCTTATAAGAAGTACAGCCAGAATGCTCCTCAGAAACAATGATGGAGAGAATTCATCTCACATACTTCGGGCATATTATCAGGTAGGAATAGTCCCTAGAGAAGAACATCATACTTGGTAAAATAGAAGGTCAGGAATAAAAAGGAAGGCCTCAATGAAATGACAGTGGCTGCACCAAGGGGCTTAGGCATAAAAACAAATGTGAAGATGGTGCAGTACTGGACAGTGTTTTGTTCTGTTGCATACAGGGCTGTTATTAGTTGGAACTGACTCAATGACACCTAACAACAATATGAGGATTCCACTAAAAAATTTCCTCTGAGGGGGCCAAGATGGCAGACTAGTTACAAGTCTCTGTGATTCTCACTGAGAATTAAGGCCTAAAAGAACAACTGAACAGAGCTGAATGGACATCTTGGAAGCCCCAACATCAGGTAGAAGGTTGTCATATCAGACTGAGCAGCAGGAGGGGGAAAACTACCTTTGTTAGAGGTCAGACAGCAGCACAAATGGTCCCACTTCTGCTGGCTGGGTGATGCAGAGGCTTCCAGATACAGAGCCATCTCTGTCAACCAGGAAACTGAGACTGGGGCTGGCCACCATGCTGAGCTGCAGCACCTGAGTAGACAGTGTCCCTGACAGCAAAGAGGACGTGCTTAAGACAGTCACATTTAGGGAAGCCGGCGGTGTCTGGTGGCCAAGTGTACTATTGCCCTTCTCCCTGCCTCTTCTCTGAGCTGCTCAGGGTTCTGCTGCCACACCACAGCAGAAGCGGCACAGGTAGGACACCATCTTTGTTAGCCATAACACGGGGCCTGTAACCCCTAAGGGCCAGGTTGGAAGCAGCTACTGCTGGACAGCACCTCTCTCAGTAGAAAACCTGTTTTTAAGACAATTGCATCTAGAAAATGCAGCAGTGGCTGGTGGCCAAGTGTAGTGGTGCATTTTCCCCCTCCTTTTTATGAACCATGCTACAACATTTGCTGATGTGGCCCCAGACAGTCTCCACAAGTAGGTTGCCATCTTTGTCAGCCAGGAGGAGGGACTTGCCACCCCTGAGGGCTCAGATGCCACTGGACAGCACCTGTCTCAGCAGAAAAGATACTGGAGAAGCTGAACAGCTTTTTGATGGTGCAAAGACAACAATCAATATCTAACCATTTAAATAAGCAGACAGCCATGGCTCCAGAGAACTCAGAAAATAAAGAAGCAAAACACTTCCAAGATGAAGAAGTCTTCCTAAAATTATCAGAGGTAGAATACAGAAGAATTATATATAGAGCCTTTCTAGAAGTTAAACAAAGTGCAGCAGAACAAAATGAAAAATTAAGCAAGCTATGTGAACTTTTAGAATATCAATGATCTGAAATTCAGCAGATTAATAATAAAATTACAGAGTTAGACAATGTAATGCAAAGCCAAAAGAGCACGATTGTAGAAATGGAATGTAGAATTAGTGAGACCAAACATAAAGCAACTGACATTAGCATTTATGAGGAGAAATCAGATAAAAGAATCAAGAAAAATGAAGAAACATTAAGAAGCAAGCGGAACTCTATCAAGAGGAACAATCTACGTGTAATTGGAATTTCTTAGGAGGGGTAACAGAAAATGCAGAGATAGCTGATAAAGAGTTTCTGACAGAAAACTTCCCTGACATCATGAAAGAAGAGAACTTAGACATTCAAGATGCTTATTGGACTCCACAAAAGGAAGACCCCAAAAGAAAGACACAAAGACATATTATAATTGAGCTTAATAAAATGAAACATAAGGAGAGGATCTTAAAGGCAGCTAGGCTTAAATCAAAACTAACGTACAAAGGGAAGACTTGTAAGCTATCCTTTGACTTCTCAGCAAGAAGGCAGTGAGATGACACATATAAAGCCTTGATGGAGAAAAATTTCCAACTAAGAATTATAAATCCTGAAAAAATGTCTCTCAAATGGTAAAATTATGACATTCTCAGATAAACAGAAGCTCAAGAGACTTTGCAAAAACCAAACCAAAATTACAAGAAATACTGAAAGAAGCTCTTTGATTAGAAAAATCAGTAACATCAGATGTATACTCAAGAATGCGATGCAGGACAAAACACCCAGAGTCCTACTCAATTAGGAAAGTCACAAAGCTCAATCAAATCTAAGATATCAAAACTAGGGAAACAGAGATCTTAACATGTAAACTATGACATCATCACACTTTAAAGAGGGATATATTACACATGGAGAGGAAGTTAAGGAGATATACAGAAGTTAAATACTGGTTTAAACTTAGAATATTAAGGGGGAACAAAAGGGTAGCCACAGAGCAAACTAACAATACTACATATCAAAACAGAAACATAATACAGGAGTCTCAACAGACACAAAATCAACATTGAAAAAGATGAAAAGAAAACCTATAAAGAAAAACTATACAGAACAGAAATTTAAGTGGAACAAAAAGAATGTCAACAACACAAAAACAAAGGTACCAAAATGGGAGTACTAAATACAAATCTATCAATAATTACACTGAATTTAAATGGATTGCTCCAATAAAGAGACAAAGAGTAACAGGCTGGATCAAAAAAAAATGATCCACCTGTATGCTGCTTACAAGACATACACATTAGACTCAAAGATATGAACATACTGAAAATCAAAGGATGGAAAAATATGTGCCAAGTTAACAACACACAAAGACTAGTAGGAGTGGCAGTATTAATCTCAGATAAAATAGATGTTACAGTAAAATGCACCATTGTGGACAAGGATAGCCACTATTTATTGCTTAAAGCTTCGACATATAAGGAGGATATAACAATATTAATATTTATGTACCCAATACTAGGGCATCTAAATTCATCGAACAAGCACTGACAACACTGAAAAATGAGATATATTGCTCCAAAATAATCATAGGAGACTTCAACCCTCTACTTTCAGTAACAGACAGATTATCCAGAAAAAAGTTCATTAAAGATACAGATCTTATTGTGACAATCAACCAACTCAACCTCACTGATAAATACTGAACTTTTTACCCAACAACAGATAAGTATAATTTCTTTTCCAATGCATATGGAACATTTTATAGAATAGACCGTGTGTTAGACCATAAATCGAATCTCAACAAAGTTCAAATAACTGAATTATTGCAAAAAAAAATCTTCTCAGACCATAAAGCCATAAAAATTTAAATCATTAACAGAAAAAACATGGTTAGAGATGTGAATTCATGGAAACTGAACAACACTTTGCTCAAAACTTCATGGCTTATAGAAGAAATCAAAGATGCAATACAGAAATTCTTGGAATCAAATGAGAATGAAAACACATCCTACCAGAACCTATGGCATACAGAAAAAGCAATATTCAGAGGTCAGTTTATCTCTATAAAGGCACACATCTGGAATGAAGAAAAGGCTCAAAGCAAAGAATTAACTCTACAACTTGAACAAGTAGAAAGAGAGTAATGAAAGAACCCCTCTGGCACGAGAAGAAAACAGATGATAAAAATTAGAGAAAAGCTAAAGGAATTAGAGAATAGAAAAAACAGTTGAAAGAACTAACAAAGCCAAAAGCTGGCTTTTTGAAAATATCAACAAAATTGATAAACCATTGGCTAAACTTACGGAAGAAAAACAGGAGAGGAAACAAAACTCAAATAAGAAATGAGACAGGAGATGTCACAACACAACCAACTAAAATTAAAAGCATAACAGAATTTGATGGAAAATTGTACTCTAACAGATTTGAAAATCTAGAGGAAATAGACAAACTTCTGGATTCACATCACCTACAAAAATTATCACAAGGATAAGTAGAACAACTTAATAAACTATCACAAAGGAAGAGATTGAAAAAGTCATCAAAAAACAACCAACCAGAAAATATCCTGGCCCAGACAGCTTCACTGGAGAATTTTACCAAACTTTTAGAGAGGAGTTCATTCCAGTACTACTGAGGCTATTTCACAACATAGAAAAGGACAGAATACTTCCAAATTCATTCTGTGAAGCCAGCATAACTCTGATAACAAAGCCAGGGAAAGATTCCACAAAAAAGAAAATTACAAACCAACATCATTCATGAACCTAAATGCAAAACTCTTCAACAAAATCCTAGCCAATAGAATTAAACAACATATCAAAAGAACAATTCATGGGGGTGGGGGACAGAGTCAAGTTGGTGGACTAAACGTACGTCTCCCTAAATCCCTCTGGAAACCAAGAACTGAAATGATAGTTAAACAGAGCCTTCTGGACACCCAGTGAACCCTGGGATTGCTCAAGTTGTAGAGTTAATTCTTTGCTTTGGGCGTAGGGCTGTTAATTTGGACTGTTGCTGAGCTGCTGACAGAAAACTTCCCAGAAATTATGAAAGAAGATAATATAGATATCCAAGATATGTATGGAACACCACTCAATATAGATCTCAATAGAAAGGCTCCAAGACATATTATAATCAAGTTCAACAAAATGAAACATAAGCAGAAACTCTTAAAGGCAACAAGACTCAAAGCAGAGCTAACATTCAGAGGGAAACTGTAGGCTTTCATCAGATTTCTCGGCATAAACTGTGCTGACACAGAGACAGTGACATGACACATTCAAAGCCTTGAAGGAGAAGAACTTCCAACCAAGAATTATATGTCCTGTAAAACTATCTTTCAAATATGAAAATGAAATTAAGACATTCCCAGATAAGCAGAAACTCATAAACTTTGTAAAAACCAAACCAAAACTATAAGAAATACTGAAAGAATCTCTTGGCTTGGAAGAACAAAACCGCTAACTTTGAATTTTAGAAGAGCACGTTATCCAGAATCTTACTCAGTTAGGGAAGGCTCTGAACAAAATCAAACCTATAATAGTGAAAGAAACAATCTAGTGATTATATCATGTAAATTATGATATCATCATACTAAAAAAGAGGGATGTACTACAGTCGTTATAGTCCTTCAAGATGGAAAGGAAGTTGACAAGACTGGTAGCAATCAAAATTGGGGTTATATATAATTTATTAAGCAGGCTCACAGGGGCAGCTGTAAAGCACAATAAAGAAACAACATACCATATCAAGAAATGTAATACAGGAGTCTCAACAACCACAAAGCCAACCCTGAAAAAGGTGAAAAATCAATTCTCAAAGGTGGTCACAGAACAGATTAATAAGAACAAAAGAGAAAAATCAACACAAAAATAAACAAATGACAATGGCAGCACTGAACACGTGCCTGTCAATAATTACACTGAATGTGAATGGACTGAATGCTCCAGTAAAGAGACATCGAGTGACATCTTGGATCAAAAGACATGACCCATCTATATGGTGCCTACAAGAAATTCACCTTAGATGTAAAGATATGAACAAACTGAAAATCAAAGGTTGGAAGAGTACA
The DNA here is from genome assembly GCA_028571685.1 of Heterohyrax brucei. Lineage (NCBI taxonomy): Eukaryota > Metazoa > Chordata > Mammalia > Hyracoidea > Procaviidae > Heterohyrax > Heterohyrax brucei. The sequence goes on along the minus strand of CM053166.1, from coordinate 17,625,086 downwards.
TATGAAGCAAACAATGAACAAAGAAGAGCAGGTGTGGCAATTCTAATCTCAGATATAATTGATTTTAATGTAAAATCCACCATGGTGGACAAAGATGGACACTACTTATTGCTGAAAGGTTCAACACACAAGCAGGACTTAACAATATTAAATATTTATGCACCTAATATTAGAGCACCTATAAACGTCAAAGAAACACTGACTACACTCAAAAACAAGATAGATCACTTCATAATAGTAGTAGGAGACTTCAACACTCCACTCTCAATATTGAACAGATCATCTATAAAAAAGCTCAATAAAGACACAGAAGACCTTATTGCCATGATTAACCAACTAGACCTCATCGACATATACAGAACTTTCTATCCATCTGCAGACAACTATGCCTTCTTCTCCAGTGCACATGGAACATTCTCCAGAATAGACTATGTGTTAGGACATAAAGCAATTCTCAGCAAAATCTATACCACTGAATTAATGCAAAGCATCTTCTCAGATCATAAAGCCATCAAAGTTGAAATCAATAGTAGAAAAATCATAGATAGAAAGTGGAACTTATGGAAACTGAACAACACCTTGCTCAAAAAACCATGGATTATAGAAGAAATCAAGGAGGAAATAAAGGAATATAAGGATTCCAATGACAATGAAAACACTTCTTACCAGAACCTATGGGATAGAGTCAAAGCAGTGCTCAGAGGTCTGTTTATCTGCATAAATGCACACATCTGGAAGGAAGTAGGAAACCAAGTCAAAGAACTGACCCTATGGCTTGAACAAGTAGAGAGAGGACAACAGAGGAACCCCTCAGGCATGAGAAGAAAACAGATCATAAAGATCGGAGCAGAACTAAACTAACTAGAGAATAGAAGAACAATTGAAAAAATTGAAAAGACCCAAAGCTGCTTTTTTTAAAAGATCAACAAAACTGACAAACCATTGGCTAAACTTACTAAAGAAAAACAGGAAAGGAAACAAATAACCCAAATGAGAAATGAGAGGGGAGTTGTCACAACAGATCCAGCAGTAATCAAAAATATCATAGCTGAATACTGTGAAAGACTGTATTCTAACAAATTTGAAAACCTAGAGGAAATGGACAAATTCCTTGATTCATATCACCTACTGAAATTATCACGACGTGAAGCAGAACAACTTAATAAACCCATCACAAAGGAAGAGATTGAAAATGTCATCAAAAAACTGCCAACCAAAACAAGCCCGAGCCCAGATGGCTTCACTGCAGAATTCTACCAAGCTTTTAGAGAAGAGTTATCTCCAGTATTACCGAGACTATTTCACAGTATAGAAAGGGATGGAATACTCTCAAACTCATTCTATGAAGCCAGCATAATCCTGATACCAAAGCCAGTGAAAAACTCAACAAAAAAGGAGAAATACAGACTGATACCGCTCATGAATCTAGATGCAAAAATCTCCAACAAAATTCTTGCCAGTAGAATACAACAGCATATCAAAAAAATAATCCATCATGACCAAGTTGGATTTGTACCAGGGATGCAAGGTTGGTTCAACATCAGAAAAATAATTAGTGTGATCAACCACATAAATACCACAAAAGACAAGAATCACCTGATCTTGTCCTTTGATGCCGAAAAGGCATTTGATAAAGTCCAACACCCATTCATGCTAAAAACTCTCAGCAAAATAGGAATAAATGGCAAATTCCTCAGTGCAATAAAGACCATTTATACAAAGCCAACTGCCTACATCATCCTGAATGGAGAGAGACTGAAAGTTTCCCTTGAGAACAGGAACTAGGCAAGGATGCCCACTCTCACTTTTCCTATTCAACATTGTACTAGAAGTTCTAGCCAGAGCAATTAGATAAGACCGAGAAATAAAGGGCATCTGCATTGGCAAAGAAGAACTAAAAATCTCCCTATTTGCAGGTGATATGATTGTATATGCAGAGAATCCCAAAGAATCTGTAAGGAAACTACTGAAACTGATAGCAGAGTTCAGCAAAGTCTCAGGATACAAGATAAACATAAGTAAATCAGTAGAATTCCTTTATACCAACAACGAGATTGTTAAGCAAAAAATCACCAAGTCAATACCATTTACTATAGCCCCTAAGAAGATAAAGTACCTAGGAATAAATCTAACGGGAGAAATAACAGACGTTTACAAAGGAAACTACAAACACTTTCTACAAGAAACTAAGAGATAGATAAATAAATGGAGAAACCTACTCGGCTCATGGATAGAAAGACTTAACATTGTGAAAATGTCTATTTTACCCAAAGCAATCTACTTATATAATGCAATCCCAGTAGAAGTTCCAGTGACATTTTTTAATGAGATGGAGGAACAGATTACGAACTTCGTCTGTAAAGGGAAGAAGCCCTGGATAAGTAAAGCATTACTAATGAAGAAGAACACACTGGGAGGCCTCTCATTACCCAACCTTAGAACCTATTACACTGCCACAGTGGTCAAACAGCCTGGTACTGGTACAAAAACAGACAGATGGATCAGTGGAACAGAATTGAGACCTCAAAGATGGCATCATCTGCCTATGAACAGTTGATATTCGACAAAGGCCCTAAGACATTAAACTGGGGTAAAAACAATCTCTTCAACAAATGGTTCTGGCAAAACTGGATATCCATCTGCAATAAACTGAAACAAGACCCATATCTTACACCTTATACAAAAAACAACTCGTACTGGATAAAAGAACTAAATATCAAATCTAAAACAATAAAGCTCATCCAAGAAAAAGTTGGAACAACAATGGAAGGTTTAATACACAACATAGACAGACTCTAAAATCTGTCAAACAAACCACAAACAACAGAAGAGAAAATAGATAAATGGGAACTACTAAGAATCAATCACTTTGGCTCATCCAAAGACTTTATTAATAGAATTAAAAGGCCACCTACAGAATGGGAAAAAATATTTGGCAACTCTATGTCAGACTGACACCTGATCTCCATAATCCATAAGGTACTACAAAATATCAAAAAGAAAAAGATAAATCATCCAGTTTAAGCGATGGGCAAAGAAGATGGACAGGCACTTCTCTAAAGAGGAGATCCAGGCAGCTAAAAAACACATGCAGACATGCTCACGATCATTAGCTGTTAAAGAAATACAAATCAAAACAACAATGAGATACCATCTCACCCCAACAAGGTTGGCCATGATCCAAAAGACACAAAACAACAAATGCTGGAGAGGCTGTGGAGAGATTGGAACTCCCCTACACTGTTGGTGGGGTTGAAAAATGGTGCACTCTCTTTGGAAAGCAATCTGGCACTACCTTAAAATAATGGGTATAGATATACCACTTGATCTAGTAATTCCACTACTTGGAATATATCCTACATATTCAAGGCCATTCACACCAACTGATACAGGCACACGAATGTTCATCGCAGCACAGTCCACAATAGCTAAAAGATGGAATCAACCCAAATGCCCACCAACAGAAGAATGGATAGGTAAACTGTGATATATATACTCAATGGAACACTATACAATGATAAAGAACAATGATGATAGCAGGAAACATCTCAACCTGGTTTCAAATAGAGAACACTATGCTAAGTGAAAGTAGTCAGCGACAGAAGGACAAACATTGTATGAGACCCCTATGATAAGAACTTAAAAACAGACTCATGGGTAGAAGAAAAGACTCTTTGACGGTTGCAAGGGTGGGAACGGAGGGAGGCTGAGGGGGGCACGGTTTAGATTAGGTAGTTAATAGAAATTTGGTTGGGTGAAATCGGTGACAGCACACATTGGAAAGAAAATCAATAATAACTGGAATTCAACACAATTTTAGTACTGCTCCCATCTTAACCCCACATTGCAAGGACAGAATAGCTGGGTCAGGGGGCCGGGTGCCATGCTCTCAGGTGAAATCGAGGCCAATTGGCACAGGTAGCATTTTGCTAATGAGGACTCTCTGCACCCCTCATCGGTGAGTGGCATCTGGGGTCTTAAAAGCTGCCAAGCTGCCATCTGAGGGTACAGCAGATGTTCCCAACTCAACAGGAACAGATGATCACTGAGGACAAGAACGACATGGGGAAAGCGAACCCAGAAGACAGAGAGACCCACGTGAGTGGATCTCTACATTGGCTCGTGACCAGAAGAACCAGATGGTGCCTGGCCACCACCAGTGATACCCACTATGGAGCTCACAAAGTTGAGTCTCACTGGCAACACAAATATAAATAGGGGTGCACCTGAGATCTCCACTAAAAGACCGCAACTGATGGTCCGGGAGCTTCGAGATTCCCCTGGGAGCATGGCCCCTGGCCCTGATGCTGCTCCTGTCCATAAATCATAATGAAGTTCAACTTTTCACACAGCAATGGATTGGACTTGGAGTTGCAGTGTGACCGTATCTTGTGGGAATTTTAGGGTTCTATGTATCTGTGGGATGTCATCCTGCTGACGTCTTGCTGAAGGAAGCGGAGTGGATAGAGAGGAGGCGATAGGAGACTGTTGGGAGGATAGGACACGCATGGAGCAGAGTAGAGGGATGTGCTGTCATCGGGCAGGGAGAGCAGTGGGAGCTGCATATAGGTGAGCATGCGAATTTATATGGGAATATACATTTTCATTCAGTCATAATAAAAAAAAGAAGAGGAAAAAAAGGAAAAGAAAAAAACAATTCATCATGACCAAGTTGGATTCGTACCAGGGATGCAGGGCTGGTTCAACATCAGAAAAACAATTAATATGATCAACCACATAAATAACACAAAGGATAGGAATCACCTGATATTGTAAATCAATGCAGAAAAGGCATTTGACGAAGTCCATCACCAATTCATGTTAAAAACTCTCAGCAAAATAGGAATAGAAGGGAAATTCCTCAGTGCAATAAGGAGCATCTATGCAAAGCCCACCACCAACATTATCCTGAATGCAGAGAGACTGAAAGAATTCCACCGGAGAACTGGAAGCAGACAAGGATGCCCACTGCCACCACTATTCAACATTGTGACAGAGGTTCTGGCCAGAGCAATCAGACAAAACAAAGAAACAAAGGGAATTTACATTGGTAAAGAAGAAGTAAAAATCTCCCTATTCGTGGATAATATGACCATATACACAGAAAACTCTAAAGAATCCATAAATAAACTACTGGAACTAACAGGAGAGTTCAGCATAGCATTAGGTTATAAGATAAACATAAATAAATCAGTCATATTTCTTTACAGCAACAAAGAGATCATCAAAGAAGAAATCACCAAATCAGTAACATTTACTATAGCCCCCAAGAAGATAAAATACCTAGGAATAAATCTAACCAGAGAAGTAAGAGACCTATACAGAGACAATTACAAGGCCTACTGCAAGAAACCAAAAGTGACCTACATAAGTCAAGAAACCTGCCTTACTCATGGATAGGAAGACTTAACATTGTGAAAATGTCTATCCTACCCAACCAAAAGGACCAAACCAAACACACTGCTGTCAAGTCAGGTCTGACTCATAGTGATCCTAGAGCAGAACTGCCGCATAGAGCTTCTAAGGAGCACCCACTGGATTTGAACTGCCAACCTTTTGGTTAGCAGGCATAGCATTTAACCTACTACACTACCAGGGTTTCCATTCTACCCAAAGCGATCTACACATACAGTGCAATCCCAGTACAAATTCCAGTGCCATTTCTTAATGAGATGGAGAAACAAATCACCAACTTTGTTTGGAAAGGAGAGAAACTCTGGATAAGTAAAGCACTATCGAAGAAGAAGACCACAGTGGGAGGCATCACACCATCCAACTTTAGAACCTATTACACTGCCATGGTAGTCAAAACAGCCTGGTACAAAAAGAGACATATAGACCAATGGAACAGAACTGAGACACCGGAAATATCACCATTCTGTTATGAACAGTTGATATTCAACAAAGGCTCAAAGGTTGTAAACTGACATAAAAACAGTTTCTTCAACAAATGGTGTTGGCAGAATTGGATATCCATCTGCAAAAAAGCTGAAACTGGACCTATATCTCACACCTTACACAAAAAGTAACGCAAAATAAATCAAAGACCTACACATAGAACCGAAAACGATAAAAATCATGTAAGAAAAAATAAGGACAACAATGGAAGTTCTAATACAAATCTGATCAACAATGCACAAACAACAGAAGAGAAAATAGATAAATGGGAACTACTAAAAATCAAACATGCTCATCAAGAGACTTTATCAAGAGAGTTAAAACACTGCCTACAGAATGGAAAAAAAAATATTTGGCAACTGCAAATCACATCAATGTCCGACTTCCATAATCTAGAAGGTACTGCAAAATGTCAATAAGAAAAATATAAATAATCCAATTAAACAATGGGCAAAGGAGATGGACAGACACTTCACCAAAGAAGACACCCAGGCAGCCAAAAGACACATAAGGAAATGCTTAAGATCATTAGCTGTTAGAGAAATGCAAATCAAAACCAAAATGTGAAAGCATCTCACTCTGACAAGGTGGGCAATAATACAAAAAACACAAAACAGCAAATACTGGAGAGGCTGTGGAGAGATTGCAACTCTCCTACACTGCTGGTGGGAATGCAAAATTGTACAACCTCTTTGGAAAGCAATTTGGTGCATTCTTAAAAAGCTAGAAATAGAAATACTGTATGATTCAGCAATCCCACTGCTTGGAATATATCCTACAAATTGAAGGCAGTGACATAAACAGATACAGGCACATGAACGTTTATTGCAGCACTGTTCACAATAGCAAAAAGATGGAATCAACCCAGGTTCCTATCAACAGATGATGCAATGATAAAGAACAATGATGATTTTAGGAAGCATCTCATAACCTGGTTTAAACTAGAAGATATTATGGTGAGTGAAATCAGTCAGCTGCAGAGGGACAAGTATTACATGAAACCTCAGCTACAAGGACTTAAAAATGGACTTATGTACACAAGAAAAGACTATAAGGGTGGAGAGGAAGGGAGAAGGCTGTTCATAGACTAGATGTTGTTGTTAATTGCCGTCGAGTCAGTTTCAACTCACAGCGACGCTATGAACAACAGGACGAAACACTGCCCGGTCTTGTGCCATGTCCACAATTGTTTTTATGCTTAATCTCATTGTTGTGGCCACTGTGTCAGTCCTTCTCATCGAGGGTCTTTCTCTTTTGCTGATCCTCCACTCTACCAAGCATGATGTCCTTCTCCAGGAACTGGTCCTTCCTGACAACATGTCCAAAGTATGTAAGATGCAGTCTTGCCATCTTTGCTTCCAAGGAGCACTCTGGTTGTACTTCTTCCAGAACACATCTGTTTGTTCTTTCTGCAATCCACGGTACATTCAACATTCTTCTCCAACAGTAGTCAACTGGAATTAGGTTAGGTGGAGGGAGTGACAGCACGCACTAGAGGGCAGATCACCATAACTGGACTATATCATAAACTGAAAGGTTTTCTCAACTCAACCCAACATTTCAAAGGACAGAGTAGTGGGGATGGGAGTTATGGGTACCATGTTTTGGGGGAACATCGAGGTCAACTGGCATAACCAGCCTTTTGTTAAGATAGTCTTCTTCATCCTGTATTGATGAGTGGTGTCTGGGATCTTAAAAGCCAGCAAGCTGCGATCTGAAGAACACTAATTTGTCCCAACCCATCTGGAACAAGTGATGACCAAGAACATCAAAGATGTGAGGAAAAATGAGCCCAAGAGACAGAAGGACCCATATGAATGTGAGACTGCATCAGTATGAGACCAGAAAAATCAGATGGTGCCCGGCCATCACCAAAGGCAGCTGTGATAGCAGACACAACATAGAGTCCTTGATGCAGCAGCAAAAAAGAGGTGGGCAGTTCAAGAACCAGAATTGATAGTCTGACAGCCTGAAGGGTCCCCTGGGAACACGACCCCAAGACTTGCTGCTGGCCTAGAATTGAAACCAACACTGAGATCAACTCTTCAAACAAGAATGGACTGGACTTGAGGACACAGTGTGAGCATGTAGTGTGTGTACTTTGTAGTTTTATACATTTGTAGGAGGCTGTTCTACTGGTTTCTTTCAAGATGGAAGAGGAGAGAGTGGGGAAAAGGGAACAGGTGTTCTTCAAGAGGCCACTAGAAGTAAAGAATGAAAAGGAGGAGTGTGCTGTCACAGGGTGAGGGGAGCAGATGCAGCTGCAGATAGATGGGCATGCAGAATTGAGTTGGATTATATACTTTCACTTAACCATAAATTTTTTTTTTAATTCCTCCCTAGAAATGCTTGCAATTCTGACACAGGAAATTCATTCCCTTTGAGAATGTGGGGATCCATCAGAATGCCACTTCCATGTGAACAAACCATATAATACCTTATTTCCCATTGGATTCACACTCACTGGCACAGTGCTGCAGACAGAAGGGACTCAACTATTTGCTGTATGAATGAACAGAAAGCACTGCCCCTTACATGAAGATGTCCTGGGAATACCAGCCTATGAAAGTCTTCTCCTCAGGATGCGTTTTTCAGACTTCATTCAATCTTAAAGGATGTATCTGGTAATTACTAAAGCTAAGGAAAAGAAACGGGGTAGAAATGCTAAGGGCACTTATACACCTGACCTCCTCTTTGCTACTAAGGGAAATGATATCATTAATGCATTGAACAGTGTCCCCCAAAAATATGTGTCATAAATCCTAATCCTTGTACCTGTGCTTATAATTCCATTTGGGAAAAGATTTTCTTGGTTATGTTAATAAGACAGTGTTAGTGTACAGTGTGTCTTAGACCAATCTCTTTCAAAAGAACACAAATGGGGGAAGATAGATGCCAAGCCACATGAAAACTGCTGAGAAACAGAAGAGACAAGGATCTTCCTCCAGGTCCAACAGAGAGAGAAAATCTTCCCCTGGAGCTGGCACCCTGAATTTGGGCTTCTAGACTTCTAGACTTCTAAATGTGAGAAAATAAATTCTGATTGTGAAAGTCGCAGTAGAGGGCAGGTCACCATAACTGGCATAACTGGTTATGCCAGTTGACCTATAGTGGCACTAGATAACTAAGATGATTAACTTGTAGTGATTTTTCAGAATAAGTACAGGTAACGAAAACTGAAAACCAAGCTCACTGCCATCAACTCCGACTCGTGGTGACTCTATAGGACAGAGTAGAACTGCCCCATAGAGTTCCACGGAGAAGCTGGTGGATTCGAACTGCTGACATTTTGGTTAGCACCTGAACTCTTAACTATTGTGTAACAGTCCCTCAGAAAAATAAGGTGGACCAAATGGGGTGAGTGACATTCCTCCTTGGTGATGAGGTAGGGCAGCAAGCTGCTGAGACTCCCAGGTATGGCCACCAACACCTGAAATGAGAAGCATCAGATGGCCAATTCCAGTCTCCATCTTGCTGTTTTTACTAGCGACTGTCAAGTCAATTCAAACTCATGGTGACCCCATGTGGGTAGAGTGGGACTGTTCCATAGGTTTTTCGAGACAGCAACTTTTTAGAAGCAGATCACCAAACCTTTCTTCCGAGGTACTTCTGGGTAAATTAGAACCTCCAGCTTTTCAACTAGTAGTCAAGCCATTAACCATTTGTGCCATTCAAGGACTTAGTCTCTATCTTGGCAAGCTATGATAACTGAGGTCAGGAATGGAGAATGGTATTACAAACCTTTGTACAAATTTTCCTCACTGTTAGGGAGCTATCCATTTTTGCAATCAGTATTCCTCTCAAGGTTGGCTTTGTGACAGAAAATAGTCTTCAATCTTGGGTTTTGGAGAAATACTTCTGAGAAATTTAATTTGATTAAATTGCAGGTATCATTTGTCACTACTAGCATATGAAAGATCAGCATGTCTATGCCATTTTATGTTTGGAGGCTCTGACTTTGGTACAGAAGGTAATAATGAGTTCTTGGCTACACCCTGGAATCACCTGCACCCCACCGTGATGTAATTGATCTGGAGTATGACCTGAGCACGGGAATTTTTCAAAATTCTCAGGTGACTCTATTATGTAATCAAGTGGGGTGACCAGACATCCCAGTGTGCTCTGGATTGTGGAGGATCCAGAACTGAGTAGGGCCTGGGATAGAAGACTTTCAGTGCTGAAAAAAGGAAAGTCCCAGGAAAACCAGGACTAGACAGTCAGCATAACCACCGTCTAAGGGACATGAGTTTGATATGGGGAGAGGGAATGTGAGTAGCACATATGTTATAGCAACATAGTCAACAGAGCAAATTACCTACTGCAGAATCACAGAAGGCATCTAAAATAGATTTATGTCAGATGGCATGTTCTGAATTATAGCATGTTCGATTTCTTGCAAGGGCCAATGCTTACCATATTTCCTTCTTCTTTTGACTTTTGCAAGTATAATCTTGTTCCTGAATGTATAATCTCTTTACTTAATTCAAAACAGTTGTCTGTATCAACTGAATTGACATCCATTCACACGTGTTTTGGGATGGTGAGTCAGTTTCTTTTCATTGGTCAACGGTAATTGAGAGTTGCAAATATTTCAGTCAAGGAGATGGCACCCTATCATTCATCCAGGTTTATACAAACTTCAGTGGCAATCGGCTAGTGATAGTTACCCCTAATGTAATTCACTCTCCTTGAGGGAGTCACCAAGGGAAGGGTGCATGGTCCTTCTCTTTGTGAATCTCCTAGCAAAGACTGGCAGAGAAGGGTAGTAAAGAAAACACAAATATCATCAGAAAAATACCCTCCTTTTGTGTCTAAATGATGATTCAAATGACCTACAAAAGCAAGAGATTGATTCCAACTAGACACCAATGTAGTAAAATTATGGGGATTGCAGAAGGTGGAGGACAGGAGGAACTATCAGGCCAGACCTCTTCTGACCATTGGCATGAGATATAAGCTGGCTGGCAAATCAGGCCCTTACCCAGCTGTAAAATGTAAACACACACACAGAGTGAGATCTCCATTGCACAAAAGTTCAATCCTTCAATATCATTCAAAGCTTTCCTTTTAGTCTTGTGGAAAGAGGAAAACAGCCGAAAGCCAAAGCCATTGCCATCAAGTCAATTCAGACTCATAGCGACATTACAGGTCAGAGTAGAAATGTCACATAGAGTTTCCAAGGAGTGCATGGCAGATCTAAACTGCCAGCCTTTATGGTTAGTAGACGTAGCACTTAACTACCAAGCCACTGGGGTTTCCTGAGGAAAACAAACCCTCCCATATTGTTATAAGGTTGCTCGTTTCCAAGCTTGAATCTTCATTACTATGAATATTCTTTCTAGACTCCTTTTGTGATCTCATCCTCTTTGTGCCTCTCCTGCAAGCCTGCTTACGTGCTTTAAGGCCCTAAAATAGTAAAATGAGACAAAAGATGAAGCACGTCTTCCAGAATGAACAGTGCTGAGGTAACGGTAAGGGTTAGTTGCCATGTTCTATGTGCTGTTTCTGGTTGATGATGCTGTAGCTTTATATAGAGATAGACGCATACTCAATTCATGCACCGCAACTTGTCAGCAATACTATTTGCTTTTCTTTAAAACTGCTAGAAGGGTGTGTCTAAAGCTACTTACCAAGTATGATATTGAACCTGAGTTAGCTTCATGGGGTTCTCACATTATGTCACCAAGTCACATCACTTTGCGTAGCAATCATACAAAGGAATCTGGTTCATGTATAGGATAAAGAAGAATGAAAAATAAAAAGTCTAAAGGTTTTATATCCGTTTACTTTCAGGTGTGTAACTTCAGGAGATGACAGAAAAGGAGTAGAGGAGGTAGGGAGTCTTTAAGCTGTGCCCAGCATCGGTGCAAGGTGAACTGTGTCGTACCTGAGCAGAGGGAACTTTCTGGATCTTGATTCAGAGCAGGGGGCTAGTGTTAGCCAGGCTCCATGGGGAGAGAAGCAGCATTGGCCTGGCAGCTTGTCAGTACCACTGAGCATCACCACCTGCATTAGCATGGAAGTGCCCCCAGGACAGAGGGAGGATGAGGAAAGTCCAAAGAAAGCAGCACAAAGAATAAACTGAGGAGCAAACCTAATTAAAACAGAGTAACTGAAGAGATGAATTCCAGTGCATGGAGGATATTTTTAGAAGCACTATGCTAGCATTTCATCCCTGAAAATGCTCACTGCTCTCACCAATATATTAAAAATCTCTAGGTGCCTTCTCAAAGTTGGAGTTTGGCCAAATTTTACCTGTTCTTCCTTAGAATAGGAACAGGATGTGCTGTGTCTGTTATTTGAAATCTTGATTTTTTTTCCCTTCTTTTCTGTAGAACTGAAGTTAGGGCTTATGATGTCTCTGCTGCGGTCCAGGTAGGCTTCCATTTTGTTATTATTATTTTTTCACCTCCGTTTATCCTCATCTTTTATTTCTAGGCCACCAAAAACACAGAATTCAGCACACTGACACAATGGGGTGTGTGTGTGTGTGTCTGTCTGTCTGTCTGTCTGTCTGTCTGTCTGTCTGTGGGCTGGGAAGAATTGGGATCTGATTTTACTAGTTCTTCCTTGAGACCTTTTTACAAAGGAATAGAAGCTGTAATTAAATGTTCTTCCCACTTACAGCAATTAAATTAAAAATACTAACGTTATTGATTTTTTTTTAAACCATTAAAAGCTGCCCATGCTGCTGGTTCCAGGCAGTTGCTGGCAGACCATTCACTCACAGAGTATAATTTTACATTTCCACCAGTACAATGAAACCCTTTATTAAATACTTCCTCACTGTGGACAGATTGGTTTATAGTTGAAGCAAGCAGGGATTTATAATCCCTTGCTGCTATTTGCTTGCCCTTCAATTCCAATTCTGCCAGCACCACACAGATTTATCTCCTTGGCTTTGAATGGATTTTTGGATTTGGGGTTGTTTCACTTCACAGGCTGAAGTGGGCTCAATACAAGAGACTGCACCAACCAAGTGAAGTATGCAAGGACTAGATACCCTCAGTTTGTTCAAGACCATACATAAATCAAGCCAGATGAGAATGGAAGAAATATTACCATTGGACCAGTGGAGTGTCCTCACAAAATGGCAGCTGACATCTCCCAGAGCCAGTCATCCAAGAGAGAAATTGAGGAGGAAGCCACTGAGTCCCCATGAGGACAAGGGCTGGAATAGCCTTGACACTGGTCTGTTCTGAGAAGGAGTGTGGGGCCATCCCATGGGAATCACAGTGTTGGCCTGCCTTAGGCCAACCTGTGCTACCTTTCTGTTCCTTCATTTGGTACATGCAGCCTGAGCTTTCAGGGTTGAGAATTGAGCCATTGTCTTGACTTCTTGGTTAACAGCCAAATGCTTAACTGTTGCACCAACAGGGTTCCTGAAATGACAGAGCGGAAGCAGGCTGCAATCTTTACAGGAGCAGAATGCCAGGTCTTTCTCCTGTGGAGTTGCTGAGTGGATTAAAACTGCAAACCTTTTGATTAGCAGTAGTGCTTAACTGTTGCACCATCAGGGTTCCTGAAACCATTACACTTACTTTTTCCTCTACCTAGTTTCTTCCTTCTACAAACATTCTAAGATCTCACTCCTCTACTTTAGAAGGCCTTAACTCAAATGCTACCTCTATAAAGAGATGTTTCCTGACTCCTTACATCTAAAATACTGTCCAAGTACTTCTCTACATTATTGCTCCACTTTTCTTCAAAGCACTATCATCACCTGACATTATATTCTATATTCATCTATCTCTTTATAGCCTATTTATTCCACTGGAATGAAAGCTCTATGAAGGCAAAAGATTTTGTCTCTTTTTCACAGCTCTCCAGTGTCTGGAGACCAGTGATTTTTCAACAAATATTCAATACTGGAAGGATAAAGTCCTCTATTGCCTCATTCAGTAAGCATTTATTGAAGACTCATTATTGACAAGAAGGCAGCAGGAAATGAGAAAAGGGATTTTCAGTGGGAGAGAGGACAGGAAAATTATTAAAGCAGAAATATTCATAGGTCCTACTGCTTGAAGAAAGGTTTCTAGAGTGAATGAGAAACATTACTTTATACAAAGTTGAACATGTCTTATTACTGCACAGCCTCTCAAAGATTTTCCTGTGCTAATGTGTGCCATGTAAATCCCCAAATGGAAAAACATGGTAGGCTGGACTAGCAAAATTTATTTGATTACAGACTTTCATTCAATCCAGGTGGAAGAATTAACCTGAAGGAGAAGAATTCTTGAGATAGAAGCAGTAGACTGACTATGAAGATGAACTTGGAGCAGTGAAAAGGCTGTACTGATCAGAATGACGGAGAACAGGGGCGTTCAGGTGTGTGCTCTGGATATTCTAGACAACGTAAGACCAAAAACAAAACAAAACTCACTGCCGTCAAGTCGGGTCTGACCCAATAGGTCAGAGCAGAGCTGCTCCATAGTTTCCAAAGAGCACCTGGTGGATTTGAACTGCCCACCTTTTGGTTAGCAGATGTAGCACTTAACCCACTACACCACCAGGGTTTCCAGACAATGTAAGAGACAAAGTTATAATTTGCTCACACTAAGGAAACCAGAGTACTACTGAGACCCTGAGAAGTGGAAAAAATGCCTGCAAAAGTAACAGAGGAAATGCAAATAATGGCAGAGCTGCTGCATGGGCTGAGCAGAGGCCATAGAATATAAATTTGGAGCAGTCTCAGCCAATCCAGTTTCATGACTTTCTTCACGCCAGTAGGCAGTGGCATGCAAGTAGAGAAAGCAAATAAAGACAGTGAACCAAGGGCTTGAGTTGACCTGACATAATTCTTGTAAGTTGAAACAGAAAAGAAATTCTAAAGCTCAAGAAGGAAGCATTGAAAGAGTACACCCAGAGTAGAAATGGGAAAAAGCAAGATCTGAATCAGCCAAAAAGAATACAGAAGTGGCACAGAGCACATGCCAGCATGAAGGTGGACAGGATGTTAGAGATATAGCTGATAAAGATGTCAGGGTCTAAGGCGGCAAGGTGTGGATTCAAGGTCAGCACACGGAGCTCTTCTGCTCCACAGTGAGCTCCAGTTGGGGAATCCACTCAAGGACAGCTGTGGTGGAGAGAAAGTAAAGGTGCTAAAGGAGCTGCTTGCAGATTTCCTTGATTCCTCATACATCTATTATCTTCCAACGTCCTTGAACTGCAGGGACCTATACTCTTCCTCTTTGAGTGCTTGGCGTGGAGCTCTTTTCCTGGGACATGGTGTGACCACCAGAATTTGTGGTAGCTGGCTGGACCAAAGGCTGCATGAATAAACAGATAACCTCACAGGTATTAAAATTGCCAAGGGTGTTGACAAGACAGTGGTGGTGATGAACACGGGGCTTTTTTCAAACGTGACTGATAAAGCATAACCAGCCTGCCTGTGTCATGATGTCTTCTGTTAGGGAGTCATGTTGAAAATCTGAGTCATTGTCATATCACTGCTTTCTGAAGGCCAGTGTCTTGAACTTAAATGACCGAATTCCTGACTACAGCTTCTATGCCACTTCTCCATTCCATGTCTTTCTCCATTTCTGTTCCCTTCTCATGGAATCATCATAGCAACCCTACAGGACAGAAAAGGACTTCTCCACAGAGTATCCAAGGAGTGCCTGCTGGATTGGAACTACCACTCTGGGTTAGAAAGTGTAGCACTTAACCACTACCCCGCCAGGGTTTCACTATGAGTTAGAATCAACTCGGTGACAGTGGGTTTGGTTTTTTTGTTTGTTTCTCATGGAAACCTCCTAAACTTAAGGTGAACCTATAGCCTTCAGAACTGCTTTTGACTCTTAGTGGCCCCAAGCACTACCTTGGCTGGCAAACTCTCCATCCTGGGAAATCAGAGAAAGGTTCGTGCTTAATAGTAGGTATTTAGAATAACGCATGACGAGCAAAGGAGATCCTATACAGTGCATATCAAGTGTCCTACTTCTAGTACTAGTCACCATAGGTAAAAATTTATGCTATTAGGAACTCAAACAGGCACTTGTCATACTTTAGAGGATATAAAAACTACCTGAATACCCCAGCCTCAAATTCCAATTCGGCAGGACTTGAAAGAGCCTGCTAATCTGTATTTGAGCAAGCACTCGCAATGAATGACACAAAGGCAGTCTCGAAGCCACCCTAAGTTTTTTGCAAGTGCATTTCTGAGATGAAAACTCTTAGGACAAACGATCTGACCAAAAAGAGATAAAGGTCTTGTCTTCAAGTTGAGCTAGCACAGCACATACACTGTTTTTTGGTTTTTGGTTGTTTCCTGGGAGAGTATGTGTTTTGAGGGGGTTTGAGGAGATCAGGGCTGTCCCTGGGTGGTACAAAAGGTTAAGTGTTCAGCTGCTAACCAAAAAATTGGCAAGTCAAACCCATCCAGAAGGACCTCAAAAGAAAGTCCTGGCAGTAAGTTTCCTAAAGTTCACAGCCTTGAAAACTCTATGGAGCCCAATTTTACTTTGCACACATGGAGTCCTGATGAGGTAGAATAAATCTGATGGCAAGTGGTTTGCATTTTCAGGTTTTGGAGTGGTGGGATAGAGGAGGCAGATACAGGACCCCAACCACACCTCAAAAAGTCTCTCTGCCTGGAGCTCCCCACGGCTCACCGACCTCCTCCTCAGATTATAGCGAACGACACCACTGAGAGGCTCTTTGAGGACAGTCCTGGGGAGGTTTCTCCAGCAATGCTAGAGGGCAAATGAAGAGCAGCTTTATATCCTGGCAGTTGGAAAGTGTGCTTAGCACCAAATAAAATGAACTCTATAAATGCAAAGTAATATTAATTGAGAGTGTTTTATTATGAACACCATGTGAAAATTACCCAAAGTGTTATTGACATAAAATGCTGCCTACAAAGCAGAATTATTCAGCTCTTTCCCAAGGAATCTGCTTTGCTGGTCTCTGGCCTCCTACTGGGCAGGAGGACAGAAAGCACCTCTGGGCACATCAGCCAGCTGGTAGGAATCCACACCGGGGCCCTACACAGTATTTAGGCTTCTTTTTCCCAGAAGCTCACAAAACACCTCTGTTGACCCTTCTCCACCACCTTCTAAAATGACAAAAATGCTGTCACCAGCTGTTATCAGAGATACCATCAGTCCCTGAATTTTCTTTAGAGCTCATTTGTAGATATAACCAACCAACTCATTGCTGTCGAGTCAATTCTGACTCATAGAAACCTTATAGGCCGGAATAGAACTGCCCCATAGAGTTTCTAAGGAGCACCTGGTGGATTTGAACTGCCAACCTTTTGGTTAGCAGCTATGACATTTAACCACTACACCACCAGGGTTTCTGGTTTACAGATACAGCAGAAAGAAATCAGAATTCATGTCATGCATAACCCTCATTATCTTCTGAGCTCTCTCACCCTGAGCAGAACCTTCTGGGTTCGTGTCTATCCACAAAATCACCAAGTGTCCAGCATCCTTGTAATTTGTCCCAATTCTCCTGCAACTGACATCTTAGAGATGCTGGATGTTGTTGTTAGCTGCCATTCAGTTGGTTTCATCTTGTAGCAACCCCATGGATGACAAAACAAAATACTGCTCACTCCTACGCAATCTTCACAATCATTGTTATGTTTCAGCCCATTGTTGCAGCCACTGTGTCAGTCCATCTCTTTGAGGGCCTTCCTCTTTCTCGCTAAGCCTCTACTTTACCAAGCACGATGTCTTTCTCTCCAGAGACTAACCCCTCCTGATAACGTGTCCAAAGTACATGGGTTGAAGTCTCACCAACCACGCTTCTAAGGAGCATTCTGGCTGTACTTCTTCCAAGACAGATTTGCATGTTCTTCTGGCAGTCCATGGCATATTCAATATTCCTCACCAACACCATAATTCCGTGGCATCAATTCATCTTTGATCTACCTTATTTGTTGTCCAGCTCTGACAGGCATGTGAGGTGTTCGAGAACACAATAGCTTGGGTAAGGCACACCTCAGTCCTCAAAGTGACATCTTTGCTATTTAACTCTTCAAAGAGGTCTTTTGCAGCAGATTTGCCAGTAGGTCATTTTATTTCTTGACTGCTGCTTTCATAGATGTTGATTATGGATCCAAGTAAAATCAATTCCTTGACAACTTCAGTGTTTTCTCCATTTATCATGATGTTGTTTAATGGTCCAATTGTGAGAATATTTGTTGTCTGTGTTGAGGTGTAATCCATACTGAAGGCTGTGATCTTTGATCTTCATCAGAAAGTGCTTCAAGTCTTCAGCAAGTGCTTCAGCAAGCGAGAGCATGTTATCTGCGTATCCCAGGTTGTTAGTTTTCCTCCAGTCCTGATGCCATGTTCTTCTTTATACAGCCCAGCTTCTTGGATTATTTGCTCAGCATACACATTGAATAAGTACGGTGAAAGAATACAACCCTGAAGAACACCTTTCTGAACGTAAAAAATATATATTATGCTTTAAATGTAAGTTTACAGTCCAAGTCCATTTGCCACATAAAACACCATACATAACTGGAATTTTCTGTTTCTTTTTATTTTTTCTGCTCTCTTTTTTTTTATTATTATGACTGAGTAAAAATGTACATTCCCATATAAAGTTACACGCCCAACCTATATGCAGCTTTATCGAGTGGAGAGGGTGAAGAGGAAGGGACAGGAGACAGTTAGGAGGATATGACATGTACAGAACAGAAAGGAGGAGTGTGCTCTTACCAGGCAAGGACAGCAGAAAGAGCTGCAGAGAGACAGGCGTGTAAATTTAAATTGTATTGTAAACTTTCACTCAATCACAATAAAAAAAAGGAAAAAAAAACACCATACATATACCTCTATGCAGCTCTATCTGTCCTCCCCACCATGTAACAGCACACTCCTCCTTTCCACCCTGTACTTCCCATATTTATTCAACTAACTCCTGCACCTACATCTTTTCCCTTCCAGCTCACCTTTAGAGAGGAGCTGCTTTGACATATTGTGTATATATTTAAGTCAAGAGGCACAAACTTCACCAGCATCACTTTGTGCCTTACAGTCCAGTCCAGTCTTTATCTGGAGAGCTGGCTTCAGTATTGGGCTAGCAACAAGTCCAGGGGCTATGTTCTCAAGGAACCCTCCAGGATGTTGGACCATTAAGTCTGGTCTTTTAGTAGAGTTCTGGGTCTGCACCCCCATTTTTCTCCTACTAAGTCAGGGACTGTACATTGTGCTTGGTGTCAGGGCCGTCATTGGCGGTGACTGGGCACCATCTGTACTTCTGGTCCCATGCTGTTGCAGTCTTCTGATCACGTGACTCCTTCTGTCCCCTGGGCTCATATTTTCCTCACGTCTTTGATGTCCTTTGTTCTAATCTGCTCCAGGTGGACTGAGATCAGTTGGTGTTCCTTAGATGGCAGCTTGCTAGCTTTTAAGACCCCAGACTCCACTCACCAAAATGGGATGCAGAACATTTTCTTTAAGAAAAACTTAGTTATGCCAGCTGATCTAGATATCCCCTTAAACCATGGTCTCCAAAACCTTGCCCCTGCTACTGTGACTTTTGAAATGTTGGGTAGTATTTAGGCAACCTCCTAATTTTTGGTGTAGTTCAGCAGTGTTAATCTCCCTTCTACTGCACGTTGTCACTTCCTTCACTTAATCCAAATCCCACCTACTATCTAATCTATGAATACCCATCCCTCTCCCTCACTCCTCTCCTTTGAATCCATCAAAGATTGTTTTCTTCTATGCTTAAATCTTTTCTTGAGTCCTTACAATAGTGGTCTCATACAATATTGCAGCCGACTAATTTCACTCAGCAAAATGTTTTCCAGATGATTTCATGTTATATTTCCTAAGGTCATCATTCTTTATCATTGCGTAGTATTGCATTGTATGAATATACCATAGTTTATCTCTTCATCTGTTGATGGGCACCCAGGTTGATTCCAGATTTTTGTTATTGTGGACAGTGCTGCAATATACACTGGTGTGCATGTATCTATTTGTGTGACAGCCGTTATTACTCCCAGGCATATTCCAAGCGGTGTGATTACTGAATCATATGGTATTTCCATTTCTAGCTTTTTAAGAAAGCATGAACTCAATTTCCAAAGTGGTTGCACCATCTTACATTCCCACCAGCAGTGTGAAGAGTTCTAATCTCTCCATAACTTCTCCAACATTTATTGTTTTATGTTTTTTGGATTAATGCTATCCTTGTTGGAGTCAGATTGTATCTTAGTGTAGTTTAGATTTGGATTTCTCTAATGGCTAACAATCATGAGCATTTCCTCATGTGTCTTTTAGCTGCCTGGTTGTTTTCTTTGATGAAGTGCCTGTTCACATTCTTTGTCCATTTTTTAACTGGGTTATTTGTTTTTCTTGTTGAGGTTTTGCAGTACCTTGTAGATTATGGAGATTAGATACTGATTAGATTTGTGGTTGACCAATTTTTTTGTCAGTCTGTAGGTAATCATTTCACACTTTTAATGAAGTCTTTGGGTGAGCATAAGTGTTTAATTTTTAGGACATCCCGTTTATTTATTTTCTCTTTTGGTGTTTGCATGTAGTCTGTTTATGCTGTGTATTAGGGCTCCCAACATTGTCCCTGTTTTTTCTTCCATGATCTTTATTGTTTTCCATTCTGTAGTTAGGTCTTTGATTCATTTTGAGTTAGTTTTTGTATATGGTGTGAGATATGGGTCTGGTTTCATTTTTTTGCAGATGGATATCCAATTTTGCCAACACCATTTCTTGAAGAGACAATTTTTTCTCCCGTTCACAGACTTTAGGACTTTGTCAAACATCAGCTGTTCATAGGTGGATGGCATTATCTCTGAATTCTTTATTCTGTTCCACTGGGCTCTGTATCTGGTTTTGTACAAGTACCAGGCTGTTTTGACTACCGTAGCAGTGTAATAGGTTCTAAAGTCAGGTAATGTGAGGCTCCCATTTTGTTCTTTTTCAGTGATGTTTTACTTCTTCCTTTTCCCTATGAAGTTGGCGATTTGTTTGTCCATCTCATTAACAAGTGACATTGGAATTTGTATTGGTATTCCATTGTATCTATAGATCGCTTTGGGTAGAATAGACATTTCTGCAGTGTTAAGTCTTCTTATCCATGACCAAAGCAGGTTTCTCCACTTTCATAAATCTCTTTTGGTTTCTTGCAGTACAGTTGTACTTTTCTTTGCATAAGTAGTTTACATCTCTGATTAAATTTATTCCTAAGTAGTTTATCTCCATGCAGCTATTGAAAATGGCATTGATTTGATGATTTCCTCTTCAATGTCGCTTTGTTAGCACAAAGGAATGCCACTGATTTATTCACATTTGTCTTATATCCTGATACTTAGCTGAACTCTTCTATTAGCTCCAGTAGTTTTTTTTGTGTGTGTGTGTGGATTTTTTAGGACTTTCTGTGTATAAGAGCATATCACCTGCAAATAGAGATACTTTTACTTCTTCCTTATCAATTTCAATGCTCTTTATTTCCTTATCTTGTCTTACTGCTCTGGCTAGAACCTCCTGAATTCTATTGGCTAGAATTTTGTTAAGAATTTTTACATCTAAGTTCATGAGAGATACTGGTATGTAATTTTCTTTTCTTTTCTTTCTTTCTTTTTTTTTTTTTTTTTTTTTTGTACTATTTTTACCCAGTTTGGGTATCAGGGATATGCTGACTTCATAGAATGAATTTGGGAGCATTCCATCCTTTTCTATGATGTGAAACATCTGTAATCATATTGATGTTAATTCTTCTCTAAAAGTTTGGTAGAATTCTCCAGTGAAAAAGCCGACTAAACCAGGATTTTTGGGGGTTGGTAGTTTTTTAATTACTTCTGCAATCTCTTCTTTTGTGATGGGTTTATTAAGTTGTTCTACTTCTGCTTGTGTTAGTTTTGGTAGGTAGTGTGTTTCTAGAAATGTGTCTATTTCCTCTAGGCTTTCAAATTTATTAGAGTACAATTTTGCTAGTATTCTGTCATGATTCTTTTAATTTCAGTTGGGTCTGTTATGACATCACCCATCCCATTTCTTATTCAAGTTATTTGCTTCCTCTCTTGTTTTAATTTTGTCAGTTTGGCCAGTGATTTATTGATTTTGTTGATCTCTTTAAAGAACGAGATTTGGTCTTGTTAACTCGGTCAATCATTTTTCTATTCTCTAATTCGTTTAGTTCTGCTCCAACTTTTATTTGTTTTCTTCTGGTGATTGAGGGATTCTTATTTGCTCTCTTTCTATTTGTTCAAGCTGTAGTGTTAACTCTTTGATTTGGGTCCTTCCTTCATTTGGGATGTGTGCATTTACCAAGATAAACTGAACTCTGAGAACTGCTTTTGCAGTGTTCCATGTTTTGGTAGGATGTGCTTCCATTCTCATTTGACTCTTTGAATTTATTTAGTCCATCCTTGATTTTTTTTTTCTATAACCCAGACACTTTTGAGCAAGATGTTTCAGTTTCCATGTGGTCCAATTTTTACCTTTGCTTTTATTGTTACTGATTTCAACTTTTATAGCTTTATGATCTGAGAAGATGCTTTGCAATGTTTCAGTGCACTGGATTTTGTTAAGACTTGTTTTATGGCCTGATATGTGGTCTATTCTGGAGAATGCTCCATGTGCATTGGAAAAAAAGGTATAATTGTGTGTTGTTGGGTGAAGTGTCCTGTATAAGTCTATGAGTTCAAGTTGGTTCATTGCAGGATTTAGACCTTCCGTATTGTTATTGGGCTTCCTTCTGGATGTTCTGTCTGTCACTGAAATTGGTGTGTTAAAGTTTCCTACTATTATTGTGGAACAGTCTGTCTCACTTTTCAATGCCGTTAATTTTTACTTACTGTATTTAGAAGCTCTGTCATTGGATGTGTAAATATTTAGCATGGTTATGTTCTTCTGATATATTGATGCTTTAAGCAATATACAATGACCTTCCTTGCCCACTGTGGTGGATTTTACTTTAAAGTCTATTTTATCTGAAATTAATATTCTGACTCCTGCTCTTTTTTATGTGTTGTTAGCTTGGCATATATTTTTCCATCCTTTGAATTTCAGTTTGTTTGTATACTTAAGTTTAAAATGGTGTATTTCTTGTAAGCAGCATGTAGATGGATCATGCTTTTTTATTCATTCTGCTACTCTTTGTCTCTTTATTGGTATATTTAGCCCATTTACATTTGATGTAATTATTGATAAGTAAGAATTTAGTGCTGTCATTTTGGTGCCTTTTTTATGTGTTGTTGACAGTTCTTTCTTCCACTGAATTTTCTGTGCTGAGTCATTTTTCTTCATGGGTTTTCTTTTCACCCTTTTCACAATTGTTGGTTTTATATCTGTTGAGACTTCTTGATTTTGTTTCTTGTTTTGATGTGTAAGGTTATTAATTTCCATTGCAGTTACCCCAATATTCCCCCAATGATCTAAGTTGAAACCAGTCTTTAAATTCTTTGTATCATGTTGACTCCCTCTCCATCTAAAAGATCTATTAACACATTAATTTGTCTCTCCTTTGGGTACAATGTTGTCATCATTTACATATTGAAATCTCTGTTTCCCTATTTTTAATTTTTTAGCTTTAATTTACTTTTGTGGATTCCCTATCCATGTTGGGATCTAGATGTTCTGTCCTGTTTTGTATTCTTGAGTATATATTTGATATTATTGATTTTCACAATGAAGAACTTCCTTCACTGTTTCTTATAATTTTGGTTTGATTTTTGCAAACTCTCTAAGCTTCTGTTTATCAGGGAATGTCCTAATTTTGCTGACATTTCTGAGAGACACTTTTGCAGGATATCTAATTCTTAGTTGGCACTCCCCCCCCCCCCCGCTTTGAGGCTTTGTGTATGTCAACACGCTTCCTGCTGAGTAATTTGTGCTCAGCCTTAATGACTCACTTTCCTCCATTATTTTTTGTTTAAGCCTAGCCACGTTTAAAAGTTTCTTCTTATCTTTAGTTCTGGCAAGTTTGATTAGAATATGCCTTGTTGTCTTTCTTTTGGAATCTACCTTGTGTAACGTTTGGTGAGCCCCTTGAATAGATATATTCTCACCTTTCATGATATCAGGGAAGATTTCTGTCAATAAATTTTCAATAATTCTCTCTATATTTTCTGTTATTCCCCATGTTTTGGTACTCCAGCCAGCCACAATCATTCTAAATTATTCCTCTTAACTCTTAGTGACACTTCACTCTTAGTGATTCTTCATTTTTTAAATTCTTTTATCTAATTGTTCCTCATATATGCTGATGTCAGTTGCTTTATCTTCAGTCTCATTAATTCTGCATTCCATTGTCTCAGTCCTGCTCCTTTGACTTTCTATTGAATTATGTAATTCTGTAATTTTATCATTAATCTACAGAATTTCAGATCATTGTAGTTCAAGAATTTCTTACAGGCCATTTAATTTTTCATTATGTTCTGCTGCATTTTGCCTAATCTCCTTCCTGGTTCTTGAAGGGCTCTGTACATTACTCTTTTGTATTCTAGGTTGATAATTGCTGCAAGTCTTTGGGTGGGAAATGTTTTGATTCTTTGTTTTGAGATTTTTTTTTGAAGCCATGGTTGTCTGTTTCTTTAAATGATGGCAAGTCAATTGTTGTCTCCAAGCCATAAGGAAGTTGTAGTTTGTTTGGTTATTGTGTTCTATCTTAAATATATAAATATATATTAATTTAACCTTTGACTGTCCAAGTAGTCTCGTCATTTGAGCTAGTCTGATTTTGAAACCTTAGTAATTCTGAGGTTGGAGGTGTGAGTGCACTAAGAAATGTAGGATTCACTGGCTCAGGAGAGCTGGCAGAAGTTTTTTCTACCCCTCCCTTTGTTTCCCTTTCCAAGTACAGGAAAATAGCTCAGGGAACACATATAGTATGTCCTACATCCAGTCCAGAAAATCCATTAGAGTTTAGTGCCAGGTGCAGAGCAGAGAAAGGAGGGGGAAGCATCAGAGCAATGGAAAGAAATCACCTCATAGGAAAAATTTGAGTCCATGAGAGTTTGCAAGTGCTTAGCTTATGATACTCAGGTGAAAGTCCTCTGTGGTTCTGTGGGTACAGCCATCTGAAGCCCACCTTCTCTGCTGAGAAAGATACACTGTGTTCAGTGTACCACTGCTCTGTTCAGCTGCCTCACTGCTGTGCCATGGCTCTGCTTGGCTGGCTGAAGTGGCTCCCTCTGCATGTTCAGGTTTGATTCTGGCTAAGATAGTTGCTTCTGCTCCTCCTCTCCCTGTTACCAGTCCTACCTCTCAGCTTTCTGCCTTATATTCAGGGCTCTTTGAATGTCCTTTATAGATTGTTCAGTAGCTTTTCTGGTACTATGTTGTTAGAGAGATCAGAAAAAAAAAAACATGTGGCTACTCCACCATGTTAGCCCTGCTCCTTACCTTTCCTGATTTTAAACCATGCAGTATCCCATTGTTCTGCCAGAATGACTGCCTCTTGGTCTATGTACAGGTTCCTTATGAGCAAAATTAAGCATTCTGGGATTCCCATTCTTCACAATGTTACCCATAATTTGTTACAATCCACACATCCATGCGCCTTTGCATAGTCAATAAAACACAGGTGTACCTCTGTCTGGTATTCTCTGCTGTTAGCCAAGACACATCTGACATCAGCAGTAATATCCCTCATTACATATCCTCTTCTGAATCTGGCCTGAATTTCTGTCAGCTCCCTGTCAATATACCACTGCAACTGTGTTTTAGTTATCATCAGCAAAATTTTATTTGCATGTAATATTAATCATATTGCTCAATAACTTCCACATTCAGTTGGATCACATTTCCTTGGAATGGATATCAATATGGATCTCTTCCAGTCACTTGTCTAGGTAGCTCTCTTCCAAATTTCTTAGCGTAGAGCACTTCCAACTTTGCATCCATTTGTCTAAACATGGCAGTTGGTATTCTGCCAACTTCTGCATCATTTTTTCCAACAGTGCAACTTGGACTTCTTTCAGTATCATCAGTTTTGGTCATACACTGTCTCCTAAAATGAGTGAATACCTAACACTTCTTTTTGGTACAGAGACTCTATGTATTCTTTCCATCTTCCTTTGATGCTTCCTGTATCATTCAGTATTTTTCCCATAGAACCCTTCAGTGTTGCAACCCAACACTTGAATTTTTTTTCAGTGTCTCAACACTTGAATTTTTTTTTCAGTTCTTTCAGCTTGAGAAATGCTGAACATGTTCTGCCCTTTTAGTTTTCTAACTCCAGATCTGTGCACATGTCATTATAATACTTGCCTTTGTCCTCTCAAGCCACAGTTTGAACTCTCCTATTTAGCTCTTTGATGTCATTGTTCCATTTTGCTTTAGCTACTCTACACTCAAGAGCAAATTTCAGAGTCTCTTCTCACATCCATTTTGGTAGGTTCTTTCTTTCTAGTCTTCATAACAACCTTTTTGCTTTCTTCATGTGTGATGTCCTTGATGTCATCCCACAACTTGTCTAGTCTTCAGTCACTAGTATTCAGTGTGTCAAATCTGTTCTTGAGATGATCTCTATATTCAGGTGGGATATACTTAAGATTGTACTTTGGCTGTTGTGGAGCTGTTCTAATTTTCTTCAGTTTCAACTTGAACTTGCATATGACCAATTGATGGTCTATTCCACAGTTGGCCTCTATCTTTATTCTGACTAATGATGCTGAGTTTTTCCATGTCTCTTTTCATAGGTGTAGTTGATTTGATTCTTGTGTATTACATCTGGGGAGGTCCATGGGAATAGTCACTCTTTGTGTTGTGGAAGAAACGCATCAGCAGTGAATAAGCTTTTGGTCTTGGAAAATTCTGTCATGGAATCTCCAGCATCACTTCTATTACCAAGGCTTATTCTCTAACAACCAATCCTTCTTCCAACTTTAGCATTCCAATTGCCAATAATTATCAATGCATCTTAATTGCATGTTTGATCAATTTCAGACTGCAGAAGTTGGTAAAAATCTTCAATTTCTTCACCTTTGCCATTATTCATTGGTGCATATATTTGAGTAACAGTTGTATTAACTGGTCTTCTTTGTAGGAATATGGATATTATCCTATCACTGAAGGCTTTGTACTTTAGGATAGATTTTGAAACGGTCTTTTTGGTGATGAATGCAATACCATTCCTCTTCAATTTGTCATTCCTGGCAAAGTAGGCCATATGATTGTCTGATTCAAAATGGCCAGTAGCAGTCCATTTCAACTCAGATATTGATTTTTATGCATTGTCTTTCATTCTTGACAACTTCCAACTTTCCTTAGTTCATGCTTTGTACAAGCCAAGTTCCAATTATTAATGGATATTTGCAGCTGTTTCTTCACATTTTGAGTTGTGTCACATCAACAAATGAAAGTAATGAAAACTTGACTCCATCCATGTCATTAAGTTCAACTCTACTTGAAGGAGGCAACTCTTCCCCGTTCATGTTTTGAGTAACTTTCAACCTCAGCAGCTCGTCTTCCAGCATTTTATCACACAAAGCTTTGCTACTATTTATAAGATTTTCTCTGGCCAATCTTTTTTTGTTAGTAGACTACCAGGTCCTTCTTCCCAGTCTGTGTTAATCTGGAAGCTCAGCTGAAACCTGTCTACCATGGGTGACTCCACTGGTAAATTTATTTGAAATACCAGTCACATAACTTCTAACATCACAGCAACAACCACCTCTCTCACCCAGGGGAAAACTCTCAAGCCTCAATCCATGAATGAGTGCTTTCTTCTTAACAGTTGCTTTGAGGTTCTGAAGTTTTACATCAATGCCCTTATGTCTCAAAGTTGATGTGTGATAGCACTTTTAAAATTATAACCACTTATACAGTTAATTTTAGTTGTCTGAAAGCAAAATAGTAGCCCCCTTGATCTGTTGTCAAGTAAAAGATATCTTAGGTAATACAGCAACCTGAAACAGGGCTCAGCAAACATTTTCTGTGAAGGGTCAGAAAATAAATACTTTAGTCTCTGAGACTCCCTATGGTCTGTTGTGACTATTCAGATCTTCCATTGCAGTGTGCAAGCAGCTATAAACAATACGTATGGGTATGGCCATGTTTCAATAAAACTTTATTTACAAAAACAAGTGGCAGGTTGGATTGTACCCACAGGCCACCATTTGCCAACACTTGACCCAGAGTAAGCTTTCAAAAATACATCCAGTTTGGGCACATACAAAATTATCGTAACCACAACATAGCCTAAGAGAACCATGTTTTAAGTTTGTGAACCTCAGTTTCCTCACTTTTTGAATAATGGTTTAGACTCTACTTTTCCTAAATCTTCTTCCAGGACTAGCATGTATAACTCCTTATAGTTCTATAACCTTCTCAAAATTCTGATCAGTTATGTTAATCTTACAAATCTATTTCAGATTTGACCAGATAGATGCTTTCCATTTCCCACTTCAATTATTTTCCCATGTCAACACTGAGAGCATCTTCAGTGGACCAGGCCCATTGTAAATAAATGCAAATATAAGATCATGGCCTCTACTGCCCAGGAGCACACAAAGTATCCCTAACTCCAAACTAGAAATTCATTCCTGCCTACTCTCTGCCAACATATGTTTTCTTGTCTTCTTTTTCTGTCCTCCATAAATTCCTTCCAAGATTAATTGTGCTACACCATCCAGCTGCCTTACCTTCTTTCCCAGGTAGTGACTAAGTACTTTCATTGTATAGTTTCCTACAGCCAGAGTTATTCTTAAACGTGTTGCCTTTCTATCTTGTGCTTGTGGCAAAACAATTAAAAAACTAACTAAATTGCTGTGTATGTGAACATATTACATTTCCAACCTAGTTGGATGGAGACAGTGGAACTAAAGTATAATTTAAATGCAAATGTGCAATTGGTTTATGGGAATAAAGAAAAAGAAGAAATAATAGCTTGGAAATGAATGCTTCGGGTAAGGCTCCTGTTGAATATAGTAAAGGAACTCTGTGATGTAGTTAAGATTGTGTATTTTGGGGTTGTTTTTAATCTCCTGTTTCATTTTGCTATTTTACCTATCTGTACTTACAAATTCCTGGAATCAAGTTCCAGTAACTTTTTCTGGATTCTTACTATTTTTGCTACCACAAACTACAGCAGTCATCAGCTACTAACCAAAATGTTAGCCATTTAAACCCATCCAGAGACACCTGGAAGAAAGGCCTGACAATCTATTTCCCAAAGGTCCCAGCAATGAAAACTCTATGGAACAAATTTCTACCCTGCAACACATGACTTGGAATTGACTCAATGGCAACAGGTTTTTTAGGTTTTATGTATCTACCAGGTGTGAGGCAAGGGGAATTCCCTGTTGTGGAGGATTGGGAGCTTTCTTTGGTGTTGTTAGTATAAATGGGAAAGAGACTGCTGTAGGATTTATGGGATGAAAGCTGTTGTTGTTGTTATTAAGTGCCTTTGAGCCAGTTCTGACTCAGAGGCTCTATACACAACAGAACGAAACACTGCCCAGTCTTGCACCATGCCCGCACTTGTTTTTATGCTTAAGCCCGTCATTGCAGCTACTGCGCCAATCGATCTTGTCCAGGGTCTTCCTCGTTTTCGCTGACCCCCCCACTCTACCAAGCATGGTGTCCTTCTCCAGGGACTGATCCCTCCTGACAACATGTCCAAACTATGTAAGACACAGTCTCACTGTTTTTGCTTTCAAGGAACACTCTGTTTGTACTTCTTCCAGAACACATCTGTTCATTTTTTTGGCAGTCCGTGGTACATTCAACATTCTTCTCCAACACCACAATTCAAAGGCTTCAATTCTTCTTCTGTCTTCCTTATTCATTGTCCATCTTTCACAAGCATATGACGGGATTGAAAACACCATGGCTTGGGTCAGGTGCACCTTAGTCTTCAAGGTGACGTCTTTACTTTTCAGTACTTTAAAGAGGTCCTTTGCAGCAGATTGTTCCAATGAAATGCACCTTTTGACTTCTTCACTGCTGCTTTCGTGGACTCTGATTGTGGAACCAAGTAAAAGGAAATCCTTGACAACCTCAATCCTTTCTCCATTTATCACAATGTTGCTAACTGGTCAATTTGTAAGGATTTTTGTTTTCTCTATGTTGAGGTGCAATCCATACTAAAAGCTATGGTCCTTGATCTTCATCAGTAAGTGTTTCAAATCCTCTTCACTTTTAGAAAGCTGGGTGTGTCATCTGGGTAACGCAGATTGTTAATGAGTCTTCCTCCAATCCTGATGCCTCATTCTTCTTCATATAGTACAGCTTCTCAGATTATTTGCTTGGCATACAGATTGAAAAGGTATGGTGAAGGGAAGCAACCGTGGCACACACTTTTCCTGCCTTTATACCATGCAGTGTCCCCTTGTTCTGTTCACACAACTATCTCTTGATCCATGCACAACTGCCTCTTTATAGCACAATTAAGTTTTCTGGAATTCCCATTCTCCACAATGTTATCCATAATTTGCTACAATCCACACAGTCAAATGCCTTTGTGTAGTCAATGAAACACAGGTAAATATCTTTGTGGTTTTCCCTGCCTTCAGCCAAGATCCATCTAACATCAGCAGTGATATTCCTAGTTCTGTGTTCTCTTCTGAATCTGGCTTGAATTTCTGGAAATTTGCTGTTAATATACTGTTGCAGCTGCTTTTGAATGATCTTTAACAAAATTTTACATGGGTGTAATATTACTGATACTGTTTTTATAGTTTCCGCATTCAGGTGGGTCACTTTCTTGAGAACAAGCATAAATATGTATCTTTTCAGTTGACCAGGAAGCTGTACTCCACATTTCTTAGCATAGATGAGTGAGCACTTCCAGTGCTGTATCCGTTTGTTGAAACATGTCAATTGATACTCCATCAATTCTTGGAGACTTATTTCTCACCAATGCCCTTAATGCAGCTTTGACGCGCCCCCTTCAGTACGATCAGCTCCTGATCATATGCTACCTCTTGAAATGGTTGAACATTGACCAGCTCTTTCTGGTATAATGACTCCAGTGGTGCCATGGAAGAAAGGCCTGATAATCTGCTTCCATAAAGATTGTAGCCAAGAAATCCTATGGAGCACAATTCTACTCTTTATCTCATGGGGCCACCATGAGTTAGAATCAACAAGAAGGCAATGGGTTTTGTTGTGGAGCAAGATTTATAAAGGGAGAGAATGAGAACATACCAATAAACACTATTAAAACATGTAACCAAACATATAATAAGGATTTATAAATATTATAAAGAATAAAACAAATAACTTTATGCCAATAAAACGTAAGAATGGAAATGAAAGGGAAATAGAGCAATATAAATTACTATGGCACAGACTGCTAGTGCTTACCATAATCTGTGCTCTCTTCTTTCTGGGCATATGACTGGACTGTACTTCCCAGACTCCTTTGCAGTCAGACATGGCCATGTGATTCAGTTCTAGCCAATGAGCTGGCCCATAAAAACCTTCCAAATATAATTCTCACACTCTTAGCTTTCACAGGCTGAATATAGAAGACCCAAAGAGCTCAGAAAAGGGTGAAACTACAACACGAAAAGAATTTCAGTTCCTGAGTGACTACTGGATTTGTAGGCATTCTTCCCTCCATTGCCATAACTCACCCACATTGGCTACTTAATGTGACATGCATGGGGATTACATGGCATAGGAGTTAGCCTACTTTGACTAATACAGTAAATAAAATTGACTCCAAACAAAATAGAAAACCTGAAAAAACAATGACCAAAAGAGAAACAAAATAAGCATTCAAAACTCTTTCCTCTTGCCACAAAGGATATTAGGCAAAATGATTGCTATCGGTAAAATTCAGTTTTCAAAGAACAAATTGTTCCTATCCTATACATACTGTTCCAGATACTGATAAGAAGTTTACTTTAGTACAGTTGGTTTGTACTCAGAAACGTAAAATTGATAAAGCATCAGAAAAGTGCATTGAAGTAATACAAGAAACTTACATGAGAAAAACTATCTGGCTATTGCAATAGAAACAAAGGAAAACTTGATAAATTCAATCCCTACTCAAGATAAAATTCTTAGAAAACTTGAAAGGGGAGCTTCCTTAGTTTCCAAAACAATATTTTTAATAAAACCTATATCATACATATATCTGACAGTAGAATACTAAGAATGACCCAATAAAGTTAGAGAAAAGACCACAAAGATCATGAGCTTTGGTTATATAGTCATAAGTTAAAATTCTAGCAAAGGCCACTTAGCTTCTCAGAAGTACAGTTTACTCATATGTAATACAGTTCTTGCTAAGTAGTGAGGATAGAATGACTATCTGTACATATATGCATACTCATATATATATTCTAGCACAGTGTCTGATAAGAGTAAATTCTTATAAATGATAGCTAATAATACTGTTGCATTACTGTTACTGTTGTTTTTATCCTTGCCATGACCATCTATATACCACAAGGTTTTATTTATGTATTTATTCATTTTCTTCTGAGCCCCAACAAAGTGAGCCTGGAAAGAGTTCTCCAACATGTCACTGGCTATCATCTCAACAATCAGCAAATGTCCCTATTCTAAGCATTTACAAAAATACAAAACAAATGCAAGATGCAGTCTTCTTTGTCTAATAGGAAGGAAAAACTACTGGCCAAATGACTCTTAAGAAAGGGAGAGGATGTTGGATGCCATGAAAGGGGTATAGGCAAAAATAGGAGGTTTTCAGAGTGGTGGGATGGGGTCTGGCTGGAAACTAAGGTCAGAAAGGAAGGTCATTCCAGACAGAAATAGTAGGACGGTGGCTTAGACATCTAGTGCTGTATAACAGAACTATCACAAATCAATTGTTTCAAAAACAGAAGTTGTACTTTGTCACAGTTCAGTAGGCTAAAAGTCAAAATTCAGGGCACCTGCTCCAGGAGAAGGCTTTCTCTGTTGGCTCTGGAGGAAGATCCTTGGTGTCACTCTTCTCCTGGACTGGGAGCTTCTGAGGTGCAGGGACCCTGGGTCCTTTCAAAGGATGCACTCTGCTCCTGGCACTTCTTCTAGGTGGTACGAGGGCCCTAACTCTTTGCTTGCTTCCTTTTCCTTTATATCCCAAGAGATTGCCTCAAGCCACTATCCAGTCCTTCCCCATCAACACAACTGCCCTCCATCCTCTGTCTCTAACACCACAGAGGCCTGGTTTATGGCATATAGGAATATCACACAATACCTGGAATCATGGCCTAGCCTAATTGCTACACATGTGTTTTGGGGGATGCAATTCAATCCATGACAGATAGGTAAAGACTGAGCTTCAGAAAAGGAAAAGGCATACTAAAGAAACAACATGTTGATTAGTGTATCACAGGGATTGGAGTCACTGTAAGGACCTCTGGAAAGGAAGACTATGAAGCTGGGGGAAGGTATCGTGGCTTGATTTTTGGTTTGGCAAAATCTAGGCTGACACTTACAGAAGATAAACACGAGGAAAGGAAGAAGGATGGAGGAATCACTAGCAAAGAGGCCAGGGGAATATTCAAGAATAAAGAGTAAAGGGTCTTCTTAGCCTTAGGGGTTTCATCATACATCTGAGTATAAAGAGATTTCTCTGGAGTCATGCCAGTATCACGTCCACATGAAAGAGGATGTGAAAAGAACTTAACTGAAAAAGTCAACCCTACTTACTGCTGTCAAGACAATTCCAACTCATAGTGACCCTATAGAATAGAGTAGAACTGCCCCCATAGTTTCCAACGAGACCTGGTGGACTCAAACTGTCAACTTTTTGATTAGCAGCTGTAGCTCTTAACCACTACATCACCAGGGTTTCTTAGGCACACTCAACTGGTTGTCAACCTTGCACAGTAGGAGGTTGCCATAGAAAGAAGGCATATCAGGGAAGGCTTGCACTGGCAGAGTTGACTAGACACGGCCATTGAGGTGAAGGAGTAGAGTCAAATAAATCTCAAACTTTTAAGTCTGGATGATTAAGTCAACTATGCACCACCAACAGAAGCCAGAAAATCAGACAGGCTCAGCTTATTAGGAGAAAGTCTGATGAGGTTGTTGTGGCCGTACTGAGGTCTAGGGAAACCCTTGGGGAGATGTTCTTGCAGGCAGTTGGAGACTCAGGACTTATATCCAGAAAGAATTGCATGCTAGAGAGAAGAGTGAGAAGTCATCCAAAACTGAAGCTCAAATGATCTTACGTCATTGGAGATTAAGAATTCCAAGTCATCCAAGGAAGTGGGAAAAGAGGAAGTGAAATTTTAGTAAGACTGTAGCAATTTATAGCACAAAAATAAAAATGGCATATATATCTGTGAGTTGTCTAGGAAAAACACATTGATGATCAGCAAGGAGAAAAATTCTCCTGGGAATCTGTCCAAGAGCACAAGGCCTTCCTGCATGTTGCTTCAGGCTCTGAATCTCCTTCCTATTCTTGGGGCAGCTCCCAGTTCCTGCCTCACTTCTCTCTCCAGCCCTGTCTTTGAAGCCTGGTTCAGTTTTCCAAATTTTCCCTTCCGTGGAGTTTCAAAAAGAAGCTCATATTCTCCTTCTTTAGTAGCTTAAGTATTCTTATCACAGGCATAGAAATAAACAAGAGGTAACAACAGTGACTAAGTTGTAGACTTAATGAGGCATCTTTAAAATGTTGATATTCATTATCCCTGGTCTTTATGTAAATATCAGGCAGTGGTGTGCTGCAGTCACCTTGTACTGGCTCACAAGAACCAACTGTTAAATTTTCAGATACTATGT
The DNA here is from genome assembly GCA_028571685.1 of Heterohyrax brucei. Classification (NCBI taxonomy): domain Eukaryota; kingdom Metazoa; phylum Chordata; class Mammalia; order Hyracoidea; family Procaviidae; genus Heterohyrax; species Heterohyrax brucei. The sequence goes on along the minus strand of CM053166.1, from coordinate 17,590,572 downwards.
AAGCCAGTGGTTAAGTACAGCCATTATTAAAAAATAAATTATGTAAAATTACAATCAAAAAATTATTAAAAATCAGCAGAGAAGAGAAATGTGCTGTCACTGGGCGGGGGAAGCAGTGGGAGCTGCATACAGCTGGGCATGCAAATTTATATGGGAGTGTACATTTTCATTCATTCATAATAAAAAAATATTAAAAATCAAAGGTAGTCAAATATACCACTTCCTAATTATTTTACTATTATTTATTTGCTTGAGGTCATTTGCACCTATTGTATCTCTGTAGTGGAAATACTACTAACTGTAGTCAATGAAATCATATTGGTAGTTTGAAATCAGAGCTTTTACATTTCTTTTTGGAGATCCAGCTGTTAAACAATGCACCGCTAGTGTTAGGCATGTGTAATGCCACTATAAAAGCAAAATTTCATGGGTTAAAGCACTGTACTGGAGTCCCAGTTCCACTCCTTACTGATAAAAGCCAAAATGAAACCCACTACTATCAAGTCTATTTCAACTCACAGTGACCCTATAGACAGAGTAGAACTGCCCCCTTGGAGTTTCCAAGATTTTATCTGCTAACCTTCTAGTTAACAGCCATAGCACTTAACCACTACACCACCAGGATTTCCTCCTTACTGATAGAGTAACATTAATAAGTCACTGAGCCCTTCTTGTGTCCCTGGGATGAGGGAGAAAGAGCTGCCATCCAGTCAATTCCAACTCTTGCTGACCCCATGTGTATCAGAGTAAAAATGTGCTCCATAGTGGTTTTAGTGGCTGTTTTTTCAGAAGTAGATCACCAGGTCTTTCTTCCTAGTGCCTTTGAGTGGTGCCCTTGAACCTCTAAATTTTTGTTTAACAGTCAAAGCCGTTAGCTGTTTGCATGACCCAGGTGCTTCTGTATCTGTGAAAGGATTTATTAATACCCGCCTCCCAAGATGATGTGTGTCAAAAACTCTACTCCTGCAGTCCCCTGGGAATCCATCACCATCTCTTGGGAATTAGCCTGACCAGTTTTATCTATGTAGGACAGTTGACTGTTATGCCTGATGCCTTCCTGGGTACATTTGAGTTGGTAAGATGTTTGATTCCTCTGGAGTCGGTGCCTAACCTTCTCCCTGGTAGCATATAGGAACAGTCAGGAATGTTATTATATCCTAGTTTCAGGGGAGGATGATGGCCTGGGTCACACCACTAATGTCAGGGTGTATGTAACTAATACTCTTGTATTTCCTTTCTCACTCCAAGAGAGAGCTCCCTAAAACCTACCCGTACAGTATTACAGTGATAATAAGGAGAAGACTCTAAAATATAATTTCAATAATACACCTAATTTCTAATCAGGGTAAAAGTGTGTGTGAATGTATGTGCATATTTTTCAGGTCCTATCATGGAATAAACATGATAGATGTCTTCTTATAGCTCTTTGTTAGTAGAGTCATAAGCTAGAAGACATTGTAGGATAGAGTTAGAAAACCAAAAACCAAACACTTATTGAAAAAGTACAGAAAATGATTTGCATCCTACATGATGACACTTTGTCAAACCATCTGTAAAATTTATTTTGATGGGTTTCAGAACCCATGTTTTGAGTCTGAAAAGTACATTCGAGTGATTTGTGTCAGCTTGTATGATTGGATGGTTGGCCTAGTTAATTCTACCACCTGTCTCAGTCATCACTTCTTATTAGCTCTCATTTGATGAGTAAAAAAAAAAAAAACCTCTGAGAGTCTGTCTTCCTTTGCATTTGCCAAAGAATGTATCATTTTTATTTAGACATCAGCGTATCTTTTTTGTTTCTTGATTACTCCTGTAATAAATTCAGATTCTCCATGACTTGCCATTTCATATAATCCATTACTGTCCATAAAAGTAAGAGCCTTTCCTTACTAAAGGAAAAAACACAAATATGAAAGTTGAATGCATCTTACAACTTCCAAACATTCAAGGAATGTCTAAGAACGCAGATTTGGGGTTAGCATATTGCTAATTCTAGATTCCTAAACTTTGTACTTTGTAACATTGAATGTCCAATGCCAGTGTCATAGGAAGGGGACTAATAAGTGGGTAACAGTTGAAGCAAATTGTATAATGAATCAGTTACAATGCCACAAAGAAATTGAAAACTAAATGGTCAATTTACTGTATATGTTAAAGAATAGTGAGTGTAATGGTGGTTCCGTGGTAGAATTCTTGCTTCCACATGGAAGACTGATGTTGTGTTCCCAACCAATGCACCTCATGCACAACCATCACCCAGCTGTCAGTGGAGGCTTGTGTGCAGGGATGGATTGTCCAATAAACAAAGTAAACACATGCTTAGAGCATCAACAAAACAAGGACATCAGTTGTCCAAAGCAAAGATCCATAAATACCAAGCAGACAGGACTCAAGGAAAAACAGAAAGGAAAGGGCAGGACACTGAATTGAAATTGATACCATTTTATAAATTTTGTATATCATAACAACTACAGTTTTCTTTTCATTTCATATCAATTGGGTATAACTTCTCAGTCAGTTCTTTCTAGTCAACACTTAAGACTGGTCAGCAGCACTGTAATCATGGGACTTCTGATGTATCTGGTCCTGTACAAAGTGAACCAAAACAATTCTTCAGACTGAACATACATTTATATTTGTATTATGCTCTTTGAGATTGCTCTTGCTCCCAGAAGGGTCAGTAGTAGTCCAATGAGCTGTGGAAACACAGCATTCAAGGATGGAAAGTGAGTGTGTAAGTTCTTAAGTATTATTTCAAGACAAAAAGCACTCACAGAGCTCTACAAAGGGACTGCCAAAGCACATCATACATCAAAGGAGTGAAATTATCTTTGACTGCCTTGTAAATACTATTTCTTTTGATTATCTTAGGCCTCAAATTCAGAATTACATGTTCCAAATCCTTTTTTTACCTACTGATTTTCAAATACAAATTTCTATGTTATTGTCAGAATTCAAATATAAATTTTATTTTATAAATTTTACTTGCTTTATAAATTAATTTCTTTTTGAATATTCAAATTTGTTATGGTAGAACCAAATTTGAAAAGTGACATAATTTTTATATCCAGATAAAATGAAATGGCAGCAACGAAGTGGAGTGCAAAAATAAAAGCTCTTACAAGACAAAAAGAAAAGGGTTGTGAATCTCTAAAGACAATTCCAAAATTAACTTCCCTTTTAAAATACAATGAATCAGAAAAGACTTCTTCCACGAACACTTAGGTTTAATGGATGCAAATCTTTGCACTAATACCACTAGTGATGAAATTACTAAGAGCAACATGAATATAACAGAATGTGTTCTAAATTCTGCCTCCATTCCTTGCTGTAGTAAAAAAAAAAAAAAAATTGATAAGTCTGTAGAAAGTGAAACTATTTTAGAATCTGAAACTGCCAGATATAAAGACACCATGAATAAGAGAAACATGGATCATGCTTTGCTAAATAATTTGTCTTCTAATGGTATAAATTCTTGGATCAAAGGAGGGCCAAGTGATTAGAAGCATCATAGTGGACCATTGAAAATTTGTGTCTTGATCCTGCCCTCTTTGGGCTTTGCAATGATGCTGAACCTGTCCAGACTAAGATGGACCAAGAAGAAAGCCAGCCAGTGCAAACTCTATGGACCACAATTGTCTGGTTCACAACCAATCACAGGGATGGTGCAGGAACCTCAGGTCTAAAGAGTGTGCTCTTCTCCCGGTGCTGTTCTCTTGATGGTGTGAGGTTCCCAATTCTCTGCTTGCTTCTCTTTCCTTTTATCTCTTGTAGGATGAAAGGATTAAGGGTGGGACAAGCCATACTCCAGGGAAACTCCCTTTACAGTGGAGCAGACAGTTGATCCTATGAAGAGATTTGCAGTCCCACCCCGATCCTTTTTAACATACAGTGCAGGAAAATTGCAAAATGGAGGACCATCACAAAATATTGGGAATCATGGCCACGTGGCTACACCTATTTGGGGGGTGACACAATTCAATCCATGACAGGGCTCCAAATTCCCCTTGGTAGAAAACCAACTGAAGGATCATAGACTTGATGTCATTTCATTGACTTGATGGCAGGTAACAACACCAGCATTAAAAGAAGAATCCTAGATGCCAGATATGTCAACATTCAAGATGAATTTTAACTACCTAAAGCAAAGTTAAGGGATCCTGAAAACAAATACATCTACAAGAGATTCTAGGAAGAGTTTCAAAGTGCATTTATGCATAAATGAATGCTGACAATGCAAAATCATTAGATTAGATACAATGCAGGTAACCACAGTGACAGAATGCATCGTAGAGTCATGATATTTTAGACAATGAGCAATAACTTAACTAGAAACCTAACATTAAATTTAACATACAGCACAACCAGATGAGCTAGACTACTGGCCACACAGTTGGATTCTTCTTTAGATTAACATGCATATAAGCGCATGAATTTATATGTGATTATGTGAGAAATTGTTACAAATTAGCCTTTGATTTCTCCTTATGGCATCTATTTATTCACCGATATTTTCAAAAGACATTTTATTGATGGCTTATACATGTGAAACATGAGAGAAAATGCAATGAAATAGACGAATATCACTCACTTCCATAAGGAATTTCATTTTCTGCAGGACAAAAGATATTGAACCTAATGATGATTGTGATGTATGGTAAAAAACGAGATAGAAAAAAGTCCTATGAGACTATCTAAATCCAGTCAACTCTGTGTCATGGAGACCTCATGTGAGAACCATGCTCTGCAAAGTTTTCAATGACTGATTTGTTAAAAATAAATCACCAGATCTTTCTTTCAAGAAAGGTGAACTTGAACCTCCAATCGTTCAGTCAGCAGCCAAGTACATTAAATGTTTGTACCACCCAGAGAGTTTCTACTTTCCTGTAAGTTGTAGCTTAAGAGTTGAATGTGTTTTTTTCCTCAACATTGAAAAGATTTTTTTTTAAAGAGCTCTAGACTAAGGCTTGAAATTCAAGTTGACTTTTCAAACTGTTTTAAGACTTTCAAAAGTAAAAATGCTATGAATCATAGGAATGAAAGGAAGTATGGAGAAAGGCATCTGGGTAGACAGATGGGACCTGAGAGGGGAAAGACCATGCTGCGGGGGTCTTTAGAGCCAAATCTTCTCCCTACCGTGCTCTCATTTCCCTCTTCGAGCAGCAGATCAACTGGTTTGGGGCTTCATTCCAGCAAAAGCAAACTTAGTAAGTTTCTGACAAAGCTCTGCACGTTCATCCACAGAAGTTGGTGCTGGCAAGTCAATTAAGAGCTTCCATTTTGCTTGGCATCCAGCTTGCATCAATCAGTCAATCATCAAATATAGACTTGCTTTACCTGATGACTGTCAGTCATAACCTTTGCAAGAGTTCTTGCAAAGTTAGTCCAGATTTGGATGATATTTGGGGGTGGAATCATAACTACCTTCCACACCAAAGCATACCAGTTAAAGTCACTGTGGTCATTGTTAGGTTCTGTCGAGTCAGTTCCAACTCATAGCTACCCCAGTATACAGACAGAATAAAACACTGCCTGCTCCTGCATCATATTCCCAATCATTGTTACGTTTTAGCCCATTGTGGAAGCCGCTGTGTCAGTTCAATTAAATGAAGTATAAGCAATGATATTGCAACATTACTGTTATGAATTGAATTGTGTCCCCACAAAAATGTGTGTAGCCATTTGGCTGGGCCATCATTCCCAATGTTTCATGACTTTTCCTAAGCTATATACCCTAATCTCTGCTTGTGGCTAAGTAGATAGGATGATTATGTTTAAAAAGGATTAGGGAGTTTCCCTGGAGTGTGGCTCGCACCACCTTTTATCCTTTCATCCTATGAGAGACACAAAGAGAGGAAAGTAAGAAAAGAATGGGGAACCTCATACCATCAGGAAAGCAGCACAGGGAGCAGAGTGCATCCTTCAGACCTGAAATTCCTGTGCCAAAATGCTTCCTGACCAAAGACTGATACAACACAGGGACTGTCCTCCAGAGCCGATAGGGGGAAAGCTTTCTCCTGGAGTGGACATTCTGAATTTGGACTTGTAGCCTACCAGACTGTGTAAGAATAAACTTTTCTTTGTTAAAGCCCTCCACTGGTGGTATTTCTGTTAGAGCAGCGCTAGATGCTAAAATAATTACTATTTCAGAAAAATACACACTCTCACAATTTATTGAAAACAATCATTTTTAATTAGAGAACATCATCCGGTATATGCTTGAATTGTGTGTCATGTTGGGATAAACCCAGATGTTTTGCTTTGGGTCCATAGACCCAGTAAGAAGAATTATTTACAAATCTTCAGTCTGTTCTGTGCATGTGCTATTTCCACTTATTTCAAACACCTCTCATAAATTCGCCTGCAAAGAAAACTGGGCAGAAAGAACACTACACTTTATTAGGAATGACTCCCCCTTTTTGCTTTTCAACCACCCCGACCCACTCTTAAGACTGCTCTTCCTCTTTTGTCAGATGTAATAATCTTTTATTATATTTCATGTCAGACAATATTCGTGTACTTTTGAATTATTGTCAACAACTTATAAAAACTTATTTTCATTGTTCAGTTGAAATACTTTTCTAACTATAAAAGTTGCATTGGGTATCTCCAGTTAAGATGCAATACTGCACAATTTTTCCCACGAATATGGTAGAAACGGAGCCCCAGAGGTGCAGTGGTTAAGCATCTGGCTGCTAACGAAAAAGTGGACAGTTCAAATTGACCGTCTACTCCTTGGAAACCCTAAGGGGAATTTCTGCTCTGTTCTATAGGGTCACCATGAGTCAGTAGTGACTCAATATCAACAAGATCATGCAAATTTTTTTCATTTATGAAAAGACTTCTGACTTGCAGCCAGGTTTTGAGGTGCAATTCAAAATCACTAAAGTGCAGTTGTTAGGTGCTGTCAAGTCGATTCTGTGACTCACAGTGAGCCTGTGTACAACTAAACGAAACCCTGCCCAGTCCTGTGCCATTCTCACATTGTTACGCTTGAGCCCATCGCTGCCACCACTGTGTATATGCATGTCGTTGAGGGCAATAGAGGTGTGTTGATTTCAGAAGTCGTGGACAGTTTGTGGGAAAGATCAGTGTGGTCCCTACCCTCTTGAAGTTTACAGTCAAGCTGGGAAAATAGTTGGAATCATTTGTGGTTTTCCAGAGCTATAGTTCTACCTACCTGGAGTTAGTTAAAACTTGCACACCTTGAAAGTATTTGAGAACTAACCTAGTGACTTCACCAAGCCAGACGCGTGGTAAAGTATCGTTCCAAGAGCCTTTTGTGCTGTTAAGAATCTGGCCCCATGGGGCTTCAGAAATAGGTACTTATCTTAGAAACTTGAATTAATGAAGCTTCTAAGGCTGCCTAAAGGCATACCAGTAGCCACTTGCCATTCAGTCCTTTCCAATTCATGCTGATGCCACCTGTGTCAGAATAGACCTGTGCTCCATAGGATTTTCAGTGGCTGAAGTTTTGGAAGTAGGTTACCAGGGCTTTCTTCAAGCTTCTCTGGTTGGGCTCTAAACCACAATGTTTTTGTTGGCAACCAAGTGTGTTAACCACTTGTACCACTCAAGGGTGCCCTTAAGGCATAGTTACCACCAGAAAATCTTGTTCGAAATTTAGTAATTGTAATAACTGACATTTATTCAGCACTTTTTATGGATCCACATTCCTGAATCCTTCAAGTGAGAAGTCTTGCTTTCAAGCTCCTGTTTGAAGTTTAACACTTAGAGCCACCAGGCATTTGCAGCCTTGATATAGGTGCCCAGACTTATGGTCCGAGAGGTATAACAAGAAGGTGAAAGGGCCGCATGCTCACTTGCAGAAAAGAGACATAAAAATGAAGGCCAACACCTCTCCCAACACTGGTGGAGGACAGACTTGAAAGTAAAGGCCAACACTTGTTCCAACAGTGGTAGGGGACAGACTTGGAAGTGAAGGCCACCACCTGTCCCAGTCAGCTGAAACATGGTGGAGAAATCTGCACCATCACCTACATTGCACCAGTAGGTATCTGGAAATCTATCAGCCACTGGGTGGGAATGAAATGAGATGCACATCTCAAGCTGGCCTCTGGCCCACTGTTGCTCTCACAAAGCAATAGTGGGTCCTCCAGCTGCCTTCCTAGGCAACCTTAGGGAAAGACAGGCAACTTCTGAGTCATAGCTCTGTCACATATTTTAAGTATCCTTGGCTGGTAAAGCCAGTTAATACATTTTCATTTTTCCTGAGCTTAAGAAAAGGAATAAGTGGTCACTTTGAATCAATGGAATGAGCTGGATTCAGTGAGAATGTCAAAACAACCTTGAGTTCTATAGCAAACGGATGCTAGATGAGGTCAGGAGAAGGCTATTAACTTCTAAAAGCTCCTTGGCAATCTTTTATAATATTTGTGGAACAAATGGAAAATGATGGACTAAATGGTAGTTCCAGTAAAAGGATTCTACGACTACACATGTCAAGTACTGATGAACAGACTGATAGGGTCCCAAAGGAATGTTTTGTGTTATCAAATTATTCCATAACATTAAACTTTGATCTGTGTATACCAGGGACCCACAATCTTTTCCTGTAAATGTCTGGATAGTAAACATTTTTAGGTTTTGCAGACTTTATGGTCTCTGTCACAACAGTTCAGCTCTGTCACTGTAGCATGTAAGCAGCAGCAGTCAGTACGTGAATGAATGGGCATGTCTGTGTTTCAATAAAACTTTGTTGATGAAAACAGATGGATGCTAGATTTTTAGCATGGGGGCTATAGTTTGCTGATGCCTGGCCTATAATAGTAACCAGTTTTGTATCTCAACAATATACATGTGATGAAAGTAAGGAGGTCTTCCTAAAGGAGAGAAGGAAGAATTATTTCCAGAGAATATTGAAATATAGGTGAGGGGAAAAGTCATTTTGGAGAACAGGAAAAAAAAAAAAGAGAAAAAATAAATTGCCTTTCAGTCCTGGAATGGATTTAAGATCTTCATTCCTAACTTGTTTATTTTACAGTTGAAGAAGCTGCAGTTCAGAGAAGAGGGGAGTGACTCACCTAAGTCATATAGCAACTTACACCCAGAGCTTTCTACTAACCAGGGTCCACCCTACTTTTCCACTAACCATACAGGTCTGTCTGTACAGGTTTTCTCTGTATGACTTTCAGATAATACTTTGTACAACCCTCCACATCATCTCACATTGCTAAATCACTAAAATATTTCAAAGGTGATCATTTTTGTTTCCTGTGAGCAGATCCTGAATATAGCCATTTTTTAAAACCCAGGTACTTTGGGAAAGGGAAGAATGCATCCAGAGGTCTTTGACAGTGACGTTATCCATAGGACCCTGAACAGGGAGATTTATTGCCAAAACTTTCAGGTTTACTGGCTATAAAGACTTGCTCTGCTACAGGGTGATGGAAAGTAATGAGCAAATATTTTTTCTCTCTCTTCTAGACATTGGGAGTAGGAAGTTGGTGATATGGACCAGGAAATGACAGTCTATTATACCTAACTTAACTGATAGACATTTCTGGAATAAATGTTAAATGCTATATGAAAAAAATGAAGGAAAATTCTTGCACCAAAATATAGTTTGGACACAGACATGAGTTGGCCCATATCTAAAGACAGTCTGACCTAGGTAACAAACAAAGCAAGCAAAAGGTTAGCATGCCAAAGGCTACTAGAAATGTGCATTGTTAGGCCTTTTCTGGATTTGTCCACCCCAGGCAAACTATATGCAGCCAGAATTTCCTAGATAGCTCTTATTACATTGAGATGTGGTAGATTGCAATAATGGCCCCTATTCTCCATACACGCACTCCATGCATAGTCTTTGACAGGTGACCTTGCAGTTCTCTCAAAAGAGGTGGATCCATTTCCCTACCTCTTATATCTGAGCTCAGCCATGTGGATTGTTTTGGGAACAAGCGAGTTAGGTAGGCCAGTAGGCTCTGAAAAATAAATCCAAATCCATTGCTGTTGAGTCGACTCCGACTCATAGCAACCCTTTAGAACAGAGTACAACTGCCCTATAGAGTATCCAGCGAGGACTGGTAGATTCTAACTGCCGATCCTTTGGTTAGCAGTCAAGCACTGAAACACTGCACCACCATGGCTGTAGTAATCTGTCTTCTTCCACAAGCTCTACAGCACAAACACTCAGCTGGAATGATGCTGTCTGGAGACATTTTTTGTTATCACAGCCAAGAGGGGGTTGTTGCTAAACATCCTACAATGCACACAGTAAGCCCCCCACAACAAATCACTATCCAACCCAAAATATAAATACCCCCCACAAGCTGTGACAACCCAAACTATCTTGAAACTCCAAAAACTCACAGCCACTGAGTCAATGCCAACAAATAGTGACCTCATAAGACAGGGCAGAATTGCTCCACAGAGTTTCCAAGGAGCACCTGGTGGATTTGAACTGCTGACCTTTTGCTTAGCAGATGTAGCACTTAACCATTATGCCACCAGGGTTTCCAAACTATCTCTAGGCAGTGTCAAATGTTCCCTGAAAGGCAAAAAATCACCCTGAGTGGAGAACCAGTGTTCTACAATTAGAACTAAAAATCTCACTTGGCATTGTTCATTAAAATGTCTTTTTTTTTTCTTGAAGAGGGTGTTGCTTCATTTTATTTATGCTGTTTGTAAGACTTACATGACCCTATGGAGCCCTGGTATCACAGTAGTAAAGAGTTATGGCTGCTAACCAAAAGGTCAGTAGTTTGAATCTACCAGCAGTTTCTTGGAAGTCCTATGAAGCAGTTCTACTCTGTCCTACAGAGTTGCTATGCATTGGACTTGACTGAATGGCAATGGGTCTTTTTATAGGACCCTCTAGTCGTGGCAGTCATTGCCCTTCTGGGTCCCCAGGAAGAATTAAGCATAGATTGTAAGTGAAAAGTATTAAGAGGACAGAATTTTTTTGAAAATTGTGCATTTCTGCCTGATCTTTTGTTTCTTAAAGAATCTAGTATTGGAGGTGATTTGCTCATTTTTATTAGACCAGAGAGAAAGGTACCAGTTCACAACAAATTAATTTTGCTGTTAAAAAGATACCCCCAAACCAAACCCTTTGCCATCAAGTTTGTTTCCAACTCATGGCAATCCTATTAGGACACAGTAGAATTGCCCCACAGGGTTTCCAAGGAGTGCCTGGCAGATTTAGGAACTCCTGATCTTTCGGATAGCAGCCAATCTCTTAAACACCGTACCACTAGAGCCCCTACTTAAAAGATAGAGAGATTTAAAAATCAGTAGGTTTGAGGGAGGGGCAACTAATTCTATTTATGAGCATTAGCTATTTAGGCAGAACCTCTGGCCTGGGCAGTTTAGGACTTTGACCTCAAGGGTATATGGGCATGATTTAAAGGTCTGAATTCAATTCATTTTTTGGAACTTTAAAAAAAAAATAGCTTTGCCTCTTTTTGAAAGATAGAAACGTGAAGTAACTTTATCTGAGTCTCCTCAAGTGTGAACATTTCAAATGGTTTCTGGTTGCCATACCAGAAGCTGCTGCTGTCGCAGGCCTCAGGTGTAATGTTCAAGGTCAAGTATCACCAAGCTTCCTCTCTCATAAACCATAAACAAAGGAAGACCCAGGTTAGGCCCCCCAAACATATCACAGTTCCACCAGTATCCAGCCCAAGAGAAATTCTTCCATTATTTTCCCAGTCACCCAAGTTGCAGACTGAACATACTGAGGTGTAACTGAGCAAGCAGAGGACTTGGAACAGAAGCCCTGCTTACATTCTGCTTTCATCATTTATCATCTTGGAACTTGCAACAAGTCACCATACCTTTCTAAATTTTGACTTTATTCGCTGTAAAATAGCAACAATAGTTTCCACCACATGGATCTGTCATGAAATTCACATAAAATGTGGTGGCACAGTGGTTAAAAGCCTGGCTGCAAACCAAAAGTTTGGCAATTCGAATTTACCTTAGAAACCTTATGGGGAGGTTCTACTGTGTCCTATAGGGTCACTGTAAGTCAGAATCAACTAGACAGCCACAGTTTGTTTTGTTTTATTTAATAGTGATCTACTTCCAAAAGACCACGGCCATTGAAACTCATATGGAGTGCGGTTTTGCTCCATGGAGTCATCCTGAGTTAGAACTGACTCAACAGCAACTAGTTACAGTGGCATGCAATAATGACTTTACTTATCCTTGCTAATTATCCATAGCAACCATTCACATTCATTCACTCATTTGCCTGCCAAACTCACCACCGTCAAGTTGATTCTGACTTGCAGCGACCCTATAGAACAGAGTAGAACTACTCCATAGAGTTTCCAAGGAGTGCCTGATGGATTCAAACTGCCAACATTTAGGTTAGCACTCATAGCGCTTTACTATGCTACCATTTACCTAACCAAAACCCAAAAAACCCACTGCCATCTAGTCGATATCAACTCATAGTGACCCTATAGGACAGAGTAGAACTACTCTGTAGAGTTCCCAAGGAGCACATGGCAGATTTGAATTGCCAACCTTTTGCTTAGCAGATATAGCACTAAACCAGTATGCCACCAGGATGCCCGTTTACCTACCAGCAATCATTTATTGAGAACCTAACACAGTCAAACCATGACGAGTCATAGTCATGTCCTTTAGGATCACCCACCTGCCTGTTCCCTAAGAAGCCATGATTACCCAAGGATCCTACCTCAGGACTCAAACCACGAACTCCTCTTTGCCCAAGCCAGCTCTTTCTCAAGGCAAACATACGCCAGATCTCTGCCTTCAAGGAACTTCAGTTTTATGAAAAGACATAGTTCCCCAAAGCTGCTTCTACAAAGCTCTGAAAATAAAGAATTCAACTCATTTTTTTATACACTTTTTTCCTTCCAGTATGTTACTCATACATGCCCAATGGAAGCTAAATTTATCCACCTCTCCCAGCTAAGCCATCTGTTGCGTGTAAACACCAGCAATGCGTGATTCTGGCTAATGATGGTTCTCAAAAAAATCTGACATCCACAGGACAGTAAGTGTTAGGTGCTGATGCTGACATTATAGTGGAAAAATGAAAAGATCTTTGTGTCAGAATAGATCTGTAATAGGCTTATCAATAAAGACAGAAATTTTGAAACAGGGCGAAAACTAAATGTCTCATGAAGGGAGGCATGTACATCAAGACAGAAGTGTGGGGAATGAAAATACTTAAAGTGTCATTACTGTAATAAGAGAAAATTGTTCTGATGTCATTCAAGGTGAAATCAGTGCAGTGAAATACAATTTTCCAAAATTCTAAGATCATATATATAGTTCTGCCTTCCTCAATCCCTCAAGCCAAATACATGTCCATAATTAATATCTGTGTATGAATAATCTCCAGTGAGGAACAATTCTGCCAAATACATTTTTATGGTATCCATTCTTTCAGTGAACCTTCATTGGATATAAATTATGGGCTGACTGTCTTGGTCATCTAGTGCTGCCATGACAGAAATACCTTAAAGTGGATGGCTTTAACAAAAAGAAATTTATTTTCTCACAGGAAAGCAGGTTGAAAGTTCAAATTCAGGGCATCAGCTCCAGGGGAAATAAGAGTATTAAAGCAATTTGTATGGAGTATCACCCATACTTGTCCATACATTCAGAAGTAATAATACTTGTTACGTATATTTTCACTACAATAAACAAAAATCAATAATAAAACAAACACATGCTGTTGATTTAACCTAATCCTTAGAACAGACGCAATGCCAGCTGGTGTCAAAGGAGTGATAGAAAGTATGCACCACACTACATCCAGGGGTCTGTGTATGGCAAATAGCACTTACAGTGGTTAGTTTTAAATTGCTGAATGATCTCTCACAGCGACCAGTGGAAACTGTACTGGCCAGTAGAATTGCTCATTAGTGTCCCTCCTTAAGCAGCACTCAGGGCACACACCCTATTTGCTACACCTTAGTTTTAGCCCTGTATCATCCCCTTGAGAAAGTCCTAGTGTCACAGTGGTTGAGCACTCAGCTGCTAACCTATAGGCTGATGACTGGAACCCAACACACACTCTGTATGAGAAAGATGTGGCAATCTGCTCTCATAAAGTTTACAGCCTACAAAACACTATCGGACCGTTCCACTCTGTCTTACAATGAGTCCGAATCAACTCTACAGCAATGGGTTTATATCCCCTTGGGTCCTAGTGCCCAATCAAAATCACATTCTCAGTATTTTAACGTTGAAGACAATAAACCCCAGTCTTTATTCCCACTGAAGCTTAGTCTGAGGAATTTACATAGTTCTAATTTACTTTCGATTGTTGGTGCGGCTAACCACCACATGAAGATCTTACACCCACAAAAATTAATGAGATCATTTGTTCTTGTGTACACTGACAGAAAGAAACACCCAGAATCAATAAAGAGTAAATGTGCGTGTGTGTGTAATTTTCTCTCTGCTGCTTTACAAACTGCATTCCCATTCTCTAAAGAAAAATCTGTTTCCCATAAGAAATTTTCCCAGATTCCAGCATCTGCTTTTGACAACAGCCACACACACACTTGCACTTCTAGAATGGCAGTGACCTTGAAATGAATGCCTCTAGACCATCTGCAGCTTTTCTAGGACCCAAAGAAGGTTTGCACATGTTTGGGAACTGTATCTTCACTGTTGATAATAGCTGTAATCCTAGATAATCAAAACCAAGTGTACATTTTATTAATTTTTTTTATTGTAAATGCATACAGGAAATTCTAAATGCATGTTTAAAATTCAATCTTTTTGCCAAGTCAAAAAAGAAGATGAATACCGCCATACTTTTATTTGCCTAAATGTTGCTGTCAAGTCGATTCCAACTCACTCATAGCAACCCTGTAGAACAGAGTAGAATTGTTCCATAGAGTTTCCAAGAAGTGGCTGGTGGATTTAAACCGCTGACACTTGGTTAGTAACTGGGCTCTTAACCACTTTACTGCCAGGATCCCTCCACTCATGTGGACACCATGAATTGTAAAAGTATCATCAGTTTAATAACCGCTTATGGGAAAGGAATAAAATAGATTATCACCTTGATCATATAAAATTATTTCTGAATCATTGTAATGTCGGGTGAGAGAACATATGCCTTATTATTGAGAGAATGTCCTAATTCAGCTGCTTTCTACATGGGAATTTTAAGATTCTGTATTTGCTTAAAAAAAATTAGGAGTAGGAGGGAATACTTGTCAATGTTTGTAAATATGAGGGATGTAGGATCCGACTCGATGGCACTTGGCTGGCTAGGTACCATACGAAATTTATGGCCATATACATGGTCCACATGTCCAAATACATCATGATGGGCCAGATGATGATCAAGAGATATTTTTTAAGAAAATAGTGTTTACATTTATTTCTTCTTACTTTTCACAGCAATCTGTTTGAGAGCAGGCAGAGAAGTCTCTGTAAACTTAACAAAGAACTACTTCCACAATTGGTATATGTAACACATTTGGTTTTTACTTATCTTAAGATGGTTTGAAAGTAATAGGACCCACACTCCTCAAGGGTCTACTGGTAAATTACACAAGACCATGTTTTGATCAAGACTCATGTGGTTACACTTGAATCAACAGCCTAGAGGTTCTTTGATTTCCTCTTCTTGCACTACCATTATAGTGTGGCAGTCTGTACCAATGGTCCTCAGAATGTGGAACAGCATCATTGACATTACCTGGGACCTTTGGAGTCCACTCAGAACTACTGAATCAGAAACTCTGGGGATGTTACCCAGTAATCTGTGGCCCTCCAGGTGATTCATGCTAATGCTTAGGAACCATTGCTGTAGGCTTACATTTCTGACATGTGCTGTTTATGTTAGTTAGTCTTCACTGCTTTAAATCAGCCACAGCACATTTTCATGGTAGATAAGAAGGGTGAAATCATTGGGCAGGATGAGTAGACCCTGAGATCTTTGGCTGGATCATTGTGATAACAGACACCAAATGTTATGAAAAAGTTGTTTCATCTTGCATCTCATTTCCTTTTAACAAGTCTTGTTCCAGAAAAGTTTTTCTCAGTGAGTTCCAAGAACTAGTAGGGTCTATTAGCTACATGCTAAAATTAGAGTACCTATTTTCAGGAATGTTTCTCCATTTAGCAACTGATCATGTTCTTTATTTCTGTCTTATAAAATAGATATAATGCCCCTGTTTTAAACTTGAAGAGACTGAGGATTAGAGAGGCAGGTTTCACATTAATTTGTTTACCAACAGTACATCCAGCTAAATGTAGCATGAATATTTCTGGAATGAAGAAAAGAAGGAAGGTGGTAAAGGAGGCCTCTAAGATCACATATATACGAAGTGGAAGAGACAGAATTCAAAGCCATATGCATTTCATTTCAAAACCAGTCACATTCCACTATGCAACATTGCCTCCAGGGTATATATGTCTGCCTGCATGTGTACATCTGTGTGTGTGTGTGTGTGTGTGTATACACACCAATATATGACCAAATGTTGATCATTTTCCATACTTTAATAGGTGATTAGTATAAATAATCACAAACTTAAATGAGAAACCATAGATTATAGCTGGCTAATATTAATTTTAAGCTTGGGTCATGACAATATATCCATTGAGTTACCAGGAAATCTTTTCAAACACATAGTCAAATAATAACTCAACACAATAAAAACCAAACAACCAAACCCAGTGCTGCCGAGTCAATTCCAACTCATAGTGGCCCTGTAGGACAGAGTAGAACTGCCTCATAGAATTTCCAAGGAGCACCTGGCAGATTTGAACTGCTGACCTGCTGACCTTCTGGTTAGCAGTCATAGCACTTAACCTCTATGCCACCAGGGTTTCCCAACACAATAAAAACCAAAAACCAAACTCACTGCCATTGAGTCGGTCCAACTCATAGTGACCCTATAGGACACGGTAGAACTGCCCCATAGAGTTTCCAGGGAGTGCCTGGCAGATTTGAACTGCCAATCTTTTGGTCAGCAGACATAACACTTAACCTGCTATACCGCCAGGGTTTCCAACACAATATAAATGCCAATTATGTATAATGATGTTGTTGCTAGTTCCTCTCAAATTGGCCCCCAACTCCTGGTGAGTCTATGTACTACAGAAGGAGTTACAGCTTGTACCATTGGGATCCATAGAATTTTCCCTGGCTGATTTTTGACAGTAGATTGCCAGGTTTTTTTTCCTAGTCCATCTTAGTCTGGAAACTCCTCTGAAACCTGTTCAGCATCATAGCAACATGTGAGCCTCCAGTCACAGACAGGTGGTAGCTGTGCCCTGAGGTGCACTGGCCAGGAATTGTACGTAGGTCTGCTGCATCGAAGGGGGAGTGGAGAATTCTACCACTGAGCCACTACT
Source organism: Heterohyrax brucei (assembly GCA_028571685.1). NCBI lineage: Eukaryota > Metazoa > Chordata > Mammalia > Hyracoidea > Procaviidae > Heterohyrax > Heterohyrax brucei. The sequence continues at coordinate 17,573,241 of CM053166.1, read as the reverse complement.
ACCCTCTCAGTTACGTATAACAAAGACAAAACAAACCCACTGCCATGGATTCAGGTCCGACTCATAGCAACCCTAGAGGTCAGAATAGAACTGCCCCATAGAGTTTCCAAGAAGTGCCTGGAGGATTTGAACTGTAGGCCTTTTGGTTAGCAGATGTAGCACTTAACCAACTGTGCCACTGGGGTTTCCAGTTATGAATAGTTATTATAAATATATCTTTGTGGTTTTCATTTATTTTGCATGTGACAAATAGACAGAATGTGCCATCAAGGAAGAATGATGCTTAGGGTGAATTTTTCTTCTCCTATAAAAGTCTACACAAGTCAGTTTTCATTCATCATCCTCTCACTTACTTGCATCTGAACACATTTATTTTACAACATAAAATTGCTGATGATATCACTGATGCTTTCAGAAATGTGAATTTCCACTCTAAAATTTTTGTCACCACTCAATCAAAAGAATTTTCCATGGAATATGTACATGTGGTGGCAATAGCTGTTCATCAATTATGATTGACGTATTTTGCTAGAATACCATGCTCCTAGACTAGGGGTTCATAATCTGGAGTCCATAGACCAGGGAGCAGAATTCAAGGCATCTATGAACTTGATGTAATTTAATTCTGTGCATTTTCTTTCTTTCTTTTTTTTTTTAAAAAAAAAAACATAATTGTAAGAAAGTGGTCATAAATTTCTCTGGACTGCCAAAGAAGTCCACAGCACAAGAAAGTTAAAAACCCTCACTTGATTTAATGAGATTATTTTATAATAGTGTGTCATCAATACTGGAAGTGCATGTAACTGTATTCAATTATCTAATTCAATTCAACAAATGTTCATATCAACACACAGTTGAACACAAGCCTCATGCAAAACATTGTTTCAGGTGGCCCAGAAAATTTTATTCTTGCTCAGAAGACGTTATCTATTCTTTCCCTCACACAGTTTACAACTGATTCTGAGAGTATTGTTGAAAATTTTTAAAGTCTTAAATACAACTGCTATATTAAGTGGTTAAAAACAAGGTTGTTCTTAGGAGACCCTCCAAGTTGCCAGATCATCAAGTCTGGTCTTTTAATTGAGTTCTTGATTGGTACACCCCTTTTTCTCATGCTACATCAGGGACCCTACATTGTTTTCCCTGTCACAGCTATCTATGGTGGTGGCCAAAACCTGAAAAAAACAGTGCCATCAAGTCTATGCTGACTCATAGCGACCCTATAGGACAGAGTAAGACTGCCCCATAGAGTTTCCAAGGAGTACCTGGTGGTCTCGAACTACCAACCTTTCGATTAGCAGCCATAGCACTTAACCACTACACCACCAGGGTTCCAGGCACCATCTAATTCTATTCTCCTGCTGTTGTAGTTGCCTAATCATGTGGGTCCTTCTGTCCCCTGGGAAACACTTAAGACAAATAATGGACTAGACTTGCGGACACGGAATGATGCAGATGGTGTGTGTACTTTATGGTTTAATACATATAAGTGACTGTCTTACTGGCTTCTTTTTAGAGGGAAGAGGAGAGAGTGGAGAGGAGGGACCAACTATTGGCCAAGTGGATACTGGAAGTCCACAAGGTGAGGAAAGCAGACCGAGTTGCAGAGAGGTGGGTACTTGGGGTTTTATATGAAAAATTGACTTGGATTGTAAACTTATACTTAATCACAATTTAAAAAATCTTTTAAATAAGCAGGGTTGTGAGAAAGGGATTGAAAGAAATGGTCTTTATGGCGATCTTCTCTCTTGAACTAAAGCACAGTACTCTTTGCTGTAATGGAAAGAACGCATGGCTGGGAGCCAGATTTATGCATCTATATTTCTGGTGGAAAATTCATTAACACTAACCATTCTCTAACAGAACTGCACCTGCAGCCATTTCCTGTGAGTTTTTACCAGGGTTGTGAAACTAAGTAATATTTGATTATGTCTGACACTTTAGACATTAGTCTTGCTGGAATCATTGCTTAAAATTTGTAACCAGCAGTTATGGCGAGATGTTACAGAATATGATGAATGTGTGAACTGGGAAACTCTTAATTTTTATAAGTGATTAAATACTGTAAAATGAGCTTTAAGGCTTAGAATCGTTTACTGCAATTATGGTCTGGATATATACCATAAATTCCCAATTGATGAACATAATAAAGGCTGTGAGATATCTATTTATATATTTAAAAAATCAAATGAAACCCATTTCTGTCAAGTCTATTTCAACTCATAGCGACCCTGTAGAATAGAGTAGAACTGCTCCATAGAGTTTGCAAGGAGCTCTGGGAGGATTTGAATTGCAGACCTTTTGGTTAGCAGATATAACACTTAACCACTAGGCTTTCCAGGCTTTCCTATTTGTATATAAACACACAAAAGGTATTCTCTTATTCAGTCTGTCAGGTAAGTATCATACATTTACTGCAAACAAACAAACAAAAAATCCATTGCTGTCAAGTCCATTCTGACTCATACTTACCCTATAGGACAGAGTAGAATCACCCCACAGGGTTTCCAAGAAGCACCAGGTAGATCTAAACAGCTGACATTGGGTTAGCAGATGTAGCTCTTTATCACTGCACTGTCAAGGCTCTATATTTACCATAATGTTTGAATAAATGTACTCATTCAAATATTTACTGAGTAAATGTTTTGTGCATTGATGCACTAAGGACCGAGGAAGATAGACATCAGTTACTAAGTAACTCTTTATTTTCAATGATCTTAATATCCACTCTGAGAAACAAGCCTGATGCACAATCAAACACAGCCTCAGTGACAAAATGATATGTTTAGGCCACAAAAGATTCTCTAGGAGTTCAGAGAATATAAAGATCACTGTAGTCTGGAAAGCCTGTGAAAAAGTTTGTTAGAAGAGCAAGTACTCAACTAGGCCTTGATGATCATGGACATCTTTTTCCTTTATCACGTCTTTGATCACAGGCAGAATAGCAGTTAACATGTTGGCGGAAGAAAGAATGGGGCAGAAGAATTGTTATTGCTTTAATTTGGCCTCCATATGAAGTAAAACTTTTGAATATCAGAACCTCTATAACGGAGAAACCTGTCAGTGAAGGAAAACACAAATGTTTTCCACTAAATAGAGAGTGATAAAAATGTGGTAACTTTGTTCTGTCATAGGTGGAAAACTTGCAGGACCCAGAAAAACAAGATGGTCCCGTCAAAGTCCAGCTCCCAGAGATTCAGTGACAAAGGATCTTCAATTCCATTCTGAACTTTTAGTTTATAAAGCATACTAACATAACAGAGTCACTGAAACAGTCAGCTATAAAGAAACACATGTCATATTGCTTAACTCAGTTGTTTCCCAAAGTATGTACCCATTAGCATTGTTTCCATTCAACAGTAACATCCCACAGGACACTAGCATTCATAGTTTGGGTAAACCACTGTGTTAGGAAACAGTAATGACTTTTGACTAAATCAAGAAGATGAATTTGACCAGCTTGCCCTATGTTTCTATTTCCACCTCAGTAGTACAAGGACCCTTGGTGGTGCAGCGGTTAAAGCACTTAACTACTAACCAGAAGCTCAGTGGTTTGAAGTCACTAGCTGCTACATGGGAGAAAGATGTGGCAGTCTGCTTATAGCCTTGGAAACTCTATGGGGCAGTTATACTCTGTCCTATGGTGTCGTTAAGAGTCAGAGTCAACCTGACAGCAGTGAGTCTAGTTTTTTATTAAACTGGTACAATGGTTTTATGCATGGTTTACATAAGATGTAAAAAGCTATGCAAAGGCAATGAATCACTAAATAAATGCAACAAATTGTAACCATAATGATATTAAAGACCACAAGGTAACCATGTATGAGCCCATTAAGTGTCCCTGAGAAAGACACTGCATATCCTGAGCCTAAGGGAAGAGGAAGAAGACAGAAACTGAAGGATATGGGTAATGGGAATGCAGAAAATAGCTGTTGTGAGACATCTGGACATCCTAGCGGTCTGCATTTCAGGAGTTGTGGCAACCACATGCTCCGAACGAAGGTGGAATTTGCATAAGCAGAAATCCAGACACCAGAAGGTATGCAAAGCAACCTAGGTAAAGCATTCTTTTAGAAGAGGACTCTAGCTGGTATGCGTGGCGTGAGGAGCTGAAACAGGGGCAAGGCACAGCCCCTGTTGGAGGAAACAAAAAAAGTAGACGTGACTGCATTCATTCATTCAGCACGTACTTGTTGAGTATCTGCTAAGTGCCAGATCTTGTCCAGGCACTGACTATAGAGCAGTAACCAAGACAACACCCTTGCCCTCGTGAAGCTTATGTTCCATTCACTCTGTAATATGAGTTTTCAAAATTCTATTAAATCTCTGGGTTTTGTGTTTTTAATTTTTTCATTGTGATTAAGTGAAAGTTTATAATTCAAGTCAATTTTCTATGTAAAATCCTGAGCACTTACCTCTTGGCAACTGTATCTGCTTTTCTACTCTTTACTGCCAGTATCCACTCAACCAACACTTGTCCCCTCCTCTCCACCCTCTCTACTCTAACATGAAACTAGAAAATGACATACAGGACTAAGTTACATGAATTCTAACCCAACTGAGTTATAGTACGTCACGAATCTCTTCAAAGTTTCTTTGGTGAGTTCAGTATGCAACCAGGGCTAACAGCCAGTGTCCTCAAATCAATCAGGTTAGGTTCTGTACTGCTGCAGGAATAAATAACACTTGAATCTCAGTGGCTTAAAATGAAACATGTTTATTTCTAACTCATGTTATATATCTATCCAGAGTTACAGTGGTGCTGTACTCATCATATTGATGGAGCAACTGCCACCTCAGGTGTTGACAGTCACCATCTGTCATGGATTGAATTGTGTCCTCCAAAATTGTATGTCAACTTAGCTCAGAAATGAGTCCCAGTGTTGTGTGATTGTCCCCCATTCTGTATTATTTTTCTATGTGTTGTAAATTCTATCACTGTGATGAAATGAGATGGATTAGTGGCCATTATATTAATGAAATGTGTGAGATTACACAATGTATTAAGCCAATCTCTTTGAGATATTAAAGACAGAAGTGAGCAGAGAGACATGGGAATCTCATACTACCAAGAAAGCAGAGCCAGGAGGAGACTGCATCTTTTGGACCTGAGGATCCTGAGCTAATATGCTCCCAGACTGAGGGAAGACTGATGACAAGGACTTTCCTCTAGAGTCTCTAGAGTCAACATAGAAAGAAAGCCTTCCCCTAAAGCCAGTGTCCTGAATTTGGACTTGCAGTCTACTAGATTGTAAGAGAATAGATTTGTCTTTGTTGAAGCCGTATCATAACAGTACTAGATGGCTAATACACCATCCAACAGAAAAGGAGAGCTCCAGAAGGTTCTCATCTCAGGATTCAATGCTCCATTCTGAAAATGGAACACCTTACTTATAGTCACAATATCTTGGCTAAAACACATCATATAGTACCACCCAAGGGGGCTGGGAAGTGCATTCCTTCCAGGTGCCCAGAAAGCACAGAAAATCATAAACAATTGTTGACCAACATTAAAGAAAGTCATTAAGGATAATCACCATTGTCCAGCATTTAGGAAAACCACTAAAGATAATCATTAAGTTGACCAGCATTAAAGATAATAAGCACTATGTTGAACAGCTATAAAGGTAACCTCCCAAGATATATCCTTGAGGCCCGAGAACTTGGATTATGGATTCATGGTCTCTACAAAACCCATTCTGACCAGTCAACCTCTTCAGCTTTGCTATGTTCTGACCCTACAGATATTCTTGACCCCAGAGGCATGAGATAAACTTCTTTTGGGTTTTCATGGCATCATGAGTTCAATTTCACCACAATGACCTCAAATAATATTCTTGCATGGCTGAGGGCAGGAATTATAATTTATCTTGAAATCTTCAGCACTTACCAAGCAGTCTGGCACATAGTTTATGCTCAAGAAATGTGTATGAAGTTGACCTTAATTAGTGCAGTTCTTAAAATGAGTCCCAGGATCTCTAGAGCAACTCCTCGCTGCTAGTTGCATAAGACATCCAACTATTCCTTCTTGCCTGAATGTGCTTCTTCAGCAGTTTAAGCTTCTCTGCCCTGTAGACAGTGCATTCAAATACCCAGGCTGATGAATTCTTTCCACTTAATTCCCTTGATTCAATATGCAACAGAGGTAAACACAGCAATGCCTCTGCCAACACGTAGGTCTGAATTGACTCATAGAATTAAGCCTCTGCTGTCAACACTGGAGAGATGAACTCCAAACAGTAGCAGAAGCACATAGTTTACCATGAAATACAATCCTGGAAAATTGTTCATCATAAATACTAATGACTCACTACCTTGCCTGGTCAGATATTTCCTTACAAATTATAGTACAGTAAAAGCCAGAGGATGCACTGTGGAGGAGACACTGTATTTTCAGAGTTCTCTCCTCTTTTGTGCATTCACTCTTTTTTCTCTCTCCCTCCCTCCTTCTCTCTTTGAACATCTTTCTCCGCTTCTCGCTGTCTCTCTGCATCGCTGTCTGCTCTGCTAGGATGTATGACAGTGTCTCTTGACACTCACCTGACCCGATCTCTCTGTCTTCTCCTTCTTCATCTTTTTGTTCTCCTCATTCTCACCTTCTCTGTTGTGCTTCTCACCCTTATCTTTGTCTCTCTGCACCTGGCTCTCACCAAGAAGCACTAGGAACTCGAGCTCAGAAAGTGTTTTCATGAGTCCCTGGTCCCATAGTGGTTAAGTAAAGTGCTAAGTTAAATGAGCCCCTGGGCTCAGAATGATCAAGTGGTTAAGTGCTACATCTGCTAACAAGAAAGTCAGCAGTTCGAATCTGCCAGGTAGTCCTTGGAAACTCTATGTGGCAGTTCTGCTCTGTCTTATAGGGTTGCTATGAGTCAGAATCGACTCTGTCCTAACTTCTCTGGCCTGAGCGATATGTCTTGGAAGGTCATCTTTTCTCTATCAGGTTTCTCTGAATATCTTTTTGTCTGTCTGTATGTTGCTGTCTCTCTCATCTCTCTCTTAAATCTGCCTCTCTCTTTCTTAGCCTCCCTGTGTGTGTGTGTGTGTCTCCCTCCACAATCCCTCCCCTCAGTGTCTCATTAACTGGATAACTGTGTGCATACCACTTCAAGGCTAGATTATATCCTCCATCTCTACTTACCTAGATAAAAGATAACAGAGTAAAAAACCAGGGAAACTGCTCTCAGTGGGAACAAAACTCATTTATCACCAATAAACAGTGGCTGCTGATCCTTGATAACAACACTGTCCCTCGGCACACTGAAATATTCATGTAAGGCTGTACTCATATCAGAGCACGTTACTCTAAAAATGCTTGATAAACAGAAGTGGGGATATAGGTTGAAAGGGATGTTAAATGAACAAAGATAGCATCTTTTTAAACTGTGAAAATAAAAATAAGTATCTCACCTCTGAGATACTAGCAGTGGGGATTAGACATTTATTAAGCATCTGTAGCCTCACAAAGAAAAATCAGTCTAAGAGACAAATTTAGATTGTCTGAATGGTCCAATTACCCTCCAGATGTATATTTCTTATACTTAAAATCCCTTTACATTTTACAGAGAAGTCCATGTATAGGACTCCAATAGAATAAATTAATGGACATAAATTGATGCTTATATCTATCCCAATAGGGTGTCTTTTAGAGATTTTTTTTTTCCCAAAACCACTTACAGTCTCTTCCCCAGTTTTATTTTGTAATCGATACTGGCACCTGTAGCCCCTAGCCACATTAAGGAAACCCACTGCTGTCGAATCATTTCCAACTCATAGCAACCCAATAGGACAGAGTACAACTGGCCCATAGAGTTCCCAAGGAGCACCTGGCAGATTTGAACTGCTGATCTTTTGGTTAGCAGTCACAGTACTTAAACTGCTACACAACCAGAGTTTCCACAATAAGGAAGTAATCTCAGATAGGTTTTCTATACAGAGCTCCAAGTCCTATAAGGATTCAACGTACAACCTTGGCCATAGTTACCCCATCCTCCAACCAAATGTTCTTTTGTATCTCCAGCATATTTATCTTTTTTTCTTAAGAACTGCTCTTTACTTCAAATGTATCTCATGTAAGGCCATTATGTTTTTACACCATCTTGTTTCCAAGGTCAGAGTTGATTGATCCAAAAGTGGACACTTGACCCAATCCGGGCCAAAGAGAGTTGTTTCTTGTGGCTTTTCTAACTGACACTAAGTACAAAGTTTTAAACGTGCTGTTGAAAAATACAGAAACCCTGGTGGTGCAGTGGTTAATTGCTATGTCTGCTAACCAAAAAGTCAACAGTTTGAATCTACCAGATGGTCCTTGGAAACTCTATGGAGCAGTTCTACTCTGTCTTACAGGGTGGCTATGGGTCAGAATCGACTCTATGGCAGTGGGTTTGGTTTTTGGTTTGGTGAAAACTACAGCATATGATACTTCAGAGCAATTGGCTGCCATGTTCCCTGCTTGTAGAGGAAGCTGCTGTGTTGGGGAGAAAGTAAAGCCAACGAACAGAGATAAAAGAGAAAAAACAATCTAAATAGTGTTTGTAGAGGACACTGTAGACATCCTGCTAAGATCCCTCGGAGAATCCCTTTAACCATTTTTGCTCATCCCTTTCTCACTTTTTCTGTGTTTTTGTTTCTAATAGCCTATGCCTGTGACTTTAGCCTTTGGATTACTAGAGCTGCCGAAAGCATTCACTTCTAATGCCCTATACCTGTGACTCTGTTAGGCTAAGAGTATTTGGATCACTGGAGCCTCCTTGCCCTGTTATGCAAAGCCTGAGTGCCTGGGAGTTATCTGCTCCAACAGTGGGGTGGGAGAATTAGCCAATGACTGATGAATACTCTGGGGGTCAGTTCTACCCTGGCCCCTAGGGTCGCCATGAGTCGGATCCGACTCGACGGCACTTGGCTTGGCTTGGCGATGGGTACAGATACTAGGAACACTAGCTCCTTGGCCTCTATGTAGAGCAAACTCTGAGGTGTAATTTGCACCCCAGGGCTTCCCTACAGGATTAGGCTGAGGCTGAGATTTGGTTTGGCAGCATCCTTGGACGCAAACAAAGTAGCATCCTTGTTTGGCTTCTTCACTTTCCCTGTCATGCTTCCATACTTCCCTGCTGGTTTCTCTAAGAAGCACTGGGAACTCAAACTAAGAAAGTGTTTAGATGAGTCTCTAGTCCCAGTCATCCCCAGGTCCCTTCTATATAACTCCAAATTTTAGCTACTATGCTGCCGCAGTGTCCTTCCAATAATAATTTTTCTTCTTAAACCAGTTCAAATAGGAGTTCTATTTGCAACTAAAAAACCATTACACCTAGCTTAATAGAAGGGATTATCCTGTAATCCAAAATGGTTATTTTATCAAATATATTAATATGAACAGAGCAATTTATGTGCTTGAATGAACAAATGGTTTGGCTATTCTTTATTTGGGATAGAATTGATTAGTCAAGTCCCTAAAAATTATCAAATCAATTTGCACAGCTTGATAGAGTCAGACTTGCCACTGAACAGTCACAGAGACAGCAGAGTTCAAATGAGATGGTTCTGTTGATTCACATACTTTTACAAAAAGTTCAATAGCTGAATCCCGACCAAGATATTAATAACATTTCCAATCTTATTATGATTATAGACAACATGTGATTTGCAATGAATTTTAAAGGCCCAGGAGAAGTTTACTGATGCTAATTATAAGAAACATTTTGACAGCCACCATCTGGAGCAATGCTTAAGTGAATAAAAGCTGCTAAAAAATGAATTTAATATGATAACCAGTTTATTGGGTAAGTTGCAGAAATATCTCTCCCCAAACTACTCATCAGGGATTGAGATCATTTGCTCAAACTTTTCGTACATTTCCCTCCCAGTTTGAAAGGAGGAAGTGAAACCACCAAAGACCCAGACTAAATGAGTTATAGATTTGGGACTAATTAATGCCTGATTAAAGCTATTCAACCATGACCATGCTGTAAAAGTAGAAGCAAAAATGGGACCCTGGCAGGAAAGCCCGTAATTACTACGACAAAGAAACAGCAGTCTCAGTGCTAAATTAAAAATGGAAGCATCTTACATTTTCTTGAGAAAGGAGGTTCCATAAGAATGCCTTTTACTCATAGAAGTAATCTGTGAAATAGTTACTAAATATTAAATTTAATATTAGAAAAGGCAGTTTGTTCACACATAATCATTAACCATTAATTAATCCACTAACTTCAGAATAATTAAGTGACAGAATGGATACAATGCCAGTTCGCAAGTGCTGCGCATTAGTGGCTTTCAGGTATACAGTCTATGCTTACTACGCAATTTGTAACAGCCACTTAAAATGAGTCCCGCCCACGTCTGCCTCTCTATTAGGAGCCCCATCGTCACCAGCTGGGGATGTCTGGAAATGATCCCGCTGTCCTAAACTCGGAAGTCGCACACTTGCGGAATGTAGCCTCCCGGGACCCAACTAGCAGTATGAATGCAAACTCTTCTCCCCACCACATTGTCAATCAGCGTTAGTATTGGTCTTGTCTCTTTTCCAAGTCTGTAACAGTTAAATACTACATCTGCTAACCAAAATGTCAGCAGTTTGAATCTACTAGGTGCTCCTTGGAAACTCTATGGAGCAGTTCTACTCTGTCCTATAGGGTTGCTATGAATTGAAATCGACTCAATGACAGTGAGTTTGCTTTTGGTTTTCCAGGCCCCCTCCCTCCACTAGAGCAGGAGAACTTTCCTGATTAACAGACCATTCTACTGAGGCTTATCATGGGGCCACAAGAACACACTGAAGTTACCTTGCAGACATGCCAGACCTGTTGTGTCTTTGTGCTGACTCTCCAGATAGAGGGGGGCTGTATATTTATCAAGTCCCTGAATGGTGCAAATAGTTTGTGTTTTACTAGTGGCCTGAAGGTTGCTGGTTCAAACTCACCCAGCAGTCTGCGGAAGAAAGGCCTGGCAATTTGCTTCTGTAAAGATTACAGCCAAGAAAACCCCATGGAGCAATTCTACTCAGCAACACACGAGATCTCTCCGAACTGGAAGTGGCTTCATATTATTGGGTTTGGGTTTGGTCTTGGTGTACGTATCAGTCATGGGCGAAACCTACTTGAGGCTTCTCAGTCTTTACCTAATGTAATTCCACACTTCATGACTTTGCTCATGAAATTGTCTTGACTTTTCAAGGTTCATTCTTGCCTTATAATTAGAAAAATGCTATTTTTTATTTAAAAACAAATTCAAACAGCATGCTTCTGTTCAGTTTTCCCCTCCTAGATGCCTCCACTTATCTACCACCCATTTTTCCTTTCTTTCCAACCAAGGTGGAAGCCTGAAATCTATACCTATACACATACACATATATGTCTACATGTGTGCATATATACATTAAAAAAAAATAAACACTGCAGTTGCATCATTCTAACTCATAGGGACCCTGCAAGACAAAGTAGAACTGCTCCATATGGTCTTCAAGGAGCAGCTGGTAGATTCAAACTGCCGACTTTCCGGTTAGCAGCTGAGCTCTTAACCAGTGCACTGCACTGAAGCCATAGGACAAAATGGGTGCATCATACTAAAATGTCAGTTTTACTTGATGGAAAATCATTTAAGATATTTCTACAATAGAACTATAATAAGTATCTTATAAATTTACACATAGAATTCACTTTACATTTTATGGCAAAATGAAAAAACTTCAGAATAGCTTTGCATTTTCCCTGGGTACCCTTGCACTCTCTCTGCCATTAGGGAAACATTAGTGGAGACATTCAAGAGGAATTTTTTAAATTTGATCCTAACAAATGCATGATGTTCACCACTTTACACTTGTAGAGGTTGAGGCTCACAGAAGTTATTCATTTACCACAAATATTAACACCTTCCTTGATTAGGAAATTTCCACTGATGTTTAAATTTCAATTTGAACAGAAATAAATAAATGTAAGTGGATAAAGGCCAACCTTAACATCTCAGTGTATATTATTACATATTTGCACTGACATTTCAAACTGTCATCTTATTCCATTGTTTCTGCCTAAAACAATAAGAAATTATTTTGGAAATCTAAGCACTTCACATGTACTAAAAACAGGAAACTTTCAAAGTTCCTTATATCAGACCATTTCTATGAGATTTGTCACAAACTCTGAGTTGTCTTTGGAAAAGCAATGCTTCACTGATGCCATTAGGGATATCACTGTCTCATACAGTAATTTTACTTGCTCATAGAGGTAAAGTGATGAGCTAAAGTACACACAGCTGGCATGAAGAAATTATGACATAATTGATGGTTTCAGTGGTTAGTGACATGATAAGGTAAACTCTACAAGGATCTATGAGCCACAAATAGAGCCTAAGATATAATAACTGCTCTAAAATAACTTACTGCCTCAAGACCCTAAAGGAAACAGGAAAAACGATGAAGTAAAAGAAATGAAGATTTCAAAGGGTGGCTGAAAAGGACAAAATTAAGTATAATAATGAAATGTGCAAAGATCTGGAGTTAGAAAACCTAAAGGAAAGAGCTTGCTCAGCATTTCTCAAGTTGAAAGAACTGAAGAAAATATTCAAGCTTTAAACTGAAATACTGAAACATTGATTCTACAGGGAAAATATTGAATGACACAGGAAGCATCAAAAGAAGATGGAAGAAATATGCAGAGTTGCAGCACCAAAAAGAATTGGTGCTGCAAGAAGTAGCTTATGATCAAGAACTCACAGTACTAAAGGAAAAAGTCCAGCTGCACTGAAGACATTGCTAAAAACAAGCCTCAAGGAACTGAGAGAACACCAACTGTGATGTTTCAACAAATGGATGTGGTGCTGAAGGTGCTCACTCATCTGCGTCAAGACATTTAGAAGTCAGCTTCTTGGTTGACTGGATGAGATTCATATTTGTGCCCATTCCAAAGAAAGGTGATCCAACAAAATGCAGACATTATCAAACAATATCAGTAATATCACATGCAAGTAAAATTTTTCTGAACATAATTCAAAAGTGGTTACAGCAGTACATCGACAGAGAACTGCCAGAAGGTCAAGACAAATACAGAAGGGGATGTGAAGGAGGGACATCAATGCTGATGTCAGATGAATCTTGGCTGAAAGAGTACCAGAAAGACATTTACCTGAGTTTGACTGACTGTGCAAAGACATTTAACTGTGGAGATCATGACAAATTATGGATAACATTGGGAAGAATGGGAAATCCAGAATACTTAATTGTGACTATGGGGAACATGTACATAGACCAAGAGGCAGTTATTCAAAGAGAACAGGGAGATACTATGTGGTTTACAGTCAAGAAAGGTATAAGCCAGAGTTATATCTTTTTATCGTACTTATTCAATCTGTATGCTCAGCAAATAATCTGAGAAGTTCAGCTATATGAATGTGGCATCAGGATTGGAGAAAGAGTCATAAACAACCTGTGTGCTGCAGATAACACAACATTGCTTGCTGAAAGTGAAGAGAATTTGAACTTAGTGATGACCATGAAAGGCTATAGCCTTCAGTATGGATTGCACCTCAATATCAAGAAAACAAAAATCCTTACAGCTGGATCAGTAAGCAAAATCATGACAAAATATTGAAGTTGTCAAGAATTTCACTTCACCCGGACCCACAATCAACAACAGTGGAAGCAGTAGTCAAGAAATCAAAAGACACTTTGCATTGTGCAGATCTGCTGCAAAAGACCTCTTGAAAGTGTTAAAAAGCAAAGATGTCACCTTGAGGACTATTTTCAATCACTGCATATGCGTACAAAAGATGTACAGTGAATAACGAAGACACAAGAAACATTGACACCTTTGAATTGTGGAGCTGGTGGAAAATATTGAATATACAACAGACTTCCAGAAATATGAATAAATTTGTCTTAGAAGAAGTACAGTCAGAATGCTCATTGGAAGCATGGATGGTAAGTCTCATCTCATGCACCCTGAACATGTTAACAGGAGGGACCAGTCCCGGGAGACGGTCATTAAGTTTGGAAAAGTAGAGGCAGGGTCACTGAAGCGGAAGAACCTGAAGAACTGGATTGACACAGTGGCTGCAACAGTGAGCTCAAACATAGAAACAATTGTGAGGACAGTACATGACTGGGCCTGTTTTGTTTTGTTGTACACAAGGTTGTCATGAATCACAATTGATTCAATGACACCTAACAATAACAACCTCAAGGCTGGGTCTTTTTCTTCTTTTTAACCTAGAAATAAGGCAACATCAATGGGAACATTATTGATTTTTGTCGATAATTATGTAATTGTTGGTCCATAGACTTGTTCAGGTGTGTGTGATAGATACTGTCTTTTGAAACTCAGCATCCATATTCACCCATGGTAGAAGTCTGTAAAGGCTAGAAGTCTAAACACTAAATTTCCCAAATTTCCTTGAAACTATAATTCTGTATGTGATACACGTTCTTCCAACTACATACACTCATACAAGACATAGAAGGCAGAAGGCTGATAGAGGTTGTTCTTTTCTATGGTCTTTTGGACGGAAAAATAAGACCCAGCAGGTATGCTGTTGTCAGGAACTAGATTTCATAGTCACCATAATGTAGTAGTCTCCTGATATCTGCATTTTGATTGCATATGACCTTGAAGCCAGCCCTCTGCCTTTGACTGTTTTAACTCTTCCAATGACTCTATAACAATTCCCTGTGTTAAATGTCTTTCTATTCAAAATACCTGGAGTGGTTTCTCCTAATGAACATGAATGAAGCCATATTGCCACTGTGAATTGCTGTTAGCAAAAGTGAGGCATCAAATGTTAAACATAAGGGTCTAGGATTTTGGAGATACTTAAGTGTCTCCTCTCCCCCCCCCCTTTTGTTTTATTAGTTAAGGAATGATGTGTTAACCTGCAAGGCTTATGTAGGATAGTTGTAAAATGGCTCAGAATGACTGCTGCTCTCTGCAAGGGCTTTGCTGACATTGTCATCTTATGAACGCTGAGCATGAGTTAGTCATCCTTAATGGGGAATCCTGAGACCAGACATAGTATCATATGATAATGGGTACATCTTTCGTGTGTTGGGTCCTTCCCACTGTCACAGTATATGATGGTTTGTCTTCTAAGGTGAGTATTTACAACAACAATTCTATTCAGTTGGATATTGTTTTTAGGCACTGTTGGGCTGGTTCCAACTCACAGTGACCCTATGAAACACTACCCAGTCCTGTGCCATGACCATAAGCATTTTTATGCTTAAGCCCGTCATTATGGCCACTGTGTCAATCCATCTCATCAAGGGTCTTCCTCTTTTTCACTGACCCTCCACTCTACTGAGCATGATGTCCTTCTCCAGGGACTGATCCTTCCTGACAACATGTCCAAAGTATGTAAGATGCAGTCTTGCCATCTTGGTTTCCAAGGAGCACTCTAGTTGTACTTCTTCCAGAACACATCTGTTGTTTCTTTTGGTGGTCCATCTTACACTCAACGTTCTTTTCCAACACCACAATTCAAAGGCATCAATCCTTCTTCTGTCTTCTTTGTTCATTCCCCAGCTTTCACATGCACATGATGCAACTGAAAATACCGTGGCTTACGTCAGGCACATTTAAGTCTTCAAGGTGACATCTTTACTTTCCAATACTTTAAAGAGATCCTTTACAGCACGTTTTCCCAATACAACGCATCTTTTGATTTCTTGACTACTGTTTCCATGGGCATTGATTGTGGACCCAATTAAAATGAAATCCTTGACAATGTCAATCCTTTCTCCACTTATGATGATGTTGCTTACTCCAGTTGTGAGGATTTTTGCTTTCTTGATGTTGAGGTGCTGTCACACTCAAGTGATGTGGTCCTTGATCTTCATCAGTGTTTCAAATCCTTCACTTCTAGCAAGTATGTTGATGTCTGTATAACACAGGTTGCTAAGAGTCATCCTCCAAGCCTGATGCCTCATTCTTCTTTG
The DNA here is from genome assembly GCA_028571685.1 of Heterohyrax brucei. Classification (NCBI taxonomy): domain Eukaryota; kingdom Metazoa; phylum Chordata; class Mammalia; order Hyracoidea; family Procaviidae; genus Heterohyrax; species Heterohyrax brucei. The sequence goes on along the minus strand of CM053166.1, from coordinate 17,557,325 downwards.
TATAATCTAGCTTCTCAGATTATTTGATGGGCGTACATACTGAAAGGTATGGTGAAAAGGTACAACTCTGACACACACCTTTCCTGACTTTAAACCATGCAGTGTCCCCTTGTTCTGTTCCCGCAACTGCCTCTTGATCCATATACAGATTCCGTAAGAGCACAATTAGGTGTTCTGGAATTTCCATTCTCCACAATGTTAGCCATAATTTATAATGATCCACACTGTCAAATGCCTTTGCATTGTCAATGAAACACAGGTAAATATCTTTGTGGTATTCTCTGCTTTTAGCCAAGATCCATCTGACATCAGCAATGATATCCCTGGTTCCACATCCTCTTCTGAATCCAGCTTGAATTTTTGGCAGTTCCTTGTCAATATACTGTTGCAAATACCTTGGGCAAATTTTACTTCCATGTGATATTAATGATATTGTTCAGTAATTTCTGCATTCAGTTGGATCACCTTTCTTTGGAATGGGCATAAAAGATGGATCTCTTCCAGTCAGTTGGCCAGATACCTGTCCTCCAAATTTCTTGGTGTATTCAATTGGATATCAAACATAATTTTAACTCTGGCTATATGCTAGAATCACTCAGAGTTCTTTAAAAATGATATGGAAGTCCCACCTCCAGAGATTCTGATATAATTGGTTGTAGTGGAATCCAGGCATCAATATTTTATAAATCACTCCAAGTAATTCTAGAATGTAGCCAGGGCTAAGACAAGCTTACTTGGATCAAACTATAGTATTGCAGCTGAGGAGGCATTCATGATTCACAAAGTACTTTCATAGTGAACAGATACAGCTCAGTACAAAGGAGTATAAAATGGTCTGGTAACAACTTAAAACACCCATAAAAGGTCAAAGAAGGGTGCTAGCAAGAGGCCTGGAAATGTCCAGAAAGGTATGATCAGGGAGGAGTTATTTAGGCTGATGTTTGAATGGTGAAGAGAATTTGCCCAGGTAAAAGAGATGTCAGTGGAACTCCAGATAGGGAAAAGAGCATGGATAAAGGTACAAAGCAGGTACGAGAATTATCACACAATAGGGACAGTTAAGAGCCAACCCTGGGAGAGTGGGGAATATGGGCTGGAAGGTGGTAGGGGAGAGAGTGGTATACAATCAAGTGGAGTCAGATTATGGGGAGGCCTCAGAAACCAGGCAATCACAGGGGTCATTGAAAGGGATGCCCTCAGTCTTCTGTCGTGACAGATGGCATTGTCTTTCAGAAACTGATATTCCTGAAATCACCAAGTATTTAAAGTTAACCATGAAAGCTTAACTTTGCATGCAGGAAGTCTCTTATCTTCAAAAGGAGAAAAATGTGAATGTAACTTAGAGCTGGAGCAGTATCACAACTGTATAGGGACTGCCAGTTAAGTTCATGAACTCATCCTAGAAAAAGTGTTACATACCTCATTGCTGAGTATCATTAGAGTCACCTTTGAAGTACTCCCCTTGGGAAGCTATGCACTGATGCCAGTGCCTAGTTCACCCCTCAAAGCAATTTTGGAATTCTTTTTTCTGGAATGGTCATCAGAGCTGTCATCATATTACTCACGATATCCTGGATGTCATCAAAATGTCCTCCTTTCAACATTTCCTTTGTCTTCGTATAAAGAAAAAAGTCACTTGGGGACAGATCAAGGGAGTAGGGAGGGTGTTCCAATACAGTTATTTGTTTACTGGCTAAAAACTGCCTCATAGACAACTCTACAATTAAGTTCACGAACTTGCCACCTTGTTGCCTTGCACAATGGCCATTTGAGAAAAAGAGTTCCAAAAATGCTTTGAAAGGTGACCTAGGTGCTGGCCTCTGTGCACGGCTTCCCAAGGAGAGTACTTTAAAGGTGACCACAGTGATATTCAGCAATAAGGTATGTAGCACTTAGAACAATTAAGTTTGCAGGCTTAACTGCCAGACCTTGTATACCAACCATCACCGAACTGGTGTTAATGTTTCTCACAAAATCTTCCACAGCTCTGTGGTTTCCTTTTGCTTGTGGAAGGGAATGAGGGAGCAGTAAGCATATGTTGAGGAAGCTTACTGTTTCTTCAGCATGAGCCTTCACATTAGCTTAGTTAGCAGGTGGAGTAGGCATTCCCGGTGCTCTTCTGGTTTCTTCTGACCCCTTTTTACTGTTTCAGCACACATCCCTCTGATTTTTGTATATCTTTGCTTTTGTATGCCATTTCTTTGGTGGATGAAGCATTGGGCTGTAACTCAAAGGTTGATAGCTTGAGTCCACCCAGAGGTACCCTGGAAGAAAGACCTGGTGATTTACTTCTAACAATCAACCACTGAAAACCCTATGGAGCACAGTTCCTCTGACAGATCAAGTTGAAACTATTTCTCGGGCAACTTTGCCTGAGCTGGCAAGCTGGTGTGGGGTCCTCTCCCTCTCCACCCTGCTTCACCACTCCCTTACCAGTTGGCCATAGTAATACTTCCTTGATACATTGTTTGTACAGGATTCCTTGTCTGCAGGTCTTTTCCAGAGGACCCAAATTAAGACAACATGCTACCACTTACAAAGACTTACAAAGAACTCTTCCGTGTGCCATGTGAACTATTGGAATGAATTCAACCTTGTTGAGAGCTTTTACTGTTCTTCCTCCTAAATCAGATTTGTAATGTATTTTTTTTAAAAGAGACAAAACACTGGAATGATACTGAGAATCTGACTTGGGAATTTGTCCAACAAATCAAAAACTCTCCATTTTTACTAAATCTGAGGTTATGAAAGAGCTCACCAAGTTCAAGTCATAAACATAACATTGTAAAGGGATTATTTTATAAGAATCTCAGCTTAGCAAAGACTTCTCCATGCATGTCATTTCCCACTCTCATACACATTATTTGTTTTATGCTTCAGAACAAAATGCATTGCTGTAAAAGTTCAGGATCTTGACCAAAGTTACCTATTGGCAAGTCAATTTTCTGCAGACTGAAGTGCTCCATCACTCAGTTTGATGTGCCATTCTAGAAAAATCTCTCCTCTGTTCTGTCATCGGATCAAAATCTATTGTACACACAATTCTCTTTTTGTGACACTTGACAAAATTCTGTCTATGTCTCCTTTTACAGTCACATTGCATCCTCTTCTCCAAACAGAGGCATCTTATGCAGGACACTATATTTTATACTGAAATACCTAGCTTAGTGCCTGGCATGTAATAAGCATAGAACAGGAAAACATAATTTTTGAACTTCCTTTATTGGTAGCACTTTTTCTCCCTGTCTCCTGTTTGTATTATAAACCCACTGATTTCACAGTGGTGGTGGTGGTGGTGGTGTTAGCTGATTTTCCATTGACTCTGATACGTGACAACCTTGTGTACAACAAAACAAAGCATTACCTGGTTCTGCATCTTCCTTGTGATTGCCAAAGTGTTCAAGTCCATCATTGTGGCTATTGTGACAATCTATCTCACCAAGGTCTCCCTCACTCTTCCTGCCCACTACTTCACCAAACTTAGTGTCCTCCGTCGTGCATTGCTCTCTCCTGATGATGTATCTGAAGCAAGCCAGTCAGTATTCTGTTCTGATCCATAGGGTCTTCACCAGCTAACATTTGGAAATAGATTGAAAGTCCTGTCTTTATAGACTGCCCTAGTCTTAAAGCTCTGCTGAAACCTGTCCACCATAGGTGACTCTGCTGATATTTGAGATGGTGGTGGTGTAGCTTTCAGAATCATAACAAAACATGCTACCACAGTAAGACAAACTGCACGACCAGTGATTAGGGAAAAGAAATTATCCCCTTAGGAAGAAGGAGGCTGGGATGCAGTCCCTCTAAGAGGGAAGAAGTGGAAAGTCTACCTTTCTCCTTGGTGAGATATGGGGAAGAGGAAAGAGAGGAAAAGGAAGGAAAGGGTGAGAATATGTGGCTTGGCTTCCCTACTCTGGGTTGATTCCTGCAGTGGAGAGTGTGACATGGTCTGAGACAGAAGTGGAAAACAGGCTACACTGTAGAAGGGTCTTGTGGCAAATTGGGGTGGCTACAACTGAGGTCAGTCAGTTGTTAAGCATCAAACAAGAAAGCCTGAGGTGATACTTCTATGTCACACCCAAGTCCATGTGCCCCAAAGGAAGACCAGGATAAAGCTGAGAATCCACTGAGCAGCTTGTCACAGAGTCCCTGTGGAGGCTAAAGTGTCCTAGTATCTGAGGGATACAGGGAAGACCACCCAAGAAGTGTCTGAACAGAAGGGTGAGTCATCCCTTAAAGAATGCATAAAGCCAGAGAGAATCAAAGTGGGCACAGGAAGCAAAGGAGATAGCTATTCCAAGAAAACAGACCACAAGGTCTACCAGCCATACACATCAGCAGTGGACACCAATGGGTAGCCAGGGCCACAACCAGAACACCCCAAAGGATCACAGCCAACACCTGGCCAAGGACCATACTAACCCCATGAAGCAAAAAGCCTGGCCCCACCATTACCTCCCACAACTAGGGACTGTCTATTTCCCCATTCAGCCACAGCTGAGAAAGAAAGATAAGGAGGAAAACAACCTTAATAAGGAGTGGACATTTGAATTGATTACCACCTGATACAGACTGAGTCACCCGAAAAAAACTATTTAAACTGGAAGAGACAAAAAACTATATCAAATTACATCAGGTTTTTCTCTTGTATCGGTTATCTATGGCTGTGTTTAATTTTCTATTGTTGCTGTAACAAATTACTGCAAATTTACTGGCTTAAACAATGCAAATTGATTCTTACTGTTCTGTAGGTTAGTAGTCCTGCAGAACAATAAGATACATCTCCTTGGGCTAAAATCAAGTTGTGGCAGGGCTGCCTTCCTTTCCAGAAACTCCAGGGGCAATCCATTTCCTTGCCTTCTCCAATGTCTAGACCTAAAATCAAACCAAACCCACTGCCAGCGAGTCAATTCCAACTCACAGCGACCCTACACAACAGAGTAGAACAGCTCCATGCAGTTTCCAAGGAGCACCTGATGGATTTGAACTGCCAGCCTTTTGGTTAGCAGACACAGTGCTTAACCACTACACCATCAGGGTTTCCTGGAGGAGACTTGCATTCGTTTTCTCACGGCCCCTTCCTCTGTCTTCACAGTCAACATCTCTGACCATTCTTTCAGAGCCACATCTCACTCTGAATGATTCCAAATCTTCACCATTTTTAAGGACTTACATGATTCCATTGAGCCCACCTGGATAATCCAGGATAACTTTTCCATTGAATTTAATCACGTCTGCAACATCCCCTTTGCCAGGTGGGATGGTTAAAGTTGTATGTCAATTTGGATGGGTCATGATTCTCAGTGGTTTGTCAATTATGATACGTTTTGTCAGGTTTTTAATAATGTGATCATCCCCATGACAGATCTGTTGTGAACAGCCAATCAGTTGAAATGGATTTTCTTTTGGGGGGGGTGGCTTGCATCGAATATAAGCGGACCTTCTGGCAAGAAAAGTGGGTTTTTGTTTGCACTGGGTCCTGCAACCAGCTCCTGTTCATTTGATCTCCAGTTCTTGGGACTTGAGCTAACAGCTTTCCTGCCATCTTGCCTGTCTGTCTTGAGATTCATCAGCCACCACAGCCTGTGAGTCAGAAGACTGACAACCTCAGTGGTTCAGCTGTGCTCCATGGATCTCTCATCCTCCAGCAGGCAAACCTAAGCATGTTCCAAGGGGATGATGGACGTGGAAAGGGCAAGCCAAAATGCTTAAGACCCATTAAGGCCTAGACTCAAAACAAGCCCATTGCCAATTTTGCCTTATCTTAGTGCCATGGCCCGGAGTCAGAGTAGGGATGTGGCAGTTTTGCATGGCATAGGGCATGCACTCAGGGAAGAGAGAAGTATTTAGACTGTTGCTGTAGTCTTCCAAATCTTCCATCCTCCCCTAATACTGCTCCCTGCTGAGATCCAAAGATAGGAGCTATGGGCCAACTCAGACTGCTCCGTGCTGGCATACAGTGGTGTCACTCAGTGCAGTAACTCATGTTGTCACCCTCCCCATGGACGTCCTTTGGTACTAGATCATGTAGAATCCTTAGAAATGTTCTTTTGCACTAATGCTACTAGTAAATTTCTGTACATCACTTCTTCTCTTCTTTTAATTACTACTTCATTCCTAAAAAGTTATTGATATAAGTTCATAAGTACTAATTACCACAGTATTGTAGTTAAAACACCAGATAATTTGACGAAATTAGTGACTATAAAAACAACAGCCCATGCTTATAACGCATGCAGACAAAACCACATCAATCCAAGCATCATTGTAACTGGGTAATAACACCGTTGGCTGGCTGACTAGAATGCATTAGAAGATCCAAAAAGTAAATTAGCATAGAATTTGAGCCTTCAAGATATATGGATACGTGTAAGCTGGGCTTACAAAAAATGTTTCTGTTGTTATAACTAACTACAGGGATATTTTTATTTAAAAAATAATATATTCCTGCTGAAACACTGCACAAAAATTTTACAGACAGTCATTTTGGTGCCACCCCCTCTGACAGTGTCACCCTGTGCGGTCTGCACACCCACACTGTCTTAGTGATGCCAGTGCTTGCCTAACACTAAGTGGAAGCTGTGTTATATTATTAGTAACAGGACTACAATAAATGTTAAATAGAAAGAACTTTAATTCTTCAATGAACAAGATATTATTATATAAACTGTCAAAGCCAAGGAGGTCCCTAGGTGGTACAAACCACTTGCACTCAGCTACTAAACCAAAAGTTGGAGGTTTGAGTCCACCCAAAGGTACCTCAGAAGAAAGGCCTGGCAGTCTACTTCAAAAAAAATCAGCCATTGAAAATCCAACTCGACAGCACTTGGCTTGGCTATGGAAAATCCAGAGCACAGTTCTACTCTGACACACACGGGGTTGCCATGAGTCGGAAATCCACTTGACGGCAAGTGGCCTGTTTTATCGAAGTTGAAGTAAATATAAGGTAAATGCCAACAACATAACCATATTATCTTTATCTGGTGACTTTTGTTAAAATGATCATGTTTCCTTCTTAACTATCTCCACCACTTGTGGCTTCTGACCAGGTTTTCTCTGTAAATGTAGACTTTTCCTACACATTTAAGAATTTAAAAAAGTAAGAGTATCTGCCTGGGCAAACCCTGGACTACTAGAGAAAAATTAAAAACCAAAATAAAAATATTAACGGAGAAATACATATAACTACTAGGGAAATAGTCAAAACCTAAACACTTGTCAAAATTCTACTTTAAAAAAAAAAATCTCTATTTTGATCCATTTCTCTTTTTATTTCACAGTAGAGCTGCTTTAGAGAAGCATATTTATTCATTTTCAAAAAGAAAGCCTTTTTAAGGTAAAGTTATATAACAAAGAAAGCTTAGGGGTTTGCATTAATACTTTTTTCTGAAGTAAACTCAGTTTAAACAATGAGTCCAAATGGCTTTTCTCCAAAATGATTAAGGTAAAACTAAAAGCATTTGAGTCTATTTGAAAGCAAATTTTGACTCTTCAAAAATAATGAAGAAGGTCACAACAACACAGTGCCTTTGGTTGATCCATCTTCCAGTACAATCCATTATTTTGACTGTCCTCGCTGCAGATCACCTACTGACAGATGTTTTCCAGCCTGTCCCTTGTTCTTGCATTTGTCCAGCATTTGCCAAATACTTTCACGATATTCACCGCTGAGTGCCACCCACACACAGCAGCCTCACTTTCGTTCCTGTGTTGCTCATGGTTTGGGCACTCTCTGATTCCACCAGTCCCAGAGAAGGTGGAGTGAGGTAGGGATGCCTGCTACATAAAAGATCTTGTATGGCATCTGGAGAGCCCTCCAAGGCATACACTCCCCACCTCACTCTTTCCCATGTCAAATCATCCCACTCCATCCTCAGTAACTAGATCAGTTAAAATAAAAATCGGATGAAATCACTCCAGTGCTTAACAACCTCCCCTGGGTTCTCATTACAAACAGGAGAAAACCCAAATCTTTTACAGTGGCTTCTAGTCTCTGCAAAAGGTGACCCCTACATGCCTGGCAGCTGAGTCTCCTTTTACTGTCTCTTAATTCACTCTTTTCCAGCCACTCCAACATTTCTGTCTTAAGACGTTTGCACTTGTTGTTCTCTCTGCCTGAAATCCTTGAAAATTCAGTTCACAAATATTTCTTGATGTGTCAGGCACTATTTCAGTTCATGTCGACTGTTCTTGTTGTGAGTTGCCATTGAGTTGATACTGAAATGTGGTGAACCAAGTATGCAGAGCAGTATTGCTCTGTAGGGCTTTCAAGACTGTGATCTTTCTGCAGCAGATTGCCAGGCTGTCTCTGGGTTGATTCCAACCACTAACCTTCCAGCTAGCAGTTGAGTGCTTAACCATTCGCACCACCCAGAGTCTCCATGTGAAATGAACAAACATAATCCCCTGTCCCCTGCCCGGTTATTGTTGTTAGGTGCCATGGAGTTGGTTCCAACTCATAGCGACCCTATGCACAACAGAACTTAACACTGCCCAGTCCTGTGCCATGCCCACAGTTGTTTTTATAATTAAGCCCACTGTTGCAGCCACTGTGTCAGTCCATCTTGTTGATGATCACTGACCCTCTACTTTACTGAGCGTGATGCCCTTCTCAAGGGATCAGTCCACCCTGAGAACATGTCCCAAGTATGTAAGAAGCAGTCTCGTCATCCTTGCTTCTGAGGAGCACTCTGGTTGTACTTCTAGAACAGATCTGTTTGTTCTTTTGGCAGTCCATGGTATAGTCAATGTTTGTCTCCAACACCAAAATTCAAAGTTGTCAATTCTGCTATCTTCCTTATTCGTTGTCCAGTTTTTGCATGCACAGATGGAACTGAAAATACCATGGCTTGGTCTAGACCTACCTTACTCTTCAAGGTGACATCTTTACTTTTCCACACTTTAAAGAGGTCATTTGCAGCCGATTTTCCCACTGCTATGTGTCTTTCGATTTCTTGACTGCTGCTTCCATGAGCACTGATTGTGGAACCAAGTAAAATGTAGTTCTTGATAACCTCAGTCTTTTCTCCAGTTATCATTATGTCGCTTACTGGTGGAGTTGTGAGGATTTTCATTTTCTTGATATTGAGGTGCAATTCATACTGAAGGATGTGGTCTTTGATCTTTATCAGTGTTTCAAATCATCGTCACTTTCAGCCAGCAAAGATGCGTCATCTACATAATGCAGGTTGCTAATGAGACTTCCTCCAATCCTGATACCTCATTCTTCTTCATATAGTCCAGCTTCTTGGATTGTTTGCTTAGCACACAGATTGAAAGGGTATGGTGAAAGGATACAACCATAAAGCATATCTTTCCTAACTTTATACCATGCAGTGTCTCCTTGTTCTATTCACACAACTGCCTCTTGATCCATGTACAGATTCTTCGTGAGCACAATTAAATATTCTGGAATTCCCATCACCTGTAATGTTATCCATAATTTGTTATGATCCACACAGTTGAATGTCTTTGCATAATCAATAAAACATAGATAAACACTTTTCTTGTATTCTAGGCTTTTAGCCAAGATCCATCTGACATCAGCAATGATATCTCTGGTTTCACATTCTCTTCTGAATCTGGCTGCAATTCCTGGCAGTTCCCTGTGAATATACTGCTGAGGTCACGAGAATGATCTTTAGCAAAATTTTACTTGCATGTGATATTAATGATATTGTTAAATAATTTCCACATTCTGTTGGATCATCTTTCTTGGGAACATGCATAAATATGAATCTCTTCCAGTCAGGTGGCCAGGTGTCTGTCTTCCAAATTTCTTGACATAGATGAGTGAGCACTTCCAGCTCTGCATCCATTTGTTGACACATCTCAATTGATATTCCATCAATTCCTGGAGCCTTTTTTTTTTTTTTTGCCAATACCTTCAATGCAGCTTCAACTTCTTACTTCAGTATCATCAATTCTTGACCATATGCTACCTCTTGAAATGGTTGAATGTTGACCAATTCTTTTTTGGTATAATGACTCTGTGTATTCTGTCCTTCTTTTGATATCTCCTGAGTCATTTAATATTTTCCCTGTAGAATCCATCACTATTGCAACATGAGGCTTGAAATTTTCTTCAGTTCTTTCAGCTTAAAAAATGCAGACCATGTTCTTTCTTTTTGGTTTTCTATCTCCAGCTCCTTGCACATGTCATTATAGTATTTTACTTTGTCATCTCGATCTGCCCTTTGAAATCTTCTGTTCGGTTCTTTTACTTCACCATTCCTTCCTTTTTCTTTAGCTACTTGACATCCAAGAGCAAGTTTCAGAGTCTTTTCTGACATCCAGTTTGGTCTTTTGTTTTTTTCCTGTCTTTTTAATGACCTCTTGCTTTCTTCATGTATGATGTCTATGATGTAATTCTACAATTCATCTGGTCTTCTGTCATTAGTGTTCAGTGCATCAAATCTGTTCTTCAAATGGTTCCTAAACTCAAGTGGGATATACTCAAGGTCAAACTTTGTCTCTTTTGGTCTTGTTCTAATTTTCTTTAGTTTCAATTTGAACCTGCATGTGAGCAATTGATGGTCTGTGCCTCGGTCACAACTGGTCTTGTTCTGACTGGTAATATCGAGCTTTTCCACAAATGCTGTTCGTTTGATTCCTGTGTATTTCATCAGCAAGGTCTATGTGTATGGTCATTGTTTATGTCGGTGAAAAAAGGTATTTGCAATGAAGAAGTCGTTGGTCTTGCAAAATTCTATCATGTGACCTTCAGCATCATATCTATCACCAAGGCCATATTTTCCCACTATTGCTCCTTCTTCTTTGTTTCCAACCTTTGTATTCCAATTGCCAGTAATTATCAGTGCATCCTCATTTCATGTTTGATCAATTTTGGACTGAAGAAGCTGATTAAAGTCTTCAATTTCTTCATCTTCAGCCTTAGTGGTAGGTGTGTAAATTTGTATAATAGTTGTATTAGCTGGCCTTCCTTGTAGGCCAGCCAAGTGCAGTCGAGTATGGATATTATCCTATCACTGATGACTTTGAAATTCAGAACACATCTTGAAATGTTCTTTTTGAAGACGACTCCAACACCATTCCTCTTCAAGTTGTCATTCCTGGCATAGTAGGTCATGTGATTTTTATGATTCAGAAAGGCCAATACCAGTCCATTTCAGTTCACTAATGCTTAAGATATCAATGTTAATGCATTCCATTTTATTTTTGACAATTTCAAATTTTCCTAATTCATACTTTGAACATTCCATGTTCCAATTATTAATGGATGTTTGCAGCTTTTTCTTGCGATTTTGAGTCATGCCACATCAGCAAATGAAGGTTCCCAAAGCTTGACTCCATCTACATTACTAAAGTCAATTCTGCTTTGAGGAGGTGGCTCTTCCCCAGTCATCTTTTAAATGTTTTCCAACCTGGGGGGGGGCTTATTTTCCAGCACTATATTTGCAATTCATAAGGTTTTCACTAGGTAATTCTTTCCAGAAGTAGACTGCCAGGTCCTTCTCCTTAATCTGCCTTAACCTTGAGGCTCAGCTGAAACCTGTCTATCACGGGTGACCTGCTATTATCTGAACAGCAGCGGTATAGCTCCCAACACCACAGCTACACATAAGTCCTCACAGTTAGACAAATTAGCAGACAAGTGGGGATCTCATGCCTTAGCAGAGCATAAATTCTCTTTCTCAGATCTTTCACATCTCTTTCTGATCCTTTGCTAGTTCTCCTATCCAAAGGACTCTCCAACCCAGTCACCATAGTTCATAACTTTCTTCTGTTTTCTTCCAAATTCTTGTAGTCTGTGAAATTATTTATTGCCTGTCTTATCAGTTCAGAATGTGATCTCCATGTCTGTCTGGCTGTCTTCTATGCCTCCACTGTCTACCACTGTTCTGGGCAATTAAGAGGGGAGGAGGTACAGAGCAGAGTTCACTAGTCACTATAGCGGATACATCAGCACTTGACCTCTGTTTACGTGATGTTTTCATAGAAAAAAATGTTCCTATTGGAATAAATGATTAGTTATTATGATTACACATTGAAATTCTACACAGCAATAATAATAATTGTAAAAAACAGTTGCCATCATGTCGATCCTGACTCATAGTGACCCCATGTATTACAAAGAACTGCATTACATAGGATTTTCAGTGGCTGTAACCTTTCAGAAGTAGACTGCCGGGACTTTCTTCCAAGGCAGCTCCAGGTAGATTCAAACTGCCAACCTTTCATTAGGTAACCAAGTGCTTAACTATTTGCACTGCTCAGGGACTCCAGCAAAATAGAATTACATAAAGAAAGTCCTACAGTAGATTTCAGAGATGATCATTCTAAAATTTGTTTACTTTTGAACATAGTAAAGTTATTAGGATAAGATGGAAGAATCCAGACCTTGGGAAATAATTTCTTAAATTATAATTGCCTACTGCTCTGTCATCTCAAGCAAGAATGAGCAAGCCTATGACCATTGCAGATGGGGTACATGAAAGTTGAGGACAAGGACATTGAGGCTCAAAAGGAGAGGAGAAAGTGGATTCTCAGTGTTACGTGTAAACTTTCTCTGACCTCGTGGAGGGAGGCAAGTGAGAACCATCCTGGCATCTTCTTTCTCTCCTTCCCTCCTGATTTTGCTGGTGTGGCTAGCATAGCTGTAGAATTCAGCTCCACTGTGAAGCAATATGGAAGCCAAGGGTGATCTTTCTTTGAACACAGATAAGCTAGGTCCTTCTTCAAGATTCTAAAGGAGAATGATCCATGCTGTGCATGTGACTAATGCCAGAATGACTTCAGACCCAGGTATATCTGTGATGGCACAGAGACTTCATCTGTCCCAACTGCAACCAATGACGCTTCCAGTCCAGCAGTGGTGTTTGGGGTTTTTCTTGTCTTCACAGCACAAAACGACCATATCAGGCCACTTGACCATTAGCAATACCATAAGATAGCAACAACAGAGACAGAAGAGCCTAGAACCCCTAGACCAAAAGAACAAGGAGGAAATATCTCCACTGCTCCTTGTTCAAGGTAATAATAATCAAGACTGAGCCTTTTGGACCAAACAGTCAACCCAAAGATTCTTATAATTATCATCAAGAATGGATTCCATAGATGGAAGAAATGTATTTACAGCAAATAGGCAAATAGGAGGTATCAAGGCTGGGAGTTGATAGTTTAATTTTTTTTTATTCATGAGAAATCATTTTATATCCAACCCGACAAAGCAGGACATGTCCATTTCATAAATATTTAAAGCACACTTTTGAAATGAACATTTACATCCCATGAAGTATAATTGTTTACAGCCCTATAAAGGACACTCTTAGAGACGTACTTCACTGTATTAAAGTATCCATGAATTTATTTAAAATCTAGTCTAAAGATCCCATTGACATTGAAAAACTGGCTATGAATTGTTTTGTTCCCTTAAGAGATTAAAACTTTTATTCTTACACAACTCTGAAGGTTATACATTAAAAAAGCATATAGATAGAATACAGATTGGTGGTTTCTAGGAGTTAGGATTCTACGTGTCTGTCAGTTTGTCGCACTGTAGGGGCCTGCATGTTGCTGTGATGCTGGAAGCTATGCCACTAGTATTAAGATGCCAGTAGAGTCACCCATGGTGGATAGGTTTCAGCTGAGCTTCCAGACTAAGACAGACTAGGAAGAAGGACTGAGCAGTCTACTTCTGGAAAGAATTAGTCAGTGTAAGCCATATGAATAGAAGCAGGACATTGCCTGATGTAGTGCCAGAAGATGAGCCCCTCAGGCTGAAAGATATTCAAAGACAATTGGGGAAGAGCTGTCTCCTCAAAGTAGAGTCTCCCTTAATGATGTGGATGGAGTCAAGCTTTGGGGACCTTCATTTCCTGATATGGCACAATTCAAAATGAGAATAAATAGTTGCAAACATCCTTTAATCATCAGAAGGTGCAATGTACAAAGTATGAGTCCACAGCAAAAGACCTTTTTAAAATGTTGAAAAGTAAAGATGTCACCTTGAAGAGTAAGGGGCCACTGGTCCAAGCCATGGTATTTTCAGTCGCATCACATGCATGTGAAAGTTGGACAATGAATAAGGAAGACAGAAGAAGAATTGATGCCTTTGAATTGTGGTATTGGAGAAGAACATTGAATGTACCATGGACTGCCAAAATAACGAACAGATCTGTTCTGGAAGAAGTACAACCAGAGTGTTCCTTGGAAGCAAGGATGATGAGACTGCATCTTACATACTTTGGATGTGCTGTCAGGAAGGATCAATCCCTGGAGAAGGACATCATGCTTGGTAAATTAAAGGATCAGCGCAAAAGAGGAGGACCCTCAACGAGATAGGTTGGCACAGTGGCTGCAACAATGAGCTCAAGCGTAACAATGACTGTAGGCATAGGTATAAGATCAGGCAGATTTCCTTTATGGGAATAAAGCAGTTCTCTATACCAGTTTTGGTGGTAGTTACATGCAACTATACATGTGATAAGAAGCCCTGGTGGGGCAGTTGTTAAGTGCTCTGTTACTAATAAAAAGGTTGACAGTTCAACCCATCAGCAGCTCTGCAGGAGAAGATAATAGTAATCTGCTTCTGTTCAGATTACAGCTTTGGAAACACTATGGGGGCAGTTCTATTCTGTTCTGTAGAGTGGCTATTAGTCTTTTATGTATGTGATAAAATGAGATAGAGCTACAGACACATGCAAGCACGTATTAATCAATGTATGTAAAAACTGATAAAATCTGAATAATGTTTGTAAATTGTACCCATGTCCATTTTCTGGTTTTGAAAATGTACTGTAAGTGAGGTAAGATGTTCTCATTGTGAGAAGCTGAGTGAAGGTACACAAAACTATTGTTTTTACAAGTTCCAACAAGACTACAGAAATTCTGGTGGCATAGTGATTAAGTGCTACGGCTGCTAACCAAAAGGTCAGCAGTTTGAATCCACCAAGTGATCCTCGGAAACTCTGTGGAGCAGTTCTACTCTGACCTATAGGGTTGCTATGATTTGGAACTGACTCAATGGCAGTGAGTTTGGTTTGGGTTTTTAATGAGTCTACAACTACATTTAAATAAAAAATATTTTCAAAAAAAAGATTTAAAAAGCATAACTTTCAGGGGTGGGGGAGAGCACAGTTGCGTAGTGGTGTGTGTTCATGGTTTTATATGGCAAACTGATCTGGGTTGTGAATTTTTACTTAAAGCACAATAATTTTTTTTGAGGTATAATTTTCATAGTCTGCAATAAGAGGTTCCTTGTTCAGGACTTGATGGGAAATAGTGAAGAGGAGGCCAAGTACTTTACTTGCCTCAGACATGTTACACGCAGACAGGCTAAACCATTTGGTAACCTAGATTTCAGGGGTCTGAAATGGAAAACAAAATTCCTCCACCAAAAACAAAAAATTACGTCAAATTTTGTGACCAAAATTATGTATTTTTATGGCTGGCTCAAGTTGCATTCCCTCAAAGCAGATCCTGGTACCAGCATGTGAGTGCACATAAATTATGTGGCATATGATTCCAGGAAGTAGCAGTGAGGAAGATAAACAGGAGGAAGAAAGAATGCCAATTAAGGACACATTATGAAGCAAGTTACTGCTATAGGATACTAACATCCAGTCTCACTGGGGAGTTACCTTAAATTAAAAAGAAGGAGCAAGAGTATTTTCAATCAGTCATTGGTTGAGGGCTGCGTACTTCCAATCTGTTCTACTGGTTGAAAGAGATGGCTCTCGAGGAAAGGGTAATGGCAACTTGCATTCGGAAACCTTTGAATCTGTGGGATCGGTGAGTATATGAGGGACTAGGGGCAGCCTACCATAGTGCATTGACGGTTACTCATCAAAAATACCCAAAGGATGATAAAACATGTTGTTTTCGTTGTTAGGCGCCATCAAGTGGATTCCTACCCATAACGAGATTATGCATGAAACACTGCCTGGTCCTGCATCGTGCCCACAGTTGTTTTCATGCTTAAGTCTATTTTATAGCCACTATGTCAATCCACCCCCCTGAGGGTCTTCTTTTTCACTGACTGTTTACTAAGCATGATGTCTTTCTCCAGAGATTGATCACTCCTACTAATATGTCATAAGTACTTCCAAGACACAGTCCTGCCATCTTTGCTTCTAAGGAGTACTCTGTTTGTACTTCTTTCAGAACAGATCTGTTTGTTCTTTTGGCAGCCCATGGTGTATTTAATATTCTTCTCCAACACCACAATTCAAAAGTGTCAGTTCTTCCTCTGTCTTCCTTATTCACTGTCTTGCTTTTACATGCATATGACGCAACTGAAAATGCTACGGCTTGGACCAGACCCACCTTAGCCTTGAAGGTGACATCTTTACTTTTCAACACTTCAAAAAGTTCTTTTGCAGCCAGTTTTCCCAATGAAATACATCTTTTGATTTCTTGACTACTATTTCCATGGGTATTGATTGTGGATCCAAGTAAAATGAAATCCTGACAACCTCAGTCTTTTCTCCATTTATCATAATGTTTGATAAAACAGTGAGTAAAAACAGGACATAGCCAATTATGGTTTCATCTATGGCTAAAGATTAAATGACTTGTCTAAGATCTAGTCGTATCTCTTTTAAGCCAGGAGACCTGCATTTTCTCAACTGCTTCTGAGATTCCCATGGCCTTTGGTGTACTGGAGTTTCACATTGATATGGCTAGGTGGAATTTTAGTTTTATTAATCCTCCTTGAAATACATGTGATTCTGAAATTTAGGAATTAATAAATTCATCAATTATAGAAAAATCTAGCCCACTATTGACCAAATAATTGACTCTCCTACATTCCCTCCTTCCAGAATTCCAATTACATGTGTGTTGATTCTTCTTTTTCTATCCTCAGTGTCTGTTCAGGTTTCTAAATCTTTATAGCTCTCCACATTCTACAGCTATTTTCTAGTTCACTAGCTCTCTTTCCAGTTGAGTCTAATATACTTTAAAACTTAGAATTGGATTTTTAATTCTCTAGGCTCTAATACTTTTTGTAGAAATATATTTGTTTATTTTATAAAAATGTGTATTTTTTATAGTGATCTCTTCTTTCTTGATGCCCTTAATTATTTCAAATGTACTTATTTTATCATCTTAATCAAATGATTTTATTATCTAAAGTTCTTGGGAGTATAAGCCTGCTGCGTTTACACTTCGTGGTGGATTGTTATGCTGTAAGCATTCTAATTTTGGATGGCGTACTGAAGTTTAATGGAGCTGTTTGTGTAAAAATCTGTGTGACCAGAAATGGCAATATATTCCTTCAGAAAGGATTTCTATATGAACTTTCCAGGCGTACCAAAGGTTTCGCTTGTTTATAATAACTTTTATGTTAATTGTTTGGCTTTGTGATTGATGGATCGTATCTCATTGAAGCACAAGCCCACTGTGGCAAATTTTCAGGGAAAACTTTTCCTGACCAAAGTCCAGGGCAAGACAGGCAAGTTTCCTTTGATATTTACTCGCTTCCCTTAAAGGATGTCTTTTTTCTTTTTCTTATTCATTGTTTAAGTCTATCAGTCAGAATTAAGTCTTTCTCACATAAATAGCAATACGTACTTACATAAACCATTGCAAGTTTTGAATGTATTAAGTTCAGAGAAAGCTGCCACAGCTCCATTTCACCATCAAGTTTCAGGTTGGGATTAGTGCAACCACTCAAATTAATTACTTCAAAAAATATGTTGGGCAAATGGTCAAAAATTACTATAAAGCAAAGGTAGAGGGCAAGAGGGCAGGAAAACTAGAGAACTAGAAATGGTACAACCAGAACAGAATGAGGGAGAATGATGACACGTTGTGAAAAATGTAACCAATATCGTTGAATAATTTGTATAGAAATTGTCAAATGGGAATCTAATTTGTTGTGTAAACTTTAAACACAATAACATGTTACTAACAATCAAACAAACACTTTGGAGGCTCACAGCTTCTTCACCATCTTGGAAGGTGGTTCACAGTATTATACCAAGAGATCATGGGAAAACTCATCTGCTGGTAATGCATCTGTGTGTGACCTGTGCATGACAGAGCAAAACAATGAGTTTAGTACCTCTTTCATCCTCAGATCTTTAACAATTGTATCTCACTGGTCAAAACTAAGCCAGAATCCTGTTTGCAGGAGTGTCATGAATTGAATTGTGTCCCCCTAAAATATTTGTCAACTTGGCTGGGTCATGATTCCCAGTATTGTATGATTGTCTACCATTCTGTCATTTGATGTGGTTATCCTATGAGTTGTTTACCTTACTACTATGATGTGATGAGATGGATTGGTAGCAGTTATACTGATGAGATACACAAGACTGGCTAGTGTCTTAAACCAATGTCTTTAGAGAGAAAAGAGGGAAGGGAGTAAACAGACATGGTGACCTCACACCACTAAGAAAGCAGTATCAGGAGCAGTGCACAGCCTTTGGACCTCAGGTGTCTGCACTGAGATGCTCCCAGACCAAGGTAAGACTGATTACAAGGACTTGCCTTCAGAGCTGACAGAGAGAGAAAGCTTTACCCTGGAGCCAGCACCCTGAATTTGGACTTGTAGCCTACCGGACTGAGAGAGAATAAATTTCTCTTTGTTAAATCCATCCTCTTGTGGTATAGCAGCACTAGATGACTAAGACAAGAAGATTCTGGGAAATACTGCTATTAGGCATCTAGCTACTAATATATTGGACTGAGTGTAGAATTGAGAATATACTTCATGACAACAGATAATCCAATACACTAAAGATGTAATCCTTAAAATACTTGAGTGTATGTAGAAATCATGGTTCCAATTTTCTTCCTTATTTGACACCAAAGGCTCATTTGTTTCCATATATTAAAACCTGATCCTTGAGGATAAGAAGACTCTTATCTCCGCTGTACTTACACTAGGGAAACTGCAATTTCAGATCGTAATTTTATTTTTCATTTCCAATTATCTCTTAATTTTTAGCTCTTGCGAGTTTCTCTCATTTTTTGTGAGCTGTAATGTTCGTCATAGTTTATCCAACATTTCTAGGCACTTTATAACATGCAGGTTTTCCTGCTCGTACACTCACTACATTGCTAGAACCACCACTGCATGTAATTTTTTTTGCAAGCTTTACCTTTTTGGAGGAAGTAGTAGGGAATGCTGAAGTGCTATGGATTTTAAAACAGATCTGTTTTCCCCACTAGAACTTAGTGGTTTTCATTTGTCTCATTTAAATCTTCAGCTTTTCAGCTGCAATTCCTGGACATCGCAAATAAGAACCCATTGTTATCAAATTAACAACCCATTCTTGATGAAGTCTTTATTCTCACAGATGACTCTTGTAGTCATACCATATTCCTAAACCAGCCAAGTGCCGTCGAGTCGGGGGATGGCACTTCTTCTTTTTATCATCCTTGAGCAAAGGAAGGACTATCTATCTGCTTTGCATTATTAGGGCAGCCTTTTGGGACTCTTTATGTATGGGGCTTCATACCAGTTTTCTTAAATGTACTGTCCCCAGGACTCATTTCTTGTCCCTGGGTGGGCATCAAGGCCCGCTACCTGGTCCTCAAAGACCTTATACTCTAGCGAACCTCCGTTGCATTGCTTTCTGCCTACTGCTCTGCTGGTTAGTTTATACTTCATTTCTGGCACCAGTGGATTTTCTTTATTTGCTTTCAAACTCAACTGAGTTAAAAAAAAATAAAATAAAAGTGCTACATTTTGTCCAGCATCTCTGCCTCTTACAAGATGTACAGTTTGCTTTTTCTTATCAGCTCAGTCTGTCATATTGCTGGAAGCTTTGAGGCACTTTCCATTTTATCTCATATCATCTGTAAAGGGCAAAGGGCTACAGCCTTTCAAGTTGTTCTCTGTAGTTTAAGCTTGTAAACATAAAAATAAAATGTGATGAAAAAGATAGGGAACATAAAAGGAATCTGTGACATTGAAAATATCTGAAATGAAACAAAGTTTTAAAAGAGGTGTTGTCTCAATTTCACATACTTTAATAAAAAATACATCTTGAAAGTATTACTAATTGGATAAATCAAAAAAATCATGTAAATGTAGCATATCTGACAGACAACAATGCATTTGAGAATTTTGTGACATTCATGTAGGTGGTTTGAAGCACATTCACTGTGGGCTAATATGTTTATGTAGAGGCATAGCTTAGTCAGCAGCACTATTAAACTGAGCCTCTTTTTATGACTGGGGGCTTTTACAATATCCAAGTAGCTAGTAATATTATGGTGCCTGCTCCGAGTTTGCGTTACAGAGAAAATATGACTCCACAGAAAATATGAGCAATTGGAAAAACAAGAATAAAGTTACTTTAAGCTGTTTCAGGGTCCTGTCTGATGGAGTTCCTCTGATTCAGTAGAACAGCTACAACCTGTTATTACAACATTGATAGAAAGACTTTCTGTATTTTTCTAAGGATTACATTTATTTAATGTTTTGAAACCACTGATGTTTAAGGCTACAGCTAATTAAATATGCGGCCAAATTTATGCACTCTGTAGTTATAAGCCACAAATGTTTGCCCATTTGAAGAGTGAGTTTCTCTGGCCTAGGAAGTTTTTGTTGAAATTTTGACTATCCATCATATATTATTCTAGACTAAAATGTTCAGATTTTAAAAAGGAGATATAGCATTTATATTTTTAAAAAAGACAAGATTTGGATAAGTATAACTGAGAACTTCAAGATTTAGAGTGCAAACTTTCAAAGTGGATTTTCATCAACTTTTGACTAGTTGTAAACCAATTGGTTTGTACCACAAATATGATTCAAATGTCATAAAAACCAAAACTGATATGATGATCATTTTTCTACCTTATCATCGAGTCAGAGCCAGAATAAAGATCACATTTATGAAAATACCAAACCTCTGCTCATGAGATATGACAAGTTTATGGCAGATGGCTGGGTGGTTAACTAGAAATATTTCACTGCTGAGTTATTTATCGTATAATGGTTTAGATATGTTCCTTCTTCATAACTTTTCTCATTAGTAAGGATGGAGAATTTGGCTTGCCATTTGCTTCTTCATGGAAACTCTTCCAAATGAACACGATATATTGAAACTGCAAAGCACTGTGGGAGTAATTGGAGCTTCCTAAGAGTGCCAGGGCTTCAGCAATGCCCTCCTTCAAGTTCTGTTCACTATGTTTTGTAAAAGGAGAAACAGATGTAGAGAGTGGTAAATAATTTGCTTTCGAAAAAAGATAAAATTAGTGAGAGAAAGCCAGAAATTAAAAATCTGGATGCCAAATTTCATGGTTTATTTATCTATTAGAATTCTGTATTCCTGATACATACACTTCATAAGCATTTACTACGTGCCCGGAATTATATCTTTGGGAGTTTGAAAGCAGAGTATATGCCTACTGGAGAAGTAAGACTTGCAAACATGAAATAAATAGCAACAGTGAACTTTGTGGGAGCAGAGGTGGCTCAGTGGTCAACTTCTCACCTTCTATGCCCCTGACCTGGGTTTCATTCCCAGTCAATGCACCTCATGCAAAGCCAACACTCATCTGTCAGTGAAGACTTGCTGTTGCTATGACGTGAACAGGTTTCAGTGGAGCTCCCACACTAAGATGAACTAGTAAGAAAGGTGAAATGACCCCCAAAAACTCAGCCAATAAAAATCCTATGGAATACAACAGAACTATCTGCAACCAATTACGGAGGGGACACCAAATGAAGCAGCTTTTCATTTCATTGTCTATGGGTTTGCCACAAGTTGAAGGCTGACTCTATGGCAGCTAGTAACAACAACAGAGGACTTTAGGAAAAATCTGCAAGTAGGCTATAGAGTACAGAGCTATCTTACTCTGCTCCCAATTTTTCAAGCCAGCTCTTTCTGCTAGAGGAACTCAGTTCTTACAGGGCCACCCTTTTTGGCAAACCATGCCAGGAATTCTACTTCTTCTAAGAAATTTGCCCAATAAAAGAGTTAAAAAACTACATACAAATATTTAGAGACAAAAAAAGTTTATCCAACAGTGCATACAGGAAGGTGGGGAAAAACTATAATTATCAACAGTAGTGAATTAGAATCAATAAACTGTCATATCCATATAAAATTCTATACATTATTTAAAAATAACACTGTAGATAACCATTTCATAGGATAGGAAGACGTCTTCACTGCATTAAAAAAATAAAGCAAATTGTAATGTACTAGCTCAGATCTTGTTTTCATTTATTTTTATTATAAGCATATACTGAAGTATATTTTACACTTAGGTAAAAACAAGTTTGTGTTTTTTCATGGAAAGAAAACAGAAGTGATTCTCACTGAAGTGTCAAAAAGAGGATGAGATTAATTAATTAAATTAATTAATTAAAATTGTCTCCCTTTGGCTTGTCTATATTTTGTAAATGGGTAATGAAAACATAATGATCTTTAGCATTATGTAGAATGAATTGTAAATGGCAGAAGGCCCATGGATGACATTCTGCCTTCTGTTCACAGGACAGACTGGCAGACATGTAAAGAACCCCCACCTCCATCTTTGTAACATTATCACTCATGAAGTTGGCTTCATTCTCAAAAACAGAACCTCAAAGCCTAACGCAGATGAATAAACTGTCTCAAAGCTCTTTCTAACACTCAGACTGCCTCCTAGGGTCAAGGAGCTGATACATATCATCCTAAATGACCAGATCATAAAATTGTTTCTAAATCAGTGACCACTGAAGAATTGAAATCTCCCCAACATTTTAGGAAGGCAGTCCCCACAGTTCACCCTGAGGACATCCCTATAATAAATAAGATTCAGAGAAAAGAATATGGATAATTAACAACATCCTTTCAGAAGGGGATTTGAAATGATGTCAGACACACAATTTCTGTCATAGCCTAATTATATTTGTAGATTGGTTTTGAGAAATAAGGGGATAGCTCTTTGGCCACTGGAATGATTTCACCTTATTGTGTAGCCTCCTGAAAAACTAAATTACCATATCATTAAATTCTGAAATAGGCTGCCGAATTGATTGTAAAGATAGAGAATGCAAAATAAAATACCTTGTTCTCATGAATTTGAAGATCCCTTTTTGGGAAGGGAGCATGACTAGGAAAGTTGATGACAAGTTTAGCTCCTGAATGGCTGTCACAATTTCTAGGCAAGGATGAAAGCATTTCCCCCTGAATCTGTTCATTATTCCCCATCTCCATACCTCAATTCCTGCTCTCTGGTGCCTTTTCATAAAGGAAGGAAATGTGTGCAGGGCAACAGAGAGCATTTGAAGCAAGTGTGGTATTTACATAAACGTTCAAAACAGGGCCTTCTCTTTTTTTTAAGTCCATGCCATGAGTCGGATCTGGCTCGACGGCAGTTGGCTTGGCTGGGACTACATTTAAAATAAGTTTTAACTGACAAGCATGCATTTGCTTAGCATTTGTCAGACACATATCTGCTGTACGAAACAGGTATCACAAAGTAATACTGTTCCCCATTCCTAAAACCAGTTGCCATCAAGTCAATGCTGACTTACGTCAACCCCATGTGTGTCTACATGTGTTCAATGGTTGTGATCTTTGAGAAACAGATCTCCATAGCTTTCTTCTGAGGTGCTTCTAGTAGATTGGAACCTCCAACTTTCAGTTAACAGTCAAGCACAAAAGCAGACCTCTGACTTCGAATCATCCACCTTCCTCCTAATTCCAGGTGAGAAGAAACTCCCGGGTGGGGTCAAACACGTTGGCTTCACTGCAAGAACACATCTAGTCTAGGGCAATCAGCTATAGCAGTTTACCCTAGACAGTCTCAGCGCCTGGAACTAGGAGTTCAACTTCCCAGAGAAATCTTCAGTTCCAGGCAAACTGAGACGTTGGTCACTCAGTACAACCTGACTTTACATCTCGTTCTACATCTTGTCACCTTGGATAGGGGACTCAACCCTCTGAGTCTCATTTTGCAAGTATGTGTAAAACAATACTTACCTCATAAGAATATAGTGATAATAGGATAGGTTTGTATATATCAACCCATTATAACATGCCTGATCCTATTATGAGCACCAAATAAATGCTGTCATTGTTATTAATGTGGAGAGTCATAGAAGAAATGACATTTCAACCATGCTTTCAAAGTGAATGACTATTTGGGGGGCACATATAGGTCAATTGGCATAACAAAGTTTATTAAGAGTATATTCTGCATCCCACTTTTGTGACTGGCACCTAGGGTCGTAAAAGCTAGTGAACAGCCATCTAAGATGCATCAGTTGGCTCCAACCCACCTAGAGCAAAGGAGAATGAAGAACACCAAAGACATGCAGAAAATATTAGCCCAAGAGACAGAAAGGGCCACATAAATCAGAGACTCCAGCAGCTGGAGTCTAGAAGAACTAGATGGTGCCCGGCTACCACCTAGTGATTGCCCTGACAGGGAACACAGCAGAGAGTCCCTGATGGAGTAGAAGACAAGTGTGGAGTGGGACTCACATTCACATAAAAGAGACCAGACAATGGTCAGACAGAGGCTGGAGGAGCCCTCAAATTCATGGCCCTCATACGCTCTCTTAACCCAAAACTAAAACCACTCCCAAACCCCACTTTTCAGGAAAAGATTAGTTTGAACTATCAAATATCAAACAATACTTGTGAATACGGTGCTTCTGAGTTCAAGCAGATACACAAGACCAAATGGGCAGTTCCTGTCTGGAGGCCAAATGAGAAGGGACAAGAGCTAGTTGGATGGATGTGGGAAACCTGGGATAGAAAGGAGGAGTGTGTTGTCACATTATAGGAACTACAACTAGTGTCACATAAGAATATGTGTGTAAACTTTCGTATGAGAAATTAACTTAAGCAGCAAACTTTCATCTGAAGCACAGTAAAAATAAATAAATAAAAGTAAACGGTTAACCAGACAGAAGGAATGAAGAGAACAAGACAGGTAAGGACAATCTACATCAGACAGGATGCACAGAAAGGAATGGAGCAAGATATTTACTTAAAAGTAAAATGTATAAATGGTGGGAAAGTGTTAAGCCCAAGAAATATTTTCTTCCTGTACTAATCGTTTTTAACACCCAGAGTTCATCTCAAATGCAACTCCTATTACCACACCTTTCTAGGGTGCATTTATCAAAAACTGCAATCTGACCTCTAAGAAAACATCAAACTGACAAGCAAGCAAGGTTTTACTTATTGAAATAGAAGGAAGTCAAGAATTACTGAACATAAAAAAGGAATTCTTATTTATGGGGTTCCTGTTATCTTCTATTTGAGGGAAATAAAATCAAAAGCTGTCAATCCAGCCTTTTCCTGGTGCAAAATCAAAGGGAAAGTTAGTGTGGGATTTCTATCCCGGTAAATAAAGCCCTGGCAGATTCAAACTAGCTGAAGTGTCAAATATGCCTTCCTTGTATTGCGTGTAAAAGTGCACATAAACTTTTGTATCCTGGTGAAATCACAAAACCTTTACCAATGCAAACACAAAAAGTGTCTGCATCATTGAAAAAAAAAAATGTGGTTCAAAGTAACTTACTTGAGTTTGAGGCAACTTTTGAAAACTTTTAATAATGGAAACTTTCAAGCAAGCACCAAAAGAAAAATAACAATAAAATAAACTTTTGTGTATTCACCACCTAGATTTAGCAAAGAGTCAGCATTCATCCTTCTTTGTTTCATTTACTCATACACATACACACGTGCGTACACACACACAGAGACGTGTCTTTTTTTTCTTTTGCTGGAATAGCTTAAGCCAAAACCTAGACATCATGTCATTTCACTGCAAATATTTGTGTCTCTGATAATGGCATCGTCTGTAACCTAACCACCATGCTATTAGTCCATCAAAACTGACAATTTCATAATCATATTTGTTCTTCATAATAAAAAATCATAACCATGTTAGTTTTACATTTATACACACAGAGACATCCACACATACAATTGTAGTGACAGTAAACACAAGCACTCCACCGGATGTTCCTCTTCCTTTGGCAGTCATAAAACAGAAGGATGGTGTTATGGCATTGGCTGCTGTAATAGACTGAGTCCAAGCCAGAGCTTCATAGCAATAGCCTTTGAACCACCGTATGGCACCAGCACTTGGATATAATTAGTCAGATGACAAAAGAGATGATGACATCCAAGGTGACACCAGGGTAAAAAACTAGTCATCCGGCAGACAATAATGGAGATTTTGGCAGTTGAGGAAAAGGAGACACTATCATTGTAACTTGGAAAAACTATGATCCTGGGTTCATCAATCTAGGTTGATGTCTTAGCTCTGCCAGCTACCAAAAAAATCCATTGCCATTGAATTGATTCCAATTCATAGCTACCCTGTAGGACGGAGTAGAAATGTCCCATATTTTCCAAGGAGTGCCTAGTGGATGTGAACTGTTAGCAGCCATAACCCTTGCCCACTATGCCACCAGAGTTTCCATCTGTCACTTAGAAGCACTTAAACCTTGGGAAGAGGGGATATGAAAGCCAAAGATATTCAGAGAAATACGTGACTCTCAGACTTGGTTTGCCACTCTCCAACTCCATTGCCTCTAGGGCTCTTTGCAAAACCCTTACATGGCTGTCCAGCCTTTACAGAACACCTGGATCTTCCCTTGGTGTAGTCAAAGAACAGTTCTGCTCTGACACACATGGGATGGCCGTGAGTCAGAATCGACTCGATGGTAACTGAAAACCAATATGCCAGATACATGGTGAGAATGAGAAAGAAATAACGTCCTTACTGTTGTCAAATACAGGAGCTCCTAGCAAAACTGTCTCAAGCTGTACCCAATCAAGGTGGACATGGACGGAAGGCAACTACAAGTCCACATGTGCCCCCATCATCTGTAAACTTCTTCCTATACTTTGAAGGGCAGACAATTTGAGACACATGTTCCCTGTGGAGAAGCCACACTTATCCACTTATTTGGAAAAGCTCAAAACATTTATTGTCAGAAAGATCACAGATGTCATGCCACCATTTTGCTGCAAATCATCGGTATAGCTATTACCTAGGGAAAAGTAATTTTGGTAGATAACATAGAAGTTCTCCACATTCTAGGACAAAACATGTGCATTCTAAGAACTATTGCCAGTGAGTCAATTCCAGCTCACAGCAACCCTGTATAACAAAATAAAACTGTTCCATAAGGTTTTGAAAGCTGTAATCTTTATGGAGACCCCTGGTGGTTCAGAGGTTAAGAGCTAAACTGTTAACTAAAAGATCAGCAGTTTGAATTCACCAGCTGCTCCTTAGAAACCCTATGGGACACTTCTACTCTGTCCTATAGGGTCACTATGGGTCAGAATCAACTAGATGGCAAAGAGTTTGTTTTGGGGGAATCTTTATGGAAGCAGACTGCCACATCTTTCTCCTGCAGAGCTGCAGGCTGGTAAATTCAAACAGCTAACATTTTTGTTGGCAGCTGAGCACTTAACCACTGTGTTACCAGTGCTCCTTTCCAGATTCTAGGGTTAGCTATTAGAGAAGAATGAGTTTATGTGATAAACAAGTTGCTCTCCCGTTCTTTTTCTTTTCTTTTGCTCATCAGTTGGATCAGCTGCACCATCTCAAAAACCAGTTGCCAAGCAACAGATAAAGCTTCCGTTGGACCATGAAAGATCCAGTTTAATAAACCTTTTAGCCAACACCTCTTCCCTAGGGGATTATTCTCCATAACATTTCAATCCTCGGGTATATAGCCTGTAAAGAAGAAGATCTTAGCTTCACATTTTATTGTCTAAATGCAAATTCCAACTGGGTGCTGATATGACGGGGTTGACATTTTATCAGCATGTCAAATGAACTCAAAGCAGAGACTCAGCAGGAATGTAAGGGACTGGACTCATAGATGTTTTGGGGGAGTCCAATTCCAGTGAGAGAGGAGACTCCAGAGGAGCCTCAGCATCAAAGGCAAAACACGTATTTGTTCAGACAAAAGTACTTTGGCATGAGTCCCAGCTCTGTCACTTGCCATCACCAAACCTTAAGCAAGACTTGTTAGTCTACCCAAGTGTCAGTTTCCTCACCCATAAGGTAGGGATATTAATAAGAGAATGTGCCTCAGTAGGTTGCTGAAAGGATTAAATGAGAAACCACATGTAAAGTGCCTAGCCAAATGACCAACATACAAAGACTAAACAAATGTTCACTATTACTTTTACACTCCAGTACTCTCTGCTTGTTTTCATCCTGTCCCACTGCATCTAGCCTATTCGCTGTCTCCTTCTAAACTCCCAACTTAAGTCATTGCACGTCTACCTTTTCCAAATGATCCAATCAACTATTTAGTGCAAGGAAAACAGCTGGGAATCATGAGACTTGGATTCAGATCTCCAGCTCATATTCATCCTATGATCTTGGAAGATCGATGGGGCTAAACAGATGCAGGTGTGGCACTCAGGATCAGAGGCTGGAAGGAGACCACCCTGAGCCACGTGGGTCCTACTGAGGGATCCAGAGAGGGACTGCCTTGGATTCTGAGCTTGTAACAGGCAGATGCAACAGGCACCTGGCCTCTGTTCATCAATTCAGCAGTGGCCGTGGGCATCTCTGCATTAATAAAAGCCCCTCTGTCAGCAACCAGGTCCACACTCTTTAACACTAGACATCTACACTCCCTGCCATGAGTCTCCTCATTTAGCCAAATCTACTTCTGCTCCTAGAAGAAAGGAGGGAAGCTTGCTTACATTTAACGATTTACTTACTTGCAGGGACTTAGTTATCACCTCTAAACAATATTTTACTAGCTATCTCATTAACATCAAACCAGTTGCCATCAAGTTGATTCCAACTGGTAGAAGCCACATGTGCATCACAATAGAACTGTGCTCTACAGGGTGTTCAATGGTTGTGATCTTTCAGAAGTAGATCACTAGGCTTTCTTCTGAGATGCCCTCTGGCTAGACTTAAACCTCAACCTTTGGTTAGCATTAACCCCTGTAGCACCTGGAGACTCCAACCATATCATTAAATTATACCATTTGTTGAGTAAGAGCTCTGGATCTTCAAAACAGGTATCTTCCAAAGAAGCAAGGGCAGGAGTGTGCGGAACATGGTTCAGGAGACATTTAGATCAATTTGACACAACAAAGTTTATTAAGGAAATATTCTGCATTCCACTTTGGTGAGTGATATCTGGGGTCTTAAAAGCCAGTGAACAGCCATCTCAGATGCATTAATTAGCCCCAACTCACCTAGAGCAAGTCAGAGTGAAGAACACCAGACACATAAAGAAAATATGATGCCCAAAGACAGAAAGAGCCGCGTAAACCAGAGACTCCATCAGCATGAGACCAGAAGAACTAGATGGTACCTGTGATGACTCTGACAGTTCCTGATAGGACAGGAACAGAACTCAAAGTCATGTAAAAAGACCAGACTTGATGGTCTGACAGAGACTAGAGGAGCCCCCAAAGCCATGGCCCTCGGACACTCTGCTAATCTAGAACTCGAGCCATTTCAGAAGCCTAGTTTTCAGACAAAGATTAGACTGGACTATAAAACACGAAACAATGCTTACAAAGAGTGTGCTTTTGAATTTAAGCAGATACATGAAACTAAAAAGGTGGTTCCTGTCTGGAGACAAGATGAGAGGGTAGAAAGGGACAGAATCTGATTGAATGACACAAAAAATATAGGGTATAGAGGAGGAATGTGTTGTCACAATGTAGAAACAGAAACTAGGGTTGCATAACAATGAGTGTGTAAGTTTTTGTGTGAGAAACTGACTTGAATTGTAAACTTTCACTTAAAGCACAATTAAAAAAAAATGAATGAAAGAAGGAAAAAAGAAACCAGGGATCTTCACAACGCCCTTATCATGTTGTACAGGCGCTACCTCCTTGATACCCTAGAGTACTCTCTCCATACTTTCAGTTACTTGGTTGAGAACTTTATTTAGTGGGTCTTTATGTAAAGATTGATTGTGGTAACCATGTGGAAACCAAAACCCATTACCTTCAAGTTGATTCCAACACATAGTGACCCTATAGGACAGAGAAGAACTACTCCATAGGGTTTCTAAGGAACAGTTGGTGGATTCAAACTGCCAACCTTTCGGTTAGCAGCCAGTTCTTGACCACCGTGACACCAGGGCTCACAACATTGTGAAAGTACCTTATTATATTCTCAAGTACTCTGTAAGTCTTAGCTATTTGCTGCAATAATCCCTGACCTTGTTATAGGAAAATGAAGCAAGCGACACCCAGGAGGAGGCAAGGGGAAAGTTTATTACGTCGACGGGCCAAATGGGACCTCTGCAGGTTCCAACAAAATGGCCCTGAGTCAAGTTTTGAGTCTCTACTTATAGTGTAGTCGTGGTTGAGACAAATGGGGTACGCAGACGGAGTTCTGAGGAGGGGGGCATCCTGCTAGGTGGGTGGGAGGCTTTGATAAGCAGAGCATAGGCATGAGATTCGTCAAAGGGAACTATCCCATCCAGCAAGGGAAGGGGGCCGGGCTGGGAAAGGAAAAGGGGAATGGGGTTATCACATCTTGCCAGCCGGGGTGCCGGTCTGGGAAAGGAAAAGGGGAGTGGGGTTATCACATCTTGCCAGCTGGGGAGTCGAGCTGGGAAAAGGAAACAGGGGGTATCCAGCCAGCCTGGGAGCCGGGCTTATCAAGGGAGAGTGTCTTTGTCTGGCGAGAGCTGCTGTGAAATGAAGGGGGAGCTAGGTGGGTGTAGGACTGGCAAGGATTGGGGGGAGGAAAAGTTTTCAGTCTCTATATTATTCCCCCCTTTGATACCCCCCTTTGATAAGGGTGGGTATCACAATTCTTTAACGTCAGCTTGGGGAAGTTGTTGATAAGTTCGGAGAGTCAGGATCCTGGAGACGGTTTTGTTGAGTAAGTTCTGTTCTAGTTGGTCTCGCAGGTGGTGTAGGAGGTAGGGTCCGAAGGTCAGGACTGTGAATCTGAAGACAAGTTGTCCCCACAGGGAGGGCCAACCAGGTGGCCTAATTTGACATGAGTCCCCATCCAGACTGGGTAGGTTCACATCGTCTCTGTTCAATTCGGCTTTTGAACTCTGTAATCTTAGATGTGACAATGTTAGAAGCATTTATAACATATCACCATTCTTTGCCCAGAGTCATATAGGTCCTGCCCTTCTCTGCCAGTAATAACTCTCATGCTTGTCTGTTTTGTAAAGTAACTGCTGCCAGGGAGTTAATTTGATTCTGAAGTATAAGAAGTGTGTCAGTAACTTGGTCCATGTCTGTATTGAATGTCTCTGATAGCTTTTTATTTATTTCTCCCTGAGTAGAGAGTAAGTGTCTGTCATCTACTAATCCAGCCCTTTGTATAGCTTTAATGGCTGTGTGGAGAATTCCTTGGAAAGTCTGTCAAAAGTTACTCTGTAAACCTGTGTTTGTGGAGAAAAGGGAAGGGGGGGACGTAATTAGGGGGAAGTCAGTGAGACTGGGCAGGCCTCAGTGTTACTAGGCATGTTGTATTGAAATCTGTTCCTCTGATCTCTGTTCCTCAGAAGTTCCTGGTCAGATTGTCCCGATATAATCTCATAAATCGAGGGGTTGTGAAGTCCCTCTTAGAAGGCATT
Source organism: Heterohyrax brucei (assembly GCA_028571685.1). Classification (NCBI taxonomy): domain Eukaryota; kingdom Metazoa; phylum Chordata; class Mammalia; order Hyracoidea; family Procaviidae; genus Heterohyrax; species Heterohyrax brucei. Next base: position 17,525,848 of record CM053166.1, on the reverse strand, counting down.
TCCTTGATCCTCATGTTGGGGGGGCCGCTCCCGATATCTCCCCTTTATTATAAAAATCAGCTGGCTCCCAGCTGTCCCACCTGCGTGTCTGTTAGGTCGTGCTTCTTTATTTCTGTGTCTTTCCCGTCATCGGAACCCTATCCTCTAGCGATAGAGTCCTGTCTTAGGCAAACACAGATCAAGAAGCATCTCACCTGTCTCTGACTACCGCAGTGGGTTATACAGTAAACATGGGGGGAGCGGCGGCCACGCTGTGTTTGCAGCTTCAGGTGATGAACATCTATTAGTGGCCATTTATCAGTAGCTGTTGTAGACTTCTGCAAATTAGTTTAAGCAGACCAGGGTGTGTAGAGTACTATCGAGAAGACAGTTTTCCTGATACAGATTTGGTTAAGAGGCCCAGAAAACATGTTCTTAAGGTTATTCAGAAAATTTTTCAGCTGTCACAGCAGTATTAAAGGGTAAAGGAGTATGACTTAGTGTCAGAATTTCTGAGTGTAACTGTGCTAGGTGTAGAGTTTCATTAGTGTGTTCCCACATATTTTCTAGATGTTGTTTAACTCTTTCCCATGTATCTGTTTATATTGTGAGTTTTGTTAGTCACACAAATCTAGATAAATTCAGCATGACAAGTCAGCCTGGCTTGGTGTTGTAAAGTTTGAACCAGATTTCCTATTACTATAAGGAAGAGTCTGAATCCACACTTCAAGGTAAACTCCCAGATTCTGAATTTCAGGGACTGGGTGTACTCCGGAGCAGAGTTCTGACTTAATTGTCATGTATACAGGAGAAAGTCACCCACGGAGTAAAAGGCCCTGCAACTTTTGTTTGATATTCTTAGGGCAGCCGATTTAAGGGTACAAGTTAGTAATCTGAAGCCAAGGGCTCTTCAGAAGCAAGGAAGATTTCCTTGAAATTCAAATCTAATGAGGGATTGATTTTTAGGTGATACTTAAATAAACAAAAAATCAGCATGTTTGTTTTGGAGGCAGAGAAAGGAGGGGCTAGTCTCTGGGAAAGGACCAGAACTGACTCTGGGTCAGAGGCAAACACACCTCGCATACCTCTCGTCTCAGACTTTTCTCTGCTCACCCCCCCCTTTGAAAAACCATCCATCCTCCTTCTTATAAGAACTAGAGAAGTCCGAGGTAAAGCAATCTTGGTAAGTGTCTTGCCCAGCCCCTCTATTTTACAAAGAGAAAACAGGTTCAGAGATTCACAGAGATGATGAGCTGGGACTCCTGACTCTGTTGACAAGCTGATGTTGTCGTGTAGTTTTAAATAGTAGCTCTAGCTTTGTTTTACTTTTAGATTAATCATTTCTGAGTACTCATAAGCTGTAACATACTATGAACCACATTATCTGTAAATTAAGCAGTTTGTACATTCTGAGTAATGACCACGGCGATTATAGCACATACAAGTGCAGTTATTCCCATAATAACTAATCTCACAGCCCACTTAGGCCTAATCAACTCTTATAATATTTCTATCACTTGTAGCCCCGATAGTCCCTGCAGTCCTGATACCAGTGTTCTGACAAGTTTACAGGCAGTACCACAAAGGGAGGTTGATGTAGAACAATCATAAGTTTCCCTTCCCCAAGGGGGCCCACACAATTAGCAAGATTACAGTTAAAGTATGTGATGTCAAAACAGGTTACATTTGGCAGGTTTCATTGTCCTGTGTGGCAGTCACCTTTTTTCAAGTCATTGGTCCCTGTTACACAAGTAGTGACTGTTTTATTCAGGAGAGATTGGGTTAGTTTATGTCCGAGTCCAGAGTTCTCTCCATCTCGGCCATTGGCAGCATAGCCCCCTGTGTGATCTTAAGTTGGTGGGGGGGCTTGTCAGCAATCGCACTGTGATGAGCTGGCTATAGGAGAGAAGGGACGGAGGAATCGGCAGGCACCAATCACACGACATCTTGGCATTGACTTCACTGTTGCTGGGGAGATCTCCCAGAAGGAATGGTGTCAGGTTGTGCCTATGACTCGAATTAGCCTCTCAAGGATTTAGATAGAAAAGTCAGTATCCTGTGAAAACACAATTTCTATTTCTATGGCCTGGCTAATAGCAAGTGATTGATAATAAAAGGGTATCTTATTAAATGATATGGTAAGCCGTGTCTATAATTTTAAAGGTATGGTAAGATTCTTGAAAACTCTTAAAAGTATAAGCCAGAGTACTGTCTGTTTTGAGATGTGAGGGAATCTAGGGGCTTGTAAAGCGACAAAGGAGGTGTCGAATTACATCCTTGCAAGCTTCTCTCCTGTGAGCTGAAGCCGTATACCTGAACATAACAGAGTTTTTTTAGTAATATTCATTTGTCATAATTGTCCAGCCTTTAAACCCCGTGGGGTAATTTTTATTATTGGTAAGGAGGACTGTCCTTAGCTAAAAGTATGTACTTTTATGATATATACAATCATCTTAGCCAGGCAAGAGTTTTTGAGACAAATTCAGTCTCGGTGGACTGTAAAATCAAGACCGCCGAAAGTTGCACTTATCAAACCCAATTTAAAGATTCCCCACAGTCTCATGTTCTGACTTCCTTGTCCTTTTCCTTTTTCAGTTTTTATCTGTGTGACACTTTCTTTTCTTTCTTTCTATTTCTCTCTCCTTCAGCCTTCCTTCCCTTTTAGCTATCCAGCCTTTTCCAATATTTTCTTCTCCTTTAACTACCCAGCCTTTTTCACTTGCTCATATCCTTTTTATATTCCCTTCATATTTGTCACACCTGGGGTTTCACAGACAATTGTGCACATCATAAATAGTCACAGGAAACTCCAGCCAGACTGTTTACATCAGGTGAAGCCCAAAACCCAAGAGAACATTTTTCAGCTATACATTCTCACAAGAGACCGCACTGTGAATATATAAAATGTAGTTTTTGTTTTCCAGTCTGAAAGTTAACCTCTTAAAGATCAAAGAAGGAACAAAGGAACCTGTAACTGGCCGTGATTAATTAGTCGTAAGCCCCGTGCTGTACTCGGACCAACTTTGCAGGAGTTGATTTTAATAACAGTTAAATGATAGCACCGAGCAGCTTTTGAAAGTCATTTAAAGTTTTTAAGTGTGTGGTTTTTAAGACAAAGGGAACACAAGGTACTGTGGTATTATTTAAACACGGCCCAAGTAAGAAATTGGAGGCTGAGTTTGGATTTTATCTGGAGTAATTACCAAGTCTCTAGCTTTTAGGACAGAGGTGAGAGTTATTCAGCATTCCTGTAAAAAAAGAATGATTAGGGTGAGCCAACAGAAACAGAGTGAACTTGTTTTTTTTAACACTTTCCATCACAGCATCAACAAACTTCCGACCAAGAGTGAGACTGTTTCTCAACCCTTGGGGGGAGGGCTTTTCACTGATAACGCTGGAAAGGCCGTTCGAAATTCTCTGATGGCAGATTAAAAGCAAAACAAAGTGAAAAGGGAGGGAACTCAGGTAGTAAAACTTTTATGAATTCCACTGTTGCACTGATTGCCCCTAGGCCACTAACGCACCATGCACAGAAGCCCCAGGGGGTGGGGGAGGCTGAGCGCAGAGAGAAAACCTGCGGTCTGCTCCTCCAAATCTTCTGTGCCTGCCACCCAAAGCAGCTGCAGTGGCGGAGGCGCGGCAGAGCAGCCGCTGCTGGCTGCTGGCTTCTTAAAGGAGCCGCAGCTATTTAGGAAGAGGAGGAGAAAAAAAAAAAGACTCAGGAAAAGGAGGTTTCTATAAGGAGTCTTCTCTAGACTCCCTACGGCACAATTCTTCGCTCTTAAATAACTATAAAGAGTTCTCCCTTATTTTTAGAACTCTTTATGGCTCATAAACCTTTTAAAAGCGGGTTTGCTGTGTGTCCCACCCATGTTGACGGTGTCCGAGTGAGACGACAGACTTACCGTGAGGACCACTCAGATGCCCCTCTGGCCGTTCCCCTCGCGGGGACTTAGGTGGGCTCTGCTCACACCGTTCTGCCTTATGAGTCCACACGGAGCCGCAGAACAAGGCCCAAACATGGAGGCACAAATACATTCACACAACACAGAATTCACTCACACAGACTGAGACTTCCACCCGCAGGGGGAATCCTGAACTGGGGCACAAAGGCCGGGAGGTGATCAGTCTCCCCTTCGCCCTGTAGAGGACGGTCCTGACTGAGCTGGGGCGGCCCCGGGGCCTTACCTGAACTGAAATTTTCTGGCGCCTGGTACCGGATGCCTGTTACCTGGTCCTTTCAGGGTCCTGCTTCTCTGGAAGCCTCTCCGACGGGCAGGGGCGGAGAGGTGGAGGAACCTCGTTAACCGGAAAACGAGTGGCGCCTGTCCCTCCTGGCCTGTCCGCCCCGGGCCGACGGCCGAGGTCCCGAGAGGCCGGTGACTCAAGGGGTCACTTCGTTCGCTTCAGTCCCTTCGCTTCCCGGTCAGGGAACCAATTGTTATAGGAAAATGAAGCAAGTGACACCCAGGAGGAGGCAAGGGGCAAGTTTATTACGTCGACAGGCCAAATGGGACCTCTGCAGGTTCCAACAAAATGGCCCCGAGTCAAGTTTTGAGTCTCTACTTATAGTGTAGTCGTGGTTGAGACAAATAGGGTACGCAGACGGAGTTCTGAGGAGGGGGGCATCCTGCTAGGTGGGTGGGAGGCTTTGATAAGCAGAGCATAGGCATGAGATTCGTCAAAGGGAACTATCCCATCCAGCAAGGGAAGGGGGCCGGGCTGGGAAAGGAAAAGGGGAGTGGGGTTATCACATCTTGCCAGCTGGGGAGTCGAGCTGGGAAAAGGAAACAGGGGGTATCCAGCCAGCCTGGGAGCCGGGCTTATCAAGGGAGAGTGTCTTTGTCTGGCGAGAGCTGCTGTGAAATGAAGGGGGAGCTAGGTGGGTGTAGGACTGGCAAGGATTGGGGGGAGGAAAAGTTTTCAGTCTCTATATTAACCTCTCTGCCCTCTCTAGTCTGCATCCTATTCTTAGCTGTCAAGCTCCTCTTTTTTCTCCACCACCACTTCCATAGGCCACACTAGAGGTAATCTCAGACCACCTCCAGGGACTTCAGAGTCCTCCCAAACCTGACCCCACCTTTGTTGTCAAACTGTGTCATCCTTTGAGATAGCACTGGGCAGTCAGAAAGACTTCAAGTTACTTGGTACCCCTCATCAATGTGAGCTAGTTCAATCGGGTTAGCACTCAGCCAAGTGAAAAGAAAACACAAGTGTTGAAGACCAACAGACTGTAGAAACTTTTACCAGTGGTAGAGACTTGGGCAAATGTGGCAGAAGAATGCTAAATTGGCCGCCGATGATTCCCATGTGCTGGAGTTAACACCCTTGGGTAATTTCCTCCACTTGAGTGTGAGCTGGATGTAATGATTTTCTTGCTTCTAATGAATAAAACGTGGCAAAGTTGATGGAATGCCATGTGCATGATTAGGATTCAAGAAATTTGCAATTAATAGTCTTGTAATTTGACTCTCTCTATCACATTCTTAGAACCCTGGTGGCTTAATGGTTGAGAGTTTGGCCGGTCACCAAAACATCAGTAATTTGAATCTGTCAGCCACTCTTGGAATCTTTACAGGGCAGTTCTACTCTGTCCTATAGGGTCGCTATGAGTTAGAATTGACTCCATGCCAATAGTTTCTTTTGGTTTATCGCCTTCTCAGTTTGCAAGCTTCGATGAAGCCAACTGCCATGTTGGAAGGGCACAAGTCAGGAACCAATGGCTGCCTCTGTCTAGCAGTGAAGCACTGAGGTCCTCAGTCTGACACCCTACAAGGAACTGAATTCTTCTAGCAACAATCTGAGCTTAGAAGCAGATCCTTCTCCAGTTGAGGCTTAAGATCACTATAATTCATGTTGCAGGGAGAAACCAATACTTGGACAAGGACATCATGTTTGGTAGGGTAGAGGGTCACTGAAAAAGGGGAAGACCCACTCAATAAGATGGACTGACACAGTAGCTGCAACAGCAGCAACAGTGCCATGTCCACAACAGTCATTGTGGAAATGGCACAGGACCGGGCTGCGTTTCGTTCTGTTGCACATAGGTCACTATGAGTTAGAACCGATTCAATGACACCTAACAACAATTCAGTCAACACCTTGATTGTAGCCTGTGAGAAACTCTAGAAGACCTGAGTAAGTTACACCCAGATTCTTGACCCACAGAAACTGTGAGATAATAAACAAAGTCAGTAAGTTTCAGAGTAATTCATGGTATAGCAGTAGATAACTGTCATAGTCAACTAGTGCTGCTTTAATTAACAGAAATACCACAAGTGGATACCTTTGAAAAGAGAAATTTTATTGTCACAGCCTGGTAAGTTATAAATCCATTTGTAAAACGAGTCCAGTCAATATGAGAAATTATCACAGTCCAATAGGCTAAGGGTCCAAAATCAGTATGAGAGCATCTTGGCACAGGAACCTCCGGTCCACAAGGAAGTCCTCTGCTCTCAGTGCTGCTTTCTTAGTGGTATGAGGTTCCCAACTCTCTCTGTTCAACTTCTCTCCTTTATATCCCACAAGCTTGTATATGAATCCTGCCTTACCAAACCAACTGCTACCCATTCTCCATCATCAGCATCATAGAGGCAGGATTAAAAGCTCATGGGAAAAATATCACTCAGCACTGGGAATCAGGGCCCAGCCAAATTGATACAGACAATTTCGGGAGTACACAATGCCATCCACGACAATAATTAACATAGAAATTGAGGTCAGCTCTCTGAATCTCCATCTCCCCGCCAGTAAATTGGATTCAAAAATGTCACTGTTGTAGAGCTCTGTGAAGATTAGTAAGATAACACGCACTAAAGTTCCTCATATAGATTAGATTCTCCATCAGTGCTAATTTCTTCCTTTCCACCTCCATCCTTTAAAGTTTAGCTGAGATTCAATGGACTGAGGGCATGAGTATTTTGATTAGGATGGAAGGGGATGGAAGAAAAGAATTCTGAGTCAGAGCCATTCACAAGAAGTGAAACTCTTAGTTCCTGTTACTCCATGAAATAGAGAGAACTTAGGACAACAAAAGGATTCAACAAGTCAGGAAAGAAAAACACCTCCTAGGGACATTGCAGGAGAGGTTGACCAGAGGCCAACATTAAGTTGTACCAATCATGAAAATATCTTATGTAATGACCTCAAATCCAGAAGAAGGAGGAATTCTCCTCCTATTCCACTTTCCTCCAGTTTCACAAACTTCCAGTTTGTGGAATTATGCCATGCACAGTATGGGTTCCAGAGACTTCTGCGGTCGGTTTGCCACATAACCATTAGTTGCAGCATTGTTGCCCTGTAACACGCTGTTTTAGTCAGCTAGGGCTGTTCTAACAGAAATACCACAGAGTGGATGGCTTTAACAAAGGAAGGCTTATTCTTACATAGTCTGGTAGGCTGCAAGTCCACATTCAGGGTGTCCGCTCCAGGGGAAGGCTTTCCCCCTTGTCAGCTCTGGAGGAAAGTCAGTTATCACATCAGTGTTTGTCCAGGGAGCATCTGGGCACAGGAACCTCAGGTTCTCCCAGTGCTGCTTTCTTGATGGTACGAGGTTCCTAATTCTCAGCCTGTCTCCCTTTCCATTTATCTCTTGCAGGCTGAAAGGATTAAGGGTGGGGCAAGCCATACTCCAGGGAAACTCCCTTTACAGTGGAGCAGGAAGGTGATCCTATGAAGAGATTTAGAGTCCCACCCTAATCCTTTAACATTCAGCATAGGAAAACCACAAAATGGAGGACAGTCACAAGACACTGAAATCACGGCCCAGCCACGTGGCTACACCTATTTCTGGGAGGACAGAATTCAATCCATGACACATGTGGTCTGAGTTCCAAAGATTTAAAAAGAAGCTGTTCAATTTTGACTGTATAACTCTTTCCAAGGTTAGGGGCTGGAGTCAATGAGGAAAGACCCTTGATATTGAATACCAATATTGAAACACCAAACGGAAACAGAAAGTGCTCAAGTAGCTAGAAAGTGAGCTTCCGTTTGGGGAAAACCCAAGCTATAGCTGAATACAGGAAATCTGAGGAAGGGGGGGAGATCTGATAAAGACGAAAGAGAAGGATGTGGAAACAACAGGGAAGACCTGGGGAAGTATCTTAGTTTATTAGTGCTGCTATAGCAGAAACACCATAAACGGGTGACTTTAATGAACACGAATGTATTCTCTCACAGCTAGGAGGCTGCTGTTGTTCTTGTTAGGTTCTGTCAAGTAGGTTCCGACTCATAGCGACCCCTTAAACAACAGAACAAAACACTGCTCGGTCTTGCACCGTGTCCTCAATCATTTTTATGCTCAAGCCCATTGTTTCGGCCCCTGTGTCAATCCAGCTCATTGAAGGTCTTTTTTTCACTGACCCTCCACTCTACCAAGCATGATGTCCTTCTCCAGGCACTGATCCTTCCTAACAACATGTCTAAAGTATGCAAGAGGCAGTCTTGCCATCTTTGCTTCCAAGGAGCACTCTGGTTGTACTTCTTCCAGAACACATCTGTTGGTTCTTTTGTCTGGCCATCATACATTCAACATTCTTCTCCAACACCATGATTCAAAGACATCAATTCTTCTTCTGTCTTCTTTGTTCATGATCCAGCTTTTGCATGCGTATGATGTGATTGAAAATACCATGGCTTGGGTTAGGCGCAGTTTAGTCCTCAAAGTGACATCTATTCCTAATTCAGGCCACCAGCTCTAGGGCAAGACTCTATCTCGGTCAGTTCTGGGGGATGGTCCTGGTGTCTTTTCAGCTTCTGTTCCTCCTTTGAACTTCCTGGCTTCTGTGCCTAAGCTGCTCCTTTCTTAGCTCTTTCTTATCTGAAGACAGCCTACACTTTCTTGGCCTCTTCAATCTAGCAAAGAAAATACTCTTCCCGGAAAGGATTATATTGACGTGCATGTTGCTGTGTGCAGTTCAGTCAATTCCAATTCATAGTGACCCCACATGACAGACTACAATTGCCCCGTAGTGTTTCCTAACCTGTAACCTTTACCAGAGAAAACTGCCAGGTCTTTTCTCCTGTGGAGCTGATGGCAGTTTCAAGAGCTTTCCAACTCACCATCAGCAGTCAAGTGCTTAGCCGTTGCATCACCAGGGCTCTTTGCCATGTGTATGAAAAACCAAATCCATTACCACACAGTTAATTCTGACTCTGAGCAACCCTCCAGAACAATGTAGAACTGCCTCATATAGGCCTTCCAAAGAGTGGCTGGTGGATTAGAACTGGCATCCTTTTGGTTAGTAGCTGTAGCTTGCAGTAGCTCTTAACTACCATGCCACCAGGGCTCCATTCCACACATGTGGGGATTAGGATTTACAACGCACATTTTTGGAAGGGACACAACTCAACCACTATCAGAAAAGGAAAGAAGAATGAAAAGCAGCAGAGCAGCCAGTTCTTAGAAAGAAAATCTGAGCGAGCCCTTCCTGCCTTGGAAGCAAAATCATGAAATTTATCCTCTCTGGAATAAGAGAAAACTGGGTAAGATCAGAAAGAAATGTAGATACATAAATGCTTAAGTATTAGACTTAAGGTCTGTTATATATACAGTGGCTGTGAGTCAGAACCAACTGGACAGCACCAAACAACAACAACAAGTCTTCACACACCGCCATTTTTCAAGTTGGGGAGGAGATGTGATTGGGTAGCCATAGATCTGGGAGGGGACTGGCCTTCCCGACACCGTCTTCAAACCACCCTTGTCCCAGTTAGGACAACAGCAGATTGAGCTCTGTCTATAGCCAGGCTCTTGGTTATTATTACTTCTCAACAGACCTTGGTTCTCTTAGGAGTTTTGTCATGAGGGCTGAGGTCAGTACCAAGGATAAACCTTTTTCTTTTGAGAGCTGGGAGGCTCTCATCTTTATGCTTAAGTTATTCTCTGAAACTCACTTTCTCATACTTTCATCCTTATCTTCTAAAATGGGAAGAAATAAAATTGGATCAAGTGCAGCATCTCTTGCTTACCCTTCTTGAAGCCTTCTCTTTTGATGCATTCAAAATGCTGCAGAAGTAAGATATTGCTTGTATTCTAAAATGCTTGTTACATTTATAGTTTTACACTTCCAATCATACATAGGAAACGTCATTTTCCTTAAAATATAGAATCTTGATTTAAGCAGGCAAGCTTAGAAATCTTTGAGTTACTCTGGAAAGGAGGAGAATCAAGAATGTGTTTGGTAGTACACAGACCCAAGAGTTAACATTAAGAAAAGACAGGCTTCCTCAAAAGCAATTCAATATTTGTCCATGGTATTCACGTGGCAACCCCCCCCTGCAGCAATTTTTCCATTTGAATCTCCAATTTCAGTATTAAATCATTTTCTCTGTGGCAGTGGGCAAGATTAAGCACCTGATGGACCATTAATACAGAGCAGGAGTCAACACACAACAGTGTGGAAGCCAAATCCTACCCGATATCTGAGTTTGTAACTAAAATTTCATTGGAACCCAGCCTTTCTCCCCTAGTATACATATTGTCTATGGCCACATTCATGCTATAATGCAGAGTTAAGTAGTTGCAACACGTCTGGCCCACAAAACTAAAACATATTTACTATCTAGCCCCTTACAGAAAAATTTGCCAGTGCCAAGCAATGCACTCTGCCTTGTCAATTTATCACACTATGGTGGCTTGTCACTTGCTCTAAAGCTGGAAGTGATGTTACTGGTATTCCAAATACCAATGGGGTTACCCATAATGGACAGTTTCAACAAAACTTCCAGACCAAAACATACTAAGAAGAAGGAACTGGCGGTCTACTTCTGAAAAATGGGCCAGTGAAAACTTTATGGATAGAAAAGCATTGATACAGAGCCAGAAAATGAGACTATCAGGTTGAAAGGCACTCAGAATGTGATTGGGGAAGAGGTGCCTCCTCAAAATGGAGTCAACCTTAATAACATGGATGATGTCAAGCTTTTGAGAGCAAAATTTGCTGATGTGGCGTGACTCAAAATGAGAACAGCTGCAAATATCCATTAATAACCATAACATGGAGTGTATAAGCATGAATCAAGAAAACCTGGAAGTTGTCAAAAGTGAAATGGAATGCATATTAATAGGCTGAAACGGACTGATATTGGCCATTTTAAATCAGATAATCATAAGGTCTACTATGCCAGAAATAACAAATGAAAGATGGGTGGTATCACATTCATGATCAAAAAGAACATTTCAAGGTCTATCCTGAAGAGAAACACAGTCAGTGCTGGGACAATATTCGTACGCCTTCAAGGAAAACCAGCTAATACGACTATTACTCAAATCTAGGCACTAACTACTAAGGCCAAAGATAAAGGAATTAAAGTCTTTAACCAACTGTAATCAAACCTGCTCTCTCCTTCTGTCCCCATGTGTCTGGGTAAGTAAATCCCATGGAATAAAAAGTTCCAGATATTCAGAACTCCCCATCTGTCTGTCCTGCATCTCCTCTTCCTCCTCTTTCAGTCTCTTTTTCTTCTCTTTCTCTTCCTCTTCCTTCTTCTTTTTCTTCTTCTCCTCTGCTCTGTTTCATTCCCAACTAATCTTGCTGTGTTAGTCCCTAGATTTGGGTGGGAGAGAAGGCTCTATACAGGCTTGAATATGCTCTACCATACTTTAAGCAGTGTCTGACTTTACAGATAATCACAAACGGGTACTCTGTTTCCCCTTTGGCATTGTTTAGTCAATTTGGGGTGACATAGTTATAGAAAGGGGAGAAAGTTCAGGCACGTGCTAGAGAAGGTATGGTGTTCAGGCTTCAAAAGAAGATGTGTTTTCTAAATTCAACCCACATTTCAAAGGACAGAGTAGCAGGGGCATGGGCCTGGGGACTATGTTTTCAGGAGACACTGAGGTCAATTGGCATAGCGAGTCTTTTGCTAAGACAGTTTTCTGCACCCCATATTGGTGAGTGATACCTGGGGTCTTAAAAGCCATCAAGGTGCCATCTAAGGAATATCAATTGGTCCCAGTCTACCTGGAACAGGTGAAAACCAAGAACAACAAAGACACCAGGAAAAATGAGCCCGGGAGACAGAAGGACCCATGCGAGTTGGAGACTACACCAGCAGGAGAACGGAAGAACTAGATGGTGGCTGGCCACCACCGAAGACAGCCCTGACAGGGAACAAGATGTGGAATCCCTAATGCAGCATGAGAGAAAGGGCTGAGCAGATCTATAACTCTATTAAAAGAGCAGACTTGATGGTCCGACAACCTGGAGAGTCCCCTGAGAACATGGACCCTAGACTTGCTGCTAGCCCAGAGCTGAAACCAGTACTGAAGCCAACGTTTCAGACAATGAATGGACTGGACCTGGGGATACAGAGTGATGCAGGTGGTGTGTGCACTTTACGGTTTAATATATATATGAGGCTGTTCTACTGGTTTCTTTTCAGAGGGGAGAAGTGGGAGTAGAGAGGAGACAAGTGTTGGTTGAATGGATACCGGAAGTAAAGAGCGAAGGAAATGAGTGTGTTGTCACAGGATGAGGAGAACAGATGGAGTTGCAGAAAGGCAGGTTTTCCGGGTTTTATATGGCAAATTGACTGGGATTTTAAACTTTCATCTAATCACAATTAAAAAAAAAAATGCAAGGAAGCCAAAAAGCGCTAAAGAGGAACCAGGCAGACCTGCTGTAATGGAGTCTAGCCCTGGATCAGCTGCTGGACCATTGGGAGTGTATCTCCCAGCAGAATTGCCCTACTCTGAAGGGCTAAGGTGGGAGGCATTTGTCTACATAATAAATGTTTTGACATTTTCAGAACTTAATTAACTGCATATCCCTTACTATGAGGGACTTCTTGGCTCAAAATATGAAAGAGTAAGTTAGAAAAATAAATGGTGGGGACTTAAATACAAGAAGGAAACCAAGAGAAAGGCTATAATGACCAAGCAAACGTGTGTTAATCTACACATATTAAAGGAGGAACAAGACCAACTTAGTATTAAAGGCTTAGTTCTGTTGGCTTTGAAGGCACATAGCAATGATGGACATTAATGGAATGAAGAAGGAACAACTCACAGGGAAAGAACTGGAAAAACCATTTCTCCTATTGACGTCAACTTGATTCCAATACAAGGCAACCCTGTGTGTTACAGAATAAAACTTCTCCATACAGGTTTGCTGCCTATAAAATTTATGGAAGTAGATCGCCAGACCTTTCTTCAGTGGCACCACTGGGGTGGGTTCAAACCACTGGTCATTTTTAACAGTTGAGTACAAACCCTTTGTGCCACCTAGGGACCCTCAGAAATATTTCTAATTCCATTGAAACTGCTTAAGTTATGGAAATACACCAAAATTTGTATTTTTAACATACCTTTTAAGCACACTAAAGTTTGAAAACCCCTGGTTTAGAAGTAGGTAGAATAGAAGAAGCAGGCAAAGGGAATGGAGGAGAGGCTGGAGAGGTAGGAGCACTCACTGCACTGCTGATAAGAGGACAGTGACCAGTGTCCACTGGATTGGACCCCACAGAAGTCACTGATGACCTGAGTTAAAGATGCAGTGTTGGTGGAGTAGGGAAATGGATAGAACTGAGAACGGTGGGGCAGAGGAGCTTTCACAGATATTGTGATGGAGTGAAGAGGGAGATGGTGCCAGGTCACGTAGCACTTAAATGTCTCATTTTCTCTAACAAAAATGAGAGATGACAGTGACTCTCGCCTCTCTAATAGTGAGAATTAATGAGATAACAAGTATAAGTGTGGGTGGCAGAACCTTAATAAGATATTTAATACATTAGCTTCCAATTATTCCTTGTCTGCCATTGCCTCTAGTCTTTCTTTGTAGAACTCTTTTCTGTTGCACATAGGGTCAGTGAGTCAGAAGCATCTCAACAGCACCTAGCAACAGTTAGGTGTATCTTAGAACTGGTCCTGTTACCTTCCATGTGTCTTAATCTCTTTCCAATTTTTTAGCTCTCTATCACTCTATAGGAAACCTTGGTGGCATAGTGATTAAGTGCTCATCTGCTAACCAAAAGGTCAGCAGTTCAAATCCATCAGGCACTCCTTGGAAACTCTATGAAGCAGTTCTAGTCTGCCCTATAGGGTCACTACGAGTTGGAATTGACTTGATGGCATTATTGTTGTTGTTGTTGTTTGGCATCACTCTATAATTAGAGCTAATTTTTTTTCAGATCTATCTTCTAGTTCAGTATTTGCTTCTTTAATTGGGACAAATTTACTGTATAAAACTTACAGAGATTTTTTTTTTAACTCAAGCCAAGCCAAGTGCCGTCGAGTCAGATCCAACTCAGTGACTGTATTTTTCTTTTCTTGATAATCTAATTGATTCTCAAGAACATGTGCTTTTATAAAATAATATTCTGCTTACTCTTTTGAGTTTTTATTCCTAATTTTGTCTCAATTATTTTAAAAACACTTTGTGATTTTTTTGTTGTTCTGAAAGTATAGATAACATTGTTGTTGTTAGGTGCCATCGAGTTGGTTTCGACTCATAGTGACCCTATGAACAACAGAACAAAACAATTCTCGGTCTTGTGCCATGGCCACAGTCGTTTTTGTGCTTAAGCCTATTGTTGCGGCCACTGTGTCAATCCATCTCATCAAGGGTCTTCCTCTTTTTCACTGACCCTCCACTCTACCAAGCGTGATGCTCTTTTCCAGGGACTGACTCTTCCTGACAACATGTCCAAAGTATGTAAGAGGCAATCTTGCCATCTTTGCTTCCAAGGAGCACTGCAATTGAAAATACCATGGCTTTGGTAAGGCACATTTTAGTGTTCAAGGTGACGTCCTTACTTTTGAATACTTTGAAGAGATACTTTGCAGCAGATTTTCCCAATGCAATGTGTCTTCTGATTTCTTGACTGCTACTTCCAAGGGTGTTGATTGTTGACCCAAGTAAAATGAAATCCTTGACAACCTCAATCCTTTCTCCATTTATGACAATGTTGCTTACTGGTTCAGCTGTGAGGAGTTTTGTTTCCCTGATATTGAGGTGCAATCCATACTGAAGGCTGTGGTCCTTGATTTTTATCAGTGTCTCAAATCTTCTTCATTTCCAACAAGTAAGGTGGCGTCATCTGCATAACACAGGTTGTTAATGAGTTGTCCTCCATTCCCAATGCCTCATTCTTTTTCATATAATCCAGCTTCTCGGATTATTTGCTGGACATACAGATTAAAAATCTAAGGTGAAATGATACAACCCTGACCCATGCCTTTCCTGACCATGAAGTATATCCTTGTGCTGTTCACACGACTGCTTCTTGACCCATATACAGATTCCTGAAGAGCACAATTAGGTGTTCTGGAATTCCCATTCTCCATGACATTAGCCATAATTTAAAATGATCCACACAGTTGAATGCTTTTGCGTAGTCAATGAAACACAAGTAAACATCTTCCTGGTATTCTTTGCTTTCAGCCAAGATCCATCTGATACCAGTGAGGATACCCCTGGTTCCACGTCCTCTTCTGAACCCAGCTTGAATTTCTGGCAGTTCCTTGTCAATATACTGTTGTAGTTGCTTTTGAATGATCTTGAGCAGAACTGTACTTGAGTGTGATAGCAATGACATTGTTCACTAATTTCTACATTCAATTGGCTCACCTTTCTTTGGAATGAGAATAATATGGGTCTCTTCCTGTCAGTTGGCCAGGTAGCTGTCCTCCAAATTTCTTGGCATAGACAAGTGAGTACTTCCAGTGCTGCATCTGTTTGTTGAAACATCTCAATTGATATTCCATCAATTCCTGGAGCCTTGGTTTTCACCAATGCCTTCAATGCAGCTTTGACTTCTTCCTTCAGTACCATTTGTTCCTGATTACACGCTACCTCTTCAAACGACTGAACATCTTTCTGGTATAATGACTCTGTATTCCTTCCATCTCGTTTTGATGCTCTCTGAGTCATTTAACAGTTTCCCTGAATAATCCTTTATAATCGCAACTTCAGGCTTGAATTTTTTCTTCAGTTCTTTCAGCTTGAGAAATGCAGAACGTGTTCTTTCCTTCTGGTTTTCCATTTCCAGCTCGTTGTATATGTCATTATAACACTTTCTTTTGTCTTCTCGAGCTGCTCTCTGAAATCTTCTGTTTAGGTCTTTTACTTCGCCATTCCTTCCTTTTGCTTTAGCTGCTCGACATTCAAGAGCAAATTAGGTAACAAGGCATTTGCCAATTCAACATTTTTCAGGTGTTCAATTCAATGAAATCAATTAGATCAAGCATGCTGCTAAACACACTTTTTAAAATTAGATTCTTCATCTAGATTTGTTATCTCAAATTTTAGAACGGGTAATTCTTCTGTTTCGTATCTATTGACTCTTCCTTAAGGTGAATTATTTCTTCATGTGATTTGTAATTTTTTACCATGAGCACGTCCTCAACAGAAGTTCCTCTATTCCATTAAGGGTCACAGCCCCCTTCCCTTTGAAAGGATTGCTACAAAATAAGTTTAAACTGCTTCTATAAAGAACTCAGTGAGTTTCACTCATGTTTGATGAGTTTTTATGTTAAATTTATAAATTGGAAAAACCCTACACAAAGTAGATAGCATAAATTTAGACTCCAAACCCATGTAAGATCTTCATAACAGATTTATTGTTTTATCCAGTCCTCTAATAAAAACAAGAAATATAAGCTTCTTGGTACATCCACAGAATGGTGTGCAGAATTTTAAGTTCCTCTTCTACCAAGTTGGTAGCAGATCCATGATGCTGGGTTTATGCAGCTGTCTTGGTTCTAGCATCTCCTCACCCCCATTGTGTATGCTAACTCTGTCTTAGTTTCCTAGGGCTACCTATGAAGATAGCAAATTGGATGGTTTACAAAAACAAAAATTTACCGACTCACAGTTCTGGAGACTGAAAGTCTGAATCACCTCATCAGCTGTGTTGATTCTTTCTGAGAGAGAAACTATTCCACGCCTCTTCTAGCTTCTGGTGGCTCTTGGCAATTCCTGACATCCCTTGGTTTTTAGATGTATCTTTACATGTGACTGTGTCTTCCCCATGTTTCTCTCTCTGTCTGTTCTCCCGTTTTATGAGACACCACTCAAAAGGAATTAGATCCCCCTCTACTCCAGTATGACCACACGTTAACCCAACAGATAGCATCTTCAGAAAGACCTTATTTTCAAACAGGGTCACGTTCCCAAGTACAGGGACTAGGGTGTTTTGAATGATGCTGTCTTAGTTGTCTAGTACTGCTTTAACAGAAATACCACAAATGGGTGACTTTAACAAAGAGAAATTTATTTTCTCACAGAAAAGCAGGCTAATATTTGGACCATCAGACTCAGGGAAAGACTTTCTTTGTTCCCTCTGGAGGAAGGTCCTTGTCATCAATCTTCCCCTGGACCGGGAGCTTCTGAGGCGCAGAGACCCTGGGTCCTTTCCAAAGGATGTACTCTGCTCCCGGCACTGCTTCTTGGTGGTATGAGGTCCTCCAACTCTTTGCTTGCTTCCCTTTCATTTATATCCCAAGAGACTGCCCCAAGGCAGATTACAAGTTTATCACTTAAGTAGTTCCTCACTAACACAGCCACAGTCCATCCCCCTCATTAACATCACAGAGGCAGTGTTTACAATGTATGGGAACACTATGCAGTACAAGGAATCATGGCCTAGCCAAATTGCTATCATGGTCTAGCCAAATTGCTAGACACATTTTTGGGGGGACACAGTTCAATCCATGACAGATACGATTCAACCCATTACAGGGCCTAAAGCCATATATTCTGTTATTTATGATAACATTAAAATCTCTGGCCCTATTTTGGTTATCTATTGCTATGTAACAAACTCACTACTAAAACTTACTGACTTAAAGTAAAAACATCCACTTATCATCTCTCAAGTCTATAGGCTGACTGAGCTTCGGTGGGTGATTCTTCTGCTCCATATGTGTATCATCCATGGCTGCAGTCACTGGGAGGATTTACCGAAGATGGAGTATTCAAGATGGCTCCCTCAGACTGTTGGCGGTTGACACTGGCTGCTGACTGGAGTCTTAGCTGGGGGTCTCAGATAGGACGTGTTGGTGCCCCTCTCACGAGGCTTACTTGAGCTTCACACAGCAGAATAGCTGCACTGCAACAGAGCACATTCCAAGAGATGAAGGTAGAAGTTACAAATCTCTGCAGTCATGACTTGGAATGCGACACAGCATCACATCTTTCTCATTGTGTTGGTCAAAGCAAGTAATAGCCCAGCCTCGCTAAGAGTGGAAGTAGTCTCTATCTCTTGGGGGAAAAACTGACAAAGAATTTGTGGTCATCTTTAGTCTACTTCAGACCCTACGCCCGTAGGGTTCATATGTGTTTGGTCCATTTCCCCCAAACTCCACTGACTTTCCACTCATAAACATCCACCATGAGTTTACAGTCCATCTTTGTTCCTGGCAACTTGCCATTAATCTCATGTTTCCTTTCAAACTCACTGAAGTACTTTTATTTTGATTTAGTTCTCATTTCTACATTTTTCATTTAAGAGTAGTCCTGCTAGCTCTTCTGGCAGAACTCTCTATTTCTTTTGTGTTCTCCAAGATCTAGGAAACCTAAATATGTTTGTTAAACAAAGCCTATTTTCAGCTATTGTTTTCCATAAAGCAGCAATTGGAGTCACTACCTGGTTAGGTTTACAATAATTCACTGTCATTCTCCACGATCTATCTATTTTGCACAGGACAAACAGGTGAGTTAAATGCAGATACGGTGAGAATCACCACATCTGCATCCTTCTAGTCCTTGGTGGTAGCAGTAATCTCTGCAGTCTCTTGTATGCCAAGGAAGAATTCCTTCCCTGAGAAAAAGAGTCAGTATTTTGTACAGGTACCCCTGTGCCACCATAGGCACACAATTTGCCTGATTTCTCTTTTTTTCGCTGGGAAACACTGCTCCTAAGTTGTTTCCTGTTGGCTGAACAACAGAAAGGCTCTCTCCAACAGTGGCACAGCAATTTGTCTTTCACTGGTAGAATTAATTATTAGAATTAGGTCAAAAAAGAAATCACCAGAGAGAACCAACACACTGAATTCTGCCTTAGGGCTGCCGAGAGAGGAAGCAATGAAATAGAACAGAAAACTCACCCTGTTTCTGTTCCGGTCCAAATGTTCCTGTTCTTTCTAAAGGCTAACACTTCTAAAAAGGTGTATTTGGATATGGAGTATTGTTTTGATCCTGCTGACAGAAGGAGTCCACCCTCCTTTTAATTCTAGAATTATAGGTATGTCCACTTAATATGGCTCATCTTCTTTCTAAATGAAAGGAAATTTGCATTTATATAGCCCCTTACACACCACGTGGGATACTAAAAGGCCCTACACAGCAGAAACTTTTCACAAGCTTAGAATTGAAGTTTCTATAGCAGACAAATCCATCTTCATAGTCTTAGGCCACCAAATGCTATCTGCCCTGAATGTTGGATGAGTTAGGACCTGGCAGGCAGAGAGGTCAAACAAGTTGCACTTTTAAAAATGAACTGTCTAGGTGTATGCACATGTGCCTGAACTAAGCTGCTGAAAGAACTCAAATGGAGTTGCAGATAGGTCTAAAAATGTTTCTCCATTGGCAATGATATGGCCCAGTCTAACAATGATATTGATGCTAATGTTTTCTTCTTCTGTTGAATGAGAATCAAAAAAACAAAGCAACAAAAAAAGGGAAAGTAGAAAATGTGCTAAAGGTAATAAGAGCTTACACCTAACTTTACACATTACACTAAAGTTAATTTGAGACAGACCATAGACTTAAATGTGAAATGCATCCACACGTCTTTTATTTTCATAGCCTTAGATTAGCCACAGATTCCTTAAGCAGAACAGCAAAAGTATTAACTAGACAAGAAAAGGTAGATAGGTTACAGTTTCCAAAAGTTAAAAACTCCTGTTCATCAAAAGACAACACACAGAGAGTGAAAAGACAAACTGTAGACCAGGAGAAACATGTACAATACATATATCTGAGAAAAGAGTTGGACCTAATATACATAACTGAAAAAAACAAATCCATTGCTGTCAAGTTGACTCTAACTCATAGCAACCCTATAGGACAGAATAGAACTGCCCCACAGAGCTTCCAAGGAGCACCTAGCAGATTTGAACTAGCAACCTCTTGGTTAGCAGCAGTAGCACTTAACAACTATGCCACCAGAGTTTCCAAAATATATAAAGAACTACTATAAATCAGTAATACAGACAAATCTGCTCTTTTTTTATGGGCAAAAGACTTGAAGAGGCACTTGATAAAAGACCAATGACCAATATTGTTGGTGTTGTTAGGTGCTGTTGAGTCAATGCCAAGTTATAGAAACCCCATGTGACGGATAAGTACAAAGATGTTCAACATCAAATGCAAAGTAGAAGCTCAAGGAGATATCTTCCCTCTTTAGACCCTACTCTTGTGGTTTGTGAGACTGGGGAGGAGGGATGGAAGCATGTAGCTTCCCCAGTTTCCTTCTTCCAAAAGACCCAGGTCAAAGGGAGGAAAAGCTTTAACTTTAAATCAATTAGGACTGTTTAATATTACTTTCTAAATTCTAAATAGGCTCTGTATTTGGCAACTTAAAAAGACTGTGGGACAGAAAAGTCTTGAGACTGCCTGAGTTTTGGCTGGGGATCAGGAGTGGAGTTTCCCCCACTGCCTAAGCTGTGAAAAGATGGGCAAGACAAGAATCAACATGGTTTCTGGTTATGTTCCTTGAGTCAGGTTTCTTCAACATATTGCTTCCATTTAGAAAACACAAGGTCTGTAGAATCTTGATTTCTGTAACTGAAGGGACCTTAGAGAGCTTCAGGCACCCTGGTGGTGCAGAGGGTAAGCACTCAGGTGCTAACCAAATGGTTAGCAGTTCAAAACCATCAATGACTCCACTGGAGAAATATGTGACAATCTGCTTCCCTAAAGATTACACAGCATTGGAAACCCTACAGGGCAGTTCTACTCTGTCTTATTCATAGAATCATTGCAAATTGTTAACAATGAGCTAGGGTTTGGTTATACAGCAGCAGGTATTTTGAGTTTACAAACGAGAATTCTAAAGTTCAGAGTCTTGGATTCAGATGTCAGCTATCACCAGAAAATAAATTTCCTTGGCCAAGGACCTTAGTGTCTTGAGCTTCAGTATCTGTCATGGATTGAATTATTTACCCCCCAAAATGTGTGTAGACATTTAGCAAGGTCATGATTCTCAGTATTGTGTAATTTCCCTATGTGCTGTAAATCCTGCCTCCATGATGTTAATGAGGGAGGGCAGGTGGCAATTGTGTTGGTGGAACAGGACTCAGTCTGTAAGACTGCACTGTGCCTTGAAGTGATCACTTGGGATATAAAGGAAAAAGAAGAAAGCAGAGAGTTGGGGACTTCATATCACCAAGATGTAGTATCACAGAGCACATTTTTGGAAAGAAGCCAGGGGCCCTGTGCATCAGAAGCTCCCAGAAGATTGATGACAAGGACCTTCCTCCAGAGCCAACAGACAAAGCCTCTCCCTGGAGCTGATGCCCTGAATTCGGAATTTTAGCCTACCAAACTGTGACAAAAATGGATTTCTCTTTCTTAGAACCAGCCACTTGTGGTATTCTGTTATAGCAGCACTAGATGCCTAAGACAGAGTTTTCATAAGTGTATCCAAAATCTTTAAAACATAATACTAATAATAAAGATACCTGCCTCCTTAGGCATTGGTATCAAATGGGTAGTGTTGATGTTAGCTACCATGGAGTTGACTCCAGTTCCTGTGTGTCATTCTCACCATCACCAGCGTGCTCCAGTCCATTGTTGAAGCTGTTGTGCCAACCTATCTCACTGAGGGTCTCCCTTTCCCTCACTGGCCCTCTACTTCACCAAGCATGATGTCTTCCTTCAATGCTTTGTCTCTCTTAATGGTATGTCCAAAACAAGCAAGTCAGACAATATTCTTTTGTAACCTATAAGATTTTCACTGGTTAATTTTCAGAAGGAAATTGCCAGGCCTTTCTTCCTAGCCTGTCTTAGTCTGGAATCCACTGAGACCTGTCCACTGCGAATGACACTAGTGGTACTGGAAAGGCTGGTGATGTAGCTTCCAGCATCATAGCAACATACAAAGCACCAAATAGGACAAACAGACAGGGGCAGATAATGTGTGTGGAAGTGCTTTAATGGGTTAAAAAATATACAAGTATAATTTTTTATTATTGTTGACAACTAGCTTAGAACTGGGATCGGGGTCTTCTGCTATTTTATCTGTCACTTTGCACTTTATTGCACTCCTACTGTTTTGCATTCTTATGATATATGCCATCAAAGAGATTAATCCATTTAAAGTATGGATATCTTAATTTGGCTGCTCTATTTAATTGTCGGGTACTTGGTTTCAACCAGCTGATCTAAGAAAAGGGTCAACTCATTAGGTTT
Source organism: Heterohyrax brucei (assembly GCA_028571685.1). NCBI lineage: Eukaryota > Metazoa > Chordata > Mammalia > Hyracoidea > Procaviidae > Heterohyrax > Heterohyrax brucei. The sequence goes on along the minus strand of CM053166.1, from coordinate 17,503,514 downwards.
ATAAATATATTCTAATGTGATTTTATAGCTTCACAACAGCAATTTGTCTTCAGTTGCATTAAAATAAAGCTGGCCTTAAAGCTTCCACTACCGGGATACAGTGGATCTTGTAGGTCTTACGGGCTGAACACCTGATTTGACTCTAGAACAGAACTTAGTAGGTAAAATTTGATAGTAAAATTTTACTTTTGAGTCATTTTACAAAGTAGGAGAGTGAACATATTTTTTCATCTAGTTATTTAATTTTTTTTAATTTTGATACTAAATAATGCGTGCATATATTGTAACATACATGCATATATTTTTTTAAAAAGCTAGTTGCTGCTGAGTTAATTCTGTTTCAAGGTGAACCCATGTGTTATAGAATAGAACTGCTTACACGGTTTTCTTGGCTGTAATCTGAACAGGCTGTCATGTCTGTCTTTTCTGGTGCTGCTGGGTGAATTCAAACCGTCAACCTTTAGGTTAGTAGTCAGCTCAAACCATTTTTACATACACTAAATACTCCTAAAGTCTACCTTCTAGCACCTCACCATTACCCAGCATTCTGTGACAATCCAGAATCCACTTCTCCCTGCATACTGATCTTTGTCACTGTCTCTAGAAAAGTGCATAATGAACACATAAGAAATAGCTTTTTATAAACTATATCTATGGAAATTACTCAGCAAGCACCAAATAGCACACCTTGAAACCAGCCAGTTCCTTGGATAAAAAACATAAAACTGTAAAAATAGAGATTCACATCTCCAAAATTCAAAAAAGTTTCCAAACCATGAATTATGAACTCTGATTTTTAAAAAAAGGGGGGGGGTGATATATGTGTGGGGTAGAAGCCAAATCAATATCAGAGGTTGGGGAAAACATTTCTCTAGCAACATTGCATTCTTTGTTAGAATCTAGGATAGTGGAGCAGTCACCATGGCCAAAAAATCACAAACAAATGTCACGAAAGCCACAGTCCACTTCTAAATTGCCCCTAGCATTGCTTCTACCAAGCTGAGAAAGAAAATAGCTACTTTTCAGTAGATGCTAAAAAATCTAAATTAAAAAGCATGCATCTGGTAGATCCACCATGAAGGCAATTAAAAGGGATGACATGTGTCCTTTTAAGCACATGTTTTTGGAGCAAACTTTAGTAGAGCACATCTACATTACACAAAAATGTTCCCTTGCGGAGGAAGTTCAGAGAAATTTCCTTTTAATTATACTCTGGAGACCAGAAGCAAGTCACCAGTTTTCCCTTCTATCCAATATCGGAATGAATCAACAAGATGATTTTGCACAGGGATGACATATGGGACAGGAAAAGTTAAACGTGTTTCTAAGATGGAAATGCAATCATCAAGAAAAGAAAAGTGAAACAAAATCTTTTATCAAGTGTGCAGGTAGAAAAAATAATGCAGTTTGACTTCTAGTTTATAGGAGTAGAAGAGAAAGAAGAAAGCCAAAGTTCAGAGAAAAAGCTAGATTATAAGGCTAAGCCTACACAAGCTATGTCCTCATCTACCCTAAGATGAGAAGAATTAGATGGTGCCCAGCTACCACTACCAAGCATTCAGGGTTACAATAGATGGACCGTGATAGAATGGGAGAATAACATGGAACAGAATTCACATTCTTAAAAAGTCCAGACATTGGACCCATTGAAACTAAAGGACTCCCTGAGCATTATCACCCTGAGATAATCTTTAAACCTGGAACAGAAATTATCCCAAGGTCACCTTTTAGCAAAATAACATAGTGACACAAAAGTAAAGGATATTACCCATGTGTGTGCTACTCCACTAAAAAGCCATCTGTATGAGACCGAAAGGTCAACAATGACTAAAGCAAAGATGAGAAGACAGGTGGCCGGGAAACTAGTGTGCTGGAAAGAGAACAACCAGAACACAATTAAAGAGAATAATTTGAATAATTTGTATGTATATTTTTTAAAAAGCCAGCACAAGGACAAATATTGTATGAGACCCCTACTATAAGGCCTCAAAAACAGGCTCATGTACAGAAGAACAGACTCTCTGATGGCTCTCAGGGGACATCAAGTCCAATTGGCATAACTAGCTTATTGCTAAGAGAGTCTTCTGCACCCTATTTGGTGAGCAGCGTCTGGGGTCTTAAAAGGTAGCAAGCTGTCGTCTGAGTTACACCAAACTGTTGTCCCAGCTCAGCTGGAACAGATGGTCACCAAGGACAACAAAGACATGGTGGGGGGAAAGTCCAGAAGACAGAAGGACCCATGTGAACGGGTGACTGTATCAACACGTGACCAGAAGAACAAGATGGTGCCCAGCCAGCACCAAAGATAGCTGTGATGGGGCACACAATGTCAAGTCCCAGTGGCAACACAAGAAAAAGAGTGATGCACTTCAAGAACGCTATTAAAAGACCGTAATTGATGGTCCGAAGGCCGTGGGTTCCCCTGGGAGCATGGCCCCTAGACTTTCTGCTGCCCTTGACCAGAAAGCATTACTGAGGTCAGCTCTTCGGACAGGAATGGATTGGACTCAGGGACACAATGTGATCATATGATATGTGCACTCTATGGTTTTATGCATCTATAGGATGCTGTCCTACTGGCCTCTTACTAAACGGGAGGTGAGAGGGTAGAGAAGAGGGGACAGGAGATTGTTAAGAGGATATGACATGTATAGAATGGAAAAGAGGAGTGTGCTTTCACTGGGCAAGGAAAGCAGGAGCTGCAAATAGGCAGACAGGTGGATTTAACTTGGATTGTATACTTCCACTCAATCACAATTAAAAAAAAAAAGCCAAACCCACTGCCTTACAGTTGAATCTGAATCACAGTGACCCTATAGGACAGAGTAGAACTGCTCCATGATTTCCAAGGAGTGTCTGCAAATTTGAACTGCCAAACTTTTGGTTAGCAGACATAGCACTTAACCACTATACCACCACAGTTTCTATGTCATTGACTAATTTGTATAGAAATCATAAAATGAGAACCTAATTTGCTGTTAAACTTTCACCAAAAACACAGTGAAGTGATAATAAAATGTGGAAGAAAAAAAAAAAAAAAACACTCTATAACTTCCTAATCCAGAAAACTTCTTTAGGGCTTTTGGGGCATGTGATTTGACCACAATATAGTTTTTCATGTTCATTTTTTTCCTGTGTCCAAGCACAGAAAATAATTCCTCTGTCTTCTAAAATAGTTGGGAAAACCTGCAACAAGTCGCATGTGTGTTGCGTGGGCATATGTCATGTTTTTGTTATCTAGTGATGCTACAACAGAAATACCACAGGTAGGTGGCTTTAACAAAGAGAAATTTATTCTTTCACAGTCCAGGAGGCTAGAAGTCTGAATTCAGGGCACCAGCTCCAGGGAAAGGCTTTTTCGCTCTGTCAGCTCTGGGGAAAGGTTTTTGTCATCAATCTTCCCCTAGTCTGCAAGCTTGTCATCTCAGGAACCTAGGTCCAGAGGACGTACTCCCCTCCCAGTTCTTCATTCTTGGTGGCAGGAGGTCCTTCTGTCTCTCTTTTCACTTCTCTCTTTTATATCACAAAAAAGATTGGCTTTAGACAAACCTTGTAGATTGACTCCTACGTCATTACCATAAACTCTGCTAACCCTACCTCATTAACATCACAGAGACAGAATTTATATTACATAAGAAAATCACATCAGGTGACAAAATGATGGACAATCACACGATACTGGGAATCATGGCCTAGCCAAGTTGATATAGGTATTTTTGTGGGGGGAAGGAACACAGTTCAGTTCACAATATATAGAAATAAATACTTTTTCACTACAATGCCATGAATTTGGGGACCATGTTTTTGACATCTGTATTTCTCCCCATATTATCCTCACCCTCAGCCAACTTCTAATGTGGTTCTTTACCAATAGTCATTCAATAATGCTTGCGGGATCAGTTTCATCTTGGACTATCTTGAACCACTGCCAGAGAATTACTTGTCTGATGAGGAGTTTGGCACACTGCTCAAGAGAAAGGCTCAGAGCAGCAGAGATAAAACATTATAGCAAAATCACTTCAAACAAGCACTTCCAGAGTTTAAGCTTGAGAGTCCTAGCTACAACAAACCAGTAGATTCAGACAAGGCTTCCAGTGTATGAAGAGCTACAGGTTGGCTTACCAAGGCTCTCTTTGCAAAAAAGGATGATGCTTTCTATCAAAGAGCTCATCCTAAGCAAACAAAACTGATTTGGGCACTTAAATTTCACCCAAGGGCAATAGGTTTGTTTTAAAGGAGAGGACACAATTTTGAATATTTGCTGTGCAAGCTAGAATCTGCCTGACAGTGGAGCACAATGACTATAAGCCTTCAATAAGTAGCTCTCTGACACTGGACAGATGACTTAGCCTCTCTGTGTCTCAGGTTTTATGGCTGTAAAACTGGAGCATGTTTTAGTCATCTGGTGCTGCTCTAACAGAAATACCACAAAGTGGATGGCTTTAACAAACAAAAGTTTATTCTTACACAGTCCAGTAGGCTACAAGTCCAAATTCAGTGTGTCTGCTCCAGGGAAAGCCTTTCTCTCTTTGTTGGCTCTGGAGGAAGGTCCTTGTGTTGCATCAGTCTTTGGTCTGGGGGCATCTTGGGCCAGGAACCTCGGGTGTGAAGGACACGCTCTACTCCTAGTGCTGTTTCTTGATGATATGAGCTTCCCAATTATCTACTTGCTTCCGTCTCCTTTTATTTCCCATAGGATGAAAGGATAAAAGGCAGTCCAGGCCACACTCCAGGGAAACTCCCCTTATATGGGAGCTAGGAGGTAACCATGGGAAGGATGTTACAGTCCCACTCTAATCCTCTCCAACATAACCCACTCTATTAACCACAGGCAGAGACGGGATTTACAGCATCAGAAAAGCCCAAAATAGAGGGTAATCATACAATGCTAGAATCATGGCCTAGTCTAACTCCTATGCACATTTCTGGGGGGACAGATTTCAATCTGTAACAGAGGATGACTACTATCCCCTGTTGTTGTTGTTAGTTGCCCTGGAGTTGATTCCAACTCCTGGCGACTCCGTGCTTGTCAGAGTAGACCTGCTCTATAAGGTTTTCAGGGCGGTGACCTTTCCAAAGCCAACTACCAGGCCTGTCTTCCAAGGTGCCTCCGGATGGGTTCAAATCACCAACTTTTTGACTAGTTGTCAAGTGTTTTAACAATTGCATCACCCAGGGACTCCCACAGGGTTGTGAAAATTGCATTAGAGTGGCTTCTAGCTTCTGAAATGCTGACAAGCCCACGGAAAAGCTGAGGAACCTACGAACCGAAGAAGTAAAATTATGAAAAGTTCAAGATGCCCTGAGGTGGTGTCAGCAAGGGCATCACAAACAAGTGGGAAGAGGAGAAGGTAATACCCTGGGGTGGAAGACAGCAGCTGCTATCGGGGCCGGTAGGTTAGGGTACAGCTTGGAAGTTTGTGCTTTTCCTCTCATTGCCTTGAGGTTATCATCATCTGTCTCACCACTGAAGATCTCCAGCCTGTCCAGGGGCTGTGAGAGTACATGCAGACAGCACACAAGTCTGTCTGTAGTGAACAGCTAATGAAAAGAAGTGGAGGATTGAAAGAGAAAAATAACTCTATAGTGAAACGACTTGGCAGACACATCAGTTACCAAGTGATCAAAGTGAACCACCACTGATAAATCATATTGCTTTCACGTATCCTTTATATGATGCAGTGAGAAGGGAAATTTACCTCTGAGGTATTGTTCCCCAAAACCCAAACCCTATTATAGTTCTGAAAAAAACAACAGGCAAGTACAAATCAAGGGACTTTCTACTAAATATCTAACCCCAAAAAGACCAAGGCCGTTGCTGTCCAGTCAATTCTAACTCATAATGACCCTACAGGACAGAGTAGAACTGCCCAATAGGGCTTCCAATCTGTTGCTGTCTAGTTGATTCCAACTTATAGTGACCCTGTTGTAGGACAGGACAGAACTGCCCCATGGGATTTCCAAGGAGTGGCTGGTGGATTAAAACTGCCGACCTTTCGGTTAGCAGCAGAATGCTTAAGCACTGCATCATCAAGAGTCCATACGCATCAAAACCAACTCAGCAGAAGTGGGTTTGGGGTTTTGTTGGAAAGCCTTTCCAAGGAGCAGCTGGTGGGTTCGAACTGCCAGCTTTTTGGTTAGCAGCCAAGTTTTTAGCCACTACACCTCCAGGGCTCCAAAAACCTAACCAGTATGCTTCCAAACTGTCAAAGTCAAGAGAAACAAGGCAAACCTGAGAAGCTGGCACAGATCAAAGAGATTAATGGAGGTATGACAAACACAGTGTGGGATCCTGGATTGCAGAGCAGAACAGAAAAAAAGGACATTAGTGTCAAAACCGATGAAGTACGAGGAAAGTGGATAATTTTGTCAACAGTATTAAGCTAATATTAACTTCTTATATTTGAGAAATGTACCATGGTTATGCAAACTGTAACAGTGGGGAAGCTAGAGTCGCTAGGAGTTGAAACTCACTGCACAGCAACAAGGTTTTTGTTTGTTTTACAGAGTAAACAGTATACAGGAGTGCTTTGTACTGTCTTCACAGCTTTCCTTTAAATCTTGATTATATCAAATAAAAAGTTTTAAAATATACAACAGGTGCTAGAGACTCTGCAGTCCTCGATATTCATTTATCTAACCACATGCCCTCCAAACCCCCAGGACTAGAGGAAATTACCTAGACTTATGTACTGTTGAAACCCCAGCAAGTGGAGTCACTTGACAGAGTCACAACAGTTGGGGCTCTTGGAAAGTGTTTGATGAAGTTCCATATCTAGAAACAGTAGACTAGCTTGTTACAGACCAAATGTCTACTGCAGACAACTAAAATATTGGACAACTATTTAAAGGTCTTCTTGAAATCTTCAGGCAGCTACTGAAGAAGTCAAGAATGGTGAATTGAAGAGTCAAGGAAGAAGAAAAACTCAACGATGTGAGCCTGGAATTTGGGGCTTTATTTCTACTCAAATAAAACACAGCATGGCAATGGTGATTTTTTTTTTAATAATAAAAAACATTACAAGCAGCTATATGTTAAAAAAAAGTAGAAAACCTATATTAGACAGATGAATTTGGGGGAGGAAATGCCAAAAAGGAATAAAACATTTACAGATGACTAAACATTAATTAAATTGAAATGAGAAATAAAGACCTTCCAAGCCAAAAAAGAAGAAGTCAAGATGGTTTGGCATGTGAGTTGTATCAACCTTTCAAGGGATAATTAATTACCTCACACAAGTCACCCCAGAATGTAGAGAAAGTGTGAAAGCTGCTAATTTGTTTTATGAAGCTAATAACATCTAGAATCCCAAACTACTTAAAGGCCATCAGAACTAAAATAAAAAACCTATACAGGCCCATTTCAACACGTGGGAGTGTGATCTATATACCTTAAATTTTTAAAAAATCAGGAAAAAAAAGAAAGAAAAAGCCAATAGTGTATTAAAAAGAAATACATCATATGAAGTAGGTATTCATCATCCCGAAAATACAAAATGGTTCAACATTAGGGGGAAAATTCTATTAATTACATTCACACATTAATAGTAGCCAAGCCAAGCCAAGTGCCGTCGAGTACCAAGGGAAAAAAAAAATACGGTTTTTCTCAACCAATGCAGGGAAAAAAAATCTAGCAGTTTCAACACCTGTTGTTGCAGTCATGTACTATCAAGTTGGTTCCAACTCATATCCACCCCATGTAGAACAGAACAAAATCCTGCCCAGTCCTGACTGTCCTCACGATCACTGTCATGCTTGAGCCCATTATAGGAGTGACTGTGTCAATCTACCTCACTGAGAGTCTTCCTTTTTCACTGGTACTCTGTTTACCAAGCATATTGTCCTTCTCCAGAGACTGACATCAGTCAGGTTCCACCTGATAGCAGGTCCATGGTAAGTGAGACAAAGTATCTTATTTATGACTTTTTAAGACTTTAGAAAACTAGAAACATAATTAAATGTCCTTCATTTCATAAAGATGACAAACTAAAAATATGCATAGTGTATTTAATGAGAAATAATGTACTTAACTAGAAAACTTAGGCACAGACCCTTGGACATCACAAACAGACATGGTCACTCAGCATGCAGAGTGAGTCAACATTCTAAAGCAAGAAAAGAAAGCTGAACATGTCCATTGGAAGGAAGGAAATAAAACAGTGCCATTTGCAGAAAGTAGAATGAACTGCATTTTAAAAAGCCAACAGAATCAAATGAGAAATGATTGGACTTAATAATAAGTCAGCAAGGCTACTGACTCAAGATCAACTTAGAAAAACCAACATTTTTCTGTAACAGCAACAACTGTCTACAAAGTATAATAAAAAGAATGTCATCACAATGACAATAAAATATACAAAAGATCTAAGAATTAACAATAAATACACCAAACCTCAGTGGAGAAATTGTTGAGCTTTTTAGACAACAGACGTGGAGCCCTGGTGACTCTGTGGTTCAGTGCTCTGGTGCTAATCAAAAGGTCAGTAGTTCAAATCCTCCAGCCACTCTAATGGAGGAAATACCTGGAGATCTGCTTCCGTAAAGATTACAGCCTTCATTACACTGTAGAGTATTTCTTCTCTGACCTGTAGGGTTGCTATGACTCAGAATCGACTTGTTGGTGCACAATAATATTAGACAACACAAAAGATCTGAATTTATAGACAGAGAGTTTGTGTTCTCGGCTAGTTCATCCTACTATTGTGAAGAAATCAATTTATTCTGCGGTTCATCTATAAAACTCGTTGTAATTTCTATCAGTACTCCAGAGGGATTTTTTTTACTTGTAAAAATTACTTTGAAATATATGTAGAAAAGCAAATATATACAAATAGCTATTCAACTTTGAAAAAAAGACAAAGTAGGAAGACTCAACCTAGCTAAAGCTTAAGATATCCATTAACACCACAATTTTAAAGAGCATGACACTGGTCAAAAAAACAAACAAATAAATCAATGGAACCAAATAGAATGCCTTGAGACAGACCCATGAATCTGTGAAATCTTATTATCTGAAAGTGTACTAGAAATTAATGAGAGAAAGAAGAAGAGTTCTTTGTATAGTCTTGGGGGAAACTGGTTCATTATACAGAGAAATACGATGCTGGATTTCCACTATGTATCATATACAATGTGAAGTTGAGCTTAATGAGAGATCCAAGTGTGAAAAGTAAAACTACAAAATCATAGAAGAGAATGCAGGAGAATATCTTTTGATGTAGATGAGGGGAAGAACTTAAACAAAAGCACAAGCCATGAAGCAAAATGATTTATTAATTTGGCTTTGTCAAGACTAACGAATTTTGTTTCACAACATAAAGAAAGTCGAAGAGTTTAAAGATGAGCTCAAGTTTTCACAGAATCCTCTAACACAAACACAGGTATTTCGTAAACCATACATATTTGGAGTGTTGACATCTTCATTTTTTTAAATTTTTAATTGTGATTAAATGAAAGTTTACAATCTGAGTCAATTTTCCACATAAAACCCCGAGCACTCACCTCTATGCAACACTATCTGCTCTCCTCACTCTGTAACAGCACATTCTTCTTTTCCACTCTTGCAGTAACCACTCAATTGACACCTGTCCCCTCCTCTCTACCCTCTCCTCTCACCTCTAAAAAGAGACCAACCGGACTCAAGTATTTTAAAACCAGATGTGTATCTCTACAACTATCCAAATTCCATTTGTTCTAAAAAGCTTGGACATTTTGCAGAACAATTCAAAACGTTATGTGATCTAAAGCCTTAACGTGGTACTACAATGACATTACCATGGTTCCTTTTTAATAGATTTTTTTGGAATAATTGATAGTTACAAGTGGATGAAAGGGAACTTTGAAAATATCTAAACTTGTCTTCTCAATTAACAAAATGGTAGAGGAGATGGTTGGGTGGTACAGTTCCCATCTTCGGGGGGAAGTTGGCTTTTGTTTTTGTTTTTAATCTTTACAAGAGTAGAGCACCAATTCTTTCTGCACTGCTGGCAAGTTCGCTTAACAGTCGGAGCTTTAACCATTTTGCCACCAGGGCTCTTCCACAAGGGAGACTAGAGTTTGATTCCTGACCAATGGGCATCATGCACAGTAAGCAGTCGTCTGTCACTGGAGGCCTGCATGATGCCGAACAGTTTTCAGTGACCCTTCTAGACTAAAAAGAACCAGAGAGAAAGCCCTGGCAATCTACTTCATTCTGATTCAAAAGCCATCTTGAGAATGACACACGACTGGACAGCTTTTCACTCAGCTGTGCCTTGGGTGGACACGAATAGGGCAGGGGGCCAACACCATGACAGTTAATGACAACAACTGACAGAGAAAAATAAGACTAAAAGCATTACACATAACCATTGGGTTTTGGGGTTTGTTTTCTGATAGGAATTCTGACTATAAAGGCAAAATCTAAAAGTTTGCATGTTCAAATTTTCATGTTTTAAAGTGCATTCTCCAGGAGATTTTATAATTTTGCACAGACATTTGGTAACCTTTACTGAGGACTTTCCAGGGAGTCTTCAAAATAAATACGAAATATAAAGGAAAAGGGTTGCAACTTCATACCTTCCCACACATACTTTTCCTCAATAAATGAATAAAATCATGTATTTAAATTCTAAAAGCAATAGAGGTGAATACCATATATTGGCGTAAGTCACGCAGGCCTGCGGCAAGAACAGAATAGCAAACTGCTTAGCACACCAAAGGAAGTCTGAGGAGAAGCTTTCTGTAAATTCAGTGATGTTTTTTCCCTGCCGAGAGAGAAGGTTGCCTAAGAGACAACTTTCATCACCCTGAAAACCACTCCACTGCATGCCTCAAAATTGTTCAAACCTTCCCCCAAAGCCTCAGTCAATTTTCTTCCAAATTTGGTAGATGAAATAATTTCAGCAGAAATTCTCATAATGCTCAAGCATTCGTACCCTCTCAAGCTACCAGTGAAACTAGTTACCACAGAATCCATTTCACCTCATGGCATCCTCTTGTGTGTCGGAGTAGAACTGTGATCTGAAGGTTTTTCAGGGGCTGGTTTTTTGGTATTAGGGTGCCAAACCTTTCTTTCAAGGCACCTCTGAGTGGACTTTGCCTGCCTACCTTTCAGAACTCCCGCGCAGTCACCACTACCTGCCCATTTTATTTTAAATACTAGACTCCAGTTGAAGACATCACTCAAACTCTATAGCTAAATAATAAGACTAATAGACCTGTACTTGGTACCTAGCCATTAACCAATCAACCAACCCATTACTGTCAAGTCTATTCCAACTCATAGCGACCCTACAGGACAGAGTAGAACTGCCCCCATACAGTTTCCAAGGAGCACCGGGCAGATTTAAACTGCCTACCTCCAGGTTGATAACTAAAGCACCTGACCCACTACGCCTCCACCTAGCTATCACATAACATATATCCCTCTGATACAATGCCCTTTTCCACATATGGTAGGTTGAAGAATATGAAGAAAATTCAGCTGTGGTACAGTCAACTCTAACCATAAATATTTGTCTAAAAGTAGAAATCTTTATTATCTGAGAACAGGGCAGTGTTTGCCAGTAAGATTTTTAAAAACATATTGTCTTAGTTATCTAGTGCCTTTGTAAACACAAATATCACAAGTGGCTCGCTTTAACAAACAGACATTTATTTTCTCACAGTTTAGGAGGCTAGAAGTCCTAATCTCTATTCCCTCTGGGGAAGTTTCATGACATCAATCCTCCCCTGGTCTAACAGCTTCTCAGAACAGGAACCCCAGATCCAAAGGTCAAGTTTTGCTCCTGGCTCTTCTTGCTTGGGGATGATGAAGTCCTTCCCTTCTCTGCTTGCTTCTTTCTTTTGTATCTCAAAAGAAATTGACTCAAGAAACAATCTAATCCTGTAGATTGAGTCCTGCTTTATTAACAAAACTGCCTTGAATCCTGCCTCACTAAGAGCATAGAAGTTAGAGTTTACCACACAAATGTTATGATAATTATTACATCAAATCACAAAACAGAGGGCAACTACACAATACTGGGATTGTGGCCTAGCCAAGCTGACACACATTTGGGAAGATACAATTTAATCCATAGCACATACATAAAGCATTTTCATCCTTCCAAAAGAAAGCTTTAAAAACTAATGTTTGACAGCATATTCACAGTTGGGAAAATGGCAGTGGCATCGTTTCTGAAGCTCTTTAAGTTCTCACATTAAAAATAACACAGAATAATTAGACAGCAAAATCAAAAAATCAAAGACAATATTTTCAAACAAACTAGTTGATAAAGTATTCTTAGGAATTTCAAGATACAAGTGGGTGGGAAAAAAAAAAATCACAAAGAACCACAAGATCTGTATGGAATCAGCTTCTGTGTAAGAGACACCAAGGAGAAACATGGGATGCTGAAGGACCAGATAAAGCGAGAGCCCCAAGGTAGCCAAGGTGTTCTCCTGGAACTAGGGTGGATTGATTTAAGAACAGTAGCTAAAGCTGCACAGTTTGACCTACTCCAATAGGAAACGAGGACAAAGGGGCCCCAAGAATGAAGACCAGAGAAACTGGCACAACCATGGCCCTCTATGGACCTCAAAATTTATATATCCCAAAACCCACTGCTGTTGAGTCAATTCCGACTCATAGAGACCCCACAGGACAGAGTAGAATTGTTCCATAGAGTTTCCAAAGAGCACCTGGCAGATTTGAAATGCCGACCTTTGGGTTAGCAGATGTAGCACCTTACCAGTATGCCACCACACACACACACACACAAACCCATTGCTGTCAAGTTGATTCCAAGTCATAGCAACCCTATAAGTCAGAGTAGAACTGCCCCAGAGAGCTTCCAAGGAGCACCTGGTGGATTTGAACCAAAAGGTCAGCAAACATAGCACTTAACCCCTATGACAGCAGTGTTTCCAAAATTTACATAGCAAGGCCTTTTTTCCCAGGATGGTGTCTTACAATTAAGAGAAGTCACAGGGAGAAGAATCAACACAGAGCAGGACAGGGACAACAACAGAGATCCAAGAAAGCAAGAGTCCACATGAAAGGAGAGAGAAAAACTGAACTAGGAATTATCAAAAAAAAAGATCATATTCTCCAATATCACGTTGAACCAAGAGATGAGGTAGCTCTGTGAAGCTAGAAAAGTGATCCTGAACCCCACCTGCTCCATAAAGTTCAGGATAATTAAGGTCACTTAAAAATAAGCAACCAAAATTTACCAAGATCAAATGCCATTAAAAGTTGTAAAAAGAGAGAATAAATAAGTAGAATAGCTTCCCTACAGAAAAGCAAGCAGGCCAGAAAGTCATACCCACAGAACAGGTCAAAACCTTCTAATTCAAAATGAGCTAGCAAATGGGTTAGTGATCGTAAAATATTGATTTAAAGTCCTTGCCTGATTTCTCAGACCGACTAGAAAAATTACAGTGACTAATGTAGAGAATGTGAGGGGTTTCATTCAGGTCCTGCCCAGGAGACTGAGCCAGATGACATCACCCACCTTGCCCAGGGACCTTAGAAAGCTACTGCATCCGGATAACGTCACACTTCCTCCAACAGCCTCCCCCAACCCCTCCCACCATACCTCCTACTCCCTACCCTGTGGCTCTGGATCACCTGGTGACTCCAGGCCTTGCCCAGGAACCTGAGACCACTACCCAGATAACATTAAAGTTCCTGGACAACCCACCTGGTGACTAGCGAACCCCCACCCTGCACCTGAATAACACCTTTTTTCCTGTAACCCTTCCTCTTACTTCCTATAAAAACCTCCTGCTTGAGATAAGATGTTAAGATAGTTTTCAGAGTGCTAACCCACCATCTCACGTCGTTGATCATTCGAATAAATCACAATCCCTCCCCGTCTCTATGTCTGGCTTTGTAATGACAGGCAGCACAAAGCTGCAGTGAGGTTTTCCGGTTAAAATTAGAAAACTTTAAGAGAATGATGAAACATACGAAAAGATCAAAATTAGAAAAGCCCAGCAGTGAAGTGCCAAAACTCAGTGAAGAATTATACAATGGTATTAATTGTACCATGATACTGTATGTTGTATATATTATACAATAATATTGATACGTATTTTACAATGATATATATATAGTCACTTGACTATAAAGAGAAATGAAGTCCTGATGTGTGCTACAACTTTGATGAACCTTAAAATCATAATTTTGAATGAAACAAATCAGTCACAAGTGGACAAACACTATATGAACCCTCTTACATTGAAATATCTAGAATAGGCAAATGTTTAGAGACAGAAGTTTATTAGTGGCTATCTGGAATGGGTGGTAGGGAGGGGAAAAGGAGACTCATTGCTTAGGAAAGAATGAGCTTCTGTTAAGGGTGATAAAAACATTGGAAATGGATAAAGGTGACAATTGGACAACATATGAAAGTAATTGTCACAGATTCATACACGTGAAGAATATTGAAATGGCAATTTTTTTGTTACATATACACTTACCATAATAAAAAAAAATTAAAGAAAAGAAAGGCTAAACCAGAAGAAATTCAAGGATGAAAAAAACAGCATGCAACACCTTCAGTGAGATGGAAGGTAAACAGGAGAAAGTTTGTTTCGTTTTGTTTTGTTTTACCAAAAATGAAGAGATTTGAGAGGCAGTGTCAAATACTGAAGATAAACAAAGAAAATTCTGCAGATATAGTAGGAATTTCTGAAGAAGAAAACTAAATACTAAAATCTATGATTCAAGAAAGCTCAACTATAATAATGATTTCTTTTTCTTCAAAAAAAATTGAAATTACATATTGAAAGAATGTTGTAGCACTTAGGTGTTGTTGAGTCAGTTCTGACTCAGAGCGGCTCTGTGCACTGCCCTGTCTGGAACCGTCCTCCCAGTTGTGCCTGAGCCCATCTTTGCAGCCACTCTGTCAATCCATCTCCTTGAGGGTTTTCTTCCTTCTCTTTGACCCTCTGCCTCACTAAGCATGATGTCCTTCTCCAGGGATTGGACCCTCCTGATAGCCTCTCCAAAGTACATGAGGCAAAGTCTCACCATCCCCATCTCTAAGGAGCATTCTGGCTGTACTTCTTTCAAGACAGATTTGTCTGTTCTTCTGGCAATCTGTGGTATACGCTCAATATTCTTAACCAACACTGTAATTCAAAAGTGTCAATTATTCTTCCATCATCCTTATTCATTGTCCAGCTTTCCCATTCATATGAGGCAACTAAAAATATCAAGGCTGGCTCAGGTGCATCTTAGTCCTGAGAATACTGATCTAGAATGACCGTCACTAAGACATATTTTAATAACTCTTCTGAGTTTTAAATAAAAAGAAAAATTCCTTCATCCTCATAGGCAAAAATAAACCTATACATACAAGAAAAACATTAGGTTATCAAAATCTTTTTGTTACCGGGTTTGTGCTTGGCATGACTCATACTGGCCAATAAATGAGAGACCGAGGTGAGAGGACAGGAAGTCAGCCAGCCAGCGAAGTGCCATCGAGTCGGATCCGACTCATGGTGACCCTAGGGTCGCCATGAGAGAACAGGAAAGGCATCTTTATTTCTTTGCACAAGGAAATGGAGTCAGTTGGAGCTGCTGCTGCCAAAACTGCTTGCCAAGGGCAGGCCAGCAAGTTGCTTTTAAAGCGGTTTACAAGTAGGGGGTTCATGCAAGTTCAAGATTCTTAATCATACTATGCAGATGCAATAGGGTTCACATATAACCTCCAAGCAAAAAATATTAAAAACACACACACACACACACACACACACACACACACACACACACTGCTGTTGAGTCGATTCTGACTCATAGCAATCCTGTAGAAACCGCTCCATGGAGTTCCCAAGCAGCGCCTGGCTACTCAAACTGCTGACCTTCTGGTTAGCACTTCACCTCTTGACCACCCGAGTTTCCCTTCCAAGCAAAGACAGAATTTAAAAGCCAAGTTGTGGGGGAGAGGGGAGTCCCGCAAAGGAAATTATTATCCAATGCAACTTATAGGAGAAGAAGCCAGGTAAAGAATACAGCACCATGGGGGTTCTGTCTCATTTTCAATACAAATGTGGTGGAAAGCAGAAGGAAATAGAGTAACAAATTTAAGATTCTCAAGAAAAAGATGTTAGGAATGGATTTTACATCTTGCAAAATTGATTTTCAAGCAAAAAAGGGCAAAAACTGTTATTGCTATTGAGGAAAAGAGTTTTTCATTCTTGTCAAATACAGGCTTCAGGGTTCCATGGAGGCTGAGATGATCCACCCAAGATACCAGTCTGAGATGACCTTTGAACCTTGAGCCTTGAGAAAAATGGTTTCCCAAAAGTCACCTTTAATCCAAACAGTTTGCTAGCTTAACTGGTAAAGAAACTCTTACATTGGGCATTGTGCTCTTTATAGAATTATTTATTCGCAGTTTCAACAATGGAAACTCCAAAGGTCAGACTAGAGTTGTGTTTTATGGTCAATCAGTAATTGTTTCTGTTATTCTTCACCACAATGCTGCGTGGACTCCTACATAATCACAGTTCATTTTATCAGTTCCATTTCTGACCCTTTTCACGTTTCCAAAGTGATGGCTCCTAGGTCCTGGAGGAAACATTCCTGACTCACATTATTTTCAAAGAGAGAAAATTTTTACAGTTAAAAATTATCTAAAGTGAACTCTGAAAGAATGAGTGTATGGGGTGGGGAGTGGAGGTAAGTGGGAGCCTCTTCCTTTATTTTCAACAGGATGAACTGAAACCTCTTATTTTAATTCGTATTTGTCTTTACGTTATTCAGAGATTGCCGTGCATTAAGTGTGGGATAAAGAAAATAAACAATTGTGGGACATTCTGTTCTATAATTTCCTGTGTCCTTGAGAACTGTTGGGAAAACAAAATCTCCTGTCAACCCAGAAAGCCTCTCCACAGAGGTTTTAAAATAAGAATTAAAATGAAATGGGATACACTAAAAAGATTGCAAAGACAGAAAGAAATGTCAACCTTTTAAGTAGCTAAGTAATTACCAACCAAACTAGTTGCCCTTGAGTACAACCTATTGCATACATGTTCTCAAGATAGATGATAACTAGAAAGAGGAATCAGTAACACTGCTGATCACACATAGCCCACCTAAGATTCACGTGGTAACTGAGGTGGCCATCTGTGCTATGGCTGCTAACCAAAAGACCAGCAGTTCAAATCTGCCGGGCACTCCTCAGAAACCCTATGAGGCAGTTCTACTCTGTCCTGTAGGGTCACTATGAGTCGGCATCAACTCGATGGCACTGGATTTGGTGGTTGTGGTTTCTTTTATTGGAAAAAGCAGGAAGTGGTGTTATAGATGGGAGGGGGAGGTAGTGACACGGTTCTTGGTTCAAGGTTTTAGGCTGTATGTGGCCATCTCTCTAATGCCAGGAGGAATTGTTCTAGTTACATCACAACTGCCAGGAAGAACTGTTGGTATGTGGCAGTGACCAGGTTCCCTAGTTAACCTTGTCAGTAACTCTAAAACACAGCAGAGAACTTGAAGAGGCAGAGGCCAAGTTAAAGGTGGTGAAATGACATGGGTAGAGATAGAAAAATGGTACATGATGTGAAGTACATAACCCTGTCTGTGTATTAAAAATCATTGAACAGGTATGTGTTTTGTTGTGTATAGTCTCACTAAAAATAAAATAAACATTAATCTTGAATTTTCATTGGAAGCATCAATAAGCTTGAAAACATATTTTATCTTTAAAAAAAATTGCGTAGATACAAATGAGGTCCAGTAATTAAGTCCATGAACTTAATTGTTCTAAGTGCTACATACCTCATTGCTGAATATCACTATGGTCACCTTCAAAGTACACCCCGTGGAAAGCTAGGCACCAAAGCTAGCACCTAGTCCACCCTTGAAAGTAATTTTGGAGCTCTTTCTGGAATGGCTGTTGCACACGGTGGCACAATAGTAAGTTCACAAACTTAATTATATAGTTGTCTGTGAGGGAGCTTTTAGCCAGCAAACAAATAGCTGTATTGGAACAATCTCCCTACTCACCTGATCTGGAGCCCTGTGACTTTTTTCTTTGCCCAAAGATAAAGACAGTATTGAAAGGAAGACATTTGGTGACATTAAAGACATTAAGGGGAATACAATGACAGCTCTGATGGCCATTCCAGAAAGAATTCCAAAATTGCTTTCAACGGTGGACTAGGCACTGGGGTCCGTGCACAGCTTCCCAGGAGGGGTACTTCAAAGGTAACCCTAGTGATATTCAGCAATGAGATATGGAGTGCTTTTTCTAGGATGAGTTCATGAACTTAATTGTCAGAACTCATATATTTCCTAACTCTATCCACTGAAAAGGCTTAGAAATAATGATCACCCAGTAGTAATGGCATCTACTTGTAGTCCTCAACTATCATTTCTCATTTGAAGGAGGTAGGACTGTGAAGAAATGAGTGGTTCCAATTCTGGGACTAGGACGGTGCAGGACAATCTGTTGTTTTTGTCATTAGGTGCAAGTGAGTTGGTTCTGACACACAGCGACCCTATGCACAGCAGAACAAAACACGGCCTGGTCTTGTGCCAGGTCCACAGTCGTTTTCATGCTTAAGCCCATTGTTGAAGCCACTGTGTCAATCTGTCTCATTGAGGGCCTTCTTCTTTTCACTGACCCTCCACTCTGTCAAGCCAGGCATCCTTCTCCAGGGACTGATCCCTCCTCACAACGTGTCCAAAGCATGTAAGAGGCAGTCTTGCCATCTTTGCTTCCAAGGAGCACTCAGTCGTACTTCTTCCAGAACAGATCTGTTGGTTCTTTTGGCGGCCCATAGTACATTCAACATTCTTCTCCAGCACCACAATTCAAAGGCATCAATTCTTCTTCTGTCTTCTTTGTTCACTGTCCAGCTTTTGCATGCATATGATGCTATTGAAAATACCATGGTCTTCAAGGTGACATCTTGACTTTTTTTAAAGATGTCCTTTGCAGCAGATTCTCCCTATGCATCTTTTGTGGTGATGCAGATGATCTAGGAATCTTGGATCCGACTCGATGGCACTTGGCACTTGGCCATGGAAGACTACAATGGTCATGTCCAAAGGACTCAGGAGTTAACTTGAAGAGGCCCCCTGTTTTAGTCAGCTAGTGCTGCTTTAACAGAAATATCACGAAGTGGACGGCTTTAACAAAGGAAAGTTTATTCTTACACAGTCTGGTAGGCTACACATCCAAATTCATGACGTCCACTCCAGGGGAAGGTTTTCTCCCTTGTCAGCTCTGGAAGAAAGTCCAGTATTGTATCAGGCTTTGTCCAGGGAGCATCTTGGCCAAGGAACCTCGGGTCTGAAGGACACGCTCTTCTCCCACTGCTGCTTGCTTGATGGTGTGGGGTTCCCAATTCTCAGCCTGCTTCTCTTTCCTTTTATCTCTTGCAGGATGAAAGGATTAAGAGTGGGCCAAGCCATATTCCAGGGAAACTCCCTTTACAGTGGAGCAGGGAGGTGATCCTATGAAGGGATTTACAGCCCCACCCTAATCCTTTAACATACAGCATAGGAAAACCACAAACTGGAGGACAGTCGCAAGATACTGGGAATCATGGCCCAGCCACATGGCTATGACTACACATATTTTGAGGGGGACACAGTTCAATCCATGACACCCCCACTGACCAAAGGATGGTAATTGCAGTTGGTTGAAAGCCACCAAATGTCTTTAAATCCACAACATATACTAATACTTAAAAAATTAGTCTGTCACCTTTGAGAGACAAGGAGGATTACAGCGAACCAATTAATTGCCTTTTTAAAAAGTGTAAATAAAGGGAAAGAATCAAGCATTTATCCCCCCCCCTCCCTATATGAGCTGCATCACTGGGTAACTGAAGTATAGCTGAGCAATGTTTCCTTATAAAAGTATTCAAACTAATCATACATTAGAATATCACTATTTTGCAACCTCTAATGAATTAACGAATAAGAAATAGGGAAGAAGAATTAATGCATTTGAATTTTGTGTTGGTGAAGAATGTTGAATATACCCTGGACCGTCAGAAGAACAAACAAACCTGTGTCGGAAGAAGTACAGTCAGAATACGCCTTAGAAGCAACGATGGCGAGACTTCACTTGTTTGGGGCGTGTTATCAGGAGGGATCGGTCCTGGGAGTAGGACCTGACGCTTGGTAAAGGAGAGGGTCAGCGAAAAAGCGGAAGACGCTCAACAAGTGGACTGATGCAGTGGCTGCAACACTGGGCTTAAACATAGCAACTGTTGTGAAGACAGCGTAGGACTGGGAAGTGTTTCATTCTGTTGTAGATATAGTAGCACTATGAGTGAAAACTGAATCAAAGTCACCTAAAAACAACAACGAATTAATGGACATTGGCATTGAGAAGCAACAGTCAGTAACATCACAAAAACCCATTCAACCAGACATCCCTTGCCACTGGTAGAAAGAACACACCAACCACTCCCTGTGTTCTTTGGCGAAGGAATTGAACCTGAGTCTGATCAAGCCTCTGGATCCAATTGCCAATTTGTGGGAACTAAAGAGGACAGCCCTGGTGGTGCAATGATGAAGAGCTCAGCCACTGAAAGGGTAGCAGTTCAAACCCACCAGCCACTCCCCAGAAGAAAGATGCGGCAGTCTGTTTCCATAAAGATCACAGCCCTGGAAACTCTATGGGACAGTTTTATTCTGTCATGTAAATTAACTGTGGGATCCTGGTTGTGCAGTGATGAAGCATTTGGCTGCTAACCAAAAGTTTGGCAATTTGAATTTACCAGCTGCTCTTTGGAAACCCTATGGGGCAATTCTATTCTGTCCTACTGGGCCCCTGTGAGATGGAATTGACTTCCCCACAACAGGTTTGGTTTTCTTGTGTTTTGTTTTGCTTTAATGAGTCAGAAATGACTCAAGGGCATCAAGTTTGGCTGCTTAGAGAGAACAGAGAAACACTGACCTAGACTACAGTCTGTGTGAAATTCTACAGGTCAAAAGAGATCAATTGTAGGAAAAGAAAGGGATGTGGGAGAATCTAGAAAAGAGACTTAAAACACCTATCTTTTTATTTTTTAATTTGTAAATGGGCAAGACTCAGCTATAGTTTTGAGATCCATCCACTTGGACAATAAAACTATAAAGACAGTAATTGATTACTATAAAATTCAGAATTTTTTGCCAGTTTTCATCAAGTCTATTATCAACTCATGGCAACCCCACGTGTGCAGAGCAGAACTGCTCCATAAAGTTTTCAACAACTGTGACCTCACAGAAGCAGATCGCCAGAACTGTCTTCCAGTGCCCCACTGAGTAGGTTCAAACCACCAACCTTTAGAGTTAGCAGCTGAGCACTTAACTACTTGTGTCACCTAAACCAAAACCAAACCCACTGCATCAAGTTAATTTCAACTCATAGCAACCTTATAAAACCCAATAAACCAAACCCACTGCCACTGAGTCAGGTCCAACTCATACTGACCCTAGAGGTCAGACTAAAACTACCCCCATAGGGTTTCCAAGGAGCGCCTGGCAGATTTCAACTGCCAACTGTTTGATTAGCAGACATAGCACTTAATCACTACGCCACCAGAGTTTTGTGCCACCTAACCAAAAACACCAAACCCAGTGCCACCAAGTTGACGCCAAATCACAGTGACCCTATAGGACAGAGTAGAACTGCCACACAGAGTTTCCAAGGAGTGTTTGGCAGATTCGAACTGCTGACCGTTTGGTTAGCAGGTGTAGCACTTAACTATTATGCTACCAGGGTTTCCTTGTGCCACCTAGGAACCCCAAAAAGAAAGGATAGTGGTTATTGCTGAAGGATGAGAGATGGCTAAGGGACAAATTCTTGTTTTCTGACTTGGTTAGTGGTCCCTATGGTGTTTAGACCTTTGTTTTGTTTGGTTTTCTGTATTTGTGTTTTATTTCACAGTAAAAATAATTTTTAGAAATGTTTGTGCTTAAAGTACCACCAATTTTGTCATATTTCCATTGCAGTTCCTCTCATTTGCCTCAATTCATCCAAGCCTGACATCACATGGCCTTTGAGATCCACCATCAACAGAAACTGCAAACATCTAACTCAACTCTTGACTAGGAGAGCAATAGAAACCTAAGGGTAGAGTATATAGATAACTACTGATGACATTTTGACTATTTCAAATGCTTTCTGGGATCTGTAGGTTTGTTATAAAACATTTCTGTTCCAGGAAAATAGGGGTTTGGTTTAATACAGATCTTGCAAACAATGGCAAAGAGTTTTGAGAATAGAATTTGTGCATGTGTGTGTGAACTGTCCTGACAGCAGTGCTACATGTGACATTTTCCCTGTGTTCTTTCAAGAGCAGATTGTGGGAGCATTTTCCATTTTGCTTTTGCCTTCACCTTGACTGAATCAGTTTGGTTTTTTTGTTTGTTTCTTTGTTTGTTTTTTGTCTTTTTCGGCTTTTGGTAAGAACAACAAAAAAATCTGAAAAGCCTGTCTATCTCGAAGACAAGTCTAGACAAGTGATTAGGTTAAATATCCCAAACATTTCACCATAATAATCTAAGGTGACATGCTAGAGAGGCATAAAGAATAATCCTATTATATTTACATGCAGATATTGCCCTTGGGGCTGGCCTAATTAGCCCTGTTAATCACCATGGTCCTTTCAATGCTAAACTGGTGAAAAGCTAAATCTAATTAATACTCTCTATCACCAAGCCGAGTTCCGGCTGCAGTGGTGCCTGGGCTCACAGCTGTCAGGGAAATATTGCTGCACTGTTTTTTTCTTTCCTTCAGTAATCTCTGCTCGACTTTCCTTGTTCCCCGGTTACAAGCATCTAGGCAACGTGAATTCTATTCGTCTCCAAGTTTACAGGCGATACTGAATTGTACAAAGCAGACATAAGGTGCTACCCATTTGATTCTTTTTGTTATCTCTGCTGAGGAAGTTCACAATTAAACAAGAAATGTGCTTGGTTTTCTTTTCTTTTCTTCTTCTTCTTTGTTTTCAATTGAAGTATAATTCACATATCATGAAATACATACATTTTCGGAGTAGTTTGATGAGTTCTGATAAATGCTCACAGCTGGGTAATGCAAATACCTATCAAGATACAGACTAATCCCAGAGTTTTTTCTTAGGCCCTTCCAGGCAAATGGCGACAGCCCCCAAATGCCCCGTCTGTACTAATTAATATTGTCATTGATTATTTAGGCCTGTTCCGGAAGTTCAGAATATAAATGTCTGGTATTGCATGTTCTTTTGTGTCTGGCTTCTTTCATACAACATAACCCACTAAAGAAAACCCGCTGCTGTCAAGTCGATTCCAATTCATAGTGACCCTATAAGACAGAGTAGAACTGCTCCATAGGATTTCCAAGGAGCACCTGATGGATTCGAACGGCTGACCTTTTGGTTAGCAGCTATAGCTCTTAACCACTATGGTACCAGGGTTTCCTCATACAACACAATGCTCTGGATATTCATCCCTGTTGTTATGGCTATGAGTGATTTGTTCCTCTTTATACCTAATTAGCAGTCAATTGTGTGAATAGAACACAATTTTTATTAATTTTCTTGATAGACATTTGGTTGTTTCCAGTTTAAGGCTATTACAAATAGAGTTGCTATGAGCATTCTCAAACAAGAGATTTTGTGAATGTGTTTCAACTGTATTTGCATGAATACCTATGAGTAGGATTGCTAGATCGTAGTGTGGGTACATGTTTTCTTTTTAAGAAACTGCCATACAGTTTATAAAGTTATCACAGCACTTCATACTCCACACAGACACACACATACACAAAAGAAGTTCCAGCTATTCCTGCACACCTTCTTCAAATTTTGGTGATGTAATGTTTTTAATTCTAGTGAGTGTGCAGCGCTATCTCCATACGTGCTTACCGACCCATTGCAGAACTTCCTTTTGCAAATTGTCTGCTTAAGTCTATTGTTCATTTACATCAGGTTGCTTGTCTTTTTACTTTTGAGTTGTTAAGAGTTCTTTGGAGATTCTGGATAATAGTTTTTTAACCAAGTTCTAAGTTTCATAAATATGTTCTCCCAGTCTGTGGCTTGCCTATTCATTTTCATAACAGTATCTTTTCCATAAGTATATATACAAAATACAAAGGCATTTTACTGAAACACAATGAGACACTTCAATGTTAGGCTTTTGTACCAAAATCACTGATTATAAACATGTGCATAATTACAAAAGGAGCTTGCATTTGCTTCAGCGTTCTTAAAATTTAGATGAATCACTCTTTAGACAATATATTCACTTTAAGAGAAAAATGTCTAGGCTTTGTTTTCAGAACTACTTGCTTGGTTTCCTTCTGATTTTGATATTGAACATCGTTTTGAAATCCATTAGCCACTCACTTCAGTAAATGTTGGAGACCTTGGTGGGCACACGGTTAAGCTGTGTGCTACTTATCAAAAGATTGACAGTCTGAAGCCACCCAGAGGCACCTTGGAAGAATGACCTGGCAATCTACTTCTGAAAGAGCAGCCACTGAAAACTCTGTGGAACACAGTTCTACTCCGATACATACAGGGTCACCCTGAGACAGAACTGGTTTTTTGTTTGTTTTCGTTTTGGTTTGTGTAAATATATGACACTTTGGAGTACTGGTGTATATAGCAGCACACCCTGTGTCATGGATTGAATTGTGTCCCCCCGGAACTGTGTGTATTAATTTGGCTGGGCCATGATTCCCGGTAATGTATGATTGGCCTCCATTTTGTGATTGTCCTGTGCCGTAAATCTTATTCTCTGCCTGTGGTTAATACATTGGATTATGTTAAAGAGGATTAGGGTGGGACTGTAAAACCCTTCCTAAGATAACCTCTCTTCTCCAGTGTAGAGAGTTTCCCTGGAGTGTGGCTTACACCACCTTTTATCCTACAAGAGAAAGGAGGATATTGGGAGGCAAGCAGAGAGTTGGGGACCTCATACCATCAAGAAAGCAGCACTAAATCCAGAGTGCATCCTTCATACCTGAGGTTCCTGTGCCGAGGTGCCCCCTGACCAAAGACCGACTGATGCAATACAAGGAAATTCCTCCAGAGTTGACAAAGGAGGACAGCCTTCCCCTGGAGCTAAAACTCTGAATTCGGACTTGTGGCCTACTAGACTGTGGAAGAATAACTACTCTTTGTTGAAGTCATCCACTCCTGATACTTCTGTTAGAGCAGCAGCAGAGGAGTAATGGGATGTCCTGTCTGGTCCTCAGGGGGCAAGAACAAGTGAGTCTCTGCAGTCTATGGTGACCTGCACCACCTCTGCCTGCTCCTGGAGGTCATACAGAGGCTGCTCCACACTTTGGCGTTACTGTCTGAAATCCATGTAGAACTGTAGTTATTAACAATATCTTTTGATAAGCAGGAATTCTTTGATGAAGTCAAATTTATCAATATTTTTCTTTCATAGTTAATGTTTTCTGTGTCCTGTCTGAGAAACATTTACTTATCCCAGTTTCACAAAGATATTCTCTTGTGTTTTCTTCTAGAAGCTCTATGGCTTTAACTTCTATGTTTGGGTCTATGATCTGTCTTGAATTAATTTGGGGATACAATACGATATAGTGGTCAAATTTCATTTCTTTCCATATGGGTAACCAGTTTTTCTAACACGGTACGTTGAAAAGCCTATTCTATCCCAAAAGTCAATTAAACGTAATGTACAAGTCTGTTTGTAGACTCTAGTCTGGTTCATTGATTCATTTTATATATTTATTTATTATTTTTATTCTGATACACTACTTGGTGACAGTAGCTTTGTACTTGTTCTTAAAATCAGAGAATGTAAATGCTCAAAATTTGTTCCTTTTTAAGGTTTATTTTGGCTCATTTAAGTCTTTTACATTTGTGTATGTAGTTTAGAATTAGCTTATCCTTTTACATAGAAGCATGCTAGGATTTTGATGGCTGCATAAATACATAGATAAATTTGGGAAAATTTAATGCCTCAGCAATATTCAGTCTTCTAATCTATAAAATACATATTGTTATCATTTTTGCTTTAATCAATTCTTTTTTGAATAACTTAAGATATTTTCAGAAATTTTTATCATTTTTATCATTTCTGGTACCTTCATTATTTTAGGGAGATATAAGTTTTCATTGGTAGCTAATTCCCTTCAACTTTAAAAATTGATATGGTACAGGTCTGCTATAGTATTTTTAGCTTTTATGTATCTGAAAATATCTATTTATCCTTTTATGAAGGAAAATGTGGATATTGAATTCTCGGTTAACAGTTTGGAGGGTTTTTTTGACACTTCATAACATAATTGCGTTGTCTTCTACATTGTATTGTTTCTGATAAAATATCACTTATTATTTTTATCACCATTCCTGTGTGTAATGTGTCTTTTTTCTCTGACTGCTTTTAAAATTTCTTCTTTGTCTTTGCTTCTCATAAATTTAATTACAATGTGCTTGTATGTGGTTTTCTTTGTGTTGATCTTGCTTGAGACATTTTGAGCCTGGATCTGTGAGTTGAATAGTTTTCAACAAGTTTGAAAATTTGGGGCAACAATTTCTTCCAATTTATTTTTGCCTCCCTCGATTTCTCTCTCTCTTTTTTCTAATGAAAAATGCATGTGTGTTGAAACTGATGGTTTTACTACCCAGGTCAATAGCTGTGTGACTGCTCGTTTTTGTTTTGGTTTTGGTTTGTTTTATCTCATTTTTATCTTGGTGCTTCAGTCTGAGCGTGTAATAGTTAAGGTTAGCATCAACTTGGCTAGGCCATGACTCTCAATCGTTTGGCAGATATTATGTAATCACCCTCCACTCTGTGATCTGATGCAAGAAGACAATCAGTTTCTTTGGGAGTGTAGCCTGCATCCAGTATATAGATGGATGACATGGCAAAGCCCTCACTGGATCTTATATCTGACTCATCATCCTCTGACCTCCAATTCTTGGAATGTTAGCTAGTAGCCTTCAGCATGACCTGCCGACTTTTGACTCATCAGCCACTGCAACCATGTGAGTCAGGAGAAGCGAATAGCCTGATGCCTGACTCACAGATTTGGGACTTGCCAGCCTCCACAACTATGTGAGCTGTTTTCTTGAGATCTCTCTCTCTTTCTCCATATACATACCAATCAGGAAGATGGGACACTGAGCCCCTAAATTCTATTAAATCATGCTTACCAGCAGATCCAGCTGATGACATTAATCCAGCTGTTTTGGAAGTCTTCATCTGCGATATCACCTGAGGCAAATGCCTTACAAGACATTGCTGAAGGTCCCCAGAAGCCACCCTCACCACCCATTTTTACTTCTAGATCTATAACTAGACTTAAGACTCAGTGGACATCAACAGGTGAAGTACAAAGTATAAATCATGAGGAGGTATGCTATACTCTGAACTGACACTAGTTCCAAGAGACCCAAAATGTCACTGTAGCCCACCAGTCAGAGTGTCCCCCTGGCGCAGATATCCTAAATTAGGACTTGTAGCCTACTGGACTATGTAAAAATAAACTTTTCTTTGCTAAAGCTGTCTACTTGTGGTATTTCTGTTAGAGCAGCAGTAGCTGACTAAAACTTCTATTATGATAGAAAAAGCCAAGTGGAAGCCATTAGAACTGCCCCTTCCTAGGAAAACACTAAACCAAAAGTAACATCACATTCCTGGAGTAATTGCAGAGATTACCACCACCATGAAGGACTTGCAGGATGCAGGAGCAATTATTCCCAGCACATCCCCACTCAAATTGCCTATTAGGCTTGTGTAAAAGACAAACAGATCTTGGAGAATTATAGTTGATTATCAGAAACTTAACCAGGTGGTGACTTCAATTGCAGTTATTCCAGATGTAGTTTCATTGCTTGAGCAAATTAATACATCTTCTGGTACCTTGTATGCAGCTATTGATCTAACTAATGCTTTTTCATCCATACCTGTTTCAAAGGACCACCAGAAGCAGTATGCCTTCAGCTGACAAAGCTAGCCATACACTTTCATTTGCCTTACTCAGAGCTGTACCAACTCCCAGCCCTTTGTCATAATTCAATCCTCAGAGAGCTTGGTCACCTTTACCATCCACGAGATGTCACACTGGTCCATTACATTAATGACATTATGTTGATAGGACCTACTAAGGAAGAAATATCAGTGATTCTAGACTTTTTGGTAAGGCATGTGCATGCTAGAGGATGGGAGATTAACCTGACAAAACCTCAAACACCTTCCACCTCAGTAAAATTTCGAGGGGCCCAGTGACGTGGGGAATGTTGAGATATTCCTTCTAAAGGATAATTTGTTACATCTAGCCATTCCTACAACTAAAAAGGAGACATAATGCCTAGTAGTCCTCTGGATTTGGGAAGCAGCATGCCCTCATCTTGTATAATACTTGGATCTGTTTATCAAGTGACTCAAAAAGCTGCTAGCTTGGAGTGGGGCCCAGAAAAAGAGAAGACTCTGCAATAAGTTCAGGCTGCCATGCGAGCCACCCTGTCACTTGGACCATATAATCCAGTTGATCTAATGGTGCTTGAAGTGGTAGTGGCAGATATAGACGCTGTTTGGAGTCTTTGGCAGGTGACTATTGGTGAATCACAGCACAGACCCTTAGGATTTTGCCGTCCTGTACAGATAACTACTTGTTACTGGGCCTTAGTAGAGACTTAAGTTTAACTGTGGACCACAAAGTCACTATGTGGCCTGAGTTGCCCACTGTGAACTAAATGTTGTCTGACCTACAGAGTCATAAAGTCAGACATGCACCAGAGCATGCCATTACTAAAACAAAGTGGTATATGTACGATCAGGCTTGAGCAGGGCCTGAAGGCACAGGTAAATTGTATAAGGAAGTTGCTCGAATACCCATGGTCAAAGCTTCTGTCACATTTACATTCTTTCTTCCAATCGGCATCCACACCCTCATAGGGAGTTCTTTTATGGTCAGTAGACTGAGGAAGAGAAAATTCACTCCTAGTTTACAGATGGCATTGTACAATATGCGAGTACCACTTGAACGTGGACTAGAGTAGAAATGCTGGGACCTCCCAAAGGACAATGATGAAGGAAAAATCTTCCAGTGGGTAGTGTATCTGGTTGTTCAGTTTGCTTGGAAGGAGAAATGGTCAGATGTGCAACTGTATACTGATTCATGGGCTGTGGCCAATGGTTTGATGGATGGTCAGGGACTTATAACACATGATGGGAAAATTGGTGGCAAGGATTGTGTCTCATGTGGGAGATCACCAAAAGGTAATCTTGACAAAAGAGGATTTTAACAATCAAGTGGATAAAATGGCCGTGGAAAGCAGTCATCCTCTTTGCCCAGCTACTCTTGTCATTGCCCGATGGGCTCATGAACAAAATAGCCATTATGGCAGGGCTGGAGGCTATGTATGAGCTCAGCAACATGAGCTTCTAACTCATTAAGGTCAGCTTGGCCACACCCACTACTGAGAGCTCAATCTGCTAGCAGCAAGACCAACACTGACTCCCTGATACGGCATCATTCCTCAAGGTGATCAGTCAGCATTGTGGTAGCAAGCTGATTACACTGGACTGCTTACATCTCGGAAAGGGCAGCATTTTGTTCTTATTGGAATAGACACTTAACTCTGGACACAGACTTGCCTTCCTTGAACACAATGCTTCTGCCAAAACTACCATCCATGAACTTACGGAATGCTTTATCCACTGTCATGGCATCCTACAAAGTATTGCCTCAGATTAAAGAACTCACTTCATAGCAAATGAAGTGTAGCCATGGGCCCATACCCATGGGATTCTTTGGTCTTACTGTGTTCCTTATCATCGTAAAGCAGCTGTTTGATAGAAAAATAAAATGGCCTTCTAAGAGATAATTATAGCCCCAGCTGGATGGCAATACTTTGCAAGGTTGAGGCAATGTTCTCCAGGAGACTGTATATGCTCTAAACCAGTATCCAATATATGGTGCTGTTTCGACCATAGCCAGGATTCCTGGGTTGAGGAATCAAGGGTTGGAAATGAAAGTGGTACCACTCAGTATTACTTCTAGTGACCCGCTCATAAAATTTGAGTTTTCTGTCCCCGCAGCTCGATGCTTTGCAGGTCTAGAGATCTTAGTACCAAAGGGAGGAGTGTGTCTACCAGGAGACACAATACAGATTCCATTGAACTGGAAGTTAAGAATCCTAGCTAGCTACTTAGGCCTCTTCATGCCTCTGGATCAACAGGCAAGCAAAGGAATTATCATATTGGTTGGTGTCATTGATCCTGATTACCAAGAGGAAACTGGATTGGTATTACATAATGGAGGTAAAGAAGAGTATGCCTGGAATGCAGGAGACTCCTTAGGACGTCTCTTAGTACTACTATGTCCTTTGATTGAAGTCAGTGGAAAACTACAGCAATCCAATTTTGACATGACTATGAATGGTACAGAAACTTCAGGAATGACAGTTTGAATCACCACACCAAGCTGAGAACCACAACCAGCTGAGGTGCCTGCTGAGTGCAAAAGGAATATAGAACGGGTGGTAGAAGAAGACAGTTCTAAATACCAGCCACTACCATGTGACCCGTTGCAGAAATGAGAACTGTAGTTGTTTTTAGTATAGCTTTCTTGTTCTGTGTGTACACATATCAAATATCTTTGTTTCCTTCCCTCTCTTAATCCATTACTTATTGTAAAATAAAAGATGTAAACAGGGCTAGTGCATCCTCAGTTGTATGTATATTAGTTGTATTGTATTAGATACAAGTATGACTTTATAAGTGTCTTTATATAGACGTTATATATGGTTTAAGGAGGTGATCACGGTGTACAGGTGCCTGGTGCTGCAGTGGTTAAGAGTTCAGAAGTTAACCAAAATGCTGGCAGTTTGAATCTACCAACTGCTCCTTGGAAACTTAATAGGGAAACTCTGCTCTGTCTTGTAGAGTTACTATTAGTTAGTCAACTCAACAACAATGGGTTTTTTAAGCCAGCGCAGGTGCCACATTGACAAGGTTAAGGATGTGATTGATGGTTAAGGTTATATGTCAACTTGAATGGGCCATGATACTCAGTGGTTTGACAGATACTGTGTAATCATCCTCTATGTTGTAATCTTATGTGAGCAGCCAATCAGTTGAAAGGCCAATCAGTAAAAGCCAATCAGTTTCCTTGGGAGTGTGGCCTGCATCCAATACGTATATGGATGTTCTGGCAGAGCCCTCTCTGGCTCCTGCAACTGACTCACCATCTTCTGACTTCCAGTTCTTGAGATGTGAGCTAGCAACCTTCCACCTGACTTGCTCAGTTTGGATTCACTAGCCCCTACAACCAAGTGAGTCAGGAGAAGCCTCCAGCCTGATGTACGACCCATGAATTTGGGACTTCCCAGCCTCCACACTGTGTGAACTATTTTCCTGAGATACATTTCTATATACACTCATATATATACACTTTAATAGTTTTGCTCTTATGGAGAACCCAGCCTAAGACAAGTAGTTTCTACTGACTTGTCTTAAAGTGCATTGATTCTTTCTTCTGCAGTTTAAAATCTGCTGTTCAGCTCATCCTGTAATTTTTTTGTTTTATTTTGTATATGTCAATTCTATAAATTCCTCTTTAGTTCTTTCTTATAGTTTGACTTTCTCTGTGTGATATGCAGATGGTTCTTTGTAATATGCAGGCACCACTCAAAAGCGGACAGCAGCAGCACTGCAGCGCCTTTCTGGGACCTCCCTGAAGGACAGTGGTGAAGGGAAACTTTCCCATTGGGCAGAACTGTTGAGATTCCCTACATGTTCTGTCATTGTGTCTGTTTTTTCCTTAAAATTTCTAGTTTTAAAGGCTATTTTATAATCCTTTCTCACTAATTCCAATATCTATGTGTTCTCTGGGTTTTTTTCTTGATTATGTTTTGTATTTTTCTGCTTATTCACACATATTGTAGCTTTTTAAATATATACTTGTCATCATGAATGCTGTTTTTGGAAGTCTGGATGCAGTTGTCTTTTTATAGTAAGTGTTGAATTTTAGTTTGGCTGGAAGTTAATTTCTGGTGGATCAGGATGAAGCTGGAATTTTTGTTTTAGACTTTTTACGATTCTACAGTAGCCCTTTCTCTAGAACTGGAATGGCCTTCTCTCAAGTCATGGTCTTTCTAGGTGCTCAGCTAAATGACCAAGGTACTGAGTGATGTATCTTCATTTTAGTTGGCTGGACTTCCTGTTTCTTTTTATCTCCCAAATCCCCAGTAGCTGTTCTCTACCAGGCTTCAGGGATCTTGCCTTCTGCCTGTGTAGTTTAGTTTTGGCTGAAGATTCAAAGAAGCACCTATACAGACTTCTGGAATTCCTATTCTGCCCAGGTCCTTCCTCTAATAATTCCAGTCAGTGTAGCAATCCCAAAAGCTGATCTTTGTTTCCTGACCCAGCAAGATCATTGCTGTCTGTTTGGGGTCTATTTCCCTGTGCTGTAGTTTGAAAAATTTGGCACATGCAAAAAGCAGAGCAAATACAGAGTTTTCCTCAGGTGTTTCCTTCTCTCAAGTTTAAAATCATGTATGTCTATTGCATAAAACCTGTTGTTTTATATATTTTGTCCAGTTTAATAGCTGTTTAAGACAGGAGTGTGAGTCTGATGGAAACCCTGGTGGCGTAGTGGTTAAGTGCTATGTCTGCTAACCAAAAGATTGGTGATTCAAGTCCACCAGGTACTCCTTGGAAACCCTATGGGGCAGTCCTACTCTGTTCACCAGGGTCACTATGAGGTGGAATTGACTCAGCAGCAGTGGGTTTGGTCTTTTTTTTTTTTTTTTTTTTGGAGAGTCGGTTAACCATAACTTTACATGATCAGAACCAGAACCTTTCATTTTTTTACACTTTAATGTTATTAAGGATTTCCTTGAGGATGTATCTAAGGTCCCTTGTAGAAAAATTCTGGTGTCTTCAGTGTGGTTGTACTCTTCTGTGAGAATATAATAGAAGCTTAGGAATATTTCTTCAGATAAAAGTGCATCTTGTAGGCAAGCCCAAGGATTTCATGGATCCTCTGAAGCCCAGCTATGAACGAGAATTAATATGTGGCTGTTTTTGTTTTGTTTCTAAAGGTAAAAACAATCTGATAATAGACAACACAATGAAATCAAATAGAACTTATAGAAAGTAAATAGGTTGGGATACCTTAAAGGAATACATTTCTGTGCACATTTCAACAGGTGTATGATTTGCTTTACGAAATTTGGAAAATATTTTTAAGACATTGCAAAGCTTTTTCCTAAGCAAATGTAAACACACCCACCATATCATGTTTTTATTTCCACTTACCTTGTTGTACAAAAATTGATCCTACTTATTGTTGTATAGCAACCAATTATTGTTATAATAAGAATAGTTGGCCACTGTGTAGTCATTCTATTCAATTATGTGCTTATGAGTTCTTCCATGACTATGAAAGGGAAAGATGCCAATAAGATACAGTTTAAAACTGCCCAGCAGGGTCTCACCTGCCTTTACACTGGTTTCCCCAGAAGCAAAATATCAGATAAGGACTTGAGTGCAAGTAGTCTATTTAGAAGGTAGTCTCAGAGAACATTTGAGGGGAGAGGGAAGTGAGACAGGACAAGGAAGTAAACCAAGATAGAGGACATGAAGAAGCAAGTTAGTACTCAGAAAAACTAGAATTTAATTCCATTGGGTAACTCTGAGAAACCACACAGAATAGACATTTCAGAGATATCACATCCAAGGAATGAGAGAGCTGAAATATTTATCTACCAATTCTCATTAGTTGAGGGCTAGTTGCCGGGGTGATGATTCCCTGGCACTCTATAGCCAGCTCTGTATAGATGAGCAGAAGGCCTTCAGGGACCAGGCACATCCCACAAAAATCACAAGTTCAGGCAGTTGAAAGTCAAACTGTCGTACACATATATCTGTGCTAAGGAAAGCTGCTATATTCCTTCAAGCCAGAATAATAATTACCTCTAATGATACTTAGAGCAAATACTACTGTTTTCTCCCATGCTATAGTTTCATTTTGTTCTGCAGGAAGATAGATACCTCTCCTGGAGTCACAGAGACTTGGTATCTGTCAAACGACATACATTCTTTAATACATTGTATTCAGAAAATAACATTCAAGTTTACTGATTTGCTTTGGTTTGTACATTACTTCCCTCCAGCTGTAGCAGCTACAGCATCATTCAAATATGTTTTAATAATAGAGAAATAGATTCTCCACCAGACTGACTAATTTTCTCTCCTGTATAAATTTAGATATTTTTGCAAGTGACGTCACCATAGGCTTCTACAAGACAAATAAACTTAGTCTGTTGAAGATTGTTTTCACTCATCGTTTATAGTAACTTTAGGGTAAAAAGATTTTCCTGGTGTACTTTGATTCCTTTGAAATAACTGCTTAATAAAGGTTAATATTCTTTAAATGCCAGGCTTTTTTTCTGTGCCCTTTATGTGTATTAATTCATTTAAGCTTGATAACAGCCCCAGAAGGTATATACTGTTATCAACCATATGTCATAATTACAGATAGAGAAAGACATTTAAAAAATTACCCAAAGCCACAGAAATAATGAGTTAAAAAATCCTAGAATGGAATCCCTCTTAACCATTCCCACCCAGTTTTCCATCTACTTTCAACTAGCATCAAGTAACTTTACTATCTCACAATGTAAACTCAGAGATCATTTTTCCTTTCTCCTTCTCAGACTTTTACCAGATTTGTATTTCATGTGGGTTTTTCCTAAATGTCCCTTGAGAAATAGATCACTTCAGAATATTGATGTATCTCATGGTAAGAAGTTCCCTCCCTCACCCCAAGGTATATAGGAGACCAAGTCAATGTGCTCTAAGTAGGGATAAACTAAAGCCATTCCTAGAGACCACCTTCCAGCCCATAAGATAAACAGTAACACCCAAGAGGAACATACTCCTGAGAACAACAATTAATTATAGGAGGTCAAAATGGCAATATCTGCCCCAAGGTAGAAACAAAAAAGCAGAAAGGGGTAGAAAATCAGGACTGATATAAACAGGAAACCCAGGTTGGAAGTGGGGAGAGTGCTGACACATTGTGGGAAATGAAACCAAAGCCACGAAATACAAACTATCAAATGGGAAATTAACTTGCTCTGTAAACTTTTACCTAACGAAAGAGAGAGAAAGAAACAGAGAGAGAGGAAGGGAGGGAGGGAAAGAAGGAGGGTTGAAAGGAGGGGAAAAGGTAGAAAGGAGAGAGGGAGGGAGAGACAGAGAGAGGAATGAGAGAGAGAGAGAAAGAAAGAAATTAATATTTTAGAATGACAAACCAGTGGGGCTGGGTCAAGATGGTTGACTAAGCACATGTCTCCTTATATCCCTGTGGAAACCAAGGCCTGACTTGATAATCAAATGGAGCCTTCTGGTCACCTAGTAAGCCCCAAGACACAGCACAGTGCTATTAATTTGGACTTCATACCACTGAACAAAAAACCACCTCTCTTTCGCTAACTCCCGCTCCTAGCTAGCCCTGGCTGTCACAGACTAAAGGTAATGCACCATTGTGACCTTTTTTCTCTGTCTTGGCCAGTGGGCAGAGCTGGGTCTTGCCTAGCGGCTAGTCTCAGATGCACTGCTGGTGGGATAGGCAGGTGAAATTTCCATATTTTGAGAGCCAGGCTTAGGACTCTGTACACATAGCCAATTTGGGCCTCTCTTTTTATCTCTGCAACAGCATGGTTTGTACAGAACCGTGAGGCCTATGTGTGGAACACAATGTTGGATACAGAAATTTTAGCAGGACCTACTTCTTAGCCTGGGAGCCAGTGCCTGCAAATAGGACAGCTCTTCTCTGACAGAAAAGCAGTAGTTTACACAGTGTCACCTATGGTGGGGACCTGGCAACAGAGGTTGAGGACACACTACATCTGAGCACCTTTAGCCCTTCTATCAGCTGACTGTGTGGAGGTCACCAACTTAGATATGGTGGCGGCAGCTGGATCTAATTCTTAGCTTGGGAGCCAGAGCCTGCCCACAGGAGAGCACTTTTCTACCAGAAAAGCAGTACTTTACACAGTGTTGCCTAAGGCTGGGCCCAGTCACGAGAGGCCAAGAGGGCAGTAGCATTGCTGAATCTTGAACTAGGTCGTATCATCTGGGGTTCGATATAGAGGTGCTTACTTTGGCAGCTAGGAAGAGGGACCACTACACCTGAAACCCTGACTGACTTGGGAAGTGGTCAGATACCTTTTGCTTTACACTTTAAGACAGCCTAGAGAAACATCTGCAGTCCAACCTCACATATCTCTCCAAGCCTCTACTTACTCACACGGGACCCAAAAAGCAACAGAAGCTTGTAGCATACAAGAAATCACAAATGCCTTCAGAAGGCTCCCAAACAAAACCACCAAGGAGTTTTCTGGATGAAGAAACTTTTCTGAAAGCATCAGAAGATGAATACAAAAGGATTATATACAGAGCCCTTCTAGACCTTATGCAAAATGCAGCACAACAAAAGGAAAAATTAAACAAGCTGTTCGATCTGTTGGAACACCAGTGCTCTGAAATCCAATAGATCAAGAACAAAATCAAAGACACAGAAACTTCCATTCAAAGCCAAGAAAACAGAATGCAACAAATACAAAAAAGAATTTCTGACTTGGAAGACAGAGCTACTGACACCAGTGTCTATGAGCAGAAATCAGAAAAAAGAAACAAGAAAAATGAAGAAGCATTAAGAAGCATGTGGGACTCTATTAAGAGGAATAACCTTCGATTAATTGGAGTCCCTGAACAGGATGAAATATCTGAGAACACAGAGAGTATGGCTGCTGAGCTGCTGACAGAAAACTTCCCAGAAATCATGAAGGAAAAGAATATAGATATCCCAGATGAATATAGTACACCAGCCAATATAGATCTCAAAAGAAAGACTCCAAGACATATTATAATCAAGCTTAACAAAATGAAACATAAGCAGCAACTCTCAAAGACAGCAAGACTCAAAGCAAAGCTAACATTCAGAGGGGAACCCTGTAGGCTCTCATCAGATTTCTCAGCAGAAACCATGCTGGCACGGAGACAGTGGCATGACACATTCAAAGCCTTGAAGGAGAAGAACTTCTAACCAACAATTATATATCCTGCAAAACTAGCTTTCACATACAAAAATGAAATTAAGACATTCCCAGATAAACAGAAACTCAGAGACTTTGTAAAAACCAAACCAAAACTACAAGAAATACTGAAAGAAGTTCTTGGCTTTGGCTTAGAAGAACAAAACCACTAACTTTATATTTTAGAACGACACACTACTCAAAACTCTACACAGTTAGGGAAGGCTCCTAAGTCAACCACAGCTCTAATATTGAAAGAAGCAATTCAGTGATCATCATGAAAACTATGGTGCCATCATATTAACAAGAGGGATGTACTGCAGTCATTATAGTCCTTCCAGATGGAAAGGAAGATGACAAGACTGGTAGCAATTAAAATTTGGTTTGTATGTAGTTTATTAAGGGGGATCTTAGGGACAGCTGTAAAGCACAACAAAGATGTATCATATCATTTCAAGAAATGGAACACAGGAGTCTCAACAACTACAAAAACAGCTCTGAAAAAGGTGAAAAATCAACTCACGAAAAAGAATGTCCCAGACAGACTAATAAGAACAACAGAGAAAACATCCACACAAAAATAAACATATCACAATGGCAGCACTGAACATATACCTATCAATAATTACATTGAATGTGAATGGACTGAATGCTCCAGTGAAGAGATATCGAGTGACATCTTGGATCAAAAGACATGACCCATCCATATGTTGTCTACAAGAAACTCACTTGAGACTTAAAGACAGGAACAAACTGAAAATTAAAGGATAGAAGAATATATATCAAGCTAACAATGAACAAAGAAGAGCAAGGGTGGCAATTCTAATCTCAGACAAAATCAATTTTAATGTAAAATCGACCATCATGGACAAAGATGGACACTATTTATTGCTGAAAGGTTCAGTACACAGGCAAGACTTAACTACATTAAATATTTATGCACCTAATGTCAGAGCAGCTAAATACGTCGAAGAAACACTGACTACACTCAAGAAAGAGTTGGATCACTACACAACAATAGTGGGAGACTTCAGCACTCCACTCTCAATACTAGACAGATCACCTAGAAAAAAGCTCAGTAAAGATACAGAAGACCTCATTGCCACAATTAACCGACTAAACCTCATCGATATATACAGAACTTTCTATCCATCATCAGAGAACTACATCTTCTTCTCCGGTGCACATGGAACATTCTCCAGAATTGACCATGTGTTAGGACATTGTCATGGTTGGAATTGTGTCCCCCCAAAAATGTGTGCAGCCACGTGGCTGGGATATGGTTCCCAGTATCTTGGGACTGTCCTCCATTGTGTGGTTTCGCTAACCTGTATGTTCAAGGATTAGGGTGGGGCTGTGAATTCCTGCTGTAGGGGGAGTTTCCCTGGAGTATGGCTTGCCCCACCCTTAATGCTTTTAGCTTGCAAGGAATAAAAGGAAAAAGAGACAAAGGACAATTTGAGAACCTCGCTACCATCAAGCAAGCAGCACCGGGAGCAGAGCGCGTCCTTCAGACCAGAGGTTCTTGCGTGAGGACGCTCCCTGGACAAAGACTGATGCAATACAGGACTTTCCTCCAGAGCCGACAAGGGGAAAGTCTTTCCCTGGAGCGGACTCCCTGAATAGGGACTTGCAGCCTACCGGACTGTGTGGGAGCGGATCTTTCTTTGTTAAAGCCATCCACTCTGTGGTATTTCTGTTGGAGCGGCACTAGCTGACTAAAACAGACATAATGCAATTCTCAACAAAATCCATACCATTGAATTGCTGCAAAGCATCTTCTCAGATCATAAAACCATAAAAGTTGAAATCAATAGCAGAAAAAACATAGATAGAAAGTGGAACTCTTGGAAACTGAACAACGTCTTGCTCAAAAAAACATGGGTTATAGAAGAAATCAAGGATGAAATAAACAAATTCATGGATTCCAGAGAGAATGAAAACACTTCCTACCAGAACCTATGGGATACAGCCAAAGCAGTGCTCAGAGGTCTGTTTATCTCCAGAAATGCACACATCTGGAAGGAAGAAACCAAATCAAGGAACTAACCCTACAGCTTGAACAAGTAGAGAGAGAACAATAGAGGAACCCCTCAGGCAACAGAAGAAAACAGATCATAAAGATTAGAGCAGAACTAAATGAATTACAGAATAGAACAACTGAAAAAATGGAAAAGACCAAAAGCTGGTTTTTTGAAAAGATCAACAAAATTGACAAAGCACTGGCTAAACTTACTAAAGAAAACCAGGAAAGGAAACAACCCAAATTAGAAACGAGAGGGGAGTGGTCACAACAGAAATCAAAAATATAACAGAATACTATGAAAGGCTGTACTCTAACAACTTTGAAAACCTAGAGAAAATGGACAAATTCCTTGATTCATATCACCTACCGAAATTATCACAACATGAAGCAGAACAACTTAATAAACCCATCACGAAGGAAGAGATTGAAAAATTCATCAAAAAACTGCCAACCAGAAAAAGCCCGGGCCCAGATGGCTTCACTGCAGAATTCTACCAAGCTTTTAGAGAAGAGTTATCTCCAATACTACTGAGAATATTTCACAGTACAGAAAGGGATGGAGTACTCCCAAACTCATTCTATGAAGCCAGCATAACCCTGATACCAAAGTCAAGGAAAGACCCAACAAAAAAGGAGAACTACAGACTGATATCACTCATGAATCTAGGTGCAAAAATCTTCAACAAAATTCTTGCCAATAGAATACAACAGATCAAAAAAATAATCCATCATGATCAAGTGGGATTCATACCAGGGACGCAAGGCTGGTTCCACATCAGAAAAACAATTAATGTGATTAACCACATAAATATCACAAAAGACAAGAATCACCTGATTTTGTCCATTGATGCAGAAAAGGCATTTGATAAAGTCCAACACCCATTCATACTAAAAACTCTTAGCAAAATAGGCACAGATGCAAAATTCCTCAACGCAATAAGGACCATTTATACAAAGCCAATTGCCTACGTCATCCTGAATGGAGAGAGACTGAAAGACTCTCCCTTGAGAACAGTAACTAGACAAGGATGCCCACTCTCACCTCTCCTATTCAACATAGTGCTAGAAGTTCTAGCCAGAGCAATTAGACAAGACCAAGAAATAAAGGGCATCTGCGTCAGCAAAGAAGAAGTCAAAATCTCCCTGTTTGCTGATGATATGACTGTATACGCAGAGAATCCCAAAGAATCTATAAGTAAACTACTCAGACTGATAGAAACTACTCAGCAAAGTCTCAGGGTACAAGATAAATATAAGTAAATCAGTAGGATTCCTTTATACCAACAGTGAGACTGTTAAGGTAGAATGACAAACCAAAAGAGGCCTTAACAAAAAAGAAACCAAACTCACTGCCATGGGGTGATCCTGACTCACAGTGACCCTATAGGATAGAGCAGAACTGCCCATAGAATTTCCAAGAAGAGCCTGGTGAATTTGAACTGCCGACTTTTAGTTGATGTTGTTAGGTGCCGT
The DNA here is from genome assembly GCA_028571685.1 of Heterohyrax brucei. Classification (NCBI taxonomy): domain Eukaryota; kingdom Metazoa; phylum Chordata; class Mammalia; order Hyracoidea; family Procaviidae; genus Heterohyrax; species Heterohyrax brucei. The sequence continues at coordinate 17,463,028 of CM053166.1, read as the reverse complement.
CAAGTCAGTTCCAACTCATAGCAACCCTATGCACAACAGAACAAAACATTGTCCAGTCTTGCATCATGCCCACAATAGTTTTTATGCTTAAGCCCATCATTATAGCCACTGTGTCAATCCATCTCCTCAAGGGTCTTCCTCTTTTTCATTGACCCTCCACTCTACCAAGCATAATGACCTTCTCCAGGGACTGATCCCTCCTAGCAACATGTCCAAAGTATGAAAAACGCAGTCTCGCCATCTTTGCTTCTAAGGACCATTCTGGTTGCACTTCTTCCGGAACAGATCTGTTTGATCTTTTGGCAGTCCATCATACATTCAACATTTTTCTCCAACACCACAATTCAAAGGTGTCAATTCTTCTTCTGTTTTCCTTATTCATCATTCAGGTTCCACATGCATATGATGTGATTGAAAACACCATGGCCTGCATCAGGCACACTTTGGTCTTCAAGGTGACATCTCTACTTTTCAATGCTTTAAAGGAGTCCTTTGCAGCATATTTTCCCAGTGCAATGCATCTTTCGATTTCTTGACTGTTGCTTCCATGGGCATTGATTGTGGAACCAAGTAAAATGAAATCTTTGACAACCTCAATCCTTTTGCCATGTATCACAATGTTGCTAACTGGTCCAGCTGTGAAGATTTTTGTTTTCTTGATGTTGAGGTACAATCCATACTGAAGACTATGTGTTTCTAATCCTCTTCACTTCCAGCAAGCAAGGTGGTGTCATCTGCATAACACAGGTTGTTAATGAGTCTTCTTCCAGTCCTGATGCCTCATTTTTCTTCATATAGTCCAGTTACTCAGGTTATTTGCTTGGAATACAGATTGAAAAGGTATAGTGAAAGGATATAACCCTGATGGACACCTTTCCTGACTTTAAACCATGTAGCGGATCCGACTCGATGGCACTTGGCTTAGTGTTTCCTTGTTCTGTTCACGTGGCTGCCTCTTGATTCATCTTAAGATTCCTTAAGAGCAAAATTAAGTGTTCTGGAATTCCCATTCTCTGCAAAGTTAGCCATAATTTGTTATGATCCATAGTTTGTTAGCAGCTGTAATACTTAACCATGATGCCCCAGGGTTTCCAAAAGAAACTTTAGATAAACGAGGCCTTATATAGCAGCTATGACAATTCTTTCACTTTACATATAGAAAATTAAGGCTCAAAGAGACTCAATGATATGTCAAAGGTCACCCAGCTAAAAATGAAGTTGAAAGTAAATCCACAAGCACTGATGAGATCATGTTCCGATTTTAGGATTAAAATGGTTCAGTCTCAGGTCTACTACTTGTAATTTTATAATTGCAGGCAAGTTACTTAAACTTTCTGAGATTCCATTTTATTATCTGTAAAATGAGGATAACTATAAACCAATCAAGATTTTGTAATGACTAAATGAAATACCGTGTATAAAGTTGCAAGTTGTTAGTAGTTGCTCAATAAATGATTTTGTTATATTTCATTTGATAATTATTTTGTAAGCACTTAGTGTGTAGTAAGCTCCATAAAGCTCTAGAGCCCTTGGTAGTACAGAGGTTCCCCTATCTCTGCTTCATTCTCTCTTTTATATCTCAAAAGGGACAGATTTAAGACATAACCTAGTCTTACAGATTGAGTCCTGCCTCATTAGCACGTTGTTATTCATAGGTGCTGTTGAATTGGTTCCGACTCATAGCGACCCTATGCACAACAGAACAAAACACTGCCCAATCCTGTACCATCTCCACAATCATTTTTTATGCTTAAGCCCATCATTGTGGCCACTGTATCAATCCATCTCATCAAGGATCTTCCTCTTTTTCGCTGACCCTCCACTCTACCAAGCATGATGTCCTTCTCCAGGGACCGATCCTTCCTGACAACATGTCCAAAGTATATAAGACACGCTCTTGTCATCTTTGCTTCTACGGAGCACTCTGGTTGTACTTCTTCCAGAACAGGTCTGTTTGTTCTTTGGTCAGTCCACAGTACATTCAAAATTCCTTTCCAACACTACAATTTGAAAGCATCAATTCTTCTTCTGTTTTTCTTGTTCATTGTGAGACTGAGTAAAGGGAAAGGCAAGCTGGTTAGGAAGACTGAGTACAGAGAGAGGCAGCAGACTAGAAGAGTGAGTAAAAGACGGGTGAGCAGTCCAGGAATATTGAGTGAAGCGAAAGGGAGCCCAGTACGAAGACTGAGTAAAGGAGAGTAAGCTGGCTGAGAAGATTGAGTAAAGGCAGAGCAAGCAGCCCCCACTTGTCTGTCACTGGAGGCTTGCTTGTTGCTGTGATGGTGGAAGCTAAGCTACCGCTATTTAGGCACCAGCAGAGTCACCCATGGTGGACAGGCTTCAGCTGAACTTCCAGACTAAGACAGACTGGGAAGAAGGACCTAGCAGTCAACTTCTGTAAAGAATCAGCAAGGGAAAACCTTATGAACAGCAGCGTAACATTGTAGCATAGCTTCCTCTAATCCTGCCTCATTACATCATAGAGGCAGGATTTACAACACCTAAGACTATCCCATCAGGTCACAAAATGGTGGATAATTACACAGTAATGGGAACCATGGGCTAGTCAAATTGACACACATTTTGCAGGGACACAATTCAATCCCTAACAGGTGGCTACTAGTAAAATATATGGCTCACATTACGTTTCACAGGACAGTGGTAGATGAATGAATGAAAAAGTCACTGAAGAAAACTTCCCAAAAGAAGTAACATTTGAACTGAGCCTTAAAGCTTTGGAGTAGAATAATGGAATACTAGAGCATTACTGATAATCAGAACAGTCTAGGCAATATGATTCCCCTTTTATTGTGTGACCTTACACACACTCCTTAGCTTCCCAGAGCAGGCAATAGTAATCCCTTTCTTACTTCCTTGTAGCACTCTTATGAGTACTTTATGTAGTATGCAGTACTCCCACTGGTAGCTCTAAAAATGTTAGAAAACTTACTTGTCCATGGATAGATGGGTAGATGGATACACAAACAGATAGGTAGATGGGAAGGATAAAAGGAGGGAAGGAAGAAGGAAGGAAGAAAGGATAGGTACGTGGATGGATGGATAGCATTCATTTTATAAATCCGTTCAAGTGTGTGTTGGTGGAAACCTGTGTAGGGTTGATTTTGCATAGTTACACCTTTAGGAATTGTGGGGAACTCAAGAGTTGCCCTGAACATAATAAGAAAAGGAATTCAGTGCTCTTTGCAAGTCCCTTCTGAAGTTACAATTTAAGAAATATTTATTCCACTTGGCTAATAATATCATAATAATTAAGACTTACTGAGAGCCAGGATTTTGTTATATTCTCCACTAAATTGCCAGTGATTAGAATATGCCTGGTACATAGAAAACACTCAATAAGATCTTGAACTGAATTGATTTAAATAACATCATCAGAATTATTCTTGTGAAATATTTCCTAGGTATCCTGTATAATGTGATGCACAGTATTGGAGAATTCAAAATTAATAGAAAAAAAAAGTGCAACAGAACACTTTTATCAAGAATATATAAAGGACTCTTACAATAATTAGACATAGAACCCAATTAGAACATGGACAAATGATTTGAATACACATTTGCCAAAGAATACATATAAACAGATACTAAAAACATGAAAAGTTGCCCAATATCATTAGTTACCAGGGAAATGCAAATTCAGACTACAAGGAGCTGTCACTTCACACCCACTTACTGTCGTCAGGTACTATAGATGACATGGCCAAAATGGCTATAAACCAAAAGACAGCCAAGTGCGGAGAAAAGGGAGCCTTTACGCATTGCTGACATGAATGCAAAATGATGCATCCATCTTGGAAGATAATTTCATAGCTTTTTAAAAAAGTTAAACAGAAATTTATCATATGAACCAGCAATTCCACTCTTAAGCATCTGTCCAGGAGAAATGAAAACTTACACAAGAAGACTGCTGCACTTCAATAGGTATAATATGAATCTAATTTATAGTTGAATAAACTCATTTTTGGCTAAATTCAGTGATGTTTTCAAGGTCATGAAGTTAGCCATAGGCAGAGGTAATCTCTAAGTGAGTCTTGCCTGACACCAGAGACTTTTTTTTCCTCCACTCTTGTTGCCACACTGTTTCACAGGACTGTACAGATAAAACAGCATTTTTGTTATTAAAAATAAAATCTTTGCAAAACTGATAGTGACATGGATAAGAGAAAATGCTGTCAAGAGTTAGTCTTTTTTTCCATAAAGTTCTATATTGGACAGTCTTGATAACCTCTCTGTACTTCCATTTTTTCATCTGTAAATAGAGACGTTGTTGTTAGGTGCCACTCAATCAGTTCCAACTTATGGGAAACTACATGCAACAGAGCCAAACATTGCATAGTCCTACATCATCATCAAAATGGTTGCTGTCCTTGAACCCACCACTCCAGCCACTGTGTTCATCCATCTCATTAAGGGTCTTCTTCTTTTTCTTGACTTTAATACGTGCAATGTCTTTCTCCCAGAACCCGTCCCTCCTGATAACATGTCCAAAGTATGAGAGATGAAGTCTCACCATCCTCGCTTCTAAGGAACATTATGGCTGTACTTCTTCCAAGACAGATTTGTTTGTGCTTCTGGCAATCCACAGTGCATTCAATATTTTTCACCAATGCTATAATTTAGAGACAATATTAGCACCTAATTCATAGAGTTATTTAAAAAGTTAATGATAGAGTTATTATAAAAGTTAATTCATGATGTAATAGAAGATGAAGTGCCTAGGACAGTGCCCCACTCATTGAAATGCTCAGTGCAAGTTATCTATCATTCTAAGTGCTGTTATTATAACAGTTATTTTTAATTATTTCTCCACAGACGTTGAAGGAAGCAAAGCAGATGTCAGTTAATATATGGGGAATCTTCTCAAGAATATGTTGCATATTTAGCCTTAGGAATTATAGAAAAGTTGTAATAGATGCTTTAATTATTTTGCATTGGTGCAGGAAAAGTGCAAACATGATGAATATGCTGGGTTGGAAATGTACTCTCTGAATAAATGAATTTGCGATTATGTCGTACTAGTCAGCATGACGTGGCCACAAAAATAATTTACTTCCCAGCGTTGCTAAAATGTGTCTTTCTAAGCAAGATAAAGCAGTTTAGCAGTAGTAATTAAGCCCCAGGTCCCTCAAGTGGATTTTACAGAACGTCAACCCATCCCCTGTTCTTGTGGGGAGGACAACGAGACAGCAATATTCGTTATACAAGAACTCAGTGCCTGTCAGAGGCTGGGACTGCTCTAGGATGTGGCCTCAGTGGTGTGACCTGTTTGTACAAATGCTGACAAAAGGATTATTACCATTGCCAGCCAGATTCATCCAGAAGAGAAAAAAAAGAGCTGGGACGAGAACCCAATTCTTTTATACACCCAATAAACAGGCACCTTTTCCTGATTTTGTAATCCTAGCTGTTGAATGCCCAGCTTTAACTAGGCTGAAGGTCAAACTAAAGTTATATAGAGGGGTCATCCTTATTCCTCTAGCTAGCTCAGGGATCAGAGATCTAGAACAAAAGCTGATATCAGGGACAGTGCTTGAGTAGATTCTACCGTAATTGTTCCCAAGGTTGAAATTTGAAAGACTGATATTAGAATTACTTGGGGAGCTCTAGCAAACCACATATCCCAGTTAGGCCTTTCATATCAGGTGTAGAGAATTTTGTTACAGCCCCAGTTGAGAAAATCTGCTCTGGGGCACGCATCCTTCCTGATCCTCAGGGACCTTGCTTCACTTTCCTCCTTTTAAGAAAACAGCATTACAAAAAACCCCAGCAGCACAAGTGATGGTACTCTAGGTCTTTCCCATCATGGCAGGCAGGTGGACAATGGGACAGAGATTCTCAAGTAGTAGACCAAAGTGTGCCAAGACTGCCAGAGTTTGAGTAACACAGAACTCACAAGCTTTGCCCATTGTTCTCTGCAGGGGCTTAGGGCCTGGTGAGAACTTTCAGAAACCAGTGTTCTTGCCTTCAACATAAACCTACTGGAACAGAAAATTCCAGAGGGGACAGATTACATTCTCTGTAGGTTTAGAAGTCTAGGTTCTTGTCACTCTATCACCCTTCAATAGAGGAGAATGGAACCCACTATTTGATATGATATGATACACCAGGCTAATCATGCTAATTATTCATTCATTCATATAGTCATCATACACATTTCTTTTAACTTTACCCTAAAATAAATAATGGTGACTTCTTTAATGTTCCTTTCTTGGAAGTTTAAACAAAATCTACTACATGACAATGGAATGATTTGAGAATAAGAGTAAAGACAATTTTGAGACTGAAAAAAGAAAATATTTTCTCCAATTGATAACAAAAGGAAGCATTGTTACATACTAACATCCCCCATGAATATAGAAGCAAATTTTCTCAACAGAATTCTAGCCAATACAAGAAAAAGAGGGGCACAGCTCAAGAACTCTACTAAAAGACCACAACTGGTAGTCCAACAGCCCGAGGAATCCCCTGGGAGCTTCTGCTCCTGTCAAGAAAACACCAAGGAGGTCAACTCTTCAGACAAAAATGGGCTGGACTCAGGGACACAATGTGACCATACAGTGTGTGCACTTTATGGATCTATGCATTTATAGGATGCTGTCCTACATGTTTCTTTCCAGATGGGAGAAAAGAGGGTGAAGAGGAGGGGACAGGAAATTGTTAAGAGGATACTACAAGTATGGAATGAAAAGGAGGAATGTGCTGTCACAGGACAAAGAGAACAGAAGGAGCTACAGATAGGTGGCCATATAAAATTAACTTGGATTATATACTTTCACTTAATCATACACACACACATACAAAAAAAAAAAAATCTAGCCAACAGAATTCAATAGCACATCAAAATATAATACTTCATGACCAGGTGAGATTCACGCTAGAGATGTAAGAGTGGGTTAACATTAGAAAGTCAGTCTACATAATTCACCACACAAATAAACAAAAAGAATCATGTGATCATCTCAAGCAATGCAGAACAAGAAGTGCTAAAGTCCCTTTCCTTATAAAAAGTCTCAGCAAAACAGGAATAGAAGAAAAATTGCTCAACATAACTAAGAACATATGTATATAAACAACAGCCAACATTATAGTCAATGAAAAGAGATTGAAAGTATTTGTCTTGAGAACAGAAATAAAACATGGATACTAATTATCACCACTCATACTCAATATTGTACTAGAAGTCCTAGCCAGAGCAATAAGGCAAGAAAGAAAAGTGTCATCCAGATTGTCAGAAAGAAGTAAAATTATCTTTATTCACAGGTGACATAATCTTGCCAAGCCGCCAAGTGCCTTATACATAGATAATTCCAGAGATTCCACATGAAAGTTACTCGGACTAACAGAAGGATTCAGTAAAGTGTCAAGGTACAAAATCAACATACAAAACTTCACTGGAGTCCTCTACACTAACAAGGAGAATCCTAAAAGGAAATCACGAAAACAATACCATTTATATAGCTCCCCAAAGGGTAAAATACCTAGGAACAAATCTAACCAAGTAAGTAAAAGACTTGAACAAGGAAAACTACAAAACACTACTCAAGAAACCAAAAAAGACGTACATAAATGGAAAAACTACACTCATGGGTTGGAAGACTGACTTAGCATTGTGAAAACGAAAATACTACCCAAAGCAGTCAATGGATAGAAGGCAATCTCAATCCAAATCCCAACAACATTATTTAATGAAATGGAAAAACTAATCTCCAACTTTGTAAGGAAATAAGCCCCGATAGCTAAAGATGAAAAAAGTAAGAGGCCTAATACATCCCTCTCTCAAAACTTACTCTACAGTCATGGTAGTCAAAACAGCCTGGTTCTGGTACAATATCAGGCACATAGAACAATGGAATAGAATGGAAAATGAAACAGCAAGAAGATAGAAACAACTTAAGCATTCATCAGCAGATAAATGGATAAACAAGGGTGACGCATACATATGGTGGAATATTATGCAACAATAAAGAATAATGGTGAGTCTGCAGAGCATCTTACAACATGAATGAATCTGGAGGAAATTATACTTAGGTGAAATCACCTAAGGACAAATATTGTGTGATGTCAGTTTTATAAAAAGATTTATACACAAAAGGCAATGTTCTTTTATGGTTATCAAGAATGAGACAGGGAGGGAGAAAGAATCCCTTACTAGATAATAGACATGTGTTAATTCTGGTAAAGGGGAAGGAGATACACAATCTGGAGAACATCAGCACAATACAACCAAGGTAAACAAAGACACTGAGAGGTATACAAGAATAAAGGACAGCAACAGTAAGTGCTATAACATGTACAATTCTACAATAGTAATAGAGCAAAAATTTGCTTGTGCCTACATAGGTAGATACGTATGCTGTATACATGTGGGGAGGGCAGGGTGGAAATGAGGAGAGTGCTGACACACTGTGGGGATAGCAACCAACAGCATGGAACAGTTTGTATATGTACTGCTGAATGGGAAACTAATTTGCTGTGCACACTTTCACCTAAAATGTAATTAAAAAAAAAAGAAACATTTGTCAAAGATGAATAAGGTCAAATTCCTTTCTCTCAAACGTCATAAGTTTGGTAAAGAAAACAGACAAGTAAACAATTGTTACAATGCAATGTAATATAGCAAAACCAAACCAAACCACTGCTGTCAAGTGTATTCCAACTAATAGAGACCCTGGAGACAGAGTAGAACTGTCCCATAGAGTTTCCAAGGAGTGTCTAGTGGATTTGAACTGCTGACCTTTTGGTTAGCAGCCTTGGTACTTAACTCACCACACCACCAGAATTTCCAATGCAATAGAGGAAGGGCAATATTAGAGGGACACACATGTGACACAAATTGGAGCTGGATCTGAGACCCAAGTGGTTCTCCCAGTGAAGGATGGAGGAGAAGCATTCTAGATAAACATATGGGAAAGGCAGGAGTAGAGACACAATGGTGTTCTAGAAACAGCAAGCAGCTACCGAGTCCAAGTTATGGCTATGACATGTTAATAGATGAGGCTGAATAAAATCCAAAATGCGAATCTATTGTCATCAATTCCTACTCACAGCAATCCCATGTGTTACATGGTACAACTTCCCCATAGGGTTTTCTTGACTGTAATCTTTATAAAAGCAAGATCACCAGGTCTTTCATCTGTGGCAGCACTGGGTTGTTTCAAACCGCCAACCTCTAGGTTAGTGATCAAAAAGCAAACCCATTATCATCAAGTCAACTCCACCTCATGGTGGCCCTATAGGACAGAGTAGAACTGCCCCATACAGTTTCCAAGGAGAGCCTGGTGGGTCTGAACTGCTGATCTTTTGGTTAGGAGACATAGCTCTTAACCACTATGCCACCAAGGTTTCCTTTAGATTAGCAGTCAATTGTAGACTGCTTACACTACCCAGGGACCTTGAGGCCTAACAGAAAGACAAATTGAGATATAATCTTAGTGATCCCCATGTTCCATGCTAAGTCCATGTTAGCGACAGGCGAGGGGGATGTACTGAAGAGATTTAAGCAGGATCCAATGTGGCGAGGTGATGCTGGCAGTGCTGCAGAAGGTGGCCGAGACACAGGAGCCTCTGTAAGATTAAGATTCTATAGGAAACTGCTACAGAGGTTCCAGCAAGCCCTGGTGAGAAACCAACTGTCTCTGAAGCAATGGCAACAAAGAAGAGCCAGAGGAGATTCCTAGGGCTCACAAATGTGCCAAGCTGAGAGAGCCTGGTCCATCTGTGAGTCTCTGGATTCTTCACCTACTAATGCAAGTCAGTGGCTACAGACTTGTGTTTGGACTACACAAAGTTCTCTATAAGAGCTGAAAATGTGTTAAGACAAAGGCCAGCGAGTAAATATTTGAAGATATGCCAGTCGTAAGGTCTCTGTCAAAACTACTGATCTCTACCTTCATAGGGTGCAAGCAGCCATGGCTATGACGTAAATGAATGTGCAAGGCTGTGTTCCAATAAAGCTTTATTTACAAAAATACAAAGTGGGCCATGTCTGGCCTCCGGGCCCCAGTTTGCAAATCTTTAGGTGAAACTATTGAATGTATAAAATATTTTTATTTTCCTAATTAATTAAATCAGGTATGTCTTTCGGGAATTTGGTGTTTTTATATTGAGATTGAACCCAGAATCATCATGATTTTTGTCTGACACATAAGCAAAGACTAGGCTGTACATTCAATAGAACAGAGAAGCATTAGTGCCAAAGGGTTAATTCTCTGACAAAGCCAAGTAAGAACTCCAGGAAAGCAGTCATAAAACACATTTTCTCTGAATCAATATCATTTCTGAAGGAAAGAACATTAACAGAAATATGTGCTCGGCTCTCAGAATTGCCAAAGAAAAACAATTGATAGAGTAAAACAGTAAATAAATAAATAATAGATATATATAACTCTTTAAGCCAGAAATTTCCCCCAGCAGGGCTGTGAGGAAGCAATGCTATTTTGAGCCAAAGGCCCCTAGCCAATTGTGCTTAAATGATGCATTTGAGGCTTCCCTTTGAAAAGCTGAAGTGCCATCATTGGTCATTCTCTAGTCGAATGGACAAGGTGCCTCAAGGCATCTTCCAAATTCTTTTTCACTTATACTTTAAAGATGAAAGGCGGCAGCTCCTTCTAACACATTAGATCAAGGATGGTAGACCAACAAGGAGAACTGAGGCCAACAGTAAGGCTGCATTGATCTACTTCTGCTTAATAACGCCACCTCACCGTCCCAGCCAGTCTTGATGCGACAGGTTTCTACATGACTGGCTCCACTCCATCAGCTTCCTCCTCTGACAAAGCTCCACTGCTCCAAATATTAATAATTACAATAACGAGAGTGAACATGTACTAGAAGCTTATTAAGTACTGGACATTGTTTTAAGTACTTTCTATATATGTGTTCATTGAACATCATCATAATCCTAGGAAGTGTTAACATCAGCATTTCCTTTTGAAGATGGAAAAATATAAGGACAGACAGGTGAAGTAATTTGAACAAGATCACAGAGCTAGTGAGAGAGCTGGGAGTTGGACTCAGCCAGTAGAGCTCCGGCATTCACTCATATTAACTGCCTTTACCTACATAGTCATTACCTCCACCTACCACCCTCAACCCCACCTGCACCAACAGCAAATTAGTCTCTGGGCAGCTTCTTTGTAAGACCCTTCTAAAAATAATATATTTGTATGGAAATCACAGCAATTAAAAATGTGACATTGGCCACATTTTTCTTTGTAATGTTTGGTCCAGCCCCAACGAACTAGAATCTCTGTTGAGAATGTGGGTCATTCAGCCAAGTCAGCAATCATGTACTGAGAGGCAACTTTGACTCATGCAATTTTCTGGGCTTACACAACACAAGTCCCATTGTCAGGCACTATGCTGTGTTCTTTATAGGGAGGGATGATAAAACAATTAAGTAAGCATCCTGTCTACCAAAGAACTGCCATTCTAATTGCAGAATTCCTCAATGCTGACAGTAGTACAATTAACATCACCTCAGAGCTTCAAGAAACAATACCAGAATCCATACCCAACTCTCAGCCGTCTGTGTTAGAAGCTGCAAAGGTAAATCCAGGAGAGTGGTGTTTTCCTGGGAGCTCTCCAGGTGATTTTAATGAGCAGATCAGGCCTACCTATCGCTATAGAAAGACACATGTAAATGAGCAATTATGAGACCCTGTGGTTAGGGTAAGAGCAGAGTGTATAAAAAGCACGATGACAGAGCCACTGCCTTGGAACCAGGGCCCCCTCAGAGGCCTTGGCAGGGGAGGAGACAATGACCTGGCCTAATTGGATGAGCAAATATTCACAGGACAGAAAAGTGGGGAGCTTGGCTGTTTCAGAAAGACTAAAGAGAAAGTACAAAGACACAGAGTGAGGGAAGAGGAAGATGCATTTTGAAAGGAAACTCTGCATCTACCAAAATTATCACAAGGTGAAGTAAAACAACTTAATAAACCCATCACAAAGGAAGAGATTGAAAAAAATAATCAAAAAACTACCAACTAAAAAAGTCCTGGCCCAGATGGCTTCACAGGAAAATTCTACCAAACTTTTAGAGAGGAGTTAACTCTAATGCTACTGAAACTATTTCACAGCATAGAAAGGGATAGAATACTCCCAAATTCATTCTGTAAAGCCAGCATAACTCTGATACCAAAGCGAGGGAAAGATCCTACAAAAAAGCAAATTACAGACCAATATTACTCATAAACCTAGATGCAAAAATCTTCAACAAAATCCTAGCCAATAGAATTCAACAACATATCGAAAAAATAATTCATCATGACCGAATTGGATTCATACCAGGAAACTCTGGTTCCCTTGGCTAAACAGTAGATACTGGAAGGGCAGGAACCAAAACATTAATGGCCTTGGCCATCATGCTGGGTGTCTTGCTTTCAGCCTGGAGGCGAGGGTCCTAGCTGTCCTAGACTAGGCATGAAACAATACCCTTTTTCCCTTGTTGTTGTTAGTTGCCATCAAGTTGCTTCCAACTTGTAGCAACTTTATGTACAACCACATGAAATACTTTCCCATCCTTTCTCCCTTAGGTCATCTAAAAAAGGACCCAATATTTTTTCTTGAGATTTTACTTTAGAACTGAGGGAGGAAAAATAATGGAAATGAGAGGAAATCAAAGGCCTATAAACTAATTATTTTTAATATATATAAGTAATGTATGGGGTCCTGGTGACACGGTTGTTAAGAGCTCAGCTGTCAACCAAAAGATCAGCAGTTCAAATCCACCTGCCTCTCCTTGGAAGCCCTATGGTGCAATTCTACTGTCAAAAGTAATGTATGGAGGGGAGCGGAGTCAAGATGGTGATCTAAACACACGTCTTCCTAAATCCCTCTGGAAACCAAGACCTGATACGATAGTTAAACAGAGACTTCTGGACACTTAGTGAGCCCTGGGATGCAGCATTGGGCTGTTAATTTGGACTTCATACCACTGAACACAAAACCTCCTCTTTTTCTCTGACCCCACTCTTGGCGAGTACAGGCTTGCACAGACCCAAGGTAACTCACCATTTCGATTTTTTTTCCTCTGTCTTGGCTGGCAGGCAGAACTGGGACTTGACTAGCTGCTGGTCTCGAACTCACTGCTGGTGGGACCAGCAAGCATAATTGCCAGGTTCTGAGAGCTTGGCTTTGGACTCGCTACACCTCGGCTCCTCTGGCCTATCAGGAAACAGAAAAGCCCAGGCAGAGGCCCCTGCCGGACTTGGTTTTTAGGCTGGGAGGTGTCTTCTGTGGGGGGAGAGTGCTTTTCTATCAGGGAGGTGGTGTTTTACACAGTGTCACCTGGGGCCAGGGCCCAGCGGCATAGGCTGTGGACTCTGGACATTTCGCACTCTTGGCCTCCTCCCTGCCAGGAGCCAGGTCCTGGCCAGCTGGCAAGCTTGGAGAGACATCATCTTGTTTTGTTGGGAGGTGGGGTCATCCATACGGAAGCCTCAGCTGGACCTAATTCCTGGGCTGAGAGGCAGTTCCTACCCAGAACAGTCTGCTTTTCTAACAGAAAAGCAGAGTTCTACACAATATCGCCTACAGCTGGGGACCGACAGCAGAGGCCAACAGGCCAGTAGCCTTTCTGTATTTTGAGCTAGTTTATAACATCTGGGGTTCAATATAGAGGTGCTTACTTTGCCAGCTGGGAAGAGGGACCTATACTCCAAATACTTTTTACTTCTCATCTGAAGACGGCCTAGAGAAACAACTGTGGTACATCTTCACAGCATCTCTCCCAGCCTCTATTGACCCACATGATGCCCCCAAAGCAGCAGATGTTGGAGAGAACAGTAACCCGGAAGTCAGCAATAGCATCAGAAGGCCCCCAAAAGAAACTGCCTCAGAACTTCCCAGACAAAGAAGCTTTTCTGAAACTGTCAGAAGATGAATACAAAAGGATTATATAGAGAGCCCTACTAGACCTTATACAAAATGCAGCAGAGCAAAATGAAAAATTAAGCAAGCTGTTTGATCTGATGGAACATCAGTACTATGAAATCCAACAGATCAAGAACAAAATCAAAGACATAGAAACTTCCATTCAAAGCCAAGAAAACAGAATGGAACAAATGGAAAAGAGAATTTCTGATTTGGAAGACAGAGCCACAGACTCCAGCATCTATGAGGAGAAGTCAGAAAAAAAGAAACAAGAAAAATGAGGAAGCATTAAGAAGCATGTTGGATTCTATTAAGAAGAACAATCTATGATTGACTGGGAATCCATGAACAGAGTGAGACACCTGAGAACACAGACAGTATTGTGGCTGAGCTGCTGACAAAAAACTTCCCAGAAATTGTGAAAGAGAATATAGATATCCAAGATACATATCGAACACCACTCAATATAGATCTCAATAGAAAGACTCCAAGACATATTATAATCAAGTTCAATAAAATGAAACATAAGCAGAAAGTCTTAAAGGCAGCAAGACTCAAAGCAAAGCTAACATTCAGAGGGAAACCCTGTAGGATTTCGTCGGATTTCTCTGCAGCAGAAACTATGCTGGCATGGAGACAGTGGCATGACACATTCAAAGCCTTGAAGAACTTCCAACCAAGAATTATATATCCTGCAAAACTATCTTTTAAATATGAAAATAAAATTAAGACATTCACAGATAAACAGAAACTCATAGATTTCGTGAAAACCAAACCAAAGCTACAAGAAATACTCAAAAAATCTCTTGGTTTGGAAGAACAAAACCACTAACTTTGTATTTTAGAAGAATACATTATTCAGAATCCTACTCAGTTAGGGAAGGCTACAAATTCAGTCACAGCTTTAATAGTGAAAGAAACAATCCAGTGATCATATCATGTAAACTTTGATATCATCATATTAAAAAGATGGTTATATTACCGTCATTACTGTCCTTCCAGGTGGAGAAGAAGTTGACAAGACTGGTAGCAATCAAAATTGGGGTTATATATAGTTTATTAAGTGGGATCATAGGGGCAGCTGTAAAGCATAATAAAGAAGCAACATACCATATCAGGAAATGTAATACAGGAGTCTCAACAACCACAAAACCAACCCTGAAAAAGGTGAAAGATCAACTCACAAAGAAGAAGGTCACAGAACAGATTAATAAGAACAACAGAGAAAACATCAACACAAAAATAAACATATCACAATGGCAGCACTGAACACATACCTACCAATAATCACATTGAATGTGAATGGACTGAATACTCCAGTAAAGAGACATCAAGTAACATCTTGGATCAAAAGACATGACCCATCTATATGTTGCCTACAAGAAACTCACCTTAGAGCTAAAGATACGAACAAACTGAAAATCAAAGGATGGAAGAACATATATCAAGCTAACAATGAACAAAGAAGAGCAGGCGTGGCAATTCTAATCTCAGATAAAATTGATTTTAATGTAAAATCCACCACCGTGGACAAGGATGGACACTATTTATTACTGAAAAGTTCAATACACAAGCAGGACTTAACAATATTAAATATTTATGCACCTAATATTAGAGCACCTAAATACATCAAAGAAACACTGATTACCCTCAAAAAGGAGATAGATGACTCCACAATAATAGTAGGAGGCTTCAACACTCCACTCTCAATAATGGAACAGATCATCTAGAAAAAAGCTCAATATGACAATGAGATACCATCTCACTCCAACAGGGTTGGCCATGATCCAAAAAAGGCAAAACACTAAATGCTAGAGACTGTGGAGAGACTGGAACTCTCCTACACTGTTGGTGGGATTGCAAAATGGTGCAACCTCTTTGGAAAGCAATCTGGTGCTACCTTAAAATAATGCATATATATACACTGTTTGACCCAGTAATTCCACTGCCTGGAATATATCCTACAGAATCAAGGCCATTCACACCAACTGATACATGCACACGAATGTTCATCACAACATAGTCCACAATAGCAAAAAGATGAAATCAACTCAGATGCTCAACAACAGAAGAACGGATATACTCAATGGAACACTATGCAATGATAAAGAACAATGATGACTGCAGGAAACATCTCTTAACCTGGTTTCAATTGGAGGACATTACATTGAGTGAAAGTAGTCAGCAACAGGACAAATATTGTGTGAGACCCCTACAATAAGAACTTAAAAGCAGACTCATGCATAACAGAAAAGACTCTTTGATGGCTGCAAGGGTGGGGAGGGTAGGAGGGTGAGAGGGGAGGGTTTTGATTAGATAGTTGTTAGAAATTTGGTTGGGTGAAATTGGTGACAGCACACGTTAGTAAAAAGGTCAGTACTAATGGGACATCAACACAACTCGTGTACTCCTCCCATCTTAACCCAATTTTGCAAGTACAGAGTACCCGGGGCGGGAGGCCAGGGACCATGCTCTTAGGGGAAATTGAGGCCAACTGGCACAACTGGTATTTTTCTAATGAGGTCTGTCTGCACCCCACATTGGTGAGTGGCGTCTGGGGTCTTAAAAGCTGCCAAGCTGCCGTCTGAGGGTATAGCAAACAGTCCCAACTCAACAGGAACAGATGATCACCAAGGTCCATAATGACATGGGGGGAAAGAGAATCCAGAAGACAGAGAGACTCATGTGAGTGGATGTCTACATCAACTTGTGACTTGAAGAACCAGATGGTGCCCACCTACCACCAGTGATAGCCCCAATGGAGCTCACAAAGTTGAGTCTCACTGGCAACACAGTATAAATAGGGGTGCACCCTGAGATCACCACTAAAAGATCGCAATTGATGGTCCAGGGGCCTCGAAGTTCTCCTGGGAGCGGGACCCTTGGCCTTGATGCTGCCCCTGTCCATAAATCATACTGAAGGTCAACTTTTCAGACAGCAATGGATTGGACTTGGTGGCACAGAGTGACCATATTGTGTGGGCACTTTATGGTCCTAGGCATCTATAGGAAGTCATCCTGTTGACCTCACACTGGAAGAAGGGGATTGGGTGGAGAGGAGAAGATAGGAGACGGCTGGGAAGATAAGACATGTATGGAGCAGAGAGGAGGAGTGTGCTGTCACCCTGCAGGGAGAGCAGTGGAAGCTGCATGTAGGTCAACATGCAAATTTATATGGGGATGTACATTTTCATTCAATGATAATTTTAAAAAAAAGTAAGATAAAAAGAAAAAAACAAGTAATGTATGGAACACATCTGTCTCAGCCCTTAGAAACTCTAAGGAGCTCTGGTAGTGCAGTGGTCAAGCACCTGGTTGCCAACCAAAAGGTTAGCGGTTTAAACCCACCAGCCTCTCTGCAGAAAAAAGCTGTGACAGTCTGCTTCTGTAAAGATTACAGCCTCAGAAACCGTATGAAGCAGTTCTACTCTGCCTTATAGAGCTGCTATGAGCCAAAACTGACTCAAAGGCAATGAGTTTTGGTTTTTTAAGAACTTCTTAGAAGTCCTGGTGGTGTATTGTTTAAGCACTTCTCTGTGTCTTAGTCATCTAGTGCTGCTATAACAGAAATACCACAAGTGGATGGCTTTAATAAAGAGAAGTTTATACTCATGGTAGGCTAGAAGTCCAAATTCAGGACACGAGCTCTAGGGGCAAGCTTTTTCTCTGTCAGCTCTGAAGGAAGGTCCTTGTCATCAGTCTTCTATTGATCTTCAAGCATCTCAGGGCAAGAACCTTTGGTCCAAAGGATGCGCTCTGCTCTCAGCACTGCTTTCTTGGTGGTATGAGGTCCCCATGTCTCTCTGCAAGCTTCTCTCTTTTCTATCTCATAAGAAATTGGCTTAAGACACTATTTGATCTTGTATATCTCCTCACTATAACTGCCACCAACCCATCTCATTACATCACAGTGATAGGATTTACAACACATAGAGAAATTACATCAGATGACAGAATGGTAGCCAATCACGCATACTGGGGAATCATGACCTAGCTAAGTTAACAGACATTTTAGGGGGACACAATTCAGTCCATCACAGCTGCTAAGCAAAAGGTTGGCGGTTGGAACCTACTCAGAGGCTCTTGGCAAAAAGTCTGGCAATCTGCCCCCGTAAAGCTGACTACTTTTATGCAAATAACGCAAATTTTCTACATTTGTTTGCCAACCTCATCCTCTTGCCTTTGCAGGCATTTTATTAAGTGTGCTATGCTAATCTTTTTTACAGCAACATGTAAAAAACAAAATTGGCATAGCAGTGCTTCCAAAAATACCTCTCAGGGAGGGCACCGGTGCCAAATAAACATAGAGGGCACTCATTATTTGTGTAAAAACACAGTACAGCCAAGAAAACCCTATGAGGCAGTTCTGCTTTGTCACAGGGGGTTGTTAGGAGATGAAATTGATTCAGTGTCACCTAATAACAAGGAACTCTCTGGCAGGAGGCCTTATCAAGCGAAGACCATCTTCCAAGAGCACTTCCAGAGGGAAACAGGGCTTCATTTGGTTTAAATTCTCCTATTTGTGGAACCTGGAATGCACCTAAATCTACATTTATTTATCCAGGACAGAAGATGGATAAACCTTCCTGTTTTGGGGGGAGAGGTCACATTCTATCCCAGTTCTCCAAGTGCTTAAATAAATCTGTCATTGTAATATTATAACCCTTAGAGCTTAACATAACTATTTTACACATCCAATGGCTATAAGAAACTATCTTAAAGATGGTCATTCAGTAATTGTAAGACTAAATTAAAATTAACCAAACCAAACTAGCTGCTATGGAATCAATTCTGTCTCATGATGATCCCATGTGTTTCAGGGTAGAACTATGCTCCATAAGGTTTTCAGTGAAAGTAGATGGCCAAGCCTTTCTTTCAAGGTGCCTCTGGCTGGATCCTAACTGCCAACTTTTCTGTTAGCAGCAAAGTGCTTGATCACTTGTACCACCCAGAGACTATGGTAAATCATTTAACTTCTCTGAGTCTCAAATTTCTTAGTTGCGTACTGCAAGTTGCTGCCTCATTTCCTACAAGCTCTGAGATTCTGTGACTTGGATGGAATCTAAAATTTTACAAGCCTGAAAGTTTGGTGATCAAGATTCATTCTGATGTTCACTCATCATGATGCTTCTGACAGTCCATGAAAGTTATTTTACACCTTGACACCCCTCCCCCAGAGAAATCAACTTATAATGTTGGTCTTTGGCAAAATGTGGGCCTCAGACTTAAAAATGCTGTCAGATTGCATTCAGTTTGATGGACTTGCTTAAGAAATCTGTCAACAGCATCCTGGGTTAAATTGTTGAGCAAGGGAACTGATTCTGAACTAATGTAGTTGAATATTTTCTGACAGCTGTGCTAACTTCTTTAGCACTTGGTGTTCTGTCAACTACTAGAATAGTTTCTTAAAGAGGGGTGAATCTTTGCACATTAAAGAATGTCAAATATGGTTCAGTCACTTACATTTCAAGGGCATTCTAAGCAAGGCAGTCCTAGGTCTATGTATGTTAGAATGCCCAGAACCGGTCCACGCCAAAGAAAACTTTTCTGATGTTTCTTCTTAGAAGATTAAGTTTAACTCTTGTCTGAAGATTTGGATTTCATCCAACAGGTTAAAGATCATGGTTTTAGATACACAAAATTAAAACATATTGCTTAGAATCTGCTTTGGGTGTCCTGGTCTGCTATAGTGACACAGCTCCATACTCTTCCCTCCATCCTCCCTAAGAACCACCCTGAATGCTTTTATTAACCATTTGGAATTCAAGTCCCAAAGACAAACTCAAATCAATGTTAGTTGTATTTTAACCAAACAAATCCATTTCTGTAGAGTCAACTCTGATTCATAGCGGCCTTATAGGACAGAGTAGAAGTGCTCCATAGGATTTCCAAATCTTTACAGAAGCACCTCTTTCTCATGCAGAGAGGCTGGTGGACTCAAACTGCCATCTTTTCATTTAGTAGCCAAGTTCTTAGCCACGGCACAACCAGGACTCCTTGGTTGTAGTCTACCCATGCTCTGTAAGCATGAAATAATTCTGCTCAGCTCTTACTGTTGCCAAAGTGTCATTGTTAGTATTGTTAAAGTGTTTATGGCAGTCTCATGTTCATGTAAGTGTTCTAGTTCCCCTTTACATAAATAACGGTTTATGGACAGCAGTCTCAGCATCATTGTGGACCTTATGAGAAATGCAGGCTCTTAAGCCCTACTCCAAGTCTGCCAAATGAGAATCTGCATTTTAACAAGACCCCCTCAGATGACTGTAAGCACATTTCAGTGTGAGAAGCACTGGCTTGCCGTAGAGATTTTGGAGTTAGACAGACAACCTATGTGACTAGGCAGTGAAAATAAAACCTGACATTTGCTGAAGGCTTATTGCTGCCAGAACAGTGCCTAAGTCATCCTAATTAAATAATACCTCCAAGGTCCTATTCTTTTCTGTAGGAATAATAATACCTACTTCATATGGCAAATGGTACCACCAAACTGCAAATACCTAAAACCAGGAATCATAGATGATTTTCTCCCTCTCCATCTCCCAGCTTCTGCCAGGTCTGCCTGCCTTCCCTGCAAACTTCCTCTTGAGTCTGTCTACTTCTCTCCATTTGCTTGGCCAACAGCTGTGTTCCAGTTATCATTCCCCTTGCCTGAACCATCATTTTCTTCTGTCCAGCTACATGACCGAGAGTCTAATTTAAATCACCATTCCCCTTGCCTGAACCACTGGAGCAGCCCGCTGACTGGTCTCCAAACATCCACCCCCATCCCAGCCAATTATTTACATAAATTAAAATTCACGAGATTAAAAATTTTAAACACACCCCAGATATAACAGTTGGTCACTATTCATCTGAAGCAACAGAGGTAAAAGGAGACCTAGGAATAAGAAAAGGAAATGGTCTGCAGGTCTAATTGTCTTCATGAAACCTTCATACTTCCTTTGCCATGGGATTGAAGGAAATGGATAGTGCCTGGCTACCATTACTGAACGTTTTGATCAAGGACCCAATAGTTGGATCCTAATCAAAATAAGGAAACAATGTGGAACAGAACTTCAAATTCTTGTTGGAAATTAGACTTACTGGATACATTGAGACTAGAGAAACCCACAACTCTATTGGCTAAAAACTACTTTTAAGCCTTGAGCCAAAACCATGCCATGAAGTCACTTTTAAACTAAAAAATTTAACGAATTTAATAAAGAATGTTCCCTTTGAACTTAAGAAAAGGTTTAAGCACAGAAGAAAATAATCTTTGATGGGAGGAAGAGGAGTATTCATAGATTAGATTGTAGATAGGAATTGGATTAGATGAAGGGAGTGACAGCACACAGTAGAAGGAGGTTAGCACAGTCGGATTATACCAAAAGCTAACAGGCTTCCTACATACAATCCAACATCAAGAAGGCCAGAGTAGCAGGGACAGAGGTCTAGGGACCATGTTTTCAGGGGACATCTAGGCTAATTGACACAGCTTTTTTTTTTTTTTTTTAAGAAAATGTTCTGGTCAAGATGGCAGACTAAGCGCACGTCTCCCTATACTGCTCTGGAAACCAAGACCTGAACTGACAATCAAACGGAGCCTTCTGATCACCTAATCAGCCTGAGGACATGGCACAGGGCTGTTAACTTGAACTTCATACCACCGAGTGAAAAACCTCTCTCTTTCGCTGACTCCCGCTCCTGGCTAGTCCTGGCTCTCACAGACTGAAGGTAAACGCACCATTTTGACTTTTTTTTCCCTCTGTCTTGGTGGGCGGGCGGAGCTGGGGCTTGCCTAGCAGCTAGACTCAGACTCATTGCTAGGGGGATAGGCAGGTGAAATTCCCATATATTGAGAGCCAGGCTTAGGACTATGTACACCTAGCCAGTTTGGGCCGGTCTTTTTATCACTGCCACAGTGGGGTTTGTATGGAATCGCACTGCCAGTGTGTGGGACGCCATGTTTGATATGAAGATTTTAGTGGGACCTAATTCTTAGCCTGGGAGCCAGCGCCTGCAAACAGGACAGTACTTCTCTGACAGAAAATCAGTAATTTACACAGTGTCACCTATGGCGAGGGCCCTGCAACACAAGCAGAGTAATCACTACCTCTCGGCACCTTTAGCCCCTCTATCTGCAGCCTGTGTGGAGTGCACCATGTTGGATACGGTGGCCACAGGTGGACCTAATTCTTAGCTTGGGAGCCACAGCCTACCCACAGGAGAGTGATTTTCTACCAGAAAAGCAGTACTTTACATAGTGTCGCCTAAAGCTGGGCTCTGTCAGCAGAGGCCAATGGGGCGGTAGCATTGCTGTATTCTGAACTAGTTTGTATCATCTAGGGTTGGATATAGAGGTGCTTACTTTGGCAGCTGGGAAGAGGGACCACTACACCTGAAACCCTGACTGACTTGGGAAGTGGTCAGATACCTTTTGCTTTACATTTTAAGACAGCCTAGAGAAACATCTGCGGTCCATCCTCACAGTGTCTCTCCCAGCCTCTGCTTACTCACATGGGACCCTAAAAGCAACAGACAATTCTGGCATACAAGAATTCACCCATGGCTTCAGAAGGCTCCCAAACAAAACAATCAAGGAGTTTTCGGGATGAAGAAACTTTTATGAAAGCATCAGAAAGTGAATACGAAATGATTATATACAGAGCCCTGTGAGACCTTATACAAAATGCAGCAGAACAAAAGGAAAAATTAAACAAGCTGTTTGATCTGATGGAACACCAGTACTCTGAAATCTAACAGATCAAGAACAAAATCAAAGACATAGAAACTTCAATGCAAAGCCAAGAAACCGGAATGGAACAAATGAACAAATCAATTTCTGACTTGGAAGACAGAGCTACTGACACCAGCATCTATGAACACAAATCAGAAAAAAGAAACAAGGAAAATGAATAAGCATTAAGAAGCATGTGGGACTCTATAAAGAGGAACAACTTTCGATTAATTGGAGTCCCTGAACAGGGTGAGACACCTGAGAACACAGAGAGTATCGTTGCTGAGCTGCTGACAGACAACTTCCCAGAAATCATGAAGGAAGAGAATATAGACATCTCAGATGTATATTGTACATCACCAAATATAGATCTTAAAAGAAAGGCTCCAAGATATATTATAATCAAGCTTAACAAAATGAAACATAAGCAGCAACTCTCAAAGGCAGCAAGACTCAAAGCAAAGCTAACATTCAGAGGGAAACCCTGTAGGCTCTCATCAGATTTCTCAGCAGAAACCATGCTGGCATGGAGACAGTGGCATGACACATTCAAAGCCTTGAAGGAGAAGAACTTCTAACCAACAATTATATATCCTGCAAAACTAGCTTTCACATACAAAAATGAAATTAAGACTTTCCCAGATAAACAGAAACTCAGAGACTTTGTAAAAACCAAACCAAAACTACAAGAAATACTGAAAGAAGTTCTTGGCTTTGGCTTAGAAGAACAAAACCACTAACTTTATATTTTAGAACGACACACTACTCAAAGCTTTACTCAGTTAGGGAAGGCTCTTAAGTCAATCACAGCTCTTATATTGAAAGAAGCAATCCAGTGATCATCATGAAAACTATGGTGCCATCATATTAACAAGAGGGATGTACTGCAGTCATTATAGTCCTTCCAGATGGAAAGGAAGATGACAAGACTGGTAGCAATTAAAATTCGGTTTATATATAGTTTATTAAGGGGGATCTTAGGGACAGCTGTAAAGCACAACAAAGATGTATCATACCATTTCAAGAAATGCAACACAGGAGTCTCAACAACTACAAAAACAGCTCTGAAAAAGGTGAAAAATCAACTCACGAAAAAGAATGTCCCAGAACAGACTAATAAGAACAACAGAGAAAACATCCACACAAAAATAAACATAACACAATGGCAGCACTGAACACATATATATCAATAATTACCTTGAATGTGAATGGACTGAATGCTCCAGTAAAGAGACATCGAGTGACATCTTGGATCAAAAGACATGACCCATCCATATGTTGCCTACAAGAAACTCACTTGAGATCTAAAGATAGTAACAAACTGAAAATTAAAGGATGGAAGAATACATATCAAGCTAACAATGAACAGAGAAGAGCAGTTATGGCAATTCTAATCTCAGACAAAATCAATTTTAAGGTAAAATTGACCATCCTGGACACAGATGGACACTATTTATTGCTGAAAGGTTCAGTACACAGGCAAGACTTAACTATACTAAATATTTATGCACCTAATATCAGAGCACCTAAGTACATTGAAGAAACACTGACTACACTCAAAAAAGAGTTAGATCACTCCGCAGTAATAGTGGGAGACTTCAACACTCCACTCTCAATATTGGACAGATCATCTAGAAAACAACTCAGTACAGATACAGAAGACCTCATTGCCACAATCAACCAACTAAACCTCATCGATATATACAGAACTTTTTACCCATCATCAGAGAACTACACTTTCTTCTCCAGTGCACATGGAAAATTCTCCAGAATTGACCATGTGTTAAGACATAATGCAATTCTCAACAAAATCCATACCATTGAATTACTGCAAAGCATCTTCTCAGATCACAAAGCCATAAAAGTCAAAATCAGTAGCAGAAAAAACAGAGATAGAAAGTGGAACTCTTGGAAACTGAACAACATCTTGCTCAAAAAACCGTGGATGATAGAAGAAATGAAGGATGAAATAAACAAATTCATGGATTCCAAAGACAATGAAAATACTTCCTACCAGAACCTATGGGATACAGCCAAAGCAGTGCTCAAAGGCCTGTTTATCTCCAGAAATGCACACATCTGGAAAGAAGAAACCAAATCAAGGAACTAACCCTACAGCTTGAACAAGTAGAGAGAGAACAACAGAGGAACCCCTCAGGCACCAGAAGAAACTAGATAATAAAGAATAGAGCAGAGCTAAATGAATTAGAGAATTGAAAAAATTGAAAAGATCAAAAGCTGGTTTTCTGAAAAGATCAACAAAATTGACAAAGCACTGGCTAAACTTACTAAAGAAAAGCAGGAAAGGAAACAAATAACCCAAATTAGAAATGAGAGAGGAGTTGTCACCACAGATCCAACAGAAATCAAAAATGTCATAACACAGTACTATGAAAGACTGTACTCTAACAAATTTGAAAACCTAGAGGAAATGGACAAATTCCTTGACTCGTACCACCTACCCAAATTATCACAACATGAAGCAGAACAACTTAATAAACCCATCAAAAGGAAGAGATTGAAAAAGTCATCAAAACACTGCCAACCAAAAAAAGCCCAGGCCCAGATGGCTTCACTGCAGAATTCTACCAAGCTTTATCTCTAATACTACTGAGATTATTTCACAGTATAGAAAAGGATGGAGTACTCCCAAACTCATTCTATGAAGCCAGCATAACCCTAACACCTGAGCCAGGGAAAGACCCAACAAAGAAGGAGAACTATAGACTGATATCATTCATGAATCTAGATGCAAAAATCTTCAACAAAATTCTTGCCAATACAATACAACAACATACCAAAAAAATAATCCATCCTGACCAAGTGGGATTCACAGCAGGGATGCAAGGCTGGTTCAACATCAGAAAAACAATTAATGCAATTAACCGCATAAATAACACAAAAGACAAGAATCACCTGATTTTGTCCATTGATGCAGAAAAGGCATTTCATAAAAGTCCAACACCCATTCATGCTAAAAACTCTTAGCAAAATAGGCATAGACAGAAAATTCCTTAACACAATAAGGGCCATTTATACAAAGCCAATTGCCCACATCATCCTGAATGGAGAGAGACTGAAAAACTCTCCCTCGAGAACAGGAACTAGACAAGGATGCCCACTCTCACCTCTCCTATTCAACATTGTACTAGAAGTTCTAGCCAGAGCAATTAGACAAGACCATGAAATAAAGGGCATCTGCATCGGCAAAGAGGAAGTTAAAATCTCCCTGTTTGCAGATGATATGATTGTATATGCAGAGAATTCCAATGAATCTGTAAGTAAACTACTCAAACTGATAGAAGAGCAGTCTCAGGATACAAGATAAACATAAGTAAATCAGTAGGATTCCTTTATACCAACAATGAGACTGTTAATGAAGAAATCATTAAATCAATACCATTTACTATAGCCCATAAGAAGATAAAGTACCTAGGAATTAATCTAACCAGAGAAATAACAGACCTTTACAAGGAGAACTACAAGCCCTTACTACAAGAAACTAAGAGAGACTTAGATAAATGGAAAAACCTACCCCGCTCATGGATAGGAAGACTTAACATTGTGAAAATGTCTATTCTACCCAAAGCAATCTACTTATATAATGCAATCCCAGTACAAGTTCTGATGTCATTTTTTAATGAGATGGAGAAACAAATCACCAATTTTGTTTGGAAAGGGAAGAAGCCCCGGATAAGTAAGGTAGTACTAAAGAAGAAGAACACATTGGAAGGCCTTTCATTACCCGACATTAGGACATACTACGCTATCACAGTAGTCAAAACAGCCTGGTACTGGTTCAAGAACAGACAGATCGATCAATGGAACAGAATTGAGACCCCAGAGATGACACCATCTGCCTATGAACAGTTGATATTCAACAAAGGCTCTAAGACATTAAACTGGGGTAAAAACAGTATCTTCAACAAATGGTGTTGGCAAAACTGGATATCCATATGCAATAAACTGAATCAAGATCCATATCTTACACCTTATACAAAAACCAACTCCAACTGGATAAGACCTAAATATCAAACCTAAAACAATAAAGCTCATCCAAGAAAAGGTAGGAACAACAATGGATGTTTTAATACACAATGTAGACAGACTCCAAAATCTGTCAAACAAACCACAATCAACAGAAGAGAAAATAGATAAATGGGAACTATTAAGAATCAAATACTTTTGCTCATCCAAAGACTTTACTAGTAGAATTAAAAGGACACCTACAGAATGGGAAAAAATATTTGGCAACTCTATGTCAGACCGACGCCTGATCTCCATAATCTATAAGATACTACAAAATATCAATAAGAAGAAAATAAATCATCCAATTAAGTGACGGGCAAGGGAGATGGACAGACATTTCTCTAAAGAGTAGATTCAGGCAACTAAAAAACACATGTGGACATGTTCACGATCTTTAGTTATTAAAGAAATTCAAATCAAGACAACAATGAGATACCATCTCACCCCAACAAGGATGGCCAGGAACCACAAAACCACAAAACAACAAATGCTGGAGAGGCTGTGGAAAAGGGGAACTCTCCTACACTGTTGGTGGGGTTGCAAAATGGTCCAGCCTCTTTGGAAAGCGGTCTGGCGCTTCCTTAAAAAAATGGATATAGATATACCATTTGACCCAGTAATTCCACTACTGGGAATATATCCTATAGAATCAAGGCCTTTCACACCAACGGACACACGCACAAGAATGTTTGTCGCAGCACAGTCCACGATAGCAAAAAGATGGAATCAACCCAGATGCCCGACAACAGAAGAATGGATAGGTAAACTATGGTATATATACTCAATGAAGCACTATGCTATGATAAAGAATAATGATGATTACAGGAAACATCTCCTAACCTGGTTTCAACTGGAAGACATGATGTTGAGTGAAAGTAGTCAGCAACAAAAGGACAAATATTGTATAAGACCTCTACGAAAAGATCTCAAAAACAGACTTGTGTATACAAGAAAAGACTCTTTGACAGCTGCAAGGGAGGGGAGGGAGGAAGGGCGAGGCGGGGAGGGTTTAGGTTAGATAGTTGCTAGAAATCTGGTTGGGTGAAATCGGTGATAGCACACATCATTAGAAACAAGAACAATATTAAGTGGACTTCAGCATACTCCTTCCATCTCAACTCGATATTGCAAGGATAGAGTAGCTGGTGCAGGGGGCACAGGACCATGCTCTTAGGCGAAATCGAGGCCAATTGGCACAACTAGCATTTTGCTAAGAGGGCTGTCTGCACCCCACATTGGTGAGTAGCATCTCTGGTCTTAAAAGCTGCCAAGCTGCCATCCGAGGGCACAGCAAATGGTCCCAACTCAGCAGGAACGGATGGTCACTGAGGACCAAAATGACATGCAGTAAAGACAACCCAGAAGATAGAGAGATCCACGTGAGTGGGTGGCTACATAAGACTTGGGACCAGAAGAACAGGATGGTGCCTAGCCACCAACAGTGATAGCCTCAATGAAGCTCACTAAGTTGAGTCTCACTGGCAACACAAGAATAAAAAGGGGTGTGTCCTGAGATCTCCACTAAAAGACATCAATTGATGGTCCAGCAGTTTTGGGGTTCCCCTGGGAGCATGGCCCCTGGCCCTGATGCTGCCCTTGCCCATAAATTACAACAAAGGTCCACTCTTCAGACACGAATGGATTGGACTTGGCGACGCAGAGTGATCATACATTGGATGCACTTTATGGTTCTATGCATCTATAGGATATCATCCTGCTGACCTATCGCTGAATGATGGAGAGTGGGTGGAGAGGAGGGAGGAGGCTGTTGGGAGGATGAGACATGTATGAAGCAGAGAGGAATAGTATGCTGTCACCGACAGGGAGAGCAGTAGAAGCTGCACACAGGGCCGCGTGTAAATTTATACGGGAATGTACATTTTCACTCAGTCATATTAAATTAAAAAAAAAAAGACATAACAAAAAAAAATGTTCTGCATACCACTTTGGTGAACGGAGTCTGGGATCTTGAAAGCTAGCAAGCAGACATTTAAGTAGTATCAACTGGTCCCAATCCACCTAGAGCAGAGGAGAATGAAGGACATCAAAGTGATGAGGAAAATATGAGCTCACCAGACAGAATGCATCATCTGATCCAATACTACTTCAGCACAGGACCAGAGAAAAAGAGATGTTGCCCAGCCACCACCAATGACTACCTTGACAGGGAACACAACATAAAGTCCCTCATGTAGTGGAATAAAAGTGGACGTCCAGAACTGGAACTCTATTTAAAGACCACACATCACGGTTCATCAGACTGGAGGGTCCCCTGAGGACATGGCTCCTAGACTCCCAGTTAGCCCAAAGCTTAAAACCAAAGTCAACTGATCAGACAAAGATTGGACTGGACTATACGACATAGAGTGTTGCTGGCAAAGAGCATTCTTCTTAGCTTAGATATATACATGAGGCTACCTGAGCAGCTCTTGTCCAGAGCTGAAATGAGAGGGTAGAGGGGGACAGGAGTTGGTTCAATGGATACACGAAGTATATGATAGAAAGGAGGAGCGCGCCATCATGGGGAGAGGGGGAGAGAGCAGGTAGAGTTGCATGGTGGTGTATGTGTGAGGATTTATATGGCAAATTGACTTGGATTGTAAACTGTCACTTAAAGCACAATGAAATACTTTTTCTTTTTTTAAAAAAAAATATCCTCTTTGAGCATTGCACTCTTTCAAAAACTATCCGTAAGAAATTGAACTGACAATTCCATTGCCACTGAGTTGTTTCCAACTCATAGTCATAGTGACCTTATAGGACAGAGTAGAACTGCCCCATAGAATTTCCAAGGAGCACCTGGTGGATTCACACTGCCAGCTTCTTGGTTAACACCCATAACTCTTAACCACTAAGCCACCATGGCTTCCCTAATGGAGAACAGTAAATCTAAAACACAGATCATAACTTTAAGGGGCAGAGAGTCTAAGTTAATATGGTTGTGAAACAATATGGAAAGAGATAGAAACAATGGTGACACAATGTGAAACAAGAATCCTTGTCAATGAACCATACATGTAAAAATTGTTGAACGAATGCATGCTTTGTTACGCGTATATTCACCCCCAAAATTAACAGACCTTAAATGTAAATGGCACAATAGCAACCTAACATAAGAGCTGATTTGTAAGATGTAGTAATTTCAAATTATAAGCAAAATAGAAACTTAAGAGAGTTATATGAAATAAAGTTCTCATGAACTCGAGTAAAACCAAACCCACTGCCACTGAGACAATTCCAACTCATAGGGACCTTATAGAACAGACTAGAACTGCTCCATAGAGTTTCCAAGGAGCACCTGGTGGATTCAAACTGTCGACCTTTTGGTTAAAAGATGTAACACTTAACCACTACACCACCAGACTCTAGAAAAGGGGAGCTCAACTTGGAAGACTATGAACACATGACTCCATCCTCATCAGAGAGGAGGAAGCTCTGACCATACGTGAACATGGTCTCTCTCCATCTCTCTCCTCTTCCTCTTCCTCTTCCTCTTCCTCCTCCTCTCTCCCTCTCCCTCTTCCTCTCCCCCTCTCTCTCTCCCTTTCCTTCTCCCTCTCCCTCTCCCTCTCCCTTTTCCCCTTTCTTTTCCTCTTTCTCTTCTTCCTTCTCCTCCCCTCTCTCTCCTCTCCTCTCTCCATGTCTCTCTTTATCTCCCTGTCTCTCCATCTGTCTATCTCCATTGTAAATCCACTGTGACAGCAGACATAGATGCACAAGCTAGTCCTGAGAACAACCATTTGCCTCCCTCTGTCTGATTTTCTGTTAGCTAAGCTTCCTTTGGAATCTAATTTGGCTTCCCATGAAGTCTTTTCAAGGAGAAACTCACTGATGATCTCCCTGTCTACATATCAGTCTTGCTCCTTAGAATGTTAATAAATTTGCACTGTTTATTCAGTCATCATTCATGAGACCTTGTGAAAGAGAGTTCACCCCTCCAGCCCCAAAGAACTCCGAGTAGACTGATTGAACCATGTTCTTGACATCTATGTTAGTTTGTCTGTATAACAAATCACCCCAAACACAAATGGCTTAGAATAAGAATTATTTAGAAAGCTCATGGTTCTGTGGGTCAGCAGTTTAGGCTGGGATTAGCTGGCTGGTTCTGCTGATTTGTGCAAGATTCCACCAGTCTCTGGCTGGGGTTGCACATGTAGCTGTGGTCAGCTGCCAGGCTGACTGGTGGCTGCTTGATAGGCAGTAGAGGAAGGATTCCTTTCTCTTCTGTGGGGCCCCTCTTCATCCAATAGGCTAGCCTGGGATTGGTGGCAAGATTTCAAGAATAGTAAGAAAGCAAGTTCCAATGTACAAGTACTTTTCAAGTCTGTTCTCATGTAGCATATGCTATTGTTCTGTTGGCCAAAGCAAGTCACAAGGCCAAGCCCAGAGTCAGTGTTGGGGGGTGCACTACTAAAGGGCAGGAATACAAGAAGCGGTAAACAAACTGAGTCATCTTTGCAATCAATCTGCCATCGTCCCAAACTGATAGCCACACCTAGTGATGACATCGAGGAATCACTATGTCAAAAACCAGGCAGTTTCTGACATCACTGAGTCACTGTCTATCTTCAACACACCCAACAACTGCAACAATTCTACACTATTTGCTTAAAGTAAGGTTAGCCAAGTGAACAAGCATAACAGTCCATAACCACAGGAGACACTGCCACCTATGCCTACCCTATATTTGGGTGTTATTACTATGGACACAAGGTTTTAATGCAGACTCACATCCACACTGTATGGTCAGGAATGGGCATAGGCATTGGGGAGCCCATCTACCCTTTTGGCATATAAGGAATCACAGTAATAAGTTCCAGCATCCATAGAAGATATTGGATTTTTCTGGCCTTCTCTGAAATTTGACACACTATGTCACGTTCCTGGAGCAAAAAAAGATTGCAAAAGGAAACCATGTATATTTTTCCAAAGTGCAATTGATGAATAGAACTCTTCAGACTAACCAAACTGAATTAAGAACTGCCTAAAGCAGTTAGGAAACCCTGGTGGCGTAGTGGTTAAGTTCTACACCTGCTAACCAACCCCATGGAGCAGTTCTACTCTGTCTATTGGGTCATAGGAGTTTGAATCAACTCAACAGCAGTGTGTTTGGTTTGCTTTAAAGTAGTTATATCAAAACTTCATGCTAGATTTCAAGCTGATGAATTCAGTAAAAACTGGTTTATCTTCTGGAACATTTTATAAACACTGCTTACGTGTGAAGGTGCCCTGTGAGGCTTCCTTTCCAAGTCCCAAACAGAAAGTAGGGCAGAAGTCCTCTGTTTCTTGACACCACTCCTCAAGCTATATGGAATCTCTTACTGACGTGTCTTCACCTCTTAAGATTCAGCGGTTAACATGGGAGGAAGCAAAAACACTAGTGTCTGGTCTCTTGAATCTTTTCCCTTTTCTCTGGGTCTCTCTCCCAAAACCTGAAGTTCTTCCTGTCTGGTGAAGTAGAAGCATCTCTCTCCCCTATTTTCTCCTTCTTCCTGGCACTACGACACTGCCCATTCTGTCCTTGGCCATAAACCTCATGATTCAGCAAGACGGTATAAGGGGAAAACTTACAGAGGAAAAAAAAAAAAGCATATCACATCATTATTTTCAAAATATTATTCCCACCTACTGTCTGTCTAAATTATATTTTTGCTTTAAAAGAAATAGAAACACTTTCCAAGTGCAACAGTAGTGCCCGTGCAATGGCCAAGAATATCCCAAAACTTGGCATCAGATTAAACCAAGAAGGAATCTCTGTCTTTCCTTTCCATTCCAGAAGTAGGTGGCATATAACACCCTAGAATGATCCCTTGGAATGTACCTATCAAAGAAACATTGCCCACAACCCTTCCTGCTTTCTGGTCAAAGTAATTAAGACAAGGATATTGAAAACATGAGCCAAAAAACCCCAAGCAGCTCATGCACACATTCACCAGTGCATGTCCCAATCACTAACCCTTTGACTTAGAACAAGTTATTACAATACTCACCGGGTGGGGACGCAGCTGCCAACGTCTGTAATGGCAGACCTAAGTGGCAACATGGTGTCACTGCCACCACTGGACACTCAACCTAACCCTGATTAACATATGACACACCCTTCTGGGCCAAAGCCAGTATGACCCAGGGGGTGGGGGCATCCATCAAAAACCTAGCTGCCCCTTACCAGCCCGCAGTTAACAAAGCAGCCTGTCCAGCCAGCCACCACTGGATGCGATACTGCTGTCCTGGTTTGTAAGTTTCCCTTCGGATGAATAAACCCATGTTTCTTGGATGGTTTCCTGGTGAGTTTTTCTGTCTCTCGGCAACCACACATTCAGAAGTTTTCACATTGTTGGGAATAAATTCTAACAATCCAAACAAGGACTCACTCCAATTCTTTCCATGCAGAACTGTTTTTCTTCAAGTCCTGGCTTCCTAGCACTACCTAGATCCAGAGAAATTGAACTGAGACTTTGAGGAGGAGGACTGACAGAGATAAAATCTTTTCAGCCGTTTTGTCTTAAAATCATCAAAACATCTGGAGGTACCAGTCACTGATCCCCTGCCCAGATGACCACCAAGGAGAACCTCCAGACCCAGATGCCCATCTCTGGATATACCGCCCCGCCCCCAGGGCTCCAGATACCCAGATGCCTATCTCCTGATAGATCTCCTCCTTGGCACTGGTCACAGGACTCCCCCCAACAAATTGTCCCTATTCTTTCATCTCTCACACCTAATGTTTACCCTTAGCTA
Source organism: Heterohyrax brucei (assembly GCA_028571685.1). Classification (NCBI taxonomy): domain Eukaryota; kingdom Metazoa; phylum Chordata; class Mammalia; order Hyracoidea; family Procaviidae; genus Heterohyrax; species Heterohyrax brucei. The sequence goes on along the minus strand of CM053166.1, from coordinate 17,429,649 downwards.
CCCATTCAAAAAAAACAGCCCAACTGAAGAAGGTGGACAGGCTCTGAGGCCTCACATTCCCGCTGTCCCTTATATACCAGTATACAATAAATCTCTGGGTTATTCACTTCACCCCTGTCTCAGTATTGGCTTTTGTGGTAAGCAGCATGAGTCTACATTTTACTGTAACATTGCCTTCTTTCACAGATGGAACTGCATCCTCCAAAAATATGTGTTAGGCCATGATTCCCAGTATTGTGTGGTTGTCTTCCATTTTGTGGTTGTAATTTTATGTTATAGAGGATTAGGGTAGGATGTAACATTTTTACTAAGGTCACTGTCCCCAATCCAGTGTAAAGGGAGTTTCCTTGGGGTGTGACCTGCATCAACTTTTCTCTTTCAGGAAATAACAAGGAAAAGGAAGCAAGCAGAGAGTGGGGATGTCATACCACCAAGAAAGTAGTGCCAGGATCAGAGGATGTCCTTTTAACCTGGGGTGCCTGCACAGAAAAACTCCTAATCAGAGGAGAATGTAAGGCGAGGTAGGGTAAACGTATCGGCACCAACTGTAAGGCAAGGTAGGCTAAACATATCGGCAGCAGTTAGACAGAAAGAGAGTGAGAATCAGCAGTAGGACAGAGTTTACTGGTGCGCTCCCGGGTGAACTCTGCAAGCTCCAAGGTAGGAGTCCGAGAAGTTGCACGTTCAAGTTGGGGAAGCGGGTTTACATAGAAGCGGAGGGTTCCGCCCAGTGCAGACCTTAGTGGGGACATGGGGAAAAAGGAGGGAGCCCATAGGATTTAGGCACAGCGAGCTGCCTGATTAGCATATAAGGTGGAGACCTTAATGGGGTGAGATGGGGTGAGAAGGTGGGAGCCAACAGAATTTGGGTAAGGTGAGCCGCTTGATTAGCATATGAGAAAAATAACTGGGGACTTTGGACTTCCCAGGAAGAGAGGGGCTCACCCTGCTCTGATGATTTCCAGGAACTGCATCCTGGTTGCGATGTCCAGGTACAGCCCGGCTGGCTTGACAGGGAAGACTGAGGCAGAGGCCAACACAGAAAGCTTTTCCCTAGAGCTGATGTAGAGATCCCGAAACTGATTAGACCCTGAGTGACCTGGGTTGGGTTCAGGAGATGGGCTAGCAAGTCAGGTCTCCTGATAAGCTGCTAGGAGGGCTCCCTCTCCCCAAAGCAGGCAACCTTCTTGACAACAAAGTTTTATTAAGTGAAAGTACGTTCTCAAGACGGAATGGGTCAGTCTTCATGAAGGGAGAAAGACCCTGCATAGATTTAGGAGGTCCCTTTTATTGGCAAAAGCAGAGGGTGATGTCATAGATGGGAGGGCAAGGTAGTGACTTGATTCTTGGTTTGAGTTTGAGGCTCCATGTCAGCAACTGCATGAGGGGTCCCCTCCTGGAGAAAACGGAGATGGGATGGAAATTTTCATCACAACTGCCAAGAGGAATCATTATATCTGCATCACAAGCTGTCAGGAGGGAACTGTTATATCTGTCATTACCCTTCCGAAGCATTATCTAATGGTGGCTGATCAGTTTCCCTAGCTAACCTTGTCACTGAAGCCTTGAATTTGGACTTCTAGCCTACTAAACTGTGAGAAAACAAATTTCCATTTGGTGAAGCCATCTACTTGCAGCAGCCATCTGTTACAGCAGCACTGGAGAACTAAGACATCCTCCCGTAGATTAATGGATTCAATGCTATATAGTGGCAAGAAGATGGATGTGGTCAAGAATCCTGGTTTGGGATCCCAGACCTTCTCTACCTGGTGACTGCATGATAGAGAGTGAATTCATGACATTTCCCTAAGCCTCAATTCCCCTGTCTGTACAATGGGGACAAACACACCTTCCCTCACAGGGTTGTAAAGAACTTGGGATAATAAAAGATGTATAAAGAAATGTTTAAGTCAGTCCCTGACCCATAAGAGATGCTCAGTAAATAGAGTACTACCGGACCCTGAGCTGATAGATTTTTCTACTCAGAGCATAAAGATCTGATCATCTCACTCCTTCTCATCCTTGGACACTACTGGCAGGTGTTACCAGGTGTTACCAGCTTGCGTTCTCACCTTCCCTACCCTAACAGCTCAACCTGTCTCTGCAAAGGCTTCCCTGCAGATCTGAACTCAAATCCTTCCCAGGGCTGGGAATGGTTGGAGGGGAGAGGGAAGGGATTTCTCCCCACCTGCCTGCAGGTGGAGGCTATTCTGTTTGCGTAATCTCTTTATGCAATGCCTCAAGTCCAAAGAGCTTTCAAAGCACTCTGCAGACTTGACTGCCTTTACAAAGCTTGTTGCAGCTTGAAAGTCCCCACTGAGATGGCACCCCTCCAGGGTAAGGTGAAGAGGTTCAAAACTGGGGACAGTAGCTGGTCCCAGCAATTAGCAAAGCCAGTGAGGAGAAATGCTTGCCTTAACCTTGTGGAGCACAGGGGAATCTCGGGAGGAAATGGCCTGAGTTGGAAGCTTAGTTAAGGAGAGAGAGCTGGCTTTCATAACCCCGAGTAGCTGGGGAAATTAGACTTGTGATGCACCTAGAGATTTAATTTGTTTTCTTCAAACCAGCGTAACGCTTGGAAAATCATAAATCAGGGTTTGGCACAACACGGCTGGGGAGGGCTACAGCAGGATCATTGAAGGCATTTTTAAACCATGATGATTCCCGAGCCTTCCTCACCTCTCAGGCTAATTCAAGGGTTTAAAAGTAAGGCCTGGGAATCCACATTTTAAAACTCTTCTCAGGTGGTCATTCTGCTCCAAAAGATTTTGTCCCTGATGCTAATGGGGGAAATGATGGGATGGGGGGAACCAAAGACAACTCTGAGGCACTGAGCTTGGTTTGGGCCATGGAGATAAAGAAAACTCCTTCCCCTACCCCCAAAAGAAAGAAATCATCGGAGTACAGTCTTCTCTCCCACAAACTGAGAGACTCCTGGAAGCCCCCACCATGGATATCTCAGTTAGCCTGTTTCCTAAATTGTGTTCTTAAATCTCCTAAAAGTGTCTCAGAAACCTGGGTAGCATGGTGGTTAAGGTCCCCTCCTGCCAACCAAAAGGTCAGCAGTTCAAATCCATCCCGCGCTCCCTGGAAACTCTATGGGGCAGTTCTACTCTGTCCTCTAGGGCTGCTATGAGTTGGAATCAACTCAACAGCAATGGGTTTGGTTTGGTTTGGGTTAAAGACCTCTCAAAAGGAGACCCAGTGGTGCAGTGATTAAAGTGCTTAGCTCCTAACCAAAAGGTCACCAGTTCAAATCCACCAGCCAGTCCAAGGCAAAAAGATATGGCAGTCTGCTTCCGGAAAGATTTAGTCTAGGAAATCCCATGGGGTCTCTATGAGGTGGAATTGACTCACTGGTAGTAGATTTCTTAAAGACCTCTCAACTCAGCTGTTTCTACTTTAATTTTCTTTAAGGCAGTGGCTCTGGATGATTCTCTCAAGTCGCTGATTTTCTGCAACTGATGGAAACTACGAATCCTCTCCCCACAAAATGTACAGACATACCATGCTTGGCACTTTGTATTTTTCAGTAACAAGCCTCAGCTAAAACTAAGAATTCCATTTTAAACTCCTGATACACTGGAGGGCAAAACACTTTGGTCTTCAGTTACCTTGGAAACTACTTTCTAATTACTAGTCATGAAAAATTTGAGCAAAATTGTGATCTGATAAGTAGCTAAGGTCTTCTTGTTAATTGTCTAAGTCAAACTAAAATGAAATTATGTTCTGAAAACATCAGAATTCAGGCTCCCAAACATTCCAGTAAAAATCACCACATCCACTGAAATCATAATGTTTTGCTGTTTACAAAGTGAAGTTTTTCTTTTTAAGTCCAAAAGATAAGGAAGAAAAAGGAATTCTCCAAAACGTGTACAGGCAGTTTCCAAATTTTGGATAGAGTTCATTTGTAAAGTTTTTGAATTTCAAAACATATTTTCTCACAAAATGGTGTCACAAGAAGAGCTTAGTCTTTCATATTAGCTCTCAAAATTTAGTGTAGTTTGATACTTAGTTCAATGTAGTAAGGCCTGTAGGTGGTAGAAATAGCTTGCTCTCAGCTACTAACCCAAAGGTTGGTGATTTGAACCCACACAGCAGTACCATGAAAAAAAGCCAAGCAACCTGTTTCCATAAAGATCACAGCCAAGAAAACCCTACGAGGCAGTTCTACTCTGTTACGCATGGGGCAGCCATGAATTGGAATCAATTCATTGACAAAAGGTTTGGTTTGGGTTAGTTTAATGTGAGAAATATATATTGAACCACAACTCTGTATGGGGCACTAAGCCAAGCAGGGTGTAGCAGCTGCTATTGATGGCCTGCCCATTTGAACTCATCCCACCCTGGTGTCCTCTGTAGCCACCTCCCACCTCCAAACCAAAAAAACTAAACCCATTGCTGTCAATTCAAAGAGCAAAAACAATGCCAAATGCATTAGAGTACTCTTTCCCAACATATTTACAAAGCTACCTCCCTTGCTTCATGCTGATTTCTGCTCAAATGACTTCTGAGACCCTTCTTTCTAAGTTGGAATACCCTCCCAACTCTCCCATCCCATTGATTTCTCTCTATTCCTCCCCCTTTGCTTTATTTTCTTCATTGTGCTTATCAATACTCAGCATCTTGCTTCATTTTTTTTTTTTTTTTTTTTTACTAGTTTCTAACTCCGCTCTAGAGTATACAATTGATAAAGAAGGGAAATTTGCCTCTTTTGTTCACTGTTACATTCTGGCATATAATGGGTAGCCAATAAATTTTTGTGTGATAAATGAAAGAGAAACATATTCATCCCATAACGAACTTGAAAACTTGTATTAAGCATTCATGGATAACACAAATATATCCCTGGTAGATTACCTGGAAAGATGGCTGCCAATGATCCCTACAGATTCATAACACTCCTCCTATCAAGAGGTGGACACTAGCCCCCTTCCTCTTGAATCTGAGCCAGCCTTGTGACTTGCCTTGTGATTTTCTTCAACCAATAAAATCCTGTGGAAATGACAGTGTGCCAATTTGGAGCTCAGACCTTAAGAAGTCTGGAGGTTTCCACTTTTGTTGTCTTGGAAGTCAGCTGACACTGACCCTGCTGGAGACAGAGAGGAAGATAGAGGGATCAAATAGAGGGAAAGAAGCACAAGACAATGATGAAAAAGTGAGAGACTCAGGCAGGCCTCGGCCATCTGAGCCACCCCAACTAAGGTGTCACTGATGGGAGGGGAGCCACCTTGGACTCTCCAGACAGCTCTAGATGAGTAGTTCCAGCCAAGACCACGTGGAATAAAAACACTCACCTCCACGGAACCCAAATTGCAGAGTCACGAGCAAATTAGTGATAGTTCTGGTTTCATGCCACTAAATTTTAGGGTGCCTGTTATGCAGCAATAACTGGAACTTGTGTACTAACCATCTGCTATGCTCAAGACATCCTATTCTTTACAACTTTTTCTTTAAGAAAATACACAGCAAGTTCCAGCTCAGGACAGTCAAAATACAGCAGCACTCCCATGCCCCGGTGTTGTACCAGCTCTTCAGTTTGTCTCAGAATTGTCAACTGTCATTACTTCTGCAACAATGATTCTCCAGAGTCATGTCAAGATGTATCTGTGTGTTTCACCATCTCCGCTCACCTCTGCCTACATCCGCCAGGCATCCACCTTCTGAAAATTCTTACCACTTTCTGAAGACCCTTAACCATTCTCTATGCCAGGAAACTTGTTCTTACTTTGCTGATGTCCCTTCATTATGATAAAACCAATGCAAATGTCAAATTTCTCTGGAAAGCTTTTCCGAGTTCCAGTTAGTGCCTCTCTTGCAGCTTTTTGTTAATGTAGACCAGATTGCTCCATAGCACTCCACCCTCTAAAATGACATTTACCTGTTAACAAGTCCTAGTCTCCACCAGACTTGCATTGTCCATTCCCTTAGTTGCATTAACCACATTTTGGGTGCTCAGTAGCATCATACAGTGGTTGTTGTTGCTAGTGGGTACTGTCAAGCCAGCCTCTACTCCATAACATGGAGTAGAACTGCTCCATAGGGTGTTCTTGGCTACAAGCTTTACAAAAGCAGTTCACCCAGCCTTTTCTCCCGTGATGCCACTGATTAGGTTCAAACTGCCAACCTTCAGGTTAGCAGCTGAGTGCAAAGTGTTTGCACTAGCTAGTAGCTACCATGTTGGACAGTGCAGAACAGAACTTTCTCATCACCACAGAAAGTTCTCTTGGACAGCCCTGCCCTAGATGGTGAGCTTCTCAAGGCAAGGTCTGTGACCTTTCACTTCAGATGTGCAGCACCACACGCCAGGCCTGACAGAAGCCCCATACATGTTACATATGGCAAAGCATGAAAGTATAAATACATGAATCTTGCTGGAAGGGGCATGTACCTGTACCCTCCTCATAGATCTTGAGGCCATCTATTACTCCTTTTACGATACTGAGAAAATCATTGAATCCCCATGAACCTCGTTTTCTTCACATGTGGGATGGAGGTAATAGACGAGATACCGTGAGGACCAAATGAGACATGGCATGTCGAGCAGCAGTTAGAGTGCCTTGCACAGTGCTATGCAGCAATGTTTTTATCATTCAGATCCTCTTGAGTGAGGGAATTCTACAAGGTCAGTATGTCAGTTAAGCACAAAAGAACAGTCTCATCCCCCTCACACGGTGATTCTCAACTGAAGGTGACTTTGCCACCCAGGAGACATTTGACAATGTCTCAAGGCATCTCTAATCATCAAAACCGGTAGTGAGGGAACATTATTGCTGGCATCTGGTAGGTAGAAACCAGAGACACTGATGAGCATTGACAGTGCATTGGACATCTGCCACAGCCAGGAATTACTTGGCCCCAAATGCCAATAGCGCTGAGATGAGGAATCCCGCTTTGCAGTCAACCGGACTCACTGCTTCTGCTTGACTCCATCCGTTCCCTTGCTCTGCTCCACTTACAGCATCTTTAGAACTATGGAATCACTGTGTTGAAGGAGACTGTCTTAGTTTGGGCAAACCCTGGTGGTGTAGCGGTTAAGTGCTGCATCTGCTAACCAGAAGATCTGCAGTTCAAATCTGCCAGGAGCTCCTTGGAAACTCTATGGGACAGTCTTACTCTGTTGTAGGATAGCTATGAGTCAGAATCAACTCAACAGTAGTGGGTTTGGGGTCTTACTGTGGATCACCCAGAAACAGATCCTCAGACAAGGGTTTAAGTGCAAGTTGTTTATTTGGGAGGAAGTAAGAACATCAATAGAAGAGAGGAGATGTCATTCAGGGAACTACAAGGAGCTAAGAAACAACTGGAGCCAGGGTGGGACACGCCTGAGAGTTACCCTACCTAGGATCAAGGGAGCAAAAGTATTTACCCACAGACTTCTGGGAATCATTAGTTGTGGTCGCTCCCAGGGCTATTGAGTCCCTGGCACTTTTAATCTGCCCCATGGATGGGAAAGCTGAATTCAGAGGCCCTTGAGAGCCCTCAAGCAACAAAATACAGGAGTTAGGAGTTTGAATTTGGGCCAGGGAGCCCTGAAGCAGTAAGAGTGGGGGGATATGGGCAGGACAGTGATGGTCTCTGCCACACAGCTTTGTCTCCATGGCTTTTCTCATGGGCATGAGCTCTGGAGCCCAAATGCCTGGGTGCAAATTCCTGGTGCATCACTGACTTGCTCTGTGACCTTGAACAAGTTGTCATCGTAACTCGTGTCTTACTTCTGCTGTAGAGTATAAATGACATTGGTGCCAACTTCGCAGGGCAGCTTGGGAGGATTAAGCAAGAAAATTCAAGTGGGGCACGTAAACACCTTGGCTTTTGTGGTGCTCGAGTTCTTAACCCTCACTAACCATAGTAGAGGATTTCCTTTGCGCCAGGCTCTTTTAAGGCTTGTGGCAGGTGTTCCCTCATTTCCTCTTCCCAATGACTCTTGAGGGACCCACTGCCACCAAGTCAATTCCAACTAGGTTAGCAACCCTATAGGACAGAGTTTCCAAGGAGCGCCTGGTGAATTCAAACTGCCAGCCTTTTTGGTTAGCAGCCACTAGGGTTTCTCTCTCCAGGTAGCAGCCATTAGTATCTCCACAGGTAAACATAAGGTGCTGGGATGGCAGTCCTGTAAGGGTCAGATAATGCTCCTGAGATCAGGGCTGAAGGTTGAGGGCCCATGGGAGAAAAGAACATTCCGTAAACAGGAAATACATGGTGTTCATGCATGCTAAATCTAAGTTCTCTATTTAAAATCTTTCCTTCCTTGTGTGGTGACAAAGTCAGACACTGGGAAATATAACCAAATATTTCCCAATGACCCAAGTGCCAGGAACAATCATTCACCTGCATTGCACAGTGACATTTTCCCTCAGCCCTGTGCTCGGCTGAAGTCAGCAGTGGGTAGCAGCTCAGTCCTAAATAGTGTGTCTTCCCCCTCCCTCCTCGCACTGGAGCTTGCAATTACAATGAAACCTGACCTTTCCCATTTCCTTTTCGGGTTTTTGAAATGAAGATGTCCAGATTTGAAATCGGGCAACGTTGTCAGCAGAGAGATGCCTGAAAGCAGCAGAATATTTATGGTAATAAAAAAGTTGAGCTCTCAAAGGACCAGCTAAATTACAGTTGGCACAAGGCATATTAGAGCTTGTCCAGATTCACTGTCAGTCCTCAGAATTCATGGCCTTTAAAGGCAATCAGTTGTTGGAGGAGTGTGCTACTTAAGCAAATCAGAGGTAAAAATGAAAACGGAGAGCCTATAAAATTGTTGAATTCCAGATCTCCTCATTAATTTTATCAAAATAGAAGAATTTCAGACACGAACTAAGGTATTATTGGAAAGAATCTGGGATTCCCATTGCAATCTTATCTCTCAACTTGATTCCCACCTTTACCTCTGCATGGGGAAGCAGAGAAGATATCCTGAAGGTATTTGAAGAAGAAAAACAGATTGAACAAGAGCCAAGAAATGAATTAGCATCAGTTTGCTCATGCATCCAATTCTTTACTTGACCTCCAGTGCTAGAAAATTGTGAACACTAAATTTAGAAATTAAGAAAACTTAAAAAAAAAGTATTTGATATAAGTATCCCGTATGACTTGGGGATATTAAGTGTAGCCTTTATTCCTCTGGTAGCATACCCAACTGTAATATGAATATCCTTAACTTACAAATAGATTTAACATGTTTATAATGTTAGAAAATACTATACCAGGATTACATGCAGTATAATGAGATAATGATGAAACATTTATTCACACCATCTTTAATAAGCAAAATATTTCTCCTAAGGGGGAAAAAATAAGCGAGCATCAAAGAATGCATAACAAGGTGTAATGAATGGTGAAAATTTGTATTGTAACCCTGCGTAATCAGAAAACAGCTTTGTGCTGCTCCACCCTGTATATCCACATAGCAAGAGCAGCATAGGCAGCAGAACCTGCTGGAAATTAGCTGGAAGTATTGTTTTCTCAAATTTAGCCTTTGCTAAGTGGAAATCCTGGTGGTGTAGTGGTTAACTGCTACATCTGCTAACCAGAAGATCAGCAGTTCAAATCTGCCAAATGCTCCTTGGAATCTCTGTGGGGCAGTCTTACTCTCTTCTATATAGTTGTTACGAGTCAGAATCAACTCGATGACAGTGAGGTTTTTTTTAAGTGAGTAGTTGGAACCCCTAAGTGGCACAAATTGCTAAGCACTTAGCTACTAACCAAAAGGCTGGTGGTTCCAACACACCCAGGGTACCTTGGAAGAAAGACCTAGTGATCTACTTCTGAAAGGTCACAGCCATTGAAAACCCTATAGAACACAGTTCTCCTCTGACACACATGGGGGGCACCATGAGTCAGAATCATCTCTACAGCAATTGGAATACATATATATAAGATATGATAGCCAAGCCAAGTGCCGTTGAGTTGGAGCCAACTCATGTCAAATTATCTTCCTTTCTCCCTTTCTAAATACATGCCAGTTAGTGCTCCAGTAACAGCACAAAGACAAAACTATAAGGTAAATACCTATAACTCTATTGCTGTGAGTTGATTCCAACTCATAGCAACCCTACAAGACAGGGTACAACTGCCCTATAGGGTTTCCAAGATAGTAATCTTTATGGACTCAAATGACCATATCTTTCCCCCATGGAACGGCTGGTGGATTTGAATAGCCAGTCTTTCAGTTAGCACTCAAGTTTAACCACTGCACCATCAGGGCTCCTCACAAGATGAAAAAAAACCCACCACCATCCAGTTGATTCTGACTCATAGCAACCCTATAAGACAGAGTAGAACTGTCCCACAGAGTTTGCAAAGAGCACCTTGCAGATCTGAACTGCCAATCTTTTGGTTAGCAAACGTAACACTTAACCACTACGTCACCAGGGTTTCCTACAAGGTAAACAAATCAAACCAAGCCCAGTGCTGTCGGGTTGATTGTGACTCATAGTAACCTTATAGGACAGAGTAGTACTGTCCCCTAGAGTTTCTAAGGAGTGCCTGGCGGATTTGAACTGCTGATCTTTTAGTTAGTAGATGTAGCACTTAACCACTACACCACCAGGGTTTCCTACAAGATAAATAGGAAACACAAATAGCTTTTAAGCACATTTCACCCAAGATAACTATGCCCAAGGGAGTTAAAGTTGGTGAACTTCTATCTGACTTGAGGACCATACAGTAATAATCCTTCCTTCCTTATACTCCCGTGCCCTCTTCCTTATTACCTCACAAACTCACTCCCATCAAGTTGATTCTGACTTGTAGCGACCCTACAGACAGGGTAGAATTGCCCCATAGAGTTTCCAAGGAGCACCTGGTGGATTCAAACTGCCAGTCTTTTGGTTAGTAGCTCTAGCACTTAAACACCATGCCACCAGGATTTCCTGCCTTATAACAGGTCTTGAGAAATGAAATTCCACACCTACCCTCTAGAACTCAGCCCAGTTTTAAACTATGAAAGATATTTTCCTTATGTTTAACTTAAATCCTTAATGCTGCACTATAAACCACGTTTCCCTTCAATTGTCTTCACTGAAAATAGAGAAACTCATTTACCTGATGTCCATTCTCTTCCTGTATCTTCTCTAAGCCACTCAAATCCTCTGTTGCTCTTATTTTCTTACAACCCGGGTTTTTTTTTTTTTTTTGGTAGGTTGCATACGAAGTTTCTAAGGTCTTTACATTTCATGAGTTTTGGAGTTCAGAATTATACAGTTTACTTAAAAGAGAGCCTGGCCATGACACAGTTCTTTTGTATTTCAAATTTTTATTATAGACAGAAGTACATTCCTTTTGTTAAAAAGAAAAATCAGACAGAACACACAAAAATGAGTTAAATTTTCTAACTTCCCTTTTGTTTCAAGCCCACTTCCTCCCCTAAAGTAACTACATTTAAAATTTTGATATGTCCCCGTGAACAATTGTCTTCCCATTTATATATGACCATGATCATATATGTTGAACGCTATATAAATTATTTTATCTTTGTTTATACCATCTAACATTTTATCCCAATTTTTCTGAACTGATACATGAAGGCCTACCCTTCCAGTGCTAAAGTTTTTATAATTTGAATTTGTAATACTAAATTTTAATTTAATTTGTAATACAAAAATTTATGTAATACTTGGAATTGTGTTTGGCTCCTGGGGAATGGCTTAAACGAATTAGGATGTACAAATTAAACAAATTAGAAGAGCATTTATTCCTTCAATAGGAGAAACTATCTGATTGTTTTCTAAACTACAGTCTTATTCCTCACAGCACACATTTCCCGGATTCCCTCACAATTAGGTACAGCCGTGTGACTGAGGATGGCCAGTGAGCTATGAGTGGAAGTAATGTGTGCTATTTACAGGCCTGGACAATATATCCTGCCCATAGGCCATACTCCACTCTCTATCTAAATGGGTAGACTCTGGGATCTAAAGAAGAGGACAAGCAGTCACAAGACGGAAGAAAACCAGGCCCCTGTGTTGCCAATTCAAGAGGAATTTTCAAGAGAATCATTCAACCAAAAAAAATCTAGGTTGGCCATTTGCCTGAGTGAAAATAAACTCTCGTGCTAAGCCACTGAAACTGGGAGTTGTTTCTTTCAGCAATTATCCTTCTCTGAATAATATACTCACATAAAGTAAACCTAAGTGGAACAGTCCAGGATCAGTAGGGTAGTTCAGTGACATCATTGGAAATCCCAGTTTCTTTTATCTTTCTGCTTCGTCTCCTACCAAGTGTAATAGAGATTGGCACTGTCTGCTGTGCTCAGTCTCTGAACCTTACGAGGAACTGAATGTATGGGCCTCCAGGCTGTCATCCTTCCCATGGTTCCAAGTTCCATGTGTGATGCCTATTTATTATTATATAACCTGTGGACAACATAGCAAAATGACACTTGTGGCATAGTAAGAAAATGTACCTGTGTTTCATATGTGCTCTCAAAAACTTACATAGCTTTTCAGAGTAACAATGTTGGGAATTATAGGAAGCTTGGCAGAATCACATTGATACTAATCCAAGCCCAAATCTCATCAGAAACTGAGGAGACTTGAAAATATATGCTCACAAACATCATCCAGTTTTATAACATTTGCTGACAATATATTTTGTGGACATAATTTAGTAAACTATAATTCTTATAAAACTTATGTCAATGAATTCATTTCCACCAAACCTGCATGCACATCCTAGGTGAAAATGGCTTTGACAGGCTTCCTCTATGAAGCTTATCTCATGGTCTAAGATGGCAGCTGAGCTACAGCCCTTGTATGGAAGTTTCAGGAAGTAGAAGTAGGGAGGGAGAGAGATGACACTGCGCATCTGGAAACATTAAGTTCCTGAAACATCTCAGAGTCACAAAGACATACATACGAACTTCAGCACTTACCAAGTTAGAATAAGATGAAAAATACATCGAGTGAATTCAGAATTGACTTGATTTCCTTAATATTCTCAGTCTCTTTGAGGCTAAAGATGAAAACGATTCAGAAAATCCACAGAAGAAAGAAACTTCAAGGTACATTAATTGCCTCTACACAGAAGAAACTCCCAACAGCCTTTATATGACACCAAAAGAGAAGTCCTTGCCCAGGGCAGTTACATTCTCTTATATCACATTTTCGTCTTCAGTTTATACAGGATACCCAGGAAAGAATGGCGCCTGCCCTCCATGGCACCCCTTTACACTGCCAAGATGTTTCATTGGTCACAGCTTCTTGAATATCTTTATCTTTTAAAGCCAAGTGTGCTGCTGAACTCTAGATACAAGCCCAAAGCCCTCTCCATAGGTCAACTTGCAATGACATTAAAAAATAATTAAGTCTCAGATAAAGAAACCTCCCATTTGGCTCTGGTTATTTATTGTATTGGACATGTTCTCAATGATACCAAAAGATATAAAAATCTATTCTTAAAATCCCAGTAGAGAAGTATTCTCCTCTGAGGCTACTTGAAAGATAAACACTTCTACCTGCATATGCCATGTATACTCATGCATAAAATAAATCCTAAATTATCATTCATCAGACTTCATCACATGTTTTCTCAACCTAAAGATTATCTTATTTATGCAACTAAAAATTCTAGTCATAAATCTTAATCCCTTGAGACAGCTACCTAAATTCAAATCTTGGCCCTGCCATTTAATAAATACCTAACTTTGCAAATCTCTTCACGTTTGAGAATCTCAGTTTTCCCTTCTGTGCAAGAAGGTTAATTGTTATCTATTACATAAGGTCATTGTTGCAAGGACTATGATTTTGTCTGCTATTTTACCCTACTTGCAAGCTAGCAAGTTAATCAGGACAGTTTCATGGTTGCTGGCAGAAGACATGAGACTCCTGAGTCAGAGAACAACGACTTTGTTACTCACAGTACAGTGGGTGACCAGAGCTTCATATTCCCATCAGTTCCCCTTGCCTTCTTCTTTTCCAAAAGGGACAACACAGAAATGGGCCCAAGTGAATGTTACACACACACAGTGGGTTTATGTCACAGATGAGGAATTGTAAGCTCAGGAAACCCCAGTCTTTTAAAAGACTCACAAGCAAACATGCTCAGCATTTGCTCCAGAGTAAGCAAAAGTGTTTAGGGAAAACTATCCGACTCGACGGCTTGGCATTTCTTTCATAATCCTGAACAACAAACAAAGCTTCCCTCTAGACCGAACCAAGAGCTAAAGAGTCTTATGAGAGGTGGAAAGCGTAATTAGAAAACCAATCCCTGGTGTGGTGGCTTTGAAGTTAGATACAGGTGTGTCTACATCCTGCCTCTGCCCTTTAATAACCAGTTGACTTTGGACTAATCACTTAGCTACTTCAGCCTTCAATTTTGCATCAGTTTTGCCTTGTGGCATCATTCCTCCGTCTTTACATTGCCATCTTCTCTGTGTCTCTGTGTGTTCTTTTCGGTCTCTTCTAAGGCCATTCTCATTGGATTTACAGCCCACTCTATTCCAGTACGAACTCCTCTCAATCTTTACCTTAACTACATCTGCAAAGACACTATTTCCAAATAAGACCACATTCTAAGGTTCTAGGTAGACATGTCCCTGGGTGGCACAAAGTGTCTGTGCTCTCTCAGCTATTAACCAAAAGGTTTGTGATTCAAACCCAGCCAGCAGCACTGCAGAAGAAAGGCCTGGAGATCTGCTTCCATAAAGATCACAGGCAAGAAAACCCTATAGAGCTTTGTTCTATTCAGTAACACATGGAGTCACCAGGTGTCAGAATTGACTTGATGGCAATGGGTTTGGTTTTATGGTTATTCTATCCATTTATACTCACCACCTCTTATCAGACTTTGTGTGAGTAGGAAATACACCTTTGCAGGTTAAGCCTCTGGGATTCAGAATTAGTTTATTACTGCAGCATGGTCTCTCTTATGCTGACTAATGCATCATCATAATGCAGTCACAGCATACGCACAATTAACTTCAACAAATTGAATTACACAAGCTTAGCAAGAAAAAAGAAAGAGGTAAATACCATGTTAAAGAGGAAAATTGTGCTTCCCACCCCATTTAACTCAGTAAATACCTGATCTAGGTAGGACGACTGAAGTAAGAGACATCAACACATATCCTCTGAAGTTGTCTGAGTAAATGGACATAAAGACTGCCCTTCAGTCCCCACTGCTCCAGGAGACAAGTACAAGGGCCTGGGTTTAAGGAGGAAGCAGAAGGCTCCATGTGGAGCTTCCCTTGAAGACTATGTTCTCCATTTTGGAGAACATTACACTGGGGAGTGTCTTGGGTACCTAGTGCTGTTACAATAGAAATGTCACAAATGGATGGCTCTAACAGAAGTTTATTCTCTCACAATTTAGGATGCTAGAAGTCTGAATTCAGGGTGCCTGCTCCAGGGGAAGGCTTTCTCTCCTTGTTGGTTGTAGGGGAATGTCCATGTCATCAATATTCCCCCTGGTCTAAGAGTTTCTTGACTCAGGGACCCCAGGTCCAAAGGACACGCTCTGTTTCCAGCACTTCTGTCTCGGTGGTATGAGGTCCCTCTCCTCTCTGCTCAATTCTCTTTTGTGTCTCAAAAAAGATTGACTCAAGACACAACTTAACCCTCTAGGTTGAGTTCTGCCTCATTAACATAACTACCTCTCACCCTGCGTCATTAACATTACAGAGGCAGGATTTACAATATATAAGAAGTTCACATCAAATGACAAAATGAACAACCACATAATACTGAGAATCATGGCCTAGCCAAGTTGATACATATTTGGGGGGACACAATTCAATCCATAACAAGGAATTAACAGACTTTGATCCAGCCATTAATAAGTCAGGTACACCCTTTGGTTTTTGGCATTATGTTCTCCATCATCCAGAAACTGGGATAGGAAGAGTAGGAACTGGGATAGGAAGAGTGAGTGGAAACCTTTCTGCAATCCCTATGACAAACAAGGGCAGACTTTTTTGGGAGACCAGAAACTAAAATCAAAACAATTGCTATCGAATTGATCCCAGCTCATGGCGCCCCCATTCACGCAGCATAGAAGGGCTTTTCAGCACTGTGACCTTTCAGAAGCAGATCACCAGGCCTTTCTTCCAAAGTGTCTGCATGGGTTTGAACTGCCATTCTTTCAGTTAGTAGTCAAGTCTTAACCCTTTGAAGCACCAAGGACTCCTTTCCTTGGGGCACAGTCTGTTAGTTATTTCCCTTATAAACTATCATAGCTCTCTTGCCTACCCTTTCTAGGATTACAGCAGCACTGACTAAAGATTCATCTGGAAATAAGTTACAATAGCTATATTTGAACAATCTCTTTCATAAGAATTGCTATAACCATTCATTCAGTAGTAGCTTGAGAATAGGAGACTCTTATGTGGTTGCATATTAAAGTACTGCATCACTTATAAAAGAAATTACATTGTAAAATTATGATGCACTTCTTTACTGCACAACAGAATAAAATATGTTAAAAGAAATCTGGTATGGTTGATGGACATTAACCAACCTTGTTCCTGCTAGGTCTTATTATGAAGACATATGCTATAGAAATAGGTGTTCAGGTATTTATATTTCTGTTGATATATATAGACGCTAAAATGTGTCAGTATGTGTGTGTGTATTTGATCACATCATTACATGTCTACAGTCCACTACATTTCTTTGTTTCCTTTTTTGAATGTAAACTCAGGAGAAAATTTCAGATAGAAGAAAACTAGTAAAAATCACTATGTACAAAGTATAGGGACCAGCAGCTACACCCCTGTAGTATCTCTCTGGCAACATCAGTAATATCCACATACCCGTCCACACACCTGATGGCCTCTGTGCACACTTCTGCAAGTTCATTTCTCTCCATCTCTCACTGCCACAAAGTCACTGCTTTCCTGAAATTGGTATTTACCATTCCCATGTATTCCTTTGTGTATTTATGACACATGTACATGAGCTCCAGTATTAAGTCTGCAAACTTAATTGTTCTAACTGCTACATACCTCATTGCTGACTATCACTCCAGTCACCTTTGAAGTGCTCCCCTTGGAAAGGTATACACTGACACCAGCACCTAGTGCACCCTTCAAAGCAATTCTGAAACTCTTTCTGGAATGGCTATTGTGCATGGTGGCATGCTGGCAGGTTCACGAACTTAATTGTACAGTGGTCTGTAAGGGAATTTTTAGCTAGTAAACAAATAAACTTGTTGGAACACCCACTCTACTCACCTGATCTGGCTCTCAGTGACTTTTTTCTTTACCCAAAGATAAAGCAAATATTGAAAGGAATACTTTTCGATGACACTCAGGACATCAAGGGTAATATGACAACAGCTCTGATAGCCATTCCAGAAAGAGTTCCAAAACTGCTATGAAAGTTGGACTACACACTGGTATCAGTGCATAGCTTCCCAAGGGGAGTACTTTCAAGGTGACCATAGTGATATTCAGCAGTGAGGTCTGTAGTACTTTTCCCAGGGCGAGTTCACGAATTTAATTGGCAGTCTTTGTGACCCATGGAAATCCAGGTGGCATAGTGGGTGAAGTGCTACATCTGCTAACCGGAAGGTCGACAGTTCCAATCTATCAAATGCTCCTTGGAAACTCTATGAGGCAGTTCTATTCTGACCTCTAGGATCACTATCAGTTGGACCCAACTCAACAGCAGTGGGTTTGGTTTGGCGATTTTTGTGACCCATATGCTATGTTTTACAGGCTCTTGAGTGCTACATCTACCACCCAACTGTCAGTTTGTTGTACTGTGGTGGCTGGCATGTTTGTTGTGATGCTGGAAGCTAAACCATCAGTATTTCAAATACCACGTGGGTCACTTATGGTGGACAGGTTTCAGCAGATCATCCAGACTAAGACAGACTAGAAAGAAAGGCCAGGCAACCTAGTTCTGAAAATTTGCCAGTGAAAACCTTATGAATCACAACTGAACATTGTCCCATTTAGTACTGGGCTTTGAGTGCCCTGGGTTGGAAGGCACTCAAGATATACAGTGGCCACAACAATGGGCTCAAGCATCTCAGTGATCCTGAAGATGGTCCAGAACCAGGCAACACTTCATTCTGTTGTACAGGCAGTTGCCAAGAGTCAACACCAATAATAGTAAAAAATGCTGCATAAGTAGTATTAGGCAACATGCTCTCCTTTACCAGGCATTCTCAACCAGGATGAAATTGTCCCCAAGAGGTATAAAGTACAGATATACACACATAAACAGATATATATACGTAAGCAGATACAGTGTATATACGAAGTATCAGAATTTCATGGGAAAAGGGTATTAGGAAAAAAGTCTAAAAAGGCTGTTTGGGAGAGCGACAATAAAAATAAGACTGAGAAACACTGTTCTGCATTCTATTTTATGTCTGTGAGATGTGTCCATATTGATAAGTAGAAGTCTAGTTCATTTCCTTTTTACTGTAGAATGTTTCAGAGCATGACTATGCCACAGATGATTCACACTTTCTCCTATACGTGGGATGTCAGCTGGTTCTGTGACTCTGAACACCCTTGAGTATGTCTTCTTGTGAACACAGAAGAAGTTTCTTTGGGATGTATACCCAAGGATGGAATTGCAGGGGCTTAAGAAGCTGTACTATCAGTCTTGCTAAGTTTGTCAGAAATAACAGCCTGGCCAGTTTCAGGGGAATGGACACAAACCCCACCTCTTGCAAGAAGTTGCAAAGACTTTGCTGCCATCTTTAATATCCTCTGGGATGAGGAGTACAGAAGGTATTCTTTCCGATATCTTACTTGAATTCTTCCCACTAGTGCAACACAGAAGAAAAGCAAAATCTCTCTTTTTCTGTCAACAACACTCTATTTTCACCACTGTTATTGTGCCACATCACCTTCAAAGTTTTAAATGAGGTTTTGCAGATATTTTGTATGTGTGTGTTTGTGTGTAAGCTTAACGGTGGTGTTTGTCCCAAGAAAAGACTCTTCTCATTTTTAAAAATCAACATTCAGTTTATTAAAGTTATAAACTCATTTTTTTAAAGAAACTCACTCTTAAGGTCTTAAAAGTTTAAAAATTTCATTCTCAGGCTAGCAAAATGTAGTGATAGCCATTAGAAAGCCCTTGTAAAATGTTTTGTCCTGTTTCAAATGTAGTCAATTAGATGTCTTTAAGTATTTTTAGCTAAATTGATCATTTTAATGTGTTCAATTTCCTTTCCTTCATAAGAATTATGATTGTCTGACTTAGCAAACAAACCTTTCGAGTGCTTATGTCATCTTTATGAAGCTAATAAATTAAATGTATAAGCAGTGTGCACAAAATATTCTAATTTAGCTTATAAACATTCTAAGATTTCAACTCAACAGCACAAATCTAAATTAGTTACACTCTCTACAGTTTAAAATTGAAATACAAGGCTGACCTCACACTCTAAAAAGGTTAAATTCTTTTAAACATTATAAATACTTAAAATTTTAAAATTACACCAATGTTTCAAAACAAAAATATAGTGATTAACTCTTCAAAACACTTCTACCCTTAATTCGGAGTTTTTCAGTGTTAAAGCCTACACCGCTACTCCGACATACATAGGGTCGTCACGTGTTCGAATCTACTGGAAAGCTGCCACTTAGGTTTTGTTTTTTTTTTAATCCATCAAGGAAGCTTATGTCATTCCACACAAGTTTAGGGGTTAACTCCTCCTGTAATTTTTGAGGGTGGTCTGGACATGACTGAATTCTTGATGGTGACACTAGCAATAGTAACGCAGTGCTATTTAGTTTTCAGATGCCCTGGTGGCACAGTCCTTAAAGCACTCAGCTGCTAACCAAAAGGCCAGCTATTGGAACTACCAGTCACTCCTCAAGAGAGAGATGCAGCAGCCCATTTCTGTTAAGCTTTACACCATTTGAAACTCTATGGGGGCAGTTCTACTCTGTCCTATAGGATGGCTGCCGGTCACTATCAACCAGACAGCAATGGTGTATTTAATTTTTGCAACAGTAACTTCAGAACTTTCAAACGGGGCAGCATCCTTTTGATGCGAGTCATATTCTCCAGTCAGATCCAACTCTTGCACCCACTGAGACGTAATTACCTCACTTGATTTCCTTTTGCATTTTTTCATCTCATCAGATACATATATGTATTTTCCCTCTAACTCCGAAAACCTTTGAGCTTCTGTCCATGGAATTCTTATCTCCTAGGACCACACAATTTTTGCAGAAATGAAAAGCCCAAGCAGATGAACCCCCAATGGCTCTCAGGGTTTTGTCTGACCGTTTGATCACAGCTCCTCAAGGCTGTACTGCAGAAGCAAACCCCTGGATAGCTGGGGACTGTCGCGGCCGGCTTCTCTGGGCTCAGGTGTGGCGAACCTGGCTGGCAAGAACAATACAGGAGAAAAGTGAACATTTCTAGGCACACTGCACAGACCACGTCCGTGACTCCCTTCAACGAAGATCTAGGGAAAGGGTTATGCTCATTCTCCAGAGCATTTCGGAAGCTTTCAGCTCTTTATGAAATCTCACTTTTCTTTAGGAGTCAATTGTTTTTTCTTTTTCTTTTTTCTTTTTTTTTTTAATGATTTGCTTTCTCTCTCTGGCTAAGCAGCCACAACAGCAAAAAAAAAAAAAAAAAAAAAAACTGACATCTTGATGGTAAAGTGAGCGACTGTAACTTACTGAATGCTTGCCATGTAAGATTCCTGAGGAAACCCTGGTAGCACAATGGTTAGCCACTATGTCTGCTAACCAAGAGGTCAGCAGTTCAAATCCACCAGGTTCTCCTTTGAAATTCTATGGGGCAGTTCTACTCTGTCCTACAGGGTCACTATGAGTCGGAATCGACTGGACGATAATGGGTAGTGGGTAAGGTCCCTGGGTGGCAAAAACTGTTTCTGCTCCACTACTAACTGAAAGGTTGAGAGTTTGAACCCACCCAGGAGCAACATGAAAAGAGGTCTGGCAATCTTCTTCCATAAAGATTACAGCCCTCCTAGAAGATAGAGAGACCCACAAGACTGGGTGCCTACATTGACTTGGGACTGGAAGAACCGGATGGTGCCCGGCCACCATCAGTGATAGCCGCAATGGAGCTCACTAGGTTGAGTCTCACTGGCAACACAAGAATAAAAAGGGGTGCATCCTGAGATCTCCATTAAAAGACCTCAATTGATAGTCCAGCGGTTTGGGGGTTCCCCTGACAGCATTGCCCCCAGCCCTGATGCTGCCCTTGCCCATAAATCATAACGAAGATCCACTCTTTGGACACGAATGGATTGGACTTGGCAATGCAGAGTGACCATATATTGGATGCACTTTATGGTTCTATACATCTATACGATATCATCCTACTGACCTCTGGCTGTACGAGGGGGAGTGGTTGGAGAGGAGGGGAAAGGAGGCTGTTGGGAGGATGAGACATGTATGGAGCAGAGAGGAATAGTGTGCTGTCACCGGACAGGGAGAGCAGTGGAAGCTGCATATTGGTGGGCATGTAAATTTATACGGGAATGTACATTTTCACTCAGTCATATTAAATAAATGAATAAAAAGATTACAGCCCTATGGAGATCAGTTCTACTCTGTAACACATGCAGACACTGTGAGTCAGAATTCATTCAACAGCTGCAGCTTTGGTTTTCGATTTTTGGCTTTTACTTTGTGTTAGATAGATTTCATACGTATCACATCAACTAAATACCTACAATATCCCTATAAGGTAGATTCAGCCAAAGAAAATCCCCTGCCTTTAAGTTGATGCCGACTGATAACGACCCAAAGGACAGAGTAGAATTGCCCCATAGAGTTTCCAAGGAGTGCCTGGTAGGGTTCAACTGCCGAACTTTTGGCTAGTAGCTGGAGCACAGAACCACTATGCCACCAGTATTTTCATGAGGTAGACACTATCCCCATTTTACAGATGAAGAAAATTGAGGCTCAGAGGAGCATAGCATGTCAAAATGGTCCAGTGAGTCTTGGAATTGATGTATAAAATAAGCTAGTCTGTATCAGGTAAGGCATATTTCACCAAGTTGGATACTATTTCAATGTTTTTGGTATTTCCTCTTTTCCCTTTGAAGGCAGAGTTGGCAAATGTTTCCTATAAAAACCAAACCCAGACCCACTGCCATCAATTTCATTCTGACTCATAGCGACCTTATAGAACAAAAGTAGAACTGCTCCATAGAGTTTTCAGGAAGCTCCTGGCAGATTTGAACTGCTGAACTTTTGGTTGGCAGCCACATAACTTAGCCACTAAGCCACCAGGATTTCCTTCCTATAAAAGGCCAGTTAACAGATACATTGGAGTCTACTGGCTAAGCACTGTGACTGCTAGCCAAAAGGTCAGCAGTTCTACTGTGTCCTATAGGGTCGCTATGAGTTGGAATCGACTCAGAGGCAGTAGGCTTGGGGGTTCTTTGGTGGAGAGGGGATAAATATGTTAGGCTTTGTAGGCCATACAGTTCTGTTGCAACCACTAAGCTTGGTTCCCTTATAGTGGAAAAGCAGCCCTGGATGATATGCAAATGAGCGGGCATAGCTGAGTTCTGATAAAGCTTTCTTTACAAAAACTGGTTGCAGTTTCTCGGTGATGGAGATGCTCAGAAACTGGGTTGTGGTGATGGTTACTCAACTCTATAAATCATTCCACTGTAGTATTTTATGATATGTTAAAAATACTCTAACACCCAAAACCACCAAACCAAATCCATGGCCCTCACAGTGACCCTACAAGACAGAGGAGAACTGCCTCATAGGGTTTCTGAGGAGGGGCAACTGTATGGAATCAGCCTGCCACATCTTTCTCCTTCACAGCAGCTGGTGGGTTTGAACTGCCCACCTTCTAGTTAGTAGCCAAGTATTCTAACCAGTGCCATCAGTGCTCTTTGGATACTTAATAAGTGGTTTAAAAACAAAATCTGTTTCCTTGCACTCTTAGCTATCATAAGCTTATTTACTATCCACAACTCTGATCGTGTAGTGGTTAAGTGCTATGGCTGCTAAGCAAAGGTTGGCAGTTCGAAGCTATCAGGTGCTCCTTGGGAACTCTATGCAGCAGCTCTGCTCCATCCTTAGTGGGTCACTATGAGTTAGAATCAACTTGATGGCAGTAGGTTTTTTGTTTGTTTTAAGAGCAAACTACTACTTGTCTTCTTTCCTCAAAAAATTCCTACTCAAATTTTATTTACAATTTTGCCAGCACCATTTGTTGAAGAGACTGTTTTTACCCCAGTTTAACATCTTAGGGCCTCTGTCGAATATCAACTGTCCATAGGCAGATGGTGTCATCTCTGGGGTCTCAATTCTGTTCCATTGGTCAATCTGTCTGTTCTTGTACCAGTACCAGGCTGTTTTGACCACTATGGCAGTGTAGTATGTCCTAAGGTCAGGTAATGAGAGGCCTCCCAGTGTGTTCTTCTTCTTTAGTAGTACCTTATTTATCCGGGGCTTCTTCCCTTTCCAAACAAAATTGGTGATCTGTTTCTCCATCTCATTAAAAAATGATGCCAGAACTTGTATTGGGATTCCATTATATAGGTAGATTGCTATGGGTAAAACAGACATTTTCACAATGTTAAGTCTTCCTATCCATGAGCAGTGTAGGTTTTTCCATTTATCTAAGTCTCTCTTAGTTTCCTGTAGTAAGAGCTTGTAGTTCTCTTTGTAAAGGTCTGTTATTTCTCTGGTTAGATTAATTCCTAGGTACTTTATCTTCTTAGGGGCTATTGTAAATGGTATTGATTTGATAATTTCTTCCTTAACAGTCTCATTGTTGGTATAAAGGAATTCTACTGATTTACTTATGTTTATCTTGTATCCTGAGACTTTGCTGAACTCTTCTATCAGTTTGAGTAGTTTACTTATAGATTCATTGGAATTCTCTGCATATACAATGATATCATCTGCAAACAGGGAGATTTTGACTTCTTCTTTGCCGATGCAGATGCCGTTTATTTCTTGGTCTTGTCTAATTGCTCTGGCTAGAACTTCTAGTACAATGTTGAATAGAACAAGGGAGAGTGGGCATCCTTGTCTAGTTCCTGTTCTCAAGGGAGAGTCTTTCAGTCTCTCTCCATTCACGATGATGTGGGCAATTGGCTTTGTATAAATGGCCCTTATTGTGTTGAGGAATTTTCTGCCTGTGCCTATTTTGCTAAGAGATTTTAGCATGAATGGGTGTTGGACTTTATCAAATGCCTTTTCTGCATCAATGGACAAAATCAGGCATCTGCAATAAACAGAATAAAGATCCGTATCTTATACCTTATACAAAAACCAACTCCAACTGGATAATAGACCTAAATATCAAACCTAAAACGATAAAGCTCATCCAAGAAAACATAGGAACAACAATGGATGTTTTAATACACAATGTGGACAGACTCCAAAATCTGTCAAACAAACCACAATCAACAGAAGAGAAAATAGATAAATGGGAACTATTAAGAATCAAACACTTTTGCTCATCCAAAGACTTTATTAATAGAATTAAAAGAACACTTACATAATGGGAAAAAACATTTGGCAACTCTATGTCAGACCGACGCGTGATCTCCATAATCTGTAAGATACTACAAAATATCAATAAGAAGAAGATAAATCATCCAATGAAGCGATGGGCAAAGGAGATGGACAGACACTTCACTAAAGAGGAGATCCAGGCAGCCAAAAAACACATGCGGACATGTTCACGATCTTTAGTTATTAAAGAAATTCAAATCAAGATGACAATGAGATACCATCTCACCCCAACAAGATTGGCCATGATCCAGAAAACACAAAACAACAAATGCTGGAGAGGCTGTGGAGAAAGTGGAACCCTCCTACACTGTTGGTGGGGTTGCAGAATAGCCCAACGTCTTTGGAAAGCAGTCTGGCGCTTCCTTAAAAAAATGGATATTGATATACCATTTGACCCAGTAATTCCACTACTTGGAATATATCCTACAGAGTCAAGGCCTTTCACACCAATGGACACATGCACCAGAATGTTTATCACAGCACAGTCCACGATAGCAAAAAGATGGAATCAACCCAGATGCCCAACAACAGAAGAATGGATAGGTAAACTATGGTACATATACTCAATGGAGAACTACGCAATAATAAAGAATAACGATGCTTCCAGGAAACACCTCATAACCTGGTTTCAACTGGAAGACATTATGTTCACTGAAAGTAGTCAGCAACAAAAGGACAAATATTGTATGAGACCTCTACGCTAAGATCTCAAAAACAGACTTGTGTATAGAAGAAAAGACTCTTTGACAGCTGCAAGGGAGGGGAAGGAGGGCGAGGCGGGGAGGGTTTAGGTTAGATAGTTGCTAGAAATCTGGTTGGGTGAAATCGGTGATAGCACACATCATTAGAAACAAGAACAATATTAAGTGGACTTCAGCATAACTTGAGTACTCCTTCCATCTCAACTCGATATTGCAAGGATAGAGTAGCTGGTGCAGGGGGCACAGGACCATGCTCTTAGGCAAAATCGAGGCCAATTGGCACAACTAGTGTTTTGCTAAGAGAGCTCTCTGCACCCCACATTGGTGAGTGGAGTCTGGGGTCTTAAAAGCTGCCAAGCTGCCATCCGAGGGCACAGCAAATGGTCCTAACTCAGCAGGAACAGATGCTCACCGAGGACCAAAATGACATGGGGTAAAGACAACCCAGAAGATACAGAGATCCACATCAGTGGGTGCCTACATCAACTTGGGACCAGAAGAACCGGATGGTGCCTGGCCACCACCAGTGATAGCCACAATGGAGCTCACTAGGTTGAGTCTCACTGGCAGCACAAGAATAAAAAGTGGTGCATCCTGAGATCTCCACTAAAAGACCTCAATTGATGGTCCAGCAGTTTCGGGGTTCCCCTGGGAGCGTGGCCCCTGGCCCTGATGCTGCCCTTACTGATAAATCATAACGAAGATCCACTCTTTGGACACAAATGGATTGGACTTGGCAATGCAGAGTGACCATATATTGGTTGCGCTTTATGGTTCTATACATCTATAGGATATCAGCCTGCTGACCTCTGGTTGGAGGAAGGAGAGTGGCTGGAGAGGAGGGGAAAGGAGACTGTTGGGAGGATGAGACATGTATGGAGCAGAGAGGAATAGTGTGCTGTCACCGGACAGGGAGAGCAGTGGAAGCTGCATATAGGTGGGAATGTAAATTTATACGGGAATGTATATTTTCACTCAATCATGTCAAATAAAAATAAAAATAAAAATTTATTTACAATATATTCTTCACAGGATCATCACATAAAACAGCCAGAAACTTACTGATGAACTAGGTAACGCCACACAGAAATGATCTAGTCCTATGTTTCCTTATTTATATATACTTTTTTCTTGAATCTACTCCTCCTTTGAGCTGAACAGACACCACCAACGCTATACTGTGAGACACAAAACAGTTCTCAGGATTCTTTACCAGCTCACTTACAGGAGAGAAACTTCATGCTTATGATTTGATATCCATAACCTCAACAGGAAATATCTGTCACCCCCCGACCACATAGATACAGTTGATCTTTGTGAAGCAATTAAATATGGGCCAGTGCTTGTTTTCATTTCTGCATCTTAACACATGATAATGACAAAGCATCATAGCACAGCACTACCCTCTTTTCATTTGAACATCTCCTGGACTGTGAAGCACATCTTTTTCTTTTTTCCTTTTTTTTCTTTAGCTTTTTGGTGTAGAGTGAAGCTCTCTTATCCTCACTGAATTCTAAGAGATACAAAGGAACATTTTGGTCTCCCCAGAGTTTAGCTCAATTGGTGACAATTAATGAGGACAGAACATCCAGCTGCTTCCTTCAAGCATCAGGTGAATCAAGAAGAAGATGAACTACACCAGGGTGAAAGTCCCCTGATGGGATAACTGGTTAAATGCTCAACTACTAGTAGAAAATTTGGGGTTTGAATCTATTCAGAGGTGCCTCAGAAGAAAGTCCTGGAGGTTCTACTCTCCACACATGGAGTCGCCATGAGCCAGAATCAACTCAACAGCACCCGAGTAGAGTATGTCAAAGTTCCTTGTGGGAAGAATGTGGCTGGGCAGTGGAATATGCCCAACAGTAGCATCAGGCAGCCTTGAGAAAAACACAAGTCCCAGGCATTTCATGGAAGCTCACTCATAAGAGCAACCAGAAAAAAAAAAAAAAAAAAAAAAAAAACACCTACTCTGTCGAGTCAATTGCAACTCACAGCAACCCTAAAGACAGACTAGAACCGCCCAATGGAGTTTCCAAAGAGCACCTGGTGGGTTTGAGCCACTGACCTTTTACTCAGCAGCCATATCACTTAATCACTATGCCACCAGAGTTTCAAATAAGAGCAACAGCCAGGCTAAAGTGCCAAAGAAAAGGACAAGAAGGCCTCAGAACTTATTGCCCAGGAAGAAAAACGCAGTGGTTTTCTGCTGCCTCAGATGCTGGTCACTTCCCAGTGAGTCCCTATTAGGCTGTCAAAATGAAATGAATAAGGAAACAATCTCAGCTCTGTAATTAATTTCCCTGTTTCCTCACTTAATCTTTACTGCCCAAGCAGTTAATCTTGGCTTGATATACTTTTCTCTTCTTCCGTAATTAAAATTTCCCTTCGTAGTGAGAAAGCAGAGTGACACAAGCTGTTGGGGAGTATTGGAATGCAGACTAAAGAAGGGCGGAGAAGGAAGGGAGGAGAGAAAAGGGGACAGGAAGACATGAAGAGGCAAGGAAAATAGCTGAACTCTGGGAAAGGAAAAACATTCTTGTTCTCCTAAATCAAGCAGGTGTTGGGAGCCTACCCAGAAGTGTTTTCTAAGGATAGCCTCTCCCCTTCCTATGGGCGATAGCTGGCTGGGTCTGTCTCTCCTACTGCAAAATCTCAATGAATTTCCTTTCAAGCAAATGCTCAAATTCTGTACCAGAAAATCAGTCTTAGCCCTGTCTCTGCTAATTTCAAATCATATGAATCCAATGGTAATTGGCCACGTGGAATTCTGTATGTCAACTACTTGCCAAGAAGAATAATCACTCACTCCACGGAACTGTCAGAAATTCAAGCTGGATTCAGAAGAGGATGTGGAACCAGGGATATGATTGCTGATGTCAGATGGATCTGGCTGAAAGAGAGAATACCATAAAGTTGTTCACCTGTGTTTTATTGACTACGCACAGGCATTCTACCGTGTGGATCATAGCAAATCACGGATAATATTGCAAAAACTGGGAATTTCAGAACCTTTTCCTGTGCTCTTGAGGAATGGGTACATAGATCAAGAGGCAATTGTTCAAACAGAACAAGGGAACACTGAATGGTTTAAAGTCAAGAAAGATGTATGTGAGGGATGTATCCTTTCATCATATCTTTTCAATTTGTATACCAAGCAAATAATCCAAGAAGCTGGACTATATGAAGAACGGGGCATCAGGATTGGAAGAAGTCTCATTAACAATCTGCATTATGCAGATGACACAACCCTGACTGCTGAAGTGAAGATGTGAAACACTGATGAAGATCAAAGACAACAGCCTTGAGTATGAGTTGGACTTCAACACCAAGAAAATGAAAGTCCTCACTACTGGACCAGTAAACAACATCGTGATAAATGGTGAGAAGACCTAGGTTGTTAAGGATTTCATTTTACTTGGTTCCACAATCACCACCAAGGGAAGCAGCAGTCAAGAAATCAAAAGACTTATAAATTGCATAAATCTACTGCCCCAAATCTCTTTAAAGTGTTGAAAAGCAAAGAAGTCACCATGAAGACTAAGATGTGCCTGACCCAAACCATGGCATTTTCAGTCACATCATATGCATGTGAAAGCTAGATAATGAATAAGGAAGACAGAAGAAGAATTGATGCCTTTGAATTGTGGTGTTGGAGAAGAATATTGAATGTACCATTAACTGTCAAAAGAATGAACAGATCAGTATTGGAAGAAGTACAACCAGAGTGCTCCTTAGAAGCAAGGATGACAAGACTGTGTCTTAGATACTTTGGACATGCTTTCAGGAGGGATCAGTCCTTGGACAAGGACATCATGCCTGGTAAAATAAATGAGCAGGGAGAAGGAGGAAGCCACTCAATGCGCTGGATTGACACAGTGGCTGCATCAGTGGCCCCAAGCATAACAAGGATTGTGAGGATGGCACAGAACCAGGCAGTGTTTCATTCTGTTGGACACAGGGTCGCTATGAGTCAGAGTTGACTTGACAGCACCTAACAACAATGACACCGCCAGCATGTGTGGAGTCAACTCCAACCCATGACGTTCCCATGTGTGTCCGACTGGAATTGTGCTTCATAGGATTTTCAATGGCTGAGCTTTCTTCGCAGCCACCTCTGGGTTCACGTAAATTGTCAAGCTTTCAGTTAGCATCTGAGAGTGTTAACCACTTGCACCACCCAGGGACTCCAATCGCTCACTTAACGAAAGCTAAATTTTACAAAATTCAGCTACTAGACAATTCCCAGACGGTTCAGCTGTCCATGCTGCTATACCTCAGTACATCCAGTTTTAGCATGGGACAAGCATCAGCAAGTTGCACCCTTTCTTCGTTTTATTTTGGACATTTCTAGTCTTGTATTTAGGGAGCTCTGGTGATGCAGTGGTTAAACATTTGGCTGCTAACTGAAAGTTTGATGATTCAAACCCACCAGCTACTCCGGGAAAGAAAAGACCTGGCAATCTGCTAATGTAAAAATTAAAAACAAAACATTGTCTTCAAATCAATTCTGACTCATAGTGATCCTATAACATGGTATAGAACTGCCCCATAACATTTCCAAGGAGCAGCTAGTTAATCCAAACTGCTAACTTTTTGCTTAGTGGCCAAATGCTTAACCACTGAACCACCTGGCCTCCCCATTAAAAACCAAACTCATTGCCATCAAGTCGATTCCAACTCAGAGTGACCCAGCAGGACAGACTAGAACTGCTCCATAGAGTTTCCAAGAAGCACCTGGCAGACTCTAACAGCCAACCTTTTGGTTAGCAGCCAAGCCACATGCGGTCGAGTCGGATCCGACTAGCAGAGATAGCACTTAATCACCTTGCTGCCAGGGTTTTCCCTTACAGCCTAGAAAACCCTCTGGGGCAGTTCTACTCTGTTTCACGGGGTTGCTGAATCAAAAACTGACTTGATGCCACCTGAAAACAGCCTTGCATTTATGAACTCAGCTTCAGCATTTGGGCATGAGACAACATCAAGGGAGTTGGTAAAAAGTGGTCCAAGTTGTTATTTTATTTTCTGACTTTCTTTTTTTAAAAGCACATATTATGATCCCCCTTCAGAACAAGCCAGAGGAGAAATTCAGGACCCAAGAGCAAGTTATTCCAAACTGGTAAGTCTCTTTACCTTGACTCACGTTTGAATACAGGACATATCTCTTATAAGTGTCCTGGATGTTACAGAGTGCTTTGGGTGTGCTGAACTTTTCTCTGATTTCATATAAGTTATTCTACCATTCATCCCCTTTGCCATGATATTTCTGTCATTTATACCGCTTATTTTCTGGCCACAGATGGAATATACATGCCTTGTAGACATTACAGAAAAGAAAGAAGAAAAAGCATCACAGCCTTCTCCATTCACTCCCTACTGCATGGTAGTTTTGTCACCCTTTTGAAGTAAATTGTTTCTAGTTTTCAATGCATTGTTCTTAGCTGCCATCAAAGCAATTCCAACTCAAGATAAACCCATGTGTGCAGAGTACAGCTACGTACTGTGGGGCTTTCAATAGCCATGAACTTTCAGAAATAGATTGCCAGGCCTGTCTTCCGAGGTGCCTCTGGGTGGGTTCAAACCACCACCAACCCCTCAGCTAATAGGTGAGCGCTTAACCATTTGCACCACTCAGAGAGTCTTTCTGATGCATATAGATTCTATAAATTCCTTTTACAATATACAGCACTCATAAGCCACCTTTTGGAACATTTTTGCATGACATTATGTATATTTATATCTTATGCTTAATAGTTGCACAGTGTTCTATCATTTATTTAACCAATGTCTTTTTGTGTGATATTTCAGTGATTTCCAAGTTTCACAAGAGAAGTGCCACAGTGAACATTGTAGTAACTATTTTTTCGTATAGATTTGAATTCATTTATTTGCTCTTTTTTTCTTAAAAGTGAAATCACAGGCTCCTAAAGAATGACAAATTTTACAGTTTCTCAAAATTGTTCTCCAAAGGGTTGTTTCAACATATGCACCTACCAACAGGGTACACAAATGTCTATTTCTTAATCTTTGGCCACACTAAATACATATTATTTTGTTTTAATCTTGGTTGTTACACAAAACTGCATTTCCAATTATTTTATTTTCTATCTCTTTGGTAACTAGGAAGATTAAACTTTTTTCAGTATTAATTATAAACCAACCAAAAACCAAACTCATTGCCATCAGGTCAATTCCAACTCATAGCGACTCTACAGGTCAGAGTAGAACTGCCCCCACAGAGTTTCCAAGGAGCACCAGGTGGATTTGAACTGCCGATGACCTTTCTGTTAACAGATGCAGCACTTAACCACTATGCCACCACCATTTCCATGCATTAATTATGTATTACTATTTTTTTCCCCGTGTACCCATTCATGACCTTTGTCCACTTTTTTCTAATGGGGTTTCTCTTTTTCTTACTGATTTGCCACAACTCTTTATATGCTAAAGACAGCAATCTTTCTGTCCAATGTACATGTTACAAATGTTTGCCTCATTCTTAAAGTTGTTTTTTGACATGTAGAACTTCAACAATTTTTACTCAAATCTTTTATTTGTTTTATTGTTTCTGGATTTTGTGTGATGCTTGTATAATTAGAACTTGAGGTCACACTTCCTGTAGCTAGAAATTGGCTCTAGGACCAAAATGCTGTTGTCGCAGGATTTCATTGAGTCAGTTCCAACTCATAGCAACCTTATGCACCCTGTAATCTAAAGACAGCCACAAATCTTTGGTACCAAACACATCCTATGGGGCTTTCGAAGAGATGCTGAACTGCCCGGCTACCTCAGTTGTTGTCCTTTCCCTATTTTCCCAAACAAGGTTAGGATACTGGAGAGGGAGCGAGAGAGTCAACAGGTCAGTGGAGCACCCAGGTGGTCTTCACCAGGGAGAAGGCACTGAGAACATCACTGGTAGCTTGTGCTTGCCAGAGAAAACACTGAAATCTGGACCCAGCTGGACATCTGTTCAGACAGAAGGTGCAATTCTATGCCTCTGGGTGACCTGGACAGGGGAGAGGAGAACTGAGAGAGATGGCAGGAGCCTCCAACACATCTTCCATTTGCACAGTCAAGAGGACTCTGCCGGAGGTACGTGCGTGTGAGCTGTCTTACTGACACCAGTGTCACAGGGCTGCCTTTTGAGAGAAGAGAGCAAGCTTTAAGCAACTATAGGCTGTACCACCCATGGCAGTAGCTGAAGGAGTGATGGAAGAGAAAATTCTAGGTTCAGTTTGCCGTATCAGGGACATGTAGAAACGAATGAGCCTCTACAGGGCCCTCCAAAGAACACACTGGCACCGCTGGAGAAAGCCCAAACACTGGGACTCATGTCAGCTGGACAACAGAGAAGGTCAGTCAGTGTTGGCCAGAGAAACAGCAAAACCAAGAGACTGCCACACTCCACATCAACCTCACTCTAAATACAAGCCATCTCTCACCTGGGAGACAGAATTCCTCATGAAAGATTAATATTATATGAAAGATTAACATTTTTATGGGCAAGAAAAAGGACACAAGCCAGGTGTGTTTTGATAAGGAGGAGAAATCCAACTAAGTCTGACCTCCTACCAGTTTTCCAAGAAGGAAAGGCAGTCTTCCCCTAAGAAAAATGTGTCTTGCCACTCAATTCTGGCCACTGTCAACCCTGGGAGAAATGGTTCTCCACAGGATGCAAAAGTCAGGTTTGATTTTATGGGTTGTGAGACTGGGCACCTGGTGGGTTTTGCCTGAACTGTTTATTCAGGGAATTCACTTTAAAGTAACCCACAGCGCACCTGCAATTGCCTGGGGTCTCTGTGTTAAGCTAGCTGATGATGCATAACTCATCAGGAGGCAGAAGAGACGGTTCTTAGAACACAACAGAATTTTAACAGAAAGCAGTGTCAAAACAAACTGAGTCAATAACAAAAGCAATCTACTGTTGTGCCGTCACGTCAATTCTGACTCATGGCGCCCCCGTGCACAACAGAACAAAACACTGCCCAGTGCTGCTCCATCTTCACAATTGTTATATTTAAACTCATTGTTGGCAGCCATTGTGTCAATCCATCTTGTCGAGGGTCTTCCTGTCTTTCCCTGACCCTCTATTCTGCCAAGCATGATGTCTTTCTCTGGGGATTGGCTCCTCCTGGTAACATATCCAAAGACTGTGAGATGAAGTCTCACCATCCTCGCTTCCAAGGAGCATTCTGGCTATACTTTCTTCCAAGACATTGTTCATTCTGCTGGCAGCCCGTGATATAGGCAACATAATTTGCCAACACCATAATTCCAAGGCATTGCTTCTGTCTTTCTCATTCACTGTCCAGCATTCGCATGTATAGGAGGAGACTAAAAACACTATGGCTTGGGTTAGGCATATCTTTGGATAGACAAGCAAAATAAAGCCACAAAGCAGGAGAGAAGAGGAGAAAGAAGAAGACAAGATGGGGAGGGTACAGACAAGGGGAGTGAAATGGGGAATGAGAGAAGGAGAAATGCCCAATGTCTCCTCTCTTATTATTCCTGTTCACATCATTATTATCCTTACACACCTTGACAACAGCTTCCCCATGTACTGACCTTGACCTCCATCCAACACATCTACCTTACATCAGGCACTGAGCCAAACCGACATAAACTTGGAGTTTACAGTTCAGAGGGTAAGCAGAGATGTTAACTAAGAGACATTCAAATAAATGTAAAATTATACTGATGTTAAGAGCAAGAAGGATTATGAGGGGAGGGCCAAAGGAGGCTTCCTCTGGTAAGAGACGTTTGGCCTGAGAGCAGAAGGTAAGTAGCAATTAACCAGGTAAGGAAGGGAGTGCAATTTCACAGGCAGAGGACAGCACACATGCAAAGGCACTGTGGCTGGGGGACATCTAAGGCACTAAAAGATCTGAGGGTCTTGGAAAGAGCAGACGGCCAGAGAAGTCCCCAAAGATCCCAACTCCTGGTTGTCAAGCCCTTGTGTAAACCAAAAAAAAAGTCTAATTTTGTAGAGTCAATTCAGACTATAGCAACCCTATAAGAGTAGAACTGCCCTACAGGGTTTCCAACACTGTAATCTTTACAGAAGCAGACTCCCACATCTTTTTCCCATGGAGCAGCCGGTACATTCGAAACCCCCACTTTCCAGTTAACACCCCAGCACTTAACCACTGTATCAGTGGGGCTTCTTGGTTCCTTTGTGTGGTCCCCTCCTAATTTTTTGGTTGATCTCCTAAAAGGTTGGTCTCTGTGACCAATAGCATATGCCAGAAGTAATGCTATGTCACTTAAAAGTTACGTTATAAAAGACTATGTCTTCTGCTGTAGACATTCACTCACTTTCCTGGCTCTTGGATCACTCATCCTGAAGGCCATGAGCTGCTTTGTAATGAGGAGCCCTACAGAGAAGCCCCCAGGCTTTAAATTTAAAGAGTTAAAATATAAGCAAATGAGAGAACCGCCTCGGGAGTTGTCCGTTACCACTCAAAATGTATGGGAAAAACTACCATCTAGGGACAACATCAGCTAGTCCCCCAGGCAGAGGTGGTACATCTGTAACACCTGACATGAAGGTCTCTGAGGGACTCGGGAGAACTGCACCCAGTAAACTTTACCAGATGGAACCCTGGTGGCATAAAGGTTAAGTGCTAAGCTATTCAAAACCACCAGCCACTCCCAGAGAGAAAGATTTGGCAGTCTGCTTCTGTAAAGATCACAGCCTCAGGAACCCCATGGGACAGTTCTGCTCTGTCTTATAGGGTCACTGTGAATCGGAATTGACTCAGTGGCAGTGGGTCTAGTTTGGTTTGGTCTAACATTACTAGAGGATAGCACTTGGGAAGCCTAGGAAGTATCAGTGTCTGAATTCTAAGGAAGTCTTTGATGGCTTGACAAGGCAACCAGGGGACTCTCCTATTTATTGGAGAGGAGAGATGTTGATGAGATAACTCATTCTCAAACTGCACCGTAAACCACAAAGACAAGCCTGATCTTCATCATGAAGGCATGGGCTACTGAAGAACATTCTAGAATTTGAGTTAATAAGATAGGTGAAAGGGAGAACAGGTGAGACGTGGAGAAAGCAAGTTAAAATGAAACCTATGCAAAAAGAAAGCTGTATAACCCAGAAAAGAAATTCCCTTACTTATAACTAACCATAAAATCCTTAATCACCAGTAAGTTTCAGTGATATGCTCTGGAGATTTTATGATAAAGAGACTTGTTATTAAATATTTGCGTATCAATCTCTTTGTGGAGTGGGGAGGGGAATTCCATTAGGGTCATACTACCAAACGAAAAACTCCTTTCTTTTTTGGTTTAGAACTCAGAATCAAAAGGCAATGAAACTAAATATGCTCAGGAAAAAAATTACTTGGAGTCTTTATCACCTTGTTAACATTAGAAGTCAATGTGATTTTGACCTGGGTAGAGAGAAGAGATACCTCTGTCTTTTTTCAAAAGACACTGAAATCTTGCTTTCCAGAGCATGGCAAGAAGTCCTGGCAACAAAGCTTCATTCACAAAGAGCTGAGTCTTTGTTGAACCACTCTGGGTACTTCTCCTTAGAACCACTGAGTCAAGATTCATCCACATGTGATTCAAATAGACCTTGTTTTGGCAGAATGGACTGTTCATATGATAATCCCTAGTTTCCATCAGCTTAGGGAACTACAAAATATGCTTTCTAGATACTGGCAGTCTGCCTGACATAACTCTGAACTTACAGTAGAATTTCTTTCCACAATGCTTACAAACTTACAAATAATAAAAATAATAATAACTAAAATGCTGGGACTGCAACTTGCCTTTGGTATAAGGCTCATCTCTTGCTCCCATCTGTGTTCACACTCCCACTGTGTTAGTCAGGACGGGTTAGGCTATACTGCAGTAACAAACCAACCCTGGAATCTCAGTGATCTAATGCAGAAAGTTTTAGTCAGTCCATCCCCCATTTCATGTCTCTACCAGCTAGAGCATGTGGCTTTCAAGGTGATGTGGCAGGAGAGATGGATATGACACATATATTCCTAATCACTTCAGCCAGGAGTGACACATGTCATTTCCAGAGTTCACTGTCCCAAATTAGTCATGTCCCCTAGCCTAGCTTCTAGGGAGTATGCGAAAGGTAAGGGCGGACATGATGATTTAGTGGGCAAAACAGTCTCTGCCATACCAGAAAATAAAATACAACAGTCTGAAAGAGAGTTGAGTTGAAGCTGAATGTTTATACAGGGGTGGGATAGTTATACACACATCGCTCAAACCCAGCTTCCCCAGACTGATGCCCATGGCTACAACTCATACAGCTGGTGAAATTACAAGCTATAGAGGACCACTGATGGTCTAGAATAGTTTCTGAGCAGGACCAGAAGATTCCCAGCAACAAGAGACATCAACTTGGCAGTGGTGGCTTTGAGGCGAGAGATGGCACAGAGCAGAAGAGAAAAGGAAAGAGACAGGTCAAACTCTGGCTGAAATGCTTGTGTTCAAAATCACTTTTTCATTAGAAGCTGGAGATGTCCAGTTTCCAATAATTAAACACTGTCCTTTTCCTGAGACAGAACATGCCTACCTGAATTAAAGAGAGGAGGAGTCTCTGTGTTGAGTAGATATCATATGAATTTACAGGGGGGATGACCACGAAGCAAAGAAGCAAGGCATTGTTGCTTCCCCTACAAGGAAAGGAAAGGGAAGGCGGTAGCCCCTGGCCTGCTCTGGCGAGCGCAGGAGGAGCTGTGCCTGGTTTTCCAACTTGCCAGCCCTCTGCTGAAGCACAGTAGCTCAACAGTCTCTCAGGTCTGAATCAATCCTGTTCTACAGTGTCCTCTGGTGGTCATCTATGGTCATTACATGGGCGACATCTTATTTTAATTTCTGTTGCGTATGTGAAAGAAATTTGGAGATTTTTGATCTTCTGTGACTCATTTCAGCTACTCTACTAGACTAAGACAGACTAGGAAGAAAGGCCTGGTAATATACTTTCAAAAACCCAGCCAAAGAAAACCCTATGGACCACAACGGTCTGATTCACAATATCCTGAAGATGGTACAAGACCGGGTGAAGTTTGTGCGTGGGGGCAGCTCCACAACGGCTAACAACAATAACATCCTATGTGGAGTAACCTCCTTTGGCATTAGAGTTCTCTATTGTTTTCCGCAGTATTTTTCAAAGAGTCCCTCCCTCTGACTGCCATTATTTCATTTAAAACACAATTTTGCAGCGTTGTGTTTACATGTCCCCATCTAGTTTGTGTCCTCCTCCAGGGAAGGGACCTTCCTTATTTACACTTGTATCACCTTTGCCCTGCACAGTGTCTGAACTACTGCTCAAAACATGTTTAACAAAAGAATGAATGAATGAGTCTTAGTTCAGGCCTCATGAGATCAGGAGATGAGGTCATCCACTGTAAACTTACAATTTCTTCTTCAATGCCAAACTGAAAAACCAAGGTCACTGTCAGAGAAATGTGCACTGTTCTAGGAACCAAAGACTCTAAAATTACCAATAACCTGCCAATTTTTCTAAGAGAAGGTGAATTTTAAGGGCAGTATCTTTTGTCTTTGGAGATAGGAAATATTTTAATATTACAAAGCTCTCCAAACAGCTTGAAGCACCAACTGGAAAGAGTTAGTTGGAGTATTTGGAAGACTAGATCATCTCTTACCAAGAGTGTAATGACTGCCTCTTTTTTTCTCCTTACACCAATCCCTCCTTCCTAAGATGTCTTTCCTTCAGTTAAAGAGCTCTTTGGGCTTTGCTCTGGGTTGAATTGTGTTCCTCCACAAAATATATGTATTTAAGACCTAGTTTCTGCTACCTTATTTGAAAATATAGTCTTCACAGATGTAATCGACTAAATTAATATGAGGTCATCCTGGAGCAGAACAAACCAAACCCAACCCCTTGCCATCCAATAGACTCCAACTCATAATGGCCCTATAGGACGGAGTAGAACTGCCCTCATAGTGTTTCCAAGGAGCGGATGCTGGATTTGAACTTCCAACCTATTGGTTTGCAGCTGGTCTCTTAACCACTGTACCACGAAGGATCCTGAGACAGACTCACAGAGAGAAGGTCATGTGATGAGCGAGGTAGAGACTGGACTGATGCATCGACAAGCCAAGGTATGCCAAGGATTGCCAGCAACACCAGAAGCTAAGAGAAAGATATGAAGCAGATTATCCCTTAGGAACTTCAGAGAGAACATAACCCTACCAACAACTTTGTTTCAAATCTTTAGCTGTGCAAGAATAAATTGCTATTATTTTAAGCTGCTCAGTCGGTGGCAGTTTGTTATGGTAGACCTAAGAAACTAAGACTTCAACAGCACGCCACGTGGAGTGCTTGGCAATCCAGACTCCAACCTACTCCTGCATTTCATCTTCTTTCATTCATCCCCACAGAGCAAGTACAATCTCCCCTCATAGCACTGGGCTTGTCACCCTTTCCCCACTATGGCCCAAGGCTCTAAGGCTCTCGTGCAGGTGGAAGAAATATTGCAGCAAACTGCTAGTCACCTACTCAAGATCCCATTCCTCATCCTTTGTATTTATATAACCCTGATCATGCTTTGAGTAAGAATAAGCCTAGGTGAGTCTACCCAGAGAAGGAGAAGGACAAGGAGCACATGTTGACATGGGAACGAGTTAAGGGTAATGTGTAGAGGGTAATCTGTTGCAGTTGAGTCATTTCTAACTCATGACAACCTCATGTGTTACAGAGTAGAACTGAGCTACACAGGTTTACTTGGCTATAATCTTTACCGAAGCAGATTGCCAGGCATTTCTCCCACTACACGCCTGGTGGAGGGTAGATTGGAATCAACAACCTTTCGGTTGGTAAAAACCAAAGCAAACTGAACCTAGTGCCATTGAGTCGATTCTGACTCATAGCAACCCTATAGGACAGAGTAGAACTGCCCTATAACGTTTCCAAGGAGCGCCTGGTGAATTTGAACTGCCAACCTTTTGGTTAGCAGACGTAGCACTTAACCACCAAGCCACCAGGATTTTCATTGGTAGCTTAGTACAAAATTGTTTGGGCTACCCAGGGACCTAAAGAGAGAATAGAAGGAACTATTTCTTCCATGTCACAAACCAGAAGATTTTCTACTGTTCTAAGGTGCTCAGATAGGAGCTGAAATAGTGATGTTTATGGCTTTCACTGAGAAAAGGTATATTTTCTAAGCTTTGCACTGTTCGGAAGAATCTGTGACACTATTTTAAAGGTTTTTACTCTATCAACTTTTCCTGCACCCCACTACAAATGACATCACATTGCTGGGGCTTGGATAAAATCTTTCTTTTATCAAGAAAAGGCTGCCTTGGCTCAAACACACAGCAGGAAGAATCGCTGCTGTCTAATTCTTTCATGCCTCCTACAGTTCAATTACACCAAGTTATCCAAAGCTTCTAAAATTACATTTATAGAAAAAGATGGATGTTTGCAATTTTTTTATCAAGTGGTTTCGTGAGTAGTAAGGATGCCCTTAAGAGCTGTCTCTGCATTTTGAAACACTGGAGCAAGAATGTGGAGGAAAAAAATCTGAAAATTATGTAGGCAATAAAGGTCCAGGGAGTCCGACATTCATCTCAAGAAAGTTGTGTTTCCATTGGAAAACTACAGCTCATCCAAGCTCTCCTAAACCAGTCTGAGCAATTGATCAAGTACCTTCATTTCATTTTGGAATAAGTGACAAATGAGACCGTCATTTTAAGATCTCAGAAACAGTCAACTTTTTAAGACTTATCAATCATGTGATGATTATGGTTCTGTTAGAACCCTCACTTTTGGGGTCCACAAGAAAATGACAGCCTCTGTAAAGATTCCATCGGGAGACATTTATATAGTAAATGAGTCAAAACGTGGGATATATGGCCTTCCTTCCAAATTTCCTCTAATTTCTTGGCAAAATAGATTCTAATACTTCACACAGATGGGAAAGGAAACAAACGTGACAGAAGTAAAATGTTGAGAAATGGGAGCTACTAAGGGTTTCTCTCTTTCGAAACCCTGGTGACATAGTGGTTAAGTGCTACGTCTGCTAACCAAAAGGTTGGCAGTTCAAATCTCCCAGGCGATCCTTTGAAACTGTAAGGGGCAGTTCTACTCTACCCTATAGGGTCTCTATGAGTCAGGATTGACTCAAAGACAGTGGGTTAAGGGTGTCTCTTTAGACACCCTTTAAGACAAGGCCCAAATTTTAAAAGTCACATAATTTTTTTTTTTTTTTTTTTTTTTGGCTTGAACCCAGTTCAGTTGCCTTGGAGTTAGTTCTAATTCATGGTGGCTTGTGTGTGTTCATATGCGTGCTCCGCAGGGTTTCCAGTGGCTGATTTTTCAGACGTAGATCACTAGGCCTCCCTTTCGAGGTTCCTCTGAGTGGACTTGAACTTCCAGCCTCTCAGTTAATAACCGTGAGAATCAACTGTTTCCACCACCCAAAGACTGTCTTTACTTATCTACTTTTCAAGTAAGCCTGATTGGTTTAGTGTTGCAGCTTTGCCAAGTTTGCCTGAAGCAAACCTGTAGTTTACAAAAGAGTCAAGGAGTCTCAATGAGCCCATACCTCTGTCCCACAGGCTCCTCCGTATCAGCAAAGGCAGATAAGCTTTTGGCTTTGGGCAAGCCTGGAACTGGAAAAGCTCTGTGGTACCTTGAAGTCCAACAACTATCTTGTTTAATGTTAATCTCTCCACATTGTATTGTTTCACCACTAAAGTACAGTACTTCATTTACGCTGGAATTAATTAACTATTTAATTCATTGTCACACGTTTCAGGTCATCTTGAGCACAGTTAAAAGGTCATCAAACCATATTCCACAGCATAGAGTTGCAGTTTGTAAGAATATTAACTACATCTGGAAGGAAAATGTATCAGACCCATCAGAAGAGCAAAACACTCTTGAAGGAAAACTTACTCTTGAGGTGCAAAACTCAAGATGCTAGGACGTCTTCTCCTTGTTCAGTAGTGCTCACACAAACAAGTGCAAGAAACTAAAAGATGAACACAATACAAATGATAGGTGTGCCTCAATAAAATCCCACACATTGAATTCATTGAATCGTTATATTTGTCCCTAAGATAATCAGCTTATAAAACTGATTTTATGAGATCCATGGGCTATTCCACTCTTTTAACTACACTTAGTCTCATGGCTGAATTAATAATGAATGATGTTTATGGTTCATCAAAGAACAAATACTGAAAGAGATATTTTAAGAGCTCATCATAGTTTAATTGCTATATGTAATTATTCTCATTTACACAGATGAAACACATGACCCCCAAAATAGTAGCCCCAAGTGAAAATGATATACATAGAAAATAATTTTTCTCATGAAAATGTGACCACCACTACAATACATTCAGAGGAAGTTGGCAATGATGGACCATATCTTGGTCCGTACCCAAAAAATTTATTTCCATACTGACATTCAAAGATGGTCTCACAAAAGAATGTCTCATCTATAAATAAATTCTACAGAACACATATCACAAATATAGTGAAACTTTAGTGGATTAAAAAAAAAGGCTTTGCTAACAACAAAACATTCAGGGAGGCTACG
This sequence comes from Heterohyrax brucei, assembly GCA_028571685.1. Lineage (NCBI taxonomy): Eukaryota > Metazoa > Chordata > Mammalia > Hyracoidea > Procaviidae > Heterohyrax > Heterohyrax brucei. The sequence continues at coordinate 17,387,974 of CM053166.1, read as the reverse complement.
AAAATATAAGAAGGTCTATCACTATACTTTTTCATCGGTTTAAAGAATTTTCCAGCCATCTGAATGAATCTAGTGGGAGCTAGGCTCTATCTGATACTTTGTAGTGAAGCTTGGTCTCCGACCACAATCAATGGTCTGAAGATCTGGGAGTTCCCCTGGGAGCATGGCTTCTAGACCTGCTGCTGCCCCAATCATAAATCATTACTGAGGTCAACTCTTCAGACAGGAATGGATTGGACTTGGGGACATAAAGTGACCATGTGGTGTGTGCACTTTATGGTTCTATGCATCTATAAGATGTCCTACTGGCCTCTTACTAGAAGGGAGAGGAGAGAGTGGAGAGGAGGGGACACGGGATTGTTAAGAGGAAACGACACGTATAGAATGGAAAGGAAGAATGTGCTGTCACCAGGCAAGGAGATCAGAGGGAGTTGCAGATAGACAGGTATGCAAATTTAACTTAGACTGTATGCTTTCACTCAATCACAATAAAAATAAAATAAAATAAAAAACAAAAACCTGGCCTCTTAAGCTGTTTCCATCTTCTGCCTATTTCCTAATATGTATATTCTAATCATCTCTCCCTGCCTTTAAGCTGCCATTTTCCAACCTGACCTATCTACACATGTGTTTCCTCTCTCCCACTATCTTTCAAAGACTGCCTCTAACACACCCAGGTCTATTTCACAATTGAGAACCCCCAGAACTTCCCACTTTATCCCCACTTAGTGCCATCAGTCCCTTACTTTGTTCTCTCTGAAGATATCTTCCTATTTTGCACTAGGCAGGATGGCCCCTCCTAAGAGAAGCCTTCTCTGACATCAATCTAAGTGATTTTCTCTATCCCTGTATGTTGATTATAGCCTTTGTTGCATATATTATAATTTGTACTTGAATTTCTATGTTTATTCACTTGGTTATGTGTCCCCTTCCAAATGCACTAAGCTTCATGAAGGAGAAAACTTGTTTTGTTCATCTTGCTATACCTAATACCTAACATAAAAAACCCATTGTCGTCAAGTCTATTCTGACTCATAGCAACCCTATAGGACAGAGTAGAGCTGCTTCATATGGTTTCCAAGACTGTAAATTTTTACAAAAGCTGACTGCCACATCTTTCTCCCAAAAAATGGCTCGTGGGTTCAAACTGCCAACCTTTCAGATGGCAGCTGAGCACTTCACCACTGCATCACCAGGGCTCCTTGTACTTAGCATAGTGTTTGCTGTATAGTAGGTGCACAACGGAATTAATAAATGAGTCCATTATCCTAGATTATTTCCTTTGTGTTTTATTGGACCCTAATCATTCAATGACCAATGTGCCTTCCTGGATAGTCTGTTATTCCTTGCCATACGTATCACAAGGAGGCACACAACAAATGATTACAAAAAAATTTAGATTCTTCCAAATTGGGTCTCTTTTCTATTAAGGACATCATTAGGACAACTGGGGAAACTGAAAGGAGACTGAAGACGAAGCAGTCATCATGGATTGACGCTAATTTCTTGATTTTGATGGTTATACTGTAATCATGTAGAAGAGTGTCTTTTCTGGAAACAGGATTTGGGCATCTCAAATGGCTGGGAGGGGGAAGATCTTTGGACGGTACTTGGAAGCTTTCTGGAAGAATGCGGTTGTTTCAAAATGAAAATAAAATTTAATTTAAAGTGCATTTGAAAGGAAAAAAAGAAAAAATCTATATTCAAATCACAGCATTACCAAATGATGTACACCTACTGGGTGCCAAGCAGAAAACTAGTTGCTTTAAAAACACTGTATCTGAGGTTCTCTTGCTGGCATGCTAGGACTTTTCTTGATGTACTATTAGTGGGTCTGTAATGCCTAGGAAGTTTTTTTTCCTCTTTATTTTTATTTTAATAATAATCTGAACAGTTTTAATATGTCCCTTTCTACATCATCAGACTGCCTTCTTTTTAAGCCAAGGACTGTCTCTTACTTCAGAGCTGTCTCTTACTTTGTTGTAGAGCTATCTTGGCCTCCAAGCAATTCCCTGAGTGACAGTGTTTAAGTTGCAGTGTGTTGATAAATATGTCTGGCTTCCTCTGGGTTGGCATGTCCTAATGTCCAAATGACAGCAATCAGCACACATCTGCCTTTGAACTTATTCTGAATTCTTGAACTAGACATAAGGGCGAAACTGGACTCTGTGGTAATAAGTTGCACTTGAAAGACACAGTCGTAGACTAAGATCGTAGTTTCTGAAGTATTTCTCAGAAATTGATACTTTATTTAACATAATGAAAACTTCAGAGTGTTAATGGAATAAAGTATTTGATTAATTGTCAAAGGTTCATAAGAAAACAGAGGTGGATACAATTATACCTTCTCAATACATAAGAAAAAGTAGCCTCACAGGGCACTGTAGAAGCCAAACACTGAAACGATTTAAATGAGGAAAATGGTAGAAAAATTGTGACATCACATAACCTCATTAATACAGTCAAAGCTGCAAGTATTCACAAATTCCTATTAAGAGCTTATATACCACTTATGCCTTTTTTCTAACAGATGTGAACTTGCAACATTAGGCACTAATTAAAGAAAAATTCCTAATAAAGACTGGTTTGTTAAGCAGAATTTTTGAAGTTTTCCTTATAATATTTAAAGGTTCATTACCAAATTCATTTCTCCATGAAAACAATGGATTAATAACTAAAACTAAGTTTACTGTTAAATGGGGAGAATAATCGCAATAACAGTAATGACCCAAATGATGGTCCATCATGCATTAAACAAATTCTCAAATCAAGTAAAACTTAAGACATGCGAATATTTATTTCGGCCACTAGATAAATTAGTAAATCAATGTTTTATTTTTTATTTAAGTTAATAAGCTTATTTTCATTCTTCTAGTTCATTTAAACGTATTCATTTGAATTGTACGGGTCTACACCTTCTTTTGGCAGTCCGTGGTATATTCAATATTCTTTACCAACACCATAATCCAAAATCAGTTCTTTTGTATTCCTTATTTTTGGTCCAGCTTTTGCATGCATATGAGATAATCAAAAATACAGTGGCTTGTGTGAGGTACACCTTAGTCCTCAAAGTGAATCTTAACTTTTTAACACTTAGGAGACGTCTTTAGCGGCACATTTTCCCACAGATGTATGAACTGCATATTCCAAGATAAAGTATCTTTATCACTGTCAACAAATGATACCAGAACAACTTGTTATTCATATAAAAATGATGAACTTTAACCTATAACTCACAATGTACACAAATATCATCTAAATATGAATTGTAGACTTGAATATAAAAACTTAATGATAAAGCTACTGGCCCCTAGGGTTGCCATGAGTTGGATCTGACTCGATGGCACTTGGCTTGGCTGACTATTAGCTATTCCAAAATAAAGATGTTCCCAAAGCTCCATGAATGACCTATTCTAAAAACTGCTTGAAAAGTTTTTCAAGTGAGATGATTACCTATACATTATTACTCAAGTTTGGGAAATTTTGCATTCTGTTGTATATTACACTAACTAGAAACCAAAAACAACCATTTCCCTGAAGTCAATTCCAGCTCACAACAACCATATAGGACAGAGTAGAACTTCTCCCATAGAGTTTCCAAGGAACACCTGCTGGATTCGAACTGCCGACCTTTCGGTTAGCAGCCATAGCTCTTAACCACCACACTCCCAAGATTTCCGTGCTTCGCTGAAAAAAAAAGAAGAAAACAGAGGAGTAGGAGGATAGCTGGTATAAGATTTTTTTCAGGATTTCAAACTAGCTGGAAATGGTTCACTCACAGCTGACAGAAACAAGGGTGATGTATGTATTGCATAGTATTCAAAGCTCTTGCCCTTGGGATTATGTCCCAAATAAGAAACAGCACTGCCTCGTGCCCCAAAAGATGGTGGCCAACCACAATGCTTTGAATCTATGCCTTGCCATCTTTGACAGTGGAGGCACTGCTTGCTACTCAAGACAAAATCCCAAGGGCAAGACCACTGGTTGCCATGTAGTGTGTATGCTTGCTTCCCTTGTTTCCATCAGCCGTGACTGAACTGTGTCAAATTGGTTTAGAGTCCTAATTTTTTTTTTAAATGACATTGTTCCATGTGATTTCATTTTCCTTCGATTATGGTGGCCTCATCAAATGCTACTTTTAGGAAGTAAGTCATAGAGGTAGGTGCCACATCTGTTTAACCTGCTTCACATAATACCAAACACATTACAAATTATTAATGAGGTTGTTGGATGAGGGAGAGGAGGGCAGAGGATAACTAATAAATAAGAAAATCTTGCTTTTAGTGCAGAAAAAGAAATTAGAGGAAACTGAGATAGTAAATATCTTAGAGCATTTCAACTTGAGGTACATTGTTTACGAAGCAACCTACATCAGGGTGTGCAGAAATTCAGCTAAACAGTTTCTGACTGCGTGGGCAAGTTTACATGCCATTGCTTCGCACTTCTGTTAAGTTCAAGTGGTACCATCTGTTACATGAATTTAAAACGGTGTCTGTACCACCACAGATAGCTTCTGTTCTGCATCAGAAAAGGAGAAGGGCGTGTGTCTGATAATGTACTCATGATAACACTGATGTTGTTTGAGAAGCAGCAAAACATGAAGGTCTGTGACCCCTTCATCCTAAAAACAAGGTAGAAATAAATAAAAATGATGTTAAAGCTCCTACTTCATGATCAATGTGGCTTAAAAATACAGGACTGTGACTGGGCTGGCTGAGACCATTTAAAGAGAGGGGGTCAAAAGTATCAGTGGTGTTTGTTACTCGACATCCATAGTGGGAAGTCTGTTTAGAAAGGGAGAAGATTAAGGTCAAACCTAGTCAATGTCAAACAACAGTGACAGTAAACAGCCACACAAGATACATCCATGATGAATGGTATAGTTGAATCACTTAGACAAAAACACCAGGCAACGGCCCTGAATCCTCAATTTTAAAGACCTCAGCAGAGAGAGGTGGAGGGTATGTTTCGAACTCCCCTGATACTGTAAATTTCCTCTCTAAAAACCAAAGGGAGGTGGGCACCAAACTCTTTGCCTACCAGTCGATTCTCATGGAGACTCCATGTGTTAAAAAGTAGAACTGCTCCATAGTGTTTCCTTAGCTGTTACTGTAACATTATAATGGAAGCACATAGCCAGGCCTTTCTTCCGTGGTACTGCTGTGTAGTTTTGAATTGCTAACCTTTAGAAACCATTGACACCCCTACTGTAAAGGAATACATCAGAAATATAGAAGATGCGACTTATGGGAACATCAGTGAACAGGGGAACAAAACATGTAGTTCTTCCCCCAGATTCCCACTAACAAGCTGTTACAACTCAGGCAGGAAAGAACAGTTCTTTAAATGATGTGTACAGAATGGGTAACAAAATAGCATATGAAATCATGTCTCAGTTCATTATACTAAAAAAGAAGGTGGAGTGGTTCTCTTGAGTCAAAGTACCAGATAAATGAAAATTACTGTTATTATTTTCAATAATGCTGTCAAACTCTTCTTAAAAGATCCTTTTCCACTATTACAGACATTTTCAGTATTTTCAAAATTTCTAGTTGTGATGAACAAGTTGTAATATGTGTCCTTACAATGAAGTATTAGTTAAAAAGCAGAGAAAAGCATCACTTTGCAAATTGTTAGTTTTGAGATCTGCCTTTAGAAGGCATGCCCACGGATAGCGAAAGGATTACAGTGAGTCTCAATGCAAATATCTGATACAAAATTTGATGGCTCAGGAATTATCAAGATCAATAAATGTTCCTGTAGATTGTGAACAGTAACCACATACTAGAGAATCTATTTTTCAAAATTAATCAGCAGAAGGAAAAATGATAAGCATAAAGATTCATACGCAGCAATAACCATCACAGCAGAAAACTAAAAATAACGTATGTCTAGCATTAGAGAGAAACCCTGGTGGCTCACTGGCTAGGAGCTTGGCTGCTAACCGAAAGGTCAGCTGAACGAATCCACCAGCCACTCCTTGGAAACCTTATCACGCAGTTCTACTCTGTCCTACAGTGTCCTATGAGTTGGAGTCAACTCTATGGCAATGGGTTATCATTAGAGAAACAGGTTTAAAAATGTAAGGTATTTCAATTAAATGAAGTACCGTTCAGCTATTAAAAACTATAATATGAAAATAATTACACTACTGAAGATCTTGCAAGGATGCATGAATAAAGCAAGATTCTAAACTACACGTACCTACAAAACCCTGTTGCAAAGTGGTTAAGAGCTACAGCTGCTAACCAAGGAGGTCAGCAACTGGAATCTGTCAGACACTCCTTGGAAACCCTATGGGACAGTTCTACTCTGTCCTGTAGGGTTGCTATAAGTTGGAATCAACCCCACATACGAGTTTGATTTTGTTTGATGATGCTACAGAAACCCTGGTGGTGCACTGGTTTAGTGCTTTAGGTTGCTAACCAAAAGGTCAAGAGCTCAAATCTACCAGGGGCTCCTTGGAAACGCTATGGGGCAGTTCTACTCTGTCTGTCAGGCAGCTGTGAGTCAGGATTGACTCAATAGCAATGGATATGCATGTACAAAATGTAGATATGGAGACAAAGATAAAGGTAGGTACTCAAAAATTAACCTCATCATTTTTTTCTTTTTCAAAAACAAGAATGCTATTTTATATTTCTTTATAATAAACAAGAATTTGTGAATTTGTAATTGAAATACAATAATGGCATTTTCCATTCATTAAAGATACTGACTGTGTAACTGACATAGCGTTAAGTTTGCTAGATACATTATCTATCACCCAATTTAAACTCCTAAGATAACTGGAAATAGTAATGATAATCCTCCTGTCTCACATTATGCTGGTATAGAGGCATACACATGTGAGAGCAAGTGTGTTTCCTTTTCTGCCAACTGATACATTCTGCATTTTACCTGGAAGATTGTTTTGTTTTGTTTTGTTTTCTCTTCCATAACGTATCAGTACATCCTTCCAGGCCAATATAAATCAACTTGTTGCCATGAAGTCAATTCTGACTCATAGTAACCCTACAGAACAGAGGAGAACTTCCTCATGGTGCTTCCAATACTGTATGTAAATATGTACAGAATCAGAATGCCACATTTTTCTGCCAAGGAGCCACTGCTGGATTCGAACCACAGATTTTTCTGTTATTAGCTGACTGCTTAACACTGTGCCACTAGGATTCCTTCCAGTTCAATAACATGTGCATTTATATCTAACTGTAATTCCTTATTCTCATAATCATGCACAGTAAACATTTCTAGAATTAAACCAACCATTCTTCTACTGGTTGTTGTCAGTTTCACCACTACAAACATAAACTTCCTGAACATACCTGTACATACAATATTATGTCATGATGTCTTTAATCCTGTAGGATAGGTTCGTAAAGCTGGGGTTGTTGGGTCAGAAGATACACCTGTTTTTCATTTTGATAAATATTCATGGATCACTTCTCATAAAGGTTCTACACACACCTTCCCACCAACAATGCATGTGTATCTGCTTTCCCAGACTGTCACCAGGACTGAATGCTTGCTGTAGTCACGTGCCATCAAGTCAGTTCCAACTCATAGCAGCCCTGTGCACAACAGAACCAAACACTGCTGGGGCCTGTGCCATCCTCACAATCGTTGCTATGTCTGAGCCCATTGCTGCAGCCTCTGTGTCAGTCCATCTCATTAAGAGTCTTCCTCTTTTTCGCTGACCCTCTACCCAGCGTGATGCCTTCTCCAGGAACTGGTTCTTCTTGATAACATGTCCAAGCATGCGAGGTCAAGTCTCAGCATCCTCAATTCTAGGGAGCACTATGACTGTTTTTTTTTCCCCAAGACAGATTTTTTTGTTATTCTTCCTACAGTCCGTGGTATATCCAGTATTCTCACCAACACCATAATTCAAAGGCATCGGTTCTTCACTTTTTGCTTATTGATCGTTCAGCTTTCTAATGCATATGACGTGACTGAAAATACCACTGCCTGAGTCAGGTACGCCTTAGTTCCCAAAGTGACATCTTTGCTTTTCAACACTTTTTGGAGACTTTTGCAGTAGATTTGCCTACTGCAATATATCGTTTGATTTCTTGACGGCTGCTTCCATGGGCATTGACTGTGGATCAAAGACAGATGAGATCCTTGGCAACTTCAGTCTTTTCTCCATTTATGATGATGTAGCTTGTTGGTCCAGTTGTGAGGATCTTTGTTTTCTTGTTCAGGTGTAATCTATACTGAAGGCTATGGTTTTGATCTTCATCATAAGTGCTTCAAGTTCTCTTCACTTTCAGCAAGCAAGATTATGTCATCTGCGTGTTGCAGGTTGTTAATGAGTCTTCTTCAAAGCTTGATGTCCCGTTCTTCTTCCTATATATAGTCCAGCTTCTTGAACTATTTGCTCAGTATACAGATTAAATATAGTGAAAGGATATAACCTTGACACACACCTTTTCTGATTTTAAAACATACAGTATCCTCTTATTCTGTCCAGATAACTGCTTGTTGTTGTACAAGGACTGACAATTAAGTTCTCAAACTCATCCTAGGAAAAGTGCTACATACCTTATTGCTGAATATCACTACAACCACCTTTGAAGTACTCCCTTTGGGAAGCTATGCACCAATGCCAGTGCCTAGTTCACCCTTCAGAGCAATTTCTGAATTCTTTTTTTGGAACAACCATCAGAGCTGTCGCCCTACTACCCTTAATATCTTTAATGGCATCAAAATGTCTTCCTTTCAATAATTCCTTTATCTTCAGGTAAAGATAAAAGTCACTGGGGGCCAGATTAGGTGAGTAGGGAGGGTGTTCCAATACAGTTATTTGTTTACCGGTTAAAAACTTCCTCACAGACAACTATACAATTAAGTTTGCAAACTTGCCACTGCACCACCATGTACAATAGCCATTCCACAAAGAGTTCCAAAACTGCTTTGAAAGGTGGACTAGGCGCTGGTGTCAGTACTTAGCTTCCCAAAGGGAGTACTTCAAAGGTGACCGTAGTGATATTTAGCAACGAGGTACGTAGCACTTAAAACAATTAAGTTCATGGACTTAATTGTCAGACTTCTTATGTACAGTTTCCTCGTGAGCACAATTAAGTGTTCTGAAATTCCCATGCTCCACAATGTTACCTACTATTTATTATGATCCACCCAATCAAATGTCTTTGCATAGTTGATAAAACACAGGTAAGCATCTTTCTAGTATTCTTTGCCTTCAGCCAAGATCCATCTGACACCAGCAACGATATCCCTGGTTTCCCATCCTGTTCACAATCCATCCGGAATTTCTGGCAGTTCCCTGTTGATGTACTGCTACAACTGCTCTTGAATGACCTTCAACGAAATTTTAGCTGCAGTGATATTAATGATGCTATTCGATATTTTGCACATTCTATTAGACCACCTTTCTTTGGAACGGGCATAAATACAGATCTCTTCCAGTCTCTTGGCCAGGTAGCTGTCTTCCAAATTTCTTGACATAGACAAGTGAGCACCTCCAGTGCTCCATCCATGTTATCAAAATATCTCAGTTGGTATTCCACAGAAAAAAGCCTCCAAGGCTTGTTTTTTCTCAGTGCCTTCAGAGCAACTTCAACTTCTCCCTTTAGTACCATCAGTTCTTGATCTTGATCATACACTTCACCTTGAAATGGTTAAACATAAACTAATTCTTTTTGGTACAGTGATGCTCAGTGATTCCTTCTGTCTTCTTTTGACGTTTCCTGCATAGTTTAATATTTTGCTACTCCCCCCTCCCTGCCAAAATGCACCCAACCGGTTGTCATCCAGTCGATTCTGACTCATAGCAACTGTAGGACAGAGTGGAACTGCCCCCATAGCGTTTTCAAGAAGCCACTAGTGGATTTCAGCTGCCGACCTCTTGATTAGCAGCCAAGTCTTAACTATTGCGCAAGTTCTTCAAAACTGTAACTCAACGCTTGAATTTTTTCGTACGTTCCTTCAGCTTAAGAAATGTTAAGCATTCTAAATGCTATCAATCTTTTATTCTTTGTAAATACATGAGTGAAAATTCCACGTCTAATATGCATTTCCCCTTTAATAAAATTAAGCTTCTTTCATTCGTTTATGGAAACCCTAGTTAGTGGCAGAGTGGCTAAGCGCTATGTCTGCTAACCAAACGGGTGGCAGTTCGAATCCACCAGGCACTCCTTTGGAAACTCTATGGGCAGTTCTGTTCTCACCTATAGGGTCACTATGAGTTGGTAACAACTTGATGGCTGTGGCTTTATTAGTTGCATTGCAGTTACTGTAAATACAAACATTGTTTCCTACCTTGCTGTTTTTCCAATCAATTTGAGGGAGTTCTCTGTGAATTGGGATATTGACTTTTTGTTTGTTGTGTCTACTGCATATATTTGGCCCAATCTATTCCTTGTTTTTGGACTTGGGTTTTTTTAATTATACCTTAGCCAGTCATATATCTATTGATCATTTTCCTGAGTTTCTCTTTGCTTCCTGTCATGATTCCTGCTCTCTCCTCATCCACAAGCTTACATAAGCATTGTCCTCAATTTTCTTCTAGTGTTTAGAAAGATTTAATTTCTGTATAAAAGGTTTTTAATCCATTTGGCATATATTTTCAGAAGTGGCAAAAGGTGGGAGTGTATCCTTCCTGATGGATAACAAAATTACACCAACAATGTTTAATAAATAAATATTCTTTTCCTACTTAATTGTAATGCCAGCTTTTCCAATATTAAAACAAAATAACCCAGCCACAACCAATGACTACCCTGGTGGAGAACACAACAAAGATTTCCCGATATAGCAGGATAAAAGTGGGGTGCAGACCCACATTGGTGAGTGGCGTCTGGGGTCTTAAAAGCTGCCAAGCTGCCATCTGAGGACATAGCAAATGGTCCCAACTCAGCAGGAACGGATGCTCACCGAGGGCCAAAATGGCATGTGGTAAAGACAACCGAGTAGACAGAGAGACCCACAAGAATGGGTGCCTACATCGACTTGGGACCGGAAGAACCAGGTGGTGCCCGGCCACCACCAGTGATAGCCACGACGGAGCTCACAGAGAGGAGGCTCACTGGCAACACAAGAATAAAAAGAGGTGCATCATGAGAGCTCCACTAAAAGACCTCAATTGATGGTCCCGTGGTTTTGGGGTTCCTCTGAGAGCATGGCCCCCCGCCCTGATGCTGCCCTTTCCCATAAATTATAACAAAGGTCCACTCTTTGGACAGGAATGGATTGGACTTGGCAATGCAGAGCAACCATATATTGGAAGCACTTTATGGTTCTATACATCTATAGGATATCATCTTGCTGACCTCTGGCTGGAGGAAGGGGAGTGGACAGAGAGGAGGGGAAAGGAGACTGTTGGGAGGATGAGACATGTATGGAGCAGAGAGGAATAGTGTGCAGTCACTGGACAGGGAGAGCAGTGGAAGCTGCATATAGGGGGGGCATGTAAATTTATATGTGAATGTACATTTTCACTCAGTTATGTTAAATAAAAATAAAAATTTAAAAAAAAGTGGGGTGCAGAACTCAAACTCTATTAGAAAGACCAAACTTGATGGTCTTACAGACTGCAGGGTCACCAGAATACATGCCCGAAGGACATCTGTTAGCCCAGGACTGAAACCATTCCCAAAACCAATACTTCACATAAAGATCAGGCTGGACTATAAGACCTAACATAATACTAGCAAAGAGTGTGCTTCTTGACTGAATTAGATACATGAGGCTAACTGGGCAGCTACTGTTTGGAGGCAAGATGAGAGGGTGGATGGAAGGAGGAGCTGCTGGATGAATGGACACAAGAAATACAGGGTGGAAAGGAGGAGTGTGCTGCTGCAGTGTGCGGAAAGCAACTAGGGTCACAAAACAATGTGTGTATAAGTTTTTATGTGACAAACTCACTTGAATTGTAGAATTTCACTTAAAGCACGGTAAAATACTTTTTAAATAACCGAAACCAGGTGCTATCAAATCAGTTCCAACTCACAGTGATTCAAAGGGGCAGAGTAGAATTGTGTTCCACAGTGTTTTCAGTGACTGATTTTTCAGAAGTTGACCACCAGCTCTTTCTTCTGAGGTGCCTCTGAGTGGATTCAAGCCAAGGACCTTTTGGTTAGTTGAACACTTAACTATTTGGCTACCCAGGGACTCCTTTTCAATATTAACGTCTATGTTCTTGCATATGTGTTGGGGGATGTAGTGGATTGAACTGTGCCCCCCCCCTCAAAATGTGTGTCAACTTGACCAGTGCATGATTACCGGTATTCTGTGATTGTCCAACATTTTGTCATCTGATATGACTTTCCTATGTGATGTAAATCCTACCTCTGTGATCTTAATGAGGTAGGCTTAGCAGACATTATCTTAATGAGGCAGAATTCAATCTACAAGATAAAGTTTTATCTAAAGCCATTCTTTCTGGAGACATAAAAGAGAAAAACAAGCAGAGAAGCATGTGGACCTCATACCACCAAGAAATAGGCACCAGAAGCCTAGTTCCTCCTTTGGACCCAGGGTCCCTTCACTGATAAACTCCTTGACCAGGGGAAGATTGATGACAAGAACCTTCCCCCAGAGCTGATAGAAACAGAAATCCTTCCCCTAGAAATGGCATCCTGAGTTCAGATTTCTAACCTCCTAGATTGTAAGAGAGAAATTTCTCTTTGTTAAAGCCATCCATCTGGGCAACTAAGACATAGACCTTTACTATGTTTCATTGTTCTGGTTATTATTTCTCATGCCAGTAACATTCTGTTTTAATTATCATAGAATTCTTATTAGTTTTAATATCTGGTGAAACAACAGCCTGATCCTAGATTATTTCTTTGAAAAATAAAATTTGTTGGCAATTCTGACTCATTTCTTATTCCACATAAAGTTCAAAATAATTTCTCTCATTCCAAAAGTCTTTTTATTGGCATTCTGATATGAATTGTTTTGTATTTACTTACTCGTATGTGTTTGAGAAAACTTACATTTTCATAATTCTCAGTCTTCCCACATAGTACATAATGCGTTTGTCTAATTATTTAGGTATTTTTTAAACGCCCTTCACTAAAATGTTAAATTCTTTGCCCTTAAGATCTGATACAGTCCTGAGTATTTTATAACTTGTAGCATTGTGAAAGAATTTATGATCTACTTCTAACAAGTTAGAAAGTGATGTTTTACACATGCCTTGTATCCTGTTCTTGCTTATCTGTTTCCTCTTGTTTATTCCTACACACATAAGTAGAGCAATTTGGCAAGTTGGCCAGTCCAGATATGTGCCAGGGAACACTTCACCCCAGCCACTGTTCTCTCATTCGTCTAGTAGTCCTATAGTGTACAGTTTGATTACTGGGCAGGAAATAGTCAGAAAGTTCAGGCACGAACACAGACACCATTCATCATACCCGATGTCCCTAGACTGCCAAATCAGCCTGGTGCAAGTACTGTCCTGGACTTATCACTGTGCAACCAGAAAAGTGACAATTTCCCAGAGGTCCCTGGGAGTCTTGCTAACAAGCCCTAGACCAGCTGTGGCAAAGTTTTCCATCATCATATGTTGAAAAGTCTTTCTTGTCTCCGTTGGCTCATGAAGTTATTAAGTGTGTATCTATGTGTGTATTTGTTTGTGATTCTAATACAAAGCTATTCTTGACTCTATCATAAGTTAGATTTCAGAGTACTGGTGTTCCATCAGATAAAACAGCTTGCTTAATTTTTCCTTTTGTTCTGCTGCATTTTGTATAAGGTCTAGAAGGGTTGCATATATAAGCATTTTGTATTCACCTTCTGATGATTTCAGAAAAGTTTCTTCATCTGGAAAACTCCTTGGTTGTTTTGTTTGGGAGCCTTCTGAAGCCATGGGTGATTTCTTGTATGCCACAAGCGTCTGTTGCTTTTTGGGTCCCATGTGAGTAAGTAGAGGCTGGGAGAGACACTGTGAGGATGGACCGCAGATGTTTCTCTAGGCTGTCTTAAAAATGTAAAACAAAAGGTATCTGACCACTTCCCAAGTCTGTCAGGTTTTCAGGTGTAGAGGCCCCTCTTCTCAACTGGCAAAGTAAGCACCTCTATATCCAACCCTAGATGATACAAACTAGTTCAAAATACAGCAATGCTGCTGCCCTGTTGGCCTCTGCTGACAGACTAGGCGACACTGTGTAAAGTATTGCTTTTCTGGTAGAAAAATGCTCTCCTATGGGCAAGCTCTGGCTCTCAAGCTAAGAAATAGTGAAGCTGCGGCCACCGTATCTAAGATGGTGCCCTCCACGTGGTCAGCAGATAGTGGGGCTAAAGGTGCCAAGAGGTAGTGATTCCTCTGCCTCTGTTGCCGTGCGGCCACTGTAGGCAACACTGTGTAAACTACTGCTTTTCTGTTGGAGAAGCACTGTCCTGTTTGCAGGCAGTGGCTCCCAGGCTAAGAATTAGGTCCTGCTAAAATCTCCGTATCCAACATGGCATCCCACACAGTGGCAGCGCAGTTCTGTACAAACCACGCTGTGGCAGTGATAAAAACACAGGCCCAAAGTGGCTAGACAAACAGAGTCCTAAGCCTGCTTTCAAAATATGGGAATTTTGCCTGCCTATCCCATCAGCAGTGTGTCTGAGTCTAGCCACTAGGCAAGAGCCAGCTCCACCCTCCGGCCAAGACAGAGAAAAAAAAAGTCAAAGTGGTGCATTTACCTTCAGTCTGTGAAAGCCAGGGCTAGCCAGCAAAGGAGTCAGCGAAAGAGAGGTTTTTCATTCAGTGGTACAAAATCCAAATTAACAGCCCTGTGCCGTGTCCTGAAGGCTCACTAGGTGACCAGAAGGCTCCGTTTGATTATCAGTTCAGGTCTTGGTTTCCAGAGGGATATAAGGAGACATGTGCTTAGTCTACCATCTTGACTCCGCCTCTATCATAAGTTGGAAAAATAAAAACATGAAAAAAGACTGAGGACATTTCAGCTAATATCTAAAATTGTATAGACATAATTAAAGAATTTACAGTGGTTAAGAACTCAGTTAACCAAAAGGTCTGCAATTTGAGTTCACCAGCCGCTCCTTGGAAACCCTATGGAGAAGTTCTACTCTATTCTATGGGATAGTTGTGAGTTACAATCAATTCAACAGCAATGGATTTGAGAGGATTTTGTTTTTGTTTTTTGCTTTTCTTTTCTTGGTATGTCTGTACAAAAGAAGAAGAACCCTGGTTGTGCAGTGGTTAGAGTGCTTGACTGTTAAACAAAAGGTGTTTGGTTCAAACTCACTAACATCTCTGTCAGGGGAAGATGTGACAGTCTGCTTCCATAAAGATTTATAACCTTGGAAACCCTAAGGGACAGTTCTGCCTGCCCTACAGTGTCACTAAGAGTCAGAATCAACTCGATGACAGTAAGTTTGGGTTTTGGGGGCTATACAGAAAAATCTTATTCAGTCCATTCAAAAGATATTTCAAGGAACATTTGAAGGCATTGCAAATTCCCGTGTTAGCATATTAAATTCCCAGGAAATCTTTCAAAGCTGCACATTTAACTTGACTTTTTTGGAGACAGTGTGAGAGACAATATAGCTGGAAAGTAAGTACACACAAAATGCTATGTGCAGTCAGTGAGCTTAAAGTATTTTTTCTGTACTTGTAAAGAGATTATACTACCTTTTTTGATTTTACTTTTCAGCTTTTCTCAGTAAACATAATCAGAAAAAAAGATCAAAGAAACCTGATTTAAATTTTTTTTTTTTTTTGTCATTCCTGTTATCCTTCTTTTTTCCATTTACAATATAATTTGGTAATGTGGCAGATCGGTTTGAAATAAACATTTTAATATTTCTCCTTGTTTCTACTCTATTTTTTGTCAACAATGACAGTAAGTCTAGGCTAGGGGTACCAACGCAAAAAGCCCTTTAAAATAAACCTTTTCAAAATCTATTTTATAAGATATGCCTATAGGAGTGTATACCCAATTGAAAACTTTAAAGGAAACATTTTAGCTAGCTGTGATTCAAAGATATATTGACCCATGAGGAGCATACTTCTTAGCTGAATCAAATATATGAGACTGACAACTCTTCAGATAAGAATGGACTGGACTCAGAGACACAATACTATCATATGGTATGTGCACTTTATGGTTCTATAGAGTTATAGGAGGCTGTCATACTGGTTTCTTTCTAGATGGGAGAGAAGAGAGTGGAGAGGAGGGGACAGGTGCTTGTTAAGAGGATGCTAGAAATATGGAGTGAAAAGGAAGAATGTGTTGTCACTGGATGAGGAGAGCAATTGGAGCTGCAGATAGGCAGGCATGCAAAATTGATTTGAATTGTATGCTTTCACTTAATCATAATACAAACTATATATATATATGAGATCAAATAGGCAACTCCTGTTCAAAAGCAAGACAAGAAGGCAGGAAGGTGCAGGAACCAGACACAGGGATCCTGGTGGAAAGGGGTAGCATGAAGTCACACTGTGGGAAAGCACCAATGTCACAAAACAGTGTATGTATAAATTTTTAAATGAGAAACTAACTTGAGCTATAAATTTTCACCTAAACCACAATAGAATTAAGAAAAAAAAAAAAGATACTCTGGTGGAATACAAGAAACAAGCAATTCCCAGGCTAACACACATATATAATACCATGTTATTTGGCATCAATCATAATATAGATTCTCCATTTAAATGGTTCTAGGTCTTTCTATTATGTTCAAAATTCAAGTCCAATAGATTGTTTCCCTAAGACTTCTGTTTGGTGGTCTCCAAGCGCTGAGCTTTGGCTGAGTGGAGACAAGCGGGAACCCACAGATGGACTAAGTATTCTGTGTGGAGCAGAGATGCATGGGGAGGCAATATAGTATAGTGACTAAAAACACAAGATGACAATCTGCCAGCATCTGAACCAATCTGTCACCAGGTGACAATCTGTCAGCATCTGAAGCCTGACTCAAGCATCTACTGTGTGTGAGACAAATGTGTCTATGAAGGAAGAGGGAAGATCAAGAGAAAGTGTTAGGTATGAAAATCAAAAACATTACTTGTTAAATTGGCTTTTTTATAGTCTTTCACACCCCACCATACTGTGGGGTCTACTTAAGTAACCTAAGGTGCTAAGGTGATTATGGCTTCCTCCGCCAGTGAAAGAAATCAGAATTCCAAAGAAAGTAAGCCACAAGAAAGTGCTATTATGTGACTGATGAGTACAGCAAAGCTTCAGCATGCTGGGAAAGGGGAGGTGGTAGAAGAGCAGGGTTTGACATTCTGTAACAAGTTTAAGGCAAAAAATGCAGTCAAGTCAAAACTACCCTTGGAAAAAACCTCTTCACTGACCCTAAAGTCTAGTACAGTAGTATCTTTTACTAAGACCAAGGCCAGCCAGGTTTTTCTCCAGCTTTGGAGCAAGATCACTGAGCTCCTGGGGAAGTTGGTGGCTTGTGTTCAGAGGCTGAGTCATATGAAAAATTCATGGAGGCAGGTGGGAAACGAGACTGAAAGAAAAGCAGATTCAACCTCCACCTCAGTTCTCAGCTCATGGGGGTCTTTGTTCACTGAGCGGAAGTTGGATGGAACATTCTCTCACTGCCTCCCATCAGATGGAAGGAGCATTCTGTGTGTGTGTGTGTCTTTATGTTTCTCTCTCTGCTTCTCATCAGATGAAATGTTCTCTGTGTGTGCCTATCTCTGTTTTTCTGTCTCTCTCCCTCTGTCCTGAATTCTTGTGGATGATTTGGTAGACTAAATGTAAGCATGATTGTGACATGACTCTACAGGACAACCAGTGTCCCCAGATAACTAGATCTTCATAGAACTGAAACTACAGTAGAGTAGGTCAACCTAACGCCTTGCTCCCAGGCCAAACCACTGTTTGTGCGGGTGACAGGAAGCCAAGGGTGAAGTTCTCCCTTAGCTAAGAGCACTGTCTCTCTCAAAGAAATGCTGGACCATTTTATCAGGTGCTTTCTGGGCCGGTAATGGAAGGGTGTGGCTTGGCTGTCTAGACCACTGAGCATTACTTTGGCTTTTTGACCACCGAGCAGGGCTACCTGACTATAAAATCATGCTGTTCAGCCAGATGTTTCTATCTCTACACAAAGCATAATCTCTCCCCTTCAGGAAGGGAGTTATCATTCATGGTTCAGCCTGACAACAGAGTGAGCTAATTAACCGACCCTGGAAACAAAGTTGAGCAGTTTCGATTTTATTTTAAACCTGTTTAATAAATATGACATGCACAGCTGCTGAGGCAGTAACCACCACTAGGAAATGATTATGAACATAAATTAGCAGGGCATTTTTGGCTAACCTACAGGTAAGCAAGTTTGCAGACTGACTTGTTTTTAAAACAAAAATCAAAGTTGTCTAGGCAAAAATTACATGCAAAAATGCTGAGGCGTTGAGACTGAGCCAGGAAAGTCAAGTTTTTGAAAACACAGGGAACAGACAAGGTTGGTTTCAAACCATAGACTCGAAGGCAAATGGAAATATCGTGGTGTCGAAGAGGAAAGAGTAAACTCGAGTCAAAAAGTGTTATACTCCATTCAGCTTCACCAATTCCATGATCTCTCTTGGCAGGAATGGCTTAATAATTTGGGGGGACCCAGTACAAAATGGGACATCCTGGTGGCATAGTGGATAAGTGCTACAGCTGCTAACCAAAAAGGCAGCAGTTTGAATCTACTAGGAGCTCCTTGGAAACTCTATTGGACAGTTCTACTCTGTCCTAGGGGGCCCTTAGGAGTAGGAATCAACTTGACAGTAATGGGTTTACTGTAAAATGAAAACACGAAGCTCCTTGCCCATAAATTATTAAGAATTTCAGAAAGGTAACAGTAGAATATTAAACCAAGCACAGAGCCTCCTCAGCATGGGACTCTGCAAACACACAGGTCACACCTATCTCTAAGTTTTGTTTTCTAATCACTGAAATGGAAAAAGAAAACAAAATTATATTTGCCTTCCCTCCTTCATAAGATGATTGCGATGGGAAATTGAGATAATATCAGTAAAAAGGCTTTCAAAACTACAGAGCTCTGTACGCAACTGAGGCCACAGAGAACCTGGAAACACAAGGCAGGGAGGATGTCTCCTGCAAACCCTTTGTGCCCTTACAGGAATTTAGTCATTTAAGAAGTGATAGCCAGAGACTGCACCGGTATTTAGTGCTTTGTAACTCACAAAGATGAGACTGAGGTCATTCTGAAAAGTTATCACTGAATTAAAAGAAAATGATTAACTAAACACAATGTGGTATTGTAGGTTGGATCTTGGAACAGAAAAAGGACAATAGTAGAAAAATTGGTAGAAATCTGGGGGTAAAACGTTTGGAGTTTATTAGTAATGGACCAACATTAATTTCTTGGTTTTGACAAACACACCTTGTTATGTAAGATGTTAGTATTAGGGAAGCTGAGTGTAGGTTGTGTAGGAACTCTCTGTATTATCTTTGCAACTTTTCTGTAAATCTAAAATTATTGCACAATAAGGTTATTTAAAAAAGAAAGAATCCCTTTCCAGTTTGAGTTTAGCTGGGAGTAAATGATGATTTTTACTGACTTGGTGGTAAAATAATAAGATTAGCTTCTAATGTACACATGTGGAAATCTGTCCTAAGTTGTCTAGGCAGCCATTTGAAATTGCATATACGTAAATACATACATCCACCCCCCTTCTGCCATTTTGTCAGAGGGAGGTGGCTCAAGTGCTGCGATACTGAAGTTATGCCACCAGTATTTCAAACACCAGCAGGATCATTCATGGTGGATAGGTTTCAGCATAACTTTCAGACTGATAGACTAGGAAGAAAGGCCTGGAGATCTACTTCTAAAAGTTGTTGTTGTTGTTGTTGTTGTTGTCAGGTGCCGGTGAGTCGGTTCTGACACATAGTGACCGTACGAACAACAGAACAAAACCCTGCCTGGTCTTGCGCCGTGTCCATAATCGTTTTTATGCTTAAGCCCATTGTCGTGGCCACTATGTCAGTGCATCTCATCGAGGGTCTTCCTCCCAAAGTTAGCCAATAAAAACCTTGTGGATCACAATAGAATATTGTCAGATACAGCGCTGGAAGATGAGCTTCCTAGGAGGGAAGGCAATCAAAACATACAGTGGCTGCAACAATGAACCAGCAGTCATGAAGACAGAGCAGGACCGGACAATGTTTTATTATGCTGTACATGGATAATCAATTCAACGGCGACTAACAACAACAAATACATACATACATTTGTGAATCGAAAGAAACAAAAGAGTAGGGAAGAAAATATGCTACATTAATAGAAATAACTTCAAATTTTCCTGCCCAGAAATATTCTACAAGTGTCTAATTTTTAAAAGTTTTACTTTCGGAATGGGGGGACGGAGTCAAGATGGCCGACTAAGCACACGTCTCCTTCTATCCCTCTGGAAACCAAGACCTGAACTGACAATCAAACAGAGCCTTCTGATCACCTAATCAGCCTCAGTACATGGCACAGAGCTGTTAATTGGGACTTCATACCACTCAGCGAAAAAACTCCTCTCTTTCGCTGACTCCCGCTCCTGGCTAGCCCCGGCTCTCACGGAC
Source organism: Heterohyrax brucei (assembly GCA_028571685.1). Lineage (NCBI taxonomy): Eukaryota > Metazoa > Chordata > Mammalia > Hyracoidea > Procaviidae > Heterohyrax > Heterohyrax brucei. The sequence continues at coordinate 17,367,464 of CM053166.1, read as the reverse complement.
GGAAGGTAAATGCACCAGTTTGACTTTTTTTTCTCTGTCTCGGCTGGCGGGCGGAGCTGGGTCTTGCCTGGCGGCTGGACTCAGACGCACTGCTGGGGGGATAGTCAGGCGAAATTCCCATATTCTGAGAGCCAGGCTCGGGACTCTGTTAATCTAGCCACGTTGAGCCTTTTGTTTTGTAGCTGCATCAGCGGGGATTGTGCAGAGCTCCGCGGTCAGGGTGCGGGACGCCATGTTGGTACCGAGATTTTAGCGGGACTTCATTCTTAGCCTGGGAGCCAGCACCTGCAAACGGGACAGCACTTCTCCGACAGAAAAGTAGTGAATTTGCACAGTGCTGCCTGCATTGGGGGCCCTGCAACAGAAGCAGAGGAATCACTACCTCTCAGCACCTTTAGCCCCTCTGTCTGCTGCCTGTGTTGAAGACGCCATCTTGGATACGGTGGCCGCAGCTGGACCTAATTCTTAGCTAGGGAGCCAGAGCCTGCCCACAAGAGAGCGCTTTTCTATCACAAAACCAGTACTTGAGGCAGTGTTGGCTAAGGCTAGACCCTGTCAGTAGAGGCCAACAGGGCAGTAGCATTGCTATATTCTGAACTAGTCTGTTATCATCTGGGGTTGGATATAGTGGCGCTTACTTTGTCAGATGAGAAGAGGGACCTCTACACCCGAAAATCTAACTGACTTGTAAACTGGTCAGATACCTTTTCCTTTACATTTGAAGACAGCCTAGAGAAATATTTGCAATCCATCCTCACAGTACCTCTTCCAGCCTCTATATACTCACATGGGACCCAAAAAGCAACAGACAATTGTGGCATACAAGCAATCACTCATGGCTTCAGAAGGCTCCCAAACAAAGCAACCAAGGTGTTTTCCAGATGAAGAAACTTTTATGAAAGCATCAGGAAGTGAATACAAATTGATCATATATAGAGCCCTTCTAGACCTTATACAAAATGCAGCAGAACAAAAGGAAAAATTAAGCAAGCTGTTCAATCTGATGGAACACCAGTACTCTGAAATCCAACAGATCAAGAAGAAAATCAAAGACATAGAAACTTCCATGCAAAGCCAAGAAAACAGAATGGAACAAATAGAAAAAAGAATTTCGGACTTGGAAGACAGAGCTACTGATGCCAGCGTCTATGAGCAGAAATCAGAAAAAAGAAACAAGAAAAATGAAGAAACATTAAGAAGCATGTGGGACTCTATTAAGAGGAACAACCTTCGATTAACTGGAGTCCCTGAACAGGGTGAGACATCTGAGAACACAGAGAGTATCGTGGCTGAGCTGCTGAAAGAAAACTTCCCAGAAATCATGAAGGAAGAGAATATAGACATCTCAGATGCATATCGTACGCCACCCAATATAGATCTCAGTTGTTACAGTCCTTCCAGATGGAGAGGAAGATGACAAGACTGGTAGTAATTAAAATTGGATTTATAAATAATTTATTAAGGGGGTTCATAGGGGCAGCTGTAAAGCACAACAAAGATTTATCATACCATTTCAAGAAACCTAACACACAAGTCTCAACAACTATAAAACCAGCTCTGAAAAAGGTGAAAAATCAACTCACAAAACAGTGTCCAGAACAGACTAATAAGAACAACAGAGAAAACATCAACATAAAAATAAACATATCACAATGGCAGCAGTGAACACATACCTATCAATAATTACATTGAATGGGAATGGACTGAATGCTCCAGTAAAGAGACACCGAGTGTCATCTTGGATCAAAAGACACGACCCATCCATATGTTGTCTACAAGAAACTCACTTGAGACCTAAAGACAGGAACAAACTAAAAATTAAAGGATGGAGGAATATATATCAAGCTAACAATGAACAAAGAAGAGCAGGGGTGGCAATTCTAATCTCACACAAAATCAATTTTAATGTCAAATCCACCATCGTGGACAAAGACGGTCACTATTTATTGCTGAAAGGTTCAGTACACAAGCAAGACTTAACTATATTAAATATTTATACACCTAATGCCAGAGCACCTAAATAAATCGAAGAAACACTGACTATGCTCAAAAGAGAGTTAGATGACTCCACAATAATAGTGGGAGACTTTAACACTCCACTCTCATTACTAGACAGATCATCTAGAAAAAAGCTCAGTAAAGATACAGAAGACCTCATTGCCACAATTAACCAACTAAACCTCATTGATATATACAGAACTTTCCACCCATCAGCAGACAACTACACCTTCTTCTCCAGTGCACATGGAACATTCTCCAGAATTGACCACGTGATAGGCCATAATGCAATGCTCAACAAAATCCGTACCATTGAATTGCTGCAAAGCATCTTCTCAGATCATAAAGCCATAAAAGTTGAAATCAATAGCAGAAAAAACAGAGATACAAAGTGGAACTCTTGGAAACTGAACAACATCTTGCTCAAAAAAACATGGGTTATAGAGGAAATTAAGGATGAATTAAAGAAATTCATGGATTCCAATGAGAACGAAAACACTTCCTACCAGAACCTGTGGGATACAGCCAAAGCAGTGCTCAGAGGTCTGTTTATCTCAATAAATGCACACGTCTGGAAGGAAGAAAGAAACCAAATCAAGGAACTAACTCTACAGCTTGAACAAGTAGAAAGAGAACAACAGAGGAACCCCTCAGGCACCAGAAGAAAGGAGATCATAAAGATTAGAGCAGAGCTAAATGAATTAGAGAATAGAAAAACAATTGAAAAAATGGAAAAGACCAAAAGCTGGTTTTTTGAAAAGATCAACAAAATTGATAAACCACTGGCTAAACTTACTAAAGAAAAGCAGGAAAGGAAACAAATAACCCAAATTAGAAATGAGAGGGGAGTTGTCACCACAGATGCAACAGAAATCAAAAATATCATAACAGAATACTATGAAAGACTGTACTCTAACAAATTTGAAAACCTAGGGGAAATGGACCAATTCCTTGACTCATACCACCTACCCAAATTATCACAACATGAGACAGAACGACTTAATAAACCTATCACAAAGGAAGAGATTGAAAAGGTCATCAAAACACTGCCAACCAAAAAAGTCCGGGCCCAGATGGCTTAACGGCAGAATTCTACCAAGCACTTAGAGAAGAGTTATCCCAGTACTACTGAGACTATTTCACAGTATAGAAAGGGATGGAGTACTCCCAAACTGATTCTATGAAGCCAGCATAACCCTGATACCTAAGCCCAGGAAAGATCCAACAAAGACAGAGAACTGCATACCGATATCACTCATGAACCTAGATGCAAAAATCTTCAACAAAATTCTTGCCAACAGAATACAACAACATATCAAGAAAATAATCCATCATGACCAAGTGGGATTCATACCAGGGATGCAAGGCTGGTTCAACATCAGGAAAACAATTAATGTGATAAACCACATAAATAACACAAAAGACAAGGATCAGCTGATTTTGTCCATTGATGCAGAAAAGGCGTTTGATAAAGTCTAACACCCATTCATGCTAAAAACTCTTAGCAAAATGGGCATAGATGGCAAATTTCTCAACACAATAAGAGCCATTTATACAAAGCCAGTTGCCCACATCATCCTGAATGGAGAGAGACTGAAAGACTTTCCCTTGAGATCAGGAACTAGACAAGGATGCCCACTGTCACCTCTCCTATTCAACATCATGCTAGAACTTCTAGCCAGAGCAATTAGACAAGACAAAGAAATAAGGGCATCTGCATCGGCAAAGAAGAAGTTAAAATCTCCCTGTTTGCAGATGATATGATTGTATATGCAGAGAACCCCAAGGAATGTATAAGTAAGCTACTCAAACTGATAGAAGAGTTCAGCAAAGTCTCAGGATACAAGATAAACATAAGTAAATCAGTAGGATTCCTTTATACCAACAACGAGACTGTTAAGGAGGAAATTATCAAATCAATACCATTTACAATAGCCCCTAAGAAGATAAAGTACCTAGGAATTAATCTAACCAGAGAAACAACAAACCTTTTCAAAGAGAACTACAAGCTATTACTACAAGAAACTAAAAGAGACTTAGATAAATGGAAAAACCTACCCTGCTCATGGATAGGAAGACTTAACATTGTGAAAATGTCTATTTTACCCAAAGCAATTTATTTATATAATGCAATCCCAATACAAGTCCCAGCATCATTTTTTAATGAGATGGAGAAACAAATCACCAATTTTGTTTGGAAAGAGAAGAAGCCCCGGATAAGTAAGGTACTACTAAAGAAGAAGAACACACTGGGAGGCCTCTCATTACCCGACCTTAGAACATACTACACTGCCACGGTGGTCAAAACAGCCTGGTACTGGTACAAGAACAGACAGATCGATCAATGGAACAGAATTGAGACCCCAGAGATGACACCATCTGCCTATGAACAGTTGATATTAGACAAAGGCCCTAAGACATTAAACTGGGGTAAAAACAGTGTCTTCAACAAATGGTGCTGGCAAAATTGGTTATCCATCTGCAATAAACTGAATCAAGACTCATATCTTACACCTTATACAAAAACCAACTCCAACTGGATAAAAGACCTAAATATCAAACCTAAAACGATAAAGCTCATCCAAGAAAAGGTAGGAACAACAATGGAAGTTTTAATACACAATGAGGACAGACTCCAAAATCTGTCAAAGAAACCTCAATCAACAGAAGAGAAAGTAGATAAATGGGAACTGTTAAGAATCAAATACTTTTGCTGATCCAAAGACTCTATTAATAGAATTAAAAGAACACCCACAGAATGGGAAAAAATATTTGGCAACTCTATGTCAGACCGACGCCTGATCTCCATAATCTATAAGATACTACAAAATATCAATACAAAGAAGATAAACCATCCAATTTAGCAATGGGCAAAGGAGATGGACAGACACTTCACTAAAGACGAGATCCAGGCAGCCAAAAAACACATGCGGACATGTTCACGATCTTTAGTTATTAAAGAAATTCAAATCAAGACAACAATGAGATACCATCTCACCCCAACAAGATTGGCCATGATTCAGAAAACACAAAACAACAAATGCTGGAGAGGCTGTGGAGAAAGTGGTACCCTCCTACACTGTTGGTGGGGTTGCAAAATGGTCCAGCCTCTTTGGAAGGCAATCTGGCGCTTCCTTAAAAAAATGGATATCGATATACCATTTGACCCAGTAATTCCACTACTTGGAATATATCCTACAGAATGAAGGCCTTTCACACCAACGGACACATGCACCAGAATGTTTATTGCAGCACAGTCCACGATAGCAAAAAGATGGAATCAACCCAGATGCCCAACAATAGAAGAATGGATAGGTAAACTATGGTACATATACTCAATGGAGCACTACGCAATGATAAAGAATAACGATGATTCCAGGAAATATCTTCTAACCTGGTTTCAACTGGAAGACATTATGTTGAGTGACAGTAGTCAGCGACAAAGGGACAAATACTGTATGAGACCTCTACGATAAGATCTCAAAAACAGACTTGTGTATAGAAGAAAAGACTCTTTGACAGCTGCAAGGGAGGGGAGGGAGGGAGGGTGAGGGAGGGAGGGTTTAGTTTAGATAGTTACTAGAAATCTAGTTGGGAGAAAGTGGTGATAGCACACATTAGAAATAAGAACAACATTAAGTGGACTTCAGCATAACTTGAGTACTCCTTCCACCTTGACTCAATACTGCAAAGATAGAGTAGCTGGGGCAGGGGGCGGGGGACCATGCTCTTAGGCGAATTCCAGGCCAATTGGCACAACTAGCGTTTTGCTAAGAGAGCTCTCTGCACCCCACATTGGTGAGTGGCGTCTGGGGTCTTAAAAGCTGCCATCTGTGGACACAGCAAATGGTCCCAACTCAGCAGGAATGAATGCTCACCGAGGACCAAAATGACATGCGGCAAAGACAACCGAAAAGACAGAGAGACCCACATCAGTGGGTGCCTACATCAACTTGGGACGGCAAGAACCGAATGGTGCCTGGCCACCACCAGTGATAGCCATGATGGAGCTCACAGAGAGGAGTCTCACTGGCAACACAAGAATAAAAAGGGGTGCATCATGAGATCTCCACTAAAAGACCTCAATTGATGGTCCCGCAGTTTTGGGGCTCCTCTGAGAGCATGACCCCCAGCCCTGATGCTGCCCTTGCCCATAAATTATATCAAAGGTCCACTCTTTGGACAGGAATGGATTGGACTTGGCAATGCAGAGGGACCATATACTGGAAACACTTTGTGGTTCTATACATCTACAGGATATCATCTTGCTGACCTCTGGCTGGAGGAAGGGGAGTGGACGGAGAGGAGGGGAAAGGAGGTTGTTTGGAGGATGAGACATGTATGGAGCAGAGAGGAGTAGTGTGCAGTCACCGGACAGGGAGAGCAGTGGAAGCTGCATATAGGTGGGCATGTAAATTTATATGTGAATGTACATTTTCACTCAGTTATGTTAAATAAAAAATTTTTTTTAAAAAGTTTTACTTTCATTTAGTTTGGTTCTAAATCTTCTTTTAGCTAACATTGCTTCATATTCTTTTCTTATTAACATTTTTTCCTGACTTCAAGAGTGATTCGTGCTTGTTGCACAAACTTAGAAAATACATAAAAACACAATTCATAAAAATAATACCTATATATTTTAGTTCCCCACTTGTCTATCAGTTTGTCATATGATGGGGACTTGAATGTTGCAGGGATGCTGGAAGCTATGCCACTGGTGTTTGGATAGCGCCAGGGTCACCCATGGTGGACAGGTTTTAGATGAGCTTCCAGACTAAGACAGACTTGGAGGAAGGACCCTGCAGTCTACTTCTGAAAAGAAGTACCCAGGGAAACCTTATGATCAGCAGTGGAACACTGTCAGACATACTGCCATAAAATGAGCTCCCCAGACCGAAAGGCACTCAGAAGATGACTGGGGAAAAGGTACCTCCTCGAAGTAAAGTCAACCTTAAGGATATGGATGGAGTAAAGTCTTTGAGAATCTTGATTTGTTGATGTGACAGGACTCAAGAAGAGAAGAAATAGCTGCAAACATTCATTAATAATCGGAACATGGAATGTAGGAAGTAAGAATGTAGGAAATCGGAAACCATCAAAACTGAAATGGAACAAATAAAACACGCATAGTCTAGGAATCAGTGAGCTGAAATCGATCAGTATTGGCCATTTGGAATCTGACAGTCATGTGGTCTACTATGCCGGGAACAAAAACCTGAAGAGGAATGATGTTGCATTCATCATCGAAAAGAATATTTCAAGATCTCTCCTGAAGTAAAATGCTGTCAGTGATAGGACAATATCCATATACCTACAAGGAAGGCCAGTTAATACGACTATTATTCAGATTTATGCCCCAACCACTAAGGCCAAAGATGAAGAAATTGAAGATTTTTACCAGCTTCTGCAGTCCAAAATTGATTGAACGTGCAATCAGGGTACATTGATAATTACTGGTGGTTGGAATGCAAAAGTTGGAAACAAGGAAGGATCAATAGTTGGAAAATATGGTCTTGAAAATAGGAATAATGCCAGAGATTACATGATAGAATTTTGCAAGACCAGCAACATCTTCATGACAAATATAATTTTTAACCAACACAAATGGTGACTATACATGTGGACCTCACCAGATGGAATACACAGGAATTACATTGACTACATCTGTGGGAAATGATGATGGAAAAGCTCCATATCAGCAGTCAGAGCAAGACCAAGTGCTGACTGTGGCATAGACCACCAATTACTCATATGCAAATTCAAGTTGAAACTGAAGAAAATTAGAACAAGTTCACGAGAGCCAGAGCATGAGCATGACCTTTAGTATATCCCACCTGAGTACAGAGACCATCTCAAGAGCAGATTTGATGTGTTGGACACTAGTAACTGAAGACCAGATTAATTGTGGCATGACATCAAAGACATCATCCATGAAGAAGGCAAGGGATCACTGGAAAGACAGTGAAGAAAGAAAAGGCCAAATTGGATGCCAGAAGACATTCTGAAACTTGCTCTCGAACATTGAGCAGCTAGAGCAAAAGGAAGGAATTATGAAAGAAGTGAGCAGCAAATTTCAAAGGGCAGCTCTAGAAGACAAAATAAAGTATTATAACGACATGTGCAAAGAGCTGGAAATGGAAAAGCAGAAGGGAAAAACACGTTCTGCATTTCTCAAGCTGCAAGAACTGAAGAAAAATTGAAACCTTGAGTTGCAGTAGTGAAGGATTCTAAGGGAAAATATTAAACAATTCAGGGAGCATCAAAAGAAGATGAAAGGAATACACAGAGTCATTACACCAGAGAGAACTGGTTGACGTTTAGTCATTTGAAGAGGTAGCATATGATCAGGAAGTCATGATACTGAAGGAAGAAGTCGAAGCTGCACTGAAGACACTGGCAAAAAACAAGGTTCCAAGAACTGATGGAACATTAATTGAGATATATCAACAAACAGATTCAGAGTTAGAAGTGCTCACATTTTTCTGCCAAGAAATTTGGTGGACAGCTACCTGGCCAACTGACTGGAAGAGATCCATACTTACACCCATTCCAAAGAAAGGTGATCCAGCTGAATGTAGAAATTACCGAATGTTACTAATATCACACACAAGTAAAATTTTGCTCAAGATCACCCAAAAGCAACTGCAACAGTATATTGACAGGGTACTGCTAAAAATTCAAGCTAGATTCAGAAGAGAATGTGGAACCAAGGATATCACTGCTAATGTCAGATGGATCTTGGCTGAAAGCAGAGAATACCAGCAACATGTTTACCTGTGTTTCATTGACTATGTAAAGCATTCAGCTGTGTGGATCATAACAAATTACTGCAAAATTTTGGAGAATGGGAATTCCAGAATGCTTAATTGTGCTCTTAAGGAATCTGTACACAGATCAAGAGGCAGTCATGCACACAGAACAAGGGGACACTGCACGGTTTGAAGTCTGGAAAGCTGTGCGTCAGCATACCTTTTTCGATCTGTATGTCAAGCGAGTAATCCAAGAAGCTAAATTATAAGAAGAACAAATTATCAAGATCAGAGGTCAGCTCATTAACAACCTGCGCTACACAGATGATACCACCTTACTTGCTGGAAGTGAAGAGGATTTGAAACACTTACTGATGAAGATCAAAGACTATAGCCTTCAGTGTGGATTGCACCTCAACATCAAGAAAACAACAATCCTCACAACTGGACCAGTGAGCAACATCATCATAAATGGACAAAGGACTGAGGGCATCAAGGATTTCATTTTACTTGGGTCCACCATTAACACCCATGGAAGCAGCAGTCAAGAAATCAAAAGACGCATTGCATTGGGAAAATTTGCTGCAAATGACCTCTTTAGTTCAAAAGTAAAATTGTCACCTTGAAGACTAAGGTGAGCCTGACCCAAGCCATGGTATTTTCAACTGCATCATATGCATGCAAAAGCTGGACAATGAACAAGGAAGACGGAAGAAGAATTGGTGCCTTTGAATTGTGGCGTTGGAGGGAAATATTGATCGTACCATTGACCACCAAATGAACAAACAGATCTGTTCTGGAAGAAATGCAACCACAGTGCTCCTTGGAAGCTAAGATGGTGAGACAGCGTCTTACATACTTTGGACATGTTGTCAGGACGGATCAGTTCCAGGAGAAGAACATCATGCTTGGTAGAGTAGAGGGACAGTGAAAAGGAGGAAGACCCTCGATGAGATGGATGACATAGTGGCTGCAACAATGGGCTTAAACATAAAAACAATTGTGGACATGCAGTAAGACTGGGCAGTATTTTGTTCTGTTGTGCATGGGGTCACTATGAATCAGAACCAACCCAATGGCACCTAACAACAACGTCTTAGTTACCTAGTACCACTTATACCAGAAATACCATAAGTGGATGACTTTTTAACAAAGACAAATTTATTTCCTCACAGTAAAGTAGGCTAAAAGTCCAAAATCAGGGCATCAACTCCAGGGGAAGCCTTTCTCTCTCTGTTGGGTCTGGAGGAATTCTCATCAATTTTCCTCTGGACTAGGAGCTTCTCTGTACAGGAACCCCAGGTCTAAAGGACAGTCTCTGCTCTCAGCACTGCTTTCTTGGTGGCATGAGGTCTCCCCATCTCGCTGCTCACCTCTGTCTTCTATATCCTGGAAAAAAACAGCACAAAACACAGTCCAGTTCCACACATTGAGTCCTAACTCATCAACACAGCTGCTGCCCACCTCCCCCCACTAACATAGAGGCAGGATTTACAACACATAGGAAAATAATATCAGATGACAAAATGTTTTAGGATACACAATACTGGGAAATCCAGCCAAATTGATACACACTTTTGGGAGACCCACTTCAATCCATGACATTATTATTCTGAGATGGATCTATAACACCAAGTCAACACTTTGCTTCATTTTCTATTTCTCTCTTGTGTGCGTGCAGGCAACTGTGTACATAAAATATATTTTAGAATAATGGAGTCTATCCTACATAAATCAACATTTCCAAAATCGTGTTCAACAGAACATTGGGTTTCATGGACAAAAAGTTGGGGAACATAGCATACCACAGAGTTCACTCTGCATAGTGAGCAATGTGAGAAGCCCTGAATAACACTTTTTTTAATTGTGGTAAAATACGTATAAGAAAAACTTTGCCATTATGACCATTTTTAAGTGTACAAGTCAGTAACATCAGTTGCATTCACCATGATGTTCTACCATCACCACTATTTCCCCAAATTTATCATCATCCCAAACAGAACCTGAGTAACTTTTTAAACTCAATTTTTTCTGTGTTTGAATTTTATTGTTATCCAACCGCATACTATTTAGAAATCTCTGATATAAATAACTCTTTTTCACCTAACATAATGTCGTGAGTATTTTCTCATATTACTAAAACTCAAGGGCAAATATCATTGCGATGGCTATAAATACCACATTGTAGGAGAATACCATTTTTTTATTATACCAGCAGTAGGCAAAATGTTGCTTGTAAAAGGCCAGAGAATGAATATTGGAGCCTGTGAGCCAGATGGTTTCTGTCCAACTGGCTCTGCAACTGAACACCACACGGGTTTTCGTCCTTTCCTATTAGCTGATGGAAATAAGACAGACACTAATTGCACGGAAACAGAAAGTGGCAAGTGTGTTGTCTGCACAGACAAGGAGAAATGCAGGGGGTCTGGCGGCCCTAATGCCGCATGTTCCTTGTCTGAGGCGGTTGGGAGCTCTTTGTTTCCAATGGCACCCCGAGGTTGGGTTTGGTACCAGAGCTCTCAGCCCTTAACCCTCCCATGTCCATATTTGGAGGTCCAGATGTTGCATCATTTTCCATCAGATGTTGGTGTGATGGGACCCATCATTTCTCAAATGGTCTCCAGTGAAATCATGGGCTGGGAAGTATCTTCCTTTCAGGAGATAATTGAGTCCAAGATTGGGTGAAAGATACGATCACAAAGTGCGCATGCTCCAGTGTCTACACTTGGCTGATTTCATGGACAGAGCCACTACACACTGTGATTTCCTGAAAAATATTGCTCAAAACAAGCTTGTGGTTAGCCAGACAAAGAAAGGAAGGGAAGGGATGTCGATTAGAGGTTTCACCTCTATAGGCACAGACTCAGCCCTGGAGGCCCAAAAGCAACCATAGACAAGACGTAAATGAATGGGAATGACTAGGCTTCAGTAAAGCTTTCATATTATTTTTATGTGCATTGAAATATTATTTTTTCCTTTTGAGTTTTTGCAACCATTTAAAAACGTAGAAATCATTTCTTAGCTTGAAGTCTGCACCTAGATAGGTAGTGGGCCATATTTGGCCCACAGGCTGTAGGTATCCCACCCATTGTCTGTTTTCTTTTTCTCCTATTCTAAATAATATTATTTCAGAGACATGGAAGAATAAATATATGTTTGGATTTCTGATCAATTCCTTTAGATGGATTCCTAATGAATTCTAGAACTGAACATCTAGGGGAAGTAGGTGTCAACTTGGCTAAGGCTATGGTGCCCAGAGAGCAGTGGGAGCTGCACATGGGCAGGCGTTCAAATCTATATTGAGTTGTACACTTTCACTCAATCAGCATAAATTTAAATAAATAAATAAATAACAAGAATGTGGAAGGGCCTCATTCAATCAGGTGACAGACTTAAAAATAAAAACCGAGATTTCCCAAACAAGGAAATCTGCCTCAAGACTGTTACTTAGAAATCCCACCAGAGTTTCCAGCCTGCCACCTACCCTACAGATTTTGGACTTGCCAGACCCCACAGTCACATGAGCCAGACCCTTAAATAAATACAGCCAGGGAATATGAATATTAAGTTCATGATGCATATTGCTAAACTGCTTGATAGAAAAAAATGCACAATTTATATGCTTTAAAGATCAGTGTCTAAAAATATCTGTCTCACTACAACTGTATCAGTTTTGACTATTATCATTTTTTAACTTTAGATAATTTAACTCCAGTTACTAGTTGCCATCAAGCCAATTCTGACTCATGGCGACTCCATATGTATCAAAGCAGAACCATGTTCCGTAAGGTTTTCATTGGCTGTGATCTTTGGGAAATAAACTGCCAGGAGGAAACCCTGATGGCATAGTGGGTTAAGTGCTATGTCTGCTAACCAAAAGGTCAGCAGTTCAAATCCACCAGGCTCTCTTTGGAAACTCTATGGGGCAGCTCTACTGTGTCTTATAGAGTCACTAGGAATGAGAATTGACTCGACAGTGGTGAGTTTTTTTTGGTTTTCTTCCAAAATGTCTCTGGGTGAAATCCTAGGCAGTGCAAACAGTGAGTCTGCTCAGCTGCTAACTGAAAGTGTGGAGATTTGAGTCCATAGAGAGGCTCCTCAGAAGAAAGGCCTGGAGATAATTTCACAGATGAAAATAATATCATGTTTCTTTATGCATTTCTCTGATTACTAGTGAGATTGAATACTTTTTTCATGTTTTTTGACCATTTGCATTTCCTCATCTGTGACATATCTATTTTGTGCCCTCTTCTCAGTTGTTACTAAAATCTTTGTCTGGTTTTTAAAGTCATGTGTGCTCTTTAGGTGCCAGGCATATTAACTGTTCTTAGTGCTTGCCAAACATCCTCCTAATAAGTTAACCTTTGGGTTTTATTATGCTATGGAGCCCTGGTGGCAATATGGTTAAGAGTTCAGGCAGATAGCCAAAAGATCAGCAGTGTGAATCCACCAGCAGCTCCTCAGAAACCATATAGGACAGTTCTACTCTACCCTGTTGGGTCACAATGAGTCACAATTGACTCAAGAATACATAGCAATGATTTTCAGTTGTACAGTAGATTTTAAATCTTATAGGTCAAATCTGTTCATTTATTTCCTTTTAGGTTTTTCTCTTTGCTTTTATATTGGAAAAGTCATTTCCTATTCAGAGTATATTTGAATACTCAACCAAATGTTCTTCTAAATCTTATTAAAGTGTCATACTTAACCTTTAACTCCTTATATCATTTGGTATATGGTGTGAGGTAAGGTCCTAAACTTTTTTCCCGAAGTACTAGTCAGTTTTCCCATTTGTTACATAAACCACCCTTCCCTCCACAGCCATGTGACATATCCTCCTTCTTATGTAAATACTGGGGTCCTTTGTAGGCACATGTAAGCCATCCCATTTATCTATTTGTTCTTTCTGATGCAAGTTCAACATGGTTTGAGTTATTTGCATTTTAGCATGTATTTGAACATTAAATATAAAAATGTATACTAAGCAAAAAATGTATGCTAATTAAATTGGAAACTAATTTGTTGTGCAAGCTTTCACAGAAAACACAATAAACTATTATCTTTTAGAAAGTATATGCTAAAATAACAGTCAAGTTTGTTTTTCTAACATCTTTTCAGAAGAAATGGGCAGGTATCTTAAGAGTATTTATGGTAGGAAAGGTAAACCCAGCATATGAATAGTCTGCAATAGAAGCCATCCATGCATGGATCATTGACATCAATTTACTCAGACAAAAGAACCAGATGTGGACCACAAAAATTATCTGAGAGTAAGAAAATGGGACACATACCATCTTGGGAGAAATTCTCTCCTCATTTACTTTAGGCCTGCAGACAGTCAATTCTTCCTTCTCCCAGTTAAGTTGGCTACAAAAATGTGGCTAGAACTCCCCAGATCTTCAGTCCAAATGCTTTAGCCGAATCTTAAAAAAAGTTAAAGGATGCTGGGCAGGAACAGTATCTTTTTCTCTTCCTTCTCTAGTCACCTGCCTTAGATAGATTATAAAAACCAAAATGCTCCAAGTTTGTCAACAGGGGGAAGAAACAGGAACAGCACCCTCCTGACCAAACCCCAAATTGATTGTGTAGACACGGGTTGGCAAACTACATCCCACAGGCCAAATGTTGTCCAAAGCCTTTTTGTTTGTTTGTTTGGTAAATAAAGTTTTATTGGGGCACGGCTGTGTTCTTTCATTTACATATTGCCTGTGGCTGCTTCCAGGCTACAACACAGGGTTAAGTAATTTTGACAGAGACCAAATGGCCCACAAAGCCTAAGTTATTTACTATTTGGCCTTTCTAGAAAAAGTTGGCTGAATTTGTAATGGAACAGCTGTTTCCCCACTCCCCGCTGATGCCAGCACTCACAAATATGCTTCGCTAATTGTAAAGTCAGATTCTTATTTTTCTTTTCCTTTCACTTCCATAATTCCTGTCTGCTTTAATTATAATTGAACCCTGATCCCAGCCATTCACACAGCAGATCAGAGGGTAATAAGAGTTGCAACTTTTAATTTCCCTCCACTATGCTATAGTCAGTTCATAAATACAATCTGATCACAAAGGCCTAAGATTGGCTCAAGCCAGGACCGAAGAAATAAAAGTAAAACCAGCTAAGAAAAGGACAAGGTGCCCCTTTTATTGTGCTATTTCTGATGCATACAAAAACCCTAGACAACATAGGTGACAATTCAATATGGAAATGTCAGAGTTTCAGGATCTCTAAAATAGATGCATTATTTTTAAGCATATTTCTTCTGCCAGTCTGAACAGCGTCAGTGTAAGCACTGAGACATGTACATGTCTTTTGCTATCACTGAGGTCATTGCTGGCCCAAGCCCAAGCCACACAGTTTCTGGGCCACAAACTGAGTGACACTTTGTACCAGCAGTCTCTTGTTTCCACAGCAGCAAATGAGAACAGCAACACACGAAGTGATAACAATGTTCTCAGTCTGATTTGCATTTCAGACTTCAGGATTCCAAGTGCACAAGATATCTGTCAAATCCTTTCCTAGATCAGGGGCCAAAGTTACGAAAACTTCTTAGCCATCACCAAATACCTTGAAGGACTGGATCACTGGGCTTGAGGGCTTAAGGCCATAGTCTCCAGGCACATCTAGGTCAATTGTCATAACACAGTCCATAAAGACATTGTTCTACATTCTACTTCGGTGAGTCACTCCTGGGGTCTTAAAAGCTTGTGAATGGTCATCTGAGATACAATTATTGGCCTCTTTCAATTCAAAGCAAAGAAGAATGTAGAAAATCAAAGACTCAGGAAACAATTAGCCCAAAGGACTAACAACCACCCCAAGCACAGCCACCACTGGCCTGAGACGAGAAGAACTAGATGGTGCCTGGCTACCACTACCTACTTCTCTGATCAGGATCACAACAGAAGGTCCTGGACAGAATGGGAGGAAAATGGAGAACAAAATTCAAATCGATGAAGAAGACCAGCTGACTGCTCGGATAGAGACTGATGGAACCCCTGAGACTATAGCCCTTAGACACTCTTTGTTTTAGTCTTCTAGTGCTGCTTTAATAGAAATATCACAAGTTGATGGGTTCAAAAAGAGAAATTTTATTCTGTCACAGTCCAGTAGGCTAAAAGCCCAAATTCAGGGTGTCACCTCCAGGGGAAGGCTTTATTTGCTGAATCTGGAGGAAGGTTCTTGTCGTCCTTCTTGCCTTGGACTGGAAGTTTCTGAGGTTCAGGGACTCAAAAACCTAAAAGCCAAACTCATTGCCATTGACTCAATTCCAACTCATAGCGACCATATAGGACAGAGTGGAACTGCGCCTTAGAGTTTAAGAGGAGCACCTGGCAGATTCAAATGGCTGACCTCTTGGTTAGCAGACATAGCACTTAACCACTACACCATCAAGGTTTCCTCAGGGACCCCAGTCCTTCCCAAAGGATGCTCTCAGTTTTCAGCACAGCTTCTTGGTTGTATGAAGTTCCCCAAATCCCTCTGCTAGCTGCTTTTCTTTGTATCTCAAAACACTGCTTCAAGGCACAAAACAATCTTACACATCGAGTCCTGCCCATCCACCCTCAATAGCATCATAGAGGTAGGATTTACGACATACAGGAATGTCATACAATACAGGGAATCACAGCTTAGCAAACTTGCTACACAGATTTTGAGGGGAACACAATTCAGTCCACGATATCCTTCAACCTAGAGCTGAACCCACTCCCAGAAATCACCTTACCACAAAAAAATAGACAGGCCTATAAGGTGAACAGTAATGCCCATGAGGAACGTGGCCCTCAGAACAATCAACCACACCCAACAAACAGGGCAGGATATGCCCCAAACAAAAAGTTCAACAGGCAGGAAGAGGCAGCAAAGATAGGCAATTGGACACAAGAAATCCAGGGAAACACGGGACAGGGTGTTATCACATTGAGCAACTCAGATCAAGAAACAAAATGTATGTAAATTGTTGAATGAAAAATTAATTTGCTCTGTAAACTTTCACTCAAACCACAATAAAATGTTCTGAGAACAAAATCGTTTCCTAGAAACTCGTCCACGGCATTTGGGGAATACAATTAGAGAAACACTTCCTATATTCTGCTTCACCAGAGAGGGAGCTGTTCTATAGACGTAACATTTTCAAATAAACAAATGAAGTTTCCAAATAAATAAAGGAGAAGTTCAGAATTCTGGGATCACATGGGAATGGAAGACTCTATATCAACTTGTGACCAGAAGAACCAGATGGTGCCCAGCTGCCACCAGAGGCAGCTATGACGGGGCACACAATATTGAGTCCCTGTGACAATATGAGAAAAAGAGCACTGCAGCTCAAGAACTCTACCAAAAGACTACAGTTGATGATCCAACAGCCTGGGGGATCCCTTGGGAGCATGGCCCCTAGACCTGCTGCTGCCCCTGCCCAGAAAACACTACTGAGGTCAGCTCTTTGGATAAAAATGGACTGGACTTGGGGACACAATGTGACCATATGGTTTTTGTACTTTATGGTTCTATGCATTTATAGGACCATGTCCTACTAGTCTTTTCTTAGATGGGAGAAGAGGGTAGACAGTAGGGGACAGGAGATTATTGGGAGGGTAGATAAGTATAGAATGAAAAAGAGGAGTGTGCTGTCACCGGGCAAGGAGAGCAGAAGGAGCTGCAGAAAGGTGGGCATGCAAAATTGATTTGGATTGTATACTTTCACTTAATCACAACTAAAAAAAATAAAAATAATTATTTGGGTCATAATCATTTGGGGAGGAATTTTTCTTTTCAAAATATATTACTTAACTTAAAAAAAGGCAAAACACTAAATTTTTCAGTGACTGAGAACCATCATTTTGGACGTTGAAGTCTCTGTGGATAACTGTCCCTGCCCTCCAGGAGTTTATACTTCAGATGTCAGCAAATGTTTCCTATAAAGAGAGAGAGAGAGCAAATATTTTACGGTTTATGGGCCAATATGGTCTTTGCTGCATGTTCTCATTTTCTTATTTTTTTTAACTCTTTAATTATGTAAAAATAATTCATAGCGTGCAAGCCATACAAAAGCAAGCTGTGGGCCAAATTTGGCCAAGAGGTCATAGTTTGCTGATCCTTGGACTGGTAAGAAAGTCTAAAGGAAGAGACAGGAAAGGAATTGAGGAATCTTTCCTGTGGAGGAATACAATTGCAGCTGGAGACATTAGGCTTTTCCAAAGATTTAAGTTGAGTCTTCAAAAGAAGGTAAGACTTTGTTTTTCAAAAGTGAATATACAAGGTCTGACAATTAAGTTCACAAATTCATCCTAAAAAAATGCAACGTATCTCATTGCTCAATATCACTATGGTCACCTTCGAAATACTCCCCTTTGGAAGCTGTGCACTGATGCCAGCACCTAGTCCACCTTTCAAAGCAATCCTGGAACTCCTTTTCTGGAATGGCCCTTGGAGTTGTCATTATTTTATCCTTGATATCCTCAGTGTCAGCAAAATGTATTCCTTCAATATTTTCTTTATCTTAGGGTCGAGAAAAGGGCATTGGTGGCCAGATCAAGTGAGTAGGGAGGGTATTATTTGTTTACTGGCTAAAAACTCCCTTACAGACAACTATACAATTAAGTTTGCAAACTTGCCACCGTGCCACCGTGCCCAGTGGCCATTCAGAAAGAGTTCCAAAATGCTTTGAAGGGTGAACTACACAGTGTTATCAGTGCACAGCTTCCCAAGGGGAGTACTTCAAAGGTGACAGTAGTGATATTCAGCAACGAAATATGTAGCACTTAGAAAAATTAAGTTCACAGACTTAATTGTCAGACCTTGTACAGGGTGGCCATGTGGCCAAATTGAATCCAGGTTGGTCCGCCTGTTGCTGCAGCTGAAAAAATTTAGAGACAGCTTGGGATCCAAGGAATAATTTATTGGTAGATTTGCTAGCAACCTGGAGGACAGCAGCCAATAACTGTCCTCCTTGGGTTATATTTCTAGTGTTTTCTATGGTCAGAATTCAAAGGGCAGGGGGTTTGCCACAGACCAATAGTCAGGAGTCACAAGATTTCATTACATCATAAGGTTTCATTACATCTAACAAACAGTGTGAATTGCCCAAAGTTTGTCAAGGATAATCAAACAGAGCAAACCCAAATGTTTTGCACAGGATAATCAATCAGAGCAGATCCAAATGTTTGTCACAGGATGATTAAACAGAGCAAACTATCCAAAGTTTGTCACAGGATAATCCAGCAGAGTAAACCATGAAAAAATTTTACCTCTCTCTGAGGTCTCAATCAACTCTATGTCCTGAGAGATAGGGAGAGGAAGAAACAGGGGGAGGAACAGGTATGGAGAGGAATGCCGACCTGTTAGCCTGGTTGGTTAGGGCAGAAAATAGAATGCAGCTTAATAGCCTAAGTGACCTTTGTCAGGCCCTCGCATCCACCGTCAGCCATAAAGTCCAGAAACACAGATAATATGATCTTAAGGTCACCATGAGTCAGAACCAACTTGACAACAACTAACAATGACAAAAACAACACTGTGATAGAACATCGATAGTTTTCTTATGCCCTACTTGCTTGTGGTTTCAGACTTCTTGGCCACCCTGCACACATAGTTGCTTTGTTACTGTTCAAGTTAAAAATGTTTGTTGTCAAAATTCAAAGCATATAAAAATACATGATCATGATAGCTAAAATGTGTTAAGCCCTGGCCATCTGCTAATACCGTCCTGAAATGGAGAAATGAAGCAACGCGTATGAACCCTCAGAGCAACCCTATGTCTAACCTCAGCTTAGGAGATGAGTAAACAGAGGCTGAACAAGATTAAGAAAGAGGCTGAAAGAAACCAAAACCAACAAAACCCACTGCTGTCAAGTGGAATCTGATTCACAGTGATCCTATGGGATTTCCATGGCTAGAATCTTTATGGAGGTAAACTACATCTTTCTCCCGCAGAGCAGCTGGTGGGTTCAAACCACCGACCTTTTGGTTAGCAGCCGAGCACTTTAGCCACTGCACCACCAGAGCTTCCTGGCCCAAAGAGAGAAAGATAGTAAATGGTAAGACCAGAATTGGAACCCTGTAATTGAAAGCCTTGGTGGTGCGGTGGTTAAGCATTTGGTTCCTAACCAAAAGGTCAACAGTTCAAATCCACCAGCTGCTCCTTAGAACTCTACAGGGTGGTTTTACTCTGTCCTGCAAGTCAGAATTGACTGAATGGTAATGGGGCTTAGTCAATCCCAGAAGGCTAGCTCTTAAACACTGTCCTCTAGCGTCCCCCCAAAAAAGAGAGCAACTTCTCTAATTCTACTCACTGAAGAGTACTGCTATTAACTACACATTTCCAGATTGTTTTTTAACAGAAAGAGGTATGCACAACAGCCAACGTTCCAAAGTTCAGTTTTATAAACTTATTACACCATAAGCATATTTTCATGTTTATGTGCTTATTTCATCCTTATTAAAGGTTGTACAGTCTGTTATTGTAAATATGCCATCAATTATTTATTCAATCCCTTAATGCTGGGCAGGGAGCCCTTGTAACACAGCGGCAGGTGCTTGGCTGCTAAGCAAAAGGTGTCCATGGGAGAAAGATGTGGCAATTAACTTCTGTAAAGATTACAGCCTTAGAAATCCCATGCGACCATTCTACTCTGTGCTCTAGGGTCGCTGAGTCAGAATCTACTCAATGGTAAAAGGTTTGGTTTTTTTTTTATAATGTTGATCAGTGAGTCTGACTCCATTTTTTCACAATTACCATGTAGTGATGCCAAGCCAAAAGCCAAGTGCCGTCGAGTCAGCTCCGACTCATGACAAAACTCCCAATATCTTTATTCTACAGCTTGATTATGTTCTCAGGATAAATTTCTAGAAATGGAATTGTTTGGGCAAAAGATATGCCTGTTAATTATTGTGGAAAATATTGCTGAACTGTCTGCCACCCAATCTGTATGAATTCTAATTTCTACCACTAGTGCGTGAGAGTGCCTCTTTCCTAATACTGTTACCAACTTCAGACACTAACAATCTTTCATTGTCATTATTGTTAGTTGCCATCATGTCGCTCTGATTCAGAGAGACCTTATATAAAATGGCAGATTGCCCAGTTCAGCACCTTCTTCGTGATCAACGGTACGTTTGAGCCCATTGTTGTGGCCGATGTCCCAATTCATCTCACTGAGAGTCTTCCTTCCTGTCGCTGGTCCTCTGTTTCACCTAACACGACTGATGCCTCCTGATGATGTGTCCAAAGCGAGAGAGTGAGACAGTGTTCTGTTGTGACTGTTGTGACTGACTGTCAGAAGTAGATCACCAAGCCTTTCTTCCTTGTCTGTTTTAGTCTGAAAGTTCCACTAAAACCTGTCCATCATGAGTTATCCTGCTGGTATTTTAAATATTGTTGACATGGCTTCCAGCATCACAGTAATATGCAAGCCACTGTAGTATGACACACTGACAAAGACAGGTGATGGTTTTAGATGATTGTTATCATTAATTCAGCTGCTAATCAAAAGGCTGGAAGTTCAAACCCACCAGCTGCTCTATGGAAGAAAGACCTTGTGAGCTCTTCCAATAAAGATTACAACCTAGCGACTCTTCAGACAAGAAATAGACTGGACTTGGGGACACAGTGTGAGCACAGGGTGTGTTTACTTTATGGTTTTATACATTTGTAGGAGGCTACCCTACTGATTTCTTTCTAGACGGGAGAGAAAAGAGTGGAGAGGAGGGGACAGGTGCTCATTAAGGGGATACCAGAAACATAGAGTGAAAAAGAATAGAGTGCTGTCACTGGGTGAGGAGGGAAAATGGAATTGCATACAGGTGTGCATGCAAAATTGATGTGGATTGTATGCTTTCACTTAACCACAATTTAAAAAATATATATAACCTAGGAAATCCTATGGAGATCATTCTCTGTCTCATACAGTCACTATGAGTCAGAATCGATTTGCTAGCCCACAGCAACCATATACCAGGCATTGTACTGGGTGTTTCAACTCCTGAAGACTCTTGGTGTAGAAGAGAGCAACTGATGATTCACTGGAAATTAAAAGCACCAAGGTATAGGAGCAATGACAATTTGCAGAGCAGAAGACTTGCATTCAGGGGGTAGCGTGACACATTTTAAATCAGCAAGGCTCCTGAGACACAGACTGCCCAGTCACCAATGCACTGAGTTCAGTGCTCTTTAGGCCGTCAGATGACACTCCCAAGGATTAAAAGACTGAAGGCTTCATTTAATGCCTTTAAGGCCAAATATTCCTATGATCCACGTAAAGCTTTCATTTAGACACGACCATATATGACATTGAGGAGCAGAATCATTTCTTTGGCTCTAATGGAGTAAGTGGAAAGAAGTAGCACCAGTAAATATACCAAGTTCAAAAGCACAGTACACTCTTTCCTTCTCTTAAAAGCCCTGTTTTATTCAGATGAACAATAACTGGTTATCCTAGAGCAAACAGAAAAGGCAAAGAAAAAAAAACCCTCTTTTAAGTAGGCAATT
The DNA here is from genome assembly GCA_028571685.1 of Heterohyrax brucei. Lineage (NCBI taxonomy): Eukaryota > Metazoa > Chordata > Mammalia > Hyracoidea > Procaviidae > Heterohyrax > Heterohyrax brucei. The sequence goes on along the minus strand of CM053166.1, from coordinate 17,345,236 downwards.
GGATCATCAAAGAATTGGTTTGATTCCTGAGCGTCCACTTGAGTTATAGAATTAGGTCTTCACACTCTTCATTCCTGTCATTATCCAGAAAGCCCTTCTTCTCTTCTCAAATGAAAGGCTGACATTTCCCTTTTCAACACCCAGAGTGAGCAGCTGCACCCACATGAAGGTGAAAATGCTGAACAAAACGCTTTTTCAAATTTGTCATAGTTATATTTTATCTAAATGATGACAAGGTACAAAAGTTTTCGTTCTGTTCATTTAACATTTCTGTTTCATGGGACTCAGAATGTCTAATTGCACAGAAATGCATGATACGTGACAAAGAGGCTGAGACAATAAAAAGGCCCGTTAATCTGTTGTCATTGTTAGCTACTGTCAAGTTGGTTCCCTACTCATGAGGACCCCGTGCACAAACACTGTTGGGATCTGTGTCAGCCCCCACATCAGTTATGGATTCCACCACTGTGATCCAGTTGTTTGATCCATTGCTTTTACTGTCTGATTTTTGGAAGTAGATAACCAGATCTTTCTTCCTAGTCCAGTTTAATCTGGAAGCTCCAGTGAAGCCTATTCAGTATCAAAGCAACACACAAGCTTCCATTGACAGACAGGTGATGGATACATATGACTGCAAGTCAAACCTGAATCTGCCACATGGAAGAAGAAAATTCTCCCACTGAACCACCAACACCACCACTTAATCCATGAGGTTACAACATAAATAGCATTGTTTTAACTCCAACCAATTTCCACCTACATCTATGGGAAATTTGCTTAAAATGTTCACACAATAAGCCAAAAATCTAAATTCTCAGTATCTGGAAATAGGTTATAAGAGCTGTGATAGGCAACCAAGGCAAAAAGAAGTTAATTAACCCTTTACATCCACATGAAAGTACTGCCTGTCTAGGTATCGGGAAACCCTGTTGGTATAGTGGTTAAGAGCTACAGCTGCTAACCATTAGGTAGGCAGTTCAAATCCACCAGATGCTCCTAGGAAACTCTATGGGACTGTTCTACTCTGTCCTATAGGGTCTCTCTGAGTCAGAAGCAATGGCAGTGGGTTATGGATTGTCTAGGTATTGAGGTGAAATCAACTCAAAGGCACACAGCAATGACAAAAGTATTACACAAATTTTTAGTTTGGCCTTTTGAATACATATTACATTTTCCAGGTTCAAAATTTGAAGTTACCTAGAGCATACAACAAAAAATTTCCTCTCACCCATGGCTCCCACCCACCCACTTCCCCTCCTATGTTATTGATTTGTTACGTATCATCCAGAGGTTGTACACGCACACTCAACTAAATGTGAATTCCGGTTTTTCCCCATTCTTATTATATATACATTATATTATATACCTATTATGTTAGGCTAGGTTAGGTTAGGTTAGGTCATGTTATGTTATGTTATATACACATCCCCCATCCATATTACATATACTGTAATGTCTTACTGTTGTTTTGCACATACTGATAATGGCCCATTTTAATCACAAGCTAATAAGATCTTTGAATCTTAAATTTAATGCAGTGCCATAAAAGGACTTTCCCAAAGTGTCGTCCACTGGGCAGCCATTACCAGAATAACTGGGAACCTGTTACAGATATAAATACCTAGGCACAGCCTAGACCTAGAGAGTCATGAAGACATTCACACTAAAGTACATGACCTGCAGACGTGAGAAAAAAGTTTTGCAGTCAAATAGATCTGGATTTGGATTCAAGTTGTGGCTCTGAGTGTGTCCCTTGGCACCTGCATCTGGGCAACGGAGGTAACGGTGTCAACCTTTCTGTGCCCCTGGGAAGAATGCAGATAAATTGCATTTTCTTATTAGGAACAGTCTCAGAGACAGGTTTGTAAGTTCCTAGATACCCAAGCCTGGGTCTTAACAACCCTCCCTCTGGAAGTTTCAGCAACTTCTCCAACCAACCTCATAACTGGGTTATTAGGGAGCTTCTTTTGTTGCCCTTCCTTTTCTTGTCTAGTTGCTGTACCCCGTTCTCTCCTCTATTTATCCTTGAACTTAAGAGATAGTCCATGAGCAGGAGATTCAAGGGAAGAAATATTTTCCAGTTCATTTATTGACTAGTAGCCTAAGGGCAATGGTGAACAACATACCTGCTCCTGTAAGGCTTACAGCCTGTGCGATTGACAGTTAAAACTAATGCAAATAAACTAATTAAAGTACATATTGTAATAAAAACTAAGAAAGAAACAAAGAACAAAGAGAGAAAATACTTTGGCTATGGCAGCCGGAGAAACCCACTCTCAGGAGCTGGCATTTCATGTGACCCTAAAGGTAACCAGTCAACATCAGACTAATCTTCCCACTGAAAGTGATTATTAAGTGTTGATGAAGAAATAGATAACAACCATTTGAGGGCACTGGAGAGCATCAATGCAGACAAGATATGCAGGGCTGGAAGCTTTGAGACAAGAGAAGCCAGGCGGTAAATTCTACACTCTCATGGAGCTTTTTCCTGACAGTACTTAGCAGTCATGGCCCAAGCGGATAACAGCAGTGTTACTAAGCAGAGGAAGTGGAGGTCACAGTTTTGAGCCGACAAAGTGGCTGGAAATTGATGGACAAAGTCTCAGAGAGGCTTTGACTCCCAGTAGCTGCAGAAAATGTCCCCTCAAGTCACTGGCTGGCTCCAGAGCTGTATATGCACAGGGTGAGACTCTGGGAAACCCAGAAGAAAACAGAAACTGGCAGTCTAAAGAGCTGAGAATAGGTTTCACCAGCCACACGATGCTAGAGGGACAGACATTATAGCTGAAACACTATCAAAGTAGAATGGTCTTGATAAACACTCCAGACTAGGTAAACATTCCTAGGACTGTGCACTAGGGCATAGAAATATGCCTTAGGATTAACAGAATAACTGAAGTAGACCATGCCTCACAAATTCTAAAAACCAAGACTCAATAGGACCAAAGTGAGGCACTGATCCTCTACTTGACTGCCAAAAGAAAACTTCACCCTCTTTGGAAGAAGATAATATCATTTGGAGTCTACAATTCTTTATCCACAATAGCCAGTATTCATTAAAAAGTTATAGCCACACTAAAAAACAGGATAAACTGACTAAATGCCAAGGGAAATAAAATAGGCAATATAGAAAGACTGACAGGTGATTCTAACTACAGTAAGTAAGAGTAATAGAATCCTAAAGTAATTAATATAGGAAAAGATAGAAACTTTCAGCAGAAACCTGGAATCCATAATGAAAAGTCAGCAAATTCTAAAAATCTACCTGCCTCCAAAAAAAGTCAATGCCTATAACTAAAAATCCAAAGGATGGGTTTAATATTGGATACAATATAACAGAGGAAGGAAGAAAGGTGAGTAGAAAGTACACAAATTGATGCCCAACTTATAACAAAGACAGAAAATAAAGAGAAAAATCTTAATAGTCTTGTAAGACATGAAGAGCAGGCCTAGTATGTGTGCAGTTAACCCATTGCCTTCCAGTTGGTTCCAACTCATAGCAACCCTGTGGGATAGAGTAGAACTACCCCATCAAGTTTCCAAGTTCAAGCTGCCAACCTTTTTGTTAGCAGCCTTGGCACTTAACCACTATGCTACCAGGATTTCCTATCCTAGAAAGAAAGGAAAGAAAGAAGATAGAACAGGACCAATTGTTGAAGCAAAGCAGTAGTGGCTAAGAATTTTTCAGTGCCATTAAATGGATGAAAGATACCAATTCACAGATTCAATAAGCTCAGTGAGTTCTAAACAGAATAAACACAAAAAGAAAAGCACATCTAGGAACATCTTTAACTCTTAAAATAGAAGCCTTAGAGTGTGTTTTCTGTTTCTGGTAAGGACAAATATCTCCCCTAAGGAAGAGACAAGAGCTAGTGCAGCATGTTTGTATCACATGAGAAGGTTCCAATAGAAAGATACCTGTGAGAGAGACAAAGGGAGGAATAGGTTCTGTGTACTGGTATTTGTGTCTGCGCATGTGTGTGGAGAAGAGCTGTACAACTTGAGTCCTTCTATACATATTGTTTCATATTCCGCTTTTTTGCTTTGTTTATTAATGAAGGGTTGTAGTCAGTGTCATTAGTGCCCTACCCTTTCCTAACAGCTTCAGTGCTTCAGCCCTACTTCCTACAGCCACCCGGCATTTCCTTGCCTGAGGTTGGTCTTTCGTGATAAAGCTGTTTCTCCTCAGCAGGCTAGAAACGCCAGGGAATTAGTGCTTCTTGAGAGCAGCTCTCAAAAATGATGGATGGGAGTTGGTATACAAATATCCCAGTTCTTTGGCCCCTTGGGTGATACAACGCTGTAGTGTAGTTATACGTGGGATCCCAAAATTTCCCCAGTTGCCATTAGTGGCGTCTGGCTTGTTAACCACTTGTTGACTGCCACCAACTCCTGTCTCACTTCCCAAATGGACAATTTTCTTTACCTCCCAAATAGACCGTTTGCATTCAAACTGCTGTCTCAAGAGCCTTTCTCTGAGGGAACCCAACCCAGGGATCTTCACCCAACATAGAGTGAAAGGAGATATTATGAAAAATTAAAGCAGTGAACATAAAGTGTTAGAAAACAGGCAGGCATCTAATAAGCACTATATGTTTGCTGTCATTATTATTGTATTACTACTACCTAGCCACATACAATGGCTGGTAACTTCACTATTAATAATTGTCCCCAAGTGCCTTCTACTTTGTTTCACTAAAGTATAGTTTATTTACTAAACAATTGAACCTAGCCCACCAATTCCAGTCCTTGTAGGTGACAGCAGGTGTTTCCTCCTTGGTACTAGTTCTAAAATTTCAATGACACGTATCTGAATTATATTGCTGTGTAGTAATCGTTCTCCCAAGCCTCCACACTCTTCTGTCTCACTCAAATATGGGCCATGCATTATTAATTAAATGACAAAGTTATTACGGCCAGTAATTGAATTACTCCATAGCTCCTGCCTGCAATAATTAACATCTATCAAAATAAAAGAGGAGAAATTGTGTTGCCCTTATTACAAATGGTTTCGTTTCATGTTTTTTTGATCAAATTAATGGAATCAAACTAACAAGTGATTGAATTAAATGAAAGTCATTGTGCTTATATTGCCCTTATTTGTTCCCAGGCATGACTGAGCATGCAGAGGCCACTTTAAAGTCTACATGTTTTTCTCTAGCAAGCTTCCTCCATCTCAGTGCAGACCCAGGAATGTGACTGGGCTTTTAAACTGATGAAGAGCCTTCTCATCAGACTATATTCAGTAGCTGTTTTGCACACCAGAAACTACTTAAAAGTAAGTCAAGAACAACCAATTAAATCTAAAAATGAGTCTGCAGCCACCGGACCAATTATAGGCACAAGCGAGGAGCAGTTGGTGTGTAAAAATACTCACAACATCAGAACTGTGCCAGAGTCAGTCGATAACCATCATTTGTGATTAGTGGAAAGCAAAACAGTAATGCAAGGGAAGCACTGAGAGGGCTAAAAAATGAACTGAAGAGAAAGAAGTTTTCTCATGAATAGGCAAACAGATTGTCTCTCATAAACAGACACACAATTGCATGCAGGAAAATCAGTAGGGAGAAATCAGACCGCCCTCAGAATAAAAGAGTCATCCAACTATCTATCTGCACCAATATTCCAAGCAACGTGAGCCACAAAAACATCACTGAATCTATATTTGTAATGATACTCATAACAATTGTGGATCTCAACTGAAACGTAGATCGTTTCTTTTTCTAAATCGATAAGGACAAAATCTGTCCTATCTGGCATCCTCCTCTCTTTAAACACTATTCCCTCACCCCACTCCAGCACACACACAAGCACACATGTAGCCACAGCCATTGCTCACAGGTTTGCTTACAGTAGCTTAGATCAACTTGTTCTAGTCCAGGTTGCCTGGGATCATCCTGTTTAGCACTATTGTGCCAGCTAGTAGTTAAGAGTTCTGCTGCTGGCCAAGAGGTCAGCAGTTCAAAGCCACTAGCTGCTTCTTGGAAACTCTAGGAGGCAGTTCTACTCCATCCTACTGGACTACTATGAGTCTGAATGGATTCCATGGCAATGGGTTTTAAACTACTTGTAGTACTTTTTTGACCCTCAAAAGTATCCCAGTTTGGAAGATAAATTATTGGGTCCCTCTACTGGGTCCACATTGAAGGACTCCAACATATATTTCTCTTCTCTTCTGGTCTGACATAATTGGAGTTCTGAATCCCAGGCCTCATCCTGAATGCCTCCAAGATTCCTTTGGAAGTAGCTCTCAGATGCTAGAGCATGGCAGGCTTGCGAAGATATTATAGAAAATGAAATGAATCGGAGGGTGAGAGAGTAAAATAAAGGAGAGAAAGGGACAAAAGGAGAAAAGGAGGGAGCCCAACCATTCACTCAGATGTGATGCAATTATGTCACCCTCTATTTGTGAGTCCCTGGTCCTCACTAGAATGTGAGATAATGTATACAAGTTTCTTAACAAGGTATTTTCCGTTTCTCTTAATATGTAAATGACAGTCTACTAGAGAAAAGATGGCATAGATGGTTGCAATGCCTTTATTCTGAACTAAAGGCCAAGTATCGTTATGGAACTGAGGTGCTTCCAAGCTTAAAATCTTTTTATAATAAAAGGAATTTGTCGTTAAAGAAAAGTGAGTTTAATAAATGCAAGTAGCTCTTTCATTTTACCATAGCCAATAGAAAAATTAAACTATAGAACTGTTAATGATGGAGCAATAGGATCAGATTAGTGAAAGAACATTCCTGAAGTCACTGACCTCATTTTGTCCTCAATATAATAGTATTCTATCTGGCTTTTACTTGTCTCAAAAGGATCTTCTAAGTAATCATCCATCAAGATGATAAAGTGTTGAAAGAGGCCAGCTAAAAGAAGTGGTAGAGGTTCTATCCCTAGAGACCTACAGGAAGAAAATAAATAATCACCTTTCCTGAGTGCTATGGATGTTAATCTTATGGGTCAGCTGATTTTTCAAGTTACTTTCCAGCTATACAAAATCTGTGATTAGCTGGAACTTTGAAATACTCTGTAGACAACATGTTAACACAAACGTTGCTGCATTAAATAGATTCAAGGAGAATGTGACCTTGTAAGACATAAATTTGTAAATGACCAAATTAGACAAAAAAAAAAGCAAAATAGCTCACCAGCTCAAACAATAGAACACAATTTATTTCTTAAAAAACAAATTCTAGTTACCCAAGAAATACATGTTCATTGGAGGAAACTTGGAAAACACAAATATCCCAAATAAGAAAACAAAATCAGTTCCAAAATGGTTAATGTCTTATGACTTACGTCTTTCCAGGTTTTTCACTACATAGATGCATACTTTCTATAAAATCGGGGTCATAATGTACATACTGTTTCTTTCTCTTTTGAAGTTAGTATTTATTTTGAGGTAAAATTTTCAGAGAATAATGCAGAAGTCTTCAGTGTAAAATTGGATGAATTATAAAAAGTGTATACATTTTTGTAATCCCTACCCAAGACACAGAAAATAATGTCATCATTCCCAGAAGGTTGTCTGCTCTCATTAGGTAACCACTGTCCTGATTTCTCTCACTATGTAATAGCTTTTCCTGTTCTTGAACATAAAAAATAATGGATCATAGATATGTATCACTTAACATATTGTGCTTGAGAGTTCTGCATGTTGCTGAACGTATAAGCAGTTCACTCATTTTTGTTGTTGACCTATTTTCCCCAATATGAATATAGTTGTGCTCCATTGCATGCTGTACCACATATTATCTACCCATTCTCTTGTGCCAGCCAAGGGAAAGTGGAATCTAGAACTCAGAGTAGAAGAGGGAGATGATAAATATCAGTTGTGGCCTCAAGATCAACTGTAGTGGTAAAGGTGAAGGCTATAGTACTCATTGGACTTACTCTTAAAAACTTTTGCAGGACAATTAAGTGATGGGAAAAGGAGATGGACAGACTCTTCTCTAAAGAGGAGATCCAGGCAGCCAAAAAACACATGCAGACATGCTCACAGTCATTAGTTACTAAAGAAATTCAAATCAAAATGACAGTAAAATACCATCTCACCCCAACAAGGTTGGCCATGATCCAAAAAACGGAAAACACTAAATGCTGGAGAGGCTGTGGAGAGATTGGAACTCTCCTATACTGTTGGTGGGACTGTAAAATGGTGCAAACTCTTTGGAAAGCAATCTGGCACCACCTTATAATAATGCATATAGATATACTGTTTGACCCAGTAATTCCACTGCTTGGAATATATCCTACAGAATCAAGGCCATTCACACCAACTGATACACTCATACGAGTGTTCATAGCAGCAGGGTCCACAATAGCAAAAAGATGGAACGAACCCAGATGCCCAACAACAGAAGAATGGATAGGTAAACTATGGTATATATACTCAACGGAACACTATGCAATGATAAAGAACAACGATGATAGCAGGGAACATCTCTTAACCTGGTTTCAACTGGAAGATATTATGTTGAGTGAAAGTAGTCAGCGGCAGAAAGACAAATATTATATGAGACCCCTACAATAAGAACTTAAAAGCAGACTCATGTATAACAGAAAAGACTCTGATTGCTGCAAGGGTGGGGAGGGCGAGAGGGTGAGGGTTTTGATTAGATAGTTGTTAGAAATTTGGTTGGGTGTAATTGGTGACAGCACACATTAGTAAGAAGATCAATATTAATGAGACATCAACGAACTTGTGTACTCCTCCCATCTTAACCCAATATTGCAAGGACAGAGTAGCTGAGGCAGGGGACCAGGGACTGTGCTCTCAGGGGAAATCAAGGCCAAGTAGCACAACTAGCATTTTGCTAATGAGGTCTCTCCACACCCCACATTGGCGAGTGGTGTCTGGGGTCTTAAAAGCTGCCCAGCTGCCATCTGAGGGTACAGCAAATGGTCCCAACTCAGCAGGAACGGATGATCACCAAGGTCCATAACAACACAGGGGAAAATAAATCCAGAAGACAGACAGACCCACATGAGTGGATGTCTACATCGACTTGTGATCGGAAGAAACAGATGGTGCCCAGCTACCACCAGTGATAGCCACGATGGAGCTCACAGAGTCTCACTGGCAACACAAGTATAAATAGGGTTGCACCCTGGGATCTCCACTAAAAGACCTCAATTGATGGTCCAGGGGCCTTGAAGTTCTCCTGGAAGCGGGACCCCTAGCCCTGATGCTACCTCTGTCCATAAATCATATTGAAGGTCAACTTTTCAGACAGCAGTGGATTGGACTTAGTGATACAGAGTGACCTTATTGTGTGGGCACTTTATGGTTCTAGGCATCTATAGGAGGTCGTCCTGTTGACCTCACACTGGAAGAAGGGGATTGGATGGAGAGGAGAAGATAGGAGACTGTTGGGAAGATAAGACATGTATGGAGCAGAGAAGAAGAGTGTGCTGTCACCGTGCAAGGAGAGCAGTAGAGGATGCATGTAGGTCAGCATGCAAATTTGTATGGGAATGTACATTTTCATTCAATCATAAAGAAAAAAATTTGCAGGAAAGGAGACCAATCAGTATCATAAAGGAGGTCTTCCCAGAACATACTGTAAGGACAATCTTAACTCCAGTGTTCACTATGGAATCAGCTGGAATATCCATTGCAATGGCTGTGCCCTTCAATTTCTCCCTCTGCTTAATCCTGCTTCCTTCACTTCCACAAGTATCATCCATGACGGCAGACTCCAATAAACATTCTACATGCAAATCTCACAGTCTCACAGCTTTTTCCCAACAGAATCTGAGCCATGACAAGGGAGCTTTGAAGCAGAGTTATCCAACTGTGTTTCTCGATTTGAAGGTGGTTTTGATAATTCTAGGTCCTTTGCAGCAACACGTAAATTTTAAAATCAGCATACCCAGTTCTACCAAAAAACCTGTTGGAGTTGTATGGAATCTTGCATCAATATGAGAAGGAGGTTAATATTTTTCCCGTTTGGGTATCCAGTTTTTCCAGGACCATTTGTTGAAAAAGCTATTCTTTCCCCCACTGATTTACCTTGGTGTGATCATGTTACCTGCAAAAGAAATTAATTCTTCTGTTCCTGTTTTGTATTTTTCTTGCCTTATTGCATGGGCTAGTGCTATTGTACCTCCAGGGCCATGTTGAATGGAAGTTGTGAGAGCAAATATGTTTGTCTTCTTCCCAATCTTGAAAGAAAGTCTTCTGTCTTTCATACTCTTAGTGAATATGCTAGCAGTAGATCTTCTGTAGATGCCCTTTAACAGGTTGTAGAAGTTCCATTCTCCTCCTAGTTGCTTTGAAATTTGAATCAAGAAGGGGTGTTAAGTTTTGAAAGTAACTTTGTCATTATCAAAGATTGCATCTGCCAGAGACAGGAGAAACCTGAGAGTGTGGCCCCCAGACACTCAGCTCAGTAATGAATTCACTCCTGATGTTCACCCTTCAGCCCAAGATTGGACAGGCCAATAAAAGAAAATGAAAGTAAAGGGGCACACCAGTCCAGAAGCAAGGACTAGAAGGCAGGTGGGGACATGAAAGCTGGTAACTGGGAACCCAAAGTCAAGAAAGGAGAGTGTTGCCATGCCATGGGGTTGTTAACCAATGTCATAAAGCAATATATGTTTTAACTATTTCATGAGAAACTAATTCATTTTATAAACCTTCATCTAAAATGCAATAAAAAATAAAATAAAAAGATGAGTCTGTTTCATTTAAACTGAACTTATGGCATAGAGATGTTCATAACATTTCCCTTTAACACTGTGAACTGTAGTGATATTTCCCTCTTTCATCCTGATAATTTGTGCTCTCTCCCTTTTTACTCATCAGTCTGGCTAAGGTCTGTTAATTTTTTAATTCCTTCAAAGAACCAGCTTTTGGATTTTTTTAGCTTTCTCTATTGATTGTTTTTAATTCATTTATTTATGCTCTTATCTTTTTTATATCCTTCCTCTTTGGAGGTTATAGCCAGCCAAGCCAAGTGCTGTCAAGTCCTTTTTCTAATTTCTTCTTTGGAAAACATACATCATTCATTTTAAGCCTCTCTTCTTTTAAAGAATAACTATTTAAAACATAAATTTCCTTCTAAGCACTTCTTTACTTCTCTCCTGCAAATTTCGATAAGTTGCATTTTCATTAGCATTTAGGCATAAATATTTCCTAATTTCCCTGATTTCTTCCTTGAGCCATGATTTAGAAATATGTTGATTGATTTCCAAATGTTTGAGACTTTTCTAACTATCTTGTTATTGATTTTGAATTTATTTTATTGTGGTCAGAGAACATTCTCCGGCCTCTCACACAGTCAATTTGGTGAATGCCCCACATATCCTTGCGGGGAAAAGCATGTTCTGAAGCTATTATATGTTCAGCACTATAAATGCCAATCAGGTCAAAAAAATTAATCATGTTGTTCAAATAGTCAACAATTTTGCTTATTTTTTAAGTAGTTACATCAGTTCCTGAGAAGAGTGTGGAAATTTCCAAGAACGATAATAGATTTACCAAATTATAGTTTTAGATCCATCAAAGGCTTTCTTCATGCATTTTAAACCTCTGCTATTGGGCTTCTACAGTGAAATGTCCTCCTGATTATCTGAACCTTTACCAATATGAAACACTCCTTGCCATGAAGACTACTTTCTTAGAGGCAGGGTTAAGACGGCTAACAACAAAGACACCCCCTGCCAAAAAAAATGATTGTATACGACATTCTAGGAACTCTGAACATTAAATAGAAACTGAGAAATCAGACTGAGCATCAGGGAAAGAAGAGTAGGTCCAGAAGGACTTAGGATTGACTAGACAAAACCTGATGGGAAGTGGCACCCTGCAGGCAATTTGCATCAGTGAGCTTGATGACTGGAGCAGAGGCTTTTGAAATGAGTCTTCCTCATTGGAAGAGACTGCATGGTGGAGAACATACCCATGCCTCAAGAATTGGGGCGAAAAAGCATTCAACTGTCAAAAACTAAGTAGATTGCATCTAATCTACCTCACAGAGATCTAAATCTTTGTTTCAGGATAAACCTCTGTCCCTTTTCCCAGCACTTACCCCTCATTTCTCCTCACTGCACCCAGCTCCAGAGACTGATGCCATTACCCAGGCCAGAAGTAGGATTTCTTATATGCACCCTAAGCTATTCTCCTAGACTTGAAAAGGAACAATTTAACAAAGGGGAGAAAGCAAGTAAAATAACCTGCCAGCTCCCCTGAGCCAGGAACTCAGGGAAGAAATAATTCCTTTGACCAAATTCAGGCATAAGGGAAAATGCCTTCCTCACAAACCCCCACTGATGGCTGTCGGTCCCCTGCCTTTCTCAGCACATGCAGCCAGATTCCTGTGCCACACCAATTACCCCTGCCCATCTAGGACTGTAGGGAAGAGCCTGCACCACACACTTGGTGACCAACTACCTCAGAACCTGAATGCTACAGGAAAATAAATGGATACCTGAGCTCACTTACCTAGTCATAGCTCTAACTACCTAGTGACAAGATGTTACAGCCTCAGTGACGCCAATTATCAAACTAGTTCACATGATCAGCCTACTGGGCATTTCAAAGCAAAACCAAACAAGAAGCTAGAACACAGTAAGCAAGCAAAATAAATAAAAACAACAACTTACTGATGGCCCAGAGGTGACACTCAAATTCAAGTCACTTAAAGAGGCAGACCACAATGACTTCAGAAAGCTCCCAAAACAAAGAATCAAGAAATTTTCCAGATGAAGACAGCTTTCTGGAATTATTGGTGGTAGAATGCGAAAGATTAATATTTGAAACTCTTGAAGAGTTCAAGAAGGAGATCAGGCAAAACACAGCAGAGCATAATGACAGATTGGACAGGCTGCAAGAAACAGCATGCAGAAACTCAGAAGACAAATAATAAAATTACAAAAGTAGACAACTCAATAAAAAGTCACAGTCACAGAACTGAGGCAATGGAAGCCAGAATTGGTGAGTCTGAAGATAAAACCCTTGACAAAACATATCTGAGGAAAAAATGAGATTAAAAAAAAAATTTTTTTTTTCAACAAAAACCCATATGGGACTCTATGAAGGGGAATAATCTATGAGTGACTGGAGTACCACAACAGTGGGATATAACAGAAAACACAGAGAGAACTGATGAACATTTGTTAACAGAAAACTTTCCTAATACGAAATATGAGGAGATATCTATCTAACATGCTCATCAAACTCCACATAAGGTAGATCCCAAAAGAAAGACACCAAGACATATTACTATCAAACTTGCCAAATCTGAAGACAAGGAGAGAATTTTAAAGATAGCTAGGGATAAATGAAAAATAATCCACAAAGGAGAATCAATGAGGCCAAGCTTGGACTACACAGTAGAAATCATGCAGGCAAGAAGGCAGTGGGATGACATACACAAAGCCTTGAAGGAAAAATATATTGCCAGCCAAGAATTACATATCCAGCATAACTGTCTCTCAAATATGATGGCAATATTAGGGCAATACCAGAGATACAAAAGTTTACAGAATCTGCAAAAACCAAACCAAAATTGCAAGAAATACTAAAGGGACTCCTTTGGTTAGAAAATCAATAACATCAGACAACAACCCAAGGCTAAAACTCAGGACAGAACAACCAGATATCAACCAAGATAAGGAAATCAAAACAATAAATCAAAGCTGAACACTGAAAATAGAGAAACAGAGATGTCATTATATAAGAGATGACATTATAACAAAAACAGAAACTAAAAATATAGTCTTCATCTTTCATATGGAGAGGAAGTCAAGATGATATGGAGAAGTATGGGCTTAAATATAGAAAAATGCAGATAGATATCAAGGTAACCGCAAAGGAAACTAACAATCCTAAACTTCAAAATAAAAAATAAGAAAAACATGAAGTCTCATCAAATACAAAAGCAACAACAATGAAAATAGCAGAAAGAAAACACACAGAGAAGATTACTTTCTTAGGCTGGGTTCTCTAGAGAAGCAAAACCAGTGAGGCATACACACATACACCACACCACATCACACCACACCACACACACATACACACACAAAGAGGCTTGACAATTAAGTTCGCGAACTCATCCTAGAAAAGGTGCTACATACCTCATTGCTGAATATCACTACAGTCACCTTCAAAGTATTCCTTTTGGGAAGCTATGCACCGACACCAGCACCTAGTCCACCCTTCAAAGCACTTTTTCTAGGATGAGTTGCCAAGCTTAATTGTTAGGTCACATACAACAACAGCTCTGATGGATATTTTGGAAAAGGAGTTCCAAAACTGCTTTGAGAGGTAGACTAGGCACTGGAGTCAGTGCACACCTTCCCAAGGGGAGTACTTCAAAGGTGACTTTGACTGTAGTGATATTCAGCAATGAGATGTGCAGCACTTTTTCTAGGACGAGTTTGTGAACCTAATTGTCAGGCCTTGTTATTACCTTGCTATTCTGAATGTCATCAAAAGGTCTGCCTTTCAGTTTCTTCAACAAATGGTTTTGGAAAAATTGGATATCCTTCTGTAAAAAACTGAAACAAGACCTGTCTCACACCTTATGCAAAAACTAAACCAAAATGGACCAAAGACCTAAATATCAAACCTAAAATGATAAAGATTATGGAAGAAAAAAAAATAAGGGCAACAATGGAAGTTTTAATACACAGGTTAGACAGACTACAAAACCTTACCAACAATGCATGAACAACAGAAGACAAAATGGATAAATGCCAGCCAAGTGCCAAGTGCCGTCGAGTCGGACTACTAAAAATCAAACACACTCATCAAAAGACTTTATCCAGAGAGTTAAAAGACTACCTGTAGAATGGTAAAAAATATTTGGCAACTATGTATCAGATCAATGTCTAATTTCCACAATGTACAAGGTACTGCAAAATATCAACAAGAAAAGGACAAAAAACCTAATTAAACAACGGGCAAATATGAGGAAATTCTCACAGTCATTCACTGTTAGAGAAATATAAATCAAAACTGCAGTGAGATATCACCTTACCCCAATGACATTGGCAATAATCCAAAAAACACAAAACAACTAATGCTGGAGAGGCTGTGGAGTGATTGGAACTTTCCTGCACTGCTGGTAGGAATGCAAGATGGTATAGCCTCTTTGGAAAGCAAAATGGCAATTTCTTTAAAAAGCTAGAAATAGAAATACCATATTATCCAGCAATCCCACTGCTTGAAATATATCCTACACAAATAAGGACTGTCACACCAACAGACATATGCACTTGAATGTTTATTGCACCACAGTCCACAATATCAAAAAGATGGAACGAACCTAGGTGCCCATCAACAAATGAAGGGATAAACAAACTATGCTATATACGTACAATGGAACATTATGCAATATAAAGAACAATGATGATTTTAGGAACATCTCATAATCTGGTATCACCTAGAAGACATGCTGAGTGAAATCAGTCAGCTGCAAAAAGGACAAGCATGAGACCACTACTAAAAGGACTTAAAAAGACCTAGGCACAGAAGAAAAGACTGACAGCTACATAGCTAGGGAGGGAGGGAGTGGGTTGGTCATAGATTAGATAGTCGATAGGAATTCATTAGGTGAAGGGTGTGACAGCACTCAGTAGAAGACAGGTCAGCATTAATGGACTATACCATAAACTAAGAGGTTTTCTAAAATCAACCCAGCATTTCAAAGGATAGAGTAGCAGGGACAGGGGTCTGTGGACCATGTTTTCAGGGGACATCGAGGTCAGTTGGCATAATAAGCCTTTTGCTAAGAGTCTTCTGCACCCCATATTGGTGAGCGGCATCTGAGGCTTGGATCTACACTTTGTTAGGTAGAATCTGTTTTGATTTGTCATTAGAGTTAATCTCTTAGCCCTGTGACATAGTTTTAACTCCCTAGGCATGCCCTTTCTGTGGTTTCAATGGAATTCCCAAAATATTACCAAGTCCACCTAACTCTGCCAGGATTTAAACCCTAAACACTATCTCCTCTGCATCAGGCAGAGCCTGAAACCTCTGCTCAGCTTTTTTAGCCTTCCAGATGTTGCCTTCCACTGCTCTCTTCAGATTCTCTTTGGTGAAAATTCAGTTAAAGGATCAGCCTAGGACTTAAAGAGAGATTAGATACAGATTTTTAGGGCTCTCTGTATCTCCCCACTTTCTAGGGTTTGACTCCCTCAAATATCACTCTTAGTTTTTTCTTTAAATATTTGACTGCCTTTTTGATGAAAGTTTACAGCAAATTAGGTTCTCATTTAACTATTTCTATACATACTGTTCAGCGACATTGGTTAAATTTTCAATGCTGTGTCAACCTTCTCATTATTTCTTTTCTGCCTGGTCCATTTCTATTAATTAGCTTCTCTGCTCCTCCCTGGACCACCTAGTCTTCGCTTTAGGATAAATGTTGACCTTATAATTCTTTTTTTTTTTTTTTAGAGGAGCACAGTACTTGTGAGTGATACTGTTCATGAGCTAATCTCGAAGGTGACCTCTGGGGTGGCTTCCTGTCAAAGTTTAAAGGGTATTTCAGGGCAGTAGTCTTAGGGGTTCCTCTAGTCTCAACTGGCCAAGTAAGTCTGGCATTTTTTTTTTTTTTTTTTTTTTTAAGAATATGGGTTTGGTGCTACAGTCTTCTCCTATTCTATCCAGGACCACCTATTGTGTCCCTGGTCATAAATTTCACTCTTAGACCTGAAACCAGTAAGGTGAACACTTCAGACAAAGAATGGACTGAACTCAGGGACACAGAGTAAGCATGTGGTGTTTGTCTTTTATGATTTCATGAATATATAGGAGGCTGTCCTGCTGGTTTCTTTCTAGATGAGAGAGGAGAGAGTGGAGAGGAGGGGACAGGTGTTTGTTGGGAGGATACTGGAAGAGTGAAAAGGAGGAGTCTGTTGTTACAGGATGAGGAGAGCAGATAGAGTTGCAGAGAGGCAGGCATGCAAAATAGACTTGGATTGTATATTTTTACTTAATCATAATTTTAAAAACATCATTCTTACATCTCCTAAGTTGATTCTCTAGCACCACTGGTCAACATAACCTCAGCTTTCTGCTTGACTTTTGTGCACAGGAGGAAAAACCATATAAACTTGGACTCACTCAACATGGTTTCCTTCTTTCAAGAGTCAAATCCAGCTTCTGCTTTCTTTTGGTCAACCTCCAGTGCCTTCACACAGTTATTTTTTTAGTAGTTTATACTACTAACAAACTTACAGTTTATATATGTAGAAGGGTTAGTCAATTCAAGTGCTCTGCCATAACTAAAATTGAAACTCTTCTGCACATACTGGTTAGTAGCCTGCTTTGTTCACTTACCAATTTTGAATGAGTAGTTTGCTGTGTAGTTAGGATTTTGCTTTACAGTATAAATTTTCAAAGTTTAAGTACAACTTTTCAAATAAACCTTTTCACTACCTTTGTGTCTAAATCCCAGAAACTTCTAAAATGCTTAACTTTGCTTTTCTCACAAGATAATGATTACAATTTGGTTTGTAGCACCATAGGGATGAATTTAAAAGCCACTACTGTCAAGTTAATTTTGACTCATAGTGACCCTATAGGTCAGAGAACTACTCCATTGAGTTTCCAAGGAGCACCTGGCAGATTTGAACTGATGACCTTTTTGTTAGCAGACATAGTGCTTAACTACTATGTCACCAGGGTTTCCATAAGCATGAATTTAAAAAAAAAAACCCTCTGGTGTCTAGTTGATTCTGACTCATAGTGACCCTATAAACATGAATGATGAGAGAAAAAACTTCACAAACAATTCCACTGAGACTTCAAATAATGTATGTGATTATGTAACCTGATTCTACTTTCATTGATATACCAACTTAAGGATATTCAAAAACTGTGACTCAGATTCTAAAAGTGCCCTCCCTCCCAGAAAATTAAGAATCCTATGCACCTTTCAAGGAGGCTCTGGATGGCACAAATGGTTAAGCAACGGGCTACTAACCAGAAAGTTGGCAGTTCAAATCTGTCAAGAGGTGCTTGGAAAATAAAGCCTGGTTATCTGCTTCCAAAAAGTCACAGCCTTGAACACCCCGTGGTGCAGGCCTCCTCTGTACACATAGGGGTCAGCAGGAGTTGTAAATGACTCCACAGCAATAAATCACAACAGCATGCGCCTGTCAGATATTCTCATGCCTCAGCATGTGTTCTTGGTATATATTTATCGTCCTCATAGGAACACCAGGTTAAGGAGTAGGAAGAAAAAAAATCAACACTAATGGCAACCTTTACTACTAATCAGAGGTCACCATTACTTTATATTTCAAACACGTTCTATGATTTACAAACAGTAAAACAAGAGAGGTTGGCAGGATGTGCTGAGTCTGTGGGGAGCTCTTCATATATAATGCTGACTGATACACACCCTATCTATTCAAAAATGAACTGGGGTACTTTCCCTAATATACTTCTTGGCAGCTCTCACCACTTAGTGTAGATAAAGATTTCAAGCATTAGTATCGGGTCTGACAAGATTTATAGTCAAGTTTCTTTCTTTCTGTTTTTTTAATTCCAGAGTTTGCTAGGCAATTCCATCTCCTGAAAAAGAAAATATCTCTTTTCAGTTTATGCCTGTGTTTATTATTCACTATGGAGAGTAAACAGCTGAAATGAAATGACTACAAAATGAGGTCTCTCCTGAGTCATCGAAATGTGGGACACAGCTTTTCCTGGATTATCATTCTGCTGTTGAGTTTTCAGAAATGGAGCTGCAATCGTCTTTACTCAGGACACCTGAGCCCCCGCATTAAAAAGCTAAACATACTGGAAAAAAAACAAGATTCCCCAGACCTTAAATCATTAAATACTCAGCTCCAGATTCTGCAAAGATCTCACTGCAGTTCCCTGTGGCTCAGATGGCAATGCTAGCTGAAAATATAAGTAATAAACTTGATAAATTATGCCATGGTACTCACACTAAATTGTTTTAATAAAAAACACATATTTTGAAGGCTAAAAGGCGTGCTTATCTTTATTTCAATCAACACACTTTCTAAGCAGTGCTGATCAGTGGCTTAGATCAAACTTCACTACCACCACCTAAAGGTAAGGTAGCTGAATTGCAGGTGAGGTGGTAATTTTGTTTTTGTATGCTAATTTCACTAAGGATGAATGAAACACTTAAATCTGAACCTTCGAACTTTAAATTATCATATCATCCATGAAGGAGATGAGAAGTCTGTGTGGTGACCACTGAGTAACCTGTACTCTCTGAGTTTTTCAGGAGATTTAGTCAACACCTATAATGCTAAGAATTTTCCCAGACTGCTCTTAGGAAAAGGTTTAATTCCTATGTAGAAGAATGATCTATAGATATTCACTCAGCTGCAAGAAGCAGGCTGAAATAAATAACAGCACTGCAAAGAGATGCAATATGACAAATCTCAACCAGAGGCAGAATGTACTGATTGATGGCATTTGAAAATCGGGGGTACATAAAAAAAAAAAAATGCAAATGAAGGCCATCATAAAAGAGGCAAGGACAACTGATAGGGTAAACAGGATATCCAAATCTGTGGGAAAAGAGGAAATTTGGGCATATCAATATAAAGAAATGATCCGAGATAAGTTGTGACAGAAAGAGAAACTCTAAGAGATTATTGCAAAACAAAAAACAAAAAACAAGCCTGGACATTAGACAGCCACCTAATCTAAGTTGTGTACTGCTGCAAGACACTGTGCACCAGTTCTGTATCCATACAAATGATGCCCAGATGTAATTGAGAGACAGGACAGAAGGAAATACCTCCTAAGTTCCCAAGAAGTTTCTGAGGACGATTTGGGTCTACATTGTGAAACAATACAGTTAATCAGATAAGAATCTAGAAGATTCCCTTCCTAAGAAGGATGTAGTATGGCATTTAGGGAATACTATTGGAAGCTTGGAGTTTTACATGTGACTCCACTTAATTGTCTTTAAAAAGATGTGTGTTACATTCATTTTTTTAAAATGAAACTGAAGTTTGACTATCGTTTACTAAGATCTTACTATATGGCCATGCAGAGTGCCTGAGTGGTGCAAAAACTGTTAATATGCTTGGCTACTAGCCAAAAGGTTGGCTGTTTGAGTCCACCCAGAGGTGCCTCAGAAGAAAGGTCTGGTGATGTACTTCTGAAAAACCAGCCACTGAAAACCCTATGGAGCACAGTTATACTCTGACACACATGGGGTTAAAATGAGTCAGAGTCAACTCAATGGACAACTTGTTTTATGTGCCGTGAGTGTACTCTTAAGTAGGCATCATTATTCCCATTTTGCATATAATAGAAGAATCAGTTGGGATGACCCTGCCCTTCATGATCTACATAAACTTGGTGCAATTTCCCATTTTATGACTTAAGGAAAACAATTGCTCATAACCAGTATTTAGAAACTGAAGATTTCTGCAACTCCTTAGGGGTTTACTTGTTCATAATTTCCTCTGCTTCCGAGTTCCTGCATCACTGAATTCATTCAGCTTATTAACTGTCTGAACATTGTGTCTGTTTTCCCCTTTCCACTCAGCTCTCCTCTAAACACTGAACCCATCTCCTTTGTTTGATTCACACACCAACACACACACAAATACACTCAAGTATGTGTGTTTACAGGAAACTTTAGCAAAAGTTGGAAAGATGAGTCAAAACCAATATTAGCTCTTTCAGCTTCTAAGAATCATTTGAGCCACCTCAACACGACATATTTATCCCATTTCTTTTCATCTTGGGCTACTCTCTTAGTCTTTCTTACAGCCTTCTCTTCCTGCTTCTTCCCTTCCCTTTTCCCACTCAAAGCTAATAATAAGTAAATAATTTCTCCTGTGTTCTTATACAGGATGACTTTGTGCCTCCTATATTCTGCACTTCCTTTCCAGACCTTTCTCTGAGCTCTGTATTTTCATAGCCAAACTACCCATCAAAGTATTTTCCCAAACACAGACACTTCCATTCTGTCATGAATTGTCACCACCCCCCCCCCCAAATATCTGTCAGCTTGGTTAGGCCACGATTTCCAGTGCTCTGTGATTGTCCACAATTTTGTCACCTGATGTGATTTTCCTAGGTACTGTAAATTATATCTCTATGAAGTTAATAAGGCAAGATTAATGACAGTTACATTAAAGAGGCAGGACTCAATCTGCAACATTAAGTTGTGTCTTAAGTCAATTTCTTCTGATACTTAAAAGAGAGAAGCTATCAGAGAAACAGGGGCACTTCAAACCATGAAAAAAGTAGCACTAGGAGAAGAGCACGTCCTTTGGACCCAGAGTTCCTGCATGGAGAAGCTCCTAGACTAACCAAAGGTTGATGGCAAGGCTCTTTGTCCAGAGCCAACAGAGAGAGAATGTCTTCCCCTGGAACTGGCAACCTGAATTGAAACCTTTAGCCTCCTAGACTATGAGAGAATAAAGTTTTGTTTGTTAAAGCCATCCGCTTGTGCTATTCCTGCCATAGCAGCACTAAATAAATAAGACACATCTCCAGGAGGAATTTTGATGACAGCACCTAAGAACTATAGGTGAGCCAGCAGAGACTTGGAGAAGTTTAGAAATTTGCCCCAGGTTAAGTAGGTAGTAAGTGACAGTCCACAGCTTTTATTCTAGAACTGTGCTATCCATCTGGAAGCCACTAGCCTCAGAGGGCTATTCAAATTGCATTTAATTAAAATTAAATAAAATTAAAAATTCTTCACTCATTCTAGCTACATTTCAAGAGCTCAAGAGCTCACAAGACTAGTGGCAATCATACTGGACAGCACCGATACAGAACATTTCCATCATTCCAGAACAGTCTATCAGATAGCACTTGTCTGGATCCTGTACAGTTCCAAGACTCTGTTATCTCACACTTCTATACCATCACTGGAGGGGATGACATATTTACCCCATTTCTTTTCATGTTGGGCTACTCTCTCCTGTGCCATTTATAAATAAGAAGAAACCCATTGTGTATTTACAAGTGTGAAATATATGAAAAAATCAACCAGTTTTCTCTGCTGTCTGGTTGAAGGCCACCACTCCCTCTAGAGGGATACCCTACCTTTGAGGTAAAGAAATTCCCAGCTCTTGCTTTTCCAGTGGTTTAACCTGCCCCGGAAAACTGCAGAGACCACTTCTACTAGAAAAACAAAGACCTCGTTTCATAACCCAGGCACTGGCCACTTCATGAACTTTAAAGCAGCAGTCGACCTAATGGTCAAGAATGGCTGAAAAGCAAAGATGAGAAGGTAAGGCAGTAGGGAGACTAGAGTACCAGAAATAGTACAACCAGAACAGAAAGAGAATGCTGACACGTTGTCAATAATGTAACCAACACCACTAAGTAATTTGTGTAGAAATTGTTCAATCCGAACTTAATTTGCTGTATAAACTTTCAACTGAAACACAGTAAAATATTATTTTTTAAAAAAAATAAACACATTAAAATAAACTTTTTTAAGGCACCCACCCTCTCAAAGTGTTGTTGTTTTTGCTGATCCCCCATCCCTCACTTTAAACAATAAAGCACAGCTGTGAACCCTGGGGGTGTAGTGGGTAAGTGCTGTGGCTGCTAACCAAAAGGGTGGCAGTTCAAATCCACCAGGTGTTCCTTGGAAACCCTATGGGCAGTTCCACTCTGTCCTATAGTGTTGCTATGAGTCCAAATCAACGGCAATGGGTTTTGGTCAGGTATTTCAAAGTCAGTAGGCATTCCAAGGAAACCCTGGTGGCATAGTGGAGCTACAGCTGTTAAGAGAAAGGCCGGCAGTTCAAATCAGCCTTGCGCTCTTTGGAAACCCTATGGAGCTGTTCTATTCTGTCCTACCTATAAGGCTGCTTTGAATCGTAATTGACTCTATGGCAATGGGTTTATTTTTGTTTTGTTTCAGTCTCTAAAAGAAAGTGCACTGAATTGACTTATATGGATAAAGATGTCCCTGACCACTTCCTCAGTTAACGATCCACTTGGAATCCTTCAATAATTCTCAGATTCGGCTATTCAAACTGCCCCCATTTCTCCACTTTGAACTTTGAGAGCAAGAGTGATAATTCACCAGGATTGAAGGCTTTTAAGCCAGGACTTCTCAATATGGCTGCACATCGCAAACCCCAGGGGAGTCTGGACAAACCCGCATACCCAGGCCTCACCCCAGACCAATGACTGCAGAATCCCTAGAGCTTGGACCCAGACATCAGCATCTCTACCCCTACTCAAGGGATTCTGATGTAGGCTGGTCACTGCTGACTTAAGGGGAGTGATGGTGCTGTAGAAGTCCCCAAGCCTGGCTGTGTTCTGAGCATTGCCTGGGGAAGCTTTCTATTAGAAACTCATTCTCTGTCTCCTCACCCACCACCTGGGCCACCGTCCTGGGCCCTGGAATGAAGCTGTCTGTATTTTTTTTTTTTTTTTTTTTTTTGAAGAGGCACAAGAGGGCAAAATTAAAAGATGAATCTATTTGGTCTTTTTCTCCTTCACTTAGCACTCTTTTGACTCTGCTCTGTGCTCTCTCTCAGAATGTGCAAACACCACAGCCTCGCCACTACCCTCCGGCTGCTGAGACACCACCCCTGACCCCACCTCCCTGCACCCATCTCCATTAGGTTTGGATTTTACCTTTGCTTTCTGAACTCAGTTGCCAGCAGAGTTCATAGCAATTCATGGCAACCTCATATGTATCAGAGCAAAACCATGTTCCATAGGGCTTTCAGTGGCTGTTTTTTGGACATAGATCACCAGACCTCTCTTCCGAGGTGCCTCCAGGTGAACTTAAACCTCCAGCCTTTCAGTTAGTGGCCAAGTCTGTTAACCACTTGCACCACCCAGGAACTATGCTTTCTAAAAAGGGGAGACTGAAATAAAGCTGGAGTCTTGAAAATTCTCAGGGAGAGGATCCCTGGGCAATGTATCCTTTCCCTTTAGGTAACTTCCCTGCCACCAGACTAGTCTTGTCTCTCCATAGCACCCAAGCCATTTTGTAACTGCATCTTCACTGCCTAGCATCTTGTGTTATACACAGCAGGTGCTGTCGCGATTGAATGGTACCCCCTCGAAATAAGTGTCAACTTGGTTAGGCCATGATTCTCAGTATTGAGTGGTTGTTCTCTATTTTGTGATTGTAATTTTATGTTAAAGAAGATTGTGATGGGATTGTAACACCATCACTAAGGTCACAACCCTGATCCAATGGAAAAGGAGCTTCCCTGGGGTGCGGCCGGCACTACCTTTTCATTACAAGAGATAAAAAGAAAGAGAAGGAAGCAGAGAATCGGGGACCTCATACTACCAGGAAAGGAGAACAACACATCCTTTGAACCCAGGGTTCCTGCACAGAGAGGCTTCCAGTCCAGGGAAAGACTGACAATAAGGTCCTTACTCCAGAACCAGCAGAGACAGAAAGCCATCCCCTGGAGCTGACACCCTGAATCTAGACACGTACCCTACTAGACTGTGAGAGAGTAAATTTCTCTTTGCTAAAGCCATCCATTTGTAGTATTTCTGTTACAGCAGCACTGGATGACTAACGCCCACCCCACTGCCATGAAGTAGGGTCCAACTCTTAGAGAACCTAGAGATCAGAGTAGAACTGCCTCACAGAGTTTCCAAGGAACACCTGGCAGATATGAACTCCCGACCTTCTGGTTAGCAGACGTAACACTTAACCCACTATGCCACCAGGGTTTCCGATGACTAATACAGTGCTCAATAAATCTTTGAATGTGAATGATAACTGTGTAGAAGTTCTATATTCCCATAGAATATAGAATTTCTATATACAATTATATTGCTATATTCATATTTTGACATTCAAAAATTTTAAGGCTATCTTTTTTTAAACAGTCAGAAAAAAAAGTCCCTTCAGTGACAATTAAATTAGTTCAATGGCACATATTTGCATACAAAACAGGTAAAGTAGAACTGTGGGAAATGATTTAAAATGAGTAGAAGACTGACTCAGCACACCATCTAATCAATGCCATGGGAATTCTTGTCACTGCCATTTTAGATCAATTTCCTGAAGTTGAAGGAGCCCACTGAAATGTCCTTCCACATACTTGGGTGACCTGTGCTTGTGAAGCATTAAACTAAATCAGAGAACATAAGGGAAGAATGAATGTGACTCTTCCTCTGGGAAGTGTAAGTGCATAAACCGAAGCTGTACAAAACTCCAGGGACATTTATTAGAACTCAACCCCCGCTACTGTTGGCCATCACCTGCAACTCATGGCGACCCCAGGGGTGCCAGAGCGGAGCTGTGTGCCTTCTGGGATTTACAGCGACTGGTCTTTTGGAAGCAGATGGCCAAGCCTTTCTCCAAGACACCTCTGGGTGAACTCGAACCCTGATCTTTCAGTTAGCAGCTGAAAGCATTAACCTTTTACACCTCCCAGGGCCTCCAGTGCTTAAGAAGAGGAGATAATGTATTCAGGCTGACAATGGTCCAAGGACACCGAGCCAGGATTTTTTAGAGTGGCAAGGATTATTTCTGGGTAGGGGATGTGTCTTACTTTCTGTTTTAGCTTATCCATGTTTCCTGGTTTTTATACAGTAAAAATCTGTGTTTTCAGTAATAATAAACGTAAGTGTGCCAGCTCCATTGGCAATATTGGGACACAGCCAGGTTCTGTATTGTTGAAGTTTAAGTTGTTGTTTTTGTCTGCCCTGACTCCAGGGGACTGGCAGGCACGATGGAAGAAAATGCTGCCCTGTCCCGTGCTGGCAGCGTGATGGATCCAGAGTCACTATGAGCTGAACTGACTCCATGGCACAAAGTTTTTGGTTTAAGGATGGGAGATACAGAGAGGAAATAGGAAATGAACAGCGGTAGATATGAGGTTTCTTTTGGGAGTGATGAAAATGTTCTAAAATTAATTGTGGAAATGGTTGCACAACTCTCTGAATAGACTAAATACCATTGAATTGTACACTTCAAATCGGTGAATTGTGTGGTTATGAATTATGCCTCAATAAAGCTGCTATTTTAAAAAAAAGAGAAAAAGCCACATTTCCTCATTTTTTGAAATATGGTTGGCACTGTAATTACAAAGACAGAAGTATGTACATGAATAAAAAATAAATCAGATTAGAATTTATTGAGAACAATTGGTGCAAGGATTTCCACCTTCATTTTGTGAACATTTCATATTGTCTTTTGTAGACATTCATTTTACTGGTTTACAGCCAAATTTTATTTTCAACACTTTGAGATTAAACTTGTAGAGTACGAGGTGACTGTCCCTAAAAGTCAAATGTATAAGAGATTAGAAAGGTGATTGGTAGGTGCACGGTAAGTTTGCAGTAAATACTAGCTAAGCGAACATTTCTTGGGTTATATTCTGAGTCCTCGTCTTTCCTCTCCCTAGACCCTCTCCTCAAATTTCCTTCTCTGCCTTCACTTTGATTCCCTTCTGCTGTAATGATATCCAAGGCTCTACTGCCAACAGGAATCTCTTTCCTAAGACACAGATCCCTGAATTCATCTATCTTCTGTTAGAAACAAATACAAAGCTTACTAACAAACTGTGTTCACTGCTGTTCAGCCCCTGCTATGAATTGAACTATTTCCCCCAAAATGTCTTTTGTAAAACCTAACTTTTCTGCCTGTGGTGTGAAGCCCTGGTGGCATAGTGTTTGTTAAGCTCACAATGCTAACCAAAAGGCTGGTAGTTTGAATCCACCAGGTGCTCCTTGGAAACTCTATGGGGCAGTTCTACTCTGCCCAATGGGGTCACTATGAGTCAGAACTGACTCCACAGCAGTAGGTTTTTGAGCCTATGGTTATAATCCCATTTGGGAACAGGTTGTCTTTGTTATGGTAAAGAAGTGGGATCAGTGTAGGGCAGGCCTAAATCAGTCTCTTACAAAATATAAAAGGAACAGATTAAGCAAACCAAGATGAGGGAAGATAAATGCCAAACTACTGGGTAATCTCTGAGGAACCAGGAAACAGAAGCTGAAGAGACAAGCACCTCTGGACCTTCTCCCAGAACCAACAGAGGAAGTCTTACTTCTACAGCTAGGCCCTGAATTTGGACTTCCAACCTCTTAATCTGTGAGAAAAGAAAGTTCTGTCTGCTAAAGCCACCCACTTGTGGTATCTCCATTATAGCAGCACGGCATAACTAAGGAGGCACTCTTCCCTCAGACTCAGCACTTGCGAGTCTCTCTTTGACTTTTTATTTGACTTAATACAAGCTTGTTTATTTGAACATGCCACTCCAGCACAAATGCCAAGCCAAAGCATCAAAGTAGAGTGGGCAAGACACATAAAATTTGGGGAAGGAATTCCACAGCATTCTGTAGGACTGTCTCCTCTGACTGACCACTTGGAAATCAAAGCAGTTGCACCCTCAGAGACAAATCCTTCTCCAATGCAGCTTCTCTTTTTATCATTCAATCATGAAATATTAACACTGACACTGTCAAGACAAGGGTCATAAAAATTACCTGAAGGACCCGATATATTTGAATTGTGGTGTTGGTGAAGAATACTGAATATACCATGGGCTTGTTGAAGAACAAACAAGTCTATCTTGTAGGAAGTACAGCCAAAACGATCCTTAAAGGAAGGTTGGCTAGACTTCATCGCCCATACTTTGGATGTTATCAGGAGGAACCAGTCCCTGGAGAAGGACATTGTGCTTAGTTAAGCACAGGGTCAGTGAAAAGGAGTAAGATGCTCAATGAGATGGACTGACGCAATGACTGCAACAATAGGCTCAAACATGCCTACCATTGTGGGGATGGAGACTTGGTGGTGTAATGGTTAAGGACTCAGCTCCTAACGAAATGTTGGCAGTTCGAACTCACCTAGCCACTCTAAGGGAAAAAGACCTGTAGGTCTGCTTTCATAAAGATTACAGCCTAGGAAACCTTTTGCGGCAGTTTGATTCTGTCACATGGGGTCACTAAACTCGTTGTCATTGAGTCGATTACAACTCATAGCAATCCTGTAGAATGGAATAGAACTATCTCATAGAGTTTCCAAGGAGTGCCTGGTGTATCTAAACTGCCAGCCTTTTGGGTAGCAGCTGCAGCACTTAACCACTACACCACCAATGTTTCTGCGGGGTCAGGCAGAGTTGAAAATCCACTTCATAGCACCTAATGACAACAAGAACATTGTGAGGGTGTCAAAGGACCAGACAACATTTTATTCTGTTATACATAAGGTCACTATGAGTTGGAATTGAATGACACCCTACAACGACAACCACCACTCCTACAAAAGGTCAAAAAAGCACTACAAATCTTGTGCCAGAATAGACGTCATTTGGTGACAGTTAGCAACCCAGCACTGTGTTAAATGCTTTGTATGCATTATTCCGTTAAACCTTCACATCAATTCCAAGGTGAATGCTAATAATGTCTGCATTTGCACATGGGATCCAGGCAGAAACAGTAAGTTGCTCAATGTTGCAAGGCTCAGAAGGGGTCTAACCAGAAACTGAATGCAGGCAGTCGGACTCCGGAGCCTCACTCCACAGATCAGGTCTTATCTACATTTGGGGTTGGATCATTCTCTGCTGTGAGGGCTGGCCTTCTGCACTGCAGGATGTTAAGCCTCCTTCCCTTCTTCTTCCCACTGGATGCCAGAAGCAACCCCCCAGTAGGGAGCATCAAAAATGTCTCCAAGGGGGCGAAGTCAAGGTGGCAGACTAAACGCACGTCTCCCTAAATCCCTCTGGAAATCAAGACCTGAAATGATAATTAAATGGAGCCTTCTGGACACCTAGTGAGCCCTGGGATGCGGCATAGGGCTGTTAATTTGGACTTCATACCAATGAACGCAAAACCTCTTCTTTTTCACTGACCCCACTCTCGGCCAGCACAGGCTTGCACAGACTGAGGGTAACTCACCATTTTGATTTTTTTTCCTCTGTCTTGGCCAGCGGACAGAACTGGGACTTGACTAACTGCTGGTCTCAGACGCACTGCTGGTGGGACCAGCAAATATAATTGCCAAGTTCTGAGAGCCTGGCTTTGGATTTGATACGCCTCAGCTCCTCTGGCCTATCGGGAAAAGGAGAAGCCCAGGCAGATGCCCCAGCCAGACTTGGTTCTTAGGCTGGGAGGTGGCTCCTGCTGGGAGGAGAGCACTTTTCTAGCAGGGAGGCGGTGTTTTGCACAGTGTCACCTGAGGCTGGGGACCAGCGGTGGAGGCTATGGACTCTGGGTATTTTGGCATTCTTGGCCTCTCTTTCTACCAGGAACCTGGTCCAGGCCAGCTGGCAAGCTTACACGGGACGCCATCTTGTTTTGCTGGAAGGCAGGGTCATCCATACGGAAGCCTCAGCTGGACCTAATTCCTGGGCTGGGAGGCAGTGCCTACCCAAAAGAGAGCGCTTTTCCAACAGAAAAGCAGAATTCTACACAGTATCACCTACAGCTGTGGCCCAACAGCAGAGGCCAGCAGGCCAGTAGCCTTTCTGTATTTTGAGCTAGTTTATAACATCTAGGGTTCAATATAGAGGTGCTTACTTTGTCAGCTGGGAAGAGGGACCTATACACCTGAAAACGTGACTGTCTTTGGAAGTTGCCAAATACTTTTTACTTCCCATTTTAAGATAGCCTAGAGAAACAACTGTGGTCCATCTTCACAGCATCTCTCCCACCCTCTATTGACCTCTATGAAGCCCCAAAAGCAACAAACATTGGAGAGGATGGTAACTCGGAAGTCACCCATAGCATCAGAAGGCCCCCAAAAGAAACCACCTCAGAACTTCCTAGACAAAGAAGCTTTTCTGAAACTATTAGAAGGTGAATACAAAAGGATTAAACATAGAGCCCTACTAGACCTTATAAAATGCAGCAGAGTGTTTTAGTCAGCTAGGGCTGCTCTAATAGAAATACCACAGAGTGGATGGCTTTAACAAAGAAAGATTTATTCTTACAGAGTCCGGTAGGTTGCAAGTCCATATTCAGGGTGTCTGCTCCAGGGGAAGGCTTTCCCCTTGTCGGCTCTGGAGGAAAGTCCGGTATTGCATCAGTCTTTGTCCAGGGAGCATCCTGACGCAAGAACCTCTGGTCTGAAGGACGCGCTCTGCTCCCAGTGCTGCTTGCTTGATGGCAGCGAGGTTCTCAAATTGTCCTTTGTTTCTTTTTCCTTTTATTCCTTGCAAGCTAAAAGCATTAAGGGTGGGGCAAGCCATACTCCAGGGAAACTACCCCTACAGCAGGAATTTACAGCCTCACCCTAATCCCATACGGGTTAGCAAAACCACACAATGATACTGGAAACCATATCCCAGCCATGTGACTGCACACATTTTGGGGGGGGACACAATTCCAACCATGACACAGAGCAAAATGAAAAATTAAGCAAGCTGTTTGATCTGATGGAACACCAGTACTCTGAAATCCAACAGATCAAGAAGAAAATCAAAGACATAGAAACTTCAATTCTAAACCAAGAAAACAGAATGGAACAAACGGAAAAGAGGCTTGCTGATTTGGAAGACAGAGCCACTGACTCCAGCATCTATGAGGAGAAATCAGAAACAAGAAACAAGAAAAATGAAGAAGCATGTGAGACTCTATTAAGAAGAACAATCTGTGATTAACTGGAGTTTCTGAAGAGGGCAAGACACCTGAGAACACAGAGAGTATTGTGGCTGAGCTGCTTACAGAAAACTTCCCAGAAATTACGAAAGAAGAGAATATAGATATCCAAGATATGTATCTAACACCACTCAATATAGATCTCAATAGAAAGATTTGAAGACGTATTATAATCAAGCTCAACAAAATGAAACATAAGCAGCAACTCTTAAAGGTAGCAAGGCTCAAAGCAAAGCTAACATTAAGAGGGAAACCCTGTAGGCTTTTGTCGGATTTCTCAGCAGAAACGATGCTGGCACGGAGACAGTGGCATGACACATTCAAAGCCTTGAAGGAGAAGAACTTCTAACCAAAATTATATATCCTGCAAAACTATCTTTCAAATATGAAAATGAAATTAAGACATCCGCAGATAAACAGAAACTCAGAGACCTTGTAAAAACCAAACCAAAGCTACAAGAAATACTGAAAGAATCTCTTGGCTTAGAAGAACAAAACTGCTAACTTTGTATTTTAGAAGGACACATTATCCAGAATCCTACTCAGTTAGGGAACTACAAACACAATCAAAGCTATAATAGTGAAAGAAATTATCTAGTGATCATATCATGTAGACTATGATATCATCATATTAAAAAGAGGGATGTACTACAGTCGTTATAGCCCTTCCAGATGGAGAGGAAGTTGACAAGACTGATAGCAATCAAAATGACATCTTTGCTTTTTAAGATTTCAAAGAGGTCTGTCGAAGCAGATATGCTCCATGAAATGCATTTGACTTCTTTCCTAATGCTTCCATGAGTGTTAATTGTTGATCCAACATCCATATTTTCTGTTTATCATCATGTTGCATTAGCACAGTGACCTTCTTAACAAATTTCTCTCAAGATTCAGGACTACAGAGAAAATTTTTCTACTAATAGACAAGTACGCTTGCTCTAACTCGACAATGAGATCTAGTTAAGCCCATCATGTTTTCTTCTTTCCATTTGCTTCTAGTAATCTCAGAGCTACATATTGTGCATTGCAGTTTTCATCAGCCAGCATTTCTTTGATACCTCCTCTTTCCTGTTCTCATTCTTTCTTGGTAATTTTGACTGCATGCTCTAATTAAGTCAGACTGCTGAGATTCAACTCCCCACTCCACTGTCAACTAGCTCTGTGACCTTGGTAGTTTACTTAAACCTAGCCTAGTCTCTGTTTTCTCACTTGTAATCTGGGAACACTAGTATAATTTACCTTACAGGGTTCTTGTGAGATAAATGAGATAATTCTAGTCAGGCAAAGAGCATTGGAAACTCAACAAAGATTAGTATTACTAATATTAATTGGGTTTGGTCTTAGTGTCTCTTTGCTTTTGTTATAATTTCCTTGGATCCCCTTTAGAAATAGCTGTGATATGAATCTAACAATAAAATCTAATAATACCAAAAAAAATAAAAATGTCTCCCAAGGACACAGTGTGAGCATATGGTGTGAAGGAGGCTGTCCTACTGGTTTCTTTCTAGATGAGAGGGAAGAGGTGGAGAGGAGGGGACAGGTGTCCATTAAGAGGATGTTAGAAGTATAGAATAAAAAGCAGTAACACGCTGTCATGGGGTGAGGAGAACAGATGGAGCTGCAGATAGGTGGGCATGCAGAATTGATTTGGATTGTATACTTTCACTTAATCGTTTAAAAAAAAAGTGTCTCCTGGGGATCCAAGTTACCTCCAGTTGAGAATCACTGCATCAGAAAGATTAAAAAAAAAAAATTATAGCAAAGAGATCAAATAAATTGCCAATCTATGACAACTAGTAAATAGCCCGAGCTGTATACAAATCTAGGCTGGCCTGACTTGACATGTTGTTATGCTATATTGAGTGCCCTGGCTAAAAAGACTAGGAGCAAAGGAAAAGGCAGAAGGACTAAGAGAAAGCAAATAAGATTATTCTTTTGGAATGATCTGTGATTGTTTAAGGCAAGGAAAATAGAGATAGTTCCCCCAAACCACCTAAGCTAAGTAAGCCTAAGGAAGCAGGTATATTCTCCAGTGCAGTGTTTCCCACCCTCAGCTTCATATTGGAATCACCTTGTGACCTTTAGTAGCCCTGGTGGTGCAGTGGTTAAGTGCTCACCTGCTGAGCAGAAGGTCTGCAGTTTGAAACCACCAGCCAGTCTGTGGGAGAACGACATGGCAGTCAGCTTCTACAAAGATTCTAGCCTTGGAAACTCTCTGGGGTAGTTCTACTCTGTCCTATAGGATCACTGTGAATCAGAATTGACTCAACAGCAATGGATTTTTTGAATGTCAGTGAGTTTTGGGAATACTGATGTCTGGGTTCTACCCCTAAAAGATTCTAAATCAATCACTCTGGGGTGTGGCTTGGCTTTGGGGTTTTGAAAAACTCTGCAAGTGCTTCTAACATGAAGCCAAGACTAAAGGATTAAACAAGTACTTTACTTCTATGAATATTGTCAACTATGCATATTAAATTGTTGCACTCATTTAGCTCAATAGAAAACCAAATGGGTATCCAAAATACTGAGTATGTACATTATTCTCAACATTCATTCATTCTTTACTGAGCTACTGATCATCAAATTTATGGGTGTTCATAGCATCCTACAGCCAGAAGGGAAAATAGTCTCCACCTACCAACCTTCAGGCTCCCTTGTCTACCAGCATCATTTCCAGCAGAAAGTGAGCAAAAAAATGGAAAGGATGTTGATTATTTCTTCATAATTCTTCACAATATTATAAAGATGTGATGGAAGAATTTGTCTTGTAATTATTGCACAAAACATGATTTGACATTATTTCAAGGCTCTAAACACTGTATTTTGGATTATTCCAGTATGTTTGATTAGATGATTTTTTCTAAAAGTTATTCTTGTCCCTACTCCCTTGGAAAAATACAGAATTCAGGGTATGCATCAGTTTCTAATATGTAGTTCATTCAGATATCACAATAGGATATTATACATTTTCATTAATGTAGTCCTCAAATATAGAAGAGAGAACCACATGCTCAAGAGAGAAGCACGTGCTCAAGTGGCTTCCATAACAACGACCAGAGAATCTTGTCTAACCTGGACACAGCACCGCATGTACTTCTCTTCATTCATAGGCGGTCTATAGCTGCACATGGTGAGCAATAACAGAGTATAGATCTTCAGATCATTCCTCCAGTAACAAAAATCATTTTAAATCACAATGAACAAAAGTTGGTCCAGGAATTGGCCTTGATTCTTAGAAGATGGTCACTTTCTGTATTGACCCTTGTCACACACTGAGCCATGGAATTTATAAAGTTCTTGAGAGTTAAGCAATAAAAACCAAAATTTCCCATTGCATTATCTTTCAACCACTATTTTGAAGACAAGAGGATGGATCTGCTTATTTTAAGAGCCTTGGTGGCAAAGTGGGTAAGTGCTTCACTGCTAATTGAAAGTACTAAGTTGTGGCAGTCTGCTTCCATAAATACAACAGCTTCAGAAACCCAATGAGGCAGTTCCACTCAGTCCTATAGGGTCCCTATGAGTCGGAACAGACTGGATGGCAACAGGTGTTGGTTGCTAATTTTAGTGAGTGGTCATTGTCAATTGTGTTGGATTTGGGGGAAAAAGTAAGTGAACGCTTGGAAGTATGACAGATTTTCCCAAGGCCTGGCTTAAATACGTTTAGGAGTAAAGTGAAGTTCAAGAGTGCCTATGTCTCCATTGTAGCTGAAGTTGAACTGGAATCTTATTGTAGACACCAGCACCAAAAGAAAACAGCATTGATCCTGGGTAGCAGAAATGCTTGATTTATATAAGATGCATCTCCTCAGAGAGTCACATATAAATGAAATTTTTATAAATTGAATTAATTGTAATTGCACAAACCATTCACTCTACTCCGACAGTTGATTCTGTAGTAAAGAAAGACGAGGATGGAGAAATGAATGCCTTCTTCATGTGAGTCACCATAGCATCTAGCAGCTGCTTTACATATTCAAATTATGCTTTTTATGTGTTCCAAACTCAAAAAACCATCACCCATTGCTGTCAAGGTGATATGGATTCACAGCATCCCTATAGGACAGAGTAGAACTACTGCAAAGAGTTTCTAAGGAGAGCCTGGTGGATTCAAACTGTCAATATTTTGGTTAGCAGCTATAGCACCTAACCACTATGCTCCTAGGAAAAAGGTCCTTGGATCCCACACACTATTAATCTCGGATTTCTTTTTGATAATTTCCTTTTTCCGCGTGCTGTTGCTCCTTCTCAAAATGGAGGTAAATTTGTACGAGGATGAAGTCTATGACAGCCAAGCCAAGCGCCAGGAAAGGATTAAGTGACGTGGAAACAGAATTGAGCAGGTGCAGGCATGGATATTTTTATGACTATTGATCTCTTGACTCTGCTTTCAGTTTCCATTGATTTGTTGGTGTTGACTAGATTTACTATGACTGTGCTTTGTCAGAAAGCCAGAACTTTATTTTCCCTGCAGCAGCATTTCCTGTATGCAAAGGTTGTTTCCCTGATACCTCAACTTATCCAGGAAACAGCCAGGGACAGACAAGCAAGCCCAGGTGCCTCTGAGCAAGCAAAAGAGTCATTGCCACATCTCCAGTGTAACGTCCAAGAGCTTATATAAAGTGGAATATCCTTTGGAGCTCTCCATTCCAACTTATGGCAACCCCAAGCATGTCAGAGTAGAACTGTGCTCCATAGAGATCTCAACGGCTGAGTTTTGGAAGTGGATTGCCAGGCGTTTTTCCCAAGGTACCTCTGGGTAGACTCGAACCTCCAATCTTTGGTTACCAGCTGACTTTGTTAACCATTTGCTCTACCCAGGAACTTCTTGCCGTACAATCCTAGTAAACCCAGTTGTGTGGTTTTCTAAGGACGTATACCAAAGCCACTGCTGTGGAGTTGATTCTGACTCATAGCGACCCCATAGATCAGAGTACAATGGCCCCACAGAGTTTCCAAGAAGCAGCTGGTGAGTTAGAACTGTCGACCTTTTGATCAGCAGGGGTAGCACTTAACCACTATGCCACCTGGGTTTCCATTAATGAGGCATATTAGAAGCAGCAAATTTGTTGAATGGTTAGGAAAAGAAGGCTGTTCAAGGGTTAAAGGAACACTGATACCCGAAAAATGATATTTGAAAGAGAGAAAAGTGACAAAGAAACACATAAAAATAAGAATTTAGGCATCAAAATTGGAAGAAGATTTGATCAGGCCATGCAGAGGCGAAAAAACTTATACTTGAACTAAACATAAGGGCATCATTTCGTTTTATAATGTAGGAGAGAACTTGACAATCACCATGGTACCCCGAGGCACACAGAAGAGAGTAAAACATGTTTGCAAAACTGTTGAAGGAGGCGGGAAAGTACACAAGACATGTTACAAAGATTTACAGCCAAAATGATTTTGTTGTTGCTTTTTTGATGTTTGGAAGAGTCAATATCAGTAAATAGGAAACATCAGATTCATAATTCATTTAAGTATGCTACTTACTCCCTCACAGATTGGATGAATTAGACATTACTGCTTTTTGAATAAAGCATGAAAATCTCTTTAGAGGTGTCTTGTTCTACAAATATCACTGTAGCAGCAAGAATGTGATCTAGGAAGGGAGAGGAATGATGGGAATTGGAAGGAGGGGGAAGAAAAGGAAGGGGAAGGAAGAGGAGAAGCACACACTACTAATTCAGCATGGTTTTGACATTCCACTTTCCTTGCTGTATTTTTCCCGATCACATGCTTCCAATTTCTGCATAGTGAAAATAGCAATATTCATTCGGCTTTTAGTTTGCATTTCATTCATCAGACTTACCCTCCATGCACCTGTATAATAGTCATAAGTTTCATTTTGATTTTTTAAAAAAGTTTCTGTCGAATTGACTCTGACACATGGTGGCCCCATTTGTGTTAGAGTAGAACTATGCTCCACAGGATTTTCGGTGGCTGATTCAGAAGCAGATCGCCAGGCCTTTCTTCCTAGGTGCCCCTGGATGGACTCAAATCCCCAGTCTTTTGGCCAACAGCTGAGTGTGTTAACCATCTGTGCCACTCAAGGACTCTTGCATTTTGATGGCTGCCTAATATTCCAAACTCCCAAATAACTTGTAATTTCAGTAATTATCCTTAAATAATACTGTAATCAACATCTTCAAATGTATGTTTCTCCCTTTTTGCTGTTTTGAAGTACTATCAAAAGGATAAATTTCCCAAAAATAGAATTAGAAATTTATCTAAAGTAAAAGAAAAAGTATATACGAAAAATGACCTGTTTCATGAGGTTGGAGTAAAAATAAGGTGGTAACACTAACCCATCTCTTCCCCCGAGACAGGGAGAAATCTGACAGCTCAGAGGACCCAGCCTCCTCCCACTACCCTGAGTTGCCCAAGAACCTGAGGACTCAGTCATACCCTTCGCAGAGGGAAAATGAGAGAATCTGACCATCATCCACCTTGGGGACACTTCATGACAGCTTCAGTCACTTCCATACTCCGTCACAGATGACACCATGCCTCTAATGAGCAGATGCTCATGGCTCTTACAGTGTGAATGTACATCGCGTGCTTGTGCAGAGGACCCAGTCAGTCAACATTATTGCTCATCTATTGGTGATTCGGTGGTAGAATTCTCACCTTCCGTAGCAGAGACCCAGGTTCAATTCCTGATCAATGCACCTTATGCAGAGGCACCACACATCTGTCAGTGGGCCTAGCTTGTTGCCATGATGCTGAACACCTTTCAGCAGAGTTTCCACATTAAGGCAGACTAGAAAGAAATGCCTTCTTCCCATCTAGTTCTGAAAATCAGCCAGTGAAAACCCTGTGAATCACAACAGTCTGATTTGCACCCAAGCATGTTCTGCCTTCACAAGATGGGTCATGATACCCCCATTATCAAATTATTTTAATCAAGTCAAATTAACAGTATTATTTAGAGCCTGCTTTTAACCTAATTCTGATCTGGTTGAACATGTAATAATGTATAAAATGATAGTAAAGAATAGAGTTGGAAGTCCAGTAATATAAAAACATCCAAAAATTGTACATTATTGAGTGTATAGGGAGACTCTGTGACACATGAGTGACATAAGTCACTATAGTATTTGACTTCTGGATTAAAGCCTTTTCTTTTTACTTTAGCTAAAAGAATTTCTCCATCAGTAACATACAACTGTGCCCTCTGCTGGACCAATCTTGGAACTGTTTTCTGGGACTACACGTGGACAATGTTCCATGATCCTATCTATTTGTGCAAAAATTTTATTATTTGAACAATGAATAATATTTCAGTAATTAGTTGGTTCTATTCCACACTGATCTCCTAATCCTCTTTTAAAATTATTGATAAAGAATCTCATCTACAGAAAATTCCAGACTCAGGTAAAGATTAGCTCAGTACTGTTTAGCATTACCAGCTGATAGTTAGCACCTGTTTCCTTGTCCAAAAAAGGACTCATCATTAAGTAGAATAACGTAAGTGTGGATTAATCTTTTAGGAATTTCCAAAGTCTCAAGAAAACACATCATGAATGCTTCCATTAAAGTATTTAAGTTTGCAGAGGTCCAAGTAACTGCAATTACTGTCTCATTTCATTCAACCAGTATTAATTCTTGTGTAGTATGATGCAGTTTGATGATACAGAATCAAATACTTTCTGGTCTTCATTGTCTGAGATTTTATCATTTAACAGCAGATGTTGGGACGTAAATGAACAATTGTCATGAAACACATATCCTGAACGCTGGGCTGCTCCAATCACAGTTAGCCACCTCACTCAATGCCATTCCCCCTTCCAGGGGTCCAAATCCATTGATTGATTGATGCAGGAGAATGAAGGCATGGCCTTCTCAGCCTGGCTTTGCCCAGCTCTGATGGGGCCCACTCTAGCTCCAGGGATCGCCCCAAGATTATCAAGCCCACATCACTGTTCAGCTCTTCCATCTACCCCTGTGGTTCTCATCTGGGGGCTATTTTGCCGGGCAGGAGACATCTGGCAACATCTGGAGACATTTACAGTTGTCACAACTGAAGGGGATGCACTGGCATCTGATGCGTGGAGACCGGGGATGCTACTCCACACCTACAACGCACAAGACAACTCTCACCGCACAGAACTATCTTGACCTGAATGTCAATACCAAAATCAAACCTTTGCCGTTGATTCTGCCTCATAGCAACCCTGTAGGACAGCGTAGAACTGCTGTAGTGTTTTCAAGAAGCAGCTGGTGGATTCAAACTGCTGACCATCTGGTTAGCAGCCAAGTTCTTAACCACTGGACCCCAAATTGAGAAACCCTCCTTCACTCAGTTCTTCTTTCTTCTTTCTTTTTCCTTGGTGTCGTCGAGCCTACTGGCACTCC
This sequence comes from Heterohyrax brucei, assembly GCA_028571685.1. Taxonomy (NCBI): domain Eukaryota; kingdom Metazoa; phylum Chordata; class Mammalia; order Hyracoidea; family Procaviidae; genus Heterohyrax; species Heterohyrax brucei. The sequence goes on along the minus strand of CM053166.1, from coordinate 17,306,369 downwards.
TCATAAACATCCTGCTCTTCAAGCTCCCTCCTAGAGCCCGCTTCCTGGGAAATCCAACTGCAACTAATATGCAGTAGTGTCTACATGACACCATTTGATTTTACATGTATGTGTGCAAGGGAGAGAGTAGTATGTACCTGTTTCAGTCAGCTAGTGCTGCTCTAACAGAATTACCATGAGGGGATGGATTTAACATAGGAAAGTTTATTCTTACACAGTCCAGTGGGTTACAAGTCCGAATTCAAGGTGTCTGCTCCGGGAAGCCTTTCCCTCTGTCGGCTCTGGAGGAAACTCCTTGTGTTGAATCCGTCTTTTGTTCAGAGAGCATCTTGGCACGGGAACCTCAGGTGTGAAGGAAACACTCTACTCCCGGTGCTGCTTTCCTGCTGGTGTGAAGGTTACAAATCTCTCTGCCAGATTTTTCACTTGCTAGCTCAAGAGACCGCCTCAAGGCACAAAACAAACTTACACACTGAATCTTGCTCTACCAACACAACTGCTGCTCATCCAACACGGAGGAACATCACACAATAGCAGGAATTATGGCACAGCCAAATTGTTACAGACTTTTTAGGGAACACATTCAATCCATGACAGTGCCTGTGTAAATTTGTTGTTGCTGTTGTCGTTTAGGTGCCATCGAGCTGGTTCCGACCCATAGATACCCTGTGCATAACAGAATACTACCCAGTCCAGCACCATACCCACATTCGCTTTTTGGCTTAAGCTCATTGTCGCAGCCACTGTGTCAGCCTATGTTGTTGAAGGTTGAAGGTCTTCCTCTTTTTCGCTGACTCTCTGCTTTACCAAGCATGATGTCCTTCTCCAGGGATCGATCCCTCCTGACAACGTGTCAGTATGTGAGTATTGTCTCACCATCCTTGCGTATAAATTTGTGACTCTAGAAAAACTGGAAACAGTGACACCACACAGAGTGGTTATTTTAGAGGAATGGGTGCAATTGATTTTTGTCATTTTCATTACTATTTAAGCAGCTGTGTTTGGGGGGACTTTTGTTGGTATGCTTGTGTCTGGCCTTAAGCATATGTTGCTTTTACATGAGGAGAAGGACATCATAGTTGCCCCAAAAGAGAACACGGACAGTGATAATCAGATAGCACCAAGAGTCCAAACAATAGTTGTCACTACTGTCACTGTTGTTCACTGCCGTCAAGTTTGCTGTGCCTCATAGTGACCCCATGTAAATATAACGAAATGTCACCCAGTCCTGCGCCATCTTCATGATCACTGGTCTGTTTCAGTCCGTTCTTACAGCCACTGTGTACTCTGAGTGCTTTCCAAGCTAGGGGTCCACCTCCCAGCACCACATCAGACAATCTTCGGTTATGATCCACAAGGTTTCGTTTTGGTTTTCTATTTATTTTTCCTTCTGGAGTTTTGCTGCTTTTACTGACGACAAATCCTCCACGTCTATAACACTCTCCAGTCAGAAGTTCTTGGAGACAACGCCATCAGCCTCGGCCAGCTGGGAAATGGACTTATCTGACTGGCTCATCCTCTGGATACTCCTGCAGATGGCAGAGGTCTTAAACTGGTCATTGAACCTGCTGGTGACCTTGTCAGCCTCAGCCATGTTCATCTGGATGGATGTGTGATCCTTGGCCCCAGTGACACAATCTCTGGTGGAGCATTTCCATGGCACATACAGCACCCAGCATCATTCTCCATGTCCAGATGGCAACTGAATCCACAAAAGTCACAAGCAGAGCATAAATCCATAGGGTTTTCATTGGCTAATTTTCAGAAGTTGATCTCCAGGCCTTTCTAGTTTGTCTTAGTCTAGAAGCTGCACTGAAAACTGTCCACCACGAGTGACCCTGCTGGTATTTGAAATACTAGTGGCACAGCTTCCAGCATCACAGTAACACACAAGCCACCACAGTATGACAACCTGACAGACAGGTGGAGGCAGATAACAGTACGTAGTAGATGGGGAGAAAAAAGGAGATCAGGGATAGGAGAACAGACACCACTGCCGTCAGCGAGGGCAGCTTTACGGCAATGGTCAGACTGCAAAAGGAATGGCAGGACATTAGGCAGAAAGAAGGCAAAGAGAAAAAAGTAACCCATCTTTTACAGAAGTATGTTCAAAAACAGAAGCTGAAAGAGAGAACAGTAAGGAGAGGAAGATAAAAGCTCAACCTGAAATACTGAAAGCTCAGAGAATGTGAGCTAGTTTGATACCGATGGGACAGGGGACAGGAGAGAGAGGGAGCACAAGGTGATGACACAATGTTGCCTAACTGAGGGAGCAAGGTACCTCTGAGGACATGCGATCGGATTAGAGAGCATGTGACCTAGATGGACCTGAAAAGAAGCAGGGGCATCTCTGGCTCTAAAACCTGAGCCCCAAGCGTTCCAGTGCTCAGCCAGCCAGACATTTGGGAGGGATATTATTTCTACCTGTCAGAAGGTAGAAAGGTGAAGTCACTCATTGAAAGGGAGGGTCTGAGATGGGCGTACTGATGAAGAACGTGAAATGAAAGGAAGTTGGAGGACAGAGTCTCACATGAGCCTGAAGCTGGGCCTGCTGGGGATGTCCCTGGCAAGTGGACCATTGCTTTGCCTAGTTCCAAGGAAAACAGAGGGACTGTTTGGGGGTGGTTTGGGAATCCCTGGGTGGTACAAGCAAACAGTTAACATACTCAGCTGCTAACCGAAAGGCTGGAAGTTCAAGTTCACTCAGAGCCTCCTGAGAAGAAAGGTCTAACAATCTTTTCTCCAAAAAAATTAGCAGTTGAAAACTCTCCAGAGCACAGTTCGACCCTAGTGCACAGGGAGTCACCACAAGTCAAGTTGACCTGATGACAACTGATTGGGTCAGTTTGGGGTAGTTTACTGCCACTTATTTGATCCAGGTGAAGGGACTAGCTCCCAACCAGCATCTGTGCAAGTCAGGTGACCAGCCATCGAGTCAGTTCTGATTCATGGTAACTCCACAGGACAAAGTAGGTCTGCCCCCAAAAGCTTTCAAGATTCTAATGTTTATGGAAGGAGATCGCCACATCCTTCTCCCGCAGAATGGTTGGTAGATCTAATGACCAACCTTTTGGTTAGCTGCCAAGCGCTTAACCGCTGTACCACCAACTCTCCCTTGACCAGAAAGCAACTAGTTCTTTAAGGGGGCTCCCTATGGCATAGCGGTTAAGTGCTATAGCGGCTAACCAAAAGGTTGGCAGTTTGAACCCACCAGCCACTCTAACAGCCCTATGGAGCAGTTCTAGTCTGAGCTATAGGGTCTCTATGAGTTGGAATCCACTGGACAGCAATGGGTTTGGGGTGTGATTTTTTTAACGGCAAGATTTATAGAATGCCACCAGATGGCGGTAAAACACAAGTGAAAAACTCGACTTCCTTCAGCCTCCATCACAGAATCCAGCTTCTCTTCCTGATCAGCCCTCTTCAGGAAAACGGCCCTCCCTTTCAAACACTGGGTGGCATCATGGTTAAGTGCTATGTCTGCCAACCAAAAAGTCATAGGTTCAAATCCACCAGGTGCTCCTTGGAACCCCTATGGAGCAGTTCTACTCTGTTCTGTGCAGTCACTATGGGTCAGACTAGACTCAATGGCACTGGGTTTGGTTTGGGGTTTGAAATCTTGGTGGTGTAATGGTTAAGTGCTCCATCTGCTAACCAAAAGGTCAGCAGTTCAAATACACCAGGCACTCCTTGGAAACTCTATGGAGCAGTTCTACTCTGTTCTATAGGGTTGCCATAAGTCAGACTCGAAGGCAGTGGGTTTGGCTTGTCAAGTGGGGTTGTCATTTTTTAAATGGTTAGTGCTCCCCGCCACCAATATTTTTAAGCAAGTGAATTAAAATGAATAATTATTAAAAAACCCAACCTGGAAATGAAAAGGAATAGGCTCACTTCCTCAGTCAGCTACAGAATGAAGGGCGAGGGTGCATCTACTACCTTCGTGCCTACTTTAGCTAGCATTTAGCTGAGCACCTGAAAGAAAGACAATTCCAAGCCTCCCCTACCCCTAGGTTGGCCAAGTGATGATGCTGTCGCCATCACAGGGATGCGAGCAGAAGCATTGTGGGCAACTTCTGGGTTGCAACCTTAAAACTGTGAGTCTCTAAGGGCACCTAAGACTTAGATGTCCCTTGAAACCACTAGCATAACAAAGTTTATTAAGAATATGTTCTCCACCACCAGTGATAGCCACGATGGAACTCAGAGAGAGGAGTCTCACTGGCAACACAAGAATAAAAAGGGGTGCATCCTTAGATCTCCACTAAAAGACCGCAATTGATGGTCCAGCGGTTTCGGGGTTCCCCTGGGAGCATGGCCCCTGGCCCTGATGCTGCCCTTACCCATAAATCATAACAAAGATCCACTCTTTGGACACAAATGGATTGGACTTGGCAATGCAGAGTGACCATATACTGGATGCACTTTATGGTTCTATACATCTATAGGATATCATCCTGCTGACCTCTGGCTGGAGGAAGGAGAGTGGTTGGAGAGGAGGGGAAAGGAGGCTGTTGGGAGGATGAGACATGTATGGAGCAATAGTGTGCTGTTGTATGGAGGAATAGTCTGCTGTCACCGGACAGAGAGAGCAGTGGAAGCTGCATATAGGTGGGCATGTAAATTTATACGGGAATGTACATTTTCACTCAGTCATGTTAAATAAATAAATAACAAAAAAAGAAAATGTTCTGTGCCCCACTTTGGTGAGTGTCTTCTGGGGTCTTAAAAGCTAACAAGCTGCCATCTAAGTAGCATCAATTGGTCCCACTCCACCTGAACCAGAGAAGAATGGAGCACATCAATGACAGGAGGGAAACATGAGCCCAGCAGAAGGAGCCACGTGATTCAGAAACTTCAACACAAGATGGGCACTACTGGACAGTGTCTGGCTACAAACAATGACTGCCCTGACACAGAGCACAACAAAGTGTCCCTGATGTAGTGGGAGAAAAGTGGACTGCAGAACTTGAACTTTAGTAAAAAGATCAAACCAGACTTGATGGTCTGATTGGAGGGTCCCTGGAAGACAAAGCCTTGGACTGTCTATTAGCCCAAAACTGAAACTATTCCCAAAGGCCACTGTTCTGACAAAGACTGGACTGGTCTATAAGACAATACTGGCGAAGAATGTGCTTCTTGGCCTAAGTACATACAGGAGACGGACTAGGCAGCCCCTGACTGGAGGCGAGATGAGAAGGCAGAGGGGGACAGGAGCCGGTTGAATGGACACAGGAAATACACGGTAGAAAGGAGGACCATGCTATCACACTGTGAGGAGAGTAACTGAGGTCATATAACAATGCATGAGGTCTGACAATTAAGTCCACGAACTTAGTTGTTCTAAGTGCTACATAGTTCACTGTTGAATATCACTATGGTCATCTTTGAAGTACTACCCATGGGAAACTATGCACTGGTTCCAGCACCTAGTGCACCCTTCAGAGCAATTTTGGAACTCTTTCTAGAATGGCCAGGGCACACAGTGGCAAAGTGGCAAGTTCATGCACTTAACTCTAGAGTTGTCTATGAGGGAGAGTTTACCCAGTAAACAAATAACTGTATTGAAATACCCTCCCTACTCACCTGATCCGGCCCCAAAGACTTCTTTCTTTACCTAAAGATAAAGGAAATACTGAAAGGAAGCCATTTGGATGACATTCAGGACATCAAGGGTAATACAACAACAGTTCTGATGGTTATCCTTTAGAAAAAGAATTCCAAAACTGCTTTGAAGGGTAGACTAGGTGCTGGCATTGGTGCACAGCTTCCCAAGGGGACTACTTCGAAGTTGACTGTAGTGATATTCAGCAATGAGGTGTGTAGCGCTTTATTTAGGATAAGTTCACAAACTTCATTGGCAGTCCTCATATGTGTAAATTTTTGTATGACAAACTGAATTCAATAGGAAACATTCACTTAAAATAAAATAAAATATAAATAAAAAATGAACAAAAAAAATATGAGTCTCAACCAGACACAACTTTACCACCCAAGAGACACTTGGCAGTGTGTGGACACATCTTATTATCACAACTGGGGATGGGTACTACTGGCATGTAGTAGGCAGTGGCCAAGGCCACTGCAAAACAGCCTACAGTGCACAGACAGCCCCACCACAAAGAATATAATCAGATCCCAAATGTCAATGGTTAGGCAGATAACCTGAGCAGGGAAGGGCATGTCCTCAGCTTCCCATAATCTCCTTCAGCTGGAAGGTTACTAAAGTGGTACACCATCTTGGACCAGGTAGGGCAAGACAACAAACTGGGGATGGTGGAGTTATGATATAGATGGAATTTAATCTCTGACAGTCTTTTCCCAAGAAAGCAGCCACTGAAAACTCTTAAGGGTCACGGTTCCGCTGGGATACATGTGGGGTCACCAACCCCACCCTCAAAAATCCAAACCCAGTGCCGTCCAGTCAATTTCAACTCACAGCAAACATGTACACAGAGGAGAATTGCCCCTTATGGTTTCCAAGGAGTGCCTGGTAGATTCCACCTGCCAGCCATTTGGTTAACCACTAGACTCGACAGCACTGGGTTGGCTGGTTGCTTACTAGAGCCTAACTGAGTTAACCATCCTCTGTTGTCAGACATTTAGGTTGTTTCCCATCTTTCCCTTTTTAAAATAATTCTGCAATGAACATCCCATTCACATCTGTTATTTCCTTAGGATAAAGTTCCAGAAGTGAAAATTCTAAGACAAAGTGTGCCTCCTTTTAGGGCTCTTGATACATCTTACTTGCAGGAGTTTCATGCTTGGTTATTAATTGCATCTCCTGAGATGCTAATAGGGCAGGTACTGAGGATTATGACAACAAAAATAACATAGTTACCTTTTTGTCTGCTATAACGCACCAGGTATGTATACACTGGGTATTATGCACATTTTATGGGTGAGAAACCCGAGAACTGAGGACTACAGAGGTTATGTAAACTACGGGCTGGAAATGCATTTGAACTCACATCTGGCGGAACCGAACTCCAAAGCCTGCACTGGGCCACCACCACCTTCCATTTTAATTTAATAATAATCATAATCCTACGGAAAGACTAAAGAAAAGAGAACGAAAAATAGAGTTGAGGGAAAAGCGAAAGCCAAAGCGAAGAACAGCTCCGGGGAAAAGTCCCCTGGCCGCAGTGACCCTGGCCCACCGTCCCGCCTCACGTCACCGCCGTCGCCCCTAGCCGACCCACTCTAGAGCTCCCAGCCTGGCTCCCAGTCACCGCCCGCCCCGTGACGCCAAGGAATAAGGCGGGACTTCCGGTCGCGCGGCGCCCTGTGACCCGCACCGGAAACGCACTTTAAGTCGCCCCGGCAACTGCGCCCACTATTGCCCTCCCCCTCTGTCTCTACACCGAAAAATAGGTCCTAGCTCGCCCACCGCTACCGCCTGGAATCTGCAAGCTGCGTGCCCGCGAGGTGACTCTGGGGACAGCTGGGGTTCCTTTCGGGAGTGAGGGAGGAACTTAGAGGACCCTGGCTCCTTCGAGACGGGGAGAGCCGAGGTCCCTGGTGGCCACGTTGTCGTCTTTTCCATCCCGCTGTCGAAGAATGAGCTAGGGGCCCAGGAGATACCTAAAGCATTAGTGGTTACTTGTGAGAGGGGCCAGGGTCGCTATGAGTCGGATCCGACTCGACGGCACTTGGCTTGGCTGGCTGTGAGAGGGGACGAGTTCCAGAGCCTGTCAACAGGCCGAGCATCCACATAACCGGGGTGACTTTTTAAGAACTAGGATACCTGTCCTCCTGTCCCCGAACAATGAAATCAGAATCGCTTGAATCGGGGCCTGGGTAGCAGTGCTTTTTCAGAGCTCCCCACGTGGTTGTGGTCTGGCAGAAACCACGGCAAGTTAAGCCAAGAGAGAAATTTTCATCCTAAAGCTGTTCAACAGATGTGAAAGGATTAGTTTGTCTTTCCACATTCGGCATTTAGGTTTGTGAGAAGGACAGAGGGAAAAGGTTGGATAAGTGAGACTGGAGTGAGAGGTCACACAGTAGGTACAGAACTTTTGGAACAGTTCCTCTAGGATAGAAAAATCCAGCCAAAGAACAGTTGGACAAGTTAAAAAAATAAAAAATCATAACTGTAAATGGATCAAAGGCCGGATGAATTGCAGATACCTTGGACTGAATACACAGTAATCAATTTGAATGCCCGCTTCCTGAAAAGATGTGAGGCCTTTTAGAATCATCTGAGATACTAGCTGTTCAGTCCCCCCACCCGTCGGATGTAGGAGGAGAGAGTTATCAGGAAACAGTAGATAATCATGAATATTCGGGGACAAGAAATATTAGTTATTATTTTGATGGTCGAAGAAAAATAGGAAACGTAAAAGAAACATTACAGAATCCATGCCTACAAGTAACTAAGTATCCACATGAATAAAGCCTACTGAGTGTTGTATAAATTCAGTGCAGAGAGATTAAGGTGGATTGATGATGGTACATGTGTTTCTAAAGGAGAGAAAACTTGAAATAATCTTCCTGAAATCCACTAATGGTTTGAATGAATTTAACCAAGTCATGGCTTATCCTGGTAGGCTCTTAATACTCAGTGCCTGCCTTTCAACCCGTGTTCCTTGGTGGCCACACTAAGTTTTGCTGTCCCAGGAACCCCATTGCATGGAAGTAAACGTCTCTTTCTTTTTTTGAACGGTGTCAAAAGTTTTTGAACTTGGTTTCTGCATGGCCTGATGTTTCACTTCCCATTCTCAGCCTAGTCACGTGGAGATTCGGTGAACCGGCAAATCCATTCACGACTCTGTCACCCTTGCAGATAAATTAAACAATACCCTTGACATAGTGGGTAAGTGTTACGTCTGCTAACCAAAAGGTCAGCAGTTCGAATCTACCAGGTGCTTCTTGGAAGCTCTGTGGAGCTTCCTGTAGGGTCGACGGCACTGGGTTTGGTTTTTTGGATCTTCTGTGGGTGGAATGTCAGTTTTGTATGTCCGTTGCCATTGAGTCAGTTCTGACTGTCAGCAACCCAGTAGGTCAAAGTAGAACTGCCCCATCACAGAGTTTCCAAGGAGCTCCAGGTGAACTTGAACTGTCGACCTTCTGGTTAGCAGCCATAGCTCTTAACCACGGTGCCACCAGCGTTTCCATCATCTGCATGGGTTGGGGAGCTTCTTCACAGCCTTTTGGCATTTCTTCTGCTTCCTGCTGGACACTGACATTTACTGCAACATTCCAGAGCGGGTAAATTGAGATTTGGGAGTCGAAGGAATGATAAAGCAAATAAGATTTAGGTTCTTTTGCTCCCCTGCATATCAGTTTTTGTGATGGTTGTTAGAGATGGTAGCTCAGTGGTTAAGCACTTGGCTGTAAACTGAAGCGATGGCGGCTTGAGCCCACCATCTGCTCCTCCTTTGCGGGAGAAAGATGAGGCAGTCCGCGTCCATAAAGATTAGAGCCCTGAAAACCCCACGGGGCAGTTTTTTTGTCCTGTAGGGTTACTCTTGAGTCGACATCCACAGCATTGGCTTTGGTTTTGTTGGGTTATAGACGTGGGAAGTGCAGGTTTGCAGGACACAGTGGCGAGTGCAAAGGCATGCATCTTGCCAAAAGGTGGAGCTTGGACACCTAAGGGGGGAAGCAAGCCGCTGGGACTTGAGTCATCGTGGATGTCCGAATCACTAAGCAGGGGCCTTGTGAAGCCTCAGTGGGAAGGCCTCAAGCCAGATGAACCTGCCAGCCTCTTAAGGCTGAGAGCAGGGCAGGGCAATGCTCTCCTCACTCCCCTGGCCCGTCTTATCACGTATCTTAGTTGCTGGGTGTACTTTTAGATGACATCTCTGATACGGTTATTACTGGCCAAGGAGAGATTTCTTAGAGCTGCATTTGGCTAAGTTTATGTAGTGCAGATTTCTCGCCGGGCCTGCATTTATTTTGCCAATCTTGAGCAGGTCCTCTCCTTTTACCTCGAAACCATTTAAGCTGACTTAAACTGACAGCTGGAGTGATGTCCCCCGATTCCCTGGGGGCTCAGAGCAGCACATAGGTGGTTTTACAGGAAAGGTTTTACTGAAGGGGCTTTAGCCATTGTAACTTACTTGGGGATTGACTTGTAACACGCTTCCAGGCCAAATTCAATGAGTTTGCCTGTATTGAATTTCTGAATTCTAGGAAATCCAGACATCTCAGAATTTTGGCCAATGAGGATAGAGGAGGAAATCCAGTTACAAAGTATACATTGTCATTTGGGGTGAAATATCGTCTTTTTATTTATCTGGTTGCTATAGCACGTCCGAGACCCTATACGGATATAAATATGCTGTAAAAACAGTATGGGTGATGTCACTGCCTTTCAACAAAGCCACATTACTTTGTGGAATTTTTTAATAGCTTGAATGGAAATAGTCGCATTTTATCCATTGAAAACTGCAACGCTCTTGTCTCTTTGTCTTCATGTATATTTATGAATTTAAAACTGTCTTGCAGGGTAAGCACAGATTCTCTGGCGAATGAATGCATGTTTTGAGAAAGGCTGTATGGGAAAATATATTTTTCAACACTTGGAGGCTCTGTCTTTTGCCTGTAGGCCCCGACAGTGTTCAGTGAATGACCTCAACCCTGTTTTTTTTCCTTCCTCCTTTGGTGGTTGAGGATGGAAAGACAATGAATTCAGTCTCTGTCCTTGCTCAGGCTCAGCTGGGCAGTGACTATGATGCCATTGTGCTCGCTGGCGACAACTGCCCAGCTTGTATTGCTATGAATCTCAGCCTCCCTGACATCGCCAACCCCTTTTCTCTCGGCTTCACCATCTCATTAAGCAAAAAGATGCTGTTTGGTCCACAAAGGCTGTGCCATTTAAGAGAAGACATCCCGGGGAGGTTGGAGATGGAAGATAAAATGAAATAACATTGGCAAGGCATCTCAGTCTGCTGCGGCTGCGGCTGCTAAAAAAAGCTGACAAGACCAGTTTGTAGAGGTGCTTCTCGTTTTCTCTGGTGATTTAACTGATGAGCTTAGCAGGGAAGAAGCTAGTCCCTCTTCCAGGGAATAGTTCCTTAGAACTGGCCCCTGCTTCCTGCCCTGGCATCGCTGTCCAGCACGCAGCAGCCTGCAGGCCTCGGTCAGAAATCATGAGACTCCACGTGTTCTGAGCTTGTCAGTGCGTGATGTTTTGCCAGAGGTTGTTCAGCTGAGCCTTTGAATCTCTGTGTAGATCGTTAAGAAATGGGTCACTGTCCTTATTTAGTCATGTTGCTGTTAGGTGTCATTGAGTAGGTTCTGACTCATAGCGACCCTGTGTACAGCAGAACCAGACAGGCACTGCTTAGTCGTAGGCCAGCCTCACAAGTGCTGCTGTACCTGTCAGTCTGTCTCCTCGAGGGTCTGCCTGTTTTTGACTGACCCTCTGCTTTACCGAGCATGATGTCCTTCTCCAGGAACTGGGCCCTCGTGATGACATGTCCAAAGGATGTGAGATGAAGCGTTGTCATCTGTGCTTCCTAAGGTGCATTCTGGCTGTACTTCTTCCAAGACAGACTTGTTTGTTCTTCTGGCAGTCAGTGGTATATTTAGTCATAGAGGCTTTTTTTTTTTTTTTGGTCCCAAAATACTAGAAACTGGGACTGGGGATTGCTGTTGGTCATAATCAGTTTTTCTGCTTCCTTTAATCTTATTCCAAGCCTAAAGGTGGATGAGTTGTGTGGGAATCACGGAGTTCCTTCCCACAATTCCCAGCAGAAAGGAAGGAACAGTTACATGTTCCACATTATTGAGGGCATAATCTCCACCACTTAATAATGCTGTAACCTGAAACAACTGAGGGCCAAGGCTGGCCCACAGCTTTTTTTTGTCCTGCCAGTGAGCACACAATGCTTTTCACATTGTTAAAGGGTTGTAAGGGGGAAAGAAAGCAAAGAAGAATCTTCAGACTGTGAGGCAGAGACCGGATGTGGCCCACAGGCCTAAAATATTTACTCTTTGGCTCTTCACTGAAAAAGTTTGCTGACACAAAATGAGAAAAGTAATGCTGGAAATACCAAGCTAATCATAACTGGAAAGCTCTGTGCCAGCTGCCCAGCCTTTAAAAATGTTTTTCTCTACCTTGAGTTTTAGAGATTAATGGATTAATTTATTATCGTTTCTCAGGAACTGTTTGTAATTGAATATCTCTGGAAACCCTGATGGTGTAGTGGTTAAGAGCTACAGCTGCCAACCAAAAGGTTGGCAGTTCAAATCCACCGGGCTGTCCTTGGAAGCTCTGGGGCAGTTCTGCCCTGTCATATAGGGTCTCTATAAGTTCCCATTGACTCTAGCCCTGTGCAAGCTGCTCTGCATGTAAAAATGTTTTTCTCTACTTGATTTTTGAGACATTAATTTATGATTAATTCTCAGGAACTATTTGTAATTGAATATCTCTAGAATTGTGGGCCTTACGGAAATACTTAAACTGGAAAAGTCTCTGATAAATAGCTGAAGGGATTTGGGGAGGGAAAGTAAGAAAGCCAAAGGGGAGGGGGTGGTATATGCCACCTCCAGCCCCACAACTCTCAGCTTGCTGGAGGGTGGTGGCAGATTTGATGATAAGTGCCCCAGTGGCCCAAACAGTTCATCAGAACAGAACGGAACTGCTCACGGAGTTCCCTGTAGTCCGTCGTTAACAGAAAGCCGTCTTCTCTTAATGGTCTGCCTGTTAAAAGAGTCTAGCACCCTGGAGGAGTAATTGATGTCTTTTAGAGACAGCAGACCTACTGGGCTGAGTCGGAATGGCTTCTGGTTGGAACACTTGATTTTCCTTGCTCAGCTCAGCTCAGCTCGTTTTCCTGGCTTCTTGCACTAATAAAACTCCCAGAGTGTGTACCGTGAGCCAGTATAACATGGCGGCCCTTTTCCTAAATTACTTGTTGGATCAAGGACATCACAGTCCCTGGCTGCTGCAGACTGTTAAGCACTTGGCTGCTAACCAATATGTTGGTGGTTCGAGTCCATCCAGAGTTGCTCTAGAAGAAAGGCTGGGTGATCTGCTTCTAAAAATCAGCCACTGAGAACCCTGTGGAGTACATTTCTACTCTGACACATACAGTCTCCATGAGTTGACACCATAGCAACTGCAAGTGGGGACCAAAGGCATCAGCCACTTCTCAAGTCAGCACAAGTCACCACCACCCCTTTAAATTTCAGCTGTTGACATTTTGTAGTGTGGACATCACACTCCCACAGGCCTCCACTTCCAGCTCTGCATAGTGGAGCCTCTTATAGCCATCTTGGGGGTTTCAGAATGTCGTTGCTACTGCTTTTACAAGCCGGCCTGTTTTTCCCCAATTTAATAAAAAGGAAACCAGGCTTTCAGAGATGTGCGGTACTGTTCATTCACAGGAGTGATTATGACATATTTGAGGTTATCAGAGTGGTGCTAAGCGTGTCTTAGGAGGCGTTACAAGTCCTGATTCAGAGCTCGGCGTTTCCAGAAGACAAGCGGTTGTCATGTAGACTTTTCTAATCTAATTCCTGTGCTCCTCGTTAATCTATCAAACAAATTTGATTAAGAAGCACATAAGAGTTTCCTTAAATGTCATTATGTGCTACAGACTCTCAGAAAGCAATTCTGATTTTAGTGATAGGAAATTGAAACCTGGCTGCAGTGACTTAGTCACTTAAAGAGCACACCGTACAGCTTAGCACTCAGCTCTGCACTGATCTCTGTCGCCATTTTGTCTGTCTTCACTTCCCCTCTGAGTGGGAAGGCCTTTCGTTGTAATGACTGTTTTACGTCCTCTGTCACTAGCCTGGGAAGCGTGTAGCAGTTAGCCCAATTTTCAGGTAATTGCTCGTGTTACCCTTTATGTTATAGTTTAAAAGCACTTAGGTTTTCACTGCATTCATTAGCTCCTTTCTGGTTTACATTCACCACAGGACTGTAGAACAGGAAACAGGAAGTGTAGGCCACATTTAAGAGACATTTACAGAAGGACCTGTCAACCCTCTCGGAAAGACCCTGCTTGGAAGCTAATTGCTTTGAAAAAGAATGAATGGTTCTCTTGAGGCAATATCACAGAAGATAGAATTGGTCAATTTAGCATCTCTGTTTTTAACATTAACCCTAGCAAGACATCTAATAGCCATTACAAAATAAGCCAAGTTTGTTTCTTAAAGCTTTGGAGATTTTTTTAAATGCTAGCCCTGTAATTCGGAAACCCTGGTGGTATAGTGGTTAAGTGCTATGTCTGCTAACCCAAAAGTTGGGCAGTTCAGATCCACTAGGCACTCCTTGAAAATTCCATGGAGCAGTTCTCCTCTGTCCTATGAGGTTGCTAGGAGTCAGAATCATCTTGATGGCGGTGGGTTTGGTAAAGTGTATCTAAGTGAAGTTGGAGCTAAGACTGCTTCTGTATCTGATTTCCATCGTTTCCCAACCTAAGTAGCTGTTTGCTCTGCACCACTTAATGTGAGTGGTTTCATCACCAAAGTTTTTAAACCCTTGTTCATTTCAGGATATTTTTGTTGACTTTTTTTTTTAAGATACATGCTGGTATAAGCTAGAATTGTAGCCCTGAGCTGCTGAACAGGAGGGAGAAAAAAAAATCTAAATAGACTGTAAAAGGTACAGCCACAAATTAAACTTTAGCTTTTGGTATTTCACACAAATAAATCTGTAAATAACAGGCAGGTGGATAAGAACAGTGGAACCTTTCTCTCAGCAGAGAGAAAGCGCTGTTTGGAAAATGGTTGGTTTGGCTGCTCAGTTTAGTTTCCCTGGACCAGTTTCCCCCCTGCTGCAGAGAGGCAGCACAGGTAGGCAGGAGAACGTGGTGTCATGCCCAGAAAAGCTCATTGCAATCAAAACCCAGACTCAAAAGACAGCCACTTAAGGAGAGTGAGAGCCCAGGGCATAACCAAGACTGGAGGGAGTTCTGATTTGGAGCAGCTTCTCCAAGTTTCAGACCTAAGGTGAGTCACAACAGAGGTTTCTAGTATTCTCCTCAAGTGTTGGGAAACTCAGGGTTAATTTAAATAGGCATTGGCTTGAGGCAAGGATTAGTGAAGGAAATAATAGTTGTAAATTTTTAGTTCACGTTCTATCATTTTTTTTAATATACACGTTGTTAGCTGCTGTTGAGTGGGCCCCCAACTCGTGGCATCCCTGTGTGCAGCAGAATACGACACTGCCCAGCCCAGTCTTATTCCCATGGTCAGTTGTGGATCAGCCCATTGGGTTTTCGCTGGCCGATTTTCCGAAGTAGATTGCCAGGCCTTTCTTCCTAGTCTATCTTAGTCAGGAAGCTCCACTGAAACATTTTCAGCATCCTAGCAACACACAAACCTCCACTGGTGGATGGGTGGTGGCTTCAAATAGGTATATTGGCTGGGAATCAAAACCACGTCTCCAGCATGTAAGGCTAGAATCCTACCACTGAACCACCACTGCCCCTTTTATATAAATGCCTTAAAAAAACCAAACCTGTAGCCACTGAGCCTACTCCTACTCATAGTGACCCTAGAGGGCAGAGCAGAACTGCTGCATAGGGTTTCCAAAGAGTGGCTGGTGGATTTGAACTGCCAACCTTTTGGTTAGTAGCTGTAGGTCTTAACTAGTGTGCCATCAGGGCTTCATTAGATACATGCTAACTTCTCAGTATCTCTTTGGTTACTTTGGTAGGCTTAACTTTCAGTAGGGAAACCAGTCACTGAATGCCAAGTCACGTAGTGTCGTATGACCCATTTGATCATACCAAAGTGGTTCCCTCCTTTGCAAACTACAAGAGCATGATCCGGGTGCCATGGTGGTGGAGGCATGAAGAGCAGGCATGGTATTGGGAAGAAGCAACCTCTGAGGAGCTAGCTTTGTGAACAATGAAATAGCCATGGATATCACACACTTGTACTGATCAGATGTTGCCACTGTGGTGGTTCTGTCCTAGATTTGGTGCCCACTGGGACTGTCACCACTGAAGATGGCTACAGAGGTAAGATTTTTTTTTCCCTTTAACTCATAATTTAAAAAAGGGTCAATTGTAGTGTTTAAAGTCTTGATGTTGTTGTGCCATGATGGAGAAGACTGAAATGGTAGATTAAAAAACAAAAAAATCCCAAGTTCTGCTGGGGCTTCGCTAGACACTTTTTCTCCCAGGCTTTGGAGAGTAGACCAGATCACTAGGCACTTGGGGGCAGCGAAAGAGGAACCAGAGTCCTTGTTGGTCGTCAGTCCAGGTGGCTCCTGGCAGCTGTTTCTAATCGGGAACTAGTTGCTTAATTACAGTGGGTAGAGGTGGCTGAGATGGTAAGCTCTGGGCCCTTATCTCTCCCTGAATTGTATCTAAAAATGATCACTATTAGCCTCTGCCCCCACTCTGTATGTAATGGGCTGTACTGTTGAGTGGGTTGTCCTTTGTGTGCCTCGTGCACGAGTATTTACAGAGCAAGCATGCACATATGTGGTGCCCATTGTGGGCATGAACCTCTCTTAGAGTTTCTTTGGCCATCTACTGTAGGGTAGATCTATACTGTAGGGTAGATCTATACCTGTTGCTTAGTTGATTGAACATTTGATGGTGTCTCTTGAAAATGAACTGTCTGCTGTTTGGTATCTGCCTTACACCCTTCGTTTCCTAGGCATCACCTTCAAATGACACTGATCCTTGGTATGCTCATCCGGTATATGCGAGATACTGGCAGCATTATAGTCAGGCAATGGCTTGGATGCAAAGCCACCAGCGTGCCTACAGGAGGGCCCTGGAGTCCTACTTCTATTCCCCGTGGTGCTTCCCCCATGCACTTCATCCCTCCAGCTGTTATGCTGACCCAGGGAGATGGCATCAGCCCTTCTCTGACCATCGCTTGGCCTCCCAAGACTCCTACTGCACGTATACACTTTCTAAAGAGTCTGGGCGGCATCCACATGGTAACCACCCCTGGGTCCAGGCATCTGCCAAAGGTGAGCAAGCTTTGTCATCAGAGGAGGAGATGGTGAGCGAGTCAGATGAGGAAGTTGAGTGTGACCTGAGCAACATGGAAATCACTGAGGAGCTGCGCCAGTACTTTGCACAGACCGAGAGGCACAGAGAAGAGCGACGTAAGTCTAGGCCTGTCTCTTCCCCGTATTTCCTTTCCTTGTCTGCCTTTTGTTTTGTTTCTTCTCTCGTACATACAGCTGTTTTATAGCTACTTGTTTGGGTGTAGATAACACCAAAAACCCGCTGCCGTCGAGTCAATTCTGACTCATAGGGATGCTAGAGGTCAGCGTAGAACTGCCCCAACAGAGCATGTGGTGGATTTGAACTGTTGACCTACTGGTTAGTAAACGTAGCACTTAACCACTACACCACCAGGGTTTCCGGTAATACTGCTCAGATATGTTAGCTCCCGGAGTTACTGCACTGTACCAAAAAACTCATTGCCGTTGAGTTAATTGCAACTCATCGCGACCCTATGGGACAGAGTACAACTGCCCCAACACATTTCCAAGGCTGTTACTTTTACTGAAGCAGACTGTCACCTCTTTCGCTAGTGTCTTAAAAGAGCCTAAAAGCTGGGACCAGTAAAATCCACAGAAATTCACTCTTGCCTTTAAAGAACTTCTAAAAATTGTTTCCAAAAAAACCCGACAAGGCAAGAACCTAAATTCTGAAACCAAATGTAAAAGTGACAGTGGAGGATTTCCAAGGGGTGGGATTAGGCAACCGTGGGATGGTCAGAGATGGTTTCTCTTGTTGGCTTTTGTCTCACAGATTTTCGTCTTCCACATCCTGCAGTGTTTCTTTATTCTGCTGCTCACCTTCACCCTGCGTGTCTGCAGTACCTAGTGGCACTGGTGGGTTCCCACTGCTGACCTTTCCATTAGCGGCCGAATGTTTTTAACCACTATCCAGCCAGGGCACATTTTATTTAGTATAGATTTTTTTTTTTTTCAATTCTGGAACAAAGTTTTATGCTAGTAACACCCCTACCATTCACTGAATGCCAGGCATTCCACCAGCTAGGGGTGTGTGTGCATATCTGTTAGTCCTAATCCACCCGGTAGTCCCTGAACATATTAAGCCCACTGTACAAATGAGGAAATAAAGCCTTCCAAGGACTTCTTCCAGGGCACAGGATTAAAATAAGTAAATGAATAAACCACTGCCTTCAAGTCAGGCCCGACTCATAGTGACCCTAGAGGTCAGAGTAGAACTGTCCCATAGAGTTTCCGAGGAGCACCTGGAAGATTTGAACTGCCGACCTTTTGGTTAGCAGATGTAGCACTTAACCCACTGTGCCACCAGGGTTTCCAGGTATGTGACTAGTAATCCATTATTACAGTTCACACCAAAGTTGGCCCCACTGCAGCTCCTGCCTGACGCTGGGATTTTCCCTGCCATTGCTCAGTCCCTCTAATGCCCTTGCCACTTCTGAGACATGCCCAGTGCTGCCAAGCCACGGAAGCTGAAATCATTTCCCACAGAGCTGAGCGCAATGTAAGCCTAAACAGAATAAAGAAATGTCCAGCCCTTCAGATGTCCCCATTTGGTCCTGTGCTGAGGGCTGTCTATCTGTCCTTGGGTTTAGAGAATTGCAGGCACGGTCTTATAGCTTCGCTCAGAAAGATAGGGTAGTCTGTTTCCGTCAGAATTTCCACTGCCTTGGATCCCTCTGGGGTAGTTCTCCTCTGTCCTGTGGGGTCACTGTGAGTCGGAATTCACGACAGTGGGTTTGTTTTGGGGTTTGAGTATTAAAACTTGCCGGAGCACTTATGTTTGAAGTGCCACTGACACATACACAGTTGCTCGTCCGCCGCTTCTAACAGCCTCCAGTCTTTCCTCTTGTTCTTACTGAGGTCTAACTGAATGCCGTCTTGTGTAGAATTTTCTAACAGCAGCTTAGAAGCCTGGGGGCAGGAGGATGTCATTTCCTTCTGAAATTTCCTATATTTTCCTAACAACGGACTAGCATTTACTGATTCCCACTGGGTCCGCAAGCTGAGCAGTGACCTTTGTGTCAAGCGTGTGTCCTTTGGTATATTGGCCTGCCGATGCTTTTGACGTTTTAACTTCTTTTCTTTTGATTCAACTGTTGCATGCTTTGATACATATTGGAAAGCATCCAAACAAATACTTTGAAGACAGTATTTTCTATTGCACTGAGACTACTTGTCTTTACTTGATCCCCAGAAATAAATTTTACCTTTTCTTTATCAAATACGTAAGAAACAACTGGTAGTGTAATACTTTAATGAGTGTGAGAGTAGGCTTCGGAGCAGGTCCACCCTTGGTTGAAGTACTGTTTTTATGGCTTTAGAAAAAGAAAAGATGATCAAGGTAGGACTTAGTTCACAGCCTTACCAGAAAGTAGAATAACATGTTTTCCCCTCCAAGGGTTGATACTTCCATGATGGAACTTACAAGTACAGATGAAAGCAACCGCAGTCATCCATACAGTCATTTTGCATTATCTGCTGATTTAAAATGAACCTGATAATTATTCAGTTGTTTAAAAAAAATGGATATGAATGAAATGACAATAAAATAATGAAACGTGTCCTTCCGACCACAGAAAGAACTGTAAGCAATTGAGTTACAGACATGGTGAAGAATCTTTCCTGCTCCTGTCTCTTGCCACCGTCCGGTGTCATTCTAGGTAGCTTGTGCCTGGCACTCTGTTTCTTTTGAATGAATAAGTGAGGTATTTCAGTATTCTTTGTAAGTCTTCAGCCAGAGTTTCTCAAGCCGTGTTCCATCAAATGCTAAACTTGCTGTGGTTCTGTGGGAATTCGTAATTACAAAATGAGTTAGGCTTGAGATGCTTTACAAACTTTATGAACTTCATATTTTTTTTGACATTATTCTAGAATCTGCTTTTCTGACTTCACAGCTCCGAATTGTACTATTGCCGTCACTCTGTGGGAATTTTCCTTGTTCCCAAATGCAGCCTGTGACTGAGACAGCAAGTAAGTCATCCAGGTCTTGCATCTCTGTGAAGAAAATCCCTTAAGTCTGTGTTTGTTTTACCATGATCTACCAAGCAAGGCAACAAAAGTAATTTTATTAAAATCTTTAATCTGAGCTTTTAGTATTGACATTATTTGTTATTAATTACACACTGGCAGGTGGCGGAACTGCTGAAATTACAGGATTCAAGCCTCACTCCCGCATTCACTAGCTGCAGTTTCTTTGCCTGTCCTGAGCCACCTGCCATATGCGTTCTGCACCTCAGTTGCCTCACCTGGGAAATGGGAATGCCCATTAATGGCGTGGTAGATAGGAGGATTAACTGAGATGATATTAAAGGCCTGGTACAAAGTCAGTGCCCCGCAAATGGTGGTTGTTATAGTTAGTTGCTAAGAATCCGTGCTTTCTTGGATACCATTTGCCTTGGATTCTTGTTTGATTGCAACCTGCGTATTCCTAAGAAACGTGTTCTGTGATTTCAGAAAGTTCATGTATTTCAGCTATAAGGAAGCACTTTTCAACCTCCAAAGTGGACTTAAAACATTCAGAACTCAGATGAATGGTGTTGGCATCTGTCAGATTTAGCCCTTAACACAATTGTGTTGAAGCAGTTGTTGACACAATTTTTAGCTATTACAAAGACGTTCTTGATAACAGTTTAAATAGTAAAATACGAGATCTGACATTAAGTCTGCGAACCTGATTGTTCTAAGTGCTACGTACCACATTGGTGAGTATCACTATGGTCATCTTCGAGGTACTCCTCTTGGAAAGATGTGAACCAACGCCAGCGTCTAGTCTACCCTTCAAAGCAGTTTGGGAACTGTTTCTGGAATGGCTGTTGTACACAGTGGCACAGAGACAAGTTCACAAACTTAATTGTAGAGTTGTCTGTGAGGGAGCTTTTAGTCGATAAACAACTGTATTGGAACACTCTCCCTGCTCCGCTGATCTGCCTGTCGCCATGACTTTTTTCTTCACCCTAAGATAAAGGAGGTATCGAAAGGAAAGCATTTGGATGCCATTCAGGATATCAAGGGTAATATGACGACGGCTCTGATGACCATTCCAGAAAAAGAGTTCCAAAATGGCTTTGACAGGTGGCCTAGGTGCTGGCATCAGTGCATAGTGTCCCAAGGGGAGTACTCTGAAGATGACCATAGTGATATTCAGCAATGAGGTATAAAGCACTTTTTTCTGATCCTAGTTTGTGAGCTTAATTGGCAGTCCTTGTACATGGGCTAAGACAGTGAACCCGCTTCTGTGTTGCTAATAATAGCACTGAAGAAGCTTCTGCTGCTTCGTACTCTTAAAATGCATAGTTGTAGCATACTTCATGGTGGTGGCCGATTCGGCGACTGTCTGATGACGGTGAGGACAGGCTGGAGGTGTGGAGGTCACGTGGCCTGCATCTGCTCCTCTTCCTGCAGCCCTGCTCCTTATTAGCAGAAGCTGCCAGTGCCTGGTCCCAGTGACATAGTGATGAGTGGCAGTGTCCGGCTTGGCTGGTTCCACACTGACACTAAGGCAGGTATCGATGATGATTCCATGCCCCTTCAAGCAGTAACCGAGTGATGGGATTCACACAAAAGCCACACGGAGGCCCGTGGTGATTTCTGACCCATTCCCTCTGAAGCCCTGTGCCAGGAGGCTTGGTGACATGCAGAGCCAGGATGTGCTTGATACAAGAAACGAGAGCCTGAGTAAGGTGAATACTTGGCCCAGGTTTTGTTTCATGTTTGCTCTTTGAAGTACTAAAAGCTACTCATTGAATGCGTGCAAATTCAACCTTGAACATGAGATGTTTAGAAAACCCCCAATTTTCTAAAATGTCACTAAGGGAAAATAGGGCCACATTTGAAAAGTTGAACTTTTCAGTGTCACTCACATTGACGGGAACATATATGTTAGACAGGCTGTCATCATCTGGGTCTTGTTCAACATTTTCTCAGGATTAAATCCTGTAGATTGGACAGGATGTTTTTGTTGAATGCTGCCCTTCTGGCTGATCCCTAATTGAATGTATTTCACTGATAAAAACACAAAACACTAAGCAGGACAAATAAAGAACTCCTTTGGTGTGGTGGGAACATCCATGTTTTTGATTATGCTATATGTCATCATCTCCTAATGAGATATTTCCGTTATTTAAAATGTCAGTGGTAACATTACTTATGGGAAAGTAGGCAGTAGTGAAGTTTTCCAGGTCAGCTGTTTTCAGTTATTTCTGAGGGAGTATGTGTCTTGTTAGGTTTAGAAAAGTATACATTTTTAGACATGAATAGCCAGCAATGGAGACCGCAAGGTCACGTTCCTAAAATTTGGAGAGAAGATGAGTGAGGGTGATGACTCCACTAGAGAAGAAAAACGAAAAAACCAAACGCACTGTTGTCAAGTTGGGTCTGACTCACAGCGACCCTACAGAACAGAGCAGAACTGCCCCATAGAGTTTCCAAGGAGCACCTGGAGGATTCGAACTGCCCACCTTCTGGTTAGCAGACGTAGCACTTAACCACTGTGCCACCAGGGTTTCCTAGTTCCCCCCAAACCCAACACTGCCAGTGTTATGCCAGGCATGAGTCATTCAGAAATTTAGCAGTTGTGTCTTGGGGTTAAAACAGAGACATAGTCTCAAAAAGCCAAATGAAATCCAACTGGTAAGGGGAATGAAAATCAGATTCACCGTGAAACCAAGAAGAGCTGAGTCTCATGGGGTCAGGACTAGTTATGCCAGTGGCGGGTGGAGCCAGGGCCACAGGCGGGCAGAGGAGAAGCGTCTTGGGGGGATTGTGGAGAGATGAAGTTTAGTCCTTGGGGGGAGGGTCAGTTTGGGATGAGAGAAAGAAGGAGGTAAATTCCTTCACTGCGTAGAACACCCAGTGAGTGCCTTTGCCGCCAGAGGACCAGGATGTGTTTTTTATACATTTGAGGTGAGACTTGTGCTGTAGTGTTGTGTCTCCCTTGCTCCCACAGACACACAAACTGTTTGGAACGTTTAGACTCTTATTTTCATAGCAAGTGTTTAGCCAGAGTCCTGGAGACCTGGCTGGCTTTCCCTCTGCGTAACATTACCTAGGGACTGTGGCGAAGTGGGGACGTCCAGTGCAGTGCTTAGTGAGCTATTTGGCTTACTCCGTGGGTTCTGTTTGGAATCTTGCCACTGGGCCCAGTTCTGGTGTGTGTCATCTGAGTCTAGATGTTGGGAAGGGTGTGAAGCCTGTCAGTGAACCAGTAGATGTGAGGGTGCATACAGAAGTGGAATGAACGGATGGAAATACACGTTACTGTAAAAGGAGAAATGGTGACTGTCCACTGACTTAGTGACTAGGTATGTCGCTGGTGGGGTCAAGGGTGTGGGCTGAGAGTGTGAGACCCTTCAGGAGGAGGCCCCAGTGCTACTGGCAAGCCCCTGTGTTCTGCTTTGTTGCCACCAGCCAGAAGTAAGGCATTTGTAACATAAATCAGGTGGCTAGCTTTCCCTCAGTTGTGCTAAAAACCCATTCCCATGGGGTCAGTTCTGATTCAACAGCCCTACAGGACAGGGTATAACTGCCCCCAGAGTTTCTGAGGCTGTAATCTTTACCAGAGTAGCCTGCCACAGCTTTCACCCACAGAGCGACTGGTGAGCTCAGAGCCGAGGGCCTAACCATTATGCCACCGTGTTTGTGCTAAGATCTTTCATTCTGTCTTGCTAATCTTAGAAAAATGGACAGAAAGTAACCTTCTGTAGTGCTAGTGTTTTACTGCTGTGACCTTCAGAATGGTGTGTCTTTGAATGACTTTGCTGTGGAAGAGGGCACGGGTGCTCTCTGGCTCTGAATGTAACGGCCTCTGAAATCCACATGAAGTCTTGTGATTTTCCCCCCCTTTGCAGACTATAACTGTACATTGGTAACATTATACAGATGTTTAGATTGAGATGAAAAACACCAAAGTTATATAGCCTAAATCCAAATGGACTCCAGTCAAGTTTCTCCTTAATCATGCAATACTGGTTTGGTTTGAACCCTGTATGCATAGTAACCTTGTTTTAAAGCTGGAATCTCCGAGGAGATTCCTGATTGGTATTGTAACAGGTCGCATGGGCCAAACCTAAAAGATAAAAAAGTGTTTGGGAACACTGAGTGCGGCAACTGTTTCTGATAAAAACAAGCAAACTCCCAATTACAAGGCAACAGTTCACATACACATCACGTGCCCATGATGTTGGAACTTCTCAGCCTGAGAGGATTTGTCCTCTGCTTGGCTGAGCTGTGGCCTTATTTTGACAGGAAGAAAAACTGCCCATGACTGAGAATCTCTTTTGTTGACAGGAAGGAAGCAGTAAATAGAAAACAGACTAAGTGGATACCTTCAAACATATACTTTACTCTGAGGTTTGCTTGGGTCCCCAATTCGCTGTGAGGTAAGGCACTTGCAGGTACTAGCTGTCACCACAAGCCACTGCCAGTCTGGGAGCATTTGATCTTAAACTGACTGCTTTTCATACTTAGAGTACAGCTTTAGTGCTCTTTCTTTTAATTGTGTGGCTAAGTGGCATGGTGGCTAAGTGCTGCGTCTGCTAATCAAAAGATCAGTGGTTCAAATCTACCAGACACTCCTTGGAAACTCTGGGACAGTTTTACTCTGTCCTGTAGGGTCACTGTGAGTCAGAATCGATTCGATGACTGTAGGGTTGGTTTTGATTTTTAAGCAAAGGCAAAGCTGTCCTGATCTGAGTAGAACCGAATCAGCCCCCAACTCTTGGCACTCCTCTCTCCCCTCCCTCCACCTTCTTCCGCCAGCCTCTCAGGACCCAACAGGGGATACTCTGCCACCATCATTTTGGGGTTTGTGTGGCTTTTTTCTCTGTTCCTCAGTTGTTGTCATTTTGAAGTGTATTTAACAACATCTAGAAGGAAAGAGTTGTTTTTGTAAAATAAGGTCTGGCCTGGGTGCCAAGTATTCCTTCAGTGGTCCTTTCTGGAGCACCTGCTAGGTGTCAAACACTGTGTTGGTGATCTCCGAGGACCCTGTGTGGTGGGTACCCAGGTGTCTGCAGGCCTGGCAGTGCTGAGGAGCAAGCTTCTCACCCTACCTGTGTGTATGTGTTGGGGCAACTGGAGGGGGAAGGGCCGGCCCTCAATTTTCAGGGCGAAGCCTGGGTAGGAAGGAAATACGAGAACTGTCAACAGAAGGCAACATCTTTTATTTTTTTCCCCCTTAAATTAAACAAACGATTTTTTTGCGAAGCACTGTTACTGGAATGCTGGTATAATACCTAGTATTTTGTATCCTTTTTGTTGCTGTAAAGATATATAGAATCCAACAGTTGCCAACTGGAGATTTTTCACGTGTGTGATTTAGTGGCACTAATTACATTAATTACATTGCACAGCTACCACTGGTATCCATTGCCGCTTAGCCCATTGCCTTAAACAAAAATCGAACTTGATTAAGAACTAAAGCCCTGTTACGATGGGAACCCGTGAGCACACGCAGAATGCCAACTTGGGCGGTCATCTGGCTTCCCTGAGTGCCACTGGCCCCGCTTTGTGGTAGCAGCATCTCATCCACAGGTGTGAATAATAAGAGAAGGCGCCTGTCTCTAGAATTGGTATTGTTGTTAGTTGCCGTGTGGTCAGTTCTGACTCAACAGCAGTCCCGTGTACAGCAGAACCCAGCCCTGCCCGGTTCTGTGTCCTCCTCCCAGAGTCTGCTGTGTCAAAGCCTACTGTTGCAGCTACTGTTTCAATCCATCTCCTTGAGGGTCTTCCTCTTCTATGCTGACCGTCTACTTTGCCAAGCGTGATGTCCTTCTCCAAGGACTGGTCCCTCCTAGTAACATGTCCAAAGTACAGAATACCAGGTCTCATCATCTTTGCTTCTAAGGAGCATTCTGGCTGTACTTCTTCCAAGACAGATTTGTTTGTTCTTATGGTAGTCTATGATATGTTCAGTATCGGAACAATAGTTGCTGTCTGAAGGATAACAGAAGAGAAACATCCAAATAAAGATGTGAAATTACAAGGAAAACAAAAACAGAGGTGCAGAAGAAGGGAGAAGTCAAATCTCCTGACAGCAGGAAACACCACAGGGCGCTAAGATTCTGAGGTTGAGTCAAGGCTCGTATTCAGACAGGAAGCCAGACATCTGTTGTGTCACCAAATCTGTTCATGACACTGATGGTAATCTTGGGGTAGATGGAAGACACATGGAGGGCAGCAGGCCAGCTACCTGTCACCACGGGACTCTACGCTCTGTGCGCAGGGCCCCAGGGGTACTGCAGCCCCATAGGTGGGCTCATGAGAGGGCTACAGGAGGACTGAAACGGTCCAAATCCGCTTATAGGCAGCAGAGGGACTCTGTTGTCCCTAGCTAAGGTGGGGATCCCAAGCTGTCAGAATAGCAGTTCTCAAACTAGAGTTCCTTTAGTCAAATTCCATATTTACTGAAACACCAAGACACATCCCTTCAGCCCACTCCCCTGCCTGGCCAAGTTCCTCCAGAAGTGCACTTCTTACTATTGCAAAATGCCTGTACATTCTCTTAGTGACTCTGAACTTACAGTCTAACTGCTCGCCCTGGAATCCAGCATCCCAAGTCCCCTTTATTTCCTCTCTTGAAAGCATCAGACTAAGCTTTTCCTTCAAAGTCTGAAGCACTAAAAAAGACAAATGTATCCTCACAAGAAGCGGGGACACTTGCCTAGGGAGGAGCTGGTCCCCTGTGTGGCCTCCCCTTAGCCTCAGCGCTAGTGCCAACACAGAAGTTCAGGGGGTGCCCAGGGGCCACCAGCCAGCCATACTGTTTCACTCATGGAACTAAGAAGCAGGCATGGCAACGGTGGACGCTTTTCTTTGGCCCTCTTAATTTTTATCCCCTCCCTGGAAGTTACGTTGGAAGTCAGAGAAATGTCTTGAAATGGCCATCTTCCATGGCTAATTAGGTCCAAGTTTCAGCCACTCCCACACTGCACCAACAGGATGCCATTTGGGGGGCATGGAATGGAAACCCAGGCAGACTTATGTGTTGATGTTTCCAACGTGGTCAAAAGAGCGAGCAAATTAAAAACAAAGCTGATTGACTTCCCATCCATCTGCATATTAAGCATTTATTTTGGTTTAGTTTTGCATTTCTCAGTACTTGCATTAATAGATAACTCGCTTTTCCCTGGATGGGGTAACAGTAACATCTCATTTATTTTCTTTGACAGTCATTTGGCTCATCTTTGTATTACTTCCTTATGTAAAAATGAACCACAGATGTTTGAAGGCAGAAAAGGCTACATACATAATTCCACCCACCACCCTTATGTTTCCAGATGTTTTGTTCACTGAAAATGTGTACATTGTTGATGGCACTTTCAGATTTAATCCACTTCATCCCTCCAGCTATAAGGGGATATTTATAATGAACAAGACTTGAGCATTGTTCAGAGCAGAGTCAGGTAAGTAGCTTCCATCTACCGTTGAAGAAGAGCCTGGCGGGGGCGGACTGTTAACATGCTCACCTGCTAACTGAAGGTCAGGATTCAAGTCCACTCAATGGCACCTTGGAAGAAAGCCCAGATGGTCTACTTCTAAACCACCAGCCATTGTAAACCCCTTGGAGCACAGCTCTGCTCAGACACTGGAGTCACCACGAGTTAGAGTCAATTCAGTAGCGACCGGCTTGCTGTTGATGCACACGACTGCTTCCTCCAGGATGTTTCTACTACTCTTTCCTTCAGCTCCTCCAGGGAGGAAGCCTTTGACGTGTATCTTTGATTCCCCTGTAATCGTCTTTCCTCTGTATTTTGGGAGCAATCATAGGCAGAGATGTACCCTTTCAGCGACCAGTATCTCTGTCCATGGGAGAAACACAGAATCAGTGTTAACGTGGCTACATTTTATGTTATACGGTGTCGTTTCATTGGTATTTTTTATGTTGTTGTTTACATGAAAACAACAGTTATAATACTGGGAATTGCTGGAGTTAAAAAAAAATACAGAACTGGGATTACAGTGAGTAATTGTTGCTTCTTAAGAATCCATTGAAAGTATGTGTGTATGTGGCATGAAATGGCACCAAAGTCAGCCTGAAAAATGTGAAAGCAAGTTGCATAGTATGAAAATGTACCCGCTTACAGAACTTGAATATCCCAGGAAGATTAATTAGAGGGCGGGGATCTTAATTCATTTGCAGAACTGCCCGTCTCTGCCCTTGTACCTTCTGCAAGCATTGAGTCACTTAACCTTTGGCTGCGTGGTGTGATTTGTATTTGGAATTTGTGAGAGGACCAGCATGGTATTCTATAGCGACTAGCATCCGTTCTTTTCTGGGTCACCTAAAAACAATACCTCTTCCAAAATTGTGATGTTTCCCATCACTGCCTTATTTGGGGTGGGGGACGTTGACACTGTCCCTGTAACACGGGCTTTTCCTGGAAGCTTTGCATTTCCCAGCTGCCCGGTACAGTGTCGGAAACCAAGCACACTCCATTGACCCGTCCTACCCCGGCAGGCCGGCAGTGGCAGGGAAGGTCTAGATGGAAAAAGAAGAACCTAGGTGCTTTGCGTGCTCTTCTGTATTTTCAAGGCTCATCGCTGAGGCTTGGTATGTGTTTGTTTTAATAGACTTTATTTTTTCAGAAGAATTTTAGTTGCACAGAAGAAACCGCACAGAAAATGCAGAGTTGCCCTATGCCCTCTTCACCACCATCACAGTGTCATACCGAATAGTGTCACTTCTCAGCACTGCCCTGTCCCCCTCTGCCACCCACCGCCCCCACTCATCCCTCCCATGGGCTCAGTAGTTTAGGGTGCTGTGTTTCCTGGTGACTTTTTGCCATTCTCTGTCAGTCTCTAAAGAAGCCGTGGTGGCTCAGCAGTTAAGCACTAAATGACTACCTGCAAGGCTGGCAGTTCAATCCCACGCAGCAGCTCCCTGGGAGGAAGAGCTGGTGACCTGCTCCCAGAGATTACAGTCTAGGAAGTCTTATAGGACAGCTGTTCTCTGGCATATTGGGTCACCATGAGTCCAGAATCGACTCCAGGGCACCCATCGGTGTAGAACCCCTGCCAGGGAACAGTGAGCTTCGTAACTAAGTGGGCGGTCCACGGAATCCTGAGAGCACAGCCCAGCTGGCACAGCAAACAGTTTCAGTTCAAAAGGTAGGCCTAGGGCACCCAGCGCCTGCAGCCAGCCTGTCCATCAAAGCCGAACTCACCATGCACCTCTCCTGTGTGTTGGTTCTCAGGGCGGCAGCAGCAGCTGGACGCTGAGCGCCTGAACGACTATGTGAATGCTGACCACGACCTGTACTACGTTGCCAAGCGGTCGACAGAGCCCCCATCCGAGAGGCCCGGTGAACGGCGCCAGGCTGAAATGAAGCAGCTGTATGGGGCCAGTGCTGCCAAGATCCAGGCCATGGAGGCCGCGGTGCAGCTGAGCTTCAACAAGCACTGCGACCTCAAGCGGCCGAAGTACTGGCCAGTCATTCCCCTGAAGTTCTGAACTCCTTCCCCGAGGTCCCCGCTCTTCGTCTCCACTTCGCTTTGTGTCCTCAGGGAAAGGGGTGTGGGGCTCAACAGCAAACGTGTTCACCAGAGTCCCATGGTGGGCATCCTAAGTCAGCCCTATGGAGGGGCAGTGGGACATATACTATTGCCATTGTGAAATATTCTCACTAAGCACTCTGTCATTGCTATTGTGAAATAATCTCTCCTGAGAGGAGGTGATCATCTCTTATATATTGTTTCTTTTAAATATTGTCATTAATAGAGGTCAGTTCAGTAAGCAGATGAACTGTGTATAGTTTTTTACCTCTTTATATTTTCTTTGCTCTTATACCCAGCTGAACTATGCCAGTGCCTTAAATAAGCCAGAGGTCCTCTCCAATGCCAGCTCTTGCCAGTCCCATAGAAAACTATGCAGACATGCAGTCAAGTCAGTACATAGCACTTCTCTCGAAAGCAGAGCTCATGACACTTTTTCTGTGAAGGGCCAGAGAGCAAATATCTTTGGCTTTCAAGCCTTAAGGGTGTGGCTGTCAACTGTGTCCTCGCAGCATGGTAGCAGCCAGAGAAGATATCTGTGCAAATGCGTGTGACTGTGTTCCAATAAAACTTTATAAAAACAGGCCGAAGGCCATATTTGGCCTGCAGGCTGTAATTCACCCATCCCTGCTCTAAATGAAATGAAAGTCACCTGTGTGGTATTGTTAATGCTATCTCCACAGAGCTTCATTGTCAGAGAACTGAGAGCCACAAGTAATTCCCTAACCTGGTCACCTCAGTAGTCTCTGCTGGTATTGAAAATGCATAATTGAGTTCTTACTACATAGACCCACCCACTGCTGCAAGTTGATTCTGACTCACAAACCAAACCCACTGCCATCAAGTCGATTCTGACTCATAGTGACCATGTAGGACAGAATACAACTGCCCCATAGGGTTTCCAAGGAGTTCTTAACCATCAAGGTGCCAGCATACATCAAAAAAAAAAAAAGAAAGAAAAACCACAGCCGTCAAGTCAATTCCAAGTCACAGCAACCGTATAGGACAAAGTAGAACAGCTCCGTGGCATTTCCAAAGAGCGCCTGGTGGATTCAAACTATCAGCCTTTTGGTTAACAACCACACTCTTAACCACTGAGCCACCAAGGGTCCTTACTATATATATAGCGGACAGGTTTTGCTAGGGGAATATATATATATATATATATTTTTTTTTTTTTTTGAGAAGAAAGATCTAAGAATTAGAGCAAACAGTCTTTATGAAAACCAACCACCTTTTAAATGGATTACTACAGTTCATTGCCAGGGTGCCCCCGCCCTGATCTGCCATGATTAGCACATTCATCAAAGGCTGGGGAAAAGCTTCAGTATTGATGTATTTCTCCCTACCAGCCCTTAGCCCTAGATGGCAGCCCTCTCATCCTGAGGCAGATGTGTTACATGCATCAGCCCGAGATGCCAATTTTTCCAAGCTCTTTATGTTATTACTGGAGTTTAAGTTTGTGCCTAGACATTGCAAACAAAATCCAGAATGAATTTTCTCCTGAAGTGACAACTAAAATTTAAAAATACTGTTTATCTTTTTTGCCTTAAACTCCAATGCCTAAATACAAAATAAATGTGACTTGCGTACAGGTGCAGACTGCAGCCTGTAATGGCAACGAGCCTTCAGCCATTGATCCACACTGGGCCCCCCCTGCTGGCCTGTCAAACCAACAAGACACTGCCTCCCTGCACTTGGCATTCTTGCCGTGAAATGGGTTGTGAATCATTCTTCCTTCCCCGCGTGGCTCTTTGTTGCAGGCTTGTTCTGAGGACTACATTCTCAGACCTGGCTGCAAGTGCGAATCACTTGGACCCCACCCAACACAACTAAAACTGAATCCTGGGTGATGGGGCCCAGGCACCTCTCTTCTGGAGCTCCTCAGGGGATTCTAGTGTGCAGCCAGGGTTGAGGACCACAAGGTTAGATCAGCTGTGCTCAAATACAGTGTAGGAACGTACTGATGTGCAATTGAACCTGTTACCAGATGCTGTTGAGTCAATTCTGACTTATGGTGACCCCATAAGTATCAGGGTAAAATTGTGCTCCATAGAGTTCCCAATGGCTAATATTTCAGAGGTAGATCCATAGGCCTGACTTCTGAGATACCTCTAACCCATGGCCATTGAGTCGACTCCAACTCAGGGACCCTGTCAGTTAGAAAAGAACCTCCCCATAGGGTTTCCAAGGAGCAGCTGGTAGATTCGAACTGTCGACCTATGGTTAGCAGCTGTAGCTTTTGTTTCATTTTGTTCTTTACTACAATTAAAGTTTACAATCCAAGTCAATTTGCTGTATAAAACCCAGAACACATGCTTCTATGCAACTTGATCTGCTCTCCTCACCCTGTGACAGCACACTCCTTTCCACCCTCTACTTCTGATATCCACTCGGTGAACACTGGTCCCCTTCTCTCCACCCTCCCAGCTCACATCTAGAGAGGAACCAGTTGGCCAGCCTCATGTATATATTAAGCCAAGAAGTACACACACCACCTATGTCACTATGTTCCCAAGTCCAGTCCAATCTTTGTCTGAAAAGTTGGCTTTAGTGCTGGTTTCAGCTTTGGGCTAGCAGCAAGTCCAGGGACCAAGTTCTCGGAGGACCCTCCAGGATGTTGGACCATCAAGTCTGGTCTTTTAATAGAGCTCTAGATCTGGCTGGCTAGATCTGCAGCAGGTGTAGCTCTTAGCCACTACCCCACCAGGGTTTCCAAGGTGCATCTGGGTGGATTCCAATCTCCAACCTTGAGATTACCAGCTGAGCATGTTAACTGCTTGCACCACCAAAGGACTCAGTTCACTTGGAGCTATGGTACCATTCACTACCTCTCAAGCTTGAGCAAGTATAAGAAACTTGGAATGTTTGTTAGAATACAAATTACTGGATTCCATTGGCAGAGACTGACTCACTGGGTCTAGGGTGGAGACTACGAATCTAGCATTTCTGTCAGATCCCCAAGTGATGCTGATCCTGTTTGTCCATGACCCCAAATCAAGTAGCACTGGTGCAATTCATACAACAATAAAGGAAAAACGTGCAAATGATTTGCTTTCTGCAAGTTTGCGTAACAAAGGTGGATTAAAGTTCTGTCATTGGAGAGAGAGTGGTAGCATTAGGGCCACCAGAATTTAGAAGTACCCCACAGCTTTAAGGGTGGATGGTAGATGAGAACATCAGCCGTTGTGTCTGTCATAATGAGAAGGTGTGAACCCCTGCGCTAAAGCACTGGGTTTGTAAAGGGGAATGACGGCATCCAAGTGGAAAAGGGCCAGTTGATAAAGGGTCTGCCACCCTAGACTATGGTCTTTACCAAGGCCTGCACTGAACTAAGCCACTTCTCCAGAAGAATTTGTTTCTAGCACCCATCAGAAGGCAATGGCAGAAATGGAAATGAATAGGGTCTGAACTGTTGAAGTGGCTGTGGAGCTGGGGAGAAGACCATGAGTGATGGTGTGGGAAGGGTTTCTCCATCCTTCTGGGTGCTCAAGCAGCTCCCCCTGTTCAGTCCTCACACCAATCCATCAGGAAATTTGGCTGGCCATGGCTTCTGTCATGTTCCACTGCCCCCTCGCTGTCCAAACCACCACCATCTCTCACCTGGATTAGTTCAGGAGCTGCCTAACTGCCCTTACCCTCACGTGATCAATCTCAACACAGCTCCTAGAGAAATGTTTATAGAGCATCAGCCAGCTCACATTCCTTTTCCAGCTCCTACTGGGTTTACAGCCAAAGCTGAGTCCTATGGTGGCCTGAAGGCATGGAAGGATCTGGTCCCTCTTCTCTTTCCAACCATAGTTCATTGTCCTTGTTTGCTCACTGGTTTAACTCCTGCTTGCACTTACTGTTGGTTGTGTGCCATCTGGTCCATTCTGACTCACAAATGATGACCCTGTAGGATGGGGTAGAACTGCCCCATGAGGTTTCCAAGGCTGTGACCTTAAGGACCCCTGGTGATGCAGTGGTTAAGCGCTCAACTGCTAAAGGAAAGGTCAGTTCGAACCCACCAGCAGTCCTGTGGGAGAAAAACCTGTCGCTCTGCTCACATAAAGATCACAGCTTCAGAAACCCTGTGGGGTAGTTCTCCTCTGTCCTGTGGGTAGGAGTAGGAATTGACTCAACAGCACCTAACAGGAATAATCTTGGGAGCAGATGGGAGTGGCTGGTGGGTTTGAAGCACTGACCTTTTGGTTAGCGACTAAGCACTCTACCACTGCACAGCTAGAGCTCCTTAAACTCTTGCTAGGACCTCGCTGCTCCAAGTGTGCCTTGCCACCAGAGGTGTAGCTTTAACTGGGAGCTGCTTAGAAATGCGATTCCAAGCCCCTCCCCCACATGGTCTGGAGGAATCAGCATCTGCATTTTAATAGAATGTGCTAGAAAGTTGGCGTCAGTGCTAGGACCAGCAATCTAGAAGGGCCTGTACTCTGCCAGTCCTAGGGTGTTGCACACACCATTTTCTCTACTTGGACCTATTCACCCTCTTGGTATCCACAAAAACCATTCATTCTCTCACTCATTTATTCATATACTACCTTCTTCATGTCCTGCTTAAGATTTTAACCCCCTGCCCAAATGGAACACTCCCGAAGCTCCCTGCTGCTGTTATTTGCCCCATAGCTCATGTCACCATCTGGGCATACTGAGCACACAGAGTGACTGGAGGCCTGGAATCCACACCTTCATGCTCATAAATCGCTGAGGTAAAGAGCTGAGCACAAGGACTGTCCCCTCCAGAAGACAGGAGAAGGAAGGGTCCAAGGGGGTCAACCGAGTGTGTGCGTCATTGTGCTGTGTGCAGAGATTTCCTGTCCTTTCACATCTGTGCTGGGATGGTACTGCTGTGCCCCAGAAGGAAACTCAAGCCATGTGACCACTGTGGCCTGCACACAATGTCCCTTTCCTACCTGGGCCCCATGAAGCGAGGCCCACTGGTGGTTCCATCAGGTTACATGAACGAGGAAGTGAAGCTCGGTCCCAGTTCTGTGAACAATGGCCTCACAGCAGGAGCAAGAAACCAACATCTGCTGTTGACATGTCACTGATATTTTTGAGTTGTTCCAACAGACCAACCAGGGAAACCCTGGTGGCATAGAGGTTAAGTGCTACATCTGCTAACCAAAAGGTTGGCAGTTCAAATCCACCAGGCACTCCTTGGAAACTCTGTGGGGCAGTTCTACTCTAATCTGCAGGGTTGCTATGAGTCAGACTCAACTCAATGGCAGTGGGTTTGGTTTTATTTTTTGGTTTTACCCAGACCAACCTAGATTCCCCTGACTGATACAGGAGAAAGCACTGAGGTAAGAGAACATGGTTTTTACAAGAGCCAAAAAGGATGAGGTTAGTGAAGAGCCTCACTGGAGCCATCTCCTCTACTGTGGGGATCATAACTTGTAATTGTGCCCAGCGCTGCAAGTGCCCCACAGATAAGCTTTGTTTGGCCAGGATGATGTCTGCTTACGTGTTTAAAGTGTGTATAATCTGATCCTCTTCTTAGCTACAATTTCCACTATTCCCTGTTACTTCCAACAACTTCACTTGCCTACATGCCCCCCGAAGGCATTCGGGTTTGCAACCCCTACCAGTTCACATGCAAGAAGGGTAGGACAGGCTTTCCTGTCTCCACCTAATAGGCAAGAAAATGAAGAGCCTGAGAATCAGCCAGCTGCAACAATGACACAGCAAGTCGATGACACAGCTGGGTCCCAAACCTGGTTTTCCCAGCACTTCACTACAGGGCCAGCTGGGGTGGCACCTTCCCTTGCTGCTGTCATTCTAGATGGCTAACTCACTGATGGCATGCATTATTGTCTAATCAATCCGCACACTACCAGGTTTCTTTCAGGCAAATTCCTGTTTGTGTTTAACAGGAAAATCCCGCCATTCTGAAAAGCAGTCTTAACAAACAGCTTGCCTTTTAAATCCATAGCCAAGCCAGGCCAAGTGCCGTCGAGTCACAAGTCTCTCTGCGTTCTTTCAGCCCAGCCATTGCGGCTCTTTTTCTCTCTTTAAGTCTCAGCTCCCTTGTGAGAAGGAGAGACAAGAAGAGGAAATGAAACAAAGGACTCCGATGCGGTATCGCCAGGATCTATTACTAAGTGCAAAAAGCAAGGAGCTCAAGACTGGGTGGAATGCCTCCATTTGTAGAAATAAGGAAAGAGCTGTGCACCCTAAGAACTCCACTAAAAGACCTCAGTTGATGTCTGAAGGAATGGAGGTTCCCCTGGGAGTGTGCTCCCTAGACCTGATGCTGCCCCTGCTTGTAAATCATTATTACTAAGGTCAACTCTTCAGACAGGAATGGATTGAACTCAGGGACACAGAGTGACTGTATCAGGTGTGCACTTTATGGTTCTGTGCATCTATAGGATGCTGTCCTACTGGTATCCTGCTAGAGGGGAGTGGAGAGGGTAGTGAGGAGGGGACAGGAGATTGTTAAGCGGTTATGCCAGGTATAGATTGGAAAGGAGGAGTGTGCTGTCACCAGGCAAGGAGAGCAGAGGGAGCTGCAGATAGACGGGCATGAAGATTTAAATTGGATTGTACATTTTCATTCAACCGCAATAAAAAAAGAGCTACATATGTATTTGTATATATTATGTATATTTATGTATACAAAATTGTCTCTAAGGTGTGAAAAAAGATGAGTGTGCTGTTGCAAGGTGAGGAAGGCAGATAGAGTTGCAGAGAGGCGGGTACTGGGGTTTTATATTATTTTTTTATTTTTTTATTATGATTGAATGAAAATGTACATTCCCATATAAATGTGCATGCCCAGCTATGTGCAGCTTCCACTGCTCTCCCTGCCCAGTGACAGCACACTCTTCCTCTGTGCTCCATACGTGTCCCATCCTCCCAACAGTCTCCTTTCCCCTCCTCTCCACTCACTCCCCTTCCTCCAGTAAGAGGTCAGCAGGATGATATCCTGTAGATGCATAGAACCATAAAGTGCACCCAAGATACGGTCACCCTGAATCGCCAAGTCCAATCCATTCCTGTCTGAAAAGTGAAACTTCATTACGATTTATGGGCAGGGGCAGCATCAGGGCCAGGGGCCATGCTCCCAGGGGAACCCCAAATCCCCTGGACCATCAGTTGTGGTCTTTTAGTGGAAATCTCAGGGTACGGCCCTTTTTATTCCTGTGTTGCCAGTGAGACACAACTGTGTGTGTGTGTGTGAGCTCCATCACAGCTGTCACTGGTGGTGGCCAAGCACCATCCAGTTCTTGTGATCACGAGTTGATGTAGTCACCCACTCATGTGGGTCTCTCTGTCCTCTGGGTTCTCTTTCCCCCATATCATTTTGGTCCTCAGTGAGCATCCGTTCCTGCTGAGTTGGGACCATTTGCTGTACCCTCAGATGGCAGCTTGGCAGCTTTTAAGACCCCAGTCGCCACTCACCAATGTTGGGTGCAGAGAGCCCTCTTAGCAAAACGCTAGTTGTGCCAATTGGCCTCAATTTCTCCTGACAGCGTGGCCCCTGGGGGTACTGGGGTTTTATGTGGCTAATTAGATTGTAAAGTTCGACTTAATCCCAATAAGAAAAAAACTTTTTAATATTCCTAAGGATGTGCATGGTTGTATGTGGAGAGCAGACTGGGGGTTAGGGGTGTGAAGGGACAGCCACCGTGGGTAACTTACCCATATTCCCTCAAATCCCACCATTTCCATGCCACTCTCACCCCGCCGATTCCCAACTGCCCCCTCTGTAACTCTTCCTGAAGGTTCTGTGGCTGCCTGGCGCCTTCTCTGCCCACTCTGGACAAGTGGAAGTGTTCGAGAATTAACACCCCCTTGGAAACTCTGGTGATGTAGTGCTTAAGTGCCGCGGCTGTTAACCAAAGTCAGCAGTTCGCGTCCACCAGGTGCTCCTTGGAAACTATGGAGCCATTCTACTCCGTACTTCAGGGTCACTATGAGTCAGAATCAACTCAACAGCAGAGGGTTTGATTTTTGGTTTTGGGAGCAGCCTTCAGTCAATTAGTGGTGGGACTGGGCGGCTAAGCACACCAAGTCGTTTCTCTCTCTGGCAGGATGATTCTGGAGGTATGCTCTATATTGGTCCCCAGAGTTGCCCACCGTGAGTCAGCTTCAGTTGCCCATAGCGTGGACACACTTGACAGCGTCCCCTTACTTGTGTCACTTTCCCAGTCCCTTAGCCTTGAAGAAAGTTCTAGATCTTTGTTTCAGGGCTTGCTCCTGGAGGAACAACGCTGTGCAACAGGGACTTGCTACAACAATGGAAACATTCAGTGTCTGCACTGTCCAGCGCACTCGCCAATACACATGGCTTTTTTAAACATTGAAGCCAGGAGTAGGTTCTTTGTTGCACTGCTTTCTGCATTTCCTCCCTTTCCTTGGCAGCAAGCATAGAAGGGCATGGCTTGAATTGGTGACTTAGGGGGAGGGCCAAAGAAGGGCCTTGTCTACCAGGAACAATTTAAAAACCATGAATACTACTACAAACCAAAAAAATACAGTGTTTTACCACATTAGTGTTAATTTTCAAATAGCTCAGGCAGTCTATCGGGGGAACTTGTGGTCAGATTCCATCTGTTAATTAATCTCTGGCTGGGCGGTAGCACGGTTGTGTGATTCTGTCCCTTTAATGACAAATGCTAGTCTCTCTAATCTGTTTCACTGTAGCAATACTGCTCATGAAGATGATAAAATTCATGGCCACATACAGTATCTGGATGTTGGCTGATTCCATTTATACAAACTGTCCAGTACAGGCAAATCCCTAGAAACAGAAAGCAGATTGGTGGTTGCTAAGGGCTGGAGAGATTTGGAAGGAGAGAGGAGTGAATACTAATGAGTTTCTTTTTGGGGTGATGGAAATGTTCTAAAATTAACTGTGGTGATGGTTGCACAGCTCTGGGAATAGAAGCCTTACCACTGAACTGGACATTTTCAGTGAGCGAATTGCACGGTATGTGAATTATATCAGTAAAGCTATCCAAAAATTGCAAAGAAATTCAAAGGTGGCCTTGTCTACATTGAGAAGGAAATTTTATATTAAATCTCTATAACTCTAGTCTTCGAGCATCTCAGCTCTTCCCAAGTTTCTGCCAAATACAGACAATAGCCTCCAAGTTCTCTGTGTCAAGAATTTTGCTCTCTTTGCGGATGAGCTTTCACTCTCAAACTGCTGTTACTCTGAGCTTCACAGTTTGTACTGATTCCAATTTGTATGGATTTGAGGGGCGCTTTAACCCAGTTCCACTGTTTTGCTGTTGTGTATCAGATCACTGAACACAAGCCCTTCCATCTGGAACATTCTCCAGCTTTTGAACTTTCTTGCCCTGCCCTTTTTTTGAAACAGACATGCCTTGTTAATCCATTGTAAACTCAAATAATATCCCTGTTATCTTGGCTTCAGCCAGTGTGTCTCATTTTTCTGATCTAGGCGTTCTCTTTCAGGAAAATCAGAAGCTCTTTAGGGCCTAACATGTTCTGTCTCTTGACTTATGGACGCAAAAGTTACTGTTCAGATCTGCTGGCTTCTTTGCCAGCTCCCTTTCACGCCCCTGGGTAAGGCCATTTCTCCTTTGAGTGTATATTTATTTGTTACTGTTGTTAATTGCCTTCAAGCCAGCTCCGACTCATAGGGATTCTGTGTACAACAGAACAAAACATTGCCTAGTCCTGTGCCATCTTCAAAATCATTGGCATACTCGGTCAAGTTCAGTGGTACAGTCACTGTGTATTTTGAGTACCGTCCAACCCTGACGGTTCGCTTCCAACCACTATGTCGGACAGTTATTCTGTTGTGATCCATAGGGTTTTCCTTAGCTAAATTTCAGAAATTGATTGTCAGGACTTTCTTCCTAGTCTCTTAGTCTGAAAGTTCTGCTGAAACCTGTCCATCGTGGGTGACCCTGCTGGTATTCAAAATCCTATTGCCATAGCTTCCAGCATCACAGCAACACACAAGCCACCACAGTATAACAAACTGACAGACAGGTGGATGTGTTTATTTATGGTTTCCTGAGTGCCAGGCCTGGGGCCAGGTGCCCTCAAGGAGCTGCAGACTACCTGGGAATACAAATGAGTGTGAGGAGAAAATAGTCTGCCCCGTGGCTTTATATCACTCCATCATTTATGAATTTAGGGAAAGGATGAGATCCAAATTAGTCACCTTTTAGTTTTTCAATTCCAAAAGCCTCGTGCTCAGGAAGGGTTGACGGAATCCATGTGCAAATACCACAGAGATTGGAGAATCTGTGCTGAATTAAAACAGTGCTTTGCTGCCTCTCCCTGACACTCCTCTTCAGCAGATGTTGACTCCCTGCAGGGACAGCAGTTGCCACAAGGACAGTGCTACATTTGCTAACCAAAAGGTCGGCAGTTCAAATCTACCAGGTGCTCCCTGGGAACTCTATGGGGCAGTTTTACTCTGTCCTCTAGGGTCGCTATGATTGGAAATGACTCTGTGGCACTGGGTGTGTCTTTTTTGTTTTTTGTTTTTTTCTTTTTTGGTATACTCCTTCTACCAGAAGAGCTTGAGCAAGAAGAGGGGAGAAAGAGTCTGTGGCAGACACTGCCAGTTGTCCTGAACATTGGCATTGCTCAGGTATTGGGGTGACAGTGTACTGAGTCCCAGGGAATAAATCATGATTTCCTAAATGTGTCATGATAATCCTGCTCGTGACTCAGTGCTACCAAAGGAGTTATTAAGGGTAAAGTCTCTAGAAAGATTTTTTTCCTCCTTGAAAGACGGAGAAGAGCCACCCAGTCCTGCTTTTGATGCAGACATGAGAGAGGCAATGCTTGACATTTATGTGAGTTTGTTGATGACTAACAGTCTGGGAATGACAGTGGCAGAGGAACCTTGACAGAGCCAGGTCTTTTGCCAGCCTTCTCAACATGCAAGAAGATTCAGTCTGTACTTTTAAGCCACCTGACTTGCAGGTAGAAGCCTTCTAATTAATACAAATGCCACACAGGTTTATTGGACGCTAGAGAAATTTTGGATACACTAGTGGCGTAATAGTTAAGTGCTATCTATGACTGCTAACCAAAAGGTCAGCAGTTCAGATCCACCAGGTGCTCCTTGGAAACTATAGGGCACCTCTGTCCTATAGAGTTGCTATGAGTCAGAATCAACTCAACACAAATGAGTTTAGAGGAGTTTTGTGTATCATGTAGTAAGTAGAACTCCAGGGTAGGGATAAGACCCTAGAGAAGGTATGGCCCCAGGTCTCTGGCAGAGGGACCTCAGACAGCCACATCTGGGCATGAGAAGGTGTTCCAGACACATTCCCAGTTAGCTGATTTCTACTCGTAGCAACCCTACAAGACAGAGTGGAACTGCCACAAGGGTTTTCAAGGCTGTAATCTTTACAGAAGCAAACTGCCACTTTTAGCTCCTGCAGACCAGAAAGGTCGAACCACTGACCTTTCATTAGCAGCCGAGTCTTAGCCACTGTGCCCACAGGGCTCCCTCCATGTGTGTGAGGGAAGAAACTGACAGTGCCTTAGAGAGTGCCACGGAAGCTTCTGTGGCTTAGCACAGTGCAGACACATCAGATCATGCTCGTGTCACCAAGAGCAGACTGGAGAGCTGAGAAAAAGCCTGGCTTGATGGGGCTTTGTACTTGGGGATGAGGGACAGCCTGGCAGCAGCTGTGTGGAGGGGTGGCGGAGAGCCAGACGGGAAGAGTGGCACCTTAGCCAATGCAGAAGGGAACAGAGGACCATGAACCAGTTGTCCCCATCTCCAAACTTAGCAGACTGGGGGAAAGGGATGAGGACTGAATCAGAGGGAATGAGGTTTCTACCACTCTGAAGAATGGAGATTGAAACAGAGATGATCATCAAGTATCTCCATTTCTTAGAGCTGTTGTAACAGAAATACCACAAGTGGATGGTTTTAATTAACAGACGTTTATTTTCTTACAGTTTAGGAGGCTAGAAGTTTGAATTCAAGGCACACACTGCAGGGGAAGGCTCTTTGTCTGCTCTGCAGAAAAGCTGTCTTGTTTTCTGTAGGCCTGGCATTCCTTTGCTCCTTGTCAGTCTGCTCATGGCATCTCTCTTTCCTCTGTTTTGTGCTGGCTTGCTTCTGTGTCTAATCTGTTCTTTTTATATCAAAAGTCATGTGGTTTAAGACACTGCTTACATTGATACAGCCTTTTTAACGTAACAGAGAAAACCCTATTCTCAAATGGGGTCACATCCACAGAGACAGGGGCTAGGATTCCAATAAATATTCTGAGGGAACACAATTCAGTTCATAATATAAGGGTTCATTTCTACACATCCGAGTGCTAAGATCAAACCTGTATCTATGACACACATAAAATGGCAGTTACAATAGCAGGAGAAAACTGACTTCAGAGCACTGGAATTGTCTTAGTCACCTGGCACTGCTCTAACAGACACACCACAGCAGATGGCTTTAGCAAAGAGAAATCTATTTCCTCACAGCTCAGTAGGCCAAGAGTCCAAATTCAGGGCCTCAGCTCCAGGGCAAGGCTCTGGAGTAAGGTCCTTGTCATCAAACTTTCCCTGGACTGGAAGCTTCTGAGGCGCAGGGACCCATAGTCCTTTCCAGAGGATGCACTCTGCTCCTAGCACTGCTTCTTGGGGGTATGAGGTCCCCAGCTCTTCACTACTAACTTCCTTCCTTTATATCCCAAGAGACTGCTGAAGGCACAACACCCTCTTACACACTGAGTCCTGTCCCATCAACGCGACTGCTGCCCATCCTCCTCATTGTCATCACAGAGCCAAGATTTGAAACAGAGAGGAACATCATGCAATACCTGGAATCATGGCCTAGGGAAATTGCTGCACACATTTTTGGGGGGACACAATTCAATGACCAGAGTTTCTCTCAGACTGAAGGTAGGGCTTTGTGGAATAGGTGCACTGGATTTACTGGAAAGGAAATAAGTTAAGAACATGGACACAGGGTAGCTAACAACTACCACACATTCCTATCATCGTTTCAAAAATGAGATACTGTCCATTTCAATCCTAAAATGTCTGCAGGTTATAATGGCAGGATAAAGGCAGAATGAAGGTCAGCCCCTTAAAATTGTATGAGAAACTCAGCACGGTGCCCCAGTTTGTCTACATTTCCTCAGAGCCCAGTGAATATTTTGATGTGGACTGGCACTGGTCTTAGAGACCAGCATTTCAAAACAACAAATGGACTAGGGCACATTTCAGGGATCACTTTCTGGCTCACTGTGGCAGAGACTGCTAGTCAGCCCCCAAGATCCAATGTTCCTCCTTCCATAATAGTAGATGCCCTGATTTTTAGCTGAGCACATGAAAAGATGATGTTTTCCAGACTCTCTTGCAGCTAGATGTGGCCATATGACTACATCCTGGCCAATAAGATATAAGCAAAGGGTCTCGTGGCTGCTGCCGGACACTTCCCTTGAAACACCTGGCACACGCCTGTTGTGTGGTTTTCTTCTCCATCTCTTCCCCTTCCTGTTGTCTGGAATAAGGAGATGGTGGCTGAGGGTCTAACCTCCATCTTAGTCCATAGATTAAGGTCACCTCCTG
Organism: Heterohyrax brucei; assembly: GCA_028571685.1. Lineage (NCBI taxonomy): Eukaryota > Metazoa > Chordata > Mammalia > Hyracoidea > Procaviidae > Heterohyrax > Heterohyrax brucei. Next base: position 17,263,444 of record CM053166.1, on the reverse strand, counting down.
GCCATGGAGGAGCAGTGAGATGAAAGAAGTCTGAGACCCTGAGGATTTTGTGCAGCAGAACACCACACCATCTCTGGACTCTCCCCTCCAAACTTGGACACAAGGGAGAAATAAATATCGATCCTCTCAAGCTGCTAGGATTTGGGATTTCTGTTACCTACAGCCACACCTATTGCTATCTTTTTTTTTTATTATTGTGATCTAGTGAAAGTGTAAAATCCAGTTTAAGTTTGCATGCCCGCCTATCTGCAGTTCCTTCTGCTCTTCTTGCCTGCTGACAGCACACTCCTCCTTTCTGTTCTATACACATTCTATACACTCTTAACAATCTCCAGTCCCCTCCTCTCCACCCTTTCCACTCCCCTCTAGTAAGAGGCCAGTAGGACAACATCCTATAGATGCACAGAATCATAAAGTGCACACACAATACAGTCAGCAGTACCTATTGCTATCTGAAGCATGCAGACACTAGCTATTCTGTGACAAAGATTCATATCAAGACAGCATCTGGGCTGTTCCAGATGCTGGCCAGCCATGGCAGCTTCTTCCCATCACTAATTCCCAGCTCCCTCCCTTTGCCCTCCTTAATCCCACTTATGAAGCTTGGCTTTTCTATTTCTCTACAGGTAGTCATTTCGCTTTCTATTTTCTGCTAAAGCCATTTCACAAGATGTGTCAAGCTCTTTTTTAAGTACAATAGAAACAGAAGAAGCTACCAAATGGAACCAATACAAGTAGCAGAGTCTTATCACAATCACGCATGAAGTGAAAAGTCAATGAGTACAAGAGCAAATGTCTAAAATGAATGTGGAAAAGGCATTACTATTCTCTCTCTTCCCTGGCTTCCTTCTGCTTTCCCTGGGGTAGGTAACGCTCTCTGGGCAAAGCTATTTCAGGGGGGACATGAACACCTCTTATTTCTGTTTTCGAATTTAGCACATCTCTTGGAGTCACAAAAGGCCACTGTTGGCCAAGTTATGAAGTGTATTAATCCATCAGGAGCATTTTCCCATGCACAGCACTTTTCTGTCTTCTTTCTGGAAACATACTTGAGTGTACTAGTTGGAAAAGCAGATCTCTGATACAGCATCCTGTCATCTGTCCTTAACTTTGCTTGATATAAAGAAACAAATGCACTGAGTAAATATAGCCACAAGGTACCCATTCTACAAATGGACTATTGCTCCAGCCTTTCACAATAATTTGTTAGGCTATGTTAAGAACTGTAGGAAATATGTCAATCTGTAGAAATAATAAGGTCATCACGAGTTTGAGGAAACCCTGGTGGTGTGGTAGTTAAGTGCTTGGCAGCTAACAGAGAGGTCAGCAGTTCAAACCCACCAGCCACTCTGCAGAAGAAAGATGTGGCAGTCTGCTTCCATAAAGGTGACAGCCTTGGAAATCATAAGGGACAGATCTACTCTGTCCTGGAGGGTAACTAAGAGTTGTCAGCAACGGAACAGTAGGGTTTAAGGGCCTAATAAATTGCAGCCTTCTTTACCACCCTAGTTCAAGGCCATTAGAGAAACATATTCATGAAGTCAACCAAGGGAGATGGAAATAACACCTTTGTTACCAGTAAGCTGACTCAGGAATGTAGCTGTAAATCCAGGACCAAATGAACTTGCCAATACCTTTCACTAACCTGAATTAACTGGGATTCCTTGTTTCTGTGGCTGGAACCCACCCTTAAGGTCCTCCCATGTTGTTGCTATTAGGTGCCACCAAGTCAGTTTTGACTCCTAGTGACCCTAGAGAACAGTGTAGAATAGTTTCCGAGGAGCAACCGGTAGATTCTAACTGCCGACTTTTTTGGTTAGCAGCTGAGCTCTTAACCACTGAGCAAACCAGAACGGACCATCTGTGTAAGCAGGCCAATGTGGAAGAGAAATAACCTAGGAAACCCTGAGCCAACTATGCTTATGAGGACTGGCAATTAAGTTCTCGAACTCATTCTAGAAAAAATGCTACATACCTCATTGCTGAATATCCCTACGGACACCTTTGAAGTCCTCCCCTTGGGAAGCTATGCACTGTCACCAGCTCCTAGTCCACCCTTCAAAGCAGTTTTGGAACTCTTTTTCTGGAATGGCCATCAGAGCTGTTGCCTTCTTACCCTTGATGTTCTGAATGTCATCCAGTGTCTTCCTTTCAATATTTCCTTTACCTTCAGGTAAAGAAAAAAGTCATCGGGAGCCAAATCAGGTGAGTAGGGAGAGTGTTTCACTTCCGTTATTTGCTTACTGGCTAAAAACTCCCTCACAGACAACTCTACAATTAAGTTTGTGAACTTGCCACTGTGCCCACCGTGCTCAATGACCATTCCAGAAAGAGTCTCAAAATGGCTTTCAAGGGTAGACTGGGGGCTGGCATCGGTGCACGGCTTCCCAAGGGGAGTACATCAAGCATGACCAGTGATATTCAGCAATGAGGTGAGTAGCACTTACAACAATTAAGTTCACAGACTTAATTGTCAGACCTTTTATCTCCAACAAATGCACGCCTTCTCTCTCGGAGAGAGACGACTAAAGATGTGAGGTGGGAAGGGAAGGGAAGCTGGATTTGTCCATACAGACATTTCTGTCCTGATGCACGCTCCGTTTTACAGCACGCAGGGCCTCCTGCATAGCTACCTCCAAATCGAACCCAACCCGCTACCGTTGATCCCAAATCAGAACGACCTGATAGAACAGAGTAGAATTCCTCCACAGAGCTTCCAAGGAAGGCCTGGCGGATTCAATCTGCCAATCTTTTGGTTAGCGCCTATAGCCTTTCACCACTACACCACCAAGATTTCCTATAGCTGCCTACTCTTTTGCAACTGGAAATACACTGCACACAGTGTTTTGCATTTACTGCATCTTATGGTCTTTTCAGAGAGTTACATATAACTGCCCCTCAACCCACTGTGGTCAAGTCAATGCTGACTCATAGCAACCCTATAGACGGAGCAGAACTGCCCCACAGAGTTTCCAAGGAGCTCCTGGTGGATTTGAACTGCTGCCCTTTGAGTTAGCAGCCATAGGATTTAACTACTACATCACCAGGCTTTCCATTATCATTTATTAAATGGTTATGGAGTATTCCATTGTACGGAGGTAAGATAGTTTATTTAACCAGTATTTCCTTATTGTTGGACAATGTGGTTTTTATTTTCTTAGGAAAATAATGCTACAGTGCACATTTTTGAACAAACATCTTTTTGGACTTGTTTGTAGCATAAATTCCTAGAAGTGAAATTGCTGGAGCAGAGAGCATGTCCAGTCTCAATCTTCACGGGCACTGCTAAAGTGCTCTACAAAGCAAAGTGTTTGCAATTTCACTCCCCTGCAGCGGTGGCTGAGAGAGCCAATGTCTCTGCTTGCCAGTATGAGCTATCTTCAAATCTTTGGATCTTTGCCAATCTGATATTGAAAAAGAATGTATTTGCTTGCTGTTTTAATTTGCATTTTTAAAGTTATAAATGAGAGTAAGCATTTTTCCAATATTTATTGGCCATTGGGACTTCTTCTGAGAACTGCTTATTCATATCCTGTCATATTTTTCTGCCTTCTTTATGCATTTCTTATTGATTTATAAGCGCTTTCTGTAATTGAGGGAAATTAGCCCTACGTCATATATCCTGTAAACTTTTCATGAGTACCCGTCTGCCTTTTAACTCTTTCTATTTCTGTTATTTTTCCTTGCAAAGGCTTCATTATTATTATTATTATTATTAATTGTGCTTTAGATGGAGGTTTATGGAGCAAATTAGTTTCTCATTAAACAATTAATACACACTGGTTGCTAAACCTTCAGCGTGTCAGCTGTGTCCCCCTCTCGACTTTGAGTTCCCCATTTCCATTGATCCAGCTTTCCTGTCCTCTCCTGCCTTCTTGTCCTTGCTCCTGGGCTGGTGTGCACATTTAGTCTCATATACATGGTTGAGCTGTGTGTGTTATTTTTTGTTGTATGGGCCCCACAGAGTCTTTTTCTTAAGGGGGAACCTGAGGATAGCATCAGTACTGAATTAAAGGGGTGTCTTGTTCATCTAGTGCTGCTTTAATGGAAATACCACAAGCGGATAGCTTTAACAAACAGAAGTTTATTATCTCACAGTCCGGTAGACTAGAAGTCCAAACTCAGAGCATCAGCTCCAGGGGAAGGCTTTCTCTCTTGGCTCTGGAGGCAGGTCCTTCTCATCAGTCTTCCCTTGGCCTGGGAGCATCTCAGCACAGGAACCTCAGGTCCAAAGGAAGTACTGTGCTCCCAATGCTGCTTTCTTGGTGCTGGGAGGTCCCTGCGTCTTTCTGCTCGCTTCTCTCTTTTATATCTCCAAAAGATTGGCTTAAGACACTATTCAGTCTTCTAGACCTCATCAGTGTAACTCCTGCTAATCTGTTTTATCAAGTTATGTTGTTGTTGGATGCCATTGAGTCAGTTCTGACTCATAGCAACCCTGTGCACAACAGAATGAAACACTGCCTGGTCGTGTGCCATGCCCACGATCGTTTCTATGCTTAAGCCTATTGTTGCAGCCACTGTGTCAATCCATCTCTTTGAGGTCTTTTTTGCTGACTCTCCACTCCACCAAGCATGATGTCCTTCTCCAGGGACTGATCCAACATGACAACATGTCAGAAGTGTGTAAGGCACAGTCTCTCCATCTGAGCTTCCAAGGAGCACTCTGGTTGTACTTCTTCCAGAACAGATCTGTTGGTTCTCCTGGCGATCCATCATACATTCAACATTCTTCTCCAACACCGCAATTCAAAGGTATCAATTCTTCGTCTGTCTTCTTTGTTCATGGTCCAGCTTTCACATACATATGATACAATTGAAAATACCATGGCTCGGATCCGACTCGACGGCACTTGGCTGGCTTGGCAGGGTCAAGGGCATTTTAGTCTTCAAGGTGATGTCCTTACTTTTGAATACTTTAAAGAGGTCCTTTGCAGCAGATTTTCCCAATGCAATGTGTCTTTTGATTTCTTGACTGCCGCTTCCATGCGTGTTGATTGTGGACCCAAGTAAAATGAAATTGCTGACAACCTCAATCCTTTCTCAATTTATGACAATGTTGCTTACCGGTCCAGTTGTGAGGATCTTTGTTTTCCTGATGTTGAGGTGCAATCCACACTCAAGGCTGTGGTCCTTGATCTTCATCAGTAGGTGTCTCAAATCTTCTTCATTTCCAGCAAGTACGGTGGTGTCATCTGCATAAAGCAGGTTGTTAATGAGTCGCCCTCCAATCCTGATGCCTCATTCTTCTTTGTATAATCCAGCTTCTCAAATTGTTTTCTCAGCATACAGATTAAAAAGGTATGATGAAAGGATACAACCCTGATCCACGACTTTTCTGAGTTTAAACCATGCAGTGTCCCCTCGTTCTGTTTGCAAGACTGCCTCTTGAGCCATATACAGATACCTTAAGAGCACAGTTAGGTGCTTTGCAATTCTTATCCTCTGCATCATTAGCCATAATTTAGTATGATCCACACAATGCTTTTTCATAGTCAAGGAAACATCTTTCTGGTATTCTCTGCTTTCAGCCAAGATCCATCTGACATCAGTGGTGATATCCCTGGTTCCGTGTCCTCTTCTGAACCCAGCTTAAATTTCTGGCAGTTCCTTGTCAATAAACTGTTGCAGTCATTTTTGAATGATCTTGAGGAAGATTTTACTGGTGTGTGATATCAACGATATTATTCATAACTTCCAAACCACTGAGAATCATGGCCCTGTCAAGTTCACACACCCTTAACCATCACAATGGATTATTCAACAAATGGTTTGGAATATCTTGAAGCAAAATCCAAGAGGGAATCTCTATGGCTCCGTTTACATCAAAAGGACAAAAGACATAAATGTAAAATACAAACCAAAACTATGCAAGATGAAAAGTTGGGGGAATTAATTTCTAATTGTGGGGACAGCCTTTCAGTACAGAAGACAGAACTAAGAAAATATCTAGAAAAAGATGGCATAAATCTCACCAAAAATTAAAAAGTCCTTTCAGGGCCAGACTTACTGGCTTGACAGAAACTGGAAAAACTCTGAGATATGGACCCTAGACATCCTCTTTCATATATTGAATTATGTCCCCCCAGAAATGTGTGTATCAGTTTGGCTGGGCCCTAATTCCCAGTGTTATATAACTACCCACCATTTTGTCATTTGACAGGATTTTCCTGTGTGTTGTAAATTCTGTCACTATGATTTAATAATTATGGATGTTTGCAGCTGTTTCTTCGTATTTTGAGTCATGCCACATCAGCAAATGATGGTCCTGAAGGCCTTACTCCATCCATGTCATTAAGGTTGACTCTACTCTGAGGAGGCAGCTCTTCCTCAATTGTCTTTTGAGTGCCTTCCACTCTGGGGGACTCACTTTCCAGCACTATGTCTGACAATGTTCCCCTGCTATTCATAAGGTTCTCACTGGCTAATTCTCTTCAGAAATAGACCGCCGGGTCCTTCTTCCTAGTCTGTCTTAGTTTGGAAGCTCAGCTGAAACCTGTCCACCATGGGTGACCCTGTTGGTGTCCAAATACTGGTGGCATAGCTACCAGCATCACAGCAACACTCAAGCCCCTACAGTATGACAAACTGACAGACACATGGAGGAACAAAAAAAGTCACATCTGGACCAGTAAGATGATGAACACAACAGTAAGCAACTTCTTGATAAATGGAGAAAGGATTGAGGTTGTCAAGGATTTCATTTTATTTGACTCCACAATCAATGCCCATGGAAGCAGCAGTCAAGAAATGAAAAGACACACTGCACTGGGAAAAGCAGATGCAAAGTGTTGAAAGTGTTTAACACTTTAAAGCCTTTAAAGTGTTAAAAAGTAAACATGTCACCTTAGTAACTAAGGTGCACCTGACCCAAGCCATGGTATTTTCAGTCACATCCTGTGCATGCAAATCTGGAGAATGAATAAGGAAGACAGAAGAAGAATGGACATCCTTGAATTATGGTGTTGGAGAAGAATATTGAATATATCATGGACTACCAAAAGAACATGTTTTTCCCTTCTGGTTTTCCATTTCCAGCTCTTTGCACATGTCATTATAATACTTTCTTTTGCTTTCTCAAGCTGCTCTCTGAAGTCTTCTGTTTAGATCTTTTACTTTGCCATTCCTTCCTTTTGCGTTAGCTGCTCGACATTCAAGGGCAAGTTTCAGAGTCCCTTCTGGCATCCAATTTGGTCGTTTTCTTTCCTGCCTTGTAAATGACCTCTTGTTCTCTTCATGGATCATGTCTTTGATGTCGTTTCACAATTCATCTGGTCTTCAGTCATTAGTGATCAACACATCAAGTCTGTCCCTGAGATGGTCTTTAAACTCTGGAAGGATATACTCAAGGCCATACTTTGGCTCTCGTGGGCTTGTTGTAATTTTCTTCAGTTTCAGTTTGAATTTGCGTATGAGCAATTGATGATCTGTGCCACAGACAGTACCTGGTATTGTTCTGACTGCTGATATCGTCTTTTTCCACAGAGGTAGTCAATTTGATTCCTGTGTATTCCGTCTGGTGAGGTCCATGTATTGGTTAAAAAAGGTATTCACAGCGAAAACGTTGTTAGTCTTACAGAACTCTATCATACGATCTCCAGCTTTATTTCTATCACCAAGGCCGTATTTTCCAATTACCCATCCTTCTTCTTTGTTTCCAACTTTTGCATTCCAGTCACCAGCAATTATCAATGCATCCTGATTGCATGTTCAATCAAATTCAGGCTGCAAAAGCTGGTAAAAATCTTCAGCCTCCTCATCTTTGGCCTTAGTGGTTGGTGTGTAAATTTGAATAATAGTCATATTAAGTCACCTTCGTTGTAGGCATATGGATATTATCCTGTCACTGACAGCATTGTACTTCAGGACAGATCTGGAAATGTTCTTTTTAATGATGAACACAACACCATTCCTCTTAAAGTTTTCGTTCCCAGCAAAGTAGACTATATGATTGTCAGATTCAAAATGTCCCAAACCGGTCCATTTCAGCTCACTAATGCCTAGGATGTCAGTGCTTACGTGTTCCATTTCGTTTTTGACAACTTCAAGTTTTCCTAGATTCATACTTCATGCATTCCATGTCCCAATTATTAGTGGATGTTTGCAGCTGTTTCTTCTCATTCTGAGCGGTGCCACATCAGCAGACAAGGATCCTAGAGGCCTTACTCCATCCACGTCATTAAGCTTGATTTTACTTTGCGGAGGCAGCTCTTCCTCAGTCACCTTTGGAGTGCCTTCCATCCTGGGGGGCTCACTTTCTAGCACCATATCTGGCAATATTCGGCTGCTATTCATAAGGTTCTCCCTGGCTAATTCCTTTCAGAAGTAGATGGCTGGGTCCTTCTAGTCTGTCTTAGTCTGGAAGCTCAGTTGAAACTTATCTACCATGGGTGACCCTGCTGGTACCTAAATACCAATGGCATAGCTTCCTGCATCACAGCAACAAGCAAGCTTCCATCGACAGACAAGTGGGGGCTGCTCACTCCCTCCTTACCTGATGGATTGATACAGTGGCTGCAATAATGGGCTTGAGCATAAAAATGATTGTGGATGTGGCGCAAGACTGGGCAGTGTTTCCTCTGTTGTTCACAGGGTCGCTATGAGTCGGAACCAACTCAACGGCACTTAGCAACAGCAACAACATATAATGATGTGATCACCCCTGTAATGAGATCTCATACAATGCGATCACCTCCATGATGAGATCTGTTATGAAGAGCCAGTCAGTTGAAAGGGAGGTTCCTTGGGGGTGTGGCCTGCATCTAACATAGGTGGGCTTTCCGGCAAAGCTCATGGGCTTTTGCTCACTCTGGATCCTGCAGCTGCCTCCTGTTCATCTGACCTCCAGTTCTTGAGACTCGAGCTAGCAGCTTACCTTCCATTTTATGTGCCAATCTTGGGACTTATCGGTCTTCACATCCTGGGCACCGGAGGCCTGCTGTCTGACCTGCTGATCTGCAGTTCATCAGCCAGCCCCTGCAGCTACCTGAGTTCAGAAGAAGCCTCCAAACTGAGCCATCAATTTGGACTTTTCAGCCTCCAAAGCCACTTGAGCCATTTCCTTGATACAAATCTCTCTCTCTGTCTCTTTCTCTCCACACACACCCCACTTCGTTGGTTTTGCTCTTATAGACAACACAACCTAAGACACCACCTTTTCTCATTTTGATTTGATATGAGACTTTTATGACATTTTAAAGTCTCTCATGTATTTTATTCTATTTCTGAACTCCCTGCTCTATTCTTCTGCTCACTCTGTTTTTTGTCCCCAAACTAAACTGCTTTAATTATTTCTTCCCTATAATGTCTTTTACTATCTGGTAAAGCTAATAACCACCTCTCACTCATTAATCATTTTTGCCCAAAGTTCTGTTAGCCATTGTCATATGTTTAGCTAAATCAATAAGTGTTTATTGAGCAACTACTAAGTGCCAGTGTTCTAGGCATTGGGGATATAGCAGCAGACAGAACAGGCAAAATCTCTTTCCTGGTGGTGCTTACATTCTAGTTGTGAGAGACAGGCATAAAAAAAACAAATCAAATACATTCAGTGTCACAGACTTGTTTGGAGTGAGATGGAGAAAGACAAACAAGGGAAAGAAGATAGGAACTGGGTAGGAGAGGATGTCACGACTGGCTTGTGTTCCCCAAAAAATCTGTGCTGCAGCAATTTCGCTAGGCCAGTGTTGTAGTCAGCTAGTGCGGCTCTAACAGAAACACCATGCATGGATGGCTTTGACAAAGGAAAGTTTATGCTTCCACAGTCCAGTAGGCTACAAGTCCAAATTCAGGATGTCCGCTCCAGGGGAAGGCTTTCCCTTTGTCGGCTCTGGAGGAAAGTGTGATATTGCATCAGCCTTTGGTCAGGGAGCATTTTGGTGAAGGAACCTCAGGTCTGAAGGATGCAATCTACCCCTGGTGCTGCTTTCTTTATGGTGTGAGGTTCCCGACTCTCTGCTTGCTTCCCTTTCCTTTTATCTCTAGTAGGATAAAAGGATAAACAGTAGTGCAACTCATACTGTAGGGAAACTCCCTTTACAGTAGAGGAAGGAGGTGAGCTTATGAAGGGATTTACAGTCCTACCCTAATTGTCTCTAACATACAGGACAGGAAAATCACAAAATGGAAGACAGTCATAAAATATTGGGAATCATGGCCCTGCCACATGGCTACACACCTTCTTGGGAGGAAACACAGTTCAATCCATGACAGCCATGATTCCTGGTATTGTGCGGTCCAGCCTCTGTGATGTTAATGAGGGATGGTGGGCAGCAGTTGTGTTGGTGGGGCAAGACCCAAAGTGTAAGATTGCTCTGTGCCCTGAGGCAGTCTCTTGAGATATAAAAAAAGAAGTTGAAGAGAGATGAGGGGACCACACACCACCAAGAAGTTGTGCTGGAGGCTGAGCGCATCCTCTGAAAGGACCAGGGTCCCTGTGCCTCAGAAGGTCCCCGTCCAGGGAAGGTCAACAACAAAGACCTTCCTCCAGAGCCAGCTGAGAAAGCCTTCTCCTGGAGACAACACTTTGAATTTAGACTTTTAGCCTATTAGACTGTGACAAAATAAAATTTTATCTTTTTAAAGTCATCTACTGGTGGTATGTCTGTTAAAACAACACTAGCTGAGCAAGACTAAAGGTACACAAAATCAGGGGACCAGGACAGGCCTCAATGAGGACATGGAGGTTAGTTAAGGTAAGGAATGGAGCCACACTGCTCTCTGGGAGAAGATCAATGGGAGCAGCATGCGCAAAGGCCCTGAGGTGGGAGGTCTAAAGCAAAGACAATAGAAAAGAGAAGGCAACAAGGTCAGAGAAGTAACAGGGCATGGAATCAGCAAGGGCCTGATGGATAAACAGGAACACTCGGGCTGCTTCTTGGAGCATCTTTAGATGGGAAGCCATTGAAATGTGTTGAGTAGAGGCATGTCATAAGCTGACTTAAATTCCAAGCAGTGCTACATCTATTTTTGTTGGGATCACACTGAAATCTTAGATTAACTTATGGGGAATCAGCATCTTTATAATCCTGTGACCTTCTTTCCAAAAATAAGACATGTGGCAATACTGCAAATACAAAAAAAAAAAAAGACAAACTGATCCATTTCTTGGCACATAGTCTACAGATACTTGACATGGGTGCAAAATGACTTCTATACGAGGTCTGACAGTTAAGTCTGTGAACTTAATTGTTCCAAATGCTACATTCGTCTTTGCTGAATATTGCTACAGTCACCTTTGAAGTACTCCCCTTGGGAAGCTAGGCACTGATGCCAGCACCTAGTCCACCCTTCAAAGCAATTTTGGACCTCTTTCTGGAATGGCCACTGTGCTCATGGTGGCATGGCGACAAGTGTGCAAACTTGATCGTATAGTTGTCTGTGAGGGAGTTTTTAGCCAGAACATCCTCCTTACTCACCTGATCCGGCCTCCAAAGACTTTTTTCTTTACCTGAAGATAAAGGAAATATTGAAAGGAAGACATTTGGATGACATTCAGGACATCAGGGGTAATAGGACAGCAGCTCTGATGGCCATTCCAGAAAAAGGGTTCCGAAGTTGCTTTGAAGGGTGGACTAGGTGCTGGTGTCAGTGAATAGCTTCCCAAGGGGAATACTTGGAAAGTGACCACAGTGATATTCAGCAATGAGGTATGTGGCACTTTTTCTAGGATGAGTTCGCGGATTTAGTTGTCAGGCCTCATATGCTGAGAATAAATGCAAGGTACAGCTTGGTGTGTGTAGTACACTGCCATTTGGATATAAGAAGGAAATAGATATGTATGTACATCAAAGAAAACCTCAAACCAAACCCAGCGCCATCAAGTCAGTTCTGACTCATAGCAACCCTATGGTATAAAATAATTTTTATATTAGGGCTCCTTTGAGAAAATATTCTACAATGACTCAAACACAATTAGTAGAGATCTAACTTATATAACAAAGGGCATGTCCAGTTTTAGTAAATACACACTAAATATATAATTAAATACGTGCATAACATGAAAATAAAAGTAGAGATGTGTTCATTTCCCTGACACCCTCAAAAGTGAGTTTTTTGTTGTTGTGTGCTGTCACGTCAGTTCCAAACCTAACGACCCAGTACTAAGAAAACTCAAAGCCTACTGCCATCAAGTTCATTCAACTCATATCCACCCTATGGGACAGAGTAGAGCTGTCCCATAGAGTTTCTAAGGAATGCCTGGTGGATTCGAACTGCCACCCTTTTGGTTAGCAGACATAGCATTTGGCTACTATACCACCAGAGTCAGAGAAAACCACAAGAAGGGCAATTTGCATTTCTCTTAGTGAGTGAGCTCTGCTCATGCCTTCCTATCTGCCAATTACAGACTGAATTTCATGATAAATAAGTGGCTCGTGTAGTGAATAGAAGATGAATCAGGTCAAAGGGGTGGCGAATGTGGAACGGATATCTGGGATGAGAGTGGATGGTTAGAGAAGGTTCGTTTGGGAAAAGACATCAAGACAGCGAAGGAGTAGTCATGCAGTGTTTGAAAGAAGAGCATTCCAGGCAGAAGGAACCATCAATGCAAAGACTCTGAGCCAGGCATGTACCTGGCCTCTTTGTAGAGCAGCAAGGAGGCCAGTGTGGCAGGACAGATTGAAGGCCAACCCCACAAAGCCTTGGCAGCTGTCCTAAAGGCCCTGGCTTACTGATGTGGGACACCACCGGTGAAGACAGAGGAGAGGAGTTGAAGGATCTCAGTTTTGAAGGACAGCCCTGTGGCTGCTGTACTGAGAACAGGCTGTAGGGCATCAAGGGGAGAAGCAGGGAGGTCAGTGCCCAAGACTGCTCAAAGCAGACGTGGAGGAAGACCCTACAAACAGGACACAAGACAAGTCTTTAAAAGGTGATCATTTTAAAATTACAAAAAGAACACATACTTGCCATAGAAAATGTAAGGAAAAAAGAAAATAGATGAAAAGGAAAATGTACCAACATAATGAGCTCTCATACACAACCACTATAGACATGCTGGAGTGTTTTTCACTCACCCGTGTTGTTTTACATAGCTAAGTTTATAATACATACGTCGTTTGGTATTCCACTTGATCTCAAAACCTAAAATAACAAGCATTTTAACTCTAAAAGAATAATTTATTCTAATGAAAGCCTAATATTCCATTTTCTGATTATACTGAAATGCAACTCAACCAGTCCACTAACTTACTAGCTTGGTGGATTATTTCCTGGTTTTTACTATTATAAATAATACAGCAAGGAAGACTTTGATTCAGGAATTTTGGTCTGCATGTTAGATCTGTTTTCCTTAGGATATATTCCAGAAGTAGAATTAGTAACTCAAACAGAGAACACATTTTAGGTTTTTGATACCCGCTGTCAAATTGCTTTCCAAAGAGGCTGTGCCTAGTTTTAAATTCCCATAAGGCTATCAAAGTCACCAACAGCCTTTTGGGAAGGTGGGGTAGAATCTTTAATTACCATCATCCTCTTCAAAAAGATTTCCTTTAAAATGAGAAAGTGCTGGAATTTCACACACCACATGCATAACATAGAAGGTGAAAAATAAGACTGTGAGTTTGAAACAGCCGTTAGAGGGTTTAAATCAAAGCTGCAGTTAATGTATGACCCAGCTTGAGCAGTTCGTATGTAACGCAGTGCATGCTGGATATGCTTGAAAGGCATAGAACTAGTCATCACCAAATAAATGTGGTTGCTAAGATACTAAACTGGGGACCAAGAATTAAATTTAATGCATTCCCCTCAGATGGCGTTATTCCAGGACTAGCCTTTTCTCCTGTTTCAGTGGTAAATCACGGATACATTTATGACCAACTGGCATGTGACCAGAAGAAAGAAATGTGTGGAAAGAGGATGAGACGAGGAGTGGGGAAGGTGTGGGTTCTAGAACAAGGCATTACTTCCTTACTCTGAGTCGGTCACTTGACCCTTTGAGTCAAGTAAAGTGGGGATGATATTGCCTGTTTTGCCTCATCTACCTCATAAAGCTTTTATGACCATCAAATAAGCTAAAAAATGGAAAACAGCATGCAATCATAGTGGGTTATTGCTAGTAGCCAAATCTCAGCCTCACTGTTTTGAATACTTACATATAATGAGGGTCTTTCCTTTCTCTCCCTAGGCGTGTCTTGTATTCAACTGTAGCAGTTTTAACAATCCACTTTGGAGTAAATGCATTTAAAAAATACATCCAAAAAGGAAAATGCATTCAAAAATATCACCATTCAAAGTGGTGATAATGGTAGTAAATGTAAGAACGTAACAAAAGTCCCTTAGGTTATTAAGCTGCATTCCATCTTCTGCCTCAATTACCCCCCTCAGACCAGATTAGCAGATGTATATTCCTCTCCCTATCGCTCCTTCTGCCTACCTCTGAGGAAATGGAATCAAGACCTCACAAAGAGATAAGTAAATTTGGGGTAATTCACACTGTTTGATAAAATGTAATGAAACCTTATGATGCAATGAAATCTTGTGACTCCTGACTTGTTCTGCGACAAACACCTACCCCTTTGAATTCTGGCTATAAAAACCACTAGAAATGTAACCCAAATGGGACAGTTTTTGGCTCACTGTAGCCCAGATTGCTAGCAAATCTGCAAATAAAATATTCCTTGAACCCCACGCTCTCTCTGAATTTTCGGCTACAGTGACAGGTGGAACAAACTTGCTTCAGTTCGGCAACAGTATTCTGAGCTAAGAACATGCAGTACGTTTGCACGGAGGACGGCCAGACAAAGGAACAAGTCTGTCCCACAGTAAGTACAGCCAGAGTGCTCCCTGGAAGCAAGGATGGCGAGACTTTGCCTTACGTACTTTGGCTGTATTCTCAGGAAGGACCAGTTCCTAGAGAGGAAACAGGTACAGCGTCACAAAAAAAGAGAAGACCCTCAACAAGACGGATTGACACAGCTGCAGCAACCATGGGCTCAGACCTAAAGATTGTGAGGACTGGGCAGTGTTTTGTCTGCAGATAGGGTTACCCTGAGTCAGAACCACCTCAGCATGACCTAATAACAATTCTAAGCCTGGTTATATGTCTCCCTGATGGGTGAAATTTCCTAGAGGGCAAGGACCACATCTTATTTACCCAGATGAGTAACAGTCCAAAACCTAGGACCCCATCTGTCCCAACAGCTCCCTAATGGCCTGAAGGGCATACCCCTAGAGGAAGCTTTGTGCAGTCTCTCAGTCCTTCCCTCCCCTAGCCCCCACACCACCAAGGAATATAGCCACGATATAGCTGTTTTCTCATCTTCTTCTACAGCAATAGAACATCTGTCTTATCTGGGTGTCTTAGCTCCATTTTTTGCCTGTGATTTCTTTTGTTGTCCTTATATAGGCAATACCTAAAAAACCAAACCCGCGGCCATTGAGTTGATTCTGACTCATTAGCAACCCTATAAGACAGAGTAGACCTGCCTACCCGTAGAGTTTCCAAGGAGCACCTTGTGGATTCAAACTGTCAGCCTTTTGGTTAGCACCAGTAGCACTTAACCACTATATGCCACCAGGAGTTCCTCTATAGACAATATAAGCAATATAAATAAGAATTTTATGCTAAAAGAAAGGATTATAAGGAGGGTACAATTTCCACTGCCTATGACAGTGGAGGGACCTAGTCCTAAGGCTTTTGCTAGACGGACGCCCTATTTCTCTTTCTATTGGAAAGTTCTCAACAAAACTTAAAGATCCCCCAAGTCATGACATTTGCTTTCTTGCCCTCCATGACACCAGTGGACTCCCACGCAGGTACGTGGCATGAAACGTCACCAAATAAACCCACTTCCTGGAGTCTTTTTCTACAGCTTCCTTTCTTGTTCGTTTGGGAACATGCCTTTTTCTCCACAGAAAGCAGGACTTCTAGTCACACTGGACAGCCTGACTCAGGGCCACGTGTGCCGTGTGAGCAGAGGAGCGTGCCAGCGAGGTACTTTCCATCCACACACGTGTGCGGATTTGATACTCCACCAGCTTCTCAGCTCCCCAGTCCGGCTTCAGTGTCTGATTTGGATTTTTATCGTCTGCAGAAATAAGCAAGTGTTTTCACAGGGTAAGAGGCTTTTGGCCGTGAAGCGTTTTAGGAAAAACTGTCAGACAGAGCAATGAGTTGTTTTCTTTCTGTCTGATGCTGACTTGACTTCCTGAATTTATAGACTATTGAGTCAGTCTGAATTAAACAGAAACCTATGCAGGTTTGCAGGCATTGCTAATGGTGATCGTATTAATGGCATTTATTCAACATCTCTCCTTTAGGAGCAGGCATTCATATGCAGAAAAATCCCACCCCATGGCCAGAGTCAAGATGCTCAGGTTGAAATCTTGAATCCTGACCTTCACCAGCTGCGCTAGCGACCTTTTCAACTTCTGTTACACTTTCTTCTTTAAACTTCTCGGAACCTCTCTTTCTTCACTGTGAAATCCATACTGTTGGGCCACGTGAACTACCTCAAGCCTCTTCTAACAGCTAAATAGGTACAAATGCCCAAGAACTCACTCTGTCAAATTAAAAAAAAAAAAAGAACAGAGAAAATACAAGAAATGAAAAAGAACTAGATGAATAAATCAGAGTTTCTTTGGTTTTGCCAGCTTTTAGTTCTGACTACCATTTTTCTTCTCTTAGTTTTTTTAAGAAGAAAAAGGAATGGAAAAGGACAAAAATGGAAAGCAGAGGCACGGGAAGGGACGAGGAGGTGCCAAAAGAGCGTGAAGGCGGCAGCAGCTGCCCCCGCTCCTGCTGTTTGCCTCTTCTGTCACTACCAGCTGCCGGAAAGTTGACGCCAACTCACAGCGACCCGTGTGGGTCAGGTTAGACTGTGCTCCACAGGGTTTTCAGTGGTTGAGTTTTTAGCAGCAGATAGCCAGGCCTTTCTTCCGAGGCTCCCCTGGGTCAACTTAAGCATGTTAATCATTTGTACTGCCCAGGGGTTCCGTTCAGCCGGTAACCCTGCAAAACGTGGCTAAGTAAGCCCACCTGTAGGAGATGGTGTGAGCTGACCCAGCAGCATTTCCTGCATGTGTAGGCCATAATATAATCTCCTTGAACAAATATTTCCAGAATCCCTTCTTTGGCTGTGAGGAACGGCAGCCTCAGGCCTGAGGAACTGCAGGGCATAGAGGAGACATGCTTTCACAGAGAACACAGTCTTTGAAGCAGAGATTAGAGCCCTCAGTGGTCAGCTGGGGCAGGATGCTCCAGGGCAGGTAGGGAAGACATGGACCTGTTTGGACTGAGGGAGTCCTGGAGGGTACAGGGGAGAGGTGAGACTCGATTGACCTTAAGGAGTGGCTGGCGGGAATATATACAGCCAGGAAAGAAGGGCAAGGGCCTTCTAGATCCATCCATTTCTTCTCCTCATCCTGGCTCCATCTCATGGCAGGATCCTCTTGCAAGCACAGCTCTTTTATTTTTCTTCACATGCTTAAAAGCCAGCTACCATCCGGTTGATTTTGACACATGGCAACCCCATGTGTGTCAGAGTAGAACTGTGCTTCAAGTCTGTGACCTTTTGGAAATAGATTGCCAGGTCTTTCTTGTGAGGTACCTGTGAATGGAATTAAACTGCCAACTTTTTGGTTAGCAGCCAAGCAATTAACCTTTTGCACCATCATGTTCGCAGGTGGCTCAGACACCACAGACCCATCTTTCTGAGATCCTTGCCCCTCCTGATCAAGAACAAACAGGTAAGGCACGCAGAAACTTTCCCCACGTGCAAAGCTTTGTTAAAGAAGCGTGCAAGAGGAGACAGGAAGGGCCTAGGCCACCATCTTACCTCCACCTCCCTGAACAAAGGTTTTATCAGGGTTTATAAAGGATTTTGGAAAGAAGAGTCTTGTGTTTTATTCATATTAGAGGTGGAGATTTCTAGGATGTGACAGGGTTAGGGATGTAAGGCTGCTCAGGCCTCTGTACGAAATGGAGTTGGCAGCGAAGGGTTCTGGGAGGCACTAGCAGGACTTAGTATGGGATGTTGTACATGCATTGTCCTTTGAGATGACGGTTTGAATCCCAGCATCAGCTTTATGTTCTTGTATTCTTCTCTGGAAGGTCACACAGTGCTGACTCCTGACACCACTGAGCATACTAGTTGTATTAATTCATTCTGATTCATCCTGAAAAACAACCTGAGGAAGTTCTTGTTCTTTTGGTATCTGTGGGATATTAATCAGTCATCCTGGTCAGATCGTCCTCATACTGTTGATGACATAATTGTCCTTGGAGGTTTCCAAACTATGGAGGGGGCCTCCTGTGCTTTTCCTGTCTCACTGTTCCAGGACATCATTAATTCTTGGGTCCTTTTATGCCCCCAACCACCTGACTGTAGTCTCAGTTACGAGGTTGACTGAAGGGTGTTTTCAGAGGCTTTTCAGCTGCTTGTCTCACCCCGGGACTCTGCAGATGCTCAGCTATCGCTGTAAACCTGCCCACATGTGCGTGTCAGCAAACGAGTCAAATGTTTTGTCCTCAGAAAGTACTCTTTGTCCATCCCAGTGAACCTTCATTCCAGTGTCCCATTAATGTGGGGCTAATTTCCCGGCAGACTTTGTTTACCTTTGTCCATAAAACCCTGTTATTCTGCAGTGGATTTCTCCAAGTTCAACTGACAGACTCCTCCTTTCCTTGCGGACTTCACATTGTTCATCTCAAGATGACCCTACTAAAATGTGGATGATTTGTGACCTGTGTCTCTACTCCTCTACCTCTGGAGAAAGCACAGAAGAGAGAAGATAAACTCCCCTGCCACCGCCCCTTTATTTTTATTGTTGGTTCAGTTTCACTCACTGGAAGAATCAGATCAGAGACGCAAATAAATGGCAGCCATCTGCCCTGGGGGCAGATGGCTTTCTCTGTCTCTCTCACACACAGACATACATGTACACACATACATCAGAAAAATACAGTTTGGAAAAACACTCAAAGCATGTTTTTCAGTGCTTTAGCTTCTCTTGTAAGAAGATTAAAAATGAGGCACTAATGAAGAGAGCATTTGAAAATCATATACCCAAAAAGGGACTTGTATCCAGAAATGTGAAGAAACTTACAAAGTAACAAATTAAAAAAGGACAACCCAATTTGAAAATGGGCAAAAGATTTAGCTAGAAATTTCTCCAAAGAAGATACACAAATGGCCAATAAGCACACGATGTCAAGCTCAGCATCGTTAGTTGTTAACAACTCGTTGCCATTGAGTTGATTCCAACTCATAGTGACCCTGTATGACAGAGTAGAACTACCCCATAAGGTTTCCAAAGAGTAGCTGGTGGATTCGAACTGCTGACTTTTTGGTTAGCACTGTAACTGGCTGTAGCTCTTACCTACTGCTTCACCAGGGCTTCTCATCAGTGGTTAAGGAAACGCAAATCCATGATGAG
The DNA here is from genome assembly GCA_028571685.1 of Heterohyrax brucei. Classification (NCBI taxonomy): domain Eukaryota; kingdom Metazoa; phylum Chordata; class Mammalia; order Hyracoidea; family Procaviidae; genus Heterohyrax; species Heterohyrax brucei. Next base: position 17,244,070 of record CM053166.1, on the reverse strand, counting down.
ATACCTCTTCACACCTACTAGGATGGCTGTAATTAAAAAGACTGACAAAAACAAGTGCTGCTGAGGATGTGGAGAAACTGGAACCCTCAGACATTGCTGGTGGGAATGCAAAACGGTGCAACCACTTTGGAAAACAGTCTGGTGGTTCTTCAAATGGTTAAACACAGACTTACTATAAACCAAAACCAAACCTGTTGCTGTGGAGTTGATTCCAATTCATAGCAACCCAATAGGACAGAGCAGAACTGCCATAAAGGGCTTCCAAGGAGCAGCTGGTGGATTCAAAGTGCCAACCTTCTGGTTAGCAGATGAATGCTTAACCACTGTGATAGACTGTCATGGATTGAATTGCATGCCCCCCAAATAAGTGTAACAATTTGGCTAGATCCTGGTTCTCAGTACTATATGATTGTCTACCATTTTGTATCTAATATGATTATTCTGTGTGTTGTAAATCATATCTCAATTATGTCAATGAGATGGGATTAGCAGCAGTTATGTTAATGAGGTGGGATTCAATCTACAATATTAGGTTGTGTTTTAAGCCAATCTCTTTTGAGATATAAAAGAAAAAAGTGAGCAGAGAGACATGTTGACTTCACAGTACCAGGAAAGAAGTGCCAGGAGTACAGGGTGTCCTTTGAACCCAGGGTGCATGTGCTGAGAGCTCCTCAAAAGGAAGATTGATGACAAGGACCTCCCTTCCCAGAGCTGATAGAGAAAAGGGCTAGTGCTCCAAATTCAGACTTCTAGCTTCCCAGACTGTGAGACAATAAATTTCTGCTTGTTAAAGCCATCCGCTTGTGGTATTTCTGTTATAGGAACACTAGATAACTAAGACATAGAGTTACTACCAAAACCCAAAGCCAAACCCAGTATTGGCAAGCCGACTCTGACCCATAGTGACCCTATAGGATGGAGGAGAACTGCTCCATAGTTTCCAAGGAGCACCTGCTGGATTTGAACTGCCTACCTTTTGGTTAGCCAACATAGCACTTAACCACTACACCACCAGGGTTACTATATGATTCCACAATCCCACTTCTAGCTCTATGCCAAGAAAAATGAAAATATATGTCCACACAAAACTTATTCATGAATGCTTATAGTTGCCTTATGCATATGTCCACCCGCCCATCTCCTTGCTGCCAAGTCGATTTTGACTCATAGTGACCCTGTGAAACAGAGTAGAACTGTCCTGTAGGGTTTCTAAGGAGCAGCTGGTGGATTCAAACCACCAGCCTTTTGGTTAGCGGTCGTAGCTCATCATAGCTCTTAACCACTGTGCTCCCAGGGGTTCTATTTGTGATAGCCAAGAAATGGAAACAAACCAAATGCCCATCAGTCAATAAATGAATGCATAAAATGCCATATATATACATGGTGGAATACTATTCAGCAATAAAATGAACAAGGCACTGACACATTATGATCTGGATGAGACCCCAAAACATGACGCATCATGAAAAAAGCCAGTCACAGAAGGTCACATAGCACACCATTCTAATTATATAGTATGTCCAGAACAGGGGAATCTATTGAGTCAGGAAGTGAATTGTTGGTTGTCTAGAGCTGGGGGGTTAGGAAGAAATGGGGAGTGACTGGTAACTGGTACTGGCTTTCTGCTCGTGTTGAGGACCATGTTCTAGAATTAGGTATCTGTCGTGACTGCCCAGCTTTATGAATGTACTAAAAGACAGTGAATTGCACCTTTCAAAACTGGTGCTCCAGAAAAAAATTCCAAATATTTGCCTGCTTTTGCCTTCTAATGGACATCAAAATGAACGGCCAGAAATCAAATGACCATGACTCAACTGCAGCCGGTCTCTAATGCAGCCCATCTGGTCTCCTGAACTAGTGGCCTAGATGATCAAAGGGGAGAGCACGTCCCATAGTCTACTTTGTCACAAAGTAATACTGATGACTGGGACACTGTCCCAGAGGACAAGTTGGAGATCCGACAGCTCTTCACGGCAACATCACCGGGCCTTTCACAAGGCGAGCATTGTTTTCGTGGGCTGAAACCTGACAGGCAACTGGTGTGATCTCTGCTGTGGGATCTAGATGAAAAAGATTTGATCCTGTGAGTGCAAAACAAGTTCTGGGTTTATACACATGATTCATGAACATTGTGTTGCTGATTTGTCAAACTGTGCTTTTTTGAATGTTTATTTCCAGGGACCCAGTAGATGCCACTTTTGGAACTCAATCCTAAAGAAACAATCTTAAATTCAGAAAAACAAACTATATCCATGAAGACTTTTATCACATTATTGGCTACATTAGTGAAAAACCCCAAAACCCACTGCCATCGAGTCGATTCTGACTCATAACGACCTGTAGAGTTTCCAAGGAGCGTCTGGTGGATTTGAACTGCCAACCTTTAGGCTAGCAGATGTAGCACTTAACTGCTACGCCGCATTAGTGAAAAGCTGCCTAAAATTTGAGGAATGGTGTCATAAACCATTTCATTATCATAAAGTCCATTGAAGTAATGATGGCAGAGCTGTGGTTATAAGACATAGTCAATGGAAGAGGCTTTTGAACAAAAGGACAGTGTGATGGCATCTATGTAGAAACATGCACAATCAAAACCAGTTGTCATTGATTCTGACTCATGGTGACCTCTTGGGTGTCACTGTGCCACTGTTCTGTAAGGTTTTCAACCGCTGATTCTTTGGAAGCCAATTGCCAGGACTTCGTTTTTACAAAGCACCTCTGAGTAGATTCCAACCTCCCACCTTCCAGTTAGTAACCAGAGCTTAACCATTTGTGTCACCCAGGGACTCTGTGCTTACAAAATAGAAATAATAGTTACATTAGGGTGTTGGGATGGCCAGTGGTATTTTTCTTTTATTTTCTCCCCCATTTTTCTGTAATATACTTTTAGCCAGCCAGCCAAGTGCTAGGATAAAAATAATAAAATCACTTTAAAAGAATTAAAATAGGGCTTTTTCCTTATGGAAAAGAATTCTGACTATGAATTACTGCCTGGGGTTTTGGGTGTCTGGGACAGTGCTTCTGAAATTTGAATGCACATGTACCTCACAGGGGGATCACGGGAAAAGGCAAATTTTGCTTCATTAGATCCAGTGTGAGGTCTGAGATTCTAGCACGCTCCCAGGTAAGGCAGATGCTGCTGGTCCATGGACCCCACTAAGAAGTAGGAAAAGATCGGATTTTCTTCAGAGGAATTGTCTAAAAAAGAAACACTCACTGAGGATTGCCAAAGGCAGGAAAAACCATACTCACTGCCATCGAGTCAACTCTGACTCACAGCAACCACATAAATTGGTATCATGGAGAGCCATGTGACTAAACATCTCAAGTTTTTAAAAGGAAAGACACATTTCTGCTCCTGTCAAGTGACTTGAGTTCAGGTATCTTGGAAGCAATTCATAGTTCCTTTTTACAAACTGATACTCAGCTGTTGGCTTTCACAGAATGAAGCTATCAAAACCTCAGAGACTTTTGCTGTCAGGTGTACAGTGCTCGCTCTCCCAAGGGCAAAAACTCACCTGGACCTCTTCCAGTCTATTAGCTAAACTGAAAAGTGGAGAATGTTTTCTGCCCTGCATCCCTCAGATCGTTCCTGGCCTTCCTATGCTGTTCAGATGGTGAGTGTATGAGTTTCCTATGGCTGCTGTAACAAATGACAACCAACTTAAAACAATACAAATGTATTACAGTTCTGAGGTTACAAGTCTAAAGCCAAGGTGTTGGCAGGGCTTCATTCCTTCTGGAGGTTTTAGAGAGGAATCCTTCCAGCTTCAAAGTGCATCATTCCAACCTCAGATTCTATCACTGAGTCTCCCTTTTTTGACTCTCATCCTGTGTTCCTCTCATAAGTGCCCTTGTGATTACATTTGGCCCACTTAGATAATGCAAAATAATCTCCCCATCTTGAGACACCTAACTTAGCCACATTTGCAAAATCGTGTTTACTGTGTAAGATAACATAGTCACAGGTTCCAGAGACTAGGACATCAACATCTTTGGGGGACCACTATTTAGCCTATCGCAGTAATCTATATTCAACACATAACCACTTGTTGGCTTTTCTTTTCTTCGTGTTAATAATTGGACTGACATCCAGGGTCAGCCACGGTTAAAGTGATCAGCCACAGAGTGTATGTTAACTCCAGACAGCCTGCTGTATTACTTTCCTATTGCTATGTGACCGATTACCACAAACTTGTTGCTGATGTTGTTAGGTGATGTGTTGGTCCAACTCATAGCAACCCTGAGTACAACAGAACAAAACACTACCTGGTCTTGCACCAGCCTCACGATTGTTGCTATGTTTGAGTCCAGTGTTGTAGCCACTGTGTCAGTCCATCTCTTCAAGACTCTGCATCATTTCTGCTGACCTTCTACCAAGCATGGTGTCCTTCTTCAGGGACCGATCCCTCCTGATAATGGGTCCAAAGTACGTAAGACATAGTCTCACCATTCTTGCTTCTGAGGAGCTTTCTGGCTGTAGTTCTTCCAAGACATATTTGTTGGTCCTTCTGGCCCTTCTTTACAGAAGTCAAATCTTTATTTCACCCGGGTAATTTGGGGATCAGAATGACTGTCTCATGTCGCTCTCCAACCGTCATTAGCTGTGTGCTCTTGGGCAAGTTACTTCTTTGTTCAGTGTCCGGGTTTCCTCATCCAACTTCATGAGTTATTGGGATGAGTATCACTAAGACACTCAATAAATAGTGGTCCATTGGATTTCAGTGGCCGCTGCTACATATTAACAAGGACCATTTTAAAAGCTGACTGTGGTCAGCTGGGTCATGGCCTCCCTAAATACATTTCTGTCCTAATCCCCAGAATCTGTAAATGTTGCCTTCTATGGCAAAAGAGACTTTGCAGGTGTGATTAAATGAAGGATCTGTCGTGGGGAGATTATTCTGGATTATCTGAGTGCACTTAGTACGGCCACAGGATCCTGATAAGAAGAAGGCAGGTAGAGTTTGAAGAGAAGGCGATGAGATATCAGAAACTGAGATGAGAGTAATGCACTTTAAAGATGGAAGAAAGGAACCATGAGCTAAGAAATACAGGCAGCCACTAGAAGCTGAAAAAGACAAGGAAACAGAATCTCCCCCAGTGCCTCCCAAAGAAACCAGCCCTCCCTGCAGCTTGACTTTATCTCAGTGAAACCAATTTTAGAGTTTTGACCCCCAGAACTGTAACTGGATTTGTGTTAGCTTTAGCCACTAACTTGGAGTAATAGGGAAATAAGGCGCTGCCTTAACCAAGGCTGGTGTTAGCATGCAGCAGAGTCCCCCAGAACCCAGCCCCACCTCCAAAATTCTCCTTCCCAAGGCCTGCAGTGAGGCCCCAGTCTGCCTTTCTAACCAGCTCCCCAATGCTGTTGATGCTGCTGTTTCAGGGCCCACACTTTGAACTCCAGTGACCCCAAGAACATGATAAATCTGAATGCCTTTGTGGGTAGCTTGTGATTTAGGAGGTCAGGAGTCTGCTTGTTGACAGGCATCATCAGGTGATCCTGCCAAATGGCTTCCAGTCATATTAGAGATCGAAAACTTCATCTTAGCAGCTCCAAGCATGGAAACTTCTGATTATCTGGCAGGCCAGTAGTAGAGGGAGGCCTTGAGGCCCCCACAGACCTTTGAATCCCTCTGCTAGGAGGGCCACTCCAGGTACTACCAGAAGAGTTCACTTGAACGGCAATCAGATAGATCGCTGGGGCCATCAGAGCTTTTGCTTCCTGGGTCACCTGCCATTCCCAGAGTATCTCTCATCCAGTGGATCTACAGAGATGTCATTCGGTGCTGTGGGAGTCTTAACTGTAGGCAAGAAGACAGTCTCACCATCGCAGCTTGTGTGTTGAAAGCTCTGTCCACATGAGAGATGCTGATGCACAGCACAGGCCTACGGGGGGCCAAGAGACATGCAACAACGGACATACCTAGGACCAGTAGTGGCGCAGTGGTAGAATTCTTGCCTTCTGTAATGGTTGAGATTGTGTGTCATCTTGGCCGGGCAATGATTCTCAATGTTTATCTGTGATCACCACCATGATGGGATTTGCTGTGAGTAGCCAGTCAGTAGGAAGGGAGTTTCTTTGGGTGCGTGGCCTGCATCCAAATATAAGAAGACTTTCTGGCTTTTGCCTGCTTTGGATCTGGCAGCTGCCTCCTGTTCATCTGATCTCCAGCCCTTCGGACTTGAGATGGCTGCTTACTTGCTAATCTGGGGATTCATCAGTCTTCATAGTCTGTGAGCAAGTGCCCTGCTCTCTGACCTGCCAATCTTGGGTTTTCTAGCCCCTGCACCTAAATGAATCAGGAGAAGCTTCTATCCTGATCCCTGGACTTGGGACCTTCAACCCTCTACAATCTCTTGAACAGTTTCCTTAATATAAATCTATCTACAGATATAGTAATATGCGTTACTGGTTTCTCTGGAGAGCCCAGCCTCAGATACTTTCCATGCAGGAGAGCAGGGTTCAGGTCCTGGCCAATGCACCTCAGGCAGTGCCAAGAATCATCTGCCAGGAAGGCTTGCATGTTGCTATGATGTGGAATAGGCTTCAGTAGAGCTGCTCAACTAAGATGAACTAGGAAGAAAGACCCAGAGTGCTCCTTCTGAAAATCAGCCAATGAAAACGCTATGGATCACGGCCATCCAATCCCAAATCGATCATGGGGCTGGAACAGGACTGGGTAACATTTCATTCCATTGTGGGCCAACTCAGTGACAGCTAACAAGGCCCAGTAGACACACAACAACACTTGGCCTTGTCCTATTGAAAACCAGAAAGGGCTGGGAAAAGTTCCCCCAAGGCAATGCTATCCTTTGGCTTCTACTGGAGTCTCGAGAGACAAGAAGCAACAACTCTCTGCAGTTTACCTGGCCTGTCAACATACAGAACTGCCTAAGAAAGCTCAAGGACAGCCTGACAAGTTGGGGGCCCAGAGCTCGGAGAAATCGGAGGAGGAAATGGAAGCACAAAAAAAAGAAGGAAAGAAAGAAAAACTTGAGGAGGAGGAATAAGAAAAAGAAAATGAGAAAAGAACAGATGGAGAACAGTCACTGACAATGACTAAGACTCGGGAAGTGCGAGAGACAACCGCTCTGCCGTCAGAGCCAAGGACCCCGTGCGGGTGGAGGAAAGTGGTGTATGCCGCCGGTGGCTGCTGTCACAGTGATTGTCGCAGCAGTTGGGGATGTGCCTCACACAATTTGTCCCCCAACCTCCCCCCACCCTGTTTCTGAGTCTCCCCATATATACAAGTGGGTGTGACCAAACATCACCTGCTGTGGGAAGCCAAGGACACCTAGATGGCTTGGTCTTTCAGGAAGAAAAGGCTCTCCGAAAGAATACTTCCTGCATCTCTGCTGGGCTTAGAACTCAACTCCAGGAAGAAAGCCCTTTTTCTTGTGATTAAATCTTGATTTAAAAAAAAATCGGAGGTGGGTAATTCTTCCTTCTGTGCCGCTGATCTGCCCCAAACTGTACTTCTGTCCATCCTTTGCCCCTCCTTTGTCTAGTCATGGTTTTAAAAATATTCCTTGTGCCATATGGGTTACAAAGAAAAAGCACAGCACACACACAAGGATACAATATTAGCAAATCAGTCAAACTACATAATGTCTTTTTTGTTTTAAACAAGACAATCAAAAGCCATAATTCTAATTTTAAAAACTCTGTTACATTCCCTTTGATTTCTTAAAATGCAGTTGAATTGGTGATAAAGACTCAGAATCCTGTCAAAGAATTCCATGGAAGTAGCTTTCTATCTCCAAATAGTTCATATTTGAGGCACAATGTGGTATCCTGATCCACATTTTTCTCCAATTTTTCTTATGATTAAATCTCTGCTGGGCTTAGAACTCAACTCCAGGAAGAAAGCCTTTTTTCTTGCGATTAAATCTTGATAAAGTAAGGCAACCAAAACAAAGTAACACTGACCATTATCAGAAAAGAGATGCCAGGATGTATAAATATGCGCACATAGGCCTTCAGCCATCTACATATATACATAGTGTGACAGTTTGCGGGTCACTGTCCATTGAGAAGGCATTCTTGGGAGACATGTAAACATACACCATGCACACAAACAAATATGAATAAATTGACAAAGCCACCTTCTAAAGATGCAAAGCACATGGAGTGAAGAAGAGGCAGGATTATCCTGCCAGGGCCGTGCTGCCCCCTTAATAAGCAATTGCTATTTATTGAGCACTTTCTGAGACCAAGGCCTTAGGTGCATTGACCCATTTCATCTTCCTAACAAATCTTTCAGAGAGGCGAGATTCTTCTTCTCATTCTACAGAGGAGGTGGGCTATTGAAACAGATTAATGTCACTTGCCGAAAGTCCCACAGCTTGTGTGAAGCCAGGGGCAAGACAGGAACCCGGACCAACCTGACTTTAAAGCCCCAGCTTGCAGCTGAATCACCGGATTTCCCTTCTCGGCCGCATGTATTTTGCTGGAGCAGACACCCAACAGCATCACTACCTCCGTTATGCTAGGATGGGATAAGTAACTTCTCCAGGGAATAGTCAGGTTCAAGTGCGCCATCCAGGAGGTGAGACATGCTGCTGCAGGCATTGAGAAGCAGTGCCAGAAGCATCCTCAGAGGATGCAGATAGACCCACGATGCCACGGCATACCCAGTGGTGGCAAAGGAACCCCGTGTGCAGCCACTTCAAAGGGCAGCACTTCTGCAGAGGAAGACGAGCCCGGCTCTACGATGGGCGGCCAATCTGCTCTCACCGCCCACGTGCCACTCCGTAGGAAAATGGCAACCAAATGGAGAGGCAGAACTAATCAGCCCTCGGCAGCCGTATGCCTACAGATTTATTTCTGTCCCTTTGCCATGGTACAAAGGCCATGTGTGCTGAAAGGTCGATTCCTAAATGGTATTTTGCTTGATAAGTTTAAAATCACAAAACCACTACTTTCAATTACGTGTGTGGCAGAGACCTACAGGGACCTGCGGAGGGCAATGGGCGTGCTATTCAGTGATGAAAAGAAGGCAGTGCTTTGTAATTGCTTCAGGAGCAGTCCTTTGACAGTACAAAGGAAACATTAACTAAGATACAATTCTCTTTGGGGGATGTAATTATGATTTGTCTAAAGCAGTCATTACTCATTTTACATAATGGGACATTGCGCCCCAAATATGACCTGTTTAGAGATAGAAAGCTACTTCCACGGAATTCTTTGACAGGATTCTGATTCTTTATCTCCAATTCAGCTGCATTTTAAGAAAGCAAAGGGAATGCAATAGAGTTTTTAAAATTAGAATTATGGCTTTTGATTGTCTTGTTAAAAAAAAAAAGACATTATGTAGGTTGACTGATTTGCTAATATTTTATCCGTGTGTGGGGGCTGTGCTTTTTCTTTGTGACCTATACAGCACAAAGAATATTTCTAAAACCATGACTAGACAAAGGAGGGGCAAAGGATGGACGGAAGTACAGTTTGGGACAGATCAGAGGCAGGGAAGGAGGAAATACCCACCTCCGATTTTGCTTCTGCCTTCAACATGAAGCAGAAAGTGAAAAGAAAGAACCAAATGTAAAGTGGATACCACTATGAAAGGGGGAAGTGAGGCTGAATTGAATGTGAGAAAGAGAAAAATAGCAAGTTGCTATTATTAAAATTCTCATAACAACCCTACTAAGGGGCTGTTATACTCAGTTTATAGATCTGGAAACCAAGGAGGAGCCAAGCCAAGGTTTGAAGCCAGGTCAGCCTGTCCTTTATATTCATTCATTCAGTCAGTCATTTGACAAATACTCAGTGAGGGACTGAGGATACAGAGGAGAATAAAGGAGAAGAGTCCATCCCTGTCTTGCTCACCTCCTAGCCTTCCTGTTGGTGATGGAAGGATTCTTGCCCTAGGTGTCTGAAGATATCAGACACTGGATAAATGAGATCGACAGCACTTTATTAATCACTTATACTCACAGCCCAGGAAAGAAGGACACCACTTATATGCAGAGCCATGTGGAGGTGACACTTAGAAACAGAGTGACCAACTAGGGACTAGGGGCGGCTGACTTTATGGTAACAAAGGATCTCCAAGTAGAATGTAATTGGCCTGTTGAAATAATTTTGCAGGATGGCAGGAAACTGAAACTCACTACTCAGGGACAATCAGGAGCTGTGCCTGGTCCCATCGATGAGGTTGGTTAGGAGACCTTATCTGAGGCAGTATGAGGAGGTGGGGAACTCAAAAGTTCAGCCATTTGAGGTTCTCCCAGTATTACCAGATGTCAAGGCAGCATGTGACAGTATGCCTCAATTTTAGGGTTTATACCACATTTCTGCCCTTAAGGAGTCCCCAGTCCAGCTGGAAATGAATACTTCTTCTTCCTTTAACATGAGTTCGGGGTTTTGTGTCCCTCAGTTTACATCCTTGGCCTCTGCAAGACTTTGCAGGTATAATCACACACCATGCGCTCTTTGGGCCATCATAAAACTAAACCAAACCCACTGTTACTGAGTTGATTCTGACTCATAGGAATCCTACAGACAGAGTAGAACTGCCCCATAGTTTCCAGGGAGTGCCTGGCAGATTTGAACTGCCCACCTTTTGGCTAGCAGCTGTAGCACTTAACCACTATGCCACCAGGGTTTCCTCTAGAAGATTGAAGACACGATCACAGACTATGTGATCTTTAGGCCAGAGATGACCTTAAAATGCACAAGGAAACTGTACTGAAGCAAGGAAGAACCACATTTTTGGAAGAAAAACAGGGGGGATGGAGAGGGAAGGAAGAGGGGAAGGAGGAAGGGAAAGAGTGAGAGAGAAGTTGATTCAAGAGAGAAGAGCAATAATAATAATCAAACTAGTAAGCCTGGAGTCAGAGCTTTATCTTAAACTGGGTGTTTTCAAATACTGTCTTGTGAGGCTCCTCAAACTTCCAGGAGGTAGCACAGGCCAGTAGGATTATAATATGCTTCTCCAAGATGAGAGAACAGGGTGAAAGGGGTTAGGTCACTTGTCCAAAGGAAAGAGAAGGTCGTTTAGTCACTGTGTCACACTTCTAACTCGATACTGGCATTGGCAGGTGGAAAGGGACACTGGTGAGGAGTCATTTAGACTCAAGTCAGCAAGTTCTGGTTCTGCAATGCTTGAGACCATAGCTAAGGCTCTGTACCATTCTGAGTCTTAATTTTCTTTTCTGCAAAAGTTGGATAATGCTTATACTGCCTGCCTTTCAAAAATCCATTGGGAAAATATCCAGTGATATGTATACTGCAGCCACACAGAGTTGGTGGAGTTACAGCTAGGTCTCAGAGGACTTTTAAAAGAGATGATTATAAGGAATCATCACGTATTAAGGCCATGCCAGTTTGCCTTTGTCTCTGACTTCATTGCTTTTCTGGATAAGGTTTCTGGATGGGAGAAGAGGAATGAGCTCCATATGTTGTCCGGACTTCAGGAAGTACTGAAACAGGGAGACGACCACTCACAGCAGGGTGGCAGCAGGGAGCCCTGAATCCATGTCTTAAGCAGAAATTGTCCCACTGTAGATGTCGCCTGACCTTCCTTCTCTACAAGGCAATTTCTAAGCATTGTAACATGCAAGAGTTTGCATAACTGTTGCATCTGTTCCTCTTTCTGAGGTTTAAATGGGTCATGATCATGATGCATTTTTGGAAATCACCCTCTGATCAGGTGTCTTCCCCAGCTGAGCAGCTGAACAAACCTAAAGGTTAGTGTGTGCTAAACAGACAATAATCTTTTTCCACAACAGAAGTTGTTATTCCCTTGTGGACAGCATACAGAAATGTGTGCTGGGTGTCAGCACAATCAAGGGATTACTCAGCTGGCTGAAAACAGTTGTACTCAAAGAATGTTGGTCAATGAATTGAGGTCAACCTGTAGGAAGAAGGATTGTCAGAACCAATATTTTAACCCACAAGGTAGATGTAGATTTAGAAGGCGTGTACTGGAAAAGTAGGAGAGCTAGCTAATACGGCAGGGAGAAGAATTAAAATTCAGAACGATATTTATAAGCCAGCCAAGCCAGGTGCCTTTGAGTCGGTAAAGTGTAAGGATATTTTTTATACAAACAAGAATTTGTAAGATCTTTAGGTTCAAAATTGTATACGTTCAAATTCATTTAACAAAGACTTGAGTGTCTGGTAAGTTTTATGCATATTGCTTACAGTCATGAATAAGACAAACAAGGTCCCTGCCCTCATGGGGCTTCCAATCTATTGGGTGCAACAGAAAATAAAAAATATATATATGTGCTGTTTGTTGCAGCACTGTCCACAATAGCAAAAAGTTAGAATCAACCTAGGTGCTCATCAACAGATGAATAGATAAACAAACTATGGTATATTTACACAGTGGAATACTATGCAATGATAAAGAACAGTGATGATTTTATGAAATAGCTCATAACCTGGAATCAACTGGAAGATATTTTGTTGAATGAAATCAGTCAGCTGCGAAAGAACAAATACTGTATGAGACCACTATTATAAGGACTTAAGAAAAGGCTTATACACAGAAGAAAATACTCTCGATGGCTGCAGGTGTGGATAAGGAGGCAGAGGGATATTCATATATTAGATAGTTGACAGGAATTTGGCTAGGTGAAGGGAGTGACAGCATACAGTAGAAGGCAGGTCAGCACAACTGACCTAAAAGATTTGCCAAATACAGCCCAACATTTTAAAGGACAGAGTAGCAGGGACAGGGGTCTGGGGACCATGGATTCAGGGGACATCAAGGTCAACTGGCATATCTAGTTTTTTGGGTTTTTTTTCCCCTAAGAAACTCTTCTGCATCCCATATTGGTGAGTGGCTCCTGGGGTCTTAAAAGCCAGCAAACTGCCATCTAAGGAACATCAGTTGGTCCCCAAACCACCTCAGGCAGATGAAAACCAAGAAGATCAAAGACAGGAAGAAAATATGAGCCCAGGAGACAGAAGGGTCCATGAGACCAGGAGACTATATCAGCATGAGACCAGAAGAACTAGATGGTGCCCAGCCACCACCAAAGACAGCCCTGTCAGAGAACACAAGGTATAGTTCCTGACGTGGCACAAGAAAAAGCAGTGTGCAGATCAAGAACTCTATTAAAGACCAGACTTAATGGTCTGACAACCTGGAAGATTGCATGAGATCATGGTCCCTGGACTTGCTGCTAGCCCAGAGCTGAGACCAATACTGAAACCAACACTTCAGACAAACACTGGACTAGACTAAGCAACACAGAGTGATGCAGGTGATATGTGTACTTTACAGTTTAATATATATATGAGGTTCTTCAACTGGTGTCTTTTTAGAACGGAGAGGAGAGGTTGGAGAGGAGGGGACAGGTGTTGGTTGAGTGAATACTGGAAGTAAAGAGTGGAAGGGATGAGTGTGCTGTCACAGGGTGAGAAGAGCAGATAGAATTGCATAGAGGTAATTGCTTGGGGTTTTGTACGGCAAATTGACTTGGATTGCAAACTTTCACTTAATCACTATAAAAAAATTATATACATATATACACATATACATTTAAAAAAACCTGCTGCCATCGAGTGGAGTCTGACTCATAGTGAACCTATTGGACAGAGTAGAACGACCCTATAGAGTTTCCAAGGAGCACCTGGTGGATTCAAACTGCTGATGTTTGGGTTAGCAGATGTAGCACTTAACCACTATGCCACCAGGGTTTCCATATATATATATGTATATAAGGTACCCAGAATAGCCAAAACAATCTGAAAAGAAGAAAAAAGTTAGAGCACTCATATACTTCCTAATTACAAAACTTAGTACCAAGCTGTGACAATCAAAACAGTGTGGTGCCATCACAAGGATTCATACAGTGATCAATGAAATAGAATTCAGAACAGAAATAAACCCATACATCTATGATCAATTGATTTGTATTAAGAGTGCCAAGTCCATTCAATGGGGAAAAGTGCAGTCTCATCAACAGATGGTGCTGGGACCATGGCATATCCAGACACTAAAGAATGAATTTTTGTCTATACCTCATACTGTGGATAAAAATTAACTCAAAATTCATCAACAACCTAAATGTAAGGGCCCAAACTACAAAAGTCTTAGAAGAAAACATGATTTAAATCTTTATGATCTTGAATTTGACCCCAAAAGCACAGCAACAAAAGAAAGCGTAGATAAATTGAGCTGTATCAAAATTAAAAGCTTTTGTGATTCAAAGAGCATTATCAAAAAAGTGAAGACAGACCACAGAATGAGGAAAATATCTGCAAATTACGTATTTGATAAGGCTTAGTTTCTAGAATATATAAAGAACTCCTGCAGCTAAATATCAGAAAACACAAACAACCCAGTTAAAAAAATGGACAAAAGGCTTGAATAGACATGTCTCCAAAGAAGATATACAAATGGCCGATAAGCACACAAAAAGAGGCTTAGTGCCATCAGTCATTTTGCAAATCAAAATCACATCAGATACCACTTCAAACTTTAAAAAAAAAAAAAAGGAGTTACTGTTAAGTAAATTCTGAATCATGGTGACTTAATGCGTAAAATGGTGCTCCACGGGGTTTTTAATGGCTGGCTTATCTGAAGCAGATCATCAGGCCTTCCTTCTGAGGTACCACTGGGTAGACTTGAACCTTCAACCTTTCAGTCAGCATCCAAGCTTGTTAACTGTTTGTACTACCAGGGAACCCCAGAGATAGAATGGAAGTCAACAGCTTCTCTCCATCCTCTAGAAGGGATTCAGAGCCAGGTGAAACAAAGGCAGAATTTAGGACCAGGTAATTACTTCCATTCTTTTCTGTATAGCAAAACCTTGGACTGTCCCGACCCTAGAGCTTTCTGGCTTCCATAAGGGCCTCTCAGGCTCCCCAGGGGACAAAGAGGGGAAACAATGATAACATCACCACCAGCAACATCTGCATCTACTGATGGAGATGGGCCAAAACTACAAAACTCTTAGAAGTGCCAAACCAAACTCAACTGCTCTAGAGTCGAATCTGACTCATAGCAACCCTACAGGTCAAAGTAGAACTACCCCAAAGAGCTTCAAAGGAGCACCTCATGGATTTGAACTGCTGGTCTTTTGGTTGGCAGACACGGCACTTAACTACTATGCCTCCAGGGTTTCCTCTGTGTCAGTAAGTATTATTTATTGAGCCCATAATGAGAAATTACTTTACCAGTATTTAGCCCCACAACAGCCCTATGATACAGAGACTATGGTTGTACCCATTTTACAGAAAGGGTATATTTGGAAATCAAGTCTCAGCAGCCCAAACAGTGAAGGGACACAGGTGCTTGATTTTTTAAAACTACATATGTACACACACACACACACACACACCAAACTCATTGCCATCAAGTTGATTTTGACTCACAGTGACCCTGTAGGACAGAGTAGAATGCCTCATCAGGTTTCCAAGGAGTACCTGGCCAATTCGAACTGCCAGGTTAGCAGCTATAGCAGCCATAGCACTTAACCACTTAACCACTGTGCCACTAGAGTTTCCATACACATACACAATAAAAAATTAAATATATCAAAACAGGCTTATGCTGATGTAAAGCAAGCCTCAGACTCCGCCTCTTCCAACCTGGGGTCTCACTCCCCAGGGACAACCTCTTTGAATTGTTTCTTGTTTGGGTTCTTCTAGACATCCGTCTAAGGAGCTCTAGTAGCACAGTGGTTAAAGTGTTCACTGCTAACCAAAGGGTTGGCAGTTTGAACCCACCAATGGCTGTACAGGAGAAAGGTGTGGCAGTCTGCTCCCATAGAGATTACAGCCTTAGAAACCTATGAGGCAGTTCTATTCTGTTCTACAGGGTCACCATGAGTTGGAATCGACTTGATGGCAACGGGTTAGATTTACTTCTGTAATCCAGATTTACGGAAGTAGGGGCATGCTGGATATTTGTAGAGGCATTTTTGTTCCAACAATTAGGGACACTACTATCATTGGGTAGGCGTGGGACAGGGGTGCCAAGCCTCCTGGAATTCAGGGGACAGTCTCCCACAATGAAGACATGGCCCCTTTCTCACTTGACTTTGCAAGGTCTTTTGAGATATCCACATTAATGAAAACTCTACCTCTTATTATCGGCACCTAAGAGTCCACCTTACACATAAACGCAAGGTATTTTTGGATGGTTTTAAGACCTGCAGATTTTTCTCTGAATGCAATTAGCATGAAATTGAGGGAAGACTGCACTTTGTTTTGCTTGGAACTGTATCAAGTTGTTCACTATTTTGGTGACAATGCAGCCAATCTCAGTATTTGTAGTTGTCCCACTAGTGTCCCAGCTAGAATGTGCACCTCCCAGTGTTACTGTATCTAAGTAATTACACATTGAATAGTCAGGCCTTATTATAAATTACTTTCAGTTATCCTTTATAATAGAGTTAAAGAACTACATTGATTTTTTTTCGTAGATTTGGATTTCATTTGAGGAGCACACAAGGGACCTTAGAAATGTTTGTTCACAAACAACTTTGAGTCTAATGGAGTTACAAACCATGGTTCTAGTCTCCATAATATACTTATCTCTTTCTTGATTTCTCAGCTTTAGATATCTAGTGACTTCCTGACATGCAAAAGGAGGATTTAAATCCCTTACATTAAGTCCCTTCATCTTGCTTACTTTAGACATGTTACCAGGAGGGACAAGTCCCTGAGGAAGGACACCATGCTTGGTAAAGCACAGATTTAGCAAAAAAGGACAATCCTCAGCAAGATGGATTCACACAGCAGGTACATGGGCTCAAACATTGTGAGGACAGCGCAGATCGGAGCAGTGTTTCACTCTGTTGTACAGAAAGTCTCTGAGAGTTGGAATCAACTTGAGGGCACCTAAGAACAACAAACATTATCCATCCTCCTAAATCTTTATTTCTTTGTCCATCAAACTTTGATTATATCTTCTGATCCTCACTTGAAAAGCTAAAGTCGCTTATGATGTCACTTTTCCATTCTTTGTCCCCCAATTAGTGCCAGCTGCATTTTTACATTTCAAGGTTTGCTAACATTTTCATTCAGTTCTGCAAATAGAGTTGAGAGTTTTTATCTATATTTGTTTTTCTTTGTCTATAAGCTGACTATAAAAGTTAAAAATCAGTTTGCGAACTTCCCATGAGTCTGAGAAAACAAACATCTTAGAGACAGAAGGCTATAAAAGATAGAAATTCATGCCTGATCTGTCGAGAAAGTAACTAGAGAAACCAAGAGGCAGAGGCGAGTTTGAAAGACCCAGTCATCAAGCCAGGGTTGTACCCATCAGGAGATTTCACTGCAGACTCAAGACTCATAAACTTATACAACAGGAAGGAGTGATGTTGGTAGTTGCCTTCCAGTTCATTCCAACTCACGGTAACCCTACATGTGCAGAGTAGGACTGCTCCAAGGGGTTTTCAAGGCTCTGATCTTTTGGAAGCAGATCACCAGGCCTGTCTTCCCAGGCACCTGTGCGTAGGTTCAAACCAGTAACCTTTCAGTTAGTGGTCAAATGCTTCACTGTGTGTGCCACTCAAAGACTTTATACATATGATTAAACGCTCCCAAATTATTGCAACAGGCAAAATGCATTGCTATGGTTTATAAATTTTTTGCACTCTTGGATAAGGTATTGAGGGTCAGTAAGCACTCATGCAGATTCAGAAAATCCAGGTGGAACATATGATCAATAGTTTCAAAATCAATTACAAGAATTTCTTTCTTATGAAGTTAGGTACAACTATATAATTTTTCTGATTGTAAAAGTAATTATTGTTCAATGTAGACATCTTAGAAAGCATAGAAGAGTATCTAAGAATAAAACTAAAAATTCCATTAATCCTATATCCCAGAGACAAACCATATCAACATTGTATATATGTGTATACAGGTATTAGTATATACATACATGAAAACCCAAAACCCACTGCCATTGAGTTGCGTCCAACTCATAGCAACCTTATATTAATAAAAGCAGGGGCCCTGGCAGTGCAGTGGTTGAAGCGACCGACTACTAACCAAAAGGTCGGCGGTTGGAAACCACCACTAGCTCCACAGAGATTTACAGCCCTGGAAATCCTGTAGCGTCACTGAGCTGAAGCCGACTTGGTGGTAGTTGTTTTTCATCTTTACAGAAGCAAACAGCCCCATCTTTTGCCTGCAGAGCAGCTGGTACATTAGAAGCACTGACCTCTCTGTTAGCAGCTGAAAGATGACAGTAGGTTTTATTTGTAAAGGTACAGCCACTGCTATAATAGGCCTCAAAATATACAATGACTCAAACATAACCATAGTTTACTTCCGGTTCACGCAGGAGTCCAAGGCAATTGTGGCCATGCCTAACTGTTCAGGACTCTGGGAAATGCAGTCTGACTGTGTGGCCACATAGAAGTAAGTAATGGTCTCTTCCAGAGTATATTTTCTTAAATACATGAGGACTGCCAACTAAATTCACGAACTCATCCTAAAACAAGTGCTACATACTTCATTGCTGAGTATGACTATGGTCACTGTCATAGACTGAATTGTGTCCCCCCAAAATATGTGTAGCCATGTGGCTGGGCCATGATTCCCAGTATTTTGTGGTTGTCTTCCATTTTGTGATTTTCCGTAGGTTAAAGGATTAGTGTGGAACTGTAAATCCCTTCACAGGATTACCTTTCTGCTCCACTGTAAAGGGAGTTTCCCTGGAGTATGGCTTGCCCCACCCTTAATCCTTTTGTCCTACAAGAGATAAAAGAAAGAGAAACAGAGAACTGGGAACCTCACACCATGCAGCAAGCAGCACAGGAGAAGAGTGCATCCTTCCGACCTGAGGTTGCTGTGCCAAGATGCTCACTGGACAAAGAATGATACAATACTGGGCTTTCCTCCAGAGCCGACGAGGAGAAAAGCCTTCCCCTGGAGTGGACACCCTGAATATGAAATTGTAACCTACCAGACTGTGTAAGAATAAACTTTCCTTTGTTAAAACCATACACTCTGTGGTATTTCTGTTAGAGCAGCACTAGCTGGCTAAAATAGTCACCTTCAAACTCCTCACCTTGGGAAGCTGTGCACTGATGCCAGTGCCTAGTCCACCCTTCAAAGTAATTTTGGAACTCTTTTTGGAATGGCCATCAAAGCTGTCATTGTATTACCCTTGAGGTCCTGAATGTCATCAAAATGTCTTCTTTTCAATATTTTCTTTATCTTCAGGTAAAGAAAACAGTCATTGGGGGCCAGATCAGGTGAGCAGGGAGGGTGTTCCAATACAGTGACTTGTTTACTGGCTAAAAGATCCCTCACAAGCAACTCTACAATTAAGTTCTCGAACTTGCCGCCGTGCCACTGTGTGCAATGGCTGTTCCAGAAACAGTTCCCAAAGTGCTTTGAAGGGTAGACCAGGCGTTGGTGTCAGAGCATAGCTTCCCAAAGGGAGGACTTTGAAGGTGACCATAAGTGATATTCGGTGATGAGGTGTGTAGCCCTTAAAACAATTAAGTTCATGGACTTAATTGTCAGACCTCTTATATATATAGACATAGCCAATCAAACTTTACATTTTGCTTTAAAAATAAATTTAAATGTCTCTAAGCCTTTTTCCAAATAATTATTTGCAAGGCAAAACTCCATAACATAAAATCATCAATATCCAAGTTTCTCAGTCTTGCCATTATTACCATTTGGGGCTGGATAATTCTCCGTACATTGGGAGTGTTTAGCAGCATCCCTGGTCTCCTTCCCCCTCAGATGTGACAGCTGAAGCTGTGGCCACTGCTGAGTGCCCCACAGCAACAAAATCACGTTTATTTGAGGACCAGTGAGTTAGATGAATAACAATTTGTTAATTTGCTGAGCGGTATCTGTCTTTTGTTTTCTGGTACAACTAGCTTGGTGATGCCAAGCCAAGTGCTGGCGATTTGGGCTTGGTGATAAACAACCTTAAATTGTGACCAAAACAGTCATTACTTACTTAGAAGAGGGTCCCAGAAGAAATATTAGGCCAAAGGTTACAAATATTGTTTTTGTACCTTGATACATACAGCCAAATGACTTTCTAGAAAGGCCCACCTGCAGTCTGGTGCACCCTGCTGTCTTCTGTATTGGGTACCCTCACTGAAATTTTAAAAGATTTTAGTTGCCTAGTCACATAATGCTGTTGCAACACAAATACCACAAGTGGGTGGTGTTACATGGCAGAAATGGATTTTCTTATCTCACCATAGCAAAATTATGTCCATCCATATAACAGAAGTCTTAAATCAGTTCCAAGTCCAAAATACAAAAACTCTTCTACATCTGTGAAACTTAGAAGGCATTAACAGGCAACAGGCAAGTCAACAGAACACATTACATTAGCCCTCAAAGCTTTGGAAATACTCTTACATTTTCTGAGACATTCTACACAACAGCAATGCTCTCCAGACTCTAGGTATCGGCCACACTCTCAGGTTTCTGAGTGGAGACCTCCAGCCCCGTGCTACAACTTTGCCTTCAAGGCCCACTTGGACAGAAACTCTGTCCCATTGGCTTTAGGAGCACCCTAAGCCCCACTGAGTGGCAATTCCACCCTTACGAACACAGCACGCCATGGTTCCACCCTTTCAAACCCCTAAGGTCATGGCCATACCTCTTGAGACTGAGGCAGCTCAGCTTCTCACGCTATCTGCCTCTTCAGCTTCAGCTTCCTATGGCCGCATGGCCTGGGCCTCAGGCCCACATCTGCCCTGCCGGGCAAGTGTTCCAAAGCTCTGTAGCTCCACTGGTTTAAGTGCCCGGAGGCACCCCACTCTTGCTGGAAAGCGTCCTGCCCAAAGGCACTCAACTCTCTCACTCCGTGGGTCAGCAAGGCCAGCTCACCGATTCAAGTGCCCAGAGGCACCCCGTTCCGCGAGGAAAACTCTGCGCAGGCACTGACCTCTCTCGCTCCACGGGTCGGCTCCAGCGCTGCCTCTGGTTCTGCTGCTGCCGCTGCCGCTGCTGCCGCTGCCGCTGCTGCCGCTGCCGCTGCTGCCGGTCCTCTGTTGTTTCTCACCATCTGTGCCTTCTTCGTTCCTTCTGAATCTTCTATCCATTCGCAGTTTCAAAGTGGCTTCCACATTTTAGGTATTTGCTAGAGCAGCACCCCACTCCCACGGTACCAATTCTGTTTTAGTCAGCTAGGGCTGCTCTAACAGAAATACCACAGAGTGGATGGCTTTAACAAAGAAAGATTTATTCTTACACAGTCCGGTAGGTTGCAAGTCCATATTCAGGGTGTCCGCTCCAGGGAAAGACTTTCCCCTTGACGGCTCTGGAGGAAAGTCCAGTATTGCATCAGTCATTGTCCAGGGAGCGTCCTAACGCAAGAACCTCTGGTCTGAACGACGCGTTCTGCTCCCGGTGCTGCTTGCTTGATGGTAGTGAGGTTCTCAAATTGTCCTTGGTTCTTTTTCCTTTTATTCCTTGCAAGCTAAAAGCATTAAGGGTGGGGCAAGCCATACTCCAGGGAAACTTCCCCCATAGCAGGAATTCACAGCCCCACCCTAATCCTTTAACATACAGGTTAGCAAAACCGCACAATGGAGGACATTTCCAAGATACTGGGAACCATATCCCAGCCACATGGCTGCACACATTTTTGGGGGGACACAATTCAAACCATGACAGGTACCCTCACTGAAATTTTAAAAGATTTTAGTTGCCTAGTCACATAATGCTGTTGCAACACAAATACCACAAGTGGGTGGTGTTACATGGCAGAAATGGATTTTCTTACAGTTCTGGAGGCTAAGAAGTCTCAGTCAAGGTCTTGACCATGTGGATTTCTTGCTCGTCAGTAGCCTCAGGCATTCTATGCTTCCCTGGCTTGTAGGTGACCCTCATACATCTTCTCTCATATGTATGTCTCTGTGTCCATTCTGATCTTTTTATAACTCGGAAGTGATTAGCTTTAGAATCTACCCCACACGGGGATGGCCTCGTTAACATAAAAAAGAAAATCCTGTTTCAATCAAGATTACTGTTTAGTTGGTGCTGCCTTAACAGAAATACCACAAGTGGATGGCTTTAAAAAGAGAAATTTTATTTGCCACAGTCCAGTAGGCTAAAAGTCCCAATTCAGGGTGTCAGCTCCAGGGGAAGGCTTTCCTTGCTGGCCCTGTAGAAAAAGTCCTTGCAGTCAATCTCCCCCTGGACTGGAAGCTTCTGAGGTACAGGCCCTCTAGTCCTTTCCAAAGGATGCGCTCAGCTCCAGGGACTGCTGCTTGGTGGTATGAGGTCCCCAAATCTCTCCACTAGCTTCTTTCTTTTATATCTCAGGAAATTGCCTCAAGGCACAAAACAATCTTACACACTGAGTCCTGCCGCATCAACACAACTGCCGCCCATCCACCCTCATTAACATCACAGAGGCAGGATTTACAACGTAGAGGAACTGCATACAATGCCAGGAGTCTTGCCCAGCCAAACTGCCACACACAGTTTTGGGGGAACACAATTGTCTCCAGGACAATTACATCCACAGGTACAAGGGCCAGGAATGCAACACATATCTTGAAGGAAACACAATTCAATCCATACCCATGATTTATCATGACTTTAAAATAGCATTTCTTTGAATAATAGGGAAATTCAATACTTATCAGCCATCTATCTGCATATGGCTTGTTAGCAACCTCGTTGCTGATTTCCAACAGCCACCTTGTTTTTCTAAAGGTTTTTCAGGAGCAGTCACTTGTTGAAATCAATCTAGGACATTTCCAAAGTAAGTGAAACTTTGTATTAGAATGTGGCTTTCCTTTGACATAGTGCACACGATTGTTATAACTTGGTTTTTATCACAGGCATCCCATTGTGACTAGCTCCAATATTTGCACAGCTGTTCTTTCTTTTCTTTGGTTAAAACAAAACAAAACAAAAAATCCAACACTTCTAGGGAATGACAGAAAGCCGACCAAAAGGCCTGCTTTTACCTCGGTGCTTGAAGCCTTCGAGTTCTTGGTCCCTGAGAAGCTGCGTGAGGTCCTGTCTTGCCAAAATACCCTTTCAGATTGTCAAGCTGGAATCTAGTATTGTTTCCATTGGCTCCTAAGATTCTTCCAAGACGTAAATCCAAAAAACCAAACCCACTGCCATCGAGTCGATTCCGACTCACAGCAACCTTATAGGACAGAATGGGACTGCCCCCATGGAGTTTCCAATGGGTGCCTGGCAGATTTGAACCACTGACCTTTTGGGTAGCAGACATAGCACTTAACTACTAAGCTACCAAGGTTTTCTGAGATATAGAATCAGTCAAATGCTCTTCCCTGAACCAGGACTTGGAAGTACTTCCTCACTGCGCTGACCAAATCCCACCTTTGTCTTTCCTCACATCTTCTGCAGGCGACCTTCTTATTGTCATCTGCAGGTGGATTCCTAAACACACACACACTCAGGAATAGTTCAAATGGATTATTCTGCAGTAACAAGAGGACAAATAGTTAAACCTATGAGCTCCCAGCTGTTTTATTTCTGCAGGAAGCTTAGTTAGGTCTGGACCACTCCCGTGGGATTGTGAAAATGAGCAGTGATGCGCCTAGCACCGGTGTCTTTTACACAAAATATTATTAGGCTTTCTAAAGCTCTGCCTTGATCAAGTCTTTCCTAATCCAGTAAATTTCAACAGATGAAATGCTGGCCTTTTCCATCCTTTCTCAGTCCCTAAGCGTCTCTCTTCTAGTTTAAAAGTCCCTTCAGGGTACTGTTGTTACTGTTTCTGTAACTCTCCATTGAAGTCACAGGACGTTGTTTCCCAGAAACAATAAAGGTAACACAAAATATCAGGGGAGTATTGTGTTCAGAAATGTCACTACAAGGGTCTAATAGCGACTCTAATCCTTTTGGATACCGCAGAACAAACAAACAAACAAACAAAACCCCAAACCCACTGCCATCGAGTTGGTTTCAACTCACAGTGACCCTCTACGGCAGAGTAGAACTGCCCCGTAGTTACCAAGGAATGCCTGGTGGATTTGAACCGCCGAGCTTTTGGTAAGCAGATGTAGCACTTAATTTAAACCCCGGACATTGTTAAACCATCGATTTACTAACACAGGCTCAGGTGTGAGGCCTGCGCTGTGGGAGAAGCGGTGGATTCTGGATAGTTTTCAGTCACAGCTGTCTAGGGGTGGGCTTTCCAGGATTTTATGGGCTCTACCCAAACTGACTTGATCTCAGGTTAGAAGGTGCTACCTATGCTCTTCTAAGCCATTTGTAACCCCAAAGTGACTTAAATCAGTGACTTTGCTGCTCAGTGGTACTACCTGTGGAGTTTCTAAAGCCCGGTTGCCTGTGTCCCAGAGGCCAAGAGTCTGATAAAATCCTTCTGCGATGAGGCCTGGGCAGGGGGGAGGGCTGCAAGATGTCCCCAGCTGATTCTAATGTGCAGCCAGGACCGAGAACTCTGAATTAAACAGCCTGAAGCCGGAGCTGGCTGAACAAAAGAACCCAGCATTGTGGATCGGGCCAGTGCTGATAAATCTTGGGTGACCTTGGACCAGTGTCCCGGCCCTCAGTTTCTGTATCTGTACAGTGGGTGATTTCTAAGACGGCAGGCCCCTCAGCTCTCACAGTTCTCCACTAGGACGGGGTCAGCGCCTCTGGAAGCCCGCTCCCGTATCCACGCCCCCTCCGACTTTTCCGGTCTCGGCTACCCTCGGCGCGGGTCGGGGGTCCCGGAGGAAGCTGCGAGCGGTGCCGGCAGCCTCGGCGCGCCAGTGCCCCCGTTCGGGCCCTCGCTCCGGGCGCACAAAGCCCCCGGCGCTGACGTCAGGGCCCCTCTCGGCGCGGCCGGCCCCCAGTGCAGGCGGAGCCGCCGCGCGCTCCCACCCCGGCCGGCGAGGAGCGAGCCGCAGCCCAGCGCAGCGCAGCCCGGAGCCTGGCCGCGCACGTGCCGCCCGACCTGCAAACTTGTGCCACCGGCGCTGCCCGTCCCCGGGGAGCCCGAGCGCCCGGCCCTCGCCCTCCCGCCGTCTCAGCCATGGGTAAGCGAGCGCGCTGGCCCAGCGCCACGGCCACGGCCACGGCCGGCGCCCCCGCCTAAAGGCGCGCGCCCGGCCGAGGCCCGCCCCAGCCCGCTCAGGTGGCGCCTTCTCGGCCCGACCGCCCAGGTGCGCGCCCTGCCCCGCTGTAGGGCGTCTCCACCCGGCTGCGCCCAGGCCGCGCTCGCGGGAGGGAAGGGGTGGCAGGGAGTGGAGACGGCGTGTCCCAGGTGTCTCCAGCCCCCAATGCCCTCCTTCAGCCTCGCAGGTTCGGGGCTAGCGACCGCAGTGAGTGGCTGCCGGCCGGCCGCGTTTCACGGAAGAGATGTGCCGGCTTCCAGCCCTGGCCCGGGGGCTCCTGCTTGTTTTGAAGGAGTCGCCCGTTTCCCGGGACTCCTGCTCTGTCGCCCGACCTGCCAACCTTAAGTCTAGTCCTGTCCCGCTCTGCCTTAAACGCCTGGTCCCACAACCTGTGACCTCCAGGAGTCAAATTGGGAACCATGCCTCTCAAGCCCAGGGAAGTGGGAGAAGAGGCGGGGCGGGGTTGGACAAGACGGCAAGCTTCTCTTTCCCTTTGTCCGCTTTTGCAACTCAAAGTGCGGGCCCGGGCGCAGGTGGAGACAGTGTGGTGAGTGGGTTCCAAAACCTTGGGACCTCGATCGGCTACGGTGAAAGCTCCAGCTCGGGCGAGTGCAAGCTGTAGGATTCTTCCCTAACACCCCGAAATGCTGCCGTCAGCAACACGTCCTTAAACGGGGACTTTGTGTCGGAGAAAAAGTGGTTCCGAGAGCCGTGCAAATCAACCGAATTCCTCTGTACTTCTGACGGTGGCTGAAAGCTGAGCTTGGGAACGGGTTTCCTCTCTCTTCTATTGGCCCTTCTCTGGTGGCAGACCGGCTTCAGCCGCAAACACCACAAAAGCCACAAAGACTTAGGCAAGAGCCCTTGCAAACCATTTTTAATGGGAACCTCAGTGGGTTTTAGGTGTGCGTGCTGGGAATTCCCTGGCCACCCCCCAATTCCCGCTGTTGTGAATTGAGCGTGAGGGGGGCTGAGGGGGTAATTTTGTACTGATTAAAATTTTAGTGAGAGTAAGGAGGGCATCTTACTTTGCACTTAAGAGGAAGCTCAAAGAATTTTATAGTTAAATCTTCCTTCTAGAAAGTTCAGAATTTAGTGAACGGTCATTCTGGTGCCCACTTCTCATAATACTCCAGTGGGAGTCGTCACACCACTCAACACTCAATTCACACACAAATCAGATGATGGCGATAGCTCAGTGTTAACCCCACTGCGGTCGAGTCAGGTCCGACTCATAGCAACCCTAGAGGTCAGAGTACAACTGCCCCATAGTTTCCAAGGAGCGCCTGGTGGATTTGAACTGCTGACCTTGTTAGAAGACATAGCACTTAACCCACTATGCCACCAGGGTTTCCTGAAAAGTGTGAAGGTTACCCAAAAGTGTAGTGTTAAGGAAAACAAATAATTTTTCTGAAATAAAGTTATGGCCTTCCCCCCCACCTCCCATGGTACTCATACCAGTGGCACTGGCAATTGGAGCCATTAACTGAGCGTCATATTACCACACGGGGACCTTCTCCAAAGTGGCTTTTAGAGAACTTGGGACTTAACCAGGGGCGGCCCTTATTTTTCAATAGGTGTGGAAGTTAGAGGCATTTCTCACAAAGCAAATACCCAAACCAGAGGCCCATTCTCAAGAAAGTACTTTGTGTCCTGGACAATCGTCAGGCCTCCACTTCAGCTGGCAGTTTATGTTAATTTGCGCATACTTCACTGGTTCAGTAGTATCCTTGGTTTTAGTTTTTACATAAAAAAAAAAAAGGGTCCATCCATGCCAAAAAGGAAACATACTGATTTCCTTTCGAAGATTGTTAGTAAATGGACCACAGGGCCGTGAACTGGTTTTCTCTTTCCAGATGTATTTCATTACCGAACATACACTGATGAATGTCTTAATTGAAATGATTGAACCTTGGGAAAATTCTGACTGTGGGTCCATTGAGTTGGCACTTTGTTCCTATGCAAGTTCTTTCCTTACCTTCCTGTCAGTATAGTCACTGGGTAAAAGGGTGGGGTTTGCGGAAATAAAAGCCTTTCTCAGACTCGGGATTTTAAGGTAGTCAGAATCTTTAAACCAAAAAAAGAACGAGCAGTGCGGTGTATGCAGTTTGATTTTTCTGATACATCTTAAAAGAAAACATGAGTTTTTGACTCTTGAACCAACTGTTTTCTTTTTGGGGGGGGTCATCGAGATATAATTCACATACCGTACATTCTACCCATTGTGCAAATCAGTGGGTTTTATATGTTCACAGAGTTGTACAACCACAACCACAATCTAACGTGGGCACATTGTCAACACCCACAAAAGAAACCCTGTGCCCCTTTCCACAGCCTCTGGTAACCCAAATCTACTTTCTGCCTCTAGATTTGCCTGTTCTGGAAAGTCCTGATAAGTGGAATCATAGGAACCAACTGATATGCATTTGACTAATAATTTTGGTTGTTTGGCACAATGGGAAGATGTTGAGATATTATGTTTGTATGAAATAAAACCCAAAGAAACACATTGCTGGTGAATCAATTCCGACTCATAACAACCCTATAAGACCAAGAACTGCCCATAGTGTTTCCAAGGCTGTAATGTTTACAGAAGCAGACTACCATATCTTTGTAGTGGCTGGTGGGTTCGAACCTGTGACCTTTCAATAACAGCTGAGTTCCTAATTGTACTACCGGGGCTCCTTTGTGTGCAATATACCAGTGAAATGAGGGATTATGATTGCTGTGGCTGAAAGACTCAACAGTTGGTACACACAGAGACATTCACAGTGTTACTCTGGTTTTATCTAATGGGAATTCACATTGTGCAACAGAATTTTGATTTCTTCCTTGTTCACAGGCCCAAAGATTTACCAACTAAATAGATTCAACGTAACGTCTTCTAAGGGGTTTGTGGTGTGTCCATCCTGCTCTAATAGGACTCCAGTATCCCGAGAAAAATGCTGATTTCATTGGCTTCATTGTGTATAATTTTAAATGAGAATTGCATGGGAAGTGAGACTGTTTTGACCCATTTTGTGATACTATGAACTTTTAAAAAGGCATTAAAAAAAAAACAAACCCTGATTTTAGAGCAGTTCTCAAAGTAATATGCACAGGAATCATCGGGAGATCTCGTGGAAGCAGATTCTGATTCAGTGGGCCTGGTGAGGCCCCAAAGCTCCCAGGTGGCACTGATACCGCTGGTCCCAAGACCACATTCTGAATAGCAAAGACATGGACCTGAGTCCTTGTCCCAGCTCTTTCTCTAACTTGCCGTGTGATCTTGGGTGAGTTGGTGTCTTGATCTCAGTATGAAATGATTCCTTGTAGATTTTAAAAGAATGTAGAAGATTGACAAGTATGTAATTTAGCAAAAAAGAAATGAGAGTCATGTTACATTTGAAAAACCGGACACAACAGCTCCTTAATTGTTTAAACACCATTTGGTTCCATGCAGCCAGCACTGCGGGCGTCATTTGTAGCTGTGTTAAACGCTGGCATCTTCTACGTACCCGCCTACACGACAGCTGGCTCTTCCCCAAGGAAACTGATGGAGGAAGCTATCTTGTTCACCGTCTCGAAGGCTTCCAGCTTTGCCTTCTCCTGCCCACATTCTGTAGCTCCAGGGAGCTTTCCCTCCCCGATACCCAGAGCTACCTTCAGAGGCTGAACTCCAAAAGGAAGCCCACTGAAGGCGGGCACACACAGCAGAGTTAGATTCCAAAGCTTGCTCAATAATTCAAGTGCAATTGGAGACAAAAGGAATGGTTTCCTGATGGATAGCAAGCAGGACAGGAATTAGCCCCCAGAATGAGCCCCCCCCTCCCGCCAGTCTAAAGGTATAGGAATGGAGCCCACCTCTGGTCTTGCAAAGACAGGACAAAGTCGTCTTACATATTTTTTGCTTCAAGACTTAGTACAGTACCTGCCTCATCTGAGGACTCTGCCGTGGTGATTGAATCAGCACATGTCTTATCTTCCCCAGAGAGCCATCTTGGTGGTGGCCATGACACAGGGAGCCAGACACACAGCGACTGGCACACGCACACACTACTCATAGCGCATTTTGGTAGGTACCCATTTAACCCCCTCACAGACGGTGAAAATGGAAACACAAGATTGATGTCATCTTTGCATCCTTAGAGCAAGAATTAATTTCACTGAAAGCGTCGCACCCCAAGCTTTTCTTTGAAAATCTGACGAGAAGAAATATTTTTCACTAGAAAGAAGGACATATTTCATTAGATCAGAAGGAAAAAGCTCATGGCAGAGAAAGTAATGAAAGCACATTCGAACTGATCTTTAAAATTGTTTTTTTAGATCTGTGGATGCCTGCAGCAATCAAATTTCTTCTGAAAGTGCCTTTAAACTTGGAAAATTCTGTTCTGTGGAAATTGGTGCTAAGAGTATTTCTATTATTTAGAAACTGTGTCATTTGGCCTATTTAGTATAGTTTATCACAGTGAAATGTATTAAGCATAACTTGACACACTGTGAAATCTGTACATTTATGTTTGTGTTGTGTGCTCTTGAGTCACTTCCAGCTCATAGCAAGTGACCTTATATGACAGTGTAGAACCACCCTCCACAGGGTTTCTGAGGCTATAATTTTTACAGGAGCAGAATGTCCCAGCTTTTCTCCCTCAGAGCTACTGGGGGTTCAAGTTGTTAACATTTTGTTTGGCAGCTAACAGCTAAACCATCATGCTGCCAGGGCTCCTTATGCACAGAAACCCAAACCAAACCAGTTGCCATCCAGTGGATTCACATTCATAGCAACCCCATAGGAAGAGGAGAACTGTCCCATAGGGTTTCCAAGGAGCAGCTGGTGGCTTTGAACTGCCAACTTTTTGGTTAGCAGTGAAGCTCTTTACTGTACCACCAAGGGCTTCCCTTGTGGATATAGACCTTGATAAAATGTGATTTACATGCTAAAGCCTTCATTCATTCAGCAAATATTTATTGAGCGTTTGCCATATGCCCATCACTCAAATGAACACTGAATAAAACGTAATTCCTGCTCTTGATAAATTTGGTATTTGAATAGAAAAGGTGTATTTAAAACATCAACCACCCAGCTGATTGTAACCTGAAACATCATGTTAAAGTAACCTAATGGATAATGTCAACTCAAAAATACAGTAGATGTCTTACCAGCCTTCACCTAGTGGACCCATCCAATTACTTGGTATTACCGTTCTAAACTGTACTGACCGTTGGCATTTCAGAGAGGCAGATACTCTAATCTGATAGAGGTAGGTACCAGATCCACAAAGGACTGTAGGGGAAAAGGGGAGAGGTAGTATTTCAAAAAACGGAGAAAGAAATGAGGTTGTCAAAGATTTCATTTTACTTGGGTCCACAATCAATGCCCTTGGAAGCAGCAGTCAAGAAATCAAAAGATGCATTGCACTGGCAAAATCTGCTGCAAAAGATCTCTTCAAAGTATTCAAAAGTAAGGATGTCACCTTGAAGACTAAAAACGTGCCTGACCCAAGTCACGGTATTTTCAGTCACATCATATGCATGCAAAAGCTGGAAGTGAACAAAGAAGACAGAAGAAGAATTGGTGTCTTTGAATTGTGGTGTTGGAGTAGAATGTTGAATGTACCATGGACCACCAAAAGAACCAACAGATCTGTTCTGGAAGAAGTCCAACCAGAGTGCTCCTTGGAAGCAAAGATGGCAAGATTGCATATTACATACTTTGGACATTTTGTCAGGAAGGATCTGTTCCCGGAGAAGGACATCAAGCTTGGTAGAGTGGAGGGTCAGTGAAAAAGAGCAAGACCCTTGACAGGATGGATTGACACAGTGGCCACAACAATGGGCTTAAACATAAAAACGATTGTGGACATGGCACAGGACCTGGCAGTGTTTCGTTCTGTTGTTCATAGGATTGCTATGAGTTGGAACCGACTTGCCAGCACCTAACAACAACAATAAGTATTTCAGAGAGGAATGCCCTTGGGAGGTAGTGGCCCTTGTCCTGAGTCTTGAAGGATGAGCAGGATGATAGGGGGTCGGGATGTCTGAGAAAGGAGAAGCCAGGCCCTGGATACATACATGCAAAGGCAGACATGGGGGAGGCTGATGTGTGGACAACAGTGAGGAGTGAAGGCTAGGAAAGAGACCGGCCAGAGGGTGGTTAGTATCCTGTTGGTCCTGGAGAGTGGGGGGTGGGGGAGGAACTGTAAGCAGCTCAATGACACCTGGAGGAAATTGATAATTGAGACAGAGGAGGCCCATTCACTGTGGGGAAGTGTAAATGAAAACGCAGTTGGAGTTTCCAGAAGGAACAGCCCTTGGACCTTATATGGAGCTGCTGGTGAAGACATGAATTTGAGGTGCATTGAGAAGGATGGAAAGGATTCGAGAAACCCATAGAAGAGAGGTAGGTGTGAGTATGGTTTTCTGGTGGGAACCTGGAGAGACTGGCCTGGCCGTAGCAGAGAGTGGGTGTTGGGGAAAAGAGGCTGAGGGCAGGGAGTATCCGAGGGGTGCCGATTAAGTTTGCACACTCATCCTGGATATTTGTTGCTGAATATCACTATGGTCACCTTCAAAGTACACCCCTTTGGAAGCTACGCACCAGTGCCAGTGCCTGGTCTACTCTGTAAAGCAATTTTGGAACTCGTTTTCTGGAACGGCCAACACAACTATCGTCCTGAATGTCATCAAAATGTCCCCCTTTCAATATTTCCTTTATCTTCAGGTAGAGAAAAAAGTCACTGAAGGCTAGATCAGGTGAGTAGGGCAGGTGTTCCAATACAGTTACTTGTTTACTGGCTAAAAATGCCCTCACAGACAACTGTACAATTAAGTTGGCGAACTTGCCACTATACACAGCAGCCATTCCAGAAAGAGTTCCAAAACTGCGTCGAAGGCTGGACTGGACGCTAGCGTTGGAGCACAGCTTCCCAAGGGGAGTACTTTGAAGGTGACTGTAGTGATATTCAGCAATGAAGTATGCAGCAGTTAGAACAATTAAGTTCGCAGACTTCATTGTCAGACCCAGTAGTCTGAAAGTCAGATGGAGGGTAGCGTGTTAGTTGACAACAAATGGACAAATGTAAGTGAATTTTGCAGAAATATTTGTAGTCTTGTCTGTTGCCTGTTCCCATATCTCACAATTCTGTGGTCAGGTAAAGTTGGGAAGGAAGGGAAGTGTGAGTTTTTTGGGGATGGAAGGAGATAGGGGTGATCTTTGGAGCTGAAATGGAACCTGCTCCTTGTCTGTTTATTTGATTACTTCTTTGCAAAATAGTATTCTTTTTTCCTTGAGTATTTGAAAGAATTCTTTGGTGAAGCCATCTGCATTTGGAATTTTCTTGGGGGAAATAAATTAGGAAGTTGTGTTTTGTTTTTTTTTTTCCTTAACAGATACAGAACTATCCAAGTTTTCTCTTTTAGTTTCAGTTTTGTTTTCCAAGGACTACATCTATTTTATCTAAGTTTTTAGATTTATTGGCATCAAGTTGTTTAGAGTGTTCTTAGACTGTTTAATCTTATTATCTGAGGAATCTACTGTGATGTCCTCTTGTTCAGTGCTGGTAATACAGGTAATTTGTGTTTCCTTTTTTCCCCTCGCTCTATCTTGGCCATTTATTTTTTAGCATTTATTTGAAAAGCGTGATAGGTAATATCTGACAGTTACATCTGTTAGATGAGTTAGCTACTCAATAAGGAAAAAAGATACATTTTCTCCTCAGTAGAAAATAGGATTTTAATGTGTAGAAGGAAAAGTAGCTTACTAGGTTAGGAAAAAAAAAAATCTGCCAAAGCCAAACTTGTTTAAACCTAATGTTGGGATTTTACTCTTAATGGCTCTGTGTAATTCAGTGTATTTGAACTTGGTGTAACAAGGTCTGTTGTAAATGAACTCGAGTTAGAGTTAGTCGTTTAGTAGAGACCCTGGCATTGTAGTGGTTAAGTGCTACCTCTGCTAACCAAAAAGCTGGCGATTGAAATCTACCAGATGCTCCTTGGAAACTTGATGGCAGCAGTTCTACTCTGTCCTATGGGCTCGCTATGAGTGGAAACTGGCCGAATGGCAAGGAGTTTTATTGGCATGTACGTTTATTTATTTGTTTCGTTCTGTAGGACTGTTAAATTCTACTTATTCTTTGGAGCAGAGATTTCCTGAAATAGGAGAAGTTCCTTTTGCTCAGTGGCATCCCAACCTCTGCTTACTGGATACAAGTAGCACCCCCACTCCCCCAGTTTTGACAGCCAAAAATGCCTGTAGACCTAGCCCTATTGTGAACGACTGCTTTAGATTGAGAGAGATTGAAAATACAGTGTCATAATATCTGAATAATAGCGGTCCTTGAGGACTTGGTGGATTGCATCCTTAGAATGGGAGGCTCTCTGGCTCAAGTTTTTCTCCTTCTAAAATGGTGTGCTTGTTTTTTTTTTTTTTTAGTTTTTTTCCAATATTATCAGAGAATTTGAAAGTATAATGGAAGGCTTTTAGACCACCCAATTCAGTCTTTCTTTTGAGTAAAGTGGTACCTCAACCATTTCAATAACGAGGCAGTCTTCTCTGGGGAATGGAGTGGCTGGCTTTCCTTGGTAACCTATTCTGGTGCTAAATGCACTCTTCCTGAAAGGGCTGAATCTATGAAGTTCCTTTTTGCTTAATAAAATCTTTTTCATTATCTCTTTTCCTCATTAAGTAGAAAGACATGAAGGATCTATTCACATTTCTTAACATCCTTAATTACCTTGATGGCCTTTCCAAATTTAGAATTCATCTCCTTAGCTATAATCAAATCTACCCAGATTAAGCCTTTAAGGCAATCTTCCAGCAAGTTCTATCCTTAGGGTCTAGTCAGGTCTGCATTATGCCTTTCCATGTGTTTGAGAGAAGCAAGAGATGGAAGAAAAAGGACTCGTTTCCTCCCTGTTGTTTGCAGAGATCCTTTTTTTTTTCTACACAGATACCGATTCCCCTACCCTTCCTGTCTCAGTGCCCCATGCCAGCCCTAAACCCTCATCCCAGATGGAGGCCAGAAGGCAGTGCTTTCTAAGAGATCTGTGCAGACATGAAAAATAGCTATAGTGCAAAAGCCTGGGAACACGCATCAGGTCTCACCCTTCAGTTTCGGACAGCAGTATTTTACAATGTCTCCCCCAAAAGGATGCTTAGAGGGTAGATTTTTTAAAAGGCAGCTTAAATTCAGGCATCTGTTCCCTTCACACAACTAGCAAAAAAATGAAGATGTAATTAGCAAAGAAATTCAAACCCTTAAGATAACTTCATTTGATGCACCACTTTTATTTATTTTTTTCCTCCTCCTCTTCGTTTTCTCCTTTGGCATATTTTGACAGTTTCCATGGTAAGTGTAACAGAATTGAGAGCATAAAAGGGAAGAATTTCTGTTCCGTGAATTATTACTGTTTTGTGAAGCCAACTGCTTTAAGCTCCATTGTGTGATGATATCTTGTCACAAATATTATTTAGATGTCTTGTAAGCAGTGTTAATGTTATAAAAATCATTTTCAAATTTGTTGTTGATGTGTAACATACATACCAAAAAGTAGACAAACCGTCAAGGTATGGTTTGAAAAGTCTTTCAAATGTAATGAGCACTTAGATGAAGCAGCAGAATGGTAGCATTCCCCAATAATCCCCCCTCAATCTCCCTTCCAGGTGTCCCCACCTCAGGGTCACCATTGTCTTTGTAGTGTCGGCCAGCAGCGTTTTGCCTCTTTTTACACTTTTTTTAAGTGGCATCATAATGTAGGCAGTCTTGTGTCTGATGGCTTTTGCTCACCAATAATAACATTCTTTTAAAACTCCGTGATGTTTTCTGTCTAGGAAGTAGACCTGCTTTTAAACCATTATAGCTAGAAGCATTTATTACCTGCTGCTGTGTGAAGAATTGTACTAGGGAGTATATAAACTCCTGCTTGCAACCCTCTGTTTTAAATGGAAAACATTGATCCAGTAGGTGTCAGAGGGACTTGGAAAAATAAGTAATGAACGATGAAGACCCATGCGTGACAAACACGTGTGCCGTAGAAGAGACGACAGAGATGCTTTTTCCTGTTTTCCGTCTCCAAAATGGAACGTGCATGCTGAGAGGCAGTGAATGAAGAGGAAGTGGTAGGTGTTACATATTCTGGATATGATCGATATGAACATTTTCGGGCTTCAGGATTTAAGGGTGTAACAGATGTTGGGCTTCCTCTCAATTCGTTTCCTGAGAAACACAGAGTTCAGGGAAGTGTAGTTGGTGAACTTTTGGCTAATGGATGTTTCAGGCGGACTGCAGTGAGCCTTAGAAAAAGACTCAGAAAACCTGGAATGATTTCAGTTTTCATCCTGAAAATTCTTGGGACTAGATACTAAGCTGTTTCTGCTCAGTTGACTTGTTGTGGTATCTGGATTTCGACAAGACTAATCTCCCTTTGGAAACCCTGGTAGCCCAGTGGTTAAGTGCTATGGCTGCTAACTAAAAGGTTGGCAGTTCGAGTCCACTGGGTGCTCCTTGGAAACGCTATGGGTCCATTCTACTCTGTCCTATGGGGTCACTAGGAGTCAGAAACTCACCAGCAGCAGGTTTGGTTTTTAATCTCCCTTTACTCCTTTAATGAAGAATTTTGTCATCTTGTTGGCTCAAGTCCTGATGGAGTCAGCAGAATGAACTAGCTTTCAATTAGCATTAGCACTGCTTTCCAAATGGTAGCATCAGCCTGTACGCTCACCAGCAGCGTCCGAGTGTGGCCATTTCTCTGTATCTTTAGCAGCATTTGACATTATCACAGTGTTTAAATTTTTTGAAAATCTGATAGCTATATAGCAGTATTATGTTGTTTTTTTATGCTGAACCTCTTTAGACAGATTTCCAAATTCTCATAGGTGATTAACCATTTGGAGACCCTGTGTAGCACAAACTGTTGAGCACTTGACTACTAGCTGAAAGGCTGGCAGTTCAAACCCACCCAGAGCTACCTCAGGAAATAGGACTGATGATTTGCTTCTGAAAGGTCACAGCGGTGAAAACTCTCTGGGACCATTGTGCTCTGCACCCATGGGGTTTCCAGGAGTCTGAATCAACTCCACAACAACAAACAAAAGCAACAATTGACCATTTACTTAGCTTTTCTCTTCCATTTGGATCCTGATTTGTCTTTTACAGTGTGTCAGTGGGATAGCCTCATATGCTCTGGATAGCTACTCATCAGTTAAATATGTTGCTAATATCTTCCTCTCAGTGGGGGAGCTTTGAACATTTTGGAAGATGTCTTTCATTATACTACATTTGCTTTTTTATTGTAATGAAGTCTTAGTTATCAATTTTCTGTCTGTGCTTATTACTGTTCTTGTCTTGTTTACAAATTGTGCCTGCCTCCAAAGTCATAAAGATGTTCTTCTAGTCCTCTCAATTTCTAAGAGTTATTAAAAATAATTTTACTTTTTATTTTTTAGTTATTGTTCCATCTTGATTTTATTGTTTGATATAGTTGGAGGTAGAAACCTCTTTTTATTGTATTTCCTATACGGAAATGGAAAGCCTGCTGACACAGTGGTTAAGCGCTACATCTGCTGACCAACCAGCTGGCAGTTCAAATCCACCAAAAGCTCCTTAGAAACTCTGTTGGGCAGTTCCACTCTGTCCGCTAGGGTCGCTATGAGTCAGAATCAGCTGGACAGCAGTGGGTATTCCAGTGCACTGACATCCACCACCTATTTCATAGTGTAGTCCGCTGGCTTTTACATACAGTTTCCTCTTGTGTGTGAAGTGGCCCTGTACAAGCGAGTACGTCTCTGGCCCCCATTCTGTTGCAGTGGTCTATTTCACCATCCCTGTGCTAATACTCCACTGTCTTAATTACCTCAGATTTATAATAGGCCTGGCTGTCCCTCAGGAAAAGTCTCTTCCTTTTAGTCATCTTTCAAATTGCCTGAGCTATACTTGATCCTTGGATGCCCTGGTAGCGTCGTGTTCAAGTGCTGTGTCTGCTAACCAGGCGCTCTTTGGATACTCTATGGGGCTGTTCTACTCTGACCTATAGGGTCTCTGTGAGTTGGAACCGACTCGACAGCACCCGACAACAGCATACTCCAGCCTTATAGAATCAGCTTTTCATGTTCCACATAAATCCCTGTTATGATTTTGAGTGGGACTGTAGTGAGTTTATAGACTACTTTCATGAGAATCAGTGTGTTTCCGATCCTCCCTTTGTACATGTGGTATAGCTCTTCATGTATTTAGATCTTCTTTTATATCTCCCAAGAATGTTTTGGAAACCCTGGTGGTACAGTGGCTAAGTACTATGGCTGCTAACCAAAAAGTTGGTTGTTCGAATCTACCAGGTGCTCCTTGGAAACTCTGTGGTGCAGTTCTACTCTGCCCGTTAGGGTCGCTATGAATGGGCATCTATTCAATGGCAGTGGGTCTTTCAAAAATCAATTTCAAAGTTTCTCACAGTCTTTCTTTCTTTTTTTTTAAAGTTTTTAAAAAGTAAACTAATTAGGGTTAAATCTAATGCCATGGCACATCATGGTTTCCTTCCACAGACCCATGGCTTCTAGAAGTTCAGCTGAATGGACAAGCCTGTTCAGCTGTACTTAGAAGCTATACGGGGAAGCTGATTCTGAGCTATTGTGTCTAGCCTATTATTGACACTACGTATTGTAGCTCCATAGCAATGTGCCAGACAGTACAAGTAGTACATGTACAAGATGTTTATGTACATTGTCATGTTCTGAGTAGGGTTTCTTTTCTTCCTATAGAGAATAGAATTCACCATTACTGCGGGGGAAATTCAGGCTCTAAACAGAATTTGGTTTTTTAGCCACTTACCTGCACTATACTTCCCAACTAGTGTGTTTTCATGAAAGCTGTTGATTTCATTATCATCCTGATGTAGAATGAGAAGCTAAGTTGTCTCTTCTGTTAACGCAGGAAGAATATCTGTTTGCCAGGGGAGAGGATGGAGCCAATGGGTAACAGTGAATTATTTTTGCTTACTTTTTATTTTCACCAGGACTGTGG
Source organism: Heterohyrax brucei (assembly GCA_028571685.1). Classification (NCBI taxonomy): domain Eukaryota; kingdom Metazoa; phylum Chordata; class Mammalia; order Hyracoidea; family Procaviidae; genus Heterohyrax; species Heterohyrax brucei. The sequence continues at coordinate 17,206,067 of CM053166.1, read as the reverse complement.
ATGCCATGAGTCCTGGGAGTTACCTGTTGAATGTTACAACTTCTACACAATCATAGATGGCACCATTTAGTCAAGTGGTGACCTCATCAGGACCCACAGGGATCCAGAAGATGGGATCCTGCTCTTTTGGTGCTCATACACAATATAAGAGAAGAAGAAATGGAGTTTGACTTTCTGTAGAGAATGTTCTTCTATTGAAGGTGGTTGTTGGTGAGAGACACTGACTTTTATCCATTCACCATATATTTATTGGGCAGATGCTAAGCTGGTGAGAGAAGGATGATTAAGACCTGATTTTCACCTTCAGTAAGTCATTCAGTGATGTGTTCATTAATGAAGTATGTGTGTGTGAGTCTGCTGGCTAGCCAGCGCACCTCCTACTAACCAGGGCTTAAACCAGTTTTGGTTGGAACCTCTGCTGAGAATGTGTATTTCTAACAAGTTCTGGAAAACCAAAAAAGCCAAACCTGCTGCCATTGAGTCAATTCCAACTTGCAGCCACCCTGTAGGACAGAGTAGAACACTTCGACAGGGTTTCCAAGGAGTGGCTGGTGAGTTTGAACTGCTCACCTTTTGGTTAGCAGCTATAGCTCTTAACCGCTGTGCTACCAGAGCTCTGGCATTATAATAAAATAAAACAACAACAACAAAACCGTTGCCATCAAGTTGATTCTGATTCATAGTGACTCTATAGGACAGAGTAGAACTGCCCCATCGAGTTTCCAAGCAGCAGCTGGTGGACTCACACTGCCCTCCTTTTGGCTAGCAGCCACACCTCTTAACCAGCATGCCACCAGAGTTTCCATATAAAAAAATAAAAATCTAAAGAGAAATGTGACTCAATTTGAACCTTTATGAAAATCAAGTTTAAATTCAAAATGCAAATTCATAATTGAAAGAGAGAGGAAAAAAGAGACTTTTTTTTCCCATTAATGTCTTGGAGTGGTCTCGGAGCTAAGGTAATGTAAGAAAGTGTTACCTCCGTATTTGGTGATCTCATGTGTGCAAATGACACTGTCTTGGTCCATTCAGGATCAGCTTGTTCCCTTAAGTCATTTAATAGAAAGCTTTGCCTGGATTGCTTTACCTATAGCTGCTCACCCCTTGAGGTGGCCAACACTTGGACTGTAATGTGAGGTTGATTTATTCCAGAAAGCAATTTACTCAGCCGTCAAATGAGATTATGTGTAGGGCTGTTAGCCACCATGTCACAGAAAGGTTCTTGTGTTTCAACAGGACTTCCAACTTTTCTTTATTTGAGGGCAACAAAAGTCATAAATGTTCATTCTTTTAAAACATGTCCTTGGAAATGAAGTTTTTAATGAAGGGGGGCTGCTGCTCCTTTACTGGTGATGGTGGCCGCAACCATACTGAGCCTCCCAGCACTCTACGTGCTGGGCACCACCTTCTGCCAACCAACTGGAAGGAGTGCACGAGTGCACGCACCCACGCACGCGCACACCCACGCACGCGCGCACCCACACACGCCCGCACCCACGCATGCGCGCTCGCACGCACACTTGCTCACACTTTCTCACACACAGACACTCCTGTTCCCTCTCTGCCTTTTCTCAAGTTCTTCCTCTGCCTGCAGCGACCCCTCTTCCAAGGATGAACTCAAGTTCTCTCATCCGTCCTCTGATCCCATGTCAGGATGTCAGCCTTCCATTCTTTGAATTCCTGGAGGAATTTATATCTCCCTCTGACATTTAATTTACTTTGTGTTCGAGCTATTTGTGTATGTGTCATATCCATTTACTAAATTATGTGTTGTTTGAAAATGCTAAGAGTCTCATTAAAAGAAGACCAGACTTGATGGTCCCACAGACTGGAGGGTCCCCTGAGGACATGGCCCCTGGAACTCTCTGTTCACCCAGAGCTGAAACCAATACTGAAGCCAACTCTTCAGAGAAACATTGGACGAGACTGTAAGACAGAGAGAGATGCTGGCGAAGAATATGCTTCTTGGCTTAAGTGTATACATGAGACTGCCTGAGCAGCTCCTGTCCGGAGGGGCGATGAGAGGGTGGAGGGGGACAGGAGTTGGCTGAATGGATATGGGCATTGCAGTGTGGAAGGGAGGAATATGCCGCCGTAAGGTAGAGAGAGCAGCTAGAGTTGCATAGTGGTGTGTGTGTGCCCCGGCTTTTATGTGGTAGATTGACTTGGATTACAAACTTCCGCTTAAAGCACAATAAAATATTTTTTTAAAAAGTTTCATATTTTGTCTTTGAATTTATGATATTCCTGACCAGCACTGCCTTATACAGAATAGATTATGTATACGTGTGTGTATCACACATATACATGTATACACATGTGTACATACATACACACTTTTGTAAAATGAGTAGAAAGCTGCCATTGAGTCAATTCCAACTCCTGGCGACCCCGTGTGTGTCAGAGCAGAACTGTGCTCCATGAGGTTTTCAGTGGCCTGACTTCTTTGGAAGTAGATTGCCAGGCCTTTCTTCTGAGGCACCTCTGGGTAGACTCCAGCCCCTAGCCTTTTGGCTAGCAGCCAGGTGCATTAACTGTTTGTACCACCCAGAGACACACAGACATACAAAACCAAAAACTGAACCCATTATCTTGGAGTCAATTCTGACTCAGAAATTGGAACAATCCTAAAAGGCCCCAGTCATGAGAATACAGTGTGAAAATTAGCTTGTTTTTGTTAGATGTTTTTCTCTTGGGATGGTCCCTCAGTGTAGAATTTGAAAACACAAAATTTAAAATTTGGACGTGAAAGTTCTTTTTCATGTTATATTTTAGGGTTTAGGGATTTGAGCAAAAATGGCACCATTTCTCCATTAAGGTTGAATTAATTACCATTTCCTCAGCCTCTCTTGACAAGTGAGATACTATTAAAAAGAAAAAAGTATTACCAAAGTGACACAGAGGGAGTTGTTGATTAGAAATCCCTCTTGGTCAGGGACTTGAAGGTGTTGGACGTTTGTCCCGGGGAGGCTTTTGCCTCATGCTGTGAGAGGCGGTGCCTGGAAAGCCAGCCACTTTTTTTTTTCAGACACTGGCAAGAAATTTGAGGCCACAGGTGCCTGCAAAAAGAGTTTTTCAGTTGGACCAATGCGTCCCAGCCGGGATTGATTATTGCCACCAACAAGGGTCCAGTGGTCAAGTGCTCGGCTGCCAACCAAAAGGTCGACAGTTTGAATCCACCAGCCGCTCTGTGAACACTCAGTGGAGCAGTTCTCTTCTGTCCTGTAAGATTGCTATCAACTAGATAGCAACACTTTTTGTAGGGGACAGTTAAAGAGCTTTGGTGGTGCAATGGTTAAGCATTTGGCCGTTAACCGAAAGGTTGGTGGTTTGAATCTACCAGCTGCTCTGTGGGAGAAAGATGTAGTAGTCTACTTCCATAAAGGTGAAAGCTTGGGCAGCCCTCTGGTGCAATTCTGCTCTCTTCTATACGCTGAGTTACAAATCCACTCCATGGCACCCAGTCACAGCTATTTTGTTGACAGTATTAGCAAGTTTCACATTTAGTCCTATCAGAATGCTGCTCCTGTTGCAAGTAAATACCCTGCTGAAACCTAGTCAGGTTGAGAGAATCAGACTCGTTCAAAAAGTGGATTTTCTTAAAGTAGCAAATAATTATTGATAGTTAAATGCAGTTGGGAAGACAGACATGGCAATAAAACTGATGAAAAGCAGTTGTGTCAAAGGGTCAACCAAGTATGACGTCATTTCATAAATGACACGAAACAGCATCATGATGGGATGATTCCTCAGAAACCTGGCAACACTAGAAAGAAAAAAAAACCACCCACCACCATGGAGTCAATTCTGGCTCATAGTGACCCTCCAGGACAGAGGAGAACTGGCTCATGAGGTGTTCGAGACCATCTTTGTGGAAGTAGATGGCTGTATCTTTGGCGCCTGGTGAATTCAAACTGCTGACCTTTTGGTTTGCAGCCCAGAGCTTAACCACTGTACCACCACTGCGGGACCCAGAAAAAGAATCAAGGCGTTGTTTGATTGCCTGACAGATTCTAGTTGCATGTGATTTAAGTGTTAAACCAGAATGCTTCATTTGATTGTTTTCATAATTTTATTACCCATGAAAAGTTATCTTTAGATGCAATGGGCTGTATGTTATTGTTCCCATGGTAACGTGGTACTTCAAATGGCATGTGTGTTTACTGGGTTTCAAAATGTATGGGTACTTTGACTGCCATAAATTTCCCTGTACATCACTTGCTCACGTCCGGTGAGTCACTACTCTTCATTTAACTGGTCTTTCAGCGAATGACCTGATCACACAAATCATTTAGAGAAATAACAGAAAGTTGTGTTGCTCTAAAGCGCTAAGGATATTTTACGTTTTGAAAAATGTAAAGAGGAGTTCTTATGTTCTTGTCATGTCCCACCAAGTGGAACAATCTTCAGGGAACTGTTCTCTGATAACTCAAGGACATGGGGGTGGACTGCACTTTGGCACGACCCAGAGCGGTCGCTCTAAGTAGTGATTACAGAGATGGATGCGTCTACCTGCATTTCGCGCGTGGCCCATGTGATGCTGGGCTTGAATATTTCCTTTTATTTCTGTCTCCTCCTCTGCTGCCAGAGAGGTTCCATTATAACCAATGTGCTGCTTTGTTGGATTTCATTTTGTTTTTTGTTCCCCCCTCTTTGGAAAATGGGGCCTCCTGAAAACACACACGTTCTTTATAAACTAATTAGCCAGGCGCAGTTCGTAATGTAGCATTGTTTGCCATACAATAGCCCAGAGTGGATGCCCAGGGAGAGCTCTACCTCAGGAGGAGAGTAAGTACCCAGCCTTTGTGGCAGCTGTTGGCCTCTCAGAGGCTTTTTAGATGTGGCTGTTTTGCAGATGACCAAGGCCTTCCAGAGCAGTTAAAATTGCAGCTGAGTAGGGTATCACAATTTCTGTAGCTTTGTCCGTGCATAAATTGCATTGCGTATCCACATTGGTGATAGGAGTATGTCCCACTTCGGGGACATTTTACAGCAACAGCTCTGATTTTTCAACACATTCTACAGATTTTTTAGCGGAGGGTATCACGTAGGGAAGAGTACTGCTTCAGTTGTGAGCAGCTCTTTGATCATTTCTGCCTTTCTAGAAGCCTGTCTTTGGCAGAATGTGTTTGATATTTCCACGTTGGCATCTTTTTAAAAAAAAACTTTTTATTGTGATTAAATGAAAGTTTACAGTCCAAGTCAAGCTTGCACAGAAAACCCCGAGAACCCACCTCTCTGCAGCTCTGCCTGCTCCTCTCACCCTGTGACAGCACACTCTTCCTTTCCACTCTACTTCCGGAATCCTCTCAACACACATTTGTCCCCTCCTCTCCACCATCTCCTCTCCCGTCTAAAAAGAATTCAGTAGGAAAGCCTCATATATATAGTAAACCATAAAGTACACACACCACCAGCATCACTCTGTGTCCCCAAGTCCAGTCCATTCTTTGTCTGAAGTGCTGCCTTCAGTACCGGTCCCAGCTCTGGGCTAGCAGCAAGCCCAGTGGCCGTGCTCTGAGAGGACCTTCCAGGTTGCTGGACTATCAAGTCTGGTCTTTCAACAGAGTTCTTGATCTGTACACCCCTTTTTCTCATGCTGTGTCAGGGACTCTACATTGTGTCCCCTATCAGGGCTATCTTTGGTGGTGGCCAGGCCCTGTTTTTTTTTTTCTCCCCTTTGGTGACCAAGCTGCTTTGGTCACCGAGAGAATAATAGTTCAAAGCCTTATCAAGCAGGACTGGAGACTATTGCCAGAGCCCTGACTGCTCTGTGCCCACGTCAGAGCAGCTTCAGAGCTCATAGGGGACGTTCAAGTGACAGGTACACTTAATTAGTAGGTGTATTACAAACCCAGAAGAAAAGCTTTGACAGTTTTTGAATTGGGAGTATGAAGCCATTTTGTTTTTCTGAATCAACTTAGTTTCCACAGAAATGAGAATACATGTGTATATCAGTGAAGAAATATACAAGTGTGTGCATACACATATAACATACACATTGTCAGCTGTCAGGTAGTCAGCTCCGATGGCATTCCTGTGATCAGTTGTGGATCAGATGGTTATGATCCATTGGGTTTTCTTTGACTGATTTTCAGAAGTAGATCATCAGGCCTTTCTTCGTAGTCCATCTTAGCTTGGAAGTTCCACTGAACCCTGTTCAGTGTGACATCCTGCGCGTCTTCACTGCTAGACTGGTGCTGTATGTGAGGTGTGTTTACTGGAATTGAACCTGGGTCTCTTGTGTGGAAGGTGAGAATTCTACCACTGAACTAACACTGCCAGTTATATACTCACTCATATATAGATATATATTTCTGTATATAGCTATTATATGCAGAAACTGTATATGTTGTATGTAGCATATGCGTACATGTGTATTCCATTTATTGAGTACTTGTTATATGATGTCTGACAGTTAATTTCATGAACTCATCCTAGAAAAAGTGCTATAGACCTCATTGCTAAATATCACCATGGTCACCTTTGAAGTACTCCCCTTGGGAAACTATGCACTGATGCCAGTTCCTAGTCCATCCTTAAAAGCAGTTTTGGAACTCTTTTTCTGAACTGGCCATCAGAGCTGTCATCCTAGTACCCTTGATACCCTGAATGTCATCCAAATGTCTTCCTTTCAATATTTCCTTTATGTTCAGGTACATAAAAGTCACTGGGGGCCAGATCGGGTGAGTAGGGAGGATGTTCCAACAGAGTTATTTGTTTACTGGCTAAAAACTCCCTCATAGACAACTATACAATTAAGTTTGCAAGCTTGCCACTGTGGCACTGTGTGTGTTTTAGTCAGCTAGGGCTGCTCTAACAAATACCACAGAGTGGATGGCTTTAACAAAGGAAGGTTTATTCTCACACAGTCCGGTAGGCTACAAGTCCACATTTAGGGTGTCTGCTTCAGGGGAAGGCTTTCCCCTTGTCAGCTCAGGAGGAAAGTCCAGTATTGCATTAGTCATTGTCCAGAGAGCATCTTGGTGCAGGAACCTCAGGTCTGAAGGACGCGCTCTTCTCCTGGTTTTGCTTTCTTGATGGTACGAGGTTCCCAATTCTCAGCCTGCTTCTCCTTCCCTTTGTCTCTTGCAGGCTGAAAGGATTAAGAGTGGGGTAAGCCATACTCCAGGAAACTCCCTTTACAGTGGAGCAGGGAGGTGATCCTATGAAGGGGTTTACAGCCCCACCCTAATCCTTTAACATACTTCATAGGAAAACCAAAAATGGAAGACAGTCACAAGATACTGGGAATCATGGCCCAGCCACATGGCTACACATATTTTGGGGTGGGACACAGTTCAATCCATGACAGTGTGCAATGCCCATTCCTGAAAGAGATCCACAATTGCTTTGAAGGGTGGACTAGGCGCTGATGTCAGTGCACACCTTCTCAAGGGGAGGGCTTCGAAGGTGAACAGAGTGATATTCAGCAAGGAAGTATGTAGCATGGACTGAATTATGGAACCTCGTATTCAGGCACTGGCCTAAGCACTTTACACGCATCAACTGTTGTCACCCTAGCATTTCGCCCTCACGATGTGTGAGGTAGAGAAGTAATTTGCCCAAGGTCACACAGCTAGGAATTGGCAAAGCCAGTATTTAAGCCCCAAATACTCTGCCTCCAGATCTGTGTCTCTCCTCCTTTTCATTAAGGTGGTGCAATCAGTATCATTTAATGCTACGACTGAAATCAGTTTACGAGGTGTTGGAGTTCGAAACCACGGAGGACCATCTGCTGATAGAGAGATGGAATGGACAATGCCACTTCTCCTACCTATTTTTTTCTGTTAGTTCAGGAGAGGGACTAGAGCTTGTGGCTCATTTTTTAAAAGTCTCAAAGGTGGCACACTTTTTTGGTGGGTTAGAATTTTGGAAAGAGATCACAGTCATTTAGGCCAGAGTCAATGAGTAAGATGAGTGACTAACCTGAGGAGTGCCATTTTTGGACTTAGTAAGATAATATAAATTGTTTATCCTCTTGGGAATATTGCAAAAGAGAAGTGTGAACATATTCAGAAGATGTTTATAGCTTTATTAAGTGCTACCACTGCTAACAAAAAGGTCGGCAGTTCAAATCCACCAGGCACTCCTTGAATACTCTAGGGGGCAGTTCTACTCTGGCCTCTAGGGTCACCATGAGTCAGATCCGACTCGACAGCACTGGGTTTTGGGTTTTTTTTTTTAATAGCTTTCTAGGTACATTGGAAGATCAATTCTTTGTATGTACACTCACATAATTATTATTTTTTGTAATTATTTTTAAAAATAAAACAATTTCATTACTTTGTTATATTGGTTGGGATATAGGCTTAACTACTATAAAATAAATGCCAAAATATTAATAATAATGGCTTAAGCATGCCAGAAATTTATGTCTCTGATTTAAAAGGCAACTAGATATGATGGCTGTACTTCAAAAAGGTGTCAGGAACCTAGACTCTGTCTATCTTGTTTCATCACACTCAAAACTTGGCTTCTATTTCATGGCTCAGAACAGCTGCTCCAGCTCCTGCTATCACATTCTTGTTCCTGCCATTAGGAAAAAGAAAAAGGAAAGCAAGCCTGTTTCTTTAAGGCCATCTACATATCATTTCTGCTCAGATCCCTTTGGCCAAAACAGAGTCATGTGATCATACCTAGCTGCAAGGGAGTCTGAGAAATGTAATATTTAGCTGAGAAGCCACGTGCCCAACTAAAGATAGCAATTACTATCAAAAAATAGGGGAATACTGGGAAATAGTAACAGTGTCTGCCATACATCTTACATATTAAAGAGTAATACTGTTAAGACATGTAAACTTTCAGGTATTTTTTAATCTTGAACGTTGGAATAGTTTGATATTTATTTTGGTTTCACATGTTGCTGTCAGGTGCTGTTGTGTCATTTCCAACTCATGGCAACCCTACATATGACAGAAAACAAAACACTGCCCAGACCTGCACAATGCCCACAGTCATTTTTATGCTTAAGCCCATGGTTGCAGCCACTGTATCAAGCCATCTTGGAGGCTCAGTGAAAAAGACCATTCCTCTTTTTTGCTTCCACCCTACCAAACATGGGTGTCCTTGTACAGGAATTGATCTCTACTGACAACATGTCCCCAGTATCTAAGACACAGTCTCACCATCCTTGCTTCTAAGGTACACTCTGGTTGTACTTCTTCCAAAGACATGGTTTCTCATAGTCCAGAATAATGATGCTATTGTAATTCATGATCCGTATTAACATTGCCAATGCAAAACTTAAAAAATCCATGTAGCCTATTTTATAACTGTAAAATCCATAGTGGAAACAAAGGGAGCACTTTCAAGTAGTTGAGACTACTAATGCCATTTGAATATAAATTTCCTAAAAGGCTTCAATGTTAAGACTGTAAGCACAATAGAGCTAGGAAATACTGAATTGAAGTTGGCTCACCCACTGCTTTTGATTAACATTTTGACCTGTGTAAATTGAAGAAGGATGTATTTTTTATGTAAATTTATTGTAATATGAAAACATTCAACACCAAGGTAGAATCCTACCTCAAGAAGCTATCTAGTGATCTAAAAAGAATGGAAGGTCTGGAATGTACTGGGATTATCCTTTTAATTTATATTTAAGGTAGTATTTAGCATCTTCCTATATCATAGTTATAAGCATGTTGCTTCCAAAGATCCCTGGTGGTACAGTGGTTAAGCATTCAGTTGTTAACCAAGAGGTCAGTGGTTCAAACCCACCAGGTGCTCTTCAGGAGAGAGATGTGGCAGTCTACTTCTGTAGAAATTTACAGACTTGGAAACCCTGTAGGGCAGTTCTACCCTATCTTAAAATGTCACTATGAGTTGCAGTCAATCAGGGACAACGGGTTTGGTTATACAGCTTCCAGCTCATACAAACGTTTGAATATAAATATTTAATAACTTTTTCTCTACATTAAAAGTAAGATGTATACTATATTTTCTTCATGCTGTTTCCTCATAAGAGTATAATAATATGGATTCAGTCATTTTGCACATCCCATATGGAGTTGTCTTCAGACCAGGATGTAGAAACAAAATAAATAGATTAAATTGGGAATTTTCAGTCTTCTTTTTAAGGTAGCCAGATGGGGAGTCATTTTTAAATAGCCAAAATTATGTCAAGTACTAACAGCGATGATTACATTAATTGTATGCATGAGATGAGGTGGCCGTTTTTTATAATAGGCCACCCATCCACTGATGAAAGCAGGAATTCTTGTCCTCCTCAAGCTAAAAGGAGCCCTGGAGGCATCGTGGTTAAGAGCTTGGCTGCTAACCAAAAGGTTGGCAGCTTGAATCCACCAGGTGCTCCTTGGCAACTCTATGGGCACTTGTACTCTATGGGCACTTCTACTGTGTCCTGTAGGGTCACTAGCAGTCTGGATTGACTCAGTGGCAACAAGTTTTGTGTTTTCCTAAGCTGAATACCCTATTTCTTTCATCACAGTACTTTGCTGTCTCTCATTTGTTTGTTCTCATTATCGGCTCTTCTGTTCAGATAATCTTTTTTTAATTATCATTGCAGTAAAAATAGCTATGAGAAAACACTTGCCAATTCAGCAGTTTGTTATTAGATGATCATTTTAATGAACAGGTCTTCGAGTTTGTTAAAATATTGGCACTCTCCTAGTTTTATACATCAAAAGAATTGCTGCAAAAGTGTTATGTTCCGTAGTCTTCAACCTAATTGCTTGATGTATGAACCTCAAATAAATAAAACGCCAGATCCGTAAAATAATACAGGTAAAGGAGGAGGTCAGGTAATTTCAGAGGGCTAAAGTGAGCTTTAGAAATCAGGGTTTTAGATGCTAGTTAATAGAGCAGTCTGTGCAAATGTTGCTTTGAAGAATGACAACAGTTCAATGTATTATTGGCTGAACATCACTTTGCTGTCTGAATGGTAAACATTTTTTTCAGCAATTGTGCATACATCACTGGAGTAACTGCAGAAAAACTATCATCTGTGTTTTCTTTAATGGAAAGTGATACTTTCTGGAATTGCATTTTTAGAAGTAGGAAGCTGATATTTTGGATCTGAGCCTTGAATTTCCTGTAGATGAGGCATATGATTGTTTTGTAAGATTGTTCCCCTTTAACTTGGCCTCAGTTTTCTCATCTGTGAAAAGGAACTGGTGAGTTGACGAAGGAAGTAACACCCGTCCTATGTGGCTGGAAGGGTCCCGGGGTGGTGAAAACAATTTGGTCTCAGCTATTAACCAAAAGGTTAGTGGTTCAAACCCACCCGGGAGTGCCACAATATATGCCTTCATAAAAATAAAAGCCAGTAAAATAAAATAAAAGGTGACAACCAAGAAAATCCTCCAGAGCTCATTTCTACTCTGTAACTCATGAGGTTGCCGTGAGTTGGAATTGCATTGATGGCAATGTTTGGTGATGTAGTTCACAACTCAGGAAGAATTTGGGGTGGTTGTGTCTTCAGTTTTATCAACTTGGGCCAGGTGATTGGCGACTGGGGAATGAGTTCACATTCACCTTACCCAGAAGCCTATGCCAGCCCTTTGGAAAGAAGCTCTGTCCTCTCTGTTCAAGGAAGCATGCAATGGCTTTCCCTCAGGAAATATTTTCCTTGACTTGTCTCCATTTCATGAGTCACATTTTCCACTTAGAGCAGTGTCAGCTGTGGAGATTTGCCAGATAAATACCCGGTAAGAAGTAAGATCATGAAGCACGAGCTTATAAAAAATCCCTTGGTGGTGTTTTATTTCAGTAGAGTTTGAGATGGATTGATGAGCTGTTAAATGATTGTGAAGAGAGAGCCTGGTTTCCGAAGTGACTCTGGTTTCAAAAGTAAGTGTAAAGGGCAAAAATAATAGCTATTTCTTGGCCTCAGCACATTGCCAGTGTGATAGCCACTAGCTATTTAAAATGAATTAAATTAAGTTTCCTTCTTTATATAGCCACATTTAAATTGCTGAGTAGTTACATGTAACTAGCAGCTACCATATTGGACAGCACAGGTAGAGGACATTTTTATCATCGTTGAATATTCTATTGGATAGTGGTCGTCTTTAGGCACCTAAGAAAGAATTAGTTATGGTATGGCAGAAGGAGGCTTGGAATGGAATTTAACATGAGATCATACTGCAGTATACCCCCTCCACTGCCATCGAGTCGATTCCAACTCACAGTGACCCTATAGGTCAGAGTAGAACTGCCCCATAGAGTTTCCAAGGAGCACCTGGTGGATCTGAACTGCTGACCTTTTGATTAGCTGACAGAGCACTTAACCACTACACCACCAGGTTTTCCCATACTGCACTAGGATACATCTAATCTAATCTGACTCATATCCTTATAAAAAGAGAGGATACTCAGAGACACACAGACGAAAGACAGCCATGTAAGACAGAGGCAGATACTGGGGTGATGGATCTACAAGCCAAGGAGCACCAAGATTGCCAAGAACTACCGGAAGCTGGAAGAGACACGGGAAGATCTTCTCCGGGAGCCTTCAGAGAGAGCAGGACTGTGCAGACACCTTGAGTTTGGACTTCTAGCCTCAGAACTGTGAGATGATACACGTCTGTTGTTTTTAAGCTACCTGGTTTGTGCTGCTCTGTTACTGTAAGCCCATGGAAACTAATACATATTACTAATATTTATTAATGAATAATAATCTCAATAAAGCCAGTTGAGCATGATAGGTTCTGGGGAGCCTAGCTCAATAGCTACCTGGAAGATTTGCTTACTAACAGCTGGGGTGGTTGAGAGTGAATAGTTGGAAATCAGTCTCATATTCAAATCCTTCTCCATTGTTTTCTCCTGGGTAATCTGGAGCATCTTTCTTACCTTCTTGGACCTTCAGTCTACTCCAGTGTTGAGTGAGATTACTTGGAGGCACCTACCTCATTCAGGTATGCTGAGAATTCAGTGCAGTGACTTATGCAGAGTTTTAGTACAATACCCAGCCCAGAGTAAGTACTCAGTAAATATGCGGTCACCATCAAGTTCATTTTCATCATCATCATCCATATAATGAGGCTGCCCAAAAGAGTCAGTAGCTATGCATAAATAGAAGTATTCCAGGTGGGCTTGTTATTAATTTGACAAGTATGCTATAATCATGGAAGATGTTAATAATAAGGGGAAACTGGATTACTATCTTTGTAGTACATCTAAAATAAAAAGGTTATGAAAAAAGTTATTGTACTACCTCATAGAAGGGACTGAGATATTTGTCCATTTTTCAGCTAATATTTGTGTGCTAAGTGTGTGTTCAGTAAACCTGAAGTTTACTCCTTTTATAAAGAGCCAAAGTGTTTTTATATGAAATATCCAGGGGTAGGTATTTCTAAGATACATATAATTATATGTATGCTGAATGCAATTTTATTTGTTAATTTTCTTTTGGAAATAACTTTAAATAGAAAAAAATTGCAAAAATAGTATAGAGTTTCTGTATACCCTTCACTCAGCTTCCCCTACGGTTAACAGCTTCCCAAACCATGGTACAATCAAAACTAAAAAAATTAACATTAGGACAACAGTGTTACCTAAACTAGGAAACTTGAGATTCCACCAGTTTTTCCTGTAATGTCCATTTTCTCTTGCAGGATCCAATTTAGGGTCCCACGTTGCAATTAGTTGTCACACCTTCTTAGTCTCCTCCCATCTATGACAGTTCCACAGTGTCTTGGTGCCTTTCATGACCTTGACACTTTTGAAGAGTACTGGTCAGGTATTTTGCAACACTTCTTCAATGTGGATTTGTCTGATGTTTCATGATTAGGTTGTGCTCATGGATTTGGGGCAAGAATGCAACTGGGGTGATGTTGAGCCCCTCTCTATGCATCATGTGAGGGGACACATGACATCAGTATGTCTCATCACTGGTGATATGAACATTGATCACTTACTTAAGGTGATGCCTGCAAATGGTGATCTGTTTTTATAAGTGTCTTTGTTGGGGCGGAGTCAAGATAGCAGACTAAGCACATGTCTCCTTATATCCCTCTAGAAACCAAGACCTGAACTGATAATCAAACAGAGCCTTCTGGTCACCTAGTGAGCCCCCAGAACACGACACAGGGCTGTTAATTTGGACTTCACACCACTGAGCAAAAAACCCCCTCTCTTTCACTGACTCCTCCTAGCTAGCCCTGGCTCTCACAGACTGAAGGTAAACGCACCATTTTGACTTTTTTTCTCTGTCTTGGCCGGCGGGCGGAGTTAGGTCTTGTCTAGCAGCTAGACTCAGACACATTGCTGGTGGGACAGGCAGGCGAAATTCCCATGTTTTGAGAGCCAGGCTTAGGACTCTGTTCATCTAGCCACTTTGGGCCTGTCTTTTTATCACTGCCACAGTGTGGTTTGTATGGAATCGCAGTGCCTGTGTGTGGGACACCATGTTGGATATGGAGATTATAGCAGGACCTAATTCTTAGCCTGGGAGCCAGCGCCTGCAAACAGGATAGCACTTCTCTGACAGAAAATCAGTAGTTTACACAGTGTTGCCTATAGTGGGGGCCTGGCAACAGAGGCAGAGGACTCACTACCTCTCAGCACCTTTAGCCCCTCTATCAGCCGACCGTGTGGAGGGCGCCATCTTAGATACAGTAGCCACAGCTGTACCTATTTCTTAGCTTGGGAGCCAGTGCTTGCCCACAGGAGAGCACTTTTCTACTAGAAAAGCAGTAGTTTACACAGTGTCACCTAAGGCTGGGCCCTGTCAGCAGAGGCCAACAGGACAGTAGCATTGCTGTATTTTGAACTAGTTTGTATCATCTGGGGTTGGATATAGAGGTGCTTACTTTGCCAGTTGGGAAGAGGGACCTCTACACCTGAAAACCTGACTGACTTGGGAAGTGGTCAGATACCTCTTGCTTTACATTTTAAGACAGCCTAGAGAAACATCTGTAGTCCATCCTCACAGTTATCTCTCCCAGTCTCTACTTACTCACATGGGACCCAAAAAGCAACAGATACTTATGGCATACAAGAAATCACCCATGGCTTCAGAAGGCTTCCAAACGAAACAACCAAGGAATTTTCCAGATGAAGAAACTTCTGAAATCATCAGAAGGTGAATACAAAATGATTATATACAAAGCCCTTCTAGACCTTATACAAAATGCAGCAGAACAAAAGGAAAAATTAAGCAAGCTGTTCAATCTGATGGAACACCAGTACTCTGAAATCCAACAGATCAAGAACAAAATCAAAGACATAGAAACTTCCATTCAGAGCCAAGAAAACAGAATGGAACAAAAGGAAAAAAGAATTTTTGACTTGGAAGACAGAGCTACTTACACCAGCGTCTATGAGCAGAAATCAGAAAAAAGAAACAAGAAAAATGAAGAAGCATTAGGAAACATGTGGGACTCTATTAAGAGGAAGAACCTTTGATTAATTGGAGTCCCTGAACAGGATGAGACACCTGAGAACACAGAGAATATCGTTGCTGAGCTGCTGACAGAAAACTTCCCAGAAATCATGAAAGAAGAGAATATAGACATCTGGCTGGCAGATGCATATCGTACAACACCCAATATAGATCTCAAAAGAAAGACTCCAAGACATAAATATCTTTGTTAATGGACACCATCCACGTGCCATTCTGTAATATCAGAATGAGATGGGAGGAATTATGCCCAAACATTACATTTCAGTAGCTGTGCTTTTGACCTTATGTCTGTATGTTTCTCTGATTAATCTCATCCATGTGGTCAACAAAAACATTTGTCCACTATCAGTGGTCTGCCACCACTTAACAAAAAATCAAACCAGTTATCAAGTTGATTCCAACTCATGGTGGCCTCCTGTGTGTCGGAGAACTGCACTCCGTCAGATTTGCAATTGCTCTGAGATCTTTAAACTTTTCTTCTGAGGTGCCACCAGTGCTACTGCCATGGCCATTAAGTCAGTTCCAACTCATAGCAGCCCTATAGGACAGAGTAGAACTGCCCCATGGAGTTTCCAAGGAGCGCCTGGCAGATTTGAACTACTGACCTTTGGATTAGCAGCCGTATCACTGCCACCAACAGTGGTTAATAAATCAAGATGTTAAAGCCTTTCTGTAAAGTAAGAATGAAGAGGCTATAAGTCAAGAGGCTGTAGTCAAGACTGGAAAGGAAGTTGTTGTTGGCCAGCCCTTGACTCCTGCAACCCCAAGCACAACGGAATGAAAGCACTGTCTGGTCCGGTGCCATCCATGGTTGGCTGCAGCTCAGACGGTCTTCCATTGTGCTCTACAAGGTTTCCATCTGCAGTACACCAACTTTCATAGGTGTTTTTGGAAGTATTTTTTTTTATTTTTTTATTTAACATGACTGAGTGAAAATGTACATTCCTGTATAAATTTACATGCCCACCTCTATGCAGCTTCCACTGCTCTCCCTGTCCAGTGACAGCAGACTATTCCTCTCTGCTCCATACATGTCTCATCCTCCCAACAGTCTCCTTTCTACTCCTCTCCACCCACTCTCCTTCCTCCAGACAGAGGTCAGCAGGATGATATCCTATAGATGCACAGAACCATAAAGTGCATCCAATATATGGTCACTCTGCATCACCAAGTACAATCCATTTGTGACCGAAGAATGGACCTTCGTTATGATTTATGGGCAAGGGCAGCATCAGGGCCAGGGGCCATGCTCCCAGGGGAACCCCAAAACCACTCGACCATCAATTGAGGTCTTTTAGTGGAGATCTCAGGATGCACTCCTTTTTATTCTTGTGTTGCCAGTGAAACTCAACTTAGTGAGCTCCATTGCGACTATCACTGGTGGTGGCCGGGCACCATCTAATTCTTCCGGTCCCAAGTCAATGTAGGCACCCACTGATGTGGGTCTCTCTATCTTCTGGGTTGTCTTTACCCCATGTCAGTTTGGTCCTCGGTGAGCATCCGTTCCTTCTGAGTTGGGACCATTTGCTGTGCCCTCGGATGGCAGCTTGGCAGCTTTTAAGAACCCAGACTCCACTCACCAATGTGCGGTGCAGAGAGCCCTCTTAGAAAAATGCTAGTTGTGCCAATTGACCTCGATTTCGCCTAAGAGCATGGTCCCCTGCCGCCTGCCCCAGCTACTCTATCCTTGCAATATTGGTTTAAGATGGAAGGATGGAAGTATTTTTTCTGCTAACTTAAAGTGTCATTTTTAATAGTCCATTTTAAAATTAGACAACGTTGGATTTGAATCTTAACTTGACATGGTTAAGAGTCATTTTGTAAAGTCAGACAAACCTGGATTTTAATGCTGGTATTGCCCCTTACTTGTAAGTTACTTAGCTTCTCGAGGTTGTAGTCTACACAGCCGTACAGTGTCCTCTTGGGCCATCACAAAGAATAAAGAAATGAGCAGATGTAAATGATGTCTTGGGCTGTGGGTCAGATACTTGGTAAGTGCTCGATAAATGTCAGATGCTATCTTTGATATTATCCCACAGAGCACTCTTGTGCCCACTTTCACGGCTGACAGACCACAAAAGGAGAAATCATCAGCCTTGCGTCCACATTATACCATCACTGAATGTAGAACTAACGAGACAGAGAAGTAGGAAAGTCCTACAGACTTTTTTGTACCTTGAGTCCCTAAAATTTAAATGCCATGAGGTCATTCTCCAGTTAGTCATCTTTTTTTTTATGATCCTGATTCCACCATCTGTCTTGGGATAATATAGAACACAAAAGAACTTTTTTCTGTAACTACCATATTACTAATAAAAGAGTAATATATTGAGATTTCCTTATTAAAATTACTCCTTGGAATCAGTTTTGGGAGTAATCTGATAGTTGAATAGAGTTTATGAATTTATCTGGTGATTTTTTTTTTTTTTTTGCCAAAAAACCACAAACCCACTGCTGTTGAGTTGATTCCAACTCATAGTGACGCTATAGGACAGAGTAGAACTGATCCATAGAGTTTTCAAGGAACATTTGGTGAATTTGAACTGCCGATCTTTTGATTAGCAGCAGTAGCTCTTCACCACTATGCCATCAGGTTTCCACGTCTTTCCTAATAGCTACCTGATTCTTTGAAGTGCTAGAAATTTCTAACAGATTTAATCCTAAAATACAGAGGTCGTTAGGCTGGATATTTCTAAAAAGAACTAAAAAAGAACTAGATTCACTTTATTTCTAGGAAGGTAAGGTCTGTAGGGTCACTGTGAGTAGGAGCCGACTCCATAACAGTGGGTAAGGTCTAGTTTGACACAATAAACCTACCTACTGCCGTCGAGTCAGGTCTAACTCATCGCAACCCTAGAGGTCGGAGTAGAACTGCCCCATAGAGTTTCCAGGAAACACCTGGCAGATTTGAACTGCCAACCTTTTGGTTAGCAGACATAACGCTTGACCCACTATGCCACCAGGGTTTCCGTTTGACACAACAGTTACTGCAAACTTGAGTGGATTTTTTGCTGCCTGCTGCAAACAGTGAATCCTTGAGATGGGTGAGATGAAAAACTGGACATTTCTTGTGCATTTGTAAGCAAGGAGACAGAGAGGGTAGGTTCCTCCAAAGTTGGCCTTCTCAAAATGGAGACTAGCTGGAGGTTTCATAGGAGAAGGGGAGAAGGTTTTATGACGTCTAGGAATTTGTTGAAGATTAATTTTTCTTTGGGTGGTGACAACAGTCTCCTGACAGATGTGTTACTGTTTTAATTGATATTTTGGGCCTGGAGGTGGCCTGGTCATGATAGAAGTGCCCAGTCGCAGGGTAGAAGGCTTTGTTTTTCTTTGGTGGTTTCTGGATCATTATCACTTGTTTCTCCCCAGTCCTAAAGAGCACAGATGAGTCCCCAACCTTGAGAGAAAGGGAGGGAGACACTGGACTCCCACTTGGTGACACAATCAAGAAACAAAACTGTGCAGGTTACACTCAAGATGCTGTCGCAGATTTTACTCTGCCAGTTCCGTAGTCGTGACAACGGATTCAAACATCCTAATGGTCTGGAAGATGGTGTTGGACGAGGCAGCGTTTTGTTCTGTTATACTCGAAGTCGCCGTGATTTGGAACTGACTCGATGGCAGCCACCACGAAGAGCTAGTTAGGTCATGGCCTAGAAGGTACAAGAATTACTGCATGATTGATTCGACTTACCATCTTATCAAATCATAAATTACTTGGAATGAAAGAAATCTCTGTATAGCCTCGCTCCGTCGAAAATGGTTTTTTAGTATGTCTCACATCTTCAGAACATGGTGGCCGATGAAGTCAGATTAAAGCTCTTGTTCCTGCTGCAGCAGGGACATGGTGTCCTAGAAACTGCCAGACCTATACTGGATTCCATTTTAGTCCTGAGCCTCCAGAATGGGTCTTTAGAATTAAATTTGGCTATTAGCCCAGATTTACTCACATTTTTTAACAAGCGCTACTTTGTGCCTCGGCATCCCACCCCCACCCCCAACTTGGTGGCTGGGGAGGGGAGGGGAAGTGGGAGGAGGCTCCCTAACAAAAAACAAAAGCAACTGCCGGAGAGAAAGGCCAGTGAAAGTGGGGGAAGGCAAACAGTCCCGCTACAGCAGCTGTTCCCTTATGGAAAGAGGAAGCCTTTGCTTTACATCTGATCACCCTTAAAATTTCTGAAGATTTAGAGACGTTCTCTGTGGGGCTGCAGGGGGTGAAATGAAGTCCGTTTATGAAGCTGGCGGGTGAAGACGTGAATGGAGTTGATTCAAAAGACCAGTGACCCTAAAGTCAGCACTGTCCTCGCCTCATTTTAAAGTTCAGAACCGTTGTTTGGAAATTCAGCCTCAAGACAGAGTCAGAGTTGGGTTTGGTTGGCTTTTCTAAAATCCTATTGTGTCATGAATGGAGGACATAGCTGGCTTAAGCCAAATCATCTCCCATCCAAGATCAAATCAAGGGCTTTTAGCTTCCGATTGCAAAATACCAAGTACTGCTGCTCTGTTACGAGGCTAGGAAGCTGGGCAGTGTGGTGCAACCTCAGTCCATTTCAGGAGAAGATTTTGTGACAGCAAATTGCGCATATTGCTGGTCTGAGAGAAATCGGAGTTACCCAGGCAACATGGAACAGGTTGTGTAGCTTGCTGGCCTAGAAAACTCTTTCTTGAAATGTTCATTTCCATATTGTACAGATGGCTTATGCATATGCAGTGTTTATATTATTGCATTTCTTAGGACCACTGGTGAGTTCCGCTTCTTACTAACTAGCCACTCTGAAAAATAATTTCACTGTAGTGTTTAGGAAGTATTCACTGTCAGCTAATGGGTTCACGTATCAGAGTTGTTAGGTGCTGTTGAGTGGGGTCTCTGCCATCTACAGTGGACAGAAATGCTGTGTGGTCCTGCCCCATCCCCATCATCTGTTCTAGATTAGACCATTCTGATCCATAGAGTTTTCATGGGCTGATTTTCCAAGGTAAGTTGCCAAGCCTTTCTTCCTAGTCTCAGTCTGGAAGCTCCACTGAAACCTAATGAGTACCCGAGCAACACGCTAGGCTCCACTGACAGATGGGTGGTGGTGGGGGCTTTGCATGGCCAATGTCCAGGAATCAAACCCACGTCTCCTGCATGGGAGGTGAAGAAGTCTACCACTGAATCACCAATGCCCCTGAAGAAACTATAAAGAACTAAAATGATAGAGGCGCGTTTGAATGTGGGATGATATCCTTTGAACAGCAACCACTTTTCTTTCATATAACAGGGCTTCAGAGTTCAGTAGAATTCTCACCAGCCATTTCTGACCTAGCCAGTGCTCCTCAGTGTGACCGCCACCCATCTTTCAGTGGATCCCTGTGTGTTGCTAGGATACTCTGTAGGTTTCAGTGGGGCTTCCAGACTGAGTCAGACTAGGAGGAAAGGCCTGGCAACCTACTTTCTGAAAACCAGCCAGTCAAAACCTTATGGGTTGCAAACAGCCCACTCTGTAGCCAGTCATAGGGCTGGCACAGGACTGGGCAGCATTTCTTTTCATTGGCCGTCGGGTCTCTGAGTCAGGGGCCAACTTGACAACAGCTAGCCGTGACAGTGCTTACGGACCATAAACTAGCTTTGTTAATTTTGGCAGTTATATTTCAATTTAATTAGTTCTCTTGCTAGTTTGTATGTATTTCGTACATTCATTTAAAGACATCATTCTGAGCAGGACATCTAGAGGGTCCAGCAGACTGCCCACAGGGGAAGGAAGCCATGTCATGCTGCTGTGTTCCCTTTGGGGAGAGTACACCATCTCCAGACATTCCTGCCCTTCTTCTTGCGTCCACTGAAGGGTGCTTTTCCAGGCTCTGTGTGAGAGGCCCTTGCCTGGTCTCTTCACATCTAGCCCCTCGCAACCTTCAAAACCGGACCCTCTCGTTCTTTGTGCCTCTAGCCAGTTGCTGCTGGTGCCAGGCATAGACACCCCTGGCCCTGCCTTCTGACAGAATCTTGTTTAAGCCTATGTCTTGGCCCTAGTGAGACAGTCATTCTGAAACCTAGTGGGTCTGTGGCTCTTGGAGGGAAGGTGAGGTCTGAACAGGTAGAAGATGCGTTGGTGTTGGGTGACGGTGACCACGATGATAACCGTGTGCTGTCCTGACCATCCCGGTGCCTGCTCTGCCTGGAGGCTGGCCCTGCTGTGCCAAGCTTCTTCCTGATTTTCTGTGGGCCTGTGGGCAGCTCCTTCAGGTGGGGCTGGTGTGGCAGGGTAGAAAGAGCCTGGGACTGAGAGTCAGAAACCAGGCTTTAGTCCTCGGACTTCTCACTAATGGGCTCCGTGATCTTGAGTGAGCCACTTGACCTCAGGCTGCTTATGTTACCTGTCTAGAATGGGATGAAACCCACCCTGACGGGGGAGATGAGGCAATGTGGGGAAGTCGTTTTGTGGGCAAGTCATTTGCGTTCGTGCGATGCTGGATGTGTGTTGTTTAGCTCAGAGTGGCTACGACGGTCACATGGGCTAATCAGCATAAGCACTAAAGTAAGTTCAGTCCAAATTTATGGGATCACATTAATAACAAATGAAGTGAGGAAAAACAGCCGTGTATTAGGCCTGGAACGTTTTCCACTTGTTTTTGAAGGAACTCATTGTCAGAAAGGAATGAAGCCCTCATTAAACAGGATTCGATTTCTACTGCAAAGGACATTCATTAAGGAAGAGGTCACCTCGCCGACGGTAGACAGGAAAACACACAAATTCCCATTACCCCATCAGTGAATTCTCTGCTGGTCTTAATATTCTAAGGATGACATAAGTATTCTGAACTCAGACGAGCAAGGGATTAATCTGGATACTGAAAGTTGACATTTATAGTGTAGCCTTAGTTTGTCACGTTTTACTTCTGTGTGACACTTAGCAATTCATGTTTTGTAGGTGAATCTGGAAAGCACGAGGCTGTTTAATTTATTTATGATGAGAAATTAAATCATTAGGCCAACTTTGGCCTTCTGAGCAGCTCTTTCTTAGTTTGGAAAACTTCTTGGGGGAGGGGGTCATACTGCAGTTAGTAACCAGTCAGGAGAATTTCCCAGCCAGCCAGAGGGTCTCTATATCGAGTTCACAGCCTGGTCCTTGGGGTCTGTATCCATCTTCAAGTCCAAGTGCATGGTCTCTGCTCAAGATTTGAACTTGGAGCTCCCCGAACAAGTAAACACACATCTTGGAATTTTGCAGCGCAGCTTCTTCTGTCCGGTTGGGCTTTGGACTAAAGGGTTGGGCTCTGACACATGGCAGATTGAAGTTGAAATGAATAGATCTGCTTTTTAAATTAATGTCAGACTACCCTAGAGGAATCGACGGAGTTTGTGGGAGAGAAGCACTGTGGTTTGAGTGTGTTTCCTATTCTGAGTGAGTCCAACATGGAATTAGGTACAACAAAGTAGCTGCCTTGTAGCTAATCCGTATGAGCAAGTAGGCACAAGAACACAATGCCTCCCCAACCGTGGAAAGAAATCAGTTGTTGAATAATAAAGTGATTTTGGCTTCTCAGCCCTTCGTAAGCCCCTGCAGTTATTAATCATCTTCCTTATAAGATGTAAAATGAGAGATCATAACCTGAAGTATTAAAGCTTTCAGTGCCACAGAATCATTCATGTGTCTCAGAGTCAGCTGGGCATATCATGTTAAAGGGCAGAGTCTGTGTAGCAGGGCCGGGGTGGAAACCTGCATTTCTGGCAAGTTCCCCGGGCATGCAGGTGTTGCTGGTCCTTGGGCCCCCCTTTGAGCAGCGATATCGGAAGAGAAGGCGAAGGCAGTTATTAGGGGTCCTCAGACTATTTTTGGAAAGTCCAAAGCAGTGGTTTCCAACTAGAGGTAATTTGTCCCTCTGGGAAACATTTGGCAGTGTCTGGGGACATTTTTGGTTGTCATAACTGGAGGGTGAATGCTGCTAAACATCCTGCAGTGCACAGCACAGCCCCTTGCCCCCTGCCCCTGTCCCTTGTCCGCAGCAAGGAATGATCTGGTCCAAGATGTCAACAGTATTGACCTTAAGAAACCCTTGGCTAAAGGAAATCACAGAACTAACAAAAATACCCTCCCTTCTTTGTGACCAGGAAAAAAAAAAAAGCACAAACCAAATCCATTGTGGCTGAGTTGATTCCAACTCACAGCGACCTTATAGACAGAGTAAGACTGCCCCATAGTTTCCAGGGAGTGCCTGATGGATTTGAACTGCCGATCTCTTGATTAGCAGATGTAGCATTTAACCACTATGCAACCAGGGTTTCCTCTTCTTGATAAGAGCAGTAGTAATATCCAACAGTTTTTAATTAGTCAAACACAAGAAATGATGTTTGTAGGAGTCTCTAATCAATTTAAAAAGGAAGGTAAGTTCGTTGTAATATGAATAAATACAGTTACAGAGATTAAAGCAAGACAGTGGGAATTCTGAGATGCATGGATCAAAAACAGCAAAGGAGCTGAGGTTGGAGGCAGGGAGGGCTATGGCTGCCCCCGGGGGGAGAGAGAATACAGCAGACTGTCCAGCTGAGCACGCTGCTTAGTGGAGTGGTATGTTAGTGAGCCCATCTGGATATTTCTGGAACAAACTGGGGACATTCCTTTGGGTTCTTGAATATGAGTTGCAGCTGGGTAGGAAAATGGTGCAATACTATGAGCCACAGATTGAGGACTCTTTTATTTTTTTCTTTTCTTTTTCTGAGGATTGTTTTTAACAACAAAAATAATCCAGAATTCACTGAGGAAGATTTTTTCCCCCCTTCTAGCAAGGAACAAGGAAACGCTAGTCACACAGTGGTTAAGTGCCATGGCTGCTTGCCAAAAGGTCAGCAGTTTGAACCTACCAGGCGCTCCTTGGAAACTAGGGACAGTTTTACTCTGTCCTGTAGAGTCACTGTGAGTCAAAATTGACTCAGCGGCAGTGGGTTTGGCTTTAATGGTGCAAGGAGCAAATACAGATTGATGCTGACATCTAGGTATGCTTATTAATGAACCATTCATAGTGTCATAGGATGTGCATGTTGGGCCACAAATGGGGAAATTTGGCCTCTGGGGTAGACTCCTAAGGGTCCTTGGGAGACCCAAAACTAAGGTTCTGTTTTGGCTGTGCAGTGTCTCTATTTTTCAGTGCATTAATAACAGTAGTTTGAATTTGAATCACTTAAACCCACAGTAACAAATAATAAAAGTAGCTGATTTGAGAAGGAATCGTTTGAAAGCTCTTTTCTTCCAAGTGTAGTTCTCCATTTGGTGTAAAAGAACTTGAATATTATTCAGTTTCCTCCTGAGTGGTCTCTGTGAGGCTACTTTTGCATCCTTGGGAGATTTCATGACTGTAAACTAATATCATCTGGCTAATGCTGGTCCATTTATGGAGGGGAGAAAAAGTCATAGGAGTTGTTGTTTACTGATAATTTCAAAATCTGTTGACTATGAAGAAGCAGGATCTACCATAAAAACACACCAAACCCAGTGCCATCTAGTCAGTTCCAACTCATAGCCATTCTATAGGACAGAGCAGAACTGCCCTATAGAGTTTCCAAGGAGCGCCTGGTGGATTTGAACTACTGATCTTTTGGTTAGCAAACGTAGCACTTAACCACTACGCAACCAGGGTTTCCAGAAGCATATAAAGAACTGACAAATCTCAAGACTGGTGGAACTTCAGTGGCTGATCCCAGCTGTTGGGCAAGGGTGTGTTGAGCCTGTGTGTTGTATCAAGAAAATCCAGATTTTTCCTACAGGTAATGACATGTCTACAAAACAGCTGACTGTCATCTGGAAAAAATATTCTTTATCTTCTGTTCTCACTAGTAAAATCAAATTAATTAGTTCTACCATCAAATTTTCCCTTATTGAATTTTACAATAATGGACTCGGTGACCTATCTCCATGCCTTTCATCTACTAGCATAAATCATAGGAAATTGCCAGCATGTGACCATCTTTACCTAGAAACCCAGCAATTTCTTATGATTGAACATAATGTTATTTTTTTTAAAAAAACAAATCATTGCTGTCAAGGCAATTCTAACTCATAACAACCCTAAAGGACAGAATAGAATGGCCTCATAGGGTTTTCAAGGACTGGCTGGTGGATTCAAACTGCTGACCTTACATTGGCAGCTGAGCTCCTAACGGTTGTACCACCAGGGCTCTGATATTATTTAATGGTGGATTTAATTCTTGTCAAGAAAAACAGCTTTGAAAAACACGAGGGGTGACATCTAGGTATAATGTGTTTTCAAATCGCTGGCTCTGTTGTGTTTTTCTCGGGACAGCATATGGTTTTGTTCCAGTAGCACCTTTCATTTGGGGGTGTGCATGAGTCACTGTGCTTCACTCTCTTATTTTCCAACCATACAGACATCTCATTTTTCTTAATTTTTGAAATGATGGGCTAAATAGGTGGAGCATAAAGCATGTTTAAGGTGGTGAAACTCTTCTGCACAATACTGTGATGGTGAACACACGTATTAGGAACTTGTCAAAACCCACAGGACTATACACAACACAGAGAATAAAACCTCATGTAAATGATGGGCTTTCATTAATAATACTGTATCAATATTGGTTCATCAACTGTAACAGATGTACAAGATAAATGCAAGATGTTAATAACAGGAGAAACTGTATGGGGGAGAGGGCATATATGTACTTTCTGTGCAGTGTTTCTGTAAAACTAAAACTGCTCTAAAAAATAAAGTGCATTAAGATGGTGGACTATCTATCCTCTAGCGATGCCTTGTTTTCATGCAAATAACACGTGCCTTCTACGTTTGTTTGCCAATCGTGCCTTCCGCCCACGGGGTATTTTCATAAGCACACTATGCTAATTTTTTTTTCACAGCAACACATAAAAAACTTGGCACAATGGTGTATATCAAAGTACTTTGAGGAGGAAAGACAATTGGCAACCAAAGAAGGTGCTTGTTATTTGTGTAAAAAGATGGTATACTTTGAAATTCTTGTCCATAAATACCATATTTGAGATTAAAAATGTTATTGTAATTTTATCCCAGCATTGTTAGACTGTGTTCAATCAGACACCAGTATCTCAAAATATTGACAAGCAATCTTTGGTGTAAAAGGAGGATTCTGAGGTCACAGAAGCATCCAGAAACACTGGGATTAAATACACAGTTTCTCTACCAGTGGTCTATCATCCATCACTGTTCTCCAGGGTGGAGATACAGATTGTATCATTTGCCATTAGATTTGACTGTAGAATGCCTATCAGTATCTCATGGAGGTAGCAGTCCTTGGTTTACATTCTGGAAAATTCAGGTCCATGCTGGTAACCATCCAGAAAGGTTTATTACTAATTGACTGTGACTTTTTTTTTTTCCTTTTCCCAGATGATATCTGTTATTTTTTCCAGCTTTTTGTCCATTCCAAAATATACATGGGCTTGACCTAAGACTTCTGCTAGCGGAATATTATTCCCCTCTAGGGAAATGAAAGCAGCATGTTTCCACACAAGTTTAGAAATCTTAAAACAACTAAAAATGAAAGAAAAAGTACTGGATCACGATTATGTTCATTTCAAAAATGAGACTAACAGGTTTCGATGTGGCCACTGTGGTTTAGGGGCAGTAGCATGCTAAGGAGCTTACTTTCCTCTCTGGGCTGTTCTGATTATGTGGGGTATATTTAGAAATTGTAAAGAAAGCAAAGCATCAGCTAAGATGCCCCAGTGGACTGTCAAATGAAAGTCTCTCCCATTACAAGAAAACTCCCCAAAGAAAACATTAGCATGGTGACTAATGAAGAGCTCTTTTCTAACCAAAAGATGTTGTAACATTTCAGGGAAAACAGTGACTGTGACTTTTGTTTGATTGTCATTTTTAGGTCCTAGAGCTGACTGTTTCATTAGGGAGGATGAGACGGGGCATGGCTAGGAGGCCTGCTTTGAGAAACCTCTACGTCTTAGTAAGTGTCTAGATTCGATCATTTGTTGTTAGTTTCCACTGATTTGACTTCAACTCCTGGTAGCACCTTGTACAGCAGTACAAATTATTGCCCCAGTCCTTTGCCATCTTCATGATTATTGGTATGTGTGATGGTGACAGTTGTGTGTCACCTTAGTTGGGCCATGATTTGCAGTGGTTTGATAGTTACGTAATTAGGCCATTATCGTCCATTTTGTGATATAATTTAATTACCTCCAAGCTGGGGTCTGATGGGATTAGCCAGTCAGTTGTAAGGGGAGTTTCGTTGGGGGTGTGGTCTACATCCAATATATATAGATGTTCTGGCAAAGCTTGCTGGCTTTTGCTTGCTCTGGATCCTGCATCTGGCTCATCATCATCTGACTTCTTGGGACTTGAGCTGGCAGCCTGCAGTATTGCCTGTTGATATTGGGATTTGTTGGCCTCCATACCCTTTTAGCCAGCCATCTTCCGTTTTGCTTGCTAATCTGAATTGGTCAGTTTCTGCAGTCCACAAGCTAGTAGCTTGCTGTCTGACCTGTCCATCTTAGGTTCACCAGCCCCTGCAGCTACATGAAGCCTCCAGCCTGATGCCTGACCCATGGACTTGGGACTTGCCAGCTTTTACAACTGTGTAAGCCATTTCCTTGAGATAAATCTCTCTCTTTTCCTTCCTTCCTTCCTTCCTCCCTCTGTGTGTGTGTGTGTGTGTGTGTGTGTGTGTGTGTGTGTGTGTGTGTGTGTGTGTGTGTGTGTGTGTGTGTGTGTACTCTAAGGTGCATGGCTGGAAAGGACCACCTTATACAAACTCAAGAGAGAGATCAAGTGATTTGGCAGTTGCATGAGCAATAAACTCACTGTCTAGCTTATCTGATGAGATAGATATTATATTCTGTTCAGAGATGCCACAATGACATGGCATAGTTTTTTTGTTCAGCCTTTTTATATGGGACTGAGGGTCTAGTTGGAAGAGTGAAGGCTCTCTGTTATTTATCCAGTGGCTGTGATGGAAACTGATTTAATCTTTTGTGCTGGTTAACAGCTTCGTGGCTGAGATGTTTTGGGTCACCTGGAGGGATCAGTGTGGCTAGGTTCCTCTCCTTTGTCTCCCCTATGTGTCAAGGAACCAGCATTGTTCTGAGAGCTGGCCTGAGGAGAGAACCCTTCCCTAGGCCACACTGACATTCTGTCTTGGAGTCATCTTGGTTTAACCCCGGAGAGATCCAGGCCTGGTGCCGAGGGCATTCTCCAGGAGGCCCCTGGAAGTATGGAGAGAGAGAAAAGCACCCTGCAGAGTTGCAGCCTGTAACACTACATCTCCCGACGTGTTTAAGACCCTTGGGGAGAAGAGGAGTGGGACCACCGTCAGCAGTCCACATGACTACCCAAAAGGCCAGCTCTCCTCTTATGCACATTGCCCAAACGACAAAAGTGTATTTGAACCATGCTTAATTACATTCATCAGATGAAAGAAACTAGATTTGTGGAAGACTTCCTTGCACTGAGTAGGGGAACTCCAATTCTTGGGGTAGAATAAAGATACCAGTTAACCAGTTGCTGTCAAGTCGATTTCAACTTAATGATGACCCATGTTGTGAGAGTACAACTATGTTCCATATGGAATTCATAGCTGTGACCTTTTGGAAACAGATTGCCTGGTGTTTATTCACTGGCAACTCTGGATGGGTTCACATTGCCAGCTGTTTGGTGAGTAGCTGAACACTTAACCACTTGCCACACAGGGACTCGAAAGGTGCCTGTGAGTGGTTGACTTTTGGGATGTGAGCCCTTATTTGTGGATTACTGGAAATCTTTCTTTTACTCTCCAGGGACATTTTGTGACCCCTGATCTCTTCCTTCCGGTGGCCTCTTGGTCCATTTGGCCAAATACGTCCACTGATTCTCACTAACATTGGTCCTTAGGTACCAAGCAGGCAACGGAAGTGGAAGGCAGGCCAGTAAGTTACATAAGAGGTCATTAATTCCCATAATGTGTTGGTGAGGGGACAGGCGGAAGCCAGCGTTTGGCGGAAAGAAGGTCACTGTGTTGTAGATTTGCTGTGCCCACCTCACTATTGCAGTCTAATAGGCCACTTGGCTGCAGAACAGGGAAACTCAGATCATTTGAAAACTAAGATAATCATGCCTTTCAGATAGAATTCAGACTTGAGATCTTGAGGATCCCCGAGACTGTATTTGAGAACTGCTGCACTCACACTGCAGCTCTGTATCTCAATGTAATTGTGGCAGACAACTGTCAACTCAGGTCCATTATGTGGGCATGAAACTTGGGTAGGAAATGACCGTCTGGATCTGGAGTTGGCCAACTGCTGCCCGTTGGCCAAATCTGGAAATCTACCTGTGTTTTGAGCAGCCCACAAAGCCAGAATGGTTTTTAAATGGTTGGAAAAAGAATACTTTTGACACTGGCCAGTTATTTGAAATTCACATTTCAGTGGCCATAATGAAAGCTTTATTGGGACACAGTCATGCCCACTCACTTGCGTATTGTTTATGGCTATTTTCATGCTACCGTGAGAGAATGCTGAGTAGTCTCAGCAGAGGCCACACGTGGCCCTCAAAGCCTAAAAATGTTACTATTGGACTCTTGACTGAAACAGTTTGCTGACCCCTGGTTTAAATAATCCCAAACATGCTTGTTACAGGTTTTGTTAGAGAACCTTCAAAATGAAATCACAGTGATTAAAATTTATCATGGAGTGCCGGTAGATGCCAGACTGCTCATTGTGCATCAGTGGTGGTGACCTCCCCAGATCTTCTGACAAGTGGAAAGGGTGACACAGAAAATTGTGTCTCTGCTGTTGAAATGTATCAGGCAAGCTGTCTCTGCCCCCAAGTGTCTATCAGGAGTTTTGACACTGGAAGTAATAGGGACTGCCAAGAGAAGAAAAAAACTGCCTCCCAGTTTAAGTTGTCGCCACTAAGGGGACAAGTGATCGGCACACTGTTGCCTCCCTGTTGCCTGCCCCGACTCTGAGCTCACAAACCTCCTTCCTTGTTTTCGTCTATGGGGCTTACTGAGTTCAGGCCCCAAGTGGAGTTATTTCTGATGATTTCTGGTTGTCACCCCAGCAATCACACAGTCCAGCCACCATCCAACAGTCTAGTATTCAGATGAGGGAACTGAGCTACCAAAAAAAGCCAAACTGAGCTAAGGAGAAGCAAAATAATATGTCCCCAAGTTGTGGCTTGGCTTCAAGTTGCAGAGTTGACAAATGGCGTAATGGACAGTTTTGATTCAGGCACATGTGCATCTCTGACTGACGAAGTAAAAAAGATTTTGTCGTTTGGAAAGAGGGTAACAGAGAAGGTGCTAAAATTCAGTTTCACCCAGTCCTTACCAGGTAAACGTTATTGAGACACCAGTTTTTGTCCAAAGGAGTGAGAATTCCTGGACTTCTAAAAATGACAATTGGGGGACAGTTTAGGCCACCTGGTACATAAGCATATGCAGAAATTGATGAAGTAGGTCATGTATTATCATGATCTACTTTAGTCCTTGTCAGAATTATTGATGGAGGATACTGACATGAATTTCAAGCGAGTTAAATAATGACTGAGTGCTGAAAGGCAGCATAATTATACCCAGGCTGTGCCTGTGCGGTCGTCGAGTTGGCAAGGAGATTCTTGAACCCCTTTTGGTATGCCAACATTCTGCTAACCAGACAACCGTTGCTGACTTGCAATTTAAAGCAGGCTTTTTTTCTTGAGATGATAGTTTCCAGAACAAGAAATTCTGCTACATCTCAGAGCTGCGTTGGACGGGAGGTTCAAATGTTCATTTTCCTTGCCCTGAAAATGCAAGGTTTCCTGGGTATGCAACTTGCTGCCCAAGTCTAGAGCACAGCCCAGAAGGAATAGTGCCCAGGGCATGGTAGGCAGAATTTTCTGCCTCTGGGCATTCACAAGGCTGCATTGTGGAAACAGAAGCTGCGCAAATTGTTCATTGTTCTGGGGCTCTGATTTTGGCAGCCAGAAGCGAATTCATTATGTGGTGATTGGCATACTTTTATTCTGTTTATTTCGTGCCACGAGTACAGGAATACTTTCGGGGCTCCTGCGACCTCTCTCTCTGTGTCTTAGCTCTGGAGTCTTTCTTTTGCCATTTGCTCCCCCTTCCCCACGCCTGTCTAAAGCCTCAACTCCAAGAAAAACACCCTTTCTTCTCCCATCCGGCAAGTCAGCGAGCCCCCAGATACTTACTAAGCACCCACAGAGCACGTAGCAGTCACTCAGGCCACCTCTCGAGGCTGCAGGCTCCAACAGATCTCCACACAGTTCTCCCTTGGGGTTCCTGCCCCCAGAAAGCAGGGCCTCTTGGGCTTAGAGGAGGGAAGCTGAGAAGCAGCTCTTTCAAAGTGACCCTTTCCAAGTGGTTTTGGATTTTATCTGAATTGCTTTGTGCACCTGGTGGAAAGAAAAGATTAGCCTGACTTCTCACAAGGGAAGGTACTATTTTTTATGAATTCCAAAATGGGCTTCTCAAGCTCCAGTGTCGGTTTGCGCCATCTGGGGAGCTGGGTAAAAAGGCGCATTTTGATTCAAGAGGTCTGGGGTGGGCCTGAGATGCTGGGTGTCTTAACAAGCTCCCAGGTGATGCCCAGGCTGCCGGGACTCTGCTGGATAATTCTCAGCCTTGGCTACACAGTGGGTCATCTGAGGAGCTTTAAAAAACAAAAAAAGACTGATGCCTGGGCCCCACCCCAGAGATGCTGGTTTTTAATGGCTCTAAGCTGAGACCTGGGCATCGGGGTTTTTTTAGATTCCCCAGCTGGCTTCCGTGTGCTTGGCTGTGGAGAGCTTGCAGCTTTGCGTGGTTGAGAACCTGATTTGTCCTCTTGGAAAGCTTGTCCTCTGTTGCCGTGGTCGATGCCAGTTCATAGCCACCCCATGTATGCAGTCTAGAGCTGCTCCATGGAGTTTTCCAGGCTAGGACCTTGTGGAAGCAGATCACCAGGCCAGTCTTCCAAGATGTCACCACATAGGTTCGAACCACCAACCTTGTGGCTGGCAGTGGAGCTCAGGAACTCTTCTTGGAAGGCCAGATCCTCATTTTGCATCCTAAGTCAAACTGAGCCACGTTCTTTAGTCCCTGAAGAGGTGGTATTTGGAAGAAAATGAAAAGCATTCTCCAACTTGCGGGTTCTCAACCTGGAGAGACTGGGCTCCATAGGGAGTACTTGGCAGCATCTAAAGACATTTCTGGTTGTTTTAACTGGGGAGTGGTGGTGGTCGTGATGGAGTTCTATTGGCATCTAGTGGGTAGGGACCAGGGATGCTGCTAAACACCCCACAAAGCACAGGACGACCCCTTCCTCCAACAAAGAATGAGCCAGCCCCAAATATTGATGCTGAGGCTTCAAAAGCCTGGTGTATGTAACTCTTCTAACTCCTGCCCTCAACTGGCCAAGGAGGTTCACCTTATTTCTGACTATGGAAAGTGGCTAATGAGCAACATGTGCCTTAGAGCTTTTCTTGCATATCTAATTCTATTATATCAGATGACAATGGGGCAAGTATTCCAAACTTGAAAGTCAGCTTTCCTTCTCCATAAAATCAAGCTCTGGAAGTACAAGCTCCCAAAGACCGTTTTAGTTAAAAAAAAATTCTGTGAGTATCACATGGACAGAAAATCATGTGGTTGCCCAGTTCTGCTGTGAAACAGCCACTTTGCTCTGGGTTCTCATCGTACTCAGCACCTTACTTTGTAGTGCTTACATGACTTGAAATTAGATGGATTATTTGAGTAATACCTTTTTCCTAACAAACTGTCAGCTTTGTGGGGGTAAGGCCCATGTCCATTTTTTTCTGCACTGTATCCCCAGTGCCCACTAGAAGTGGTTCTGGGATTTAGTCAGTATTCCACCAGTATTTGTTGGGTGGATGGATTTGCTTGTAGAATATAGATCAGCATCCCTGGGAACAGGATCTATTCATATTTCATATCTTCTGTCTTCTAACCGTCTGCTGCCAGAGAAGTTGTAGGATAGAGAGACAGTGGCTAAGCCCACTTTCTCTAGTGTTAGAATTACCTGGAGTTGCTGGTTAAGAGCTTGGCTGCTAACCAAAAGGCAGCCAGTTCGAGTCCACCAGCTGCTCCTTGGAAACCCTCCGGGGCAGTTCTACTGTAACCTATGGGGTCCTTACTCTGTCCTACGGGGTCCTTATGAGGTGAAATTGACTCCAGAGCAACAGGGTTTGGAGTCATTTCACAACTGTTGATGGGAAGCCATACCTCATGGATTCCCTTTGGTCTGAGGCTGGGTCGGGCCTTGGTAGTTTTACAAGTTACCCAGGTGTTATGGATTCAGTTGTGTCATCCCCCCCTGCCCACCCACAAATGTTGTGTCAGAATGGCCAGACCATGATTCCCAGTTTTGTGTGACTGTCCAACATTTTGTCACCTGATGTGCTTTTTCTGTGTGTTGCAAAGCCTTCCTCAATGATGTTAATGACTTGGGATTAGTGGCAGCTGTATATGTGTGTGTATATATATATTTTTTTTATTGTGATTGAGTGAAAATGTACAGGCCAAGCCAAGTGCCATCGAGTCGGATCCGACTCTACAATCTGGTTTAAATTTGCATGCCCACCTATGTGCAGCTCCTGCTCCTTCTGCTCTCCTTGCCCGGTGACAACACACCCCTCCTTTCTGTTCCATACAAGTCATAACCTCCTAACAATCTCCTGTCCCCTCTTCTCCACCCTCTCCACTCCCCTCTAGTAACAGGCCAGTAGGACAACATCCTATAGATGCATAGAACCATAAAGTGCACACATGATATGGTCACTGTGTGTCACCGAGTCCAATCCATTCCTGTCTGAGGAGTTGACCTCAATAGTGATTTATGATCAGGGTATAGGAGCCATGCTCCCAGGGGAACCCTTGGGCCCTCGGACCATCAATTGCAGTCTTTTAGTGGAATTCTCAGGGTGTACCCCTTCTTATTCTCGTATTGCCGCTGGGACTCAACCTTGTGAGCCCCATCATGGCTGTCACTGGAGGTGGCCGGACA
The DNA here is from genome assembly GCA_028571685.1 of Heterohyrax brucei. Taxonomy (NCBI): domain Eukaryota; kingdom Metazoa; phylum Chordata; class Mammalia; order Hyracoidea; family Procaviidae; genus Heterohyrax; species Heterohyrax brucei. Next base: position 17,171,735 of record CM053166.1, on the reverse strand, counting down.
CCATCTGGTTCTTCTGGTCACATGTTGATGCAGTTACCGATTCACATGAGTCTTTCTGTCTTCTGGGTTCTCTTTCCCCCATGTCGATTTTGTCCTTGGTGATCACCTGTTCCTGCTGACTTGGGACCATTTGGTGTACCTCAGGTGGCAGCTTACTAGCTTTTAAGAACCAAGATGTAGTGGCAGGTATATTAATGAGGCAAGATTTAATTTACAAAGTTTAGATAGTGTTGAAACCGATTTCTCTTGACAGAGAGAAGCAAGCAGAGAGACAGTGTGACTGCATGTCACCCAGAAAGCTGCTCCAGGAGCAGAGTGAGCCCTTTGAACTTTAGGTCTCTGCACTGAGAAACTCTTAGTCCAGGGGAACACTGAATGGAATGACCTTCAACTAGAGCAGACAGAGAGAGAAGGCTTTCCCCTGGAGCTGATGCCCCAAATTTGGATTTCTAGCCTACTAAACTGTGAGAGAATAAACTTCTGTTTATTGAAGCTATCCACTTGTAGTATTTCTATTATAGCAGCACAAAAAAATTGCCACTCCCATCAAGTTGATTCCGACTCGTAGTGACCCTATAGATCCGAGTAGAACTGCTGCATAGAGTTGCCAAGGAGCACCTCGTGGATTTGAACCGCTGACCTTTTGATTAGCAGCCTTAACACTTCACCACTGCACCGGAACAGTTTCCATAGCAGCACCAGGTGACTAAAACACCAAGTAATTCCCATGTGCAACCAAGGTTGAGACTCATGGTGTCAGTGCCCTTGCTCCTCTAAATGTGGTCCCAGGACCGGCAGCGTCGGCATCACTTGGGAGCCTGTTGGAAAGGCAGGTTCTCAGGCCCCACCCCAGACCTGTGGAACCAGAATCAACACTGAACAGAGTCTTCAGGTGATTTGCATGCATGTCTCTGTTTGAGCAGCCAGTATCCTGTGACTCTAATTGCCCATTATTCTAGTTGGCCAGCCTTATTCTAGTTGGCCAGCCGAGTTGTTGACTCCACACTGAAGGACAGGGTTTGTATACTTCTGGAGGCTGGGAGAAGTCTGCAGTGCAAAAATATTTTGCAGAGAAAAAGAGGTATTGTTGCCATCCTGGCCAGTTGTGATTCTATTTTAGATCCTTGGCTTGGGGGGACAGAGCAAAAACTTTTTTCTTTTTACTTCATTTCTAGTCTGGGCTTTAAAAACCATCACCAAGCAAAACAGGAAAAAAAAAAAAAAAAGGGTGGGAGTGGAGGGGTGGGATGCTAAAAAAAAATACCAAATAGAAGGAATCAAATCAGCTTGCCCTGTGTTTAAGCAAAAGAAAAGGCAGCAAAGTTACAACTTTTTCTTCCATGGAAAAGAATGTGTTTCCTGTTTGTGCTCCCTGGGTGCTGGAGCATAATGCTGTAGTGTGTGGAAATGATGAACAAAGAATATGGACATGGCTGCAAGGACAGAGTTTGACCTGCCAAATATTAGCTCAGTTGGAAGCCATGTGACAAATGTAACTTCTGATTTCATGTACCAGGGTGGAAGAGAAGGAAATGTGTACAAGTGTCTCTCTGTCCTTTGGGGCTGCCCAGGAAAGAAGATGGAAGGTAATTTATTATCCCTTCGAGGGTATGAGTGTACCTTTGAAGACCTGTTGTTATGATTGCTAGGTGTGTTTTACACTTAGCTCGTAACCCAATGGCTGGTAACCCAATGCAAGAGGCCTTAATGATACTCCATGGCTGCACAAATAAATATTTTTGAAACAAAATGTTTTACAGTTGTGTGTATTGCGTTCCATAGAGGATGTAAGAGATTGCTCAAATCACACGAAAATGGATGGAGGGTGCTGAAAGGGACCTTTAGGGATCATTTCATTCAGTGATTCTCAATCTGTTTTTACACCCCCCAATTCTCTGTAGAATAGAAGGCCCTTAATTAAGAGCATTGAGTCTAAAATGCTTGTGTTTTCAAGGAGCGTGAGATGTAGCAGAAATCTTAGGAAGGGTAGATTGAATAAACAAACAAATATTGCCAGCGAGTTAGTTCCGACTCACAGCAACCCTATACGACAGGTCAGAGAGTTTCCAAAGAGCGCCTGGTGGATTCAAACTGCCAACCTCCTGGTTAACAGCTATAGCACTTCACCATTATGCCACCAGGATTTCCGGAAATGATGGAGAGGAACTCATTTCGGAAAGGACTTCAAACTGGTTCTTTTTGCTTGGAACCCCTTATTAAGAATTTGCATTCTTACCCCCAGGTATATTGAATCAGTGTAGGTTCATAAGTATAGGTTCTGACTCAGTATATCTGGAGTGGAGGGGCAAAGTTGCAGCAAGGGGTCCAACTGGAAGGAACTGGTTCAAAGCCCTGTTTCAGTATACCGAAAACCCTCAGTGATACTGAGGGGCTGCATACAGCACGTGTTCTCAAATCATGCTGTTATTGGAATCTGCTGGGAAGCTTTGGAAGCAACTGCTGTCTGGGTTGTACTCCTAGAGATTTGGACTTAATTGGTCTTGAAACTGTTAAAATCTGACCAAGTGATTCTCAGGTGCTGCTCTGGGAATGCTTTCAGTTCTAGGCCAATACAGAGTCCCGGGTGGGGTGTGTGTGTGTCTTCTGGGGACCCTCCGGTCTGTCTGTCAGACTATCAAGTCTGGTCTTTTTAGTAGAATTCAAGCTGTGCACCCCGTGTTTATCCTGCTACGTCAGAGACTGTCTGTTGTGTTCCTTGTCAGGGCAGTTGGTGGTGGTGGCCAGGCACCATCTAGTTCTTCTCGTCCCGTGCTGATGTGGTCCCTGGATTATGTGGCCCTTTCAGTCTCTTGGGCTCAGATTTTCCTTATGGTTTTGATGTTCTTCTTTCTTCTTTGCTCCAGGTGGGTTGTGACCAGTTAATGCTTTCTTAGATGGCCACTTGCTAGCTTTCAAGACCCCAGATGCCAGAGCATAAATGTCTTGAAAGATCACAGAGGAATGGAATGACTGGATTATATAGGAATCTATCTCTTCCATGCCCGAAATGTCAACTTATAAATTTGTATATGTGGGTAAGCATGTTTTACCAGTGCTTTGAACTGCTTTGGAATGGTTCAATAATTTGCAAGGTCAGTGAGAGCCACGTACACATTGCATAGCAACGATATCTTGTCCATTGGATTTCGACCCAAGTAAGAAACAGTTGTGCCACACTCCAAGATGGCAGCTGATGTGCTGCTTTGAATGTTGTCACTGTCCACACTCTTGACAATGAGCTGTTCTCCTGCATAGATCCCAAAAGTTTCAGTAGCCTGATCTGCAAGATTAGATTATTGTGTAACTGTGGGGAGTGACACGCATTCAGAGTGGTGCAGTTGGCCACCATCTTTGAGTGGAGCACCGCTATTTCTTTCCTACTAAGGCTTGAAAGGTAACAGATTTGGTTGCTATGCAGTGCGTATGCTACCATCATTTATGAACCAGTTCAAAGCCCTGTTTCTCACATGCTGAAACATAACAATTATATCCTGAGCTGTCCAGTGCCACAGCCATCAAGTTAAAGGAATTCAGTATTTAGAGTGAAATGCTCTGGGATGTCACTGGAGAAAAAAAGTGACATCCTACAAAGATAGAAATTGAGTTTCTAAAGAGATTGGGTTAAAGTAATCGTTGATTAGATGTGAAACCTCAGGGTAACTTTGCTTTCTAATTCCTTAACTTAACGTTTGAATACATTTGCATCAATGCATATATAGAATACCAATTTGGTGAAGCCTTTTTCTGCAGCACCCAACCGAGAAAATAACAAAGGTTTTATGTTAGTGAGTTGTGGAATCTAGGGGAGGGGACAGACACCAAGGGCAAATCTCCATTGCCCTTGCTAGTTTACCACATTACAGGAGTATCACAGAAGTGCACGGTATAGATTTCCATGCTTCTCAGATTTTCCTTCTGTTTTCTTCTGCATGTTTTAGCTTTAAGGGACTATGTCAGCTTTTCATTTGGGGGTATTATAACATTTGGAAGCAAGCAATGGGGACTTATAATTAAAGCAAACTACTCAAACAAAAAAGTGCGCTACTGCTTTGCAGGACAAGACAAGCCTCGATTCATTGCTCTGTCGCTCACACTTCACTGCTGTATGCATTCACTGCTGCCAAGTTAGTACCTGGATTCCCCTCAGTCACTCCATCCATCTCTTTCCTGCAGCAGTGACAGGTGGAGGGAGGTGGGAGCCAGAGCTAGTCTTGGTCCCCAGCTGGTTTATACAGTAGAGTTCTAGCTCTTGTGTATCCAAAGGAGGGGGACCAGCTCTCCTGCCCATCGTCCCCCGACTCATGAAGATGTTGCTAAGTGGCAGTGAGAAATAGCAGAGGGCATCAGTGAGGGCAGGTTTGCTTCTAGAAGTCCTCCATTGTCTGCTAACCTTTCCCACCAACTTTCATGATCCTTCACTGTTTAAAGACTAAAATCCATTGCTGTCTAGTTGATTCTGACTCCTACCTAGTGTTTCCAAGGCTGGAATCTTTGTGAAAGCAGCAGACTGCCATATGTTTCTCCCGCAGAGTGCCTGGTGGATTCAGGGCACTCACCTTTTAGTTAGCAGCCAAGCACTTAACCATTGCCTCACCAGGGCTCCATTTAGAGACTAGAGTCTCTAATTCAGGAGGTGTGCTTATTTGGAATCCCTGTATTTGCTAGAGAGAACTTACTGAAAGAAGAAGTGTGTAGCTGAACTTCCAGGACACCTGTTTGAACAGCTAAGAATCCTTGCTAAGGAAGCAGGCCAGATAATTAAAGTCATAGTTAGGGTTTGTTAGCTAATGTATTAGGTTGGGATGAAATAAAACAAACCTCTTGCTGTAGAGTCAGTCCTGACTATTGACAATCCTATAGGCCAGAGTAGAACTGCCACATAGGGTTTCTAGGGAGAAACTGGTGGATTCGAACTAGTGACTTTTTTTGGTTAGCAGCTGTGGCTCTCTGTAGTTCTTAACCATTTTGCTACCAGGATGCCTGATGAAAAGAAGTCCCGGTGAAATTTCAATTTTTATAAGTATGAGCATATTCTAATTAACCGCTCCCCCATGTATACGTAACATAGTTTACTTTTGCAGCTTACAGGCTTTGTAAAGGAAGCAGTACAGAATGATTTTGAAAAAATTTTCTCAAAAGCCGTGCACTCTATACACAAGAGCTGGGGAGCAGGACTTCTCTAGACAGTAACTGGATTGCACCAGAAGTAACTGGATTGTGCCGAAAGTGAGGGGTATATACAAAATGCATGTAAATACTCAGCGAATGTGACTTTCCTACTCTCTTGGGGGTTGGGTTCTTCTTCCACACTAAAATTTGGGCAGGCCAAATGGTCTGTCAGGTCTGGTGGCTGAGCGCACGCATTAGGTGGCATCCTCCAGTCGGTATTTTGAAGACATAGGCTGGTGAAGTGTTGTGTATTCCCTCCTGTCATTATTTACATCTTTGCTGATCTGGAGTCCTTGGACAGGACCCAGGCTCAATTATCTCAAGTCTGTGGGAAAACTCAACCCACTTAATGACATGCTGCATTATTTGTAGTTCTCAGGGGAAAAACTGTGGCAAGAAAGTGGAGACTTGTCATTTCTTCTTATACCATGTTTCCAGAAGCCAGAGTAAATAAAAACGAGCTAAGATCGGCAGAATCTTTAGATTAGGGGGTTGCATTGTCAGTTTCTAAGTCCTTAAAAACATTTGCCCCCCAACTCTGAACAATGCAGAATTGCTCTGTGGCCACCAAATGAACTTCTTGTGAAATAGGAAGGTAAAATGTGGAATATCAGATGAGTCTTGTGCATTTAGCTAAGTCAAAGGAAGCCCAATAAATTCATTCACACTCAGAACCTACAAAATTTACTTCTATATAAAAAAAAAAACAACTGATAAAGTGTCCATTTCTAACAGAACCATTTTTAGGTACTTTATTATATTCAATGAACTGTTCTAGAATATTCCAGATCAGTACTGACATAGAAATATAATGCAAGCCATGTGTGTAATCTTCCATTTTCTATAATCAACTTAAAAAGGTAGAAGACAAATTAATTTTATTTAGCCCCATATAGCCAAAGTGTGATTATGCCAACACATAATTCATTTCAAAAGAAAAAAGAAAGAATTCCTCCCCAACCCCCACAACTAGGTCTTTTTGAAGTCTGGTGTGAATGTCCCACCTCCAGCACATGGGAATTGGGACTAGCCACAACCAGTGGCCAGTGACCGTCCAGTGGCTACCACAGCTCTAGATACTTAGTCGTAGGCTCAGACAGTGAGAGACTGATAGCTAATCAAGGCCCTCCCCGTGACTTAGAAAGACTACTTGAAAAAAGCTCTTGAGAAAGAAATGTCATAAAAACCTCAATGAGTTGATATTAGCAACCAAAACCACTTCACACATGAAATCTGTGCTGGTCCCCCACTGTATTCCCTGGGGAAAAGGAATGTCTTAAAATGTTCGTGTGTGAATAGAAAGAGCATCCCCACTTCGGTTGGTGCTTCTGAAAAACCAGATCCTGATGAGTTTGAGAGGCACTTGTAATACGGGGGAGAGGTGACCTCTGTATCCACAGCACCTGACTCATTGTCACAGCTGAGCCCCTGGTTGCAGCCTCTGGGTCACTCTGTCTCCTGGCGGGTCTTCCTCTCTTTCGCTGGCTCTCTGCTAAGCGTGATGCCTTTCTCCAGTGTCTGATCCCTCGTAACAACATGTCCAAAGTATGTAAGATGTAGTCTCATCATCCTTGCTCCCAAGGAGCATTCCGGTTGGCCTTGCAAGACAGATCTTGTTGGTTCTTTTGGCAGTCCGTGATATATTCAGTATTCTTCACCAGCACTGCAAATCAAAGGCATCGAATCTTTTTCGGTCTTTCTTATTCATCGGCCAGCTTTTTTATACATATGAGGTGACTGAAAACACCAGGACAGGCATACCTACAACACTTAGTGGGTTCAAATCCCAGCTCTGCCGCCTGCTAGCAGCTTTGTGATCCTGGGCACATTGCTCTCTTTGCCTTTGTTTCCTCATCTGAAGTTTCCAGATCCAGTATACTGACATCAAAAAGAATAGAAATTGCTGTCAAGTCAATTCCAACTTATAGCAACCCTGTAGGACAGAGTAGAATTGCCCCACAGAGTTTCCAAGGAGCACCTAGTGGATTAGAACTGCTGACCTTTGGGTTAGCAGCCATAGCACTTAACCAGTATGCTAAGCAGTGACCTATTATGTAATAGCATTAGCTAGTAAATTACCATCCTCATTGAAAATTTGCTGTTGACCTGTGCCTCCCTTTCAACTGGCTTATTTATTCACTCTTTGCTGAGTGCTTTGTTCCACTTAGGGTTTTCATTGTGGGAGACAGTGGAGAAGAGGGCAGCTTTCATCTTGATGAAGGGAGACAGGCAATAAACAAGCAAACAGGTGACTTCATTTCAGGCTGGTTTTTGCTGAACAGGCGCTTTAGGGTCTAGACCAGATGTGACCGTGAGAGGAGCTGGGGTGAGGGCTAGCTAAGCAATCAAGGAGAGCCTGACAGAGGAGGTGACCGGCATGACCAGAAGCAGCCAGCCTGGGGCAAAGCTGCAGACCTGGGAAAGCGCAGGTTGCCAAGACCCAGTGCAGAACCCGCGGAGCATACCTGAAGAACAGCTGAAAGCGGGCTCTGGACTTGCAAAGTGCCTGCACGGCTTGGTAGAGTCTGGAATTTGATGCAAAGTGCAACAGAAGTTTCAGCTGGCATAGCACAAGCGGGTGCCTTAAAACAACAGGAGAACTTTCAGTTGGGTATAGCTCTCCATGGCTTGCTTTAAACATAGCTCATTCCCCTTTAGCTGCCAGCTATAGGTCCTGAAAAATCATCCTTTTCTTTTCTGCTCGTACAGGTGAGGCCTGCATTCTAACTTGATCTCACCTAAAGTGACATAACCTCGAATGTTTGCATGTTTCTGGGAGAATCAGGTGTGTTAGCAAAGACTCTTTTGTGTTGCTTGCAAAGCAAGGGAAGAGAACCCTTCAGAGAAACTAGAAATTGCCACTAAACTATTCAAATGGCAGTCCTCATTCCTTCATAAGCAAAAGAGCCAGCCCAGATTCCCGCCAGTGAAACTAATTTATAGGCAGTTCTCCTGGATTTGCAGAAACCCTGGTGGTATAGTGGTTAAGTGCTACAGCTGCTAATCGTAAGGTCAGCAGTTCAAATCCACCGGGCAGTTCTTGGAAATGCTATGGAGCAGCTCTGCTCTGTCTGTAGGGTAGCTAGGACTCAGAATCAACTTGGTAGCAGGGGGTTTGGTTTGGTTTGGTTTTGGTTTATCTTGGGTTTATACTAAACAAAACCTGCTGCACTCGAGTTTATTCTGACTCACAGAGACCCTATAGGACAGAGTAGAACTGCCTCGCAAAGTTTCCAAGGAGCACCTAACAGATTCGAACTGCCAATGTTTTGGTTAGTAGACATAGCACTTAACCACTACACCGCTGGGGTTTATACTAACCCACTTATACTAAGCGAAGTTATACTAGTGGTCCCCAAAGCATGGTTCCAGGACTAGCAGCCTTAGCATGACCTGGGAACTTTGCTAGACGTGCAAATTCTCAGGCCCACCCCAGCTGACCTCCTGACTCAAACTCTAGGGGTGGCCTCTTAGTGTGTTTTAACAAGCGCTCCAGGTGACACCAGGCCAAGTTGGGGACAGAGGGAGGGCTTTTCCCTGACAGGCCTGTGAAGTGCCTGTCGTTGGGATCTTTGTCAAGTTAAAATGTAGAGCGTTTGGAATCAAGCATTTGAGTGAAGCCCTTTGTGTTTGAGGCGTTGGTGTTTTATTTAGGTTCTTTTGTTAAGTGCTACTGTACGGTGTAATATTTATAAGGTTTCTGGGCTGGCTTCTCCTTTTCAGAATTTTCAGAGTTGTAGAACTGATGGAATTACTTCCTCCCTGAGTCAAACTGAATAGTCTAAATCAGAAGAAGCCCCTGGTCCTCTCAATAGAAAGTTCCTCCTGAGAACCACTTTGTATGAATTCAGCACCGAATCATACTGAGAACAGCATTGTATTTGAATTTTAAAACCATTGGTGGCAAAGCCAGTTCTCAGTCACCCGTCGGTGGACTGTCTGTGCTTCTCTTCGGTGGATTTTTAATCCCTGGCTTGCTTTCACCTGTCAGTCTGTCTGTACTGGGATCTCCGCCTTGGTCCTAAGTCCTTATCTGCTTAGGACAACAGGACTGACTTTATCTTATGTACACTTCAAAGATTATTGAAAAAGCAGAAGATACTGTAAAATGAAAGGTGGAGTCGGGGAGCTTTCTGGTCTCCCAAAGCTGCTGTAATAGGTTACCACAGATGTGCTGGTTTAAAGGAACACAAATGTTTTACGCTACAGTTTTGGAGTTCAGAAGTCCCACACAGGCCTTCTTGGGCTAAAATCAAGGTGTCAGCAGGGCCATGTTTCTTCCGGAAGCCCTTGGGGAGATTCTGCTTTCTTGAATTTCCAGCTTCCAAAGGCCACCCACATCCCTTGGCTTGTGGCCTCTTCCTCCCAGGGCTTCCAACTGCTTCATTCCAGTTCTCCTGCTGAGAATTTGCCTTTCTAACAAGTTTGCAGGCTTTGCTAATGCTGCTGGTTAGGGACTGATTCCAAGAGCCAAAAAAAAGCAAAGCAAACACACTGCTGTCAAGTCGGTTCTGACTCATAGTGGCCCTATAGGCAGCGTAGAACTGCCCCATAGAGTCTCGAAGGACTGCCTGGTGGATTTGAACTGCTGACTTTCTGGTGAGCAGACATTGCACTTACTGAACCACTACAGCACTGGGGTTTCCATTCCAAGAGCAGTGGTTCTCCGAGCTGATTATAAGTAAGAGTTACCTGGGTGCTACGACAGGCGCTGACCAAAAGGCTGGCGGCTCACATCCACCAGGCACTCCGTGGAGACGCTTGGGCAGTTCGACTGTGTCTTGTAGGGTTGTTGTGAATACGAACTGACTAGATGGCAACAGGTAACAATCAACTGAGGATTCTGATTCAGTATATCAGGAGTGGAACTGCAAATTCTAGGGGCCCTTGTGATCATATTGGGCGCAACTGGGTAACGCAGGCTACTCTCTATTTCAGGGTCCAACTGATGAGCACCTTCAACTCCATCTGTAACCTTAGTCCCCTTTACTTTGTAAGGAGACATATTCCCAGGTTCTGGAGATCAGGATGGAGACCAGTCTTTGGGAGGGGGCATTATTCTAACTCCCACAGCAGGCCACTGACTGCCTTACAGCCTTAGTTTCCCTGTCTGTGAAATCGGGATAGCAAAATGTTCTTGAAGGATTTTTTTGAGGATTAAAGGAGGTGTCTGTGAAAACATCTGGCACGTAGCGACCCTTGAGTACATGCTTGTGACCCTTTGTGAGGATCAGAAACCCTCCATTTTTGTGATCCTAAAGTGTCTACATTCATTCCTTTTTAGAATTTATCGAAATGCTTCCTCCTTACACCCAGAAGACTTTCGTGTTGTTGGGTGCCCGTACTGGTGGGTGATCAACCTGCCTATGTTGTTAGGAAGGCCTAGGAATTACTAGTGCATTTACTCCAGATTGGATGTCCCCTGTTTTTTCCCCCTGGAGTCCCTGGGTGATGAACATGGTTGATAACCAAAAGGCTGGAGGTTTGAGTCCACCCAGCAGTGCCTCGGAAGAGAGACCTGGTAATGTACTTCTGGAAGGCAGCCATTGCAAACGTGCTTTTTATTAATGTGTAGTGAATCTGTAGAAATGAACTGTCAAGGGGACTGTAATTTAGCATACTTTAGAGAAAAGGGACACAGCAAAAATGGTGAGATTATTTTTAAAAATATGCTTGATCAGTTGATGCAAAGGACCGGGATCATCAGATACATAGTTTCTGAAGCAGTTATATTGTCCTTAACATTGTGCGGGAGAAATGACTCAGTTCCCTTGGAGCTTCAGAAATCACACTCACCCCACTCACAAACTCCTCTCTCTTTAAATAGCTCACACTGTATCTGCCACCCTAAGGAAACTCTCCACTAAGAATCTTTGTCAGGTTATACTTGCTCTGGGTTCTCTTTGTTGGAATATGATTTATGTTTCAGAAAACACTGGGATCTTGTTAACAGTGGTTTTGTCCCATGTCGCAGATTTCTCTTCCACTTCTAAAGGACATGTCCCACTTGTAGTTGGGGAATGTGTCCAATGGGGGCAAAAAAGTGGCTATAGTTGTCTGTAGTTCTAGAGACTAGTTAACTGCCGTTGATTTTCAAATAGCAACGTCCTCTCTGCCCTATGACCCAGGTCTTGTAATGACTCTTGAGTCACATAGCTGGAAATTGGGTGACCCAGGAAATAGTCATGTTGCGATATTGTTCTCGGATTACCCAGTGGTTTGTCCATTATCCCAGGAGCCACATAAGGGTGACACAGCATTACAGTATGTACATGACATCATCCCAAATGTCTCCAGACAACAGGCCTACTGAAATCTGACATACGGCACTCTAAAGCAGAGGCTGAGTTCCACTAGGGAACAGCCATTCTCTTGTCCTGTGTCCCCAGTGAGTACAGATGAATGTGTTTTGAGCTTGCATGGGCTTGAAGAAGTTTCCTTTTCCTTCAGAGTCAGCAAGAGGCCATCTTCACAAGTGGTAGATTGTTCCAGAACCAGCTCCCCAACCACATGGGCCCCCTGGATCCATCTTGCTGTCTGTCCTGTTAGATCAGTATCTCCTTCCCTGTTTTTTCTGATGAACAGCATCAAGTTTCTGTGACAGTATCTACTGAAGCAGGGCATTTGTGATCGCCTCTGGGTGACCAGTTATGCCAGGAACTCATGCCCTGTATGAGCAGTCATCAGAGAGGACTTCCATTTGAAAATTTTGACAAATGAAACATCTAAAAACCTGAAGATGAAGCTGTCTGTGCCTTGCATGGCCGTCTTTGTTTCTCCTTTGATGAATGGCCAATCAATGATAGCTGACCAATGACCTTATAAGGACAGAGTGATCTGCTTATGGGGGATACAGAAGTGTGAAACCTGATCTGTAATCTGAAGCTTCTTAAAGCCTGGAGAATTTTCATCCTTGGTTGCTTGTGGCTTCTTTCTCGATCTTTGATTAAAGAGGGATGGCCTTAGGTGCTGTATCAAATTAATCTCTCTGTGGCAAATGAATTCCTGTCAGTTTTCTTCTTTTCATGCAACAGATCACTCTGTCTCACTCCCCATGGCTTTCTTGTTGTTGGAAGTTTTCCTTGCTTTCATTTGTTTTCTCTTTTATTGGCATTGAAATACATGTAACATGTAACTGGAACATTTTAACTGGTTTCAAGTACATAATTCAGTAGCATTTAGTACATTCACAGTGTTGTGCAACCATCACCACTATCTAGTTCCAGAACATTCTTATCACCCCAAAAATAACCCATTAAACAGTCATTGCCCACCCCCGTCCTAACCCCCCAGCACATGGCAACCGCTGATCTGCTTTTTGTCTCTGTAGATTTACCTGTGTCGCCAGGAAGGATCCGTCCCTGTAGAAGGACATGGGCTTGGTAAAGCAGAGGGCCAGTGGAAAGTGAGGAAGACCCTTAGTGGACACAGAGGCTGGGCTGTAACAATGGGTTCAAGTGTAACAGGAATTAGGGGCATGGCTCAGGACTGGACAGAGTTTGGTCCTGCTGATGTGGAGTTGCTCTGAGTCAGGGCCCAGTTGATGTCACCAACCAACAATATTGTTGGGCTTTTCCAGAAATGACTGGAAATTACAAAAATAGACTTTTATTCTATGCTTATTAAGCTCAGAAATATAGGCATCATTGGGACAGATTATTCAGTAAGCAAGGTAAGCACAGGTTTACTTCTGCTTATTTACTAGTCTATAGTGAACAATGAATGAGAAATATGTGAAATTGTTCACTACAGAGTAGCTAGTAAGCACAAGTAAGCTGGTGCTTACTTTACTCACCAAGTTATCCCCCGTTGTCACAGGTTTTAAATGTGAAAAGACTTTGATTCTGTAGGAAGGTGCTAGGGTTGGGAAAGAGACAGGTGCCAGCCATACCTAGGAGCAGAATCTTTGGTGTGGGGAAAAAAGGTGGAATTGTTCACTACACACCTGCTTATTGGATAATCTGCCCCTTGGCGTTATAGATGCTACTCATCCACCCATTGCCATCGGGTGGATTCTGAGTCATGGCAACCCTAGAGGACAAAGTAGCACTGCCTTATACAGTTTTCAAGAAGTTCCTGGTGGATTCAAACTGCTGACTTTTCGGTTAGCAGCCATAGCACTTAACCACTGTGCCACCAGGATTTCCTTGTTATATATATAGGGTGAAAATGACAATTTCAGAATAGCAGTAGTAGCATTAATGCAGCCTTTTTGAGTCTGATGTCATTTAATTTTCTTGGCAACCAGGTGAGTTGGGTTCTATTGTTATGCTTACTTAAAAACAAGGAAACTGAGGCTCAGGGAGATTACAGCCCTGGCCCTGGGGCTCTTACGGGGTAAGCCTGTGCCTTTGACACCTCTTCTGTCCTACTGCACGTGGTCCTTTAAGATGCCCAAGATGGCATAGGAGCTGATATTTCAACAGCACACAAGCTCATGGCCACTGCCACCCCTTTGTCATATCTGAGGGTAGATTGCCATCATCATGTCCCCCATGCCACCACGGCAGTTGTCACCAATGAGCCCAGCTATAAAAGGTGCTCACCAGTTCTCTTGTGTCCAGCACCCTATTAGAGGGTGCCTGACTGTGCTTGATGTGTTGGGAGTATTTGTTAATTCTAATCACCCAGGACTATGCTACTGTATTAAGTCTCCACACTATACATTCTTTTGTTGTGAACACTTTTCTGTTTCAAGCACCAGGAGAATGTAGGCTTTTCCTTATGAAACGATTCCATCTTAGGCCTAGAGCAGAGCCTCAGTCTTGATTTGTATCTGTTTGCAAACTTTTCAGACAAAAGCTTTTGACGGCCTCCTCGTATCTCTGTCTTGATCCCACTCTTTGAGGATAAAAATAACATTAATGTCTCCATTGCAGGTCACTGGCAGCTCAACTGGAAATGTGTCTGTTTTGTACAATATGTACTGTTAAGTATTCTTGGGTGTTGCTTCTTAGGGTAAGAAAAGGTGGTACTTTTTTGTCATTTTAAGTAGCCCAGCCACCCCCCCCCACTCCATTTGATGGTGGAAAATGAGGAAGAGGGGGTACTTCAGATCTATCCTAAAAGAAAAAGCATTAAAAAATGTATTTGGTTTTTAATCATTCATTAGGGAAGGTTTTTTTTTTTTTTTTTCTTAAGATATTTGGATTGTCTGGTCCCCTTGAGCACATTTTGCTGGCACTTAGATGGAAAGAAGCAGCTGATCTGTGTCACTAGAGGTCATACTGGGAGTCAGACTGCCTCCTAAATGCTTAATGAGGATTAACCCGTTAACTTCCAAGACCACCTCATGAAGTTGATACAGCATCCATCCATCCTTTTTTAAATTGAGAAGAAATTTGCACAACAAAATGAACCATTTTGAAGATAACAATTCAGTGGCATGTAGTAGGTAGACAGCACTGTGCAGCCACCAGGTTGACTCATTGGAGAACATTCTCACCAGCCCAAACAGATACCTGTCATCCCTCTGTTAAAGACCAGGTGTTGGAGACTTGGAGAGGAGAAGCCCCTTGGCCAAGGTTACCCAGCTGGAAGTGGGGGAGTCTGTGTTTGAACCAGAGTTTCTGGACTCGGGACCACTTGGTACCACTGTTGGGAGATCCCAGACTTCAGTCCGAGCTCCACATCTTGGAGGCGAAGCACGTTACCTCTTTAATTTCATATTCCTAAATGAAAAAGCAGATGAGATAACCTCCTTCTCAGAGTTGCTGAGACTGCAGGCCAGGCGGCTGGAGATTCCTTCCTGTCCCCTGGAGAGCTGGGCCAGGGCTTGTCTTCTTCCTTTGTTAGGCTTCCAAACTCTAGTTCTGCAGAGCAAACGGCACACCAGATGGGAATTCCCACGGGTTTCTCAATACTTCACCTCCAAATTGGCTTCTCTTATTGCAGAAGATTCCAGTCTCTTCACCACAGCTGAGACTAGGGCAAGGCAGAGAGGCATCTCGGGCGGAAAACCAAATGAGGTGCTTATGCTCAGGGTTGTGTCAGCACAGCGTTGGGGGGGTCTCGGCAGCAGTGAGATTTTTTTTTTTGAGACCCTAAAATGAATTTTACTCCTCAGTCGCGCCAGCCAGCTTTTAAGGGCTCAGTAGCCACGTGTGGCTACTGCAGTAGACAGCATAGCTATGGGACACTCCTGCAATAACGTAAATAGGGTGTGGCAGTACTAAACCTCCTGTAACTTTAAGGGGTAGGGGTGGGAGTGGAGAGGGTAGGGGTGGAGGGGTGGGGATCAGCAGCAGCAGCAGCCCAGGGCTCTCCAACCTTTTTCCCAGTCCCTGACACCAGCCATGTCCTTCCCTCCCCCCCCCCCCAGTTCGCTGATGGGTTTGAGAATTTATTGCAGTCACCACACAGAAGTTACGGGCAGACTGCCACAGCTGTAGGGTTTATTGGGTAAGTAACAGGTTTCAGCTTGGGGTCAGGGTCAGGAAGCATATAGACAAAGTCTCGTTCTTTGGTGCAGCACAGCTTTCTCAGCTCCTCTTGGCCCCCTGAGGACAGGCTTACCCCTTTGTCCACGTCTGGCTCTTAAAAAAAAAATCGCTGTGAGTCAATTCTGACTCATAGCAACCCTGTAAGACAGAATATAACTTCCCCATAGAGTTTCCAAGGAGTGTCTGGTGGATTCGAACTGCCCACCTTTTGGTTAGCTGCTGTAGCATTAAGCGCTATGCCACCAGGGTTTCCCATGTATGGCTAGTGGCTACTGTATCATATAGACATCTCTACCTCAGTACTTTTTCAAAGCCTAACCTGCCTATGGAAACCGTGGTGGCATAGTGGGTTAAGTGCTGCATCTGCTAACCAAAACGTCGGCAGTTCAAATCTGCCAGGCATTCCTTGGAAACTATGGGACAGTTCTACTCTGAACTGTAGTGTAACTATGAGTTGGAATCGACCCAGTGGCGGTGGGTTTGGTTCAGTTTTTTTTTAACATGCCTAAAAATCACCTTGGATCTTGTTATAAAAGGCATCTAGACCCTGCTTCCTTCAGTCTCGGAAATGACCTGAGAGTCTGCATTTGGGACAAGCTCCCAGGTGGAATGGGCACTGCTATCCTGATGTCCACACTCTGAGGAGCAAGGCTGTCGTCTGACCTGATGATTTGCCACCCTGCCTCGCACTGGACAGTTTAAAAAGCGGCCAGATGTGTTAGGCCCGGCCCCAGACCAAGCCCCTCAGAATCTCAGGGAACGTACCTGGGCATGGGCGTGTTTCCAGAGCTCTGCCGGTGATCCTAACTGAAGAAAAGCCCAGCCGAAGCTGCCAAAAGAGCCTTTGCTAAAGCTTTGGGCTTAAGAAAATGGAATGAAGCAGTGAGTCAGAAGAGTCAATTGCTACAGTGCCTACTTATCTGCAGCCTCAAGGCCCAGAGGGGATCCCACCTTCCCCCCAAAATCTCCTGACACTGCCAGAGGTTGGGACAGGACTAGCTTCTGTACAGGTTTGGAAGCTGCCAAGCAGACCTAGCCTCACGTCTGTAAAGGCTTTCTCTTTTTCCAAAGGATTGGTCTAAACAACGTAGCTTTGCTTACAAAAAAGTGTACCCCCTATACTTTGCGCAGAAAACGGGGTGGCATAGTGGCTAAATGCTACATCTGCTAACCAGAAGGTTGGCAGTTCAAATCCACCAGGCACTCCTTGGAAACTCTATGGGGCAGTTCTACTCTGTCTCTAGGGTCGCTATGAGTCAGAAGCAACTTGATGGCAGTGGGTTTGGTTTTGGTTTCTATGCTTTGCACACATTATGTTCATTGTGGAATTAAAAAAAAAGTACAGAGAGACAAGAGGTATCAAGTAGCTGGGTGCTTCCAAGGAGTGTCTTGGACCAGCTCTGGGGAGTCAGACTGTCCCTGAAGCAGTGTTGGGCTCGGTTTTCTCTCCTGCTGCTCTCTGTTTCTGCTTGTCAAGTGTGATTTCTCAGCCTGAGTGCTGTCCTCTCCACTGATCTGAGAGTCCCTCCCAAGTGGAGTCACTCTCCATTTCTTTCTGCTTTGCATCCCACGCACCATCACAGTCTTCTGGGGAGCCTCGCTCAGGCCTGTTGGTCCCAGATCTCACAAGCATTTGTCTAAAGGGCTTCTCGAGTCATCTGGGCTTGCAGCAGGCCACAGCCTCACTGCTCTGGAGCCTACCGTTACCTCTGGCATGCTGCACGCATTTACTAAGTCTTTGGTGACTGCCTGAGAATGTTTTAAATTCAGATTGCTAGTGGAGAGTCTTGGTAGACCCATCTTAGCCAAATGACCAAGGTCAACGAGAGCAGACCTACATACGTGGACACCACTTAGCCCTGATGGATGTGCGGTGCAGGGCCCCACATCCTGTTTCTGGTGTCCTGCCTCATCAGGCATAACCTCAACTGAATCATGAGGCCGTGTCAGACAAACTCAAATTGTTAGACCTTCTACAAGATACTTTCCAGAGAGTCAAGATCATGAGAGACGAGCGAAGCCTGAGGAACTGTGATAGATCGGAGGAGGCCACAGAGACCCGTCAGCTGAGTGCTGTGTGGAAAATCTGATCAAGCCCAAAGTAGGTTCTGAACTTAACACTGTTGTACTAAGGTCGAGTTGTTAATTTTGGTAAGTGGTCTGTGGTTATGTAAGATGATAGCTCAAGGAAAAGCTGGGTGAAGGATATGTGAGATTTCCCTGTGGTATTTTTGCAACTCTTAAAGTCTAAAATTATTACAACCAAAAAATTGATTAAAAAAAATAACTAATGGAATTGTTAGGTGCTGTCGAGTCGGTTCTGACTCACAGTGACCCTGCATGCAGCAGAGAGAGACACTGCAGGGTCCTGTGCCGTCCCGGTAGTCCTTATGCTTGAGCTTATTGTTGGCAGCTGGAGGGTCAGGAAAAGGGGTGTTCTGGAGGGGAAGAGCAAAGACATCCAAGGGGGGACTATCAGTTCATCGTGGCAGCTAAGCTGTCTAATTGTGAATTACCGTCGATGGCCCCATGTTTTCAGAATGACTCACTGATGGCTTCTAGTAGTTTTATTGAGGTATGATCTAGACACCATGCAGTTTAGCCATTTAAGGTGTACAATTCGATGGTTTGTAATGTATTCACAAGAGTTGGGCAACCATTACCACAATTTAATTTTAGAACATTTTCGTCCCTCCCCTCAAACAACCTGTACATATTAGCTGTCAGCCAGCAGCCCACTCCGCCAGCTCTGTGCAACCACTGATAGACATCTTCTGTCTCTGTAGATTCGCCTATTCTTGACATTGTAAATGGAGTCATATGTGATATTTTGTGACTGGTTCTTTCACTTAGCACAAAGTTTTTGAGGTTCACCTGTGTTGTAACATGTGTCAGAGTTTCATTTGTTTCTACTGATGCGCAATATTCCTTTCTATAGATATGTACCACATTTATCTTACCCACTCATCAGTTGGCACAGTTTTTTTTAATTATGATTGAATGAAAATGTACATTGCCATATAAATTCACATGCTCACCTATATGTATCTCCCACTGCTCTCCCTGCCCGGTGACAGCAGACCCCTCCTCTCTGCTCCATACATGTCCTATCCTCCCAACAATCTCCTATCCCCTCCTCTCCACCCACTCCCCTTCCTCCAGCAAGAAGTCAGCAGGATGACATCCTATAGATGCACAGAACCATAAAATTTCCACAAGATACAATCACTCTGCATCACCAAGTCCAATCCATTGCTGTCGGAAAAGTTGATCTTCATTATGATTTATGGACAGGGGCAGCATCAGTGTCAGGGGCCGTGCTCCCAAGGGAACTCCGAAGCACCTGGACCGTCAACTGTGATCTTTTATTGAAGATCTCAGGGTACACCCCTATTTATTCTCTTGTTGCCAGTGAGACTCCACTTTGTGAGCTCCATCGTGGCTATCACTGGTGGTGGCCGGACACCATCTTGTTCTTCTGGTCACGAGTTGATGTAGACACCCACTCACGTGGGTTCCTCTGCCTTCTGGGTTAGTTGGCACAGTTTTTGAGACCATTATTCTGACAGCTTTTGGTCAAATGCTAGGGTAATGTTTTTACCCAGCCTCCCATGTTCTGTGCATCTGTTGTTCTGGAAGGTGGGATCTTGGGAGATAGTGTCTTTACCATTTCTGTGTGTCCCAAGAGGTATTGTTTAGTTATATACATGGCTAAGCACTTTGGAATGTCTTCAGAATTGAAGCAAGAGAGGCCCTCAGGATCTTAGGAAGGAAAAAAATGTAGATTATGTTATATCCAAATCAATAACCAACATTTCGGGGAAGCTGTGCAGTGAATTGCTTTATTGAGTAAATGTGAGAAAGGCAAGCGATTCGTTGTCCAAGAATGCTATTGCTAAACTCGGTGGAAAAGGAATCTTTTCTGTGGAAACAGCATACATTTTATTCTGGGCCATGGAATTTTCCCTCATTTGACCCAAGGGGTAAAGGAAAACTCTTATGCAACCATCGCATTTTAAAAAGTTATTCTTTTATGTGTAGGCTGGGTAATAACCAACAACAGACAATTTTTCTCTAAGAAGAGATGACTAAGATTCTGTCGTTCGCTTTTAGTGAGAGCTGATTTCCATATCTAATTCATGTTCTATGAGTAGAAGTTATGGGAAATAAATGCAAGAGAAGCTTAAGACTTGTCTTGGATCTGATTAAAAAGTCTTGTAGTTAGGCTCAGTGCTGAGGATTACCTTAAAAACTCTGAAATCAAATTGATTCCATCAGCTGACGCTTTGCTGAAGTATTGGCCTTTTGATTTTGAAGCTTAATCGTTACTTGTCTCAATGTTATTTTAATATAAAACACTTGCCCCATTGTTAAATAACTTTCCAGGAGGAGTCTTTAAACACACACACATACATACACACACATACAATTTGAATGGCTCTGAAGACCTTTCTGGAACATTCTATGTCCACCTCGAATCTTTGTTGGTTTCTGTTGTCACTGCCATATCCAGGGTGGAGATATTCTACAGAATCCAAGAATTCAGAGAGAGGCAGTATGCTGGATACCTATGGGCATAATTTCTATTCTTCTCAGCAGCCCTTCCACAGAAAGTTCCTAGACTCTTCATAGGTTATTATAGAAGGATAGCCTCTGCAACTGAACACGGACCAACGGATGTCATCTGGGTTCCATGCTTTCAGGCATGACAGTGTAAACTGTAACTGATGTTTTTGGTGAACAAACATTTGGGCTCAAATTGATCTCTATGTGAGCTAGCCCATTCACTTTTTTTTGGCCCTCTGTGTCACTGGGAAGCCTGTCCTACCCTCCCTGCCCTTGCTCCTGTCTCGAACTCTTGTGTTTGTTTGGCTCATACGGCCTATATTTAGGATACAACGGTTATCTCTATGACTTGCAGTCTGTTCAGATTTTTCCCTTCCCGTTTGTTGGGTTCAGCATGGCTTCTGATTATTTGATCATCTTACTTCCCAGTTCCAAGTCATCAGCAGAAGGTAACAGGGACGCCCTCTTTGTGCTGCATTTGGGAAAGAACCATCACTGGAGACTGTCCAGCGGCTTAAAACTTCATCACTTGTTTTGGATGAAGCCTTGCAATCTGTTGAGAATTATCCTCGCTCAGAGCTGCCTCTTGCCCATTTCCTTGTGGAGAAGGATAGCTTCAAGTCCTTGACTACTGCTTTGCTGTAATCCATATAGGAGGGGTCTGGAGAATTCTTTCAGCCTAACTATCTAATAACCTCACAAGATAAAAGCAAAAGAGACTGACTTTCTTGCATCTAATAAACACTACATCCTCTCCAAAGTGCTAGCAAGACATTCGTTAATAACCTATTCTAGAAACTTGACTGGGATGTATATCAAATTCATCAATCTATGACTTTCGAGGAACGTATCTGCTCTTGTCTTTTGAAAGTTCCACATGTATTTCTCTGACTCCATACTATAAGGAGGGTTTAGCTCTTGGATCTCCCAAATCTCCAAGTTCCTGGGGGTATGACTTCCTCACTGTAATATTTACATTCATTTAGAGTAGCCGCTAGTCAATTCAGGTCCTCAGTCCTCTCTCCTAGTATTCCACCCCCCCAACTCTTTCCTTGCTGAAGGTCATTGATCTTGTTCAAGAATGCAGAAATAAAAGGAACTTGAGATGGTCAGGCTTTCTTCCACCTGTTAAAATAGAAACATGAGCCCACGAAGTTAGCCAGCGGCTTCTTCCCTGTTCTCCTTGGTGTATCATGCCCTGCTGTACAGTTCAGAAAGCGCTCCTGTGGATGTCTGAGGTTGGCACACACCTCATGACCTAGTGTTTTTACTACCTGCGTTTTATTTTAGGAAAGGGGAAATGAGGAAGCGATCTGTCTCAGTTCCCTAGCGCTGCTGTGATACAGGTACCAGTGGGTGGCTTTCAAGAACAGAAAGTGATTTTTCTCGCAGCGCAGAAGGCTAGAAGTCTGAATTCAGGGAGTATCTCTAGGGGGAGGTCCCCTATCTAGGCAGCTTCTAGTAGCTGCCTGTCTTCCTTGTGGGTGTGTGACACCACCGCCTGCCCTCTTCCCCCTCTATGTCCGTTCTGCTCTTTATAGAACGCAGAGATCAGATGCAGAACCCACCCTCTTCCAGTACAGCCTAATGTAGTGTAACAAAGAAAACCGTGTTTCCAAATAGAATCACATTTATAAGGATCAGGGCTAGGATTTCAATACATGTATTTTTTGCAAGGGGAGGATAGTGGGGGTGGGACACAGTTCAGTCCATAAAACTACATTTAGTGACATCAAGCATTTGACCTTTCTGAGTCAGGAAGCCTGTTGGTGGCCTTTCTGCCACACAGCCATTGCTGTATTTAGTGTCCTCTGGACAGAGCCCTGGTGGCACAGTGTTTAAGAACTACAGCTGCTAACCAAAAGAGTAGCAGTTTGAATCCACCAGGTGCTCCTTGGAAACCCTCTGGGTCGGTTCTCCTCTGTCCTATAGGGTTGCTATGAGTCGGAATCAACTCAATGACAAGAAGTATGGGTTTTTTTGTATACTTGAGGTAAGAGTCCTGGTGGCGCAGTGGTTAAGCACTCAGCTGTTAACCAAAAGACTGACAACTCAAGCCTATGAAGCATTCCACAGGTAACAAATGTGACAGTTTGCTTTCTGCAGAGATGTACAGCTTTGGAAACCCTATGGGGCAGGGCATTTTTACTCTGTCCTTCCTATAGGGTTGCTGTGAGTCACAATCAACTCCATGGCAGTGAGTGTTTTGAGATATTCTGAGTGTGGAGTCTCTGGGTGGTGTGCCTGGTTAACACACTCTACTGCTAGCAGAAAGGTGACAGGTTTGAGTCCACCCTCTAGAGGTACCATGGAAGAAAGGCCTGGTGTGCAACTTCTTAAAAGTCGGCCACTGAAAACTGTATGGAGCACTGTTCTGCTGATGCAGTGGGGTGGCCATGAGTCAGAACCAACTTGATGACACCGGGTGCTTGCCTTTGTGCCCTCATCCGCTGGAGTTCTCATCTGTCTGTTAATAGGCTCCCTCTCTTGGCCTCATCCTGGCTGTGTGGGGGCAACACTCATAAACCACTCCAGCTTCCTGTGTCCCTCCCATTTCTTTGCTGAACTTGCTTGTGACTCTATTACCAAAATCTCATTTCTCATTTCTGAGACCTTCCCAATCCTTTCAAGCAATTTCAAGCAAATCCTTTAAAAACTCTGAGCCTGGAATCAAATTTGGCATTTTTATGAATCTTTCGAAAAAAGCTGAAGTCAGAGCTCCCCCCTTCACCAGGCCTCAGGTTCTCTGGTGCTAGCCCCTTGCACCAACACCCGGTGTAAGAGGACATGGCCACTTCCTCTCACGATTCCTTCCCTCTGCCAGCTGTGTTCCCATGGGTCAGCATTTGGCCTAGTGTAGAAACCTCTCATGTCCACTTTCCCTAGAAGGGGATGGCCAGCAGTGCTGAGCAAGACAATTCAGCATTTCTCACATCCTCTGCCTTTTGGCTGACTAAGATGCTCCAGAAATCTGCTTCATTGCCTTATTTACATCACCACCCATGTCCTTGGAGAGCTGGGCACAAGGTTAAAGGTCAGCATCTATTTGTTTCAATTTGCTAGTTCTCTTGCAGATTTCCCATGATTCTTCATACTACAAAGTGAGACGTCAAGCAATAGAGGGCCTTTTTAATGCAACCTGATTGATACAACATGGCATTAAAGAAGAAAGTTGAATATACTGTGGACTACCAGAAGAATGGAAACTCTGGTGGTGTAGTGGTTAAAGTGCTCCTTCTGCCAACCAAAAGGTTGACAGTTTAGATCCTCCAGGCGCTCCTCAGAAACTCTAGGGGGTAGTTGTACTCTGACCTATGCGGTCACTATGAGTGGGAATCAACTCAACAGCAGTGGGTTCTGTTTTTTTAACCAGAAGAATGAGCAGATCAGTTTTAGAAGAAATACAACCAGAATGCAACTTAGAATAAGTGAGAATGATGAGACTTGGACTCGCTTTCTTTGGAAATCTCTAGAAAAGGACACTATGGATGGTGAATTGGGGCAGTGGCGGGGACGGCAGCGTAGTGAAGGTGACGGAAACCCTCAATGAGATGGATGGATACAGTAGCCACAACAGTGGCTTTAAACATACCGGCAATCCAGAAGGTCATTTGGGAGAGTGTCTTTCTGTCATCAGTAACGTTGCCATGCATAGAAGCCTACTTGATGGCAACAAATCAATACACATCACACCACCTTTTTCTGTTGAGTTCACTAGCTTCTCAGTGCTTTCCAGAAACAAATGGAGACCGCATCCTGCTATCATTTATCAGTTCTGGCTGAAGTAAAACAGGATACCCTGAAGGGCTGCTTTAGTAAAATGCCGATTTGGTTATCACATAGTATCTGAAATGGGAAATTGCAACACGCGTATTTCTCTTTGGTGTCTTTCACAATTTTACTGCAGACTTGAAAAGACAAGAGACAAGGGATGGACCAAAGGGAAATTTCTCTCTCTGTTGTTTTGCCAAAGACCGCATCCCTTTCCTTTCAAACACCACACATCCTGGACTTGAGAAAACCGCTATAATTATCACAAGGCAGCTCTTTCTCCAGGAGGAAAGTGAGTGAGTTCCCATTAGGAGATCCTGGTTAAAATAATCCAAATGTAGTAGAAAGTGTGTTCAAAAGCAGCATTCATTTGGGAGGGAGAAAGAACAAACTTTCTTATAATGAGCCCTGGGAAGGGGCCAGCACAGAAAGAGGTCGGTCATACAATTGCCAGTTTGGTGTCTGAATAGCTTATTCCCAGCTCATTTTTGCTTGTGGTGGTCTAGTTTTTGTGGCTTTCACTGGGGCTGAATCTCTGGTCTCTTCAAGCAGACTTTCCACTTAGTCTATCTTCTTTTCAACCACTCAGCGTTGTGGAATTGTGTTCTGTCACTTCTATAGGAGACAGAAACAGTTACTATAGCATGAACGAGTCAACTGGGTCTTGGTAGATTTTTATTTCAAGTGGCGCTAGCTTGTGGCTGGGAAGTGGTGTTGCCCAGAAATGATACATGCTAAGGTGATGTGAAAATATCTTTTGCTGCTTACTCTCCAAGGGCTGGCCCAAGATGTTTTGATGAAATTATTTCTGTAATATATATAAAAATATGCAAGGTCTCATATCATCAGAGCAGACCTGAAGAGAGTGCTATTCCCTAAAATTCTGCTTGCAGCCTCTTCAAGATGCAAGATGGTAGAGTTGAGGATGGGAGAGGGAGGGGAGATTAAGACTTTATGCATATCTGTGATTATACCAATTTTTTTAAAGACTTTTAAACTAGGAAACCCTGGTGGTGTAGTGGTTAAGAACTATGACTGCTAACCAAAAGGTCAGTGGTTCGATTCCACCAGGCACTTCTTGAAAACTGTATGGGGCAGTTCTTCCCTGTCCTATAGGGTTGCTTTGAGTTGGAGTTGACTCGATGACAGTGGCTTATTATAAACTAAGTCAGAAGTAAAAGAGACAGCCCTTTAGGGAAAGGAGATATTCATAATAATCTTCTCATTGGGTATTTTTAAGAGCTTTAACGGTACTTTTATTATTATTGCTGTTTTGTATAATTTATACTGCCTGTCTAAACTCTGGTGGCATAGTGGTTAAGTGCTGTGTCTGCTAACCAAAGAAGTCAGCAGTTGAAATCCATCAGACACTGATTGGAAACTGTGGAGCAGTTCTACTCTGTCCTCTAGGGTCGCTATGAGTCAGAATTGACTCAACAGCACTGGGTTTGGTTTTGTTTGGCTTTGGGCCTGCCTACTATGTTGCGTCTCTCACTTAATGTTATTAAAATCATGTTGGGGATTTAAACAAGAAACCACAGGTGGATTTTTAAGAAGTCACAGAAGCCAAGACTACTGAGTACTCTGTGGTCTTCTTCAGAAGAGACATTCCCTGACTTCTGTGGGTACCATGGTATGTACAGTTAATCCACAAGTTCAGGCATGGGACCTCAGCAAAAGTGGTTTACTTTGTTTCTTTTCCCACTTGAAACCTGGGTCTTGACTCCTCTGTCTCTAGGAAAGGAGATCACAGCTGAAATACAGAGGCAACTGAAGTATCTTTTCAGCTTTTGAACTGTCAAAGACCAATGTCCAGTCGACTGACTTTATGGTTTTGGCTTTGTGTTATTTTTATCTCCTCTGTTGACTTCAGGGAAACCCTAGTGGCATAGTGGTTAAGTGCTACAGCTGCTAATCTAAAGGTCGGCAGTTCAAACACGCCAGATGCTCCTTGGAAACTCTATGGGGCAGTTGTATTCTGTTCTATAGGGTCACTATGAGTAAGAATTGACTCAATGGCAGTGGGTTGTTTTATTGACTGTAGAACTTAATCCATGACTTTACCACTTAATTTATGACTTTACTGTGTGCACATGCTCACGTGCACCCACACACACCTACATGCACACACACCCACACATGTAAACACAGACTGTACTTACCCCACCCCTAAGACTTGACTTCACTGTGCTGATCTAAGCAAGATGGACTAGACTATTGGGTCATAACCATTTCATGGACCCTGGAAGAATCTGTTGAAAGCTTAACAACCTCATCCCTGCAAAAGTGTCTCTACCAATGTATGCAGATTGTATCTACAATTTCACAGGATTTCTTAGCCTCTGTGAATCCTTTGCATGATGATTCACTTTTCAGTATAAACTCTTGTTTTAGTTAGCTAGTGCTGCTTGATGGCACTGGGTTTTGGGTTAGTGCTGCTCTCATAGAAATACCACAAAGTGGATGGCTTTAACAAGGAAAAGTTTATTCTCATGCAGTCTGGTAGGCTACAAGTCCAAATTCAGGATGTCAGCTCCAGGGGAAGGCTTTCCCCCGTGTCGGCTCTGGAGGAAAGTCCTTGTGTTGCATCACTCTTTGTTCAGGGATCATCTTGGCGCAGGAACCTTGGATCTGAAGGATGCGCTCTTCTCCCAGTGTGTTCTCTTGAAGATGTGAGGTTCCCAGCTCTCTTCTTGCTTCCCTTTCCTTTTATCTCTTGTAAGATGAAAGGATAAAGGATGGTGGTGCAAGCCATATTCCAGGGAAACTCCCTTTATAGTGGAGCAAGGAGGTGACCCTATGAAGGGATTTACAGTCTTACTCTAATCCTTTAGCATGCAGCATAGGAAAATCACAAAATGGAGGACAATCATAGAATATAGGGAATCATGGCCCAGCCACGTGGCTACACATATTTTGGGGGGGGGACACAATTCAATCCATGACATACCACCCCTTGGCACCCCAAAAATCATATCTTTGAAACATGTAACACATTTGTCCCACCGTAACAAGATCATGTCCATCCCATACAATAGAAGTCTTAAATCAGTTCCAAGTTAAAAATTCAAAAATTCCTTTACATCTATGAAACCTAGAATAACAGCTATCTGATTCCAAAGATATAGTGGCAGAACAGGCACAAGGTAGACATTCCATTACAAATAGAGAAGGAAGGCAAAACAGGCAAGAAACAAGTCAGTGAAACACATTACATTAGTCCTCAAAGCTTTGAAATAATGATCTGCTTTCTGAGGCAATTGACATATCAGCCTTGTCCTCCAGATTCTAGGTATTGGCCACACTCTCTGGATTCTGAGTGGAGACCCCCTGCCGTATGTTACAACTCTGCCTTCAAGGCCCACTTGGACAGCAACTCTGCCCCCTTGGCTTTAGGTGCACCCTAAGCCCAACAGAGTGGCAATTCCACCCTTACAAATACAGAAAGCCCTAGCTCCACCCTTTCAAACCCCTGAGGTCATGGCCATAACTTTCATGTTGTTTATCTCCTCAGCTTCTGCATCCTATGGCCACATGGCCCAGGCCTCAGGCCCACATTTGCCCCCTAGGGCAAGTGTTCCAAAACTCTGTAGCTCCACTGATTCAAGTACCTGGTGGCACCCCACTCTGCTAGGAAACCCCCTGTACAAAGGCACTCAGCTCTCTTGCTCTGTGGGTCAGTAAGCCTAGCTCTATCAGTGCAAGTGCCCAGAGGCACCCGGCCCCACCAGAAAGCCTCTGCGCACAGACACTTAGCTCTCTTGCTCCATGGGAAGGCTCCAGTGCTGCCTCTGGTTCTGCTGCTGCTGCTGCTCCTCTGCTGCTTGATTCTCACCATTTGTGCCTTCTACAGTGTTAATAGTTGTCCTTGGTTCCTTCTGAATCTTCTGTCCATTCACAGTTTCAAAATGACTCCCACATTGTAGGTATTTGCTAGAGCAGTACCCCACTCTCCCAGTACCAAATTCTGTTTTAGTCAGCTAGTGCTGCTCTAACAGAAATACCACAAAGTCGCTTTAAAAGAGAAATGTTTATTCTTATGTAGTCTGATAGGCTACAAGTCTGAATTCAGGGTGTCCATTCCAGGGGAAGGCTTTCCCTCTGTTAGCTCTGAAGGAAAGACCTTGTGTTGTATCAGTCTTTGTCCAGGGAGCATCTTAACACAGGAACCTCGGGTGTGAAGCACGCGCTCTTCTCCCAGTGCTGTTCTCTTGACGGTGTGAGGTTCCCAACTCTCTGCTTGCTTCCCTTTCCTTTTATCTCTTGTAGGATGAAAGGATAAAGGGTGGTACAAGCCATACTCCAGGGAAACGCCCTTTACAGTGGAGCAGGGAGGTGATCCTATGAAGGGATTTACAGTCCTACCCTAATCCTTTAGTATGCAGCATAGGAAAATCACAAAATGGAGGACAATCATAGAATATAGGGAATCATGGCCCAGCCACGTGGCTACACATATTTTTGGGGGGACACAATTCAATCCATGACAACCCTGTATTCCTGTTTTGAGTTAATGATCATCTTCATGTATGACTTTTGTTAATTGAATCTGTCTAGGTTACTGTTTCAATTAACAAATTAATTAAATAGAGAAATAGACTAAGAGCCTAAAACAGATTGTTCTTATTTGATTAAGTGCAATATTGAGCCCTGAGATTCAGTTTTAAAAGGACAACGTTCATGCTGTTTTTAATACCAAAATATATTATTGCAATTGCCAAAAAAAAATTGTGGCAAGCCAAAATAATATTAGAAAAAAGGATCAACAGTTGAAATTTTTTATCTGCATTATTTTCAACATGAATATGAAATGAAAAATTCCTTATGGATATAAATATGTTTAAGATGTGCCTGTGTCAGTGATGTCATTTTCACACAGGAAAAAAAAACATCTCACAGTTGCCAAAATGGTTATGTGACAACATCAAAAGGTAAAAGGAACTGATTACCACCTCAGAGACAAAGCCATTCAGACACCTCCCTTCCAGGTTTCCACCACAGCTTTGTTAATGTGACTGTCTCTTTTAAAAACTATCTTTTGCGACTGTAATGAGTGCATTGCTTTGGTTGAGCTCCACACGGGAGTCATCTTTTATACTAAATCTTTCTCTGTGTCAGAGAACATTGTGAGATTCTCGTGTATTTTAAATGGCAGTCATATTTATTCTTTGCAGCAAGGCTTATGTGATGTTCTTGTGCTTTCTTCTGAAAATCCATAAAACTGAAATAACCAAAGGGAGGAAAAGAGGTTAGTAAAGAAGGAAAAAGAAAATGTCTAGTGAGGATTGTCAGGCTTTTCTTCTAGAAGGCCCTCTTAGATAAAAATCATCTGGTAAACGGAATGGTTTTTCTTTCATCTGCCTATATTGCTGTTTGTGTTACTACTGAGTGGTCTTATGACTTGGTGAAGTGGTAAGATGTGGATTTCTTTTGTAACCTGGGACTGGAATGGAAGATGGGCAAGAGAGAACAGGAAAGCCAAGAAAAGGGATGATGTAACTGACATGCATACATTAGTGAGGTACATTAGTCATTTATTTCAGTAGCTGAACCTCCTTACTTTTAAGTGCCGCTGACTACTCTGTGGGTGGTGGAATCGTGTGTGGGAAAGAGCATAGTTAAAACAGCTAACAGTTATTGAACACTTGCTATTCTGAGCACATTCTGTGTGTTAACTCACCTAATTGCCATGACAACCATATGGGATAGCAGGGTTCAAATCCTGACTCCTCCGCTTCCTAGCCGTGTAAACTTATGCAACTTGCTTCATGTTTTGAGATGAACTAAAACTATCCATCACTTAGCCTTGGTGTTGGCTATAGGGTGAGAGAGGAGGTGTAAGGCATTTATGTTTTCCTGTTATGTAAAGGAACTCAAGAAATGTTGTTTGAAAGAAAAAGCAATAAAAATAAGATACCTTCACAGAATGACTTGCAAGCAAGTGTTTGTAACAGCATGATTTATAACAGCCCCAAACTGGAAGCATCCTAAATATCTTTCATCTGGTGAGTAGATAAACTGGAGTATATCCCCACTATGGAATACTATTTGGTGGTAAAAAGGAAGGAGATATACAGATATGCACAATAAATAATATGGAAGAGTCTCAAATATGATACGAAGTGAAAGCAGTCAAATGCAAGTACACTATGATTTCATTTATATGACATTCTAGAACAGCCAAGCTACAGTGACAACAAGCAGATCTGTGGTTGCTAAGAATTAGAGAAGATCAGCTACAAAAGGGTGCTGGCATGATAGGACTCTTTGGTGTCTCGATTATGGTGATTACACAGCTGCATGAAATTACGAAAATTCTTCACATTGTGCACTTAAAACGAGTGCAGTCTAATGTGTATAAATTATACCTCAGAGCCTTTAAAAAAATAAAAAAGACCACAAAACTCCAAGTACATGCTGTGAATTGTAAGGCTGCATGGTATTTTGACTATCTTGATTTTACAACAGGGTGAGTGGTGTTTATGCATTTCCTGTTTTAGGGACTTGATGGATGGTCATATTTTGAGGGAGCATTCTTGCAGGTGCTGTTGACACTTGCCATGTGCTTATCTGCTGTAAAGTGCCTGTGATCGTCCCTGTGCTTGAGGAAAAAAAGGCAGGTTGGGTAGGTGGCAGATAATGTTATGTATATTCAACCAGTGAGCAATCCTGTGAGCAGATGCAGTTCAAAGTGTGTGGTGCAATAAATACCGGGATGGATCAGAAGGAGGGAAGAGAATTCCTTGGGGACAGGTGTGGCCAAGGAGGGCCCTTGGATGGAGATGAAACTTGAAAGGGTTGGCTCAATTGTTATGGAAATAATTTGAGCCAAGGCACAGAGGTCACAATGTATACTTCAAACTGGCTTGATTGGGGCATGTTGGAAAGACTCAGAATGTGGAGGACTTGAGGTTTTTCAGATTCACAGATGTGGCTGCAGAGAATTCCTGATTGTCCAGTGGTGTGCTGGAGCTGGTGTAGACCGGTGCTCACCCTGTTTGTGGGCATCTCCTCCCAACTCAGTGTTGAGTGGCACCATGCCAGTAACTTAAGAGCAGTTGTGGTGGAATCATTTATACCATGGACACTGGCAAATGTGGTCAAATCGAAGACTTTTGTCTTCCACCCGGTGAGCCTGTCCTTAGGCATCTAATCATGAACTTGAATGTGAGTTGTGGGGAAGGCAAACATGCTCTCTAGGGGATCACCGAGGAGGATGTAGAAGGAGCCAAACAATACTCGAAAGGGAGTAAAAATGCACAAATATTTATTACTGAAGGTGAACTGGTCAGATAGTTTTGGGGTCATTTCCAAGTGAAGAGCTTAAGTGTAGCATGCGTTATGATAAGCACAGATGTAATAAGCATCTCTGATGCAAAATGAGTACAGCCAGAATATGCCCTGGAAGGATGATGGCAAAACTTGGTCTCACTTATCTTGGACACGTTATCAGGAAGGATCAGTCCCTGGAGATGGACATCATGCTTGGTAAAGTAGAGGGTCAGTGAAAGAGAGGAAGACCCTCAAGGAGATGAATTGATGCAGGGGCCACCACGGTGGGCTCAAACGAAGCAGTGATCGTAGGCATGGCACGGGACGGCGCAGTGTTTTGTTCCGTTGTACTAGGGTCACTATAGGTAGGGACTGACTCAAGGAGGGCTCCCTCTCGCCTCAACTTCTTCGACATATATGCGGCCCTTGAATTGTCAGTATATAAGGTACAGAATTGGGTTCTCCCTTCTCTGTGCTCTCTGGCACACGGAAGACAATCTTAGCAATCTTAGCGGCTGAATGAGTGGGATCATTAACTACTGCTTGTTTCAGTACTGATCACACTGTATGGGAATCTTGCTTACCTGTTTGTTGACCTCATGAAGGTGTGAGCTCCAGAAGAGCCAGGATTTGTGTATTTGCTTATGTGTCTTTTTGCCTCCTGCTGTATATTAGATGCTCATGAAATGCTTCTTGAAATGAATTTCAGCGACTTCGATTTTAGATAACATGCGGTTATCTAAGGGTCAATTAGCATTCTGTTCAGTAAAACAAACCCAAGTCTCTCTTAAAACAGTAAAAAGAGGTGACTTTGGGTTATGTAAAACACAACTCAAATCCTGGTCTTTATTTTTAGAGCACCATTAGGCTGCCAATGTCTCAGTTGCTTTTTACAAAATGGAAATTGAAACAATTTCTTTTCAGTTTCTTCCAAGTTTAAAATGCTGTGATTCAAAGAAAGAGTAACTGAAACTCTGATTCTGTGGGCTCAAACCAGTGGTCCTGTAAGCTTTGTGGCAGGTTAAGGTGCAAAGGTCCCTGATGCAGAGAAAGGTCTGTATATACATACGTGTGTGTGTGTGTAGTTTTTACTTCGTTATAGCAGTTCTACTATTGATATAAGGAACAGATGCTAAATGATGTTGGTTAATAATAGTTGCCTTGTTCTATTCTCTCTTCTCCCCAACTGTGGTTAATCAAAACCAAACTCTTTGCTGTCCAGGTCGACTCCAACTCATAGTGACCCTATAAGACAGAGACTTACCGCATGGAGTTTTGAAAGCTATAATCATTAGGGAAGCAGACTGCCACATCTTTCTCCCATGAGTGCTGAATTTGACCTGCATCCTTTGAGTTAGCAGCTGAATGCTTAACCACTGAGCCACCAGGTCTCCTTCAGCAGTCATTTGGGTCCTTCAAAGTGTCCATATTCTAATCCCCAGAGCCTGTGGATTGGTTGCCTTCTATGACAGAAGGGTCTTTGCAGATGTGGGTAAATGGGAGATGATCCCAGCTTCTGCACGTGGGCCTATAGTCATCCCAAGGGTTCTAACAAGAGGGAGGCCAGAGGGTCTGAACCACAGGAGATATGAGGGTGGAAGCAGACATCAGAGACCTTGAGCGTGCAATTTGAAGATGTTCCATTGCTGGCTTTAAAGATGGAAGAAGGGGCCACGAGCTAAGAAATGCAAGCAGCCACTAGAACTCAGAAAGGCCAGGAAGCAATTATTTTCCCTAGCTCCTGCGGGAGGACCCAGTCCTGCCACTACCTGGACTTTGGCCCAGTGAGACTGAATTTCATACTTCTGGCCTTCAGAGGAGTTAAAAACAAACAAACAAAACTTGGGTCCTTTTAAGCCACTCAGTTTGTGGTAATCTGTTACAGGAGCTGTAAGAAACTAGTATACCATCTCTTCTCAGTGTTTACTTTTAAATATAGTGTCTCCTGCTTTCCAGATAAGGCTGGTGTGCATGGGAATCCCCCGGGAATCCGGTACACTGATCCCAGACGATGCTATCTTGCTGCTCTTAGGCCCACACCATGAAGGCAAGGTTCTGGAGGAAGGCACTCAGTGTACAGGCTCCTTTCCTGTGACTGCCCAATGGCCAATATTACTAAAATATTAAATCCTGTTGAAGCTCTTAGTTTCTAGAGGCATGAAAAGAATTGGAAAATGGACCAAGAGCAACCACAAAGACTTGGGGAAGAGCCAATACAGGAAAACTAAAAGAGCTGCAAATATCCCGCCTGAGAAAAAAGGGGGCGATTTCATAATGCTGTGTAAAGAAAATGAAGAGTTTAGTGGAATGAGGTAATTAATTGCTCCCGGGCTTGACAGCCACCTGCAGGATACAGCGGCAGCCAGAAGAATTGCTTTGGGGTGAGTGTGGACGGGCTGAGCAACTTGTGGTTTTTCCTTGACTGATAGAATTCTGCAGCTGCAGAGGGCCCTGGGATCCATCTAGCTCCGCCCCTCCGTTTTCCAGATGCTGAAACCGAGGTACAGAGTGACCTTTGTAAGGTCACAGCTGAAGGACTGGGCTCAGAGGAGAAATCATGCCCTAACCACATTCATCACACAGCCTCAGTGGAGAGTGCCGCCATGGGTCTGTATATTGGCGGTGACTTCACCTCTTTGAAGGGCTTTCAAACTGGGGCTGTCGCAGAGAGCTTGCAGGGCTGATGCAGATGTTCTGTATCTTGACCTTGGTTTTATTTACACAGGTGCATGTGCGCATGCGTGTGCAAAATTCATCAAGTGCTATACTTCAGACGTATGTCTGACTATGTGTCTTTTAGCCATCAGTTTAAAAACTTGAATTAGCATTTGAAAAATGAGCATGCTGAGCTAACTGTAATAGCTGTAAAAAGTGAAAGCACCCCAAATTTCTTCAGGAACGGCAGGGATAAATACACCAGTGTGTATCCATTTAATGACTCTCCATCCAGCATTGAGGGTCAATAAACTATTGCGACAGGTAGCACCATAGCTGAATCTTGCAAACACATGAATGAAAGCAGCCAGACACAAAAGAGAACGTTCCATGTGATTCCATTTACATGAAAGCCACAGCTGAGCCCAGTTTTTGTGGTGTTAAGGACATTGAGAGAGGGGTCAAGGGTGTTCTCGGTGGTAGTGGTTATTTGTGACCTGGAATCTGGTTGCATGTGTCTATCCACTTGGTGAAAATGGCCCAGGCTGTATACTTCTCATTTGTACATTTTCTATGTATATATTACAGTTCAATGAAAGTTAATTTTAAAATAGGTCTGCTAGGTTAGGAAAAGATCTACTCACTAGCCTGTCCATGACGGAGCTTTGGAGAATTTAGTTTTAGGATTTGTTTGGAAGGTGCACAGGTAGAAGTCATTGCATTAGAAAATATGTGCCTTTTTGGAAAAAACACCAGGAAATGCATGCTAACAATAACAACAACAACAAAAAAAGAGACCCTGTGCTGTTGTGTCAACTCTGACTCATAGTGACCCTAGAGGTCAGGGTAGAATTGCCCCATGTAGTTTCCAAGGAGCACCTGGTGGCCTTGAACTGCCGACCTTTTGTTTAGCAGACATGGCGTTTAACTCATGATGCCACCAGGGTTTCCACGTGCTGTGGTAAGAAATACAGGGTTAAATGCGTGCTACAGATAGAATTCTCTTGATAAGGAGTTAGTGTATTTAAATCTCAGTTCTAAACTCAAAGAAACCTATTCTATAACTTGATTTTGCACCAAAGCTAGTACAGTCTTTCTTTCATGGAAATCTGTGAAACCAGCACCAGCCCTCCGTTTCTTTTTGGCTCTTTGTAGTTTTAGGAGAATGAAAGAATGGGGTCATTTGTAAGAAGCAGCAGCTTGAAATAAATAGTAATTTTGTTAGGAGGTAATTTTGTCATGCCAGGCACATTCTCCTGCCACAGGGCCTGGAGTGCAACTGTTGGGTTCCAGTGATGTAAACTAGCCCAAGGCACACAGCCGGCAAGTCAGGACCTGCCACCCTGAGCACGAGTTCCCCCAGTGCCACATCCACTTCCTGTATGGTTCCAAACTAGCTGGCTTGCTTACCTGAAATAGTTGAGCCTGTGATGCTGTGTAGATAAGAGTTGGCACAGCAAGCCCAAGACTGCCAGCTTTAAAAAAGCCTGCTTGCAAAGTTGGCCCTTAGCTGGCATCAGGGATCTTGGCTGGTGGACTGATTTCAAACTTATCCTAACTGACAAGGCTGGTTAACAGTGCCTAGATCGTTTATGCTAACAATATGGTTTTTGCTGAACTCCTGCTTTCCTTCTGGGAGCATAAACAGTTAAGCAGCTGACCAAAAGGCTGGAAACTAGAATCTACCCAGAAGCACCTTGGATGAAAGGCCTGGTGATCCACTTCAGAATAATTAGCCATTGAAAACCCTATGGTGCACAGTTCTACTGATATACATGGGAGCATGATGAGTTGGAATTGACTCACTGGCAACGTGTTAGACATAGGGTGCTTATGCAACCAAAACCAAAAAAATCATTGCCATTGAGTTGATTCTGACGCATAGGGACACTGTAGGACAGAGTAGAGCTGTCCCATATGATTGCTAAGGCTGTGATCTATAAGACAGCAGACTGCCACATCTTTCTCCCATGAGGCGGCTAGTGGGTTCAAAGTGCTGACCTTTCAGTTTACAGTCAAGCACTTGATCTCTGTGCTACCACAGTTCGGCATGTGATCAGCCCTCAGTAAAAACCATGGCCACCGAGTCTCTAATGAGCCTCGGCAGGAACATCACACACTTTGCTGCGTGCTCATAGCTAGAGGGGCATGCACTCTGTGTGACCCCTCCTGAGAGTGAGAGAGCATAAAGAGGCCTCCAGATTCCTCTAGAATTCACCGGTACATTGCCCCTTGCAATCCTGTGTATTCTCACTATGGTGCTGTGATCAGTCTCAGCCATGAGTGCCACTGCATGATGAGTTCCCCGAGTCCTTGTAGCAATTCTCTGAATAATGTAGACATGGTCTTGGCGATCCTCAACACACATACTTAAGTGAATCTTTAAAGTAGTTTTTGTACTCTTTGCCAAACAAAGAGAGATTAGAAGACACTGCTGTCTGCTGTTGGTGGGAATGTGAACATGGAAAAATCATTCCTGCAGACATTTTGTCAGTTTCCAGCGAAATGAAAAATTCATTGATCCTTTGATCCAGGAATCCTACTTCTGGAAATATATTTTGTACAAAATGACATACATGGAAGTTTTCCACTGCACTCTTTCCATGGCAGTTGTTTTTAACAAAAGACTGGACAAAAGCCAAGTGCCTCCCTGTAGCGGGGCAGGCTAAATCATCTAGGGCCCATCCCAACGAGGAAGTACTATGCCACTGGAAAACCACTGCAATCTCTGTGGAATTGGCATGTGACAGGGCAGTGTGGGGTGTTTGATCGCTGGGGTGGAGGAGGGGAATTGTACTCTACAGAGATACATTAGTCCATTGGTAAAACCTACCCAGAAAGATTTGAGGAAGCAACGCAATAAGTCATCTCTTTTCTAAAACTACGTATGCCTCTGAGACAAAATAAAGTCACCTTCCTGGCAATGATAACCTCGACAGATACTGTCTTTGGGGTTGTATGTCATCACAAATTATGGAAACTGGACCTCTCCAGGGAAACTGAAGCCCACAGTGTTGCAGGATGGACAAATTTTTGTCAGCCAGTTCTTTTCATTATGTTTGAGATGACTCCATGGTCCTTTCCAAGAAAAAATCCATTGTTTTGTGAGACATTGAGTGACTAGCAAAAATCTGGTAGAGAAGGCATTTTTTATTTCATTTTTTTAAAGAAGTACTCCCCTGGGGAAGCTGTGCACCAATACCAGTGCCTGGTCCAGGCTTGAAAGCAATTTTGGAGCTCTTTCTTCAATGGCCATCAGAGCTGTCATTGTATTACCCTTGATGTCCTGAATGTCATCCAAATGTCGGCCTTTCAATATTTCCTTTATCTTCAGGTAAAGAAAAAAGTCACTTGAGGCCAGACCAGGTGAGTAGAGAGGGTGTTGCAATACAGTTATTGATTTACTGGCTAAAAACTCCTTCACAACTAGACAATTAAGTCCACAAACTTACTACTGTGCCAATTTTTCTGGGGTGAATTTGGGAACTTACTTGTCAGACCTTGTATTTTGTTATATGACGCTAGTTGCTCTCCCTATAATGTGACAACGTGCTCCTGCTTTCTACCCCAGGTTCTCTGTGTCCATTCATCCCGCTCGCATCCCTTCCTGCTTCTCATCCTGCCACTGGACAGGAGCTGCCCATTTAGTCCTGCTGTATCTGATTGAACTAAGAAGCACATTCCTCTTGTGTGTAGTTTTATCACTCTGTCTAATCTTTGTCTGAAGAGTGGGGTTCAGGAATGGTTCCATTCTGGGTTAGCAGTTGTCATGGTTTGAATTGTGTCCCCCCAAAAATATGTGCAGCCATGTGGCTGTGATATGGTTCCCAGTATCTTGGAAATGTCCTCCATTGTGTGGTTTTGCTAACCTGTATGTTAAAGGATTAGGGGGGGGCTGTGAATTCCTGCTATGGGGAAGTTTCCCTGGAGTATGGCTTGCCCCACCCTTAATGCTTTTAGCTTGCAAGGAATAAAAGGAAAAAGAACCAAGGACAATTCGAGAACCTCGCTACCATCAAGCAAGCAGCACCGGGAGCAGAACGCGTCATTCAGACCAGAGGTTCTTGCGTGAGGACGCTCCCTGGACAATGACTGATGCAATACTGGACTTTCCTCCAGAGCCGTCAAGGGGAAAGTCTTTCCCTGGAGCGGACACCCTGAATATGGACTTGCAACCTACCGGACTGTGTAAGAATAAATCTTTCTTTGTTAAAGCCATCCACTCTGTGGTATTTCTGTTAGAGCAGCCCTAGCTGACTAAAACAGCAGTGTTTCTGGGAGCCATAGATTCAGGGGTTCCCCAGTGTCTATCAGACCATTAAGACTGGTCATTTTAGTGACTTTGAGTTTTCTTCTTTGTTTCTTTCTTGCTCTGTGTAGGACACTTGGTTCCATCTCCGTCAGGGCAGTCCTAGTGGTAGCTGTAGACAAACCATCCAATTCTTCTGGTGTCAGGCTGATGGGGTCTCTGGTTCACGTGGTCCCTTAATCCTTTGGGCTAATATTTTGGGAAGGCGTGTTTTAAATAATCATGATTTTCTACGGATAGTAATAATGGTGAGAACTCTTCACGGGCTGATATTTCTGCAAGGCATTTTGTAAATCATGATCTTCCATGAATACTAATTATGGTGGTGACTCTTCACTGGGGACTGATTGTGTCCCAGGCTGTGAAACAGATGCTTGACATTTATGATGTTGATTTAAGCCTATCAAATCTAAGAGACCAATATTACTACACATGCTTTATAGGTGAGGAAATCAAGTTTGATATTCTCCACGGTCATCCAGATGGTGAGTGGTAGAGCTGAGATTAGAACCGAGGTCTCACTCAAAATCTGTATTCTGGTCCCTGTACTTCAGTGACTTGGAAGTGGAATTAGTTACTAGGTAGAACCCCTCTCAAATTCATTTTTTTCAAAGAAGTGAATTCAGTATGACTTTAACTTGTTGGCAAAATGGATAGCTACAAGTACTTGAAATAATAATCTTGGTAAAAAAGAAAGATTTATTCTTTGTG
Source organism: Heterohyrax brucei (assembly GCA_028571685.1). Classification (NCBI taxonomy): domain Eukaryota; kingdom Metazoa; phylum Chordata; class Mammalia; order Hyracoidea; family Procaviidae; genus Heterohyrax; species Heterohyrax brucei. The sequence goes on along the minus strand of CM053166.1, from coordinate 17,132,840 downwards.
TGTCCTAATTTTATTGATTTCTTCCATCCAATTTGTGGAAGATGTTTAGTTTTCTCATTCTTACAAGGCAGCTGCCTATGGAGAGGTTAAGAACATTGCCCAAGCTGACATAGTTACTGTCATGGTTGGAATTGTGTCCCCCCAAAAATGTGTGCAGCCACGTGGCTGGGATATGGTTCCCAGTATCTTGGGACTGTCCTCCATTGTGTGGTTTTGCTAACCTGTATGTTAAAGGATTAGGGGGGGGCTGTGAATTCCTGCTGTAGGGGGAGTTTCCCTGGAGTATGGCTTGCCCCACCCTTAATGCTTTTAGCTTGCAAGGAATAAAAGGAAAAAGAAACAAAGGACAATTTGAGAACCTCGCTACCATCAAGCAAGCAGCACCGGGAGCAGAGCGCATCCTTCAGACCAGAGGTTCTTGCGTGAGGACGCTCCCTGGACAATGACTGATGCAATACCGGACTTTCCTCAATAGCCGACAAGGGGAAAATCTTTCCCTGGAGCAGACACCCTGAATATGGACTTGCACCCTACTGGACTGTGTAAGAATAAATCTTTCTTTGTTAAAGCCATCCACTCTGTGGTATTTCTGTTAGAGCAGCCCTAGCTGACTAAAACAGTTACCAAAGTCTGGACTCCCATCTCCTGCACACCAAGTCCCGTGGTCTGTCCACTGGGCTACATGGGCTTAAGACTTGGATTAGCAACTGGGCAGACTCTCCATTAGGGTGACAAATGGTGTTCCAATTGTCCCTGCATTTGATATTTCCATCCGCACCCGTGAATATTATATATTACTACAAATGTTCATTCTTTCGGCTGACTTCCCTGATTCTGTTTTCTCTTCCCTTTCTGCTGTCAGTTATGACTATTATTTTCTAACAAATTGATTTTTTTACTCTACTATTATCAATAGCTATGGCTTTGGCTTTTTGGCATTGTGTCAGTGACTTTAGCAACTCTATGTGAAGCTAATTGCTAGTTTTATTGTCTTAACTTTTTGATGATTATTAGTATAATCCGGAATAATCCGTGATATTCAGCCTGAAGCTGATTATATTCAATTGTTTTAGCATTTGTTTGTCATGGCTGGCTTTTGTCGTATTTATGGTACATTCATGCAGCACATCCGACTCGAGGCGGCGAGGATATGCCCCAAACAATTAACGCATAATGACAGGCAGTGTATGACTTATGTCAAAATGAGTAGGACACAAAGGTGGGCTGACGAGGATTCATAGAATGCTATCGTGGTAAAGAAAGGCTGTGTGGAAATTGCAGTAGTTTTATCTTCCAGACTTCTTGTCTGGGTCAGGTCACTGTCATCTCTGACCTGGGTCACTGTATCCTTTTCCTGGCGCTTTCTCCCACATTCATTTTTTTAAAAGCCGTTTTGTCGAAATACAAGTTACATACCATGGAGTGTACCAGTTTTAAGTACACGGTTAAACAAACTTCAGTAGATTTACCAAGTTGTGCAACCACCACCACAATCCAGTCTGTAGCACATTTCTGTCACCCCAATTAGAATCCCTCAGACCATTTCATAGGTCATCCCTGTTCCAACCCCCGAGCCCCAAGGAACGCTCAGTCACTCAGTTGACTCTCTGGTACTTTTGTCTATTTTTTTGCCTTCTGGGTGTGTCATCCAAATGTAATCATACAGTATGTGTCCTTTTGTGTCCATTTCCTGACGATTTTAGCTCCGCCCTGCACCCTCTGTCTGTCCCTAGTTTCCACCCAGTCCTCCAGTTCATCTCCACAGCACTGCCCAAATTGTCTTCCCCAAAAAGCAAATTGTTGCTCACAAAGAACTTTTCACTGGCAATGTTCAAGTTTGGCTCATAAAACAATGGCATGTAAAAACCACGGGAATCAAAATGTAAATGAAGAGAAATAGAGAAGCACACAGAACTATCTAAATTCATGTTATAACTAGCCCCAAATATTAACAGTGGTGGTGGGCTTAAAATTTCCTCATCTACTTTTCCCATATTTTGTAACCTTTGCTTCTTTTTGATCTGATCACTTGAAAATATCCTTTGGGTTCCGTTACACCTTGCCAGTCTTGCCCTCCTCTGAAGCCAATTTCCACTCTCCACTGAGTGTGGTGGTAAAGCCCATTTGTGTACTAGTTGTTTGTATACTAGTTGTCTGTATACTAGTTGTTTGGAACTTGGAATAGATTTTCTAAGACCGTCTTCCGGGGCAGGCTTTACAGAGGGAAAGATGAGGTGTCAGGGAGCAAGTGTCTGTGAGCATGTTTGGGGGCCTACCAGTGGGGGGAGGACCATTTGTGATGTGAAACAGTTGTTGGAAGTAGAGGCGAAGTGTTTAAAGTTCTTAATTGATCTTTTTGGTAGCTCCCTTAATATCTTTATAATCACCTCCGATGGGTAATTTTATGTGCCAACTCAACTAGGCTATGGTACCTAGTTGTTTGGTCAAACAGTAGTCTAGTTGGTGTTGAGAAGTACTTAATAAGAAAAAAACCCAAACCCACTGCCATCAAGTGAATTCCAACTCATAGTGACCCTATAGGACAGAGTAGAACTGCCACATAGAGTTTCCAAAGAGCGTCTGGCAGATTTAAACTGTTGACCTTTTGGTTAGCTGACGTAGCACTAAACCACTGTACCACAGGGTTTCCAAGAAGTAGTTACAAGTCATTAAATTGGCTTATGTTAAGTAAAGATTACCTTCCGTAATGTGGACAGGCCTGAACCAATCATTGGAGGCCCTAAGAGCCAAGAGACTTTGTCCTAGGAGGTATTTTGCCTCCAGACTACAAAAAGACATTTTGGCAGAAGTCTTTGTGAATTTCGGGACACAAGACTGCGCAGATCTCCAGCCTGTTGCCTGATTCTCAGATGCTGAATTCGTCAGCGCCTTAGAACTGTGTGAGCCAATTCTTTAAAATAGAAAGCTTGATCAATCGATCTATAGATCTTGTCTTTCTAGTTCTGTTTCTCTTGGGAACAGTAGGATATAGCCATTGAATATTCATGTGGTTCCAAGCTTAAGTTATAGAAAGAAAATGTAGATATTCTCTACTTCCCTTTTTATTCCTTGAAACAAATATGAGTAAAGAAGTGGCAGAGAATAAGAAGAAATCAATTAATATTTAAATTGCTGTATTAATAAAGTTGCTTGAAAAAGACCTTGCTAGACTCGACGGCACTTGGCTACTTGGCTTATTAAGCTAGTGGTAAATCTGTAGTCGAGAGAGTACCTTTTGGGCTTCATTATAATCTAATACTAGGAATTACTCATGTGACATGATGGTATAGACATCGTTTTTCTAATGCATCTGCATTAATCCACTTACAGCTGAGTGGCTAAGGGATTAGAAACTACTTCCATTTTTCTATAAAGAAATGAGGACTCAAGTGAAGGCAAGGAGGAAGCTGAATAGAATCGTAAATCATGTGTTCAAAGTATGCACAAGTGTAACTGGAATTAATGCTGTGTTCCAGTTTAGATTGGGGTGTTTATGTATTGTATTTCACAGTAATATGCTAAACCACAAAGGACAAGTGTCCTTATTTATTTAAAGTAGCCTTTGAGAGAGAAAATCATTGATCTATACTGAAATTTGGTTTCTGAATACTTAATTATACTAAAAATTGTTTTGGACTTGATAAAAAAAGTTGGGATGTTGCTCTTCCAACTGATTTTCTGCCAACTCTTTTCTTCAGCACTGTTAGAACATTGGGAACAGTTCACAAATAGGGATGTTTGCAAAGGTGTGTTGTTGTGAGGGGCCATGAAGTCAGTTCTAACTCACAGTGACACCACGTGGAACGGTAGGAAACGCTGCCCAGTCCTGTACCACCCTCGTGACCGTCGCTGTGCTTGAAGCCGTTGCTGCAGCCGTTGTGTCAGTCCATCTCCTTGAGGGTCATCTTTTTCACTGACCCTCTACTTTACCAAGCACTATGTCCTTCAGGGACTGCCCCTCCTGATAACATGTCCGAAGTACCCGAGACAGAGTCTCCAAGGAGCGTTCTAACTATACTTCTTTGAAGACAGATTAGTTCATTCGTCTAGCCACCCTCATCACACGTGCGTCAGATCAGGCCAAGAAAGGAGCCATCCTGGCATGTGTTAGTGGCCCGTGATGATACTGGCCTTTGCCTAAAATGCATGGCTTGGAACTAGGAGCGATAACTGGGCACAGAAGTTTGTTTCAGAAAAGAAGATGGAGGAAGAAATCCATCTTTGCTGTGGTTGTTCGGTACAGGTTTATTTATACCTCACTGTGATTGCTATGGAAACCGTGGTGGCATCGTGGTTAAGAGCTGTGGCACTAACAGCAGTTGGAGTCTGCCAGAGTCTCCTTGGAAACCCTGTGGGCCAGTTCTGCTCTGTCCTCTGAGTCAGAATCAACTCAGTGGCAGTGAGTTGATCGGTGGTGGTGATTGGTGGCTGCCATCAAGTCACCCCTGGCTCATGGCAACCCCACGCACGATGGAACGAAATGCTGCCCGGTCCTGCACCATCCCTGTGATTGGTGCAGATTGTTGCACTCTGTGGTTTTTACCTGTCATCCTCCGTGATTGACGGATTTCTTTGATGTTGATCAGCAGAGGTTTCTTCCTAATCTTAATCTGAAAACTCTGCATACTTCCTTGTACAGGACAAGAGAACCCATACTGTGAGTCCATAGTGTGGGTAAGACAGCCTTTTCACAGCCAGTGGGTTCTGAGTGAGTCTTGTTTCTTGTGGAAAGGGCCCCTGGGACCTATCTAGCCTCATCCACCCATCACATTGCCCGCCCGCTACTTAATTCTGACCTAAAGTGACCCCGTAGGACAGAATAGAACCTGCTCCTGGAGGTTTCAAGGGCATGATCTTGACGGAAGCAGACTGCCGCATCTCTCTCCCACAGAGCAGCTGGCAGGTTTGAGCCACTGACCTTACAGCCAACAGCCAAGTGCTTAACTACTGTGCCACCAGGATTCCTTATATCCAGCCTAGTGACCCAGAAATGCAGACCAGAATTTGGTCTGTATTTGGCAGTCCACTTTGGAAAGTCTGGAGGTAATTGGGAAAGGAGATCGCCAGATGCTTGTAAATTCTGAATTCTGTGGAAAGGATGGTACTAAGGTGGAAACTAGACATCTAGGTGTCACAGGAAGGCAACGAAATGACAGAAGAAGTGACAGAACATGGGAAGGAGAAAGAGGTATAGGTGAAGAACAGAGTTTGGGGCATTGTTTCTTGTGGAGAGGGCCTCTTCATCCACTTCACTTAAGATGGAGAACTGACCCCTTGAGACTTAGTTCTCATGGCCTGGTAAGAATCCTAGAAAGACACAACCTCTTGTGTGGAGAAAGGAAGTTCCAGAGAAGACGCACGACTAGGGTCGTTGATGGGTCCAAACTCTCCATAGGTGGTATGTACCCCTTAGAAAACACGCAGCTGAAAAGTCAAGTCCTGCTAAAGAAAAGCTTCCTTGCAAAGTCACTGGCTGCCCTGTTTTGTTGAGACACCCCATCAAAGTGGTGGAATATTAACAAAGCCCCATGTAATGATTTCTAAATATATAACCAACAGTAAGCTGAAATCTACATAACTTTTAGTTGGGTACGCATACACAAAGCTGTAGAGGAGAGAGGATTTTTCCCTATCAACTTACTCTTGCAAGGAAAGAGAAAATCTGTCTTCTATGTATATCAGAATAATTTTGTTTTTGGACTAGGTTGTTGGAATAGGTTGGACGGAAGGCCGTTTCATCCACGAGAACAAAAATTCTGTGAGTTGGAAATTGGCAGTTGATCCTAAGCAAATACTGAGCAAGCTAGACAGCCTTCAGGTGCTTCAGTTTCCCACTGTGGAAAAGAAAACATTCTGACAAATATCATAAGATATCCAAGTAAGTGAAGCAAGATAAATCCCAGCATTCTTGGTCTCTGTTCATATGAAGACAGCGTTTTTGTGTTTTGTTATTTTTGTTCATAGTATAGTCAATGGTAAAGAATAGTCCAAGGGCTCTAAGCCATAGATTGCTCAAATACTGGGAAATATGTTGCTACTTCTGAGAGGGAGCCACCTGCAGCTGTAGACAACTGGCAAGTATTACGGGACACACCATGAAATACTTGATCTTATTTTAAATTTGAAGATCCTTCTAGATCCTAGCATTGACCTGGGGAATGACATTCTTCAGTTACTTGGGCCCCAAATCTCTTTGGGTCTAGGGCTTGGCAATCATCTTAGTGTATCCAGCTGGAAGTTCTGACGTTATGTGTTCAAATAATTCTGAATGTATTAAGGCTATGAAGAAATTAAATGGGACATTGGAATGCCATAGGGTGTGTGTGTGTGTGTGTGTGTGTTTAAAGCACATTTTAGCCATCAGAAGATTAGGACACTAAATGTGTTTTTGCCATCTAATGAGTATCAGTCAGATTTGAAATTAGTTTTTTCCAGTTAACTTTTTATGTAACCAAAATTTGTATTAAGATAGAGTTCTACCATAATGGAATTTGTTGTTGTTGTTAGTTGCCTTCAAGTTGATTCTAACTAATGGTGACCCTATGTGTACAGAGCAGAACTGTGCTCCATAAGGTTTTCAGGGCTATCACCTATCAGAACAAGATCACTAGGCCTGTCTTCAGAAGCACCTCTGGGTGGGCTCAAACCCCCAACCTTTCAGCTAGTAGCCAACTGCTTAACAGTTTTCACCATCCAGGACCCAAAATAGTCAATCTGGAAAAAGAAGAATAAAGCTGGAGGACTCACACTTCCTGATTCTAGAACAATCAAACTACAGTAATCAAGACAGTATGGTGTTTGCTTAAGGATAGACATATAAATCAACAGGACAGAATTCAGAGGCCAGAAGCAAACCCTTAACATTTATGGTCAATTGATTTTCAATGAGGGTGCCAAGAAAATTAAATTGAGGGTGGAAAAAATCTCATCTCAACGAATGGTACCTGAATAACTGGATCTCCACGTGCAAAAGAATAAAACTGAACCCTTACCTCACACCACACACAAACATTAACTCAGAATGGCTTATAGACCTAAATGTAAGAGGTAGCAACACCATTACCGCTATAAAAATTCTTAGAAGAAAACATAGGAGTAGGTCTTCATGACCTTGGATTTGGCAGTAATTTTTTAGATGTAACCCCCAAAGTGTAAGCAACAAAAGAGAAACAGATTGAGCTTCACCAAAATTAAACACTTTTGTGTTGCAAAGAACACCCTGTGAAAATACAAATTCCAGAATGGCAGAAAATGTTTGAAAATCATGTATCTGATAAGGGGCTTGTATCCAGAATATATAAAGAACTGTTTTAAAAAAGACAACCCACTTTAAGAAATGGGCAAGAGATTTAATAGGCATTTCTCCAAAACTGATACAAATGTTCAGTAAGTACATGAAAAGATATTGAACATCACACTAGTCATTAGGGAAATGTGAATGAAAACCACAATGAAATACCACTTTACAGCCACTAAATGGCTATCATCAAAAAGACAGATACAAGTGTGCAGGAAATGAGAATCCTCATACACTGCTCCAGGGGGATAGAAAACGGTGCAGCTGCTTTGGAAAACAGCCTGGCAGGTCCTCAGCCATTAAACGTAGAGTCACCATGTGACCTGGCAGTTCCACTCTCAAGAAAACGAAGACAAATTTCCAGTCCAAAATGTGTGCGGGAATGTTCTTTGCAGCATTATTCATAATAGCCCAAAGGAGAAAGAAACTCAATGCCGGTCAACTCATGAACGGATGAACGGATGGAGTGTTTCCAACAACGGATGGGGGCTATCCAGCGGTGGGGTAGGATTTGGCAATAACGGGAAATGAAATACCGATACGTCGTATCACACGGATGATGCTTGAAAACTCGATGTCAAAGGAAAGAAGCTAGTCACAAAGGACCACACTTCATACACAAAATAGGCAAAGGTAGAGAGCCAGAAAGGAAATTTATGGTTGTTCAGAGACTGCATGGGGGTGGCAGGGCATGCAGCTGAGTTAGGGAGAAATGACTGTTGGTTTGGGGTTTCTTTTTAAAGAAGTTAAAAACATTCAAAATTAGATTGTGGCGATGGTTGTAATCAGGATTAGAACAAGTGGAGAGGGTGGGATATACACTGAATTTTATGTTTTAAGCAGGCAAGTGGTATCGTATATCAGATCTCAGGAAAGCTGGTTTTCTTTTTTGTTTTGTTTTTTTAAAAAAGGGTTTTAGCTGAACCCTCCTTTATAACCAGTGAAAGAAATACGTGGAATAAATGTTAACAATCCATTATTTTCCAGACTGCCCACTGACTCATATTTTGACTAGGGAAATAAGCATCTCTAATTCCTGCCGTTGTGTGCCCAAGGCTGGTATGTTTGGATAGATCTTTTTGACCATGGAAATGGTGGTTCTTTAATCAGGTCAATCAAACAATTACTGCTGGCAGTTGGATATGCCTCTCGCTCAACAGTGAGATCATTTGGGGCCTCCAGGCTTCACCAGCTACAGATGGAAAACCTAAGCCTTTGACTGGGTCTAGATATTGAGCTGTAACAATGTAATTTCTTAGATAAGTAATTTTTGCTCTCTGTAATCTGCCTTGCCAAATAGTTTCTCCCTGGTAGTAAAGTACTGTCTAAATGCTGCTTTTCTTAAAGAGATGATACTTGTGGTCAAGGTTTATTTGCTAAATCAAGATAGAAAAACTATACCTTGCTTTAAAAAACTGCAGGGTATAAACATTGCAGATGTTCCAGTAATTATTGCTTGAAAACTGAGTGTGCTGTCGTTGAATGTCCCCACATTTTTCTCAACCTGGGTTAGGTGCTATGAGGTGACACTAGAGAAGTAATTTATGTGACCCATCAGAGGTCAAAGTACTTTGAAATGTAAGACTTACATAGCCTGATGCTTTGGAGAAAAAGACTGTCATAAAGTGGTAAATTGGGTCCATGACCTGAGCCATAGTGAAAAGCAAAGCACTGGGAGGGTTTCACACAGGCTATAGCCACTGAAAAGTGCATCAGGTTAGAACAAGTGGAAAGGGGGTTAAGAGGAAGAGAAAACAATCCAAACAGTAGCGGCAAGGTGTACACAGGGAACTGAGAGAAGCGTGGTGGTGTGTGGGGACATTGGTGAAGAGGAGGGTGATCCTTGGAGACCTGTAAGAACCTACCTGATCTAGCAGGCATAGGGTCCCTTGTAGGTCATGGGAACAACTCCTTGGAAGTGCTATTTTTCGACAGATAAGCCTTGGTCCGGGGTTTGATACAGGAAAACCAACTGTACAGTCATTGCCGCCATCTAAGCCTGAGGCCGGGGGAAGACAGAGAAACAGGGAAGGATGCGTTGGAACTACTGAGGAAACACGCGCGCACACTCACACACACACACACACACCTGGTGACTAATTGACTGGGGGGAAGTCGTAAAAAAACCACCCATTGCCATCAAGTCAAGTACGACTCATAGCGACCCTAGAGGTCAGAGCAGAACTGCCCCATAGAGTTTCCAAGGAGCACCTGGTGGATTTGAGCTGCCGACCTTTTGGTTAGCAGACGTAGCACTTAACCCACTATGCCACCAGGGTTTCTGTGGAGAAGTCATAGCTAATTAATATATATTTCTTGGAAAGTGTAGACAGAGAGATTTTGTAGAATCTGAGTGAGTGCTCCAAGCAGTATGATGATGATATGGGACTATATTAGTATAACCTACTGCCATCGAGTTGAGCCCGACCCATAACGACCCTAGAGGTCAGAGTAAAACTGCTGATAGAGTTTCCAAGGAACACCTGCCGGATTTGAACAGCCAACCTTTTGGTTAGCAGACTTAACCCACTACACCACTAGGGTTCCGATGACCAGTATACAGTCGTGGAAATGGATGTCCAGGGAGGCAGAAGCTCACTAACTTCCGCCAGTACCTTAGCTGATAAGTGGCCAGCTGGAATTCTGAAGTCTTGAAAGGAAGCCATCAGGGGAAGATAGTAATCTTTGGACAGGAAAGGCAGTGTCAGAGACAAGGAAGTCAGTGTCTGAGGAACAGGAGTTCAGCTTAGCTTCTTTTGAGCTGGACACTGTAGTGGCATAGTGGCCAAGCACTACATCTGCTAACCAAAAGGTCAGCAGTTCAAATCTGCCAGGTGCTCCTTGGGAACTCTATGGGGCAGTTCTGTTCTGTCCTGTAGGTTCGCTATAAGTTAGAATCAACTCAACAGCAGTAGGGTTTTTTTGTTTACTTTGAGTTGAAAGGGATGTGACCTACCCAGAGGCGGCAGGGATAGCCTTTGGGGCAAAGGGACATGAAGTGCTTCCCACTGTCAAGTCTGAAATGTCATCAAAGAAGCATCAATAATAGTCCTTCAAGCCTTTGCTCCCCCCCACTTTATGACCAGAGATGAGAAATGTATAAACAAGCATGGTGGTGTGTCCCCTCCAAAGGGTCCCCATTAATCAGTCTCTACAAAAACTGGGTTGCTTTCATTTTGTCAATTTCTGCAGGAAAAAGGGTTATACCTTGCTCCATCATGAGACTGAAGGAAAGGTTTCTAATTCTTTGTTTGTTTTTTAGATCAAGGAATTTAATTTCAATTTAATGACAAGGAAGAGGCTGTGTCTTTCACAGTGGTCAAATAAATATTTTCTAATAAGTCTGGAGGCCATTTGAGAGGAGGCCTGCTTTAAGAAAAGGGAAAAGCACACAAAATGCTTGGAAGGAGGCGAATGGTGACATTTCAGACACTGTTGCTAAGAGCAGCTTTGCGTTGCCTCTCCCCCCCTTTCTCTTTGCTTTTAAATAGCAGAAGCTGAAAGGCCTCTATTGTGCAGAAGGGGAAGTATGCTAATGAGAGGCGTATTTCCCATCACTGCCCTTGTTCGGCTGTCATCGCTGAGATATGAACGATGATAAAGGGAGGTGACGTGGTATTAGGAGGGTGTCGCGGTTTGGTATTGTGCAGGGGAAGGCGGATGAATAGGGTGGCAGCTCCAGTCACCCATGAAGCCTGGGGTCTTGGGGCTGCCAGGAGACTAGTGGGTTGTCATGGGTCTCTTCTGCCCTCTCCCCAGGCGCCACCTCTTGTCATCTGTGCTAGACAGATACTTTCCACAGGAAACTCAGCCAATCCCCCCTCAGAACTCCTGTGTGCTTAAAATTAGTAAGTGTGTTTTAGGGTGGAGCCTCAGAGGCCTTTCACCTCCTGGCTAAGGCGCAGCCAGGGAAAACAGCAACTGATTCTTTTGAAAGAGCATTACAGACTTGACAATGCCAAGGTCATGATTGAAGAGCTATCCGAATACTTACACCTTCAAAGCCACATCTGCACGGTTTCTTAAAAAGGCGATTGTGCTGATTTTTGCCACATCCTCAAGTTTATATCCACTTGGCTGTCTCACTGGATAGCTAGATACCTAGCTACATTTTTAGGTATTAAGCATTTGTTTTTATGGGATGTATTTAGACCCGATTTCTGAACGATGAGAGGACAGTATTGGATGTGAAATACTGTATCAACAATAGAAGAAATATGTTTTCCTTCCTGCTCTGAATGGCTGGTCTTTATGCAGGAAAGTGCGTGGATTGAATTCTTAGTGGGCATCTTTTGGCTCGGTTTTTTTTAATGTGTGAATTTTATAACTGTACAACAATGCGTGTGTTACCAAACAGCCATTAAGGCCTGGAAAAACACTTCTAAATTGAAATTTTTACATGACTCACTGGATGCAGTTTATATATTTGTCATGTATACATGTAGTGTATCTACATAGTTCTTAAAAATGAATTTTATACCACTGTTTAAAGCTGGAAAATAAATGTCAGCTGAATTCTAGGTTTGAATTGTAGATACTGATGCTGGTAGTATGTTTTAGGTATGAAATAAAACTCCAGGCTATTTCTGTTGTAGTGGTCTGTCAGCCAAGTGCTGTCGAGTCGGATCCGACTCATGGCAACCCTAGAGGCCAGAGTAGAACTGCCCTCTAGAATGTTCAAGGAGCGCCTGGTGGATTTGAACTGCCGACCTTGTGGTCAGTGGTCTGCAGTGTGTGCTTTATAAATTAAACATTTCATTGTTGCTTCTCTTGATTGGAAATTTTGAAAAGCTAAAAACATCATGAGGCTTTCCAATATGAAAATGGGAATTATGTATAAACATGCAACCTCATTGAACCTTATTAGACAGAAACTAGGCCTCAAGCTCATTCGCCTCGGAAAGAAGTATCCCATGAACCTGGATACACACTGGAACTTGACTGAGAGCATGCAGATGTTTCTTCTTAAACTGAGGTCTGGTAAGCTCTTTAGGGAAACCCCGGTGGCATAATGGTTAAGTGCTACGACTGCTAACCAAAAGGTCAGCGGTTTGAATTCACCAGGTACTCTATGGGGCAGTTCTACTCTGTCCATAGGGTCACTTCAAGGACATCCTAGTGACAGAGTGGTTAAGTGCCACAGCTGCTAACTAAAAGGTTGGCAGTTCAAATCTATCAGATGCTGATGGGGCAGTTCTACTCTATCCTGTAGGGGTGCTATGAGTCAGAATCGACTCAATGGCAACGGTTTGAAGCGCTTTAAGGTCCCTGGGTGGTGCAAATCCGTAAATGCTCAGCTACTATCCAAAAGGTTGGAAATTGAACTCACCTGGAGGTGGCTTGGAACAAAGGCCTGGTGATCTGTTTCCAAAAGGTCGCAGCCATGAAAACCCTAGGGAGCAGTTCTGCTCTGATATATGTGAGATCAGCTGGAGTGGGGATCAGCTTGATAACAACTGGCTTTTTTTTTTCTTTCCAGCATGTTTTAGGAATCCGTAGGTTTGAGTCCATCTAGCAACATTTTGGAAGAAAGGTCTGGTGATCTGCTTCTAAAAATCAGCCATCTAAAACCCTGTGGAGCACAAGTTGACTCTGACCCACGTGGTTTTGCCATGAGACAGAACCAACTTGACAGCAACTGATTTGTAAGCATGAGTTAGAATTAAAATCGCAGCCAGTAAATAGCTACCCTTCCTTCCTACCCTCCCACACCACACCCCATGAAAATCATAGCAGGTCAAGGGTACGTAGTAAAGAAGCAGATCAGTGGTTTAAGATGCTACTCGCTACCTTTCAACTAAATGCAACTTAAAATACCACAAATCAAGAATGAGAACATTGAATCTACTGTAAATAAGAGAATCTAAGCATCAAATTAAATGTCTGTACATAGCTTGTTCCCCCCCAAAAAGATTTAAGATACATGGTTTTAATTGAAGCCATCCCAGACGTCATCTTTCAGCTCATGAGCAGTATTATAAGGGAGTACCTGTGCTCCTATAAATAATCATCTGTAGGAGATCAAATGGTCAATATTGATGCTGAAGCGAAGAGGGGAAGGGGACGAGGGAACAGGGAAGCTATAGAATGGAAACACTACAACTAGAATGGAAACAACGAGAATGCTGAAGCATTCTGAAAAACATGACAATGTGCCCGATCAACATGGACAGAAATTGTTAAATGGGGAGCTCATTTGCTCATCAAAAATACAATAATGAAAAGAATAAAACTTAACAACAACAACAAAAAACAGCCAACTGCTAGAAAAAAAGCCAGGTACTAAAAGAACAAACATTGCATGATCCCACCTGTGTGAACTATCAAGAAGAAGCAGATGCATAGAGATTCAAATTCATTAGCTGCTACCAGAAAGGGTAAGAAGGGGGAATGGAGAGGTAGTTTTTAAGGAGCCCTGAGTTTCTGTTCAGGGTGATGAAACCACATGGTGAACATTATTAATATTACTGAATTGTGCATGTCAAAATAGTAGAAATGACAAAAGTTTTGTTGTATATATTTCCCCAGAATTAAAAAAAAAAAAAGTGGTCATCTGTATTAGTTGGGAGCCTAAGACTTGCCTCCTTGAGACCCACACAGATCCCAGGAAGCAGCAGAATGACTTGGAAGTGAGCTTTTCGCTATGCTTGAAGATATGCTTTTAGTTTGTTTGTCTAACCTGGACAGGTGGCATAAGATTGACAGGTGGCTTAAGGTCAGAGTCTTAGCCGTGTTCTTGAGTAACATCTTGCCTTGGTGTCTGGGTTGGTTACGTGCATCTCTAAACTGCTGCTCTGCATCTACCTCTAGGACCTCGATGACACATGCCACCCTCATGGGGTTCCTGGTGCAGGCCAACCATGGGGAACCGTCATAGGGTTTGGGAAGAGCCTTGTAGAGTGACAGCTTTTCAAACTGAAAAAAACCAAACTCACTGCTGTTCAGTCGATTCCAACTCATAGCAACCCAATAGGACAGAGTAGAACTGCCTCATGGGGTTTCCAAGGAGCACCTGGAGGATTCGAACTGCCGATGTTTTGGTGACAAACCATAGCACTTAAGCACTATGCCACCAGGGTTTCCAGCTTTTCAAAAGACACATGGAAATGACTGCTTTTATCAACACGATGTGGATTCAGTGTCAAATGTCTCTAGGTACTGCTCTCTCCCCTTGACTGAAGCCTCATTTAATCTTCCCAGTAACTCAGAGGGGAGTTTGATGAAATATCCCTGTTCTGCAGGTCGGTGTAGTGAAACAAGTGTGGGCTCACAAGGTTGAAGTTCATCTCCCTTTTGTTTTGAATACTTCACTAGGGCAAGCAGTTATTAGGGAAGAATAATCGAATGACTTTTTAAAAGGAGTAAACACACTGGATAATCAGCATATTGACCAATCAACTCTTTGGCACAAACACAACAAATGACCTGTCGCTTTCACCTGTGAAGCTGACAAAGCAGCAGAAAAAGGTCACACTGCAAATTCCCTGCGTGGGTTTTTTTGTGTGTGTGTGTTGTTTTTGACATTTTAAACAAGCTATCAGAATGGCCAATTAGGGGAGAAAGTGTTGCTATTTTTAACTGTATTATTTGAGTTTCATTTATATCACAATATCATGTCTAGTTTATCCTTTACATGCCAGACCCCTAGAATCAGGCATTTGAAAAAGAAAAAACTGCTGCAAACGCAGAGTTGGCTTCGGGATTTTGAAAACTTAGCCCAAATCAAGAATTTGCTTATGGTTCTCTGTTACCCTAAATATCAGCAAGCATTTCTTCTTCAGTGATATAATAATAATGCCAATCATAAAACAAGCTTGATCTTTTGAATGCCTTATCATACTATCTGCTTAAAGGCATTTCATATTCCTCCAAAGCAACCATTCTCTGCTGTGGAATGACCTCTATTTCTGTGCTACCGTTAAAGGCAAGAAGTTCCAATAATTTGTTACTAATAATAAAGCTTGGAGGTGTGCATTTTTTTAAAATAAATGTAAGCATTTGTTCCTATCCTAACTGCTGTCACTCACTTGACACTGAAATGCTTTCCCGAGTGGGCAAGAATGAGTGGGATCCCAGCTTGGCAGCTGGGAAGGGGGCATAATTCAAAGTTCACCCCCCCAGGAATGAGTGAAACAGTCCAAGCTCAAGCCCACTGCCATCGAGTCACGTCCAACTCAGCAACCCTAGAAGTCAGAGTAGAACTGCCCCATAGAGTTTCCAAGGAGTGCCTGGAGGATTTGAACTGCTGACCTTTTGGTTAGCAGACATAGCACTTACCCACTGCACCACCAGGGGTTCCAGGTAAAACAGGTAACCATTAAAAATCCCCCGTTACTGTCAAGTGGATTCTCACTCACAGTGACCTTGGAGGACAGAGTGGAACCGCCCCATGGGATTTCCAAGGCTGTGTTCTTTATGGATGTATACTGCCACATCTTTCTCCATGTGGCAGCTGGGTGGTTTTGAACTGCTGACCTTTCACTTAGCAGCTGGATGTTGAACCACTGCACCACCAGGTCTCCTTAGGGGATCCTTAGGCACCCCATGAGGGTGTGGTAGAGGAAGGCTGATAAGTCCAGCTCAGGGCTTAATTGCCTTCCTGCAAAAGCATTTCAAGAATCACTCCATTGTCTCCAGTTTCTAATAGCAGCTGCTTTTTATCAAGTGTTCTCAGTCTTGTTGAAAGACCTTTAGCTCACTTGATCCTGTGACATAGGATAGCCGTGGCTTTGCATTAAGAAGACGAATCGATCTTAACAAGTGTTGATTTTCAAAGATTTATGTTGCCTTCTCCATACGACTCTGTTTTGGCCCAATACAAGTTTACTTTTTAAATGCCTTCTATAAGGATACTGCAGAGACAGAATGTATTTTTTAGGAAGAATTTTCTCTGTCTAGTGTATAGGCTGTAGATCTGGGATTTGGGCTTTATCCAAGGAGAATCTTGACTGTGCTAATTCTGCATCAGGTAAAGACAAGAGCGTGTTTGGCTCTGAACCAAGAGACCAGGAGTCTTCAGTCCTGTCTTTCTGGATTACAGATTGGAAAGGGAGAAAGGCTCTAGTTCATTTCAAAAACTTTTGCGTGTGTTAGAATTCTGTGTGTGTGTAACATTTATTTTAAGCAAGACCAGAAAATCAGAGAAGAAGGAAATTATTCTCACTGTCCTCTTGCAAAGAAATTCTGGGTTGTTTGACAATAGTGACTCCATCTAAAATTCTTAAGTGGTAAAATGCATGTAAGTAGCCTACCCTTGAAGGGTCCCAGGTGACACTGCCATCTCCATGGCACAGAGCCCAATGCCATAGAATAGCAATCATCTATCTGAGTCATCTGTCATTTAGTCACCACTTTTAAACCATGTTAGTCCATTCTGATTCCACTTGGGTGTATGATCAAGTGACCTCAAATTGTTTGATTGAAAGCATAGAATAGTCCCCATTTTTAAATAATTTACTGTGTTTTTAGTGTAGGTATATACAGTTTCAGTTGCCATTTGACAGTTTCTGTACAAATTGTCTAGTGACATTAGTTACAGTCTTCACAATATGTAACTGTTCTCAGTATTTACATTCTGGTTGTTCCATGTCGATTCATCTAGTTTACACACAACTCCCACCTCTCCACACCCTGCCCCCCTGCCCCCTTCACATCTTTGCTATAGAGTAATTGTTGGCCATGTGGTCTCAAAGAGATAATTTTTCTAAAAGAGCATAGGGCTCACAGGTGATATTCCTTATTTTGTGCGTCAGTCTGTTATTTAGCCTGAAAGGTGACCTTGGGTTAGTTTTGATTCAAGGCTTAAAGAGTATCCCAGAGCATTAGTCTTGGGGAGTCCTGTAGTTTGGATTTTTTAAGAATTTCAGGTTCTGCCACACATTTTTCTACTGTCAGTCGCAGTAGCTGGGCACCATCTAGTTCTTCTGGTCTCAGGGTAGATAAGGCCGTGATTTGTGTAGACCGTTAGTCCTGTAGACTAGTTTCTTCTTCGACTCTTTGGTTTTCTTCCTTCTTTTATGTTCCAGGTGAGTAGAGACTGATGTTTGTATCTTAGATGCATGTTCATACTGGTCCCCAATTTTTTAAGTTTACTCATATGTCACCCAACACATCTTATTCACAAGACTATCAACAGGGATCTTTTTAGATGACTTATGAATCAGTTTAGACAGTCATCTTCTCCTAATCTAGTAATTTCCCCCCCCAAAATCAGCAATATAATGTCATTGATGTAGAAATCATGACAATACAATTACAAAGAAACCAAAACTACCTGTCCCAGCTGAAGTTACGCCAATGGCTGGCTCCTTGTGGTCTGCTGTATGAATCTCACCAGGAGCATCAGGTTTTTAGGGAGTGCAGGGTGTCAGCTCAGAAGGAAGCAAGGATAACATGCTCCAGGGAACTGTTAGGTGACACCAAATGGTGTGCTAGTGATGACAAAGACTCTGATGGTTGAAGAGAAGATGCTGAGGATACACAAGTAAATAAAATTGATTGATAAATTGTTCATGGGGTGGAAGCAGTTTTTCTAATTTTATATTATTTAACAATACTAAATTTGCAAAATTAAATGTTTAAGTAGGAAAACAGTTGATGCATTTGGTATTGTTAGTTACCACGCAGTCAGCTCTGATTTGTGGTGGTAACCCTGGGTACAACAGAATGAAGTGTTGTCTGGTCCTGTGTCATCTCACAATTGTTGATGTGCTCAAGTCCACTGTTGTGGCCAGTGTGCATTTTGAGTGCCTTTGAACTTGGAGGGCTCATCTTCCAGGACAATATTAGATGATATTCTGTTGCGATCCATAGCATGTTTACATTGACTGATTTTCAGAAGTCGATCACCAGGCCTTTCTTCCAAGGTGTCTCTAGGTGGACTCAAACCATCAACCTTTTGGTTAGCGACTCAGTGTGTTAACTGTGCCACCGAGGAATGCCATTTTATGTTCCCTTTGCTTACTGTATATTCAGCACTAAACATTGCCTGCCTTTGTGTGCAATATTCATAAGTTTAACTCTTTGTGGACTGTAGTAGATCCTGCAAAGACAGCACACCATTCCACTGGCCCCAGCAGCGCAAAGGGAAGACTCCTGTAGGGTCATCAGATGCCGCCACCATGAAGCTGTGCTGCCAGGCCATTGGCCAAGCCGCCTCCTTAATCTTCTACTACGTGGCCACAGTGGCCCCTGTCCCCTTCACTTTGCAGTCACAATTTATTGGATCAGGCCTTGAGGGCAAGACCCGCGACATGATTGGCAGGCCCAGGTACAAACTGAAAATGCAGAGCTCTTTGTTCAAAAAGCAAGAGAAAAGTGCTATGAAAGATGCTAAAATCTAAAGCTCATTTCTTTCTTCTGTGATATTCTCTCTCAACTTGTCATCGTGCTTTTACTTTCTGTTTAATGTCATCTGAAGAAAAATCCAAATGCTGAATTACTCACTTGCAATTACCAGCCTGAACTTTACTGTTCATCTTTATACAGCCAAATGCCAGTTTTCAATGTAAATATAAGAGGATTTAGCTCATACATAGAATCGTTGAAATTACTGTTCATGTGTATGTATTTTATTCTTGCCAGAATGTTGGAAATGCTTCCTGAAACTAACTCAACTGATTCTTGACGTATATATAATCTACCAACACACTCTAATTGGCTTACTGCTGAGCCGGGAAAAACTAAAAGGAAAAGAACACGTGGTTGAGCCATCCTCCCCTGTCCAAGTTTATCAGCTTTGTCAGCATGAGTGGATGGCCACTGCGGGGAGAGGAACATGATAAGAAAGGAGTGTTCCCCATGGCCCTTTGTTTCCTAGGACATCATGGCTGCCTTTTGGCCTTCTAGATAAGGTCTGGTTCAAACGAGAGTGTGACCTCTTGGGGCTGATTGTACCTGGCTTACTCAGTCATAGGTGTAACATGCTTAATCTTGGAATTCTATGCTGTTAAAACAAACAAACCAAAACATTACCACTGAGTTGATGCCGACTCATAGTGACCCTGTAGGACAGAGTAGAACTGTTCCATAGCGTTTCCAAGGAGACCCTGGATTCGAACTGCTGACCTTTTTGGTTAGCAACCGTAGCACTTAATCACTGTGCCACCAGGGTTTCCTCTTTGCTCTTGGGGTGTCAACAAGGCTGTGCAAACAGGGTGACTGGGAGCACGTATCTTAGCTGCTGAAGTACATGAGCCATTGTCTCCTCAGAGTTCATTTCCAATGCACAGATTCAAAGATAAAACTGATTATGAATTTCAAGTCAGTAACAGCAAAGCATTAAATTACTAATGCTTATTATTGTATTAAATGAAATATCCAACCTTAATAAGAAGCCCGAGGCTCTTTCCACAGCAGGGGCCATGTGCTACTGCGCAGCTTACGCTCCCAGGAAGCTGGTCCTGCTGGACAAGGAGGGAGAACTTTCCACTGTGTGTGCATGTGTGTTTTAATAAAATCAGAGGGAAATCTAATTTGGTCTTGAGTACCCAGGTGTTAGCAGCCTCCTCCAGACTCCAGAAACCAATTTTGTCCATTTGTTCTAGCACGCCCTCGGAGGCACATCTTCTGTACTCTCATTGATTTCCTCATTTAATTGCATTTGGTTATCTGCAGTTGAGTTAATTGCAGCTGTCACGTCCAAGCTGTGCTTCTCAGGGAGGACTCTGGGATGTTTTGGGGACAGATCACAGGGAGGTATAGGGACAAGGATTGGGAGGAGGCAGTACCCTTAGAAATCCAGTCAGGCTGGATGAAGACATGGGGAGGTGGGTACAGGCTGGATGACACACCCTTTAGGGACAGGGAATAATCTGGAAGACTGTGGAATCCCCATCTATCTTCTTTTTTGCACAAATAAGGTATATGTTCTGTGTTTGAGAGAACATACACCGAACACATCTCCTGGTGGTGTAGTGGGTTAAGTGCTACCACTGCTAACTACAAGGTCAGCAGTTCAAATCCACCAGGTGCTCCTTGAATACTCTGGGGGTCAGTTCTACCCTGGACCCTAGGGTCACCATGAGTCAGATCCGACTTGATGGCACTTGGCTTGGCTTCTTTGTTTGTCGACTGTTGCCCCCCCCCTAGTATTTTCAGAAGCTTCATTATGCCAATTTTTAAATTTTTTTGCATGTTGCTATAGAAAAGAATTTCATAGTATATACTTGACAAATGAGGGGGCAGGATGCTGTTAGCAAACAAATGATAATCCAAAAAACGAAACCTACTGCTGCTGAGTGAGTTTTGACTCATAGCGACCCTAGAGGACAGAGTGGAACTGCTCCATAGAGTTCCCAAAGAGGATCTGGTGGAATCGAACTGCAGACGTTTTGGTTAGCAGACATAGCACTTTACCACTATGCTACCAGAGTTTCTGAACATGACACAGGGCACAAATTATTTCTGCAAAAATTAAAGTACCCCTTCCTCTTCTTCTCCCTTCTTTGACCTGTGTGATGGCAGTGGGAGTGATGAAAAATTTACAAAATAGAAATAACAGCATTTCCTAACCACCGTACATAATGTAACAACAGCCTGGTGAAGGATACTCTCTTATAAGCTGTATTTTATAGATGACAAACCTGGGGCTCAGGAAGGTCCAGTGTCATCCAAAGGTTGGTTAAGGAAGGTCACAAGTCATCCAAGAACTGGTAAGGAAGGTCAAGTGTGACCCTCATGCTGGTGAACGGTAGAGCAGGGCTAGAAGGGATGGCGGGCCCAGTTCCAAGCACAAACGTGGATGCCTTAGTGTGCTGTGCCGAGTTGTGGGGGAGCCTTAGAGTACATGTTTGGGGGTGAATGTGTGTACCAGGCTGTGGAAGAGCCATTCCCATTCCAGGCTCTGGTGGAGAACAGGGCTCTCTGAATTGAACAGTTGATGTCACCGGGCTGCTGTTCAGTCACACAGAGGGGCTGTGGTGCACGCCCGGCGAAGACGGTGGCCCTCCGTGCAGCCTGGCTTGCCCGTGGGGAGGCCTGCGAGGCTGCCTCAGGATCCCGAACAGCTGGTCACATCGGCCTTGTTTAGCTTTGGCTCCTGCTATCGTGGCTACCTGACTCTTGGGCCTCCTGGCTTTGGCATCTGATGGCCTGGCCTCAAGGCTCAGCTGGGCCTCTGACCAGCTGTGTGACCTTGGCCTAGTCTCTCTGGCTCCGTTTGATCTTGCTTCCTTCATCCATACGCGGAGATGACACTGCCTGCCTCCTGAGGCTGCCATGTCAGCGGAAGTGAAAGAACGTGAGTTCAAGGGCAGGCAGCAACACTGGGCCAGAGCAGGCCCTGGGTCCCAGAACACTGGTCTCTGTCCACAGCTCCTGAGCTGCTGTTGCATCACATGTAGGGGACCGGGAGGGCCCCTGCATGTGGCACTGAGCCCGTTTCCTAGAACAAATGGCAGCGGCACTTGGGAGCAACTGGCGTGTGTCCCTGGTAGCTGGTGCCTACAGTTTGCCGCGATCGCATGTTGGTAGCTGCAGAGGAACATGTAACGAAGCCTGGGAAAAATCCGGCCCCAGGGGCGGTTTGCGGCTTTATGTTGCGAGATCAGCGTGAAGTGAGTGCTTTGGGGTCTGTGCTTGGAGGGATCCTGTCCCTCAGACGTGTGTGGGATCACGTGGCTGACGGAGCACCTGGCAGCCAGACAGGTAGAAATTCAGTTTCAGGAAAAGGTGAAGGACTCCTGCATGCCAAGGGCGGGGCCAGCTGAAATCACATCTCGGCAAGAACATGGTCTCCTTGACACGGAAGCCGCTTTCTCAGAGGTTAAAGATGTCAAACAACTTTCACTCCTACCCTGCCAGGCCCATTCCATAGTGTGCCAGCTTCTGTTGTGAGACTTGTCACAACCCAGTGTCTTGTGATTTCACCTTCAGTTTGGAAATGCCTGGCTTCCTTCAGCAAAACACACCCAAGATATTGAGACTTCAGGCAGCCGTTTTGGGGGCATGATATTGAAGGTCAGGGTAGGTCCAAGCGGGCACAAATATTTATCTCCAGCCTGTGTGGGAGGTAGGGGACCAAAACAAACCAGCTGCTGTCAAGTCAGCTCTGATCCATGTGTGTTAGAGTAGAATGGTGTTCTTTAGGGTTTTCAGTGGTTGACTTTTTGGAAGTAGATTGCCAGGCCTTTCTTCCGTGGCACCTCCAAGTGGAGTGCAACCTCCAGTCTTTTGGTTAGCAGCTGAGCATGTTAACCTGTTTGCACCACTCAGGGACTCTGGGAGGCAGGTAAAAGTACACAGAAGTGCTCCCAGTGTAGATAACTTCCATCTGGAGAGACATTTGTAATGGAAACCCTGGTGACGTAGTGGGTAAGTGCTATGGCTGCTAACCAAAAGATCAGCAGTTCGAATCGACGAGGTGCTCCTTGGAAACTCTGTGGAGAAGTTCTACCCTGCCCTTTAGGGTCCTATATGTCAGAATTGACTGGATGGCGATGCATTTGGTTGAGTTTTTACATTTGTAATGGAAAGACAAGACCTGGGTTAGACAGAAGGCTAAGAGAAAGAGAAAGAGAAAGGGAGTTAACCTAGGAGGCTTCCTAGAGGAGGCGGGCTTCGGGCTGTGCCTTGCAGGGAGGTGGGGCTGGGCAGGCAGTGGGAGTTGAAGCTTTGGCAGTTGATATAAGGAAAATCCCCTGCAGAGCACCCCAGGGTTACCCAGCTTTGTAGCTGAGCCACTGACTTACTTTGGGTAAAAGAATACTCTAGCCCCTGTGGTTTCTGGCCATTCGAGCAGGAACTGCTATGGAAACACGAGCGGGATCCCAATAGCGGAGTCCAGCAACTAACAAAGGCGTTGGGGAGGCCTGTCCTTGTTCTCCTTGGCCTGGTACATGTGGCAGACGAGTTAATTGGGAGCCTTCTTGGGGGATAACCCATTGACGCGCGGCACTCCTAATGCAGCCTTGCGAGCACCCCCCGGGATGTGAGAATTAATCAGGAAACCCTGTCAGCGCCTCAGCTGCCCGTCCTGTGATGTCTGCCTTGTGTACACAGGAAGAAGTAGAAACGTACGTTTTTGAAAATCAAAATTCGTTTTAAAAAAAAGGAAATCTGGGTTTCGTTTCTTTTGAGGGTTTGGTTTGGTTTCCAAAGTGTGATTCTATCACTGTGGAAGAAAGGATGAATGAGACACACAAATGGGGGGATCTCTTGACCCCCTCGTTCTACCTGCCAGGGTCCCCCTGGGGCCTCTGATGTTCTAGCCCCACGCACCCACGCGGCTCCTTGGCTCCCTTGGTGAGCCAAGACCCTGGGAATCATGCCTCCCAGACAGTGGGGTAATGACGCCTTCCGAACGTAACCCTAACCCTTAACCACCCCCTTTTCTAAGATGAAATTCCTTAAACCCTCGTGTAGGAGAAGATTGTCTTTGTCCCTCATTTTCACTTGTCCCGTGGGAGGCAGGAGCGGCCCGCCTTCTCAGCCCCCGCTGGCCCGCCACCTCTCCCATAATCTTGGTTCTTCCGGTACCACCTTTGCTATGTCTTCTTAAATCTTGCTCTTCAGCAGGCTCCTCCTCTTCAGAGTGAGCGATTGTTGGGTCTCTTTTACTGAGGTGCTTTTCCCCCGTTTGTCTCCCTGTCTCTTTCTCACCCTCTCTTCGTGACCAGCTTTCTTTAGAAAGCAAGCTGTCCTCTGCTGCCGCTTCGTCATTTCCCAGTTGCCACTGAGTCTTTCTGTTGACACCAGTACACAGCCTGTCATTTTCAGTTTCGTTGGCTTTTGCCAAATCCTTGCCCTCCCTCTGCTTGTCCTGATGGTGGCCCACTCCTGTAAACCTCTGCTGCCTTCTCAAAGTTCCCTTCTCGTCTGTGACAGGGCCTCTCCAAGTCCCTTCCAGCCTCCTTGAAGGGCGGCTGTCCCACGGGAGTTGGGTGGTGTCCCCAGGCTCATTGTTCCTCCTGGCACATCTCCCTTGGCCGCCCCTCCAATCCCATGTTGCTCAGCGGCTCCCCTTGGCTGAGAGTGCCCACCTCTTCATTTCCGTGCTCTACACAGATGTGGCTTAGGTGGCCTCCACACTTGGTGGTCGTTTGGTTGGGCTGATCTCCTGGTGTACTCTCTAGCACTTGTGATCCTCTGAAGGATTCAAGCTGGAAGTCTCCAAATCAGCCCGGAATCCCCTCCCCTCGTCCACTTTTTCTTTCTGCCACAGCTGGGTGACTGTGCCCTCTCCCCTGTCCCCTAGCCATCCTTCAAACTGCCTTCCATTTCATTTTCCTGAAGCAGCTTTGATTTGACATGTCATCATTTACACTACGTCTTATGTGTCCCCACTGCCTAAGGTGGTTGGCTGTACACTGGGATTACCTGGGGGATTTTAAGGCTCCCTTACTCGCTACATAAACCCCAACCATCAAGCCAGAAATCTGTGGCTAGGACACTGGGATTGAAAATTTTAAAGTGCCTCATGTGATCCTAGCATGCAGCCAGGATGGGGAACCACTGGCCAAAACAATATTACAGTAGCTGGGAGAAGAAAAGATGCATTTAAGGCAGTGATTCTCAACTCGCGGCAGTTTTGCCCCTCAGGGAACATTCGACAATACATTTGGTTGTCACAGCTGGGGTATGGATGAGTTACTGGCATCTGGCTGGTAGAAACCAGGGATGGTGCGAAATAGCCTACAGTGCACAAGGTAGTCCCCGTAGCAAAGAATTATCCAACCCCAAATATCGCTGGTACCCAGGTTGAGCAGCCCCAATTTAAAGGGCAGGGAAGCAGCAGCAATGCTGAACTTGACTTTGGAACTGACAGATGCAATACACAACAGTGAAGAAAATACATATGCCTGCTTGTGTCCCTGTGTTCCGTGTGCCGTGTCCATTGACCGGCCTGGTATGTTGAAACTTTTCACAGCACGGTTGTTTCCATTCTATGAGGCCTCAGGCTGCTCCTGCCAAGTTCATTCTCTCATTCATCCTTTTGAACGTGAGGTTCCCCGGAATGGCCGTCAGGAGAGAAAAGCCCATCACACCTGAAGTTGGTGTTTGCTAAACTCACCAGTCACTGTTTTGGGGACTCTGGGTGTTCCTAACGTGGGCACTGCCTGTTGTTACATAAACAGCTGATTGGATTGTATGCTCTCACAGATGGTAGCCAGTTCTCCAATGGTGGCACGCCTGGGGACCATTAAAGAGAAATACCAGTGATGATAGCTTATACTTACAGAGTTCTACCGTTTGTAAGGAGTTTTCATATGCATCCTCCGATTGGATTTGTCATTTCAGCCCTTAGTTTTCCGCACTGTCATTTCCTACAAAGGGACACATAACGAGTAAAGAAGAGTTACCGAGGAAGTAGATCAGGCAAAAGAATAACAACAGTAAAGGATCAAAAGGCATTAAAAAAGATAAAAGCTACATCGGGCATTAAAATGAGAAATGTAATTCCGATAATGGGGGGAAAGCTTTGCCAAACTGATTAAGCTTTAGGAGGTTCTAATTATGCAAGAAAACCAATTCCAGACAATCCTATTCTGAATCTCTAGCTCCGTACTGTATTTCTGGTCTCTGTGCTTTTGGTTTTATATAGCATTTTGGACATAGCACAGCAGTAATAGTATTTTGAGTATTACCATTACTTTATATCTTTTCTGCCTGAAATACAAGATTGCAGGATTCATGGTATCAGGGAGGGTCCTCGCGAGAAAGTGGCATTTGTCGTCCCCCCTCCAAGGCTACCTCTACACCAATGACTTCTCTTCAGTGGCCCAGCACCTCTCTCTTGTTACTAGACTCCAGAAGGCCTCCTGGACAGCTCCCCCCAAAAACCTGCTGTAGTCCAATTGATTCTGGCTCATAGCAACCCTATAGGACAGTGTAGAACTGCCTGACAGTTTCTAAGGAGCACCTGGTGGATTTGAACTGCTGACCTTTTGTTTATTAGCCATAGCACTTAACTACTACACCACCAAGGTTTTCACAGCTCCCCCAGGGTGCCTCCAGCTCATTGCCATTGAGTCTATTCCAACTCGTGATGACCGCATGTGTTAAGAAGTAAAACCGCTCTGAAACGTTTTCTTGGCTGTAATCTTAACAGAAGCAGATTGCCAGGCCTTTCTTCAACAGTGTCTCTGGGTGAGTTTGAACTTGCCAACCTTGAGGTTAGAAGTTGAGCAGAAATCATTTGCATCACCCAGGGACCAGGATGACCTACCTGCCCATCCTCCCCATCAAACTGCACCTCCTCTTCAGT
This sequence comes from Heterohyrax brucei, assembly GCA_028571685.1. Classification (NCBI taxonomy): domain Eukaryota; kingdom Metazoa; phylum Chordata; class Mammalia; order Hyracoidea; family Procaviidae; genus Heterohyrax; species Heterohyrax brucei. The sequence continues at coordinate 17,106,339 of CM053166.1, read as the reverse complement.
TCCCCATTTTGGTTCATGGTAGGGGCATCTCCTCACTCAAGTTAGTAAGTCCAGAGTCACCCAGGAGTCCCTCCCTTACCACCCCAACATGTTCATGCATTCTGGTCAGACGTCATCAAGGTCCTCACTTCTCCTGTATCCCAGTTCGAGCCCTCACCTTACCTTGTCTGCACTAAAGCAGGAGATTGTTTTCTGATGTCTCCTCGCCTTCCGCCCTGTTTGTCTTCCATGTCACCAAGAGAACGACCTTTATGAAGGCTTCCACCTCCACAGCTGAACTTTTCGTTTGCTGCTGAGCTCTTAACCACTGGGCCACCAGGGCTCCTCGGTGGTGCCTGCAGGTGCGAGGATTACTCTGCTTGAGCAGAGCTCTTTGCATCCCGTTAGCCTGTGAGTTCTCTGGAGACAGGTCCCGTCTCGTACACGCCTTTGCTTCCTGCAGATGTTAACACTAAAGAGATTATGCAGAACATGTTTACTGAGCTGACCTGAATTGTACAGAAGCTTTTCAAATAGGTAAGTTGAACCATGTGAAGCTGCTGTTTTTATTGGTCCACATCTGCAGTTTCATATGGTTCAACCTAATTTATCTACTTTGTATCAACACTTATTATTCCTGTTTTGGCATTTCAGAAGAATTCTTACTGTCGACCAAGTTGTCTTAAAGCTCCAAGAATTATTCTCAGCTCTGGGAGGCATTTCTGATTCCGTTCATTCTATATAGCCAGTTTTTTTAGCCCACGATGGAAGCCAGTGTCGGAAATCTTGTAATGGTATATACTCTGTTTTCTTCCTTGCTGTTGACAATTTTTCTGTTGTTTTTCCCCCCCCCGTGGTTCAAATGGCTTTACCTAAACTTTAATTAGGTTTTGAAGCTGTATACAGGGATAATAAGTGATATAATGATAACTTCTAGAATTATCATTTTTTATTTGCCTAATGAAAAGAAAATGAGGTCGTCGTGAATAAGGCAAAAGAAATGAATTGCTTATTTACATAGTTTTTCAGGGTGAAAGTGGATGATGACAAGTATTAGCTAGAAGACCTGTGGCAATTTTCTCCAGTGGCTTTGATTTCAATGACTATGATACAGAACTACAGTTGTTCTCATATTTAGAATGTCTTCTATATTCTGCCTTCCAACTTTTATCAGCATTTAAAAATAAGATTCTTAAGTAATAGCTAGAAGGAGTCAATAGCTTTAGGCTCGTCATGCTTCTCTGTCCCCTTGTCATGAGACAGTAGTATTGGCAGGGGCCAAGATTTCAGGGAGCAGTTCATTGTGGGCATAGGCTTTAAGAATAATGGTTAAAATGAAAGGTAAGATGGAAAATTGAAAGAAAATATTGAAACAGGCCAAACTGGTTTTTAAAATCTTTTCTCCCTTGACAGGGCCAGGGGTATTGAATGTAGGAGGCTTTGGGAGATTATCTAAAACAGAGGCCCTAAAAGATCAGATTGTTAGAACTAAAAGATGAGGTCGTTAGAGGATTTTGGTTCAGGATCTCTCTCCCTCTCTCTATCTCTCTCTGTCTCTGTCTCTGTCTCTCTTGGTAAATTGTTGAGCAACAGAAAACCGTGATGATGGAGTGGTTAAGCACCGTGGCTGCTAATCAAAAGGTTGGCAGTTTGAATCCACCAGGCATTCCTTGGAAACTCTATGGGGCAGTTCTACTCTGTCCTATAGAGTCACTAGGAATCAACTTGGCGGCAGTGGGTTTGCTTTGTTTTTTTTTGGTTGAGCAGCAAACCTTCAAAACTTGGAGAATTTTTTAAGAGGTAGTGGTCTCCATCTTACCTTTATATTTGCTTTGTTGACAGTAAGCACACAACCAACTCCAAGATTCCATTCACTGGCAGGGGCTCCTTCACCGTATGGCACTCAGCAGACAGTGCTGTATTTCACTTGAACTTCTCTAAATATTTTTCATTTTCATAAATGAAGGCAAGTAAGTTAGCCAAGTGCTTGAAAAACGGTGCAGGAATTAGTGAAGCTTAGAGACACACAGCTTGTAACCATGATAAAGGCTGAATGTACTTAGATGACTTGAGAAATTGGGTCCCATAGTTGCTGGTGTATCCAAGGTGGCTTGTGAAACCTGCAGTCAGAACTGTTGTTGATACAATACCTTTTGTTATGAACATTGAAAATGCTCTTGAAAACAGCCTTTTGAATTTGAGTAAGGCATTCAAATGAATTAACACACACACACACACAAAAATAACCACGTTCAATAAGAAAACCACTCTGCTTTGGAATTTTCCTCCTAAGAGGCTACCAAATTGTAGTTGGCTATACCTGGGCCCGATTATGCTCGTTTAGGAATAAGGGAGGGTATCTTTTTCTAATTCCAGCTTAAGTTTCTCGTACTCTCCTGCCCTGGAGGGAGCAGATTCTGAGGGTGAATTGCTTCCCTGCTGTTGTTAACCCCTTGTTTGGACTTTCTTCATTTATTTGTATTTTGTTTTTCTCCCCTCTTTAATATATGTATTTAAAAATATCTATTGAGAGAGGTTGATTGTGTGGAAGACAAATATCAAAGAAAGCAAAGAAAATAGAGACCGTGGGCAAGTCCTCTGAATAGATTTTGCCAGGGTTGGGCAAATGAAATAAATCAAACGTTGAGACATCGTAAAGGGGCCCGGAGAAGAAAGAGGTTGTACTTCTCGGGCATGCATTGTCCTGAGAGGGACAGATAACTGTGGCTACCAGCTGAGTCACGTGGTGGGAGGGGGCTCTTTTCTTCCTCCTCCACGTCCCCTCCTCTGATGTCACAAATCTATTCTTCCCTGGGAGAGTTAATTAGCATTCACTGGGTGCCTTGGCTTGAGAAAAGAAGGGAGCCGGCGGCGCGCGTGTAAGAAAGCTAGTGAGGAGGGACAGCGCAGTGGGGGAGCAGTCCCGCACCCCTGGGTGCCGCACTGAGACTCCAGACCCCTTTGGCACAGAAGGGCTGCCTCCTAGCTCGGCTCCTCGGTGCCGTATGGCTGCCGGCTCCTTGGCAGCTGTCTTTGTGGACCAGTGGGCAGAGGAAAATTGACGCTGACAAGCCTCCTATCTTGGAAGGGACTGGAATCCACTGTAGGGAAGACCAGAGCCTCTGCTCACGCGGGTGTGAATAAGAGCCGGAGGGGAATCCAAAAGACAAGAAAGAGGAGGGGAGAAAAAAAGTGTGTGCTGGGGGGAGTGGGGCAGAGCATTTTTGGTGGATGGTATGAAGCCAGCCATGGAAACTGCAGCCGAGGAAAATACTGAACAAAGCCAAGAGAGAAAAGGTACCCAGGCTCTGACAATAGCCTGTTTCCAGCTTTTCACTGGGGGTGCTTCGAAAGGTTGAGCCCGGTTTTGTCTCTTTTAAAATGACTCTGAAGCCATCTCAAAGACAGGGGCTTGTTTTGGGGGTGGCTTTTTCATGTAGACGGATGTTAGATTAACAAGGGCAGCCTTCGCTCTTCAATCCGTGCCTCTTCCAAATCCTTCTGCTGAACATGGTATTTCATAGAAGGAGCCCTGGCGCTTGTCCTGGGGTAGCTGGAGTGGGGAAACAGCCTATTTTTATTAATGTAGTTAGTTGTCACTGGGATCCTGGATTCTGCATGTTTCTATGGGTTAGAAGCCTTGGGCAATATTCCAGGGACAAGGAATGTGATTTCTGCTAATGCTGAGGAAGAACTGAGGGGCGTGTGTGTGAGATATGTTTGGGTACCACTAATGCTCCGGTGACTGGGACATTCTCTTAGTCCCTTATCCTAACACCAGTGCTATTTCAGACATGATGGAGCTTGAGAGAAGGGATGTCAGCTCTGTCCCCAGTACTGGTGGAAAAAGCCTGACGGGGGGTGGGTGGGCAGAGGGGCTCTGCTATATGTGACTGAGATTTGGAGAAGGAAAAATCAGTAAAAGTTCTGTTCCCTAAGAGGAACGTTAGAACGTTTTAGGATGCTGACAGACAGAATGGCTTTTTGGGAGAAATAAGTGTTCTGTGGTAAAGAAAGGGCAGAGAAGCGAAGCTAGAATTAATTCTCTTTTTTCTAGAGAATGGGCTGATTTCAAGTTTGATAGCCTGTAGCTTCAGCTAAGCCACTGTTGGGCTAATGGCCTCTGGCTCACCCAAAGTGAGAGACAGTCGTGAAGGCATGGAAACATATTCTCTAACCGTGATGCCGCGATTAGAAAAAGCCATCAGCCCTGGCGATTTCTCACAGCCACTACACAATAGTAATTTTCCAGGATGGAGACACAGCAGGGTTTGGTTCATGAACATATAGGTAAAGCCATGGGAAATTGCAGCTGGTCAACCCATTTTCATCTGCAGCGACAACAATTTCATATTGTTCAACTTAACAGCATTCTGGTGGTGAGACTGCTTGTTTTTAGATGACCTTTTATCCTAAACAGAAGCCATTTGACTTTGAAATTGATCGTTTAGCTATGTTAAAACTATCTTCCTCCTTGTCCCCAGCCAGAAAACAACCTTGGCTTATCTTGTATGTGAATTTCTCTCTCTCTCTCTCTCTCTGTATTTAATCTACATAAATCACTAAATAACAGTAAGAGAAGCTCTTGAAAATATTCATCAAGCTGAAAAATGGAGATAAAAGTTTAAAGATTTTTCTCTGATGATTAGGGATTGAGTTGACTGCATACTTGGGGACATAATAATGTAATAACATTCTGAGGAAGTCTTGCATGATTTATAGCAATTGTTCGCTAGAATAGATGATTTTGTGTAGTACATAATTTTGTTGTTATTAAACTGCCAATAGCAGCTAAAAACATTTTTGGTCTCTGCAAAAATATACCATTTGTTTTTCTCTCTACAAGCAAGCAAGGATCAGAAAATCTGTCTAAAGTCCTTTACTATACAATCATGTGCCTCATTGTCGTTTGGTTTTATAGACTTATTATTGGATGTCAAATATTATTTAATAACAAATCTGCAGACTACCACTAGACCTTCGGCAGCCTGAATGTGGAAAGCTTCTTAGCTGTGGCTTTAGAGGCAAAATTAGAACTGAGAGATAATTCCTGGAGGAACTTGAAAAATTACCAAAATTGATAAATACTAGCTGTTTTTTAAAAGTAATTCAAAAAATACCAAGTTACCAAAAGGTATCATCTCATGTATCTTACATGCTTGAATAAGAATACGGGCCAAGTTGTTTCTTTTTTACTGATCTCTAGCAACTGGTTGTTGTGTGACCTACCATTAATGTTGACCTAGAGGGTGGCCCAGCTCCTCACCTTCCTTACAGATGCCCGAGTTCAAGCGCCAGCTGCCCGATGTCAAAACTCACACAAGTATCTTCTCGGCCATTTCCCGTGCTGCTCAGCCTTTGTTGTTAAAGGCATATACATCAACACAAAACTGCAGCCACAAATGTTGGTACATGTTTGTCATTCCACTATTTCTTCACACTAAATTTTACATTTTATGAAATATATTTTTAGTTCACTGAAACTAACATTGAAAAATTTGACGTAAGTACATAATGTGTTCTCTGAGTCTTGCACGGGTGGGTCTGGTGGTTTTTTGTTTGTTTGTTTGTTTAAGTCTTTCAACAAGGAATTTTTTTTTTTTTTAGTTCTATCCATTTTGTCACCTCTCACGAGTTCTCCACCACTTTTGCCCCCCGTTCCTGTTCTTTTTCCATGATTGATGTTTGGGGCGATGCCTGTTTCTTCATCTGAGGTGGTAATGCCCAAAGACTAGTATCCTGTAGCTTTTGAATTATTAGGATTATAATGAGACTGGTTATTAAGCATGTAAATTAAATGCAGCTTTTTAAATCAACCTCAGCTTTTCTAGTCAGTGTCCTTCCAGGGACTTATGTCAGGATGAACCCTCCCACCATCTGCAACACAGAGCATCGTTTCTTTAAATCAGAATGGCTTTGTTTCTATTTTTAGACTCAAATCATTCCAAGTCCTTTAAAAAGAATGTATATGTATTTTGGAATAGTTTTAATAGCTTCTGTCACAGGGCACCACTGTCCGCTATAGGTACTCCTCGCAATCAGTGCCCTTTGAGCCCGTTGTTGCAGGACACCACTAGATGATCAAAAGTCACGAGAAGTACTCATTGGCTATTCAGGGATGTAGAAGGAAAGCATGCAGGCTTTCTCACAGGGGTGTAAGAGATGCTGCATGATTACAAATGACAGTTTCTAAATTGCAAGCATTAAGTTAAATCAAAATGTGAGCATTGAGTGCGCTGACTCACTGAAAAGGAATCAATGGATAGGGAAGAACCAAGGAAAACAGATTGCAGGACCCTATAATGAAGAGAGGGCAAGCTGGGTTTCCATTTATTTCTGCCAAGTATTACTTGATATCAATTCATTTTGAAAACAAATGCAGCTAGGATTTCTGGGAGTGTATAATCACAGAGCAGAAAAACAACTGAATCATAAGAATGACTTTGTATGCTCGAGGATGTGGAAAGAAACAATCTAAATCTCTATAATGAAAATTATTTTTTTATATATGGGGAATTGAAATCAAGTGACCCAGTTCTAGGCCAGCTAGTGAAAGCCCTCTGAATCATTGTTGAAATAAATTCCAGAATTACAGGCATCAAATTGAAGTTCCCTAACCACATTGAGAGACAAATGTAGCATGCCATAAACATCGTGTAATTTCCATCAGAGTACAGGCTATAGCCCAAGAAAGAAGTGAACCAATTGTTGACTTGTCTTAAAAATGAACACATCTATTTAAATCTTTTTAATCAAATGGATAAAATTTCTCCTTTTTTTTTACCAGCAAAATCCATGCACTTTCGGCTCTCTCGTCTTTTTTGTTTAGGAAGAAACGCTGTGCTCTAGATCACACGACTTGTGTGCCAAACACCCAAAGGGGCCTACGTCAAAGAAGGAGCATGTGCAAAAGGTTACACATTGGCCCGATGCTCCCCAGATTCTTTGATCTTGAGAATGTCAGTGACATTTTCTAACTTGATTATATATGGCTGTGGTACAGAAAAAGTTGGAGATGCAGGGCTTTTTTTTTTCTGTCAGAATTTGCCAAGGAGAGCATCTGAAGAGAGGGTGTCTGGGGGAATAGGCTGTCAAGAAAGGAGTGGGCCACCAGATGGTGGCGGACATATGTGGTAGGTACCATACAGCCTTCTTTGAATTTTTTTTAAAGAACATTTAATTGTGGAAAAGCTCGCAAGGAGCCATTTGGAGCCTCTCCTGGTTTTCCGTTGACGTTTCCATCAGCAGGCTTTTGAAGACTGGCTTTCCTAGTTCACCAATTAACATTTGAAAAAAAAAGAATTCTGGCCCATTTCTGGAATTTTCTGAGAACTGAGTGGCGGGCCTGAATTTTGTCATCGCAATGAAATAAATCTGTCTGTTAGCTGGATATCTAGGTAAATCGAGGGTAAATCACCTTAATGGACCAACTCCTTAGTCTTGATGTATCCGAGAACACGTGACATAGCCAGCATCCCCTGAATTAAGCATCCCCTGCTGGGACTGGTGATGCTGAACAGGATGGCACCAGGGATGCTGTCTTGCCTGTGTGCATATGTGTGTGATGCTTTGAAAGGGTTAAGAATGGCTGTGCAACAAGGAAGATGATATGCACAATGGCTTTTCAGAGATGGTGAGGACAGTCCCAGCTTCACACACATGCCTGCTCGGCTGTGCCTTCATTCATTCCCTTCCTAATGTTCTCCTGTGAAACATCCTTCCTCTGTCTTGGCTTCTGCTCTGCCAAGAAGCGGGCTAACCCATCTTAGGGACCATTAGGTGTGGTTTAATCTTAGTTTTAGCTGTAGTTAGGCTGATGGCTGGGAGATTAAATAGCAGGCCACATCCTAGAAGAGGAATTTTGATCCTTGGCCCACTCAGTGATTCTCTTCAGAGAGGAGTGTAGTCAGAGAAAATAAATTCATTTTCTATCTTATAGACTGCCTTTATTGCTTGCATTGACTGCTTTATATAGTCAAGCCCTACTATGCTGTTTTCTGTGGCAGGAGTGAGCCTACTTTTTCTGTAAGGGGTCAGGGAGTAAATAGTTTAGACTGTGCAAAGGCCATAGACTCTGTTGCACCTACTCAGCCCTGCCATTATAGTGTGGAAGCAGTCAGAGGCAGTGCTTAAGTGAATGGGCATGGCTGTGTTCCAATAAAACTTTATTTACAAAGGCAGGCAGCCATAGCTTGCCAGCCTCTGCTACATTGCATGGTGTTGTTATGGTGTTTCTTTAATACTTTAAATAACAACTAAAAATGAAGGATGATAAATATAGCTTTTAAAGGCCTTGCCCTACCCATTTGGCCTTTCTAAGAAGCCCAGCTTTTGTCACTTAGTTGCTTCAGTGCATTTCAGCTGTTCAGCCTCATCAATAAATCGTGATTATCTGTGTAAAAGAAAAAAAATGTGAAGAAGGCGTTGGGTTTTTGTTTCATTTTTCTTTATTTTAGCCTGGTAAAATATATATACAACCATGCCTTTGCCAGTTCACCATTTTTTACATGTGTAATTCAGTGACTTTGGTTACAGTCATTGTGTTGGGCAACCACTACCCCCTTTTTCAAAATTATTCCACCACCATTACCAGTAACTCAGTGACTAAGGCTTTGGCTTTTTATTATTTTCCCCTGAGTTTCCCATTGTTTCTTCATATCCACGTCTGGTAGTAATCTCCCCACAGTTGTGTCTGTCTGTATAAGCCACACAGCTCAGCTCAGCCCTAGCTATAAATAATGTCATGGATCTCATAGTCTCTGTCTCTTCTCTAAGGGTCTGGATAGATCTCCACCCCCGTCTATGTTTTGCAGTCTTAGCTCTGTAGGACATCAGCCAGGGTCTTCCTGGGTGTGTACATGGCCGTGTCTTTCCAGTTTCCCATACTTCACAGGGTGTTTTTAATATCTAATTGAGCTGAGGTGTCTCCTCAGAACCATGTGACTCCCTTCTCTGTGTTGGGCCCTTGTCCGTAGGGTTAAAAATGCATACTGTACTCTTTGAAATTTTATAAATCACTTTAGAGTTAATACCTTTATTTAATAATGGCTCAGAAAGCTAGCATGGACATGGCTTTCTTTTCCTTTATAGCTGAAGATTTACAGAGCTGAAAAGGTCTCATCAGAAACATTAGTCGGCGGGGCTGGGAAACACCCATGCAGTTTCTGAGCCTGTCCCCACTACTGCTGGAGTAGTACATTTTTTACTGGACAAAGTGTTTCCAGCTCTGCTGCCATACTTTTCCCAGAAAACCTGTTAATATTGAGTGCTTGGTGGATTTGAACTGCTGACCTTTTGGTTAGCAGACGTAGCAGTTAACCACCCTGCTACCAGGGTTTCCTGGTATTGGGCAGGCTGTGAGTTTCTTGTGGGGGCCTACAGCCTGTGCCTGAATATCTGTGGACCCCACTTGAGGAAAATGTGGATGAGCAGACAGAAGTTAATCAACATGTTCTATGCAGAGACTCCCTGACTCTCATGTCCCCAGCTGGAGTAGAGATCAGTGTGGTGGGGGACCCAGAAGTGTATTTCTTGGTCCACAGCGTCCCAGGTGCCCAAAGCTTTCACTGTTGTCCCCTTGTTTGCTGTCAGATATTTCTTCATCCAGTGTTTATGGGGTATATACTGTGTGCTTTGCATGTGGAACTAAACATTTTTAAGAGGAGGATGACAATTTTCCGATCAAAAATAGTTGAACTACTTGTTTGCAGTCAGTAATGGAGGGCTTACAGAACTTTTTATCAGAAGGAAATCAGATAATCCAATGAGGTGACGTGGCCTCCTTCTGGCTCTTTCCACCAGCTGCACTGGGTTTCATTCACTTCAGAGAATGTAGCGCAGCCTGTATCTGAGACAGGATCTGGTGAGCAGTAAAGTAGTTTAAGAGCCTCAAAATAATATCAGTAGCGTGAGACCTGGCACATTTCTATAGGAGGCAAAGGAGCACAGATTACCTCCAAGTGGACCTCAGAAGAACTATTGTTGTGTAGAAGATTAGAGCAAATGCACAGGCCACAGCTGGACAACAATGGTGGAGTCCCGTTGCCCGTGGCTGTGTGATCTTGGGTAAATGATGTATCTTCTCCTTGCCCTCAGTTTCTTTATCAGTAAAGACGATAATAATAGTATCCATTTCATGGTGTTGTTGTAACAGGGGAGGTTCCAGATGCAGTGTGCTTAGCACGATGACTAGCACATTGTAAACACTCTGTATATTATTGCTATCAGTATTGTTCTTGACACATAAACAGCAGAGCAACAAAAATTGTTTTGTTGTTCCGATCTTATCCCACTATCCTTTTTCCTTTTTAAGTAAAATGCTTTTTACCTTACTGTGGAGTCCAGAAAGGTTTTCTCTGCAAGCCTGCCTAGGATATTATGTTTCTGCTTCCCAAGCTCAAATTTCTTGAGCATTTTTAGAGATGATAGAGAGTAGAGTTGGGATTTCCTTAAGAAATGCTTTGTGACATTAAGCATTTGCTTGTCTGCCTCGTGACAGAGCTGCTTGCTTGCTTCTTTTTGTCCTCAGTAATTGGAGGTGCTTGATCCACTAGTCCACATCAGTGACAGAATCATCCTTTTTATCCCTCAATATTTGTGGCACCCCAGAGAGACATACCTCTTACTTTGCTTTGGGAGATTCTTGAATATAAACTTGCCATAGTGACCTATGGCCTCTTAGGGATTTCAAGATTCAGGTTCACCTAATACTTACCAGAAGCCTGCTCTGTGCCAGGCAAATTGGTAGGTATTTTCTTCCTCAAATCCCTGAGAGGTGGGAAACACAGTCATATGACCAGCGAGGCACCGGAATCCCTGGGAAGCCAGTTGTCACCACCTGTGTGAATAACCAGTGGCTCCAACCCAAGACCAATAGCTCTTTCTCTACAACATGCTGGGAGAGAGTTAGAACAGGTTTTATTCCAGAACTTTCTATATTCTGAAGTACTGAGCTTTAAGATGAGGTCACAGAGACTGCTTCAGATGGCAGTAGGAGGGCAGGTCTTTTTCATCCAAGATTCAGCAGCCCATGGCTTTCTTTGCCAGATTTTCCACGTGAGGACTGAGTACCATTACTGAATGTGAATTGGTGTCCACCTTTGCTTGTGTTGCTGGCAGTGACTGTATCACTTTGTTGGTCTGAAAATGCAGTAAGACAGAAAGAAACATATTATTGTGAGAATCCACATTTCCGCTATAGAATAGTGTCCGCCCCAAATCAGCATCCTAACAGGTAGGGGGAAGGGAAAGAGGGAGACAATAGGAAAGAAAACATAACGTGGGGGATGTGTGTAACCTTAGGTGCAATACCAGAGGGGGAAATGTGAGCATTTTCAAGTTTTGAATTAACCACACTGGTGAAGAAGCTGCAGTTTCTCTAGGGGTTGTATTCCCGCAGCATGTTTGGATATTGACCTAGTGACCTTTAACTCTATGGTAGAAGAGTAACTGAAAATGCTGATGGAGACTCTTTACTGGAGATAGAGATACTGACTCTTTGCCACCTGAAATTGGCAGTGAACAGCAGAGCTGAAATGGAAATTGGCAGGTACCACTGGATGTACCCAGGCTCAAAGAACCACCAGTACCATCCTGTGCCAACCCAGGGGGACAGGGCTGGCCCCTTGAGCAGTCCAGGTAAATACAGCCTCGGGATGCATTCTATTAGCAAGTCACTGTTGTATCTTTAATATGATTTTAAATGGCTTTTTCAGTTGGGTGACATTTTATGTTTTGCTTGATGCATTAATTTGTTCATGTGGGCATGGGTGGAACTGGCCCTTTAAAAGTTGTAATCCTCTTTCTTTTTCTCTCCCCTTCTCCATTCCACCCCGTCTTTCTCCTCTTTTCTCTCCCTTGTCCCACTTCCCTCCGTCTTCCCTCCCCTTCTCCAAGGGAGCACTGTGTCGTGAGCTTTGGCTTTGGGTTAACTATGAAATGTCCAACGGCAGAACCATTCATGGGTGGGGAGGTCACAGAGGGCCAAGGACTGAGCCAGGGTCCCCGTGAGCATCCTTAAGTATCTCCCCAGCGCTGCTGCTTGTCTCCACCCTGAGTTATTGCCTTTGAGAAGGGAGCAAACTGAAGCCCATGAAATTAGGATGGAATAACTGTGTGCTCAGTCCCCAGCAGGTAGGTGCATGGGATCCAATTTTTGGTTTCCTTGCCCAAGAAGGGCGCTGATCTCTCAAAACTGCCAGGTGCTGGTTCTCGTGGGTGAAGCCTACACCGGCTGGATGGGGAAGCCAGAAGGAGGGAACACCATGCTCTCTGAACATCCACTGCTTCCCCTTCCCTGCGTCTTCCTATCCAGCGCCGTGAGCTAAGTAAGACTCATGTAATTTCAGGTCACATTAGTGTGACTCTAAAGTGGTGGTGTTGGGCCAGATAAACACGACAGCAGGCTTCAAGGATTGCTGTGCGTGATCTGTGCATGAAGCTATGGTGTCACTACTCCTGAGTGGTGGCTTACCTTTTCAGAAACAAACCAGATATGATAGTGCAGCATCTGAAACTCTCCGAAGAGCAATTCCAAGGCGTAAGGTAACACGCCCACCAAACTGCAAAGTCTGAAAACCCCTAACTGATTTAATAATCAGCCTTTTCCAGTTGGCTTTTAAACCTGATTCATGGCGTCAGGTTACCACATCATCTGACTTGGGATTTATTTCTGTATTTTGGGTAATGCATTCGTTCATTCGCCATAGGACTGGTAGGGGCCAGCTTGGTGTGCGCCCGTGCAGTGCTGCTCCTGAAAGTGGGAGGGGACAGACAAAAGGCCACGTCAGGTATCTGTTCTCCTAGAATGGTGGGTTCTGGAATCTTGAAAAAGAGTCTGTCATTAGGTATGACAAGTATCCGTACAATGGAATGCTATTTGACCAGAAAGAGGAATGAAGTCCTAATAACAGGCTGTGACACGGAGGGCCTTGAAAACATTATGCTGGGGGAAAGAAATCAGGCCCCAAAGATCTAATATTTTATGACTGCATTTATATGAAATGTCCAAAAGTAGCAGATTCACAGAGACAGATGAATGGTACTGGGGTGCAGCGAGGGGGAGAGAGGAGTGACGGCTATTGGCTACAAAGTTTCTTCTGGAGTGATGGAGATGTTCTAAAAATAGATGGGGGGGTGATTGCATAACTCGGAAAACTTACTCAAAGCCATGAAATAATACAGTTTATATAGGTGAATTTTATGATATGTAAATCATATCTCAGAAATATTTTCTTTAAAGTGGGGGACATTTTATTAAGATGACAAGAGGATCCCCAGGTTGCCAGAAACCACTGCTTTAGGGAGCCAAGCCAAGTGCCGTCGACTGCTTTAGGGAAGACAATCTCATTTTAACAATAAATGTTGGAAGACTCAGAGGCTAAAAACTGAGTCTTTTCTGGATTGTAGTTGATTAAACTGTGTGGTAAAGCGTAAAGCCAGATATCCAGTTAGGGGAAAACACTTGTCTCCATTGCTGTGGTAGACTTTTCTCCATTTGCTGAGCTGTCCCCATAAGGGTATTGGGTTAACTTGTGTGTTTTCAGCCTAACAACGAAGCCCTGGTATCTGGGCATTCCAAGCAGCGCCTGAGAAGAAAAATTTAAAAAAAACCCAACCAACTCAGTTGCCATAAAGTGAGTCTTGACTCATGGAGACCCCACATGAGTCAGACTGGAACTATACTTTATGGAGTTTGCAAAGGCTGATTTTTCAGAAGTAGATCACCAGGCCTTTCTTCTGAGGTGCCTCTGGGTGGATTTGAACTGCCAACCTTTCAGAAAGTTGGCAGTTGAGGTTGTTAATCATTTGCACCAGCCAGGACTCCTGAGGAGGAAAATACAGAGCCCTGAGTGATGCCTTTCTCAAAACTTTTGAGAGTTTCAGAATTTGCAACTTGGGGGATTTTTGCAAGCTAATGTGGTGCCTGCATCCCCTGAAAGTCTGGGGCAGTCATGCAAATCCAAGACATCAGTCTTTCTGGAAAGTTCAAGTCTGATAAATGAGGACTATACGACCTCTGGTCCATTTGGGCTGGTTTGGGCACCAAGTTAAGTTCAGGTTAGGACAAATTTTGCTGTCAAAGTGAGTTAGGTTTTCTTAAAAAGGAAAAAATCCTCCATTTTTAGTTTGCTGGGATTCTAGAATGCTGTGCTGACCAGCTGTAGAGCTCAAATACTGCCAGGTTGCTGCTGATGTTCCAATTGAGAATTCCAAGAGCTAGCAGGTTCTTGCCCAAGGAGGGAGAGACAGAATCCCTGAACTTGATTTCTGGAATCCTCTTGCCAAATCTGCAGTGGTCTGTACTTGCATGTACGTTTCAGTTTTCTTGTCAACTGGCTGACTTCATCAGAGAACCTACACCCTTGTGACACAAACATTGGGAGCAGCTGTGTCTGGAGCCCACCTTGGAGACCTTAGGACAGCCAAGGCTACAGATTGCAGCACCTAACCCACAGCCTTCTCGCCCTTCCCATCGCTGGGTGATTTTCTTCGCTGCAAATCAGTGCAGTTGCCATTCTGTACTTAATCCCAAGCCAGGTGGTGGGAGGTAAAAAATAGTGACTTCCATATGGCTCTTGAGGTTTTTTTTTTTTTTTTTTTGGATGAATTCTCAGTCCCCAACACCTCCAGCCCCACACACAAGGGAGAGGTTTTAATACAGGCTGACCAGAAAATCTTTGCCAAAGGAAAATGTCCTCCCCAACCACAAAGTTGCAAGAGTAGGAAACTTTCCCCAACTTCCTTATTCCCCTTTGGAGAGGTCAAGGTGGTTCCACCTTCCTCATCTTGACCTTTTCATGGTTTCCTTTTTGGCTCTAACTTCCCAGTGGAATTATGTCTTTAAGGCTTGGATAGTTACTTCTCCACCATCTATTTCTTTCTGTTTCCTTTTTATTATTATTATTATGACTGAATGAAAATGTACATTCCCATATAAATCTGCATGCCCACCTATATACAGCTTCCATTGCTCTCCCTGCCTGGTGACAGTACATTCTTCCTCTCCACTGCATGCATGTCTTATCCTCCTAACAATTTCCTGTCCCCTCCTCTCCACCCACTTCCCTTCCTTCAGTAAGAGGTCAGCAGGATGATATCCTATAGATGCATAGAACCATAAAGTGCACAGATGATATGGTCACTCTGTGTCACCAAGTCCAATCCATTCCTGTCCAAAGAGTTGACCCCCATTATGATTTATGGGCAAGGGCAGCATCAGGGCCAGGGTTCATGCTCCCAGGGGAATCCCAAAGCCCCTGGACCATTGTGGTCTTTTAGTGGAGATCTCAGGGTGCACCCCTTTTTATTCTTGTGTTGCCAGTGAAACTCAACTTTGTGATCTCCATCATAGCTGTCACTGGTGGAGGCTAGGCACCATCCTGTTCTTCCGGTCACGAGTACATGTAGTCATCCACTCATGTGGGTCTCTCTGTCCTCTGGGTTCTCTTTCCCCCATGTTGTTTTGGTCCTCGGTGATCATCCGTTCCTGCTGAGTTCGGACAATTTCCTGCACCCTCAGATGGCAGCTTGGCAGCTTTTAAGACCCGAGACGCCACTCACCAATGTGGGGTGGCTCTCTTAGCAAAATACTAGTTGTGCCAGTTGGCCTCAATTTCACCTGAGAGCACTGTCCCTGGCCTCCCACCCCAGCTACTCTGTCCTTGCAATATTGGTTTAAGATGGGAGGAGTAATCACGTCATGTTGAAGTCCAGTTAAAATTGATCTTCTTTCTAATGTGTGCTGTCTCAGATTTCACCCAACCAAATTTCTATCAACTATCTAAACCCTCCCCCCTCGCCCTCCCTCCCTTCTCACCCTTGCAGCCATCAAAGAGTCTTTTCTTCTATGCATGAGTCTGTTTTGAAGTTCTTATCATAGGGGTCTCATACAATATTTGTCCTTTGACTACTTTCATTCAGCATAATGTCCTCCAATTGAAATCAGATTATGAGATGTTTCCTAAAATCATGGTTGTTCTTTATCATTGCATAGTGTTCCATTGTGTATGTATACAATAGTTTACTGTCCATTCCTCTGTTGCTGGGCATATGGGTTGATTCCAGGTGTTTTCTTTTTTTTTTTTTTAGACATCTCACTTTAAGCCTAAACCAGTTGCCTTGAAGTTGACTTTGACTCATGACGATTTTTAAGTGGCATCTCTGGGTGGCCTTGAACCTTCAACCTTCTGCTTAGCAGCCACCCAGAGACTCTCTCTAGGTTTCTGGGAAATCATAAGATCGGCGGCCACATGGGCAATCTGTGTGATTCTGTCTCAGGAGCCAAGACCCCGAGGCAGTGACAAAAGAAGGAACATCTGATTCTCGCTCCGTCTGCATTTTCTGGAGTAGCAAGCTTACTTGTATGGGCTCTGTAGTTTGTGTTAACACAAGGCTTCAGAGTGTAGTCTAGTAGAATTAGATACTCAGAAGGTGGTCCCTGGAGTATCAGCATCACCCTGGAAACTCATTCGAAATGCTGAAGCTCAGGCCCCAGCTTGTGAAAGCTTGAGAAGCATTTGTTTAGGGCAAGTGGCAAAAGCATGAAAGAAGCACTGAATTTACCCTCAGAAGATCTAGAAATCTCTTCATCTTTGCAAAAGATGTGCTAAAGCCTTTGTTGGCACACAGAATTGTTTAATGCATTTCTTCTTTCTTCTTTTCCCCTCTGTTTATGGGGAGGGATGCTGAAGAATTGTCAGGACATTCATCCATGCCCTGAGTCTTGGTTGGCTTGAATGACAGAGACTTTGACCTTGATTCTCTTATCCCCTTACCTGAAACCAGGTGTCATTTTTTTCCCTGGGGAAGATTGGAGAAGGGGCAGTGAAGGTGGGAAGTTTGTTTCCTGTGGCAAACAGACGGCAGGAGGAGAAAGTAGTTGACAGGAACTTGGGAAATACACAGATGTCCCTTGTCTTTAATAGAATTCACTGCCATGCAAGATGCTGTTACTTAATATAGACAGCAAGTTCATGGGCCAAGGATGACTGCCTATCTGCAGGTACCCCTGTAATTCTTTCCAAATCCTAAAAGTGTTCTGATGCTTGTGTAAACATGGCCATAGATGCTTCAAAAGTCCCAACAAAGAGAGTGCCCGCTCCCCTGGGAACTGTGGAGTACAGTGTGAGGATGGTGGTGTTAGCTGTGTTTAGCAGGAAACCTGAGTGTTGTGATTTGTGTCTGGAATGGATTCCTGAGCAGCCCTGAAGGGAGAGGGAGGGAAGAACAGACATATCACATCTCCTTCTGTGACTCTGGTGGCACAGCTAAGGCTATCTGTCTGCCCAGGTGCCACCTCAGGCTGGCTCCCTGACAAGTATAGCCCATGTCCCTCCAGGCCGATGTGGATCCCTGTGAGGCTGACACTCGCAGACATCAAACTCCTGGGAAGTGGGATCAAATTGCTGTCTTGCTTTAGAGAAAGAAGGAGAGAGAAATCTCTGAGCAGTATTACCATCACTCTTCCTTACCTGAGGTTGCAATGCACTAAGTTTGAGGTGTTTTTCCCAAAACACTTAAAATGCATTTCAAGGGAAAAAGCCTTAATCCTTTCACACGGGCGGTGCCACTTGCTTGGTTCCCAGGAATCTGGTAGGTCTTAGCTAATACGGCTTAAAGCCAACAGAGGCACCGAGCCTGTCCGACGGCGTCCCAATTACTCAGTGTTTCGGGTTAAAGGGAGGTGAACAGTGAAGCGGACTGTAGTTCACATCCAAGCTGTCAAGTTTCTGAGTTTGGGGAGTTCTTTGCATTCTACCATACAGCATTCGGAGCTCTGGTGGTGTGTTGGTGCAGAACTGTGACAAGCCACAGCACTGCCAACCAGAAGCCACCAGCTGCTCCTTAAAAACCTTTGGGACAGTTCTACCCTGTCCCATAGGGTCACAATGAGTTCGAATTGACTCAACAGCAACAATGTTTTGTTTCTTTACATATATATGTATGTTTTTTAATCACCTGCAGTTTGGGAAAACATCAACAGCAACAACAAACTACCCTGTAGAGCAGTTAACTGTTTTTGTAGCTTAGTCTCAAGGAGATGCAAAGCATTAATGTAACTTAGGATAAAGGCCTGGTGGTGTATTTCTAAGCAAAATCAATCAGGAATACCCTGTGGAGTACAGTTCCATGACACACAGGGGGTTGCCATTGGTTAGAATTGACTCAAAGGCAACTAGTTTTATTTACCAGACTCTGTTATGCCAGCCATTATATTGACTGATACCAAAAAACGAAACTCCCTGCTGTTGAGTCAAATCTGACTCATAGCGACCCTAGAGGTCCGAGTAGAACTACCTCATAAGGTTTCCAAGCAGTGCATGGTGGATTTGAACTGCCGACCTTTGTGGTTAGTAGACATAGCACTTAACCACTATGGCACCAGGGTTTCCGTATTGACTGACAAAAACCAAAGCCAAACCCAGTGCCATCAAGTCAGTTCTGACTCATAGTGACCCTATAGACAGAGTAGAACTGCCCCATAGAGTTTCTAAGGAGCGCGTGGCAGATTTGAACTGTCAACCTTTTGGTTAACAGCCGTAGCAGTTAACCACTACACCACCAGTGTTTTCATTATTGACTGATAGATAGGGAAATTCTTGATTGTTTCTGAGTGTCCCATTTTTTTTTTAAGTCATATGCATTTTTAGTATGTGGTTGACGCTCAACTACGGAACAGTGACTTGCTGTGTCTCTGATATATAGAACTCCCTTTGCCTTTTGGTCTTGTGACTGCTCCTTAGATCTGAGCAGGCAGAGATGACAAACAGCAGCGGACGGGTCAGCACTGAGCCTCTGTCTGGTGCTTTCTGCTAGGGAAAACATCTGGCATGAGTGGTGCTAACTTGGGTTGTTCAAAGCTGTGGTTCCCAGCTTTTTAGAAGTAGTGACCTCTGGCCTTTGATTCGTTTATGATACTCCTTACAATTTGGGGTTGCAGTGAATTAAAATTAATTCTGTGTTGAGATTGGTTGCCACCCTCTGAGGTCACTGGAGACACTCAGAAGTGGCTGGGAAGGAAGTGACATCTGCTACTAGAGTCTTCCAGTTCCCCCTTTGGGTGTCCCGTTGCTGCCCAGACAAGGGGCCTCCTAGTGTTACCCTGTGTCGGAAAAGCTGATGTAAAATGACTTTTGTACTGAATAGAATGTTTTAGGTGGCAGAGAATCATTTCGGCGGTGTACTGCCTTCTTCACTGAAGGCCGTTGTTCTTGTGTTTTATCTGGATGCTTCTGTGGACGATGCTTTCACCCTGAGGAATTACTCAAAAGGTGACATGTCAGGCTGGTAGGAAACATAACTAGATGGAAAAAAGCCTTTCTAGGGGACCGAAACAACCTTGTTTACTTTCCTGGTGGTGTTTCACAGAGATGTTAAGTGGATTTGCTGCAAGGACTTGATTAGAGCAGGCTGTTTTTATAAATAAAGGTTTATTGAAAGTAGCCAGGCCTGTTTCTTTGCTGACTGCCTCTGGCTGCTTTGTCATGCCAATGGCAGACTAGATGTTACAGAGACCATAAGGCGCGCAAAGCCTAAAGTTTTCACTCTCTGGCCCTTTACAGAAAAATTGCCAAGCCCTAACTTAGAGTAGCGTGTTCTTTTCAGACTTCGCAAATTCTCTCTGTTCATGTTAGGCAGCACTGAAGAAAGAACATTGCTGGTCCTGCAGTTTTTCCTAAAACATTCTCAGTGGAAGATCCATCACCTTTTTCCCTCCAGGCTCCAAAATCCTCCTCGCTGTCTCCGGGAAATCCCTATCCACAGGTTCTAGCCTGCAACTACCCAGTCCTTCTTTTGAGGTCCCTAGGTTCCTTCTGGAAGCTCAGCCTCTTTCAGGTCTCCTGGGAGTAGTATTAACACAATAAAGCAAGTCCTGTGAATTGATGTCATTAGCTACTTGCATGGATTGTTCTGTTCACTGTACTTCAGCAGGCTTTATTTTCTGTGATACATAAAAATATCTTTTATATTTTATTAAATATGATAGTGGGATAATATCTTTTAAGTGTTTTGTTTTGTTTTTTAATAGTAGCTCAGTGCCTTCAATCAGAATTACCCAGGGTGCTGTTTAAAATTCAGATTCCCAGGCCCCACCCTCTCTGGTATGTGGTCCAGGAATTGGCATGTTTTAATAGGGTTTCCAGGTGATCCAGAGGCACCCTAAAGTTTGACTACCCTTGAGAAATACATAGAACACCATGCCCTTGGTTAAGCAAAGAGCTGCTCACTCTAAAATCACTGACAATGTCTCATTTCAGTTCAAATACCTTTCCAAAGAACAACACACATCCCTTGAAATTCAAAGGCAACGTGTTTATTACTAGGATGCTCAAGGCCAAATCTCCATATCCATATCCTCAGTAGGCAGTACAATTGAATTTGAAGCAGTCGCCTCTAGAAGCGATGTTTTTATATTGTCACTGCATTGTATAGTTTTTAGAAATGCAAAAATATTTGATTGTAAAGCTGTAGGCAAACATCAGACTGAGGCTGTGTATTTACTTATCTGTTGCACTAAGAAGTCTGGGCACAGTGTTCACCAAGGCTGGGGGTTCATCTGAAGGTCTGACTGGAGAGAGGCTCACAGCCAAGCTCACTAACATGGTTGTTGGCAGGACTCAGTTTCTTGCAGGCTGGTGAACTCAGGTGTTCAGTTGCTCACAAGCTGTTGGCTGGAAGCCTTCTTGCTTCTTTGCCTCTTGGGACTCTGCAGTCATTTTTTAAAAATATTTTATTGAGCTTTAAATGAACATTTATGATCCAAATCAATTTACTACATGAAATCCCGCACTCATGCCTATCAAGAGTCAGTCTTTTGAAACCTTATCATGGAAATAACACCCATGATCCTTTCACTTTTGCTGTATCCTCATTGAGAAAAGGGCCTGGTGGTATAATTCTCCCAAACGAGCCATTGAAAAACTGATGGAGTGCAGAGCTACTTGAGCACACATAGGGTCTCCATGAGTTGGAGTTGACTCAATAGTAACTGATTGGTTGGTTGGCTGGCTGGTTTCAGCTGCAGCATATGAGTCTAAATTAAGAGACAGGACCTAAATGGGGTGAAACTTTGTGGGATGAATGAATGGTCACTAGAAAGAAGCTTTCAGCCTAGGTTTTCCAGTAGAACACTCTATGGGGAAGAGCCTGTAAAATCCAGGGCCACATCCAGTCCAACTCCGGCAGGATCCCAGCTCGGTCAGGATCCCGTCTGGATGAAGAGTGCCTCTGCAGAGTAGCTTTCACCCAGTGATACACATACTGTCAACGTGGATAGCTTAGTGCATCTGGAATATTAACACAATCTACTTATCCATGCTTTCTAAGGAGAAAGGGGTTTTTAAAAGACATAGAACAATAAATTTAAGCCTACAGATACGTCTGTGTAATATGGATCACAGACACAGATATCTATGTATATCCATGTGGTATGTACAACATGTAGATGTGTGTATGTTTGTATGTGTGTTGGGTCTGTGAGATCTTGGGTAGAGAAGCAGTTAGGTTTTCACCCATTCCCCTTCCCTTTCCTTAACTCGAGCCGTTGTTCGGAGCTTTGTAAATCCTCAGCCCAGAAGCTACCTCCTGCTCCGTTTTGCTGCCTCTGCGTGGACACTGGCGTGCCACCTCGTGGTCTGGGAAATGCCCAGCCTACTCTTGCCCTGTTTATCTGCCTCAGCAAGTGGGGGGAGCCCATGGGTCCTGCCTCCCTAGTGGGTGGCCCCCAGGTTTATCTGTCTCCTGCCTTTCACCACCAGGTCCTTAGATTCCAAAAGGAGTTCTCAGCACTCTTAAAACTACTTGTGTCTTTTGGAAAACTCAAACTTAACAGTGTTCTTTAAACAGCTTTTTTTGAGGTATGACTGACATGTGATAAACTGCAGATATTTACATTCTTTGATAAGCTTTGACATGTACATACACCCATGAATCCATCACTCCCAAAAGTTTCCCTGGACTCCTTTGGAATCCTGCCTCCCACGCCCCCGTCCCCAAGCAAGCACTGGTCTGCTTTGTGTCACCCTGCATTAGTGTGCCTTTTCTAGAAGGGCTTTGACACAGACATGTTCACGTAAACGTTCTCACAGCTTCTTGTCTACCATTCCTATAAAATGTTGTGTGATGTTGATTGCTTAATAGCTCCATGCCTTTGTCTGGTTTTCATCCTTCCTGCTCTCCTTGAAGATGCCCTGCCCCCTCTGAATAAAACAAACAAAAGAAGACCCATTCTGCCCCCACCTGTGGTTGCAGGCTTGAGTTTGCACTTGCTCCAATCCAACCTACACGCCACTGCCACATTCATCCCGCCTCCCCTGCCCACCCTGCAGAAGGAAGCACAGCAACCTGCAAGCTGGCTTTGTGGCCTCCGGCAGAAGTGTCCCACCTGCCTTTCTGTCTCACCCCTGATGCCACCCTGACAGCCACACCCTGAGCTCTCCCAAGCTCCCCGGCACCATGCTGGTCCTTTTCTCCTTCCTTTATGCTTTTCTATCCATTCTAATCTTGGGGATCCTTCTGTTCTCAAGACCTGTCTGTCCACACTGCTGCCATCCATAGACTGTTCCTCAGCTCCTCGTGTGAAAGCACTCCACCAGAGTTCCTTCATTTCCTCTTATGGCTCAAGTCTTTTTTTTCTACTTTTCGTTATGTTTGTCTGTGTGTCTTATACCAGTCCCTCACCCACCCCAAGCGTCAAGGCAAACCAAACTCATACAGCTCCAGCACAATGCCATGCACATAACAACAATTCAACAGACACTCATTGAATTGAATGGTATCTAGGAAACACAGACTATAACACCTAGATGGTCAGAGGAGGTTGAGTGCCATTTAAACTTAATTATGCAAATAGTTCCCAAAAAGCTTGCGCTCCTGATAGATTTCCATGCTCTTAAAATCTGTGTTTGTTGAAACTTAAAGCCAGCTTCCCCACATCACTGCTGGTCTCTCTGGTTTATTATTCACCACCCCCCCAACACACACACTTCACTAGGCTGAGAGCATACACATGGCCTTCAATTAAAACCAAAGCCACTTCCCACGAAAGGCAAATGAAGAGACTAACAAGGATCTCTTTCACATATTTGTTTATCCCCAACCGTACGAAAGTATCTTCGCTCTTACATAATTGCTCATGGTCCCCTCCTCATGTCATCCTTGCTAATGTTAGAGGTTAATCTAGTCCAAGACTTTCACAATGCATTACATTTAATAAATTTTAGGGCATACTTTTCAAAGCATCTGCAGAAGAGCTCTTCTCTTTATATCATTAGAAATATTTTCATCATTTTAAGCATTATATCGTCGTTTTTAGGCCTAGGACTATAAGAAAGTCAAGGGAGAACTGGGAAGCAATCTATCATTTAAGTGATTTTACACTGAGCTCTTTAACAGAAAGCTAAGTGTGAGAATTGACTTCATGTTACCTTCCTAGTACAGTGGTTCCTTTGGAATTTTGTGTGTAGGCTGCTTTGCAATCTTGAGAATAATTGAGCACCCCAAAGAACATTTGCTCCTGTGTGCTGTATCTACTGGTATTTTCTGTATTAGAAACCATAATAGAAAATTTCATTGTTATTTTAAAACAAATGTATTATTTACTTAAAATAACAATGACATACCCATTACATTATGTTTTATGTTACCATACATAAAACATACTAATGTCTAGGAAAGATTACTATTTTCCAAAGCAAAGTAAAACTTCAATGAGAAGAGTGCCATTGTTTTTCCTTTTGCAAATCTGTTTAATTTTAACTGGATTCATACATCTGCTTCTGCATTTAATCAGAGGCTTCTTGGGATATCTTGTTTGTGTTGAAGTAGATGGTAACTTAACCTTGTACACATGTGTAGTTGGAGAAAAGAAGAGTGTTTAAATGGCATATTCAGGTAACGGTGGAGCTTTTCCTGGATATTAAAACCAAACCCATGCCATCAAATAGATTCTGACTCATAGAGACTCTACAGGACAGGATTGAATGCCCCATAGGGTTTCCAAGGAGTAGCCATTGGATTCAAATTATTGACCTTTTTGTTAGCAGCCATAGGTCTTAACCACTGCGTTACCAGTGTTCCTCTGCCTGGATAATACATCAGAATTCAATAGTGATTTCATGAAGATTACTTGTAACATGGAATCCCAAATCATACTGATGAACTTTTTGAACTCTGTTCCTCTGTAGTCCATAGCTCTATCTCATACTTCTCTTGGGTCTTATGTTCAAGAATGGTTTTTGTAACTTCTCACCTTGCTCTTTTGGAAAATATTGGTTCTCTGAGTTGTGCAGAACTTTCTAGATGTTGACACATTTCATTATATATAATGTCAAAAAATTACCTTTGTAATCATATAACCATTGATTTCTGTTGAGATGTCTGTTAAGTGTTAGGAAGCTGTCAGCCTCTCTATGGCAGATCCAATTCTTAGTTCGTTTTCTAGAAAATTTATGCCAAATATCTAAAATTGAGTAACTCTAGTGTATCCATCATTCTTTCAGGAAACAATGGTGTTCTGTGAGAAAAGTGCTAGTTTAGCTTGCAACTCAAAAATGACACCAGGATTTGCTGCAGAAGTGGCTTATGCATATACTTTACCCATATTATCACATAGACAATGAAACAGACATGTGCTCAGGGGCTGAGATGTAATGAAAATATTCGTACTGTAATCAAGGACATTCTGAAGTGAAACTGGCTATTTTTTAATTCTAAATGTATAGTAGTGAAGAATGCTGTGACGGTCAGTACATTCTGGTGTTATTGCCTGATTCATGCTAAAGCATCTGTTGTTTTACTGTACAGAATATGAACATAGTAGAAAAATGTATGTGAGATCTTAGTGTTGATAGAAAATTGTTTGACCTCACAGACCTCCTGAAAGGGGCTTGGGGGTTCCTCAGGGCTGTGTAGTGCATGCTTTGAAAACTCTTGTTTCGTGCCCTCATTGCTCAGTCAGGGTCAGGATTACCTGGGAGTTGGGGGGAAATGCAGACTAGCAGGCCCCATGCCAGACCTCCTGAACCAGAATCTGCATTTTGGCAAGATCCCTGGGGATTTACGTGCACATTAAAGTTTGAGGATTTTTTCTGCAAAGGGGCATATGGTTAATATCTGTGACAGTTCAGCCACAGACAGTATGTAAATGAGTGCGTGTGTCTGTGTGCCAGTAGAACTTTACTTATGGACACAGAAGGTTGAACACCATATATTTTTCACGTGCCATGAAGAACAGTCTTCTTTTGAGCTTTTTTCCCCCTCAGCCACTTGGAAATGTAAAAAACGTGTCTAACTCACAGGTCATAATGGAGAGCCGGATTTAGCCTGTGGCCCTCAATTTGCAGACCTCTGCTCTGGATCGCTGTGTCTTATCTTGAGGTCCCCAAGTCCTGCCTCCATAAAGTTGGCTTTCGTTGGTCTAGGGGGGATGTCTGGGCATCAGGGTTTTTAAAAGGCTCTCTGGATGGTTGTAACATGCAGCAAAGTTGGAGACCTTTCTGCACTAGAGTATTTTTTAATCAAAGTACATTTGAAGCATCTTAAATTTTTAACTTGGGCATTGGGCAGTGTCACTGGGTGTCTCAGGTCAGGATTGTGAGTTATAAGCTTAGTGCAGGGTTTCTCGACCTTCATTTGGGGGACAGATCACTCTTTGTCTGCAAGCGGGAGGGTATCTGGTGCATGTTAGGGTATTTAGCAGCATCCCTAGCCTCTATCAGTTAGATGCCAGCAGTACCACCCCTCCTGGTGTCGACTTGGTTGTGATATTGCTAAATGCCCCTTGGGGCGGGGGGAGGCACAGTTACCCTACCGTTGACCCTGCCATAGGGTCCAGGCCACAACAGAACAGTGGAGGTCTCTGTTAGCTCACATTCCAATCTACATCTTAACTGGGACTCTGTAGCACCATTTTCCTCTGGCTGGTTGGTTGAAAGTTACAAAGCTTGGTTACCACTCCTTTGCTTTTTTAATTAGTGAGGCAGACCATGTGGAGAGGGCCGTGTGTGTGTGTCTATGGGTGTGTGTGTGTGTGTGTGTGTATTCATCCCCTGGGGAAGAATCTGAGTCGCTGTTCCTGCTGGCCCTCCTTCAGGACCAGTGCTCAAGCTGTAGCCAGCAGCACAGACGACTCTGGCCAAAGCGCTGGGTTGTTAGGACCTCACAGCAATGTGATGGCCAGCCCCAAGCTCTAGGACAAAATGTGTTTTATTCTGTTGTTCTGCACAAAAGGTTCTAGGGATGCTGGAGACAGAACGGGCATTGAGAGTTAGAGACACTGATGCATATTTTTTTCTCCCTACTATGTGGTTTCTATTTAAACCATCTTCAGCTAGTGCACACTGGAGTTTTTGTACAAAGCAAAACCAAAAATCCTCTGTAGCCGGAGACCAACTAAGTGAAAGCTTAACACACTGTTAGTCCAACAGAGATTTCTCTCGCTTCATGAGAGGGATTCCGAATTCTTGGTAAAATATGCTAGAAAGCCTGGCTTTTTTTTTACATGAGTAGATCAGTTATCCAAAAACAATAAAAACAAAACTTTCCTTGCCTTTCCTCCTTTCCTGGTTTGTATTGACGAACTTTGTCACTCTTGATTTGAAGCTTGGGGAAGCAGCCTGTGGATTTCACAGGAGTGTCCACGAGAAAGATTCATCTCCTTTAGGGCTGCTGTGAACTTTTAAGGATATGGCTGTCTGCTGCTGGGGGTGCCACCCCCATATGTGAAAACATCAGCCTTGGCCATGACTTCTTGCACTGCTTACACAGTTCTTTGAGTAGGCACTCCCAGTGCCGTGGGAAGGCTATTTCAGGTCGCCACTTTCTCGGACACTGTCTGTAGCCTGACACTAAAGCATCTTTGATGTGAAAATCGCCAAGGTGAATAATACTTGCTTGGCTCAGTAAAAGCACTCTTGCAGTAGACTTTTTCAAGACAGCCAAACAACTTGGGACATTTCTTTCTCTTCACTGAAGTCCTGGAACTTGCCACTTGGTTGGCTGGGTGGCTGGAGTGTTAGGGCCAAACCCAGTGGGGCATCTCTTAGAAAAAGCCAAACACCATGGAACACAAAAATAAACACTTCAAACTTGACACCATGCTTGAAGGTCACTTGAGGGTCTTGTTAAAATGCAGATTCTGGTTCAGCTGGTCTGGAGTTGGTCCTGAGACTGTACATTTCTTACAAGCTACCTGCTGAAGTGGATGCTGCTGGTTCAGTGAGCACCCTTTGCAAAGTGCTGGTAAATGGCCCACTGATTCTTTTCTTGACCTCTGAAAGTTTCCCCAGGGTCCAGTAGAAGCTAGCAGACCAGATCCAGTTGGCAACCAAAAATCTCCCCTTAAGATGACTCCCAATCACCTCAGACTCAACAGATCTAAGACAATTAGCTTTGTTCTCAGATGTCAGCAGATAGAGTTTCAGTCAACCCCAGCTCAAGGAATGACACAACACCCATCTGCTTTTGCAAGCCAGAGGAGTTGTCCTTGGTACTCACCAGTCTGTTCCCACGCACCTCCATCCAATCCACACCAACATGTGCCCATTGGGTGCCCTGATTAGCTCTCAGACCATCAGTTTGCCTTCGCTTCTAGTCATTCCCACATCTATTTTGCTCCCTCCCTGTTTTAGTTGGCTAGTGCTGCTCTAACAGAACTACCACAAAGTAGATGGCTGTAACAAAGGAAAGTTTATTCTTACACAGTCCGTAGGCTACAAGTCCAAATTCAGGATGTCCGCTCCAGGGGAAGGCTTTCTCCCTTGTCAGCTCTGGAGGAAAGTCATTGTGTTGCATCAGTCTTTGTTCAGGGAGCATCTTGGCACAGGAACCTCGGGTCTGAAGGATGCCTTTGTCTCCTGGTGTTGCCTTCTTGATGGTATGAGGTTCTCAATTCTCTCTGCCAGATTTTTTCCTTTATATCTCAAGAGACTGCCTCAAGGCACAAAACAAACTCACACATGGACCCTTGCTCTACCAATACCACTGCCATCCGTCCACCGTCCACCGTCATTAACATCATAGAGGCAGGAATTCCAACAGGGAGAAACATCACTCAGTGCTAGGAACTACGGCCCAGCCAAACTGTTACAGATTTTTTAGGGAACACATCCAGTGCATGATACTTCCCAACAGAGTTTTCCCTTAAAACTCCAGTCTATTCCCTGTGCTTAAAACTGCACCGTCACTGGAGACTCACCTTCTGACTTCTCTCACACTCATGAATATGTTCTGCGCATGCCTGCCGGAGAACCTTTGTTCAGGCTCCTCCTGCTCTTCCCCAGCCCATCCTCTCTCCCTCTACCCAGTCCACTCAGATTCACCTTTCATATGTAGGCTTTGGGAACCTCTGGCCTCCCCTCAAAAACGTCAGTCATTCCTCACTGTTTAGCTCGTAGCACTGCTTAGCTGACATTGTTTAGCTAACGTCTGTTTTCCCCCAAACCAACCCAAGCCCAGTGCCGTCGAGTTGATTCCAACTCATAGCAGGCCTGTAAGACTAAGTAGAACTGCCCCATAGTTTCCAAGGAGTGCCAGCGCATTCAAACTGCTGACCTTTTGGTTAGCAGACATAATTCTTAACCACTACATCAGCAGGATTTCCTCTGTTTCTCCAGTAGACTATAAATTCCATGAGGGTGTAGACCAGGCCTGTCTCATCTGGCCATCAAATCCCCAGTGCCCAATCCCATGCTTGGGACATCAGAGACACTCAGTGAACTTTTTTTTAGTGTGATAAAAATATACATTACAAAACTTTTGCCTGTCGATCAGTCTTGTATAACCATCACTGCTCTCTATTTCCAAATTGTTATATAACTGTTACTAGACAATCAGAGCCCCTCAAATGATGACACTTCTTTCCAATGTTGTCATCTTTATCAATGCCTGTGACTTTCCTTAACAGGCAGCTGCAGTGAAACCAGGCCTTTAAGAGATCCCCCAAACCCTAGATGAGAATACCATGTTCATGGAAAAGAGTTTCTCTCGCTTGAATGGGGGCCAAGTTTTGCCTTTTGAGAAGTCTCTGCTACCTGCTTCTTCCAAGTGAGTTACAGCTCATCTAATACCAGCTCTTAGCTTCTGTTTTAATAATTAACTCAGTAGTCATGAGCTGCTCTTCAGAGCCTGATGCTCAGTATCTCAAAAACCATCATCTCATATATTTTGTCCAGCATGTCAGTTGTTGCAGGCAGGAGGATAAATTTGGTTCCTGTTACTCCATCTTGGCCACGAGGCGGGAGTCATTTTGTGCCGTTGTATTTTTATTTCAGTGGAATTTGGCAATAAAAGGCAGCCAATAGAACCAAGACGGTGAGGAGCATGTAGGATTCTTTAGGACAGTGGTTCTCAAACTTAGTATACATCAAAATCATCCAGAAGGCTTATTAAACACAGATGACCGAGCATCAGACTTGCTGATGTAGTTGTTCTGGGGTGGGGCCTGAGAGTATGTGTCTTTAATATGTCCCCAGACGATGCAGATGCTGCTGGCCTAGGAATCATACTCTGAGCACCAGTGTTTCAGGGTATGGGCCAGCGAACTTTCTGTAACGAGTCACATCCTTTATGGCCCATTTCATCTCTGTTGCAACTACTCAGCTCTGCTGCTGGGATAGAAACAGCCATAGATAATTTGTAAATGAATGGATGTGGCCATGTGCCAATAAAACTATATTGACAAAAAATACAGGACATTGTTCACCCCAATCCCTGGTTTAGGATAACTTTGGACATACCCTGTGATAGGTACTACAGTAATTGTCACTTTCTTGCAGAATGAGGGGACACTTGTTATTTCTTCTGTGTAGACACTGCAGAGTACATAGCTAGTCCTTTAATAGTGTTTGATGGCCACTGTCCTCAAGATGACATGATAGGCAAAGTGATGTCTGCCTTTCTATTCGTATTTCTATTTAATACTGTGAACTAAAACAATCCTACTGTGAGGCATGCCAAGTTCAAAGAACCCCTCCTCTTTGCCTCCTACATGAATATACTCAGGACCAGCTGCAGAATTTGCAGGCCCAGTACAGAATGAAGATTCTTCATTGTTTCAGAATTCTTAAGAATTTCAAGATGGCAACAGCAGAGCACAGAACCAAGCGTGGGGCCCCATGCGATCGCACAGGCTGCCCAGCCGTGACGCTGCCCGGACACACATCACTGCCAACCACTGCGTCTGCTGCTACCTCTGCCACACACACACTTACATGTGTTTCACATCAGAAATGCTATAAATTGGGGGCACCGGCAATATTGGTATTAAATTCTAGGAAGCATGTTCAGTTTTTTTCTCACTCACTTTGTGCACCAGTTTTGGTTTCTCTGGGATGAGTTTGTGGCATGCAACCAGATCACTGGTCAAGGGTCTCATACATACTGCAGATAAAGGTGGCTTCTAGGCAGAACTGCAAAGGACAATGGGCAGTGATCCAGTGACAGATGGCTAGGATCAACACGAGACATGCAATTTTAGCCCTGCAGATTTCTAGTCAGCCAAGCCAGAATAAGTTTTATATCCTGCTGTATTATTGCCTGTAGAATTTTTCACATGCTGTTTTCTACAGGAAACCGTGGTGGCATAGTGGGTTAAGTGCTACATCTGCTAACCAAAAAGTGGGCAGTTCCAATCCACCCGGCACTCCTTGGAAACTCGATGGGGCAGTTCTCTGACCTATAGGGTTGCTATGAGTCGGACCCGACTCGGTGGCAGTGGGTTTGGTTTTCTTGTGTTGTATGCTACAAGCTTCTAGTGACACTGGCTGGCAGGGTCCATAAGAGTTTTAACTGTTAGTGGCACAGAGCTGACCAAGATGATTTCTGTTCTGTGGGACCAGAGTTCCCAGAAGCAAACTCACTGTTATTGTGTTGATTCCAACTCACGGGGTTCCTGAGCCCTGGAGGGTTTCCCAGGCTGTCATCGTTAGGGAAGCAGACCACCACATCTTTCTTCCAAGGAACAGCTGGTAGGTTTGAACTGCCGGCCTTCTGGTTAGCAGCTGAGCGCTTAAACACTGTGCCACCAGAGCTTCTAGAGTTGAAATAGCCATAGATCAAATCATCTGCAGAAAACCTAAAAGCATTAGTAGTACATTATTACATCTGCTGAGAGGATACGATTCATTGACGTGATACCCCAAATTCTTGAGTCCCGGATTTTCCCTGCTGTTATAAAACTGAACCCACAGCACAGGGCATAAGAGTCCTTTAGAGAGACCAATTGGAGGAAAGCTGCAGTCTTGATCTGGTGGTGAATTTGTGGCTGAAAAGCATCATTCTTCTAAGCCTGCTTGTCATTTCACCCCGTGGAGCAGCTGTGATACTTCCTTTGAAAGCAGCAGAATAGTATAACCCTTTAGATGAAAGAACGTTTTGAAGTGGTAACTGTGGATTTGAAAGAATGAGTTCTATTATTAAAGGGCATAATAATATCCCATAACACCCATCCCAAACTCCAAATAATGGGAAAGGATTTAGGTTTATTCAAATATGGATACACAGCAGAAAATATTCAGATTTCAACAAGCATCTTATGAGATTATCGTCAGTCTCACCATGTCAGCTGTTTAGGTCCCCTTCAGACTATGTCGTGCTGTAGGGAGCTTTCTGTGTGATTTGTGTTCCCTGCTGTCCTCCCTATATACTGGCCATCAGCTCTCCAGCAGTCTGTATCTGGGTACTCAGTGCACTGCACTACAATAATCATCTAATAATAATTTGTCTGCCTCTGTTACTGGACTAATCTCCTCAACAGCAAAGATGGCATCTGACTTCACATTCATAGCCCCAGTGCCAACAAAATGCAGTATTGGGTACCCAGTAGGTCTTCAAAATCTACTGAATTGATGGAATCAAAAGTAGAGCCCAGCTGGAAAATCAAATATGCTGCAAGTCAAACTGCACCTTCTAAAACAATGTTCTGTGGTGATGGAATGTTCTAGACTCATGCTGCCCAGTAGGGTAGACAATGGCCATGGGTGGCTGTTGAGCATGTGAAATGTGGATAGTGAGAGTAAATTAAAAACTGAATTTTAAATTTTATTAAATTTTGAATACTTTCAATGTAAAGGACCACACGTGCTAGTGAAGACCACATTGGACATCACAGTCCCCAAAGCACCCATCTCCAGTGAGGACCAGACGGCTTTAGTCAGGGAAGTGGGCAGTCACCTTCTTAACATCATTGTAGAGGGTGAGCACAGGGGAGGGGTTGTGAGTGATACAACACACCAATCCGTCTGTTTTCTCTTTATTAACGTGATGCATTAAGAAAGGATGTTAATTTCTGTTGGTTTGGGAGCCTGCAGAGGATTTGGGCTCCGTTTGCATTGCTTGTACCCTGTCCCAACCCTGAGAAGTCATATGATAGCTAAGAACTGAGCGCCACTATCCATCTCTGTTGACATCTCTCAAACCATTTTGTTACCAAATTTTTATTTTTGAGAAGGGTTTTTTTTTTTTGGATGCTATGTGTTTTCAGTATTGGAATGCATGCCTACTAGTTGAGTGTGCTTAAATTTTTGGCTGGTAATACAGATTTTGAGAAATATGATCTGGTCATAACAAACCACCAATGAGGCAAGTGGCACTTTGAAGCCACCGAGTCGTCGTATGCAGTGTACCAGTGGGAACTAGATATATCATTTGCTTTGGGTGTATTTCCATTAGGTTACATGTGGGAACCTGTGGTTTTCCAGCAATGACACAGAAAAACCAGAGCAAATTCACCAGGGCTCCCCAACTATCATACAAGAAAGCCGTAGTTAGGCTTGCAAGCTTCATCTCACAGCAATAAATGGAAACAAAGGCAAAAGTTTATAAAACTAAGACATCTGGGAAGTATCACCTAACTGGATACTCAGCCTATGTGCCCATGAGGCTGCAACTCCGGGCAACTGAGCTTCACACATTTCAAAGGGGACTGTTTCAGTCGGCTAGTGCTGCTGGGAGCAGAAATACCACTATTGGAGGACTTTAACAAAGGAAAGTTTATTCTTCCACAGTCTGGTAGGCTACAAGTCTGAATTCAGGGTGTCTACTCCTGGGGAAGGCTTTCTCTCTGTCGGCTCTGGAGGAAAGTCCTTGTGTTGCATCAGTCTTTGATCAGGGAGCATCTTGGCGCAGGAACCTCAGGTCTGAATGAAGGACGCACGCTACTCCCAGTGCTGCTTTCTTGATGGTATGAGGCTTCCAATTCTCTCCTTGCTTCCCTCTTTTTTTACCTCCCACAGGATGAAAGGATAAAAGGTGGTACAAGCCACATTCCAGGGAAACTCCCTTAGCAAGGGTGTTGCAGTCCCACCCTAATGCTCTATTATCATAATCGTCTTATCTATTAGCCACAGGCAGAGATTAGGATTTATAGCATAGGAAAAGCACAAAATGGATTGGAAATGATGGCCCAGCCAAATGGCTACTCACGTTTTTCAGGGGACACAGTTTCAGCCCATGACAGGGACCCACCTTGATGCTAAATGCATAGAGCTAAACACATTAGAACCTTAGAACTGGTGGTGGCACAGTGGTTAATAGCTAGGTGCTAACCCAAAGACGGGCAGTTCAAATCCACCAGCTGCTCCATGGCAATCCTCTGAGGCCGTTCTAGTTCTGCTCTGTCCTGTGGTGTTGCTGTGAGTGACAGTCGACTCGATAGTGATGGGATTTTTGCTTATGAAGGTGCGGAGGCGTAAAAAGTGGCTGGTACATGGTTAACACCAGTGGTAATGGAAGGGTTATTAATGTACTGACTTGTCAGTGAACTTGAGCTGGTCTTGTGTACTGGTTTCCATTTTATGTGGTTTCATAAATCTATTCTGGGGTGGGGGAGGAGGTGGTCTTCCTGAAAACAGCAGATCATCTGTTGAAATATGAAAGGAAACAGGCTTTTTTAGGAAGTTCTGACGTTTTCTGGGGAGCTAAAGAGAAATCTGATAATGAGAGTTCTTAGGTACTGGCCCGTGGGAGGTTCAAGCAAATGCCAATTGAGGTTGCAATGTTAATCAAAATGGAAAAGTCTGTCTCTGCTTTTTGTGCTGGCTGGTCACTCCCTTTCTCCTCTGAAGACCATTTGGGCCCAAGAACATTAGCTGGCTTAATGTTCTTGCCCTGGGGTAATGAAATGCTCTTGATGACCGTTAAGCACCATAATGCACTTAGAGTTCAATTCCCCCAGACAACCCATTTACTTAAGGGCCTTGGTAATGTAAACAGGGCCGGGAGGTCAAGAGTGGTCTGGTGTGATCCCCAGCGAGCGGGTACCACTCTACTGTAACCCAGATGGCCCTCCAGATGGAAAATGTCACCTGGCTCTGCCAAGGACACCAGCTGAACACTTCAAGTAAAGGTTTCTTTTAAAAATGAATTTTCAAAAACAAACTCATTCTTCTCAGGTTTCAGGGGGAATTGTGGCTCTCATTTCCCTTCATGGATGTTCAGTTTTTGCTGTTTTGTTTTGCCTGTTGTTGGTGTTGTGGTTTTCCTCGTAAATTACTTGCTGGAGATTGCCCACCAGTCTTCAAGTTCTTTCTCAGCACCTGGGTTGGGAAGGGCAGATGGAAGCCGGGGAGAAAAGGGTGGGATCAAGTGTTTAAGCTGGCCTGGGCTGGGGAGCCGCTTTATCAAACAGTGAGGTCACTTCTGATAGTGACTCGAGTGGACCTTGGGTAGATCCACTCTATAGAATCTTGGTTACCGAGTACTTCACTGAGGTAAGAGACCCAGGTACCCATGATCTATCTAAAATGATGACGTGGCTATTTTTCTGGGCCCGGCAACAGTGTAATTCCTGGGTTGGATTCTTCTGGTTGCCCAAGAGGTCATCAGCGCCGTTGGCTGCGGCAGGAATAGATCCACTTAAAACCTCGAAGGATGAGCTTTGAGGAAACGTGACTGCTGCTTTTCTTCACTGAGCTGCAGCAGCACTGTTGTCCCCACTTTGGACCTGGTTAGTGTAATGAGTGCTCCTCATTGTCACTAGAGTCCCCCCACCGTGGCTCAAGAAGCAGCAGAATCATGACTTAGCCAAGCCAAGTGCCGTCGAGTCAGTTGACTTAGTCCCGAGCTATTTGCCGGTTGACTGCTCAGTCATTGACCATCCTTCTGGACCCTGGACAAGTTAAGCTACCTTCCCTCTTAAAGCCCAGGGCTCTCAGCTGCCGAATGGGAGACGATAATCACTAGCTCAGTACTACTGGCCGGCGGGATATGCAAGCATCGGCCATTGCACATGAGGTGGCAGAGGGAAAATCGAGACTTCTCTGCCAATGTGAGGTGTTTGCAAAGATCTGATGCATGTTGCCCATAACAGCTGTCTTTTCTCTCCTTTGGGCCCAGGCTGCTTCGAGTGCTGCATCAAGTGTCTGGGAGGAGTTCCTTATGCCTCCCTGGTGGCCACAATCCTCTGCTTCTCTGGGGTCGCCTTGTTCTGTGGCTGCGGACATGTGGCTCTTGCTGGCACTGTGGCGATTCTGGAGCAACACTTCTCCACCAACACCAGTGACCATGCTTTGCTGAGTGAAGTGTAAGTATCTGCTTCTCTTTAAAAATGTATTTCCAAAGCAATTAGCCTATGATGTTTTCAGAGGACTACAGCATGCTTTCCTGGTAGAGCATGGATGCCTTGCACTAAGGCTCACCGTATGTAGACCAATTCAGTCATAATCTCTGGATGGGACTCAAGTCCCAGTATCTTTTAAAGCTCTTGGGTGACTCCAGAAACCCTGGTGGCATAGTGGTTAATTGCTATGGCTGCTAACCAAAAGGTTGGCAGTTCAAATCCACCAGGCTCTCCTTGGAACTCTGTGGGGAAGTTCTGCTCTGTCCTGTAGGGTCACTGTGAGTTGGAATCTACTCAATGGTAGTAGATTTGAAGGACTGCAGTGGTGGCCAAGGTTGAGGATCAGTCATCTTGACTATTATAGACTTTCGCAGGACAAAGTTTATTGTAAAGTGACCTGTATCTTGAAAACCTCCTTGATATACCCCACTTGTGTAATGAGAATCTCAGTGCAAAAACATCTGCCCAGGTTGTTTGTTAAAGAAGCCCTGAGGGATGATTTAGGGGACTTATGGGAATAACATTTACTGTGTAGCCTGGCTGAGAGACATTTTGATGTGGTGGACAGGACATAGAATTCGCTGGACCAGATTTTCATGCTGGCATCATTACCAGCTATGTATCCTGGAACAAGTGATGTAACTCATCCATACCTCTGATTACATCTATACACCCAGATGGTTGCACATTAAAACACTGTAACGGGGCCCGGCCCCTGACAAGAGGAAACACCTATAGCTGCCTCTTAGAAGGCTGTCCGTTTCAACTACTGTGGATCCATCCTGCCAGCAATACCCAAGTTGCTGAGGGGCAGGCAGAGATGCCTACCCAGAATGCCCCAGGAGCCAGCTGAAGCCACCAGAAGGGTGGGAGATGTCCCGGTAACATCACCCATGTGTACTGTCTCTCAAGTCCAGAGAGGTAGCCTCTCCATCATGTTGGGAAGTTAACGTTTCAAGATCTCTGCTTTCTTTTCATAGAATCCAGCTGATGCAGTATGTCATCTACGGAATTGCATCCTTTTTCTTCTTGTATGGGATTGTTCTGCTGGCTGAAGGCTTTTACACCACCAGTGCAGTGAAGGAACTGCATGGTGAGTTTAAGACCACCGCCTGTGGCCGATGCATCAGCGGAATGGTGAGTACCATCTCTGAGAACCTGTCCAATGTGGGAGGCCTTTGCCCTGTCGCTTACCGAATGCTGGAGGCCATGTGGAAGTGATGGCGCTGTACGGCATCCTCACCGCTGAGCACGCTGGGAAGGCAAGGTTGGCCTAGGCAAGGGTCCACTGTTTTGTAAGTCTTTGTGATGGAGTTAAAAAGAAGGTCACCTTTTCTTTGGAGGGGATTGAAAAGGAAACCCTAGTCCAAAACAGCAGCTCTGTAGCCTTGGGGAAGAAGAGTGATGTGCACAGAGCAGTGGCTGAATGGTCACTGTTCTTGAAATAAGGTGAAAAAAATGACCTGTTCCTGCTGTTTGCTGGGGTGACTGACAGGAGGCACCCTCTCTGAGCATGACCCCTGGCCACCACTCATTGTCTAGATATATCATCCAATGTCTGACAGTTAAGTTTGCGAACTCATCCTAGAAAAAGTGCCACAGACCTCATTGCTGAATATCACTACAGTCACCTTCGAAGTACTCCCCTTGGGAAGCTGTGCACCTATGTCAGCACCTAGTCCACTCTTCAAAGCAATTTTGGAACCCTCTCTGGGATAGCCATCAGAGCTACTGTCGTATTATCACCCTTGGTGTCCTGAACGTCATCCGAATGTCTTCCTTTCAATATTTCCATTATCTTCAGGTAAGGAAAAAGTCACTGGGGGCCGGATCAGGTGAGTAGGGAGGTGTCCCAATACAGTTACTTGTTTATTGGCTGAAAACTCCCTCACGGACAGCTCTACAATTAAGTTCATGAACTCGCCACTGTGCCACCATGCACAACTGGCCATTCCAGAAAGAGTTCCAGAATTGCTTTGAAGGGTGGACTAGGGGCTGGTGTCGGTGTGTAGCTTCCCAAGGGGAGTACTTTGAAGGTGACCCTAATGATACTCAGCAATAAGGTATGTAGCACTTAGAACAACTAAGTTTGCGGACTTAATTGTCAGACCCCATACGGAACGGAGAGTTATGTGGCATCTTCAGGTCTCCACTGTCAGCTTCAAAACAATGAACGCCAAATGAAGAGAGCTCCCAACTCACGCCCACATGGTCTGTGGGGGCACGTTCTCAGAATATATAAATACCACGACGTTTCTGAGGCAGCCTTTCAAAGCTCTGAGAATTGGTAGTCAAGATGGAAGTTTATGAAGAAAGTAAAAGCAATGTGATGTTAGTCTTCTTGAAGTTGCCTACGGCAACGTGTGGGTGGACAGCAGCATTTTTTTTTCCCTTAAGCCATTGCTTTGCTTGCAAAGCTGCTGTGAATCTTAAGTGCTAAAGAAGACTAGCGCAAAATGAGAATTTTTTTCAGAGTCACTGTGTGTTCAGCTTGTGTTCACAGCCATCTTGAACTTTTAATAAAGGTTCAAGCATCAAATACCCTTAATAATTTCACATGACCACAAAATAAGTTCCTTGGGAGAGTCCTTCCCGTAGCCGTCGCGCTGCCTTGCTCTGTTACCCATCCGTTACCTGTGCTAAGGTGATTCGGGAGAAATGGATATGGAGCTGTATTTCCGTGGTGTGTGAAAACATCCAGCGACTCCCATGTTGAAGAGGATGCCATGAGTTTTTGCAGCAGATGTTTAGAAAAAGCAATATGTGGGAGGCCCTGTCACCAAGGTGACCTTGGACAAGTGATACCACTTCTCGGAGTCCTGTGTCCTTGTTAGTTAAGAGGGGACTGGAAAAGTCTGAGAATTTGCTTCCTGCACTAACATTCTAGATCCTCTATAATTCTTAATTCTGTCACTAGTTGCCATCAAGTTGACTGGAACTCACTGTGACCCTATGTGTGTCAGAGTGAAAAGAACTGTGCTCGTGGGGTTTTCAGTGGTCAATTTTTCGGAGTGGATTGCCCAGGTCTCCTTACAAAGCACTGCTGGGTGAGCTCACACCAGCTTTTCAACCAGCAGCTGAGTACGTGGATGGATTACAGCACCCAGGGATGACTCCTATAGTTAGGAAGAGCTTGCTCTATGGTCATCCCATCGGTTCGGTACTATAGCCAGAAATACATCATCCTTGCCGATTGGTGACAATTCTTTCTTTCTCCTCTCATTCTCGGCTTAGTTCGTTTTCCTCACCTATGTGCTCGGAGTGGCCTGGCTCGGTGTCTTTGGTTTCTCTGCGGTGCCCGTGTTTATGTTCTATAACATATGGTCAACCTGTGAAGTCATCAAGTCACCGCAGACCAATGGGACAGCGGGCGTGGAACAGATCTGTGTGGATATCCGGCAATACGGTACTCCTCTCAATTCCAGTGCATTTTTTTCTTCTTTTGTGGCTATGCCTGGCCGTGAATTATTATGTGGGTGTCACTTGGATTGTTCTTATCTGCTTCATACATTCTTCTAGTAGAATAGTTGATACTGTTTCCTGAAATATGCTCTGCTTTCTGGATTCAGCCATCACTTACACTTTCAGTTGCTAAAGGGTCTCATTCAAGATTTTGCTATATGACACGGTCACTGTGTTATAAAAGAAGCTTGACATATTAACACAAAAACTACTTTCTATTGCAGTTCAGTCAAAGAGGACTTCTGGCTATCTTCTGTTAAAAAGATCATTTTTGCCTTTGTTTCTTTTCAGTTTTATACCACCCAATTTTCTATCCAAAACCTTAAAACCGTATTCACTGTAGAATTTAGGTAATTTGCATATCCAACTATTTCAATCAGATTTTTTTTTTTTTTTAGCCGACTAATTGTTTAAAATTTGGGTATACTGAAAAACAAAGCAGAAAATCCAGAGATATTTGGAAATCATCAGACTGCACCCCACAAAGGCTGTCTTTGACTGTTCTAACCAGTAGAAACCTATTTTCTAATGAAGGGAACTGTCACAAAGAGAAACGAAGGGAATAGCTGGTTCCTTTCGCCAAGCGACAGAGGCGCCATTGGCTTCTCCTGTCAATTAATTTGGGCCTCGTCTCCAGCTTCAGCAAGGAGCTTTAATTAGTGCCTCTAGTCAGGATGGTGGGAAATCACGTCCCTGGTCAAAACAACTACACGAAAAGAGGTTTTCATTAGAATTGAAGAAATCACGATCCTTCCAGAACTCTTCTGGGGGGAGACAACCATTTCACTTGGGCCTTTTTTTGTTTCTCGTGTGTGGTTTATCCTCGCCATCTCACCCTATGGGATAATACGAAACTGTCCCCAAACCACCCATCAGACTCGTCTCATCTCTTAAAGACCAAGGCTTGACGACATTGTTCTTTATTATAATGGATTACCTACAGAGCCAAGAGTGGAAATAATTCATAAATGAACGTCTAGATGTGTATCATTGTCCTGACCTACTGCCGTCCCGTTGTTTCTGACTGGTAGTAAGCCTATAGGACAGACTGGGATTGCCCTATAGTGTTTTCAAGGAACAGGTGGTGGATTCGAAGCCGATCTTATAATTAGCAGCCAAGCTCTTGAACAAGTTCTCCACCGGGGCTCCATCATTGCCCTGTTCCTCAAAAATAAGTGCTGGGGAACCATTTTCGCCAAAAATGATGATTAGGAATCACATTTTAAAATCTCTATTTGGAGCTGTAAGAGGCAGGGTGCCCTGTGGCTCACGCTAACATTCTCCTGGTGTTTTGCAGGTATCATTCCTTGGAATGCTTTCCCTGGGAAAATCTGTGGCTCTGCCCTGGAGAATATTTGCAACACAAATGAGGTAAAACCAGCACAGGCCTGAGGGTTGCTACATCACCACTTTGTAAACAAGGCTGAGAATCAGCATTCTCCTAGGGAGACAGCAAGAGAGACGGCTACAATGCTAGGAAGGACAGCTCTTTTTGTATAGTCTTTGAGGACCAAACTCAGTGTAACTGCCACTATTCAGCTATTTCTGACCTGCACAAAATTGGCCATTTCATATGGTCCAGCCCATTTGCTGAGAGTCCGTAGGAATCAGAGAGCCTTTCCCTTTGGCGCTAATTGAGGAGTGATCCCACACCTGCCAGTCTGGAAATAGCTCTAGATTCTTCTATTTCCCCCTTCAGGAAGATTTTCAAAGGAGAACATTTATTACAGCACACGTGTAACTAATTTTCATAGCACGGTTTCCCCTAAATGTGCATAAACCACAGTTTTATAAATGAAGCCATACTTAATCATTTCCAGAGGATATTGCTGGTATTTCTTGCTCATTCTTAATGGCTGGTAAATCTTAGCACTTTGGTTCAAAACCTGTCGGTTCTAGAATATTCCTTAGTTGTTGGCTCATAGGTACGCTAGGAAGGACAGCTCCTTTGTCTAGTCTTTTAAGATCGAACTCAGTGTAAGTGGCACTATTCAGCCATTTCTGACCTACGCGGAATTGGCCATTTCATATGGTCCAACCCAACTTGCTGTATAAACAGTTGTTTGTAAGGCAAAAGTCTCAAATGTACTGTGGGAGTTTGCATATTTAAGAAGATCGTAAGGTACTTTGGGAAAGAAATGAGGAGAAGAAATAATCAGTCCCTACTCTTAACTGGCTGGTCGGTGTGTCATTCCCGCGGACTGGCACACCTACCATTGGGTTCCATTGGGGACCATTGGGAACCATTGGGTTCCCGACCTTTGCTGCCCAGTGAGTCCTCCAGGGAGCGTTACAGTCGTGCTGAGGGCTGAGGCCCCACCCCTAATAGTCAGATTCTAGGTCTGAGTGCAGCCTGGGCATCAGGAAGTTGTACTGGCTGCCAGGGTGACCCTGGCATGCGACCGGCCTTGAGAGCGGGCTTGCAGGGAGAGCACACCTGCGTGCAGCCTGGCAGAGAACAGCTACGAGGCGTAGCAGCCCACAGGACAGGACCGAGTAGGTAGGCCATTTCATTCTGTGTCCAATGCTCATGTCACTGCCCTGTTCCTTCCTAGTTCTACATGTCCTACCACCTGTTCATTGTGGCCTGTGCTGGAGCTGGTGCCACCGTCATTGCCCTGGTGAGTAATGGCCCCGGGATTGCCTTAGTCTAGCGCCCCCTCCCTCCAGTCTCTGTAATGACAGATTTCCCTTTCAGCTCTTACCAGCCTCCTGAAGCAAACAGTCCTGGCACTCAGCAGTGGTTAAATGTCACGTGCGTCAAGGTAGCGCACTCTCAGGGTTGCAGGAAGTACTGATTGCCTGCCCTGGCCCAGACTGTAGGTGATACCATTCCATTTATGTGGCAAGAAGAGAGGGTACCGACCCAGTACCTGGAGCACCTGTCGATTAGGGCTAGTGGATTGCTTGGTTGCATTCAGCCCTTAGTTCCAGAACTTCAGAAATGGTTAAAGGCTCTTTTGAGGCATTGCCCATTTCATTGCCAAGAATTCCTAACTTCCAAGTGGAAATATTCATCTGTGTGTATATAAACACACACACACACACGTTTTTGTAATTGGGGGGCTTGATTTGTGATTTGAAGAAATCCAAACTAAGATTGGTAGAGCAAGGGCCGTCAAATAATTCATTCCCTGGGTTTCAAATCATTAAGTCACTTCTACTCAGTACAGTTCAGGAACACCAGCCAGCTCTGTCAAATCCTGGTGCGAGCCATCCTGGCTCTTGCTCTCAGCCAGGCGCCAGGCAGGAAGGGGGCTAAGTGCAGCTGACCCAGGGGGCCGATGGGAAGGGTGCTGGGGCCTAAAGGCATCCAGCGACATCTGTCCCCTGCTGCTGCCCCGGCTCGCCGTCCTGTTCGGCACCATCTAAGTCAGATCATAAACGCAGCAGATCTCAGAGGGCAGAGCCGAGGACTCGTACTGGGAGATGAGGAGAGTAGCTTGAAGCGTGCTAGTGGGGCAGCCTGCCCCGCCCCACGTAGACGCGCCGGCCGGGGCCTTCACCGCCTCTGTCTCACCCTCCTGTTTTTGTTCTCTTCCACCAGCTGATCTACATGATGGCTACTACCTATAACTATGCGGTTTTGAAGTTTAAGAGTCGGGAAGATTGCTGCACTAAGTTCTAAGTTGCATAAGGCCGATAAGGAGCTTTAGAGAGCTATGCTCTGTAGCGTGAAATATCACTGACACCCCAGACTAAAGCAGAGCTAGGTTTCTGCAGTTTTGTGACAGTAATTTGTGAATAGCTTTAGTAACCTCATCTCGCATGGTAGAGTAACAAAATGACTTACTGTACGTGAGTTACGTGATAACGAGATCTGGCTATTTCCAGCTTTTGAAAAGGATCAGTTATTTACTGACGGTGCGCAGCCGTGGCGAACTAAGGATCGTCTTGAACTTAAACTTTAAGCAGTGTCTCTAACAGCAGTATTAAAGCTCCCAGTGTTTTTGCTTGCTTGGTAACTCATTTCAGTGATGAAAAGGGGCATGGAAGATGAAAGAGAGAACCATGTGAATCTGGAGTTGGTTTTGTCAGACTCTTTCTGGAAAACAGTTTGCCAATACCCTTTAAATCTGATTTTTTTCTAACGTCTGATGACATGGTTCATTACCAAACAAATGCCACTAAAATCAGCCAGATAAAAATCTGGAAGATGACAAAAAGCCACCCATTTGATAAACGGATTTTGTGCACAACGCAGTCACTCCCTTTAGAGTCCCTTAAATGGTTGTGTTTGGGTGAAGAGTAACTGATTCCTTATCCTTATGGCCAGTTCTCGAACTGCACGTAAGATTTTAATGGGAAGAGAAGTTGTGCCTGCATCGGGATGTCTCAAATGTGTTGAGAAGGAAATACGAACTGTCAGGAACTGGAGATGTAGATTTATTTTGCAGGAAATACTGAGGAAAATAAACGAGAAAGAAGTGTTGGCCACATCAACTGTAAAGAATGATAAGGATCTTGACCTTTTGTGAAATGCAGTACTGGCAGTCAGAAAATGAAAAATGTAGTTTCATTACTAAAAATGTGTTAACCCAAAGACTGCATGCTTTACTTATAGTTCTTAATTTTGGTTTTTACATTCATTTAATTTTCCCATGTTAAATATGTAGTTTTTTCTTTTTCTTTTTTAATTATTATTTACCCAAAATAAACATTGTTCACACTTTTAGGCCTTTGGGGAAATTTATTTCCATCCACAGGTAGAAAAGATCTTTGCACCACACTTGTTTAAAAATAAACCCACGTTTCTGAACTCCTGCACTAGTCTTTGAAATTACTCTGAAATGGTAAAAAGCACCCTCTCGTATTTCATTTTTGCTTTTTCCT
This sequence comes from Heterohyrax brucei, assembly GCA_028571685.1. NCBI lineage: Eukaryota > Metazoa > Chordata > Mammalia > Hyracoidea > Procaviidae > Heterohyrax > Heterohyrax brucei. The sequence continues at coordinate 17,062,511 of CM053166.1, read as the reverse complement.
AACAATAACTTTGGCTATTTGTTTTTTAAAGTTCATTATGTTTGTATACTAACTTTTCTCCATCCTCTTAATATTACACAGAGGAGTAGAGCACGCTTTCAGTATCTGACCCCTTGACAGCAGAATGACTATTAATATCGAATAACCTCCCCGCCCCCTTTGAAAGCACAGACCGTCTAATCTGACTAGCAGCAGCTTGCCTTGCTTTCTGACGTGTTCACTAGCCATCATGCTCACCCTTCTCTTCCAGATCCACTTCCTCATGATACTGTCTTCTAACTGGGCTTACTTAAAGGATGCAAGCAAAATGCAGGCTTACCAGGATATCAAAGCCAAGGAGGAACAGGAACTGCAAGATATCCAGTCTCGGTCAAAAGAACAACTCAATTCTTACACATAAGTGTTTGCCAGAGTGTTGCCACCGAAGACTTGCCAACTCTGACAAATCACCAGACAGCTGTGCTGCAGTACAGATGTGTGTCCCACCAAACAAACTCCTGTAGAAGTCCAAACACTTCACTGTCTGTCTCAAGCTGCTGGGATGTGTTTCTAGGGAAGCCTTCCAGTGGGTAAATCTTTTCCTTTAGTGCAGATACTGGAGGTTTCAGCTTAGCCATTTTAAAAGGCAACACTTTGACAAAATGATGGGTTTATCCTTCCGAAATTTGTGGCGTGTTCACACATAGGGCTAGAGTAATTATACAGGCCGGGGGATGAGTCATGTTCCTTGATAGGGACCCGTGACGTGCCAACATCAAGGGGTGTGACTGCAGCCTCACATGTGCCATCTGTCCTCAAATCAGTGTATTGATACAGGTAGTAAGATAGCAGTTCCATTTCTGACAGCTGACATTTATTACATTTTGGTTCATCAAAGATAATGTTATTCTTACAATTGACTTTGGGGAAAAAAAAAAAATTAGCTGACTTCCCGCCCAAGTCCAGGACACGTTCATTTCCTGAGCAGATTGAAAGTCTGTTTTTCAATAATTGCTAAAATGAGCTACTATAATTCTCCTGTCCCTGTTGCTGAGTCTGCTGGGTTCTGACTCATTGACAAGCCTTCCGGAATCAATTTTATGATAGATTTCATTTGAACAAAACGGTAATGACCCAGTCATTCTTCTGCGAAAGTAATGTCAGCTCTGCCTTAATGAGTATTTGCTTTAAATTTCTAAGAATTTATATTGCAACCAGGAGACCCTGACTCCTTCACAGAATTTTGTTCCATCAATGTTTTTCTTAATTAAGAAGTGTTACCTTATTAAAATGACCACCATTCTACACCATTCTTAAGTGGTCTGGACAATGAGTTTACAATTTCATACCAACTGTCTAAAACCTGACTGCAAATAGACCACAGACCTCCTACTTTTATAGACTTGAATACTTACGTAATTTAAATTAGGGTATTTATTTCCTTTTTTCCTGTCTAAATCTTAGTTTCCTGGAATTATAAGGTTCGATGTTCAGCAAGAAAACTGCTTGAGTTTAAGCCATTTGCAACAGAAACTTGCCTTCTAAATCATTGTGTTCCAGAACATTCAGTGACTCTAGGTCTTGGGTATTAGTGACGGTAAACTTTGTGTTGCTCTCTATGAAATGATACATGTAACTGTCAGGTGCATCCATGCTTTTCCAAGGGGCTGCATTATATAGTTAACTATGTATATTCCTGTTAAGAGTTAACTTGTGGTTTGGCTGTTTCCTGGATTTTAAAACATATACGTGTGCAGAAATGTATTAAAATGAAAGGAAGCATACCTTTATCAAGAAGCTATTAAAAGTTGAGCATTCTTCGAGTATGATGATTTCATTTGGATTCCTTGCTTGGTTAATGCCTAAATGCCGATTTGGAACTCTGTCCCGTGTCAGCGGCAGCAGCTCTCCTCCGCGGAGAGCGGCCGCGCCCGCGTAGCTTAGCGTTCAGTTCTCCCGTTGCATGCAGACTTCGCGATTTTCTCCAGCAGTGGCGGTGCGGTTGCCAGCCCGTGTGCTCCTAGCCGAGGTCGTGTCTAAAGCCTAATTTTCCTTTTCTAATTCTAGTAGCTATTGCCAGGAACTTTGGAAAGTTTTGTTTAAGTAGTCTAATATTTTTTATGTAAAGAGCATTAAATTTTGCTATGTATAAATTTTTGTAACCTAACAGTGAATCAATATTTTCTATCAGTGCCAAGGGCTTCCTGTAGTTCTATTCAAGTGTTACAATAAATATTTGTAGATAATAGTCAATACTTGTGTATGCTTATTTTAAAGATCTCTTTAGGTGGAAACAGTTGTGGATGTACTGAGAGTCATAAATAAACTTATAGCTTCACTCACTTGCCTTTTTACCATACATAAATCCTATCTTTCGTTGTCCTTGGTATGGTGTCACTTTTCAATAGTATATGCACAATCGCGACTGCACTTCGGCCTGGAAATCAGGTCTGTAGAGGGGCTGCATGTTACCCTAGAAGTCTCCTAAATGTTGGCAACTTGAGGAAATATTTTAACCCCTTATGCATAAAGCATAAGTGCATTAGCACTTTTCTAGTTCTGGTGGAAAAGTGTAGAATTTTTCTGGCTGGCTTCTTCAACAAATAAAAGCCACATACCTGTGTGATTAGCACAAGGCATACACTTGCCATCAGATGGGGAAAATGGACGCAATGGAGAGTTACTGTGGGAGGGGTTGCAGGACCACTGGCTCTCTGACAAATCCAAAGTAGAAACATCTATCAGTCGGCAAGGCTGAGTCGGGTCTATACGAAATCCAGATCTACCAGTTACTCTGTAAGGCAGAAGCAAATGAATTACTTGCAATTTTGTTTTCTAAATCTGTTTCAACTACTTATCTGTCAGCAGGAGCGTACACCAGTATTTCCCACACTGGACATTTCTTAGTAAGAATCAGCCTTTGTCACTCTTGCCATAGTGACATTTCTAACCAAGGTGCTGACTCTGGATCACTGGCCTTCGGTCGAGTACAGCAAAACGATCACAAACCCAACTCATGTATTGTTCACACCAAAAGCTTTTTTTTTTTTTTGGTAGTATTCCCTAAATTATGTAAGTCACCAAAATACATGTCAGTGTGTCAAGTCCCGGCTTGGCAAGACTACATGCAGCCTCTTTACTGGACAGTCCTCATCTCACAACCAAATTCCCAGAGGACAAGGAGAGAGTTTTCCACCTTGATAGCCATGCCTTGTAAAAATGTGACTTTTGTGAGATGAAAATAAAGTAAAAAAATGATAGGGGAGGAAAACCAAGGCATGAAAACAAGTCTCATCATTAAGAAGTAACCTAAAGATTGCACAGTAATAAACCTAAAAAAAAACTTCTTTTAGGGCTTTTGAATGGTATGCGTGTCATAAAAGAATGGGATTGCAAAGAGTCAACCCACCTTTTTACAGGTTGTCTTCTTCCTAAATGATGGCCCCATTCTCTAGCCATTGCGAGGCTAATTCGGTCTCAAATATATGTGAAGTTAGTTGGCTGAGGGTACCTTTCAAGATGAGTATTAGGCTGAATTATAAAAAGTTCTGAGGACCCAAAAGGGGACACGGTGGTGCAAGAAGGCCCCAGCAGTCTGGACCAAGGTGCGTTCCCCATCATGCTGCTGTCCGAGATACAAGAGAAACAGGGCTCTGCTCTGATACAGAGCATTACGAGCTATACTCCAGGTGATCTCAGTTGACTGGGGAAAAAAAGTGAAGCTGTCCAAAGGCAAGCTAGAAACAGTCTTGACACTGAGTTATTGAAGGGTTCTGGGAGCACAAACGGGAAGAAGGGCTCAGTAATATTAGAAAGTGCTATCTCAAGGGCTGTTGAGACCAAGGATGCCAAATTCTTGGTAGCAGTATGGTTCCTAGGTAACATTTCTTTCAAGTGTTCTCAAAGGAATGATGTCAGCATAAAGTCTGAGTAGACTATAAGCCCCAGGAATAACAAACAACGCAAAAAACAAAGCCTCCTGCAGTTAGTTACATAACTCAGTGACTACACAAACAACACTGGCAAGAATAACTGACGGAGTTTTGCAGGGAAAGGAACTTGCAGACCTCACCGGAGGAGCAGGCCACGCACGTCCTTCCCGCATCAGCAGCTAAGCAGCAATGGTTTTAGCACTCCCGAGTCCCGTGCCCAAGGATCTTTTCAGTCCTGGGCCAAATGGGATGGCTGTCACCCCATAGCAGTTGTCTGAGCACTTCTGAGGGCTGCCCTGGCAGTGTCGTCCCGTCTTCAGCGACAGGCCACCGAGAGGTGCTGGTACACTAGGCCAGGCCGGGGAGTCCTCCCCTCCCTCCCGGCTAGACCAGCTGGTGCTGCAGTTCTCTCTGCCTGCTCAGCATTTCCAATGGTCACTCTGGAGGTGGGTCTTCCAGAATAGGTTGTGTTAGTCTTGGTGTCTGGATGCCCAGGTAATGCCCAGGGTCTGTGACTTCAAAGCTGTGAGACCCTGGTCAAGTCCCAGCCTCTCTGTGCCCTGCACTGCCTCATCTGTCGAGCAGTACCTATACTTCACGTGGCTGATGCATTGTGTGAGTTACTACACGCAGAGGTTTAAAATCACTCCGGGCACAAAATAAGTGCTCAGTAGGTATTACTTTTGGTTTTTATTGCTGCCTGAGAAGAGCTTGTGTTCTCAAGAAAAAGATAGCAAAAGTAAAGACCACAGGAAACGTAGTACCACCTCTAGAGTCTAGAATGGACACATCTTGTCTTTCTGTTCTGCTGAGGAAGAAGGATGTTTTATAGATGGTAGTGCAACTCCAGAGAGGGGGAAACACAGGCAGAACATCCAAAATGTAGACTTGGTGTTCGACCAAGAAGATCTATTCTCAAATAAGCGTACCCTAAGACAAAAATGTACAACCACCACCAACAACCAACCCCTAAGCAGTTCATTGTAGTGTAAGCAAGGCTAAGAATGAGACACTGTATGGTACGGCGGGAGGCGAGCGACCCCTTGACTATTCTTGATTTCTACACTACACTCTCAGGTAGAATTATGGGTAAAAATCAGACGGGATTACATGCAGAATCTTTATTGATGATTTTGTCACAAAGCACAGGCCTCAACATCATGTAACTTCTTACTGGTACACATAAGCAGCCGTGCCGCCAACATCACCAAAAGTCATCAGGTTCTCCATGAGACAAACTGGCAGCACTAGAAGAGGGAAAGACAAAACCGAAATGGATTCTTGTCCAGTGTATTCAGAGCCCTCCCTTCCCAGCACCCCCCCAGAGGTTTCTGGCCGAGCTTACATTTTCTGTCAGGCTCAATTTCACAAGTTAAAACAACACAACCAACTCTGCTTTTATGTCAGCAATTTTGAGTAATTTCTTACAGGCAACCTCAAGGATTTCAAAGCTTCCCTTGGCTGCGGAGACCAGCCAGGGAGGACTAGCGCGGGGGCGCGGTGGGGCAAGCCATACCTTTCTGGGTCACTAGATGGCAGCACATCCAACAGTGACAGTGAGCCTTCTTCTCCAACCAGCTTTTTTGAGCTCTGGTTCACAGAAGGGAAAGGAAAAATGTGAAATTAGAGAAGCATTCGTTTTAGAAAATGCTCTGTGACTTCTCCTAAAACTATTTTTTGAAGTACACATGCAATTTAAGAGTCTGAAAAAGAGGTGAGTATTTCTCACAAGAAACTAAACACACGCTGCAAGTCAATTCTGACTCATAGCAACCCTACAGGACACAGTAGAACCGCCCTAGAGGGTCTCCAAGGAGTGCTTTGGGGATTTGACCTGCCGACTTTTGGTTAGTAGCCATAGCTCTCGGCTGTTACACTACCAGGGTTTCCAAATTCAACAAGCACATTAGGCTAAATTACACAGTAGGCATTCTAAACATCCATGGATCTCTCAGACAGTACCACTGCCTTCTCAGAGATCTTGCATTATTTTTTCCTTGCTCTTTAAACACTGTGAGACATCTCAGCTTTTATAAACTTTTGACAAATCAGTATCATTAAGCCTTTCTTTGGAGTAAAAGTTACGAAATTCTGTCAAAAAAATGTAATATATTTGAGTGATGGAAGGCTCCATATGTCCGTGGGATCTTCTGTGAATTTCCTTTTTTGTCTTAGGACAGAGAAAGCCGCTTCCTTCCGCAGGGGTTTACAACAGCCACCCAGAAGCCCAGGTGTGCCCACGCCACAGCCCCTCACCTCACCAGCCGAGTCTGGAGCCCTCGCCTGCTTGAGGATTTTCATGTACTTCTCTAAAGGATTTTCACTGTGAGCAGATTTGTCCTTCACTTCTTGAGCACTTGTTTCTAATTCTTTTTCAATTTCAATTTTCAATGATTCTTCAATCTGTTCCTATAAAGCAAGTGGGTGCCAAACAGGGAATAACTGAGGGCATTTTAGGAACTTTTAAGGGTTTAAAAGCATACAGTAAGGAATCCTGATCTTCTAAGTACAACTTGCACACCACAGAACTAGAGCAGATACATTTTTAATTCAAGTCACTGCTACCATTCATGGGCACCAAACAAGCTATCCAACTGAAGGAAGAGATTCAGTTCCCTCAAATGGTCTGTGCTTGGGACCCAAATTAACTAGTAGTCGAAGGAACAGTCACATAGAAGATTAGCTGAAGGAAGACTCAGAAAGTGTGTTCAAGTGGCCAGAGAAATCGGTCTGTCTGGATCCAGTATCGGGACACAGAAAGAAGAGAACACAGAGAGAGGCAGCGTGACTCTGGAAGCACCCAGGGCCTGGTGGTCACCTCCTCTGGATTGTTCTCAGGCTAGCTCTAGTCCCCGCTGGCTGACTTTGACAAACGCTCTCCTTTAAACTCCATTCATAAAGCAAAGAACCACAGCAACCGAGTCCACCTTCTTTGCAAGCTTAAGGATCAAGTACTTTCAAAAACTATACTATAAACTTACAAGACATTACAGGCAAGCCTCCTAAAAGCTGTCACTCCAGTAACTCAGGCCACACAAATGACTGAGATTTAGGTAATAAAGGGGTATAAGTTAGAAACTAGTGCATAGAGGGTCAACAAAAAAAGGCAGCTCCTCAATGAGACGGACTGACACAGTGGCTGCAACAATGGGCTCAGGCCTGAGGACAACGGTGGCGCAGGGCAGGGCAGGTCTGGCTCTGTTGCACACAGGCTTGCTTGAAGTCAGCCTCAACTTGACGGCACCTAGCAACAACAGGGAGAACGAAGCCACACAAATCACCCTTTCTTCATCCAGTTCCGCCAGGTCTCCACGTCCCTTTCCTACAGCTTCTTGTCGTTCACTCTGCCTGCCCTCTTCCTCGTGTCCTTCTTGTGTGTGCTCTTCCCGCATGTTTTCTTCTTCCTTGGGTTCTGTGCTTTGTTTCTCATCTGTATCTAACAGGACAGAAGAAAAACAATAAACAGCTTTTGGCGTCAGATTTCTCAAATGAACGAGGGGCCAGTTTGCAGGAGCAACGTGCCCAGACTCAGGAATTCCTTTCTGGACCCTCAGCTGGCTCTGCTCACCTCCTTTAAACTGCTGCTCCACCTTTTGTCACCCCCAAGTCCCCCAACCCACTCCTATGCCTGCACTGCCTTTTCCTGTGCTGAGCCGAACCCTGTCGTCCTTAGAAGGAACCATGTCAACGGCCCTCCTGCCACACCTATCACGTACACTCGACCCTTCCAACCATCTCCCCGCTCCCTTCCAGGGCACAACCTGGGTTTCTGCCTCTGCCTCTGCCTCTGGTGACAATTCCTCCCCCAGCTTTAGGGACCTGACTTAACTGGCAGTCCCTACTGACCTACGTAAGTTTCACAGCTGCTTCCCCACACTCCTACAAAGGTGCTGAAGGGTGTCACCCCCTCCAAGCTGACCCCATTGCCCTGCTGTCCCCCCACCATGTTTCCCTCGGGGCTCCAGCTCTCACGCCGCGCTGGTCATTCCCATGACCTTTTCTCTAGCTCTGATCTACCCTGTGCCTCTGACCCACACGTCTACCGGGGTCCCTACTGTAAGCATCCAGGCTTCTGCAGGCACTGGTTCCATACTTGGAACAATCATTCCTGTCCCTTTCAAAATACTCGTCCTACTTTCTATCCACACAGCCACCGAGGCACACTTCTGCCTCTCCTGTTGTAAGTAGGGTGCTTCTCAGCATGGACCTGGACTGTTGAGAGAACCCACTCAGCGGCCCCCAGACAGAGCACTCTGTCTCCAGCAGCACGAGCGGCATCTCCGGAAGGGAAGGAGTGGGTTCGCCAGGTGACTTCTTGGCTCGGCTCAAGCCGACAGCACGGCAGCCTGGGCTCAACCTGCTTGCAGCTTCTCCTTCCCGACTGACTTCCCACATCCTCACCCCCTTTGGCACACAGGAGAATGGACCTCTAGCCCACCTCCCCTATTTCTTGCTTGTGGCTTGCCACGTCCTTGCCTGTGTCCCAAGCCTGGCATGGTCCCCTCTTCCCTCTTTCCCTACAAAGCCCTACCTACCCTTCAAGACCCAACAGAAATGCCGCCTCCTCTGAGAAGTCCTCCTCACTCCTAAACTGACAATTAGCCCCTCCAGCAGCATACTCACACAGCATGGTGAACCTGCCTTGTCAAAAACACACATACACTTGCTTCTCTCGCTCCTAATCCTTGTGGGCAAGGCCCAGGTCTTACTTACCAGTCCCTTCCTGAGCTGCCAGGCCCCTCCAGCTCAAGGATTCAGGAAATCTCCATCCCACAAGTGCCAGATCTAACCACTCGCACCTCTGGCTCCTGTCTATGACCAGAAGTTTTTCACCTGAGCAAGGCTAATCGTCACCAGCTCACTTCACAGCATGCCAGTGGGCTCAGGGCCTGAGCTGGTTTGACTGACCGAAGAAGGTGACAGTGTCCTCTCCCAGGCCTCGGCAGCGGCAGAGCCATGGGCTCCTGGCTGGTGGCAGGAGGGGTCCTCCCAGACAGCACTGCCTGCTTACGTGCCAGAGCAATTTCAAAACAGCCATGCTGTTTCAGTGCCAATCAAAGAAAACTAAACCCACCCGCAGACTGGAAGTAATGAGAATGCTCACGCACTGTAAAGGATGGAGCCAATGTCACTGACGACTTGTGTAGAAACAGAAAGAGAACCTAAACTGCTATATAAACCCTCACCAGAAACACAGTGTCATTTACAAAAAGACAAAAGAACTCAGGCCATCTTCTCTGGGCTGGGGTGCATTTTGTAGCGACAGGTGGCCTACAGAAATCTCTCTGCAAATAAGAGCCGAGCCAAGAAGCATTTCCACTGAGCACCTGACAGGCACCAAGCTTCAGCCTTCTTCACACCCCGGTATCCACGATGCAGAGGTGACGACCGGGAGAGAATTTCTCAAGTGTTAAAAGGTAAGCCTGCTGCTTAGTATCATAAAGGTCATCAGTAGAACCCCTGTTATGCTTCAGAGGCAGGACCCCACTGACTCGGATGATTCCAGCTGTGTTTCTCCCCTAGTCCCAGCCACGTCTCTGCCAGACGGCTGCCTGCCTATCAGAGGGCAGCTTTCCTTGGCCGCTGCGCCCAGTCAGCGGAACTAAGGAAGTCCTCCGATGCTCCAGGGAACGTGGGGCTGGCTTGGCCGGGCTGGGTGCTGTATGCCAGCAGCTCTCCAGTCAGTGACTCCGCATCTTCCTGAACACTATGACCTCAACCACCAGAGGCTCTGGCCCTGCTTGGAGACTGTTTCTCCGTTACTTGGAGGTGACTCCACGGTGGCTTTCCCGGAGGGATTTCCTTTCCAGTGTAAGGCTAAAACACTTTGGTCTATGAGAGACAAGGACCTGCCTGAAAGCAAGCTCTCATTCCCTGACCTTCATCGGCCCTCCCCTACCGGGGACGGCAGTGGGGAAGCGGGTGGGGACAAAGAAGAAAGTGGGCCAGACAACTGAGAAGCAGTTTTCCTCAAGCAGTGGTTAGCTTTTTCAATGACAAGAGGATTTTTTATCCCCCTCTGCTCTAATTTAATCCATGAAGGAAGTAAGCAGATACAAAAATAAATAATAGAAAAATGTTAAAATCACATTTAGTTGCCTTAAAGATATGTAGCTGTAGCGAGAGTTAACCCCAAGGAGCCCCTGTTATTTCCATGTTCCTGCCGTGATTTCCCACGATGCTAAGGTTCCCGTGGAATGGATCTTACCTAACGTTGAAGAGAGTGTAACTGCTGGGTTCAAATGGATGGTTTAACATAGTATAAAAAGCCTCTGGCTTTGGAGGACTAAATGAGAAGATTTTTTTTGCAGAGAGCATTTGTGTCAGCACTGTCTTCACATGTTCAAATTGCGAGTTACCTAAGAAAAGCAATTAACAGTGATAACACTCTGACCCCAGAGCTTTGAATCATCTCTGCTTTTGTCTTTCAGTAATACCTGCAGTCATTTACAGAGCACAGCCACTAATGGTCAAACAAATCCCAGCTTGTGTGGGTACTGATGCGAGAGCCAGACCTGGGGGGCACGGTGACTGCGACAGTGTCCACGTGACACATACTGCCTGCCGGGACTAGCTTATCCACTTCAAATGACCTTGCTGTGTGTGTCCTCTGCAGCTATCCAGGGGCAAACAATTGTCCCATGAGTCCTTAGTAACAGTGGCCAAAAGAGGGGGTGCCACAGAAGGGGGAGAACCTAACTGTCCACACTTACGCTGCTGCCAAAACAACTGGGTGAGCCTTTTCCTTACCGGAGTCTAAGAAGGTATCAACCCAGACATCTGTTGGTGTATTTACTTCTCCAAAATGTTTTCAGACTTGAAAGAATTTGATGAGTTTCCAGTATAGTCCTGCATCACTGTGATGTCCCTGTGTTCTTGTGAAATGGACGTTAGGTGATGTGGACATTGTTCATACACTGTATTATGGACAGGCAATCCCCAGGTTACAAACATCTGATCTGCATACAACCCACAGTTAATGAACAGCCCCCACAAAGCCTACTCTACTGACACCTCATGGGAGCCAGTTTCTGGGGTTCATAATTTCCACCACCACTGCTGGAGCTGCTGGCAGAGGCATGGTGGCCGAGAGGGCAGCAGTAGGGACAGAGGGGAGGAAGCAGAGGAGGGAGCAGAATACACCCAGTCCTGCCCGTTGCTGAGCCCATGCCCAGCTCGGTGGCCAGCAGCAGTAACCAGCCCAGCCAGAGCCACGCCACTTCCAACCGTACCACAGCCATCAGGGACATCACCTGGTAACCTCACAACTAAGGAGCCCTTAAAAAAAGGTACATGCAACAATGGAAGTTTTAATACACAACACAGACAGACTTTAAAATCTGTCAAACAAATCACAATCAACAGAAGAGAAAATAGATAAATGGGAACTATTAAGAATCAAACACTTTTGCTCATCCAAAGACTTTATTAATAGAATTAAAAGACCACCTATAGAATGGGAAAAAATATTTGGCAATTATATGTCAGACCAATGCCTGATCTCTGTAATATATACAGTACTACAAAATCTCAGTAAGAAAAAGATAAATCATCCAATTAAGCAATGGGCAAAGGAGACAGACAGATACTTCTCTAAAGAGGAGATCCAGGAAGCCAAAAAACACATGTGGACATGCTCACAATCATTAGCTATTAAAGAAATTCAAATCAAAACTATGAGTTACCACTTTACCCCAACAAGGTTGGCCATGATCCAAAAAACACGAAACAACAAATGCTGGAGAGGATGTAGAAAAATTGGAACTCTCCTACACTGTTGGTGGGATTTCAAAATGGTGCAACCTCTTTGGAAAGCAATCTGACACTCTCTTAAAAAAACTGGATATAAATATACCATTTGACCCAGTAATTCCACTGCTTGGAATATATCCAATAGAATCAAGGCCATTCACACCAACTGATACATGCACATGAATGCTCATTGCAGCACAGTCCACAATAGCTAAAAGATGGAATCAACCCAGATGCCCAACAACAGAGGAATGGATCAGTAAACTATGGTACATATACTCAATAGAACACTATGCAATGATAAAGAGCTACGATGATTTCAGGAAACATCTAATAACCTGGTTTCAATTAGAGGACATTATGTTGAGTGAAAGTAGTCAGTGACACAAAGACAAATATTGTATGAGACCCCCTAAGATAAGAATTTAAAATCAGACTCATCCATAGAAGAAAAGATTCTTTGACAGCTGCAAGGGTGTGGAGGGCGGAAGGGCGAGTGGGGGAGGGTTTAGATTAGACAGCTGATAGAAATTTGGTTGGGTGAAATTGGTGACAGCACACGTTAGTAAGAAGATCAATATTAACTGGACTTCGACATAACATGATAACTCCTCCCATCTAAACCCAATATTGCAAGGACAGAGTAGCTGGGGCGGGGGGCTGAGGACTGTGCTCTCAGGGGAAATCGAGGCCAATTGGCACAACTAGAATTTTGCTAATGAGGACTCTGCAGCCCACATTGGTGAGTGGCATCTGGGGACTTAAAAGCTGCCAAGCTCCCATCTGAGGATACAGCAAATGGTCCCAACTCAGCAGGAACAGATGATCACCGAGGTCCATAATGACATGGAGGAAAGAGAACCCAGAAGACAGAGAGACCCACGTGAGTGGGTGTTTACATTAACTTGTGACTGGAAGAACCAGATGGTGCCCAGTCGCCACCAGTGATAGCCATGAGGGAGCTCATAAAGCTGAGTCTCACTGGAACACAAGAATAAATAGGGGTGCACCTTGAGATCTCCACTAAAAGACCACAGTTGATCGTCCGGGGGCCTTGGAGTTCCCCTGGGAGCATGGCCCCTGGCCCTGATGCTGCCCCTGTCCATAAATCATAATGAAGGTCAACTCTTCGGACAGCAATGGATTGGACTTGGCGATGCAGAGTGACCATACTGTGTGGGCACTTCACGGTTCTAGGTATCTATAGGATGTCATCCTGCTGTCATCCTACTGGAGGAAGGGGAGTGGGTGGCAAGAAGGAGATATGAGACTGTTGGGAGGATAGGACGTGTATGGAGCAGAGAAGAAGAGTGTGCTGTCACCATGCAGGGAGAACAGTGGAAGCTGCATATATGTGAGCATGCAAATTTATAGGGGAATGTACATTTTCATTCAATCATAATAAAAAAAAAAGTACATGCAGTTGGACATTGCCCAAAGGGACGTTATGCAGTCCTACCACTGTATTAGATTTGTTAACCGACAGGAGATCTGGCCAATGACAAAAAAATTTACTTGGATTGCTGATAAACATTTAAATAGAAATGACTTAAATAACTGTCCTGTACCTGGTAAGTTAAAAATAATTTATAAAATTTACTAAGCCCTCTCCTAGTGTTCAAAAGGCTAATGGATGGGTTATGTGCAAACAGGAAGAGCTCTCAAGACGGAAAGGGCCTCTGAGAGGACTGACTCCACACCTCTGTTGAACACTGAAGGTACAGGTGCCGAGGCAAGCCTACCCAAACAAATCAGGTCCACAGCCAGGAGACCGGTTTCTGGAATCCTAGGCCAATCCTCTTCCACCTCCCTTCTTACACTACGAGCAGAGTTTTCTAAGCCTGAGGAAATCAACAGAATCAGTACAACTTAATCACTTACTGTAAACATAAGGCAATCCCAAAGTTGGTCAGTTAAGTCTATCTTTTGTCCTTTTTACAGTTACTTTAAGGATTTATTTATGGGCTTAGCTCTAAGTTTGAAATTACTAGTTATCCTAAAATGTTCTCTTATTTTTTAAAATTGGAACTCAGACACAGCCCTGAAAATCTCCAAGATATAAAACACGTCAGATCTCTGTATTCATGTTTTTCAATCACAAAATAAAAAAGTCCTAGTAATTCCCTTGTTCTTAACAGCAATGGCTGTCTCCCCAAAACCATGATTTCTATGTTTTCAAATTATAAAAGTCAGCACTTATATTTAAACTTACGTTCAGAAGCTGCATCAAGTCTGTCATTATGCTGAGAAGTCAGCTTGTCCTCATGTGAGAATTCACTTCTGTCTGCTTGTGCAGCTTGTTTTTGAGAAGGACTGGAGAGGAAGAAGAAAATTCGTGAGTGTGAGTTTTAATCACATCAAACCCAAGAGCGCAGTGTGATGAAAAGCCATTTGTAAATCAAGAAAATGCTTCATAAAATTCATTTCTCTTCGGCTTATGAAGAGCAGCAGCTGTGAGGCCCTTCAGCCCACCGGGCACCAGACGTGGCTCTCACTGACAAACACACGGTAACGTACTCACTCCTTGGAACCCCCTCACGTGGGGAGGAAGGCCTGGTGCCGCTGTTGGTAAGATGACGACAGCCTTCTCGGTGCCGCGCCCCAGGGGGACGCTATAGGCACAATAACCACAGAGCATTTTTGAAAGAAACAAATTCTAGGCAGCAGCACCACAAACCAGCTGGTACCATGATACGAGGCACTCCCCTGAGTGTGCTCCCCTGAGTTTGTCCCTTGCCACGTGCTCAGTCCCATCTTGCCTCGTGGCTCTGTTAGCAGAACGTGCGACACTAACATGTATGAGATGCTCCTGGGACCATTACAGGCCTGTGCCGCTGTCCCTGACTTTGGAAGTGGGACTGCTCAGACACACACATACCCAGGCTTGAGTCACAAGATCCAGCAGTGGGGGCCAGGCCCTGAGGAGACCCCAATCACTGCCCAGGCTGACCCACAGGCAGGGTTTCGAAAACGACATCCCGTCCTGCTTCAAGGATTGGACCCGAGAGCTCACCATCCCTTCCGAATTTATTTCAGAGCTACAGAACTAGGAACCTGATCTGCTTGTGTTTATAAGCAAAATACTTTTTTCCGAAATACTTTTTAATGATGTGCAAAACTGTTACAAGTTTAAAAACAAACTGTATTTATTTCCTCCACTTGTTTTTCGCTTTATAAATCGGCTTTGGTCAAGGAACTTGAAAGAGGCTTACTAAACTGTATCATGCGGTCTACCTATCAGGTTGAGCAAATCAGGAGAACTTATGTTAAAAAGGAACCCCTTGCTCAATAATTCCAATGATTCTCGAAAATCACTTCACTTGATGATCTTGCTGGAAACTAGGTGCTGCCCATGACCTTTGCCATTGCCTATTAATAAAAATCGAGTAAAAGTGAAGCCACAGGTGAGGCGATCTGACCGACACCACGCGCAGCTGGTGTTTACCCTGCCCTCTGCTCTGGAAGGCTGCAGGGGGACTCCGTAGACAGGGAGTGGCTAGACTCAGGGGGCGACTGCTGGGGTGTTCCATCAGGACAAGCACTGGCAGTCGCAAAGTGGGATCCGGCCAGACCTAAAGAGCAGAAGGAACCAGGATGAGAATATGACAAGTTGCATGGAACACCTACCAAAGTGGTTTCTAAAGAGCTCTATCGGTTTGAAAAGAAATTCTATCTGTGGTCCTTGCAAGATACATGAGCTTCATACGAAGCACCCAAGCACCTAAACTGAACAGCAGTGGTAATAACAAAATGGAAAACAAAACTAACCAGCACCCAAGGAAAGGACAACACCCCTCCCTGAACACCTCTGCCCTCCAGGCAAAATGCCAGAACCAGGCACTGTTTCTCCTACTGCCCCCTCCACCACTCCAGGGGGGCAAGGAGCTGCTGAGGTGACAGGAAATGCAGGTCAGAGCGGGGACCCGACCGCTCCAGGTGCAGGAGGCCTTCACGACAGGCCTGATGAGAACAAGGCCTATCCAAAGCTAGAGTGTTCTGGAAAGCCCTTCTGTAGCAGCTTACCTCCCAGCTCGCCGTCAAGGCTCCTCCTGGCCTTTGGAAGGGGCGTGGAGGATGGGCGTCTCTGCGTAGCGCCCTTTCTTGGCTGAGAAGCCGCACTACCCTGCGACACTTCCATGGTGCTACTCTTTTCTTCTCTTGGAAAGGCCACCTGAGGCTGCTCAAAGAGGTTTCTGTCCTCCACAGACAAGTCTCCTGCTGGGCAACACGGACTGACCTTTGGTAGAGTTCCCAGCAAGTACAGGGGCAGCGGGCTGTTAGCTAGTGGCGGGCTGGCAGCGGGGTTTTGAGTGACTCTCCGACGGTACTCTTGGAAAGCTTTCTCCAAGCGCTCAGCCTCCTGTTCCAGCTCTTTTACCCTGGCTTTAGTGTTGGCTACAAATTCAAGGTCAGAATCGGGCAAACTGCACTTCATCCTTGCACCTGGGGCACTCGTCCCCCTGGGTGTAACTGCAACTCCCAGGGCCTTGTCCTGTTCCAGAAGATTGTTCAAGAAGTCCCCATTGATGTCACTGTCGTGAGGGGCCATCCTGCCACTTACGAACCCAGTGATGGAGGGATCTGTCAGAGATAGTTTGGGGTTGCGGTATACTTCATTCTGCAGAGCTGCAAATTATAAAAAGCGAACTTGAGATCTGAGGGGAAAGACAGAGAATGCAACTCACGTATCCTCCAAATTATGATTTTGGGAAAAAGCCAAGCAAATACTCAAAGGCCAAGCTTGCACATTCAACTTAAACAGGGGTAATTGGAAGAATTACCAACATTTCCCGAGAGCTTGAAAGCAGCACGGGTAGCACCGTGCTTAAGTGCCCAGCTACGAACTAAACGGTCAGTGTTACCAACCTACTGGCCGCTCTGCGAGAGAAAGACGGAGCAATCTGCTTCCCCAAAGACGACAGCCTTGGAGACCCAAGAGGGCAGTCCTACCCTGTCCTGTGGGGCCACTGTGAGTCGGAATTTGACTACCACGTGTTTGGTTTGGATTGAGAGCTTGGCATGGCTTTATATGCCTTCTTCCATAATGCATGATGTAAATCCATAATCCATCACACAGAATTTAAAAATCTAGTAAGTTTTGAGCACTGAAGATATATATTCATGCTTTATTTGGTGGCAAAGCCCAGGCAGACCTAAACTCACTTGGCTGAAAAATTTGGTCTCAACTGGTGTAAATTCCTTTCTAAGCTATACTTCTCCCACCTAGCATGAATATTCATACATCTAATTGTAATTAATCTGTGTCTTGGTCCTCAAGCGCTCCTATACCAGAAATAACGCAAGCAGATGGTTTTAACAAAGACAAATTTGTTCTCACACAGTCCAGCATGCTAGAAGTCCCAATTCAGGGCATCAGCCCCAGGGGAAGGCTTTCTCTCTCTGCCAGCTCTGAAGGAAAGTCCTTGTCACCAACCTTGCCCTGAACCAGGAGCTTCTCTGGGCAGAAACCCCAGGCCCAAAGGACACGCTCTGCTCCCCACACTGCTCCTGATGGTATGAGGTCCCCGATTCTCTGCTTGCTTCCCTTTCACCTCTTATAAGACAGAAGGTGGTCCAGGCCACACCCTAGGGAAACACGCTTTATATCCGACTAGGGATGGGACTGTGTAAGGCTGTTACACCCTACACCCGACTCCTCTTATACACAACCTAATCTTGCCTCATTAACCATAGTCAGAGATTCACAACACACAGGAAAATTCTATCAAGCACAAAACGGAAGACAACCAGACCATACGAGGGCAGGGATGCGGACCTGGCCTCTCGGCAACCCTGCGGCATGGCGCTGCTCCTGCTCCGGCTCTACAGAGCGGACTGAGGCTGGGTCACACAGCCGGCCAGCCGCCGAGCTGCTGCGTGTGCCCGCGCCTCTCTGGACAGTACTGCCTGGCATACACCTGTAATTGGCAATGCATGCTTTGGGAAATATTCCATCCACATTGAACTATTTTTTGATATGAGGGTGCTATGATTTCAGCTCCTGGCAGTCTGGCCAATGTAGAGCTGTTGACAGAAAAAAAGGGAGAGCAAAGAACAGAAACAAGTGGAGATACACATAAAAATAGAGTGGGCAGAAGGGAACGAGGGCCTGATGGGGAAAGGACGCAGATGGGACACGAGGCCAGTTCAGGACGAGGACGCGTGAGAAGCCGGCTGAATCGATCCCACAGAACCTTCGGGCCGGAAAGCAGCTAACAGAACAAGCATCTCAGTGGCAACGCAGTTCTCAGGAAGGAGGCAGGGGCAGATACAACTGCACCCACAGTGAAGACAGCAGCACAGCGACAGCAGTGACCATCTGTGGAGTGTCTTCTACGTTTCAGGAACTATACTGGGTCCCACCTCATTTAAGCCTCATTCAGAACGACACTGAAGAAGGTAAAGAAACAAGCTCAAGGCCAAACAATGCACTTGATGGATAACTGGGGTCCAAACCCAGTTCTCTGATTCCAACACCACTACTCTTTCTACCAGGCCACCTGGCTTCACACATTTCTGTGTGTATGTATAAATGTATGTGTGTGTATTGTGTGTGTGTGCATATGTGTACACATCTATATTATCCATCAAAAATAAGCAAGATCACCCAGTAGTCAATCAGTCTTACTTTTTAAGGTAACAAAAAAGGGAAAGCGTAGGTCCAGGGTGACTTTTGGGACTCCTTGGAAGCTCTGCAGGGCCATTCTACTTGACAGCAAGGGTAATTTCTTTTCGATGTCACATGGAGCAACCACCCCACCACCCCACCACTTCCAGTTACAACCTGAGGTACTCCTAAGCCAGAGGGCACACCTGAAGGCAAATCAACATTAGTTGGTACTGGCTGCTACTCCTGAAATGGATAGGTAGCTTTAATTCTACTATGACACACATTTCTATGCTTTCAGCTCTTAATACAGGAATTACTAAAACTTCCTTAAGTAACAATCACAGCAAATGTCAAAAGCTTTAACCAAAACCAAATACTCATGGGTTACCAATGTCTCTAACCTGTCTGGGTGTGCTTTAGTTGCAATTTTAAGTCGGCAATCTGTGCGGTTAACCTCTTCGCAGATGCTTCGTAATCTACTATCTGGGCCTTCAGCTGTGCAGAAAGCTGGACCTCAAAAGATGTGAGAAGGAAAAGAAACAAAGGTTACACAAATCCCAGCTCACTTCAGCAGGAATTCTCTTCAGGCGATTGTTTTGCTTGCCCGATTTGGAGGCTTACACCAGTAATCAACAAGACCCCTAGGAAAAAACAGTAGTACTCCCAAACAAGCTCCGCACCACCCGGCTCACCCTCTCAAAGAAGAGCGCCTCTGGGGCAGTGGAGAGACAACAGAAAAAGCTGGTCAACTTTCGTTACAGTAAGTCAGTTTGGCTTACACTGGGTCTGACTTATGCCAAGTGCCTCACTGTCCCCAGTGGGTGGCCACAGTACTCGAACAAGCCGAGAGCAGTACTCACTTCACTCTGGAGCTGTTTTTCCAGAGCTTGCTTCTGAGTTTCAAACTCCTTACGCTCCAGCGCCACAGTGGCTTCTGCGTTCCTTAACTCGTTCTGATACACCAGGAGCTCGGGAGACGGCTGAGCTATGCCTACGAGGGAAAAAATAGCCCAGTCATCTCCAATCTTGCGTTTTCTGATTTCACTTAACGAAACCAGCTAAGGAGGTTTTACATGGTTCCTCCTTTTCTATGCATTCAACAAAATGGGTATGACATCAATTCTATTATTTGGGCAAAAAAGAAACCATGATTCACAAAAACCAGAAACAGAATTGAATGCATGGCAATGCAAAGTTTATTAATTACTCTCTAGAGTCCTACTCTCAGGGAACAGAATTCTTTCAAAGCCTCCAATGAACATGGCAGCCTGTCTCTCTCCTCCGCTATGCACAGAAGGGACAGAAGGAGTGCCCTAGCCACAACTGTCCAGTCAGATCCCTGCATCTGTCTGTGCTGGTCAGGGCTCAGGCAGAAGGCAGACGGCGTTCACGCACTGGGTCACGTTCACACATCGGAGCACCCATAGGCTGTTTTTCCAAGGGTGACTTCTGGAGAGTAACTACAAAGGATGGTGTCATTACTTGGGGCAATGATGTGCCACGCTGCCGCTACCCCTGGGCCACTGTTCTGGAGGGCGTGGGGAGTGTTAACCTCGACCTCGCCCTCCTCCCAGCTTCCAAGTGTTTGCCAGTGTTCCTAATCATCGAACCCAACCAGGAGTTAAAGAGCCTGGGAGTTGTAACACAGATTTGCAGTTGAACACACTACTTTGTACAGTGACACTATTAATTACCCAATAGCAAATAAAAAGGAAGTCATTTCCACCCAAGAACCTTAACTTTATAAACTATTCCCAATTTAAACCTACCTTACACTGATGTAATATGAATTACAAAAACATGCAAATCTAAAAGACAGACATACGGTTTAGGAGACGCATGTTTTCACATCTACTGTCTTCCAGTTGTTGTTTCAGCAATTTATTCTGTGTCTGCAACTCCAGTTTCTCTTCTTTCAGTTGTGAATAATCACTCATCCCTTTAACCTTTTCAGTCAGCAAATGGTTTTGTTTCACTATAGCCAACGATTGAGCTTTGACAGACTCTAACTCAAGCTGCAATCAAAAAGGACACATGAGATTTGTCCAGTGACCCTTCAGTATAAGCTGGCAAGGTGCTTTCAGCTGGGCACCCCAATTTAATTACTGTTGCTCAGCAGAAACCAGGAAGGGGACAGTTTATCGCACTTCAATGATGCAGACTGCTGTCCTATGAAGCAAGGGCTTCTGATTATCACCCCATTTTCCTTCCAGATGCAAAGAAGGACCCAAGAATAACCACACATTTTAAACACGGAGGGAGAGAAATGATGACTAATATATACTGTGAGGAGCTTTCTTTTTCTTCACGTAACAAATCTGATAGGCATATGTGGACTTTTACAAATTCCCAAAAGCCTGAGTCACCACAGGGCAATAATCAATCACGTACAGACGACAAGTTCCTCAGGCAGCACGCTAATGTGCAAAGACCAAGGACAGGCAGCACGGGACAGTGCACCTCACTGGGTTCTTACCTAGGAGACAGCCACAGAATGACTGGAATGTTGACCCATTGCCGACGACAGATGAAAAGGTCAACACAAAAACTGACCTGTACTGACCCACATCCAGGAGCTCACTGAATTCCCTCAGCCGTCAAGTGACATGGGCACTATTCCACACCTCAGGGCTAAAGAATCAGGTCACAGAATCCACTCAAAGGCACGCCAGTAGGAAGGGACAGAGGCAGCATTCAAGCACGACTCTAGGTCTCCAAAGCACACGTTCTTCCCAGGCATCCCTCTGTGGCTTACAAGAGCTATTCTGTGAACCTAACTTCAGCCATCACCCTCTTACCAAAAACTAAACCCAGTGCTGTTGAGTCGATTCCGACTCCTAGCAACCCTAGAGGACAGACGAGAACTGCTCCACTGAGTTTCCCAGGAGCACCTGGTGAGTTCAGACTGCTGAGCTGGTGGTTAGCAGGCGTAGCACTTAACCACTATGCAACCAGGGTTTCCGGTACCTTCTTAGTCACAGAATAAACAGTCCCAATGTGCCCAGAGTGTAGCTTCCAGTATATTATGGATGACTCAAATTAAAGTTCCACACATTCCCTAACATGTATCTGGAAAAAAACACAGGCTTAACAATTACCTCAAGATTTTTCTCCCGGTGTTCACACTGACTGAGTTCTTGCTTTTTGGAATTAATAGCTTTGAGCTCTTCATGCAAATGCATGGCTTCCTCTGAAAGAAAAAGTCAACCCATTAAATATCATAATGCCTTCCGAGGGAATACAAATACCTTTTAATAAGTTATGGCCAATATGTCAGACCTAACAAACCATCTTTCACAATCTAAATAGCGCATGGTCAAAAAAACCATTGCTGTGGGGTCAATCCTGACCAGAGCGACCCTATAAGACAGAGCAGAACAGCCCCATGGCTTTCCAAAACTGTCATCTTTATGGAAACAGATTGCCACCTTCCTCTGGACAAGCAGCTGGACGGTTCCGGTTGCTGATCCTTCAGTTAGCAGCTGAGTGTTTAACCACTGCGTAGCCGAGGATCAATACTTTAGAGGGCAAAGTGGAAATAAAACCTATTACCCAACATGTAATGGAAAGTTCTAACAGTCAAATACGTGGTGAAATTTCTCCTGCTACATGTGTTAACCAATCAAAACATTTGCTCAGAGCACAGGGCCTTAAGCCCACAGTCCTTACATTCCTTCAAGACAAAAATTTTCTGTTACTAGTTTATAGTTTTCACTTCCTCTGACACAAGATTATGTAGACAAATTATCAAAAAATAATGTGCTGATATTAAAAAGACGAGATTTTTTTTGTTTGTTTTTTCAATTGTGATTGAGTGAAAGTATACAATCCAAATGAAATTTGCATGCCCGCCTATCTGCAGCTCCTCCTGCTCTCCTTGCCTGGTGACAGCACACTCCTTTCTGTTCTATACATGTCATATCCTCTTAACAGTCTCCTCTCCCTTCTAGTAAGAGGCCAGTAGGACAGCATCCCATAGATTCATAGAACCATAAAGTACACACGCCATATGGTCACATTGTGTCCCCAAGTCTAGTCCATTCCTGCCCGAAGAGTTGACTTCAGTCATGTTTTCTGGTCAGGGGCAGCAGCAGGTATAGGGGCTACGTTCCCAGGGGAACCCCCAGGCTGCTGGATCATCAACTGCAGTCTTTTAGTGGAGTTCTTGAGGTACACCCCTCTTTTTCTCATGTTGCCACTGGAAATCGACACTGTATTCCCCACCACGGCTGTTTTTGGTGACGGCCAGGCACCATCTGGTTCTCTGGTCACATGTTGATACAGTCACCCAGTCACATGGGTCCTTCTGTTTTCTGGGCTTTTTCCCCCCTCATGTCTTTGTTGTCCTTGGTGATCATCTGTTCTGGCTGAATTGGGACTTTTGGTGTACCCCAGAAGGCAGCTTGTTGGCTTTCAAGACCCCTAACGCCGCTCACCAATATAGGGTGCAGAAGACTCTCTTAGCAATAGACTAGTTACGCCAATTGGCCTCGATGTCTCTTGAGAGCATGGTCCCCAGACCCCCACCCCTGCTACTCTATCCTTAGCAATATTGGGTTAAGATTAGAAGAGTTTTCAGTTTATGCTGAAGTCCAGTTAAGTTGATCTTCCTTCTACTGTGTGCTGTCACTGCTTTCACACAACCAAATTTCTGTCAACTATCTAAGTTATGACCAGCCCTCTCTCCCCCTCCCTCCCCTCCCTTGCAGCCATCAAGAGTCTTCTTCTGTACATGAGTCTGTTTTCAAGTCCTATAGTAGGAGTCTCAAACAATATTTGTCCTTGTGCTGCTGACTGATTTTACTTAGCATGTCTTCCAATTGAAACCAGGTTGTGAGATGCTTCCTAAAATCATCATTGTTCTTTATCATTGCACGGTGTTCCACTGAGTATATGTACCATAGTTTGTTTATCCATTCATCTGTTGTTGGGCATCTGGATTGATTCCATCTTTTTGCTATTTTGGACTGTGCTGCAATAAACGTTTGTGTGCATGTTATCTGTTCGTGTGACTGTCCTGGATTCGGTACAATATATTCAGAGCAGTGGGACTACTGGATCAAATGGTATATTTATTTCTAGCTTTTTAAGGAAGTGCCACACTGCTTTTCAAAGAGGTTGTACTATTTTGCAATCCCACCAGCAGTGCAGGAGAGTTCCAATTTCACCACAGCCTCTCCAGCATTTGTTGTTTTGTGTTTTTTGGATCGTGGCCAACCTTGTTGGGGTGAGATGGTATGTCATTGTAGTTTTGATTTGGCTTTCTTTAATAGCTAATGATTGTGAGCATCTCCTCTTGTGGCAAAACGACCAGACCTGATGGTCCAACAGACTGGATGGTCCTCGGATGACATGGTCCCTGGACTCTCCATTAGCCCAGAACTGAAATTGTTCCTGAAGCCAACTCTTCAGACAAGGACTGGAATGGACTATAAGATATAAAATGATACTGGTAAAGAGTCTGCTTCTTGGCTTAAGTATCTACACGAGGCTAAGCACGCAGCTCCTGCCCAGAGGTGAGATGAGAAAGAATGGAGGGGACAAGAGCTGGTTAAATGGACATGGGAAATACAGGGTCAAAAGGACGAGTGTGCTGTCACAGGGTGGCAAGAGCAGCCAGAATTACACAGCAATGTGTGTGTAAGTTTCTGACTGACAAACTGAGTTGGACTGTAAACTTTCACTTCAAGCATGATAAAATATTAAGAAAAAAATTAATAAACAAATAAGTGCTGAAAATACAACGGTATTAATTCCTAGAAAAGCATTCGTTTCCATAAGATAGTAGTAAAAGGAATAGCAAGAAACTGGTGTCTAGTGAGTATTAAGTATCCAGCCCTGGTTTATCCCCATGAATCCTTTGAAATTTCTGCTGAAAGTCCAACTTCTTGTCACATGAAATTTCCTTGAAATATGCTGAAATGCAAAATATATGAAGGCTGAAAATTATTCAACTGTCCTGATTTTGGCCTAATGTATAAAAGAGTTTAGAAAGTGATCTTTCAAAATATTATGAAGCATAAAAACATATTAGATGGAAATAAGAAACTAATGCACACAAAACTGTGACATTTAAAGGCAGTTTTCCCTCAGTAAAACACCAGGTCTAACCCGGTTAAAAGGAGCGTTTACCGGATGGCAGTGAGCTGCCGCCACCTTCTGGGACAGCTAGAGCCTTTGCTAAATTCACCTAGCCTGGAAGAAGTTGGATAACATGCTGACAATAAACCTCCAGCCCACGTGAACGGGCACGAAGGTTTGCAAAAGGGTAGTGAAAGATGATGACTACTTCCTCATTTGGTAAATAATATTATCAGGGAAGCACAAGCTACATATTTTTCAGAATACACACAGACCCAAGGCAGGAACTTATAATTGAAAACTATAGCCCTCCCCGCAAGAATCACCTTTATTTTTCTTTTCTTCTTCAATCAGTCTATTACTTCTAGTGATGTAGTCTTCCTTTAGTTCAAGTTGGTACCTGAGGGTCAGGACGACCAAGAAGGAGTCTGTCATTTTCCCAGCAAGGCTCCTAGCAACACGTGAGCTTACCCACAGCACAGAGGCGCCTAAGGACACTGTGCAGGAGAAGGCCTAACTGTCCCCGTTTCTCAGTAATACGCCACAAAGCCAGGGATCTGAATTCTGAACATCAAAGGTCCAGGGAAAACCTGCCCAAATCCTGTCAATTGGGTCCTAGAAAACCTAATCACGCAAAACAAAGGGCCACGTTATTATGAGGCTACTGAAAGCAATTACCATGTAGTTGGTCCCAGCTGGCACAAAACACAAAAGAAACTGAGAAGTTGAACACTGTCCACAGCAGACTCTCGAATGATTTGAGAAAATCCCCAAAGAAAACAAGTCAGTTGCTTCTGTCCCATCCCACCACTGCCCCGAACCAGTGCGAGAACTTCTGCCCTCATCACCAAGAGCCAATGGCCAGAAGGGTTCTATCCAGAGAAGTCAACCAAAAGGCCTCTATTTTCAGGAGTTTTACTGTCTCTGTGACAGCTGTTATCAGCTTTCTGGTTCAGACACAGAAGGCAGGAAAAAGATGCATTCCTGTGGTCAGCCTCCAAACTGCAGCACTCGCCCGAGTTACATCAGGCTACTCAAAGCCAGACGCTGTCTGCGCTACAGACAATGTCAAAATGATGCCCGACAGTGTGCTGTCTACACAGCTAAGGAAGAGTGACCCGAACACGTCTATTCCTTTATTCCCAGAAGTTTAATAACGACAGACCTTTCAGTACTTGTTATTACAAGGACCAACAAAACACGTGAATAAGAATAATCATTGCAAAATGGTTGCATTTCATTAAAAGAATACTTTTAAAGACTTACAGCCTCAAGAAACCTTTTAAGCACTCAGTAAGGGGATATCATAGAAAACTTATGGGCAAGGCAGGAAGAAGACGCTGCCAATTCACAGCAGTTGATTCGTAGTAGGGAATACCAGCTCAGCGAGCTGGCTCACTTCTGTGCCTTCATTTATTCAGGAAATATTACCTGAGCCCTTACTACGGGCCAGATGCTATGGCAGGCCACAGAGAGAAAGGCTGCCACTTGGCCATGTGTTTGCACTGAGCTATTATCTGCCGGACCACAAAGCCAGTCTAGAGGCGTGCCCCACTCGAGTTGGCCCTCTTTTTCTTTCCTTTTTTTTTGTTTTCCTTCATTTAGTTTCATTTCTGTGGATTTTTGCTTTGCAGCATCTTGAAGGAACACAAAGCACATGTTCCCTGACAAAAACTATAGCCAAGTTGTCAGCGTTAGCGGCCCGATGGCCCCCGACTGATGGCGACCCCACCCACCACAGAGCTGGCCTGCTGCGATGCTAAGGTGCGCACAGGCTGAGCTGGGGAAGCAGGTCGACAGTTCTCCCGTCTCTCTAGGCCGTCTCAGTCTGGCAGCTCCACTGACATCACAGTGGCACACCAGCTTCCACCGATGGGACACGTGGTGGCCGTGCTACAGCTGTACATAGAGACGAATTTATAAACTGCTAGACAGCCCTTTCTGAGGGACAGTATGGGTGGGGTTGCAAGACACCCAACTTGACCATAACTCCAAATTTTACAGCTTACCAGCTCTGCATGCTGAGCAAGTCACAAGATCAGTAAACATTAGAAAGCCAGGCTTAAGAGGAAGCCAAGGGTGTAATTCCGTACACTGTACCTTTCGAAAACTACCCTAACTCAGAGACTCATGGGAATGGCTTGAGTGACAATGAAAAAAATCTATTTTTAAACACTAAATTTTGCTGTCATTTTATCTCTTTTCTCAGCTTTTGTCATGCTTCTAGCCCTTAATTCAAATACATTATTGTACTCGGTTAACAACTCCCCATGCTTACTTGAGAAGTTCCGTCTTCAGCTTTTGATCGTAGGTCTCCTCCAGGGTCTTTAGGTCCAGCTCCCGCCTCCGCAGAGCATCGTTCATGCTTCTGTTTTTTTCTTCTTGTAGCTTTTGGGACCTGAAATCAGCAGGAATACACAGAGCAAATGAAAACACAACATCTGAAGTAATTAACTCAGGGAAAAAAAAATCACATTTTTTTTTAGTTCAACAGATCAATGGTCAACTGTGACTTCACTGTCACTGCTGAGAAATGAAAGGACAAGCTTCAAGTCCTATGTTTTATGAGGTGTCATGGATTGAACTGTGTCCCCCCACAAAAATATGTACAGCCATCTGGATGGGCCATCATTTGCAATATTTTGTGATTTCTCTATGCTATACATCTTGGTCTCTGCCTGTGGCTAATAGATAGGATGACTATGCTAAAAGAGGATTAGGGCAGGACTGCAACACCCTTGCTAAGGGAGTTTCCCTGGAGTATGGCTTGTACCACCCTTTATCCTTTCATCCTATGGGAGATAAAGGGAAAGGGAAGCAAGCAGAGAATCGGGAACCTCATACCATCACGAATGCAGCTCAGCAGAGCGTGTCCTTCAGACCTGAGGTTCCTGTGCCAAGATGCTCCCAGACCAAGGACTGACGTGACACCAGAACTTTCCTCTAGAGAGGGAAAGCGTTCCCCTGCAGTGAACACCCTGAATTTGGACTTGAACCTACCACACTGTGTAAGAATAAATTTTTCTTTGCTAAAGCCATCCACTCTTGGTATTTCTGTTCGAGCAGCACTAGATGACTAAAACACAAGGTGAGCCAGTTATGGGGACTTTGCACTAGCAGGTGGAAATGTTCCCTGGTGCCTGGCTGGGGGTAATGTGAAAGTCAGGACCCCAAGTAGTTTCTGAGGGAGGAGAATTAACACTTAAAAAATGGTTACATATCTAACTCAATCGGCACACCACAGTTTATAAAGAAAAAGTTCTATATGCTACTTTGATGAGTAACATCCGGGGTCTTAAAAGCTTGTGAAAGGCCACCTAAGATGCTTCACTGGTCTCACTCCACCTAGAGCACAGGAAGACTGAAGAAAATCAAAGGCAAAAAGGAAAGACCAGTCCAACGACTGATGGACCACAACTCCCACAGCCTCCAGCACATTAAGTCCAGCACAACCAGATGGTGCCCGGCTACCCCCACCGACTGCTCTGACAGGGATCACAACAGAGGCTCCCAGACAGGGCTGGAGAGAAATGTAGCACAACATTCTAACTCACAAAAAAGACCAGACTTACTGGTCTGACAGAGACTAGAGAAACCCTGCGTATGGCCGCCCATCAAGATACCCTTTTCCAAGTCACTTCTGAGGTTCATTCTCCAGCCAAAGATTAGACAGGCCATAAAACAAAATGCAGACTAAACAGACACACCAGCCCAGGGGTAGAGATGAGAAGGCAGGGGGTGCGGGCAGGAAAGCCGGCAACAGGGAGCCCGAGGTTGAAAGGGGAAGAGTGTTGACATGCTGTGCGGCTGACAATCAGTATCACAAAACAACATGTGTATGAACTTGTTTAATGAGAAACTATTTCGCTCTGTAAACCTACAGGCACAATCAAAGGAAAAAAAAAAGTCATAAACCCATTGCCATTGAGTCAATTCTGATTCCTAGCAACCCTATAGGGCAGAGCAGAACTGCCCCATAGGCTTTCCAAGGAGCACTTAGTAGATTCAAACTATCAACTTTTTGTTAGCAGCAGCAGCACCTAACCACTGCACAACTGGGTGATGTATAAATAGTCCTAATGATTCACCGTGAAAGAATGATGTTACTTGTTACAAACAAAACTTGCTAGTATACCGATATCCTTGTTTCTTCTACATTCTTGTTTCCAAGTGTGGAATATAACTGATTAGCCCATAGATAGTAAAGTACGCAATTCATTTTTGTCATTTCACAATCTACTAATTGAAAACTGAAGAGCAATAGAGAGAGAGCAAAAGCTAGATGGATCAGTCAGGATTTCCAAACACCAAAGAAGGAAACGGTCTCAAAAAATTAACCATAAACCCAAGTCCAGAGCTGGCAAATCCTGTTCACAGGTGCCTAGATGAAAGCATAGATACTCCAGGACACTGACTCGCCCAAGAAAAAAGATCAAAGCTCTATGTCTGAGCTCCCTCTGCTGGCTAATCTGTAAGGCAGCCCAGCGATACTCATTTATTTAGCTTAGAGCTACTAGGGAACCACTGCTGAGAATTTGCATTTCTAACAAGATTGCAGTCCCCTGAAAAACCAAACCTGTCGCCACTGGGTCAATGCTGACTCAGGGCAGTGCTATAGGGCAGAGGATAACCGCCCCTCAAGTTTCCAAGGAGCAGCTGGTGGATTCAAACTGCCTACCTTCTCGTTAGCAGCCAAGCCCTTAACCACTGCACCACCAGGGCTCCGACAAGGTCCCAGGTGATGCTAATGCCGCTGGTTGGGACTGATTCCAAGAACCCCCAGAAGAGCTCAGCCAGCTCCATTCCACTGCCATCATGTCATTTCTGACTCATAATGACCCTGGAGGTCAGAGAACTGCCCTTGCAGAATTTCTAACGTTGTACATCTTTACAGAAGCCCACGGCCACATCGTTCCCCCCTTGAGTGTCTAATAGGTTGTAACTCAGTTGGCAGCCAAGCACTTAACCTCTGCGCCACTAGGGCACAGTACTAGCAGAACAGAAGAGCCACATGGAGAGCTCATTAAAAATGTAGATTCTGATTCAGTATACCTCGGGTGGAAATGCACATTCTCGACAGTGGCTCGAAGCCCTGGTTTCGATGCTCAGGCACTGAGTGATACGGGGGAACGGAGGCAAAGAAGGGATCAGTACCCAGCGTTGTTCCTTTTCCTTACTCTCCCTTGATCAACTGGCCTCTTCAAGATCGCCAAAAAGGGAGTAAAGCAAATAAGGTGAAGAACCCCAACCAGCTGAGTCTATATCAACAAGGCAACAGCGAGGGAAGATGAAAGAAGATTCCTGGATGAAAATGAAATGAATAAGTGAAGTAAGATTCCTGGACAGGAATAAAAGAAGATTCCCAGATTGGAATGGCCATCAATTAATAGCAGATTAAACATGGGAAGGGTGATTTATCCCATAAACTACAGGCTGGACAGCTTGGTCCATCCAGAGTAAAATATGAAGGAGGGAACTCCCATCAGAATTCTTCAGAAAAGGTCACACATACCACAAGACACAGTTGGCCCCAGTCCCAGTCAAGTGAGTCACCACACTTCCCTTTTTGGAGAGCACAGCAAGTCAAGGTGACAGGCCCAGCCTCTGCAATGCAGTTCTTGTATGCACAGGCAACTCAGGGACCGGAACAACCGGCCCTGCATGTGATCTGGTGGCACATAAATGGTCTTCAAATGATTCTTTTCATTTTAAGGTCTCATCCTTCGGAAGGAAAAACCCCACCTAGCTATTCTTTCGGGTGCCTTTTACAACTAGGGGGTCAAAAAAAAAAAAAAGAAAACACCCAAAGCCATTAGCTGTTAAGCCACTTCTGACTCATAGTGACCCTATAGGACCACAGCAGAACCACCTCACAGGGGCAGTTTCCAAGGTTGTAAGCTTTATGAAGCAGACTGCCACAGCTTCCTACTGAGGAGCAACTGGTGGGTCCGAACTGCTGACCTTTCAGTTAGCAGCTGAGCACTCAACCACTGCGCCAGCAGGGCTCCCCTAAAATAGATGATAAAAGGCCTCTACTTTGTGATTACCATTAGAATACTCAGACACACATTCAGGAATGCTTCTGCATCCCATTCATTCTGAATATCGAAAACGGACGTGTATCACTCACAATTCAAAAGCGTCAACTCTTTGCTTCAGTTCTGCTTCTCGGCGTCTCAGCAGTTCTATGTCCTTCAGCAAAACCTGCCTCTGGGCATAAATTTCCCTTGTTTCAATCTGTACAGGAAAGCATTAAGTTTTAGAGAGCAGGCTACGGAAAACCGAACAGATCTGAACTAATATCCTACCCTCTAAATTCCAAAGCACAATCAAAGTACAGGCAATCCAGGTAACAATTTCACTTTCAAAAAGTTCCAATTCAAAGTATATTTTCGGTCTATTGTAAGTTTCACAAAAATGTACCCCTTCCCAGTGATCATTACGCCCTCTTGGGCTATATCCCTGATGTCCTTTGTCTAGCATTTCTCACTTATTTACAATTTTCATTAAGTTCTTCAGCAAGAACAAATTCAAGCAAGATACGTGCTCTGTAATAAAACACCCACAGAATAAAATCCTTGGGTTTACTTGGGGTCGGGTCTGACAGGTGCAGTCCACAGGTCTTTCTGGCACTAGGGCAGGAGGCCTAACATGAACCCAGAATGAATGACGCAGCTGTCACTAAGTGTGTTCACGGAGCCAGCAACGCTGGCAAGCAGCTCCTTGTGAGCCAGATACAAGGCCAGTGGATACAGCCCCTACTTTTAAAGAGCTCAAGAGTTAGTTCGAGACAAACACACACTGCTACATTCTGATACAATCATTTAATAAAGGGAAACACTTAAGCACTATGTGGTAGGACCAACCAACCCCGCTGCTGCCCCGCTGCTGGTCCGCAATGGCCCTGTAGGGCAGAGCAGAAATGGCCCGTGGGTTCCCAAGGGGCAGCTGGCAGATTTGAAATGCCGACCTTTCTTGGTCAGTGGCTAGCTTTTAAGCCAGTGTGCCTCCAGGGGCTCACGTGGTAGGAAGCTGGCCTGAATCAGTCAGTCGGTGGGAGTCAGGGAAGGTGTGACCAACAAGGTGATATTTAAGCTAGATCTGGAAGGAAGGTCGAGTTTTCTCAGGGAGGGAAGGAGAAGGCATTCCAGGTGGAGGAATGAAGGCACGGTGCTTTTTATGAGGGTGACAATAATCTCGTGGGCTGTTAACTAGATGGGGCTGTCCACTGGGAAGCCTGACCTAATCAGTCACCTATCATAAAGACGAAGCTGTTAATCTAAACAAAAGACCATCACATCAAAAACACATGCTTTAAATGTTTATGGCCTGCAGTTCTGCACCCCTGATCCACCTTTGTCTTCCACCCGTCAGTCTCCCCAGGTCTGTTCTTTGATCTCTCTGCGACTGTCCTGTATCCCCTTCTCTTCCCTAGTTTATCAGCCACCCCACTGAACCCCAGTGTCTTCAATGACAGCCGAACTTTCTCTGTGAAAAGAAATCAGGCTGTATAAAGGTTCACTCCCCAAGCACAGTTAACTTTCCACCCTCACTGGTCTTACAAACCCCCACCCCTCAACACGGGTTCTAACAGAATACCCGCCTGAAAGCACTTGGTTTGGTTGATCGCAGTCCCAGGCTCCCCATCTCTGTGGGGCCCTTAGCACAGCTTGACCAGGCCTCTCTGCTTGGAGAGCTGCTCTTCCCTCGCCCACAAGCAGCCGTTCTACACCTCGTACCCTCTGCCCCACCCCTCCTCTCTGCCTGAGATGGAGCTTAGGGAGCACAGACATGTCCCAAACCCAGCCCTGATGTTCGTGTCCGCCATCCTTGCCCCTCCGCCCATCTGGGAGGAAGGACTGGTGTGGATTCTTTCCTCGCTGGACCCCAGGCTCTCCTGCTCCTTCAGCCAGGGTACTTCCAGCTGCCAGGAACATCCACCCAGTAAGTTACTTTAAAGTACTACCTCCTGCTGCTTTTGAAGTCTCTCAAGGGTATTCTTTTCCCGAGAAATGAGGGCTTCGGATTTTGCTTGGCAAACTTTGTCAAATTCACTCCGGAACTCGGCTAATTCCTTCTCATACTTTCTTTGCTCTTCCATTTTAACTTTTTTTACTTCGGTATCCTTAATATACTTTAACTGTCAAAAGATCACAAAAAAATTAAATTATCAACTGCTAAAGAAATAGTAACAAATTCTTTCGCCATTGTTAGGGTTACTAATAATGCTTCATCCAAATATATCACACTCTGTTTTAATTTCACTTTCACCTTAGCTCATTCAGTGTACCTGTAGGATTAGTTCAAAAGGCATAAAGGAAAACGGCATCAATTACAAATGAAAATAATATGCATGATGGTATAGTAGCCTGTGATTAGAAAAAGGTTCTAGATATTTTCCCGTATACTTTAAGACGTTAACAGGCAAGTGAAAACTTCTCTCTTATTTAACAAGAAGATAAAGCTTACCTTCTGAACCATCTCTGCCCGAAGTTGGTGTTCTATTTCTCTCTTGTATTCATTTAACTTCCTTTCTAGAGACTCTACCTTAGGATGCTGAGAATGAGCATTTGTAAACTGATCATCAATAAGCTGAAGCTTCTCAGCTGTAAGAAAAGCAACACATCAAATTCGGATCTGTAAACATGGCCAGCTGCACAAGGGCCAGGCCTCTGTTAAGAAGTAGAGTACATACATAGGGGAAAGTGCAGGGAGGTCTGCCATTTACTTTGAAATGCATCGGGAGGGGAAAAACAAACAAACATTTAGATTAACAGCTGGGCAGATAAACAACGAAGCAAGTATAATACAAAATTTACCAGCTGAATCGAGGCGGTGGGTATACGAGTGCTCACTACAAAATTCTTTCAAGTGTTGTACATGTCAGAAAATGTTCGTTAATAAAATGGTGGGAAAAAAAGAAAGCAAAGACTGCAGTTAAGTCAAAAAGACACTGAAATCTCTTCCCAGTCTCTCTGTGCCAGGGCAGAGAGCTCTTTGACTGGCCTTTCATGAAAATTGACTTACATGTTCAAAACACTGATCTTAGAATGAACTCCTTCACTTACAGATGAGGAGACAGATTCTCATACACCCTAGACAGCCGCCAGAGGGTTAAGCCAACAACCTAACAGCAAAACTGGAACTACAAGGTCTGCTAACTGTCTCTCATTCCAGTGTTTTCTCCACTGGTCCAGGTGTTCTCGAACACACACAGGAAGCAGCAGCAGACAAAAGCAGAAAGAGGTAGAGAAAAGAGCCAAGGAGCCTTCCAAAAGCACTGTGACAGTGAGAGGCCTAGAAAGGGCTAAGCAGCAGGGCCTTGGTGACAGGCCTGGGAGAGCAGCAGAGCCCGCAATGACAGATGGCAGGGCTATGAGGAGCCAGTCTGGAGGGAGCCTGGAGGAGCCCTGTACTGAAGAAAGACCAGCCGACAGGCCTCCTCAGCCCGAGTTGCACCCTGCTCCTTAATAAAGCACTTAATTGTTCTAAGTATGGTCTGTGAGTTCGGGGTGGCCATTTCCCAACAGGTGGTCAAACCCAGAAAAGGAGTGGCTGCTGAATAGCTGAGTTCTGGCTGACCTCCGCCTCACGGGCATCAGCTGTGGGCTGGTGGTGAGTCTCACTGCTCCCCATGAAGCTGGACAGGTTCCGGTGACACTACTGTTACCACGCCTGCTACCGTGTCTTAACAAACTCCTGGTCCCTGTCAGCAGTGTGATTCTGGAAATGAATTCCCTGGCAGCCTGTAAGTTGCATCCCTCCTGAGTTCAAGGATCATTGACACCATTGGGAAGGCAGGTCAATTCTTTCAGAGAGAAAAGAGAAGAAGTGAAATTATCAAAACTTATAATTACCAAGCAAGTCTTTGTTAGGAAATGCTGGGCTGGTTTGAGTTGCCGCATCACAACTCTCTTTAGCCTGATGATATTCTGCCAGCTCTTTTAAGAACTGCATAAGAAAACCTAAAAAACACAATGTACATAATTTTGTTTCAGAATACTTTGATTCAGCCATTGCTCACTGTTTATATAATTGTGATTTTATAACATTATCCATTTTTACATTGTTTTCTAAACCATTTCTGAGGGAAGCCTTTTCCAAATATGACAACACAAAACCTAGAAGCAGTGAGAAATATTTAACTACAAAAACAAACTTACATATGGCATGACGTGAACAGTCAAGAGACAAATGATACACGGAAAAAAACATACCTAGTAATATCAAGACCAAAACAACCAACCACTTTGCCAATGAGTTGATGCTGACTCACAGCAACCCCACAGGACAAAGGAGAACAGCCTCATAGAGTTGGCAAAGAGCAGCTAGTGGATTCGAACTGCTGGCCTTTTGGATACCAGTCATGCTGTTAACCACTACAAAACCACGGATCCAATGTGGTGACAGAGAACTAATTTTCTTAATATCCAAGTGCTCCTGCAAGTCAGTTGAGAAAACAGGAAAACAGAAAGACATAAAGAAGCAACTTGCAGGGAAAAAACGTATGTCAAATCAACCTAAATAAGTGCAAGTTAACAGTGCAATGAAGAGATTGTATTCTCCCTACAAGACTGCTAAGATTAAAACTTTGGAACTACTAAGTGTTGGCAAGAGTGGGGAAACGGGCACTCTCATTCACTTGGGAGGGAAATTTGTCAGTTTACGTATAAACTTAAACTGTCTATGTTCTTTCACCTGGTAATTGCACTTGTACGAATTTCCACAGGAGTCCTGGTGGCGCAGCGGATAAGAGCTATCTACGGCCACTCACCAAAAGGTCAGCACTTCAAATCTACCAGCCAGCCCTTGGAAACCCTACTGGGGCAGGTCTACTGTCCTGTGGGGACACTACGTGTCAGAACTGACTCAGTGACAACAGGCTGGGTTTGATTTGGTAAACTTCAACAAGGACACACAGGTGTGGCTAGTGTACATTGCTTCAAATGGCAAAAAAATAAACAATAAAATAACCAAATCCCCAACAACAGGAGACTAAGTAAACACATTGTTTAAAAAGGATCAAACAAAAAAAAATCCTTGCCATCAACTTGATTCCAAGTCAGAGTGACCCTACAGGATGGAGGAGAACTGCCCCACAACGTTTCCGAGGCGCACCTGGTGGATTCAAACTACCGGCCTTTTCGTTAGCAACCCTGACTTTTAATCACCACCCCACCAGGGGTTCTTTAAAAAGGACCAACCTAAAATACACTGCTATACAAAGAATTTTTTTTAAAGTATCTTATACAGTAGTAAACAGTGAAAAGGAGGAGTGTGCTGTCACAGGGTGGGGAGAGCAGACAGAGTTGTAGAGAGGCAGGTATGCAAAACTGACTTGGATTGTATACTTTCACTTAATCATAATACAAAAATGTGTTAAAAAAAAGAAAGAAACCTATCTTAGCCATCCAGTGCTTCCGTAACAGAAACAGTACAGGCGGCTGGCTCTAACAGAGAAGTTTATTTTCTCACATAAAAGTCAGCATCACCTCGAGGGGAAGGCTTTCTCTGTTGGCTCTGGAGGAAGGTTGTTGTCAATCTTCCCTGGACTAGTTGCTCCTGATGTTCAGAGAACCTGAGTCCAAAGGACATATCCTATATCCCTGGTGGTAGGAGGTCCCAACTCTGCTTGCTTTCCTTTCCTTTCCATCTCAAGAGACTGCCTCAAAGCACAATACAACCTTGCAGATTGAGTCCTGCCTCATCAACCCAACTGACCCATCCTCATTAACATCAGAGGCAGTTTACAACATACCGGCAAACCATAGTACCAAGAATCATGGCCCAGCCAAAATCATACACATATTTTGGGGGGGATACAATTCAATCCATGACATTCTACCCTTTGGCTCCCCAAATACTATGGACTTACAACATGCAAAACATATTTATATCATACTGAAATCTTAATTTCAAGCCCCAAATCCAAAAATCCCTCTTTACCCATTAAATCTAGAACACAATTCAGCTGCTTCCAAAGGTATGATGACAGCTAGACATTTCGACTACAAATGGGAGAAGTTGCAGGAAACAGGCAACAAGAAAGTCAGCAGACCATGTAAAGTATTGCTCCACGCTGAGAATTTTACACAACGGCCTGCCCTCCAGGCTCTAGATATTGGCTACATTCTTCAGATTCTGCATGGAGGCCGCTCGGCTACAGCTCTGCCTTTCAGGTCCAGTGGGACAGCAACTCTGCTCCCTGGGCTTCAGGCACACCCTTTTCCTAGTCCAACTGAGTGGCAACTCCACCCTTAGAAACACCAGAAGCCATGGCTTCACCCAATGAAAAGCCTGAGATTACGACCCTACCCTTTTGAGACTGAGGTAGCTTGGCTTCTAGTGTTCCTTATCTCTTTAGCTTCTGCTTCCTGTGGTCTCTCTGCCTGGGCCTCATGTCTAAATCTGCCCTGCTGGGGCAAGTCTTCCACAGTTCTTTGTCCAGAGGCACCCTACTCCACCAGGAAGCCTGCTACACACAGGCACTTGGCAATCCCCCTCTGAGGGCTGGCTCCAGTGCTGTTGTAGGCACTGGTCTCCTGGTTCTACTGCTGTTGCTAATCCTCAGCCACTGTCTCTCGCCATCTGCACATTCTCTGGTATTATCCATTCTGATTCAACACTGTGTCCACATTTTAGGTGTCTGTTAGAGTGCCATCCCCCTCTATTGGTACCAAATTCCTGTCTTAGTCATCTAGTGGTACCATAACAGAACTACCACAAGTGAATGGCTTTAACAAAGAGAACTCTATTTTCTCATAATAAAATAGGCTAAAAGTCCAAATTTGAGGCATCAGCTCCAAGGGAAGGCTTTCTCTGTAGGCCTTCTTCCCCTGGGCTAGGGGCTTCTCTGCATAGGGACCACCAGTCCAAAGGACATGCTCTACTCCTGGCACTGCTTTCTTGGTGGTATGCAGTCCCCAACCCTGCTGGCTTTCCTTTCATTTCACAAGAGATTGCCTCAAGATACAATCCAAGCTTGAGTGGATTGAGTCCTGCCTCACTAACACAATTGCTGCCCATTCTCCCTCATTATCCTCCTAGGGGCAGGATTTACAACATATGGAAAAAAAATCACACAAAATGGGGAATCATGGCCCAGCCAAACTGATAACATATTTTTTGGGTGACACACTTCGATCCATGACAAAAAGCAAACTGCAAAACAGCATCTATGATAAAATCCCATTTATGAGTGTATGTACTTTTTCATTAGTTTTATATTCATAAACCAAACTCTGGAAGGATAAAACAAAAACCATTAACACTGGTTATCAGCAGAGAGTGAAATGAGAGAATATGGGCCAAGTTTTCTATTTTTCTTTCACTTTAAAGCATCCTGAGTTGCTTGAACCTTTTTAATTACCAAAAAAAGGCATAAAAAAAGGTGAAAGAACTAATT
Organism: Heterohyrax brucei; assembly: GCA_028571685.1. Taxonomy (NCBI): domain Eukaryota; kingdom Metazoa; phylum Chordata; class Mammalia; order Hyracoidea; family Procaviidae; genus Heterohyrax; species Heterohyrax brucei. The sequence goes on along the minus strand of CM053166.1, from coordinate 17,024,752 downwards.
TTGCATAAGCTAACTGCCTTTTTTCTTTTCTGCTGAGCATTTAAAAATTCTGTTGTTCTCACGGGCTGTGGGACTCAGTTCAGACTTCTGCTGACCCTACATACAACATGACCAAACACTTCCGGGCCCTGCACCATCCTCGGCAGTTGCTCAGTTTGAGTCCATTGTTGTAGCCACTGTGTGAAATCCAGCTCACTGAGGGTCTTCCTCTTTTTGCTGACCCTCTCCTTTCCTAAGCATGATGGCCTCCTCCAGGGACTCCCACTATTTTAGCTCCCTCTGCATACACAGAATCACATATAAATCAGACAACTTCACCCGTTTATCAACATCTTTCTCCAATTCATCACCCACATGTGAGCTAACTGCTGATGCAGCAGAAACCACTGCTCACAACTATTTCCCATCAGAAGTTCAAAGCCAGTCTGACATGCTTCTTTGAAGACAATTTTGTCTTTCTATGTGTAGAACTTTAAAAAATTTTTGATCTTGTAGTACCTAAGTTTAAGAATGTGTCTATTTTCACTGATTTTGCCTAGAACCAAAGGATCCCCTTTCTGATCCATAAATAAAAATCTTTCTTCAGCTCAGGAAACTTCCATTAAAAAGAAAAAATTGATTTATCTGCTCTATTCATACTGGCCTGCCTTTAGCAACAATTACTCAAACGTCAGATCGTTTTAGCTTTTATCTTCTCTCACATCATTTTCTTTTTATTCTGTCTTTCTTTGTACCGAAAGAACATTCAAGTTGCTGCTAAAATCCCTTAATTTGCCAGTGGGTTTGGGTCTGATCTACTAAGAAGTAGCCCTGGTAGTGCAGTGCTTAGGGTGCTGAGCTCCCAACCAAACGGTCTGCAGTTTGAACTCACCAGCCACTCTGCGGGAAGAACTGGCAGTCTGCTCTGCAAAGCTCACAGCTTGGGAAACCCTATGAGCAGCTGTACTATCCTACAGTGGCGCTATGAGTCAGAACCTACTTGATGGTAGCAGATTCATCTACTAATCTTCTGCCACCGCTTGCCAATAGTCAAGGCTGTAGCCCTGAACTCACACCTGTTGAGTCTGCCCCACCCAGGCTCTGGGACCAGTCTCAGTAGAGAGAAAATAGAAGGCCTTTAGTTGGTTAAGAGGAACCCTGGTGGTGCAGTGGTTAACCCCCTCCGTAGGGAAAATATGTGGCAGCCTGCTTCCATAAAGATTACAGTGTCGGAAATTCTCTGAGGCAGTTTTACTCTGTCCTATGTGGTCCCCACGAGTTGGAATCCCGATGACACCAGGTTTGGTTTGCCTTTGTTTTTTAATGTAGATGTAAAATTTACGCTTTAATTTTTTTCTTTTCTTTTTGGTTCAACCTCCCCCTTTCTGCTTGTTTCACTGAAGCTAGGTCTTGTCTCCTTCTACAGAAAAGACCAAAACCTTTTGCAGATAACCCAAGAGGTGAGTGTCTTTGGGCTGTGTCCTTCCACCTAAATACTTCTACCACTATTAGTTTCTCTCAGTCCTGCAGTACTTCTTAAGAAGAAAAAAAAAAAACAGACTCACAGTGATCCTAAACACAGGGAACTGCCTCATATGGTTTCCAAGAAGCGGCTGGCGGATTCAAACTACCAACCTTCTGATTAGCAGCCACAGCACTTAACCACTACATCACCAGGGTCCTAATTGGTTTCACTTCCCCTCCCCACTTTCCCAACACATACACACACATCTGTTTTCCCCATTTGTTTATTCAATCATTTCTTCATATCACTTTGGACTCATAGTTATTTTATAGTTACAATCCAAGAGCATTTTATTTTGCTGTTCATATTGTTTCAGCTTTGGCTGCTGGAGCTCTTTCAGTGTGGCTGTGCAGGTTTCAAGCGCTTCCTTACTTTCTGGCACTCCTCACTTTACATACTCTCCACACACATGCCCATAAATATTTCTATAGGCAGCTGTCTGCATCAATACTGAACTAAACATGAGTTCATACTGCTGTCTCCAACTCTAACTCATTAGCACATGGATCATTCTAGCCTCCTCTCCTTGCTTATCTGAAATCTCCCACTCCACCAGTGAGAAACACAGCTCCTACCATCTATTTACTTAATTGCTCGACTCCAGTGCACATGTACAGTGGTTTCCAAATTGTTAAGCTGTACCCCATGAGAAACAACTTTATTAGCTACACTATAGTACTTATATATATTTCCTTTTGCCTTGAGTCTTAAGTTTCTACTCATTTCCAAAGTTAGTCTGCTGAACTAACTTTTCTTCCATCCCTCCAATGAGGTTATTTCATACATCCGTACCAAATCGCTCTGCCACAGCCTGCATTCCATCCGGGAATCACCTGACCTCCTACTTTTGCATACATTAAGGTTCACTTTGTATGCTGTATAAAGGTCTACGGGTTTTGACAAAAGTAGTGTCATCTCTCCCAGCATGGCAGTATCCTACAGAAGTCTTTCACCGTGCTAAATAACTGCCCTGAGTCTCATCTGCTAAATTCCTCAATGACCCCCAAACCCCTGGCAACCACCCATCTGTTTACTGTCTCTATAGTTTTGCCTTTTCTAGAAACGTCATATAAGTGGAATCACACAGTATACAAGATCTGACAATTAAGTCCGCGAACATAATTGTTCTAAGTGCTACATACCTCATTACTGAATATCACTACGGTTACCTTCAAAGTACTCCCCTTGGGAAACTATGCACCGATGCCAGCACCTCATCCACCCTTCAAAGCAATTTTGGAACTCTTTCTGGAATGGCCACTGCGCACTGTGGCAAGTTCACAAACTTAACTGTACAGTTGTCTGTGAGGGAGTTTTTAGCCAGTAAACAAAAAATAACTGTATTGGAACACCCTCCCTACTCCCCAAATCTGGCCCCCAGTGACTATTTTCTTCACCTGAAGATAAAGGAAATATTGAAAGGAAGACATGTGGATGACATTCAGGACATCAAGGGTAAAATGACAACTCTGATGGCCATGCCACAAAGAGAGTTGCAAAACTGCTTTGAAGGGTGGACTAGTCGCTGGCGTCAGTGCATAGCTTCCCAAGGAGAGTACTTTGAAGGTGAAGGTGACTGTAATGAAATTCGGCAGTGAGGTATGCAGCACTTTTTTTAAGATGAGTTCGTGAACCCAGTAGTCAGACCTCACATAGCCCAGTCAGACTGACTTCTTTCACTTAACAATATCCATTCAAGACTCATTTATATTTGGGCATGCCTTGATACAAGTTGGGACTGACCCCATGGTAACAAGTTTGGGTTTTTTGGTGTATGTTTCAAGTGAAAGTTCACATAGCAAATTAGTTTCTCAAACAGTTGATACAGATTGTCTTGAGACATTGTTTGCCAACCCAGAAACACTGTATTGTTTTTCACTGTCAAATACTATTCCAGGGTATGGATGTACCAGTTTATCCATTCACCTAATGAGAGGCATCTTGTTGGCTTAGTTTCAGCCCACTGTCAATTCTAACCCACAGTCTGGCCCATAGTAGTTATGGACTCTTGAAAGCATATTATCAAGGCCAAAAGTAAAGAAGTGATCAAGCCTGTACATAGGTTTGGAAACCCTGGTGGTGTAGTGGTTAAGTGCCATGGCTGCTAACCAAAAGGTCAGCAGTTCAAATCCAGGAGGTGCTCCTTAGAAACTCTATGGAGCAGTTCTACTCTGTTCCATAGGGTCACTAGGACTCGGCATTCACTGGATGGCAGTGGGTAGGTAGGTATATATACTTAAGAACAAAAACAGTAACAGTAACACTTATAACCGAACAGCGATTTCAATCTTTAAACAAATACTAATACAACTAATAGTCTCTATATTGTACTTTAGTGTTCTTTCTTTGGGGGGAAGGAGGAGAATGTTCCAAACGGTGGGTATTTTTACAAAGAGTATTTTTCCATCTGTTTGTAGGGATCTTTATGCTGCCTGCAGTTCTGTGTAACTAAGGGTTATCAAAAAGATGGAAATTCATGCAAAATGATCTATGTTTTCAAGAACAGAAAAATGGATTGTTTTGCTTAATCTAAAAGGAAAAAAAAGGTAAGATACTGTCAGCAGCGAAAACCAAATGATTTAACTCAAATTAAATTTCCTAGTCTTCCCCCTAAAAATAATTAGTTTCATATTTTTATAGGAACAAGTACCTGACCATGACAAAAATGTTGCTAGTCTCTACAACGGTGAAGGCTCCTACCTTTTTGGTTTTCTTGTTCAAATCCTGAAATCTGTTAAAAGAAAATATTTCATCTTTATTTAACTATTCCATCATAATTAACAAATGAAGTAGGTTACAAAACTAAATAGTCCTACCAGTGATTTGTAGAGACTGGATGCAGGGTTGATCTTAATGAGTTGTAGTAGATCCTGCATAGTAAATACCTCAAAACAGGAAAAAAAAAAAAAAAACAACAATACAGGGATTAAGTACGCATACTTTTGCACAGATGTGTAAACGATAAATTAGGACATTTTTCTATTAATGATATTTGGAACCATGCTTCAGATTAAATTAAAAATATGACTAACAGTGCTAATAATGCAAAATTGAAGTTCTCATACTGTTAGATAAATGACAATAAGCATACTGGATGCTAAAAAGATAAAATATTTTTGACCACACAACCTCCAAATATTTCACAAAGATTGTATGTCCAACGGAAATGACAGATGGTTAGTACTTTCACAGATGGTAAACATTTAAATATCTGATGAACCAATGAACAGTCACTGATTCCTGGGGTCTCTGAATTGCAATAAACTTCTAAAACTCCTGTTTTGGAATGCAAATAAATTAAATGTTTACTGTCTTTACAACTATCAACGATTCCAACTCACAGGGACCCTGTAGAACCAAGTAGAACTGCCCCACAGAGTTTCCAAGGAGCAGCTGGTGGATTTGAACAGCCAACCTTCTGGTTAGCAGCTATAGCACCTAACCACTACACCACCAGTTTCCAATGATTAAAGTAAGCCTAAAATATCTTTAAACAAGGCATTGTGGGTAGCTATTCTTAATACCTATTTCTCCTACAGTGTGTGTCACTTCCTATATCTATCCTAAGAAGGCTGATACAATTTGTCTTCTGCTGGTTTCCTTTAAACAAAACATTCTCCATGGCATTTTAGACAGCAGACACTCTTAAATGTGTGAACTGAATTGGCTACTGCTCTAATAATTACCTGACTGATTAGTACTCATACAACAAGTAAAATTGTGAAATGTAATTTGAACTTAAGAGATTGATGGACCAAGAAAAAATTTCCACTGATGACGAATACAATTTGGGAGTCAAGGAAGAAACATAGCCTATTTAAATTTTCAATTTTTATTCAAATACTGTTTCCTGTTTTGAACAATTAAGGATGAAGTAAAGAAAGGAAAAGTTACTGCATTTGCCTGTAAAATAATAAAATGTAACTAATATGTTCAAGTCCCTAGGTGGTATAGACGTTTAACACACTCTGCTGCTAATCAAAGGTTAGAGGTTCGAATCTACCCCGAAGGGCCTTGGTAGGCCTGCTGATCTACTTCTGAAAAATCAGCCACTGAAAATCTGAGGGAACACAGTTCTGCTCAGACACACAGGTGATCACCTTGAGTCAGAACAGAGTTGATAACTGGCTTGATGTTGAGTTTTTAGTATGTTGAGAGAGTAAGTGTAACAATGCAGTTAAAATAATTAGAAAAGTTATAAAATATAAAATACCCACTTTAATCCTTGAGAACTTGAGAGATATTTTAAAATCACACATTCTTTATTTCTCATTTAAATACAAAGAAGGGAAATTTCTGGAGACTGCAGCATGGTAAAAAGGGCATCGTTTTGGTGTTGTTAAGTGTCATCCAGTGGGTTCCAACTCACAGAGACCCACAGGACAGAGCAGAACTGCCCCACAGCGTTTTCATGGAGTGGCTGCGGGGGTTGAACTGCTGATCTTTCAGTTAGCAGTTGAGCTGCTGTTAATCACTGCATCACTAGAGTTTCAGAGATCTAGATTTACCGCCTGCCCTGCCACTTACGGAAACCTTGGTGGCATAGTGGTTAAGTGCTACATCTGCTAACCAAAAGACCAGCAGCTCAAACCTCCCAGGTGCTCCTTGGAAACTCTACAGGGCAGTTCTACACTGTCCTACAGGGTCAGTACAAGTCACAATTGACTCAACAGCAGTGGGTTTGGAGAAGGGTCTGCCACTTACAAGTTGTGTGACCTTGGGCGAGTCACTTCACCTCCTGAATCTAGGTCCTCACGTGTAACATCCAGAACACCTTTAGTGTGCTAGCACAGCACCAAGCACAGGGTAGACATGTGGTATTATCAGCAGTTGTGATACACAGGTCATTCCTCACCCCAAACATTCAGTGATTGTATACATCACTGTTTTAGAAAAGACCAACTGAGATTGAATTTTGTTCCCCTAAAAAAATGTATGGTGGTTTAGCTAGGCCAAGATTCCGTATATCAGTGACGGCTCCTCCTCGTTGTAAATCCTGCCTCTATGATGTTAATCATGGGGGATGGGCAGCAGTTGTGTCTGGTGGGGCAGGACTCAACCCTTAAGATTGTTTTGTGCCTTGAGGCAGTCTCTTGAGATAAAGGAAAGAAGCTAGCAGAGATCTGGGGACCTCATACCAACCAGAAGGTGCAGGCAGATGTGAGTGTGGAAGAGACCAGGGTCCCTGTGCCTCAGAAACTACCCACCCAAGAGAAGATTGATGACAAGGACATGCCTCCAGTGCCAGCAGAGAAAGCCTTCCCCTGGAGCTGACACCATGAATGTAGACTTTTAGGCTACTGGACTCTGACAAAATAAAATTTCTTTTGAAAGCCATCCACTTGTGGTATTTTTCTTACAGCTGTACTAGATGACTAAGACAGATACTAAGGAACTGATAAGAATCAAATGTATTACATGTGTTATAGTAGATAATAAACATGCTATGTGTAGATAGGATGTGAATTCAGCAATAAATCACAGATGGCCCTAGCCAGTCAAGGAGCACTTCGCTATCATGCAGCACTTTACTGCTAGCAAAGGAAGAAGCTGTTAAGAGAAAATTCAAAAAGAAAAAAGGGAAGACTCTACCTTTTCTTTTCCCAAACCACTTTCTGGAAAGAAAACAGAAAGTGAATACTCATAGCCACATCTTTGTAAGTGATTTGCAACAAGACAGTTGGAAGCACCTATTAAGAGTGTGCTCCCTTCCACTGCAATGGACTGAGGCTTCAGTTGTCCACTCAAAACAGGGTGCACCAATTCATGAATTAGCTGATTTCGGAGCTGTGTCTAGTTTAAAAAAAGAAAGAGAAAAACTTGTCACCAGAATTGTTTCACTAGATACACAGAACGTACATAATTAGAACACTTTTTATTTCCAGGCTGGATCTAGAAGTTAGCGATCTTCCCCTGCACACTGTCCTACCTTGTGGGTTCCAGACAAAACTTTCACCAGCTTCCAGGTGAACTGGTGATTACCGGAACCCTTGTGGGCTTCACTTTCCTATGAGGCCATTTCAGAAACTAAAGATCAGGATATCTAAGTATAGGGGACAAAACTGTCACTTCATCACATCTCTGTGGTTTGTCGAATACAATGAAAATACATTGGGTCAAATCAGTTTATTGAGCATACTGATTAAAATAAAATTGGGTCTCCAAAAGGGAAACAACACCTGCAAGAGAGCAATGAGCAAATCAAAGGCTTATGAAGATGCCCTTTCACGAAGTGTAATATTATAAAATTATTGATTCAGGAATCTGTAAGTTAAGGAAACCAGTCTTACCTTACTAAAATATGTTCACTTTATGCACGTTACCCTCTCCTAACTTCATGTCAGTTCCATAGATCTATTATTTGAATATGCTCTTTTAAAAAGCCCCAATCTCTTTATAAACTATTTTCAAGAAATTTTATTATTCTAGGAGAGTTACACCCACTGCTGTCGAGTGGATTCTGACTCATAGCGACCCTATAGACAGAGTAGAACTGCCCTCGTAGTTTCCAAAGAGCACCCGGACGATTTGAACTGCCGATCTGCTGGTTAGCAGACCTAGCGCTTAACCACCACACCACCAGAACACAGGATCATAAAAATGTCATTGACCAGCACTAGCTTCGTATCATACTGCTTTCAATATCCAAGACCTGGATAGCTTCAAATAGAGACTACCTGGTGCGGATTAAGGTTGTAAAAGGCATGCAACACATGTATCGAAAGGCGATACCTTAAGAGTATCCAGTATACCCCGATCCTTAAATGTCTGGTACAGCCTTTTGCGCAATTCATCTTGACTCAATCCCTCAGGTCTGGGTGGCATTAGGGACTGGAAGATAAAACGCAATGTGGGTTACCGAGCCGACCGAGGGGCAGGGAACTGATGAACACAGGCCCGTGGTTTCCAAGGAAACTAGAGGCAGCCGAGCCCGGGAAGGAGTTTAACGAACTAAACAAAAGGCTTCACTTCCGCCCGTGTCCCCAGGAGGGGCGCGATGTCTACCTGGGCCATCAGGTGTGTGCTTGCGCCCTCCGTGACAGTCCGCCGCAGCCTGAGTTCGAGGCCCAGCCCCGGCTGCGGGCCTGGGTAGCGGGGGGCATCTCGGTCCTCAGACTCCTCCATTGTCCGGTGGGCTCGGGAGGAACCCGAGAGCGGAACGTTCTGCTCCGCGCTTCGAATTAAGAACTTGGACAAAGGTGCGCATTTCCTTTCTCCGCAGTTCTAGTGAGTGGGCTGGGTGGTGGCCCAGGCGCGACCCTCAAAGACAGCGAGAGGGAGGACGGGGAAAGAGGAGGCAGACGCGGGGCAGCCAGCCCCAGGTGTTTCGACTGCTCGCACCGTATCCCACCACTCCCAAAAGCCCGCCACTGTCAGCGCCGGTGCTGACAGCGTCAAAGCGCATGCGCCCGGCTGAGTTGCGCGGCTAGGGAGCTCCACCCAGATCTCGCGTGACCGTAACCTCAGTCTCGCCTGGGCTGGTCCGAGAGGTCTGTCTCCGGCTGCTGAGCTTGAGTCTGTCGCGGGAGCAGGCTGTGCCTTCTAGTGTCCCGGCATTGGTACAGGTAGGAATGGAGCGAGGGGGGCGATCGGGCGCTCGGGGCCCCGGGCGCATGTGCCGAACCCCGCCTGGTGGAGGTGGTGGACTTGTCCCTCCACTCCGTATTGGCTTGGAGCAGCCCAACCGGACCCACCCAAATGGGACAGGCTTACCCTGTCTCAGCTCGCTTAGCGGATTTGCATTGCATTTAAGCCTACAAAAGCGCGCCGCGTCATGCAGCTAACCCAACATTGCTCGATCGCCTCACTGTTGCCATCTGGGGAGCGATGATTCTTCGTTCTGGTGAGCTGTCTTGTGCTTTGTAGGATGTTGAGCAGCATTCCTTGCCTCTATAGAAGACACTGGTAGCTCCAGTTGTGACAACCGCAGATGTCCCCTAGAGGGCAAAATCATCCCTTAGTTGAGAACCACTGCGAGCTACCCTTTATTAAAGACTCAACCGTTGTGCGTGCTTTGAGGACGATAAAGATGAGCCTGATCCCTAATGTGCTTAAATCTAACTGGAAAGAAAAGGAACCAATCTCACGGGAAGTCTCATTATTACAGTACGGTTACGGAACTGGATAACAACTAAGATGCATTGTAGACTGAGTTAACCGTTTAGAAAAAAGAGGAGGTACAAGTCGAAAGTCATCGGAGACATCTTAATGGAAAAAGTGTGACTTCATCATGACCTGGATGGGTACTTTGCATGGTGGGCAGGAAGGGAAAACCTGAGGAAAAGAGTCAGAAATGCAGGATCCTCTCAGGACAGTGAGCTCCGGAGTGGTGGTATGCTGTTGGGTCTAAGGTATCTGAGTCCTAGGTGACAAAAGCGGGTCAGTGTCTGCTTTGTGCACAGCCCGGTACAATGAATTTCAATCCCTGGCAGTGAAAAACCGCAAGTCTTAAAGAGGTAGCCAAAGTGGTAAGACTTCATAGGAGGTGGAGAACACTATAGGTTGGTGTTAGGAAATGCTTATGGAGGAGGAAGGACTTGAGACTTTGAAGGGTAAATAAGGTTTCCCCGTACAGAATCAAGACAAGCATTTCAGGTGTGAAGAGAAAAATAAAGCCAATTAACTCTGTAGAGGAAAAACACAAGGACTCAGAGCAAACTGTTAGCAGAGTGGGAACAATAATGTTGAGACACAAGTGTGGCGCCTTGGAAGAATGCATTTTGCATACTGGTACATAATACTGTTTATGAGAAGCATTAAGGCATTGGAGCAAAATAGTGAAATGATGTAAACTTCCATAAAGATGTTACTATGTTTTTTTTTTAAAAAAGATGTTAATATGTTGTAGATACTGCTACAAAATAGACTCAGTTGCACTCTCTTAAAAAGCATTTGCGCTGGAGCAACTTCTAAATAGAATCGGGTGAAATGTTCTCCAAAGCTAGTGCAACCTTATTTGGGGATCGGGGAGTTGTTTATAATATGAATGGACATTTTTTACATTAAAACCAAAACCAGATTAGAACTAGGTTTGCAAGGAGCAGCTGGTGGGTTCAAACTGCCAACCTTTTGGTTAGCAACCAAGCTCTTAACTGCTGTGCCATCGGACCTCCATTTTTTACATTAGAGAAACATTAATGGTATGTAGACTGGTCGCCCTCATTGCAGTAGACATGTTTGCTGTGTGCTTAGTATTGCAGCAGCAGGTTTGTGGAACAAATGAAACACTGTTGTCAGGAGCACAAAGCAGTTTGGGGGCTGTTCCTTTAGAGGATGTAAAGAAGTTTGCTGTCCAAATGGATGTTTTTGGAAGAGTCCATGAGCTGTAACTCGCATTTGTCCACAAAGAGTTGGAAAGAACCTCTAAGTTCATTGAGTTTGCCCTATTTTGTCCATGGTGGCTGTCCAGCCTCCCCTTAAATACTAGTAGTGATTGTAGATTGGCTGAAGTTAACCATCTGAGGAGACGCCCTGATGGTAAATTGTTAGGTGGTTTTCAGCTACAGTGAGCCAAATGTCTTTCCTTGTAACTTCATAGGCCATAACTCAAAGTTGGAATAAGGTTGTATAACAGAAATAGCAAATACTTGGCGCTCCTGTTTGTATTGCCCTTTCCAAACCCCTAGCAGACATGAGTAATTGATTACAGCATTCTTTTCCTGCTGATTGCACTTGTCTCAGAATCTTCAGCAGTGGCTCCTTGCAGTCTCTATCAGCTGATTTGAATTAGCTCAAGAGAGGAAATCCATTTGCCATTGTAGTCAGATCTGTTTTCCATTAGACAGCATATTATATTTAAAGATATATTGTGTTGTACTCCGCACCCTCTCGACCCCAGACAAGGTCTTTTTTTTCCTGTTAAACATCCTTAGTTCCTTCAGTTTCTCATCTTGCTTCTAGAGCATTCCCTAGCCTAGATTCCACCCTTTCCCTCAACACACACAGTTCAAAGTTATTGATCGTTTTAAAATGTGACCTGATTTTGTGTATTTCATCAGGCGAGGGCCATGTGTATAGCTGCTGTTTATGTTGACATTTGGCAACATTTGTGTTTGGCCATGGTGGCAGACTACTGCCTCTTAGTGACAGCTTTTGTGTAAAGATGTTACTATGTTGCAAAAAAGATGTTACCATGTTGCAAAAAAGATGTTACTATGTTGTAGATATTGTTAGAAAATAGAATCACTTGCCCACTCTTAAAAGGATCTGCCCCTGGACCAACTTTAAATAAATAGAATTGGGTAAGATGTTCTCCAAAGCTAGTGCAACCTTATTTGGGGATGGGGGAGTTGTTTATAATATGAATGGACATTTTCTACATTAAAACCAAAACCAGATTAGAACTAGGTTTCCAAGGGGTTTTATAGATGAACTGTCTTTAAACTAGATTTCTGCACCCTATTGCTGTACTGCTGATTATTTTTTCAGCTCAGGTACAGGACTTTATTTTTCAGCCTCTTAAATTCTGTTTTGTTAATTCACATAATTCTCCCTGCTATAGACGTCTTCTTGAATGGTGACTTTTGTCTTCTAAATAGTTAGCTGCCCTTCCTATAGTGTTATCTCTGAATTTGGTAACTTGTCTTCAGTCACGCTGTTGATTCACAATGTTGAGCAGGGCTAGGTTAAGCTCACCATCATGGCATCACTGGAAACCCCATGCCATAAAAGGACATAGAGCACTTAGCTAACCCACTTTGGGTACTGGCACTCCAGAGCTATGAGGGATCCCTCCTTCAACAAATAAAAAGCACTAACTGTGACCCTAGCACTATCGTGGCTCTGGACCTACCCAAGTCAACAAGATGGGACTATTTTATCAGGACTCAGTAAGCGTATTATCATCTAGGAGATACGTCTTCCATATGTTCTCAGGCAAATCCCAAAATACTTTGTAAAGGGACTTACTGTCTACTGTGTTTCTCTTCCAGAAAAGAAAATGTAAGCTTGGCATGGCTTGTGCTCAGCAAAACAGTGAGCACATGAATCAGTGATTATCACTCCAATCAGTAGTTGTCTAGGGAGTCGCTTTAACTGAGTTACTGTACCAAAGAAAGCATGGTGTCTAAGCACATATAGGCATTTAATACATGTATCTGTTGGCTCTTTAGTCAAGTGGCCCAATTACAGACTCAGAGATAAGCCTTCTTGTTTTTCAAAATAGGAATCACATTTGCTACCTCCGTCCCCATGGTTTCTCAAATGTCGCTGCTATTCATTGCAAATACCTTTGTTCAACAATATAAATGGCAGCTATACACATGGCCCTCACCTGATGATATACACAAAATCAGATCGACTACATCTGTGGAAACAGATGATCGAGAAGCTCATTATCATTAGAACAAATCCAGGGGCCAGCTGCACAACAATCAAGAGCCCAACTATGACCTTGACTATATCCCACCTGAATTTAGAGACCATCTCAACAATAGATTTGTTGGATAGAATACTAAGGGCCAAAGACCAGATGAGTTTGGGGATGACATCAAGGACATCATACGTGAAGAAAGCAAGAGGTCGTTAAAAAGAAATGAGCAAAACGACCAAAGCAGATATCAGAAGAGACTCTGATACTTGCTCGTCAGCATTGGGGTAGCTGAAGTGGAAACAAGAAATGATGATGTAAAAGAACTGCAAATTTCAAAGGATGGCTTGAGAAGACAGAGTTGTACAGTGACATGTGCAAAGACTTGGAATTAGAAAACCAAAAGAGAAGAACACGGTCAGCATTTCTCAAACTGAAAGAAGAAAAAATTTCGTTCTACAGTCAGACTAGCCACGTTTCAAGTGCTCATTAATCACCAGTGGTTAACGTATTGGACTGTACAGCCATAGTACATTTCCATCATTGTGGGAAGGTCCCAGTGGGCAATGCAGAAGTCTAGAGGATGCATAGAAGCCAGTACCTGATGCATAGAAGTCCACAAATGTTTGTTAAATGGCTGTAGGCATTCCCTTCCTGAGACCATATGATCGTTTCCTCCTAAAGTTTCCATTTCTTCTTTTTCGCCTGTCAGTTCTTCCTTGTAAGAATTAAATAAAGACGAACATTCTGCTTGTTTTTAAAGCTGTCTGCAAAATTGAATTGTTAGCAGCTCAAGTCAGGGACTGAATGTACATAAAGAAGTATCTGTGCTGGGAGCAGGGCCCCTGGCCTTGATGCTGCCCCTGTACGTAAATCATAATGAAGGTCAACTTTTCAGACAGCAATGGATTGGACTTGGTGATGCAGAGTGACCATATTGTGTGGGCACTTCACGGTTCTAGGTATCTATAGGATGTCATCCTGCTGACCTCATAGGGGAAGGGGAGTGGGTGGAGAGAAGGAGATAGGAGATTGTTGGGAAGATAAGACATGTATGTAGCAGAGAGGAAGAGTTTGCTGTCACCGTGCAGGGAGAGCAGTGGAAGCTGCATGTAGGTCAGCATGCAAATTTATATGGGAATGTACATTTTCATTCAATCACAATGAAAAAAAAAATCTGTGAAAACAGCAGTGGCTTATCCAGCTGATAGAAGGTATTTCAGTTCCCTGGAGTCCCTAGATGGTGAAAATGATTAAGGCTCAGTTGCTAACCAAAAGGCTGGAGGTTTGAGTCTAGCCAGAAGTGCCTCAGAAGAAAGGTCTGGCAATCTCCTTCTGAATAAATCAGCCCTTAGAAATCTGATGGAGGCAGTTCTGCTCTGACACGCATGAGGTTGCCATGAGTCTGAATGCATTTGGCAGCAACTGTTTGGGTTTTTTTTTTTTTTTTTTTTTGGCCCTTGGCACTGTGCTTCTGCCATATGCATTTCCTTGTATGGGGGTGTGTGTAGTTAGGAGGGGAGATAGAGGTTATCTTCCTCATATGTATGCAGGCAGTCCCCAGATGACAAATATCTGACTTACAGACGACTTCTATTCCCCTTTAATGTTATGTATATTTAGCTTCACTTTGAAGCAATTGAACCAATGCCTCCGGAGACATATGCTTCATCAGTCACCCTCATTTGCTGCACCTGCAGCTTTTAAAGCATTGACAGGCTTTGAGCCTCTGACTGCACTTACATAACAAGAACAAAAAAACAGTGCTGTGGATTCTGACCCTCTAGGGCAGAGGAGAACTGCTGTATATAGTTTCCAGGAAGCACCTGGGGGATTTGAACTGCCAGCCTTTTCCTTAGCAGCTGTAGCTCTTCCACCAGGACTATGCCACCAGGGTTGCCACTTAAATTAAGGCTAAATAAGAATTGTATGCACGTGTTTCAACCTATATATTTGACTTAGAGACGTAGATAGGAACAACTGTCGTTAGTAACCTGGGGACTGCATGTATTTCCTGCTTCTTAAATGTTTGTGTGTGTTTGGAGGGGTAGTGTATCTTCCTTGTGTTGTTTTTGGTTTTTGTTCTTCCTGCTGCTGCTTTTTAAATGTTTGTGCTGAAGAAAGCAAGCCCTTCCCTTGGCAAACTCCAGCTCCGAGACCTACTCCAGCGAGAATGAATGCTATCATTGTTGACTTTTGTTAAGATTTCCCTGCCCCTCCTTCCTTCATTTGCTCCCAAGAATCATTGCCAATGCTCCTAGTTTTGCATAGCTGTTGTGTCATTTGTCTTTGTCTCTGTCATCTAGTATTTCTTTCCGGGCCTCTTTCTCATCTTGTTCCTAAAGCAGAGGTTGGCAGCTCTATTCCGTCAACAGCCAGAGAGAGAATATTTTAGACTTTGTTGGCCAGATGGTCTTTCTTAGAGCCACTCAGCTCCACTGTGGGAGTGGGAAAATGGCCACAGTCAACAGTGACAGGATGGGCGAGGCCAAGCTTGGCTGGCTGGCTGCGGTGTACTGGCTGATCCCTGTCCCCAAATGACATTGTAAATCTTGCTTTATCATGCCACAGAGTTCTCAGATCTGCATTGTTCTACCCCGTAGAGTTTCCAAGAAGTGCCTGGTGGATTTGAACTGTGAATCTTTTGGTTAGCAGCCATAGCACTTAACCACTACACCACCAAGGTTTCCTCTAAAGCCATAGCCTTACAGTTCTAGAGGTAAAAGTGCCAGCTGTGCCCTGCTTGCCATTTCAAAGCCTTTAATTAGAGACTACATTTCTAGTTTCTTCTGACTTTCTAGCATGTTGCATATGAAACAGTAGAGCAGCCCAGTGGGACTGGATGAGTCTTGGGCTCTCTAATGCACCTGGAGATTGCCTATTCTCGGGTGGCCAGATTTTGTCCTGTGTTGAAGAATTATTCATCACCACATCCCCTAGGTGCAAGTGCTGTTCTGTGCTGTTCTAGATAACATTTATTGAGCACTTACTATGAGCCAGATGCTGTGCCAGGTGCTTGACATGCAGGGGAGTGTGTGATCCTCATCAGCACACCATGAGATGGTTGTGACTAATCTCTCTGTTTTACAGATGAGAAATCAGACGTTGGGAGATCAAGGACCTTGCCTATGGTCCCATGGCTAGTAAGTGGCAGAGCTAGACTTGAACTTTGTGCTAAATATATAGCTAAATCCACCTCTCTGTGTATTTCCCCATTCACCCATCTGTCTGTTATCTATAGCAAAAGCCTGGGAATCGCTGATTTTTACCCACACACCTCAATTCTTCTTATTTTTATTTCTTTAACCAACTTGTCTTCCAGTTTCAAGACCTCTTAAGGCCTCAGCAAGTCTTCTTTCTTGGACTACTATGTCTTCCACCTTTTCTAGAATATAGATGTTTCTTCCTTTCTTACAAATCAGTGCATGAAAAAGCATATCATAAGTTCTTGCATTTGCTGTAACTTGTATTTATAGCATAATACCTCCTCAGATAGGAATAAGATACAGTACTCAGTCTATAGATACATGCTACAGCATCTGTTCTATTTCATGAAAATGGCATGAAGTAGAGTTGTTTAGAGCTCCCTCACAAAGCTCATTCCTGAAAAATGCTATGGCAAGCTACTTACTTTTATTTGTTTTTGCCCTGCTGTCACTCTCTATTGTACCTAATTAAACGCCACTATTTATGAATCTCCCCAGGTGTTAGCGGAAACCCTGATGGCATAGTGGTTAAGTCCTAAGCTGGCTAACCAGAAGGTTGGCAGTTCATATCTGCTGGGTGCTCCTTGGAAACTCGATGGAGCAGTTCTCCCCTATTCTATAGGGTTGCTATGAGTTGGAATTGACTTGACAGCAGTGGGTTTTAGTTTTCAGGTGTTAGTGCCAGTGTTAATGGACCAGTCCCAGTTCAGACTAGCTTATTCCACTAGACACACAGGGACCTTTGAGCTGAATGTTCCAGACTTTTGACTCTTTTTTTCTCTTAGGCATCCTGGGAATGTTGTTCTTATGGTTTCATATTAGAAGCATTCCAGTTTCTCTAGGGAAATTTAGTATATTGGATACTACTAGACATATCATGGCTATATACTTGGAATAGCCTAAAAGTCCTGTGTCTATTCATTTTCTGGAAAGCACACCAACTTTAGTGGCATTCTCCCCTACAATGTACAGTTTGTTTTTTGTTTTTTTATTATTATGAGAATGAAAATGTACATTCCCATATAAATTGCATGCCCACCTATATGCAGCTCCCAGTGCTCTCCCTGCCCAGTGACAGCACACTCTTCCTCTCTACTCCATACATGTCTTATCCTCCCAACAATCTTCTATCCCCTCCTCTCTACCCACTCCCCTTCCTCGAGTAAGAGGTGAGCAAAACGACATCCTATAGATGCAGAGAACCATGAAGTGCCCACATGATATAGTGACTCTGTGTCACCAAGTCCAATCAATTCCTGTCCAAGAGTTGATCTTCATTATGATTTATGGACCGGGGCAGCATCAGGGCCAGGGAAAATGCTTCCAGAGGAACCCTGAGGCCCATGGACCATCAATTGCGGTCTTTGAATGAATTTCTCAGAGTGCACCCCTTTTTATTCTTGTGTTACCAGTGAGACTCAACTTTGTGAGCTCCACCATCACTGGTGGTGGCCAGGCACAATCCCGTTCTTCCGGTCTCAAGTTGATGTGGTCAGTCACCCACTGACGTGGGTCTCTGTGTCTTCTGGGTTCTCTTTCCCCCATGTCATTTTGGTCCCTGGTGATTATATGTTCGTGCTAAATTGGGACCATTTGCTGTACCCTCACATGTGAGCTTGGCAGCTTTTAAGACCCCAGACGCCACTCACCACTGTGGAGTGCAGAGAGGCCTCTTTTAGCAAAATGCTAGTTGTGTCAGTTGGCCTCGGTTTCCCCTGAGAGCATAGTCCCAGGCCTTCTGCCCCAGCTACTCTGTCCTTGTAATATTGGATTGAGATGGGAGGAGTAATCATGTTATGTTGAAGTACAGTTAATATTGATCTTTCTAATGTGTGCTGTCACAGATTTCACCCAACCAAATTCCTATCAACTATCTAATCTAAACCCTCCCCCCCACCCTTGCAGCTGTCAAAGAGTCTTTTCTTCTATGCATGAGTCTGTTTTTAAGTTCTTATCATAGGGGTGTCATACAATATTTGTCGTTTTGTTGCTGACTACTTTCACTCAACGTAATGTCCTCCACTTGAAACAGGTTATGACATGTTTCCTAAAATCATCATTGTTCTTTGCCATTGCATAGTGTTCCATTGAGTATATATACCATAATTTACCTATCCGTTCCTCTGTTTGGGGGCATCTGGGTTGATTCCGTCTTTTAGCTGTTGTGGACTGCGCTGTGATAAACATTCGTGTGCATGTATCAGTTGGTGTGAATGGCCCTGATTCTGTAGGATATGTTCTAAGCAGTGGAATTACTGGGTCAAATGGTATGTCTAGATCCAGCTTTTTAAGGAAGTGCCAGGTTGCTTTCCAAAGAGGTTGCACATTTTGCAGTCCCACCAACAGTGATGGAGGGTTCCAGTTTCTCCACAGCCTCTCCAGCATTTGTTGTTGTTTGTTTTTTTGATCATGGCCAACCTTGTTGGGGTGAGATGGTATCTCATTGTTGTTTTGATTTGACTTTCTTTAATAGCTGATGATCGTGAGCATGTCTGCATGTGTTTTTCAGCTGCCTGGATCTCCTCTTTAGTGAAGTGTCTGTCCATCTCCTTTGCCCATCGCTTAAGTGGATGATTTATCTTTTTCTTGTTGATATTTTGTAGTACGTTGTAGATTATAGAGCTCAAGTCTCACATATAGTTGTGAAATATTTTTTCCCATTCTGTAGGTGGTCTTTTAATTCTATTGATGAAGTCTTCGGATGAGCAAAAGTGTTTGATTCTTAATAGTTCCCATTTACTTGTTTTCTGTTGTTTGTGGTTTGTTTGACAGATTTTGAAATCTGTCTAAGTTGTGTATTAAAACTTCCATTGTTGTTCCTACTTTTTCTTGGGTGAACTTTATCGTTTTGGCTTTCATATTTAGGTTTTTATTCAGTTTGAGTTAGTTTTTGTATAATGTGTAAGATATGGGTCTTGTTTCATTTATTTGCAGATGGATATCCAATTTTGCCAGCATGATTTGTTGAAGAGATTGTTTTTACCCCAGTTTAATGTCTTAGAGCCTTTGTCGAATATTAGCCATTGATAGGAAGATGGTGTGATCTCTGGGGTCTCAGTTCTGTTCCATTGAGCTATCTGTCTCTTTTTGTACCAGTACCAGGCTGTTTTGACCACTGTGGCAGTGTAATAATCGGGTAGTGAGAAGCCTCCCAGTGTGGTGGTGTTCTCCAGTAGTGCTTTACTTCTCCAGGGCTTCTTCCCTTTCCGAACAAAGTTGGTGATTTGTTTCTGCATCTTGTTAAAAAATGTCACTGGAATTTGTATTGGGATTGCATTATATAAGTAGATTGCTTTGGGTAAACTAGACATTTTCACTATGTTTACTCTTCCTATCCATGAGCAGGGTAGGTTTCTCCATTTAGTTTCTTGTAGTAAGGACTTGTAGTTCTCTTTGTAAAGGTCTGTTATTTCTCTGGTTACGTTTATTCCTAGGTATTTTATTGTCTTGATGGCTATCGCAAATGGTATTGATTTGGTGATTTCTTCCTTAATAATCTCATTGTTGGTATAAAGGAATCCTACTGATTTTATTTATGTTTCTCTTATGTCCTGACACTTTGCTGAATCCGTCTATCAGTTTGAGTAGTTTAGTTATGGATTTTTTAGGATTCTCTATGTATACAATCATATCATCTGCAAATAGTGGGAGTTTTATTTCTTTGCTGATGCACATGCCCTTTATTTCATGGTCTTGTCTAATTGCTCTGGCTAGAACTTCTAGTACAATGTTGAATAGAAGAGGTGAGAGTGGGCATCCTTGTCTAGTTCCTGTTCTTAAGGGAAACTGTTTCAGTCTCTCTCCATTCAGGTTGATGTAGGCAGTTGGCTTTGTATAAATGGCCCTTATTGCATTGAGGAATTTGTCATCTGCCGAGAGCCAGCCCCGGCATCTTTTCAGGGTCCCGCACGGAGGGAGGGAGAGGCGTCAGCGGAGAAATGAATTGAGAGAGACAGGAAAGAGTTTTGGAGAATGGCAGCCCGAAAAAGACTCTTTCTTTATTTTTATAGTCAAAGTGACGTGAGTTTCACCCTGCCCACTGACCACACAATCTATTGGCTAATTTGAAACCAAAACCTCGTGATTGGCTAATTTGAAACCGAAACCTCGTGATCTTGAGGTGACATGATTTTTACCCTGCCCCCCCCACCACATGAGCTATTAGCTAACTTGAAACTGAAACCTCGTGATCTTGTTAATTGTCAAGGCTTTCTAGATAATGGCCTGAGGCAGGTGTGTTGTGGTGATAATTGACAGTGAAAACAAAGTTATGTCCCAAGTTCAATCAGCCCTACTTATACCTCAAGGTTAAAAGGTACAGGAGGAAGGTTCTAAAGGTTATAATCTCTATTTGTTCCTATTTTGCTCTTTATTTTATCTCCTCCTGCGGGGACAGTAAACACCTACTGTCCCCCACCCTATGCCTCTCTTAAACTGTTCTAAAAAGGATAATTCTTTTCACATGCGGGGAGGTGCGGTTGGGGGAAGTTGGCAGGGCTGGGTCAGCCCTGGCATTCCTGGGCTGGGCGTTCCTGGGCTCAGCGTTTGTCCTTGTGCAGGGAGATGAGTGGGTATTTTTGAGGAGAGTTTAATTATGATGAAAAATATACAGCCAGAAATATGTCAGGGGTGAGATGCGTCCGTCCACCATCACAGAGGCTTGTAGCTTTGCTCACAGAGGTCTTTGTGGGTGATGGGCTTCGGCGGCCATCTCTTCCTATTTTGCTGAGAGTTTTTAGCATAAATGGGTGTTGGACTTCATCAAATGCCTTTTCTGCATCAGTGGACAAGAATCACCTCATTTTGTCTGTTGTGTTATTTATGTGGTTGATCATAATAATTGTTTTTCTGATGTTCAACCAGCCTTGCATCCTTGTCATGAGTCCAACTTGGTCATGATGGGTTATTTTTTCGCTGTGTTGTTGTATTCTATTGGCAGGGATTTTGTTGAACATTTTTACATCTAGATTCATGAGTGATACTGGTCTGTAGTTCTCCTTTTTTGTGGGGTCTTTCCCTGGATTTGGTGTCAGGGTTATGCTGGCTTCATAGAATGAATTTGGGAGTATTCCATCCCTTTCTAAGCTGTGAAATAGTCTCAATAGTTGTTATGGATTGAATTGTGTCCCCTCCAAAATATGTGTAGCCATGTGGCTCGGCCACGATTCCCAGCATCTTGTGATTGTCCTCCATTTTGTAGTTTTCCTATGGTATATGTTAAAGGATCAGGGCAGGCCTGTAAATCCCTTCATAGAATCACCTCCCTGCTCCACTGTAAAGGGAGTTTCCCTGGAGTATGGCTTGCCCTACCCTTAATCCTTTCATCCTGTGAGAGATAAAAGGAAAGAGAAACAGGATGAGAATTGGGAACCTCACACCATCAATCTAGCAAGCAGCACCAGGAAAAGAGCGCGTCCTTTAGACCTGAGATTCCTGCGCCAAGACGCTCCATGGACAAAGACTGATACAATACCGGACTTTCCTCCAGAGCCAACAAGGGAGAGAACCTTCCCCTGGAGCAGACACCCTAATTTGGACTTGTAGCTTACCAGACTGTAAGACTAAACCGTCCTTTGTTAAAGCAATCCACTCTGTGATATTTCTGTTAGAGCAGCCCTAGCCGACTAAAACAGTAGTATTGGTGATAAGTCTTCTCTAAAAGCTTGGTAGAATTCTGTGGTGAAGCCATCTGGGTGACGGCTTTTTTTCATTGGTAGTTTTTTAATGACGTTTTTCAATATCTCCGTTTGTGATGGGTTTATTAAGTTGTTCTGCTTCACCTTCTGATGATTTTGGTAGGTGAGATGAATCAAGGAATTTCTGCATTCCCTCTAGGTTTTCAAATTTGTTAAAGTACAGACTTTCATAGTATTACGTTACGATATTTTGGATTTCTGATGGATCTGTGTGACAACTCCCCTCTTATAACCAGCTTTTGGTCTTTTAAATTTTTTCAGTTGCTTATCTACTGTGTAATTCCTTTAGTTCTGCTCTAATCTTTATGATCTGTTTTCTTCTGGTGCCTGAGGGGTTCCTTTGTTGCTCTCTCTCTACTTGTTCAAGCTGTAGAGTTAGTTTTCTGATTTGGTTTCTTTCTTGCTTCTGGATGTGTGTATTTATGGAGATAAACTGAGCTCCGAGCACTGCTTTGGCTGTATACTGTAGGATCTGGTAGGAAGTGTTTTCATTTTCGTTGGAATCCATAAATTTCTTTATTTCATCCTTGATTTCTTCCATAACCCATAGCTTTTTGAGCAAGATGTTGTTCAGTTTCCATGAGTTCCATTTCCTATCTATGTTTTTCTGCTATTGATTTCAACTTTTATGGCTTTATGATCTGGGAAGATGCTTTACATTAATTCACTGGTATGGATTTTGTTGAGAATTGCTTTATGTCCTAACACATGGTCTGTTCTGGAGAATGTTCCATGTGCGCTGGAGTAGAAGGTGTAGTTGTCCGCTGATGGATAGAAAGCTCTGTATGTGTCAATGAGGTCTAGTTGGTTAATTGTGGCAATAAGGTCTTCTGTGTGTTTATTGACCTTTTTCTAGACGACCTGTCCAATATTGAGAGTGGAGTGTTGAAGTCTCCTACTATTATTGTGGAGTGATCTATCTCTTTTTTGAGTGTAGTCAGTGTTCCTTTGACATATTTAGGTGCTCTAGTATTGGGTGCATAAATATTTAATATTGTTAAGTTCTGTTTGTGTATTGTACCTTTCAGCAATAAAGTGTCCAGCCTTGTCCATGATGGTGGACTTTACCTTAAAATCTATTTTATCTGAGATTAGAATTGCCACCGCCGCTCTTCTGTGTTCATTGTTAGCTTGATATATATTCTTCCATCCTTTAATTTTCAGTTTGTTCATATCTTTAAGTTTAAAGTCAGTTCCTTGTAGGCGACATATGGATGGGTTGTGTCTTTTGATCCATGATATCACTTGATGTCTCTTTACTGCAGCATTCAGTCCATTTATATTCAGTGTGATTATTCACAGGTATGTGTTCAGTGCTGCCATTGTGATATGTTTATTTTTGTGTTGTTGTTTCCTCTGTTGGTCTTATTAATCTGTTCTGGGACATTCTTCTTTGTGATTTGATACTTCACCTGTTTCAGGGTTGGTTTTGTGGTTGTTGACACTCCTGTATTACGTTTCTTGATTTGATATGTTGCATTTTTATTGTGCTTTACAGCTGCCCCATAATCCCACTTAATAAACTATGTATAAACCCACTTTTGATTTGTACCAGTCTTCTCAACTTCCTCTCCAGCTGGAAGGACTATAATGACTGCAGTACATCCCTTTTTTTAATATGATGATATCATGCTTTTCATGATATGATCACTGGATCATTTCTTTGACTGTCATACCTTTGATTCAGTTTGGAGCCTTCCCCAACTGAGGAGGATTCTGGATGATGTGTCCTTCTAAAATATAAAGTTAGTGGTTTTGTTCTTCTAAGCCAAGAGGTTCTTTCAATATTTCTTGTCACTTTGGTTTGCCTTTTACAAAGTCTCTGAGTTTCTGTTTATCTGCAAATGTCTTGATTTCATTTTCATGTTTGAAAGATAGTTTTGCAGGATATGTAATTCTCAGTTGGAAGTTCTCCTTCAAGGCTTTGAATGTGTCATGCCACTGTCTCTGTGCCAGCATTGTTTCTGCTGAGAAATCCGACAAAATCCTACAGGGTTTCCCTCTGAATGTTAGCTTTGCTTTGAGTCTTGCTGCCTTTATATTTCATTCTCGTTATGTTTCATTTTGTTAGTGAAATGCTGTCGACTCAGATCTGACTCATGGTGACCATAGTGAGTTTGTTAAGCTTTATTATAGTATGTCTTGAAGTCTTTCTTTTGAGATCTATAATGAGTGGTGTTCGATATATATCTTGGATATCTATATTCTCTTCATTCATAATTTCTGGGAAGTTTTCTGTCAGCAGCTCAGCAACAGTGCTGTCTGTGTTCTCATGTGTCTTGCCCTGTTCAGGAATTCCAATTAATCGTAGATTGTTTCTCTTCATAGAGTCCCACATGCTTCTTCATTTTTCTTGTTTATTTCTTCTGATTTCTCCTCATTGATGCTGGAGTCAGTAGCTCTGTCTTCTAAATTAGAGAGTCCGTTTTCCATTTTTTCCATTCTGTTTTCTTGGCTTTGAATTCAAATTTCTATCTCTATTATTTTGTTCTTGATCTGTTGGATTTCAGAGTACTGGTGTTCCATCAGATCGAACACCTTGTTTAATTTTTCATTTTGCTCTGCTGAATTTTGTATAAGGCCTAGGAGGGCTCTATATGTAACTCTTTTGTATTCACCTTCTGATAGTTTCAAAAAAACTTGTTTGTCTGGGAAGTTCTGAGGAGGTTTCTTTGGGGGCCTTCTGATGCCCGGGGTGATTTCTGGGTTATGGATTTCTCCAGAGTTTGTTGCTTTTTGGGCTTCATGAGGGTCAATAGAGGCTGGTGAGATGCTGTGAGGATGGACTGCAGTTGCTTTTCTAGGACATCTTAAAATGAGAAATAAAAAGTATCTGACCACTTGCCAAGTCCATTGGGTTTTCAGGTGTTTAGATCCCTCTTCCCAGCTGGCAAACTAAGCAACTCTACATCAAACCCCAGATGTTATAAACTAGCTCAAAATACAGAAAGGTTACTGGCCTGCTGGCCTCCACTTTTGGGCCCAAGCTGTAGGTGATACTGTGTAGAATTCTGCTTTTCTGCCAGAAAAGTGCTCTCTTCTGGACAGGCACTGCTTCCCAGCCCAGCAAGTAGGTCCAGCTGAGGCTTCCGTATGGGTATCCCGCCTCCCAGCGGAACAAGATGGTGTCTCGCACAAGCTCGCTGCCCAGCTTGGAGCAAGCTACTGGTGGAAAGAGAGGCCAAAAGTGCCGAGATGTCAAGAGTCCACAGCCTCTGTTGCTGGGTCCCAGCCTCAGGCGACACTGTGCAAAACACTGCCTCACTGACAGAAAAGCACTCTCCCCCCGGCAGGCGCTGCCTCCTGGCCTGGAAACTTAAGTCCAGCTGGGGCCTCTGCCTGGGTGCGTCCATCTCTCAATGGATCAAGATGGTGTCCTGTACAATCTCGCTGCCGCATCCACATGGCTACCACATGGTGGAGGTAGAAAGATAGGCCAAACGAGCCAAGATGCAGAGAGTCCAAAGCCGGGCTCTTAGAAGATGGCAATTGCGCTTGCTGCTCCCACCAGCTTGACAGCCAGCAGCTAGTCAAGTTCCAGCTCTTCCCACCAGCTAATACAGAGGAAAAAAAAAGAAAATGGTGAGTTACCTTTGGTCTGTGCAAACCCACGCTCGCCAAGAGTGGGTCAGCAAACAGAGGAGATTTTACATTCAGTGATATGAAGACTAAATTAACAACCCTGTACCGCGTCCTAGGGCCCACTAGGTGTCTGGAAGCCTCCATTTAATTATCAATTCAGGTCTTGGTTTCCAGAGTGATTAGGGAGATGTGTATTTAGTCTACCATCTTAACTCTGCCCCCAACGTAAAGTTTAAGAGGTGAGTTCTAGACTTCATGTTAACTCTTTTTGGTTTTCATTATTGAGTGCTAAAAATGTATATTTTTCAATTAATTAGGAGCCACATATTGAAGACAATGTCTGGAAGCTTCTACTTTGTCATTGTTGGCCACCATGATAATCCTGTTTTTGAAATGGAGTTTTTGCCACCTGGAAAAGCAGAATCCAAGGTACGTATGGAACCTTTAAAAATTTCCCAAGGGTTGTTAGGGTGTATTAATGATCACCGTGTAATGTGATTTCAGCACTGGAACAGAACCTGACAGTTTATGGATATCCACCACAGTCAATTGAGGCTTGCTGCAGAATCCCCCAGATTGACAGAAGCTAGACAAGGAGTGGTGTCTGAGTTCTCTCTTGAACACACACTTGCTGAGCATATACTAGCATGACACTCAAGGTCTCTTGTTCCTGCTCTTCAGTTGACCAGGTCACTTAATCTGAATTGCTGATGCTTAAGCACAGAGAGACAGTCGATTGCTAGAGGTCTGGAAGGAGAGGTGTTGGTGCCTTGAGAGACTATACAAGCTCATCCTGTCCCAGTGGATCCTACTTTTTGTGAGGATGGACTACACTCCGTCTATACCTGGGCAGGTTGAAAGAGGACCTTCTTTCTGTCCTCCTGCTGATGCTAACTCTCGAGCACCCAGTGTTCAGGAACTCCTTACAGCACATATTGACTGGAGGCTGGCTTCCGGGTTGCACTGGTCATGCACTGGAAGCAGGAAAGCAGTACTGAACGTCAACTCTTGTTGACGAGAGTGGTTCCAGAAAGACAAGCTTCCTTCAAGAACATGCTTCCCTTCAGAGTGAACAGAAACCATAGACTGGGGATGAGAATAGCCAGGTCCCTCCCATCTTTTGTACTAGTGACTAATATATTGTTGAAAAATTACACTGGGGAGGCTGAGTCAAGATGGCGGGCTAAACACACGTCTCTCTAAATCCCTCTGGAAACCAAGGCCTGAACTGATAATTAAATGGAGCCTTCTGAACACCTAGTGTGCCCTAGGACATGGCATTGGGCTGGCTATTTGGTCTACATACCACTGAGCAGAAAACTTCTTCTTTTTCACCAAACCCTGCCCTTGTTGAGTCCTGGCTCTCACAAACTGAAGGTAAATCGCCATTTTGACTTTTTTTCCTCTGTCTTGGCTGGTGGGAGGGGCTGAGGTGAGTGGCAGCAAGGCCCAGACGCACTGCTGATGAGGTTGGCGAGCGGAGTAATCACATTTTGAGAGCCTGGCCTTGGAATCTGTGCAACTTGTCACCTCTAACCTCTCTCTCTATCTCTCGGAATCTCCGGATCTCTGTCACTGAATAGCCTCTATGAAGGTGGATGCAGGAGCTTGTGTGATACGCCATCTTGATTTACTGGAAGGCGGAGTTTCCTGTACAGAGGCCTGAGCTGGACCTAATTCCCAGGCTAGGAGGCAGTGCCTGTCCAGAGAGCGCTTTGCCGGCACTAAAACAGTCTTTGATATAGAGGTGCATGCTTTGCAAGCTGGGAAGATGGACTTACACACCTGAAAGCCTGACTGCTTTGGGAAGTTGTTTTTACCTTACAGTAGCGAAATAACTGCAGTGCACCTGGATGGCTTGTCTTCCGGCCTTTACTGTCTCACATTATAGAGTCAGCTGACAGCTCCCCAGTGACTCTACAAGTGGGGCTGTGTCTTAGCCAACCAGGAGGTCGAGCCTGCTACCCCAGAGATCCCACTGAGCCAAGTCACAGGAGTACATAGAGCTGTCTGCTGATCAACTTCCTTTTCAAACTGAGCTTGAACCCCGTTAAAGTAACACCAGAGAAACAAAAGAATCTCCAGATGCCCCAAAAGCAACAAACTTTGGACCAGAACATTAGGAAGAATTCACCTGTGGCTTGAGAAGGCCCAGAAAAGAAAGATCCAAAGAACTTCTCAGATGAAGAAGTCTTTCTCAAACTATTAGAGAGCAAGTACAAAAGGATTATTTATAGAGCCCTCTTAGACCTTGTACAAAATGCAGCAGAGCAAAATGAAAAAGTAAGCAAGCTATTTGATCTGATAGAACACCAGTACTCTGAAAACCAACAGATCAAGAACAAAATCAAAGAGATAGAAAATTCAGTTCAAAGCCAAGAAGACAAAATTTAACAAATGGAAAATAGACTTTCTGACTTGGAAGACAGAACTACTGACTCCAGCATCTATGAGGAGAAATCAGAGAAAAGGGACAAGAAAAATTAAGAAGCATGTGGGACTCTATTAAGAGGAACAATTATGACTAATTGGAGTTCCTATACAGGGTGAGACACCTGAGAAGACAGAAAGTATTGTGGCTCATTGACATATACAGAACTTTCTATCCATCAGCAGACAACTACACCTTCTTTAGTACACATGGAACATTTTCCAGAATAGACCATGTGTTAGGACATAAAGCAAATCTCAACAAAAACCGTACTATTGCAGTATTGCCAAGCATATCCTCACATCACAAAGCCATTAAAGTCAAAAGCAGCAGCAGAGAAAACATAGAAAGTGGAACTCATAGAAACTGAACAGTATCTTCCTCAAAAAGCCATGAGTTATAGGAGAAATCAAGGATGAAATAAAGACATTTACGAATTCCAACAAGAGTGAAAACACTTCCTACCAGAACCTACGGGATACAGCCAAAGCAGTGCTCAGAGGTCAGTTTATCTCCATAAATGCATAAATCCACAAGCAAGAAAGAACCCAAATGAAAGATCTAGCCCCACAGCTTGAACAAGTAGAAAGAGAGCAACAGAGGAACCCTTCAGGCACCACAAGAAAACAGATCATAAAGATTGGAGCAGAACTAAACAAATTAGAGAATAGAACAATTGAAAAAAATTGAAAAGACGAAAAGTTGGTTTTTTAAAAAGATCAACAAAATTGACAAGCCATTGTATAAACTTACTAAAGAAAAACAGGAAAGCATACAGGTAACCCAAATAAGAAATGAGAGGGGAGTTGTCACAACAGATCCATCAGAAATCCAAAATATCATAGCAGAATACTACAAAAGACTGTAAGAAATTTGAAAATGTAGAGGAAATGGAGAAATTCTTAGATTCATCTTGGTGAAGCAGAACAACTTAATAAACCCACCAGAAAGGAAGAGATTGAAAAAGTCATCAAAAAACTGCCAACCAAAGAAAGCCCTGGCCTGGATGGCTTCACCACAGAATTCTACCAAGCTTATAGAGAAGAGTTATTGCCAATACTACTGAGACTATTTCATAGCATGGAAAGGGATGGAATACTCCCAAATTCGTTCTGTGAAGCCAGAATAACCCTGATACCAAAGCCAGGGACCAGCAAAAAAAGGAGAACTACAGACCAATATCACTCATGATTCTAGATGCAAAAATCTTCAACAAAATTCTTGCCAATAGAATACAACAACATAACAAAAAAATAATTGATCATGACCAAGTCAGATTCCTACAAAGGATGCAAGGCTGCCTCAACATTAGAAAAACAGTTAATGTGACCAACCACATAAATAACACAAAAGACAAGAATCACCTGATTTTGTCTATTGACGCAGAAAAGGCATTTGATAAAGTCCAACACCCATTCATGCTAAAACCTCTCAGCAAAATAAGACAGCAAATTCCTCAGTTCAATAACAGCCATTTATACAAAGCCAACTGTGTAAATCAACCTGAATGGAGAGAGACTAAAACAATTCCACTTGAGAATGGAACTAGACAAGGATGCCCACTCTCACCTCTCCTATTCAACATTGTATAGAAGTTCTAGCCAGAGCAATTAAACAAGACTAAGAAATAAAGGGCATCTGCATTGCTAGAGAAGAAGTAAAAATCTCCCTATTTGCAGATGATATGATTGTATATTCAGAGAATCCTAAAGAATCCGTAAGTAACCTACTCAAGTTGACAGAAGAGTTCAGCAAAGTGTCAGAATACAAGATAGACATAAGTAAATCAGTAGGATTCCTTTATACCAACAATGAGATTATTAAGGAAGAAATCACCAAATCAATACCATTTGCTGTAGCCCCCAAAAGAGAAAATACCTAGGAATAAATCTAACCAGAGAAATAACAGACCTTTACAAAGACAACAAGACCTTACTACAGGAAACTAAGAGAGACTTAACATAAATGGAGACACCTTACCCTGCTCATGAATGGGAAGACTTAACATTGTGAAAATGTCTATTTTACCCAAAGCAATGTACTTATCTAATGCAATCCCAATACAAATTCCTGTGACATTTTTTAATGAGATGGACAAACAAATCACCAACTTTATTTGAAAAGGGACGAAGCCCTGGAGAAACAAAACACTTCTGAAGAAGACGAACACACTGGGAGGCCTTTCACTACCTGACTTTAGAACCTGTTACACTGCCACAGTTGTCAAAATAGCCTGGTACTGGTATAAAAAGAGACAGACAGATCAGTGGAACAGAATTGAGACCCCAGAGACAACACCATCCTCCTGTAAACGGTTGATATTTGACAAAGGCTCTAAGACATTAAACTGAGGTAAAAAAATCTCTTCAACAAATGGTGCTGGCAAAACTGGATATCCATCTGCAAATAATTGAAACAAGACCCATGTGTTACACCTTAAAGAAAAGCCAACTCAAACTGGATAAAAGAGCTAAATAATCAAATCTAAAACGATAAAGCTCATCCAATAAAAAGTAGGAACAACAATGGAAGTTTTAATCACAACGTAGACAGACTTCAGAATCTGTCAAACCACAAACAACAGAAGAGAAAATAGATAAATGGAAACTATTAAGAATCAAACACTTTTGCTCATCCAAAGACTTTACTAATAGAATTAAAAGACCACCTACAGAATAGGAAAAAATATTTGGCAACTCTATGTCAGACTGATACCTGATCTCCATAAGGTATAAGGTACTACAAAATATCAACAAGTAAAAAATAAATGATCCAATTAAGCGACAGGCGAAGGAGATGGACAGACACCTCACTAAAGAGGCAATCCGGGCAGCCAAAAAACACATGCGGACATGCTCACGATCATTAGCTATTAAAGAAAGTCAAATGAAAACTACAATGAGATACCATCTCACCCCAACAAAGTTCACCATGATCCAGAAAACACAAAACAACAAATACTGGAGAGGCCATGGAGAAATTGGAACTCTCCTACACTGTTGGTGGGATTGCAAAATGGGGCAGCCTCTTTGGAAAGTGATCCAGCACTTCCTTAAAAAGCTGGATCTAGACATACCATTTGACCCAGTAATTCCACTGCTCGGAACATGCCTTACGGAATCAAGGCCATTCACACCAAGTGATACATTCACACGAATGTTTATTGCAGCACAGTCCACAATAGCAAAAAGATGGAATGAACCCAGATGCCCAACAACAGGAATGGGTAGGTAAACTATGGTATGTATACTCAGTGGAACACTATGCAATGATAAAGAATAATGATGATTTTAGGAAACATCTTATAACCTGGTTTCAATTGGAAGACATTATGTTGAGTGAAAGTAGTCAGCAACAAAAGGACATATATTGTATGAAACCCCTATAAGAACTTAAAAACAGACTCATGCATAGAAGAAGAGACTTTTTGACGGCTGCAAGGCTGGGATGGGAGGGAGGGTTTAGATTAGGTAGTTGATAGAAACTTGGTTGGGTGAAATATGGGACAGCACACATTAGAAAGAATAACAATTTTAACTGGTCTTCAACATAAAATCACTACTCCTCGCATCTTAATCCAATTTTACAAGGACAGAGTAGCTAGGCCAGGGGACCGGGGACTGTGCTCCCAGGGGAAACCGAGGCCAATTGGTGCAACTAGCATTTTGCTAAGAGAGCCGTCAACACCACACATGATGAGTGGTGTCTGGGGTCTTAAAAGCTGCCAACCTGCCATCCAAGGGTACAGCAGATGATCCCAACTTAGCACGAACAGATGATCACGAAGGACCAAAATGACATGTGGGAAACAGAATCCAGAAGACAGAGACCCACGTGAGTAGGTGACTACATTGACTTGTGACTGGAAGAACCGGATGGTGCGCGGCCACCACCAATGTTAGCTGTGATGGAGCTCACACATTTGAGTCTCACTGGCAACACAAGAATAAAAAGGGGTGCATTCTGAGAGCTACATTAAAAGAATGCAGTTGATAGTCCACAGGCCTCGGGGTTCCCCTGGGAGCGTGGCCACTGGCTCTGATGCTGCCCCTGTCCGTAAATCATAATGGAGGTCAACTCTCGGTCAGGAATTGTTTGAACTTGGCCATACAGAGTGACCGTATCATGTGGGCACTTTATGGTTCTCTGCATCTATAGGATGTTGTTCTGCTTATCTCTTACTCGAGGAAGGGGAGTGGGTGGAGAATAAGGGATAGGAGATTGTTGGGAGGATAAGACATGTATGAAGTATAGACGAAGAATGTGCTGTCACCAGGCAGGGAGAGCAGTGGAAGCTGCATGTAGGTGGGCATGCAATTTATACGGCAGTGTACATTTTCATTCAATCGTTAAAAAAAGAAAAATTAGGATCAACAATGGAAGTTTCAATACACAATGTAGGCAGACTTCAGAATCTGACAAACAAACCACAATCAACAGAGAAAAAAATAGATAAATGGTAATTACTAAAAATCAAACACTTTTGGTCGTCCAAAGACTTTATCAATAGAATTAAAAGACCACCTACAGAGTGGGAAACAGTATTTGGCAACTATATGTCACGCTGATGCCTGATCTCTATGATCTATGAGGTACTACAAAATCTCAGTAAGAAAAAGATAAATGATCCAATTAAGCAATGGGGTAAGGAGATGGATAGTCACTTTGCTGAAGAGGAGATCCATGCAGCCAAAAACCACATGTGTACATGCTCATGATCATTAGCTATTAAAGAAGATCAAATCAAAACTACAGTGAGATACCATCTCACCCCAACAAGGTTGGCCATGGTCCAAAAAACACAAAACAACAAATGCTGGAGAGATGAAAAAATTGGAACTCATCTACACTGTTGGTGGGATTGCAAAATGGGGCTACCTCTTGGGAAAGCAATCTAGCACTTCCTTAAAAAGATGGAAATAGATATACCATTTGACCGAATAATTCCACAGCTCAGAATATATCCTACAGAATCAAGGGCGTTCACACCAACTGATACATGCACACAAATATTTATGGTAGCACAGTCCACAATAGCAAGAAGATGGAAGCAACCTAGATGCCCAACAACAGAACAATGGATAGGTAAACTATGGTGTATATACTCTGGAACACTATGCAATGATAAAGAACAATGATGATTACTGCAAACATTGTATAACCTGGTTCAATTGGAGGGCATTCTGTTGAGTGAAAGCACTCAGCGGCAAAAGGACAAATATTGTATGAGACTCCTATGATAAGAACTTTAAATCAGACTCATGCATAGAAGAAAAGACTGATGGCTGCAAGGGTGGGAAGGGGGGAGGGAGATGGTGGGGTATAGATTAGATAGTTGATAGAAACTTGGTTGGGTAAAATATGGGACAGCACAGATTAGAAAGAAGATCAATTTTAAGTGGACTTCAACAGAACATGATTACTCCTCCCATCTTAACCCAATATTGCAAGGATGGAGTAGCTGGGGTTGGGGGCCAGGGACGCTGCTCTCAGGGGAAATTGAGGCCAATTGGCACAATTTGCATTTTGTTAAGAGAGTCTTCTGGACCCCAAATTGGTGAGTGGCATCTGGGGTCTTAAAAGCTGACAAACTGCCATCTCAGGTACACTAAATGGTCCCAACTCAGCAGAGACAGGTGATCTCCAAAGACCAAAATGACATGGGGCAAGGAGAACCCAGAAGACAGACCCACGTAAGTGGGTGACTACATCAACGTGTGAGCAGAAGAACCAGATGGTGCCCGGCTCACACCAGTGATAGCTGTGATGGGGCTCACAAAGTTGAGTCTCACAGGGAACACAAAAATAAAAAGGGTTGCACCCTGTGATCTCCACTAAAAGACCACAACTGGTGGTCCAGGGGCCTTGGGATGCACCTGGGAGCATGGCCCCTGACCCTGATGCCATCCCTGTCCATAAATCACAATGGAGGTCAACTCTTCAGGCAGAAATGGATTGGACTTGGTGACACAGAGTGACCATATCATGTGTGCACTTTATGGTTCTCTGCATCTATAGGATGTCATCCGGCTGACCTCTTACTGGAGGCAGGGGAGAGGGTGGAGAGGAGGGGATAGGAGATTGTTAGGAGGATATGACATGTGCAGAACGGAGAAGAGGAGTGTGCTGTCACCGGACAGGGAGAGGAGTGGGACCTGCTTGCTGTCAGGTATGCAAATTTATATGTGATTGTATATTCTCACGCAATCATAACAAAGAAATATATTAAATAAGAATAAGAAAAATTAGTTTCTCCCAACTTCCAAAAATAGGCTGTATTGTACATTAAGATAAGAATTGATTTTCTAACATCATTTCTAACATCATTTCCAACATGATGCTTTTCAGGTATTCATACCTTGCCTTGAAAATAGGCCAGGCATTTGTTTGAAGTGTCATCTACCAAGTGGTGTTGCTAGATTATTTCTTCACATTCACATTCATTCACTCATTGTTGGTTTGGAGGTCTCTCTGTAGCAGTGGCCACTTTGTGGCACACCGCTACTTAGCATTTCCATGCTCTCAGATTGCCTTGTCACTTGACTTGTTCTTGGTTCTTTGTCTGGCTACCAAGCACTTTCTTAAAGCATTTTGACAGGGTTCTCCTAACCTCTCAAGATTGATCATCAGTATAAAACAGGAAAACGCTCTGAGCCAGACACACACCACATCCATTTCTCTAAGGGATTCGTTGGCATCCTCCCAGTGGCCTGAGGGAAGTCAGCATCCTTCACCTGGCAAGGGCCTCTGGGGCGAGCAGTAGGAGCTTGGCCAGCAACTTCTTCTGCCAAGAGGGAGCTTTTGAAAAATGTATTTGAAAGAGAGCATTGCCCAGGAGGCAGGGTGCTGTCCAGGCTGTGCGGTTTCTCTTCACATTGTGATGGACATCCTCACCTCCAACAAAGCCACTTCAGCCCACAAAAAGAGACACTCTCACCTTGGACAGGGTTTGTTGCTGTCGCCACAGGTGACACAGCGTTTCTGTTCACAGCTGGGCCTGAGCGTGTGACCTTGCTATGTAAGCTTCATTGGCCTGAAAGAGACCTATGTGATAATGAGTGCCACATCCTCCACCGCTGAGGAAGCTTCCCCTCCCACTTCCTCCATCTCTCGAGCCCTGGTGCTAAGAACATTTGTAAGTCTCGCTTAGCGCCTCCTCAGGCCTGGCCTGCTAAAGTGCTGTCCTGGAACCACATCCTTGGTGCATTTTTCAGGTCGTTTGCCTTGAAAAGATGTGAGCTTTTTGAAAGCAGCACTGACTTTTTAACAATATTTTTTTTTCATGTGCCTGAAACTCAGAAGCAGTAACTTTCATCTTGCAACATTAAGGAAATATATTTTTGTTTTAGTCAGCTTGTGCTGCTCTAACAGAAGTACCATAGAGTGGATGGCATTAACAAAGGAAAGTTTATTCTTACACAGTCCAGTAGGCTACAAGTCCAAATTCAGGATGTCTGCTTCAGGGGAAGGCTTTCCGCCTGGTCGGCTCTGGAAGAAAGTCTGGTATGGCATCTGGAGCATCTTGACACAGGAACCTCAAGTCTGAAGGACGCGCTCTTGTCCTGGTGCTGCTTGCTTGATGGTGTGAGGTTCCCAATTCTCTGCCTGCTTCTCTTCTCTTTTATCTCTTGTACAATGAAAGGAGCAAACTGTACTCCAGGGAAACTACCTTTACAGTGGAGCAGGGAGGTAATCCTATGAAAGAATGTACAGTCCCACCTTAATCCTTTAACATACAGCACCGGAAAACCACACGATGGAGGACAATCACAAAATATTGGGAATCATGGCCCAGCTGCATGGCTGCACATATTTTCAGTGGGACACAATTCAATCCATGACATCCCACCCTTTAGCACCCCAAAAATCACATCTTTGAAACATATAACACCTTTATCCCATATGATAGAAGTCTTAAATCAGTTCCAAGTCTAAAATTAGAAATTTCTTTACATCTATGAAACCTATAATGCAAGTTATCTATTTCCAAAGCTACAATGGCAGAACAAGCACAAGTTAGACATTGTATTACAAATGGGAGAAATTGCAGGAATAAAAGGCATTAACAGGCAACAGGCAAGGCAGCAGAACTCATTACATTAGCTCTCAAAGCTTTAAAAATACTCTTACATTTTCTGAGACATTTTACACAGTGGCCTGCCTTCGAGACTCTAGGTATCGGCCATACTCTCTGGATTCTGAGTGGAGACC
This sequence comes from Heterohyrax brucei, assembly GCA_028571685.1. NCBI lineage: Eukaryota > Metazoa > Chordata > Mammalia > Hyracoidea > Procaviidae > Heterohyrax > Heterohyrax brucei. Next base: position 16,988,814 of record CM053166.1, on the reverse strand, counting down.
CCCAACCCTGTGCTACAACTCTTCCTTCAAGGCCCACTTGGACAGAAACTCTGCCCCATTGGCTTTAGGGGCACCCTAAGCCTAAATGAGTGGCAATTCTACCCTTACAAACACAGGACGCCATGGTTTCACCCTTTCAAACCCCTGAGTTCATGGCCATACCTTTTGAGACTGAGGCAGCTCAGCTTCTCACACTATTTGTCTCTTCAGCTTCAGCTTCCTATGGCCACATGGCCCAGGCCTCAGGCCCACATCTGCCCTGCCAGGGCAAATGTTCCAAAGTTCTTTAGCTCCACTGATTCAAGTGCCTGGAGGCACCTCACTCTTGCTGGAAAGCATCCTGCGCAAAGGCACTCAGCTCTCTTGCTCTGTGGGACAGCAAGGCTGGCTCCACAGATTTAAGTGCCCAGGGGCACCCCGTTCTGCAAGGAAAACTCTGCACAGGCATGTAGTTCTTTTGCTCCATGGGTCGGCTCCAGCACTGCTTCTGGTTCTGTTGCTGCTGCTGCCACCAGTCCTCTGTTGTTTCTCACCATCTGCGCCTTCTTGGTTCCTTCTGAATCTTCTATCCATTCACAGTTTCAAAATGGCCCCCACATTTTAGGTATTTGCTACAGCAGCACCCCACTCTCACAGTACCAAATTCTGTTTTAGTCAGCTCGTGCTGCTCTAACAGAGGTACCATAGAGTGGATGGTGTTAGCAAAGGAAAGTTTATTCTTACACAGTCTGGTAGGCTACAAGTCCAAATTCAGGATGTCCACTCCAGGGGAAGGCTTTCCCCCTTGTCGGCTCTGGAGGAAAGTCCAGTATGACATCAGTCTTTGTCCAGGGAGCGTCTTGGCACAGGAACCTCAGCTCTGAAGGACGAGCTCTACTCCTGGTGCTGCTTTCTTGATGGTGTGAGGTTCCCAGTTCTCTGCTTGCCTCTCTTTCCTTTTATCTCTTGTAGGATGAAAGGATTAAGGGTGGAGCAAGGCATACTCCAGGGAAACTCCCTTTACAGTGGAGCTGGAAGGTAATCCTACAAAGGGATTTACAGTTCCACCCTAATCCTTTAACATACAGCACAGGAAAACCACAAAATGGAGGACAATCACAAAATATTGGGAATCATGGCCCAGCCACAAGGCTACACATATTTTGGGGGGGACACAATTCAATCCATGACAATTTTCTGCTTAGTTTCTTGAACACATTCCATTAATGAAGTCAGTTGACCATATTGCTTTTCTTTTGCTGAGTTTTCGACATCCAATTAAAAAAGAGAGTTATGTGAAAACAGGTGGTGGTTGGCAGATGCCATCAAGTTGGTTCCAACTCACAGCAACCGTATGCACAACAGAACGAAACACTTCCCAGTCCTGCGCCATATCCATAATCACTGTTAGGCTTAAGCCCATTGTTGCGGCCACTGTGTCAGTCTATCTCCTTTCTCCTTGAGGGTCTTCCCCTTTGTTGCTGACCCACCACTCTACCAAGCACGATGTCCTTCTCCAGGGACTGATCCCTCCTGACAACGTGTCCAAAGTATGTAAGACACAGTCTTGCCATCTTTGCTTCCAAGGACGAGTCTGGTTGTACTTCTTCCAAAACACATCAGTTTGTTCTTTTGGCTGTCCATGGTACGTTTAACATTCTTCTCCAATGCCACAATTCAAAGGTGTCAGTTCTTCTGTCTTCCTTATTCATTGTCCAACACAGGTTATACTATGGCAATAATAAAGGGGGTAAGAGCAGAAAATGATTTTCCCCACGAGAAAACCATGTATAGCAATTGACAGGATGTTGGCATTCTTGGTGCTGCCTGGGGAATGTTCATCTGTTGCCACTCTGTTGTCATCCAGGATGATCACCGTCACCTCAACCAGTTCATCGCTCATGCTGCTCTTGACCTCGTAGATGAGAACATGTGGCTGTCTAACAACATGTACTTGAAGACTGTGGACAAGTTCAACGAGTGGTTTGTCTCAGCATTTGTTACTGCTGGTCATATCCTTACCCTGTGAATCAATCTGTGTGACTGAAGGTTAGGTTCCCAAATCATAAGAACATGGACTCTAGGTGCCAGGCTCTGAGTCTGTGGGCTTCAAAGAGTTGGGTAAATAAGGAAACATTGCCATTGATGGTGTTTCAAACAAAAGAACATTTTGTTTAAGTAATTATTTTAAAACCAAGCCTCATGTATAAAACGAAGGTTTACGTGAACCATATCAAGAGGAAATTTCTATTTTGTAGCTTATCTTCTAACTGAAAAGCCATTATTTTCTCTTTAACATAAACCCTAACTTTAAACCTATCACAGAAACTTTCCCATCACAAAAGAACACCACATGAGATCATTTGAAGAATATTGTATCGACCAGTTGCTTTCCATGTTTCATTTCTAAGAAAGATTAGACCTTAACTACTTCACATATGAGATTCATCATGCTTCATGATGTAAGGCAAGAAGATGGAATAAAAAACTTCTTTACTGATGTCTATGATTTGTACATAAAGGTATGGTATGCTCTAGAATTTTCTAAATCTGATCATAAAAAGGGATTCTTCCTTTGACAAGAAGCTGACCTGGTGGAGTTACCCTTGTCATTCCAGCAATTTTCACCCTAGACTAGCTTTCTCCCAGAGCTATCCCTTGCCACTTCTTCAACGAGCACGTCTGCACTGCCAGGTGGACGTGTAGTTAGGAAATCACTTGAGAAAGCAAATCCGCTTCCTTCTCTGTCTTTTAGTGCCTATAACTGATCTTATTAGGGAAACCTAAAGAGAGGCCAGGGAAGCTGGCTTTTATCATTTTAATCTAAAATGTTTTCTCTTTTGTTAGTAGGTTGCAACATAATGTAGATGCTAAACTCTCAGGAAGTGATCCCTACATTATCAGACAGTCACTCAAGGAGAGTGGCACCATCTATAGTTCTTAATATTTTATTGAAAAATAAAAATAGCAGTAGGATGTCAGTGGTGAAACTACTGCTAACAAAAGCATGTTCTCAGTAATTTAAATGTGTTCTCTGTTTGGTTGGGATTTCTTGCAAGTCAGCACAGGAATACAATTTTAACAATCAGTATTCCTAGTTGGAAACCCTGGTGGCACAGTTGATAAATGCAGTGACTGCTAACCATAAGGTGGGCAGTTCGAATCCACCAGGTGCTCCTTTGAAACTCTATGGAACAGTTGTACTCTGTTCTATAGGGTCACTATGAGTTGGAATCGATTTGACAGCACTAGGTTTGGTTTTATTCCTAATCACATGCAGCAAATAAGACTAGCCTTGGGGGTCCAGTGGTTACTTTGCTCAGCTGCTGACCAAAAGGTTGGTGGTTTGAACCCACCAGTGGCTGTGTGGGAGAAAGGACCTGAAGATCTGCTACGATGGAGGTGACAGCCTGGGAAACCCTCTGAGGCAATTCTCAGACCCTTGGGCTTGCTGTTCATTGGGCCTGACACAACAACAGCCCTCTTAAAATGGACCATACGAAGTAATTAAGGTATAAAAATCAGTAACTCCTTTTCTCATTACTAATTCCATTTAATGTTAGTCATTTTCTCCCATGTGTGTTATGATGCACTTGTTGCTTTATGTGAGACAATGATTGTTTATTTAGGTTGTGTTAGAAAAGAGTATTAGGAATCTAAATTTTAAAAAGCTACCATGGAACACAAATTTTAGTCAGGGGGTGATGGAACTTTTTCATCATTGCTGAGAATATTGCCAATTTTATTTGCTAACCAAAAGTTCAGCAGTTGAAATCCACTAGGCACTCCTTGGAAACTCTATGGGACAGATCTACTCTGACCTATAGGATGACTATGAGTCAGACCCAACTTGACACCAGTGGGGAAAGTTTTATGTATAAATATAACTTTATATTTATGTATAATTTTATTTATATTTCTAAATTATTTGTATTTATCAAGGGCTTTACAAGATTAACCCAAAACCCATTGCCATTAAGTAGATTCTTATTCGTAGCAACCCTATACGACAGATTAAAGCTGCCCCATAGAGTTTCCAAGGAGCACTGGATGGATTTGAACTGCTGACCTTTACAAGATTAGTCTATGTATTTATAATGAATAGCAGTAGATGAGTATTTCACAGTTAGCATGATTCCTGAAAGTTAACTTACACAGACAGCACTTGTCATACTAGTAGGAATTTTCCACAGGTGCTTCTTAAAGCTAAAGTGCCACAACTAAAGTTTTCTTAGGGGAGATTAGGATTTAACAATGGACGGAGCATTTCAGATGACATTGTAAGACATAGTTTTCAGACTTTTGTTTTGAATGCCTTTGGTGACTCTATTTAAAGCTTTAAAATAATTTCCCTGTAATTTGTTGGCCTTCTGAATTTGACAGGATCCCTTATGCCTTCTTTTTTCCTAGTTTGCAATGAATCCGTTTTATGAGCCCAATTCTCCTATCCGGTCAAGTGCATTTGACAGAAAAGTGCAGTTTCTTGGAAAGAAACACCTTTTAAGCTGAATGCAGGAGGAATTCTGAAATAAGCAGCGTCACCTCAATGAGGTATCCTCAGGACCGGCTGCGTTGTAAGTAACCTGATTAAATCACCTAGAAAATTTATCTATGGTGGTCTGTCTTTAAACGTCATGAAATTGCTTTCCTGTTTAAAAAGAGCACATTCAGCTTCTTCTCATTTATGACCACATCAGTCTGTGCTTGTGAACGATTGTGATTTATAAAGAGCTCTTCATAAATAATCTCAAAACTAATTTTAAAAACTGGGGAGCAGAGTCAAGAAGGTGGACTAAACACACGTCTCTTGAAATCCCTCTGAAAACCAAGACCTGAGTTGACAATTAAACAGAGCCATCTGGACACCTAGTGAACCCTACGACGTGGCATAGGACTGTCTATTTGGTCTACATACCACTGAGCAGAAAACTTCTTCTCTTTCGCCGACCCCTGCCCTTGTTGAATCCTGGCTCTCATGGACTGGAGGTAAATTGCCATTTTGACTTTTTCTCCTCTGTCTTGGCTGGTGGGAGGGGCTGAGGTGACTAGCAGCAAGGCCCGGGTGCACTGCTGAGGTCGACGAGCGGAGTCACCATATTTTGAGAGCCTGGCCTTGGAATCTGTGCAACTCGGCACCTCTAACCTCTCCCTCTATCTCTCAGAATCTTCAGATCTCTGTCACTGAATAGCCTCTATGAAGGTGGATGTGGGAGCTTGTGTGGTACGCCATCTTGATTTACTGGAAGGCGGAGTTTCCTGTACAGAGGCCTGAGCTGGACCTAATTCCCAGGCTGGGGCAGTGCCTGCGCAGAGAGCGCTTTCCCGGCACTAAAACAGTCTTTGATATAGAGGTGCATGCTTTGCAAGCTGGGAAGATGAACTTGCACACCTGAAAGCCTGACTGCTTTTGGAAGTTGTTTTTACCTTACAATAGAGAAATAACTGCAGTGCATCTGGACGGCTTGTCTTCCAGCCTTTACTGTCTCACATTATAGAGTCAGCTGACAGCTCCCCAGTGACTCTACAAGTGGGGCTGTGTCTTAGCCAATCAGGAGGTCAAGCCTGCTACCCCAGAGATTCCACTGAGCCAAGTCACAGGAGTACATACAGCTGTCTGCTGATCAACTTCCTTTTCAGACTAAACTTGAACCCCATTTAACACCAGAGAAATGAAAGAATCTCCAGATGCCCCAAAAGCAACAAACTTTGGACCAGAACATTAGGAAGAATTCACCTGTGGCTTGAGAAGGCCCAGAAAAGAAAGATCCAAAGAACTTCTCAGATGAAGAAGTCTTTCTCAAACTATTAGAGAGCAAGTACAAAAGGATTATTTATAGAGCCCTCTTAGATCTTGCACAAAATGCAGCAGAGCAAAATGAAAAAGTAAGCAAGCTATTTGATCTGATAGAACACCAGTACTCCAAAATCCAACAGATCAAGAACAAAATCAAAGAGACAGAAAGTTCAGTTGAAAGCCAAGGAAACAGAATTGAACAATTGACTTGGAAGACAGAACTACTGACTCTAGCATCTATTAGGAGAAATCAGAGAAAAGAAACAAGAAAAATGAAGAAGCATTAAGAAGCATGTGGGACTCTATTAAGAGGAACAATTATGACTAATTGGAGTTCCTGAACAAGGTGGGACACCTGAGAACACAGAGAATATTGTGGCTGAGCCACTGACAGAAAACTTCCCAGAAATTATGAAAGAAGAGACTATAGATATATGAGATGCGTATCAAAACCACTCAATATAGATCTCAAAAGAAAGACTCCAAGACATATTATAATCAAGTTTAACAAAATGAAACACAAGCAGAAACTCTTAAAGGCAACAAGACTCAAAGCAAAGCTGACATTCAGAGGGAAACCCCGTAGACTTTTGTCTGATTTCTCAGCAGAAATGATGCTGACACAGAGACAATGGAATGACACATTCAAAGCCATGAAGGAGAAGAATTTCCAACCAAGAATTATATATCCTGCAAAACTATCTTTCAAATAGCGAAAATGAAATCAAGACATTCGCAGATAAACAGAAACTCAGAGACTTTGTAGAAGCCAAACCAGAGCTACAAGAAATACTGAAAGAAGCTCTTGGCTTAGAAGAACAAAATCATAAATTTCATATTTTAGGAGGAAATAGAAGACACATCCAGAATCCTAGTCAGTTTGGGAAGGCTCCAAGCTCAATCAAAGCTTGTAATATTAAAAGTGATCCAGTGATGATATCATGAAAACTGTGATGTCATCATATTAAAAAGAGGTATGTACTACAGTCGTTATAGTCCTTCCAGATGGAGAGGAAATTAATAAGACTTGTAGTAGTTAAAATTGGGTTTAAGCATAGACTTTTAAGGGGAATCACAGGGGCAGCCGCAAAGCACAGTAAAGATGCAGCATATCAAATCAAGAAATGTAATACAAGATTCTCAACAACCACAAAACCAACAATGAAAAAGGTGAAAAATCAACTCATAAAGAAGAATGTTCCAAAACAGAATAATAACAGAGAAAACATCAGCACAGAAATAAACATATCACAATGACAGCACTGAGCACATACCTATTAATAATAACATTCAATGTGAATAGACTGAACGCTCCAATAAAGAGACAACGAGTGGCATCTTTGATCAAAAGACACAACCCATCCATACGTTGCTTACAAGAAACTCACCTTAGACTTAAAGATATGAACAAACTCAAGGGATGGAAGAATATATATGAAACTAACAATACCCAAAGACAAGCAGGTGTGGCAGTACCTGAGAGAAAATAGATTTCAATGTAAAATCCACCATCATGGACCAGGACGGACACTATTTATTGCTGAAAGCTTCAATACACAAGCAGGATTTAACAATATTAAATATTTATGCACCCAATACAAGAGCATCTAAATACATCAAAGAAACACTGATTGCACTCAAAAAACGAGATAGATCACTCCACAGTAATAATGGAAGACTTCAACTCTCCACTCTCAATATTGAACAGATCATCTAGAAAAAAGCTGAGTCAAGACACAGAAGATCTTATTGCCACAAATAACCAACTAGACCTCACTAACAGGTACAGAACTTTCTACCCATCAGCAGACAACTACACCTTCTTCTGCAGTACACATGCAACATTTTCCAGAATAGACCATGTGTTAGAACATAAAGCAAATCTCAACAAAATCCATACCATTGAATTATTGCAAAGCATCTTCTCAGACCACAAAGCCATTAAAATCAAAATCAACAGCAGAAAAAACATAGATGGAAAGTGGAACTCATGGAAACTGAACAATACCTTGCTCAAAAAGCCATGGGTTATAGGAGAAATCAAGGATGAAATAAAGAATTTACGAATTCCAACAAGAGTGAAAACATTTCCTACCAGAACCTATGGGATACAGCCAAAGCAGTGCTGAGAGGTCAGTTTATCTCCATAAATGCATAAATCTACAAGCAAGAAAGAACCCAAACGAAAGATCTAGCCCTACAGCATGAACAAGCAGAGAGAGAGCAACAGAGGAACACTTCAGGCACCAGAAGAAAACAGATCATAAAGATTAGAGCAGAACTAAACAAATTAGAGAATAAAACAATTGAAAAAAATTGAAAAGACCAAAAGCTGTTTTTTTAAAAGATCAACAAAATTGACAAGCCATTGTATAAACTTACTAAAGAAAAACAAGAAAGGATACAGGTAACCCAAATAAGAAATGAGAGGGGAGTTGTCACAACAGATCCATCAGAAATCCAAAATATCATAGCAGAATAGTAGAAAAGGCTGTAACAAATTTAAAAACCTAGAGGACATGGAGAGACTCTTAGATTCATCTCACCTACCAAAATTACCACAAAGTGAAGCAGAACAACTTAATAAACCCACCAGAAAGGAAGAGATTGAAAAAGTCATCAAAAAACTACCAACAGAAAAAAGCCCTGGCCCACATGGCTTCACTGCAGAATTCTACCAAGCTTATAGAGAAGAGTTATCGCCAATACTACTGAGACTATTTCACAGCATGGAAAGTGATGGAATACTCCCAGATTCATTCTGTGAAGCCAGCATAACCCAGATACCAAAGCCAGGGAAAGACCCAGTATAAAAAGGAGAACTACAGACCAATATTACTCATGAAGCTAGATGCAAAAATCTGTAACAGAATTCTTACCAATAGAATACAACAACATAGCAAAAAAATAATACATCATGACCAAGTTGGAGTCATACCAGGGATGCAAGGCTGATTGAACATCAGAAAAACAGTGTGATCAACCACATAAATAATGCAAATAACAAGAATCACCTGATTTTGTCTATTGATGCAGAAAAGGCATTTGATAAAGTCCAACACCTATTCATGCTAAGAACTCAGCAAAATAGGAAGAGATGGCAAAGTCCTCAATGCAATAAGGGCCATTTATACAAAGCCAACTGTATGAATCATCCTGAATGGAGACAGACTAAAACAATTCCCCTTGAGAACGGGAACTAGACAAGGATGCCCACTCTCACCTCTCCTATTCAGCATTGTACAGAAGTTCTAGCCAGAGCAATTAGATAAGACCAAGAAATAAAGTGCATCTGTATCAGCATAGAGGAAGTAAAAGTCTCCCTGTTCGCAGATGATGTGATTGTATCTGCAGAGTCCTAAAGAATCCATAAGGAACTTACTCAAACTGATAGAAGAGTTCAGCAAAGTGTCAGGATACAAGATAGACATAAATAAATCAGTAGAATTCCTTTATACCAACAATGAGATTATTAAGGAAGAAATCACCAAATCAATACCATTTACTATAGCCCCCCAGAAGATAAAATACGTAAGAATAAATCTAACCAGAGAAATAACAGACCTTTACAAAGAGAACTACAAGACCTTACTACAAGAAACTAAGAGAGACTTAACATAAATGGAGACACCTTACCCTACGCATGGATAGGAAGACTTAACATTGTGAAAATGTCTATTTTACCCAAAGCAATGTACTTATATAATGCAATCCCAATACAAATTCCTGTGACATTTTTTTAATGAGATGGAGAAACAAATGACCAACTTTATTTGGAAAGGGAAGAAGCCCCGCAGAAGCAAAACACTTCTGGAGAAGAAGAACACACTGGGAGGCCTTTCACTACCCGACTTTAGAACCTATTACACTACCACAGTTGTCAAAACAGCCTGGTACTGGTATAAAAAGAGACAGAGAGATCAGTGGAACAGAATTGAGACCCCAGAGATGACATCATCCTCCTGTGAACGGTTGATATTTGACAAAGGCCCTAAGACATTAAACTGTGGTAAAAGCAACCTCTTCAACAAATGGTGCTGGCAAAATTGGATATCCATCTGCAATAAATTGAAATAAAATCCATGTCAACCTTATACAAAACCCAACTTAGACTGGGTAAAAGACCTAAATATCAAATGTAAAACGATAAAGCTCATTCAAGAAGAATTAGGATCAACAATAGAAGTTTTAATACACAACACAGACAGACTTAAAAATCTGACAAACAAAGCACAATCAACAGAAAATAGGTAAATGGGAACTACTAAGAATCAAACACTTTTGGTCATCCAAAGACTTTACCAGGAGAATTAAAAGACCACCTACAGAATGGGAAAAAATATTTGGCAACTCTATGTCAGACTGATACTTGATCTCCATGATGTATAAGGTACTACAAAATATCAACAAGTAAAAAATAAATAATCCAATTAAGCGACAGGCGAAGGAGATGGACAGACACCTCACTAAAGAGGAGATCCAGGCAGCCAAAAAACACATGCGGACATGCTCACGATCATTAGCTATTAAAGAAAGTCAAGTCAAAACTACAATGAGTTACCACCTCACCCCAACAAGGTTGTCCATGATCCAAAAAACACACAACAACAAATGCTGGAGAGGCTGTGGAAGTTGAAACTCTCCTACACTGTTGGTGGGATTGCAAAATAGGGCAACCTCTTTGGAAAACAATCTGGCGCTTCCTTAAAAAGCTGGATCCAGACATACCACTTGACCCAGTAATTCCACTGCTTGGAATATATCCTACAGAATCAAGGCCATTCACACCAACTGATACATGCACACGAATGTTTATTGCAGCACAGTCCACAATAGCAAAAACATGGAAGCAACCTAGATGCCCAACAACAGAGGAATGAATAGGTAAACTATGGTGTATATACTCTGGAACACTATGCAATGATAAAGAACAATGATAATTTCAGGAAACATCTCGTAACGTAGTTTCAATTGGAGGACATTATATTGAGTGAAAGTATTCAGCAGCAAAAGGACAAATATTGTATGAGACCCCTACGATAAGAACTTAAAATCAGACTCATGCATAGATGAAAAAACTCTTTGATGGCTGCAAGGGTGGGGAGGGAAAGGGTAGGGTATAGATTAGATGATAGAAATTTGGTTGGGTGAAATCAGTGACGGCACACATTAGAAAGATCAACTTTAACTGGACTTCAGCATAACTGTGTTAAGAGGAATGCTGATCCTAGAATTCTAGAATCCTGATTCCATGTTTGTGGACACTTCTGTCACCTTGGATGATCTTACATTCCCTTTCCCTTAGACAGTAAAAATAGTGTTTTTACTAAAGATTAAGTGTACCTGGAAACCCTGCTCGTGTAGTGATTAAGTGCTGCTAACCAAGATGTCAGCAATTCAAATCCACCAGGCATAGGGCGGTTCTGTTCTGTCCTGTGGAGTGGCTATAGTCAGAATTGACTCACGGGCAATGGGTTTGCTTCATCTTTTTGATTAATATCTGTAGTATATTTGAGATATAAGGCTATGTGAGAACTACAGTCAAAGCTAAGACTGGATTATGTTAATATTTACACTGTGAGTCTTCTAGGCTGTATGGGGAGGTCAGTGGGAGTGGTTTGTTTTGTATTAAGTATAGGTAATCCAAACCGAATGTGGAAATTACCAAACAATATCGTTGATATCACATGCAAGTAAAATTTTGCTCAAGATCATTCAAAAGCAACTGCAACAGTATATTGACAAGGAACTGCCAGATAGTCAAGCTCGATTCAGAAGAGGACTTGGAACCAGGGATATCATCACTGATGTCAGATGGATTTTGGCTGAAAGCAGAGAATACCAGCAAGATGTTTAGTTGTGTTTCATTGACTATGCAGAAACATTCAACTTTGTGGATCATATTAAGTTATGGCTAAGATTTTAGCGAGTGAAAATTCTCCAGAAAGCCTAATTGTGCTCTTACAGAATCTGTATATGGATCAAGAGGCAATCATGCCAACAGAACAAGGGAACTCTGCATAGTTCAAAGTCACGAATGGTGTGTGTCAGGGTTGTATCCTTTTGCCATACCTTTTTAATCTGTATGCTGAGCAAACAATCTGAGAAGCTGGATTCTATGAAGAAGAATGAGGCATCAGGATTGGAGGACGACACATTAACAACGTGAGTTATGCAGATGACACCACCTGCTTGCTGGAAATGAAGATTTGAGACACTGACTGATGAAGAGCAAGGACGACAACCTTCAGTATGGATTGCACCTCAACGTCAGGAAAACAAAAATCCTCACAACTGAACCAGTAAGCAACATTGTCATACAGAGAAAAGATTGAGATCGTCAAGGATTTCATTTTACTTGGGTCCACAATGAACACCTGTAGAAGCAGCAGTCAAGAAGTCAAAAGATGCATTGCATTGGGAAAATCTGCTGCAAAGGACCTCTTTAAAGTATTCAGAAGTTAAGATGTCACCTTGAAGACCAAAATGCCATGGTATTTTTGGTTGCATCTTGTGCATGTGAAAGCTGGACCATGGACAAAGAAGACAGAAGATGAATTCATGCCTTTGAATTGTGGTGTTGGAGAAGAATGTGGAATGTACCATGAATCACCAAAAGAACAAACAGATCTGTTCTGGAAGAAGTCCAACCAGAGTGCTCCTTGGAAGCCAAGATGGCCGGACTGCATCTTACATACTTTGGACATGTTGTCAGGAAGGATCAGTCCCTGGAGAAGGACATCATGCTTGGTAGAGTGGAGGGTCAGCCGAAAAGAGGAAGACCCTCGAAGACGTGGATTGACACAGTGGCTGCAACAATGGGCTTAAGCATACAAACAATTGTGCACGTGGCTTAAGACCAAGCAGTGTTTTGTTCTGTTGTTCATTGGGTCATTATGAATTGGAACCGACTCAGTGGCACCCAACAACAAGTATAGGATCTTAACTGTGAAGTGGCCAGTGTCCACTGAACAGTAAGTAACATAATCATGTATTGTCTGTGCTGATTTATGATCACTGGAAAGATTGTGTTGCTTGAACTTTGGAAAAATGCAAACTTCCTACCATGATTTGTTTTTTGCCTTGTTTATTCTTAAGTAAAAATGTGTGACTGAGATTGTAGTTCTTTAATGTCTGGTTTTAATGTGATGATCTATGAGCATTGGAAAGATGTGTTGCATTGTGAATAACTGGAAAAATTGCAAAGTTGCTACCATGATTTGTTTTTTGCCTTGTATATTCTTCAGTAAAAATGTGTGGCCAAGGTTGTAGTTCTTTAATGTCTGGTTTTAATGTGATGATTCCCTTACAGAAAGGATTTTAATCCAGTTTCTCACTGAATATTGTCATAGATTAGATTGTGTCCCCCTGAAAATATGTGTAGCCATGTGGTTGGGCCATGATTCCCAATATTTTGTGATTGTCCTCCATTTTGTGATTTTCCTGTGCTGTATGTTAAAGGATTAGGGTGAGACTGTAAATCACTTCATAGGATCATCTCCCTGCTCCACTGTAAAGGCAGTATCCCTGGAATGTGGCTTGCCCCACCCTTAATCCTTTCATCCTACAAGAGATAAAAGGAAGGAGAAGCAGGCTGAGAATTGGAAACCTCTCACCATCAGGAAAGCAGCACCGGGAGAAGAGAGCATCTTTCAGACCCGAGGTTTCTGTGCCAAGAAGCTTCCTGGACAAAGACTGATGCGATGCCAGACTTTCCTGCAGAGCCAACAAAGAGGAAAGCCTTCCCCTGGTGTGGGCATCCTGAATTTGGACTTGTAGCCTACCCAACTGTGTAAGAATAAATCTTCCTTTGTTAAAAAGCCATCCACTCTGTGGTATTTCTGTTACAGCAGCACTAGCTGACTGAAACAAATATTTGCAAACTAATATATTTTAACCCATTATACAGAGCTCAGATTACCTCACACTAATGCCAGAGCTTTTGAAATAGAAGTCTTCATCTAGAAATATAGGAATAATTTCAGCTAACTGGGGAGACCTGGACATGTATTGATTGTAAATACTTTGTCACCCCCCCTGCCCTCAGTGAGCTTGTGGTCCCAAGGGCTGGAATGGAAACCTGCCAGGAGCAGGGAGCACAGTGTTGGGACAGGAGGTCATAGGGTTGGGAAGACTTTGCTTTAGGTCCTGACTCAGCCAGGTGACAGCAGTGCCTCACAGAGCGGCCCTTCACTCCAGGCTCGTGGGGACAAGTTAGAATGTTAGGCATTGCTTAAGTATCTTGCAGTTATTAAGTATTGAATTTCATGTGCAAAACGACATCTTTGGAGTTTAAAAGGGAAGTCCAGCAATGAGTGTGAGCATCTGGGACCTCAGAGGTGAGCAACCAGTAACTTGTGGAGATGAGAATCACTGGGGCATGGGGCTGTGACCGACAGCCATAGGACAGAACCAGGGCTGGGTGTCAGGGGAAAACCGGGGGACAATCATGGGAAGGCTGAAGAGCCAGAGAAATTGGGCAAAGCTTAGATGTGGTTTCTGAACACGAGAGCAGCGGGAAGAAACCAGTTTTCAGATCAGCAGCTGAGTGCACACACGAGGACTGCCAATTAAGTTCACGAACTCATCCTAGGAAAAGTGCTGCATACCTCATTGCTGACTGTCACTCTGGTCACCTTCAAAGTAGTCCCCTTGGGAAGCTATGCACCGACAGCTGCTCCTAGTCCACCCTTCAAAGCAATTTTGGAACTCTTTCTGGAATGGCCTTCAGAGCTGTCATCATATTACCCTTGATGTCCTGTATGTCATCCAGATGCCTTCCTTACAATATTTCCTTTATCTTCAGATAAATAAAAAAGTCAATGGGGGCCAGATCAGGTGAGTAGGGAGGGTGTTCCAATACAGTTACTTGTCTACTGGCTAAAAACTCCCTTACAGACTATACAGGTAAGTTCACAAACTTGCACAATGGCTATTCCAGAAAGAGTTCCACAATTGCTTTGGAGGGTGGACTAGGTGCTGGCATCAGTGCATAGCTTCCCAAGGGAAGCACTTTGAAGGTGACCATAGTGATACTCAGCAGTGAGGTATGTAGCACTTAGAACAATTAATGTTGTGGATGTCATTGTCGGACCTCGTATGTCAGCACTGAGTTTGTGAGTCACATTGGCCACCAAAACTGATGGCAATAAGATGCACAAATCAGGCTTTGTATACTATCTACAGTCAGAAGCATTTCCTAAGCCACTTCACCAGGTGTCCATATTAGACATGTGTACAGAGCCTGGGTGTCTTTGCTGTGCCCCATCTATACCTGTGTTCTGGACCTTCTCAGCCACATCAGCACTTCCTGGCTGCTGGCCCCGTGTTCTCAGAAACCACTGACCTTGCAGACTCCACCCTTGGCTGGACGCCCTGGTGCATTTCTGAAAGCAGTATTCTAAGACAAGGAACACCTGGAATGTTTTAACTGCGGCCTTTTTCACAAGGAGGGCGAGTGACGAACCATTGCGGGTGAGGAGCAGTCCACGGCTGGCCTGCTAGTTTTCCACCTTACAGCACACGGACATTGCCTCATCAGTTGTCACGTGTGCACCCGTCCGTTCTCCAAGTATGTTTTTCCTTTCTCAAAGCCGAACCATCTGCCAAGGCTTTCTGTTCACGGACAGCATGGGGCCAGCTGGATGGATGACTGTGGAAGACCATCAGACCCTGGAAGGTGAACAACGGTACTGTAACACTGGGGCCCTCGCTAATCCCCTAAACTGTGGAGCATGACCTAGCTCTCTCCCGGTTGTCCCCACTCCTGCTGTGTGGTCGCCACCTGCTCTCCCCCGTCTTCTCTTGTTTTTCCCATATTTCTCATCAGTGTCCAGGTGACACCAGCTAATGAAAGCACCTTCCACTGTCTTCAAACAAAAGAACCAGTTTTCAGCTGTCTTTTGCTGCTGGTTGGTTTTCCATCAGTTAGCTGCCGTGTTTTTGGAAGGCTGAGGCTGTTCTAGGTTTTCTTCTTCCTCTTTTGTTCTATTTCAGTCCTCTGTACGGGGTCACTATGTGTCGGAATCGACAGCACTGGGTTTGGTTTTTACTTTGTTCTTTTGGTTAGATGAAATTAGCCCATGTCCACTGTATCCTTTGTACCACCTTTCTGTAATACCTGAAGATCTGTTCCCCTAAGTTTGTGCTGCTCAGCTCTGGCACTTTTGAAAGCCGGCTAATCCCTGTTTAGCTGGAGACTTGAGAGGTATTAAAAATGAAAAAGGAGTAAGGTACCGACATATACACACTTTCCTTATGTGCTAAATAAATGGTTGCCCAAGAAACTGACAGCGGGCTTCCTCAACGGACAGCAACTGTGGGGGGAGATTTGTCTCTCATGCTGTTTGATGTTGAACTGCGTGACTATTACCTAGTGAAAAATTACTTGTAATACTGTTGCCCAAGGTGTGGGAAACTGGCATCCAGGCATAGTACTGCTAGAGGAGATGTCAACTGGCACTGTCTTCTGGGAGAACTTGGTGATATTGACTCATATTCTCAATCCCAGTGTCTCCCTGTTGAAACTAGTTTTGAGTCAACTGTTAAAGAGATCTGTGCAGCAAATAATTGAGGGCGGTCTTCATCATGGGAATATGTCCAGATGCAAGAGAAACTGGCGAGTCACTAAATCATGAGCACACTTTTGATTAACAAGAAGTCTTTCGACCCCCCTGGACTGTGTTGGCCCAGAGCCAAAGCCAACTCTTCAAAGATTGGACTATATACACAGACTGATGCTGGTACAGAATATGCCTCTTGGCTTAAATACACGAGGCTGCCTGAGCAGCTCCTCTCGAGAAGATGAGGAGCGTGGAAGGGGACAAGAATTGGTTACAGACATACAGAGTGGAAGGAAGTGTGCTGTCATGGGGCAGGGAGGGGGGAGAGCAATTAGGAGTTGCATAGCGTTGTACGTTCCGGCTTTTATATGGCAAATTGCATTGTAAACTTAAAGCACAATAAAATGTATGTATTTTTATAGTCCTTAGAGCAAGTCTGCGAAAGGATTCTGATTTTGTTTTTGGTTGGTTGTCTATAAATAATGAAAACCGCAGCTCTCCTTAATAGCATATGAAGAGACTGAATTTCTCCCAATTTACGCTGCTTCCTTATGGCAAGTTTACCTGTTAAATTACTGTGAGAATATTTCAGTGGAGCCTGATGAGGTAGGGCTAGGAAAGAGGAAGGAAATCAATCCAGTTTTTTAAACTCTGTGACCCCACCCCCAGGCATGTCCTTTGGTATTGTCACCTATCCACCGGTGGGGAGCACTGTCCACACTGACCTTGACTTAGGCTTTGGTTTGCAACTTCAGGGACACTGTCAGTGGCACTGTGCATGTCCTCACAAAGGATGGCCATCTACTTTAGCAAGTCTGGCCATGGCATCAAACCCCTAAGACTTGTTTGTCTTCCTGGGAGCAAATCAGTCGTGTTTTCTTAGCTTACCGGTCACAACAAAACAGGTAGGAGCTGAATGGGAGTCACCGGCCACTGCTGGGCAGTTCTAAAGAACAAAGATTTCTGTCAGCAGACAATCTGATTCCAGTCACAACACGTGGTGGCCAGTGATAAAGAACATAAATAATGACCAAGTCTGCTCCTGATCAAGTTAGTCTCTAGCTTCAGGTGGGAGGGGCGGGGGGGCAAAAATGAGTTTGCTGCCATGCCCACTGCCAACGGAAACTGACCCTATAGGACAGAGCAGAGCTGCCCCACATGGTTTCCAAGGCTGGCATCTTGACAGAAGCACACTGCCACATCTTTCTCCTCCAGAGCAACTGTTGGGGTAAAACCACTGACCCTTCAGCTAACAGCTCAGCACTTAACCACTGTGACACCAAGGCTACTCCCCGTCAGTTCTAGTGATGTTTAGAATGAAAAGGGGAAGAGTTAAAACCCTGTAAGTAGAATGAAGAGGTAATCAAATCGAAGGACAACGCGTTGTACTGCATTAGATTTTAATCTTTAATACCTAACAGTATTGCGTTTGGAAAAGTTCCCCCCAACAAACCAGAATGGGATGCTAATTACAGAAAAATATACACATAGAAAAAGTAGCTCTCCATTTTCCTGGAAAAAATAATCCAAGAATAACATCTACAATATTCAAGTTTTCTGTTTTAATTACAATTAAAGTCTTGGTCATCTCACTTATTAGCTTGCTAACACATTTAAATTAAAGAAACATTAGACGGCCATTACAATTGAGAAATGTAAGGTGCCATTTTTCAGTAAATCAATTCCTCTGTGAGTGGACGTGCCCCTTCTCCCACCCACCAATGAAGCAGCAACATCCATTAGTTTAATTTTATTAGTAGATGATAACCCCTGCTGCAAACACTAATTGATCCACACTGTACTCAGGTCGTGTGTATGTGTGAGTGGGTTAGATTGGCCCGGCAATCTCTTGACTGATCAGCAGCAAGATGAATTAGGCTTGGGCTTCCGGTGCAGATGGACCGTGTCTGTCTGAATCAAGTGATCCGACCTATCCTCAGTAGCCAGAACTCTGCGAACTGCTTCCTCAAAGGCTGCTGCGACATTCGTGGCATCCTTTGCACTTGTTTCAAAGTAAGGATAGTCGCCGTTGTCCCTGCACCAGGCTTGGGCTTCTTCGGCAGACACCTGTCGTTCACTTATGTCGACCTTGTTCCCCAAAATCACAAAAGGGAAGCTTTCTGGCTCTTTCACATCTGCGTAATATATGAATTCTTTCTTCCAATTGCTCAAGTTCTGGAAGCTCTGAGAATCATCGACACTAAAAGTAAGCAGGCAACAGTCAGAGCCTCTGTAAAATGGCGTCCTCAGGCTCCGGAATCGCTCCTGCCCAGCTGTGTCCCAAATCTGCATGGTCACAAAATGTCCATCTACCTCCAGATCTTTATTTAAAAATTCCACACCTATTGTATGGAACAGTTGGGTATCAAATTTATTGGTTACGTATCTGTTCATCAGAGAACTCTTCCCAACTCCACCATCTCCAAGAAGAATGACTTTAAAAAGTGATGATTTTCCTGCCATTGCTATCACCAGCTCTTTGACTTCTGAACCCTGTAAAATAAAAAGGAACAAATGACATTCCTCTCCGTGAGTCTGTGAGTGTCACTGTACAGACGAAGTAACATATACAGCCCTGCCTGCCTGGTGCAAAGGGAATAAGCCAACAGCAAGCACTGTATTTACTGGGCACGAGCTTGGCTGCTAGCTAAAAAGGTCAGGAGTTCAAATCCACCAGCCACTCCTTGGAAACCACGGGGCAGGGCTACTAAGCCCTATAGGGTTGCTATCCTACCATGATTTCCTGAAACAACTGGGCCTACTCTTCCCTTTCTCAGATTGGACCTTGCTGTGAAGCTGGCACTCAAAAGCCTGCGTCTGACTCCAGTGCTCTCAACCACTGCTATAACAAGATCCATCCTCTAGGCACAACGAGGCCAGTCACCGTTTGTTAGGGTTCAGTAAGAGACTGAAGGGCATGACTTGCTGTAAAAATTCCAAATGGCCTTTCAGTGTCCCAGGGACAAGTGTTCACTGATGGCTTTCCTCTTGTGCCACAGGTTTTCTGTATTTCCTCTTATAAAATTAGGAGCTGTTAAACAGGATAGACAGATAGTAGCTGACTGATCTGGCTATGAAAAAAACCAGCCACCGAGGAAATGCATGCTCATTAGCAAGGCTGTTTGCGGCTTACTAAATTTCAGCACCAATAAAAATTTTAATACCATATCATAATCTAGAACATTCTGTCCAGAAGATCCGCCTGAGCAGCTCCAGAAACCAAACAAAACCCACTACTGTGAAGTCGATTCTTACTCACAGTGACCCTATAGACAGCAGAACTACCCCACAGAGTTTCCGAGGAGTACCTGATGGATTTGAACTGCCGAACCTTCGGTTAGCAGCCGTAGCAGCTAACCCCACCAGGGTTTCCTGAGCAGCTCCATCTCAGCAAATTTGAGACTGTGCTGTTAGTGAGGTGGAATGAAATAAGCCTTAAGTGAAAGGGTGACACTCCAGAGGCCCTAGAAGAGAGGCCCTGGCACAGGATTAACAACTTTCCTACACTACACCAACCAGCCTGTGTGGGTGCAACTCCTGTTTGGTCTTTTGACAGGCAGTGTTTATAAGTGCTGGTGTGAGGACTGTTTATATTCAGTGCCTGTTTAACTTTTTATTATGGCAAACTTCAAAGTATACACAAAATTTCCAAAGAATGACAATGTAATAAACTCCCATGAACCCTAAACCCAGCTTCACCCAGTAGCAACTTATGGCCACTCCAGTTTCTTCCATAACCCTCTGTTCTGCCTCCTCCCCAGATACTCTGAAACAAATTATGTCATTTGTAAATATTTCAGTATTAAGTGGCGTTTAACTACAATAAAATTTGTCCAAGAAAACAATGCTTTGTGCAGTACTGTCCACTAGAATGTTCTGCCATGATCGGGATGCCTGACATCTGTGCCATATGATGTGGAAGCCGCTAGCCATATGTGGCCAGTAGAAGTAGGGAACCAAGTTTTGAGGTGTTTTTTTTTTTTCATTCTAAGTATTTTGAATAGCCACATTTAAAGAGCCAATAGGTGTGATGAATAACACAGTTCTAGAGCAAAAAGGGTGAACCCCAGAAGGAGAAGGTAATAAAGACGCTATAATTGTTATACTGATGAGAATTTGTAAAACCACCAGTTAAGCACTACATGGCTGTTCCCTGGTTCTATGTGAATGTAACCCACTAGAATGTCACTGAACACTTCTTGTGCTGCAAAACGATGCAGTTTCCAACTGCAGGCTATATACTCTGGTAGAAACCTACAGCAACTGACTGTTGATACGGAAATCCAGTTAATGGGAAACCATGACTTTAAAGTGAGGGCCCACTGCCTACCTCTTCCTGGTCCTTTTAAATGACAGCTGCACTCATGATGACAGTCATTAATAGACCTGAAGTTGTCCAACACAAGCCCGAGACAATCAAGGTACATACTTCTTGGAGACTTTTTCTACTTCAAATGTATGGTTGTACTCAATGCCCTAACTAAATCAATGCTAGAGAGGAAATCAAAGCAACTTCATACTCCCCAAAAATGTCCTAACATAGGTAAGAATGTGCTACATCAGTTGCTTGCTTTCTTTTGAATCTTGCTTAAAACAACTTCAACTCATGGAAACAAGTTGAAAACCACAGAAAAATTTTTCAAAATCACACCAATTGTTTGAACATAGGGAAACCATCTCTAATACTCCACCTGTGAAGCGCCCCAGTCGTTCTTCAGGACCAAGTTCACCTTCTAAGTCAAGACATCTGCCTCCTGCTCACTGGGCTGCTCTCTTACCGCTCCTCACCCTGAAAAGCACTGTCAAATGGAAGGGGAATTCCATCCCACGAGCTCCCTGCCCCTCGCCCAGTCCTCAGGCCTGCACCAGCCCCTCCCTTGGCTTGTAACCCCGTCCACCTCAGCTGACTGCTGCTCCTTCAGGACTGCACAGCAGGGTCACCGCCTCTTCTGGGACCATTTCCCAACTGCCCTTGGGGACTCCTTTCACACAAGTTTTAAACTAAACACAAAAGCTTCCTGTTGTGTTATGAAGGTGTAACAATGTGCCCAACTCCAGTCTGTCATTTATACCCCTATTTGAAGTCTGGACTGGTCTCACTGACTTACCAGACAGAAATGTTTTATTAGACAGCACAGAATTTCTGGAATCTTTAGGTAAACTCTAAGCTAGATCATGCAGGCTAACAAAGTCCACACAGATTACTAGTTGCATACATGTACCCAGTTAGGTCGCAGAAATTCCTTGCAATTTGTAATTTATAATTTTATCAGGGCACTTCGACAGTGTTTTTCTTTTTTCAGAAGAAAGTAAGAGTTCCTCATGGTGTAAGCCATTATCCTGACACACATTTGTGGTATGCTAGATACACATGCCCGGAAATGGGGTACCATTTTTATATTTCTCACTGACAATTTGGGGCCTTCCAGAGGTGAGCATCTGGGAATATGTTGGCATTTGCAAAAACAGTATACACATGAAGATCTTTCCATCTAAAGAGAGTTGTATATGAACATGTACTGTGATACAGTCTTACAAAGCATCTTATTTCTAACTGACATCTAACAAGAGCTAATACCTTGATTCAATCTATACATTAACAGAACCAAAATCTTCTTATGGATGTTAAAGACGTTTTCTTCTCTAAAATCAGAAAAGCCATTCAAAACTTCTTTAGCCTAAGTTGAATGAATAAAATTATTCTAGCATCTTATTTTCAAAATTTACCTTAAAATGAAGTCTCCTGTGTTCCAGAGTTTGGAATGACTGCCCAAAGTCAGTAATCTTCACCAAGGTGAAACATTACGTTAACAATTCTGCTAGAGTCTATAAATAAAGAAATTCAAATCGGTCACAAAGCTTACTTAATTATTCAGCTCAAGCATCATTATCACCTACAAAGAAAAATATAAGGATGTCCACCTTAGCAGTGCATATTTCATTTGTTTTCATCATTTTAAGAATAAAAACAAGAATTAAAAGGTGATAGAAATCCCTGACTTGTATTAGCAGCTACCTTAAAATCTGCTCAACTATTATTTAAAAAGAAAACCACATCAAAAGACTGTTGGCAACCTTTCTCAGCCTAAAAAAGTCCCAGAGGCAAACATTAGACTTTGTTTTTTCAAAAATAGCCGTTCGCCTCCCCACCCTTTTCTGAATTGTACACAAAATTATATTAACTATATGACATATTAATATATAAGCCAAGGGAAACCAAAAACTCTCTTGTCACTGCCTAAGAGTGCCCTGTCAGAAAGGAAACTTGGTTCCTGGCACCAAAGGCAAGAGTGCACACCTAGGACGAGTTTCTCCACATCTTGATACCTTGAGGTCTCCTGGGAACCATAGTGACAACAGTACATACCTCCTGGGCTTGCTGGAAGAATACACTCAGACAGTGGGACAGAAGTGTGTCATCACAATGCCAGGCTCAGGAGTACAGACGTTTCTGTGGAGAGAAAAAAGGAATCAGTCTCTGTCATGCAGTGAATTGTGTCCCCCCCCAAAATGTGTGTAACCATTTGGCTAGGCCATGATTCCTGGTATTGTCTGATGTGCCTATATGCTGTAAACCCTGCCTCTGTGATGTTAGTGATCCTGTTGGTGTGGCAGGACTCAGTGCTAAGACTGTATTGTGTCCTGAAGCAATCTCTTGGGATATAAAAGAGGGAAGCAAGCAGAGAGTTGGGGACCTCATGCCACCAAGAAAGTAGTGCAAAGAGGAGAGGTGTTTCCCAAGGACCCAGGGTGCCAGCACCCTGGAAACTCCCAAGCCAGGGGCAGATTAACGACAAGGACCTTCCTCCAGAGAAAGCCTTCCCCTGGAGCTGACATCCTGAATTTGGACTCATAGCCTACTGGACTGAGACAAAATAAACTTCTCTGTTAAAGCCAGGTACTTGTGGTATTTGTTAGAGTAGTGCCAGATGACTCACATGGTCTTTAGCTGGCAGTTACACAGAAAGGTCCTTTTTGTAGCCCTCTCTCTCTCTGTCTCCCTCTGTCTGTCTGTCTGCCTCTCTCTCTGTTGTGGCCATTTCTTCAGGGCCAAGGACAGGACTGCACAGGTGTACAGCAGGAAGCCCAGGGATCCCAACCCGGGAGAGCAAACTCGACTCAGTTGTCCGAGCAACAATTATGTGGAACTGGGCTAAAGTTCTTGCCTCCCTCAGTCTAAACCAATCATTTCAAACTTTAACTTAAAAAAAAAAAAAAAAAAGGCATCTGGTGGGACTTAGATATAGTAGCCCTTAACTTACATATATTCAATCAGTGGGAAAAATGTAACTGTCCAAAATCCCGACTCTGGGAGTTAAGGCTCAAACAATGTCAATAATAATTATTTTAACAACAGCAGCAAACACTAATTGAGCTCTGTATGCCACTCACTGTGCCACAGTGCATTTGCACCTCCCAATTTCTATTTTGATCCCTATGTTACAGATAAGGAGCCCTGGCGGCACAGTGCTTAAGCTCTTGGCTGGTAAAGGTTAGTGGTTTGAACTGACCAGCTGCTCCATGGAAGAAAGATGTGGCAGTCTGCTTCTGTAAGGATTTACAGTTTTGGAAAACCTGAGGGACAGTTCTACCCTGTCCTGGGTTGCTATGAGTCACACATGATGCGATGGCTACAGCTTTTATATTACAGATGAAGACACTGACTCAGAGTTTAAGTACCTTGTTCAAGGTCACATAGCTAGTAAAAGGTGGGGCTATGGTACGAAGGCAGCAGAGACTAAAGCCCAGGTCCTTCAGCCACCAGGCTATGCCAATCTCCACTGCCTTGGCAGTGACTTCTGAGGGTTTTTCTGTTACTGTTGCAGATACAAAACAAATGAAACAGTTACAAGTTGTAAGTCTTTCAACTGCTTGCTTTATTTTCAGATCTGCAGGAAAAACAAGTTAACCAGACAAGTAGTCTCCAATCTGTTGACATACAGTATAAAACACAATTCAAAGTGCATATGTTTTATTAGCATTTATAAAGTTGGAAACTTTTCTCAAAATGAAATGTGAATTCAGTGTTCGCAGTACTCTGTGGCAGCTCCACAGAGTTCTAGTCAGTGCTTAAAGGAACGGGCTGGAAAAGTTTACCAACAAAGATTTACTGAGTAGCTAAGATGTGCCAGGCACTGGGGATGCAGACCAGGCACAGTCCCTGCATTGCGGAGGTGGCAGTTCACTGGGGTGACAATCCTCACACAAACAATCTACAGGTGTGAGCAAGTACTAGAAATGAGAGGTACACGGCAGAGGAGGGTAAGAGTAAAAACAATGAAAAGCTGGAAGAAATCTCTGACATGTATTAGCAGCTACCTTAAAACTTGCTAGATTCTTAATATAACAACAACTATCACATTCATCCGACTCGACGGCACCTGGCTGGATCACATTCAGCCGAAACCCAAACAAGAAGACAGTACAGGTGCGAGACTGGTCCACGTTCCTGTCAGTAGTCCCTGTCAGCCCCAGGCCCCCCCTGAGGGTATGTCGCCCAGCTCACTGTGATTCTAGTATTCAACAGTACTTCCTTTTCCTCTAGCAGGACTCTATAGGGCAGTTCTGTCTTATAGGGTCGCTATGAGTTGAAATCAGCTTGACTGCAGTGGGTTTTGGACCTCAGAACGCAAGCCAGCTATGTCACTTGCTGCTTGGTGAAAGAAAACACACAATTTCCAACAGTGGAGAAAACTGGGCTGGGGTCAGCTGACTGCGAAAAGATTCCCAAGACTCATCTCAATGAGCGTTTTAGCCACATGAGTCCTCTCCATCTAGGCTCTCACAGGGCTGTCTCCAGTATTCCAGGAGATTCAACCCCAGGGAGGAGGTCTGACCCCAGGCTTGCGCATGCCAGTGAGGATGAGCTAAACTGCAGGCAGAGCCGAGGAGCCATCAGGCAGAAGGAACAACCCAAGCCACCGTGGTGCCAGGGCAGACAGGCCACCACGGGCCAGCAGGAAGGCAGGAAGCTGTGCAGGCAGAATGGAGGCAGAGGCCTTGTAGTGAGCTCGGCTTCAGAAGCCATAGGAAGGATTTCTGCCCATACCCCTGGAATGGCGGAGAGCCACGGGAATCCCTGCAGTGGTGGAACCACCTGGCCAGATGTAGGCGTCAGCAAGATAACTGGCTGCATTGGAAAAGCAGCTGCAGGTGGGGGACAGGTGGAAGGAGGAAGGCCTCGGTGGAACTTGGACAATGCTGTTGCAATCCCTCCCAAGTACCCATGGTCTCAGCTGTGTGTCAGATCAAAAACGGAGGTCCCTGGACCTCACACTTGATCCTCCAACAAAACATTCATGCTGTGACTTCATGCTTCACCTTGCTCCCCTTTAGGTCCTTCCTCTTGCTCCCTAATCACCCCTGAAGACACAGCTAGGCTTCGTCTCCTAATCACCACCCACCAGGCACCTCCATCTGTACCCGCTGCTGTGCTCCTACCCACCATGCTTCTATCATTTACCATGATGCAATGCTATAATGGACGTGCCTCCGTGAGTCTAAGAAAGATGAACCACACTCTCCAAAAAGAGTCTAGTTACTGGGTAATGTATTACAGCTTTATAAAAACATCCATCCAAAAAGAAGAAAAAAAAAAGGCCCATCATTTTTTAGACCACACCCAAAGCTATATTCCCGATCTTACCCTAAAACTACTTCTCCCCAAAAAAGAAAACAAAACTTTACAAAAAGTGGTCCCAGTGATGTGGAAAGAACTGCTCTAAATGCCTAATGGGACAACATTCCAGCAAGACTCGAGAGGACAGGGAAACACAGCACTGTAGAAGTGAGCTCACAGGGAATACAAAGCAGTCAGCACACCACCCCCACAGCACGCAGAACCTTACAGGTTTATATTCAAGTCCAGAAGAAAACGTACATAATCAGTACTGACCTCAGTGTTCAAAGTTCTGACATGGCTGCCAAGTCATGCATTTCCCCCCCCAATATCAAAGCCATTCTTTTAAAGCTTCATTTTTCACTTTAAATCTAGCTTGACTAAATGCCACAATGAAAATGAAATGGAAATCCCTCTCTCTGAAACTTTCTTCAAATACAGCTATATACCAAATCTCACGAAAAACAAAAAAAATCGTGTTTTTTTTTCTGTATCTGATACCAAAAGCATAAGCCATACAAAAAAGTAGATTAGCTGGACTTCATCAAAATAAAGAACTTCTGTGCTTCAATGGACTTCATCAAGTAAGTGGAAAGACAATGCAGAGAATGGGAGAAAATATGCAAATCTTCTATCTAAAATACATACAGAACTCTTACAACCCAACAATAAAAAGATAAATTAAGAAGTGGGTGACATGAATAGACATTTCTGCAAAGCTGATACACAAATAGCTAACACGCACAGGACACGATGCTCAACATAATTAAAAAACAAAAGCCAAACCCACCACTGCTGAGTTGATTCCAACTCAGAGTGACTGTAGGTCAGAGTAGAACCACCTCTTGGGTTTGCAAGGCTGAAACCTGTAGGGAAACAGAGTGCCACATCCTTCTCCTGAGGGGCTAGTGGGTTCAGACCCCCGACCTTTTGGTTCGCAACAGAACACTTAGGTACTGTGCCACCACGGCTCCCTCATTAGTCATCAGGGAGATGCAGGATCAGTCTACAATGGGATCCCACTTCACATGGAAATGAACAAGTGCTGGCAGGGTGTGGAGAAACCGGAACACACTGGAACACATTACTGATGGGAACATAAATGGGTGCAAAAGCTTTGGCAAACCGCCTGGCAGTTCCACTACACTGAACACAGAGTACCACGTGACACACGATGCAGCAATTCCACTCCCGGGTGCATCACCCAGAGAGCCCGGCAGTCACCAAAACATCACGGAACTGTGTACTTTCTAAAGGTGAATTTCATGGTACATGAACTGTATCTTTAAAAATGAGGCCATACAATTAGATGTCTACGGTGCCACACTGTCCATTCAGCAGTGTCCTTTTAAATAAACCACTTACAAGGACTCAGATCACTGCTGTAGCACTACCACAGCACGGCAATTTGATGTGTTGCCACCTACGGCACACACTAACACACCTGGAAGGTGGACAACTACATTGCTGGCAGGAAGGAAAATGAACCATGTTTTCAGTAGATACTGCAAAACTAAAGACAAAACAAGAGCAGTGTATGCCAATCCTTTCCTTTTTATAACACTATTTTTCCAACTTTTCTACTATGCACTTTCATTCTGAACTAGCATTTCAATAATTACCACTAGCACCCTTTTCTCTGGCCTTCCTCACCCCCTTGTGGGCTTCTGAAAGTCATGTATTACAATAAACCAAGGGGGAGTCAGATCCAAACACAGAAAATATAAGCCTTTAAATAGGAAATGTTTATATGGCCTAAAATTAGAATTCAGGGGACAACGAGTGGCTCTAACTGCCTCCATTATTATAGAGAAGTAAAACCATTTCTTCATTATTATGATTTTGAGCATGACATTCAATGAGCTACGAAACCTCACTTCCAAGCCTGTCCCGATCCATTCCCTACAACTCACCATCCCCAAATCTATCCCCTGCATCTCTGCTCAGGCAGGTGCCCCCCCGACCCCAGCAGCTATGACAATCCTTGTCATCTAAGGCCTAGTTCAGACACACTTTGTCCAAAAAGCCTTCTCAGATGGTCTCTCTAATCGTTCTCTCTTCTTTGCTCTAATAAGCTCCACCTCTATTGCAACTCTCAGCTGTGTAAGCGTCTGTTTCTAATTGCAGTGTCAACTCCCTGGGAAGGACATACTACACTAAACTGTGCACTTGTCTTGTTCTCTAACATCCTGTACCGCTTACCGTACAGAGATGGCCAAAGGAGAGCTCATCTGAGAGCCCAGTCACTTACTCCTTTCTTCCTATATAGCGCTATCTTCTCGTCGTACTTTCTGTACTTAGGATTCTTTGTTTCTCTGTTATCAGTTCTTTCCCATTTTATTTTTGAAGTCTACTATAATGTGTGGGAAGAGACTCCAAAAAAAAAAAAACTGATTCTTACTTGCAAGCTTAATGGGAAAACCACTCTAAAATAAATACTTTCCACTGCAACCCCGAAGCGGAAAACTGCTCCAGTCCTCTTAAACAAGCTGCCACGCTCACAGCACGCTGGGTCAACGGCCGTTTTCAAAACTTCACCTTCTGAAACACATCTTCTATAACCCCTTCACTCGTTCTCACTTCCAAAAATTTATGAGATTAACACTCCTCGCTTAAATTTAGCAATCCATTTTAAAAAGGTTTATTTTTAATCACAAATTGCTTTCAGCACTCACCCTCAATGTCCTGTTTCAAGGTATACCATTATTTCATTTCATAGCTTGAGAAACAGAGGGTCAAAAAAATTAATCCACAAAAACACGGATAATCCAGAAATGATTTATATTTTCATTCAAGCTGTTATTTATTTCCTTTTAACTTGGATGTGTCCTACCAAGCTGCCTAATGAGTGTGAATGTTCGCTTCTGAAGTCTTCGCTGCTTGGATGCAGGAGGAAGAAGCAAACCAAAGAGGTCATTATGTCGACGTCTAGTGGGAGCTAGCTCTACAGCAAGAGATGGACTGAAAAAACAAAAAAAGAACTAACTAAGCAAAATACCATAGGAACACAGACAAACTTGGAGGCACGACTAGCCTGATGAAAACACATTATCCAGTCAACCACTAAGGCATGAGCTCACAGCCAGAGGCAGCTAGAGAACGAAAACACTGTAAATATCAAACCATGCCATGAGGTACAGAGCAGCTTGCCCTACTTAAAGAATTTGTTTTATAATAATTGTTTGAGAAGCTGAGTCATCGAAATTAACCTTTTAAGAACCTATGCTATTAACAATTTTGCTTAAAGCAAGGCACCTCTGTAGTTAGCTATGCTTAATAACCATGAACAGTAGCAGAGGAGTGGGAATAGAAAAAACAGATTTGGTTAAGGAACCAAATGAACTGGTTCATTCCACTTCGATCCTTTGCTGAGAATTTTCCTTTCCACCTCCAGTATACTAAATCACAATCTACATTTTAACAAGATCCCTAGGTAATTCTTAAGTATATTGTTCTCAAAATTTATTATATACAGGAAACACCTGGGGAATCTTGTTAAGATGTAGGTTCTGATTCAGTATATCTAGGGTAGAGAGGAAAAAGCTCAGAAAGGGGATCAAACCAGAAAGAATCGGTTTAAAGTTCTGTCTTAGACCATGGTGAAAGTACACAGCAGCATGGTCCAACAGGACTTCTTTGATGCTGGAAATGGTCTACAGCTTCACTGCCCAATATGGCAACCACTAGTGTTGGTGGAGTGGTAAAGTGCTACAGCTGTGAACCAAGAGGACACCAGTTCAAACCCCGTGGGTGCTCCTTGGAAACTATGGGGCAGTTCTACTGTGTCCTAGAGGAATACTGTGAGTTGGAACCAACTCCACAGCACCTAACAACAGCAGCAGCCGCAAGTGTATGCTGAGTACCTGAAATGTGGCTGGTGCAGCTCAGGAACTGAATTCTTCATTCTATTTCATTTGAATGTGTTTTGCTTTTGACTGCCACATAAGGATAGACGCTACTGTACTGGACAGTGTGGGTGTAGAGCAGGCACTCCCTAGAATCAGATGTGCACTAAGGATGAGGGGACAGATGGAAGATGTATGTTGCAATTTTCTGCAGGAGACTCAAAAAGGCGTCCTCAAATTCTCAAAGGAGTATGGACCCCAAGAAAGGATCACTTCATACCTGTATCATCTGTATATTATGTGTGTCCTGTGTAGCTCAGAATACCGTGAGCTTTCACCTTTTTACCTGGCATCATTCTTTCCCCCTTCTCTCTCTCACCCCTGACACTTCACTGACATTGTTATTCTTTGACCATAAACTGCCAAGAGTTCAGTGAACAGTCTTACTCACAGGAAGCTTATGCTAATTGTACAGGGTGAGGCCATTTTGTCCAGAGTTTTGTTTAATGTTTAAGGACCAAACATATATCAACCTGTAATAAAGCACTTACCTGTAAAAGGCACTTAAAATGCTTGACAATAAATAAGCTTATGGGTGTACTTTGGAGGACAAAAGCAAAATGCAGAGAAATGAATAAAGGTCACAAGATAGGAATACTGGGGATTATGGCTGGTTATTTCAGGAAGAAAGATGAATTCTGAAAGTAATGAATTCGAATGTACATGTCAGGAAAAGATATTGACTCTGTTAGCCCAGAACTAAACCCATTTCTGCAGCCAACTCTTTAGACAAGGATCAGACTGGACCATGAAACATAAAATAATTGTGAAGGGTATGCATCTTGGTTCAAGCAGATACTTGAGACTAAATGGGCAGCTACAGAGGCAGGATGAGAAGGCAAGAAGGGAGAGGAGCTGGGTGAACGGACACAGGGAACTCGGCATGAAAAGGCGGAGGGTGCTGTCACATTATAGGGATTGTAACTGGGGTCACGTAACAATATGTGTATAATTTTCTATATGAGAAATTACCTGGAGCTGTAAACTTTCACCTAAAGCACAATTAAAAAAAAAAGATACTGAAGCAGCAAAACACAAACTAAAGATGGACTGCAAAAGAATGCTGTAATTTAAGGAAAAACTGGGTATGACTCCATGCTTCACATTAGGTAAGAATCTAGGTGTCTCTAACTGGGAATATGCAAGCGTAAGAGGCTGGACAATTTCTACATCACTTCCGGGAAGGGTTGGACACCAAACATTCCCAGAAGGAAGGAAACTGCAGCATGGAGAACTTCCTGACTGCAAGGAAAGTAGAAGGCAGGGGCTCGGGCTGGCTCAACACACATTTCAAGAGGACAGCCGACAGCCATCGGTCCAGCATCTCAGTCAGATCTAGGTCAAAGGGTCTCCTGTCCCAGTCTGCAGGGCAGCTACGACCCACTAGGAAGGAGAAGGAACCTGAGAGAGAGCTCCGCGGGGAGCATTTCCTCAAGTTCTGTTTATTTCATATAACTAAAACTAAAGTGAATGATGAGCTTCAGCTAGAAAACACCTTCATGTTTGACCAGGCTCCCCATCTGAGACCCCTCTTGTTGACAGTGAATTCTTTCTGATGTTGGCATTTGCCTGGACGCACATGACACAAAATCTTGGAAGACTATTAAGTCTTTGTTAAATAAATAAACCACAGGAGGACACAGAGGCCCCGCTGGTGAAGTGTCTTGCACAGTAGCACACATCTCACTAGACGCAAAGATGGGACACGTTCTGGTCTCAACCAGGATGCGACCTCTGCGCACCAGCACAGCATTAGGTCTCAACAGCCTGGCAATGACTTTGAGGATATTTTCTACTTAATTAGCCACCTAACTACTCTGACAGCAGGCTGTTCATTCTCTCCCCATCCCCCCGAACTGTCTCTTCAACTCAGATGGCTCCCTTTGCTAACAAGCCCTTAATGTAGGTATTTCCCATGGCTGAAGCCTTTACCTCTTTCTCAATGATACCTTCTTGGGACATACCCAAGGTTGATATCCGTCTCTTCCTCTCCTCCCTCCCCTCCAATTAGCCCCACCCCACCCCAGGACCAGACAGCAGTTTCCAACCCCTTCCCTAATAGGTCCATCTGGTGACAGCAGTTCAAATGCAACATATCTAAAACCGACCTCATCACTGTCCCCATTTCCAAGTTCTTCTTCTGTCTTATGACACTCATTCACACGAGAAATGTGTCCACTTCCTCTCTCTACCTACGGCCAGTGTCTGGTTTGCTCAAATAACAAATACTATGAACCCAATAGCAATCATCACTACTTAGTGAATGTCTACTATATACCTGTCATATACAAAAAGAAAAAAAAAAAACCACTGCCATCAAGTCAATGCCGCCTCATAGCAACGGAGCAGAACTGCCCAATAGGGTTTCCAAGGCTGTAATTATACAGCAGCCAAAGGCCACATCTTTCTCCCACAGAGCAGCTGGAGAAAATAAGTAGTTGAACACTTAGGCACTATGTGCCAGGGCTCCTTACCTGGCACACAGCACCTTCAAGTTTGCAGCAAGTTCACCACCACCACCCATATTTTACACATCAATAAACAGAAGCTCAAAAGGAACAGACAGACTTCCCTTGGTCTGATTAACCAGAGCAGAGCACATGCATTATCTTCACTCCTTCCAAGGGACAGAAAAAAACAAAACCCAAACCAAACCCTCTGCTGTGGAGTTGATTCCAACTCACAGTGACCCTACAGGACAGGGAACTGTCCCACAGAGTTTCCAAGGAGCACTTGGCAGATTTGAACTGCCAACCTTTTGGTCTGCAGATGTGGGCACTTAACCACTACACCACCACGGTCTCCAACTGACACAAAAGGACTCAAAAATATACAGACCCGGAAGGACAAAACCAGAGAAACTGACTGTAGCTCAGGGCCACAGACAAAACTAAGCAGATGGGATACAAATGGCCCAGCAGTGACAGACTCCGGAGACAGAAAAGCTGACGCCAAAGCCAAGGCAGCCAAAGCTGGGAGAGCCAACTCCTGCGGAGAATGGAACACGCAGAGGCCCTACAGAAGCCTTGGCATTTCTCGTGGCGGGGTGGGGTGCGTGCAAGGCTGGCGATCCCATGACCACCCCTCACCTCCTGGGCTTTTTCCACTTCAGCAGGTCTACTTCCTAGAGACGTTTGTGCAGCAGAAAATGTGGATAAAACACTACGAAAAATGAGGGATGGAGTCGGCATACTCAACCTGAATGGAGGTTCCCTAACTGCTGCCCATCCCGCAGCTTAGCTCCCCAGATGTTAAGATTATCTGGGGGCAATGAAGGGCCCAACTGTAAAAGCTACCAACATCCACGTGGAGTCGGGGCAGGGGTAAAAAATCAACTTTGACGCCTTATCCATTTATGCCATAACCCAAACCACCAATCTTCTTATCCTGTGGTCTCCAAACTTTGTGTGGAGATGCCCCAAAGCAATACCACCAATTCACTGGGGCAGGGCAGGATGTGTTGGATTGCTGAGGAAACTCAAGCTACTTAAGGAGCCCCGGTGGCACAGCAGTTAAGAGTTCGACTGCTAACTGACAGGTCAGCGGTTCAAATCCACCAGCCACTCCACAGCAGAAAGAGGCAACAGTTAGCTGCCATAAAATTCCAAAGATGACAGCCTTGGAAACCTTGTGGGGCACTTCTGCTCTGTCCTACAGGGAAGCTGTGACTTAGAATTGACTTGATGGCAACAGGTTTGGTTTTATTTTGGTTCTCAAAGCGTTGCTATTCTGTGCTGATATCCAACTCGAGGAGATACGTATTTCTGAAATAGGCACCTCCCCTCCCCCTGCTCTGATCAAATACACAGTGTGCAACTGCACAGATGAGACAGCGTACTTTTTTGAACCTCTTAGACTCATTTAAACACCCCTATCAGTTATAGTTCTTCATAGCAAGTTCCAGAAACAGAACTCTGTTGGGAATTGTTCAGGCTTCTTAACACTGATAATACAGCCACTCTTCTGAGAACGAATCTTCTGATAACTATCTATCTTAGCTTCTGTATAAAAAATCCTAATCCATTTCAGAAGAACATGGAATAAAAATAAATCAGTCCAGCTCTTTAATACTGTTCAGCTGTTCTTCATTCTTGGCTACTGAATGAATGTGGCAAAGGCCTGATTGTGTACAGTCATTCTATACTGTTTCTCCATCGCTGACAAACAACAGCCAGCATTTGTAAAGCATCAGGCAGAAGACAGAAGCATGGAATAAGCTGGGTCCAAGAAAGGCCAGAATGTGAGGCCTCACCCCATACTTACTTCACTTTTGCCTTTTTTCCAAAATACACATCCATCTCCCTCCACCCTGTGTTGATCTAGCATCTGATTTATAATCATTTACATCTCCCTGGTGGTGCAGTGGTTAGGTGCTATGGCTGCTAACCAAAAGGTCAGCAGTTTCAATCCACCGGTCACTTCTTGGAAACCCTATGGGGCAGTTCTACTCTGTCCTACTGGGTCACCAGGAGTCAAAAACAACTCAACAGCAGCAGGTTTTCTGTTTGTTTGTGTGTTGGTACGCACTGCCAGCATCTCCATGTTCACAATCGGCCGTATCATTCTAAACCCTACACCTACCACTGTCAAAAATAGGCAAAAAGTATGTAGTGGAAAAATCTGGAATGTGGAAACACCTGAGTACAACTTCACACATTTACAGTTATCAAGAGCCGTGTTGGTAAACAGTGATTTCTTCTCCAAGTTACCCAACTAGCCAGCTGTCATCAACTTGAACCTGCAGTCTCTGTGGCCATGGCCACTTGGGCTGCCTTGGATCTCACCACTGCCCCCAGTCACTCAGCAGCCAGGCTTCCCCTCTTGCAGGCACCTAGGTCACATCACTTAGGGCCTCCCTCCTCAAGTACCTGGTGTCACAGTTTTTGATCAAACTCCCTGAGGCATTCAAGAATACTACTAAAAAAAAGATTCTTGATAAATGTTTTCTCTTGATGGTCTACTTAGTCTCAAGCCCTTAGTTTTGACTAGGAGATTTATTACTGAGATAGCTTTCAAGTTTGATAGGCTGCCCAAACACAGACACACCCTTCTATTTGGCTTATTTCTTCCTGCTGCTGAGCCAAGAAATTGCCTGGGGCAGAACCACTTGTAACTCAAGGGTTGTCTCTACTTGGTATCACATAATCTCGGAGAGACAATAAAAGTACAACCAACCATCTCATTTTCCCAAGACAGAAATCTGGTGACCTAACTTGGCCAGAGAAGCAAGCCAACTAATGACAGAGCAAGACTCCACCCAAGCCAGTATATCCTTCCCTGCCCAGATTCTTCTGGACCCTTCCAGGATAAAACTCCAGTCAGCCAAGAACATACATGGCTTTGTCAGGTCCCATAGGATGGCAATCATTTTAGGCATCAATTTTAGCATTCCCTCAACCCCCATGGCAGACAACTCCTGTAAGAGGCAGAGAAGGCTTCCATCAGCACAGTACCCTGTCTATCAGCATGAGTCAAAAACCAGAGCTACCCACAAGGAGATGCTTTAACGAGGGCGCGAATACCTTCACCCAGCAAACCAAACCCACTGCCATCGGGTCAATTCTGACTCACAGCGACCCTAAGGGACACAGCAGAACTGCTCCATAGTTTCCAAGGAGCATCTGGTGGATTCCACCTGCTGATCTTTCGGTGAGCTGCCACAGCACTTAACCACCACGCCACCAGGGTTTCCAAATACCCTCACAGGGACTCCTAAAAAGAGATTCAATTCTTTTTGACTCCCCCTCTCAATTAATCACTCCTCAGGCTCACCTAATGGTTATATGCACATGTGCCACCAGAATGAAAGGAGGACATATTTTGAATGGCCTGCTCATAGCCAGGAAACCCTGGTGGTGTAGTGGTTAAATGCTATGTCTGCTAACCAAAAGGTCGGCAGTTCAAATCTGCCAGGCGCTCCTTGGAAACCCTATGGAGCGGTTCTGCTCTGTCCTATAGGTTGCTGTGAGTCGGAATCAACTCATCAGCAGTGGGGTTTTTTGGCTCATAGCCAGACATGGTGAAAACAGGCTGGAAAATACCAGAAAGAAAAAGGTAATGCCCAAGTCATTTTTTAAAAAAATCTTATTCCTTAGTTCTGGGTTTCACCAATAAACCACATGCCCTCCTTGTCTGCTGCAGCTAAACTTAAGGCAGATTTTTTGTTTTTTAAGGCAGAATTTTCAGCTCAACGTGGAGAGTCTCTCAATGTGATTCATGCGAGTGTTCACATTGGCTTCACCGAACACGGCCGCTTTCCCCTCTTGTCATCTAAGTCAGCTCACAGACAACACAACGCAGCAGGTACCAGGTGGGGAGCCACTTTGATTTGGGTCTCCCTATCTGTTTTGTAATGAAGGCCTGTCTAGGACCCCGGAGATTTTAAGCAGACTGTAAGCTGCAGGAAGGCAGGGTTCAAGATGGCCAGCACCTCTGTAGGTCTGACACGGTGCCCAGAGAAGTGTTTGTTGACGGTTGGAATAGTGCTGGGACTAAACTCACTCAGCACACTTGGGTGGCTCCAAGCTTCTGATACCTCTGCCTAAAGACACAAACTGGATTCTGTCCTCAGGAAACTACTCTCTCACTCTTTTAAATGAATGAATATGCCTCTCAATCCAGAGAAGTCTCTTCTAGGTTCTCAATTTTAGTCTGCTTTTTCTTGAAACTCTGAGAAGGCATCCTAAGTAGGAAAATGATACTCAATTCACACGACAGACTCGGTGGGGAAAATGAGCTCCTGAATTCTGCAGACTGAGACTTCGGGCCAGAAATTTTTACTGTGGGCGGGCTGTCTTGCATATTATATTGTCAGCTTCCACCCACTGGATGTCATCAGCACACACCCAGGTGTGACACCCAAACATGTCTCCATGTACTGCCCAATGTGGGGAGGGGGGGGTGTAAAATCATCCCCAGATGAGAACCACTGCCCTCAAACCACACAGGTACATTTTGAATCCTGGTTCGTCCCTTCACTCCCTGTGTATGACCCTGAGAAAGAGATCTAAAAGTCCCAGCAAGTTCCTCATCTGTAAAAGGTGGCTGATACCTGGGCAGTGCAGTGAACTTGCAATGGAAGATGCATGTTCAAGACCGACATGCCCAGAACATCCAGGGCCTGGGTAGTGCAAAATGACAGGCAGTTACACAGCTTCTGAAACCAAGGAAACTTATTTGCAGGCTCAGAACCCTGGTGGCGCAGTGGTTAAGCGCTGGGCTGCTAACGAAAAAGTTGGCAGCTGGAACCAACCCAGTGGTCAACAGGAGAAAGACGTGGCAATCTGCTTCCATAAAGATTACAGCCTAGAAACCCTCTGGAGCAGTTCTAACTGTCCTATTGGGTAGCTCTAGGTAGGAAGCCACCACTCAACAGCAGGGGGAGGTTTTTTGGGTTTTTCTCCCAAAGCACAGCACCCTGGGCAGAAAAGGTGGTTGACATACAGCAAAAGGAAAGAAAAGGGAAAAAAGAGATAGGAAAAGAGGGATCAGTACTACATAATTCCCTAGGTACTTCCCCAGCCTCCAAGAACCAATGTTCTACTCCGTTTCTGCCAGTCTTTTCTTACTGCCTGGATTAGCTCCAAATCACAGAACTTTGTCCAAAATAAGTAAGTGCCCAAACAGGAACTTTTTAGTATAAGAGAAATTTACTCCATTGTGTATACACTACTGCAAATATCAGACTGACAAATCCTTGTCTTAGATTTGGGAATCTGAACTAGATACAGAGTTCTAGGTAAGAGTTAGTAACTTTACACCAGCATCTAGAGCCTCCAAATGGGCTTCTTAAAAGACCCTAACTGAAACGTTCTCTCTCCAGCTTCACTCCACTGAGCCCCTGTTGAGATTACAGGCAATTTAGGGATCTTCCATTACAACGGAAACCTATGGCTGCTAACCAAAAGGTCGGTGGTTCAAATCCTCTGGGCGCTCCTCGAAACTACATAGGACAGTTCTACTCTGTCCTATAGGGTTGCTATGAGTCGGCATCGACTTGACATTGGTTGGTGTCAGAGACAGAATGACAAACACGTTTCTAAAAAAAATAAAAAAAGGCAGTCAAATTCCGTCCATTCACTTTATCAGGACGCTGAAATCCTATAAAAACATGGTGGTCACATGCCACCCGGGAAACTAGCAGAAAAGTTATTCCTCAAAAGGGCCATGGTTACGGGATGCGTCACTGCATGAAGAACAAAACCAAAACAAAACCCCAAAAAACCGAATACCTCCACCGACAATTTGGTCACCACTTGGCATTCTCTGCTTGCCTTTTGGACTTACTAGACTGGACGACAGAAAGGAACACCATTCTGAAACCCGAGTCGGTGCCCGGATCAGATAATGGCCCAAGGCGCCTGCTGGCCCTTGGACTGGCTTTTACACTCCACACCTGAGTGGTCACAAGCTATTAACAAATGCTCGCTAGCTCAAACGTCAGAGACCACCGGAGTCAAGTGGTACCGGGAAGGGTGGGCGCCTTTTCCTCCCCTCTAGTGATCACTCCGCAGGAGGCTGCGCGTGGGACGACGGGTGGTGTGTCAGTGTGTGTGTGTATCCCGGGAGTCCGGGTGTGCGCGCGCGTCTTTTCCCGAGGGTTTAGGTGTGCGTGTCGCTCTTCCCGTGCGTCCGTGTGTGTATTACCAGGTGTGGGGGGGCGTCTCTGGCGTCCCTGGGTGCAAGGGTGTGTGTCGCGCTCCCTGGATGTGTGAACCCGTCTTTGCCCCAGCGTCAGTCCGCAGAAAGCCGGCGGGCGGGGGAGGGGAAAGACGATCCCCCTCTCCCTCCTCCCGGAGGCCGGGCGGTGACTGGCGCCGGCCCAGCGCCCCTCCCGCCCGCGCGCCCGCCTCAGCTCCGGGGGACCCAGGCCGCGCTCGGGCCTGTGGGCCACCGCTAAGACGCGGGCGTTGCAGCAGCCCGGCCCCCCGCCCCGCCCGAGGGGAGTCCCGCGCCCAGCTCACCTCGCGGCCGCACGGAGGGCGCGCCGAGAGCTCTGGGCAGGCCTGTCCGGGTGCACTGGGGAAAGACGGGGTCGGGGACTAGGCGGGCAAGTGGCAGCGGCGGCAGGCACACCGCCTCAGGTTCCTGCTACAGCCGCTCCCAGCCAGCGCGGATGGAACAACATGGCGACAGGCCGGGGCGGGGCGAGGGGGAGGAGGGCCCCTGGGGGCGGGGCCTCGATGGCGCGGGCCCCGCCCCTCCCATCCCGACTCTGCGGTCCTCCCTAAATCTGTTTTCCTCCGGGTGGGCTGCCCCTCGTGCTCTCCGTCTCGGGCTCGGAGCAGTGCGGTTACAAAACAACATTGTTCTCCTAAAAGTTGACGAGAAGTAAAAATACACGGATCCTGGGAGCACACGCACAGGATGCCAGCCAAGCCAGCCAGATCATAATAATAAAAACCAATGTGCGAATGGACAAAGGATAACTGAACAGATGAAACAGAAACAACAGTTATGATATTGTGGAATAACAAGTTTTTTTAAATTA
Source organism: Heterohyrax brucei (assembly GCA_028571685.1). Taxonomy (NCBI): domain Eukaryota; kingdom Metazoa; phylum Chordata; class Mammalia; order Hyracoidea; family Procaviidae; genus Heterohyrax; species Heterohyrax brucei. The sequence continues at coordinate 16,949,465 of CM053166.1, read as the reverse complement.
AGCTGTGTTTTCTTTTACTGTTGTTAAACACTGTTTCTGTTATCTTTAAATATAAAGCAGTAGGGGGAAAGGTGGTATTAAAGAAGCCCTAAGAAGTTCATGCTTTATATAAGAGGTTTGGGACATGGGTCCAGATGCACACGCCCCTGGAGGCCGGAAGAGTTCTTCCTGACCTCTCGATACATTTTTGTGGGGTGGATTTAGGTCTTTTATTTTCTAAGAGAAGGATCTCACTTTTAATATTTGCTAAGCCGGCACTTGGCACTTGGCAAGCCCTCAATTATTTTAAATAATCTCTGGCTCTTTGTAGAGTTATTTTCAGGTAATCTAATAAAGTCTCTCTCTTCACTTAGGACTAGAAAGGTTATATTCCAGAAAGTTTTTCACACATGTAAAACAACAATTTTAGAATACTTGTGAAAATGAGACACATAATAAAGACTGAGCTCTAGTTTGAGCTTAAATGAATTTTTCTTTTACAGGAAGTTTTTTTTTAATCATCATAAGATATTTTCCCAAGGAAGTATGAGTAAATGTTTATTAGATAACAAGTTTATTGAAAGTTGGGAAGAGGAAGAGATATTCGTTACTTTATTGGAAAACACATAACCTTAAAAATACATAGCAAAACGTTTATGAAGATTAGTTAATTTTCCAAAAGAAGAAAAAAACTGTGTCATGTATATGGGTCCAAACTGCAACAAGCAATCCACAGGATCACTAACAAAACACCACCTAAGAATCCTCTGTTACAATTACAGTGAAAGAGAGATGCAATAGGAAGGTACCCATGCCCCTGCTAATACCAACCAGCTATTTCTTACAGAAATACTGTATCTTGACTTTAACTACCCCCCAAAAAAACCCACTGCCGTCGAGTCGAGTCTGACTCATAGTGATCCTAGACTTAAAGGAACCCTTGAGAAATCAAAGAGTTCACAAAAAAGGGTTCTAAGAACATCCTACAAATGATTCTCAGCATTTTTCCACAATGACAGGTGGTACATGAGTGTCTCTGTGTACAGCTTCTAGACAGAACCTGAAGAAGGAATAAGGGAAATTGTGAGGGCTTTTTTGTTTTGTTTTGATTATTATTACTGAGACACTAGGCAACTGATTCTTACAAATACTAGATATATTCCGGTCTCTTCCATCATTCACATCTTTGTCTAAGCTATTTTATAGTGCTGGAGTAAACCAAAACCAAACCCACCGTCATCAAGTCAATTCTGACTCACAGCAACCCTATGGACAAAGTAGGACTGCCCCATACAGTTTCCAAAGGGCACCTGGTGGATCTGAACTATCAACCTTTTTGTTAGCAGCTGTAGCACTTAACCACTGCACCACCAGGGTTTCCATCTTTATATTCTTCCACAAACACCTAATGCATCCCTCATGGAGGAAACAGAGGTCAAGGTTGCCATGCATTCATGATTTCTTTCTTTAAATGACACCTACCAGTTACTACAAACCCTTGCAGTTAGTATCCCATTTTAATGTGAGCCTTAAAGAAATCCCCTATGGTATCGCTGATGAAAAGCTACTAATCAGTGTCCCTCAGATTCAGATACAATAAAAATGATTGGGTCATTTTGGGCTCCTCTCAGACAAATTGCTAGCCTTCTAACAAATTCAATTTGTAAAGTTAATCTTGAAGCAGGTTTCTATATATGTCCTTAAGACATAGATCGACTACAACACATACTCCTTATTCTCCGGTATCCCTCTATTCAGCTTTGCACTGGAGGTCCCAGCATACTGAAGGAAAAGTCTGAGGATCACAAAGGGAGAAGCACAATGGTAATAAAGACAGACGATATGATTAAGAAATCCCAAAGACTCTATAGAAATCTTACCATTATAAGAGTTTTACAAGGTAGCTACATGAGAAATGATTAACAAAAATAAATTCCATTTCCACAAACACAGAAAATATAAATTTTCAAAAGATATCAATTTCAATAACAAATGTATAAAATACTTAGGAGCCAATCAACTATGAAAGATGGGAAGACCTTAATGGCAAAAATTAGGTGCAGTACTTCAAAGGACTACAGTGGAGTTATCCAATAGCATAGCAACTAGCCACACGTGGCTACTCCAATGTAAACCAACTGAAATTAATATTCAAAATTCAGTTCCTTAGTTATATTGGAAACCCTGGTGGCATAGTGGGTTAAGTGCTACATCTGCTAACCAAAAGGTCTGCAGTTCAAATCCCCCAGACACTCCTTGGAAACTCTATGGGGCAGTTCTACTCTGACCTCTAGGGTCATTATGAGTCGGACCTGACTCAACGGTAGTGGGTTTTAATTGTATTAGCGTCATTTCAACAGTGACATGTGGCTAGTGGCTACCTTCCTGGGCAGTGTAGGTATAGAATATTTCCCTCATCAAAGAAAATTCTATGGAACAGTGTTGACCTAGAATATGTCCATTCATCCCATACCTTTTCCAATTAAAATACAATCATTTATACTACACTGCTTATGTTATACCACATAAGCGGAAGCATGATTTACTAATACATATTAGCAGCTGTAAAGCTTTCTTATCTTCTAAGAGTCTGTAAGGGGTATTTGTCTTTGGGGGAAAGAGATGGGTTTTACTTATCACCTGAAGGCTCTTCTCACATTCGGGAAACCAACTAAGTATCTAACCTCAAAGGTCAGATACTTGCTCTCCCAGAACCCAAGCAACAAGGATACAGGCATAAGACCCAAGTCTGGCCAATCAGATCCTCTCTTTGAAGATCTGAGTCTTGGACAAGCAACATGGAGATGCTGAAACAGTTCAGAGTTCATTCTGGCACCTCTGCTACCACTGGCCTCTAGTATCTAGTGACCACAGATGGTGTCAGAGACAAGGATGACAGTGGTAATATTCAGAACCTAGCATCTTCATCAGACAGGGGCTTGACTGAGGCTTGGATTTCCCCTGGGTTCCTGCCCACTTCCCAATTCAATACTCTTCTTGCCTTGCCTCTTAAGAGCTAAAAAATTTTTTAAAATTCCTTTCCTAAGTTAGGAGTTGATGTCTTTAGTTGCAACCACAAGTCTTCAATAGTTCAAATTTAGAAAGTTTAGGCTCAGCTGTGCTGTGGTAACAAACGACGTGCCAAAATCTCAGTGGCTTACAAAAACAAAAGATTGTTTTTCTCACTCCCCGTAATGTCCATTATGAGTCAGCTGTGGTTACATTCCATGTCATTTTCCCTTTAAACGCAAACTAAAGAACATCAGCTAATCCAGCAGCCTGTGCCTGACATGCTGTGGGTCTCCATATTGTGGGTCTCATTGTTTAAAAGAGACCCAAATGAAACCTTAGCTGGCTTTCAGAGTACCCACCCAGAAGCGACATTCATCATTTTCACCCATATTTCATCAGACAAGGCAAAACAGCCAACCCAAAACCCACTGCCGTCAAGTTGATTCCAACTCATAATGGCAACTCTCGCAAACAGAGTAGAACTGCCCTGGAGTGTTTCCAAGGAGCGTCTGGTAGATTCGAACTGCAGGCAGCTATAGCTTTTAAATCCTACACCACCATGGTTAAGGCAAGTAACTTGTTAGTAGGTATAATCCTCCTAAAGTGAGGGGAATTGAAAGTCACGTGGTAAAGCCTTACCTCTATGGTGTGGTGATCTAGAACCTTCCTACTGGGAGGATCATCAAATATTTTGAACAGCAATACAATCTAGCACAACTCTTATGACTTAGGGTTTTGTTTCATTAATTTGGTAAGTTTCAAATTCCATAATATGAATACAACAAATTTACTATGCATAGATTATTTTTCAGGAGATTGGGTTGGAAATGCTGCCAATACTATAGCACTATTGGATTCCATTTATGAAAGCTAGATGCAGTTTTTCCAAAGACTGGTGTGAGCTATACAGAACAGAAACATGTATGAGCTCGTACTGAAACTCCATTTTACCTTTAAATAAAAATCTATTTTACCAAAGTGTCTTACAGATCTTTCACTCCCTAAGTTACACCATGGGGCTTCTAGGGATACAAACACAACTAAGAAGTACATAGGGGACTTGATGGGCAACTAAAAGAAACAAACATATTCCAAACAACATAGCAAAATCAAACCCAATGCCATCAAATTGATTCCAACTCACAGTGACGCTATGGACAGAGCAGAACTGCCCTTATAGAGTTTCCAAGGAGCACATGGAGGATGTGAACTGCTGACCTTCTGGTTAGCAGATGTAACACTTAACCACTACACCACCAGAGTTTCCACAAAAAACAAAAACAAAAACAGGGCTGTTGAGTCAATTCCGACTCACAGCCACCCTACAGAACGGAGTAGAACTGGTCCATAGAGTTTCCAAGGAGTCCCTGGTGGATTCAAGTTTAGTTAGAAGATGCAGCACTTAACCACTACACTACCAGGACTTCTAGGGTTTCAAAAATAACATTAAAAAAAAAAAAAACCAAACCTGCTCCATTGAGTCAATTCTGTCTCATAACAACCCTATAGGCAGAGTAGAACTGCCTCATAGTTTCCGAGGAGTGCCTGGCAGGTTTGAACTGTGGACTCTCTGGTCAACAGCTATAGCACTTAACCACTACGCCACCAGTTTCCAAATATGACATAACCCCCCCCAAACAACCAAACCCAGTACCATTGAGTCAATTCCAACTCATAACGGCCCTGTAAGACAGAGGAGAAATGCCCCATAGAGTTTCCAAGGAGTGCCTGGTAGATTTGAACTGCTGATCTCTTGGTTAGCAGCCATAGCACTTAACCACTATGCCAGCAAGGTTTCCAAAATAATATAAGGCACATATAGAGAAAGTTCATAAAATGGGCTAAGTGTGAAATTCCCCAGCTTAGCAATATCATGCAACACACTTCCTGTATGCCAGCTGATTGTTCTAAGGTGGCTTGTATGTTGCTATGAGGCTGGAAGTTTATCACACTGCATCTGAAATACCAGCATGGTCACCCATGGTGGACAGATTTTTTTCTTTTGACTTTTTTTTTAATTAAATAAAAAATGAAAGTGTACATATTCTGTGTTTACAATATTGGGTTAAGAGAGGAGGAGTACACAAGTTGTGTCGAAGTTCCATTAATATTGATCTTCTTACTAATGTGTTTTGTCACCAATTTCACCCAACCAAATTTCTAACAACTATCTAATCTAAACCCTTGCCCCTTGCCCTCCCGCCCTTATAGCCATCAAAGAGTCTTTTCTATTATGTATGAGTATGCTTTTAAGTTTTTATCGTAGGGGTCTCATATAATAATTGTCCTTCTGTTGCTGACTAGTTTCACTCAACACAATGTCCTCCAGTTAAGACCAAATTGAGAGATGTTTCCAGCTATCATCGTTGTTCTTTCTCAACATATAGTACTCCATTGAGTATATATACCAAAGTTTACCCATCCATTCTTCTCTGGTTGGGCATCTGGGTTGATTCCAACTTTTTGCAGTTGTGGACTGTGCTGCAATGAACATTCGTGTGCATGTATCAGTTGGTGGGAATGGCCTTGATTTTGTAGGATATATTCCGAGCAGAGGAATTACTGGGTCAAATGGTATATCTGTATCCATTATTTTTAAGGTAATGCCAAATTGCTTTCCAAAGAGGTTGCACCATTCTGCAATCCCAGCAACAGTGAGGGAGAGTTCCAATCTTTTCACAGCCTCTCTGACATTTATTGTTTTGCATTTTTTGGGTCATGGCCAATCTTGTTGGGATGAGATGGTATCTCATTGTCATTTTGATTTGAATTTCTTTAATAATTAATGATCGTGAGCATGTCCGCATGTGTTTTTTGGCTGCCTGGATCTCCTCTTTAGAGAAGTGTCTGTCCATGTCCTTTGCCCATCGCTTAATTGGATGATTTGTCTTTTTCTTATTGATATTTTGTAGTACTTAACATATTATGGAAATTAGGCATCGGTCTGACATAGAGTTGCCAAATATTTTTTCCCTTGGACAGATTTTAATGAAGCTTTCAGACGAAGAAAAACTGGGAATAAAAGCGGGGCAATCTACTTCTGAAAATCAGTCAATGAAAACTCTATGAATCACAACAGAATATTGTCTGATACAGTGCTAGAAGATGAATCCCCTTGGCTGGAAGTCACTCAAAACCCACAGTGGCCATAATAATGAACTTGAGCATTCCAACGATCATGAAAATGACACAGACTGGGCAACTTTTCATTCTAGCATACATGAAGTTGCTATGAGCCAGAGCAGATTAGATAGCAACTAACAACAGCCACAGATAACATTACAGAACTGTGTGAGGAAAGAGCTATTTTCAACAGACCAGACAATTCAAACACATAGTAATTTTATGCCAGAGGTTATGTCTGGGAGATATCATGGATTGAATTGTGTCTCCTGAAAACATGTGTTATTGGTTTGGCTCGGCTATGATTCCTGGTATTATGTGACTGTCGATCATTTTGTCATCTGATGGGGTTTTCCTAGATGTTGTAAATCTTGCCTCTATGATGTTTATGAGATGGATTAGTGGCAGTTATGTTAAAGAGGCAGGAGGACTTGATGTACAAGATTAGATTGTGTTTTAAGCCCATCTCTTTTGAGATATAAGAGAGGAATGAGCAGAGAGGCATGGGGACTTCCTATCACCAAGAAAGCAGCGTTGGGAGACAGTGCCTCCTTTGGACCTGGTGTTCCTGCAAAGAGAAGCTCCTAGCCCAGGGGAAGGTTGATGACAAGGATCTTCTTCCAGAGCTGACAGAGACTGAAAGCCTTCCCCTGGGGCCAGTGTCCTGAATTCGGACTTCCAGCCTCGTGGACAGTGGAAGAATCAACTCCTCTTTGTTAAGGCATCCACTTGTAGTTACAGCAGCACTAGATAACCAAGACAGGAGGGGAGATGCACGGAAAAAGAGTTGAACCAACTGCCTGCTAAGAATTCCTGACTTTAAGGACAACTATAACAGCAATGACAAACTTGTGCTGTGGAGTTGAATCCACCTCACAACGACCCCATAAGACAAAGTGGAACTGCTCCACAGGGTTTTCAGGGCTGTAAATCTCTAGGGAAGCCAACTGCCACATCTTTCTCCTTCCGAGTGGCTCATGGGTTCAAGCCACCGACCTCCAGGATGGCAGCCGAGCGCTTTAACCACTGCACCACCCAGGACTCCCAAGACAACGGCTATGGTGACGAGATATGATTAATTAAACTCTTCTTTGCCAACTAAATCAAGAAACTAGGGGAAAATATCCATACTTCCTTTTTCTAAAAGAAAAAAAGCATGACCTTTGCAAGTCTTGTAGGTAAGAGTGGGTTTTGTTTTTTTCTTCTTTTGGCTTTCAAAATGTCAAGCTGTGCGTGTGGTTAATCAAAAATGATTATTGACACAAAAGTCTGAAGTGTAATTATGGCAGATGTAAATGTTAAATTATTAATGTGAATACAGTTAAAGATGCACTTTAAATAAAGGTCAGCATAATTCCTTCTGAGTTTAACAAAACAAAACAAAACCACCAAAACTATGTGAAAGAAATCAGATACAAAAGGCCACATACTGTATGATGCCATTAATGTGAAATGTCCAGAATAAGATAAATCCACAGACAGAAAGCAGATGAGTGGGTGCCAGGGACCAGGGGAGGGAACAGCAAATGTCCGTTAACAGGCACAAGTTTTCCTTCTAGGGTGATGAAAATGCTTCGGGATTAGTGCTGATGCTTGTATAACTTTGTGCACAGACTAAAAATCACTGAATTGTAACAAAAAGTAAATGCACACGAGCTTACAAAGAAACTTTAATGGTGCAAATAAATAATTTATATATATATGTTCTACACTCATACATTTCATCTACAAATATGTATTGAGCGGTGATCCCCGGTAGTAAAATGATTATGTGCTTAACAGCTAATGAAAGGTCAGTAGTTTGAACCCACGAGCTGCTCTGTGGGAGAAAGATGTGGCAGTCGGCTTCCATAAACATGACAGCCTCTGAATTTCTATGGGACAGTTCTACTCTGTCCTAGAAGGCAGCTAAGAATTGGCACAGACTTGAGGGCAATGGGTTTGTTTTACGGCTTGCTCTTTATAGAAGCAGATTGCCAAGTCTTTTCTCTGAGGAGAAAACTGAAACCCTGACAGGTTTGAGTTGCCTACCTTTCTGATAGTAGCCAAGAGCTTAACCACTGAGCAACCAGGCTCCTTAAGATACTATACAGGTAACAAAAACACCCAATTATTCTCAGAAAAAACGGTTCTCTTTGCCCATTCTTCGGCACTTGGCTTGGCTGGCTTGCCCATTCTTTTCGTTCTCTTGTCATCAATTGCAATCGCTCCAAAATTGCATTTCATCCCTTACCTAGATAGTGGTATGTTGTACTTCTGGCTCACGATATTTGCCAAGAGCCTCTTCTACATGCTAGGAGCTGATCTTGGGGCTAGCAAGAGACTGTGAACCCCAAAGACAAAAATCCCCAACCTCAGGAGTTGATAATGTACTGGGAGGAGACAGACAACAAAAAATATAAATAAGCACGCCATCATATTTAAATGATGATGTTTGCTATATAAAAAAAGAAAATCAAAAGGAGTGCTCCAGAGAATGTGAGAAATGGCTGGGGAAGGCCTTCCTGCCCAAGGTGACCTTTGAGAGAGATGTAAATAAAGCATTAGGAAACGGAGTGAAAAGCATTCCAGGTAGAAACAAAAGCCAGGGCGCAGGCGCTGTGGCAGAAGTGTGCCTGGCACTGTCACGGATCAGCAAGAGGGGGGATGCAGTAAGGCAGGAGTTTGGAAGGGGAATCAAGGGGCCAGAAAGATAAGGTTTCAAAGGCCATTGTGAGGACTTTTGTCTTTCCTGGAGATGGCTGACCTAACCAACTGCCCTGACAGCCCCAGAGGTAAACTTCCGGAGTGCCCCAGAAGCTTGTTTTGAGGAAGTATGCCATTATTCATCCACGTGATGTGGGAGCTAACTAGGACCCTAGGGGCATAAGCGGTTTGCAATCAAGTGCTCAAGGGAAATGCTGGTGGTTTGAAACCACCTAGTGAGTGGCTCAGCCAGAGAAAGCCCTGCCTATCCTAAAGATAACCCATTGCCATCAAGTTGATGCCAACTCCTACTGACCCTACAGGACAGAGCAGAATTGCCTTCAGAGAGTTTCCAAGGCTGTCATTTTTATGGAAGCAGACTGCCACATGTTCCTCTCACAGAGTGGCTGGTGGGTTCAAATTGCCCACTTCTCAATTAGCAGCCACCAGGGCTGCCCAAGTTCTACTTTGGCGATGCTGAGGATCGAACTTATGGCCGCATACATGCAAAACATGTATTCTACCACTGAGCTGTAGATGAGACATATATAGCTGAGATAAATAGGCTATATCCCCTGGCCCATAAAGATTACAGACAAGAAAACCCTATCGAGCAATTCCACTCTGTAACAAATGGGGTCTCTGTGAATAGGGAGGGGAATCAACTTGAAGGTCTCTCACAACAATAAAAAGAATCAGGAGGACTCAGAAGATGCAATAGAGACCCCATCTGCAGTCCCCCCTCAGCTGCTCGTGTGTGTATGTGTGTGTGTGAAATGAATATATATACATAAAAAACAAAACATCTGCTAATTCAACATTTATTACATGTACAATTCACGTAAAGTTCACCATGTTGTGTAACCATCATCACTAAGTTGATCTCATTTTACAAATCTCATTTTACAAATCTCATTTTACAAATTTTTACAAATCATTTAAAATAAGTAAGTCCACAGAAATGTCCGGAAGTTTCGTTGATCAGTAATTGGTGAGATTTCCCAAAGTTGGGGGTATAAAAGTCCATCCGATGAGTGAAAATAAAACTGTAGAAGTGAGGTCCTTGGACTAAAATACACTCAAGGCAAGACCAAATGAACCAGCCTGGTGGCCACAGAAGTGCCCACAGTCAACCTAAACCCTTGGGGTCTTTCCTGTTAGACACAGGTGAACAGAGACCTTAGCATTTCTGAGGGAGGTGCACACTGTTTCACGTGCGGTGAGTACGAGCTACGGGGATCACTTATTGGACAAGTGCCTGACTTAATTGGGGGGTGGAAAAGAACTGAAACTGGTTTTGCAGCTCAATGTCTTAAGTTGTTTGCAGAGAGCATGCTAAGTGGCATCCTGCCTGATGACTCAGGGGATCACTTGGAAATTTCTTAATATTTTTCTTCAGTCCACAAACCTACGTTTAGCAAGTTTTGACACCCTTTTGATGATTTGAAAGCAGCAGCTGGGGAGCTAGCTATGTTTATATACATCTTGAAAGAGAATATAGTCTGAAAATAAAAAGTACAGATGTTTTTTGAGTGAGTACATAACATTTTAACTTGTTTATTAACTAGCAGCTGTCACAGATTTTTTACAAATAAGTGTCCTCATTTGAAAAAGATTAATGACTACTTCGTATCTACTCTTACTTGTACCTTGTTTAGATTTTAAAAGAAAGCAAGATATAGGTTTATTTTTACTGTCCTACAGGGCACTTGGAAACCCTGGTGGTATAGTGGTTAAGTGCTACATCTACTAAGCAAAAGGTCGGGAGTGCGAGTCCACCAGGCACTCCTTGGACACTCTACGGGGCAGTTCTATTTGTCCTGTGAGTCAGAATCCACTTGACAGCAGTGGGTTTGGTTTTGGGGTTTTTGAGTAGAGGCCACTTGGAATAACTTAACAAAGAATACAAAATTGCTTGGAATTTTTGTCATAACTGATCGTTATCTGTGGTGCAAGTCACACAGAGAGTAAAACTATAAAGGCCACTGTATTTGATAAGGAATGATGTTTGGAAGAATATTTATACATTTACAGCCTTCAAGTCATAAAAGAACATAAATGGGTAAGTGGCCTTTAGAAACCTAAATGTTTTTATAGTATTTTAAATGAAAGGGTCTCCAATATTAACTCACTTATCAAAAATGAGATGAATGGCACGGGTGCCACGGAAAAGTTCTGGGAACACCCCCCACCAGAGAAGCACAGAGTACCCCAGGCCGTGGTAGCGTGCAGGAACCTCATGTTCCTGTCACTGCAGAACCAAACTGGAGGAAAACCCAGTCATGCCTTGTGTGGAATGAATGGGAAGCTGACGTTGTTTGTGGGAACAGCCTGACCTGCCAACAAAAACACCTGCTTTCATATGCCACAGTCCTGGCTTTGTCCTTGTGTGTCCTTGGGCTTGTTACTTCATCTCTCCTAGTCTCAGTTTCCACATCTCGGAAACAATGACAAAATGACAATACTGGCATGGCAGTGTGGCTATTAGGGAATGAATTGGATTTCCTTCCCCCACCAAACTCTATGTTGGAATCAAATGAGGTCTTCTCAGTCAGTTCTAAATCTAATCACTTCAAAATTACTCAAAGAGTAGAGTGCAAATGACATTCTAAATTATAAACAGATTATTAAACTATTAACAAGAAAGAAAGGAAGAAAAAAAGAAAAGCACACACATATCAGGATGTCAGATACCATGTGAGGACAGGCAAAGAACCCAGGAGTGTCCAGGGCCACAGACGAGGAAGAAATTGTCAAGGCTAAAGCCTTGCTTTGAATCTTTTGCCTTCAGAACTGTGAGAAAGTAAATTTCTATTCTTTAAAGCCACCCACTTGTGGTATTTGTGTTACAGCAGCACTAGGAGACTAGGGCGGTAGTCGTTACGATTAAAGATAAGTTCGCCTCCCTTTGCCTAGCCATCTCCATCTCAAGTATTAGCCCGGATTCGTGGCCTCTGTGAAGGCTTCCTGCCCTGCTCCTCCCAGGCTGGGCTGGTGGACCCTCCTGGATCCTTTGCAGCCCGCCACTTCTGTCATTGTCTCACTCACAGTTCTTATGATGTCAAATGACTGTTGCCTACTTCTCTTGGCCCTTCCTAGCATTTTGTGGGCCTTGAGATCTGAGATGCCATCTTGATCCTCTTCAGCCCCAGCACGTGGCAAAGGATGACACGAGATGTAACCATTACTGCCTATCTTTCTGACAATACATGGCAAACATCTCTGGAAACCGAATTTGAAACAAATAATGCAAATGGCATGACACAAAATTGTCAACGGTTCTCCCTTTGCATTGCCAGGACTCCTCTGAAATCAAAAAGGCATCTTATCTAATCGAGGTACTTACGGTAAGTGCCTCTGAGAGATAGAAGGATACCTATTTTAGTGAAATCATTTGCACTTCCCAGGACGTTATAAATAACAAAGCAATCTGACCCAAAAAAGACCAAGGCCCAGCCCCTGCAAAAGCAGTGGAGCGAGGCCAGCTGCAGCCTTCCTGACTGGTATTTAGAGATGGTCCTAGGGACTGAAAGGGGCCTTTCATCACAGGAAGTGCTCAGGGAAGAGACAGGGCTGTGATTGTCTCCAACATTTCATCTAAAAAAAGCAACATGGGCAAAAAGCATGATGTGGGAAAATCCATCCAGAGCTGCCCGCATAGCAACTGACAGTTATGTTCCCTGCAGACTGACTTTGGTGTATCAGGGTCCAGGCTACATTTGAGCTAAATTCTTTTCTGTCTGTTATTCTTTATAACATGGCATGGGTAGGGAATGGTGGATGGGCATATTTTAAGGAACACTGATGCAAAACCAACAGGCACTTTGTCAACTCTATGGACGCAAGGAGACCAGTCTTTGTGTACTTGTGTTTGGAGGCTGTTATGTATCTGCACCATCGCAATTGGCCTCGACTCCACAGTACTGAGTTTTTTTTTTTGGTTTGTACTCTTCATGGAAACTCTGGTGACATAGTGGTTAAGTGCTACAGCTGCTAACTGAAAGGCTGGCATTGTGAATCCTCTGGGCGCTCCTTGGAAACCCCACGGGACAGTTCTTCTCCGTCCTGTAGGGTCACTATGATTTGGAATCGACTCCACAGCAACAGTTTCATTTGGTCTCTACTCTTTATATGCACACTTCAGTGACATTAATTATATTCAACTATTAACTGTTTCTGAAGTTTCCTGCGACCTTGCTCAGTGCCCCTTAAGCACAGTCACTCTCTCTCCCTCCCTGATCTCATTCCTGGCAACCATGAATAAACTTGGATCTCTATACACTTGCCTACTGTGGGTATCTCACAGAGGTGGGGTCATATAATAGTTGTCCTTTTGTGGTTGTTTCACTCCACATAAAGTCTTAAGGTTTACCCAGCCCACATGGAATTTTAAAGAAAAACCCTTCCTCTTTAGGGGATCAAGGACAGGATGTGAGAGAATGGTTATGCACACTTTACAAATGTAGTGCTGGCTCATGACTCAAAGAAAAAAACCTCCAGATGACTAGTTTCCTAACTCCAGTTGCCTAATTCACCACTAAGCCAATACAAAATGAGGAAGACCACCCAGGTTTTTATAATTTGGAGAGAAAAGAAATTTCCATTTCAACTGCTTTTATTCATCTGCATATTTAGTTTGCAAAACCCAAGCAAAAATAAAAACTTCCACATACACACACAAAAAAACAAAAAACCCAACAAATACTGATATGAAGTAATCAAATTCCGTTTTCATGTGCTATGTCCTTACATGGACACCCTGGTGGCGTAGTGGTTAAGAGCTACAGCTGCTAATCAAAAGGTAAGCAGTTTGGAATTTGTACTCAAATCACAATAGTTACATGTGATTCTTATTTAGACTTACTTTAGTACAAGAATCCCAGGTGACGCAGTGGTTAAGTACTCAGCTGCTAACTAAAAGCCAGAGGTTCTAATTCACCAGTTGCTCCTGGGAAGCAAGCTGTGGCAGTCTGCTTCCTCAAAGATTAAAGCCTTGGAAACTACATGGGGGCAGTTCGACTGCATTCTATAGGGTCACTATGAGTGGGAATTGACTCAACTAGTAACGAGTTTGATTTGACATAACATTAAAGGGCAAACAGCCAGCCAGCCAAGTGCCATCGCGTCGGATCCGGATCCGGCTCATAGCAACCGTAGAGGCCAGAGTAGAACTGCCCTCTAGAGTATTCAAGGAGCACCTGGTGGATTTTTTTGTAGTTGTCCATTAAGTCTGATACAGCTCTGATGTTTGTAACTTGTCAACTGCCTATGTTTTGAATGACTAACATGATGTCTCCAAGACATGGGAAAGCCGGACAGTGAAAGAGGAAGACAGAGAAAGAACCGACCCATTTGTACTGTGGTGTTGGCAGAGAATACTGAATACACTGTGGACTGCTAAAACAAGGAATGAATCAGGCTTTGAAGAAACACAAGCAAAAAGCTCCTTAGAAGCAAAGATGGGGAGACTTTGCCTTGCTTCCTTTGGCTATGTCATCAGGAAAAACTACCCACTAGGAAAAGCCACCGTGGCTGGTAAAGCAGAAGGTCAGCGAAAACAAGGGAAACCCTCTGTTACTGATTGAACTGCGACCCCTTCAAAATGTGTGTCCACTTGGCTGGGCTGTGAATCCCAGTGTTTATGTGCTTGTCCACCCATTTGTCATCTGCTGTGATTTTCCTATGCATTGTAAATCCCACCTCTGACGCTAAGGAGGCCGGATTATGCTAACAAGGCAGGACTCAATCTACCAGACGTGCTTGGATCTCGAGTGCCTGTGCTGAGAAGTATCTAAACCACCACCACCACCATGTTGTCTCACAATAAGTGGCACAACCCCTGAGAGACTACACAAGAGAAAAAATATCTGGAGTATTTATACATGATTGCTACAAGCCTATTTCTGGAAAATCAGTTAAAAGTGAAAACATATTTCAGCGTTTTACCCCTTGGGGGGACTTCTGTCACAGTGCAGGTAGAATGGACCTAGTTAGGCCTTCAGAGCTCTGACAAGTTAGGAGAGATGGAGAAATGAACCGGTGAGGAGTGGATTTCTAGATACTGAAGAAGTCCATTTTTCAAAATTGTAAGAACGATGAACATTGTAGGATTTTTTTTTTCTTTAAAACAAAAAAGCCCAGCTGTAATTAGAGAGTGGCTTCTTATGTTTAAGTAACTGTATGAATTGGTGTAACACTGTTTGCAAAGCATTAAAGAAGGCACTGCTGTTCAATCTATTTTTAACAAGCTGAACTGTGTCCCCCAAAAGTATGTGCCAACTTGGTTAGGCCATGATTCCCAGTCCTGTGTAGTAGTTGGCCGCCACGTCGTGATTTTCCTACATGTTAGAAATCATGATCTCTGCCTGTGGTTAAAGATCATTAGGGTGGGATATAATGTCCTTGTACGGGTCACACCCCTGATCCAATGTCAAGGGAGTTTCCCTGGGGTGTGGCCTGCACCACCTTTGGTCTTACAAGAGAAAAAAGAAAAGGAAAGCAAGCAAAGAGTGGGGGACCTCATACCACCAAGAACGCAACACCAGGAACACAGCATGTCCTTTGGACCTGAGGTTCCTATATGGAGAAGCTCCTAGCCCAGGGATAGCTGTCCCTCCAGAGCCAACAGAGAAAGAAAGCCTTCCCCTGGAGCTGATGCCCTGAATTTGGACTTCCAGCCTATTCTTCTGTAAGAAAACAAATTTCTCTTTGTTAAAGTCATCCACCTGTGCTATTTGTTATAGCAGCAGTAGATGACTAAGACACCATTCATTCCATAAATGTTGACGATCTCAAAAGCTGTAGCGGTGGGCCTCTGAGAAATGGATGCCCATTCTGACAAGCAGAATTGATACTTCAGACTGAACAAACACATCCTTTAGAACATGAATAATCCAAGCCAGCCAGCCAAAGGGAAACCAAATGTCATAAAGAGTTTATATGCCCTGTACAACATGTGTAAAGAAAACAACAAAAAAACCCAACTCAATTCCTTGAACTAAGCAAGAGGATTCAAAACACAATTCTAACTGTGACATGAGGATTGAAGTGACATAGTCAGTCCCTTTATAAGGGACCCTTGTAAAGCGAGGCAAGGGAAAAGAATGACACTCGAGTCACCAGACGTTACAGCCCAAAGGTGCTCTTCACTTAGGCCCACAGCTCTCAGAAGTCAGCATCGAGGCATCTCTGACAGTGAATTGAGATGAACAGACCATATGAAAAGAGACCCAATCTGTTCTTTGTGTCGATTCTGTGAAGGCGGCTTTCAGTTCCTTCAGTTCCAGGTTGGCCATCTCCAGGGTGGTCACCGCAGAAATTCTCTGGGAGACATGGTCCTAGTGACCAAGTTTTGTCACAAATGAGAATTTCTGGGGTTCTTCAAGTTGGAAACTTTGCTTGTGATAGAAGTTTTGTTTTTTTGCGGTTTCATGAATAAAGGACAAAAACGGGCTCCTCAATTTATCTCGCAAATTGTACAAATGATTTCAAATGTAAGAATCACCACAGAGTCAATTAATATGAGGTGGAGGGTGAATGTATCCCAGATGTCTACATTCTCCAAGCTACCGTGCCACCACCTATCTCTGACACTGGCCACTCTCTTCCCCCTGAGGATTCTTCTCTCCTGTCATGGATTGACTTGTGACCCCCCAAAAATATGGGTACTAATTCAGCTGGGCCATGCTTCCCTTATTGTGTGATTGCCCTCCATTTTGTGATTTTCCTATGCTGGAAATCTTAATCTCTGCCTAGGGCAGTCCTACTCTGTTTTATAGGGTCCCTACGGGTAGGAATCCACTCGACAGCAGTGGGTTCGGTTTCTTCTTCTTTTTTTTTTTTGGAAATCCTAATCTCTGCCTGTGGCTAATAGATACGATGATTGTGTTTAAAGAGGATTAGGGTGGGACTGTACCACCCTTGCTGAGGGAGTTTTCCTGGAGTGTGGCTTGCACCCACTTTTATCCTTTTATCCCATGGGAGATAAAAAGAGAGGAAAGCAAGCAGAAAGTTGGGAACCTCACACTATCAAGGAAACAGCCCCAGGAGTACAGCGCGTCCTGCAGACCTGAGCTTCCTGTGCCCAGATGCTCCCCGACCAGAGACCGATGCAACACAAGGACTTTCCTCCGGAGCCGACAGAGGAAAGCCTTCCCCTGGAGCGGACAACCCCGAATACACATTTGCAGCTCACTGGACTGTGTAAGAATAAACTTTCCTTTGTTAAAGCCATCCACTTGCGGTATTTCTGTTAGAGCAGCAATCGCTGCTAAAACACTTCCCCATTTGGGTTTTTCAATTCCCTGCAACGTCTCACAGAACAAACAAAATGTTCAGCAGTTTATTAAGGCACGGGGTGCAGCTTGGGATCAGGACCAACAGGCTGAAATTCTGGAGCAGGAGCAGGAAGCATCTAGGCAGGGCCTCCCTTCTTCAGGGCAGGACAGCTCTCCCAGCTCCTCCCCTGCAGTCTGTCCCCGTCAGCTCTGCTGCTGCGCCCCTTCTGGGCCTCTGTCTTCAGTGCTACTGCCCTCGACCCGTGTTACATCTCTTGTAGGAAGGTTCCCTGCCTCCCCTCGCTCTGCTTCCTCTTTCTTCCATCTGTTTCTCCTCTCCCTTTTCAGTGTTGGTTATTTACACACACACAAACTTCACAGCAATTTCACGGCGAGGCCCTCCCCACAGGGCCACAAACTGACCAATCCCCTCTTGGTAGGCCACAGATACTTTATTTGCATAGTAGGCTCAACTGCAATACAAATTTGCATGGCATCTACTAGCCAGAGGACAGGCTCCAGCCTAGGGGCAGGCAGGAAGTACTTAGCCAGGAAATGTCAATCAATCTGGACAAAAGTAATGAACCATTTAGGGTAGAAAACTAGGGCAAGAGTTAACTCCTCAGGGCTCAGAGGAAAAGTCTCTCCAGCTGGTTTTCCGGAGAACCAAGGCAAAAGGCCACATAAAGGAAGTCATTTCGCCACAGAAGAAATCGATTGTTGGCAGATCTGTGGAAGAACTAGTTACAGCTCTGTAAAAGAACTTATTTGTAAAGAAGTTCTGGGATTAGCTCAAGGAGGGCTATTTGAGGTGGTGTTGCTTGGGCAAGTCACAGCATCTGAAGCTCTTCCTCACCTATCAAGTGTGCAGAATGGCACTCTTCCCAGAGCTGTATAAAGCAGCCAGTGTGAGCCTGTGTATCAGCACTTCTCAAGCCTGGCTGAATCTTAAAATAACCTGAGGAATTAAAAAGAAAAAAAGTTGATGCCTAGGCCCCATCTGAGAGATTCAGATAACTGTTTTAGGGTGGGCCTTTTAAATCTGTAGGCTGTCCCGTTCCCCAGGTGATTTTAACCTGCAGCCACTGCTGAAAACACAAAGCAGCAAAGCTTCTTGAGCTAAAATGCAGGATTCTCGTGGAGATCCTGCCAAAATGCAGACTGATTCCGTAGTATGAGGACTGCGAATCTGCATTTCTAAAAGGCTCTTGTGTTGAGCTGCTGGTCTGCCACTGCACTCTGCATAGCAAGCCACTAAATGGTTGCAAACTGGGGGCACCGGGGGCTCAATGGTAGAATTTTCACATCGAAACTAAAGATCTCGGTTCTATTCCCAGCCAATGCATTTCACATGGAGCTCCTGTGGGTGCCAACAATCTAATCCCCAATACATCACGGGTTGGGATTTTGTTCTACTAGGCGCAGGGCGGCCCTGAGTCAGGGGTCAGGGCAGCTAACAGTTAACAAAAAATGGCTGCAAAACACACTGTAAATTATTTAAATTACTATATATTTCCTCCAAACTATCAACTTTTGGCAACACTGGTGTGATCATCAGCCAACTACTTTCTTTCTTCATAGGATCATTTTAGGACTCGCATGTGAGATTTTTAAAACATGCCTAGAAGAGTTGTGTAAATGTAAGGAATCACTGAGGTTATGTGTCACTAAGAGCACACTTGTTGACAATTACAAGCACACCCACTTGCTATGGTACCACTGCTCTCCGCACTCATTACAGATGACATAGGTCATCATTTGTTCATCGGGGTTAGAACTCCGCACCCAGCCGGGAAGGAAAAGCGTTCCTCGGGCAATCACAGTGACCTTGCAGTTGTTTTTCTCACAGCGTCTGCACTTGATTTTGTCTGTTGGTGTGCCATCGAGTCCTTGGGGAAGGCAGTGCTCCTGTATAGAAGATTCCGTGTACGCAGCTCTCAGCCCCTTCAGCTCCTGGTTGGCCATTTCCAGGACGCTCATTGCAGCGAATTCTCTTGGAGACATGGCCCCAGAGAGCAAATTTTGTTGCAAATGCGAATTTCTGGGGTTCTTCAAATTAGAAACTTTGCTTCTGATACAAGTTTTGTATTTCTTGAGGTTTCTTGAATAAAGGGCAAAAATGTGCTCTTCAATGTCTCTCGCAAATTTTTGCCATAAATCTGCTTTTGGCGGACCTGTGGAAGAACTAGTTAAAGCTTTGTAAAGAAGTTCTGTGCATTTGGTTCTCACAGGCACTGTGGGACCCACAAGAGACTCACTAAATCCCTCGCCAGTGGGTGTCAGGTCACCACTGCAGTGCCCTTCCTTAGGTACCACGTGAGCAATGCTATTTGCTGGCACAATCGTTTCAATGTCTTTCGCAACATCTTGGGATGACAGCTGATAATTAGAAGTGGAGTTATCCAAGATCTTGTCTGGATCTGGGTCACGAGAAGATCCTGAGTTCTCTTCCTTGTTACCACTCATAGGAGATAAATGAGGGTTGTCTGTGGGTTTGAAGTGACTCATCGTATACAGAGCTCTCCACTCTGACAGCAGACACTTGGCTTTCTTCTTCAAAGCCACCGAGGGGCAGTGTTTGAGGACTCGGTACACGACTCTGACCACATCTGTCTCCTGGAGATGTTCCTTAGTCACATGAATCGTTTCTAGTTCAGTCAGGAGGTTGCCAAGATCCTCAAAGTTCCTGTTAGCCATGAGTTGCTCAATCCCTGCGGCTCTGGCAGCTATCTGGTTCTTGGCAGACATCGTTTACAGCTGCAAAGACAAGGGAAAAGAGCTTTCAGCTTTCAGGGGCTTGCTTTGGCCAGCCAGTTTCCTGATAACAAAAACGGCACTTTTTGCCCACCATCTCCATAGTGTCTTCTGAAAGTTGTATGATCTAAGAGGTTGTAACATGTTAGAAAATGGAACCTGCCATGTGGTGTGCTCCTAGTTTCAACAGCTCCATTCGAAGTAGATAAGAAAAAAGCAACTACTCAGCCATAAAAAAATCAAGTTGTGACAGATGCTCCAACATGGATGAACTCTGAAAACACGGTGCCTAGGGATGTCAGGCAGGCACAAAAGGACAAATACTCTATCGTCCCGCTTACAGGAAATATGTAGAACTGGCAAATGCATGGAGACCAAGGTTTATTAATAGTTAGCAGGGGTGGGAGGGAAGGAGCAGGGTGAGTCACTGCTTAAGGGGCACTGAGTTTTGGTACTAGAATAATCTGGAACAGGACAGTAGTGCTGACAGCTCAATATGACGAACAGTCAATGTCACTGAAGTGTACGTGTAGGAATTGTTGAACTGGCCACTGTTTTCTTACATATATTTTTACCACGATAAAAACACAAAAAGCGGCACCATGAAGAGGTTCTGACTTAACCCTGGCTTGGAAGAGGTTTGTTGGATGATTGGTTACAAGCATCCCATCTCCAATGTTACAAAATTGGTGATCTTTCTAGACCAAGATTAGTTGGTTACTGTGGACATACACTAGGGACCATGTTGGAGATGCAGTCAGCATCTGTGTGGGGATCCTGAGCAACGCAGGGCAGATTTTCCCCCACTTCAGCTACTTAAGTGAGTAACTTGCTGATTTTATCATCTCTGCTGAACAGGAAAGAATGAGGAACAGAACCAAAAGGAGACACTAAGGTCTCAAGGAGCCTAAAGAAACTGTAAGCCAGCACAGGTTGGGGGGCAGCCAGAGAAACATCTAGAAAGGAATCTGTGGAGCTTGGCACCATGACAAACACAGCACTGGGCTCCAAAATCAACAGGTCAGCAGAGTAGTGACACAGGGTAAAAGGTTATGACTCTGGACTAACTAGTCCCTAAGCCAGAGTTTGGCGTCATTGGCTTAAAAATTTATTTAATTTCATTTTTGTTGTCATCGTTGTTGAGACTATACACAGCAGGACACACACTAATTCAACCATTTCTACATGTAAAATTCAGTGACATTGATGACATTCTTCAAGTTGTGCAACTATTCTCACCCTCCTTTTCTGAATTGTTCCTCCTCCATTAACATAAATTCACTGTTCCCTAAGTTTCCTTATCTGGTCTTTTCAGTTGCTATTGTCAATTTGATCCAATACACATATATACATAGTTCTTTCTTTAAAAGAGCACAGTGTTCAAGGCAGACATTCATTATCAGTTAAGAGAAGCCATTGTTTGGTATTAAGAAGACTTCAAGGGATATTTTTGGTTTAAGGCTTAAAGATTAATTATCTCAGGGCAATAGTCTCAGGGGTTCATCCAGCCCCCATGAATCCAGAAAGTCTGGATGCTGCAAGAATTTGAAATTCTGTTCTTCATTTTCCCTATATAATCACGATTCATCCATAGAATCTTCTACCAAAGTGTTTAGCAGTGGTAGCTAGGCACCATCTGCGGTGTTACTAACTGTTAAAAATGTGTCAAAAGTTGCTCTGTGGCTATGTCTGTGTGACTCTTATCCTGGACAGTCAAATGTTTACTTTACCTAACAAGTCTATTTTTCCCTCCAAATCCACAGAGGGAAAAATCCTTGTGCCTGTTCCACCACTGTACTTTGGAAGCAGATAACTTGTATTCTAGATGTTATAAATTCATGGATGAAGAAGAATTTTGCCCCAGGATGGAACTTGGACTTGACGGCTTCTAGTTGGAATCAACTAGCCAGCAATGGGTTTGGTTTTTGCTTTTGAGATGACATGGCAGAATGAATGCACTTTGCTTGTGGCAAGTACACGCTTTGTCGGGGGAAAGGTGAATGTTATGGAATGAACTGTGCCCCTAGTCCCAAATATGTGTTGCAAATCCTAGCTTCTATCCCAGTGGTTATAATCCCACTTGGGACTGGGGTGTCTTTATGTCAGTGAGGCAATATTAGTGTAGGGTGTGTTCTAAGTCAATCTACTCTGAGACATAGGAGATTAAACAAGCAACTCAAAGTAGCAGAGATGAGGGAGGAGAGATGCCAGGCCACATGAAGACTGCCACTGAGTTGATTCTGACTCACAGCAACCCTAGAAACAGAGTAGAGCTACTCCATAGAGTTTCCAACGAGCGCCGGGTGGCTTTGAACTGCCGACCTTCTGGTTAGCAGATGTAGCACTTCACCACTAAGCCACCAAGATTTCCAGTAAGATGCTTGGAAATTCTTATTTGATTTTTTTATTCTTCTCTGTATTTTCCACAATGAACATGTATTATTTTCAGGATCAGAAGTTATCAGTCTAATATAATTTTATGAGAAACAAGATACATTTTAAAATATTTGCCTCTTGAAAAATGGTATGGGAACTGGATCAAGCAACTTCTATCTTCTGCCTGGAATCAACAGATGTCTCTTCAAGCTGATACATCACCTGTGGTTTTGCATTCACATTCTTTCTCGAAAATCTGCAGCTGAATCTAAAACTGTGAAATCTCCCCTGAAACCTTACCCCAAGATACACGGGGTTCAGGACCCCTGAGCACAACTAGGCCGTACAGACCGGCAGTGCCCTGATCAATGACACGGCTCCTCCATTCCAAGTCCGGCATTGTGACCAACAGGGGCGCCGGAATGCAGAAAACCTGGGCAGGGGGCTTTGTAAATCGGTTCAACAACCACTCAGTTGGCTCCTCGATTCAGGATCTTAAAAAAAAGTGGCTCTTTTTGTGATTTGCCAGAATCAGTACTTACAAGGGACTCTTCTCTTTCTTTTAAAGATCCACCTTTAAAGAATGAAAACAGCAAAAGTGGCCTTCCTAACAATCAGAGGCTTGGTAAACAAAGAACAGGCAAGCCAGCATACAGGAAAATAAAGTAGCAAGCAAAAAAAATCCACTGCCGTAGAGTTGATTCTGACTCACAGGGACACCACAGGACACAGTGGCATTGCCCCACAGTTTCCAAGGAGAGCCTGGTAGAGTCGAACTACCGACCTTGGTTAGCAGCCCCTTCAATTGCTCAACCTTGACCTCAGAACTGCCAGCTTGCAATCCGTGGGAAGGCAAGCTGTTGTGTCACAGGGCTAACGTTTCACGTTGCTCAATCCTCTTGAGCTCACCCTCACTAATGTACACCCAGTCTGTCTGTATTTTACATTTGCTCTACGTGCATTCCCATCAGGTTGGGATTTCTGGATGCTAGAGAGCCAGTTTACTAAAACAGATGAAGTGTGCCAGCTAGGAGGTGAAGTAATATTTAACTCAGGTCAGAATTTCTCAACCCAGCTCAGAATTTCAAGGGGATTCTGAAGGGGAACTATTTAACTACAGTTTCAGGGCTTCAGGGAAAGCCAGACAACTTTTTTTTTTTCATCATACACATTTACAGAAGTTAACCTCTAGGTTGGAAGTCACCTAAAACTTAACACAGTGGCCACAACAGTGAACTTGAAGATACCAATGATCACGAAGGTGACAAGGGGCTGGACAACAGTTCAAGCTGTGGTACATGGGGTCACCAGGAGCTGGAGCCAACTTCACGGCAATGAACAATAACCTGTGCTACAGGCTGAGCACAGGACAGACGGCCCCTGCCTTCAAGGAAGGAAGCCTGATAAACAACTGGCCAACAACAACACAGGAGAGCCACTGGATGCTATGGGAAACACAAAGGACACAGAAGCCCAAATCATAGCTCTCCACCATCAGGCCAGCTGCCTGTGACTCAATTCATGACACCTGGTTAGAAGAGTCATACTCTGGCCCAGAGCTCAGCGAGATCCTCCTTCATTTCTTTGCTGAAAACGCTTGGGAGGCTCCCCTCTCTCAGGTTAGAGTAGCAGCTGCCGGGATTCTGACAGAAGGCCTCGCTCTACACCCTAAGCCCCATGGCCACCACCCATTCCACAGCTCGGTGGCTTTGCTCCCATCTTTTGCCATCGGTGGTTCTCAACCTTGGCTGCATGTTAGTATCATCTGGGAAAATTAAAGAAAAACCCCAAACTAAAAAACCATGCCACAGCCCCACCTAAGATCAAACGAATGAGAATCTCGGAGGGCAGGACCTGGGTGGTGGTCAAGCTCTCCAGGTTACATGAATTTCAACCACAGTACTGGAAACCCTGGTGGCATAGTGGTTAAGTGCTATGGTGGCTAACCAAAGGGTTGGCAGTTCAAGTCTGCTAGGCGCTCCTTGGAAACTCCATGGGGCAGCTCTACTCTGTCTATAGGGTCGCTATGCGTCAAAATCAACTTGAAGGCAATGGATTTGTTTTTTGAGTTTTTGGAGAGCACCATTGCTCTGCATGCTCTCACATGCGTGCGCATGCGCACACGCACACACACAGAGCAAGCCTCTTCCAATGAGGCCACTCTCAGTCCCCAAGACAGCTCCACTTCTGCTCCTGGACTGAACCCAGAACCTCGCTGATTTGAGGAAATATGAACAGCACTCACTGTGCACATGTCGCCTCAGAACTGTCTCTACAAATTACAAGAGGTAATTGTAATTATTTGAAGTAAATTACAATGGTATACCTGACTCCTAATACTCATTCCTTCCTGAAATTGACCTCTTAACAGTAGGATAGTGGTTAAGGGCTTAACTGCTAAGCAAAAGGCTGGCAGTTTGAACCTCCCAGCTGCTCTGCAGAAGTCTGCTTCTGGGAACACGACAGCTGTGGAAACCCTCTGTGGCAGTCCTACTCTGTCCTGTAGGGTTGCGAAACTAACTTGATGGCAATGGGTTTAGTTTCTGGTAACAGCTGAAGGCAAGGCACCTTTCTTGAGCAACTATGTGCCACATACACTCATACAACGTCATCTCAGTCCTGACAATAACTGAGATAGATATACTGTTTCAGTTAATGCGCTTGGCTGCTAACTGAAAGCCTGGAGGTACCTGAGAAGAAAGGCCTGTTGATCTGCCTCCGAAAAATCAGCTAATGAAAGCCTGTGGAGCACAAGGGGTCACCATAAGTCAGAGCTGACTCAATGGCTGTTTTTTTGTTTTAGATCGTGTTGAATTACCTAGGACCTGTCTCCCCACAAGCCTGGAACCACAGGAGAAGAATCACCTCAGTTTTAATCACCAATACAAAAACTTGGCAAAGAGATGGCAGTGATCTCCATTCTTCAAGAAATATTTTTTGTTAAATGAGTGACATTCATCCAGAATGTTCTCTCTTCTGCTTGCCGGCTCCACCTCCTTTCGCTATGGATCTCATACTTGTTCTCACTATAGCTGAGCTCCATACCCATTCTTTCACGGGAGACCAATGCCATCTCAATTCTACTTTCAACAATCATGGTATCGTGCAGCCTACTCTGGGCTGACCAGGCGGGCCCTCAGAAGAGCGCAGCCTTTTGGAGATGCAGATGGTCAACAAGGTGCAACGCCCGGAAGTGAGAGTTGCTGCCTAGCAGCCCCACCTCTTGGGCAGGTTTCTTGGCTACTCTGTACTTCAACTTCCTCATCTACAAAACAGGGACAAATCTAACGTCCTAGGATAAATACAAGAGCTAACAAATCCTTGTGAAGTGCTTAGAACTATGCCTGTCACTCGGCAAGCCTGACTGATAAGCACAACACTAGACATCTACACAACCTGTTGCCGTCAAGGCTATTCCAACTCATAGGGACCCTACAGGACAGAGTAGAACTGCCCTACAGGATTCCCGAGGCTGCCATCTTGACAGCCTGACCTTTCTCCCTTGGAATGGCTGACAGGTTCAAAGTGCCAATCTTCCAGTTAGCGGGCAAGAACTTAACCACTGTTCCACCAGGGCTCCTTCTGACACTACACTGGTCTACAATTACAAAGCTGAAAAAGATCTACCATGCCAGGCATCGTTCTACAGCAGGAGATCTGTGAACTTTTTTTGTATAAAGCCAGTTGGTTACTAATTTTAGGCATTGCATGCTATATACTCTTTGTACGGATTACTCACTTTTGTGGTTCTCATAAATGGAACAGCAGCCAAAGAGAACACTTACATGAATGAGTGTGGTATATTCCAATAAAATTTCCCTTATAAAAACAGGCAGGCTGGATTAGTTTGTTGACTCCTTTCTAGGGCAGAACTGCCCATATGTAATATAATAATACTACAGTTTAAAATTTCTAACAGTCACATTGAAAAAACAAACAGGTGAAATCAATTCATTTCATTTAAGGGTACCAAAATACCATTAAACGACTCAGGAAGCTCCAAAAGAAGATGGAAGTAATACACACAGTCATTATACCAAAAAGAACTGGTCGTCACTCAACCATTTCAAGAGGTAGCATAGATCAGGAACCGATGGTACTGAAGGAAGAAGTCAAAGCTTCACTGAAGACGTTGGCGAAAAACAACGTTCCAGGAATTGATGGAATTATCAATTGAGATGTTTCAACAAATGGATGCAGCTCTGGAAGTGCTCACTCATCTGTGCCAAGAAATCTGGAGGACAGCTACATGGCCAACTGACTGGAAGAGATCCATATTTATGCCTATTTCCAAGAAAGGTGATCCAACTGAATGCCGAAATTACTGAACAGTATTAATATCACACGCAAGTAAAATTTTGCTGAAGATCATTCAAAAGCAACTGCAAGAGTATAATGCCAGGGAACTACCAGATTAAGAAGAGGATGTGGAACCAGGGATATCATTGTTGATGTCAGACTGATCTTGGCTGAAAGCAGAGAATACACAAAAGATGTCTTCTTGTGTTTCACTGATGATGCAAAGGCATTCGACTGTGTGGATCATAATAAATTATGGCTAATATTGTGGAGAATAGGACTTCCAGAACACTTAATTGTGCTCATGAAGAATCTGTATATAGATCAAGGGGCAGTCATGCGAAAAGAACAAGGGCACACTGCACGGTTTAAAGTCAGGAAAGGTGTGTGTCAGGGTTGTATCTTTTCACTACACCTTTCAATCTGCATGCTGAGCAAAGAATCCCCGAAGCTGGACTATATGAAGAAGAACAAAGCACCAGGATCACAGGAACACTCAGTAACAACCTGTATTATGCAGACGACACAACCTTGCTTGCTAGAAGTGAAGACGATTTGAAATAGTTTCTGACACAATCAAAGACCACAGCCTTCGCTATGGCTTGCACCTCAATATCAAAAAATCAAAAATCTCCATAACTGGACCAGTAAGCAACATTATTATAAATGGAGAAAGGACTGAGGTTGTCAAGGATTTTTTTACTTGGTTCCACCATCAACATCTGTGGAAGCAATAGTCAAGGAATCAAAAAATGCACTGCATTGGGAAAATCTGCTGCAAAGGAACTCTTTAAAGTATTGAAAAGTAAAGATGTCACCTTGAAGACCAAGGTGACCCTGACCCAAGCCATGGGATTTTCAACGGCATTCTGTGCATGTGAAAGCTGGACAATGAATAAGGAAGACAGAAGAATTAATGCCTTTGACGCTTCCTTAAAAAAATGGATATCGATATACCATTTGATCCAGTAATTCCACTACTTGGAATATATCCTACAGAATCAAGGACTTTCACACCAACGGACACATGCACCAGAATGTTTATCGCAGCACAGTCCACGATAGCAAAGAGATGGAATCAACCCAGATGCCCAACAACAGAAGAATGGATAGGTAAACTATGGTACATATACTCAGTGGAGTACTACGCAATGATAAAGAATAATGATGATTCCAGGAAACATCTCTTAAGCTGGTTTCAACTGGAAGACATTATGTTGAGTGAAAGTAGTCGGTGACAAAAGGACAAATATGTATGAGACCTCTACCATAAGATCTCAAAAACAGACTTGTATATAGAAGAAAAGACTCTTTGACAGCTGCAAGGGAGGGGAGGGAAAGAGGGTGAGGGTTAGAGGGTTTAGACAGTTGCTAGAAATCTGGTTGGGAGAAAGCTGTGACAGCACACATTAGAAACAAGAACAACATTAAGTGGACTTCAGCATAACTGGAGTACTCCTTCCATCTTAACCCAATATTGCAAGGATAGAGTAGCTGGGGCAGGGGGCAGGGGACCATGCTCTTAGGCGAAATCGAGGCCAATTGGCACAACTAGCATTTTGCTAAGAGAGCTGTCTGCACCCCACACTGGTGAGTGGCGTCTGGGGTCTTAAAAAAGCTGCCAAGCTGCCATCCGAGGACACAGCAAATGGTCCCAACTCAGCAGGAATGGATGCTCACCAAGGACCAAAATGACATGCGGTAAAGACAACCCAAACCTAGAAGACAGAGAGACCCACAAGAGTGGGTGCCTACATCGACTTGGGACCGGAAGAACCGGATGGTGCACGGCCACCACCAGTGATAGCCACGATGGAGCTCACAGAGAGGAGTCTCACTGGCAACACAAGAATAAAAAGGGGTGCACCCTGAGATCTCCACTAAAAAACCTCAATTGATGGTCCAGCGGTTTCGGGGTTCCCCTGAGAGCATGGCCCCCAGCCCTGATGCTGCCCTTATCCATAAATTATAACAAAGGTCCACTCTTTGGACAGGAATGGATTGGACTTGGCAATGCAGAGTGACCATATATTGGATGCACTTTATGGTTCTATACATCTATAGGATATCATCCTGCTGACCTCTGGCTGGAGGAAGGAGAGTGGGTGGAGAGGAGCGGAAAGGAGGCTGTGGGGAGAATGAGACATGTATGGAGCAGAGAGGAGTAGTGTGCCGTCACCGGACAGGGAGAGCAGTGGAAGCTGCATATAGGTGGGCATGTAAATTTATATGGGAATGTACATTTTCACTCAGTCATGTTAAATCAAAAAAAAAAAAAAAAGAATTAACGCCTTTGAATTGTGATGTTGGAGAAGAATATGGAATGTACTACGGACTGCCAAAAGAACCAACAGATCTGCTCGGGAAAAAGTCCAACCAGAGTGCTCCTTGGAAGCAAAGATGGCGAGACCGTGTCTCACATACTTTGGACATGTCAGGAGGGATCAATCCCCGGAGAAGGACATCATGCTTGATGAAGCAGAGGGTCAGCGAAAAAGAGGAAGATCCTCACTCAACCAGATGGACTGATTCAGGAGCTGCAACATGGGCTCCGGTATAAAGCAATTATGAGAATTGTGCAGGACCAGGCAGTGTTTCATTCTGTAGTACAGAGGACTGCTGTGAGTTGGAACTGACTCGATGGCACCTAACAACAACAGCTACCAAAATATTGTCGTTTCAACATGCAACCAATAGAAACAAGTTATGGGGATACAAAAAATCCAAACCCATTGCTCTTGAGTCAATTCTGACTCACAGTGGCCCTGCAGGACAGACTAGAACTGTCCCACAGAGTTTTCAAGGAGAGCCTGGTGGATCTGAACATCAGGACCTTTTGGTTAGCAGCTGTAGCTCTTAACCACTAGGCCACCAAGGTTCCCTTTACACTCACTGCACGTCTCAGTTTGGACTAGCCACAGTTCCAGTGCTCGATATGGTAGTTAGCGGATATCCTTTTTGACAGGACAATTGTAGAGCATACACTCATAGAGGATTAAACACACAAGGATACCCCTAGCTTCCATTTCACCAAAAAAGTTTATATAGTGCCAACAACGGGCCGTTGTTGAATGAATGCACACACAAGTTTGCGAATTTCAACTAACGTAGTAATATGGTCAAGGTGCACAGATCCGCACTAAACTGCCGAAACCCTGAGAAGCGGGAGAAAGATCCAAGTGAAAGCAACTTCCAGAAGCTGTGTAGGCACTAACCTAATTCGAGATCTAAAGAGACTCAAGTTTCCAGCCCTATCCCACACACCTCTTCAGGTCTGCAGGGGTGCTGGTGCTCTTCGCAGAAAGGGTGCCAAATGTTGGCAGGGGGATTACACTTTCCAAAGAGCCGCTCTACTGCACTGGCTGCTTTTACATTATGCTGATCCCTAGTCAGGCGAAATGGGGATAAGTGACCAACCCAAGAGCCTGGTCAAGCCCAGGTTTGGGTTTCAGTGTGTGGCGCAGAAGCAACAACGGCCGGAAAAGAATAATTCCCGCAGCAAGCCACCGTGACAGTCCGCCACACAAGCATCCGCGACACTTAAGCTGCTACCCATTTATGCGACTTCCGCTGGAGAAGAGAGAACGGGGGCGGTGACACTTTGGAGGCAGCTGACTCCAGGGCGCTCCGAAGAGCCGCCCCGGGGCGGGGGTGTGGACGACGACGACGGGGAGCCACGGCTCCCCATTCGGAGGGACAGAGGCCCCAAGGACCCTGGGGCGCAGCTCACCGAGAAGTGCCCGTGAAGCCAGGGGACACTCAGAAATCCCAGCGTCCAGGGAAGACTCCCGTTCTCCAGCACTAGCGGGACGGGGACACAAAGGGTCAATGAATCCAAGGTCACCGAGCAGGGCACACACGCATACGTGCTCGGAAACGGCGCCTGCGCAGAGCGACGAGCGGAAGACGGGCTGCCTCTTGGCGCCCGGTTGCAGTTTCTTCCCGTAGCGAATTTTAAAGAAGTAGCCACGCTAATTTTATCTTTTAGTAGCAAATGTGTTAGTCTAAAATTTACCTTTGTCCTAACAGCCAACACAGTCAAGACAATGCTAGGCCATTGGTATAACATTGGACATAACTGTGACTCATCTTTTTGTTTTTAACTCAGTGGTTAATTAAACTAGAATTTATTGTACCCCTAGCATGAATCATCCCCCCCACCTGCCTGTGAATTTGTCGTATCGTGATGGCTTGCGTGCTGCCGCGATGCTGGAATACCACTGGTATACCAAATGCCAGCAGGGTCGCCCAGGATGGATAGGTTTCAGTGGAGCTTCCAGACTAAGACAAGACTAGGAAGAAAGGCCTGGCGATTGACTTTTGACAATTTACCCAAGAAAACCTCATGACCAGCAAAACTGATGATCGTGTAGATAGCACGGGACCAGGCATCTTTGTCATTCTGTTGAACATAAGGTCGCTATGAGTCAGAGCCAACTTGATGTTATCTAGCAAGAACAGCAGCATGAACAGTCAATGGTAAACTAGTAGACATTTATTAAGTAGCCACATGCATCCAGGACTCCACATTTGTGCACACTCTTTGTCCCGCAAGGGCCCAGTAAAACCAAAGTGATAGTTGAAATAATGAATATGGCAGCTTCCTCTGCAGATCCCTCCTGTAAGGTAATTTGGGGAAAGTTTCCAGAAAGTAGGGCTTTTCTTTGGATTGGAAGCTGTCGAGAAGCAAAGTGATTCTATGAATAACAATATTTTAAGAATATACATATATTATCGGTGGCAATATACGTAATAACCAAACATATATTCATGCTTTCTACATGATCAGTTATCAGTGGTTACATACTTCACATCGCTTCACTATTCTGACATCTCTACTCATAAATTGTTTCATTACCATTAATTTAGACTCTGCCCCTTAAAGTTCTCATGTGTGCTTTAGAATGAGTGTTGTCACTTTACACTCATATAAACCAAAAACCCACTGCTTTTGAGTTGATGCCGACTCATAGTGACCCTATAGGACAGACAGAGTAGAACTTCCTCACAGAGCTCCCAATGAGTGCCTGGTGGATTTGAACTGCCTATCCTTTGGTTAGCCTCTGTGGCACTGAACCACTATGCCACTGGGGTTTCCTGCACTCACGTAGATAATTCTTTATATATGCTCAAGGCAAAACTCCTTTACTGATTAGATGAAACTGTTTAGTTTAATGATGGCTTCATGGAATAGATTTGGATCAAGGTTTAAAGATGATTTCCAGACAAATTCTGGGAATTCCTCAGTCTCAAAGGATCCACTAACTCTGGTTTCCATATGAGTTGTGAGTTTTGTTCTGTGCTTCTCCTCCTTTTGGTTATTGGGTCCTGTGTCAAGAAGAGTAACAGTGCTAGTGTCAGTATTCAGACATGATTACAAAAGAGTCTAGTTTTTGTCTTGCTCCATCACAGTCAGACAGTAGCTTTGTCTGCTGTTCATTTTCTGTGATATTATTTATGTTTAACAGGAGAACATCAAAGCCCAACTCTGTATACCCAGCCAGTTCATAGCAATGCCAGAGTCCTGTGAGTACCTGGCCAGCTCAGAGCTGTCAGGGCTGTTTTTCTCTTCCTCCCCATCCTTGAAAATACCGCAGGGTTAAAAGATTTGCTACTGTAAACTTCAATTCAATTTTCACTTACTAGTATTGCTCTTCTTTTCCCATTATTACTTTTCTGGTTCCCTTTTTGAGTACTTCTGATGCTTCTTGAAAACACCCACAGAAAAATACGAAGCACCACAGGTACCCACAGCAGTAATCTCTAGTTTTTAAACAGTGGTTCAGGAAGATGACTTTCTTGGTTATAAAATTTAGAATGTTTAACTCTTAAAATAACAAAGATATGTTGAAACAATTGTGCCCAAAGTATGATGTCCCATTTCTTTCTTTTGCTACTGGTGCTTTTGGTGTCATAGAAGGGTCCCTTGTTAAACACTGGGTCCCAAAGCATTACTCTTGTGTTTTCTTCTAAGAGCTTTATGGTTTCAGTCCTTATGTTTAGGTCCTTAATCCATTAGGAGTTCATTTTTGTGTATATGAGTCAGCTTCATTCTTCTGCATGTAGAAATCCAGTTGTCCCAGCACCATTTATTAAAGACCTGGTGAGAAGGGTGTTTTAATTTTTTTAAAAAATGTATCCTTGTGCTTTAAACGACAGTTTACAATCCAAGTCAATTTCCATATACAACCCCACACCCACACCCGTATGCAACTCCAGCTGTTCTCCCGACCCCATGACAGCACACTCCTCCTCCTTTCCACCCTGTACTTCCCATAACCATTCAACCAACCCCTGCCCCCTCCACCCTCTCATCTCACCTCTGGAAAAGAACTGCTTAGGCAGCCTCATGTATATATTTAAGCCAAGAAGCATATTCTTTGCCAGCATCACCCTATGTCTTATGGCCCAGTTCAATCTTTGTCTGAAGAGTTGGCTTCGGTACTGGTTTCAGCTCTGGGCTAACAGAGAGTCTGGGGGTCATGTCTTCAGGGGGCCCTCCAGTGGGTGGGACCGTCATGCCTGCTCTTTCAATAGATGTCTGGTTCTGCGTACCCATTTTGCTTCCGCTACTTTAGGAACTTTATGTCGTGTTCCCTGTCAGGGCAGTCATTGGTGCTGGCTGGGCACCATCTAGTTCTTCTGGGTCCATGCTGATGTAGTCTTTGGATCATATGGCACCTTCTGTCACCTGGTCCCATGCTTTCGTCATGTCACTGATGTCCTTCATTGTCCTCTGCTCTGAGTGGATTGGGAGCAAGTGATGCTACCTAGACGGCCACTTGGTAGCTTTTAAGACCTCAGGGGCCACTCACCAAGGCGGTATGGAGAACATCAAAGGGTCACAGGAAGTTCACAACGAAAGGGGGAAGTGTGCGGTCACCAGTGGGGAGTGGGAAACAGTTAGACTAGAGTAGTGGTGAAAGTTCCAGGTGTTATATGGCAAATTGATATAGATTGTTAAATTATTCTTAAATCACAATAAATTTTATTTTAAAAATACTTAGTTATGCCAATTAGCCTAGATATCCCCTGAAACCACAGTCTCAAGACCCATGTCCTGCTACTCCGTCCTTCGAAATGTTGGGCAGTATTTAGGAAATCTTTTAGCTTTGGCTATAGTACAACTGTGTTACTGCTTGCTGTCTCTCCCTTCACCTAATCCAATTCCTATTTACTGTCTACTCTGTGAATACCCCTCTCTGCCTCCCCAGTTGAAACCATCGAAAATTATTTTCTTCTATACTTAAACCTTTTCTTAACTCCTTATAATAGTGGTATCATACAATATTTGTCCTTTTGCAACTGACTGATTTCACTCAGCATAATGTCTTCTAGATGATTCCATGCTATGAGATATTTCCTAAGAAAATCACTGTTCTTTATCATTGCATAGTGTTCCACTGTGTGAATATACTATCGTTTGTTTATCTGTTGATGGGCACCTAGGTTGATTCCATCTTTCTGCTGTTCTGGACAGTGCTGCCATAATAAGCATTGGTGCTCATGTGTCTGTTCACGTGACAGCCCTTTTCTCTAGGATATATTCCAAGAAGTGGGATTATTGAATCATGGGGCATTTCTATTCTTAGCTTTTTAAGAAAGTGCCAGATTGATCTCTAAAGTGGTCGCACCATTTTACATTCCCACCAGCAGAGTTTCACAATGTGGCTAGTGGTCCTATCTTGGACAGTGCAGCTATAGAACAGTTCCATCAAACATGTTCAAGTTCCATTGGACAGTGGTGCTCAATTCAATTGAATTAACCTACAATAGCATCAGGAGCCCTACTTGGTAGCTGAAGTTCAAACCTACTCAATAGCTGTGTGGGAGAAAGATCTGGTGACCTGCTCCCACAAAGATTACAGCCTAGACGACCTTATAAGGGCGTTCTCCTTTGTCACATGGGGTCACTATGAGTTGGAATGGATTCAACTGCACCTAACAATGACAACAATAGCAGTGGAGAAATTAAGTCTTTTGGTCAATTTCTAAATAGAGTATCTCTAAAAGTACTCATATTTATGATAACTTACCATATGTAGTTTTCAGGCTTTTGTTTAAAATGTCATCTTTCAGCTGCTTTGAGGTTCTGGAATACTCTTTGATAAATTTTTCCTGAGCGCCCCAGAAACCCCTTCCCAAGCCTTCTGAAGTCTCTGAATGGCCATATACATATTCTGAACTCACACAGACAGTGCTTTCTGCAAATTCCCCAGGAACTCAAACGTAATCCTTTATGGGTCTTCCCCAGGGGTTCAGGTTACACATTTCAGCCAACCATTACGGCTGGTTTCCTGACAGATGTTTCTTTCCTGATGGAACAGCAGGGCCAGCCATGGGGCTGCTATGGGGATGGTCGCCTAAGTAACAGAACATAATGCAGGCAGCACCAGCAACCAACCATTTCTTTCAACTCTCAGGAGATAAGGAAGATCAGAAGGTGTTTAACGAGGCATAGATTGCAGAAACAGAAACTTATGTTTAAGTTCTGGGAGCCACGTACTTCATGCTGGCACAGGTGAAATGACAAGCAAGGCGTAAACAGAATACCTCAGCTGCAAATCTCCAGATGCTACCATAAGTTTCCTGTCCATATCAGCCAATGGCTGGCTGGTGAACTATAGAGGGATAGAGGGATCACACAAGGGATGGCAGCGGCAGAAGCATCAGAAGTGCCAGGGGAAATTTTTGTCAAACAAATCAGCCCAACTGTCCAAGCTGTGCAGGACAGCGTAGGGGTAGGGTGGAGAGAGAGACAGGACCCCTGCTTGCAAAAGAAGAAAAGTTTCTTTAGTCCAGGGAGTCTTCATTAAAAAAATAGAAGAACTTTCTAAAAAAAAAAAAACCCTTGCTGTTGATTCAACACAACAGGTAGCCATGAGTCCAAATTGACTCCATGAAAGTGGAATTTTTTTAGGACAGAGTAGAACTGCCCCATAGGGTTTCTAAGGCTGTAATCTTTACAGAAGCAGACTGCCACATCTTTCTCCCACAGAGCAGCTGGTGGATTTGAACTATCAACCTTTCAGTTAGCCAGCCAAGCCAAGTGCCGTCGAGTCGGATCCGACTCATGGCCCCTAGGGTCGCCATGAGTCGGATCCGACTCGACGGCACTTGGCTTGGCTGGCTAACTGAAAGGTTGATAGTTCAAATTAGTAGCTGAGCATTTAAACACAAGACAGAAAAAATTTCCAGCCCTTAACTGGCTCTCATCACCATGAGTAACCTTGAGCTTCTTATCAGTCGCCAGAGATTAGTTTTCTGTTTTGGAACTTCATCAAAATGGGCTTATATAATATATACTCATTTGTATCCAGCTTCTTTCACTTAACTTTATATCTGTGGAACTCCCCGGCGTTGTAGGTTTCCATTCAGTGTGGTATTGCATGATATGCCTCTATCATGATTCATTCATTCTACCAGTGATGGACCTTTGGGTTGTTTTCAACTGGAGGCTATTAGGAATACAGCCGCTGTGAACATTCGTATCCAGGTGTGTGTTTAGCTTCAATAGACACCTCCAAACCATTTTCCAAGGTGGTGGGTTCCAATGACACTCCCAGCAACAATGTGCGACACCAGTCGCTTCACATCCTTGCCACAACTTGGGTTGCTGGTCCTTAAAAGTTTCATCCTTTCAAGGAGGACCTATCTAGATCAGAGGTCTCAACCATGGCTACACACTAGAAAACTTCCAAACCCCCTAGTGGCCAGGCTGTGCCCCGGACTGATTAAATCAGAATCTTGGGCTGGGATCCAGGTGTCGGTGTATTTCAAAAGCCCCTTGACTGCTTCCACTGGGCAGCCAAGACTGAAAGCTGCTGCTTTATTTATTCTCACACAATCCTTAACTTCACCAAACCTTTATTTCTTTTTGTTTTTGAGAATCACCAAATTCAAAATATCCCTAACAGTGTAAATTAAATGTAATTAAATGCATTAAGCCATTTAGGGAATGATGAGGCACATATTCTTATCTAATGACTCTATTTCCATCTATGACACATGAGGAAAGCCAGACGCAGATGGCCCTGGATGCTCATGCCCTCCCCTCCTTTTGGAATCCCAGCAAGCAGCTGGTTTGGCAGGTCTGAACAGGCCTATGGAAAGAGATGCTGATCGCAGCCATCTTGTTACATCACTTCTAACTGAATCCTAGAAGCTACTCCTGTTTAGTAAGGCCATTTCCTCTGCCAGGAGCTCCCTTTCCAACTCATGTATGAATATACATGAAGTGAAACACGGACAGGTGCCTTCTGCTGGGGAGCATTTGTGAGTCCAACTCAGGGTTCCAGTGGACCTTGCTATGGGATAATAACGACAGACTTGAGGATCGCATTTGTGCTGTTCTTTCCTGCCTAGAAGTTACCCGGCAAACATTGCCTAACCTACCTGGTTAGCTATGTGTGTGGCCGTGCCTTCTTGTGCCATGTCACATCACATTTTTGTTTGAACATCTGTTTTCAGTTATTTTGGGTATAGACCTAGGAGTGAAATTGCTTAGACAAACGGTAACTTTCAGTTGAGCTTTTTGAGGAACTGCCAGGTTGTTTTTCCAAAGGGGCCATACCGATGCACATTTCCACCAGCAGTGTATGAAGGTTCCGATTACTTCACAATTTTGCCAACACTTGTTATTGTCTGTCTTTTGAATTCTAGCCATTGTAGTGGGTATGAAGTTGGTATCTCCTTGTTGTTTTGATTTACATTTCTCTGATGACTGACAATGTTAAGGATCTTATGTATTTATTGGCCATCTGTGTATCTTCTCTAGAGAAATGTCTATTCACATCCTTTGCCCAAAACCTAATTTATTGAAGGATACAGTTTGGCTCATTGATTCTGGACCTAGG
The DNA here is from genome assembly GCA_028571685.1 of Heterohyrax brucei. Lineage (NCBI taxonomy): Eukaryota > Metazoa > Chordata > Mammalia > Hyracoidea > Procaviidae > Heterohyrax > Heterohyrax brucei. The sequence continues at coordinate 16,912,105 of CM053166.1, read as the reverse complement.
TGTCAGTGTTAAGGCCAATGGGACCAAGCAGTTCCCTTCCATTTTGTCATTCCTTTGTTTTTAAAAACTGTTGAACACTGCACATAATATTGGATAGATCTATAAAGTAAATATAATCTAAGAGACTTTTTTTCAAAAGGTTGTAACTGTAAGATCATTTCTACCACAAGAATCAAGAGCCAAAACCATTGCCCTTGAGTCAGTTGTGATTCCTAGCCACCCTACAGTCAGAGTAGGCCTGCCCTATAGAGTCTCCAAGGAGTACCTGGTGGATTTGAACTGTCCACCATTGGTTCGCAGATGTAGCACTTAACCACTACACCACCAGGGTTTCCAGAAGAAAGGCAGACACCTTTAAATGTGATTCATTGAACTGCCTGGGCTCCGTAGGGTGTAAGCAGGAAGAAACTTGATTTTTTTTTTTTTCACCATTCTGTTGGATCTTTCTCCTCCACCGCTTGTCTATTCCCGGACTGGAGCTGGGGACTTGATCATACCCCATACCTTTCCAGTCCATTTCCGGTATAAAGAAACAATTTTATTTAAGGTTATTAAAAAGTTCAGTCTAATGTAACATCAAAACATTAACCACTCATCTAATGCGAGGCTCAGAAATGATCTCCAGTCTGGGGACCGGCAAGGGGAAAGACAAGTGCGTCATGTCCCTTTGTCGTCAGCGGAAGGGGCAGAGCCCTTGCCTCCACCGTTTCCGGTCTCTAAGGTCAGAAGGTCTGTTTGACTAGTAATATCGCTTCTTGGTATTGGAGCCTTCTGTGCCTTAATGTCCAAATGCTTCCTCTGTTGTTCTTTTCATCGATCTATTATTTTTCTTCTGGAGACCCCCTTATGGGAGCTCCTCACTCACCCATTCCACGGTGCACATGATACCCTGTCTGGTGGATCTCACGGCTCCTGCTTCCGGTGGCGAGTCCCACACAGCTTTTTTCTGTTGGGTCGACTCACCTGCAGGCCTCTTGGGCAAGGTCTTTCCAACACAACCCAAGCCCGGCTACTGGCTTGATGTGCATTTGGCCCGTAGGAACGAGCCAGTGGTCTGCCTTCCAGCAACACTTGGAAACAGAGGCAGCTCCTTCAGCAGCCTCTCTTTGCAGGCACAGGTAATACCCCCAGGCTACTTAACCTATGAGAATTTCAGGAGAGGCAGCACCATTCCCTGTGTCCTTTCATGACAGGTGTTACCTGCCAATATCTCTGGGTGGTTCTCTCAATATCCCTGTCCACTTGCGTTGGGTGGAAGAAAGGAAGCTTCTGAGACTCTTACAGTTCTCTTCTTGCTTCTTTTGTGGCTAAGCTTATGACAGGTGAGGAGCCGTGGTGACACAACAGTTTGGGGTTCACCAGCTAGCAAGCCCTGCACAGATGGTTTTCAACCAGTGAAGAAGCTTTAGACACCCCGATTTTAAAAGGAAAAATTAAAATAGACACCCATGATTAAACCTTTTACTTGTCTTTTCTCCTGTCTTAAAAATTCCTGATATTCCTCACCTCAGCCCTGAGCTGAGCTGAGGAGGTCACCCATTAAGTGGCAAGAACCACTGAGATAACAATCTTTGCAGCTGTTTACAACTTCTTTAGGTATGTCAAAGAAATGGAGAGACAGTGAAGATGTGGAGGCACTACTTCTCCACCAGACAGCCAGGAGTGTTCAGACCCTGACCTCTGATATTCAGATTCCACCAACCTGCTCTCCTGACACAGTGTCCCTCCCAGCTGCCTACATTGTTCTCCCAAGACCCTTGTGTGTGTGCTCTTTGCCATATATAAACCCTGGGCTTAGCTTGACCAATTCAGACACCCCTGGAGATTCGAATATGTCTGTCCCTTGTGTTTTGCCAGCAGAACACAGTAAACTTTTTGATCACTCATCCAAAATACCTGTCTCAGAGATTGGCTTTTGGGGACAGGGAATGAGGATCTATAGTTTTGTCCAGTAACAGTTTGGTACGTACTTTTTACCATTTGGCACTTAACATAGTGCTTGGCTTTGGGGCCTTGGAGGAAGCTCTGAGTTACGAGAAGTCCTTTAACATCTCTTTGTAGCTGTAGCAATTTTTCAGCCATTTCCATGTCTCTTGCTCTCCTTGTCCATACCATTTCTCTACTTTGCAGGCTTCTCTGGAGCATGACTTATTCTCCTGTAGGTTTATGACCACAGATTAACAGAGCAGCAAGGAAGGAGCAGCAAATCTGGCATGATCACTTCTTGGTACATGCCATAAAGAAAAAAACAAAACAAAAAAACCTGTTGCCATCAAATCAGTTCCAACTCATGGCCATTCCACATGTGTCAGACTACAGCTGCACTCCATAGGGTTTTTGATGGCTGGTTTTTCCAAAGAAGATCACCAGGATTTTCTTCCAGAGCACCTCTGGATGAACTCAAACCTCCAACCATTTGATTAGCAGCTGAGCAGGTTAACTATTAGCACCAGCCGTGTGTACCGCCAAGGACCTCCTGGTAAGTGCTACAATATGGAAATTCTGCACAATGTGACACCTTTATTTTTCATCAGAGCTTCTTCTTGATTCCATTTAATTGGAAAAGTCTTTTTTAAAAAGTACGAAAGAAATGGGTTGAAATGCTGTGAACTCCACTCGAAGACCTCTACCTGCCTACTCAGTTAAGTTTTCCACTGGTATTACCGTGTCTGAGCTGAGGCCCACCCGCCACCTGGGATTTCGTGTTTTCAGAGTGGCTTGTTGCTAGGAGGAACACAGTCATCAGAGATCGTGACGTGTGGACTGCTCCATGAAATGCCTCAGTTTATTTTGATTCTCAGGTTCTCATTTTAAAGGGAGATCAGTGTGCAGTGGCAGTCAGTTCGTCGTAAGTATAAGACATAAGCATTTCACTACCAAACTGGTGTGTGTCGCCGATCCCTTTGTCCTTTGTTCTTGCACTGCCTAGCCATGTGGCTTATTTTTATGGTCTGGGGCTGTATGTACCATCTATGGCTTCTTTCCATGATATGATGTGGGCATGCTGCCATGAGAGCCCATTAATGAAAAAACAATATAAAGGATAAACATAGTTATTCCTGGTATCCTGAGTTGCCAAGTGAGAGGAACGTTTGGCCAAAAGTATATTGTTCTCATTTATAGCACCCAAGAGCAGCATTTTTCCATGTCAGCTTCATTTTTTCCCGTAACCACCTAACATGCTGTTGTTGGTGCTATCATTTGGCTCATATAATAGCTTCTGTGTTCATTACTTTTTTCTCACCTGACCCAAATCCTGGCGAGTTTCTGGCTGGGAAGGAAGGCATTAACTCCTCTGTCATGGCAAGAACAAATCATTTAACTCAGTCTCAGCTTTGACACGACAGGTGTCTAGATGGGAGACTTTGGTGAGTTCAGATTGCCTTCCAAGCAGCACCGCCTGCTCTGTCCTAGGTAGGGGACGGGTACATGACCAAGCTGGCTGATATTACACCCCTCCCTAGAATGTGAATTTGCAGCAGAGTAATAGCCAAAAATAAGGAGACTGAAAAGGGTAAGAGATCACTTGTAGCATCCTGATCTGCCCGTGGAGTGAGTTCAAGGGATTTGGGAGCTGATCAAGGGAAAAAATGTGACCACCAGATGACAGTAGGGTACAACAGACTTCACTGGGGTACCACTTTGGCTGGTTTGCAAGAGAGAAGTCCCTCACATCAGGGGGATTTCCAAAGGTGAGGCAGGGTGACAACCAGAGGGAGAGGAAACAAGGGAACTCGTGGCTTGAGAAAGAGCTTATGTGGTAGGTGGTATGCCCAGCAGCTCAGGGCAGAATCCAGGGCTCAGAGCTCCAAAGGGCAGCAGTGGCTGGGGTCTTTTATAGCCCCAGGGTTATGTATGCCTGTGGAAGCAGCAGGCAAGAAATCAAAGTATTACATTGGGCAAATCTCCAGCAGAAAAGCCTCTTTAAAGTGTTTAAAAGCAAAGATGTTATTCTGAGGACTAATTTGTAACTGACCCAAGTCACGATATTTTCAGTCACCTCATATGCATATGAAAGCTGGACAGTGAAAAAGGAAGGAAGAGGAAGAACTGATGAATCATGGTGTTGGTGAAGAATGTTGAGTATAGCTTGGACTGCAGGAAGAATAAACAAATCTGGCATGGAGGAAGCACAGCCAGAATAGATGCTCCTTAGAAACGAGGATGGGGAGACTTCGTCTGGCTTATTTTGGACATTGGCTGGGAGGGACCAATTGCTGCAGGAAGACATCATGTTTGGTAGAGGGTCAGCAGAAAAGAGGAAGACTCTGAATGAGATGGATTGACACAGTGGCTGCAACGGTGGGCTCAAACAGAGCAACGATTGTGAGAATGGCATAGGATTGGGCAACAGTTTATTCTGTTTTAAATAAGGTCCCTATGAGTTGAGAATGCCTTCTGGACACCTAACAAGGACAACATGCAAGGCAGGCAGGCTGTTGCAGTGCCAGCTGCTGTGGAGTTGACTTTGACTCATGGCTGCCTCATGTGTGTCAGAATAGAACTGTGCTCCATGAGGTTTTCAGTGGAAGCAAATTGCCAGGCCTTTCTTCCAAGGTGCTGCTCAAACCTCCAGTCTTTTTCAGTTAGGAGTCCAGGATGTTTAAACAGTTTTTATTGCCCAGAAGCTCCAGGCAGGCTTAACAGTACATCGATTTGGGGCTATTTTTAAAGTAACTGAATGTGTAAAAATCTGAGTTTGGCATCTGCAGTGGGCTTTGAGCTAACAGATCCCAGCCTGGTGTTAAGAGGGTGAAATCAATATAGAGAAGCCACCTTTGGCTCATTTATATAATAGCCCATTCCCGTAGTTCTGCTTCTAGCCTGCCAGCTCATTGTAAAGCTGGACCTCTAGGTGTTAGGGATGGCTGAATTCGAAAGTGCTGGGTACTCAGAGAGAAACAGGAATGCACAAGCCTCTGGGGTCGGGAAAAGGGGTGAAGAGGGAGTGGGACATCCCAAAGGCAATCATCTTTCACTGCAGCCTTCTTAGCATTTCTGGTTCCCTTGCTTGGCCAGCTTCTGAATTTGCATCAGAATTCCACTTCCTTTGCTCCACCTGCCCTGTGGTATGATGAAGAATGTTGCTGACTAAACGTGTGTGGACTCTACTTATAAACTTCTTGAAAATCACTTTTTCTCCCTTGCCCTCGTGAAACAGCCTTGGTGGCAGTAGCCCCAACTACTTCCTACCTGTTTCGAGAAAATAAAAGGAACCTTTACACTCTCCCATCTCTGTCTTTGGTTTATTGTCCAATACCAGTGATGCTGAGCAAAACCTGGGGTTTCCACCTGCTGATGTTACTGGGAGTCTCTGAAGACCCTCACGAGTCCTTGTCAGACCCGCGAGAAAGAACTATCTGGGGAGATTTGGCTGGCCCATGAGAAAGAAATTGGAAAATGAAAGCACTTTGAAGTGTATAGCTGTCCAGTAGGGTGCGCCACTGAGCGAATTTGGGGTTGGGTTTTTGTAGCCTATGTCTGGGTTATAGCTGTGGACCACAAATCACTGATGATGATTGGAAGAATTTCCTTTTTTGGATGGCAGGCAGCTGCTGGTTCTTTGGCTGTGCAGGCACCAGGCAGACTTCAAGATGGTTCTTACCGTGGGGACTTCTGGGACCAATAGCAAGACTTACTATGGGGTGTTGCCCACGTGCAGTATTTTGCCCCCTTGGTTCAATTCCCTGGCCCTGACTGTAGCTCTCTGGTGCACCTATTGGAAGGACATATAGCTGTCACCTCTGTCTCATCTGCCCTTGCCTCTGAGTTGGGTCTAAACTGGCTTCTCTGAAAAACAACTTTAGGGATAATTTAAGGAACTTGACCCAGGCATGGGTGATAAAGTAACTTGTTTATCACTCTGGAATGTTCCAAGGTGTAGTTAGGCTGGCCTTTCAAGTTCTTGTCTCAGTAGAAAAATTTTGTCAGTCAGAATCCAGAAGGATCTACAGATAGGAGGACAGTGAGGTTCCGGGCGGGAGGACTGTGTTTCTTCAGGCCTCGGCACTCCCCAAGTCTCCAGTGCCATTCACCCCCAGGAGCCTGCTGATGTCTTGGGGCCACCAATAGCCTGAGTGGCAGACCAGGGGACATCCTCAACATAAAGGAGTCAATTGGTGGCTGGATTGTACATGATCCTTGTGTGACTACAGTCACAGTGTGCCCAGCAGTGAGAGTTGACTACACTAGGTGTCCCAAGTCAGCTGACTCAGCATCACATAGATGCAGTTCATCCTAAAGGTGGCTTATACTTTTACTTTGCAAAGTAAGTTTTTATTGAAGTTTAACATATATAGAAAAGTGAATGCATAACCATAAGCATACGGCCTGGTGATTTTCACAAAGGGAAGAGACCCACTTGAAAAGCACCCAGAACATTGCCAGCACCCCAGAAGCCCTACTCGCACCCCCAACCCCAGGGATCCCTTTCAGCATCTACCCCCTGAGAGTAAACAGAATCCTGACTTCTATACCATAGGTGAATTTTGCCTGATTTTGAACCTTACATACAGGGAACCACACAATATGTACTTTCTGGCTTCTTTTGTTCAATGACATGTTCTTGAAATTTCTCGGTATTATCATAAATAGTATCAGTGTGTTCATTCTCATTTCTTTCTGGTATTTCATTGAATGGACATGTCACAATTTATCCATCCTACTTCCCATGAAGAGTTGGATTGTTCAGTTGGGACCATTAGAAATGGTGCTACTATGCATTTCCATCAAAGCCCTGGTGGCACAGAGGTTAAGACCCACGACTGCTAACCATAAGGTCAGCAGTTTGAATCCACCAGGCATTCCTTGGAAACTCAATGGAGCAATATAGCTCTGTCCTATAGGGTTGCTATGAGTTGGAATGGACTTGATGGCAGTGAGATTTTTGTTTTTGTTTTTTGTAATAATGGTTTCGGTCACAGATGATGCATTCATGGTTCCAGTTTTCTTGTGTGATTTTTTTCGTACCTGGAAAAAGCAATTCCAAATGTGTTCTGAGTAACACTGTCAATGAAATATGTACACAGACTCTCAAAGAAAGGACTGAGCAGGAAAGTGTAATTAGCTCTCACCTATTACTTTTATTCTAGCCTTCTTCCCACTCTAGAAGGCAGCCACAAGATGAGAGAAACCATAACAAGTAAACTAACACACTAACACAGAAATGGAAAACAAATAATTCACGTTATAGTCCTATTATGGATTAAATCATGTCCCCCTCCTCCAACTACTTGTTGAATTCTGGCCCGTGTACCTGTGATTGTGATCCTGTCTGGAAAGAAAGTTTTTCTTTTGTTATGTTAATGAAGTCACACCATTGTAGAGTGGGTCCTAAACCCAATCACTTCTGAGTTATAAAAAGAACAAAATAGACGTGAAGATACACACAGAAGTAAAAGACAGAAACCAAGGACCCCCAAGGCTCGCCAGCAGACACCAGAAACAAGCAGAGAAGCTTACAGAAGGAACCAATGTGACCGAGACCCTGATTTGAATTTCTAGCTTCCATAAGTATGGGAAAATAAATTTCTGTTCTTTCATGCCAGCCACTTGCAGTATTTCTGTTGCAACGGCACTAAGTAACCAAGACAGCTCCCAAATTGATTAAGACATACACAATAAAAAAAAAAAAAAATCACTACTGTTGACTGGATTCCAATTCTTACCGACCCTGTAAGCCAGAGTAGAACTGTCCCACAGGATTTTCAAGGAGCAGCCGGTAGATTTGAACTTCCAACCTTTTGGTTGGTAGCTGAATGCTTATCTACTGTCTCACTAGGATTCCAAAGAAATGCACAGAATTTTTTGGATCAAAAGCATGCTTATGTAACCTATCATAAACTCACTTAGAAAAACTGATGTAACAGCAAAAACAACTTCCAAATTTAGAGTGTTAAGGGACCACAGACCCTGTGCCTTCTAACACCCTCATTCTGAAGATGAAGAACCAAGAACTTGAGTTAAACATGGTCCCAGCCCGTCAGCCCTCCCTGCTCCAGGCCAGACTGTCACCACAATGCCACTACTGCCACCTCTCAAGATATCAGTCCACTTACAAATTACCTTATGGAATATTTTTTTTCATGTGTACATTAGCAATAGAAATTTTATGAAGTGGAGATATGATGCTGAAAGACACAATTCCAAAACTGTCATAAATAACTCCTCAGATTTGTAACCCATTCTCCATATTATTTATGCACACTGTTAAGAATAATCACAACCCAACGATATTTGAATATAACGTTAATTCTGAGCCCAAAATACCAAACCCACTACTGTTGAGTTGATTCCTGTTCATAGCACCCCTATAGGGCAGAGTAGAACTGCTCCATAGTTTCCTAGGAGCACTAGCAGATTTGAACTGCCAATCTTTCGGTTAGCCGACATAGCACTTTACTGCTACGCCATGAGGTATTTCTTATTCTGAATGGTTATTCTATATCTATGGAGACCATTTTCATTCCAGAAAAAGCCAATGGCTGGAAACATCTAGGTACAACGAGGCTTATAAAGAGAAGAAAACACAAACAAACAAAACCCAGACCTATTGTTGTGGATTCCAATGCATAGCAATCCTATAAGACAGAGTAGAACTGCCCTGTAAAATTTCCAGGGAGCACCTGGTGGATTTCAACCACCAACCTTTTGGTTAGTAGACATAGCTCTTTAACCACTACACCACCAGGGTTTCCATAAAGAGAAGAAACCCAAACCCACCGCTGTGGAGTCAATGCCAACTCATAGTGACCCTATAGAACAGAGTAGAACTACTCCGGAGAGTTTCCAACATGCACCTGGTGGATTCGAACTGACGACCCTTATGTTAGCACGTGTAGCACTTAACAGTTTTGCCACCAGGGTTTCCATAAAGAGAAGAGGAGGGAAAAATAAAGAAGACCAACCACTGGTCAATCTTAATGTGATTGATGGAACCCTGCCTTCCCCCTTTTACTGAGATCTCTTAATCAGGTCACACAGTAGTCTCTGGCACTACACCCAGCCAAATCTTTTGAAATTCAAATTAAGCAAGCTAGGCTTCCAACCAGAAAGCAAGGCTTTGAATTTGGGGTGCAAGAAATGCAGCTTACGGATTAGTTTTGGTCTGGAATTTCTTTAAAGTCAATATTTGGTTTCATGGGTAAGTAAACCCACCATCAAAGCAAGGTATCTGCTATCAATTTGTCCCTTTAACAGCATGTACAAAAAAATCCCAAAGTGCAGACACTATCTTTCCATTCCCTTACCAGATAGAGTGAAGCTATATCTGCTTAGGGCCGCAGCACTGAGCAGAGAAAGGGCACAGCTCTTTGGCATTTGGCATTTGCACTCACTGTCTGATTTTCTTAAGAAAGAAAAAAAGGCTGAATTTATTTGCATTGATTTTTATAAGTTGATCCAGTCCAAGCCTTCTTGACATTTTTGGACGACCTCAGCAATTGTCAGGGGAGTTTTAAAAAAATTCCTCTTGAAACCAATGTACTGAGAGAAACTTACCAATATTCAGTAAAAGCCACTGCTTAAAATAGAAGCATTTTAAGTCACTAGCTCTTACTCTCATTCCCACTTGGGGGAAGTATCTGATGATTCAGCCTGTAAGTTTGATAGTTTGCAACTTTCCACAGGAATTGAGTTTATGCAAAATAATGCTAAATCGTTATTATCCAATTCACTGTCAGGTTTCCAAACTATTTTAAATGTTCTAAAATATTTAGTAGCAAAAATATTTGACTTAAAAAAAAACCCCAAACTTTGGAGTATCAAAATATAACATGTTGCAAACCTTTCATTGCTTTCCCTCAAAATGGAGAATGCTTTTAGTCATATTTGTTTATTTTACAGAAATTTAAGCACCTAACTGATACGGTCTGATTGTAACATGACTTAAATAGCAGACCGGGAAAGTAAAAGTTCCAGAAAGCAGTATCTCCTTTCCCTCAGGAAAGGTGAGCTATGCCTGCTTCAAGAGTGAGAAGATCATTGGCAATGTTCTGCTTTTGTTGCAAACCAGCTGGCACTCCCACCCAGGCTTTCTGTGCTGCTCTCATCTAACTGGTTCCACCAAGTCAAGAGTCTGATGTTGGGAGGCAGTTTTCCATGGATCTCTTGTGATTCTGCCTGGCTTCTATGCAAAGGCATTGACAGTTTTGTTCTGGACTCTCTTTATCAAGGATGTTTGTATAGCAAACAGCCTGGGAGGATAGAGAGTGCCATCCTTGCAGGGGGCAGACTTGTTTCCTGACCAGATGTCTTAGTTTTCTTAAGGCTGCTGTAACAAAAATATCATATCGTGGATGGCTTTAGACAATAGAAATGTGTTGTCTCACAGTTTGGGAGGCTAGAAGGCCAAATTAAGGCTTTCCTTGTCAGTAGCCCCAGGAATTCCATGGCGTTCCTTGGCATCTTTCTTCCTGCTGTGTGTCTTTATGTCCATTCTGTACTTTTTATAAGACACACTTAGAAGTGATTGGGTTTAGAACCTACTCTACTTTTGGTATGATCTTGGGAGTAGTGGCTTCTACACAGAAGTAGAGAAACAAGAGATTGTAAACAAAGGTGAAACAAAGAGGATGCCACCCTCAGTGCCAGACTGGGCCATGTATAGGGTGTGGGACGACCAGCTGCAGGGGACAGGTGTCCCCAGGAGGGAGCTTGTTTTCAGCTAAGGTTGAGAGGAGAGGTCTGTGGCATGGCGAAGATGGTGGTCTTATCAGACAATGGACTCTGTCCGACGGGAGCAGAAATAGTGGGAGTCCATATTAGGAGGAGGAAACCCAAACAGTGTGGGGAGGAGAAGACAGATGACAAGAGGAGTTTGCACTTTGGGTGGTGGCCAAGGATGGCAGATGTGGGAACCATGGCTGAACTGGCTGACCTTAGGTTTTCCGAAGGAACTTGTGTATGAGTAGGTGCTGGTGCAGGCTACACCCTGTGGCGCTGTAGACCACTGAGCGGAATTCAAAACAGCATTCTGGTATTTAAGGGTCGAAAAAAGTTATTGCCTAAGACAATTATCCTGTGATGGAAACGTCAGAGGCAGCTTCCAGGGGTCAGAGGGAGTGCCTACCTCGGTCTGGATTGTGCTCTATTTGAGAAATCTCAGGTAGACCAAGGCAGGATTTATTTTTCTCTCACATAATGAGAAGTCTAGCAGTGAGCATTCTGGGACTGGGGTAGAGACTCCACAACGTCACTGGGGACCCAGGCTTCCTTCAGCTATCCATTCTTCTACCAGTAGGATGTGGTCCTTGCCCTCATGATCACAAAGTGGCTCCTGGAGCTCCTGCCTTCCCAACTGCATTGCGGGTAGGAAGAAAAGGAGGAAAAATGGCAAAGGGAGAGGCCAGCTAAGGGAGCCCCTTTTAATAATGCTTCATGGAAGCCCCACCAATGACTTCAGCTTACATCTCAAAGGCACCCCATCTGTAGGAGAGACCGGGATATGTACTTTTTTAGGTGAACATGCTGCTCATTGCTACCCTCCTCCCCCCACCCCAAAATCTATGGCTCTGCTAGAAAGGGGAAAAAAGCTGAAAATGGCCAGTGTATGAAATATTATTATTCAGTTCTACCTAATGGAGCTTTGCACACTGATTTTTTCATCCATTTATAGCATGGTTCTCAGGCCTGTGTATTGCATTTCCAGTTCAGTATCTCTCCCTTTAACCCTAATCACTGGGGCACTGTGCTTCACTGTAAGCCCTCCTTTCCAGCTTCCTTTGTTTGAAGCCACACTGTGCTCTCAAATTTCCTTTTCCACTGGAGAGACGAGTCTTCTTCAAGTTCTACCACAGTACCGGTATCAGTTCATAGTGTAGCAGTTCATAGCACCCACTATCGGTTTTTTTTCCCTTTGGTTTGTTTTTTGTAGCAGTTAGCTGTTGCTGCATAACAAAATAAAAAAAAAAAAACTGAGGCCATTAGGTCGATTCCCACTCATAGTGACCCTATAAAACAGTGTGGAACTGCCCCATGGGGTATTCAAGGCTGTAAGTCCTTACAGAAGCCAACTGCCACATGGTTCTCCCTTGGAATGGCTGAGGGGTTCGAACTGCCAACCTTTCAGTTAGCAGCCAAGTTCTTAACCAGCACGCCACCAGGCCTTCTTGCTGTGTAACAAACCACCCCAAAATATAGAGACTTAAGACAACCACTTTATTATCTGAGTCTGTGGGTTGATTTGCGTTAGCTGTGTGGTTTTTAAATCTGATCTCTCTAGAAACACGTTTGTTCCCATTAGCTGTAGTTACCTTACATACAGCCACAGTCCTGTAGTGCTTTTGTAGGCCAAAAATCACTCCCGCTAAAGGAAAAGCATGTATTGAGATCTCCACCCCCCACCCCAACATCTTTAAAGGGTTGAAGTGTTGGTTGTATTAAAGACAATTATTGTTGAAGATGGATTACTAAGGGGCGGATTATTAACCAGTCAACAGGGCAGGCACTGGTTTGCATTGAGCAAGGTACACACACAGATTTATTGTATTTCCTTGCTAATCTGCAGTGAGCAATTTCACATGGATTTCACCGCATCTTTGCCAAGGGGTGAGGGGAACAGAGTCAACTGTGAACTGCAGGTTGGTAGGAAGGCACAATTGGGCCCACTTTTGTCTTGCTTTGGCATAGTGGTTAAGTGCTATGTCTGCTAACCAAAAAGGCCTACAGTTCAAATCTGCCAGGTGCTCCTTGGAAACTCTATGGAGCAGTTCTACTCTGCCTTGTACGCTTGCTATGAGTCAGAATCGACTCAACAGAAGTGGCTTTTTTTGTTTGTTCTTATGCCTTGCTTGGAAACTCTGGTGGTGTAGTGGTGAAGTGCTATGGCTACTAACCAAGAGATTGGCAGTTCAAATCCACCAGGTGCTCCTTGGAAACTCTATGGGGCAATTCTACTCTGTCCTACAAGGTTGCAGTGAGTCTCAACTGACTTGACAGCACCTAACAACAACAATGCCTTGTTTATTGGGTAATTTGGTCCTGGTTTCCATCTGAAAGAACTTCAAGCCTGAGGCTACAAACTTGAAAGATTAGCAAGTGGGCCACCTTCTCTTTCCTTCCTCCCACTGCTGAATGCTTTAGGTGGTGGTGGGTAGATAGCTGAGAATCTTCCATTGAAGGGGATTCTCCTGCTTGTTTCTAATCTGTAATGTTAAAACAGAATACAGTGCTGGCCTCAGGGACTATACTCAGGATCCATTAACTCCCAAAGTTGTTCTTCAACTTGGAACCCAAAAACCCAGTGCCATCAAGTCGATTCTGACTCATAGTGACCCTACAGACAGAGTAGAACTGCTCAATAGAGTTTCCAAGGAGGGCCTGGCAGATTCAAACTGCCAGCCTTTTGGTTAGCGGATGTAGCACGCCTCCAGGGTTTTCTTCAACTTGGAAGAAAAGAAAAATAGAAAAGAAGAAATTGTTCTTTCTTTCTTTTCTTTTTTCTTTTTTTTTTTTTTTTTTTGAGTCATTCTATGTGCTAATTTGGAAACCCTGGTGGTGCACAGTGGTTAAGTACTGTGGCTGCTAACCAAAAGCTCAGCAGTTTGAATCCACCAGGAGCTCCTTGGAAACTCAATGGGGCAATTCTATTCTGTCCTAAGGGTTGCTAGGAGTCAGAATTGACTTGACAGTTTGGTTTTTTTTACCTACTAACTTGTCCCTAGATAGTGCAAATGATTAAGTGCTGGACAGCTAACAAAAGGTTGGATGGAAGTTTGAGTCCACTTGGGGGTGCCTCAGAAGAAAGGTCTGGTGATCTGCTTCTGAAAAATCAGCCATTGAAAACCTTATGGAACACAGTTCTACTGTGACACACATGAGGTCGCCAGGAGTTGGAATTGGTTTGGTTTGTTACTTGCTAATTTAGTTTTAGGTAGTTCTCTTAGGCCTTGAGCTCAGAAACTTATGCTTGTTTGGGTTGTACTTGTAAGGCCTAATTCACCCGTTATGTGTTCCCATAATAAACCAAAAAGAACCCAACCTGGTGGATGTGAACTGCTGACCTTTTGGTTAGCAGCCATTGCACTTAATTACTATGCCAATAGGAGATAATTTTTTAAAAATAATACAGAGTATGCCCATACATAAAAGATTAAAAATCACATCTTCCCGGCAAAGCACATAATCATACACAATTAAATATTGCATAAACAACAATATTATCTTTTTGAGAAAAAGGCAAACCATGACACACGATGATTATTTGGACAGTATTATTACAAAGAATTTAAATATACAAATTCAGCTATGAAAGGACAGGCTAAGTTGCCAGTAGTGCCATAAAAATCAAACAGTTAAACACAATTCTTTGTGCTTTTTTTTTTTGTTTGTTTTTGTAGTTCTGAAAACATTGCATAGAGAAGTTCATCAACTCTTAGAGATCATCTGGGTACATGGGGGAGGGGGCTCAATGGGCATGTCCACATTTTATAACTCAAAAATGAACGAGACGACACAGTGGCCTAAGTTTAGAGTACACACTAGTACCTTTTATACAAGAAAGGCATCTTACAATGGTATTTCTCTTGGCATGGTTTTCATTTTTCAGTTTGTAGCTCTAAAATGGGGAGGAGGGTGTTTGTGATATGATATCAAATAACAGAGAACTGACATAAAAAGGTAACTATATAAAAATGGAAAGGGCACCAACACCATTCAACCATTCACAGACAGAAGGCCGTCTGGACACAAGCCTGAAACCAGTAAGACATCACCCACTGCAATTTCGCCAGTATTGCCCTTGCCGTGTTCTGCTTCAAAAATGATCTAAGATGGAAAGAAAATTGAAAGACATTATTTCAGAATATTCAAAACAATGATATAATCAAAAGACTTACTAAGGTAGTTGAGAGGACAAAATTCACGTGTTCTGATTGTATGCTGTTCTTAGCTGCCAAGGAGCTGACCGCCAATCCATGGCAAACCCATGTGTTACAGACAAGGCTTCCAACCTGTTGCATTGTTAACGAGTTCCAAGAAAGTTATACATAAGAATCACCTGGGAATCTTGATAGATTCTGATTCAGTATATCTGGGGTAGGAATGCAAATTCTCAGCAGGGAACTTGGAAGAAATGCAAATTCTCAGTAGGAGTCACAACCAGTTACAGAGCAGAACTGCTGCGTAGAGTTTTCTTAGCTGTCATCTTTATGGAAACAGATTGCCAGGCCTTTCTTCCATGGTGCTGTTGGGTGGGTTTGAACTGCCAACCTGTAGGTTAGGAGCCAATTGCCAATGGCTTGCACCATCTGGGTTCCTGCCTATTGCATAGGTCAAGGTGTCTACACTGAAAGTAGGTATAGTAAGATTATGTTTTCCAACCTGAGGGATTTACACTCTGAGAAACACGATCATTGAAATACCCAGGGGAACTTAAAGAGCCTGGTAGACTGTAGGAATGGCCAGCCTGTTGCCTGACCTACAGATTTTGCATTTGGCAGCCCTCACAACTGCCTGAATCAATTCCTTAAAAAATCTCATTTTTTTCCTCTGTCTCCATGTATACATATATTTGTATACATCATTTATATGTGTATATATCATATATATGTGTATATCTATTTTACTGGTCCTGTTTCTCTATAGAACTCAGACTAAGAAATTCTACAACTCAGTGCTACCAAGTCGATTCTGACTCACCATGACCCTTGTCATGGATTGAATTGTATCCCCCCCAAAATATGTGTAGCCATGTGGCTGGGCCATGATTCCCAGTATCTTGTGGCTGTCCTCCATTTTGTGGTTTTCCTATGTTGTATGTTAAAGGATTAGGGTGGCACTGTAAATCCCTTTATAAGATCACCTCCCTGCTCCACTGTGAAGGGAGTTTCCTGGAGTATGGCTTGCCCTACCCTTGATCCTTTCATCCTGCAAGAGATAAAAGGAAAGGGAAGCAGGCTGAGGACCGGGAACCTGTTACTATCAAGAAAGCAGCACTGCGAGAAGAGCACGTCGAGGTTCCTGTGCCAAGATGCTCCTTGAACAAAGACTGATGCAATTCCCGACTTTGCTGCAGAGCTGACAGGGGGAAAGCCTTCCCCTGGAGTGGACAACCTGAATATGGACTTGTAGCCTACCAGATCGTGTAAGAATAAACATTCCTTTGTTAAAGCCATCCACTCTGTGATATTTCTGTTACAGCAGCCCTAGCTGACTAAAACAACCCTATAGGACAGAGTAGAACTGCTCCATAGAGTTTCCAAGGAGTTCCTGGTGGATTCGAATTGCCGACCTTTTGGTTAGCAGACGTAGCACTTAGCACTACACCACCAGGGTTTCCAAATCTTAGAAAAGGATATTTAATTTGGAACACATTGTTATTCTTCTAGAAAATGACACACACATACTTTATTAAAGTGGAATTGAACAATAGCATATGTATATTTAAGTTATAAATAGATTAAAAGTATGTATTCATGTGGCAAATAAAAACCAAAATACGAAAGTACTCATGTTACTATGGTATGATTATGTTTACTTTTTTTCAATATAGAAATTTCATTTTGTCTTTTCAAAACTTTTTTTTAGCAAATTCAAACATTCAGCGAATTGGCATTTTAAATAAAGGTCTGTTAAGAATTACTCTCATAACAATGCCTTCATGTAACTATTCACCATCACCAACAACATCTCTTTTTGGCTTCATAAATAGTCACAGATTAACTTTCAAGACAATGGAGTTGAAGTCTCTAAGGCTTGCTGTCATCAGTCCATCTGACTTTCTCTGGCCCTCCAAAGGGAAGCCACCACTGTCTGTTTGGTGTATTGCCTGGAGCTGTGATGCTGGAAGCTATGTAACTGGTATTTCGAATATCAGCAGGGTCACAAAGGGTGGACATGTTGCTTCCGTGGAGCTTCCAGACCAAGACAGACTAGGAAGAACAGCCTGGTGATCTACTTCTGAAAATCAGCCAATGAAAACCCTGAAGATCACAACCCTGAAGATCAGAACATTGTCAGATATAGTGCTGGAAGATAAGTTTCTTAGATGGGAAGGTACTACCCAATAATTGCAACAGTAGACCCAAACACACCTATGATCACGAAGATGGTTTAGGACCATGCATTGTTCTGTTATATATAAGGTTGCTGTAAGTCAGAGCTGACTCTGTGGCAGCTAACAACAACCAAAGGGAAGAGAGAGGACCTCAGAAGGTCACACAAGGTGAAGAGAGTCTGTGACTACCCACCCTGAAGGCTGCCACATTTTTCTTATAAGCTCTCTGTCATCATTTTCTTGAGAACTGCTGGAGAGAAGCATCACCAAGCAGTGAGTGATAATACAACTGGGTATAGAAGTTTTTTAATTGACTTGACAGCAACGGGTATGGTTTTTGGCTAATCTCTTTTTAGGAGGGAACTGCTTTCAGAGGGTGTTACTTTCAGATAATTTCAAGAGGTAATGGTAAGCTAAAAAGCAGCTCTGTCACAGCAGCTGCTGTGGGAGGGAAGGTGAGGAATGGGCATGGGTATGTCTAGCGCTTGAGATATGGAAAACTCCCCCCAGAAAAACCCAGTGCCGTTGAGTTGATTCCAACTCATAGCGACCCTATAGGACAGAGTAGGACTGCTCCATAGAGTTTCCAAGGAGAACCTGGTGGAGTCATACCACCAACCTTTTGGTTAGGAGATGTAGCAGTTAACCACTAAACCACCAGGATTTCCTGAGATATGGAAACTATCATTAAAATCTCTGAACAACATTACCAGGGTAACTAGGATGAAGTAGAAGGATAATTAATTGAGACATTAATTTGTGTTTGTTTTTCTCACTGTACTTTTCCCTAACTTGGTGCAAAAAGTTGAGCAGGCCCTTTATGTTCCCTTTCACCAAGGAAATTTGGGGGTATAATGATCAAAAGGAGAATTTTCTAGATGGCACACCTCTTCCTGATATATGTGCCCTGTGGGCTTAACCTCCTTGAGGAGACTGTGCTGGTAGAAAGTAGAGAAGTGCCTCTGAAGGACAGAAGCAGAAGCAGTGACTGCAGAAGGGAGATTGTCCAGGATTAGGAAGCTGCACCATCACTCTCTCTGATACTGCCTTGGAAGGGCAATGGCTGCCTTGAGGCTGATTTACAGCAACAAGACACCAGCCTCAGTAAAGGTTTTTGTGCTTGAATTTATGCAGTATGAGTCACAGCTACTACAATTATCCAAAGCCACTACTACATTGATAAACTGGATGGTGTGTTCTAGTCTGGATTATTCAGAATTCTCATCCTCCAACATCCCCATGAATGTTTCCGCAAGTACTGGAAAAGTTCAGGACACACACACTTGCATCAGGCCCCTGTAGGGTCTAGGCATCACTCCTAGTACAGCCAAATGTTGTGTTGGGGGGAAGATTGAAGACAAGGACTGTTCTCCAGAGCCAGCAGGGAAAGCTTTCCCCTGGAGTGGACACCCTGAATTTGGACTTTTAGCCTTCTGGATTGTAAGAAATAAAATTTCCCTTTTTAAAGCCATCCACTTGTATTTCTATTAAAGCAGCACTAGATGATTAAGACACTCAGCAGGTCTAAGTTGCCCAAACCCACACATTCCAAAGATAAGCCTGGTTCTTAAATGGCTCCTGGAGAGAACATGTGAGCCCTTGGAATAGCCTGCCTGGCAAGAGTGTGTTTGTTTACGTGAGGCCTTGGACCCTGCCAGACAATTTATGCTAACAATGTGATTGGTGGCAGGGACACTGAACCACATGGTCTAAATGACCTATCACCATCAAATCTGTGGACACCAAGGCTCAGGTGAGCTTCTCCAGTTGACCGTACTCCTTGTGTTTATCACATATTGTTGCTGGGCACGTTAAGAGCTGTCCACATGACCTCTGTGGGCAAGGACAGCTGGAAGCTTGTACTTGCTATCTCCTGGTCTCTGCCCTGTGTGCCTTTTCCCTTTGTTGATCTCACCTGTATCCTTTTACTGTAATAAAATGTGAGTATAACAGCTTTTCTGAGTTCTTGGAGTCCTTCTAGCAAATCCTTCAACTTGAGGGTGATCTTGGGGGCACGAAACAACACAGTTTAGTTGTGCACGCTGGTTAAGTGCTCGACATAAGACAAATGAGCAAACTGTTCTTTTAGAGATTCAGGAATTTATAGCCTGCTTTAGGGGGAGAGTTGGTGGGAGGAGCCTGACACACAGACCATTTCTATAGAATGTAGTATGTGCTCAATAAGTATTATCTTTGGTTATGCTGGTTAGTTACCTTAGCTATGTCACTTCAGAATAGAAACCCTTTAAGTGTAGGGAATAAGCCTTATTCATCTTTGTATCCTTGGTGCCTAGGCACTTCAATAAGTGTTTGCACTGTTCAAGGAGCCCTGGTGGCACACTGGTTAAAGCACTCAGCTGCTAACCCAAAGGTTAGTTGTTTGAACCCACCATCTGCTCCACGGAAGAAAGATGTGGCAAGTCAGCCTCTGTAAAGACTTACAGCCTTAAAACCCCTATGGGGCAATTCTACTCTGTTCTGTAGGGTCACTACGAGTTGGAATTGACTTGTCTGCAAGGGGTTTGGGTTGGCTGTGTGTTTGATCGTTAAAAAGGAAGGCAAAGACCTAATTTAATCATTTTTACCACTCACACTTTTGGTAGTACCCGTGTCTTGATACAACTGAATTTTGCCCGTCTTCCAACTCTCATCTTCACTTCTGGTCTCCTCCCATGCCAAGGCACTGTGACTGTTCTTCACAAACACTCGAAGCTTCCCTACTTTGTCTCCGGTCAGCCGATAATCAAAGAGCAAACAGAAGTTACTCTGGGGCTGCAGGTTGGGGATGAGAAGTTTCAATCGCCCAGTGTCCTTCTTGTGGCCCACCAAGGCCGGAACTGCCATGTAATAGCCAACAGCTTTAAAAAAAGAAAATGTACAGTTACTGAGAACACTAGAAAGGGTTTGGCTATAATGTAGAATAGGCACAAAAGCAAACTGTAGTCTCCTAGAGGGAAAACTGACATCCTTTTATTTTAAACATAGGAACAACATTTTTGTTCTAAAATGGATTTGAGTGATCACACAGTCAGTCTTTTGCTGTACAGAGAGAAACTGTGGGATTTGTCTATGTTCATGTCTATTGTGGCCAGTACCATGGAAGTTTCTAATTAAAATGTCTTTTAATGCTTCTGGTAATTTCCAGATCTCATATTCCAAAAGTTCATTGCCACCTTGGTTGTTTGAACCTTGGAGTGTATTCTTCCATTGAGTCAATAATATGTATGATGGCTAGAGGTTGGTCCATAGCGTAGTATTTCATCTATACACACCTGCATTTGTACTGATGGTTTTATGGAGCTCAGCCACCTATGTGACATATCACTCCAGATGCCAACTGAGGACGACAGGAACACATCTGCATCTATTCCTGTCTTCTTACAAGGATCTTAACCAATGGTGTTAGACTTTTGCTCACCTCTAGGCTTATGGCTTTAGCTTTGATGAACCTGAACAAACAAAACATTTCTTGAAACCCATGCCATCTCTGAATTTTTGGCCAGAGTGACAGGTGAAATGAACTTGCTTTAGTTCGGCAGCATTTCTGGTGACTGCGGCAGGACTTTGGGGACTACATATAAAAATTGAGGACTAAGAGGTACTTATATGGTTGATTAACATGTTAAAAACTAAAGAACCAGAAGGGCATATACTGAAAGAAATTCTCAGTCAGGTTCCATAAAAGGTTTGAGAGCTGAGGTAGGCAGAATAGTCTGTGGGGAAACACACAATGGAAACCTTATGAAAAAGTAATACCTCTTTTGAGTCAACAGTCAGGAGTAAGACAGGGAGCCTGAGGGCCTCTGTGGTGTCACTAAAACTAGCAGCAAACAATCTTAGCTGTGTTCTAGGACACTGAGATAAGTCCCCAAACAATTGTGTACTCTTCCTCAAAGTTATTTCTCAGATGGTGTTGAAATGAGGAAGGGTACGGTAAAAATTCGAGGTATTAAAGACAGCCCCAGGAAACAACTTAATAGCAGAAAATATAGAATAATCTCACCTTTATCTTACAAAACACTGTCACAAGACAAGCCTGGGGGCAACCTTGCAAGTGACAG
Source organism: Heterohyrax brucei (assembly GCA_028571685.1). Classification (NCBI taxonomy): domain Eukaryota; kingdom Metazoa; phylum Chordata; class Mammalia; order Hyracoidea; family Procaviidae; genus Heterohyrax; species Heterohyrax brucei. The sequence continues at coordinate 16,891,051 of CM053166.1, read as the reverse complement.
CCTGCAAGTGACCCCTAGACCTTGACCACATTTTACAACTAATAGGAGTTAACCAATCAATGTAAAGGTCAGTTCACCCTCCCTGCTTTGCAGTCTCACGACTTAAATACTGGGCGCTGAGGAAACTCGTCGTCGCCCCCTGCTCTGTGTAGCTTGGGGTGCGTCCCTGGTGCACCAGTATTTTTCCTATTGGGCATATTTTTTAAATAAAATTTAACCTTTAAAGTAACAGTGTCGCATCTTGAAAATCGCGGACCCTAACAATGGAACCAACTCCAGGGACATGCACAGAAAGTCATACTTCCACCGCTACATGCATGTCCTTTCAACAGGGGCACCAGAGAGAGAGCTACAATCAGTACCGGGGAATTGAACCAAGTGACACTCAGCTGTCATCCAAACAGGAAATACTTCAGATCCCTATCTCTAATCTGTCCCCAGCTTATACCCTGGGCATAGATGGGCTATAATAACCCAACTGGCTAATGTCACTATTATTGACACTGGTAGTTCCCTTATTAATCTTTTTGGTTATCCTTATCTTTTGGTCGCCATGAGTCGGATCTGATTCGAAGGCACTTGGCTTTACCTATTGGCCTCTAATTCTTAATACCTTAATTTGTTTCATCTCTTCCAGACTACAGTTCCAAGTTAAACTCATGATCCTATAAGAATACTAGCTTATACCCACCAACAAGTGAATCAGACTCTGCTTCCCCAATAGACTCGACAAGGTCTATACTAAAAGCTTCCCTGAAAAACAACCAACGGATTTTCCTCTTTACAGAATGCCAGGAGGCCAGAGGACCCCTCAACTCCCCATATATTCTAGGACAAGTCAATGGCCCTTGTCAACAGGAAGTAGCTAAAAAGATAATGATGTCCTTCTGCCCTTAAACCAAAAGTGGGGAGTTGAGGAACCTGTTCCTGAAGTTTAAGAAGGTCATTGAGAGGACTCTGTCCCTGAAATTCAGGGAGGCTATCTTATCCAATGATCAAACCTCACTATTAGCTGAAAACAGCCTGGTATGCATGCCCCACAGGGATGACCAAAAACAGCCTGGTATGCCCCACCTGCTATAACCATAAAACCATAAATAACTTCATCCCTGCCTTCCCCACCCTCCTAATAGAAAGCTCTTTCCTTATCAAAATCTTGACCATAAACAAACCTTATCCTTCCCCTTTCTAATCAACACTTCTTCATATCAGACCATAAAGCCCCTAACAAAAATTTATGGCTAACCCTCTTCTCTGTCTTTCCTTATCAAAGTATAACCCACCCCCTGGCCCCCCGGCCCCCACCACATTACCTCATTGAAACTTTAAAACTATAAAAACTGGCCTACTGGGGAAAGGTGGGCTGAGCCACTCTCGGCTCAGATCCCACTCTCTTTCTCTTTGAATAAACTTCACTGGACCCTTGGACTGGTGTGTCTTTGCCTCAGTTTTGGGCCATCCTCTCCCCAACACAGACTACCTCCAGGCCCAAAATACCAATTAAGAGATCAACACATAGTGGACATGATCTCTGTGACCACCTAAAGAAGAATTAACATTCTACAAATTTTTAGGTCTCATAAAACCTTATTCCCTTTTTCTATAAAACCTCCAACTAGTCTCCATTTTGGGGAGACAGCCGTTGGGGGAATCTATCCCCTCTGTCTCCTTGCATACCAGTACGTAATAAAACCTCTTACTTCTCATCTCACCCTGTTGAAATGAAACATAGTAACTCCATTTTGAACCTCAGACTCCATTTTGAGGAAGGACGCAGTAAAAATTCAAGGTATTAAAGTGGAAATACCATAGAGTAATCTCTTGCAAAACATCTGTCTGTCACAAGACAAAGCCTGGAGACAGCCTTGCAAATGACCCCTAGACTTTGACCACAATCCACTAAAACATTTGCTAACGACCACATTTTACAACTAACAGGAATTCCAGGTGGCCTCAACCAATCAATGTAAAGGCCAGCTCCCCCTCGCTACTTTATGGTTTCATAGCTTAAATACTACACGCTAGAGAAGCCTGGGGTCACCTCCACTCTGTGTAGTTAGGAGTGTGTCCCTGGTGCAACCAGTCTTTTTCCTATTGGGCACATTTTTTATTAAAACATAACTTTTGGCTACTTGGCTTTAAAAGGAAACCGCCTTGTGTCTTGAAATCCGGACCCTAACAACCCCTGTCTCAAAGACTAGCTCTTTGCAGCAGGTGGCACAAACTCCAGTTAGGTTTATAGTAACAGTGATATATGTTACATGTGGTGGCTAGGCTCCATGAAAACATCAGAACAAATGGAGGCATGCGGGAATAAACTAACACACTGCGGACTGACTCAGTCAGTATACAAATACATTCCAACTTTCAAACAACCAAGGGGGAAAATGGACATCTGGGACATAAGTTCTCTGTGTATTACAAAATTACTTGCACTAGAGATCTAAGGACCCCTGGTGGTACAATGGTTAGGAGCTATGACTGCTAACCAGAAGGTCCACTAGTGGCTCCTTGGAAATGCTATGGAGCTTTTCTACTCTGTCCTATAAAGTCATTAAGAGTCAGAATTGAGTCAATGCCAATGGGTTTGGTTTGGAGTTTAGAGATCTATAGGTTCCTTACAAATTGGCATCAACTCAGGCACACAGCAACAGAGATCTGGTGGTGGCAATGGCTTGAGGGCTTCAGATGCTGAGGACTCAGGGGCCATTTGTAAATTGCTTGTTTATAAATAGGAGAATTCCTATTGATGGAAAACCGAGCATAAGTCATTGCTGACTGTGTGAGCTGTCAAGAGCCTGGAATTACCTATGCGATATGGCTCTGATAGACCTAAATGTAGACATGTGACAACAGAAGAAAAGGAGAAACCAGCTAATTATCAGGAAGACAGCTTCTCCCAAGATGTATTGTCTCTGAACTGGTTAAATTTGCCCTGTGATTGCTCTGAATTTTTATCCATTGTCTTATTCCCAAGATTTGCTGTGTGAGATATGCCCTTTCTACCCTGATTTCAAGTTCTAAAGGAATTCTTATGAGGGAATCTCCAGTTTTTCTCACCACATGTGAGAGCTTGAAGGACAATATTTCAAGGAGGAATGAGCCTCGATGAAGGATCTAGAAGAGGGATCTTTTAACTGAGGCTTCAACCTGCATAAAGGCCTGGTGGCACAATGATTAAGAGCTTGGGCTACTAACCAAAAGGTCAGCAGTTCAAATCTACTGGTCACTCCTTGAAAACTGTATGTGGCAGTTCTACTTTGTCCTATAAGGTCACCCTGAGTTGGAACAGAATCAGTGCCAATGGGTTTAGTTTTGAGCCTGTACAGTCCGAAGAAATAATCTTACTGGTAAGGGACTAGAGTCCCTGAAGGTTCAACAGTTGTCCCTAATAACATGATCAGCCTTCAGAAAATAGGGACTGGATTTACACTCCAAATGGGATCTGTAATGTGAGAAATAAAATTTAAAATGGTCCATCTTCAGAACAAAGACCAAGATAAGAAGTTACTAGTTAACTTAAAAGAAGGGGTAAACGGAGCAGGAGGGGAAACCTGTTCGGGGGAAACAGGAGACGGAATGTTAAGTCTTAGGTGACCTCCAGGAGAGATTGTTCACCCCATAGTACTCAGCCAGTGAGCAACTGGGGGAGGGACTCTCGAGTTAGATGATAAAAAGGGTTTGTAAGGAACTGTTTGGTGTGCGGTCTCTGACCAGCCTCCTTTGTGGGCTCAGGGGCCCAATTTTGCAAAATCAACTAATAAAGCCTCACTTTCGCTAACTAGATTTAAATTGGATTTCTTGAGCATTCTCCAGAAAAAGACGTTGGTAACTGCCTATCTGTGACCTCATAAGGGATAAGTCAACAGGCCTCAGCCACCGAAGCAGGTTCCTAGCTGGGGGTTTATACTGGCCCGCCAGTTGCCAAGAGGAACCCGAGCACTGTCCAGGGTGCCGACAATGTTTCTCACAATAAGTCAATCATTCTACCCCAGGGGAAACTTAAAAACAAAAACAAAACCTCGTAGTGATGGGACTCATAACCACCATATAGGACAGAGTAGAACTGTCTCATGTGGTTTCTAAGGCTGTAATCTTTATGGAAGCAGACTGCCACATCCTTCTCCCGTGGACCAGCTACTGGGTTTCAACACCAATCTTTCGGTTAGCAGCCAAGTGCTTAACCAATGCACCACCAAAGCTCCTAGGGGAATACTTGAGTTCCATTAATAGTGTTCAGATAGGCAATGGAAAGGATTTGGAATCTGCAGCCTGGAGCTTGAGGCTGAGAAAATACAAGGTCAGGTGGCCCAAAGGCAATCTTCAAGCAACAGAAGGAAAAACTCCTTCCAAGAGTTCAGGTCATCGACTTGAGGCTCACTATGGTTTTGATGCTTTGAGCAGTGACTGTTTCAACTCCATATACAGGGGAAGGTCATCTCTCCTTTCAAGACTGATTTCCCCCAAATGAAACCTACAGAACATCGAGGCCAGTAAACTGGAAAAAAAGGAGCCTCTCCTTTCTTCCTTTTCCCTAACCAGTACCTATTTCTCAGCAGCAGAAGAATGAATAAGAAGAGGTTGACTAGAGCACCCTTTGTTGGGAGAGGTGGGTGGGAGAGGGATTAAAGAGGAGACCATATGCTGAAGTAAATTAGTCACCCACAGGGGAGATCTTGGAAGGTGCAACAGTTTTCAAAGATGCTAAGTAAACCTGAGCCAACGAGTTACAAGAATAATCACCCTCTTAGCACTGGAGAACCTTCTTCACCTTTGCCACATTACAGAATATGAAATAACCGAAATCAAAATACCATTGTCTCGATCAGCAGGATTCCAGTCAAAATCATCTTCCATGTCCTGTTTCCAATCACAGACCCCATGATCAAAGCTGCAGTCCGCTGAGACAGTTAAATCTGCTAAGAAAAAGAAGTATTCACAACCATTAAGAGCATGAGAAAAGTGCTGAACGTTTGGAATTTTGGAAGGTAACACCTATTACTATATTTTCAGCTGTACACAGCAGCTTTGAGGGCAGCATTAAACCAGATGCACTGTTTCAATTTAAACCTATGAAGTCATCCTGAACAAATTCCTTTGTAATCTTAAAAAAAAAACACAAAAAGGGCAAACCTATTTTTTAAAAATAAGTAACTGGCAAGATCCCTATAAGCAAATAAAACCAGAGAGGTTATGCAATTGTTTATAAAATCCAGACCAGAAAATAAAACCTCTGCTTGCCCAGCTAAGCCAGTGAAGATTCCGTCCGAACTTTCTAGATGATCTATAGAATATTAAGTTTCCTATAGTCCATGACATACTAAGATTTAAGATTCATTAATATGTAAGTAACTAAACTTTCTTTTCTTTACTTCATGATTCCAACATTCCCATTAGGAATTCGCCGTTCTGTTGGATCAAACAACTGGACACACAGCCAGTTTCTAAATTGTAATTGGGTCCTCTATGATAGGATGACTGCCTTGTTTAGCTATGTCAGAGAAATACAACAGTTGAATCGCTAATATAAATTTCTTTTTCTTTTTTAATTTTTATTTTTATTTAACATAACTGAGTGAAAATGTACATTCACATATAAATTTACATGCCCCCCTATATGCAGCTTCCACTGCTCTCCCTGTCCAGTGACAGCACACTATTCCTTTCTGCTCCATACATGTCTCATCCTCCCAACAGTCTCCTTGCCCCTCCTCTCCGTCCACTCCCCTTCCTCCAGCCAGAGGTCAGCAAGATGATATCCTATAGATGTATAGAACCAAAAAGTGCTTCCAATATATGGTTACTCTGCATTGCCAAGTCCAATCCATTCCTGTCCAAAGAGTGGATCTTTGTTATAATTTATGGGAAAGGGCAGCATCAGGGCAAGGGGCCATGCTCTCAGAGGAACCCCAAAACCGCTGGACCATCAAATGAGGTCTTTTAGTGGAGATCTCATGATGCACCTCCTTTTATTCTTGTGTTGCCAGTGAGGCTCCTCTCTGTGAACTCCGTCGTGGCTATCAGTGGTGGTGGCCGGGCACCATCCGGTTCTTCCGGTCCCAAGTCGATGTAGGCACCCACTCTTGTGGGTCTCTCTGTCTTCTCGGTTGTCTTTACCGCATGCCATTTTGGCCCTCAGTGAGCACCCGTTCCTGCTGAGTTGGGACCATTTGCTGTGTCCTCGGATGGCAGCTTGGCAGCTTTTAAGACCCCAGGCGCCGCTCACCAATGTGGGGTGCAGAGAGCTCTCTTAGCAAAACGCTAGTTGTGCCAATTGGCCTGGAATTCGCCTAAGAGCATGGTCCCCCGCCCCCCCGCCCCAGCTACTCTATCCTTGCAGTATTGAGTTAGGATGGAAGGTGTACTCAAGTTATGCTGAAGTCCACTTAATGTTGTTCTTGTTCCTAATGTGTGCGATCACTGCTTTCTCCCAACTAGATTTCTAGTAACTATCTAAACTAAACTCTCCCCCCTCGCCCTCCCTCCCTCCCCTCCCTTGCAGCTGTCAAAGAGTCTTTTTTTCTATACACAAGTCTGTTTTTGAGATCTTATCATAGAGGTCTCATACAGTATTTGTCCTTTTGTCGCTGACTACTTTCACTCAACATAATGTCTTCCAGTTGAAACCAGGTTAGGAGATGTTTCCTGGAATCATCGTTATTCTTTATCATTGCATAGTGCTCCATTGAGTATATGTACCACAGTTTACCTATCCATTCTTCCATTGTTGGGCATCTGGGTTGATTCCATCTTTTTGCTATTGTGGACTGTGCTGCGATAAACATTCTGGTGCATGTGTCCGTTGGTGTGAAAGGCCTTGAATCTATAGGATATATTCCAAGTAGTGGAATTACTGGGTCAAATGGTATATCAATATCCATGTTTTTAAGGAAGCGCCAGATTGCCTTCCAAAGAGGCTGGACCATTTTGCAACCCCACCAACAGTGTAGGAGAGTTCCACTTTCTCCACAGCCTCTCCAGCATTTGTTGTTTTGTGTTTTCTGGATCATGGCCAATCTTGTTGGGGTGAGACGGTATCTCATTGTTGTCTTGATTTGAATTTCTTTAATAACTAAAGATCGTGAACATGTCCGCATGTGTTTTTTGGCTGCCTGGATCTCCTCTTTAGTGAAGTGTCTGTCCATCTCCTTTGCCCATTGCTTAATTGGATGGTTTATCTTCTTCTTCTTGATATTTTGTAGTGTCTTATAGATTATGGAGATCAGGCATCAGTCTGACATAGAGTTGCCAAATATTTTTTCCCATTCTGTGGGTGTTCTTTTAATTCTATTAATAAAGTCTTTGGATGAGCAAAAGTGTTTGATTCCTAATAGTTCCCATTTATCTATTTTCTCTTCTGTTGACTGAGGTTTCTTTGACAGATTTTGGAGTCTGTCCTCATTGTGTATTAAAACTTCCATTGTTGTTCCTACCTTTTCTTGGATGAGCTTTATCATTTTAGGTTTGATATTTAGGTCTTTTATCCAGTTGGAGTTGGTTTTTGTATAAGGTGTAAAATATGGATCTTGATTCAGTTTATTGCAGATGGATAACCAATTTTGCCAGCACCATTTGTTGAAGAGACTGTTTTTACCCCAGTTTAATGTCTTAGGGCCTTTGTCGAATATCAACTGTTCATAGGCAGATGGTGTCATCTCTGGGGTCTCAATTCTGTTCCATTGATCGATCTGTCTGTTCTTGTACCAGTTCCAGGCTGTTTTGACCACTGTGGCAGTGTAGTATGTTCTAAGGTCGGGTAATGAGAGGCCTCCCAGTGTGTTCTTCTTCTTTAGTAGTACCTTACTTATCTGGGGCTTCTTTTCTTTCCAAACAAAATTGGTGATTTGTTTCTCGATCTCATTAAAAAATGATGCTGGAACTTGTATTGGGATTGCATTATATAAATAAATTGCTTTGGGTAAAATAGACATTTTCACAATGTTAAGTCTTCCTGTCCATGAGCAGGGTAGGTTTTTCCATTTATCTAAGTCTCTCTTAGTTTCTTGTAGTAAGGGCTTGTAGTTCTCTTTGTAAAGGTCTGTTGTTTCTCTGGTTAGATTAATTCCTAGGTACTTTATCGCTAATATAAATTTTGAATCAGTACTTGTGATTACTTTTATGCAGACCAGGGACCAGTAACTCACTTCTGGCTTACAGCATGATTTTGTAAATAAAGTTTTATTGAAATACTTCCCTGCCCGTTAATTTACATATTGTCTGTGGCTACCTTTGAGCTAAGGTGGTCATTGAGTGGTTTTTTTGACAGAGACAGTAAGGCCCACAAAGCCTAGAATATTATCTTGTTCTTTACAGAAAAAGTTTGCTGATCCTTGCTGCAGAAAATAAAAAATACCACTGGGAAAGAGGGGAAAGATTGAAATACTCCTGCTTTATAACTAACATCAGCTTCTGGGGGCTCTGATGTTGCGGTGTTAGCTGTTTATGCTGAGGAATAGCGGAACGACTAGGGCAGGGAATAAGCTAGAGAGAGAAGCAGCAGTAATTGCTACTCGACTCATTACAATTTGCAAAATATTTTCATATACCTTATGTTGCTGGATTTGGTTGTCACAAAAACCCTATTCCAGGACCATTTTCAGGCTCAGAAAGTGATTTGTCCAGAGCTCCCTCATATACTGAGTGTTGGAATTGAACCGGAAATCAGACTGAAATCCAAGTCTGTCCATCCTGCCCAATTTCTAAGCAGAAATCCACTGTCCCTTTTCTCATTTTCCTTTATTCTTATTCCCTGGTTTTAAAAATTAAAAGATGCCAAGGAATACTTGTTTCCGGTCTTCAATATTCCTTAATGAGCATTTTTATCTGTATAATAAGTTGATGTTACCAACTCTCAAACCGAATGGAAATTTTTTCATTTGGTTTATAATTATGGTGGTATAGAGGTCCTTTAACTGATTAGACCCCGAGTGACCTGATTCAGGTTCTGGAGATTGAGTTAGCAAGTTCAGTCTCTCGACTGGTGGCAAACTGGAATCTCCCTCCCCTATAGCACACGAGGAAGTATCCTTTTTGGTAGCAAATGGTGGAAAGGTTTATTAAGAAAGAGTATGTTCCAAAGAGGGAACGCATCAGTCTCCATGAGTGGAAAAAGACCCAGTATAGATTTTAGGGGTCTCATCTGACTGCACTTGGCTTGGCTGGCTTTAGTTGGCAAAAGCAGTGAGTGATGTCATAGACAGGAGGGGGAAGTAGTAACTTGATTTTTGATTGGGTTTGAGGCTACTGTGGCCACTTCACGACTGCCAGGAGGAATTGTTCTATTTGCATCACAAACTGCCAGGAAGAACTTTGGTATGTGGCAGATCAGGTTCCCTGGGTAGCCTTATCAGTGGCACATCTGACCCCAGATTTCCTTCTTAGGAGCTCCAGGAAACTCTGGTGAGTTTTAAGTGGGTTAGGTTCTACATCTGCTAATCAAAAAGCCAGTAGTTCAAATTCTCCAGGGGCTCCTTGGAAACTCATGGGGAAGTTCTAGTCTGACCTCTGGGGTTGCTGTGAGTCGAACTTGACTCTACCCCAGTGGGTTTGATTTGGTTTTAAGGAGCTCCAGTGGCGCAGTGGTTAAGTGCTAAGCTGCTTGCTGTAAGACTGGACGTTGAAATCCAGCAGCCGCTGCTCGGTATGATGGTGGGTGCAAAGGCCTGACAAAGGTCACCTAGGTTATTAAGCTACATTTTAACCAGACAAGCAGGTCTGGATTCCTCTCCCTATCTCTTCCTCCCCTGATCTCTGAAGATAATAGAGTTAATTAAGGCCTCAGAGGGAGATAAAGTTTTTAGATAATTTACCCTTCTGGATTATCCAATTACATTTAGACCTCTGCTCTGATTGATTATGCTGTGATATACTTTAAGTCGGCCCTGTTTAACATCCCTTACAAACTTTTAGACAATTCACACTGTTTGTCAGATGTAAATAATAGTTTACTCTGATTTTCCTTGACAAACTTTAGACAACTCATACTGTTTGTTAGATGTAATGAAACCTTATGATGCAATGCCGTAGCTCCCGACTACTGTTCTGTGACAAACCACCTCCCCTTTGAATTCTGGCTATAAAACCCCCCTGGAAAGTGTAACTCAAAAGGGGACGGTTTGAATTGGCCACTGTTCCCCCCAGGTTTGCTGCAGAAACCTGCAAATAAATTATTCCTTGAACCCTATGCTGTCTCTGCACTTTTCAGCTATAGCGACAGGCACACGAACCTAACTGTTGATTCGGCAACAGATAGGAAGACCTGGTAATCTGCTTCCATGAAGATTTAGAGCCTTGGAAACTCTATAGAGGCAGTTCTACTCTGTACTAAAAGGCAGCTCTGAGTTGGAATTGACTAGAAAGCAATGTTTTTTGGTCTTTTTCTTCTTCATTAAAGTGAGACCGAACCCCCCACAGTGCTGCCTTCTTTATGCAGCTTCCTCTTCTGAGGTGTTGCAGTGCAAAATTCTTTCCTCTGCTGGGCTGTTCTTCCTCGCCAGTTTTGCATTTGAATCCTGCTTTTGCCTGGAAGTTATATGTAAATTAATCCCCACGCATGTCGCTGATGTAACCTGTAGGAGGTCTCTAAGTGTAAACCCTTTGAAAAGTAACTTGCCTGCTCGCCCTTGGCAGGGAACTGCTTTTCTTGTACAAAAATGTAAAAGTACCTTTCCCATCCTGCTGTCGAACTAAAGCAAATTCGTTCCGTCTGCCACTGACATCCAAAATTCAGAGACAGGGAGAAAAGTTCAACGCTTTATTAGCAGACAAACACGCTGACTGAGAGACAGTGGAAATAACTTCTCCAGAAACTGTCCCTCTTGGGTTCCAATTCCAGTGGCTTTTATAGCCAGAATACAAAGTGATTTGCATCTGGAAAATGTTAATTTTGTCACAGGATAGAACAGGGAGTCACAAGATTCCTTTACGTCTTATTGAACAATGTAAATTCATTGCCTCCCTGAAAGGATGCTTTACTACCCCGGAGACAGGTGAAAGAATGTAATTCTGCAAATCTCTTTGGGACAGGGAATGGAATTTAGTTTAGCAGTCTAGATGATCTTGGTCAAGTCCCAGCTACTAACACTCCCGTCAAAGTAAGCTAGCAAGTGTGATCACTGCCACTTGAGAAGGACAGTTACAGATACAATAGTTTGTTCCTGGCAGTTTTCGTGTAAATGCAAGAGTTCTCTCCCGACAGTTATGATGCAGATATGGCCATTTCCCCAGCAGTTGAGTGGTGGCCACACTTGCAGCCACTTGCCAAGGACAGCTTAGAAGTGACCTGCCCCTTATTTCCATCCTGTCTCCATACCATTATCATACTCTTGGGGAGAGGACCTACTATGACCCAAAATTCCATCCTGGAGTTCTGTCATCACCAGAACGAGGAACCACGCCATTATCCCCTCCCTTACCAATACATAAAAGGGCCCCTAAATCTGTATAGGGTCTTTCTCCACGGAGACTGACCCGTTCCCTCTTTGGAACATGCTTTCACCTAATAAAACTTCCCTGCTATTCACCACTAAAAGGTTTCATCCTCTTACCTAGCGGGAGGGGGAGACTGGTGTCTTGGGGAAAAAGGGAAGCCTCGTTTGCTTCCCATGGGGAGACAAGCCTTGCTAGCTTGATCTCCCAAACCTGAAGCAGGTTGCTCCAGGTCTGAACAGTTGTAGGACCTCGACACTCCCACCTCAAGTCTCTCGTTTATTGGTCAGTATGAGTCACGCTAGAAGCCCTGGTGACGTAGTGGCTTAAGTGCTCTGTCAGTTAAACCCAAAGGTGGGCAGTTTAAATCTGCCAGGCTCTCCTTGGAAACTGTGTTGAGCAGTTCTACTCTGACCTCTAGCGTTGCTATGAGTCCGATCTGACTTGATGGCTTTGTTTTTTGTTTTTTTTAATGAGTCACGCTGAGCAAGACCCCGAGGTAGCCACCATCAAATGTGCAAGACACTACGAATATAAACGTGGCAGTGGAACAGTACACAGCAGATTAGTCTATAAAGAGATAAGACTCACAGCTCTGGATGCATGAGCACAATATTCTGAGACCCTTTGTATCGCACTTCATGGTTTTCCACTACCTTACACTCTCTGATTAAATCTTCACCCACCCTTGTAGCAAATACTGTTTGTGCCACGATGGTATCTCTCTGCATTTATGTTCCCTTGCAAGCACATAGCTTTTTACTGCAAGTGACGAGGTTAGCTAGGGAACCTGATCGCTGCCACCACATATTTCACTGCAGAATCTAACATTTTCTACAGATGATGAAGGTCATGGTTTGTAGTTTACACTACAGAACAGTATTGATAACCAAGGGAAGCTGATCTGTCACATATCAACAGTTCTCCCTGGGAGTTCCTGATGTAAATATCAGTTCTTTCTGACAGTTGTGATGCAGATACAACATTTCCTCCTGGCAGTTGTGAAGTGGCTACAGTAGCCTCAAACCCAATCAAAAACAAAATTATCTACCACCCCCCTACCATCTGTGACATCACCCCCTGCTTTTGCCAATAAAGAGCACCCCCAAAAATCTATCCTGGGTCTTTTTCTACTCATGGAGGCTGACGCCTCGTCTCTTTGAAAGGTACTTTTGAAACCAGAGGCTGAAATAGCCTCCATGTCAGGGGTGTTCAAAACTAGGGACCCGAGAGACATTGTTTCTGATCACCTGTAACACAAAAGGAAAGACGTGACCTCCATACTGCACAAACCTCAGGCAGCCACGCTGGAGTGGGGTCCTCTGTGGGCCCCACTATAGATTCAGTGAACTATAGACACTGAATGACTATCTTTGTCTTGATAAAACCAATGGTAAAACAATCAAGCAGGAGGCAGGGTGGATGGAGTAGTAACTCGTGTTTGAGCATTATTCTTCCAGGTTACTGGCCAGATGAGTCTAACACCACTTTGATTTCTCTGATGGCTGGTAATGTCCTCTGAGATTGTGAAGCAGACTTCCACCCAGTTGACCTCCACCCAGTTGACCTCCAACCAGTTGACCTCCTCCGCCCCATCAGCCTCCACCCAGATGACTTCCACTCAGTTGACCCAGAGATGTCCCAGGTGCCCTTTCATTTACATGTGGCCTTTGCCTTTAAATACTCAGATTTGCCTGAGTCTGACCAATTTGGACAGGATTTGAGGATGACAATCAATATCTTCCTGTCCCTTTGCAATGCCTGCTTGAAAATAAAACATTTGTTCTCATCCCCAAAACTCCTGTCTCAGTAAATTGGCTTTTCGTGGCAGGTCACAGAACTCCCAGGCTTTTCTGGTAACACTTTCCCTTGATAAACTTTTTCCTCACTTGCTGCCAATAAGGATGTATCCTTGTGTGCTTTGGAGGAGGGGGAGCTCAGTTTGCCATCCACCGGGAGGCCAAACTTGCCAGCTCCATCTCTGGAACACGAATCAGGTCACTCGAAGTCTAATCGGTTACATGACCTGGACACAAGCACTACAACTCGCTATGTGAGGATTTTTTCTGGCTGAAGCCTGCCTGGCACCCAGATACTGTTGCTGAACTGAAGCAAGTTTGTTCTGCCTGTCACTGTAGCTGAAAATTAAGAGACAGTGTGAGGTTCATGGAATATTTTATTTGCAGATTTGCTAGTAATCTGGGAGACAGTGAGCCCAAAATTGTCCCCTATGGGTTACATTTCCAGTGGTTTTTATAGTCAGAATTCAAAGGGGTAGGTGTTTGTCATAGAACACTAGTCAGGAGTCACAAGATTTCGTTACATCATAAGGCTTCATTACATCTTATCAAACAGTGTGAATTACCAAAAATTTTATTCTCTCTCTCTGAGGTCTTAATTTTATATACTCAGAGATAGGGAGAGGAATGCAGACCTGCTAGTCTGGTCTGAGGGTGGTAATTGAGGCAGAAGATGGAATGCAGCTTAATAACCAAAGTGACTTTTGTTAGATTCTTACATTTGCCACCAGCAGGACAGGTTGGAATACTGAGGAGTTATTTGTCTGGGAGAGTCCTCTACCAGTGATGAATAGAAAGTGGTCAAAGATGCCTCAGTTTCCTTGCTATTGGGTAGGACCATTAAGTGATGGAACTGGGTGTGAATTCAGGTGAGAATCCAGGTTCTATACAGCCTTGCAGAGGGTCCAAGTAAGATGGAGGCCCAAATGCCACAGCGGTGCCCTTCCCTGACTTCAGGACAAGCCATAGTTGCAGGGGAATTAATACCTGTCCTGTAAGCAGCCCTCAATCAATGTCAGATGGGAGTTGGGCACAAATATCCTGGCTCCGTTGCCCCTCCAGTAGGATAATTCTGAGGCTTGTTCTATACTGCCTCCCAGAGTACCCCAGTGGAATTGAACTTCAGTTGCCCACTGGAAACTTGCTTGATATGGCACTCTTTATTGGCTCCTTCCCTTCTCTGTCTCACTGATTTCCCATCACTGTCTCCTGGGACCATTTCCCACATAAACCTCTTTCATGTAAATTCTTATCTTTGGTCTGCTCCTTGGGAAACTCAGCCTGAGACAGCACCTTAGAGAGAAGTATTATTCTAGCTTTATGTGTAAAAGCAATGAAGCACCAGAAAATTCAGTGATAAACCAAACTCAGTGCCGCAGAGTCCATTCCGATGCATAGTGACCCTATAGGACAGAGTAGAACTGCTCCATAGTGTTTCCAAGGAGTACCTGGCAGATTTGAACTGCTGACATTCTGGTTAGCAGCCATAGCACTTTAAACACCACTCCACCAGGGTTTCCGTGATTGTCCAAGGCAATCCATAAATGGAAGAGCTGGAATAGTCACTGGAGTTTTGTGACTGGGACTGAGATACTTCAGGGTTCTTGAAATGAGCCATGTGTTCATGTGCAAAATGTTAAACTGTATGATTCACTAAGAATCATGGAAGAAAACATAAGAAATACTCCTTCAGGAGAAGAGTCGAGTCTGTTTGGAGAGCCAAAGAGGACTCAAGTCATTCATTAATGCCATGTAGCAAATGGAAAGGAATGCAGAGCTTGGGTGGAATCTGTGAGCTCCTGGAGAGCATCCCTTATGCCCCAAGCTATGAAACATTTTCCTTCTAGCCAGGACAACGGGCTGTAAGATGGCTGATGTAGAGAGAGAAAGAGAGAGAAACAAAAAAGAACACTTAAGAGAAATACGACTCGATGGCACTTGGCAACTTGGGTAAGAGAAATACAGAGGAAAACAGAAAGCCGGATCATGGGTGCAGCAGCGGCTTTTGGAGAGGTTTTAGTAGAAACTTGTCAGATCAAATATGGAGAAATGGACTAGAGAAGGCACTTGCTTTATCATAGAGATTATCCTATAAATCAATGGGATACAACTGGACAATGGATTCCCAGTGGAAGCACAAAAGCAAATCAAATTAGCATGAGATTAGGACATTATAACTGCAAGGAAAGTTTGAGAAGGAGAAGATGAAGACATTTATACTTACACAAGCGAATGGGATAAACATCTAAGAGGACTTTTCCCTGATGCCGGTGCAGAGACACCACATATAGCTTGTCATAGGCTAAATAAAATTGGAGGAAGTTAGGGATTATGGCCACAAAGTTCTAGATTACGTGGCTTTGGTAGACTGATCACACAAATGGTCCCAATTTTTGTACCTTTCTCTGTAACAGTGGAAACCTTGGTGGCATAGTGATTAAGTGCTATAGCTGATAACTGGAAGGTCAGCAGCTTGAATTCCCCAGGAGCTCCTTGGAAACTCTATGGGTCAGTTCTACTCTGTCCTATAGGATTTCTATGAGTTAGAATCAACCTGACCTCAGTGGGCTTGGGGTGTGGCCTGTGACAGTGCTTTTTGCATCATGACTGTGCAGTTCCTTTTTCATCCCTTAAGTCTGGGCTGGCCTTGTGACTTGCTTTGGCTAACTGAACATGATGGATGTGATGTGCCAATTCTGGGCTGAGACCTCAGGAGGCCCTGAGTGCTTCCACTTTCTTTTTTTTGGAATCCTGCCTGTGATAGTTAATGTTATGTGTCAACTTGGCTAGGCCACGATTCTCAGTGGTTTGGCAGACACTGTAATGGATACACTTCCCTAATGTACTAGAATATAATTACCTTCTGTGATATGCTCTGATGTGGTCAGCCAATGTGTTGAAAGGGGGGGTTTCCTTATAGGGGTGTGGCCTGCCTCTAGTATATAAATGGATGTTCTCACAAAGCTCAAGGTGTCTCTCGATCCTACACTCTTCTAGTCACCTGACTTCCGGTACTTGGCAGGTAAACCTGCAGAAGTCTCCAGCCTGCCCCCTGACCTGCAGATATTGGATTCATGAGTGCCTGCAACCTCTGAGCCAGCAGACATCTGCAGTCTGCCATCTGACCTATAGATTTGGGACTTGCCAGCCCCATCAATTGCATGAGCCATTTCTTTGAAGTAAATCTCTCTCTCTCGGTCTTTATAGATACGCCTCATTGGTTTTGCTCCTCTAGAGAACTGAGACAAAGACATTGCCACAGCCCATGAGAATAAGTCTGGGCTAGCCTGCTGGAAGACAAGATACCACGTGGAGCACAGCTGAGTCAGCCCAGTTGCCCCAATCTCAGGCATGTGAGTAAGTATAACTAAGTCAGCAGAACTGCCCAGCAATCCATAGAGGACAAGCCAGCCAAAGCCAAGTGTTGTATAGTACTTGTTGCTGTGGGCCACTGAGGCCATGTAGTTGCTCGTTATGCAGCATAATTGTGGCAATAGGTACCTGATACAGGCAACTGGCTCCATAGTTTAGTACATGGTTGAGTTTCGAGTTGTGGGCCTTTGACATTGGAATTGAAGCAAATGAGATATTTTTCTCCCATCTCCACACATAAGATCTGCTTCACCCTTTACCCTTGGTGTCAGGGTGGGAGTGGTGGAGAGGGAAAAACAGCCTTACTTGGTAATAATCACACAAGGACCTATAATTTTAATGCTGTCACTGTGTGTCATGATGCCATGATGTTTCTCTTGGGTGTTTATCAATGAATCAATGATTCACACACAATCATCTCATCCTGTGAAGAAACAAACACAACCTGGGACAGCATGAAACATCATACACTTAGGGAAGGTGCTGTTTACCTGTGTGTTCCAGTCTGGACATTAGAGTTTTTCTTTGGGCCAGAACCAGATCAAATTCACCTGCTCCATTTACCTTAGGGGCTAAGAAAGAACAGTCAGTCAGTTCCAAAGAAATTGAAAATGCTGTAAGTTTAAGAAGGCATGCAGGCCTACCCTACATAAGTTAAGGAACTAATGCTCTGTTTTATGGAGGTCAATGTGTCCATCATTGGTGTTGTCAAGACCAGGCACTTGGTTTAGGCAGTGTCTGCCAGCTTCTGCACTATAACAGCACCATTTCCCTTTTGCAATTAATAAGTAATCAGTGGTGAGATTTTAAGATATTTTAAGACTTTATGGAAATCCTGGTGGCAGAGTAGTTAAGTGTTATGGCTGCTAATGAAGAGACTGGCTGTTTGAATCTACCAGGTACTTCTTGGAAACTCTCTAGGGACATTTCTACTCTGTACTATAGTGTCACTGTAAGTTGGAATGGACTTGATGGCAACGGGTTTTTTCTTTTATTAAAGTCTTTATGGCTGTCTTATTCCCCAACAGTCTTTCATCCAATGGCTTTAGCACCCATGAAGGCTTCTAGCCTGAATCAGTTATTATTAGGATGATTTTAATATAGCAGGGTACTTTTCTCTAACTCACACAGAAACACTATATAGAAAAAAGGGCTCTAAGGACTGACCCCAAGTTAACTGCACTTTGAAGTAACCCAGTTTCCTATTACGGACAACTGAAGTTTGCTTTCGTAAGTAGGTATTTTTGATTATTACTGCTTTTTTTTCCTTTAATCTTAATAATGTCAGTCTCTCAACATCCCTACTGTAAACTTTGTGCTGAATGTAGAGCAAAACGAGATTCAAAGAGTCTAGAGATTCTCTCTGCTCCAGTCCTGGACTGGGCTGCAAAGTTGCTGCGCCAAGGTCTAAAAATGGAATTTGGAACCATGAGAAGCACACAAGTGGAAGACTCAGTAGTTACTGAGAGTTGGTGACTCTGTCTGTGGGTCTCAGATTTCTCTAGAAAGATGAGCTCTTGGCCTGTCGCTCCACTCAGGTTTTCCATTAAGAAAAACAAGCAATCAAACAACTCATTCCCAGCAATTCTGATGCTTATTTCGTTATTTCACTTTGCAATATTGTGGCTTGCTTTGAGAACCTGGGACCACTCTAAATGATTAGAGAATGTTAGGGAAATTTTAGCGCCAGAAACACGAGATTATTATATAGCCATTGTGACATGAAAAAAATTATAATATCAAATTATTGTTTTAAAAAAATTGCTGTCAAGTTGATTCCAACTAGTAGCAACCCTACTGAATGGAGAAGAACTGGCTGATAGGGTTTCCAAGGAGTGGCTGGTGGATTCAAACTGCTGACCTTTCGGTTAGCAGCCAAGCTCTTTCTTATGAAATACTATTAAGTGAACACAGGAGAAATGTAGAATTTTAGTTGCCAAGTGCCGTCGAGTAACTGATGCTACATATACTAACAGAGAACATGTGAAAAATGCATGTAAAAAAAATGAAAAGATTTATCTTCAGTAGCCAAACCAAAAAATCAAACCCATTGCCGCCAAGTCAATTCTGACTCATGGCTACCCTACGGAACAGCCCCATGGAGTTTCCAAGGAGCACCTGGTGCATTTGAACTGCCAACCTTTCAGTTAGCCACTGTAGCACTTAAACCACTATGCCACCAGGGTTTCCGGTCTTCGATAAGGTGGTATGATTAGAGATGATTTCTCTCTACACTTTATGTTGCAATAACATCTGGGTAATAAAATGTAAAAAGAATGACAGTTAAATGATAATTGTGAAGATTCTATGACAACATGGCAAATACCTACAATGTACTGATGTGTGGAAAAATCCTGATATAAAGCTGTAGGTGCTTTACGATCGTCGTCGTTGTTAGTGGCCATTGAGTAGGTTCCGACTGATGGTGACCCTGTGTGTGCAGAGACCTGCTCCATAGGGGTTTTAAGGCTATACCTTTTCAGAAACAGATCACCAGAACTATCTTCTCAGGCACCTCTGAGGGGGTTCAAACCACTAGCTTTTCAGCTAGTAGGTGTGTACTTAACTGCTGGTGCCACCAAGGAATTCTTCATTCCAGCTCTAACGATGATGGATGTGTTCAGTTGAGCCATTGCAGATATTTCACCCTTTTGGGACCTACAAAAATGCAATGTCCTACAATTTGGCTTAATATCTGAACCCCAAATAGTAGTGAATATGGCAAAAAAAAAAAAAAAAAAGTTTTAGGAAACTGGAATTCTGGAGAAATTTTTTTCTCGTGAAATTTATTATAATGCTATTATATTATCTTTTGGATAAATAAAAATGGGAGGTGAAAAAAGAAAAGAGCTTTCTAGCCCACTTGACCTCCCCCTGAACTTGGAAACACTCAAGAATCATAAACTTTCTTGGCTTCACAGGAAATCTGCCTCCTCTCCTCACTCCTCCGATGCACCTTGGGCTAAGTCAACCACCATGGCCATCACCACAACTACCACACCACCACCAGTTGTTGCCATGGAGTCGACCCTGGCTCCTGGTGACCCCGTGTGTGTTATAGCAGAACTGTGCTCCACAGGGTTTTCAATGTTGATTTTCTGAAAGTAGATCACCAGGCCTTTCTTCCGAGGAATCTCTGAGTGAACTTGAGTCTCTAACCTTACAGTTAGCAATCAAGTTTGTTAAACACTGGCACCACCCAGGCATTCGGGCTCAGTCCAGTGCCAGGCAAATAGTCCTAAGGCGGGTGTTAGGTTGGTAGGCAGTGGGAAGACAGCTGGTACTTCCTGGTGGGTCTGTGGTTGGGACACTTGCCCCTCCCTGCCCCGCCCCAAGGGATGCAAAGCCTTTTCCCACACACCAGGCAAAATGGAGTTAATACACTGGGGTGGGTTCATTTGTGGTCTTCCCACTGCCCCCCGACAAAGCTACCATTCTCAGAACACTGTGTAGAACAGTGAAAAACTCCACACAGAGCTCACCTGTCAAAGCAAAGCACCACTCACTCCTCACCCCAGTGGAGAAGGAAGGCTCCTGGGATGGCTTAAGCATTCATGAATCCGGGGGAGCCCTCCACCCTCCAGCTCATCTCTGCACCGCTTGAAAACAAAGGGGATGGACAAAGCAGCTGTGTACATTCTACAGTGGAGCTTCTGGCACCGCCATACCAACAAAGAGGGTGTTCAGATTTTATACTTAGAAAAAGAATCCATCTGTACATATGTGTTTAATATGCCTCTGGAAGCAGATTTGCCTCACAAGAAACAACTTTTCTTTCATGGGGATCAACTTAAACAGAATACAATAAATATTCCCTGAGAATTGTCCAAAAAAAGAAGAAAAGTCAGAAAAGAGGACAAAAAGCTGTTTTTACTCTCACTGTTGTTTAGGAAACATTCAAAAGAATTCTGAAAAATTGTTGCCAGGTATATGGTTTTAAAATTCTTGAGGTTTCTTACTAAGTTTTAGAAATATACTTCCTTGGATGGGTCTGTATCCATTTTTCATTTGATTAAATCCACTGGCATTTATATATGAGGTCTGACAATGAAGTCCACGAACTTAATTGTTCTAAGTGCTACATACTTCATTGCTGAATATCACTGTGGGCACCTTTGAAGTACTCCCCTTGGGAAGCTATGCTCTGATATCAGTGCCTAGTCCATCCCTCAAAGCAATATTGGAACTCTTTCAGGAATGGCAGCAAGGCAGCCAGTTCACAAACTTAATTGTCTAGTTGTGTGTGAGTGAGTTTTTAGCCAGTTAACAAGTAACTGAACTGGAACACCCTCTCTACTTACCTGATCTGTCTCCCAATGACCTTTTTCTTGACCCAAAGATAAAGGAAATATTGAAAGGAAGACATTTGGATGACATTCAGGACATCAAGTTAATACAATGACAGCTCTGATGGCCATTCCAGAAAAAGAATTCCAAAATTGCTCTGAAGGGTGGACTAGGTGATGGCATCAGTGCACAGCTTCCCAAGGGGAGTACTTCAGAGATGACTGTAGCGACATTCAGCATTGAGGTATGTAGCACTTACTCCAGGATGAGTTCGCAAACTTAATTGGCAGTCCTCATACGTGATCCTCGGTTATCGAACCAAGACTAAGCCTGTTGCGGTTGAGTTGCATCCAACTCATAGTGACCCTAGAGGACAGAGTCGAACTGTCCCACAGAGTTTCCAAGGAGCATTTGGTGGATTTGAACCGCCAGACGTTTTGGTTAGCAGCTAAGTTCTCAACCACTTTGTCACCAGGGCTCTAGGACCCAAGACTAAACACAGCAAAGTACAGCAGGAGAAATGAATGCCCAGTAGTAAGAATGAGCTGGAAAAGTCTCAGTGTGGGGGCCCAGGGTGGGCTCATATGGAAAATTTCTTAGAAGTGCTGAGACTTCCAGTGGGTTCTATTTCACAACCAATCAAAAAAAAAAAAAAAAGGATATGACAGTTACCTAGTTTAGGCAGAAATTTTTAAGCTTCAGTATGGGTTCCCCACCCCCTGGCTTTTTAAATCATGACTACAGAATTGTGAAGGTCTCCTTTTGCAGAGTTTTTCATAGGGGGAGCTTGTAATAAAACACCTTCAAGAAGTAAAAAGGCTGGGCCGTGTGGCAGGGCTCCTCCGACCCGGACATACTCCCCACGGATAGGAGTCCCTGGGTGGTACACACTATTAACATGCTCAGTTGTTAACTACAAGGCTGGAAGTTCAAGTTCACCCAGAAGTGCTGCAGAGGAAAGGCCTGGCTATCTACTTCCCAAAAGTAAGCCATTGAAAACCCTACGGAGTACAGTTTTATTTGGACACATGTGTGGCCACCATGAGTCCACATGTACAGTGTGGCAGCCTGAGAATTGTATTTCAAGGACAAGTACATTTACTTGGCTGGGAGCAGGAAAGGAGAGGGCCCAAATCAAATGGGAAAGCCCTTCTAGGGAAAAGGACATACCCAACTGGCTTTCCAGTGCAGCTCCTTTGCTTTACTGTCCCGGTAAGATGTTCTTATTGGCAAACGTTATAGACAACCCCGTGTTTTATGATTTAAGGCCAAACCGATTGTACCTAATTGTCACAGCAGAGGGCTGAAACACATTGACCATCGTAAACATGTGTAGGATGAGACAACATTCTGTTCTGTTGTTCCTAAGGTCACCATGAGTTGGAGACAACTTGATGTCAACTACCAACAACACAATTGTGCTTCAGTTGTGAAACTGTCTCTGCATCTTATTATATGCTAGGAGACATTAGAAGTCATTTTCCATTAGATGTATGAAATCAAAGGGATACTCACAGAACACATCTCCTCGCGGGCTTTGCTCCCACTCCACGTGGTTCTTCAGGACTTTCTCAGCTCTTTTCTCTTCTTCAAACCCCTGTTCATTTCTCCCTTCAGGCTCCTTTTTTCCTCCACTAGAGCTCCCTGTCTGGTAACCACTGTCTTCATGGCTGAAAGGCTGCAAGTTCACCTTAGGGGCAGGAGTCCCAGTGCATTCTGGGATTGCATTTTTAATTTTTCCCTTCTTTCCCATACTCTTCTTGTGAGCTAGAAGCTTCTTAATTGTGTCTTTGATGGCACCAGGTGCTCTGCGGATTTCCTTCACAGAATTCTCAGGAATAACTAAAACAAACAGAAAAGGTGAAAAGTTCCCAATTGGTTCATGATTTGTTCACCACTCATTACAAATGGATTATTTGAAAAGCATTAAAGTGCAGTAAGTGAAGACTTCCAGAACCAATCTATATGAAACTTCCTTGAGTGACATTTTAGGAAAAATTATATTTGCACCTGCTTCCAGCAGTTCTGATGTTATGGCGGTAAGAAGACAGAGTTAGAGGACACACTTTAGCTCTGCTGTGGAGACTAGTGAAATAACCTGCTATTACCTAGTTTGGCTGGAGTCCCTAGGTAGCGCTAATGGTTAATGGGCTCACCTGCCAACCAGAAGGTTGGAGGTTCAAGGTCTATCCAGAGGTACTGCAGAAGAAAGTCCTGGTGGTCTACTTCTAAAATATCAGCCATTGAAAACTCTGTGGAACAACAATTCTACTCTGACATACATGGGGTCACCATGAGTTGGGACTAAGTCAGTAGTAACTGGTTATTGCTTACCCAGTTGGGCTACAGATCCCACGTGGCAGATTTGCCAGGGTCTCTCACTAATATTTCTGCCTTCCCACTGGTATTCCCCAAAGCTGGTATTGTCTAGGAAACCCTGGTGGTTAAAAGCTTTGCCTGCTAACTAAGAGGTTGGCAGTTTGAATCTGCCAGGTGCTCCTTGGAAACTCTATGGAGCAGTTCTACTCTGTCTTATAAGGTCGCTATGAGTCAGAATTGAATCAACGGCAATGGGTTTTGTTTTGTGGTGCTGTCCAAGTAACCTGACTTAGTAGTCCCAGTTTGATGTTCCAGCATTTTAACCATGGCTATGTGCACTGAACTGTATGAAACTGCCAATAATGAACTATTTGTGATCTGTACAAATGACAATTTATGTATACCTAATTTAGGCATGGAAACCCTGGTGGCATAGTGGTTAAGTGTTACAGCTGCTAACCAAAAGGTCGGCAGTTCAAATCCACCAGGCACTCCTTGGAAATTCTATGGGGCCGTTCTACTCTGTCTATAGGATCACTACCAGTTGGAATTGACTAGATGGCGGTGGGTTTGTTCTTTTTGGATTTATACGTACCTAATTTTCTTCCTCTTTTTCTCTCCCTTTTAAATTTCTTCATCTCAATCAACTACTATTTAAAGCTAAGTGATTTTATTTATTCAATATTTATAGAGGTTTTTCTAGTTCCTGTTTTACATTTACTTCTGATTTCTCAGCACTAAATTAAATTTCTTTTAAAAATAAACTTCTAGATGGATTCCTTCCATCTCCAGTGGATCAGTGGCCCTTGGTGGGGGAGGAGAAGGTGAGCATAGAAGAAGTTCAAAGATAGAGAAAAGTGACATACCCCAGTGTCTTTGTTTTATACATATGGAAACTGAGTGATGTGCCCTGATCCCAGAGCTACCTACAGACAGAGCTAGGATTTGAAGGTCAAGTTTATGAATGACTCCTTTTTCACTTCTGTTTCTGTGACAGTTTTGTTACTGCTTGAGGGACAAGGATTATTTTTCTCTGGACTGGTATAAATGCCTTGAGATCCAGAATCCAAAGATGAATGTCATTTTTTGAGGGATCTGGTCATGATAGTTAAGACTATTCAACTGATATAAACAAGTAGTTAATTTTTTAAAGTAAAAGAACCCCTGATCTTTAAAATCAAATCTATTTTCCTACTGTAAAACATCTAGACATGTGCTAGTTTGACACTAAGCAAAACAGGGTCTACTAACAGCTGGGTCAAGTCACCCATTTCTACTGCTTGGATATAGTTGAGAGGGAATGAAATAAGGGAGTAGATATCAAATTGGGTCCTGAAAAGAGATTTATAAAAAGAAACTAGATTCAGATTTTATTAGAGTAGTTTTCTCGGTAATGTTTTAATCTCTCCCTGTTCAGCTCTGTGGCTGATGCAGTCTGTCGGATCCGACGACGGTACTTGGCTGGCAACAATATTTTGGGTCACAAAAAGGAGTAAAAGAAAGCCAAAATTCTTGGAAAAAAACCCATGCTGCTAATTAACTATGTAGCTTTTGCTTTTCAATCTTAAGGCTGTTAGGACAAAGGAGCTACACTTCCTTTTTCTGTGAAATATTATAGTTATTTATCATTGTGACAACCTGGGGTTATAAGTACAAAATCAGCTAGCACTAGTACAAGTAATGCATCATTATTCATTTTCCTGACCTTCAGAGGGCCTATTTTAGCTACTTTGCAAAAGGTTCCTGCTAGGTTTTGATTCTAATGTGCAGATCTGTCTCCGAAGGCCTCACTAGGTCATTCTGTCCACGGTTCTCTGAATTCTTTCCCGGTACCCAGCATGAAAAATGAACATGCAACACCCACGCTGTATAACTTTCCTTTATGCAATCAATACCAAGGCTTCAGACTTTCATAAATAATGAGAGTGCATTTCAAACCATACCAGGCAGACCTAAACATCTGCTCACAATTTTTGCTTTAACAATTTTCTGTTGACAAGGAAAAATAATCAAAACATTATAACCCTTGTGGTGTTAATAATTTCATCACCATAGCATGTGAAGAGAAGACTGAGACAAGGATAAAAATGTAGTCTAAAGATAGGCATATGCATGGCTATGAAAGATTTGGCCTTATCTGTCTAGATGTTTTTGTTTCAAATTTGACATAACTAATAATTGTTTTCACTTAATAACATTCCTTCCTATTGCATCATCTTCCTTCCAGAATATAAAAAGAGGGGAAGAAGTTACAGTAGGAGGGTCTTTGGCATGTTTAGGGTTCTCAGGAATAAGAATAGTGAATCCCAGAGCCCTCAGTTTCACAGACTGGTCTTCTATATTGATGAAGCTGGCAGTTTCTCTTGGGAGGAATCTAAGATTTCTTTAAAGGGCTACTTTGCCAAAAACTTTGGTGTTAAAGAACAGTCCACCTGAAAATCTGAATTTGAATTTCATATATTTGGATTAAAACTTTATTTCTAGAAGACCAGTATTATGTGGGAATATCTGACCCAGGAAGAAGATGGTTTTAATACTCAGTCACCTGTGTTTAGGTAATCAGATCATTTTCTATCAACTGACAGGAAAAGTGCTTTACTAACACCAGATCAGGAAACCTTGGTGGCATATAGGTTGAGAGTTTGGCTGCTAACTAAAAGGTCGGCAGTTCAAATCCACCAAGCACTCCTTGGAAACCATATGGGGTGATTCTACCTGTAAAATTTCACTGAATATTATTCAAAAGTGGTAGCAGCAGTACATCAACAGGGAACTTCCAGAAGTTCAGGATGGATTCAGAAGAGGACATGGAACCAGCGATATGCTGTTGATATCTAATGTATCTTAGCTGAAAGCAGAGAGTACCAGAAAGAGTTTTACCTGTGTTTTATTGACTGTGCAATGGCATTTGACTGTGTAGATGATAACAAATTTTGGATAACATTGTCAAGAATGGAAATCCCAGAACACTTAACTGTGCTCATGAAGAACCTGTGCACAGACCAAGAGGCAATCGTTTGAACAAATACTGTGTGGTTTCAAGTCAGGAAAGATGTGTGTCAGGACTGTGCCCTTTCACCATACCTATTCAATCTGTATGCCGAGCAAATAATCAGAGAAGCTGGAGCAGATGAAGAATGGGGCGTCAGGATTGGAGGAGGGCTCATTAACAACCAGAGTTGTACAGACAACACAACTTGGCTTGCCGAAAATGAAGATGACTTCAAGTGTTTAGTGATGAAAATCAGAGACAATAGCCTTTGGTACAGATTCCACTTCCACATCACGAAAACAAAAACCCTCACAACTGGAGCAATAAGCAACATCATGATCAATGGAGAAAAGATTGAGGTGGTCAAGAACTTCGGTTTACTTGAATCCACAATCAACGCCCATGGAAGCAGAGGTCAGGAAATCAACGACGTTTTATTGCACTGGACAAATCTGCCACAAAAGACCTCTTTAAACCACCAAATAACAAAGACATCGACTTAAGGACTAAGGGGCACTTAATGCAAGCCACGGCATTTTCACTCACCTCATTTGTAGGCAAAAGCTGGATAAAGAACAAAGAAGACTGAAAGAGCAATACCTTTGAATTATGGTGTTGGCGAAGAATATTGAATATACCATGGAAATAAATCTGTCTTGGAGGAAGTTTTAGCCAGAATGCTCCTTAAAAGTAAGAATGGTGAAACCTCATCTCATGTACTTTGGACCAGTCCCTCAAGAGGACATCATGTTTGATTAAGTAGAGGGTCAACAAAAAAGAGGAAGACCCTCCATGAGATGGACCAACACAGCGCTGCAACAACGCACTTGAGTGTAAAAATAATCATGAGGACGGCGCAGGACCAGGCGGTGTATCATTCTGGTGTGTACACAGGGTCTCTGGGAGTTGCAGTGGACTCAGTGGCATCTAACAACACTGTGAGCTCTGGACACAGTCCTTGGAAGAGAAGCTTAATCATGGATGAGGAACGTAGTGTACCATGGAACCCAGAAAAGGTGATGCAAGAAAGGCTGAGCATGGAGGGTTTGCCAGACAGGGAACAGGAGAGTTCTCCATCACAGAGGATTAGCTATCAGTTATACAAAACCAAAACCAACATTGTTGCCATGGAGTTGATTCTCACTCACAGTGTCCATATAGGACAGAGACAGCTGCCCGATAGAGTTTTCAACGAGTCACTACTGGATTCGAACTGCCAACATTTTGGTGAGCAGCCCGGCTCTTAAGCACTGTGTTCAAGCATACAACCCCTGAAGCCCAGTTCCCGGGCTTGACTCCCAGCTCCCACATCTTCCAGCTGTATGACCTCCAATTATTACTGAACTTCCCTTTGCCTCAGTTTCTCCATTTATAAAATTGGGTAAGACTAGGTGTTTTTGTTTTTTGAAGTTTAAATGAGTGAATACAGGGCAATTACTAAGCTTAGTGCCTGGCACATGGCACACATGACACATTTAAGTGTTTGTTATTGTTTTTAGGATTCATCACCAGATTCTTTAAAATCTTTTACTGAGTTTAAAAACAATGTTCCTGGCCATACCTCCACATTTCTAATGTTTATGTTACAATTAAAAGGAAAAACAAAGAAAAGAAGAATGTCCTGGCTCTACCAGAACCTGTGTTGTTGAATACATGCTATCAAGTAAGCCACAGGCACATTTTCAATGAAGCTGCTTTCTAATGGGAGCAGCAATAAAATTTTTATGAGGAAACTTTTCTCACTGTTATTCCTCCTACTGGTTCATGATTATGGAGCATTTCATATATGCCAGGCCAGAGCTAAGCCCTGAATATTTATGTATTTATGTATTATGTATTATGCATTTATGTATTATGTGTGGATTATTTTATTTGGTCTTTAAAACAATACTGAGGTTGTTGTTGTTAGGTGCCACTGAGTCACTTTTGACTCACAGTGACCCTATGCCCAACAGAACAAAACACTGCCCGGTCCTGGGCCATGCCCACAATTGTTTTCATGCCCAAGCCCATTGGTGCAGCCACTGTGTCAATCCATCCCCTTGAGGGTCTTCCTCTTTGTCACTGACCCTCCACTCTACCAAGCATGATGTTCTTCTCCAGGGATTAATCTCTACTGACAATATGTTTAAAGTATGTGAGATGTCGCCTTGCTGTCTTTGCTTCCAAAGAGCACTCTGATTGGACTTCTTCCAGAACAGATCTGGAGGCTAGAGGCTATTATTCCTGTTCTGCAGCTTTGGAAATGGAGATGCTGAAAGGTTAAATGATGCGTTTTCAGTAGTGCTCCTGGTTACTGAACTGCTTAGTTTTCTTTCCTAAAATAATAATTGTTCTCCAAATTGAATATTGTCTAAATTTTGGTTTTCATAGAGTGAGATATAGCTGCCATTAACTTAAGACCAAATTAGTTAGCAGTGTATTATTAATACATATATTTAAAAACCCACTGTGGTTGAGTCAATTCTGACTCACAGTGGTCCCATAGAGCTTCCAAGAAGGGCCTGGTGGATTTGAACTGCTGACCTTTTGGTTAACAGCTGTAGCACTTAACCACTACACCTACTAAGACCATTCACGAACAAGTTTTTGTGTGGTCATACATTTTCATTTTTGTTGGCATATAACTACAAGTGAGATTGTGGAGTCATAGTAACCCTTGTGGCTTAGTGATTAAGTGCTACAGGATAATCTACTGCTCCAAAAGCAAGTAATTCATAGAAAGTTGCTGTATCAATATCAGTCAGTATCATTACAGTAACCATCCATGTGCATTGGAATATATTTTGCAACTTTACATTTTATAACACTGAATCCTAACTGAATGTGACTCTTTGATGTTTGTTTTTATGACTTTTCTATGTACCTAAGTGTAGCTTTTTGGCAATCCTTTATGAAAGGGGTGTAAGTTTTGGCTATGGAGATCAATTTTCAACAGAAATATGGCTGTTTATTTTACAGAGAATTACAGCCAGAGGAAAAATGTTGGGCAAATAATACAGTGAGTGACCCAAAGATAGTTTTCACTTTTAAATAAACATACTAATGAAAGACTGATGAATTCAGCTGCAGAAAATAACAAAGTCCATGTTTTCTAGAGAGCAAATACAGAAGAGTGATGAGTTTGCAGTTTCAAAGAAAAAGGAAAATTCTATTTTCTCTCAAAATGTACTTAAAGTTGGATGATTGTAGAAAAGACATTTTCTTCATATAAAAAATGTTAGTGTTGATGTGATGTGAGATTTATCATTTTAAAACACTAGGCGACAACATATAAAACATTGGCTATAAGCCACTGCCCAATCGCATGCTTAAAGATGTTGCCGTCATTGAGACAGGGACAATTTAAAAGCGCCAAATGATCAGGAAGGAAGATAATTCCAAATTTCCTTGGGCTGTTCTCCCAAATCTCTGATTCTCAGGTCTGAGGGTGGCAGTGGGTGTGTAGAGGTGAGCTGTCCACTTACTGAGACTTCTCTGTGGTATACACAGCATTTTTCAATTTACCTTAACAGAATTTCAGGGTTGAGGGTGGCTGATAGAAATGATAATAGTGCTAATAACTAATAGTCACAGCTAATGTTATTGAGCACCTTCTGTGTGCCTATCTCTGAGCTAAGCTCTCTACTTATGTAACCTCGCTGAAGTCTCACAATGAACCTGTGAGAGAGGTACTTGTCTCAGTGCGGGCTCTCCCCAAAGCAGAGCCTGAGACAACAATTTGTGCATTCGTATCCATTGGATCGCAGTGAGCCAGAATCAACTTGATGGCATCAGGCAGGGCATGCAATCCCACTGAGTCGATTCTGACTCATAGTGACCCTATAGGACAGAGTAGAACTGCCCCCACAGAGCTTCCAAAGCTGTAAATCTTTACAGAAGCAGACTGCCACATCTTTTTCCTGCAGAGTGGCTGGTGGGTTTCAACGATCAACCTTCTGTCAGCAGCCAAGTGCTCAACCACTGTGCCACAAGTGCTCTGTTGATGTTAGGGCCATCAAGTCAGTTCCTACTCATAGCGACCCTACGTATAACAGAATGAAACACTGCCCAGCCCTGCACCATGCCCACGATCGTTTTTATGCTTGAGCCCAGTTGTTGCAGCCACTGTGTTAATCCATCTTGTTGAGAGTCTTCCTGTTTTTCACTGACTCTACTTAGCAAGCATGATGTCACTTTCCAGAGACTAATACCTCCTGGTAACATGTCCAAAGTATGTAAGATGCAGTTTGGTCATCCTTGCTTCCAAGGAGCACTCTGGTTGTACTTCTTCCGGAACAGATCTGTTGGTTCTTCTGGCAGTCCATGCTCTGTTCAGTGTTCTTCTCCAATATCACAATTCAAAGGTGTCAGTTCTTCTGTCTTCCTCATTCATTGTCCAGCTTTCACACGTATATGATGCAGTTAAAAAAACCATGGGACTGGTGCCCCTTAGTCTTCAAGGTGAAGTCTTTCTTTTCAAAACTTTCAAAAGGTAGTTGGCAACAGATTTTCCCAGTGCAGTACGTCTTTTGATTTCTTGACTGCTGCTTCCATAGGTGTTGATTGTGGTTGCAGGTAGAATAAAATCCTTGACAACCTCAATCTTTTCTCTGTTTATTGTAATATTGCTTATTGGTCCAGTTTTGTGTAATCCATACTGAAGGCTGTGGTCTTTGATTTTAATCAGTAAGTGCTTCAAGTCCTCTTCACTTTCCACAAGTAAGGTTGTGTCAGCTGCGTAACGCAGGTTGTTAATGAATCTTTCTCCAACTCTAATACCCTGTTCTTCATACAGTCCAGCTCCTCAGATTATTTGCTCAGCATACAGATTGGAAAGGTATGGTGAAAGGATACAGCTCTGACACACACCTTTCCTGATTTTAAACCATCCTGTGTCCCCTTGTTCTGTTCACATGACTGCCTCTTTATCTATATAGATTCCTCATGAGCACAATTAAGAGTTCTGGAATTGTCATTCCCATCAGCGTTATCCATAATTTGTTATAATCCACACAGTTGAATACCTTTGCCAAGTCAGTGAAACACGGGTAAACATCTTTCTGGTATTCTCTGCTTTAAGCCAAGATCCATCTGACATCAGCAATGACATCCCTGATTCCATGTCCTCTCCTGAATCCAGCTTGAATTTTTAGCAATTCCCTGTTGATGTACTGTTACAACCACTTTTCAATGATCTTCAGCAAAATTTTACTTGCATGTGTTATTAAAGATATTGTTCAATAATTTCTGCACTCAGCTGGATCACCTTTCTTGGGAATAGGCATAAATATGGATCTCTTCCAGTCGGTTGGTCAGGTAGTTGTCCTCCAAATTTTTTGGCATAGATGAATGAGCACTTTCAGAACTGCCTTTGTTTGTTGAAACATCTCAATTGATAATCCACCAATTCCTGGAACCATGTTTTTCTTCCATTGCCTTAGTGTAGCTTGGATTTCTTCCATCAGTACCATTGGTTCCTGATCATATGCTATCTCTTCAAATGGCTAAACATTGACCAATTCTTTTTGGTGTTATGACTTAGTGTATTCCCTCCATCTTCTTTTGATGTTTTCTGCCAGCCAAGCCAAGTGCCGTTGAGTTGGATCCGACTCATGGTGACCCTAGTGGCCAGGGTAGAACTGACTCCCAGAGTATTCAAGGAGCTCCTGGTGGATTCTGAGTCATCTAATATTTTCCCTGAGGAATCCTTCACTATTGCAACTCGACGCTTGGATTTTTTTTTAGTTCTTTCAGATAGAGAAATGCAGAGAGTGTTCTTGCTGTTTGGTTTTCTATCTCCAGCTCTTTGCACATGTCATTATAATGCTTTACTTTGTCTTCTTGACCCACCCTTTGATATAGCTAATTTAATGGGGAGGTGACTCCCAGATGTGTAAGTGTGGGAATAGGCAAGTGAAAAAGGCTGATAAATGGTGAGTTACTGTATACGGTATGGCTGTGGGCAACTGGGGCTCAGTTCTGCTGGGGACTCCGGGAGATGATGTAGAACACACCTCTGAGTTGTCCAACCTACAAAGGGAATGGGAGCCCTGGTGGAGCCGTGGTTAAGAGATCAGGCTGCTCACCAAAAGGCTGACAGTTTGAATCTACCAGCCACTCCTTGGAAACCCTATGGGGCAGTTCCACTGTGTTTTGTAGGGTTGCCATAAGTTCAAATCAACTCAATGGCAGTGGGTTAATGGCTTACAAATGGAATGATGGGTATTCATCCACAGACTCCCTGTTCTCCACTGGTTGAGAGTTGTCCCTAGGGGGTGTTAACTGCCACCTCTACTTCTACAGTGTGCCTACAAGGCACTGGTCAGTCCTTCTAGAGAAAGTCCTGAGGTGACAGTGCAGATGGAGTCCACTATACTGAGGCTGGGGATGGCCATGGAAAACTGTACACCCCAGCCTGGCCTGTTTCAAGTATCCACCACAACACTACCAAGAGTCCCATTTTGCATCAGAGGAAAGTGAGCTTAGCTAGGTTAAGATACTTGCTAAAGGTCATAGCTATTATGTCATAGACTTATGATTTCAATTCAGCTCTTCCTAGATCCAGAGCTTGAGCTGTTGACCATTATACTACATGGTCTGAGGCAAGTGAACCCGGCTGTTATGGATTGCAATATGTTCCTCTAAAAGTTAAGTCCTAACCCCTGCACCTGTGAATGTGACCCTATTTGGAAAGAAGAATTTTCTTTTGTTACGTTTATAAGACCATACTGGAACACAGAGTGTGTGTATCGGGTGGGTCCTAACCAATCCTTTCTCGGTGGTGTTTCATAGAAAGAGTAAAACAGACACAGAGGAAGT
This sequence comes from Heterohyrax brucei, assembly GCA_028571685.1. Classification (NCBI taxonomy): domain Eukaryota; kingdom Metazoa; phylum Chordata; class Mammalia; order Hyracoidea; family Procaviidae; genus Heterohyrax; species Heterohyrax brucei. The sequence goes on along the minus strand of CM053166.1, from coordinate 16,858,054 downwards.
CTCACACACAAGGAGGACGAGCATGTGATAGAAGATGCAGATGAGTCTACAAGTTGCCAGAAGCTGAGAGACTCAGAAGGAATCAACCTGATTAAGGTTGCGTGTCAACTTGGCTGGACCACGATTGTCAGTGTTTGGCAGTTAAATAATGATGTAATTCGGCAGTTATATAATGATGTGGAAACCCTGGTGGCATAGTGGGTTAAGTGTTGGGACTACTAACCAAAAGGTCGGCAGTTCAAACTTTCCAGGCACTCCTTGGAAACTCTATTGGGCAGTTCTGCTCTGACCTTTAGGGTCACTATGAGTTGGACCCGAATCAACAGCAATGGGTTTGTTTTTTTATTTTTATAACGATATAGTCATGTAATGATGATATAATCTGATATGATCAGCCAATCAGTTGTAAGGGGAGTTGCCTCAAGGGTGTGGCATGCATCCATTATATATATGGATGTTCTGGCAATGTTCACTCTCTTACTCTGGATCCTGTATCCAGCTTGTCATCATCTGACCTTTCATTCTTAAGACTTAAGGCAGCAGCCCACCATTACTGCCTGCTGATCTTGGGATTCATCAGCCTCCACAGTCCTGGAGCCAGCAGCCTACTATGTGACCTGTTGATTCTGGGTTCGTTAGCCCCTGCAACTACATGAATCAGGAGAAGCCTCCAGATTGATGCCTGATTCTGGGACCAATGACTTGCTAGCCTCTACAACCACATGAATCATTTCCTTGAGACAAATCTCTTTCTCTTTCCATATCTCTACCTCTATCTCTATGTATCTATGCGTCTGTCTATCTACACATATGCTTCTCTGCTTTTGCTTCTCCAGAGAACTCAGCTAAGACACCCTGATTTGGACTTGTAGCTTGCAAAACCATGAGACAATAAATATTTATTCTTTAAAGCCACCCATTTGTGGTATGGAAACCCTGATGGTATAGTGGTTAGTTCTTCCTCTGCCAACCAAAAGACCAGCAATTCGAATCTGCCAGGTGCTCCTTGGAAACTCTATGGAGAAGTTCTACTTTGTCCAATAGGGCTGCTGTGAGTCGGAATCAACTTGATGGCAGTGGGTTTGATTTTTGATATTTGTAGTATTTTTGTTATGGCAGCACTAGGAAAGTAAAACACTGGAATATACATGTTTAAATTTGGTGGCATGAAGGAAACTTGGGCACCAGCCCCTTAACCACTCATCCAATATGTGAAGTTAATTTATTCAGTCTTCTCTCCAGGGCCTCACAAGATGTGGCATTCTGTCTCTCAGACTCTCCCATTCACAGTCCTTCCTAGTCAGTCTCTCTCTCTCTCTGAATAAAGTTTCAGAAGGACATCACGGGCACCTTCTGAGTCAGTTGCCATTGAGTTGATTCCCACTCATGTGACCTCATGTGTGTCAGAGTAGAATTGTGCTCCATAAAGCTTTCAGTAGCTAACTTTTCAGAAGTAGGTCACCAGACCTTTCTTCTAAGGTACCTCTGGGTAGACTTGAACCTCCAACCTGCTGGTTAGCAGCCAAGTGCATTAACCATTTGCAATACCCAGGTACACCATGGACACTTCTACACTGAGGAATAGAAATCACAGCAAGTGGTTGGACAACAAATGGTGTTTAACCTAGTGTCCAGCCCAATGCAGGAATCCATCCCAGAGCCCCCACTTAAGTGCCTGCGGCAGTGAAATATCCCTAGCCTGTTCTACTGTTAGGTATATGTTGCTGTTGCCACTAAGCCACCAGGGTTTCCATGCCATAAATGAGTGACTTTAAAGAACAGATATTTATTGTCTCATGGTCCTGCAGTCTAGAAGTCCAAATCAGGGTGTTTTAGGCTGGGTTCTCTACAGAAGTAAAATCGGTGAAACGTATGTGCAGATAGATACAGATATAGGTATAAAATATGTGAGGTATCGTTTCACTATCTTTACTTCTCAGGAGCACTCTGGTTGTACTTCTGCCAAAAATAGATCTGTCTGTTCCTTTGGCAGTCCATGGTACATTCAATATTCTTCTCCAACACCACAATTCTAAGGCATCAGTTCTTCTTCTGTCTTCCTTATTCATCGTCCAGCTTTTGCACACATATGATACAATTGAAAATACCATGGCTTGGGTCAGGTGCACCTTAGTCTCCAAGGTGATGTCTTATCGACACTTTAAAGAGGTTCTTTGCTGTTAGCAGGAAACCTTGGTGGCATAGTGGTTAAGTGCTAAGGCTGCTTACCAGAAGGTCGGCAGTTCAAGTCCACCAGGTGCTCCTCGGAAACTCTACGGGGCAGTTCTACTGTGTCCTGTAGGGTTGCCATGAGTTGGAATTGACTCGATGGCACTGGGTTTGGTTTGGTTTTGGTTTTGCTGTTAGCTAAATGGTGGTCATGTTTTTTAAAAAATATTATTTACGGTACTTTAGGTGAAAGTTTACAGCTCAAGTTAATTTCTCATACAAAGATGTACACACCTATTGTCACGTGACCCTAGTTGTAACCCCTGTAATGTGACAGCAGACACACCCTTTCCATTCCATGTTTTCCATGCCCATTCAACCAGCTCTTATCCTTTTCTACCTTCGCATCCTCTGTGGTGGTCATTTTAAGAGACAAAATTTAACACCCTCCTACTCATTTTAGTCTTCTTTGGGGAACCACTTTTATTTTACATTTATTAAAATATTTAGAGGCGTGATGTATGCTTTTCCCACAGTTTTTTCCAGACTGAATCGCTGCTGGGTTCTTTCAGTATTTCTTCATGGAACTGGATTTCCAGACTCATTTTCTTTGGTTAGATTCTTGAGTACATTCTTGTCCAGTGACATTCAGCCACAGCAGACTGATGACATACTGTGAACTTTTTACAGGTGTGCTATCAAGTGGTTATCAGCATACATCAGGTTTCTTTCAGTAATAACGAAATGGACAATCTCTTACAGCCATTGTTTTTCACCAGGAACAATGAGCAGATGGGATCATGGGATAGGTCGTAGGTCAAGGTACAACTGGCAGCCTTTTTATTAGAACATGTGGGAACTCGGCTAAAGGGTATAAGAAAGAATTGCATCAGGGCAGTCAACAAGTCTTGTCACACACTGAGCCAGTGCTGAAAGGGATGCAAATAGAGAAGATGCATGGATGACTTTGCCAAGGCAGCCAAGTGCCATCAAGTCGCATCCGACTCAACGGATGACTTTAGACATCTATAAAACACTGTTTACGTAGGTAGTGGCTGCATTGGAATCTGCTGATTTGTCTTGGTAGGCATTCTGGGTACTTTCTGTGATTTCCTCTTCTCTTCTTTTTTGGGGCACATGACAGGATTATATTTTTCTGCCCCTTGAAATGATGTATATCCAGGTTGAATTAATTAAGAAGCAGTGCACAACTGCCCATGCGTCCCTGTTAGCTTTGACAGACCCTGAGGTTGCAGCTTGAGATAGGGCTGCCACAAGACGGTGGGGCCTTGGCCAGCCTGGGTCACTATACTGAGAAGCCACTCTGGATATACACGCATGAGAAATAAACCTTTATTATTTCTGTAGTTGTTAATAGCATTGACATGATACTGCCATATATTTAATTTATCAAGGTAAATAGGTAACACAGAAACACTAAAAAGTTTACCAGCAAGAACAATCAACTCTTATTAATTAACAGTGGATCCGGGTTTAATGATGACAGATAAAGAAATATAGTTTCATGATCCTTTGTTATGGTGGGGCATTCTGGGAAAAAAATTATGATTCATGCAGAAAAACCTTCTTTGTTTTAAGCCACTGTTGTTTGATGCATGTTTGTGGCTGCAGTGTAACCTAGCCTATCCTGATATATTTGCTCAGTGTCTTGTCTTCAAATCATATTCCCAGTATGTTGTGACTAGAAGAGAGTGAAGAATCATTGCTGTTCTTTAAGTTGAGTGTCTACAACTTCAGGGAGAGTTGGAGATGTGATCAAATTAGCAAAGAAGACAATGCTGAGACAGAGTCCAGGTAAATGCAAATGCCATACACACACACAGAGACAGAGAGAGAAAGAGAGAGAGAGAGAGAGAGAGAGAGAGAGAGAGAGAGAGAGAGAGAGAGAGAGAGAGAGAGAGAGAGAGAGAGAATCAAAGGGAAGAAGCAGATATGAAGAGAAGGCTTCATTTGGACTAGCTAAGACGCCATGCCCAAATGCTACTCACCAGAACACTGAAATCCATTGCCTTTATATCCCTGCTTACATTTGCACTTGAAGGATCCTGGGGTATTGAGGCAGTTGGCATGGAAGCTGCACATATGGGTATCCACAGCACATTCGTTTGTATCTAAAAATATGAACATTCCAGTGAATAGTTTAGTGGTCACAGAGCTTGCTGAAAGACCATCTGCTACGCTTAAGTAACTCCAGGGCAAACCACTGAACACCCTCAATGACCAAGTACTGCCCGAAAATAAGAGGTGTCCGACTCGACGGCACTTGGCTTTCGTGGCTTGGCTCAAAACTCCAGGAACTTTGGCTGAGAGCCTCGGCTTTGGCTGATACCTGCCATGTGCCAAGTGTGTTGGCAGCTCCCCTCCTCCCAGTCATTTCCATCTTTTGCTTATCAATGCTGTTGACATCTATAGGCTGCTTAGGTTTGTTCCTTAACTTTTTCAGCTGTCTCATTTAGAACTAAACAACAATATTAGAAAAGAAATTCTATACTTGGAAGTGTGAGTCACTCCTAACAAAACAAAGGACAAATTGTGCTATAGGAACCACTGACATCATCTGAACTTACAGACACAAGCATTTTGTTCCAAAGACTGCCAGGAGCAAAGGTCAGGCTGGTCTGATCTTGTCTGCTGTTACATTCCACCAAAGTTAGAAGTTCATTAACCCTAATCTCCATCTCCAAGTTCTACTGTGCATTTGTAGATGTATGCATACAAAATAGCTTATTGTTTTTAATGTAGCCACAAAGGGCACTCAGGTGCTAATCTCAATCACTTAAAATAAAAAAAAAGGTTAATTTCCTTTTGAAGATGTCCATGTGAATTCCCACACTATCCCATGATCCTATGTTTCGGTACCAGGGAGCAGGATTACAATCCCCTAACCCATCACCGGAAGCCCTGTGGCATAGTGGTTAAGTGCGACGTCTACTAACCAAAAGGTCAGCAGTTCGAATCCTCCAGGTATTCCCTGGAGAGTCTGTGGGGCAGTTCTACTCTGTCCTATAGGGTTGACATGAGTTGGAATTGACTTGACAGCAGTGGCTTTTTTTAACCCATCACTGGATTACCGAGTTGGAAGGACCCAGAAGAGGACATGGGGCACGAATCCTACCTCCAGCCCTGGGGCCCCCAAGAAACATCAGTTTAGCAAACTTGTCTGTAATGGTCTTTGTGTTCAAGAAGATTTGGGTGAAAAGCTGTGGAGGCTTCACAAGACTGCTGAAAACTCAGGAACCAAGTGCTGCCACAACACAATTAAAATTGCAGGATGTGTCCTAGGAAGCGCCTACGTGTAGGGTTGAAAACCTACTCTTTTTTTCCCAATGGCTGGCTTTGCACGTCATGTGCATATTTTTGTTACTCGTGTTATATGAACAGGAATATAGAGGGAGCCAGAATTGCCCTTCACTGCAGGACAGGCCCCAAGCTATGGTGTGAAGTCAATGGAGATTGACCCAGGACATCAAGACGATTGTATTTCACTAACTCACTAAGACCTGCAAACCCTTTACTGAGGGATAAAATGTTCATTCAATTCCCTTTAGACCAACAGTTGACCAATACCAGAATCTTTTCAGAGAGGGGTTTCCTGACTGTAGAATGGGAAGCTTCCAGAGAGTGAAAGGCCTACAAGAAGAGAGGTGAGAGAGCACAAGCTTTCATCTTCTCCGTCAACTTTTCTATGACCACCTAGATGGACACACACTTGTGAACAAACCACTGAGATCAAGATTCAAGAGGCCTACTTATTCTTCGTTTATCAAAAACGAATACTGCACTGCTTTATTGTCCCGATTTTTGGATGTATATCCAGAGACAAAGCCAAGAATACAAGCAAAACAAAACAATAGCCAACCAAATTTTTTTAAAAAAGAAAGAAATCACACGCACACCATCTCAAAATATTTTGCCCCATGTAGAATGGTATAGACTGAAGGTCCTTACGTAACATTGTGACTGACCTGGTTTCAAGAAATTCATGCCAGTGGAGCTTCCTAAATGCCAGACCCCTTAAAAAGATCAGTTCTAATGTAGTGTTAGGGTGGTCTTGTATACAGAAGTTTGTTCACCTAATATATTGACTGGACTTCAAAATACCTGTAGAGAGAGCCTTCAGGTTTGGTGGAAAGAGGACAGGAGGGCACGGTGCCACCTAAATCTTACCTACACAGTCATATCGTCCAGTGACGTATTTCAGTTCAAAACCGATATGGCATTTGCAGTAGTAGCTTCCAAACGTGTTCATACATCTTCGACTGGAGGGGCAGAGAGCTTCACCAGAGGCACATTCATCAATATCTAGGATGTAGAAGCAGAAGGTGTTAGCGACAGCAAGAAAAGTGCCCTCTTTTCCCCAAAACATACATCCAGTTTCTTTGCCCAGAAAACTGTCTATTCTGGCACCAATATAACATCCTCCATGAAGCATTCTAGATGTCCCTCTAGGCCTACTCATGGCCCTTCCCTTCATGTATTTATATCACTTTGTCCATCTTTTTTAGAAACATTGGTGATCTCACTGTAGTGTCATTACTTACATTCATGTCACCCTTGTTAGTCCTCAGCTCTTCTGGGGCAAGAACTGTGTGTCTGTCACTTGGGACATCTATGTTAAATGTTTGCTAAGTGTGTGAACATTTTGCCTAGCTCTGCATATTATGGAGCCCTGGTGGCACAGTGGTTAAGAACTTGGCTGCTAATTAAAAGGTCAGGAGTTCAAATCTACCAGTCACTCCTTAGAACCACTATGGGGAAGTTCTACCTTGTCCTATCGGGTCATTATGAGTTGGAACTGGCTCAACTGTGTATGACAACAACATATATATTATATGACATATATAATTTTTTAAAATAACATATAATTTTTGAAGATAGAATCAGATAGCTACACCTTAAACAAAGCAAAACCATAAACATATAAACTTTGCATTTTTCCAAAGAATTATGTCATTGACAGGCTCCTTCAAGGTTCCTGCAATATTTTTAAAAATATTTTTTGTGCTGTAAGTGAAAGTTTACAAGTCAATTTGTCATACAAAAGCTTACACATACATTGCTATGTAACTTTAGCTGCTCTCCCCACACTATGATAGCACACTCCTTTCTACCCTGTATTTCCCATGTCCATTCAACTGGCTCCTGTCCCCCTCTGCCCTCTCATCCTGCATCTGGACAGGAGCTCCTCAGTTAGCCTCATGTGTCTACTTAAGCCAAGAAGCACATTCTTTGCCAGCATCATTTTATGTCTTAGAGTCCAGTCTAATCTTTTAAGAGTTGGCTTTGGGAATGGTTTCAGTTCTGGGCTAAAATACGGTTCGAGGGCCATGTTTGCTGGGGACCCTCTAAGTCTGTCAGACCATCAGGTCTGATCTTTTTAATAGAGTTCGAGTTCTGCATCCCATTTTTCTCCTGTTTCTTCAGGGACTCTTTGCTGTGTTCCTTGTCAGAGACATCATTGGTGGTGGCTGGGTACCATCTAGTTCATCTGGTCTCATGATAGTGTAGTTTCTGGATTAGATGGCCCTTTCTGCTTCTTAGGCTTGTATTTTCCTTATGTCTTGTATGTCCTTCATTCTTCTCTGCTCCAGGTGGGTTGGGACCAGTTGATGTTTCTTAGATCGCCACTTGCTAGCTCTTAAGACCCAGACACCACTCACCAAACTGGGATGCAGAACATTGTCTCAATAATCTTTGTTACACCAATTGACCTAGATGTCCCCTAAAACCATGGTCACCAGACCCCTGGCCCTGCTATTCTGTCCTTTGGAGTGTTTGGTTATATTTAAGAAACTTCTTAGCTTTTGGTTTAGTCCAGTTGTGCTGATTTCTCCTTTACTGTGTTGTCCTTCTTGTCATCTAAAATAATTCTTGTCTATTGTCTAATTAACGTGTACAGTTGCCGTTTGTATTGGTTAAACAAGGTATTTTCAGTGAAGAAGTCATTAGTCTTGCAAAATCCTATCACATGATCTCCAGCATCATTTCTGTCAACAAGACTGTATTTTTCAACTAGCAATCCTTCTTTGTTTCCAACTTTTGCATTCTAATCACCAGGCAATTATCAATGCATCTGTTAACAAATGGTGACTGTACACATGGCCCTCACCAGATGGAACATACAGGAATCAAATCGACTACATTTGTGGGAAAAGATGATGGAAAAGCTCCTTATCAGCAGTCAGGGCAAGACCAGGTGCTGACTGGGACACAGGTCATCAATTGCTCATATGCAAATACAAATTGAAACTGAAGAGAATTAGAACAAGTCCATAAGAGCCAAAGTATGATCGTGAGTATATCCCTCCTGAATTTAAAGACCATCTCAAGAACAGATTCAATGTGTTGAACACTAATGACAGAAGACCAGACGAATTGTGGAATGACATCAAAGACATCATCCATGAAGAAAGCAAGAGGTCATTAAAAAGACAGGAAAGAAAGAAAAGACAAACTTGGGTATCAGAAGAGACCCTGAAACTTGCTCTTGAATGTCAAGCAGCTAAAGTAAAAGGAAGGAATGGTGAAGTAAAGGACCCAAACAGAAGATTTCAAAGAGCAACTCAAGAACACAAAGTATTATAATGATATGTGCAAAGAGCTGGAAATAGAAAACCAAAAGGGAAGAACACACTCTGTATTTCTCAAGCTGAAAGAATTGAAAAAAAATTCAAGCTTCGAGTGGCAATAGTGAAGGATTCTACATGGAAAATATTCAACAACTTGGGGAGCATCAAAGGAAGTTAGAAGGAATACACAGAATCATTATACCAGAAAGAACTGGTTGATGTTCAGCCATTCGAAGAGGTAGCATATGATCAGGAATCAACTGTCCTAAACAAAGAAGTTGAAGCTGCCTAGAAGGCCCTGGCGAAAAACAAGCCTTCAGGAAATGATGGAATATCAACTGAGATATTTCAAAAAATGCAGCACTGAAAGTGCTCACTTGTTTATGACAAGAAATTTGGAGGACAGCTATCTGGCCAACTGACTGGAAGAGATCCATATTTATGAATGTGCCAAAGAAAGGTGATCCAGCGGAATGTGGAAATTATCAAACAGTACCATTAATATGACATGCAAATAAAATTTTGCTCAAGATCATTCAAAAGTGACTGCAACAGTATATCAACAAGGAACTGCCAGAAATTCAAGCTAAATTTAGAAGAGGACATGGAACCAGGGATATCATTGCTGATGTCAGATGGATCTTGGCTGAAAGAAGAGAATACCAGAAAGATGATTACCTGTTTTTCATTGACTATTCAAAGGCATTAGACTGTGGGGATCAAAACAAATTCTGGATAATATTGCAGAGAATGGGAATTTCAGAACACTTAATTGTTCTCTTAAGGAATCTGTACACGGATCAAGAGGCAGTCATGTGAACAGAACAAGGGGATACTGTATGGTTGTATCTTTTCACCATTCCTTTTCCATCTGTATGCTGAGCAAATAATCAGAGAAGCTGGATTATACTGAGGAAGAATGAGGCATCAGGATTGGAGGATGACTCATTAAGATCCTGCAATACAGAGACGACACCATCTTACTTGCTGGAAGTGAAGATGTGAAACACTTACTGGTGAAGATCAAAGACCACAGCGTTCAGTATGGATTATACTTGAACATCAAGAAAGCAAAAATTCTCATGACTAGACCAACAAACAACATTGTGATAAATGGAGAAAGGGTTGAAGTTGTCAAGGATTTCATTTTACTTAGCTCCACAATCAACACTTATGGAAGCAGCAGTCAAGAAATCAAAAGACTCATTGCATTGGAAAAATCTGCTGCATACGACCTCTTTAAAGTACTGAAAAGTACAGATGTCACTTTGAAGACTAAGGTGTGCTTGATGCAAGCCATGGTATTTTCCATCACATCGTATGCATAAGAAAGCTAAACAGTTAACAAGGAAGACAGAAGAAGAATTGATGCCTTTGAATTACGGTGTTGGAGAAGAATGTTGAATGTACCATGGACCACCAAAAAAACCAACAGATCTGTTCTGGAAGAAGTAAAACCAGAGTGCTTTTTGGAAGCAAAGATGGCGAGACGGCGTCTTACATACTTTGGACATGTTGTCAGGAGGGATCAGTCCCTGGATAAAGACATCATGCTTGGTAAAGTGGAGAGTCAGTGAAAAAGAGGAAGACCCTAGACGAGACAGATTGACACAGTAGCTACAGTGATGGGCTTATGCACAAAAACAATTGTGCACATGGCTTAATACCAGGCAGTGTTTTGTTCTGTTGTGCATAGGGTTGTTGCTATGAGTCAGAACTGACTCGATGGCACCTATCAACAACAACAACAACAACACTATCTAATTAATGAATACCTCTCTCCCTCTGTCTCCACACTTGTAACCACCAAAAAGTGTTTTCTTCTGTGTTTAAATCATTTCTTGAGTCCTTAAAATAGTGGTCTCATACAGAATTTGTCCTTTTGCAACTGACAAATTTCACTCAGCATAATGCTTTCCAGATTTCTCCATGCTATGTTTCCCAAGTTCGTTATAGTTCTTTATCATTGAATAGTATCCCGTTGTGTGAATATACCATATTTTGTTTATCTGTCCATTCATTGATGGGTCTCTAGGTTGCTTATAGCTTTTCTCTAAACTCTAGGGGGCAGTTCTACTCTGACCTATAGGGTCACTATGAGTCGGACCCGACTCAACGGCAGTTGGTGTGGTTTTTGGTTTTTTATTGTGGGCAGTGCTACATTAAACATTGTTGTGCATGTATCTGTTTGTGTGGCAGCCCTAAGGCTTCTGCAGTGTTGGCTCAAAGCCCAGGAAAGTGATTGGCCTCACTTTCATTAATATTAATTTATATTAATATTACCAATATAACCAGTATTGAACAATACATTTCCAGGAGTGTGCTTATACATAAATTATGGGTCAAGTGTAATGATGTAACCATATAACTTTAACAAATAAAAAGAACCTTCATTTTCTAAGATTGAAAGTCACATTATTGAAGGGTTTATATTGACTAAACCATTACAGTTTGCTCTTTAACTTTCAGATGTCACATCAGATAGATGGCATTTTTACCTATGGTTAAATACATAAGTTAAAAACAAAACAAAACACAAAAACCTCATTGTCATTGAGTTGATTCTGGCTCCTATCAACCCTATTAAGAAAACCAAACCCACTGCTGTCAAGTTGAGTCCAACTCATAGTGACCCTAGAAGTCAGAGCAGACCTGCCCCATAGGATTTCCAAGAAGTGTCTGGCAGATTTGAAGTGCCCACCTTTTGGTCAGCAAATGTAACACTTAACCCACTACGTCACCAGAGTCTCCTATCAACCCTATGAGCCAAAGCCAAGTGCTGTCGACTCATAGGACAGAGTAAAACTGCCCTACAGGGTTTCCAAGGAGCAGCTGATGAATTCAGACTGCCAAATATTTGGTTAGCAATCGAGCTCTTAACCACTGTGCAATCACAAGCTGGGGCTGGTTTATTTTCTCCCTTGCATTCTTAAAATAATAAATAAATTTTGGATAGATCAGAAGAGACTTTTGATGGTTTCTTGTATGCTCATTGTTTTTCCCTGACAATAAAAATGGCACCTACCAAATCAAAGAGGTAGGTGGAAATCTGGATTCTGTTGGGTCAAAAATTAACCTTGTCATACAAATATTACTATTCTAAATGGCACTAAACTTTGTGAATCTGATTAAATCTTGGATTACTCTGAGTAGAGACAAAATTCCAATCTACATGGATACTTTTAAAGGTGTTTAAAATAAAGACTTATTTGGAAACCCTGGTGATGCAGTGGTTAGGAGGAACAGCTGCTAACCAAGACGTCAGTGGTTTGAATCTACCAGATGCTCCCTGGAAACTCTACTCTGTCCTATAGGGCTGTTCTGAATCGGAATGGGCTCAACAGCAAAAGGTTTTTGTTTTTTTGTGGAATCATTCTGCCCAGCTGCCTAAATGCAACTGATCAAGTTAAATATATTTAGAATGAAAAAGCCATCTGATATCTTGAATGAATCATATTTCTATTACAAAGAAAAAAGAATATTGAGTCATACTGATACTTACTGGAAACCCTGGTGCCATAGTGGCTAAGTACAATAGCTGGTAACCAAAAGGTTGGCAGTTCAAATCTGTCAGGCATCCCTTGGAAACTCTGTGGGAGCGTTTCTACCCTGTTCTATACTGTTGCTCTGAGTTCGAATCTACTTGATGGCAGTGGGTTGATATTCACTAAATTCAGTTTAAAGACTAAGAAGTCTTTCAACACTCTGCTTTGGTTTGACATCCCTTATTCATGTCCTTGGTCTATGTCTCATGGACCAATAAGCAAATCATGGTAAATGGAGAAAATGTTGAAGTTGTCAAAGATTTCATTTTTCTGGGATCCACAATCAACACTCAGGAAAGAAGCTGTCAGTAAACCAAAGGATGCATCACATTGGGCAAATCTACTGTAAGAGACCTCTTTTAAGTCTTGAAAAACAAATACATCACCTTGAAGACTAAGATGCAGCTGACCCGAGCCACGAGATTTTCAACCGCATCATATGCAGGCAAGAGCTTGACAATGAATAAAGAAGACAGAAGAACTTATTCTTTGAATTGTGGTGTTGGAGAAGAATATTGAATGTACCATGTGCTGCCAAAAGAAGAAACAGATCTGTTCTGGAAGAAGTACAACCAGACTGGTCCTTGGAAGCAAAGATGGCAAGACTGTGTCTTACATACTTTGGACACGTTGTCAGGAGGGATCAGTCACTGGGAAAGGACGTCATGCTTGGTGGAGTAGAGGGTCAGCAAAGAAGAGGAAGACCCTTAACCAAGACGGATTGACACAGTGTCTCCAACAATAGGTTCAGTTCACAGCAATGACTGTGAGGATGGTATAGGAACAGGCAGCGTTTCATTCTGTTGTGCAGGGGGTTACCCACTACAAGCAGGAAATGACTCTATGTACTAAAAACAACCCCAACAACATTAATGCTTTTTGTTCATTTGTTCTAACTTTTTGTATATTTGCCACAATGACTAATAATTCAAAGTAAACCAAGTCATAGAGCAAATGAAGCCTTGTAACAGTCACTGTGGGTGCCCTGTGGGTGCCATGCACATAACCCCTTGGCATTCATTGTTTGCTGAAGGCTATTTGCTGTACCTGCGATGCTCTGCTCCAACCCCTACCCAGGCCAGACCAGGAGCGTTTGGCAGTCAATGCCCCTAGGAGCAGCCCCCCATCACTGAAGGGTAGGAATCGCTGGATAGCACTCTGCTCTTTCCCCAGAGTCTCCCTACTGCTCATCTAACTTGCTCACTGAGTTCATCCTGTGCAGGTTGTTTACCTACCCTGGGCCACTTCCTTATTTCTCAACCAGTTTTTCTGGGATTGCCTTCCAAATCAACTGCTTGCTCTAGAACCCGTGCGTCAGAGTCAGCTTCTACAAGAGCCGACGCTAAGGCACAGAACAAGACAAAGGGGAGCAAGAGGCCAAAGCTCTAAGCTACTGATTTGACTAAGTACAAAGATATAAATCAAGGTTTTATCTGTTTCTTTCAGATGGATTTAATCTGCTCATTTTCCCCGAGAAGAATTAATTATTGAATATATAATTCGTATGGAAACCCTCGTGGCGTAGTGGTTAGGAGCTACGGCTGGTAACCAAAAGATCAGCAGTTCAGATCCACCAGATCCTCCTTGGAAACTCTATGGGGCAGTTCTACTCTGTTCTACAGGGTCGCTCTAAGTCAGATTTGACTCAGCGGCAGGTTTGGGCTTTCTTTGGTTTACAATGTGGAGCATGCTTAAAAAGACAGTGCAATATTGGTTCTTGTTAACTTAATGTAGAACACAGATACTATTTTCAATAATCTTATATTTAAAAAAATAAGTAAATACTTTTTTTTTCCAGGCCAATATTAGAAGCTGAGAATACAGCACAATGGCCCTTAGGATGTGCGTCACTGAATGACAAACTAAAAATGGTGGAGCCCCTACTGGATGGTAGTATGGACCGAGCTGTGTTCCCAGAAAGTTAACGTTGCAGTCCCAGCCCCTGTAGCTATGAATGTGACACTGTTTTGAAAAAGGAGGTTTCTTCTGTTATGTTAACAGCGTCATAGCAGAGTCAGATGGGTCCAAAACCTTATCACTTCTGAATGGTGTCTTATAGAAAGAGCAGAATAGTCAGAGACACACACAGAGAGATGAGAGATGGCATGTGAGAATTGTTACAAGCAAAGGAATGCCAAAGACTGTTGGCAAATACCAGAAATCAGGAGAGAGGTCTACAGAGGGAATTGACATGCCCAAGACCTTGACTTGGACTTTTAGCCTCCAGAATTGAGAGAATAAATTTTTCTTCTTTAAAGTTACCCATTTTTACAACAGCACTAGGTAGCTTAACAAACAGGCAAAAAACCCAAAGCTGTTCCCATCTAGTCAATTCTGACTCATGATGAGCCCCTCAAGGTTATTGAACAGAACAGTTTCATAGCATTTCCTTGGCTGTCACCTTTACAAAGCAGACTGCCAGGTCTTTCTTCCACAGCAGTGTTGGGTTGGTCTGAACTGCTGATCTTTCGATTAGTGGTCAAGCACAAACTGCGCCACCCAGGGACCAGGTAACTAAGACAGACGGTAACTGAAGTAAAATGTTTGGGATACATATACTTAAATAAAATTACCTTTATCTTTTTTTTCCCCTAAGGCATGAAACCAAGAAACCCAACCTATTACCATGGAGTTGATTCTGACTCATAGTGACCTTACTGTAGGACAAAGTAGAACTACCCCATAGAGTTTCAAAGCAGCGTCTGGTGGATTCAAACTGCTGACCATTTGGTTAGCAGCCATAGCTCTTAACCACTATGCTGCCAGGGTTTCCACTAACATGTTGTTGTTTTTGTTAGGTATCACTGAGTCAGTTCCAACTCATAGCACCCCTCTGCACAACAGAACGAGACATTGCCTGGTCCTTCATTTATACTCACAATAATTTTTATGCTTAAGCCCACTGTTGCAGCTACTGTGTCTGTCTCGTTGAAGGTCTTCCTCTTTTTTTGCTGACCCCCTACTTTACGAAGCACCATGTCCTTCTCCAGGGTTGATCTCTCCTGACAATGTGTTCAAAGTATGTAAGACACAGTCTTGCCATCTTTGCTACCAAGGACCAGTCTGGTTGTACTTTTTCCAGAACAGACCTGTTTGTTCTTTTGGCAGTTCATGGTACATTCCTTGTTCTTTTTCAGCACCACAATTCAAAGGAATCAATTCTTCTGTCTTCCTTATTCACTGTCCAGCTTTTGTAGGCATAGGATGTTATTGAAAATACCATGGCTTGGGTCAGGCGCCCCTTCGTCTTCAAGGTGACATCTTTACTTTTGAACACTTTAAAGAGGTCCGTTCAGCAGGTTTTCCCAATCTAATGGGTCTTTTGACTTCTTGACTGCTGCTTCTATGGGTGTGGATTGTGGAACTGAGTAAAATGAAATCCTTGACAACCTCAGTCCTTTGTCCATTTATCATAATGTTGCTTACTGGTCCAGTTGTGAAGATTTTTATTTTCTTCATGTTGAGGTGCAATCCATACTAAACGCTGTGGTATTTGATCTTCATTAGTAAATGTTTCAGGGGCAGAGTCAAGATGGCAGACTAAGCCCATGTCTCCTTCTATCCCTCTGGAAACCAAGACCTGAATTGATAATCAAACAGAGCCCTCTGGTCACCTAATCAGCCCCAGGACACGGCACAGAGCTGTTAATTGGGACTTCATACCACTCAGCGAAAAACCTCCTCTCTTTTGCTGACTCCCGCTCCTGGCTAGCCCCTCCTCTCACAGACGGAAGGTAAACGCACCATTGTGACTTTTTTCCTCTGTCTCGGCTGGCGGGCAGAGCTGGGTCTTGCCTGGTGGCTGGACTCAGACGCACTACTGGGGGGATGAGCAGGTGAAATTCCCATATTCTGAGAGCCAGGCTCGGGACTCTGTTAATCTAGCCACTTTGAGCCTTTAGTTTTATATCTGTGTCAGTGGGGTTTGTATGGAATTCTGCAGTCAGTGTGCGGGACGCCATGTTGGTACCGAGATTTTAGCAGGACCTAATTCTTAGCCTGGGAGCCAGCACCTGCAAACGGGGCAGCGCTTCTCCGACAGAAAAGCAGTAATTTTCCCAGTGCCACCTGCGTTGCAGGCCCTGCAACAGAAGCAGAGGAATCACTACCTCTCAGCACCTTTAGCCCCTCTGTCTGCTGCTTGTGTGGAGGACGCCATCTTGGATACGGTGGCCACAGCTGGACCTAATTCTTAGCTTGGGAGCCAGAGCCTGTCCACAGGAGAGCGCTTTTCTATCACAAAACCAGTACTCAACGCAGTGTTGCATGAGGCTACGCCCTGTCAGCAGAGGCCAACAGGGCAGTAGCATTGCTGTATTCTGAACTAGTTTGTTATCATCTGGGGTTGGATATAGTGGCGTTTACTTTGTCATCTGAGAAGAGGGACCTCTACACCTGAAAACCTAACTGACTTGTGAAGTGATCGGATATCTTTTGCTTTACATTTTAAGACAGCCTAGAGAAACGTTTGCAATCCATTCTCACAGTACCTCTTCCAGCCTCTACATACTCACATGGGACCCAAAAAGCAACAGACAATTGTGGCATATAAGAAATCACCCACGGCTTCGGAAGTCTCTCAAACAAGGCAACCAAGGAGTTTTCCAGATGAAGAAACTTTTATGAAAGCATCAGGAAGTGAATAGAAAATGATTATATACAGAGCCCTTCTAGACCTTATACAAAATGCAGCAGAACAAAAGGAGAAATTAAGCAAGCTGTTCAATCTGATGGAACACCAGTACTCTGAAATCCAACAGATCAAGAAGAAAATCAAAGATATAGAAACTTCCATGCAAAGCCAAGAAAATAGAATGGAACAAATAGAAAAAAGAATTTCTGACTTGGAAGACAGAGCTACTGATGCCAGTGTCTATGAGCAGAAATCAGAAAAATGAAACAAGAAAAATGAAGAAACATTAAGAAGCATGTGGGACTCTATTAAGAGGAACAACCTTCGATTAATTGGAGTCCCTGAACAGGGTGAGACATCTGAGAACACAGAGAGTATCATTGCTGAGCTGCTGAAAGAAAACTTCCCAGAAATCATGAAGGAAGAGAATATAGACATCTCAGATGCATATCGTACACCACCCAATATATATCTCAAAAGAAAGACTCCAAGACATATTATAATCAAGCTTAACAAAATGAAACATAAGCAGCAACACTTAAAGGCAGCAAGACTCAAAGCAAAGCTAGCATTCAGAGGGAAACCCTGTAGGCTCTCGTCAGATTTCTCAGCAGAAGCCATGCTGGCATGGAGACAGTGGCATGACACATTCAAAGCCTTGAAGGAGAATAACTTCCAACCAAGAATTATATATCCTGCAAAACTATCTTTCAAATATGAAAATGAAATTAAGACATTCCCAGATAGACAGAAACTCAGAGACTTTGTAAAAACCAAACCCAAACTACAAGAAATACTGAAAGAAGTTCTTGACTCTGGCTTAGAAGAATGAAACCACTAACTTTATATTTTAGAACGACACACTACTCAATACTCTACTCATTTACGGAAGGCTCCAAAGTCAATCACAGCTTTGATACGGAAAGAAGCAATCCAGTGATGATCATGAAAACTATGGTGTCATCATAATAAAAAGAGGGATGTACTACAGTTGTTATAGTCCTTCCAGATGGAGAGGAAGATGACAAGACGGGTAGTAATTAAAATTGGGTTTATATATAGTTTATTAAGGGGGATCACAGGGGCAGCTGTAAAGCACAACAAAGAGGTATCATACCATTTCAAGAAATGTAACACAGGAGTCTCAACAACTACAAAACCAGCTCTGAAAAAGGTGAAAAATCAACTCACAAAAAAGAATGTCCCAGAACAGACTAATAAGAGCAACAGAGAAAACCTCAACATAAAAATGAACATGTCACAATGGCAGCACTGAACACATACCTATCAATAATTACATTGAATGTGAATGGACTGAATGCTCCAGTAAAGAGACACCGAGTGTCATCTTGGATCAAAAGACACGACCCATCCATATGTTGTCTACAAGAAACTCACTTGAGACCTAAAGATAGGAACAAACTGAAAATTAAAGGATGGAAGAATATATATCAAGCTAACAATGAACAAAGAAGAGCAGGGGTGGCAATTCTAATCTCAGACAAAATCAATTTTAATGTCAAATCCACCATTGTGGACAAAGATGGATACTATTTATTGCTGAAAGGTTCAGTACACAGGCAAGACTTAACTACATTAAATATTTATGCACCTAATGTCAGAGCACCTAAATACATCGAAGAAACACTGACTACGCTCAAAAGAGAGTTAGATGACTCCACAATAATAGTGGGAGACTAACACTCCACTCTCATTACTAGACAGATCATCTAGAAAAAAGCTCAGTAAAGACACAGAAGACCTCATTGACACAATTAACCAACTAAACCTCATTGATATATACAGAACTTTCCACCCCTCAGCAGACAACTACACCTTCTTCTCCAGTGCACATGGAACATTCTCCAGAATTGACCATGTGATAGGCCATAATGCAATGCTCAACAAAATCCATACCATTGAATTACTGCAAAGCATCTTCTCAGATCATAAAGCCATAAAAGTTAAAATCAATAGCAGAAAAAACAGATAGAAAGTGGAACTCTTGGAAACTGAACAAAATCTTGCTCAAAAAAAGATGGGTTATAGAGGAAATCAAGGATGAAATAAAGACATTCATGGGTTCCAATGAGAACGAAAACACTTCCTACCAGAATCTATGGGATACAGCCAAAGCAGTGCTCAGAGGTCTGTTTATCTCCATAAATGCACACATCTGGAAGGAAGAAAGAAACCAAATCAAGAAATTAACCCTACAGCTTGAACAAGTAGAAAGAGAACAACAGAGGAACCCCTCGGGCAGCAGAAGAAACGTGATCTTTATTAGTAAATGTTTCAAATCCTGTTTACTTCCAGCAAGTGAGGTTTTGTCATCTGCCTAACACAGGTTGTTAATGAGTCTTCCTCCAATCTTGATGACTCATTCCTCTTCATACAGTCCAGCTTCTTGGATTACTTGCTTGACATAAAGATCAAAAAGGTATAGTGAAAGGATACAACCCTGACGCACACCTTTCCTGACTTTAAACTGTGCAGTGTCCCCTTATTCTGTTTTCATGACTGCTTCTTGATCCATATATAGATTCCTCATGAGTGCAATTAAGTGTTTGAGAACTCCTATTCTCCGCAATGTTGTCCATAATTTGTTATGATCCACACAGTGTAATGCCTTTGCATAGTCAATGAAACACAAGTAAACATCTTTCTGATATTCTTTGCTTTCAGCAAAGATCCATCTGACATCAGCAATGGTGTCCCTGGATCCACATCCTCTTATGAATGTGGCTTGAATATAAGGTGGTTCCTGCTATCAATATACTGTTGCTGTCACTTTTAGATGACCTGTAGCAAAATTTTACTGGCATGTAATATTAACGATATTGTTAGATAATTTCTGCATTTTGTTGAATCACGTTTCTTGGGAATGAGCATAAAGATGGGTCTCTTCCAGTCAGTTGGCCAGGTAGCTGTCCTCCAAATTTCCTGGCAAAGATGAGTGAGCACTTCCAGTGCGGCATTTGTTTGTTGAAACATCTCAGTTGACATTCCATCACTTCCTGGAGCCTTGTTTTCACCAATGCCTTCATTGCAGCTTTGCCATCTTCCTTCTGTACCATCAGCTCCTGATCATATGCTACCTCTTAAAATGATGGAATGTTGACCAATTGTTTCTGGTATAATGACTGTGTATTCCTTCCATGTTGTTGATGTTCCCCGAGTCATTTAACATTTTTCCTGTAGAATTCTTTACTATTGCAACTCGAAGCTTGAATTTTTTCTTCAGTTCTTTCAGCTTGAGAAATGTGGAGTGTGTTCTCTTTTGGTTTTCTATTTCCAGCTCTTTGTACCTGTCATTATAATACTTTACTTTGTCTTCTCGAGCCACCCTTTGAAATCTTCTGTTTAGGTCCTTGACTTCCTCATTCTTTCCTTTTGTTTTGGGCACTCAATGTTCAAGAGCAAGTTTCAGAGTCTCTTCTGCCATTCAGTTTGGTCTTTTCTTTCTTTCCTATCTTTTTAATGACCTCTTTCTTGCTTTCTTCAAGGATGATGTCTTTGATGTCATTCCACAGTTCGTCTGGTCTTTGGTTACTAGGGTTCAAGGTAGCAGATCTCTTCTTCATTCAGGTGGGATATACTCAAGGTCGTCCTTTGGCTCTCTTGGACTTGTTCTAATTTTCTTCAGTTTCACTTTGAACTTGCGTATGAGCAATTGATGGTCAGTCCCACAGTCAGCACCTGGTCTTGTTTTGACTGCTGATCTGGAGCTTTGCCATCATCTCTTTCCACAGATGTGGCTGATTTGATTCCTGTATATTCCATCTGGCAAGTTCCTTGTGTACAGTTGCCATTTATGTTGGTGAAAAAAGGTATTTGCAATGAAGTTGCAGGTCTTGCAAAACACTATCATGCAAACTCCAGCATCATTTCTGTCACCAAGGCCATATTTTCCAACTATTGTTCCTTCTTTGTTTTCAACTTTTGCTTTATCAATGCATCCTGATTGCAATTTAAATCAGTTTTGAACTGCAGAAGCTGGTAAAAACCCTCAACTTCTTCATCTTTGGCCTTGGTGGTTGGTGTGTAACTTTGAATCATAGTTGTATTAATGGGCCTCCCTTGTAGACTTATAGATATTATCCTATTACTGACAGCATCATACTTCAGGACAGATCTTGAAATGTTCTTTTTGATGATGAATGCAACACCGTTCCTCTTCAAGTTGTCATTCCTGGAAGGTAGGCCATATGATTGTCTGGTTTAAAATGGTCAATACTTGTCCATTTCAGTTTACTAATGTGTAGGATATCGACACTTACATGTTCTATTTAATTTTTGACAATTTCCAATTTTCCTAGATTCATACTTTATACATTCCATGGATGTTTACAGCTGTTTATTCTCATTTGAGTCATGCCACATCAGCAAATGAAGGTCCCAAAGGCTTTACTCCATCCATGTCATTATTGTCAACTTTACTTGGAGGAGGCAGCTCTTCCCCAGTTGTCTTCTGAGTTCCAACCTGGGGGCTCATTTTCTGACACTGTATCAGACAGTGTCCCACTGCTGTTCCTAAGGTTTTCATGGATAATTGTTTTCAGAAGTAGACTGCCAGGTCCTTCTTCCTAGTCTGTCTTAGTCTGGAAGCTCAGCTGGAAGTTGCCTACCACGGGTGATTCTGCTGGTATCTGAACACCAGTGGCATAGCTTCCAGCATCACAGCAGCACACAAGCCCCCACAGCACAACCAACTGACAGACAAGTGGGGAGTGGGAGAGGACTAAGGCATTAGGAAAAAAAAAAAGAAAGGAAAAACAAAGAAAACAAAAATGAAAACACCATAACCCATTGCTGTGTAGTCGATCTAACTCATAATGACCCTACGTGACAGAGTAGAACTGCCCCATAAGGGTTCCAAGGAGAGTCTGGCAGATTCGAACTGCTGACTTTTTGGTTGGCAGCCATAGCTCTTAACCACTGTGACTTCAGGGTTTCCAAAATCCGATAGTAGTGTTCTTTCTAGCACCCTAGAGTGTGTAGAGATTGTATGGCTAAAAATGTCATCTCAGAAATGGCCATAAGTCTGTGTTTTCAGGAGCCTTCAATGTCTAGTCATCAAGCAGACTGTGATGAACGGCAAGGAAATAATGCCACACAGGGAAGCCAAGGCAGAGGTCCTAGACACCGAGGTGACTCCTGCTGCTTTACCTGTGCAGACTCTTCCGTTGGGGGCCAGGCGGAGTCCCGAGGATGGGCACAGGCACCGCGGCCCACCCTCTGTGTCTTCACAGCCATACTGGCAGCCTCTCATGGCGCACATCCTAGAGTCTGAAAAAGCAGGCAAGCGCTATTAGCCTTTCCTCTAGAACTTCTAGAAAGGGCTTACTGAGGAACTGTGTCTCCATGCCGGGATATTAAATGTGACAGATTGGACTGCGTTGCAAGACAAGCTTCGTGGCCTTAGTCCTGAGTGGAGGCTGCAGGCTGAATCTTGCCTGTGATTGGTTTTGTTGGCCACTGCATTGAACTACATTGTCTTCTGGTACGGCACGCAACCCTCAGTGACTGAAACCTGGCCACATCCCTCTCTTCTCGTGTGCGCGCTCCAGTCACTGCTTTATGTTACCTGACTGGCCTCTCAAGGCTGAAATGCAACCTTTGACGTAATTATCAACCAGAGTGATTAGGGTAAAGCAGCCATTCTAGCAAGCTCTCCAAGTCACCTGAGTCATGAGATTTGTCTTTAGATGCTTATATTAAAACATAGAGCAGGTACAACTGATCAGCTGCCTGAAAGTCCTTTGCTCTTCCACTCCTCACTCCTGAAACTGGAAAGGCAGATACTTGTCTTCTTCCCAGCCTCCCTTGTAGCAAAAGGTAGTCATGTGACCCAGTTGTGGCCAGAAGGACATAAAATATAGCTTCATGATAAAAGGGACAAGCATGAAGGCGGTGTTGACTGGCACCATCTCTTTCCCTTAGTCTTGCCTACCTGGAATATAGATGTAATATATGGAATGGGGGCAGCCATATTGTGACCATGAAGCCACAAGCATGATAATAAAACTAACACCTTGAGGATGAGAGAGGTTGAGTCTTTGAGGTGCTACTCTGGAACTATCTGCTTCCACCTTTTTTTTTTAATGATAACTTAGTTGGATTCTTTTGGTCACTTGCTGGACATACCCTAATAGCTCCGAGAAATGCGTTTCCTTAGCAAGGGTCCAGCATGTGTGGATCAGAAATGCATGGGCATCAATAGCTCAAATGACTTCAGCTCAGTGTGTACATCAGTGGAGAGTGTGCAAAAAGTCCCTCCACCCCCACCCCTAAACCCTGCGAATAATGTATCAGTCACCCAGCTGGACAAAAGAGACTGCATGGAGCCAGGTGGAATAAATCAGCCTCTAGTGGAGAGGGTCAGAGCTAGGGGGACACTTCAGCTACAGACAGGGACGCACAGGCAAATAGACAAGGTAATATAACCAACACCTGCAAATGGTGATATTTCTAGGTTTTTCCTTCTTTTTTTCTTTAGTTTTCTTCTTTTAAAACAAATCTTCAAAATTAACCTAATTTTATCTCTCCAGCTAGGGGACGATATCTTTTTTGGCACTGATGAGGCTTCCATGGAATGTTCCAGACACATCCATCAGCACATATCTTTTAAAAGATTTTAAGTGATTACTGGAAAAGCCTGGAGAGTGGTTCCTGTTAGAGGGAGGGAGAAGGTTCTGGTAAAGTTCGATCTGGTGGCGGTTACAAGTGTGCATGCCTTCTGAGAGTTCATTAAATTATGCATTTGTTTTGTGTGGGCTCCTGTTTAATTTATACTTTTTTTTTAAAGAGAGACCCTGTGAGTAACTGCCTTATCTCTTAAGCTTCCTTGCTAATGGAGGAGCTGGAGGACCGGTGGTGTTGGGGCCCTTGGCCAAGGACGGACAAGGCAAAGTAGAGCCAGGGGAGCAGCAAGCCGAGCACTAACATGCCAGGATTTTACAACCGCTGTAAAGACTAGAGTTCTTGCGCTTGTGATCGGAGGAAGCTGGCCAAGTGGCAAAATGCACGGGCTCTCTTGGGCTTGTTAGGGAGTGTTGGGTACCCCTGGGTGGTGCAACATACCAACACTCTTATGCTCAGCTGCTAACCAAAGGGTTGGAGTTTCAAGTCCACCCAGAGGCACCTAGGAATAAAGGCATTGTCCTCTACCTCTGAAAAAGCACCCAAACCCTATGGAGCAGGGTTCTTCCCTGACAAAGAGACCTTGGTTGCCATGAGTGGGGGTGTCTGATGGCAACTGGTATTTTTTGTTTTTCTTCCCAGTGGAGAAGAAAAGAGATGGGAGAGAGGAGGGGACAAGGGACACAGGGGTGTGGGGTTGCCTTTCAGCTGCAACATAAAACCTGAAAAGCTTTCTATCTCAACAGATGAATGGATCGTGACTCTCACCCTCCCACCGGACATGGGTTTTCTATATCACAGAAGGGCTTTTCTTTTCAGGAATGTGAACTGAAATTATTTCCAACAAGAGTCACGAATCTTTGAGAGCAGGGCAAGGGGCATGAGAAAGGTAGTCTGAGGGAAGAAGGGATGTCCCTGCATGCGATTTGCCATCTCCCTGAAACAACATGCTTAGTTTGTCCAACATGCTGGTTTTCGTGGAGAACCCTGACACATCCCTAATTTTATATGTCTGTGTGCTTGTACTCCCCTTGCCCCTATTTACCGTCTTCATGTTGAAAGGGAGGGCCTTGCATAGCAAATTTAGAGAGCCAGAGAGCAGATTAGTAGTTTGTGGGGGCTGGGGAGAGTGGAGAATGGGCAGTGATTGTTTAATGGGTGTGGACATTTCCATTTGGGGTGATTGAAATGTTCTGGAACTAGGCAGTGGTGGTGGATTCACAACACTGTCAAGGTACTTAGATGTCATTGGATTGTACACATTAAAAATGGTGACATTCACGTTATGTGTGTTTTAAATAGTGCTCAAAGATATTTTAGCTGGAGGCAATATTAGAGTCTTTTTTTTAAAAAACCATCCAAGTCAACTGTCCTCCAAACATCAAATGGCCAAAGCTCAAACTGCCAGCTTTGCCTGGGACCAGCCTGGCTGTTACTTACTTGCACATGTGGCGTCTGGCATCAGCATGTAGCCACTGAGGCAAAAACACTTGTAGCTGCCATGTGTGTTCACACATCTGTGCGGGCAGGGCCGAGGGCTGAAGCCACACTCATTCACATCTGCAGGGGTCAGTTAGAAACCAGAGAAAGGTCAACTGAGTCAGGAACATGTGGATCCCACAGACTGAACCCCTGTGTTGCCTTCTGAACCCACCTAGGACGCTTCTCTGTCATCAAGCTTGCATTTTGAAAGGTTGGTGAAGACGTCGTTATGGACCGAATGATATCCCCAAAAAGGTATGTGGAAGTCCTAACCCTGACACCTGTAAACATGACCTTATTTGGAAGTAGGGTCATTGAAGTTGTCAACAGCATGAGGTCATACTGCATGTTAGGGACTAAACTGCATCTCCCAAAAATGTGTGTCAACTTGGCTAGGCCATGCGTCCCAGTATTCTGTGACTGTCCCACCATTTTGTCATCTGATGTGATTTTTTAAAGCTCACTTCTATGATGTTAATGAAGTGGGAGTAAAGGTAGTTATATTGAAGAGGTAGACCTTCAGCTACAAGATTATGTGGCGTCTTGGGTCAGTCCTTTCAGATATAAAAGAGAAGCAGGCTGAGAGAAAGGGGGACCTCATACTACCAAGAAAGAGGCTCCAGGAGCAGAGGGCGTCCTTTGGACCTGCGGTCTCCACATTGAGAAGGTTCCAAACTAGGGCAAGTTTGATGACAAGGAACTTTCCCCAGAAACGAAAGAGAAAGACAGCCTTTCTCTGGAGTTGGAGTGCTGAATTCGAACTTCTAGCCTACTAGATTGTGAGAGAATAAACTTCTGTTTGTTAAAGCCATCCATGTGTGGCATTTCTGTTACAGCAGCACTAGACAACTGAGACATTGGAGCAGGGTGGGTCTTAATCCCATCTGAGTACTCGCCTTATAAAAGAGGAGAACAGACAGTGATACACACATGTGAAAATAGTCATGTGATGATG
Organism: Heterohyrax brucei; assembly: GCA_028571685.1. NCBI lineage: Eukaryota > Metazoa > Chordata > Mammalia > Hyracoidea > Procaviidae > Heterohyrax > Heterohyrax brucei. The sequence goes on along the minus strand of CM053166.1, from coordinate 16,832,038 downwards.
CATCTACAAGGCAAGGAGTGTCAAGAAATGCGTGGGGCTACCAGAGCTGGAAAGGACAGAGGATTGTCTCCTAGAGCCTTCAGAGACAGCATGGCCCTACTGACACCCTGAATTTATACTCTTAGCCTCCAGAACCATGAGAGAATTAATTTATATTGTTTAAAACTACCCAGTTTGTGATACTTTGTGGCCCTAGGAAATTAAGACAAATGGAACAAATGGAATTATTACACACTGTTGGAGGAAATGTAAATTGGTACAACCACTTTTGAAAAGTGGCAAAATCTAGTGACGCTAGATATGTACATACCTATGACCTAGCAATTCCACACCTGGGTATATAACCAACAGAACAGTGGGTCTGTGCTCACCAAAAGACTCACACTGGCCCATATCTCACACCTTACACAAAAACTAACTCAAAATGGATCAGAAAACTAAATATTAAATCTAAAATGATAAAGATTATGGAAGAAAAAGTCGGGACAACTCTGAAAGTTCTAATACATGGTTTAAACAGACTACAAAATCTTACTAAAGATGCACAGACAGCAGAAGAAAAAATAGATAAATGAGAACTACTAAAAATTAAACACTTATGCTCATCCGAAGACTTTATCAAGAGAGTAAAAAGATTGCCTACAGCTAGGGAAAAAATATTTGTCAATCATGTATCTGATCAATGTCTAATTTCCATAGTCTACAAGGTACAGCAAAATAACAACAAGAAAAAGACAAATAATCTAATTAAACAATGGGTAAAGGAGATGGACAGACACTTCATCAAAGCGGACATCCAGACAGCCAAAAGACACATGAGGAAATACTCATGATCATTAGCTGTTAGAGAAATCCAAATCAAAACTACAGTGAGATACCATCTCACCCCAAGAAGGTTGGCACTAATCTAAAAAACACAAAACAAATGTCCGAGAGGCTGTGGAGAGACTGGAATTCTTCTACACTGCTGGTGGGAATGTAAAATGGTACAACCTTTTTGAAAGCAATTTGACACTTTTTTAAAAAGCTAGAAATAGAAATACCACATGGTCCAGCAATTCCGCTGCTTGGAATTTATCCTACAGAAATAAGAGCTGTCACATGAACAGACACATGCACATGAATGTTCACTGCAGCACTGTCCATAACAGCAAAAAGATGGAATCAACTTAGGTGACCACCAATAGATGAATGGATAAACAAACTGTGGCACATACACACAATGGAACACAATGCAATGATAAAGAACAATGATGATTTTATGAAACATCTCGTAATCTGAAATCAGCTAGAAGACATCATGCTGAGTGAAATCAGTCAGCTGCAAAAGGACAAACATTGTATGAGACCATTATTATAAGGACTTAAGAAGGACATGGAATAGACGTGTGGCATCTGGTATCTCAAAAGCCTGCAAGTTGCCATCTGAGGAACATCAGTTGGTCCCAATCCACTTGGAACAGATGACAGCAGAGAATATAAAAGACATGAGGAAAAATGAGCCCAGGAGACAGAAGAACTCATACAGTTTTGAGACTACATCAGCATGAGACCAGAAGAACCAGATGGTGCCCGGCCACCACCAAAGACAGCCCTGATAGAGGACACAACGTAGAGTCCCTGATGTAGCATGAGACAAAGAGGTATACAGTCAAGAACTCTACTGAAAGACCAGAACTGATGGTCTGACAACTTGGGGGGTCCCCTGAGAACATGGCCCCTAGACTGCTGCTAGCCCAGAGCTGAAACCAGTACTGAAGCCAACATTTCAGACAATGAATGGACTGGATGTGGGAACACAGAGTGATGTGTATGGTGTGTGTACTTCGTGGTTTTATATATATATATGAGGCTGTCCCCGTTTCTTTTTAGAGGGGAGAGGAAAGAGTGGAGAGGAGGGCACAAGTGTTGGTTGAGTGGATACTGTAAGTAATGAGTGAAAAAGAAGAGTGTGCTGTCACAGGGTGAGGAGAGCAGATAGAATTGCAGAGAGATGGGTACTCGGGATATTATATGGAAAATTGACTTGAACTGTAAATTTTCACTTAATCACAATCATGATAATAAAAAGACACACACTGAAGTGATCCCAGTAGCACTATTCATAATAGCTCCAAACCAGAAACAGCCCATATGTCTGCCAACGTAACGGGCAAATGACTTGTCTGTTCATGTGATGGATTACTATGTAGCCATGAGCTCCATACAACTATGGTTGAATCTCGCAAACCTGACAGAATGGAAAAGCTGGACACAAACGATGACACAGGATTCCATTTATATAAAGTTCAAAACTAGGCACAGTTAATCTGTGGTGTGTGAGTTCAAGACACAGTTCCCATGTGGGGGGATGGGAGAAGGGGAGATGAGGGTCCTGAGCGACTGAAAGAGAGTGTGAGGAGTTTACGGAGGTCTAACTTTTTATGATCCGGGTACTGGTAACACAGGTGTTGACCCTGTGAAAAGTCATGAGTTGTTCTTTTTGTGACATATGCAAGTTTCTGTATCACACTTCTGTTAAAATTAGGGGCAAACCATGTGTATGTTTCTGCCTGCCTTTAACTAACAATAGCTGCCCACAGCGCAGCCTCCCTTCAATTTGTGGTTCTCTGCGGTGGGCCCTGCGTCTGCTGAATGGCCCAGAATTCACATGCTTTGAGAAACAGTCCTGGTGGCATAGTGGGTAAACACTTGGCGGCTAACCAAAAAGTCAGTGGTTCAAACCCGCCAGCTGCTTCAGTGGAGAAAAGACCTGGCTATCTCCCCCCCTAAAGGGGTGAAGCCCTATGGGGTAGTTCTACTCTGCCCTATAGGGTCCTTATGAATTGGAATAAACTTGGCAGCACTCAAAAACAAGGCACCTTTCTAGTAGGAGCCTTATCTCTGCTAGGCAGCTCCTTATAGTGAGGCCATAGGGCATCATTTATTCTGATAATGTTCAATTTCACCTAAAGAAATCCTCCTATTCTTTGGGTTCAGGCAAGTGGCTCATTGCAAATGACCACCCTTCCCATGTGACTTAGATGAGACTCACCGTGTCTCCTTATTCACCCAGGACAAGGCCAGACCCAGGCCCTTCAAATCCCAATTCCTTGCCTCATGAATGAGTAAGTGAACTGATCACCCCCGCCGATGACACAGAAGCAAAATGCTTTGTCAGCCAAATTTTGGTGATGCATCTCCCCTTCACCCAAGTCTCTGAACTCTGGTCTGCCTTCAGCCTAAACCAACACAACCCCTCCCTCAGGGTCTCTCCTGCAGAAGAGGCTGGCCTCAGCATCAGATGGTCTCTGATTTGGTATCCCATGGTCTCACCCTCTCATCCCACTTCCCCACACCTGGCTTTTGTCTAGCCTTGTTAACTCTCAGTCTTTATAAAAGAAAAACACTTTTTCACAAACTCTTGAGATGCTTTCTAGTCTTCTGGTCAGCTCGTTCTGTCTGTTGCAGTAGTCCTCGCTTCTACCGTCCCCGTTGGAGAAGTGCCTTCCCCCAACTCTTGCCCCAATTGGAAGAGTGTCTTCCTCCCTCTTCCTTCCAAATAAAGCACCTCCCTATCAACTCCCGGAAACCCTGACGGGCATAGTGGTTAAGTGCTGTATCTGCTAACCAAGAGGTCAGCAGTTCAAGTCTGCCAGGTAATCCTTGGGGCAGTTCTACTCTAATCTATAGAGTTGCTATGAGTCGGAATCAACTCGACAGCAGTGGGTTTGGGTTTGGGTTTAGCAACTTCCAGGTCACAATGTGCATAGGCTATTACTAAGGGAAAAAAGAAGCTTGCAAAACTATGTATATAGTTTGATGCCAAAATTATAAAAAATGAAAATACATAGAAACAGTCTGGAATGGCATGTTCTAAATGCTAAGTGTATTTTTCGAGGTGATTGGATTGAGGGTGACACTCTTCTCTGGGCTTTTCAGTGTTTTCTAAAGCAAAATCCTAACACTGAGAATGATGAACTTTGCTAGTTGAATCCAAAATTATACAACATAGAAAATACAACTTTAAAGGTATCATGGTAGATGGTTTTGTCTTGTAACATGGGATCACACAGAGGTCTCATATCTTAACTCTCCAAAGGAGAAGATGTTTAAAAAAAAAAAACTACCACAGAGTTGACCCCAACTGATAGTGACCTCACAAGTGTTAGAGTAGAACTGTGCTCCATAAGTTTTTCAAGTGGATCACCAGGCCTTTCTTCTGCGGTGCCTTGGGGCAGACTCAAACCTCTAACATTTTGGTTAGCAGCTGAGCATGTTAACTGTTCGCACCACCCAGGGACTCCATGTAAGACAAGAACTCAGTACACCAACAGGCAAAGCGTATTCTTGAATAATAAAGAAGTGGCTGCCTTTGCCTCTGAAAGACTCCTTCCACGGGAGGACTCAGACCCTGGAAATCCCTTTCTCCGTTCCCTCTCCCCGATCCCATCTTCATTGTTATCCCCTCTCCCCTACCATCTCCCTTCTCTCTTCTGTCTCTGCTACCATCTCCCTCTGGGCTCCGACCTATTTCAAAAAGGGGATTGAAAAATGCTGATTTCACATAATGGGAAACCCAGCAATACCGCCTCCTTTGGCCCTAACTCAGAGGTGACTCATTGCTTTCCTGGAAGTAGCATGTTTATGAAAGACATCAGTGGAGGGTTAGGGCCTGTGGCCACTAATGGCTAACCGTGAACTTGGATGAGGCTGCCACGGGGCAGGGAGGCTGGGGGGAAAGTCAGACAGCCTTGCAACTTGAGCCAATGGGATCACTCTTGCAACGGTAATATTTTACTGCGGATTTGAAAACTCTCATGAAAAATACTGTTCTTCCAACTCTCTTGAGAAGGTATCTTAATACGCAATCCAAAGCATATGGAAAAACAAGTTTTCTGGTGTGAGCCCATGGGTAGAGGATATGACTGAATTATTGCTTATGCGAGCGTAATTCTTGGCACGCCTCACACGCAGCTGGACTTGGTTCTCAGATGCACCTTTGGGGCTTTCACCTCTATAGTGGTAGAAAGATGGAAGAGTCAGAGGGTCCTCTCTGAGGATGTCGAGCCAGCAGCTCAAAGAAAGGTGATTTTAGGTGTGTGGTTAACATCCGGACCTGGAGCCAAGGGCTGGGGAATGGGAGCCTGGGCTTTCTCTGAAATTCTGGTTCTCCCCTCCTCTAGAATCTGAGCAGCTTTCCTTACAGGCAGTTGAACTTGACTTCTTGTTCTGAGCTGAGCTTCATAATGAGGCTGGGGATGCTTTTTAAGAATTATTGTAGGTTTCCTTATTTCCACGTTTCTCTACCTTGGAGCTACTGCCACCTGGGGCCAGATCATTCTTTGTTGCCGGGGCTGTCTTGTGCACTGTGGAGCATTTAGCAGCATTCCTGGTCTCTGTCTACTAAGTACCAACAGATAGTGGTGTCTACCCACTAAATACCAAATTGGAAGCGACTTAAATGATAACAGTCAAATAAAGTATTTTTTTTTACGAGAAAACAAAAAAACTGCTGCTGTCATAGTGACCCTACAGGACCGAGTAGAAATGTCTCTCTGGCAGATCTGAACTGCTGATCCTTTGGTTGGGTCTATTTAGCGGTCTCTAGCTACTAAGTACCAACAGATAAAGCGGATCATTGAAAAATAAAGAAAAGGCTGCTTTAAATGAGTAATGACAACAAAAAATTTCTCCAGATACTGCCAAGAGTCCCTTCGGGGGATGGGGACATAATCACCCTGGTTGAGACCCACCAGTCTGTACCAAGGGCTGGACCCACCAGTCTACAGCAAGGGTCGGACCCCTCTAATGAAATACTTTTACTTATCATAATATTTGTGGCAAAGTTTCTCAACCTCAGAACTACTAATAAATGGGTTTAGCATCCCTGGCCTCTTCCACTAGATGCCAGTAGCACCCCCCTTCCAAATGTCTTTAGGCATTTTCATATGCCCTCTGGAGCTCTGTTGGTATTGTAGTTAAGACACTGGCTGCTAACCAAAAGGTCAGCAGTTCGAATCCACCAGGCGCTTCATGGAAATCCTATGGGGCAGTTCTACTCTGTCCTATAGGGTCACTAGGAGTTGAAATCAACTTGGTGAAAAGCGGCATCATTTTTTTTCTTGTTATGTGCCCTTTGGGATAAGGTTACTAAGAGCAATTAAAATACAGGATGCCCAGCTAAGTTTCAATTTCAGATAACCAGCTAATCCTCTTTTAGTGTACTGTGTCCCATGAGATATTTAGGACATATGGAAACTAAAATGTTATTTGTTGTTTATCTAAATTTCAAACTTAACTAGGTGTCTGTACTTTATCTGGCAATTTGTCTTGGAGAAGGGCCAAACTCAGGTGAGTTGAGAATCACTGTTTTTGACACTATCATTAAGCTCTTGAATATGTTCAAATGAACTGCCTATGCTAAAATCCATACACTGCCTTTTTAAAATGTTTCAATTGCCATAAAAAGATGTATGACAACCGTGATGGTGCTCACAATGTTTAGTCCCAGTGGCAACACGAGAAAAAAAGGGTGCACCCTAAGAACTCCACTAACAGACCACAATTAATGGTCCAAGGCCTGGGAAATCCCCTGGAAGCTTGGCCGCTAGACCTGTTGCTACCCTGATCATAGATCATTAGTGAGGTCAACTCTTTGGATAGGAATGGAATGGACTTGTCGACACAGAGTGACCATATGGTGTGTGCACTTGATGGTTCTATGCATCTACAAGATGTTGTCCTACTGGCCTCTTACTAGAGGGGAGAAGAGAGGGTGGAGACAAAGGAACAGGAGATTGTTAAGAGGTTATGAACATACAGAATGGAAAAGAGTGTGTTGTCACTGGGCAAGGAGAGCAGAAGGAGCTGCAGATAGGCGGGCAATCAAATTTGATTTGTATTGTAAACTTTCACTCAATCACCAAAAAAAAAAAAAAAAGATGCATGCCATTCAATGCAACCATTCCGTTTTTAGATATTTATCCTTAAAAACACGGCAGAATCTTGCAGAATAATGTTTGATTTCACATTATTTGCCATGATGAAAAATGGGAAGTGACTTAAGTGATAATGGTCAAATGACATATTTTTTACAAGAAAAGAAAAAACCCACTGCTGTTATGGTGACCCTACAGGACTGAGTAGAACTGCCCATCTGGCAGATCTGAACTGCTGACCCTTTGGTTAGCAGCCATAGCACTTTGCCAGTATGCCACCAGGGTTTCATGTTACATGAAAGAGTCAAGTATTCACATTCTGGACTATGAGACAGCGTTCTAAAGTATGAGGCAATCCTGTGTGTACTGACATGTAAGATATTCATGAGAAATAGTTACGTTTGTACTGCAATAGAAAAGGTCCATGAGGCTATAAATAGAATAAACCACAACTTTAGTTTCAATAGGGACTGAGGGTGAAGATGCCCACTTTCCAATTTATATCCTTCTGCACTGGTAGATTTGTTTTTAATAAAAAAAGTATGCATTACTATGCTGGTTTTAAAAATACAATAAAATTACTTGTTAAAGAAAAGTAATGTTTTACTGAGCATCTTGAAAGACATCAAAAATGACTTTTATATGTGGTCTGACAATTAAGTTCATGAACTCATCCTAGAAAAAGTGCCGCATACCTCACTGCCGAACATCACTGTGGTCACCTTTCAAGTACTCCCCTTGGAAAGCTGTGTACCGATGCCAGCGCCTAGTGCACCCTTCAAAGCAACTTTGGAACTCTTGTTCTGCAATGGCCAACAGGGCTGTTGTTGACGAGGTCTGACAAATAAGTTTGTGAACTCGTCCTAGAAAAGTGCTCCATACCTCATTGCTGAATATCACTACTGTCGCCTTTGAAGTACTCCCCTTGGAAAGCTATGCACCGATGCCAGCACCTAGTCCAAAGCACTTTTTCTAGAATGAGTTCATGAACCTAACTGTCAGATCTCATATTTTTGAAGGCAATAAGATTCACTGAAAAAGCCAGTGCTCAAGTCACCGTCATTTGAAGTTTTGACTAAAAGCCTAAGAAATCCTGAGCACGGTAGTTGTCACACAGTCCCTGAGTGATGCAAATGGTTAATGCACTGAGCTGCTTGTGAAAAGGTTGAAGGTTTGACTCTATCCAGAGGTGACTCGAAAGAAAGAACTGGCAATCTGTTAAAAAATGTCAGCCCCTGAAAATGCTGCGAAGCACACTTCTACTGTGAAATCCATGGGGTTGCTATGGGCATTTCAAGGTGAGCCATCGCCAATCTGTCACTGGAGGCTGGTGTGTTTCTATGATGTTGATCAAATTTCAGCACAGCTTCCAGACTAACATAGACTAGGAAGAAAGGCCTGGCGATCCAATTCCAAAAATGAGCCAGTGAAAACCCCATGGATCACAACAGTCTGATTCCATCGTGCATGGGGTCTCCATGAGTTGCTGGCCAACCTGACTGCAGCTCACAATGAGAGCGTATTGTGTCACAAGCCCCAGCAACAATGACTCATTTGCTTCTGAAAGCTCTGGTGTAAACGTGACCCCGGCCTGCTGCACTGACCTTGACTGCAGGTTTTCCCGCTGTATCCTGGAAAGCATCTACATTTGTTCGGTCCCACACACTGCCCGAACTTGCATCCATGGGCACATGTAGCTGTGGAAGAAGATGTATTAATGATACAAGAGCAGGAGTAGTTAGCACAGTGACGTGCACTAGTGTCAAACGTAAACACTGCCTGTTTTGCAGAGAAATCCATGGAGGCATTGTAGAGAGCAATCAGTTTTCTTTGTAGTCTGTTTTCACCTTTAAGATCTGGAAAGTTGTGTTTGTGAACTAGAACATTGCCCACATGCCTTCCCCACAACATGTCATGTATGCAGCCTTGCTTAGCAGTGCAGAATGCCTCCAGCAGTTATTCAAAGAGAAACGGACTCCGGGGACCCCAGGCAGCCAGTTTGCAAAATAAACACTAGACATTTAAGAAGCATACTCTTTGAGCTGGGAGAGCCCCAGAGTGATCCTGGGCCAACTGCAGAGGTCTTTTTCTTTCTGTCCCTTGCCTCTTTTTTTCTTTTCCATATTTTCTATTTTTTCTTTTAGTCAAGCCAAGTCTTTGTAATGCTATGCATTATCAGTCCAACCGAACAGCCCTTGGAATCTGGGGCAGGCAAGGGGGTGGGTGCACCACCTTTAGCCCTAATGATGGGAACTAAAAGATGATGACAGCGGTGGTGGTGATTATATGGTGGTGAAGATGATGGTGGCGGTAATTATATGGTGATGGTGGTGATGGCAGTGATCATGTGGTGGCGGTGATCATGTGGTGGTGGTGATCATGTGGTGGTGGTGGTGATCATGTGGTGGTGGTGGTGATCATGTGGTGGTGGTGGTGATCATGTGGTGGTGGTGGTGATCATGTGGTGGTGGTGATCATGTGGTGGTGGTGATCATGTGGTGGTGGTGGTGATCATGTGGTGGTGGTGGAGATCATGTGGTGGTGGTGGTGATCATGTGGTGGTGGTGATCATGTGGTGGTGGTGATCATGTGGTGGTGGTGGTGATCATGTGGTGGTGGTGGAGATCATGTGGTGGTGGTGGTGATCATGTGGTGGTGGTGGTGATCATGTGGTGGTGGCGGTGATCATGTGGTGGTGGTGGAGATCATGTGGTGGTGGTGGTGATCATGTGGTGGTGGTGGTGATCATGTGGTGGTGGTGGTGATCATGTGGTGGTGGTGGTGATCATGTGGTGGTGGTGGTGATCATGTGGTGGTGGCGGTGATCATGTGGTGGTGGCGGTGATCATGTGGTGGTGGTGGAGATCATGTGGTGGTGGTGGTGATCATGTGGTGGTGGTGATCATGTGGTGGTGGTGATCATGTGGTGGTGGTGGTGATCATGTGGTGGTGGTGGAGATCATGTGGTGGTGGAGATCATGTGGTGGTGGTGGTGATCATGTGGTGGTGGTGATCATGTGGTGGTGGTGATCATGTGGTGGTGGTGGAGATCATGTGGTGGTGGTGGTGATCATGTGGTGGTGGTGGTGATCATGTGGTGGTGGTGGTGATCATGTGGTGGTGGTGGTGATCATGTGGTGGTGGTGGAGATCATGTGGTGGTGGTGGTGATCATGTGGTGGTGGTGATGACGTGGAGGTGAAGATGCTGACGTGGTTGTGATGATGACAATGGTGATGAGGATAATGACGTGGTGGCAATGATGGTGGTGATGACGATGATGGTGGCGGGGATGATGATGACAAGGTGGTGATGGTGATGATGACAGTGGTGATGACAGTGATGATACGGTGGCAGTGGTGATAATGGTGCTGGTGGTGATAATGACAGCAGTGATGGCTGCAGTGTGACAAAGCAAGATGAGGGCAGAGTTCCTTTCTCTGGTTCATTCACTGCCGTATTCCAACACCAGGCACAGAGCAGGCACTCAACAAGAATCCAGTGGCGCCGTGGTTAAGTGATTAGTTGCTAACGGAAAGATTTGAAGTTCAAATCTACCAGCTGCTCTATGGGAGAAAAGATCTGCCAGTCTGTTTTCATAGAGATTACAGTCGTGAAAACCCTGTCAGGTGGTTCTGTTCTGCCCCACCGGGTCAATAAAGTTTGCTGTGAGTCACTATGAGTCAGAACTGACTTGATGAAATGGGTTAGACATTTATTTGGCTTCTCTCCTTGACCTCTGTCTATTATTACTCAATTCTAAGTACCTTCAGGAGAGGAACTTAAAAACATCATCTTCATTTCTCCTGCAGTGCTGAATAGAGTATTGTGAACATGTTCAATATGGAAATATTTTTGAATAATAAAGCACTAGGTGTAAAAATATTTTGGAATAATAAAGTACTAGGTGTAGAACTTTCAACAGGGGAATGTTTTATGGTCCTGCATAAATTGTAAGTGAGAAGGTAGAGAAAAAATGCTTCCCCAGGAAAACTCTTCCACTTTTGAAGACAAAGGAGCTAGAATTTGACTTCCAGTGCCTATTTAGTTTAAGGATATGTTCTTGGAGATAGATCGTTAAGTTCAGATGCTAGAAAAATAAATGTTCTTGGTAAGCTCTGATGACCTCTTTTTGTTCCCCTAGAAACTGATCTCCAGGGTGGTCCAGACAGAAAGCCCAGGGCAAATGCCAAATGGAACACAGGACAATTAGTAAGTAACATCCTGGCTGGTATAAGCTTGAAGCTCCAAAAAGATGTTTTCGATTTATAGCAATTGTGGGTCTGTGATTTGAAAATCCAATCTACAACCAAGGGAAATTCAGCTGGAGTCTAAAGTCGCCTGAGACCTAAGCTTGCTTTAGACCAAGTAAAACGTTCCTGCTTGATTCTACCTGCAGCTTTTCATTACGGATTTGTTTAGATCCAACTCTTTTTCCCATCTTGCTAAGTGGTGCACACAGTTTAAGGTAAATGAGCAGAAGTTCAGGCAGATGCCAAGATCTGGAGAGCTTGGGCCTTGAGATCGGGCCTCACAAGGAACGCAGGGTGAAGGGATGAATGGAAGCAGTGGCTGGTATACATGCGCCTCTGTCCCATCACTGTGCTCTGCCTTAGAAATCACAACCAAGACAATCAAAGGCAAACTACCCTATTATTCGGTGTTTCGAGGAACATATGACTATCATCAAGGACTATGAGAATTGCATAAAGTCCCACCAGATTTTGGATACAAAAATTGTTGCAATTTACGACCTGGACACTGAACGGGGGCTGTGGAGGGTGCTAAAGAGTCTGTCAGCATTTTGCTGGAACTCTGCACTTGCATTTATAATGTTTTGCTTGAAATTCTTCTGGGCCTGTGGTATGAGAGAACCCACAAAGGCACGGAGAGAGAATGTGATTGGCTGGGTGGAGAGTGCCTCTTGGCTCTGATTGGGCTCTACTGCAAAATAGCCCTTCCGGAGAGCCTAAGCTACCTCTCATTTATCTACCTGTGCCAGGGGTTACAAGTTTTACAGCTACAAGTTCTACAGTAGCAGGTTCGTGCTACTGGAAGAGAAATTCCAAATCATAGGTCCCACGTGGGTTTTGCCCTTTTCCACCTGACCAACTTCAAATCAAAAAGTTATGCTGTGACTAGTAAAAGAAGCCAGCCACCTTTAACTCCCTTGTCACCTGATGGTTTTGCTGATATGAATCTGGGCTGAGAATTACTGGTGCTTTTCAAAGCTGGGGTGATCAAGGAGGTATTTCCTGTGGGTGCCAAGTCACGGCACCCTTTTATGAGAGTACCCTTTACCCCCTAAAGTTGGTGTCATTCTTTTTGTGTTTCAGAGGATGAAACCCAATAAGCTTACCTATCTTGCTCAAGGTCACCCAGGTCTGGTTCTCAAGACAATGCCCTTGATCATGACATTTAGAAATCAAATCTCCCTGAGGGTCCTCCCTGCTTCTGTTTTTAATTGACTCAGGTGCTGGAGCAATGTTCTAACCTTCTTAGCCTAGGTTGGCAATGAGGATTTTGAAATATTTTTTTCTGGTACTGGGATGCTCTTGTCATGTCATCACAATAAAACTGTGACTGCGGAAGGTTTTGCATACTGTTGAGCATGTGGGGGCAGTATCTGTGTCTTACACTGTTTCATGGACTTTACATATGATCAGGTTCTACCCTCACCTCAGATCTCTCCAGATACATTTCAATCAGCTAGGGGGCAGACAGTTGGAGCAGGAATAGACCAGCAAAACAAAGATACCATTGCTACTTTAAAAAATAACTGACATTTTAGTGCTCTACAGCTTGTCATCCAGTATGATCCACAACATCACCTAAAATATATGGGACACGAAGCTGTGTTATTATCCTATTTAACAGATAAGAGACTGAGGTTCAGGTAAATGGCATCTGGCGAGGGGACTCCAGATTCCCGCCCTGAAGGAAAGCACAGTCTGCTCAAACAGTTAGCTAGCAAGAATGCAGATTGAAGACCTCTTTCTACAAGTGTCGGTCATTACCAAGCCCTACAAGCCCAGTGCCACTGAGTTGATTCCAACTTATAGCGACCCTATAGACAGAGTAGAACTGCCCCATAGAGTTTCCAAGGAGCACCTGGCGGACTTGAACCACTGACCTTTTGGTTAGTAGATACAGCACTTAACCACTGCACCACCAGGGTTTCCACAGTCATTACAGAAAGTCACATAAACAAGCACAAAATTCTGTGTTTATCTCCGTCATCTCCAAATCAAAACTAAACCTGTTGTCACCAAGTCAATTCCAACTCAGAGCAACTCTATGGGACAGAGTAGAACTGCTATAAATGGTTTCCAAGGAGCACCTGGTAGATTTGAACTGCCAACCATTTGGTTAACAACTGAACTCTTAACCAGTAGGCCATCAAGTTTTCCCTGTCCTCTCCAACCCTCCAGAAATTATCAGATGCCTCTCTCAGAGTTCTTAATACATGGTCTGAGAAACAATGTCCATGGCTGATTTTTGGTTCCTTAGTCTGCAACGCGTACAAAAGAATTGGAAAAAATAGTTGCAGTTTTTACATGTGTGTTTGCATCCTTTGAAACTACTGGGAAACTGACATTACGGATTTTAAAAATTAGAGTAACAAAACTCTAAGTTGAAAGACTTACTTTTCTTGTTTGTGACTGAGGCCTACTGGTTGGGTGATTCACAATTTTAAAATGTATTTCATTATAAATCAGTTGGAAAAAAAACTTTGAGGGGTTTGGCTTTATAAACAGAAAATCGTTTGCCATCAAGTTGACCCAACTCATGTGACCCAATGTGTGCTAGAGAAGAACTGTGCTCCACTGAGTTTTCAGTGACTGATGTTTTAAGGCAGATCCTCAGGCCTTTCTTCTGAGTTGCCTTTGGGTAGACTTAACAGTCTAACCTTTTGGTTAGCAGCTAAGTGAACAGGTTAACTGTGTGTACCATGCAGTGACTCCTTGTAAGTAGGAATTTATTAGCCTATTTTCCCCATCTTAGTTTCTTTCAAAAAATCCACCGCCACTGAGTCAATTCTGACTCACAGTGACTCTATAGGACAGAGTAGAACTGCCTCATATAGTTTCCAAGGAGTGCTTGGTGGATTTGAACTACCGACTTTTTCTGGTGGCATAGTAGTTACGTGCTACATCTACTAACCAAAAAGTAGGCAATTCAGATCCTCTGGGGGCTCCTTGGAAACTCTATGGGGCAGTTCTACTCTTTCCTATAGGGTTGCTATGAGTTGGCATCGACTCGATGGCCCTGGGTTTGGTTTGGTTTCTTTACATTAAAAACAATCAAAACCCAAACAATCCAGCCATACTCATGAAACTAATAACAGAAATAATTGACAGGCCAGGTCACTTTTAAAATAACTCATGTCTAGGGTGATGGTCGAGTCCCTGGGTGATGGTGTTGATAGTTAACATACTCTGTTGCTTCAGAAGGTTGAAGGTTCATGTCCACCCAGAGGTATCTCAAAAGAAAGGCCTGGTGATCTACTTCCAAAAAAATCGACCACTGAATACCAGTTCTACTCTTTTTAAAAAATAATATCTTATTGTGATTTGGGGAAAATTTATACAGCAAATTAAGTTCTCATTTAGCACTTTTTAGACATATTGTTCGGTGACATTGTTACAGTTTTCACAATGTGTCAATATTTTCATTACTTCTATTCTGGCTGTTCCATTTCCACTTATCTAGCGTCCCTGTCCCTCCCCTCCAACCTTCTCATCTTTGCTTTAAGGTAAAGGCTGACCATTTGGTTTCATGTAGATGATTATTTAAAGGAGCACTGTACTCGTGAGTAATATTGTTTATTTTATGAGGCAATCTATTATTTAGTTGAAAGGTAACCTCCAGGTGTGGTTTCAGTACATTTAAAGGGTATTCAAGGGTGATAGTCTCTGAGGTTCCTCTCTTCTGGTAAGTGTAGTCTTTTTAAAAAATTGAGTTGTCTTCTAGCAGTGTTCTACTTGGACACACACATGGTTGCCATAAGTCAGAATCGACTCAGTGGCAACTGGTTTAGGGTGATGGTATCACACACATTTTAGAAAGGAGATCTCATAGGCCTCTTTTCCTGGCCTTTAAAATAGACTTCATGTGTTGGGAACCCAGACCATGGGTGTTTTGTAGTTAAATCCCTTAGGGAGTCTACTGATGACCTGACAATAATTCATAGGATCCCAGATAATAACCTAAGGACCCTGACACAGTACCCAAGAGCAGGGTCGGTCTAAACTACTGGCCAATTACCTTCACAGCCTCCCTTGTTGTTCTTTCTCCAGCCGTAGCAGCAGGCCAGTTTCGTTCCGTAGCGACAGACCCCAGGCTGGCCTGCCCTTGCTGAGAGTCCGTGATTCCTTGAACTGGAGATAAAGAACCAGCTGTTAGCATGAAGAAAGCAAAAAGAGCGACAGAGACCCTTTCCTGCTACTCAACAAACTGGAGAGGTGACAGTTATCTAGTCAGTTTCAACAAACATGCTAAGTACTAAATGAAACATTGAAAACCTGAATTGATCACCACCCCTTGCCAGCCTTCCCCACTAAGTGTTTTTTTTCCATTTCCTGTTCTGCTTCCAGGATGAAAAGAGTGGGGTTATTTGATTTAGCTTTAGATTAAAAGCCAGTCTTAGAGGAAACAACCCTTAGAAGGACCTTTAGAAGTGAGGCTGGTGAGACTTGGGCAT
Organism: Heterohyrax brucei; assembly: GCA_028571685.1. Lineage (NCBI taxonomy): Eukaryota > Metazoa > Chordata > Mammalia > Hyracoidea > Procaviidae > Heterohyrax > Heterohyrax brucei. Next base: position 16,816,415 of record CM053166.1, on the reverse strand, counting down.
GTCATCAGGAAAGACCGATCGCTAGTAAAGTACACTGTCAAGGATTGAACTGTGTTCCCCCTGAAATCTGTAACAACTCGGCTAGGCCTAGGTTCCTGGTATTGTGTGATGTCCTTCCTGTTGTCAACCCTGCCTCTGTGAGATTAACGAGGGTGGATGGGTGGCAGCTGAGTGGGTGGGGCAGGACTTCATGTCTGGTATTGTATTGCGGTTTGGGGTGGCCTCTTGGGGTATAAAAGAAAGGGAGGCAAGCTGAGACTTGGGGACCTCAAGCTATCTGAAAGAAAGCATTTCCTGGAGTTGTGTGTGTCTTTTGGAAAGGACCAGGGTGCCTGCGCCTCGGAAGCTTCCAGCCCGGGGGAAGATTGATGACAAGGACCTTCCTCTAGTGCCAGCGGAGAAAGCCTTCCCTTGGAGCTGACACCTTGAATTTAGACTTTCAGCTTACTGGCCTGTGACAAATAAAATTTCTCTTTTTTAAAAGTCATCCACTCGTAGTATTTCTGTTAAAGCAGTACCAGATGACTGAGGCAGACATTGTGGTTGGTAAAGTGGAAGATTGGTGAAAATGAGGGAAACTCTGCAGGAGATGGATTCACACAACGGCCTCAACAATGAACTCCAGCATAATAATGATCATGAAGATGGCATCGGACCAGGCAGCACATCATCTGGTTATACGTAAGGTCACCACGAGCCGAAGCCAACTTGACAGCAGCCAACAACAAGAAGATTTAATCTATAAAACTATAGCACATGAAAATGGCCAAAAATTTATTCCTGCGAGCCTTCTAGAGTGCCGATTTTCAAATCTTTGTCATATAGATACAGTGGCTAGCCAATTCCACCCCCATGTCAGTGCTGAGTATGGTAGTGCTATTGCCTGGCCCTGTGACTCTGTCCCAAGCAAGACCACGGTCCTTCTACACCATTGGCCGCCAGAGAACCATTGAACAAACTGGGATCTCTGCACAGTCAAGGCTGTTCAGAGCTGGAAGGACCCACAGAGACCTCTGAGAAGCATTCTCTTGTTAACAGAGAGGAAACCCTAGCCCCACGGACTCTCATTCCCAGCAGAGCCACGTGTCAGAGATCACTGCCCAGGGCTCATTCTCATTCCATATGGCTTCCTGGAAACACAGTTTGCTAAACTGTTTAACAGTACAGTAGAGGCTGGCAAATGTTCTTCACAAAGGGACAGATGGCAAAGATTTTGAGCTTTGGAGGCCACACAGTGTCTGTCACAGCCACTGGACTCTGCCATGCTGCCATGCAGCCATAGACAATATGGCAGTGCGCTATACTGGCTGTGTGCCAGTAAGACTTTATTTAAAAAAAAAGACAGACTCGTTGTCATTGTGTCGACTCCAACTCATAGTGACCCTATGGCACAGAGTAGAACTGCACCATAGAGGTTCCAGGGAGTGCCTGGCAGATTTGAACTGCTAATTCTTTCGTTAGCAACCATAGCACTTAGCTACTATGCCACTAGGGTTTCCGAGACTTTATTTAAAGATACTAAAATATGAATTTCAGGTACCTTTCACGTATTACAAAAATATTCTTTTTCTCTGGATTTTTCTTCAACCATTTGAAAACGTAAAATCATTCTTAGGTCATGGGCCACACAGGTCTCTTTGTGGCGCCTGGGCTGTGTTTTCTCAGCTATTGATCTAGAGGCCTGAATGCTGAGCCCACCCCATCAGGTACCCCCAAGTGGGGAGGCCTTAAGTAAAGATCCCTGCATGTACTCTATGAAGAGCCTCGGTGTTGGACTGGGGTGGTGCCAGACTCTGGGAGAAAAGGCTCGTGCTGCTGTATATTTGTGTAGGGTGATGACTGTTTCCTCATGCATATTAAATACACTGTAAAATGTTTCCAGGGCTTTTTAAGAAAGAATGCACATTTTACCATGTGCTTTGGTTTGCAAGGCTGAAATGTTTGCAAGTTAATAATACCTTAGTCAAGGTTGGGAAGTTAAATAGCCTAGCTGGTTTCCCTCATGGCTGGTCTCTCTGATGAACTTGGTTACTCAGTTAAAAGCCACAAGGAATGGTCTGGGACATTTCATCAACTGAAGAGCCAGATACAAGGATTATTTTATTCTTTACTTTTTCTTGAAGGGGATATTTTTTCACCCTTAATGGCGTTAATGTGGAGGATTCCTCAGTTATTCATTCAACAATTTAGAACAGGGTTTCTTAACCTTGACACTATTAAGCACTGTGGTGGGGGGTGAGAGGGGTGGGGAAACTGTCCTGTGCACTGTAGCATGTTAAGCAGTATCCCTGGCCTCTACCCATTAGTAGCACTGCCCCCCCAAAGTAGTGACAACCAAAAATGTCTCTGGATATTGCCAAATGTCCCCTGCTCTGCAAAATCCTCCCCTTTTCTAATGAGAATGACTGATTTAAAGTACTTTCTTACTGTCTGAACACTGTCTTAAGCATAGAGACCATGGTGGTGTGATGGTTAAGATTTATGGCTGCTCACCAACAGGTAGCCTGTTAAAATCCACCAGGTGCTCCTTGCAAACTCTATGGAGCAGTTCTACTCCACCTTTTGAGGTCACTGTGAGACAGAATCAACTGGATGGAAACCAGTTTGGATGTTTAGTTTGGTCTTAGGCACAGAATGCAATGATGAATAAGACCCAGTCTTTGTGCTCATGAGTTCGTTGTCTGTTACAGTTTGCAGCGTAGGACAGCATGAGAAAGGCACTGAGAAGGAGTTTTCCCTGAGAAATAATGCCCAGCATAATCTCTAATCTGCACACTATTAGCACTTCTGCAAGTCACGGCACAATCGCCACCCAGTCTGCACAGACCTAACGACTCCCAATCTAGAAGCCATGGACTACTGAGCATAAAGTGGGGTGCGTAGCAAGTGCTAGTTCAAACACAGTGCTATCCTGAAGATATTTTTTATTTTATCATTTTGAAAATTGAGACATAATTTATATAACCTGATAGTTTAAAATCAGCGGATTTGAGTATATTCAATATGTTGTGCTATTGCGAGAACGGCCAGAGTGCTCCTTGGCAGCAAGGATGGCAAGACTTCATCTCATGTAGTTTGGCAGTGTCATTAGGAGGGATCAGCCCCCGGAGAAGGACATGGTAAAGGACATGCTTGGTAAAGAGTCAGAAAAAAAGAAGAAAATCATCAACGAGATGGATCGACACAGTAGCCGCAACAATGGGCTTAAGCATAACAACGATTGTGGGCATGGTACAGAACCAGGCAGTGTTTCTTTCTGTTGCACACAGGGTTATTGTGAGTTGGAACCAACTCAATGGCACGAAACAACAAACAACAACGTGTTGTGCAACTATCACCACTATCTAACCCCAAACATTTCTATGACTCCCAAAAGAAGCTCTATACCCCTTAGCAGTCCGTGCCCATTCCCGTCTTCCTCCAGCCCCTGGCAACTCAACTTCTGATCTATTTTCTGTCTCTGCAAAATATTCGGGACATTTCATATAAATGAAATCACACAATATGTTTCTGGCTTTTTCCACTTACAGTCATGCTTTCAAGGTTCATCCTTGTTTTGTTTGGTGCTGTCGGGTCTTCCAACTCATGGTCACCCCACGTGTGCACTGTAGAACTGCTCCACAGGGTTTCACAGTTGTGACCTTTCAGAAGTAGACTGTCTTCCAAGATGCCACGAGGTGGTTTTCAACTGCCAGCCTTTCTGCCAGTTAGTGACCCCGTTAACCGTTTGTGTCACTCGGGGACTCTATCTGTGTCGTAGCATGTATCAGATTTTTTTTTCTCTTTATGGCTAAACAATATTGCATTGCATGGCTATATCACATTTGATTTATCCATTCATCTTTTCACAGACACATGGGTTATTTCCACCTTTTGGGTGTTGGGAATAATCGTGCTGTGAGCAGTAGCATGCAAGTATGTGTTGAGTCCCTGCTTTCAGTTCTTTGGGTATGTGTCTAGGGTTGCAATTGCTGGGTCATATAGTAGTTCTATGTTTAACTTTTTGAAGAGCCTCCAACCTGTTTTTCATAGTGGCTGCATTATTTTATGTTCTACCAGCAGTGGGTGAGGGTTCCAGTTTCTCTACATCCTCTCCAACACTTATTAGTTTCTGACTTTCTGGTAACAGTCCTGGTGGTGCAACAGTTATGCATTTGGCTGCTAACCAAGCATAGTGATTTTGAGTGCTCACTGGACAACCAAGGAGAGAAGTTGACTAGGAAGTTGGATATTTGGGCTGGGAGTCCAGAAGGGAGGACTGGATTAGAGAGCCATCTGCAAGTAGAGTGTTACTGAATCTACAGGAGTAAGGGTGGTATAGGAAGAGCAAGAGGCCTGCTCCAGGGGATCCAGAATGTAAGCGATGGACCAAGGAAGAGGAGGTCCAGGAAGAGACTCGTGCAATGCTCAGAACAATAAGAAGAACATGAGTTTAGGACAGTGTCAGGAAAGCCAAAGAAGGATTCTAGAAAGAGAGCAGGATCAGCTCTGGATGTTGGGAGGCCACTTAGCACGGTGGTTGAGTATATGATCTCCTCCTGGGTTTGAATTCTGGCTCTACTGTATTTTATTTATTGTGACCCTCAGTAAACTCCTTAACCTTTATAGGCCTCAACTGTCTCCTTTCTAAAACAGGGAGAGCCATAGTACTTACTTGAAGAGTGTTTTTGTTGTTGTTGTTGTTGCTGTTTTTTGTGATAATCAAATGATTTAATCCATGTAAAGGGCTCTTAGAAGTGAGGATGGTGAGACTTCATCTGATGTCCTTTGGACATGTTGTCATGAGGGACCAACCCCTTGAGAAGGACATCATGCTTAATGAGAAAGAGGAAAACCCTTAACAAAATGGGTTGACACAGTGGCTGTAACAGTGGGTTCAAAGACAGCACTGATTGTGAGGATGCCTCCAGGTGGGGCAGCATTTCATTCTGTCCTACATGAGGTCACTGTGAGTCAGAACCAACTCAGTAGCACTTAACAACCGTAAAAGGCTCTGAACAGTGCTCTGTGTTTATTAGAACTAATATCAGGATTTAAATTATTATTATGAGACACGTTGAATAAGGTCTAGAGTCTTAAATTTCTGTTCACTCATAGCCAGAGAAATCAATCTCAGTTCGAACTATGTTTCCACTGCAGTCCAGGTTCTCTGAGAAGCAGAAACTATTAAACATGTAGGACTTTACTAAAGGAAATGGGGACGGCTTGGAGAATCATATCACCACCGTGCAAATCTGACCCCATGTGAAGGAGACAGGGAAGAAAGGAGAGTGGAATCTTCAGCAAGCTAAGGTCAGGAGTTCTAAAGCCAAAGCTGACCTTCAGAGGTGAGCCATGTTTTCCACAAAAGAGTTGGCCTCAGTGTCTCTGCCACTCAGTCATTGGCAGGTGAAGCCCATGGGAGGCATGGCCATCAATCTAGTGAGGTGATGGATTTTGGAACACTGGGCCATCGGTCAGTTACACTTCCTGAAGACAGATGGTAGTGAGATAAAATCTCATGGCTGCCACACTTTCTATATGACACTGGAATCCCTAAGTGGTACAAAGAAGTAACATACTGAGCTTCTAACTGAAAGGTTGGAGATGTGAGCCCCCAGAGGTGCCTCAGAAGAAAGACCTGGTGATCTACTTCCCAAAAATCAGCCAATGAAAACTCGATGCAGCCCAGTTCTACCTGACACATACAGGTCACCATGAGTGGGAAATTTCTCAACAGCAACTGGTTTTATTTATTTATCTTTTTATGTGTAGGAACTGACTTCACTGTAAGGGGAGATTAGTATATATTTTCACCTTTAGGAAACTGACTGTAGATAACATCCTATTTCAACCTATCATTTTACACATGAAGAAGACTAAGGCCAAAAAAGTTTAGGTGACTTCTCAGTGATATTAGTCCAGAAAGGAACACACTTTGGCAAACTATTCACCCACTATGCCACCCAAAATATAATGGATAAGTACACACGTCAGGCACTGTACTGGGTGCCAAGACTTTAATTATATCAGCACAGCCTCCACCCATGAAGAACATATAGTCGGAGTGAAGATGGGCGAATAACAGATAATCACACGGTGGCATGATGAACCCTACCAAAGGGTTTCTCAAGAACAAGAGTAATATATCAGCTCCTATCTGTCAGTCTATCATTGTGGCTTGTGTGCTGGTATGATACCGGGAGCTATACCATCAGTAATTCAAATGCCAACAGTGTCAGCCATGGTGGACAGGTTTCAGCAGAGCTTCCAGACCAAGAGAGACTAGGAAGAAAGGCCTGGAGATCTACTTCTGAAAACCTTATAGAGCCCAACAGAAACATCCTCCAACTTGTTTGTTTTGTACATGTCATCTGGAGGACATGGCTGGAGGAGGACACCATATTTGGTGAAGTAGAGGGCCAGCAAGGGCAAGGCAGGTCTCTGCTGAGATGGATTGTCATAGCAGTCACAGCAATGGACTTGAACATGCTGGTGACTCTGAGGATGATAAAGGACCAGGCAACATTTCATTCTGTTGTACATAACGCTGCCAGGAGTTGGAGTTGAGTCGAGGGCAGCTTACAAACAGTCGCCAACAGGGAGATGTGGCAGTGGTTAGGTTGGAATGGATGCGTGAGGGAGCTTCTGGAGGAAATGGTGTCCGATATGAATTCTGGTGACTGGGGAATGTACCCAGGCTAAGTGAAGGAGGCAGTTAGGTGGGGAGAGTGTTCCAGGCAGAGGAAATAGTCTTTGTCAAGGATGGAGCCACTAAGAGCATGGGGAGTGGGTGGTCTGTAAATTCAAGCATGTATTTGAAGCAGGAGAGTGGGAAGAGTGGCAAAAGGAATAGTAGGCTGGAAAAGGAGCAGGGAGATAAGTAGAGGCTGTGTAGAAAAGGCCTTGTGTCCACTCAAAATGTTTCATCCATCCAGAAGGCTTCAGGGACCTATAGAAGGCCTTTAAAGAAATGGAAATAGCAAAGATTTTGCAATACACAAAACAGCTTCCATAGAAGTAAGCCAAACTCATTAAGCCCCAACATTATCCCCAAAACAGCCAGATGAGAAAATTCACAAAAATGAATGGAAATTTGTTGCAATATGAGACAGATATATATATAGAAAGCCTGAATAGAAGCTTTGTTGAAAGAACTGAGGGTCCATTGCACAGATGGCCAAACCCACTTCATACGCGTGGGTTGAAGTCAATTATTTCAGAAAAATACTGCCTTGGATTAACTAACAACAGAAGGAAGTTACTAAAAGATGAAATTCATACCCTGTTTGCACGTTACCACAACTCTCCAGAGAAGTCTACTTTTTCTCGAGCTTTATTGCTTACACATGGTGGCCTGTAAGTGAAATTGAGACATCTGAAGTGTATTGATTTCTCCCAAGTCATCATTTTTAGCACTGTGCAAAGTGCCACTTCTAACTCTCCAAGATGTCAGTGACTAACACTTGTGCTATCAAAAACTAGTTAATAAAGTAAGATTACTGATTCACTGTAAAGAATCCCTTCCCGAGTCGCAATGCATTTTAGTATTAGTGCTCTATTGGAAGCTGTTAGAAGTTTGTCACCTAATGTAGCCTTGTGTGTGTCCAACTTACATACAACCTGTAATTATGAACCAGATTAATAAAAATTCGAGGTACACACCAAAGATTGCTAATACTAAATGGGTGCTATTGTGTAACGCACATCAAAACATTATTATTATTGTACTATTATGTAAAGATGTTTTAGTGCATCTGGAGGAGTTTCTTTATTGTTTTTTTTATGATTGAGTGAAAATGTACATTTTCACATAAATTTGCATGCCCACCTATCAAATAGCTGTATTTGAACACCCTCCCTAATCTCCTGATCTGGCCCCCAATGACTTTTTTCTTTACCCAAAGATAAAGGAAATAGTGAAAGGGAGATATTTAGGTGACCTTCAGGACATTAAGGATAAAAACACAACAGCTCTGATGGCCATTCCAGAAAAAGCAAACCCTAACCCCCCTGCCGTCAAGTTGGGTCCAACTCACAGCAACTCTAGAGGTCAGAGGAGAACTGCCCATAGAGTTTCCAAGGAGTGCCTGGCGGATTTGAACTGCCAACTTTTTGGCTAGCAGACATAGCACTTAATCCACTACGCTACCACGGTTTCCCATTTCAGAAAAAAAAGAGTTCTAAAGTTGTTTTGAAGGATAGACTAGGTGCTGGTGATGATGTATAGCTTCCCAAGGGGAGTACTTTGAAGATGATCATAGTGATATTTAGCAATGAGCTATGTATCACTTTTTCTAGGGAGAGTTCGTGAACGTAATTGTCAGGTCTGCGTGTGTGTGCGCGCGTGTGTGTGTATGAAACAATAGTTATTTACAAATCAGTTCATCATTGAGAGCTATAAAAAGGGGTCTGCTATTTTGACAGCTACACAAACCAGAAAAACTTGGTTCTGCACCAGCTCCTCTACGTGTTCTGTACATATTTTCTAAAAGCGAGCAGGCAGCTTGAAACAACATTGCAGAAAAAACAACATTGCAGGTCCACAGATGAGCAACATCCTTTTAATTAGTGGATGTGTGGTCCATGTATTCCACCAGTTTTGAGAAATAGCTTCAAAGGGCCCACCACAACTGTCCTCTTGCTGATTCAGTCATCAAATTCTACAACTGGTCATGAAAATGGAAAAAGAGTTTTAAAAGGGAAAATTCACTAGTGGGTGAAATTACTGATAATTCCTTGCCGATTTGTGGATGCCTGAAGAACTTGATTTATTACACCAAAACGCCAACTCTGCAGTCTTTGTTTGCCAGGTTTTTATTATTATTATTTTTTTATGCACTGTCATGGATTGAATTATGTCCCCCCCCCCCAAATATGTGCAGCCATGTGGCTGGGCCATGATTCCCAATATTTTGTGATTGTCCTCCATTTTGTGATTTTCCTGTGCTATATGTTAAAGGAGTAGGGTGGGACTGTAAATATCTTCATAGGATTACCTCCCGCTCCACTGTAAAGGGAGTTTCCCTGGATCCTTTCATCCTACAAGAGATAAAAGGAAAGAGAAGCAAGCAGAGAACTGGGAGCCTCACACCATCGAGAAAGCAGCACCGGGGAAAGAAGTGCGTCCTTCAGACATGAGGTTCCTGTGCCAAGATGCTCCCTGGACAAAGACTGATGCAATACCAGACTTTCCTCCAGAGCCCACAAGGGGGAAAACCTTCATCCTGAATTTGGGCTTGTGGCCTACTGCACTATGTGAGAATAAACTTTCCTTTGTTAAAGCCACTCACTCTGTGGTATTTCTGTTAGGGCAGCACTAGCTGACTAAAACACGCACATATACAGCTTTTTAAAATTTATGGATAAAAAGGAAAATTAGTTATTAAAAACATTTATGTTTAAGTGGAAACAGTATTATCCCGTGGGAAAAAAAGGAGCCATTGTAGGCAAGTGGGGTATTGACTGTAGAAGAGCATATTATCTTGATCTTTAAACTGCTTTTAAAGAAAATGCCTTAACTTTTAACTTCTCCTATCTTTTGCTGTTCCAATTCACCGTTAGCAAATAATTCGGATTACTTTCCCAACATCCTCCCTTCCACCTGCTTTTTGGTCCAATTCCATGCCCACTTACTAGCTTTCCCATCACTAATTCCATAGCTCGATTGCATCGATGCTTAAGTATCCTAGATAAGGAAGAGGAAACCCCAGTGAAGTAGAGGTTAAGTGCCATGACCAAATGGTCAGCAGTTCGAATCTACCAGGTGTTCCTGAGAAACTCTATGGGACAGTTCTACTCTGTCCTAGAGGGTCGCTATGAGTCAGAATCAACTTGACGGCAGTGGGTTTAGGTAAGGAAGATAAATGATTACATTGTTGTGGTTAGGTACTGTTGAGTTGGTTCCGACTCATAGCAACTCCATACACAACAGAAGGAAACACAGCTCTGTGCTGTGCCATCCCCATAACTGTCACTATGCTTGAGCCGTTGTTCTCGCCACTGTGTGCGTCCATCTCATTGAGGGTCCTCCTTCTTCTCACTGACCCTCTACTTTACTAAGCATGATATCTTTCTCCAGGGGCTGATCCTTCCTGATAACATGTCCACATTATGCGAGAGCTAGTCTGCCCATCCTTGCTTCTGAGGAGCATGCTGGTTGTATTTCTTCCAAGGCAGAGTTTTTTCTTCTTTGGCAGTCCACGGTGTCTGCAATATTCTTCACCAACACCACAATTTGAAGGCATCAGTTCTTCTTCTGTCTCCCTTATTCACAGCCCAGTGGGAAACTATTAGGTTACACCACATGAAATTGCCATTTTTCTGAGCAACGAATGGCCAGATATCTGTAATTGCATAGGCTGCAACTGCACAAATGTAGGAAAGGAAGCCAAATGTTCACCCAACCTGCTTGTCTCCTCTGCAAGAAGCTGCACTGCACATTTCAACTGGCTTACCAATTAGGTGGGGCCATGTGAATGATTTTGACCAATGGAATAGGAGCTGGAGGGACATGCCATCTCCAGGTTAGACTCTCAGAGGCTCCCATGATGCTGTGCTTTCCTATCAGTCCATTGAATAAAGAAGAACCTGCTGCCTGGAGAAAGATGGTGCCTGGCGATAGATGCAGCCTAGTTCCAAGTGAAGACAAACTGTCTGGTTTCTCAAACCTGAGTTGGGCTACAAGGTGGGTAAAAAGTAAATGCTTACCACCTTCGGCCATTGAGGCTGTAAGATGTTTTGATGCAGAAGTCACCAACTACTGAGCAACACAGTAGGATTTTTTTTAAGTAAATACTTCTTTCCCTCCTTCTCTATCTTTGTACTCATCAAAGACTGTTTTCTTCTGTGTTTAAACCTTTTCTTGAGTCCTTATCATGGTCTCTATAAATGCTATCTTACAGTAGCTGTCCTTTTGTGACTAATTGCAACCAATATAATGACTTCCAGATTCTTCCATGTTATGAGATGTTTCCTAAATTCATTGTTGTTCTTTATCATTGCATAATATTCCATTGTGTGAATATACCATAGTTGAGCCATTCATCCGTTGATGGGCACCTAGGTTGATTCCATCCTTTTGCTATTGTGAACACTTCTGCAATAAACATTGGTGTGCATGTATCTATTTGTGTGGGAACACTTATTTCTCTAGGCATAATAGATATCTGGATATAAATGGGGTTTTATGCACTGAGCTGGAGGCACTCAGCCCCAGGAAGCTGGATAAATCCCCATGTAATCGACAGGAAGAAACCTACAAGCCCAGAAAGGGAATGGCCTGGTCTTGGACCTAACTGATGCCACCAACATCTGCCACTTTGGGAGGTCTGGATGAACCTGCCAGTTGCTCACTCAGCCTCCTGCTCTTTTTCTTAAGTTTCTTGCTAAGCAATGTGTGCCATGCAGAAGGCCCAGGGACTCCAGTCCCGAGGCATGGAAGTGTCAGTGCAGTGAGCACGTCTCTGCAGAGAGAAGGCCCTGAGTGCTGGGAGCTGGGGCTCAACACTGGCTTGCCCAGAGTGCCTTTAATACATTATACAGCTTGCTGTCGACACAGCCTAAATTCATCAGAAAATCGCCGTTTCCACAGCTGAAGTTAATTTAAGAACATTCCAGGGACTGTGTAAGGAGTGTAGTATTTCTTCATTGGATGCCTTATTTTGTGCAAAAATACACCGCGCCAGAATGCTTAGTGTGCTTGTTAATGGTCAGGTTCCAGGAAACTCCTGATATTCTCCAAGATAAACTGAGAAGTGAAAACGTCTTTCCTTGATGCTCAAATACATTGAAATATCACTCAACAAGTAGAACAGAAGTTTGCTAAATAGGGATACTAAGGTCCAGCCATGGGCTTTTGTTTTGTTTTGATTGCAGGTCCCTTATGTACAACTAGTTAAAATTAATTCTGGGTACCCACCTATATTCAAGGGACGAAGCCCAAGTTCAGCAGGCCCAGATATGGCTCTGAGTGCCATCACCTTCTTGGATGTGTAGCAGTTTAAGAGCCCAGAAAAAACTGGCCCGAGGTATGAAACTCTCCTCTACTGGTGTATGTTGATGTGTCTTCAGATTCGTCATGGCCCAGCCGGTAGGAGAGAAGCAAACACCAGGCAAAATGTGAAACTGGTATTGTTCTCTCTCTTACTTCTCTTCCAAGCTCAGGATGGGTGGAGACCGGTGATGGGGGGTGCGGTGTGCGTCCCTTGAAAGCAGAGCTTTAGACAAAGGCATGAGTGCAGGTGGGTTATTTAGGAGTTGAAGGGAACACGGACACAGGGGCGGGGACATGGGAGAGGAAGGGAAGGTGGTCAATAAAGGGAATGAGCCACTGCCTCCTTGACTTGGCAGCCATTTTTCTTTGCTAATGGATGTAGTAAAGGTGTGCTAACCCTGCTGGTGTAGCGGTGAAGTGCTATATCTGCTAACCAAAAGGTCAGCAGTTCAACTCTGCCAGGTGCTCCTTGGAAACACTGGAGCAGTTCTACTGTGCCCTATAGCGTCGCTGTGAGTTGGAATTGACTCCACGACATTGGGTTTGGTTTGTTTTTTTGGTTTATTAGAGGCAATGGTGTTTGAGATTTGATCAGTACAAATGCAGAATTTAAACGACTGAATTCTTGATGGTTTCTGGAGAACCCAACACTTCCTTCCCATCCCAGAGCAAATGGCCTCCAAACTGCGTCATTCCTGATGACTCCCTTTGCCTTCCCACTGGCATGAGTCCACTGATGAATCCTCTTCCTAAGAAGGACTGCAGACCACGTTCTCGTCTCCCTCCTCGCTACCCAGACAGCACAGCTGTCTCTTACCTGAACCATTACCATAGCGTCCCTTTGCTGCTCCTCTTGTCCCTTCCAGCCCCCCCCTTGGTTTTCATATTAGAATTGCAATTAGGTTGCATAAGCTCTCTCTGTAAAATCTTTCTGTGACTTTCCACTGCATTAAGAATGAAGTCCATTCTACTTAAAAATGGCATAAAAGGCCCTACTTCATCTAGCCTTATCTGGTATGATTCTTCCCCCTGCTCACTCTGAATGAAGGAATTTGATGGAGAATAAATGCTTCATTCAGTTCAATGCTTCAGGTGCTAGTAGAGCAAGGTGACTTGATGATATTTGACAACACTTGATACCAGGTCTGACAATGAAGTCTGCAAGCTTAATTGTTCTAAGTGCTACACACCTCATTGCTGAATATCACTACAGTCACCTTCGAAATACTCCCCTTGGGAAGCCATGCACCAATGTCAGTGCCTGGTCCACCCCTCAAAGCCATTTTGGAACCCTTTCTGGAATGGCCATTGTGCACGGTGGCATGGTGGCGTGGTGGCCTGGTGGCAAGTTTGCAAACTTAACTGTACAGTTGTCTGTGAGGGAATTTTTAGCCAGTAAACAAATAAAAGCATCTTAACACCCTCCCTCACCTGATCTGGCCCACATGATTTTTTTCACTAGCCAAAGATAAAGGAAATAGTGAAAGGAAGACATTTGGATGACATTCAGGACATCAAGAGTAATACAATGACAGCTCTAATGGCCATTCCAGAAAAGAGTTCCAAAATTGCTTTGAAGGGTGAAATAGACACTGGCATTGGTGCATAGCTTCCCAAGGGGAGTACTTTGAGTGTGACCATAGTAATATTCAGCAATGAGGTATGTGGCACTTTTCCTAGGATGAGTTCGCGAACTTAATTGGCAGTCCTTGTAACAAAAGACCACGATTATATCTTTTAAAGATATTTGCAATTTTGATTTTTAATTTTGCATTTGTATTCTTCAAATCTCAGATATCATTAATTATAAGCACACTATTATTATGTACATTAGGAAGAAATGCTGCCAATCCAACTGAACTGTGGCTGATTGTCTTAAAGGTAATTCTGTGCAATGCACTGATTGGTCACAGTGTGTTGACTTTCAAGCATACAGAGCCTGCGATGCCTCAATGGCTCTCTGCCACTCTCAGGATCAAGTCCAAGTTTCACAGTTTCAAGTACTGGGTTCTTGGCAGCCACTAGGTTCACGATCCCTGATGCTGGCCATTTCACACATTCCCCTGCATCTGAGGCCAACGCCTTGTGTCGAGATAGTCCTTCTGCAAGTATATATCCATCCATCTACTCACTTATTCCTATGCAGTACATACTGTGCATTAAATACTGAGCTACTTGCCTTCTCCTCACTGCTTTATATAGATGAGCTCACATTCACTGAGAATCAGTTCCTGTGTTTGTTATCCGTATTCTATGGAGTGTTTTGTATATTTATGTGTGTTTTCGAAGTTTAGGTAGTGTCATGGGTGGAATTGTGTTCCCCCAAAAATCTGTGTAGCAGTTTGGCTAAGGGAAGATTTCTGGTTTTGTGTTCTGTTCCTCTGCGTTGTAAACTTTGCCTTCACGATGTTAAGAAGGGAGGATGGGTGGCAGTTGTGTGGATGGGGTGGGACACAATGTATGTGATTGCTTTGTGCCTCAGCTATAAAGGAGAGAATCTAGGAGGGAAATCTGGGGAACCTCACGCTACCAAGAAGCTGTGCTGGAAGCTGAGCACATCCTTCTGGGAAGGACCAGGGTTCCCATGGTCTTCTCCAGGGGAAGACTGCTGACAAGGACCTTCCTCCAATTCCAACAAAGAAAGCCTTCCCCTGGAGCTGACGCCCTGAATTTGGACTTTTAGCTTACTGGACTCTGAGAAAATAAAATTTTCATTTTAAAGCCATCTACCTGTGGTATTTCTGTTAAGGCAGCACTAGGTGACAAAGACAGATAGATATACATGTTTATCAGTGAGTCGATTCCAACACATAGCAACCCTGTAGGACTGCCCCATAGAGTTTCCAAGGAGTACCTGATGAACTCAATCTGCTGAACTTTTGGTTAACAGCTGTAGGTAGCACTTAACCACCACGCTACCAGCGAACACATAAATAAGATAGTGTTTGCTTCTCTATCCTCCTCTCTTGGACATCCAAGTATTCACTAAAGTTTTAGTAAACAGCTACTATGTGCCAGGAGCTGGGTTTGGAGCTGGAGTTTTAATCCCTGCCCCTAAAAACTCAAAACACCAAACTCTTTGCTATAACGTCCATTCTGAGTCATAGCTATCTTACAGGGCAGAGTAGAACTGCCCTGTAGTATCCAAGGAGCACCTGGAAGATTCAAACTGCCAATCTTTTGGTTAGCAGGCATAGCTCTTAACCACTATGTCACCAGGGTGGCCAGTAGTTGATGGAAAGTGATATAATTTTCCACAGGCAACAACATGGTCTTTCAATCTGCCACTTGGCCACTGTGAGATTCGTGAAAAAAAATCCCTTAATCACTTATTCTTTTGAAACACAGTTTACTTATCTGTAAATTTGGAGATACAACTGGTATTCCACACGTGGTGAACATGTTGAGAGGGCCCCTAATATCTCTTCCTGCCTTCTTCCTTAGTCGTAAGACTCCTATTACCCAGTCACTCAGAATAAAGGCTACATTTCCCCACCTTCACTTAAGGTCTGTCCAATTGGCTATAAGCATAAGTGTCATGTGCGACTTCCAGGAAGTAGCCTCAAAGGGAGGAGGGATGTTCTTTGCCTGTATTTCCTCTTACTTGCTGAAAGGTAGACATGTTTCCTGGAGCCCAAGAAGCCATCCTAGACCATGAGGTGGAATGCCTTCTGGTAAAGACACAAGATGGCAGAGCCTGAGCCTGGGACTCCACGGAGCACTATACCAACAACCGGTTATCTTCTGCAAGCCAAGGTTATTTGGACTTCTCTATCATTTGTAGCCAATGTTAAAGGATCAAAAAGCAAGGCTGCTGTGATCACTAGCTTCTGTAAAGCAGTTACTCCTATTCTGACATTGCCTCCTTAAAACTCCCCAAATCAAACAGCTTGTGAAGCAGTTTTCACAATCTTGCTTCAACTGAAAATCAAGTTCAAGTGAAGTTTTGTTCTTTGGTTCCCAGGCTTTTTGTCTCTTCTGAGGGTACCTTAAGAAATCTGCATGATTTATGCACATAAATTTACATATAAACAGGACTTTAAGCCTCCCAAGGCAAAGGAACTATCTCAGTAAGGTTTCTCTGAGATGATTTCCATGTTGTCATTGGATATTCCATGATTACTATTTCCTAGAAATACTAAACTTTTGAGTTTTTGATATAGTCCCACAATACTGGGATTTTAAAATAAAATTCCAAAAAAAAAAAAAAAAAAAGAATGATATACCAAACACTGAAATCAAGTTAAAAAATTAGTCCTAAACTCCCTATTCCACATCCCCCACACAAATTGTCCATATCCTAACTCTTGGAATTAGTGAAAAGTTGTTACCTTATATGGCAAAAGAGGCTTTGCAGATGTGAGCAAGTTAAGGATACTGAGATGGGGAGATTCTCCAGGTAGGCCTGATGTAAATGATCATGAGGGACCTTGCAAGAGGGACACAGGAGGAAGCCAAGTCAGGGAGAAGAGACTGTGACAGCAGAAGAAGAGACTGGAAAGATGCAGCCACAGCCAATGATTGCAGGCAGCCTCTGGAAACTGTAACAAACAAGGAACAGATTCTCCCCTGCAACCTCCAGAAGGAGCCAGCCCTGCCAACACCTTGATTTTAGTCCCACGACTCAGATCCGACTCAACGGAACTTGACTTGGCTTGGCAAGACTTACATTAGGGAACCCCAGTGGCGCAATGCTTAAGTGCTTGCTGCTAACATAAAGATTGATAGTTCGAACCCACCCCGTGGCTCCACAGGAGAAAAGACCTAGTAACCTGTTCTATAAAGATTACAGCCTCGGACACCCTATGTGGCTCTTCTACCCCATCCTACCAGGTCACTATAAGTTGGAATTCACTTGATACACGACAACAACACTTTAGATTTTTACCTCCGGAACTGTAAGAGGATAACTTTGTGTTGTTTTAAGCCACTACGTTTGTGGTGATCTGTTACAGCAGCAATAGGAAACTAATACATTGCCTTAAAATGAGGCTCTGAGAAGAATCAGTTCCTAACACAGCAGGGGGTTTGCAGTCAGCAGGGCCTTCACCATGAATGTAGAGTCTCAACGCGCACCTAGTCATTAGAAGTAGGCAGTTAACTCCAATATTGACTCTTAAGAATTGATCTTACGTGCTCAAGGCAAAAAGATCTTTAAGAAACCTGAATGTCAGAACCTAGAACATACACGATGGAGTTCAGATAAATAACTAGTCTAGGCCAGTGCTGTCTGAGAGAAATATGATAACTACACACGGCATTTGAAATTCTCTGGTAGAGCAACTATTTCTAACCATATTTTTAAATTTTTTAAAAAAGCAATGTTAATTTTAAGAATATGTTTTATCCAATGCAGTATATGGGGCCCTGGCGGTGCAGTGGTTAAGTGGTTAAGTGCTACTTTATGAAAAAACTTGGAAACCCTGGTGGTGTAGTAGTTAAGTGTTACGGCTACTCACCGTTCAAATGCACCAGGCAGGTGCTCCTAGGAAACTCTATGGGGCAGTTCTACTCTGTCTTACAGAGTCACTATGAGTTGGAATCGGCTTCATGGCAATGAGGTTGGTTTTGCTTGCTCTATAAACCTTTATCTAAAGTATAATTTTAAAAAAGAGGGAGAGAAAAGAAGTAATAGATGGCCAGGGCTTTCTTCCAAGGTACCTCTTGGTAGGACTGGAACCTGCAACCTTACAGTTTGTAGTCAAGTGTGTCAACTGTTCACACCAGCCAGAGACTCCTTTGGACTCTTCATAAACTATTGGGTAGTATTCAAGCAGTTAGCTGTTTGTGCCACTCAGGGATTCCATACATGAGGCATCTCTTTATGTAGCTACAAAAAGAACCTCAGGGAATACCCAGATGGCACACATCTCTGCAGGGTGTGCCGCCTTTGCTGTAAGTGTGTTGTCCATGGCTTGCAGTCTGGAGTTGATTACACACGGTTCCTGAGCAGTTCCTCAAGAGTAGAACACTTCGCATTTGGGAGCACGCTGGAGCAGGTAATAAACATATCAGCCCACAAACCTGATACCGTGCAAAGAAATCACTTTTTCCATCTTGAAAACTGCAGAACTGCGAATAACTGACACAGGTCCTCCAGTTTAATATCCTTTGGTTGTTTCAGGGGCTTTTCGGCTTTTAATTTAATTTGGTGGCACTTTGAAAGTGTAGCTCCTGGAGGTCTGTTTGCTGGCTGCTAAAGGACTATTAATCCCATCTCCAAATAGCGCTTGGTCTGTCCTAAGTGGACTTTCTAGCAATACAAGAATCTCCAGCGTTCAAGGCAACTGTGATTATGAGCAAATTGAATCTGTTCATGAAAAGGAAATTGAAACTTGTGACTTAACATTCTGAGAAACTGGTTTGAGGTTTGTTCTGTTTGAACTTCAGAATCCCTTAATACCTTGGCTGGCTGATGAAAGATATTTTCCTGTCTGTCAAAGCAAGAGAGTCCAGCTCCCTTTGGGAAGCTCTCATCTTGCTCTGCCTGGGAAAAATCTGTCTAGTGTAACGATTTCCAAATGGGGGAGATTCTGTCCTCCCCAGGGGACACTAGGCAATGTCCAGGGACATTTTGGGTTGTCACAACTTGGGGGTGGGTGCTACTGGCATCTAGTTGGTAGAGACGAGTGATGCTGCTAAGCATACTACAGTGCACAGGGCAGCCCCCACTCCAACAACTATCTAACTCCAAGGTCAATAATGCGGGGCTCTGACCCAACAGATATCTAAGTAGCAAGAAGACATAGAAGCCAGAAAAGCAGGAAGCTTTCTCCAGCAGATGTTTATTAAGAGGCCACCCTAATGTACTTGTTAAGGGCAAGAATTCTGGTCCAGACTGCCTGGGTTTGAATCCCAGTTCCATCACTTACCGACTGTGCCACCTCGGGCAAATTACTCAACCTCTCTGTGCCTTGTTTTTCTAATAGTACCTTCCTCGTGGGGCTGTTAGGAGGTTTAAATGGGTTAATATCCTCAAAGAGCTGGCATCAGTGCCAGGCCCACAATGAGCTCTGTTTAAGCTGGTGTTTATTAAGGGGTTTTGCAAAATAAGGTCCTGGAAAACTCCTTTTCAGGGCTTAGAAAAGTTTATTGCTGGTGAGGAAACGGCTTCAGTTTCTGAATCGCGTATCAAGAAGAATGAGTGACTTTCATCTAATGACCTGGTTTTCTCTTCCCAGTTCATCAGCCCTCCTCAGAAAGGCAGCCAACAGAAGAGCCTGCCCCTTATCAGGGCTGCATAGCCCCCACCCAGCAGAAGCTCACTGTCGAGTCCTCAGTTTCTTTTCCTTCCTCCACAGCAAAAGCAGCGACTGACGAGTTGGATTCCTCGGCACTGAGTGCAGAATACGCAGCTGCACACACGCAGACCCCGGACATCGCCCTCCACACGCATACTCACACACCCATCCCTACAGTCGACGTCTGCAGACTATCACACCCACACCAACCCACAGGTCTGTACGCACCCCGGATGCAGCCAGGTGGGAGGCAGCTGAAGCGAAGGGCGCTGGGTGCAAAGAGCCACCCAAGGGGCTCAGTAGGAAAGCTCGGGTGCGCTCCTGCCTTGCAGCCTTGCGGGAAATCCCGTCTTAGTGGGCACAGACACACAGACGCACACACATCCATGCACGCGCGTGGGTGCCCGGAGGGACCCGGGACAAAGAAGGGGCCGATCGCCAGCCAGCCACTCACCTGACTGCGCTCCCTAATCCACCTGCCACCCAGGGGAGCAGCAGCGGGAGCACGAGCCCCCAAGGTGGCCGCATCTCAGGGCGGGCCTCCCTTCTTTGCTTCGGTCAACTGCTCCTCCTCCCACGTCCCCTCGGGTGCTGGGCCGGGAGCGCTGGGCGCCGCGGGGCCACCGCCTGCTGGCTCTGCAGCTGCTCGGGCCCGGCTCCTGCCCCAGGCGCGCGCGGTTCGGAAGAGGCTGGGCTCCCTCTGAGCCAGACGCGGACCGGCGAGCCAGGCACGGAGGGCGGGCCGCGCACATCTGGCTGGGACCCGCCTCCGGCGGGACCCGCGCATCCTCTGCGCTCTGCGTTCGGCAGAAACTTTCTCCAGATTCAATTCAGTCCCTTCGTCTCGGAATCACCTCGTACCGTCGTCTATTTCGGGCCCTGAATGAGTTTCGGTGGCACCGGCGGACTCTCTAGGATCTAAGAATTTAGCTGAGAAGTTCAAGGGGGAACCAGGGCTGCACGTTTGTAATGAAACCGCTACCTTACTTTTAAGTTTTTAATATTTGGCCAAATTTTCTTTCACAAACTTTAAATCCTAGGGTGCTAAAGCAGGAAGGTCACCAAGCCCTCGGGCAGTTCCTTCATTTGACAAACGGTCTCTGGTGCTTATTTGCAACAGTTTATTTACATGGAACTGGAAGACGGCATTGCAACGTTGTAACTGAACAGTACAGGGGTTGATGGCTGAGACCTAAATACAGTCGAAGTCAGAAAATTCATTTCAGTACCTATCTGTCATTTATTCTGACAACTGCATTTATTCTGGAGGAATGGATACTTGGTCTCTCCTTCACTCTCTCCCAGCAAACACCCCTTTTCCTTCTTGGTGGAGACAGTGTACGGCCCTTACTCTTGACCTTGGACTTGGCTGTGTGGCTAGTACACGGCGTGTGAGCAGAAGTTGTAATGAGCTAGTTTCAAGCATAGACTTTAGACACCTGAGTTTCTGTCATAGGCATGACAAGAACATGTCCCAGCCAGCAAGTGGTTGTCCAAGAAGGATGAGGGACAGGTACAACAGATAGACCTGTGGACTTGCAGACCTATAGCTCGAAGCAGAGGCACTCTGTGGAGCCGAGTGTGTATTGGCTAACCCAAAGGTTCAGCTCAGATCTGCCTGGCCAGCCACTCTACCAAAGCGTGTGGCACTTGTTTGCTACTCAGTGATAGCTGGTTGACATGCCTATGAACTAATATTGAAAGTAAATGACAAAGATGAAGAATATGGGAAATGAGGAGATTTGTCTTGATTATAAGCTTGATTCCTGGTTATATAATGGGCATAGTATGTTAATTCTGGCCAATGAAATATGAGAAGTGAGGATGGAGGAGATTCTTGCTGTGGACAGGAATGGATGTCATTATTATGTAAACTACAGTGAGTTGGATCTTCCATTTTACAGTCGAAAGCATCCTAATGGATTCTGCATCCTTGGTCGTAACCATTTAGACCATTGCTCTATTCATAGCTAATGTTGTTGCTGTTGTTAGGTGCTGAATCAGTTCTGACTCACAGCGACCCAGGCACGAACCACTGCCCGGTCTTGGATCACCGAGTTTACACTTAAGTCCTTTGTTGCTGCCACCGTGTCAATCCCTCTCAAGGGTCCTCCTCGTTTTCGCTGACCCTCCACTTGGCCAAGTCTGAGGTCCTTCTCCAGGAACTGATCCTTCCTGACAACGTGTCCAAAATACGTAAGACACAGTCAGTGGATTCATAGCTAACAGTGAAAGCATTACCCTGAATACTTTACTGACATTATTTTACTCACAACTCTATGGGTAAACCAGTTGGCTTTGAGAATGAGAATGGACTCCCTGGGTAGTACAAATGGTTGACAAGTATGGCTGGTAAAAAAAAGGACGGAGATTGGGGTCCACTCAGAGGTGTCTCAAAAGAAAGGCGTGTTGATTTTCTTCCTCCAAATCAGCCACTGAAGATCCAGTAATGTGACAGACATGGAGTCCCCATCTCAGGGATCTTCACCATTGAGCTCTGTTGCTACTTAAATCCTCTTTCTCATCTTCTAATGGCCTGGTGGTACAGTGGTTAAGAGCTTGGCTGCTAATCAAAAGGTCAGCAGTTCACACCCACCAGCTGCTCCATGAGAGAGAGATGTAGCAGTCTGCTTCTGTAAAGATTATACCCTTGGAAGTTCTGTCTGTCTTATAGGGTCTTTGTGAATCAGAATCAGCTCAGTGGCAGTGGGTTTGGTTTTTCTCATCTTACCTATGAGTAGTGTTTTAGGCTGCATCCAGATGGAGAGTAGACTAGCCTATGAGACAGAAAAGTGATACTTGTGAAGAATATGCTTCTTTGCTCAAGTAGATACATGAGGCTAAAAGGGCAGCTCCTGTTCAGAGGTGAGAGTAAGGGACAGGAGCTGGCTGAACGGACACAGGAAACACAGAGTGGAAAGAAGGAGTGTGCTGTCGCATTATAGAGAGAGCAACTAAGGTCATCTAATAATGTGTGCATAAATTTTTGTATGTGAAACCCACTTGAATTGTAAACTTCCACTTAAAGCACGGTAAAACAAAGACAAAACATTCTAGGTCTTGGCCCACACATTTCTCCTTAAATGTTTAGGTGCAAATCACTTCCTTCTCCAAAGAAACGATTAGTCAAAAACATCCTAATAAAAGCACAATTAGCCTATACTGCAGGAGTGGTGTTACCTTCTTATCCGCTAAATTATAAAGGGTCAGAATGGCATCTTGTGTTAATGTTTATCTGTCCCTTTTTGGCTTTAGTTTCAGCATTTTGATGTTATTTCTGCTTTTTTATTTTTTGGAGCCAATGTCTCTTTCACAGACTTAGAGGAAGTGGTGAACACTCATGCAGGAAACTTCTGGAGTAGGTAAAACACTCCTTCACCCACTCCTATTACCTGGGGGGAGCCTGTGGACAAAAGAACTGTTGGGTAGTGTTGAGAGACAGAGAAGGGTCCCTGGACACATGTTGTCAGGTGAGAAGATGTCAAATACAAATTGCCAGGTCGAGGCAGGTGTTTTTAATAACTGCACTAGTTCTGCTGACTTTGAAGAAGAGAACCAGGCAGCTGCTCTTCAGGGGGGCTCCTCCTTCTTACAAAGGAAAAGCAATCTTTGATCAGAATCTCCTAAAGTCATCCATGCCTTTCATAGAGCTACATTTTTTTTCAATGTATTTCCACTCAGCCTCTTATGTGGACCAGGTGCAACAAGGTATTTTTGTGGTTTCTGAATACATACGTATACAACACACACAAAAAAACTATCAACATTTATGATGATGTGTTAAGATCCAAGCTGAAGTATCAACACCAAAAACAAAAGATTTGTTGGGTCAGCAGTCAGAAGAGTTCATTAAAGTGCTTTACTAATGAACCTTCTGACATCACCACTACTCAAAAAAAAGTCTGTGTCCTTGGAGAAAGTTCTAAATATGCCAAGTGTGTCTTGACCATTCTTTTGAGCACTCCTGTTACGCTGAAAAACCTACTGCCATTGAGTCAATTCTGACTCATAGTGACCCTACAGGACAGAGTACAACTACCTCATAGAGTTTCCAAGGAGCACCTGACAGATTTGCACTGCTGACCTTCTGGTTAGTAGCCTTAGCACTTAACCTCTATGCCACCAAGGATTCCCTTATGCTGGAGGGAAAACATAAATCTCAGCTAGCTGGGCATTTGGGAAGAAGGTGTAGCTATGAGCCGACTTCCACCGAAGCAGCCCCAGAGACTGCCGTGTGCATCAAGCAGCCAGAGGAAGAGGCCCTGGGAGTTGGTTTGTGGCTGGAAAAAAATGACATCTTGATTCATTTTACTTTCACATTTGGTAGCCCTTAGACACCTCTACTTGCTAATTGAGGAAGACAAAGAAATTAGTGTTTGTGAAGTGATTACTATACACTAGACATTTCACAGAGATGAATTATTTAATCTTGAATAACACCTGTATGTAAAATGCATTATTACCCCATTTTACTACTGAGGAATCTAGGTTCAGAGTGGTTAAATATTGTGTCTCAGGTCACCTAGCAAGGTAATGAGAAGAACACGGGTTTTGGAGACAGACTTTGATGGACACGTGTTTTGCTGCCCAGAATTCTTTGTTCTCAACAGGAATTCTTATTCCACCGCTTATTCATAAAGTTTTCATTGGCCAATTTTTTTCAGAAATAGACTGCCAGGCCCTTCTTCCTGGCAGCTCTGGTAGCAACAGAGCTTATTCTGGAAGCTCTGTTGAAACCTGCCCACCAAGGGTGACCCTGCTGACATTTGAAATGCTAGTGGCGAAGTTTCCAATATCAAAGCAACATGAAAGCCATCACAGTACAACAAACTGGTGGGCATTAAAATATGACTGGAGAAAAGCCGCCTCCTCAATATAGAGTTGACCTTAATGACATGGGTGGACTCAAGCCTAGGACCTTCATTTGCCGATGTGGCACAACTCAAAATGAGAAGAAACAGCTGCAAACATCTGTTACTAAATAATCAGAATGTGGAATGTACAAACTACAAATCTAAGAAACTTGGAAATTGTAAAAAAATGAAACATGTAAAGATTAATATCCTAGGTATTGTTGTTATGTGCCGTCAAGTGGATTCTAACTCATAGTGGGACAGAAAGAAACACTGCCAGGTCCTCAGTCATGTCCACAATCATTGCTATGCTAGAGCCCATGGTTGCAGCCAGTGGATCAATCCATCTCATTGAGGGTCTTTCTCTTTTTTAGTGACCCTCTGCTTTGGCAAGCATGAGGTAACTTCTCCAGGGACTGATCCCTCCTGACATCATATCCAAAGTATGTAAGATGCAGTCTCACCATCTTCGCTTCTAAGGAGCACTCTGGGTGTACTTTTTCAAGAGCAGATCTGCTTGTTCTTTAGGCAGTCCATGGTACATTCAATAGTCTTCTCCAATACTACAATTCAAAGGTGTCAATTCTCTCTTCCTTATTCATTGTCCAATCTTCACATGCATATGATGCGATTGAAAATACCATGGCTTGGGTCATGCTCACCTTAGTCTTCAAGGTGATATCATTGCTTTTGAACACTTAAACAGGTTTCTTTTGCAGCAGATTTGTCCAGTGCAATGCGTCTCTAGATTTCTTGACTGCTGCTTTCTTGGGCACTGATTATGGATCCAAGTAAAATGAAATTCTTGACAACCTCAGTTTTTTTCTCCATTTATCATGATTTTGCTTATTGCTCCAGTTATGAGGACTTTTGTGCTTGCTTTCTTTAGGTTGTTATGAGTCAGAATCAACTCAGTGGCAGGTTTTTTGTTTGTTTATGTTGAGGTATAATCCATACCGAAGGTTGTGGTCTTTCATCTTCATCGGTAGTGTTTCAAGTTTTTTTGACTTTCAGCAAGCAAGATTGTGTCATCTGCATGATGCAGGTTGTTAATAAGTCTTCTTCTAACTCTGATGTACCTTTTTTCTTCATATAGTAGATTTTTAAAAATTATTTGTTTGACATAAAGAGTACATAGGTACGGTGAAAGGATACAGCTCTGAGAAGTTGATGGTGTGTTCTGCAATCAGCCCCTGGTTTTGTTCTGGCTGATAATATTGAGCTTTTCCATAGTCAGTTTCCACAGATGTTGTCAGTTTGATTCCTGTGTATTCTGTCTGGTGAGGCCCATGTACATAGTCACTCTCTATGTTGGTGAAAAAAGATATTTGCAATGAAGAAGTCTTCAGTCTTGCAAAATTCTATCATGAGA
The DNA here is from genome assembly GCA_028571685.1 of Heterohyrax brucei. Classification (NCBI taxonomy): domain Eukaryota; kingdom Metazoa; phylum Chordata; class Mammalia; order Hyracoidea; family Procaviidae; genus Heterohyrax; species Heterohyrax brucei. Next base: position 16,790,975 of record CM053166.1, on the reverse strand, counting down.
TCTTGGGCATCAATTCTGTCACCAAGACCACATTTTCCAACTACTGACCTTTCTTTGTTTCCAACTTTCACGTTCCAATCACCACTAATTATCAACGCATCCTGATAGCATGTTCCATCACTTTGAGACTGCAGAAGTTGGTAAAAATCTTCAATTTTTTCATCTTTGGCCTTAATGACTGGTGTATAAGTTTGAGTAGTAGTCATATCAACTGACCTCTCTTGCAGGCATATGAATATTATCTTGTCATTTACAGTGACGTGTTTCATATTACATTTTGAAATGTTCTTTTTAAAGATGAATGCAGCAGCATTCCTCTTCAAGATGTCATAGCCAGCATTGCAGACCACATGACTGTCTGATTCAAAATGACCAATACCAGTCCATTTCTGATCACTAATGCCTAGGATTTTGATGTTTATGTGTTCTATTTCATTTTTGATAATTTTCAATTTTCCTGGATTCATACTTCATACTTTCCATGATCTGAGTATTAGTGGATGTTTGCAGATGTCTCTTCCCATTTTGAGTCATGCTACATCAGTAAATGAAGGTCCCAAAAGCTTGAGTCCATCCATACATTAAGGTGAACTCTACTTTGAGTGGGCAGCTTGTCCCTGGTTGTATTTTGAGTGACTTCCAGCCTGGAGGACTCATCTTCTGGCACTATATCAGACAATGTTCCATTGTTATTCATAAGGTTTTCACTGGCTAATTCTTTTCTGAGGTAGACTACTGAGTCCTTCTTCTTAGTCTATATTAGTTTGGAAGCTCAGCTGAAACCTGTCTTTTATGGGCAGTGCTGCTGGTGTCCGAATACCAGTGATATAGCTTCCAGCATCATAGCAACATGCAAGCTGCCGAAGTATGACAAAGTGACAGACTGATATTGGCCATTTGGAATTGGACAATAATATGGTCTGCAGTGCCAGAAATGACAAACTGAAGAGGAAAGGCATGGCATTCATCGTCCAAAGCATTTCAAAATCTGCCTTGAAGTACAGCACTGTCAGTGATAGGATAATATCCATATGCCTACAAGGAAGTTTAGAGACCATCTCAGGAATAGCACAGCTATTATTCAAGCTTTGCACCAACCACTAACACCAAAGATGAAGAACCTGATGATTTTTTACCAACTTCTGCAGTCTGAAACTGATCAAACAGGATGCATTAATAATTACTGGTGTTTGGAATGCAAATGAGGCAGTTCTACCCTGACCTATAGGGTTGACAGCAGTGACTTTTTTTTTAATGTGAAAGTTGGAATCAAAGAAAGATCAACAGTTGGAAAATATAGCCTTGGTGATGGAAAATGACACTGGAGATCGCATGATAGAATTTTGCAAGACCAATGACTTATTCATTGCAAATGCTTCTTTTCAACAACACAAACAGCAACTATACACTGGGAACTTGCCAGGTGGAATACAAAGTAATCAAGTTGACGTTAGCAGAAAGAGACAATGGTGAAGTTCAACACCATCAGTCAGAACAAGACCAGGGGCCAACTGCAGAATTGACCATCATTTACTCCTACGCAAATTCAAGCTCAAGTTGAAGAAAATTAGAGCAAGTCCACAAGAGTGAGAATACAACCTTGAGCATCCTCATGTTGAGTTTAGAGACCATCTCAGGAATAGACTTGATACACCGAACTCTAATGACCAAAGACCAGATGAGTTGTGAATGACATCAAAGGCATTCTTTCAGTCATCTAGTGCTGCTATAACATAAATACCACAAGTGGATGACTTTATAACAAAGAGAAGTTTATTCTCTCACAGCCCGGTAGGCTACAAGTTCAAATTCAGGGTGCCAGATCTAGGGGAAGGTTTTCTTTCTGTATTCGCTCTGGAGGAAGGTCCTTCTCATTAGTTTTCCCCTGTACCAGAAGAGTCTCCACGCAGGAACCCCGGGTTCAAAGGACACGCTCTACTCCTAATGCTTCTTTCTTGGTGGTATGAGGTCCCAAACTCTCTGCCTGCTTCCTTTTCCTTTTATTTCTTGTAGGATAAAGTATGAAAGGTGGTGCAATCCACATCCCAGGGAAATTCCCTTTACACTGGGTCAGAGAGGTGGCCTTAGTAAGGATGTTACTATTCTGTCATAATCCTCTTTAACACAATCCAATCTTGTGCTGTTAACCACAGGCAGAGATTAGGATTTAGTTCACAGGAAAATCAGGAAATGGAGGACAACCACACAATGCTGAGAATCGTGGCCCAGCCAAATCACTACACACAGTTTTTGGAGAGAAAAATAAGTCCATGACAGACAGGGAAGAAAGAAAGGATCAAAATGGATGTCAAAAAAGCCTCTGAAACTTGCGCTTGAACCTGGAGTAGCTATAGGACTGGAAGACAAAGTAATGTATTATAATGAAATATGCAAAGCCCAAGAGTTAGAAAACTCAAAAGGTAGAACACACTCCACATTTCTCAAGCTGGAAGAACTGAAGAAACAAATTCAAGTCTCAATTTGAAATACTGAAGGATTCTACAGGGCAAAGGTTGAATCCAAAGGAAACATCAAAAGAAGATGCATTGAATACACAGCAACACTATACCAAAAAGAACTGTTAATGTTCAGCCATTTCAGGAGGCAGCATATGATCAGGAACCAATGGTAATGAAGGAAGAAGTCCAAGCTGCACTGAAGGCATTGGTGTAAAACTGGGTCCCAGGGACTGATGAAATGCCAGTTGAGATTCATTTGTCCCAAGAAATCTGGAAGACAGCTGCCTGGCAAACTATCTTACTCATCCAATGTTGCTGTAACAGAAATACCACAAACGGATGGCTTTAACAAAGAGAAATTTATTTTCTCACAGTCTAGTAGGCTAGAAGTCTGAATTCAGGGCATCAGCTCCAGGAGAACTTTTTCTTTCTCTGTTGACTCTGGAGGAAACCCTGGTGGTGTAGTGGGTCAAGTGCTATGTCTGCTAACCAAAAGGTTGGCAGTTCAAATCTACCGGGTGCTCCTTGGAAACTCTATGGGGGCAGTTCTACTCTGACCTCTAGGGTCACTATGAGTCAGACCTGACTCGACAGCAGTGGGTGGGTTGTTTGGGGTTGACTCTGGAAGAAGGTCCTTGCCATCAATTTTCACCTAGACTAGGAAATTTTCCAAGTAAGAATCCCAGGTCCAAAAGACACAGACTGCTCCCAGCGTTACCTTCTTGACAGTGTGAGTTTCCGGTGTCTCTCTGCTCGCCTCTCTCTTTCATATTTCAAAAGAGGTTGGTTTAAGACACTTGTAGAGAGATTTTGCTCCAGATCTTCAAAAGCAGCTGCAACAGTATATTGACAAGGAACTGCCAGAAATTCAAGCTGGATTCAGAAGAATATGTGGAACCAGGATGTCATTGCTGACTGATGTCAGATGGATCTTGGCTGAAAGCAGAGAATACCAGAAAGATGTTTACCTATGTTTCATTGACTATGCAAAGGCATTCCGCTGTGTGAATCATAACAAATTATGGATAACATTGAGGGGAATGGGAATGCCTTGACACTTAATTGTGCTCTTGGAATCTTTACATGGATCAAGAGGCAGTTGTATAAGTACAACAAGGGGACACTGCATGGTTTAAAGTTAGGATACGTATGCATCAGGGTTGTACCCTTTCACCATATCTTTTCAGTCTGTATGCTGAGCAAATAATCTGAGAAGCTGGATGATATTAAGAAGAATGTGGCATCAGGATTGGAGGATGACTCATTAACAACCTGTAATACACAGAAGACACCATATTACTTGCTGGAAGTGAAGAAGATGTAAAATGCTTACTGATGAAGATTAAAGACCATGGCCTTCAGTATGGATTGCACCTCAACATCAAGAAAAACAAAAATCCTCACAACTGGACCAGTAAACAACAGCATGATAAATAGAGAAAGGATTGAAGTTGTCAAGGATTTCATCTTACTTGGGTCCACAATCAATGCCCATGGAAGCAGCAGTCAAGAAATCAAAAGATGCATTGCACTGGGAAAATGTGCAGCAAAGGACCTTTTTAAAGTATTGAAAAGTAAAAATTCCACTTTGAAGACTAAGGTGCGCATGACCCAAACCATGGTATTTTCAATCGTAGCATATGCATGAGAAAGCTGGACAATGAATAAGGAAGACAGAAGAAGAATTGATGCCTTTGAATTGTGGTGTTGGAGAAGAATATTGAATGTACCACGGATTGCCAAAAAAACAAACAGATCTGTTCTGGAAGAAGTACAACCCAAGTACTCCTTGGAAGCAGAGATAGCGAGACTGCGTCTTACATACTTTAGACACGTTGTCAGGAGGGATCAGTTCCTGGAGAAGGCCACTGTGCTTGGTAGAGTGGAGGGTCAGCAAGAAACAGGGAAACCTTCAATGAAATAGACTGACACAGTGGCTGCAACGATTGGCTTAAACATGAAAACGATTGTGGACATGGTCAAAGACTGGGCAGTGTTTTGTTCTGTGGAGCGTAGGGTCATCATGAGTCAGAACTGACTTGACAGCACCTAAAAACAACAACAGTCTTTTAGATCTCATCAATGTAACTGCCACTAATCCATCTCATGACATCATAGTAATGGGATTTACAGCACATATGGAAATCACAACAGATGACAAAATGGTAGACAACCATACAATGCTGGAAATCATGACCTAGCCAAGTTGACATACATTTTTGGAGGACACAGTTCAATCTGTAACACCATTTGAGATGTTTCAACAAACGGATGCAACTCTGGAAGCGCACACTCATCTATGCCAAGAAATTTGGAAGACTGCCACCTGGCCAACTGCCTAGAAGAGATTTATATTTGTACCCTTTCCAAAGAAAGGTGATCCAACAGAATTTGGAAATTATCAAATATTGTTAATATCACATACAAGTAAAATTTTACAGAAGAGCACTCAAAAATGGTTGTAGCAGTAAATTGACAAGGAACTACCAGAAGTTCTAGCCAGATTCAGAAGAGGACCTAGAACCAGGAATATCATTGCTGAGGTCAGATAGATCTTGGCTGAAGCAGAGAATACCAGAAAGATGTTTACTTGTGTTTTATTGACTATGTAAAGGCTTTCAAATGTGTGGATCATAACAAACTATGTATAACATTATGAAGATGGGAATTCCAGAACATTTGATTGTGGTCATGTGGAACCTCTACACAAGCTAAGAGGCAGTTGTTTGAACAGAACAAGGGGATACTGGGTAGTTTAAAATAAAAAAACATTGTGTTTCAGTGCTGTATCCTTTCACCATATTTGTTCAATCTGTATGCTGAGCACATAACCCAAGAAGCTCCACTCTATGGCATCAAGATTGGAAGAAGACTCATTAACAACTTGTGATAAGCAAATGGCAAAATCTTGCTTGCTGAAAGTGAAGAGGACTTAAAGCACTTCATATGAAGATCAAAGATCACAGCCTTCAGTATGCATTACACCCCAACATAAGGAAAACAAAAATCCTCACAACTAGACCAATACTCAACATCATGCTAAGTGGAGAAAAGATTGAAGTTGTCAAGGATTTCATTTTTCTTGGATCTACAATTAATATCTATGGAAGCAGTAGTCAAGAAATCAAATGAAGTACTGCACTGGGCAAATCTGCTGTAAAAGACCTTTTTAAAGTGTTCAAAAGCAAATGTCATCTTGAAGACTAAGGTGTGCCTGACCCAAGCCATTGTATTTTCAATTGCCTGGTGAGGTAGTGGTTAAGTGCTACAGCTACTAACAAAAAGGTCAGTACTTTGAATCTACCAGGCACTCCTTGGAAACTTTATGGGGAACTTCTACTGTGTCCTATAGGGCTGCTATGAGTCAGAATCCACTTGACAGCAGAGAGGTCATATGCCTTTAAAACCTGAGCAATGAATAAAGAAGACTGAAGAAGAACTGATGCACTTGAATTATGACACTGGGGAAAACATTGAATATTCCATGGACTGCTGCAAGAATGATCAAATCCATCTTGGAAGAAGCACAGCTATAATGTTCCTTAGAAGCAAAGATGAAGAGTTTTTGTCTCACATACTTTGGACATATTAACAGGAGGGACTAATTCCTGGAGAAGGACAACATTCTTGGTAAAGTAGAGGGTAAGTAAAAAAGAGGACAACCCTCAGTGAGATGGACTGCTGACACAGCGGCTGCAACAATGGGCTCAAGTGCAGCAATGATTATGAGGATGGTTCACGACCAGGCAGTACATCATTCTGTTGTATACAGGGTTGCGACGAGTCAAAACCAACATGATGGCACCCAGTAACAACAATCAGTAAGTCCTAATCTTTTCTTTTTTTTTTTTTAATATTAGTCTAGGGTTTTTCCTCATAAACTTCTAAAAATGAAATTAATTTACCATTAATTACCATTCAAAGAATGCTCTTTGAGTGTGGATAACTACCTTTTTTAATAGATCACTCCCAATAACTTTCAACCCTAGTTCCATGCCTCTAGATGTACACAAGGCAATTCTCTTTGGATAAGTTTCTCTCATTTATAGCTGAGCCTATTTAAGCCTTTGTACTTTCTCCCCATGTGTAGAACCTTTGCTAAATGTTTGCTTTCTATCACTGGGAGGTTCCTCAAGTGACAACCTTGGAATTATCTTTGACTTTTATTCATTCCTTTTTTATCCTCTACATCCTTTCTGTTATCAAATCCTGTTTTTTTTCTCTTGGGAGCTTTCCCCCTCGATTTGTACTGTCAGACCCTTAAAGCCCCAAATTATCCACCAAGGTCCAGACTCCCTGTACCTATTGATGAAAGTCCCTGGACTCCAATTCTAGGAATAAACAGGACATCATGAGATCCTCTTTTTAGAACTATTCTGGTCTCTTGGCCTTCAGGGTGAAATGTTCTCTCTCACAATTTGCCAGAAGCAAGATGCTGAAAAATTCCTAAACTCTACGGCTCTAAACTCAAAGCAGCATCTTAATAACATATAAAATATGGGCTGCTGTCAAAACCCAAATTTTAGTTAAACCCAGTGGCCCTATCTTAGTCAACCTTAAACTCCCTGAATGATGTTTAAACACCCTACCCAGTGCCATGAAGTCACATCTGACTCATAGCGACCCTATAGGTAGAATAGAACTGCTTCGTAGAGTTTCTAAGGATCATGTGACAGATTCGAACTGCTGACCTTTTGGTTAGCAGCTGTAGCATTTAACCACTATGCTATCAGGCTTTCCTTAAACACCTCCCTCCACCTCAAAACCCACTGCCATCAAGTCGGGTCTGACTCATAGCAACCCTAGAGGTCAGAGTAGAACTGCCCCATAGAGTTTCCAAAGAGCGCCTGGCAGATTCAAACTGCCGACTTTAGCATCTGGAAATAAAACCTTCCCACCTCTATGTTTCTCTCCAAATATACATTCTTTCTGACCATTTAAACTCAACAGATCCTATGAACTGTTTTCAACTGTTTAACTGTTGCATCTTGAGTGTTAACATTTCTAATTCTCAGAATGTGATGTTTGCAAAACCTGTAACTATATTCCTACGTCATAAACAACTCACTGTAACATTTAAAAGTTGTTTTAAAGATGACTTTTTCTTTCTCTTATACATTAAAGACAATGTTCACAAAGACAGCATTCATGGCTCCTAGGTGTTCAGTGGGGAAAGCATTCTGACAGGAAATAAAGCTTTCTTTTGATGCTTGAGAAGACCCTTCCTCTCAGCACATTTCACACCTAGTTGTTCAGTGCTAGAAGTTTTCATTTTGGGTTGACTGCTGTGTTGTATCATTGAGGCCTTTCCACAGATAAATGCTTTTGGCGTTTTCCATATGCTTCTTCTTTCTGCAAAAACTCAGGCCAAAGGAATCATTTTTTTCAGTTTTAAGGTGGAATTTATAGAATATTTTGTATCTAGTTCAAGTTGGGGGGAAACAAAAATGTATATATTGGGAACAGCTTCATTCAGGTTTTGGAAATCTCTTCCTTCCATTTGCAATTAAAAGAAAAATTCATCAAACAGTCAACAATTTGGTTTTGCAACTTAACCTCCAAGGGGAGTGTAAGTCTCATCCAATTCTTGGTTCAAAAGGAGAAACGTGACATGGCTGAGGGCAAAATGGAGTCTTCAACTGAGACATTGCGGCTGGTGTGCTAAGATGCAGGGTTTGCAGGGGGAGAAATGAAGAATGTGTATCTTGTATATTTGGGTGGCATAGCTTCTCTTCCCTCCATAGCAGGGGTCAGCAAACTACGTCCCATGGGCCAAACCCAGCTCATAGTTTGTTTTTGTACACTTTGGGAGCTAAGAATGGTTTTTACATTTTTCAATGGTTGGGAAAGAATCAAAAGAAAAATAACATTTATGACACATCGAAACTATGTGAAATTCAAATCTCAAGGTCCATAAATAAAGTTTCATTGGCACACAGCCATACTCATTATGCATCATCTATGGATGTTTTTGTGCCACAACGGCAGAGGTGAGTAGTGGTGACAGAAACCATGTGGCTCACACAGCCTCAAATCTTTACTATCTGGTTCTTTGCAGAGAAAGTTTGCTGACCTCCTGCTCCATAGAATCTTCTTTTTAGTAATTGGCTTTTGTCTCTTTTAACTCCCATGCCCAGAGCCCTGAGAACACACAGACTCTCGGAGCCTACAGAAACATGCTCCCCTTGGAGCTTAAATCGTGTGCACAGACACCAGTCTAGATCTTAAGCACAAAGAGTTCTTGAGGATGGTATATATTATAGGGTTGCTGTGAGTTGGAATCAGTTCGAAGCCACACAACAACAACCACAACAACAGATTAGAGTAAGAACTAGCCCTAGCTGGAGATGAAAAGCATGGACATTTGCCTCAGATGTTTTGGTACAGACACCATTGCACTCTGGAGCATCACCAGAATGAGGGCTTGGGCTGGGGTGTGGCAGTCATGGAAGATACAGGCAGGAGATTTTGTGATCTTGTGTATCTTTGTTTAGCTACAAAAATCAGCCTAGCTAAGCTGGGAGATGAGAAACAGAACCTCTGTAGAATAACCAGCATCTTCAGAGGGTGGAGTCTGACCACCACCAAGGGAGATCTATGTGGTAGAAGGCTGTCCAGTACCTCTTGCTCCAGCATTGTGGCCTTGGGCAATATTTGTTGAGGACTACCAGGCCAGGTGGGCATGGTGATTAGAGAGCACTAGGGTTTGCCAGTTGGAGGGTATGTATACATGTTGGTGTAGCACAGATGTCTCTACATTCTCCAGCGTTCAGGGATAAGTCTTCTATTTGATACCCAAATTATTACAGAGCAAGCTCCACGTCTCTGGAATGGGAACAGCCCAGTGTCATCTGATTTCCCTCCTATGAATTTGATTAATAAGAGTTACAGAGGTGACCTTGCATGCTCCCTATTGGGCATCTCTGCTTGTCACTTGCCTTCCAACTTTTTGATCCTCCATGAATCCTCCTACTGCCCTTCCCACCTCAAGCAGTCTCTGTTCTGGACTAATAACCGGCTCTCCTCCACTGTAGCAGACTCACATAGTGCTGTCACCAAAGTCCCCTTGATCCCTTTACATTTGGGGGCAAGCCAGCCCTTGTGTCTCTTTTTGGGTGAACCAGCCTTAAAGCACGCAAAACCTACTTGCTCTGCATGTGGGAATTTATGCATGCCCGAGAACAGTCCTTCACCTAGGACTGAAGAGTGGGGAGATATAAATACCCTAGGTCGCTTGTGCCCTAAGGAAGACAATCCTGAAATATAAGTTGTTGGCTCCAGACCTCCCCTGTGGAACTGGGCTGTGAGAATCCTTTATGGAACTTGGTATGATATTGCATTCTTGCCTCTGCATCTAGGACCCTCCTTTCTTGGTCCTTCTTCTCACTTCTGGTTTTCCCTGGTAACACTTCGCAATGAATCCTTTAGCTTGGGGTCAGCTTATAGGGGTCCAGTCTTAGTTGTACTCTATCAAAGTACAGCAGCCCTCAGAGGTCAAGAGGAGTGTAAAAATGGCATGGCAATGGCATCTGACCTCCTCTAACTTCATGGAATGAAGGGAATCAAGATTAACAGTTCAAGGTTGACTACTATGATGTGGAGGTCAGGCATACCTCTTCTCTCCACTATCTTTACCAATTTTGACACAATCATTCCTCCCATGGCACTCTGTACTTCTCTGCTAGGTTTATTAATCTGTTGCAGTGGCCACATAGAACTTACAGACTATACTCATAGTTATGGGGTTTATTAGAGAAGTAAGAGGTTACAGTTCAGGTTCAGAAGTATTCAGGATACGGTTCTTCCATGAGGACAGCTTCTACTCGCATTATTGTAGGCATGCCTGTCTCTGGCCCTTGGCCTCTGCTCTACTCAGGCAAGTGTTGCAAAGCTCTTTTAGCTCTACTGGTAAGTAGCTGTGGCTCCCCACTCTGTCAGTAAGCCTTAGACCAAAGGCGCTCAGCTCTATCTCCACAGGTTGGCAAATCTAGCTCTACCAAGTACCCAGAGGCACCCTACTCCACCAGCAAGGCTTCTGCCTAAAGGCACTCAGTTTTCTTGCTTTGTGAGTAGGGAAGCCCACTGTGTTGTCTCCTACCTTACCACCATTTCTCTGTGGCTGTTTCTCCCCCATCTCTTGGTCTCCTGCTTCTAGGAGCTTCTCAGCACCGGGATCCTGAGTCTGAAGGACACTCCACTGCTGGCTCTTCTTCTTCTTTTTTTTTTTTTTTGTGGTGTTAAAGTCCTCTACTTCCTGCCTAACAGGATGGCAAAATTAACCAATCCCTTTGTTAGGGTCCCACCTCTACACAGGTGTCATGAAATTTATTTACACTATTAACAAGCTATCCAATACCCTCGGTGGGCCATAATTACCTTATTTGCATAGTCCTACCCAATCACTTGGGTGGGAGTTACAGGATCACGGTAAGATAGACCGTATCAAAGAGATTCATTGCACCACAACTAGATAATGCAAACCAAATCAAGAGCCAAACCCACTGCCATTGAGTCAGTTCTGCCTCATAGTGACCCAGCAGGACAGAGAACTGCTCTATAGGGTTTCCAAGAAGCACCCAGTGAATTTGAACTGCTGCCCTTTTGGTTAGCAGCTGTAGCTCTTAACCACACAACCAGGGTTTCCAGATAAAGCAAGGTAAGGTAAAACAGCCCCTAACTGTCTGTCAATGGCTCAGTTCGTGTCGGAAGCTAAGCCATCAAAATTTCAAATACCAGCAGGGTTACCCATGGTGGACAGATTTCAGTGGAGCTTCTAGAGTGACACTGTCTAGGAATAATGACCTGATGATCTACTTCTGAAAAATAGCCAATGGAAACCCTATGAATCATAACAGTCAGTGCTAGACACCCTGAAATTTATCTTCACAACTCCAACTCTAAACATTGTGCTTCGCACAAAGGAGGTGCCCATAACTGAATGTGTATGGAAACGGGCTCACAGAGTATGCGGAGAAGCCAGTAGGGAAGGAGGATGCATCTCAGCCACAATGAGAGAAACAATTCACTCCACTCATCTGCTCACTTATTCACGCGCTTGTTGCATCAGTACTCCTTCTCTGCTGAGCCAAGCCAAGCCAGCCAAGTGCCGTCGAGTTGGATCCGACCACGAAAGTAACCTAATTTTGGAATTTCAAATACAGCCCTCTGGGTCCTAGTTGATTTTTTTTCCATCTTCCTGCCAAAGGAAATCTTAGAATCACAGAAATTTGAAGAAAGACACTTAAGGATCCAGAATCCTTTGCAAATATGATATGTGTGTAGAGAGTGCAGGGTCCAAAGAGGGGAACAGACTTGACTGAATCGAGACAATTAGTCGTGAAAACCATGAACTGAGTCTCTTCATTTTCAATCCTGGGCTCTGTAACCAAACAATGCCAGCTCACTCAAGAGCAGAGGAATTCCTGTGTATAAGGAAGATGTGGTTTAGGGAAGAACACAGTTTTCAAGGTTTTCTACTTCATAAAAATCCTTACATATGAGATGTTTTATATAAAGATTTATGAAAATGGGCGATGTTTTAGTAATCTAATGCTGCTTTAATAGAAATACCACAAATAGATGGCTTTCAAAAAAGAAACTTTATTTGTCAAAGTCCAACAAGCTAAAAGTCCAAGTTCAGGGTATCGGCTCCAGGGGAAGGCTTTCTGGGCCGGCACTGGAGGAAGGTCCTTGTTGTCAATTTTCCCCTGGACTGGAAGCATCTGAGGCACAGGGACCCTGGTCCTTTCCAAAGGACACACTCAGGTTCTTGGTGGCATGAGGTCCCCAAATCTCTCTGCCAGATTCTTTTATGTCTCAAGAGATTGCCTCAAGGCACAGTACAGTCTCACACATTAAATGCTGCCCCGCCAACACAACTGCCACCCGTCTACTCTCATTAACATTGTAGAGGTAGGAATTCCAACACAGAGGAACATCACACAATACCAGGTATTAGGGCCTAGCCAAATTGTGAGAGATTTTCTTGGGCAGGGGGGCACACAATTCAATCCATGACAGAGATAAAAACAGGAACAAAGATTTGCATAAAGAACACAAAGAATGTATCTGTTTCCTCCCCTATTTCCATGGCACGTCAAGGTACTTCTGTTAGCACTTGTGACATTAATTCTGATAATGTATGTACACTTCTGTCACCCAGGACAAGGGATTATGTTTTATTGATCCTTATATCCCAACAAACCAGAGTCCAGCACATACTGGGCAGGGGACCAATAGATGCTGGCGAAAGGGATGAACAAGCCCATAAACCAAATATGAGAGCTTAAAAAAAATAGGGAAGCTTATATGTAAAAAAAGAAGAATGAAGGAGTGAAAGAAATTTGCTTTACCAAATTTTGCTATTCTTATTCTTAAAATAGGGATCTCAAATGTATTTCCAACTTTAGAGTCCACAGAACATTTTTCCACCAAACTTTTTCAAATCAGGTTGGAGTGACTTTGAGTAAGAACCTTCACTTCAAGGCTAATGTAAGCTGAGTTGCGTGGGCTCATCTCTCACCAATAATTATAAAGCTTTTACGCAGGGAAGTGAATAGACAAGTCTTCCAGGGGTGTGCCAAGTTAGTCTTATATTCATCTGTGAACAGGAAAACAGCAAGGACTATTTATATATGATCAGAAAGAATGTATAGAGGATGGACTTGAGCTCCTCCCTCCCATAAAAGAAAAACAGTTCCTGATTAGTGAGTGCCTTAAGCTGTAGAGTTAAGAATTTGGCTAAAAGTGAAGGGGGTTAATGTCCAGACAATGAGATTTCTAGCACAGGCAAGGAGATTTTTGTCTGTAGTAATGATATTTAGGGTCTCCGTGAGTCGGATCCGACTCGACGGCACTTGGGTTTGGCAATGATATTTAATTAAGTCACCCAGACCCACTGCATCGAGTAAATTCTGACTCATAGTGACTCTGAAGGACAGAGTAGAACTGCTCCCATAGCATTTACAAAGAGCAGCTGGCAGATTTGAACTGCTGACCTTTTGGTTAGCAGATGTAGCACTTAACTACTATACCACCAGGGTTTCCAGTAGACTCATGGGTACCCTTATAAAAGTCAGATGAAAGCCATATTGCTCCATGCCAAAACACATGCTCACACTTGTAAAATCTTATTCACTCATCTGGTGGTGAACTGACCTCACTCTGCCATCATTAGGTTAAGAATTTTTGCTTCTTGTTGTTGTTAGGTACTGTTGAATCAGTTCTGACTCACAGCGACCCTATTCACAACAAAATGAAACACTGCCCAGTCCTGTGCTGTCCTCACAGTCATTGTTATAGCTGAGCCTATCACAGCCACTGTGTCAGTCTACCTCCTTAAAGGTCTTCTTTTTTGCTGTCCCACGTTAGTCCCTGTAATTTTTCTAGTCAGCCTGAGAATCACAGGCAAGGATTTTTAATCAATATTTTACATTTGTTAGCCCTTTCATTCTCCATTGTCAGTATTATAATATCTCATATTTATGAGATTAGTTGACCTTGGAAATAATTGCCCTCGTCTTTAGCATGTTTCTTTTACAGACTATTTTGTCTACTTCAACTTCCCCTGAGAGATTTCATACTCATAATTTTTATGTGAAATTGGATAGAGGGCTCTTCTTCTGTATCTGCTTCATGCTGAATAGGGATGTAGGCCTGCCTGTCTATGTAGAAATCTCTCACTGACAGTGTTTTAATCACCTGTAACTGTCAGCATGACAATTACTGGGTATCAGTTAGGATCCATGAAGCATTATTTTACTTGGAACTGTTGCAACCTGAAAGATGTAAAGCTTTCTGGAAATCCAGGTTGCAGCTATCTAGTTTTCCATCTTCCTCTCTCCTTTTTCTACTTCCTATTTACCTCCTTTTTGCTTCCTTATTCTTTCTTCCTGTTTTGTTATTTTTTTATTTCTCTTCTTTTCCCTTCTCCATTTTTTCTCTCTCCTTTTTCCCTCTCCCCTCCATTTTTCTTTCACATGGTAATGTCCCAAACTTTCAATGGAACCTGACTGAGAATGGCATATGTCCTCTCGGCTCTTTAGTTTTTAGTATACTAACTGTAATGGATTGACTTGTGTCCTTGTGTCCCCCCAAAATATGTGTAGCCATGTGGCTGGGCCATGAGTCCCAGTATATTGTGACTGTCGTCCATTTTGTGATTTTCCTATGCTCTATGTTAAAGGATTAGGGTGGGACTGTAAATCCCTTCAGAAGATCACCTCCCTGCTCTACTGTAAAGGGAGTTTCCCTGAAGTATGGCCTGCCCCACCCTTAATCCTTTCATTGTACAAGAGATAAAAGGACAGGGAAGCAGGCTAAGAATTGGGAAGCTCACACCAACAGGAAAGCAGCACCAGGAGAAGAGGGCATCCTTCAGACCTGAGGTTCCTGCACCAAGATGCTCCCTGGACAAGGACTGATGCAATACTGGACTTTCCTCCAGAGCCAACAAGGGAGAAAGCCTTCCCCTGGAGCAGACACCCTGAATATGGACTTGTAGCCTACCAGACTGTGTTAAGAATAAACCTTCCTTTGTTAAAGCCATCCACTCTGTGGTATTTCTGTTAGAACAGCCCTAGCTGACTAAAACACTAATCAACAATATAAGCAATTTTAAGTTCTCATTTCTTCTGTTTAGTCAAATTTTTAAATGTATGCATACCCAGTTTACTTAGTAAGTTTTGTCCCAGCAACACCATAGGGCATTTAGGGGATATATACAAAGGAATGCTTTAACAATTGCGACCCCACAAGACATAAAAGCAGGGTTTTCACCTCAGGGTTTTAATCCAAGACAGTAGTTACACGGTCCCACTTGGAGAGTGAGCCCATTGGGTAGTTTAAGGTAGAGAAAGTGGTTTTGGTGTGTAAGATAATTTCAATCTCCTTACCTTTCATGTTGAATGTAACCCTTGGTCCCCCCCATGGAGATGTCAGTGGTATGGTTGAGAGTCAGGCGGGTCTTAGGGCTCTGTCAGTGGTCTGTGTCTTCAGACTCCTCTTCCAAGACAGTCAATATCCTTCTAAGAGGGCCTGTCCATCTAGGTCCACTGGAAAGTCAACTGGGCATCCTGTTTGAGGGCACTCAGGACACTCCATCTTCCAGTGGTCTCAGTTTTTATAGGTACCTGCATTGATCATGGTCAGTATTCACCAGCTGGTGAGGGGATCTAAGTCCTCATCTCTGGGGGCCAACTGGGTTACCCTGAGGTGCTCTTTGGAGAACTATAGCTAACCATTTGGCTCTCTGTTTTTCATTTTTTTCCTCTACTACCAAATCTCTTGTTTTCAAACACCTTAAATGTCTCCTTTACCAGTCAGGAGAGTGGGGTCTGAGGTTCTGATAGAGGGTGATGAAAGTCTGTACAAAGGGGATTTTTCTCCATTTTCCCTTTCTGTTTACAGAACAGAAACCCAGAGTAAAACAGCCAGACTAGTTTATATGGGACATCAGTTGACTCAAGTGGCTTTAGTAACTAGTATTTTTCTAAAGCTCACAGTTTAAAAAGATACCTAAATGCAGTAGCCTGTGTGGATTGGGTTACCTCAATGTCTGTGAAAGTCAGAAATTTAGATCTTAGAAGAAGTACATATGTCTTTCAAGGTTTTTTTCTTTTGGATCACGATGTTAGTATAGAATCTGCAATCAGAAATGTTCAATAGTAATTGAATACCATTAGGTTTTTAAGATCTCAGACATTATATAGTGAACTAGGGTGTAGAATAGAATTAACAATATTTTGTCAGTTATCTGAAATAACCAATGAAACTATGACTCTAAGGTCTCTGAAAGAGGAAACATCTCATGAAGCATTTAGGTATAAGGAGCATCAGTAACCTTTTATGTGCCTCAGCAGCAATCATATTTGGTAAAACCTGAGATTCTATGCTAATATAAACACAGTAACATTTATTAAAGTACAGTTGCTTTTTCTTTATAGAATAGGAAGTCTAATGTTATTTTAACTTCTAAAATCATAACTAAAATTTTGGACACTATTTTAGTCACCTTGTGCTGCTCTAACAGAAATACAACACAGTGAATGGCTTTAACAAAGGGAAGTTTGGTCTTACACAGTCCAGTAAGCTATAAGTCTGAATTCAGGGTGTCCACTCCAGGGGAAAGCTTTCCCTCTGTCGACTCTGGAGGAAAGTCCTTGTGTTGCGTCAGTGTTTGGTTGGGGAGCACCTTGGTGCAGGAACCTCAGGTCTGAAGGATGTGCTGTGTTCCCAGTGCTGCTTTCTTGATAGTGTAAAGTTCCCAACTCTCTGCTTGCTTCCCTTTTCTTTTATCTCTCACAGGATGAAAGGATAAAAGGTGGTACAAGCCATGCTCCAGGGAAACTCCCTTTACAGTGGAGCAGGGAAGTGAACTAATGAAGGGATTTACAGTCCCACCCTAATCTTATACAGCATAGGAAAATCACAAAATGAAGGACAATCATAAAATATTGGGGATCATAGCCCAGTGACACGGCTACACACATTTTTGGGGGAACACAGTTCAATCCATGACAGACACTTTACTGATTATGATGTTTATAACTTTGCTAAGTTTATCAATTTCTAATTGGAAAATTTCAGAAAAGGGAAAACAAATTTTCATCTAGAAAGTAGGTCCTTAAAACATCTACAATATTTTTACATAAAACCTGTGGTATAGTCATTTACTCAGCCTTATGTAGCTGATTTATGTTTCACCTATTTCTGGATCAACTGCAGTTTTTGAGTCCATCGGTTCTGCATGAGAATTTTGGATATCTCAAGTCACAGTCCTTTTCACAAGTCTAAAATTTTTGTTGAGATACTCTGATTAATTGCTTTCAGAAAATTAGCAAAAACTGTAGATGACAAAAATTTTATATGACCATGACCAATAAAAACAAATACTTTAATAGTGATGGGGGTCAATTACATGTAGGGTATAAAGCCCAAAAACCCAATCTGCTGGAAAACCTTAGACAATAATATTTGTAAACACAATCATTACCCATATTTTCAAGGAATTTCAGACACCGTACATAACAGTGTTGAAGTCCAGTACCACACAGTCAGGATATACCAAGATTATTAAGTCTCTAAATGCTTTTGTAGTATAAAAATAGATTTATAAGTAAATAATATGAATTTTCCAGTCAAAGCATTGGCTTTAATGATGTTAGATCAAATAACATAGTCAGCTGGCAATTAAAACCAAATCAAACCTACTACAGTGGTATTCATTTTGCTTTATAGCAACTCTATAAACAGAGGAAAACTGCCCTATAGGGTCTCCAAGGGGGGTTTGGCAGATTTGAACTGCCGACAATCTGGTTAGCAGCTGTGGAACCTAGCTACTGTGCCACCAGAGTTTCTCCAGTTAGCAATTAAGAAATGACTTAATATTATGCATTTGCTAGATAATATTAAGAGGGAATTAATACAAATTTTAACTTCGTGAGAATCAGGCACCTTTTTCAGTTCCAATTTGTGCCAAAACCTTTTAGCTATTTTCTCTTAGCAGCCTTATGCCCCCTTAAAAGGTCACCAGCTTCTACAGACATTTAAGAATGGTTTACTTTTGAAAATGAAACGCACTGCAGTGGTACAGATCCCTTTTTTCCGATGTATTTTTGTGCCAATAAATTTTGTGGACTCCTTTTTTTAATTAAATAAAAAATGAAAGGGTACATACTCTGTGCTTACAATATTGGGCTAAGATGGGAGGAGTACACAAGGTTTGTTGAAGTTCCATTAATATTGATTTTCTTACTAATGTGTATTGCCATCAATTTTACCCAACCAAATTTCTAACAACTATTCCGACTCTATGGCACTTGGCTTTTGGCTATCTAATCTACACTCTTGCCCTTCGCCCTTCTGCCCTCTCATTCTCCCCACCCTTGTAGCCGTCCAAGAGTCTTTTCTGTTTAAAGAATTGCTTATCCATAATTGAAAGCTGATGGAATTATTGGAAACAAAGGGGTCAAACTAATTCCCTTTCTGAGGAGCAACTGAGAAGGCAGAAAATGAGAATTAGGTTCAACATTATTGCAAAAAGAAGGAGCTGGGAGAGAGGTATGAAGGTTGGTTAGCTGGGTTAAAGGTGGAATTGATGCGGGTTGTCATCAACCAGCTTTGGCTCCAGCAGGCCAAGCAGAGCCATCAAGTTAACTAGGTGAAGCTAAACCTCTAGTTAACCCAAGGGAAATCACACTTCTGTTGTTTGATTGCAAGTCATCAGCTAACACTTTTTTTTGGTAGTTTGAAATTAAAAAAAAAAATCTCAAAACTAAGTTCAAAAGGTTCCAATGTATACGAGTAAAAAGTCAGCCTCTGTCCCACAGTCACTCAACATTCCTTCCTGGAGTTGAATACTATAAAGAGTTTCCTATGTAAAGATGATTCATTTTTCAAAGTAAGCATGGCTGTTGAGCACCATTGCCTACACATTATGTTCAATATTTGGTGTAGTGATATGCCATTTCAACAAAAGAATTCACAATGAACTGAAAAGCAGTAGGGCTTGTATCTGTGCAGCTTGCTCATGTGTTAAGAATCTAAATATTAAAGGTGGTGCCAATCGTTAACACACTCAGCTACTAAGCAAAAGGCTAGAGGTTCGAGTTCATCCAGAGGTGCCTCAGAAGAAGGGCCTGGTGATCTATTTCTGAAAAATCAGTTATTGAAAGCCCATAGAGCACAATTCACACTAACACACAGGAGGTTTCCATGAGTGGGAGTCAATAGCAACTGGTTTTATTAAAAGTCAGTGGATATATTTAGATGAGAGACACCTTCAATTAATAGCTTGTATGGCTGGAGGATTACTGAATTATTTTCATCCTATCAGTTGCTCTACTGCACCCCAAATACTGCAGCTTTAGAAGCATCGAAGGAACTTAGAAGTCTAAGCCCAGCATGCCCAGAAATCATGCATTATGGAAAGAGACAAGCAATACACCTGGGTTAACAGGTGACAGCAGCCAGCGTTTTTCAGACTGTGTCAGAAAAGAAGAGATATCATGTTTTAGAATTTCTTAAATCTATACTCTAATTCCACCACCCGTCTGTAAGTTCACTGTACTGTGGTGACTTGCATGTTGCTATGATAGTGAAAGCTAGGCCACTGGTATTTCAGGTACTGGCAGGGTCACCTATGGTGGACAGGTTTCAGTGGCAGATCCAGAGTATGAGGTCTGCCACTTAAGTTCACAAACTTGTCTTAGAAAAAGTGCTACGTACCTCATTACTGAATATTACTACAGTCACCTTTGAAGTGTTCCCATTGGGAAACTATGTACCAATACCAGCACCTAGTCCACCCTTCAAAGCAATTTTGGAACTGTTCTTCTAGAATGACCATAAGAGTTGTCGTCATATTACCCTTGATGTTCTGAATATCATCAAAATGTCTTGTTTTTAATATTTCATTTATTCATTTATCTTCGGGTAAAGAAAAAAGTCATTGGGGCCAGTTGAGGTGTGTAGGGAGGGTGCTCTAATACAGTTATTTGTTTACTGGCCAGAAACTCCTCACAGACTGTGCTGTCTGAGCTGGTGAATTGTCGTGATGCAAGAGCCATAAGTTGCTGGAGAAAAGTTCAGGTCGTTTCATCTCACTTTTTCACACAGCTGTTTCAGCACTTCCAAATAGTAAACTTGGTTGACTGCTTGTGCAGTTGGTACAAATTCATGATGAACAATCCCTCTGATGTCAAGAAAGGTTACCAACATCATTTTGACTCTTAATTTGGACTGAGAACTTTTTTGGTGGTGGAGAATTGGCTGACTCCCAGTGTGCACTTTGACTCTTTGTTTTAGGTTGTATTGGTACACCATGTCTCATCACCCATGAGAACACAGCCTGAAACACTGCTTTGCCTCTCCAACAGGACTTGGCAAACTTTGACCTTCCTTTGCTTTTTTTCCTCCAGGACCATTTTTGTACACACCTCCAAGATTTTCAGTTAAGATTTTCCTGTTTCTCTACTGATGCTTACCTCTTCTGCTATGCTTCTCACAGTCAGTCAACCATTTTGATACATAATTGGATAAATTTTTGCAATGTCTTCAACAGTTCTACTTGTTACTGGCTGCCCTAACCTCTTTTCATCAGTGACACTTTCTCTCTCCTCAGAAAAACATTTAATCCATTTGTATACTGCTGTTTTCTTCATGGCATTATCCACATAAACTTGGACTAGCATGTCCCTGATTTCATTTCCACCCTTGCCAAGTTTAACAAGAAATTTAATGTTCGTTCATTGCTCCAATTCAACTCCAACATTCTCACGATGGCACACGCAGTCACCCAACGACAATCATAAATGCCACTCAACAAGATACTGCCACACACTGACATGAACACAGCTGTGTGACACTGATACACCAACATTATTAAACCTTACCAAGTTGTATGTATGGTGCTGCCAATGTAGGTATACGGTGGCAAGCTTGCAAACTTAATTGTCAGACCTCATAAGACAGACTAGGAAGAAAGGCCTGGCAACCTACTTCTGAAAATCAGTCAATATAACAGATCACTGGATCACAACAGAACATTGTCTGATACATGGGTGAAAGATGAGCCCCTAGATTGGAAGGCACTCAAAATACAGAGTGGCTGCAATAACAGATACCAACAATCGTGAAGATGGTGCAGACCTGGCAATGTTTCAGTTTTGTTGTTCTTGTGGTCACCACCAGTCAGAGCTGTCTCAAAGAGGCAACGAACAACAACATACTGTAACCACTAGAGACAGCAGAATTCAAATCCTAAAAACTTAATTGTCAAAGACTGTGCACTCTGTGAAGGAAAAAATCATAGAGGACTGACACTTATTTGTAGTTGGAATAAAGTACCTGGATATAAAGATGACCACTCTGATGAGGCTGGTATGGCACGTAGATCATTGTGGGTGGGACAGTAAGCAGACGCAAGAGTCTAGGTTGGGACACGTGTTAGCCCACATCATCTGAAAAGCATTTACCAAGGTGGGGTTAACTGTGCAAGGGTTTTCTAGGGAGGAAATAGCTATGAGAGAAAAAGCAGAAGTGTTCCGGAGAAGGCTAGAGAGCCATCAGACCAGGCAAGTGTGACTCTGAGTGAAGGAGGGCCAGAAGAAAGGTTGGGTAGAAGCACCCGAGACTGTTGTATAGTCAAGGAAGGTTAGGCAAAGCCACCAAGAAGTCTTGAGCCAAAGTCCACCATTAAAGGAAATTCACGTCTCCTAGAAACAGGCTGCATTTGTTTTCTGCCGTGCTCAGTCACTGGTGGGAGGTATCCTGTTGTGAAGTGAATTGTGTCCTCCAGAGGGATCTGTTCAAACTGTAACCTCTGCTACCTGCGAATGTCCCCTTGTTTGGAAATAAGGTCTTTGAAGATACCACCACAGAGGGTTGTAATGGAGTGGAGCAGAACCTAATCAGATGTGAGTGGCATTCTTGTGAAAAGGGAAATGACAGAAACACAGATGGCCATGTGAACATGGAGGCAGAGATTGGTGTCGTGCATCTACAAGACAAGGACTGCAAAGATTATCAGGAAGCACTGGAAGCTAGGGACAGGCAAGGGAGGCTTTTCCCTTAAGAGAGCACACAGCTCTGCTGACACCTAGATTCCAGACTTCCGGCTTCCAGAACTGTGAAAGAATACATTCCTCTAGTTCTAAGCCACTCTGCTGGTGGTACTTTCTAATACCAGCCCTGGGAAGCTAATCCCCTGGTAAGAGCTTGACCACAGCCAGAATGCCGCGGTGGACTGCAGAGTACAGTAGCTGGGGCCCTCAGTCCATTGCGCCTCCTGCAGTTGGAGGTCTGTAAAGTGTACTTAGACTGCTTCCATAGGCCCCTTTGCTGCTGTCAAGTGGATTCTGACTCGTAGTGACCCTATAGTACAGAGTAGAGCTGCCCCCAAGGGTGTAAATCTTTATAGAAGCAGACTGTCACAGTGTTCTCCTGTGGATCAGCTGGTGGGTTTGATCCATCAACTTCCCGGTTAGCAGTCAAGCATTTTAACCACTGTGCCACCAGGCCTCACTTTTCATAAGCCAGAGCAGCTCTTTCTCTCAGGCTCTCCTGTCCAGAGGCGGACTTAGGAGCTGAAATCACTAGCAGCTCACCTCTGTCCATGTCTTGATCAATCTCGATTCACTTAACTATTTAGAAAGTTACATGCGGTTCATTTCTGAGGGTGGATTTAGCTTTTCTTTTTCTTTTCAAATCCAAATCAATTTTCCATGTCCTCCTACCTGCAACTCCTCACCCTGTGAGAGCACACTCCTCCTTTTCACTCTTTACTTCTAGTATCCTCTTAGCGAGCACCTGTCCCCTCCTCTCCAGCCTCTCCTCCTCCATCTAGAAAGAAATCAGTAGGACAGCCTCCTATAGGGCTTAGCTTTTCTGAACTAACTTTTCTGTTGTCATTTTGGTACTAGAAGTTAAACAACAGCTTCCAGTCATTGTTCAAGAGTTTTGGGCTGGTGACCTTTAACTGGTGATTGAAATCAAGTTTCTGGTGGTCAGAAGAGGCAGATCAAGTTACAAAGACTTTACAACATGGGTGCTGATAAGGTTTGCAGCTTTGGGTTTTCAAATAAATACAAATCTGGACATAGATACCAAAACCCAACCCAACCCATGGCCGTTTAGTTGATTCTGATAGCGACCCCTATATAGAAGAGACATTAATCGGAAAAAAGACCATGGCAATAGGGAGAATGCTCCGATTCTGAAATCAGTAAGTATCTCAAAATCAAACAGAAACAGGCTCTTCTAGGTAGGGTAAGCACTAAGTAGGGGCAGTGGTGGTTCAGTGATAGGACTCTCACCTTTCATGTGAGAGACCTGGGTTCAGTTCTAGCCTTTGCATGTGTCTGTCACTGGAGGCTTGGGTACTGCTAGCATGCTAACAGGTTTCAGTGGTGCTACTGGACTAAGATAGCCTAGGAAGAAAGACCCAGTGATACTTCTGAACGTCAGCCAATACCAACCCTGTGGCTCATCAGGTCAGGACTGCTTGTGGGGATAATGCAGGGGCAGGCTGCATTTTGCTGCATTTTGTATAGTGCACCATGAGTCAGGAGCCGACTCGCTGGTAGCTAACAGTACAGCGGGTAGTAAGTAAGGGGAAGTTAGGCGAATGTGGGGAAATGACCAGGGAGTCTGATGGGAAAACTGTCTCACTGGTCAGCAGATTCTCAAGACCAGCTGATAAGTGAGCACAGTCTCATTTTTAGTGTTTGTTCAGGCTTGGGTCACACAAGTTCAGGGCCTGTAAGGAGGAGAGGACTCTGTCTAAAGTTTGGTCAAGACAAAGCAGAAGGTGAGAAATGAGCAGTTGTAAACACTTGGTCAGGCTGAGAACACATGGCCTATGACCAGTATGACCCAAATATGGCAGAGGCGTGTGAGCTGATGAGAGAATGGTCAGAGCGGGCTCCTGGCCGAGGTGGAAAATGTATATTAGAAAGCTAACAGCCACCAGCAGGGTCCTTCTCAGTCTGCCTTCTCAAGGACACAGTGCGAGACTGGCACTCCAGCAAACTCTCTTTTGAGTGACGACTGTGAATGCCCTATTTGCATATATTTGAGCTAGAGCTTGCCTCCTATTTCATGGTTTGTTCTGGCATGCGAGAGAAGTAGAGATTAGGAAACTCAGCATGTTCACGGAGTGGCGTGCCATGCTGGACTGTGAAATTAAAACCTGAGAGAGATAGGGGCCCTTTCTTCCGCGTGGTGTGCCAGCTTTCCCACACAGTAACCGCCATCCAGGGCCACTGAAACTCCAAACCCACTTAGCAAACACACAGCACTCTCTCAGAAGTTTCAGCAAACACTACTCAAGGCTTCCTATGCTCAGAGTCCTTTTAGAAGAATTCTAAACAGCAGCAAGAAATGGGGTTTCTGAAATTTTCTTTCTTGGTTCATTTGAGCTTGCTTTATTCTAAGGTCGTATTTCTTCACATTTGCTATTTGGTTTTGGGTAGATAATATTCTAAAAGCATAAAAGAGTATGTAATGAAAATTAACTTTCAGTAGTTTTCCTTCTCTCTTCTTCTAGGAGACACATCGTGTGTCAGAGTAGAGCCATGTTTCATAGGGTTTTCAGTGGCTAATTTTCCAGAAGTAGACAGCCAGGCTTTTCTTCAGGAGCCTGTGGGTGGCTCAGACTTCCAATCTTTTGGTTACCAGCCAAGCTTGTTAACCCTTTGCACCACCGAGAGGCTGTATATACAGGTATATATGTTTCCTTCCCTTTCTTTTCTTCATGTAAATGGAATTAATTTGCATAATGGTTTCCTTTGTCTGTATTTTATTTTATAATAAAAATATTAAAAAAATTCACTGTCTGAATTCTGAGGTACAGCACTAAATTCTTGCCAGGCTATTTGTTCAATGCTGGGTAGAAGATACAGATCCTTTGAATGCTATATATTAGGGGCCAGAACATAGGCCTTTTTAATATTTTCAAAAGTACAAAATGAAATGAGATACATGCATGCTGACATATTTACAGTTCTCTGACCTTTTTTTCTCCCATCACTGTTTCAAACCAAAAAACCCCACTGGTGACAAGTTAATTCTAACTCGTATCCCTCTACGACAGAGTAGAACTGCCTCATAGGGTTTCCAAGGCTGTAATCTTTAAAGAAGCAGACTGCCACAGCTTTCTCCCCTGTAGCAGCTGGGGGGGTTCAGACTACAAACCCTCCCATTAGCAGCCAAGTGTTCTAACCACTGGACCCCCAAGGCTCCTCCACCACTCTTCCAGGTGATAAAAATCAGGAATTACAAATGATTTCTCATGAACCATATGCACAAATGCTTTCTCTTTCCTCGAAACAGGGCTACTGCCTTTGACATTGGAATAGCAAAATCAACATGATAGGATGTCCTCCTACCCACCTTTCCTGACAGGTACTTTTTGTTGTGAACAGCCCTAGAATTCCAGGCCCGCCTTTTGAATAAATCCTTCCCTTCCTAGTTTATCTGTCAACAGTCTTTAGCTGTGTCAAATATTAACTGAGAGAACCTGCTAGTGAAAATGTGTTCTTGCATTTCCTCAATAAACCCTCGAGGAAGAAGACAAACAAAAACCCATCACCTTAATTCCAAGTGACTTCTGAGTTACGCAACTAAAGCAGAAAATCAAATAGAATGAATCCATCTTGTGTGTGTGTGTGTGTGTGTGTATGCATGTGTGCACACGCGTGCACATGACAGCTATTTTGCAATAGAAATCATGGTTATTTCACTTGGAGAGTGGCAGAGTGAACTGCCCCACTGGGGATTGTGGCATCTTCCCTAACCTGTTACAAGTTAGTTGCCATCCATTTTTAGTAGAGAAAAATGAGCTCCTAGTTATCTGCTCCTCAGTTAAGGCCGTGGTCAGCTGAGCTCCCTAATGCGCTTCTCTCCTTCTCGTGCCTCTCTCTCATTTCCAGAATTAATGTTTAAAGAACTGGGCAGTGCTTAAAAGCAGGCAAGCTGCCATCAAAAAATACCAGTTGTATCTAACCCACCTGGAGCAGACGAAAACCAAGACATGAGGAAAATATGAGCCCAGAAGACAGAAGGGCCAGTATGATTGGGAGACTACATCAGTATGAGACCAGAAGAACTAGATGGTGCCCAGCCACCACCAAAGACAGCCTTGTAAGGGAACACAGTATGGAGTCCCTGACATAGCATGACAAAAAGGGTGTGCAGATCAAGAACTCTATTAAAAGACAAGACTTGATGGTCTGACAACTTCGAGGGTCCTGTGAGATCACGGGTCCTGGACTTGCCACTAGCCCACAGCTGAAACCAGCACTGAGGCCAACTCTTCAGACAAAGATTGCACTGGACCATGGGACACTGAGTGATGCAGGTGGTGTGTGTACTTTACAGCTTAATATACATATGTCTGAGGCTGTCCTACTGGTCTCTTTTTAGAGGTGAGAGGAGAGGGTGTTGGTTGAATGGGTACTGGACGTAGAGAGTGGAAAGGAAGAGTGTGCTGTCACAGGGTGAGAAGAGCAGATAGAGTTGCATAGAGGTGGGTGCTCAGGGTGTTATATGGCAAATTGACTTGGATTTTAATCTTTCATTTAATTATAACAAAAAAACTAAAAACAACAACAAAAAAACAAAACAAAAACTGGGCAATGGATAGGGCAGAAGAGCCATAGAGAAAGTGGACATTTGGGGCTGAGCCAGAGTTTAAAGTAGAAGAAACTTCTGGAGCTTTTTCATGTATCTGTCAGGAATAGTTGAGGCCTATAGTTGAGTCTACCCAAGGGCTTTGCTGTCTTTCTTTTCTGTTCTTCTTCTTCTATTTTAAAAATGAAGCTTCACTATCCATGAATGGGTCGGGAATTTCAAGGAATGTCAGACTATGTGAGTCAGATGGTAGTTTCACAATCCCCGTTGTTCGATAAGAGCGAGTGCCATTCATAGCATTAGTATCATTACTTTACTATTACATCTGAATTTAATTCAAAAGGCACAGAGAGTCTTTTCTATCAGATGCTTTTTTGGCCTGAAATACACAATATCAATACGAAATATTTTCAATCATTCCATCAGAGACATTTTGAACAGAACTTAGATGTATAAAAGCAGATTTTTAAACTATAGGGCACCTGAAAAGGTCAAGGTTGGGGAGTCAAGCTTACCAGTGGTACCTAAGAAGACAGGCTTGGTGAGATCTACTTCTGAAAATTAGCCAATGAAACCTTCACTGAACGCAACACAACATTTTCTGACTTGCTTACTTCAGGCAAGTCAACGGGAGGAATCAGTTACTGGAGGAGGACATCTTATTTGGTGAAGTAGAGAGGTCAGCTAGGAGAGTGGTCAGATGGCTTGGCACAGTTGCTGCAGTGACAGACTCAAACATACTTGTGACTGTGAGGATAACACAGGACCAGTCAACATTTCCTTCTGTTGTACATAAAGTCACCATGAGTTGGGGTTGACTCGGCAGTAGCTATTTCTGTCTGCCCACCCACCCACCTACCCATCCATCCATCCACAGACACATATGTGTTGTATAGACTGTGTTTTAATCAAAATGACATTAAAAGGCAGCCATTCCTTTTCAGCAAGTCTTCTACTTCTTCTCGTTCATGACTATGGTGATGCTGCCCATGTTTTCTTCAAAAATAAGAGAATGACCATATTATAAATATCTGTTTGAGTCTGGACTTATTTTTCTCTCCACTCTGGTGAGACCCTTTCTAATGTGCTATAAAATGAGGCCCCAATTTCCTCAGCCTATAAAATATCCAGAAGTATTGAAAGGTGCCTTCAAAATGTGGAAAACACATTATCTGAGACACAGAGGCATGGCCTGGTACTCATGCTAGGAAGGCTATTCGAACTCCAGACCAAAAGCATGCAGTTTCTTCCTCTCTGGAAATCTTGCTTTCACTTGTTTGAAGTGTGTCCTGGTTGAACCAGCACATGTGAAGCTAGTTAGGGGCTTCTGAGAACCAGTGAGCAAGTGGTGCGGGCAGAGGGGGGGTGACAAAACAGGTAAATATATGACCTTGAATATGACCTTGAAAATGATGAACTTGCACACAGCTATGTTTACCTCTTCTGTTGTCCTCTCTAGCTCCCTTCCACCTCATTCTGGGAAATGGCCTTCATATACAGAATGCCCTCAGAGGTTCTGGCAAATGACCTGAAAGAAGGCACTAGAGGCATATTTAGAGATGAGGATAAGAACAGAAAACACTACTGCACCCTTAGACCAACGCTGTCCAATAGAACATTATGCATGATGGACAGCTTTGTATTGTCACAGTCCAGTATAGTAGCCACTAGCCACATGTGGCTATTTACCACATGGAATGTGGCCAGTGCCACAGAGGAACCAAATATTTGATTTCATTATGATTAATTTAAAGGCAAATCACCAAGCGTGGGCAGTGGCTACTGTGTTGGACAGCACAACCTGAGACAATACCACAAGGATAATGGATAATGATTTGGCTTGGAGATGTGCAAAACAGGAGACCTACTAGGGAGATATTCCTTAGCTACTTTTGGTGTGTCTAAGGCTGCGGTCCCTAAGGATTTGCATTCCTCAGAATGAGTGTGGCAGCGCTCCATCTTATCCATCACTGTCATTCTTGCTGTAGGTTCCTCTTCTGCAGACAAACATGTTTTCTTTCTTCCCATTCTGCTTCTTGCCCTGAGAGCCAGAAAACTGGGCCTCCTGCCAGTGCTCTACACCATGGCTTAACTCCAGAGGATGACAGAGAATCCCTTGGGGAAGATTAGTGGGGACAGACCCCTTCAGCAGAGTGAGGGCTGGGGTAGTCTGACTCGACACAACTGGCTACCTTTTCCAAACAACACCCTGGGTGAGCTGAAATTCTCTACAGATGGGGAATGTAGGTCAATGGCAAAGTGAGGATCTGAACAAGTTGTGAGCTTGACAGCAGCTACTTCTGATTTAATTTAAGCCACGGCTATACGATCTTGAAAAATCAAATGCAGGACCCTGACTTTGGGCATGTTTGGTCAGCCACTTCACTGTTGTGCAGGTGGAAGAGGCAGTGGTCTAGTGTTCCGGTTAGGGAGTTGGCCCAGAATACACAAGCTCTAGTAAACTCTTGTGACCACCTTTTATGGCTGTGGTCTTGAAACCCTGGTCACATAGTGGTTAAGTGCTACAGCTGCTAACCAAAAAGTCAGCAGTTCAAATGAGCCAGGCACTCCTTGGAAACTCTATGGGGCAGTTCTACTCTGTCTACAGGGTTGCTATGAGTCAGAATTGACTCAATGGTCCTGGGTTTGGTATTTGGGGTTTGGTCTGGATCACAGCATGGCCCCCAAGTCCCCAAATCAGAAACAACAGTGAGTGCATCTGTCAATATAGTGATTCATCAGGAAACACGAATTAAGCAGTTACTATACACTGGTCAGAAACCCTGGTGGCGTAATGGTTAAGTGCTACATCTGCTAGCCAAAAGGTCAGCAGTTCAAATCTGCCAGGGGCTCCTTGGGAACTCTATGGGGCAGTTCTACTCTGTCTTATAGGGTTACTATGAGTTGACATGGACTCAATGGCAGTGCGTTTCGGCTTTTTTTCTTAACATGCTGGTTGGAACCTCTAGTGCCATAGTGGTTAAGTGCTGCAGCTGCTAACCAAGAGGTAGGCATTTGAAATCCCAGGTGCTTCTTGCAAACTCTATGGGGCAGTTCTATACGATTGCTAAGAGTCAGAATCGAGTCAATGTTAATGGGTAGTTGCTGGGCAAAGGAGCTGTGGTGATGCAGTGGTTAAAGTACTCAGCTGGTAATCAGAAGGTCAGTGATTTGAACCACCAGCTGCTTTGCCAGAGAAAGATGTGTCAGTCTGCTTCTGTAAAGATTTATAGCCTTGGACATGCAATGGAGGCAGTTCTGCTCTGTCCTCTGAGTTGGAATCAGTTCAGCGGCAAAAAGTGCATGCCAGGCAGCGTTCTACTTCTTAAAAATCAGCCACTGAGAAAGCTGCCAGTTGAGGTACACCAAATGGTCCCAACTCATCTGGAACAGATGATCACCAAGAACAACAAAGACACGAGGAAAAAAGAGATGAGGAGACAGAAGGACCCATGTGAGTGGGTGACTGTATCAACATGTGCAAATCTAATTTGAATTGTATACTTCCACTTAATCACAATAATAAAAAAAGTCAGCCACTGAACACTGTATGGAGTGCATGTCTACTCAGACACACATGGGGTCCCCGTGACTCATGACCTACTCAACAGCAACTGATTCTGTCCGATTATACGAGTCAGATGGTAGATTCACGATTCCCATTATCTGATAAGAGTGAGTGCCATTCGTAGCATGATTATTATTATTTAACTATTACATCTAAATTTAATTAAAACAGCTGACTGTTCCAGGTGCTTGGGTAACTTCCTTCTCAGAGAATCAAGGGCGCCAGTGAAGCCAGGTTTATTCGCACTCTCTCTCAGGTTTCTGTCTATCACAGTGTGGAGAGGTGAGAGAAAGGCTGATCTGGACCCATCACTTAGCTGGTTTGCAGCAAATAGGATGTCAGTTTTCAAAGGCAAGTTTTTCAAAACATAAAGCCAAAGGCAGATACTTAGAGTGAGTTAGCCTATGCTGAGACGCTGGGGAACAGTAGCTCACACTTCACTGGATTGATGAGAACATACTGCCGTGTAGAAGGAGGGGTGAGGGAATTGGCCAAAGCTACTGGAGAGAAAAAAGAGGCAATCACAGGGGCATGGTGTTTTGTTTTTAAAAGGGAATACATTACTTTGCCCGTATTAGTGATTCTGAAATTCAGCAGAGTTTGCGTAATTACTTACCCTAAAGCAAGGACAGCAGAGGGTAGTGACATCTAGTAGATGGTCACCTGCAAATCTCGAAGCCCATCCTCACCATGGTGTCTTTACAGAAGGAGGCATTTTGACATGCCACACATCAGCCTTGTTGTTCTGGGATGGAACCAGGTCTGTAATATAAACATGAACTTGAGCTTGCATGACTTATGAGCTGTTACGAGTTGTCATCATAATAAATCAAAGGGTTAGAGAAATAACCCAAACTCTGTTTCTTATCAGTTATGTGGCTTGTGGCTTGTTAGTTTTGTTAAGAAATCAGTGGACTGGATGTAAAATACTCCGCAGCAAAATTTCACATTGCCGTGGATAAACCTCCAAGTGTCATGCTCAGTGAAAGAAAGCATATGCAGAAACCACATAGCATGATTTCATTTAGTGGAAATACCCAGAGTAGGCAAATTCATCAAGACAGCAAATAGATTAGCAGCTGACTGGGGCAGGGGGTTGGAAGGGAGAGCCACTGCTGTGGGCATCAAGGATGCCAAATTGCTACACATGTTTTTCTGGAGGACAATTCAATCCATAACAGTTATGCACTGTCCTTTACAGCTAACTATACCCAAGACAGGGGTCACTGGGTGCTAGAAATGGTTAATGTTCTCAGCTGCCAGCTGAAAGGTTGGTGGTTAGCAGTGATGCCTGAGAAGAAAGGCCTGGTGATCTACTTTCAAGAAATCAGCCACTGAAAACCCTAGAGAGCACACTTCTACTCTGACACATATGGGGTCACCAGGAGTCCACAACGACTCAACAACAGCCGTATTTTTATACCCAAGACACCTAACCTGAGCCCTACTCCCTTGTTTAAGAATGGCTTTGGATATATGACTTGAGAAGAGTAAACTGATACCATTCATTTAAAGTAAGAAGAATCACAGATATCTGATAGGAACAAAGGGAAGTGCTCCAGTCTATTGTCTCTCAGTCACAAACTCACCCTTCTGCATGTCTGTTTTACCAGTTGTGCCCTGCTAGTTTCTGTCAGGAGGGGACACTAGAGGGACACTGCAAGACGGAAGAAGGGAGAAGGACGAGTTCAGGGGTAGATTAGCCAATAGGCATGGTAAGCACGTTGCTCACTTTGCTTACCAGAGATCACCTGTAGTAAACAACTTCTCATTGTTTCATGACATTGAAGATTCTGCTTCTAGGTATGGCTGGCATCTGTTGCTCCCCTTCATATGGAATCAAAGCCTCTTTTCACATTTGCAGTCTCTGACAAGCACTGATCACTCAGTGAGCAAGGTAAGCACAGGTTTACTTAAAAATCTGTAGTGACTGATTTCATAGGGATTTCACTGTAAAACCTAGTCACTGTAGATTTGTAAGCACAGATAAGTCCATGCTTACCTTACTCACTGAGTAACCTGTCTGTGCATTCATTCATTTCGTCTTGTTCATTGTGGTGCCTGCTGTCCCCTGCCCAGGAGTGCTTCTTCTCCCTGGCCCTACCCTTGGGTCCAGTGGCTGTTTTTTGTTACATGATCAGAACCAGCCTCATCCCACTGCCTCAGCCATATCATCATCACCCAGAAGGGTCTCAGCTCAGAGCTTTGAGCCACAGGTGGACAGGGATGCTCCTTTAGTCCTCTAGGTTCTGTTAGCCACGACCTCGTTCAGGGGTTCTCCTCAAGCCCCAGGGGCAGTGGTTGATTCCTTCCACCAGTTACTATTTTTGAGATACCTCAGTATTCCCTTCTGCTATTTTCAGTATTCTGATAGGAGTTTAACAAATCCCTTCTGTTAAATTCCTTCTTTTAAAATGACTGGTGTGGGTTCCATTTTCCTGATAGGCTGGACTCTGACTGAAACAGGGAGAATGACACTGAAGGTCTATAAAGGGGTCATGGTGCTTGTTCAGGTGAGTAACACATTAGTGGTCTCTTTGTTAGTTGACCTAAAAAGGTCAACTTAGCATAGGTGACATCAAGCTGTATTGATTTTGAGTGGGTTAACACTATTACCAACAGTCCCAGCATCCCTTTTGTTACCCTGAGCTGTATTTTCCTGACTAATGCAGTTCAATCAGTGAAGAAGTGACTCATGAGGACTATCTTAGTCCCCAAGGGCTGCCACAACAAAATGCCACAAAGTGAGTGGCTTTAAAGAGCAGAAGCTGATTTTCTCACAGTTCCAGAGGCTGGGAGTCCAAATTCAGGGTGCTGATAGGGCCATACTCTCTCTGTTGCTCTGGGGGACAGAGAACCTTCTTTGTTTTTTCAGTTTCTGGAAGTTCCAGTGTTTCTTGGCCTTCCTTGACTGGTGGGTGGATCTTCATATATCCTCCTTTCCCTGCAGGTGACTCTGTTTTTGTGCCTGCCCGCCTCTTTTAGAAGATGCCACTCATAAGAAACCAGGTTCAGGAACCCCCCCCCCCCGTGGTTGTCGTTAGTTACCCCTGACTTGGATCCCACCTATAGGCAAGCATCCGTATAACAGAACGAAGCGTTGACCCACCCTACCCCAGCACAAATCTCTTAATTTAACCAGCAACATCGGCAAAGGAAAACCCCTCTTCCCCAGACAAGATCACATTCAGTATCTTTTGGGGAGGCACAATGAATGCGTAGTAGATACTTGGTGCACTGTTGCGTACAGGTACAGAATCCTATGGTTTATTCATAATTGTTGCTCCACATAGGTCTTACATTCTGAGAGTAGGCATTTTTCATCATGTGACAAAGACATGCCATCAGGGCCAGATTTCACCATGTGCTGTTTTAAGTTTTTCTGGATGACAGATATTTCTAAACAATAGATAAAACTAATCGGAAGAAGAAGTCATTCATAGAAATGTAAGGGAAAGGAGGTGTTCAGCCCAATCCCAGATTCCTGCTCCTGACCTCTGTGCTCCAAGAATCCTTCTGCAACAATCTTTTCTGGGTTTCCTTTGAGCAAGTTTATCTAGTCGCAGCTTGTCTCTTCAGGGGACTGGGGATTTTCTGTTGGACTCAGTATTTCACACCTCAAGGGACAACAAGACATAACGTGCCTCCAGAGGAAAGAACACACCACTATCTACAGACTTATAAAAGGACTAAGTCTGAGTCTGTTGCCAGACGGGAGGAAGTAACTTGGACCAAGTTCAGAGTTCAGGGTTCAACTGCTTGTTGGTAGGAAAGAGCAAAATCCAGACTCTGGAAAACTTGACAGGTCGAGTGGCCTGGGTTTTTCAACAGATAAATTGCAAGGAAAAGAGAGGGCTGGAGGGGAAACCTATACAGACTGAAAAGAAATATCAAAACTTTTTCAGTGGGTAGAGACTCCGTGTGAGAAAATGATAAACAGCAGGAAGTGACTGCTGTAAAAATCAGCGTAGTGGTTACTTTGGGACTGTGATAGAGACGAGGCAGCTACCACTGCTAATCAGATCGGCAGTTCAAATCCGCCAGGCGCTGCTTGGAAACTCTATGGGGCGGTTCTACTCCGTCTGTAGGGTCACAATGAGCTGGAATCATCTTGATGGCAGCGCGTTTATTTATTATTATTTTTTATGGTGGTGACCAGGTGCTTTATCCTATAAAAATTCACTAAGCAATATTTTGGTTGTTTAATATCTATATTTTATTTCATGGCAAAGACTGAGAAAAGTGCCCCTGACATCTGCGAAGTAAACTGGCATGATTAGCTGGGTCTTGTTCTTCTCCTGTCGGACGTAAATATTTTATAGAGCATCAGCATCAGACAGCATGGATCAAGACAAAAAAAATCATATCTGACCAACACAGACAAAACAGGAACATTGTAAGGTCATAAATGACCCCAAAATGTCCCTATCCTGGATAATATGAGTGACTGTACTTTTATCAATTATAATTTTGTTGTTAGTTGCCACTGAGGTGACCCTCAACTCATGGCGACCCCGTGCACAATGGAACAAAGGGCTGCCCATTCCTGTACCGTCCCATGATGGCTTGTGGGATGGACTGTTGTGATCCATTTGCTGATTTTCAGAAGATAGCCAGGCCTTTCTTCCTAGTCTATCTTAGTCTGGATATGCGTTCAACGTCATAACGACACACAAGCCTTCACTGACAGATGGCAGGTGGCCACAAAAGAACTATAACTTTAGCCTTGATTTATTTCTTCTGTCTTATAACAAAGATTTAAGATACCAAATCATAGAAGTATTCCTGTTTCTTGACAGAATCCAATTCAGAGCCCGCTTTCTTAAACCCTTCCCCAAATCTCCTAACAAAAGCCTAAATCCTAAAATAAGTAATGCCAGCGATTCCTCAATGAGATGCACATCCTCCATGGTGTTCCCTCTCCTTTGTTGTAATGAGCAGTAAACCCAACATGTTCAACTATAGGTGTGTCCCTGGTGGCCTTTGGCTGGAGGACACTGTCAAGATTAAAGAAACAAAGAAAATAAACAATAAGCTCAGAAGCGAACAGTCTGTCTAGGGAAAAAAGTTTCCAGCATCTATACAGCCTTCCAAGTCAAAATGTGTGTTTATTGTGACCTTGAGTTTACAAGGCTATATGCTGAAATGTTTCTATTTCCTGATTCTTCTGGGAGATGGAGAAATGCCACTGTAGTTGTGTTTAAATTGGAAAGCATGATTGAAAGTATGTGAACGTAAGTCTTTCAGAGCAGTATCACACGTTCCAGAAGTATCTGTATTCTCTGCTGCTTTTATCCAGAGGTAGAAAGCCAGACTGTGTTGGACTGATCAGCAAATACCTCTGAGATGGCCAGACAGTTCTCAGATTTTGGAATCTGGATTAGGGGAGACCAACACAGAAATCTCCAGAAACACATTTGTTTCAGATTGGAAAAGCTATGTGCACATGTCATGATCACAATTCCTTATTTTTGTGAATCTGTTTAAAATCTTTTTTTTTAAATTGTGATTGAGTGAAAGTATACAATCCAGTTTAAATTTGCATGCCTGCCTATCTGCAGCTCCTTCTGTTCACCTATCTTTTTAAAATCTTAAAAGAGCTTTCATATACTCTGTATTATTTTATCTTCAAAACAGTCTTGAGAGAAACGGAGACTATATTTTCTTTGTGATCTTGCAGTGGGAGAAGCAGAAAAATTTAGTGATCATCTCAAGGACACACAAGGAGCCTGGGCACATACCCTGACCTCAGACAGGTCAGAAGAACCTTGCCACCAATTGACACCCAGTTAACTCTGACTCATGGTGAGCCCATGCCTGTTGATGTGGAACGGTGTTCTACAGGCTTTCAATGGCTGATTTTACGGAAGTAGCTCACCAGGCTGTTCTAACGCAATTCTAGATGGACTTGAACCTCCAACTTTCTGGCTAGCAGCTGAGTGTGTTAAGCACTTGTGCCCCTCACAGACTCCAAGAGACTCTCAGGTCCTTGGAATTCTTGGAGTTGGCCTTGTATGCTCAACGCGTACCTACTTTCATACGTCGCTGCCTACCTGCTTCCATTCCAGGTGAGTAGGGATTACTAGAGTGACCTGTGGAAGGGTGGCTGGCTGATGATTTAACCTGTATTCTGGTTTAATCGGGCATGTCCCAAAGACTTCTCCGATCTCCCCTGGGAGGCAGGTCACTGGTGATGAAGGAAAAATTTTCCCGTGGCTTCCTCACCAAACAACTTTAGGGATGCTCTCTAATAGACAGCCAAGTTCTCTTGCTGGAAAACGTGAGTAGACTCAATCCTTCATATTTCAATAGTCTATAAAAGCAAGAGGTGCTTGAGTTGGATACCATCACCTCCCTCCCAACACACACGTGACTACTAGTGGGGATGCCAGCGGTGTGTCCCAAGGATGTCATCATCTGAACCAGGCCTGAACAGTGGCCTTTCATGGCAGGTCAGAGAAACAACCAGTTAACTTTATAAACAATGATTGCAAATATCTTCTGAATAATTATAATGCCCCATCTAGAGCTCAAGAGTTCTTATATGCTTGGTTGACCTCTATTAGAGCAGTGAGAACTCAAAGCTCTGGTTCCCTTACACATGTGACAGTATTTTCACCCATGAGGGATTTGAGTTTTCTGGGTTTCCCACAGGAAGCAGTCTGCTGCTGAGAGTGCGGAACCCAGAAGAGCCCCTAGACCGACATCTGAAGGCTCATTCATCAGACACTACTACTGGTCTGTATCTCTAAAGACTGGGACACATTCTCCCCGAAGTTTGCCTTTGTTTTAATAACCTAATTTCCCAAGAAAGATGCAAAATGGCTCTAATTTCTGCTGATCTAGATTTGACCTTCATATAGCCAGTAGATGTGTGGATGGCTCACAAAATATATTTTCTAAAATAAAGTAGCACAATGGTCAAAAAAGCAAAAGAGGAAGACCCTCAACAAACTGGATTGACACAGTGGTTGCAATGATGGGCTTAAGCATAAAAACGATGGTGGACACAGCTCAGGACTGGGCAGTGTTTCGTTCTGTCATGCAGGAGGGTCACTATGATTTGGAACTGCCTCAACAGCACCTAACAACAACAACAAAAATATACATCTTGGGTTAACTAAGGCCAGGCCAGAAATGTAGAGGGCTAGTTTCCCAGGTGGCTGGCTTAAGTGGATCACAGTGCACTGACTGAGGCCATTTTCTTTAATGAAATCCATGCATTATTATTACTATTATTTTAGTTTTTTATCATTGAAGTGAAATTCACATAACATGAAGTTACCTGTTTTAAAATGAACAGTTCAGTGGCACTTAGAACATTCATGATGTTATATAACCACTTCTTCTGTCTAGTTCCAAAATATATTCATCACCCCTAAAGTATACCCCATGTCCATTAAACACACATTCACGCAAACCCACGTCATTGCCGCCCAGTTGATTCAGACTCCTAGCAACCCTATGAGATGGAGCAGAAGGGCCCCATAGAGTTTCCAAGGTAGTAATCTTCACGGAAACAGACTGGCACACCTTTCTCCTTTCAGTTAGCAGCTGAGCCCTCGCCCAGTGTGGATTTACCGATTCTGAATATTTCATAGCAATGGAGTCATATGATGTATGGCCTTTTGTGTCTGGCTTCTTGTACTTAAAGTCATGCACACTGTGGCATGTTTTGGGACTCATGCCTTCCTAGGGCTGAATAACATCCCACTGCATGAAGGGACAATCATCTGTTCATCTAGTCTCTGCTGCTGGACATTAAAGCCATTTCCACCTTTGGGGTATTGTAACTAGTACGGCAGTGAATGAGTGTATGTATGTTTGTTCTGAACACCTATTTTCAATTATTTGGGGAACACACTCAGGAGTGGGATTGCTGGGTCCTTTGGAAATTCTGTTTTTAACTCCAAGGAACCGCCAGACCATTGGCCACAATGGCTTTACCATATTATCTTCCTACCAGCAATGGATAAGGCTTAATTTTAGTGTGTGTTCGTTACCATTTGTAGAGCTTTTGATCTCCAGTTCTGCTGATCTTGCCATGCTGCACATACAAATGGCTTCCTGGTGAAAGCTGGCAGAATACTTTCTAATCTTTCACTGCGTAAAGTGGCTCTTTTGGGAGACCATGAAGGCTACTTGAACATCTTTCAATGATGAATTGTTACCTTTGGGCTGGTGACATTTTCATATTGGGCAGACCAATCCCATTACTAAAGAACAGAGCTTGGGCTGAGCAACTGATTGTTTTTCTAGCAACTTATTCATCTCACTCCATCACTGCCTATTTACCCACGGATGCGGTGGTGCCAGCTGGGAATGTGCGTTCAGCTGGGACCTTCTAGCAAGTTAGGGAGCATATCCAAAGGAAACCTTAGTTTCATTCTGCCAGTTTTCCTTTGAGTCCTGGAACAAGAGGCTTTTATTCCCTGCCTGGCTGTAACCTTTGGAACTTCATTGGGCAACAAACTCAACTGTGCAAGACAGCTGGGCATACATGTGGAAAATGTATTAACTTTTCCTTGTGTTAACCACCACTTTGTATGTGTGTGCATGTGGTAAAATACAGAGAATATAAAATCAGCCTTTTTAACCATTTCTAAGTGTACAATTCAGTGGCATTAATTATATTTACTATGCTGTGCAACCATTAACTGTCTCTTTCTCCAACTTTACCATCCCCTCAAACCCTATACACCCTTTAAGCAGTAACTCCTGCTTCCCCCTCCTCTCGGTCCCTAAAACCAGTTGTCACTAGTGGACTTGGACTTACTGCTCTCAGGAAGGGAAGGGAGAAGCCTCTCACAGAAGGGGAAGACAAAACCCACTGCTGTCGAGTAGATTCTGACTCCTAGCGACCCTATGGGATGGAGAAGAATTGCCCCATAGAGTTTCCAAGGAACGTCTGGCAGATTCAAATTGCTGACCTTTAGGTTAGCAGATGTAGCACTTAACCCACTAAGCCACCAGGGATTCCAGAAGGGGAAGAGGGCATAGACATTGCTGGCTTGACAGGGGGCTTACCCTTAAGTGATCAGCAGCTTGGCGGGGAGTCTGTGGGTCAGAGAGCTCCCAAGGGCAGCAGCAGCTGAAGTCTTTTATAGCCCCAGTGTTACTTTATTTATGCAAAGCAGGCAGGCTGTACCAGTACCAGCTGCCATGGAGTCTCCTCCCACCGAACAGATCTTGGAGTAGAACTTGGGCTCCATAGGGTTTTCAGTGGAAGTAGACCGCCAAGGCCTTTCTTCAGAAGTGCCTCTGCGTAGAGTCCATCTTTAGTTTCTCTGTTAGCAGCTGAGGGCATTAACCGTTAGCATCACCCAGAGATTCCTCCTTCCCGCCCCTGGCAACCACTCATCTGCTTTCTGTCTCCGTGCAGTTGCCTATTCTAGATATTTCATCTAAGTTGATCATACAATAGTTGTCATTTTGCATCTGGCTTATTTCTCTTACCGCGGTGTTTTCAGGGTTTATCCATGTTGTAACATATATCAAGACTTCATCTCTTTAAGGGCCGAGTAGTGTTCCATTGTGTGGATAGACTACGTGTTGATTATCCATTCATCTGTTAACGGGCACTTTAATTATTAGTTTGGGAGGACAAAACAGGGTTTGTATCACAGGAAAGTCTATCTGAGGAAGTTGTATTTAGCTGCATTATTTCTTTTTTATTTAGCCG
This sequence comes from Heterohyrax brucei, assembly GCA_028571685.1. NCBI lineage: Eukaryota > Metazoa > Chordata > Mammalia > Hyracoidea > Procaviidae > Heterohyrax > Heterohyrax brucei. The sequence goes on along the minus strand of CM053166.1, from coordinate 16,751,137 downwards.
AGTTAATACTTCGTTACCATTACTTTTGCAGTTCTTCTACTTTGGATTCGGTTGATTAGTGGATTTCTTACTTTTGCGGTGGCATCCTTGTGAGAAGAAACCAAAGTATCACTTAAAGAAAAAGCTCTTCGATCCAGCTTCTTTGAGGCTTGACTCCTTGTCCTTTGACACTGAGTCAGTTCCGACTGACGGTAACCCCATGTTTTCCAGAAAAGAACTGTGTGCTCATCGAAGTACTGCTGGGTGGCTTTGAGCCACTGTCCTTTAGGTTAGCAGTCAAGAGCAAACTGTGTGTGCCACCTAGTGGTCTTCTTGTCTCATTTAAAAACCGACAATCCTGAATTCTGTGCGGGCCCTGTGAAGTCCCTGATTCTGCTATGTAACACGAGTGACATCTTCTGGCCAGTGCTAGGAATGCTTATTTTGGAAAACACCAGAGAAGATGTTCCCCTTAACGATTTAGTTGTTTCTCATGTTTGCTGTTTATTTATTAAGGAATGTATATATATATATATATATATATATATATATATATATATATATATATATATATATAACATGAGTCGGATCCGACTCGACGGCACTTGGCTTGGCTGGCATATATATATATATGTTCACCATCATGAAGAGTCCTTAAGAGATAATAAGGCTTGGGGTAGGGGCCTCAGAGTTAATTTCTACAAAGATGAAGGCAGGACTGGCTGTGTAATTCATGGGGATCTGCAGTTTGAATCCTTTAGGGCTCCTTGGAAACTCTATGGGCAGTTCTACTCTGTCTGTAGGGTTGCTATGAGTTGGAATGGATTCGACGGCATTAGGTTTGAAAGTTTGGTCTTGTTCTGACTGCTGATAACTGAGCTTTTCCACTGTCTCTTTCTACTGATGTAGCCGATTTGATTCCTGTGTATTCCATCTGGTGAGGTCTGTGTGTATAATCGCTGTTTATGTCAGTGAAAAAAGGTATTTGCAGTGATGAAGTTTTTGGTCTTGCAAAATTCTATCATGCAATCTCCAGCATCATTTCTGTTTTTTGTTCTGTTTGTCACTGCAGCCAGGATTCAGAGGAGGGGTGAGGGAAGATTCAAGCAACGCTTTATTAATGTATGAGCACACAAACCTGGGGGACAGCGAGAATAGCTTCTCTAAGATTGTCCTGTTTGGGTTACAATTTTAGAGGTTTTTATAGCCAGATTTCAAAGAGATTGGCATCTGAAGATTGTCACAAAACAGTAACAGGGAGTCATAAGATTCCATTATATCTTATCAAAAAGTGTGAATTACCAAAATTTCATTATCTCTCTGAGGTCTCAGAGTAATTGATTTACTACCTGGGAGACAGACAGAGGAATACAGGCCTGCTAATCCAGTTTGGAGGTGATAACTGGGGAAGGGGATGGAAGTGACTTTTACTAGATTCGTATATTAACTAACTGTCATGGATTGAATTGTGTCCCCCCAAAAATATGTGTAGCCACGTGGCTGGGCCATGCTTCCCAGTATCTTGTCACTGTCCTTGATTTTGTGGTTTTCCTATGTTGTACGTTAAAGGATTAGGATGGGACTGTAAATCCCCTTATAAGATCACCTCCCTGCTTCACTGTAAAGGGAGTTTCCCTGGAGTATTGCTTGCCCCACCCTTAATCCCTTCATCCTGCAAGAGATAAAAGGAAAGAGAAGCAGGCTGAGAACTGGGAACCTCACGCAGCACAGAGAGAAGAACGCGTCCTTCAGACCTGAGGTTCCTGCGCCAGGACACTCCCTGGACAAAGACTGATGCAATACTGGACTTTCCTCCAGAGCCGACAAGAGGAAAGCCTTCTCTTGGAGCAGACACCCTGATATGGACTTGTAGCCTAATGGACTGTGTAAGAATAAATCTTCCTTTGTTGAAGCCATCCACTCTGTGGTATTTCTGTTAGAGCAGCCCTAGCTGACTAAAACAGTAGCATTTCTATCACCAAGGCCATATTTTCCAACTACCAATCCTTCTTTTTTTCCAACTTTTGTATTGCAGTCACCAGGAACTCTCACTGCATCCTGAGTACACTTTCTGTCAATTTCTTAGACATCTCATCAGCCAGATAACCAAGTTCATCACTTACAAGTTTTGCCTTTCACTGAACATTTGAACATAATTCAGACAAGTTCTTTGCCACTGCAGAAAACGTATCACCCGTCCTTTATTGTCCAATCACATGTTTATCATTTCCTTTTCAAGCCTCACCAGGAGCAAATTTGATGTTCATATTTTTAGCAGCATTCTATTGTTGGTGCCTTGTGTATTTTCTGTGACAGTGGAAACTTCCTCTACAGCTCTTCTCACTCCCTTCTGAGCCCTCACCAGGATCACCTTTTACATCCATAATTCTACCAACAGTCTCTTCACAGCAATTTAGGTTTTAACTATTAGCATCTAAAAACTCTTCTAGTCTCTACCCATTACCCAATTCCAAAACTGCTTCCACATTTTAGGTATCTATTACAGTAATACCCCACTCTTCCAGTACCAAATTATGTCTTCTTTATCTGATGCTGCCATAACAGAAATACTGCAAGTACATGGCTTTAACAAACTGAGATTTATTTTCGTATAGTCTAGGAAGCTAAAAGCTTGAATTCACCGCACCAGTTCCAAGGGAAGCTTCTCTCTGTCAGGTCTAAGGGAAATCGCTTGTCTCTTTAGCATCTGCTTCCCTGTTCCTTGGAGATCTCCATGTGGCTTGGTATCTATCTTCTCTCATCTCTGCTCTGCTCCCTTATTTAATCTCTTTGACATCTCAAAAGAGATTAAACTCAAGATACACGTTACATTAGTCCTACACATTAACATAAAAAAGGCAACCTATTCCCAGATGGGATTATAACCACAGGCATAGAGGTTAGGATTTACAACACAAATTTTGGGGGGACACAATTCAATCCATAACATGGATATACAGCAAATCCTGTGAAAGTCAGAAACTGGATAAGGCAGAGACCTGTCAGAAAAGGAAAACCCAAATATTTTCCTTTAATAGAAAAGATAGAAAAGTGCTAAGACTGAACCCTGCTAAAGGTGGAAAACTTGTGAGACTCAGCAAAACAAGGCAGTCCCTTTGAATTCCAGCTCTCCCAAGTTTCGTGGTACAAGTAGGTATTAGTGTACAGAAATAATAGATTTAATTGCAGAGAGTACATCAAAACAGAAATGCATCCAAATAGAGATGTCATTAAAAAGATAATGTAGACAAAGTTGACCTTTGCTGCTCAAACCCACAAAATACTGGGCTTCTCTGTAAGCTATTTCTCAGAGCAGCATTATCTACTAGGTAGCTACCAGTCACATCTGGCTATTTAAATTAATTAGACTTCATTAAGAATTCAGTTTCTCAGTTCAACTGGCCATATTCCAAAGAAAGAGTTCTGCTCAAAGTGTCAGTAACACTGAGGTTGAGAAACCCTGTGTCAAAAGGAACCACTTCCACAAAGATTAATGGGAAAAAGTACAGTAATTGGGCAGAGCAAAGCAATCATGTTTGTATTTGCACACTTCCAGGTGTTTCCCAGGGCAATGCCATCCCAAAGAGGCCTCAGAGTTCTCTAGATTTCCAGGGCTGCTGAGGCTCATCTCTCTCATGGTTATGCTTTGATTCAAGTGTGCTACCTTTACTTTACCTCTGTTTTATTGACTGTGCAAAGGAACCCAACTGTGTGGATCATAACATGGATAACACTGAGAAGAATGGGGATTCCAGAAAGTTAATTATGTTCATGAGGAAACTGTACACTGACCAAGAGACTGTCATTCAAACAGAACAAGGGGATATTGTTTGTTTTAAAGTCAAGAAAGGTGTGTGTCGGGGTTATATCCTTTGACTATGTTCAGTCTCTGTGGGACAGTTCTACTCTGACCTATAGGGTTGCTATGAGTTGGACCCGACTTGATGGCAGTGGGTTGGTGGGTTTTTATATGCTGATCAAATAATCTGAGAAGCTGGACTATACAAAGAAGAACAAGGCATCAGGATTGGAGGAAGACTCATTAACAACTTGTGTTACGTAGATGTCAACCTAGTTTGCTGAAAGTGAAGAAGGCTTGAAACAATGATGATCACAGACCACAGCCTTCAGTATGGATTATATCTCAACATAAAGAAAACAAAAATCCTTACAACTGGACCAATAAACAACATGGTGACAAACAGAGAAAAGACTAAAGTTGTCAAGGATTTCATTTTACTTGGATCCACAATCAACACCCACGGAAGTAACCATCAAGAAATCAACTGATATATTGCACTGGACAAATCTGCTGCAAAAGATCTCTTTAAAGTACTAAAACAAAAGATGTCAATTTAAGGACTACAGTGCACCTGACCCAAGCCACGGTGTTTTCATTTACTTCATGTGCATGCGACAGCTGGACAGTGAATAAAGAAGACAGAAGAAGAACTGATGGCTTTCAATTATGGGGTTGTCGAAGGATACCATATATATCATGGACTGCTAGAAGAACCAACAAATCTGTTTTGGAAGAGGTTCACCCAGAATACTCATTAGAAGCCAGGACGCAAGACTTCACCTTACATACTTTGGATATGTTATCAGGAGGGACCAGTTCCTGGAGAAGGACATTGTCATGGGTTAACCTGTGTCACCTCAAAAATATGTGTAGCCATGTTGCGGGGCCATGATTCCCAGTATCTTGTGACTGTCCACCATTTTGTGGTTTCCCTACGCTGTTTATGTTAAAGATTAGGGTGGGGCTGTAAATCCCTCCACATTCCTCCCTGCTCCACTGTAAAGGGTGTTTCCCTGGAGCATGGCTTGCCCCACCCTTAATGCTTTCATCCTACGAGAGATAAAAGGGCAGAGAAGCAGGCAGAGAATTGGGAACCTCACACCATCAAGAAAGCAGCACTGGGAGAAGAGTGCGTCCTTCAGACCTGAGGTTCCTGAGCCAAGATACTCCCCGGACAAAGACTGATGCAATATCAGACTTTCCTCCAGAGCTGACAAGGGGGAAAGCCTTCCCCTGGAGCAGACACCCTGAATATGGACTTGCAGCCTAGCAGACCGTGTAAGAATAAACCTTCCTTTCCAAAAGCCATCCACTCTGTGGCATTTCTGTTAGAGCAGCCCTAGCTGACCAAAACAGATATCATGCTTGGTAAAGCAGAGGTTCAGCAAAAATGAGGAAGAGCTTCAATGTGATGGACTGACACCTAGGCTGTAGCCATGAGTTCAAGCATAGCAATGATTGTGAGGATGGCTCAAGGTCAGGCAGCATTTTGTTCTGTTGTATATAAGGTTGCTATGAGACAGCACCAATTTAATGGCACCCAACAACAGCAACTTTCTGTCTCAACTTTGTTCCTGTCTAAGAAATAAAAAAGAACACAACTCTCAAGTTTCCCTAAAGTCCTCAGGTAGATTTAATGGTCTTTGTCATTTAACAGTCAAGCACTTTTCTTTCTCTCTCTCTCTTTTTTTACTATGATTGAATGAAAATGTACATTCTCATATAAATTTGAATGCCCACCTATATGCAGCTCCCACTAATCTGCCTGCCCGGTGACAGCACACTCTTCCTCTCTGCTCCATGCATATCTTTTCCTCCCAACAATCTCCTCTCCTCTCCTCTCCATCCACTCCCCTGCCTACAGTAAGAGGTCAGCAGGACAACATCTTATCAATGCTTACAACCATAAAGTACACACATGATGTGGTCACTCTGTGTTGCCAAGTCCAATCCATTCCTGTCCGAGAGTTGATCTGCATTATGATTTATGGACAGGGGCAGCATCAGGGCCAGGGGCCATGTTCCCAGGGGAACTCTGAGGCCCCTGGACCACCAACTGTGGTCCTTTAATGGAGATCTCAGGGTGCACCCCTTATTATTCTTGTGTTGCCAGTGACACTCAACTTTGTGAGTTCCATCATGACTATCACTGGTGGTGGCCGGGCACCATTTGGTAGTTCCGGTCACAAGTAGATGTAATCAACCACTCATGTGGGTCTCTCTGTCTTCTGGGTTCTCTTTCCCCCTCAAGCATTTTTCCTAATGTAGAAATATCCAGCAACAGATCTAGGCAAACATCTTTGATTTTTGACTTGCTGAATTGTGGAGGCCAACGGAATGTACCAATATGTGAACCCAGCCAGGGAAAAGACAGTAAGTCCTTTGACTAGGACATCAGAACCACTTCTGCCATTTTAGTCAACAAGAGCAGTTCTCAAAGTGGAGTCCCCAGACTCCCAGCACCTTTCAGGAGCTTGTCAGAAGTGCAAATTCTCAAACCTTACCCACACCAGAAAGTTCCTGAGTGGTGCTAATGGTTAAGTCCAAAAGGTTGCAGGTCCACCTAGAGGATTCTAGGAAAAATCAGCTGTCGACAGCCCTACGGAGCACAGTTGTATCCTGACATACATTGAGTCACCATGATTGGAATCAATTTGGTGGCAACAGGAAAAACCACCCCAGGCCAACTGCATCTGAAACTATGGGGGTGGGGCTTGCCATCTGCATTTTAACAAGCCCCCCAAGTGATAGCAATTCACACGAATGTTTCAAGAAGCCTTCGTCTAGAGCACTGGTTAGTAAACTATAGGCCACTGTGTTAGTCATCTATTACCGCTTCAACAGAAATACCGCAAGTGGATAGCTTTAACAAAGAGAAATTGATTCTCTCACAGTCTAGAAGGTTAGGGTGCCGGCTCCAGGGGAAGACTTTCTCTCTCTGTTGGCTCTGGGGGAAGGTTCTTGTCATCAATCTTCCTTGGTCAAGGAGCTTCTCAGCATGGGGACCCCAGGTCCAAAGGATGTGCTATTCTTCTGACTCTTGCTTCTTGAAGAATGAAGTCCTCCAGTCTTTCCACTCACTTCTATCTTTTATATCTCAGAAGAGACTGACTTAAGACACAGCCTAATGCTGCAGCTTGAGTCCTGCCTCATTAATATAATTGCCACTAATCCCACCACCTCATTGACATCATAGAAAGATCACATCAGATGGCAATATAGTGGCCAATCACACAATACTGGGAATCACAGACTATCTAAGTTGACACACATTTTGGGGGGGACTCAATTCAATCCATAACAGAGCCTTAGGAATTGAAGAGAGGCCATAAACATATTGTCCAGCCCCTTTCTCTAGGAAGCTAAATCTAAGGATCCCAGGTAGCCCTTCACTCCCTTGAACTCTCACCCAAGGATGAGAAGAACGGGTGTCCCAACAACCAACCCTTTGCTGTCTCAGTTGATTCTGACTCATAAGGATCCTGTATGGTGGTCCCTAGTGGCTAACTTAGGCCTTCCACCCTTTATTATAGGTTTCTGTCCTCCCAGTCAGACCTCAGTTGGTGCATGGGGTATCCATAGGCTAGAAGATCTTACAGTCTACCTTCTGATCCTGAGTAATCCACAGTTCCCTCCTAACCCCCCCACCAAGGTTGACAGTCCCATTCTCATGATGGCCCAGGGCCAGCTTCACAGACATGTGACAATACAGTCTGGAGGACCCCACTCAGAGGGGCTCTGAACTGGATTTCATATTGGGTAGTTGCCATCTTGAAATATACGGGCAGTCGGTTGATTTTGAATCTTTGTCTAGACATGAATCTTGAACAGCGGTGACTTGGAAGAAGAGTCCCTGGGAAGGGAGTCGCTCATTGGAGATGACATGAGCAGAATCTCTTCTCTTGACAGACGTACAATCCTGCCTGTTGTCCTAACACGTGCTTACTTGGCAGTCTCATCGGCAAGTATGGAGCATCAACATATGTGTGTTTTGCACCTACTGGCAATGTTTATTTGGAATAAAGATGCACTGCTGCTTTTTGCTTGACAATGTTGTGTGTGTATACAGTTTTGTTTGCTTTTGCTTACAGTCAGGCATCTAGCAGATAGACAAGTCTGCTTTTTCCTTTAATAGCCCCTGTTGGCTGTTGGTTTTAAGTAGAGTGTTTATTCTCATGACATCTGGTGGCATGAAACATTTCAGAAGATGGAAGTGATTTGTTGTATTGAAAAAGCAGTTTAGGTGGCATTGTATTCAATTGGTGTCAGATGCCACTTATAATGCCACTATTTGGCGACTCAAACGAGGGCTTTTGAAATACACAAGCTTTCAGCATTCCTGCATGCTGGGTTAGTCTTCCTTCCCCCCACCATCTCAGCCTTAGTCAGATTGATTCCGTGTCCTTGACTTGAACAATGTGGACTCTGCCTGCCCCTCCTGGTTCCTAAGAGATGAAGCAGCCGGGAGAGGACCAGATGGGGAGTCTGTAAAGCCAAGCCAAGTGCCGTCGAGTTGTAGTGGTCTTCAATTTTCAGCCTGGGCAAGACTGTCAGCATAACAACCGTTAGGGAGTCACTGCTATTTCTCACTAACAAGAAGATGACGGTACTTATTTTTCTGAGAACTCAGCTTCAGCTGCAACAAGTCAGAAATATCGTGTATTAATTGCAAAGGCAAGTTGGCCCCATACTAGTCTGCGAAGAGGCTAAATTAATGTGTACTACTTGAGAGTCTATAGGAAGTAAAAATCACCAAACACATAGAATGCAGTAACTCACAGCCTTTGGGAGACAATTTTCCATGGGTCTCTTACTTTTCTGCATGTCCCACGGGTGACAGCCTCTTTTCAAAATGGTTTTTCGTCAAGGATGTTTCTAGAACACCCTTTGAAAAATGGTGGTAGGTTAGGTGCCATCAAGTCAGTTCCAACTCATAGCACCACAATGGTGACCCTACCATCTCTGTCACAACTAGTCACCTCTGCTGTTGTAGTGCTGTTGTAGTATGGAAACCAGAGCCCAAATGTCACCGAATGGTTTGGCTCCACTCCAATAATGACTTTATTTACAGAAACAGGTGGTATGCCAGATGTGGCCCGTGGGCTATAGTTTGGGCCTCTGACACAGCAGCTTGCTAAATTCGTTGTCAGCATCGGTGACAATGGGACACTAATACTGTTTCATTAACATAACAAAGAAAATCCATTCCAAATGGGATTACAGCCACAGGTATAGGGATTAGAAGTTTCTGGGGGACACAATTCAACCCACAACAGATGATATTTTCTGGGGCATTACTATATATCTGGCAAGCTATAAGGTGAGTATCAGTTAATGACTATTGACAGAAGATGCCATTTAAGCAAAAACACACACATATATATATATATATTGGGAGTGAACACACCAACCTCTTAACAATGATTATCAGTGAGTTGCGGCATCATTACAGGTTATTTGAATTTTAGAAACCCTACGGAGCAGTTTCTCTGACTCACATTGGGTCACTGTGATTCAGAACCAGTTTGACAGCAACTGGGATCAGGTATTTTAATTTGTGGTACCTCCCTACATTTTCCAATTTTTTTATAATGAACACAGCATGACTTTCTAATCAGACCAAATTTGGGGGTGGGAAACAAGATATGAAGAAATTTCACAAAAAGTATTTTTGTAGTTTATAATAGCGAAGGAAATGATTTTGTTGTAAGATTAAGGATACAACATTACAGAAAGAAAAATATTTCCTTTTTTTGAAAAAAACAGACTTCACAAAAGAGGAGAACTAGAAGAATATTAATAGAGGTATTACTAGGGAATATTAAAGTTCTGATGGCCATTCCAGAAAGAGTTCCAAAATTGCTTTGAAGGGTAGACTAGGCACTGGCATTGGTGGATAGCTTCCCAAGGTGGGTACTCAAAAGGTGACTGTAGTGATATTCAGTAATGAGGTATGTAGCACTTTTTTCTAGGATGAGTTTGCAAACTTAATCATCAGACCTCGTGTGCTTACCAAAGGAGTTTGCCAAAGAGTAAAAAGAGAACCTACGGACTGGGAACATATTTTGGCTATTATAAGTCAGACAAAGGTCTAATGTTTAAAATCTACAAGCAAATCTAACACCTCTACAACAGAAAGACAAAGAATCCAATTAGAAAATGGACAAAGGAAATGGGCACTTCACCCAAGAAGACATTCAAGGAGCCAACAGACACGTGAGGAAATACTTGTAATCACTGGCCATTAAAGAAATGCAAATCAAAACTACAATGAGATACCATCTCACCCTGGCATTACTGGCAAGAATCACAGAAACAAGAAATAACAAATGTAGAAGCTGCAAGAGAGGTTGGAATTGTGCACTGCTGGTGGGAATGCAAAATGATACACCCACTTTGGAAAACAATATGGTGCAAACTTAGAAAGCTAGAAATAGAAATACCATATGACCCAGCAATCCCACTCCTCGGAATATATCCTAGATGAAGAAGAGTTGTTACACGAATAGTCGTATGCACACTCATGTTCACTGTAGCATTGTTCACAATAGCAAAAAGTTGGAAACAATCTACACATCTATCAGTAGATGAATGGATAAACAAACCTTGGTACACACACACACACAATGGAATATTATACAATAAAGAACAATGATCAACCTATGAAGTATCTCATAATATGGAAGAAACTGGAGGACATTATGCTGAGTGAAATAAATAAATCATAAAAAGGCAAACACTGCATGAGACCACTACTGTAAAAACTCATGAAAAGGTTTACACCCCAAAAGAAACACTCTTTGATGGTTACTGGGGCTGGGAGAGTGGGGACAGAAAAACCACTAAATAGATCATAGATGAGGGGTAACTTTGGTGAAAGGTAAGACAGTACACAATACTGGGAAAGCCAGCACAACTTGTCCAAGGCAGAGTCAAAGAAGCTTCACAGACACATTCAAAGTCACTGAGGGACAAAATTACTGGGTTGAGGGCTGTGGGGACCATGGTCTCGGGGAACATATAGTTCATTTGGCATAACACAGGTTATAAAGAAAATGTTCTATATTCTACTTTGGTGAGTAGGGTCTGGGGTCTTAAAAGACTGTGAGTGACCATCTAAGATATTCCATTGGTCTCATTCTTTCAGGAGCAAGGACGAATGGAGAAAACTAAAGACACAAGGGAAAGACTGTCCAACGGGCTCATGGACTACTTCTACAGTGGCCTCAGGCTGACCGAATCCAGCACAACTAGATGGTGCCCGGCTACCACCTCTGACTGCTCTGACAGGGATCGCAACAGAGGGTCTTGGACAGGGCTGCAGAAAAATGCAGAGCAAAATTCTAACTCAAAAATAAATAAATAAAAAAGATCAAACTTGCTGGCCTAAAAGAGACTGGAGAATCCCTGAGAGTATGGTCTTCGGACCCTTATTCAGTTCGGTAAGGAAGTCTCCCGAGGTTCGCCCTTCAGCCAAAGATTGGGCAGCCCCTTAAAATAAAATGAGGCTAAAGGGGCACACCAGCCCAGGGGCAAGGACCAGAAGGCAGGAGGGCAAGGGAAAGCTAGTAATAGGGAACCCACAGCTGAGAAAGGAGAGCGTTGACCTGTTGTGAGGTTGTTAACCAGTGTCATAAAACAACACATGTACTGTTTAATGAGAAACCAGTTTGTTCTGTAAGCCTTCATCTAAAGTACAGCAACCCCCTTCCCCCCAAAAAAGAAAAGAAAGTTGATGCTACCCTAAAAAAGCAAAAACACAAAAACAATCTGATTATTCTTTTGGCCTCTCCTGCTTTGCTGCTGCTTGGTTGCCCGAGCAACGCTTGCCTCAAGAGGACCACCAGTTCTCCAGATGAATCCCTACACAGGCAGGTACTGTCTCAGGATTCCACACAGTGGTGTTAGAGGTGAGGACAACGATGTGTATGTGCGCACCTCGATGCAGGTGCGTTTGGCATTAGAAGGGAGAGAGCATTGTCCTTTATTATGCAGCGTGTCGTTGTGTGCTGTCAAGTCAGTTCCGACTCTTAGCAAGCCATGGGATGGAGTTGAACCGCCCCACAGCGTTTCCTAGGCTGTAATCTTTACAGAATCAGATCTCCAGGTCTTTTCTCTGAGGAGTGGCTGGTGGGTTCGAACCGTGGAGCTTTTCAGTTAGCAGCTGTGTAATTAACTACTATGTCAGTTCCTAACACTATGGAACTACTGTTTCTATTTTTTCTGATCCAAGGTACAGTTAGGACTTTCCCTCCTCCTCAACATTTCTACTCTGCAGACAAGCCAAAGCCTACCATGTGCCCTGCTGCAGAGTTTTACTTTAGTTGCTGTCTCAAATCCCCCATCAGCTGGCTTGCAAAATTTCTCTCCTCTCCCTGTGGTCCTGATGCCTCTTGTGACGGAGTCCCTTACAGGATCTAGCCCTGCCCCCAACTCCTTGCATGGTGCCTGGGACCGCCTAACCCATTGCGTGACTTTACAGAAATGACTGATTTTATAGTAAAAGTCTCTACTGCCTCAGATTCCTGGCTTCTCTGTCCCCACGGCTGGCAGGACAAAGTCTCTTGCCAGACCACTTGTGCTGACTGTCAGCTTGAACTGTAACTGTGGTTTGCCGCCTCGCGCCCTCCCACCCTCCAGGTTGAACCTTCAGCGTTAACTGGCTTGCTGTCCAGTGTTGATCTCTTCCAGGCCCTGGACTTCCTAGTCCGAGCTTCCCTCCTTCCCAGACTCCTGGTTGCTACGCAAATGCTGCATGAGGTCTAGACATCCACCACTGGCTTGGCGACATGGAGGTGAATGCAGAGAGTAGGAATGAAAGCACAGAACCAAAAAGGGGTGGAGAAACCAGGAGGCCCATTGAGCTCAGAGGAGGTCCTAGAGTAGGGTTGTGCAACTGAGCACTATTGGCATTTGGGGGCCGGATCATTGTTTTGGTAGGGAATGTCTGATGCATCCCTGCCTCCACCCACTAGATACCAGTAGCATCTCTGCCAGCTGTGGCAACCAAAATGTCTTCGGACATTGCCAGATGTTTCCTGAGGGGGGCAAAGTTGCCCCCAGTTGAGGACCACTGGTTTTGACTCTATTTACTGCAAATGACAGTGAGGCTCACAGCGGATGTCCCCCTACCAGGTCAACATCAGTGGCGGAGAGTACTGCAGGGGATGCCTGAGTACCCGGCTCCCAGCTGTTTTCATTCCCTTCTAGTATGCTCACTGAAAGGATGACATCTGTCTAAAAACAAAAACAATACAAACAAACAAACGAAACCCCACTGCCCTACTGTGGATTCCATCTCATAGCTACCCTATAGTGTAGAGTGGAACAACCCCACAGAATTTCCGTGGTAGCGCCTGATGGGTTCCAACTGCCAACCTTTCGTATAGCGTGTTGTAAACAGTTAAGCACTTGACTACTAGACAAAAGATTGGTGGTCTGAAGCCACCTAGAGGTGGCTCAGGAGATAGGCTGGGTGATCTGCTTCCCAAAGTCAAAGCCTTGAAAACCCAATGGGGCAGTTCCACTCTATACACACAAGGTCACCATGAGTCAGAATTGTCTTGATGGCACCTATCAACAATGATAAAAGCAAAACAGAAGAAAACCCCACCCAAATCCACTACCGTTGAGTTGATGCAAACTCACAGCAGCCTTTTAGGACAGAGTCCCATGGGGTTTCCAAGAAGCGCCTGGTAGATTCAAACTGCTGACCTTTTGGTTAGCAGCCATAGCACTTAACCACTGCATTACCAGGGTTTCCCCAAAATAGAAGACATAAATGCAAAAACCAAAACCAAAACCAAAAAACGAAAACCAATCCCCTGAACATCCAGATTGTAGCAAGCTGGAAAAGTTTGATTATACCTTTATTTATATGAAAGAGACATAATATTGTTGAACTTCCTGTAGACAGAGGCACACTGCTTGATGAGCCAGCTGGGAGAACTGTGGCAGGGGCTGTCCTGTACACTAGGGGATGGTTAGCGACATCCCTGGCCTCTATGCACTGGATGCTGGGAGCACTAGCTCTAACACTTACCTCCTGGCTATAACCACTGAAAATGTGAGCAAATGTGGCCAGATGTCCTCTGAGGAGCAAAACTGCCCTGTTGAGACCCACTCTCCCAGCACAACGCTTGCTTGTAATGCTGGCCTGCACAGTCCCATGCAAACGTGAAGGGCTGAGAAGGAAGCAGACAGCTGGAGAGAAATTTTGGAAGGAAGCCCTTCTCAACTGATTATTTTGAAACGGAAACAATTCAGCACAACAGCACTATTTGTTTTCTTAATTGACAAACTAAAAATGAGTTTATGTAAGTGATTCCCAATCAGGGATGGCTTTCTCCCCCAGGAAATAGTTGGCAGTATGTGCAGATGTTTTGATTGTCACCACTAGAGGTGGGTGCTACTAGCTAAAGGGTGGAGAGCAGGGGTGTTGGCTTTCCCCCACCCACAGTGAAGAATGATCTGGTCCCGAATGGTAAACATGCTGAGGTTGACAAATTCTGGTCTATATGAATGTTCTTCAGTTGGGTTGGGTTGGGTTGGGTTGAAAGTGTTTGCGCATCTGCCCTATCTGGACTCTGTTTGCAAAGCAGCCCCTGCAGACAATGACAGAGTACTCACTCCATCCCTGGGTGATTGCCTGTTCTGCCAGTTTTGCAAGGAACCAGCCAGTTTGCTCTGAGAGGAACTGGAAGGCCACCAAGTTGACTATTTGATTTTGATCACGTGCCCAAATCTTTTAAATTGGTGATAACTCTGTCCCAATTTCCTGCAAAATTATTCAGGAGCAGAACTGGGGAAACCAAATGATTTCAAACCGTGTTGACTTCAGAACCCCCCATTGAGAAGAAATCAGAGACACTGGAACACAGAGACTGTGATCATTACTTTTGGCTGCCCAGGAGTCCTTTTTGGCACAGATCACAGCTTTAACTATGGCCTGGGTAGGTGATGGGTGACTGTATTTTTCTTTACATATTTGAAGTGAATTGACTTTCAATTTCATCTGAGTCAGTTTCATCCGAAGTGTGGTCAAGTACCCCAAATCAGTCAACAGAAGAGCTATGCAGAAAGGAAGTCGGTGGGCTTCGGCTCTGGTGTTGAGCAGCATCGTCTGGGAGCTCTGGCACACTACCGATGCTTGGAACCCTCCTACCCCTGGCTGACTAAGTCAGGAGCTCAGATATGTAATGCTTCCAGATGTTTCTCTGGAGCATCAAGGCTGAGAACTTGCAGTGAATGAATGCAAAGACCATAGCATGAGGTCAAAGAGAGAAAATGGCAGGGCTTCAAAGCAGTTCACTTCAGTTAAAACTCCTGCTGAGAATTTAGAGTATTTAACACATTCCCAGATGATGCTAATTTTGCTGGTTATAGACAGATTCTGAGAAGTGCTAGTAGGGCAAGGGGTTCCCAAAATTTATTATATATAATAAATGTAAGTGGGGACCGTATTAAAATGTACATGCTGATTCATTATATCTGGGTGGGGGGGAAGAATGCAAATATTCAGCAGGAGTTTGAACCAGAACAAACTGGATTGAAGCCATGGAAGATGGCCAATGGTGAGATCACATGCAGGTGCTGTGTTCTCATAACTCCCACCGAGCTCCACAGCTGCTTGGAATTCAAGATTCCTTCAGAAAGGTGTCCCTGGGTGGTGCAAATGTTTAATGCACTGGGCTGCTAACCACAAGGCTGAAGGTTCGAGTCCACCCAGAGGCATCTTGAAAGAAAGGCCTGGCAAGCCACTGCAACCACTGCCGTTGAGTCAACTCCAACTCATAGCTACCCTATAGGACAGAGTAGAACTGCTCCACAGTGTTTCCAAGGAGCCCCTGGTGGATTCGAACTGCCCACCTTTTGGCTAGCAGACACGGCACTTAACCATCATGCCACTGGGGTTTCCCCTGGCAAGCTACTTCTGAAAAATCGGTCACTGAAAACCCTGCAAAGCACAGTTTTACGTCAATGCTCGTGAAGTTCCCATGAGTGGAAACTGAGTTTAATGGCAACTGGCTTTTGATTTCAGAAAGGACAAGCACTTGCCCCTCGCATCTGAGTTCCTCTGGATTTTTCTTTTCCTTCCACTGTTGAAGGGTAAAAACATAATGAAAGCCCAAGCCTGGAGCTTTAGGGAAAGTCAGTGTTAAAAATGGGAATAACTATGTGCACTTATTATCAACTAGCCCTTGAGAATTGCTTGAGCTACATCTGATTTCATTTCTTACAGAGGCATAGCCTACTTTATCGAGTGTCTCAGTTGTCTTCATTAGGGAACATTTCTGGGGAATGGCTTGACACGACTCTAGTGCAGTGTTACTCCAAATTTGGCATCCCGAGTTTACTTAATGAGTTTTCCCTATCATCAGGAGTTTCATGTAGGTCATCCATTTCATACATTTTTAAAAAGCCAAGTCCTCATAATCTGAAAAGTATGAATAATATATTTTAAAATTTAATAATAATAGATTGATATGAGTAAAAGGGAAGATATTATTGCTAATCTGTCACCAAGATATCTGTAGCAGAGACTGGTCAGTTGGTTGACACACCATTTCCCTTCTCCTCCTGGCACACAGCTAGACTACATTTCCCAGCCTCCCTTGCTATTAGGTGTGGCCACATGACTCAGTGCTGGCCCGTGGAAGATGAAGGGAAGGATGGGCTCTGTTACTAATCTATGTCCTCTTTGAAGTTCTTGAACCAACCTAATGATGCTGCCGGCTCTGTGCATAACACCAAGACGTGAACAAGACAGTTTCTAGTGTGAGGCTTAAACTAATACTCAGTTTCTTCATATGTCATAATGTTTGTAAAGGGTACCAGCTATGCAGTGTTGAACATCTAAGTCCCAACCCTTGGGTTGGGCAACAACATTGTAACTAGGGTATGATAGGTATGGCAGGGGTCGTACCGGTCCTGGGTGCACGGCACCACTGAGCAGCTTCCTTTAACCTGGTAAGGTCAGTGATGTACCTACAGAACATGGTGCCTGTGACAAGCACTGAAATTACACCATTGCCCAAACATCTGATGCCCCTCTTTTGGATAACCTTATCGTAATATCAGCTCAAAAATACAAGTACGTTAATCACTTAATGAACATATTACTGAGCTTGAGGAAGAACATTACCCCAAACCTGTCTGAGCAGATGGTCTCTGAGCCCAATGTTGATGCGAAAAAAGTAACTCTTTGTTCACCTTTTTCTTACGTTTGGTCAAGTAAGATTGATTGAAGCTTGAGGAGCAAAAGCTTGTCATCTCTACAAGAATCATGAAATTGCCTTTCAGTAAGACCATGGAAAAGGGCCCTTAAGGCATAGGAGTTACACACTCAGCTGCTGACAGAAAGGTGGATAATTCAAACCCACCAGCCCCTCCACAGGGGAAAGATGTAGCAGCCCGCTTCTGGAAAGATCACAACTTTGGAATCACCATGGGGGCAGTTCTATTTTGTTCTATAGGTGGGGCTCTGTGAGTTGTAGTTGACATTTTGAAGATCAGAGAAGACTACAGAGGGAATAGCTTCTCCTTGATAAAGGAAAACAAAGATGTCCCTTCTACTCTGTGTAGAAATTGCTTTTGGACCCACAGAGAAGGGAAAGTCTTGTAGTCACAGGCGGGGGGAGGATTATCTAGTAGGCATGGTAGGCACAGTGCTTACCTTGCTTACCAGATCGTCTGTAATGAACATTTTCACATTTTTTCACCACATTAAAGATGCAGTGGCTGGCATCTGTCTTTCTCCCAAGCCCACAACACTTTTCTACAGAAGCAAAGTCTCTTTTTAAACTTACAATCCTTGACAGGGGTGGATGACCTAGTAGGCAACTGAATCATGAGCTTACTTATTATGATTACTTATTAATCTGCAATGAACAACTTCACATCAAAGATGTGGTGAAATCTATGTGAATTTGTTCACTACAGACGATTCGGTAAGCAAGGTAAGTGCCGTGCTTACCTTGCCTACTGGATAATCCATCCCTCTCACAGGTATACAAATTTCAAAAGGTTGTGGAGTCTTGGCCAGAGTATCATGTAGGTGATGTTGTGGCCTTGTCACGGGATCCCATTTGGAGGCATATGACATCCATCTGCCCTTTGATGGCGAGCACTGATTTAGCTACATAGTCATCGCTTGTGGGGATGCATCATAGTTTATTCAATTCATAACCTTCTGCATATATGGATTTTTGTATTGTTAGAGGTGTATTTCAGGGTAAATTCCTAGAGGTTGGTAGAAGGATATATTAGTGTTCTAGGACTGCCATAACAAAATTCTGTAAGGCAGGTGGCTTTAAACTTCAGAAACTTAATGTTTTACCGTTCTGGAGATCAGAAGTCTTCATTCAGGATGTTGGCAGGGCCACATTCTCTGCCAAGCCTCCAGGGGAAGATGCTTTGTTGTCTCTCCCAGCTTCTGTTAGCGCTTGGCACTCCTTGGCTTTCAGGTGCAGTGGAACTCCGTCATCACAGAGCTGTCTTCCCTCTCTGTCTCTGTCTCTTGTCTTCTATGAGACACCACTCAGATGGTATCAGGATCCACCCTACTCCACTATAACCTCATGTTAATTGATAGCATCTTCAAAGACCCTATTCCTAAGCAAGGTCCCATTCACAAGTGGCAGAGGTTAGGACTTCAACAGATATTGGGGTGACACAATTCAATCCATGACAAAGGTTAAATGTGTATATGGTTTTATTAGATACTGTATCACAAAACATCCTTCCTTAGAGGCTGCACAACTTTGCCTTCTCTCCACCAACAAGAGGGCCTGTTTCTCCACAATCTACCAGTAGAGTGTGTTGGGAAGCTTTTGAATTGTTGCTGCTCAAATGGTGTTCCAGGGAAGTTTCATTGGCATTTCTCTTGTTATAAGTGAAGCTGAGCACTTTTTTCCCCAGAAGTTTAAGAGTCATTTTTGCATCTCGTTTTGTGAATTATCTGTTTATAGCTTACACATTTCTCTATAGGACTTGGTTTCTTTCAAACTCAATTATGAATATCAAAACCAAAAAACCAAACCCATTGCCGCTGAGTTGATTCCCACTTGTAGAGACCCTAAAGGACAGAGTAGAACTGCCCCATAGGGTTTCCAAGGAGCAGGCTGTAGATTCGAATTGCTAACGTTTTGGTTAGCAGTTGAGCTCTTAACCACTGTACCACCAGGGCTTAGTCTCTGTATATTAGGAATCTGTGAAATACACTGCAAATATTTTCTTCCAATTTCTTTCTTCTGACTTTGTGTATACTATTTTTAGCTGTGAAAAAATGTTTTATGTTGTCAAATTGATCAATCCTTTCTCTTATTGCAGCTGCATTTTGAGTGGTCATTAGAAAGCCTTGCCCTCTGGAAAGCGTGAGCCTGAGAGACAGAAAGCGCAGCACATAACAGAGGCAACACCAACACGAAACCAGAAGAATTAGATGGTGTTTGACCACCACCAAAGAGTGCCCTTATAGGGAACTCAGCAAAGAGCTCCTGATGGAACAGGAAAAATGAGGGTTGTGGAACAGGAAGTGCAGTAAAAAGACAAGATGATCTGACTAGCAGATCCCTGGAAGACATGGTCCCCAAACTCTCTGTTATCCCAGAGCTGAAACCATTCTGGCAGCCTCCTCTTCTAAGACAGAACGGGAACATAAAATGATACTGGTGAATAGTGTATTTCTTGGCTTGAGCACGTACAGGAAACTAACTGGAGAGCTCCTGCTCAGAGGTGAGAGGGCAAGTTGGAGGGGTACAGGAGTTGGTCAAACGGGTGTGAGAAATATGGGTGGAGGGGAGGAGTGCACTGCCACAGTATGGGGAGAGTAGCTAGGGTCACATGGCAAAGCATGTGTAGGGTTTTTTTTGTGCGAGAAATTGACTGCAATTGTAAACTTTCCCTTAAATACAATTAGGAAAAAAAAAGTCTTGTCCTCAAAATCATTTTACTTGGCACCTATTATATCTAAGGTGTTGGACGAGATGTTAAAAGGAACACAAACTAGAAGAAGATTCAGCTGTTACACTGAAGGAGACGAGTCAGACTTGATTTGCCATTGATTTTAAAAGATAATCTTTCATACTACAATCATGATTTGAGTACAAATAGATTCTTTTTCATCTTGACTAGAACTCCAGGGACTAATTTTTCTGCAGTCAGAAACCAACATAACTGGTAAACAAATGGAAGGGCATACATGGGCTCTGGAATCAAAGAACTCTGGGTTTAATGCTTCAGTTCCACAATGTACTGACTGTGCAACCTTGGGCAAGTTGCTAAACCTCTCTGATCCTCAGTTCCAGAATCTAGTAATAACACCTGCCTCCTCAGATTGCTTTGGTAATTAAAGGAAATTATGTATGAAACATACTTAACAGAAAAACAAGCAATCCAATTAAAAAATGAGCAACAGATTTGAATAGACAGTTCTCCAAAGATACACAAATGGCCAATAAGCACATGAAAAAATGCTCAATATCTAAATTAGTCATTCAACCCCAACCCACTGCTGTCAAGTCGATCCCAATTCATAGCAACCCTATAGGACAGAGTAGAACTGCCTCTTAGTATTTCCAAGGCTGTAAGTAGAAGCAGACTGCCACATTTTTCTCTGATGGAACAGCTGGTGGATTCAAACTGCCAACATTTTGATTAGAAGCTGAGCATTTAACCACGAATAAATGGATTAACAAAATATGGTATATATACACAATGGAATATTATTCAGCCGTAAGAGAAATGAAGTTCTGATACATGCTACAACATGGATCAACCTTGGAAATGTTATATTCAGTGAAATAAGCCAGACACAAAAGGACAAACATTGTATAATCCTGCTATTATGAAATATACAGAATGGGCAAATGCATAAACACCAAAGTAGATGAATGGTCTGTAGGTTCTATGGGGAGGGAGAGATGGGGTGCAATTTCTGTGTGGGCTAATGGAAAAGCTTTGAAGTGGATAGTTGGTGACAATTACACAGCACTGTGAATGTAATTCGTGCCACTGAATCGCACACTTAAAAATGGGTAAGGTGACAAATTTTGTGTTCTATATATTTCATCCACGATCCATCTCTCAATTGGTTGTACTGTGGCGGCTTGTGAATCACTGTGATGAAGGAAGCCATGCCATCAGTATTTCAAGTACCAGTAGGTTTACCCATGGACTGCGAGATGAACAAAAAAATCTGTCTTGGAAGAAGTAGAACCAGAATGCTCCTTAGAAGTGAGGGTGGCAAGATTTGTCTCCCTTCCTTTGGACTTGTTATCAGAAGGGACTGACCTATGGAGAATGACATCATGTTTGTAGAGGAGAAGGTCTGCAGAAGAGAAGACCTTTAACGAGACGGACTGCAGTGGCTGCAACAAGAGGCTCAAGCCTTACAACGGTGAGGATAGTGCAGGACTGGGCAGTGTTCTCTTCTGTTGCACACACGGTTGCGGTGTTAGAGCCAACATTATGGTGCCTAACAATTACAAGACAGTATGTTCTCTTTCTCTCTCTCTGTCTCTCTGTCTCTCTGTCTCTCTCTCTCTCTCTCACACACACACACGTTCTTAGCACAGTGCCTGACACTCAGGAGAGCATCCCCTCTCCCTCAAATGATCTCACAATGCTGCAGTGAGATGCAGTAGCCGACCACTCCTCTGTCTACTCAGTCCCACTCTGTTCTCCTGGCTGGTTGTCAGTCTCAGTCCCCTCTTCCCCAACCCTGGCTGCATATGTAAACTCATGACCCAGGCAGAGCAATCCAAAACTTTCTCTGGGAACTTTCAAACAGGGTTTAAGGGGAGGTGTCCTTTTTCCTTTGGAAAGTGGCACTGGGAAACTTGGGTTCATATTTTCCCAGTGCCACTTTCCAAAGGAAAAAGGACACCTTCCTTTAAAGAATGGCTGGTAATCACAGTCTCCATCTTATAGGAAGTCAATCTAAAGAAAAAAAGAGAATGAAATTGGCATGGATGAAAGATGAAGACCATGTGGATGAAATTCAGGTCCCTACTCTCTCCCAGATCTAGCTGTATCTCTGACCTTCTAATGTCAACAAGCGGGAGCCATTCCAGTCTCCTTTGGCCTAGATGGATTCCACCATCTGGGTCCAAAAGTTTCCAAGTGACACACACATATGTTTGAAATCAGAAATGTTTAGAAAAATCCAAAGTATGTGGGTGTTCAGTTATGGCCCTTTGATAGCAGGATGAATTCAGGTAAAATGAGGCTATGTAGTAGGGTAATGAAAGGCTGGCCTCCTCCCACACTTCTTCCCTTTCTCCCTCTCTCCCTCCCATTAGAAGGCCATTGGTGGAGGCACAATTCACTGCATTGACTCAAACAAGTGATATATATATATATATATATACTAGGGTTGCTACGAGTCGGACCCAACTCGACGGCAGTAGGTTGGGTTTTTTGTCTTATATATACGTATGTATATACATATATTACTGTGCAGTGTTGGTATAAGGGTTAAATGGCTACAGCTGCTGACCTAAAGGTCACAGTTCAAATCTGCCAGGTGCTCCTCGGAAACTCTATGGGGCAGTTCTATTCTGTCCTATAGGGTCGCTATGAGTTGGCATTGACTCAATAGCACTGGGTTTGGTTTTTTGGTTTGTGCAGGTTTCTTTCACTTTGGAAGCCTTCCAAAATATAGAAGAAAAGATGAAGAAAACTTGGAAAGCTAAAAACCAGGGAGAAATCAACTACGGAAGCAGCAACATTAAGGTTGTTTAGGGGCTCTCATTTAGAATCATTTGCATCTGCAAAATATCCATTAAAACTGTGGTTCTGTTTTCCTCGTGGATTACATTTGGATTAACTCTACAGGGAATGTCTGAGTCAATTCTTTTTATATCTCAGTTACTCCATGCATCCCTGGGCAAGCCCTTGAATTATATACCTGAGCTTTTCATCAGAAATGGCATTTGTATGTGTGTTGGATTCTTCTCTTCACTTACCACTTGTGAGCAAAGCCTTGACTTTCATCTCTCTGTGTGAGAACTTCATTTCTTTTTCTTTCCCGAAGAAACAAAACGAGGAATCTAGTAACGACCCTACAGAACAGAGTAGAACCACTCCATGGTGTTTCCAAAGAGTACCTGGAGGATTTGAACTGTGGACCTTTTGGTTAGCAGATGTGGCACTTCACTGCTATGCCACCAAGGTTTCCACACTAAGCCTAAATTGGTTTATTAGGGGAAAAACAGGAAAAGAAATGGAGATGCAGGTCTTATAGTATATTGATGCCCGAGGGGGGCTTTGTTCCCAAGAAATGCTTTTATTTCTTGGATTTCTAAAGCCCACAGCCGACCTGCCCCCAAGCTCGCTTTTCTCCTAACCCACGCCAAGTGCCATCGAGTCGGATCCGACTCATGGCGACCCTAGAGGCCAGAGTAGAACTGCCCTCTAGAGTATTCAAGGAGCGCCTGATGGATTTGAGTCCTAGCAGTCAAAAAACCCCGAAATCAAACCTACTGCTGTCAAGTCAATTCTGACTTGTAGCCCAGAGTTTCAAAGGAGCTCCTGATGAATTCGAACTGCTGAGCTTTGGTCGGCAGCCATAGCACTTCACTACTACACCACCAGGGTTTAGTGAGATTGAATTTCTGTGTGTGAGTGTGTGTGGCAACAAAACACTAGCCGTTTCAACAATCTTCACACGTACAGTTCAGTCAGTTTAACTGCGTTTAGCGTGTTGTTCAATTATTACTCTTATCTGACACCAGATTTTATGAGATGGAATTTTGATGGCCGCTGTGCCATCGCCTCAAGTTTCTCTAGCTCACTCAGAACACTATCTAGTTAAAACAGCTGAAATTCCAAGTTGGTTTCCCTACTTAATACTTAGAATTTAAAGCTTAAATCTGAAAATTCCCTTTGAAATAATAAAAAAATAAGACGAAGAGACGACAGCAGAGGGCGCTCTTCCCTCTACTATGCGGTAACGTATCCGCACCCTGGAGAAAGGGTTTCTAGACTTTTGTTTTTCTCAGTTACTCCAGTTGACAATGGATGCACATTCCGGTGGTTTGAGATGACACACCCATCCGTGTTTCATCAGCTCTCTCCCTCTCCCTCCTCGCCTTGTTTCTCTAAGCTAAGTGATCTCATAATTGTAGAAACACAGACTGAAGGGGGTGGTGGCTAGCATCAGCTTTAGGAGGAATACCTGAGTGGAGGAATGTGTTGTTTCACCCCAGCATGGCTGACTGCCTGCCAGTTTGCAGTGCTCCAGAAAGGACTAGAAGTTTCGGGAGGGTGAGTGGTTGGGATCTGCCTTGGGCCCAGCCCTTGAATTCCGTCACCCTAAGGGAAAGCAGACAAGAAGCTATAAAATCCTAACCATCCATGCCTGCAGGCTCCACGCCTCATAGTTGCGGGCTGACACTGTTCCTGCAGTTTGTGTGTGGTACTGATTGTCACGCAGCACATGTTGGGGTCAGAATAGGGGACACTTGAGAGGCAGCTGTTGAAGGACTTGTGGGTAAATGTCAACCACATAATCTTCCCCACCAGAGTAGCTGTCGCAGCAGCAGCTGGGAAAGGCAGACAGTTAGGGTTATGGCTGGAAGCGAAATGGTGGCCCTCACTACAGAAAGGAGAGAGATTTGAAATATTTTCTTAGGAAGTCTTTAACAAGAAAAGGAGATGGAAATCTTTACTCCTTGGAGCAGGCTGTTTTCTATATTTATTTTAGATAAAATGCCACTTCCTTTATCTGATTCTTTTTGCTTTGGGGAGCTATCATTGTTTTAATGTGGAATTTTCAGTCCGTCCCACTCCTCCTCCTACAAAGAGTGCTGCAGAATTCCCAAATAAGGCAGCAGCTTCCTGCCTGTCACATCATGTGGTCATGGCTCGGCTATGTGTCAAGGAGCCAGGGAAACAGAAAAACCACAACGTTTTCTGTAAAGTCTCTGGCCTTACTGCCTGGAGAAACACAAAGATTACTTTGGTGATTCATGCCCTAAAGGTTGAAATGAGGAAGAATTGTTGCTTAGTATCTTTCAACTGACAGACTCCACTTACAGGCCCCAGTTGCCAGAGCAGGGCGTGACCCACTCCCGTTTCATTCAGAATTCCTTCTTGAATTCTAGAAACCCGGTGGCCTACTGGGTTAACTGCTAAGTTGGCTAACGAAATGGTTGGCAGTTCAAATCCTCCAGATATTTCCTTGGAAATTCTATGGGGGCAATTCTACTCTGACCGCTCTTGAATTCGAGTGGAGGAAACATGAGCAGGGTCACGTGTCAGCGTTCTCTACCCTTGGGCTATATTCAGGGCTTTGAACTGGTTTGGTCAGGTTCGAATCCCTGCTGAGCATTTGGGAGGAACCAGCGGAAGCCCTAGCTGCGCAGTTTTCCTTTTTTTACAGTGACATCATCTGCTAGCTCTGCGGCCTAGTGATCAAGTGCTATGGCTACTGACTAAAAGGGCAGCAGTTCAAATCCACCAGGAGCTCTTTGACAGCTCTATGGGGCAGTTCTACTCTGTCTATGGGTCTGTGGGGTTACTATGAGTCTCAGTTGACTCCACGGCAGTGGGTTGGGCTAGCCAAAGACAAAGGCTCCAGGAAGCATTGACAGTGTCCTAAGTGAGAACCGTTTAGCTAATCTCCTTTTTTAATACATGTTTTTCTCAAAACACTTCTTGTCAGCACCTGTTAAGTAAGTCAGCCCCAACTCAGGATGACAGCATGCACAATGGAAAGAAATGTTATATAGTCTTGTGCCACCCTCGTGACTGCCTGCCAGTCAGACTGTAGTGATCCATAGGGATTTCACTGGCTGACTTTCAGAAGTAGATTGCCAGGCCTTTATTCCTAGTCCTTCTTAGTTTGGAAGCTCTACTGAAACCTGTTTAGCATCCTAGCTAAATGCAAACCTCCACTGACATATGGGTAGTATTGCTTTTGCGAGACCTGCATTGGCTAGGGATCAAACCCTGGTCTCCTGATGGGGGGCAAGAATTCTACCACTGAAGCACCATTGCACTTATCTTAAAAACATTGACTCTTTCTAAGAATTCTTGCCCTAGAGTTGCTCAGGTACTCGATGGCAATTGACAAATGGATCACGGTTCTCGATAGGAACTATGGTGACAGCACAGATAATGTTGTGTGGACCTTATCAAGTCTATGCATGAAGAATTGCTGCAGAAAGCAAAATTCTGTAACATATTAGGTAGTTTTCAGAAACCACAGTTAAGTTAGATTCTGGGCTCTAAATGGATGGTTAGCATACTCTAAGCTTGCCCTAAACTTCTTCACCTCTTTCTAAAACCTATTTGTAACTTTGCTATCAAGGATGAATTACTCATTTGTTGATTCAAAATGGCATTCAGGGCACCACCCTTTTTCTCCCTCTCTCCCTCCAGCCTTCTTTTTCTGGACTTCATTACAATCTGTTTAAGGAAGGGGGGGATGAATTTATATGTCTTTGATTTCTGTTCCGGATCCAGCACTGACATATTGTAGCTGCCCAATTAGCATGTGCAGGAAGAAGCACATGGAAAGATCCACCCCTCGCTTTTTGTCTTTGCTTTGCAGAAAGTCAAGGGAGTGGGAGTCCTGCCTAAAAATTCCTTCTGGTCCAAGATAAGAAACAACGGTAACAACAAAAACATTCAATTCAAGTCTTGTGCCAAGCCTTTGTATAGCTAAAAGTAGAAATTCAGTGTAACTGGCTTTGCTATTTGAAATGGCCTTGTTATGGGTCCTGTTTCTTAGTCACTGAGAAGCCTCTAGCAACGGGCTGAGAGGAGGATGAGACAAGAGAATCCACCCTCTCTACAACAGCAATCCGAAAAACAAACCCACTGCCGTCAAGTCGATTCTGACTCATAGCGATCCTATAGGGCAGAGTAGAACTGTCCCATAGAGTTTCCAAGGAGCACCTGGTAGACTTGAACTGCTGACCTGTCGGTTAGCAGCTGTAGCACTTAACCACTATGCTATACAGTGATAGAAGTTGCCAATTTCTATTGTGGTTGGGGAACCTAGGCAGATTCAGTTACCTTTAGGAAAATGCTCTGTCTCTTAAGGTGAGACAGTCTCTGAGAGTTAGGCTGTCCTTTGGAAGTGCATGTCTGCTGTGCAGAAGTTACTCAGAGGAAACAGGAAGGCTGCAGGAAGAATGGAGAAAGCTTCTCTGTATGCCCATTGGCAGAGACCTCAAGGGGCTTGCAGAGTTCACAGACTGCGACTTCTCCATTCTGAGTTTTCCTGAGGGTTGGCTTAGGGTGAGCCTAACTAGGGAAGTGAGTTTTCGCTAAAGAAAACGGAAATGCTAAGAAGGGGCTCCGTCTTGAAGAGAAAGAAACAAAGCTGAGATCTCAGTTTGTAGAAACAACTCCTAGCATTTATTAAGGGCTTCCTATATGCTGCATGGAAACCCCAGTGGTGTGGTGGTTAAGTGCTACTGCTAGCTAAAAGGTCGTCAGTTCAGATCTGCCAGGTGCTCCTTGGAAACTCTATGGGGCAGTTCTACTCTGTCTTATAGGGTCGCTATGAGTCAGAACTGACTTGATGGCAGCAGGTTTGGTTTTTTATTTTTATGCCACACAGAGCTATTTACTTCCCAGGCTGGCCTAGAAAGATTTCTTTCCTCAAGTTTTGGAGATACCGGCAAAATCATTCTTCTATTTTAGCTTAAGTTTTCTAGCTCAGGACTTTGGAGAGCTGGGCTAGGGGCCAATCAGCCATTTAAAACATTGTTCCAATATAAGCATGCTTTTGGAGTTCTTAAAAGAAAATGTTAACACACAGTTTTGGAACAAAACGTCTTTGTGCATTGGGTGTGGTCTTGAGGCAGACTGTGCTTGGGAGTAAATATGCACAGAGTGCCAGTTTCATTATTACACAGCCCTTCGGTTGTCTGTATTTGGGGAAGTGAGGAAGAGCACAGAATAAAATGCTTCAGATTTGGAAGCACCTGTTCTAGAATTCTCTGGCTGATGACAGTACCTGTTCTCTGACGTCTATTTCAGAGGACGCCATCTTGGCAGCTCAACAAGTTCTAATAAATTCTTAATGGGCCCTGGACAGAGAGGCAAGCTTTTCTTTAACCCGAGGTACACTATTGTTGGGCAGTGGTGATTTATTGTGGGTGTGCTATGTCCCTTCCAAACAAAAGGACAGGTGCAATTGAGCTGTTGGGTTGATTTATTGGGCTCTTTCCTGGTATTGTCAAGAGGGCAGGCGTCTTAAAGAACATAGAACCTCACGTAGCAGATTGAAGATAAAGTGCAGAAAGCATGAAAAATCAGGCTCTGGATGTTGTAAAGTCAAATCAGTTAAGAAAACACGTATGAGGTCTGCTAATTAAGTTCGGGAACTCATCTTAGAAAAAGTGCTACGTACCTCATTGCCGAATATCACTGTGGTCACCTTAAAATACCCCCACCCCCTAGGAAGCTATGCACAAATGCCATTACCTAGTCCACCCTTCAAAGCCCTTCACTGCCTAGGAAACTCTTTTTCTGGAATGGCCATCAGAGCTGTCTTCGTATTACCCTTGAGGTCCGGAATGGCATACAAATGTCTTCCTTTCAATAGTTCCTTTATCTTCGGGTAGGAAAAAAGTCATTGGGGGCCAGCTCAGGTGAATAGAGTGTTCCAACAGTTATTTGTTTACTGGCTAAAAACTCCCTCACAGACGGCTATACAATTAAGTTTGCCAACTTGCCACTGTGTCACTGTGTGGGGTGGTCATTCCAGAAAGAGTTCCAAAATTGCTTTGAAGGGTGGACTAGGTGCTGGTGTTGGTGCATAGCCTCCCAAGGGCTGTACTTTGAAGCTGACCATAGAGATATTCAGCAATGAGGTGTGCAGCACTTAGAACAATGAAGTTCGCGGACTTAATTGTTGGACCTCGTAAGAAATGGTGCCCAAGCAAATGCGTGAAGTCTCAACATCCCACTGTGTGTTCTGTGTCCTGGAAGATGGACTACTTCAACAAAGGCGAGCGCACAAGGGGCCCCAGTCAGCTAAGACTGCGAAGCTACAGACCAGACAAAGCACTGCCTAGGAAACCTGTTTCCCTGCTCAGTCTGGTTCTTTGGAATGTAATTCTCAGTCACTCTCATGAGATAATTTAAAAAATAGAAGCTCTGCAATGCATTGGCAGGCTACTTGTTGATGAGATAAAATTGTTAGACTCTTGACTGCTCCAAAGAGAATGAGAAACCACCAGAGGCTTCTTGCCTGAGTAGCAAATGCGGTCTTCTTCACGTATTCCTCTTTCTATAATCATTCTTGCTCACCAATTTCAAGGTTTGATGGTCAAAATTCATTTTTAGGTCATGAGGGAGCCTTGCGATATGGTTCCAGAATATTCTATAACAGGAATAGACCAACTTTCTGTAAAGGGCCACACAGTAAATGTTTCAGCCTTTGCAGGCATGCAATCTCTGTCACAAATATCTCTCTCTGCCATTGTAACCTAAGAGCAGTTAATGGGTGTGGCTGTGTTCCAATAAAACTTTATTTATAAAAACAGGGAGTGGGCCAGATTTGGTCTGCTTGGGGGCCATAGTTTACACATCCCGTCTCTGTGTCTTGAACTGAGTAGTATTTCTACCAGGGTCTACCCATGTAAAATTCCATCAAAATGCTATCTACTTAAGATTCATGTATTTTACAGTATGAATATTATACCTTCATTTAAAAAATGAGATAAAAATTTCTTTTATATAAATATATAAATAATAGCATTCTATGGTGCCAGCCAGCCAAGCCAACTGCCGTCGAGTCAGATTCTATGGTGAATACTTTTTAAACTGGTTTCTGCAGTGGATGGGATATTGATTCAGCAGCTTGTTAAAGGAATCCAGAAGAATAGTACCTTCAGAGGAGTTTATTTCTCTCATAACTACTGTAGCTACTGTATACCTGGGATCCAGGGTCCTTCCACCCAGTTGCTATGTATGGGAGAAGAAAAGGGGAAAAGGGTCAGATAGGACACCTGCTTCTTCTAGGGCGTATTGTTTCTTATCTCATCTCACTGGCCAGAATCTAGTCATTTAGCTACATATAGCTCTAAAGAAATCTGGATATATAGTCTTTATGCTGAGTGGCCATGGATCAAATAAAAATTGGGCTTTCTGTTGTTGTAGAAGAAAGAAGATGGTTCCAACTCATAGTGACCTGATGTACAACAGAATGAAACACCGCCTGGTCCTGCATCATCCTCACAATTGTTGCTGTGTTTGAGCCCATGGTTGCAGCCACTGTGTTGGACCAGCTCGTTGAGGGCCTTCCTCTTTTTCATTAACCCTCTACTTTGCTAAGTGTGGTGTTCTTCTCCAGGGACTGAAACAAATTAACCTGACGTCACTTCTATGGGATAGATGGGTAGTATGATTATACAGATGGTAAAGAAATGAAAACATAGAACTGTCTGTTAGTTGCTTTATCAGAAAGATCTTGCCAGCAGCAGATGGGGCATTAGAATTTTAAGAACAGGGTGCATTTCTGGACTTAGTCCTGCTCCATGTTACTGGTGTGACATTTGTTTCATAGCTCTAGTCTTTGTTTCTTCAGAGTTGACTTATGATTTTTGCATGTCTGGGTATGCCAGCATCCAGACTGAGTGTATCAAAGGTGACCCATGACCTGCCCAAGCCTTGACCCTACTTCTCAGGGTTACCCTATTAAGGTACAGAACGGAGGTCACTCCACTCAACCATTCAGTCTTTGA
Organism: Heterohyrax brucei; assembly: GCA_028571685.1. NCBI lineage: Eukaryota > Metazoa > Chordata > Mammalia > Hyracoidea > Procaviidae > Heterohyrax > Heterohyrax brucei. Next base: position 16,720,648 of record CM053166.1, on the reverse strand, counting down.
TGATCCTCATGCCTCCAGCTGAGAAGCAAATAAAAAGGCAGGCCTGGTGATCTGAGCAGTTGTCCATAACAAATTGGATGGAGGCTGCCTCCCCTGGCTTTCCTGACAGCTGGGAATAAATCCAAGTTGCTGACCCAGATGGGAAGGGTGTTGAGTGGTAAAATGGTTATCTCTCAAATATCATCATTCTTGCCTGGCTGTACAGCTTCAAGAAGATTAATTGTCAGAGCCATCTGGTACCCCTGGAGAGCTGGCCGCTCAGGTGATTCCCCAGTGCCCCATTCTGCTCTCTGCTCTCAAATATCCCCAAATTGATGGCAACAGATGCAACCCACGTAAGGCCTTTGTTGCCCAAGACAAATGCAACAAATGCCAGGTCTTTCTTTGGGACTCTGAGTTCATTAGAAGAAGGAAGAAGGGGAGGAGGAAGACGACGATGACCCTGGACACTGCTTTAGTGTATGTTCTTCTTAAAGAAGAGGGAAGTCTGTGTGTGTGTGTGCGCACATGTGTGTGTTCAGTTCTGATTTCAGATCTGTTTTATCAATTATCAATAAACTGTTTTGCATACCTAAGTTGCAAAACATGAATGATCTACCAGAACATAAATGACCTGTTTTGAGTGAAAATAAAGCTACACATACATGCTTATTCTTGAGATAAGTTGATGTCTTCAGTTTCTCTATTGTTTATTTTTTCTACACGCATTGTTTTCAACTAGGCCTCTGAGGCCATGTAACCCTGTCCCTGACCTCCCTGCTTTCCCCTCATGGCCATTCTGAAATCTCAAGTGAGGGAAGGCAATTGCTCTTTGTGACCAACTTTTCAGATGTTGCTCAGGTGGCTTTATATCATTTAACCTCAAGGCAAATGCCACACCATCCATAATTAACTTATTTTTTCAATAAAATAATTTAAAAGTATTGTTGTTGTAAATCAGACTGGATGGGGGGGCAGAGTCAAAATGGCGGACTAAACACACGTCTCCCTAAATCCGTCTGGAAACCAAGACCTGAAATGATAGCTAAACGGAGCCTTCCGGACACCTAATGAGCCCTGGGATGCAGCATAGGGCTGTTAATCTGGACTTCATGCCACTGAACGCAAAACCTCCTCTCTTTCCCTGACCCTGCTCTCAGCGAGCACAGGCTTGCACAGACCGAAGGTAACTCACCATTTAATTTTTGTTCCCTCTGTCTTGGCCGGCGGGCAGAACTGGGACTTGACTAGCTGCTGGTCTCAGACGCACTGCTGGTGGGACCGGCAAGCCTAACTGCCGGGTTCTGAGAGCCTGGCTTTGGACTCGCTACACCTCAGCTGCTCTGGCCTATCGGGAAACGGAGAAGCCCAGGCAGAAGCCCTGGCCGTACTTGGATCTTACGCTGGGAGGTGGCTCCTGCCAGAGGAGAGAACGCTTTTCTAGCTGGGAGGTGGTGTTTTGCACAGTGTCACCTGGGGCCGGGGCCCAGTGGCAGAGGCTATGGACTCTGGGCATTTTGGCACTCTTGTGGCTGGCGAGCTTACACAGGATGCCATCTTGTTTTGCTGGGAGGCGGGGTCATCCATATGGAAGTCTCAGCTGGACCTAATTCCTGGGCCGAGAGGCAGTTCCTACCCAGAAGAGAGTGCTTTTCTAACAGAAAAGCAGAGTTCTACACAATATCGCCTACAGCTGGGGCACGACAGCAGAGGCCAGGAGATCGGTAGCTTTTCTGTATTTTGAGCTAGTTTATAACATCTGGGGTTCAATAAAGAGGTGCTTATTTTGCCAGCTGGGAAGAGGGACGTAGACACCTGAAAACCTGAGTGACTTTGGAAGTTGCCAAATACTTTTCACTTCTCATCTTAAGATGGCCTAGAGAAACAACTGTGGTACATCTTCACAGTGTCTCTCCCAGCCTCTGCTGACCCACAAGATGCCCCAAAAGCAGCAGATGTTGGAGAGGATGGTAACCCAGAAGTCAGCAATGGCATCAGAAGGACCCCAAAAGAAACCACCTTAGAACTTCCCAGACGAAGAAGCTTTTCTGAAACTATCAGAAGGTGAATACAAAAGGATTGTATAGAGAGCCCTACTAGACCTTATACAAAATGCAGCAGAGCAAAATGAAAAATTAAGCAGGCTGTTTGATCTGATGGAGCATCAGTACTCTGAAATCCAACCGATCAAGAACAAAATCAAAGACATAGAAACTTCCATTCAAAGCCAAGAAAACAGAATGGAACAAATGGAAAAGAGAATTTCTGATTTGGAAGACAGAGCCACTGACTCCAGCATCTATGAGGAGAAATCAGAAAAAAGAAACAAGAAAAATGAAGAAGCATTACCAGGCATGTGGGACTCTATTAACAAGAACAGTCTATGATTAATTGGAGTTCCTGAACAGGGTGAGACACCTGAGAACACAGAGAGCATTGTGGCTGAGCTGCTGACGGACTGGATTGTGAGACATGAGGCTGTCAGAGCAGCTCCCGGACAGTAATGAGAGGGGAGGGTGCAGAGGAGGGGACAGGACTAAGTTGAATGAATGTGGAAAGTACAGACTGGAAGGGACGAGTGTGCTGTCACAGGGCTGGGAAAGCAGATGGAGTCACAGTGAGGTCTCTGTATAAGGTTTGTAAATTTTCATTTAACCATAATAAAATGTGATTTAAAAAAAGAGTACTGTTGGTAGTCGCTGTGGGGTCAGCTCTGACTGTGGTGCCTCATGTCCAGACCATTGTCCAGGTCATTGTGTAGCTCCTCATCTTCCAGCACTGTATCAGACAACATTCTGTGGTGATCCGTAAGGTTTTCGCTGGCTGATTGTCAGAAGTAGATGACCAGGCTTTTCTTCCTAGTCTGTCTTAATCTAGAAGCTCTGCTGAAATCCGCCCACTGTGGCTGACCCTGCTGATATTCAAAATACTAGTAACAGCTACCAGCATCGCTACAACACACAAGCCACCGCACTACAACAAACTGACAGACAGGTGATAGCACTTAAGATTAGACTACAGAAAATGACTTCTATTTCCTGTGTTGAAGAGGAGGCAAATTCTCTCAAACTACTGAAAAGAATCTAAGAGTAAAAGGGGTGATAACAGTATTGGAGTTTAAGGAAAGTGAGATCAGAGAGGCTAAACAGAGAATGGCAATCCTATTTTGTAATCAAAATTTCATGTTTTCCATGAAATTAGTGTTGAAGCTTCAAATCCTGTGTGCAGTTGTTAACGCACAGCTCCTCAACCTGCTCTCTTTGATGTTGGTATACTCCACCCGAAGTGGAGGACACTGAGTGGGTGGTCACCGGTCACCTGGGTAATGTTGGTGCCTGAATCCAGCTTGGCAGACTGCATAGTGATCACGGTTCTTTCAGCTTATCCCTCAGCCGACATCCCACTTTGCGCCACCTGCAAATTTTGTAAACTAGGATAACAAAGGAAAACAGATTGCGACTGGACGTTAACGAAAGCTTAGGAAACCTTGAACAGCCGATACTGGGAAAACAGATGATTAAAAGTTTAGGATTGAATTTGGCTTCGTAAGAGGTGGAGATACAGATTTATGTTTGAAGCAAACTTTTCCCTTGTTTTAAGAAAACTGTTACTATGGGTATTTTGATCACGCAAATACAAAGCAAATGGTACCTATTATTACTGGGGAAGGGTTTAAAGTGGTCAAAACCAGTTGACATGGGGTCTTACTCATGCTGACCACATGTATGTTAGAGTAGAGTTAAGCTCCATAGTGTTTTCAACAGCTGAATTTGAGGAAGTGGATTGCCAGGCCTTTCTTCCAAGGCACATCTGGGTGGGTTTGAAGCTCCAACCTTTGGGTTAGCAGACAAGTGTATTAACAGGAACTCTAAAGAGGTCACTAGCTTTCACCAGGAAAGGCAACTCGTACTTCTGTCTGGTTGTATAAATCACACACATTTTGGCTATATGAATTGCATGTGTCTTTCAGGCTAATTCTCTACAGACTTCACGGTTTTCTGAGGGATGGGCTGTTTTCTCAGCAAATTTAACTGTTAGTTATTGTTTGTTTAGGAGGACTTGTATATGTCTTTACTTTAACAGCTGTTTGCAGGAGACCTAAAGTGAGGAACCGGGGAACCACTACAGGAAGGACTTACAGGTCTGAGTTCTAGCTCAGACTGGTCCATTGCTGGGCTTGAGAAATACCTAGACTATTTTCTTCTGATGACTTTTGGGGTCCATGCTGTAGGGTGTGGATAGTCCCATTGTATTTCGTCGGAGATAGAGTTTAATTGTAGAGCCGAAAGTAAGGATCGGGGAAGCAGACCTTGAACTTGGTCCTCAATAGGTGAATAGTTACTGTCTATGTTCCCCTGCGTGTCACCTGCTTCCTGAGACAGAGAACATGCCTCTTTTGCTTACCACTTAACCCCGCAGCTACCGTGATGCCCAGTACACTACAAGCAATGACTATGTTATTTGTTGAACAAACGAATGATAGAATGAATAAATGCTCAACTGTTTACTGACCAGAGTGTGTCTAAAGACATAGCATCCTTGTAGTAATTATACCTTGAGGTTAACAAGAATTCTGCCTTACTCTTTTTACATTTAGGCTACCGGTTTTGAGAGGAGAGATGAAAAGTTCTGGATCAGCTTGTTACCTAACTTTTATTGAACCCCATAGCCTTGTTTGGGTCCTAATTATGGTGTACTTTCTGTAGTTCTGTGGAAATGCATTGCTGTGACTTTGCAGTGCACGAGGACAAGCTTTGAAAGATGATTATCAAAACTCATTAAAACAAAAATGAAAGCAAGTTTAAGTCTTCAAGCAGTCTTCCCTAATCGTAACAAGTGTACGTTTAATGCTGGATTCCGAAACAAAAGTTTGCATAGGGATCCAGCCTTCCTCCACCCAAGCCTGCTTCCTTCCAGAACTGGGCAGTATGTCAGGCTCCCAGAGGGAGGCTGGATCCCTGCAGACGTGGCTTTGAGGGTAGCTGTTCTTCCGGAAAGTACACCATGTCTGTTCCTGGTTTGGCTTCTCTGTTTTCTGGACTTACTCTTTTGAACACAGGGAGCAAAGTCTTGCTAAATACTGCAGCTCATTCAAATCCCAGTGTTGAATCCCCACGTCAGATTTCTCCTTCTTCTTCTTCTTTTTAATGCATTAAACTCTCCTAGCTCTCACGAACTTTCTTCTGGTTCTCTGTAGAGGGTGGGTCTCTGAGTCCCAGGAGACTTCTCACAGGCTCTTGTCAAACTGCTGTTTACAGAGGCCCCTTATTCTCACACCCACTCCAGACTGAAAATAGCAGCCGCGTCCCTCCCCGTACAGTCTGTGCTTTCAACGGCACAGTTTGCTCAGTTCTGCCTCTCGGTCTCCCCCATTTTCCTTCCTGGTAAACAAGGAGTCAGGCTCTTCCATTTAGTTGGCTAGCAGCCATTTTGAAAACACCCCAGCCATGAGAAGCAATGCAATGTCTGAAGACAATAGAGGTGAACCAGGGAAACAACTAACTTGGGATGCTCGCTTCTGGGGAAAGCAGTGGCTCTTCTGGCTTGAAGGAGATGGTTCTCTTGACTTGGAGTGCCTTACAGATGCCCAGGGCTTATTGGTGAGGCTTTAGGAAGAAGGGCTCCTGGCTGCAGAGGCTGATGCTGCCTGTGACATTTGCCTTCCAAAGCATTTTAGTTCACTGATTTTTTTTTCTTGAGGTGAAACTCACGTAACAAACATTAACCATTTTAAAGTACAGAGTTCAGTGGTATTTGGTACATTCACAGTGCTCTACAACCACCACCTCAATCTAATTCCAAAGCATTTTCATCATCCCCCTAAAAACCCATACCCATTAAGCAACCAGACGCTATTACTCCTTCCCACAAGCTCCCAGCAATCGCTAATATACTTTCTGTTTCTGGATTTACCTACTCTGAACATTTAATATAAACAGAATCATATAATATGTGGCTTTGGGGGTATGACTCCTTCTACTGAGCATAAGGTTTTCAAGGTTTATTCACTTTGTAGCAGGTTATCAGTACTTCATTCCTTTTTAAGGCTGAGTAATATTCTATTTCCTCGTATGTGTATACTACATTTTGTTTATCCTTTCATATGTTAGCAGACATGTGAGTTGTTTCCATACTTTGGCTACTGTGCATAGTGCTGCTATGAAAATTCATGTACAATTATCTGGATTTGAATACTTGATTTCAACTCCTTTGGGTATGAACCTAGGAGTGGAATTGCTAGGTCACATAAAAATTCTGTGTTAACTTTTTATTTTCACCAAATTGTTTTCAACAGCAGTGGCACCAGTTTACATTCACAATGGCAGTCTAAAAGGATTCTGGTTTCTGTACAACCTCATCAACACTTACTTTCTTTTTGAAAAAATTTGATTATAATTGTCCTAGTGGGTATGACATGGTATCTCATTGTCGTTTTGTTTGCATTTCCAAAATGAGTAAATATATTGAGCGTCTTTATATGTGCTTGTTGGATATTTGCATACCTTCTTTGGAGAAATGCCTATTGAAGCCCTTTGCTCATTTTTTAATTGGATTGTTTGTCTTTTTGTTGTTAAATTGTAAATGGTCTTTATATATTCTGGATACCGGACACGTCAGATATTTGAATTGCAAATATTTTCTCTCATTCTATAGGTCATTGTTTTATGTTCTTGATAATGTCTTTTGGTGCACAAAAGTTTTTAAATTTTATGAAACCCAGTTTCATTGATCTTTCTTATGCAAAGGCATGGAGTAATGGACTGAGGAGGGCTAGTTATTCCTAGGTCCATTTGACCAGCTGTCTAACTTGATCCTCACTAGAATATTGTTGGGATGTACTTGTGTTGGCTACAAAATTGCCCCCACAGATTTTATTTGAAGACTGTTTATTTAAAATTGTCATGGCTTGCATTTTACACATTTGCCAAGTTGTCTTCTTAATCCTTTAAAATTGTACTTTAGTTTAAGATTTACACAGAAAATTAGTTTGTCAAACAATATACATATTATTTGCACATTGGTTACCAACACTTGACATGCCAGCACTCTCCCCTTCTTGATCTTGGGTTCCCCATTACCAGCTTCCCTGTCCCCTCCTGCCTTCTCTTCCTTGCCCTTGGGCTGGTGAGTTTATTTAGTCTTGTTTTGTTTTATGAGTCTGTCTAATCTTTGGCTGAAGGGTAAACCTGAAGGGTGACTTCAATACTGAGTTAAAAGGGTATCCAGGGTACAAATTGTCTTAACGTTAAAAAAAGTTACTCTTATAAATCTAGAGCAGAGAGCTAAACATTATTTACCATTAAAAAAGAAAACCCATTGCCATCAAGTTGATTCTGACTTATAGCACCCCATAGGACAGAGTATATCTGCTCCATAGGGTTTCCAAAGAGCAGCCGGTGGATTTGAACTGCTGATCTTTTGGTTAGCAGCCAAGCTCTTAACCACTGTGCCATCAGGGCTCCCACTTGCCACTAGGGCTAAGGCTTAGAAAGAATGGAATATATAGTTGATGATGCCCAATATTGTGTATCCAACTAAGGCCTCTTTCCTGGGCTCCAGACTCGTGTGTCCAAATGTCTACTCAGCATCTGGACTTGGTGCTTAATAAACCAACCCAAACCTGCTGTCACTGAGTCGATTTTGACTCATAGCGACCCTATAGGACAGAGTAGAACTGCACTCTAGAGTTTCCAAAGAGTGCCTGGTGGGTTCAAACTGCCCACTTTTTGTTAATAGCCACAGCACTTAACCACCACATTATCAGAGTTTTCTTGTGTCTAACAGGTATCTCAAATTTAGAACATTCCAGACCAACGACCTGTTTTCTACCCTGCCCTTTAAATGCTCAAGCCCCTTAATGATCCCCATCTTAACAAATGACAGCTTAAGTCCTCCAGTTGCTGAGGCCCAAAACACTGGATTCATCCTCAATTTTTGCCTTCCTCTCACATTCTACATCTACATTATTGGCAAATTCTGCTAAGTCTGACTCTTCCTTCACTCCCAGTGGTACCAGCAAGTCATGTCAAGTTCTATTATCCTAGATTCCTGTCTCCTCACTGGTCTCCTTTTTTTTTTTTTTCTCCTTTCCCCTTCCAAAATGTATCCTCCCCATAGATCTTGAGGGATTTTTTCAAAAGGAGTGTCCAGCCATGTCACTTCTGTGCTGAGAAACCTTTCGGGGGCTCCTAGCTCCCTCTTTCAATCACTTCCCATGCATACTAAAGTTGGATAAGGAAAAAGGAAGACAGAAGAACAGATAAATTTGAACAGTGGTGGTGGTGAAAAATACTGAATACACGATTGACTGCCAAAAGAACAAACAGATCAGTCTTAGAATACAACCATAATGTTCCTTAGAAGCAAGGATGATGAGACTTTGACTCACTTATTTTGTACATGACATGAGACAAGACTGATGGCTGGAGAAGGACATCATGTTTGATGACGCACAGGGTCAGAGAAAATGAGAGGACACTTCAGTGAAGTGGATTGGCACAATACCGCAATAGACTCAAACATACCAATTATGAAGCTGATGCCAAAGTGGACAGCATTTCACTCTGTGATGCATGAGATCGCCTTGAGTAGGCACTGCCGACTCCGTGGTAACTGTCAGCAGCAGTGTCTCTCTCTGAGTCAAAGACCCAACAAACTTTGTTTTCTTTCTTCCCCACCCTCCACTCTGACATCATCTCATGCCCCTCTGTCCCTGGCTCACTCTGACCTAGCCCTTGAGCCTCCGTGCTGTTTCTAGAACATTTCACTGGATATGTAACTTTCTGTTGCCTCTGTCTAGAACAGTCCCTCCAGACAGCCACAGAGCTCTGTTCAAATTTCACTATTTCCAAGACTCCTTCTTAACACCTCTATGGAAGATAGCTACTCCTCATTTTTGGAAACCCTGGTGGCATAGTGGTTAAGTGCTACATCTGCAAGCCAAAAGGTCTATAGTTTGAATCCACCAGGTGCTCCTTAGAAACTCTATGGAGCAGTTCTACTCTGTCCTATAGGGTCACTATGAGTTGCAATCGACTGGACGGCAGTGAGTTTACTCCTCATTTTTGCCCCATCCCACTGCCCACCTACCTGAGCAGTCCCTGCCCTCCTTCCCTTGCTTTCTTTTTCTTCATCATACTTCTCACATCGCTGGTTTTACACAGCACACAGTAGGATATTTATTGTTTGTCATTATTTGTTTTTCCCCAAACACACACACACATACACAATTTATTTGTTTTCCCCAAACACACACACACACAATTTGTTTTCCCCAAACACACACAGACACACACACACAAACACACACACACAATTTGAGATCTAACTGAACAGCTGAATAAAGAAAAATTTTACATTCTGTGTACGTTGTGGAAACCCTGGTGGCATTGTGGTTAAGTGCTATGGCCGCTAACAAAAATCTTGGGGGTACAAATCCATCAGGTGCTCCTTGGAAACACTATGGGGCAGTTTCACTCTGACCCACACGGTTGGTATAAGTTGGAGTCGACTCTGCGGCAATGAGTTTTTGAGAGTTACGTATATTGTACAACTTGCCTTCATCAATGTGAAGAATGAAAAGACTGGAGCCAATTACAGATGTGGAGTAGTTTCTGTTTTATGCTAATCTGTAAGCTCTGCACTGCAGTGCCCTTTCTGAATTACCCAGTTAATTGCTTCTTAAACAGGAGTGTCTCCATTTCTGTGATGTGGTCCATTGTGCTGGCAATCTGCTCTCTAGGGATTCTCAATTATGCAGTCATACAATAGACTGTAACTACCTTCAGGAAATTATCATGGATTTCCATGTGGAGTCCCAGAGGATTTAAGAAAAACCTTGGAGCTCATTAGGAATGTCCCAGTCTTGTGATCTGTGAAGACCTCCAAGTAAGCTTGATGAGTAATGATTCCATTTTGGAGACTCTAGGAGCTGTGAGGCTACTGAACGACAGAGAGTGTACAACTGAAAAGCAGTGATTCTTTTGGCTCCCTCTTTTCATAACACAGGAGAACCTTGAACAAGTGCTTTCGGTGTTGCTGTTTTCCTCTGCCCTTTTCAGGTAGGGAGAAAAAGTCTGGCCTTCATGTCATAAGTAGACAACTCAAAGAAGATCAGGAGGAAGTGCTGAGGAGATGACTGAGTGCACTGTACCCACTTAACAGATTGAGAAACTAAGCCTGAGGCCCAACTGGCTTGCACAGGATCTCAGAGCTAAGTTCTGGCTGAAATGGCAGAAGAACTCAGGACTGGAAATGACCTGCAAGAGCTCTTCATTATACGGCTTAATTTAAGCCATCTGAAGGATAAGACCTGAAGTGCAACAGATCCCCCAGCCATCTGGGGAGAGGAAAAACTAGGACCCAGGCCTCCTAACCCTCCATCCAGATTTCTGTATGCTTAATTGCTGAACTGCTGAGTAGTTTATCTCTAGGCGAAATGATACAGACCTTCCACTTTTTACTGAAATTCTCCCTTGGAAGTTGGGGCTGGCGGTAGATGAGAGGAGGCTTTTTTTTAGTTGAGGAAATGGCCTCATAAAATCAATCTGCCTCCATTTTTGATAAGCCAACCCTGACTTTAATTTTTGTAAGTACGCTGACATACAAATGCCCACTGAGTGCAGATATCCATGATCTGGCTTTCGGAAGGCGACTGATCGCTCTTTAAATCAGTTTCATGCAGTGGTTCTCAAAATGTGGTCCCTGGACAGGTAGCGTTAGCATTACCTTGAAAATGTGAATTCTTAGAGCCCATCCCAGACTTACAAAATCAGACTTTCCAGGGGTGAACCACAACAACCTGTACTTTCACAAGTGCTCAGAGGATTCTGGTGTATGCTTGAGTTTGGGAAGCTCCAGTTCAGCAGCTGCTGTTAGTACCTTGCCTGATATCCTGGTATCCCTTTTGTTCACCGAGCTGCTGTGGGTGGTGTAGCTAAGAACTCAAACCTGAAGCCTGTTCCCACGGATGCCCGTGGGCAACTGGAACTACATTACCTAGAAAGCCTAGGGCCCCCATCCCCATACACAGAGGTTGGCTGGGAGCAATGCCTGATTAGTGCCGGTTACCAAAGCCCCTTTGCCTGAAGATGGGGCTGACTGCTATGCTGTTGATTCTGCAGAGTTCCCTGTGGGAAAGGGTAGGAGCTAGGCATCTCCTGAAACCTCATCCTTGCTTAGTTCTTCTCCTGCTCTAGCTTGCTTTCCTCACTCCCTTACAGATTACCCCTCAAGTGCTCCCTCAATCTATCACTCTGCCAAAGATCGTCATCTCAGTCTCTGCTTCTGGGAAACTTGACCAAAGACAGTTAGCAAGTTCTCCTCAGAGACATTCTTCTTGTGGATGAATATGTGGGACCGAGCATATAGCAAGACCATTCTCGGTGAGTGACTCTACCCAGATCTGGGCAGCCCAGCTTGCACCGTATTTTAGGTCTCATCTCTTCAATTGTCACATCCCGACTACAAATTTGAAGTTTTCCTGGAGTAGATGGTAATTCAATCTCATACCGTTCAATCCTAGGTCAAAGAAACTGGGTGACTGATCGACTCCTTTTAACCAACTAGAATTGCTGCTCTAAGCATAATATGTAGTTTCATTTTGTTGAGACTGAGACTAGGTGGTGAATTCAGTGTGGTCATTAGAAAAATCTGTTCCATCTGTTTTGGGTCATCTGGTCTCTGGAAGCACATGTGGAATGTCCAGAAGTCTTATTCCCAGGATCAGCTCTTCTTTGGGAACAAACAAACAAATACAACCCAAACTAAACCCATCGCCATCAAGTCTATTCTGACTCTTAGTGATCCTGTCAGACAGAATAGAACTGCTTCATAGGATTTCCAAGGAGCAGCCAGTGGATTCAAACTGCTGACTTTTGGGTTAGCAGTCAAGCTCTTAACCACTGTGTTACCAGGGCCCCTTCTTTGGGAAGGAGTCACTGTATTTCCAAATTTGAACTCCAAAGATGCCTGTGAAGCTCCTCCCTCAGCCCTAAAATCCTGAGGAAAGAGAAGCCTAGGGAACTCTCCACCGTGGAACAGGACCAAGATTCAGCGACTAGCCTCTTCCCCGATGCTCTCCCATCCATCTCAGCTTTGGAATTCCTGGTTCCCACAGAACCTGAAACAGATGGTTGGATGTGTGATTCTGGCACATGGAACTTAAGCCTGTTCCCAAATGAAACTTACCTCTGAGCTGGCTGGGAGCCACCTTTCCTGATATATTTACTTTCTATCCTCCTGTGTGACCCCATGCAGGAATCAAGTAGGGGTATGAATCAGTCTTATGAATCAGTTTCCAGCACAACGGAAATGAATTGTTGCAATCACCACGTACATCATACGGTTGGGATGCGCTGTAAGCCAATTTTTCCACCCTTTAAGACTTAGCAAGACAAAGCTATATTTAAAAGAATCAATTCTCATTGGAATTCACTGTAAAATTTGGTTCTCACTGTTAGGACGTTCTTTTTTAAATTTGTAAAAGAATATATTGAGGTGAAATCCACATAATACAAAACCAACCATTTTAAAGTGAACAGCTCAGTGGCGTTTCGTACCTTCACAATATTGTGAAAACCACCACTCAGGATGTTCTTTTTTTTTTAAAGAAACCTGGAGATTTTAGCAAATGAAGTGGAATTCCTTTTATGTAACCTTCACAGAACCACGGAAACCCTGGCGGCGTAATGGTTAAGTGCTATGCCTGCAAACCAGAAGATCGGCAGTTCAAATCTGTCAGGCACTCCTTGAAAACTCTATGGAGCAGTTCTACCCTATGAGTTGAAATTGACTCAATAGCACTGTTCCCCCCTGCCCCCCACAGAACAGCATACCAGAATGCTCTGCTCAAAAGCTTTATGAGGAGAATTCAAAACCCAGTTGAGAGACATGATATTAATGGACATTATTTTCTGGATGAGTTGACAAGTCGTGCCTCTGGGCACTGGTCATTTTATTCCTGGTAGACAGGTGGACAGCTGAAGTATGTACTGAGAAGTACATTGATGTTAACCCTTCTTTGCTTCCTGCAGCAGGATCATTCACTAAACACCCCAGCGCACTAACAATCACATTTATTCTAGAGGTGCTGTTGAAAATAGCACCCCGTGTGGAGGCCTGCATGGAAAAGTCGGTTTACTTCCATGTGCTAGGAGATACTTTATTTCCCCAGAATTACTGGTGTGCTTTCTTTCTTGATCACTGTGAATTACATACTTGATTGACTGTTTTTTTCTTTCTGAGTGGGCCACCTGAAAGCTTAAAGCCAAATTATTGGCTTGTCTTGGGCGTGGACTTGTATAATTATGTTCTACTTTTCCCTGTTTTTTTCCCTGTGTGTGTTTCCAGGCCTCCTGTTTTAAAATTTCTGTCCATTTCATTTGAGGAAATCCAGGAATCTGTCTAGAACCCACTGTGTCTCAAGGCAGAGAGAAAATACAGCCGAACCATTGTAATCAATCCTAGTTGTGAAAAAGGAAACCCTGGTGGCATAGTGGTTACGTGCTACACCTGCTAAGCAAAAAGTCACCAGTTAAAATCCTCCAGATGCTCCTTGTAAACTCTCTTGGGCCGTTCTACTCTGTCCTATAGGGTTGCTAGGAGTCAGAATGGACTTAGTCAGTGGTGGTGGGTTGTTGTTGTTTTTTTTTTTTTGAGTCTTGAAAAACTTATCAAACCATCACCTGCTCTTCTTTAACATAGTAAAAGTATCAAACAAACCATGCAGTAGCTGATATTCTGAAATGGGATTTGAACTTACAAAACCCAAAGACCAAACCTGTTGCCCGTGAGTCAACTCTGATTCCTAGTGATCCTGCAGGACACAGCACATCAGCCCCATAGGGTTTCCAAGGAGTGCCTGGTAGATTCAAGTTGCTGACCTTTTTTGGTTAGAAGCTGTAGCACTTAATCACTACACTACCAGCGTTTCCAGAATTTGTAAGGACAGTTAAAAAGTCAACTGTGGGAGAGGACCCAAATACACAGTCACTGAGGCAGGCAAGATAGTACTTGTCCAGTGTGCAAATGCAGAGTGAGCAAGAAGATAACATCTCTTGTCTGTTTAAGAAAAGGTTGCCAGTGAAGTGAGACTGGTGGAGAGAGGCCACGGTTCACACAGAAATGTCCCATGAGACCTTGCTCATAACACGCATCTGCTGGCAACAGCCCCCAGGGAATTAAGCAGGAACTTGTAGAAGATCAAGAATGTGGCTAGTGGAATCTTACTGTGTGACTGATCCCAAACAATTTATCTATTGTTAGATATTTGGGAGAGGCTATGTGATTGTCTTGGTATACAATGCATTTTCCTTTCCGCATAATCTTGGGTTAAAAATGATTATTTGAGGAACCAGAGTCAGTGGAAAAGGAGTCTGGGGAAGGCTGGTGAGAGGAAAAGAACTGAGGAATTGTTTATACCTTGCAGTGACCATGAATGTTCTCCCCCCTCCCTTTTTTTATTGTTTTTGGTGTGACATCCAGGAAACAGTTTTGCAGAAAAATCTAGAAAACCATGTATGAGAATGATACTTAATAAAAATACTCATATGTCCTAGTTCCCACATGGAATGTAACCATGATCAGTGATAAGAAAATACAACTTTTAGAAAAACTCAGGCTCCCAAATATTTAAGAATAGTTTGAGGGCATAAGTGAACTTGACCACATTGTGACTCACTTTTGAAGATCTGAGCTGCTGAGGAATTCATTTCATCAAAGCAGGTCCTTGTTCAGCAGCTTCAGTTTTGCATTTTTTTCTGCTTGTCATTGAAAATGCTGCTGAAGCTGCATTTAAAGACCCATAGCTATTTTCCCTTACTTTACTTTAATCAATCTCTTGCCCTGTGGGTCACCCTTCTTTCTGACCTTGGGAAACACTTCCAAGCCAGTTTCTCCCCTCCCCAGCCTCAGGCAGATGCCCAGTCCTTTCCTGGAAGGAAGACTGCTAGTTGGTTCTTCCTCCAGGCTTTTGCCTGTCTAGTTGGCAAAGCAAGATGGTGGCAGTTCAGTGGTTGAGTTCTCCCCTTGCATGTGGGAGACCTAGGCTCAATTCTTGACCAAGGCACCTCCTCTGCATAGCCACCACCTATCTGTCAGTGGAAGCTTATGTGTAGCTATGATGCTGAACAAGTTTCAAAGCTTTGGGCTAAGATGGACTAGGAAGAAAGGCCTGGTAATCTATTTCGGAGAATCAGCCTCTGAAAACCTTGTGGATCACAATGGTCTGAAACTACCGTGTGTGGGATTGCTACGAATTAGGGGCCCACTCAATGGCAGCTAACAACAACAACAGATGAGAGTAATTGGAGAACCCCAAATTGGCTGGAGGGAAAGCCAAGAGTCAACTCAAACCAGAACAAGATTCTCCCAAATGCTCAGGAATTGATGTCCCCAGGCACCTCAGGAAGTTGTAGGTAGGTGCAGCTGAAAGAAGTAGGTAGATCCCAGGTAGGAGGCATCCTAGAAATGCTGAATTGCTGGGATTGGACTCTGGAAGGATGCCAACTCCATCTAAAGGTGGTGGTACTGTGCTGGAAACAGGTCAGTTTTCTAGAAGTCTGCACACTGATGGGTAATACCCGATGCCTTTCCTCTTACCTGAATCTCAAGCTGTTATCCAGGCTTATATCCCATATTAGTGAAGAGTATACCTTAAATCAATCACCTCTGAGATACAGAAAGAACAGATTAAGCACAAAGAAGCTACTACGCTCTCATTAACATAACAAAGGAAGTCCTAGCCCCAAATGGGATTACATCCACACATACAAAAAAAAAAAACAGAAAACAAACCCACTGCCATCATGTCGATTCCAACTCACAGCAACCGGAAACCCTGGTGGTGTTAATAGTTAAGTGTTATGGCTACTAAGCAAAAGGTCAGCAGTTCGAATCCACCAGGTGCTCCTTGGAAACTCTATGGGGTAGTTCTACTCTGTCCTCTAGGGTCACTAGGAGTCCACAGGTATAGGGATTTAGAATTTACAGCACCCATTTCTGGGGAACGTGTAAGAGGATGGGAAACAGACTGTCTCTTTAGAGAAAAGGACTGCCAACTCACGCAGCAAAGAGCAAAGACGGGAAGGGGCAAAGCTTCAGGAACATCATTTGCAATAAATCTATCACACTGCTATTTTCTTAAATAATTTGTGGATCTCTCATCATGACATGACTTTTGGATATTTTCATTTTAAAATTAGAATCAGGAATCCAGTAAAAATTAAATAGGACTAGGTGGTCTCCTCCAATTCCCTTTGCCTTTTTCATATATTCCTACCAGTAAATAGCAAAGGTAGAAATTCATATTGAACTTGAAATAAAATAGCGAGCCTGTACGTTTCCCCATGTGATGTATCGCATGACTAATGTCTCCATCTGTACTTAAGACACAAGCGTATGGTGATGGGGAGGCAGACAGGGGCTTCAGACAGGAAACACATCCTGTATGTAAACTGCAGCTGGCGACAGAGAAGACACTCGGCACTGGAGCAGGGAATGGAATCATTCATCCATTCACCTAACTAGGCTGACAGCTGCAGCTTTGGTGTCTGATGCAATCTCACAGACCCTGGCCATGATAAACCCTTGAGAGAGTGGACAGTTTATTAAGAACATGCTTTTCAGCTCCAAGGAAAGGAAGGAGGCTAAATACATTCTCATTTTCCCTGACCGAACAACTGCAGTCTAGAGAGTTTCACCCTTATAAGAAAAAACAGAAACTATCCCCTGAAAAACAGATTGACAAAAGAGAGCTATATGGGGAAATCTAGTGAGCGGCAAGCCTTCCTCCAGAACTGGAATGTCTGTGCCAAACTCCCCTTTTCAGGACTGATTTTCCAGGACTTCTAGAATCACAGAAGATTCTGTGAAATGGCACCCCAACTGGTGAAATATTAGTGGTCTTCTGCTCACTCTATGTAAGCAAAAGGAGCTGGGCTGGCCCTTGAAGTCATGTGTCTGGAGGGGTCCCGGAACATCTCAGCATGTCTTTAGGACTCATCTGTGAAATGAGGGAGTATATTAATTATACATTGCTGTGTAACAAGAGTCTCAAATCGTAGTGGCCTAAAACGAACACTTATTATCTCAGTTTCTATGCACTGGGAATTTGTTAGCTGAATGGTTCTCATTCAGGGTCTCTCATGAGAGTGTAATGCAGATATCAGCCAAGGCTGCAGTCATCTGAAGGCTTGACTGGGGCTGAGGAGCTGCTTGCAAGGCGATTGCTTGCATGACCATTGCCAAGACCCTCCATAGGGCTGCTTGAATGTCCCCACAACATGACCAATTGGCTTCCCCAAGAGCTAGTGATGAGAAGAGAGAGAGAGAGGAAGAGACAGGGAGAGAGAGAGAGAGAGAGACAGAGAAGCCATTGTGTCTTTTATAAACTAATCTTTGAAGTGATATAGCATGATTTCTACTGTATTCTATTGGTTACAGAGGCGAAGATTGTGTTGTTGTTGTTAGCTGCCATCAAGTGGGTTCCAGTTCATGGCAGCCCTGTGTACAACACAACAAAACCTTGCCCCGTCCTGCACCATCTTCACTGTGGTTGGTATGTTTGCACCCACTGTGCTACACCAGATAGCATTTTATTGTGATCGACAGCGTTTTCACTGGTTAATTTTCAGAAGTAGATCTCCAGTCCTTTCTTTCCAGTCTTTTTCAGTCTGGAGGTGTCAAGACCAGGAAGTAGGGAACATTGGCAGTGACCTTGAAGGTTGCTATCCCAGGGAATTAGACTTGATGAACTTTACGGTTCCTTTTAGATGAGTGGCTCTGTGGTCTTGTGCAAAGGGGACACAGACACACGGATCATTAGCACAAGTATGAATGTAAAAGAGGGTTTACTGGAAGGAAACTTCTGAATGGTAATAAGCAGGGTGCATATTGTGCATCCACCCCGTGATCTTGTGAAATCAAAAAGGGTGGACCATAACTCAACTGCACATACCTAGAAAGGGGCCCACAGAGTCAAAGCTCTCCCCACCCCCTCAATGCTCTATGTAGCTATAGAGAAAAGGGGACAAGGATACTTATCCTATTTAATCCTACTGGGAGTTGAAGACTTGTTAAAATGGGGAAATTTTCTGAACCAGTAACTGGGATCCCTCAGGATTCTATTCTTGGGTCCCTCAGGATTTTATTTCTAAAAGGCAAAAAAGTATGTAACATACAGGTCCCTGATTCCTTAGGATCTAAATGCTTCGAAAACCCCAAGTGTTTTCATTAGTAATTTGGCAGCAAAATGTGACTTCAATTGTCCTGAAGAGTCTTCCCATTTAGGAAAGAGTAGAACTGCCCCATAGAGTTTCCAAGGAGTGGCTGGTGGATTTGAACTGCTGACCTTTTGGGGTAGTTGATGTGGCATTTTAACCACTACACCACCAAGGTTTTCAAATACTGGATAGGTATTCTATTGCCTTCCGTCATTTTATTTTAGTTTCAAGTTCTGCAGACTGGACCTTCACTCCAAGCAAACTCTTATGAATTTGGACCTCCCTCAGTTGACCGGTGCCATAATGGTTAGCGCTACATCTGCTAACCAAAAGGTCAGCAGTTGGAATCCACCAGCTGCTCCTTGGAGGCCCTACGGGGCAGCACTACTCTGTCTTACTGAGTGCCTGTGAGTCAGGTAATTGATTTGACGACCACGGATTTGAGTTTGGGGTATTATTTGACAGAAGTCCCTGGGTGGTACAAATGGTTAATGTGCCTTGCCACTAACTGAGAGGATAAGGATGGAGGTTCATTTTCCCTGAGGTGCCTTGGAAGAAAGACGTGGTGGTCTAGTATCCCAGCATCAGCCGCTGGAACCTCTGTGGAGCTCAGTTCTACTCTGTCGCTCATGAGGTTACAATGAGTCTGAGTCAACTGGATGGAAACTGGTTTATTTGGTTGAAGTGGATGAAAATCATTCTTGCTTCTAGTATATGATGTATCACACAAGCCTAGACAAGATGTAATTGATTATACTGAAACAGTGATTAGTCAAATCAACAGATTCCCAGTTGTTCTAGATAACTGCCTTTACCTTATCAACAGATCTGAATGTTCCTGCCTTTTGCTATGTGTCTTGACTTACAAGATAACACATATCAAAGAAAGCACTTTGAAAGAAAGGGTTTATTTTAAACCCTAGATCTGTTGTTTTGCCCTGAATTTGGAATGCAAGGCAATTGGCGTCCAAATGCTACTTTCTGAAATGATGGGAAGAAATGTCTTATGGTTATTAGTCCCAAATTAGAGATTAGAATTTCAAAGAGCTGCCCAGGGAGCCAAGTTTAAGCCAGTGAGCTGTAATTAGTTTTGTATATGTCTCATCTGGTTAAACTAATGCTTTCCTTGATGGTGGTCTATGCAGTCAGCATTGTATTTAACTCCAATTTTCCCCTGAATAAAACCTTTTTTTTTTTTTTTTATTCTATGATGGTGCAAAAAGGGTATAAGACTGTAAAAAGTCGTTGAAACAGCTTTCTGCTTAAAAAACTTTTTTTTTTCACCCATGTGGGTCTGTTTGTCCCCAGAGTTAGCATATTTTCATCTGTCTTAGGTCACCATGAATCAAAATTGACTTGATGACAATGGTTATCTAGTGCTGCTGTGACAGAAATACCACAAGGAGATAGCTTTAACAAACATAAGTTTACCTTCTTGAAGTTTAGGAGGTCAGAAGTCCAAATTCATTCAGGACGTCTTCTCTAGGGAAAGCTTGCTCTCTCTGTTGGCTTTGGAGCAGGGTCCTTGTCTCTTTGAGGGTCTGCTCCTGGGCTGACATTCCTATAGCTTGGCATCTCTACTTCTTTTGCTTGCTTGCTTTACTCACTGCCGTTGACTCAATTCTGACTCATAGTGACCCTATAGGACAGAGTAGAACTGCCCCATAGAGTTTCCAAGGAGTGCCTGGCAGATTTGAACTGCTGACCTTTTGGTAAGCAACCATAGCACTCAACCACTATGCCACTAGGGTTTGTTTATAAAACATAAAATTTTATATCTCGAAAGAAGGGTCCTGGTGGTGCAGTGGTTAAGAGCTCAGCTGCTAACCAAAAGGCCAGCAGTTGAAATCTACCAGCCACTCCTTGAAAACCCTGTGTTGCTGTTAGGTGCCGTCCCATCAGTCCTGACTCCCAGTGGCCCTGTGTGTAACACAGCAACATGCTGCCTGGCCCTGCATCATCCTCACAATTGTTATGTCTGAACTCACTGTTGCAGCCACTGTGTCAATCCATCTCATTGAACTCCTCCTCCTTTTTGCCTACCCTCTGCGGCAAAAGACCTCTACTTTACCAGGGACTGATCCGTCCTGAGAACACGTCCAAAGTATGTGAGACATAGTTTCAGCATTCCTTGCTTCTAAGGAGCTTTCTGGTTGTACTGCTTCCAAGACAGATTTATTCATTCTTTTGGCAGTCCATGGTGTGCTCAATATTCTTTGCCAACACCATGATTCAAAGGTGTCATTTCTTCTGTTTTCCTTCCTCACTGTCCAGCTTTCCCATGCATATGAGGCCACTGAAAACACTACGACTTGGTGTTTTTATGAGTAGCATTGTAAAGAATGGGAATTCCAGAACACTTAATTGTGCTCGTCAGGAACCTGTGCACAGAACCTGTGCACTTGTTCTGACAGAACAAGGCCAACAGTGAGAAGTTCAAAGTCAGGAAAGGTGTGTGTCAGTATTGTATCATATCAATTGAATCTGCATGCTGAGCAAATAATCCGAGAAGCTGGACTATATGAAGAAGAATGTGGCAGCAGGATTGGAGGAAGACTCATTAACAACTTGCATTATGCAGATGACACAACTTTGCTTCCTGAAAGTAAAGAGAACGTGAAGCACTTACTGACGATGATCACAGACCACAGCCCGTAGCATGGATTATACATCAACCATACTCGACGGCACTTGGCTCTTGGCTTGGCTATAGCCAAGTGCCGTCGAGTCGGATCTGACTCATGGCGACCCTAGCACCTCAACATAAAGAAAACAAAAACCCTCACAACTGGACCAGTAAGCAAGATCATGATAAAGATTGAAGTTGTCAAGGATTTCATTCTACTCAGATCCACAATCAATACCTGTGGATGCGGCACTCGAGAAGTTGAAAAATGTGTTGCATCTGGCAAATATGATGCTGCAAAAGACCTCTTTAAAGTGTTAGAAAGCAAACACTTTGAGGACTAAGGTGCAATTGAACTAAGCCACGATGTTTTCAACTGGAAACTCTGTGGGGCGGTTCTAGTTTGTTGTGTAGGGTTGCAAT
The DNA here is from genome assembly GCA_028571685.1 of Heterohyrax brucei. Lineage (NCBI taxonomy): Eukaryota > Metazoa > Chordata > Mammalia > Hyracoidea > Procaviidae > Heterohyrax > Heterohyrax brucei. The sequence continues at coordinate 16,699,399 of CM053166.1, read as the reverse complement.
GAGTTGGAATCAACTCAGTGACAATGGGTTTGGTATTTTTAAATCTCTAAAGAAATTGATTTGAGACACAACCTATACTAATCCCATGTCATTAACATAAAAAGACAATTCATTCTCAAATGAGATGATAACCACAGGCATAGAGGTTAGGATTTACAACACATATTTGAGCGGGAGACAAATTAATCTATAGCATCCTTCACATGTGTGAAAAGCTGCCTAGTCACCTTCATGTTCAATTATTTTCTTCATTTGATTTTTCCCCAGTCATTTTTTAATCCCTGCTGAGGACAGATTAAATGCAGAGCTGAATGTGTTCTACTAAGGAAAGCAGCACTGGAAAACAAAGGACATAACAGTCCACTGTCCAATGACCAGCTATGTAAGTGCAGCTCATTGTTATCTAGAGTTTATAATCAAATAGGTATTGAACTAATTGCTTCTGTAAGATTTCTAATTTGTATAGTTTTATGATCAGAAAAGATGCACCCACTGAATGCATGGAATCTAACTATGAGACAAGTAACGTAGTGTAGGTTAGGTGTGCTGGATGGGAAGAAGGAGAAGGGGAGTTGGCTTGTCTTCCTGGTTACATCTCATTAAAGCTCGCCATAGCCTGCTAAACAAAGGGTCTCCCAATAAGAATGTTCTATTTTCCACAGCTCACAGTGGTAATACTTATGACGCTATATCACCCATATTTATCACTTTTTGTGGGTAGTCTTGACAAATAGCCATAAGAAGTTACACAATTCTAAGACACATAGAAATTCTTAGTCTGTTATCAAAATGGGTGTTCCATTCACCCATTCCATGCATTACATGAAATTTATGATGCGCATAATTGCCCCACTGAGAGAACAATTCGACGATGTTGGATCAAAAAATTTGAGACAGCTGAGTCGGTTGCCAATCAGACAGTGCCTGTGCCCAACGAATCACATATTCCAATGAAAACATTGCCACTACTCATTAGAGTGTATGCGAGAATTCATTCCAGTCTGTTTCTCGTGGAGCATAAGAAATGGGCCTTTTGTCGACCATAATTTAGTGGATTTTGCATCTGGACATGAAGCTTTACCCTTACAAAATTGTTATCACTCAAGAACTGGAGTCCAGCAACCACAGATTGCACCATACATTCGCTGACTGGGCTCTAGAGCAATTGGAAGTTGACCTTGCTTTTGGCTGAAAAATCATCTTCAATGATGAGGCCCATTTTGGGCAATGGCTTGGGTAGCAAACAAAAAACGGTAACTTTTGGAGCAATGAGAATCTAATGGAGATTCAAGAGCATCCACTTCATCCCCAGAATGCTACCGTTTGGTGTGGATTTTGGTTCGGTGGAATCATTAGCCCTTATTTTATCCAAGACGAACAAGGAGAGGCTGTGACTATCAGTGGCAAAAGATATCAGGCTATACGATAACTGATTATTTTTGGCCCCATTTGAAAGGTGCCACAGAGGCCATTTACCCGAAGTTCTTTCCACATGCAATGCCATCAAATGTACTTCAAAGTAAGAAAACAGTGAAAACTGTATCATTCACACAATTTGTTTTATTCAAGTTCAAAGATAGGACACCCTTATTGGAAGACTCTTTTTATAAAATGTGATGTATAATCTAATAATTACCTTCTAAGATAGTATAGGTTAAGATATTGACTCTAGAGTCAGAATGCCTGGGTTGGAATTTTGGCCCTGTCACCAGCCCTACTAGCTGTGTGACCTTGGGCAAATTTCTTAACCTCTCTGTGCCTCAGTTTCTTTATATATAAAATGGGCAATTATAGTACTTATTGAACCTAAATCACCATATTATAGGGCACACCATTATTTTATGTACCACTAAGAAGGGAAAAACAATATTTATGATTGAAAGATGTGTTTGATTATAGGACATCTTCTAATTTTGAAGGAGTTAAATGTGAAAGAAATGCGCATCTTAGAACTGACAAAATGTGGTAATAGTACTTGTATGGCAATTGCCCAATAAATAACAGTTATTCTCTCTTGCCATTACTTAAAACTAGACACACATGTTGTACCAATGCCAGTTTCTTGATTTTGATATTGTTCTATAATCACGCAAGCTGTAATCATTGGGGGAAACTGGCTGAAGGGCACACCAGCCTGTGAACTGTCTGTGTAATTTCTTATGAATCCATAATTATTTCCAAATAAGTTGAAAGACTGTGCATCTTAGAACTGATGAAACGTGATAAAACTTACATGACAACTGCTCAATGATTGTCAACTGTTCTCTTTTGGGACAGAATGCTTGGCCGCGAATTCCTTGCCAGTCCGCCTGTCATGATGTCTGTTTCCCTGCCTGTTACGGTTTTGAACCGTGTCTCTCCAAAAGATGTGTTCTAAGCTCTACCCCTTGCTGGTGAGGTTATGATCCCATTTGGGAATGCATTTTCTTTGTTATGTTAATGAGGCAGTAGTAGTATAAAGTATGTCTTGAGTGAATCTCTTTTGAGATACACAAGAGCAGATTAAGGAAGCAGAGAGGGGAGAACAGAGATGCCAACCCAAGTGAAGACTGCTGGAGAGCAGATGCTGAAAAGATACAACAGAGCTGACAGAGAAAGCCTTCTCCTAGAGCCAACTCCCAGAGTTTGGACTTCTAACCTCCTAAGTAGGAGAAAATAAATTCTGTTTATTAAAGCCACCCTCTTGTGGTATGTATTATACCAGCATTAGATGACTAAGACACTGCCCTTGAATCTAGTTGAGGCTTGTTATTTGCTTTGACCAGCAGAACGTGGCAAAGTGTCACTGGGTAACCTTGGGGTCAGAGATCTGTAGCTACACCTCTTGGAAAGTTCTTCTTGGAATAAGGCTGCCATTACTCTGAGCAGGACAAGCCACACAGAATGGGGTCCACAGAGAGGAGAACCGAGGCTTCCCACTGAACAGCCCCAGTTGGCAGCCGTATGGCCTCTCAGCCTCGTGAGGGTGTCACTGGGGCTCAGTGTGAATGGTGAGAAGTGACGAACTCCTGCATGTTATTTGTTTTCCTTTTAATTTCCTTGGAAGCCAAATGGAAAAAACGAAGAGCTAGGTGAAAGATGTCATCAGTGGTATTATCTTGAGGTAAAATCTGTATGTCTTTGTCCCAGGAAAATGTAGCCCCTCGTGACGTAAGCTAATGGTGGGATCTGGCTAGCCAACTCATATAGAGCTCTGCATCTTGTGTCTTTAACCATGGACCTGTTTTCAATGATGAAGACTTCAGGGAACTGCATGAACAAATACACGTACATTAATGTTTATTGCAACTCTGTCCACAAAAGCAAAAAGATGGAATCAACCTAAGTGCCATCAACAGATGAATGACTAAACTGTGGTATATTCCCACACTGGAATAACATGCAATGATAAAGACCAGTGACCATCTTGGGACATACCTGATAACATGGAGTCATCTGGAAGACATTATGCTCAGTGAAATCAGTCAGTTGCAAAAGGACAAATATCCTATGAGTCTACTATTATAAGATCTCAAGAAAAGGACTAAGCACAGAAAAAAATTATCTTTGATGGTTACCAGGGAGAGGAGGGAGGGAGACTGGTAATCACAGATCAGACAGTAGATAGGAATTGGGTTAAGTGAAGAAAATGGCAGCATGCAGTAGAAGGGAGATCAACCCTGCTGCACTATACCAAGAACTAACCCAAAACAACCCATTGCGGTTGAGTCAATGCTGACTCACAGTGATCCTATAGAATAGAGTAGAACTGACCCATACAGTTTCCAAGGAGCACCTGGTGAATTTGAACTGCCAACCTTTTGATTAGCAGCTGTAGCACTTAATCACTACACCACCAGGGGTTCCTCCAAGAGCTAAGAGGTTTCCTAAATACAACCCAACATTTTGAAGGTCAGAGTAGCAGGGATGGGGATCTGGGGACCATGCTTTGGGGATACATCTAAGTCAATTAGCATAATCAAGTTTTTTTTTTTTAAGAAAATGTCCTGCATCCCGTACTGGTGAGCAGTATGTAGGGTATTAAAAATTAGCAAGCTGCTATCTAAGGAGCATCAGTTGGTCCCAAACCACCTGGAACAGAGGAGAAATGAAGGACATCAAAGACAGGAGGAAAATATGAGCCCAGTAGATAGAAGGTGCCATTTGATTCAAAGACTAAATCAACATGAGACAAGAAGAACTAGATGGTGGCTGGCCACTACCAAGGACTGCCTTGACAAGGAACACAATGTAGACTCCCTGCCACAGTGGGAGAAAAACGGGGGTATAGCTCTAGAATTCTGATGGTCTGACACCCCAGAGGGCTCCCCAAGAACATGGCCCCTAGACTGGCTGCTAGCTCGGAGCCGAAATTGGTACTGAAGACAAATCTTCGGATGGAAATGAGATCGGACTACAGGACAGGAGGCTGTCAGAGAAGCTCCTTTATAAAAATGATATGGGAGGGTGGAGAGGAAGGGACAGGTGTTGGCTGAGTGGACACAGGAAGTACAGGGTAGAAAGCAGGAGTGTGCTGTCATGGGATCGGAACAGCAGCTAGAGTTGTGTAGAGGAGTGTGTACAAGTTTTTTGTATGGCTAATTGACTTGGGTTATAAACTTTCAGTTAATCACAATAAAATATAAAAAAAAAAGAATTAGGAAAGCACAAATAAAACAATATTTGTGGGTGAAAAAATCTTCAGTTAAACTCAGGATAAAGAAGATTTCATATGGGGTGACAAATCGGGGCATTTGATAGAGATCACAGGAGGGATTTTCATATTCACTTCTCTGCAATAAATATGCATCTTGTGTAGCAAAATGTGAGGTCCCCCTTAAGTTCTTAATAAATATGAATTGGTGACAAAATGCTAATTGATGAATCAGCATGCTTAGAAACAGAAGTGTATTACAAAACATGTTATTTATATGACAAGGTTTCCGAAATATTCATGAATGGCCTTAAACTTGATTTTTCTCTATCGTATTCTCTACTTTGTTGTGGTTGTTAGTCTCCACTGAATCAGCCCCTGACTCATAGTGACCACATGCACAATAGGATCAGACCATTGTTCTCATGGGCTGATTTATCAGAAGTAGATTGCCAGGCCTTTCTTCCTTGACTGTCTTAGTCTGAAACCATCATTGAAACCTGGTTGGCATCACAGCAACACACAAGCCTCCACCGACAGACAGATGGAGGTCATGGATGAGGTACACTAGCCAGGAACTGAACCTATGTCTCCCTCATGGAAGGTAAGAATCATACCACTGAACCATTAGTGCCCTCCTCTGCCTATACTCTGTGTTAGATAGATATATACCAAAATTTTCCCATTTTGCACATTGGTTCTTTTCTATAAGTAGTAACCTATGAAGTTTGAAGTTTTTAAAGATTTTATTCTCCAGAAGGAAGTGAGTGAAAGAAGGGAGGGAGGGAGGAAGAGAAGGGAGGGAAGGAAAAAACTATCACTCACATAAAACACTCATAATTTTCTTATCCATTGATCTTATCCCCTGCAACTGAGTAATTAGATCTATTGATCCTACAGCCATGCTATGAGAATTGTAATTTCCAGCTGGATTTGCAGCTCCCTTCTTCTGAACAGGATCTGCCTAGACAACTCAGCTCTGTTGATTAGAGATGACCCTGCAGAGCTCATGAAAGTGACCTGTGTTCTCAGGATTTGGGTTGTCCAACACTTCCTTTATGGAGTCCTTCCCAGAAGGGGCTTACTTAGACCTCAGAGCTTATTTTGCACTAACTGTAGGGAAGCCAAACAGAGGTTTCCACTTACAGGCCACAGTCACTAAGGCCTTGTCAACTCTCTTATGGAAAGTAAGGAACATTTCTGATTCAGGACCTGCTTGTCCATTCTCTGAGAAGCAGCCATCTTGTCATTGGCAGGGCAGTGCTGTTTACATTCCTTCCAAAATAGGGCTGTTCCTAGAATTTCTAGGTACTAGGATACAGTTCTCAGGACTTACTGTGTCACCTGAGAACTTAGGGAAATATCTCTTAGTATTGATTTCTTTCAAACTTTCTGTTTTTCCTCCCTCCTGACATTTTAAAAAAAATAGACTAATTAAAAAAACTTTAAAATAGGCTTTAACTTTTAGAGCAGTTCTGAGGTTACAGAAAAATTGTGCAGGAAATATAGAAAGTTCCCATGTACCTTTGCCCCTATGTACTGATTCTCCTATTATCATCTGACATTCTCATGATACATTTGTTACAGTTGATGAACCAATATTGATACATTGTCATTATTATTTTCTTTTTTAATGTCCCCCATGTCATTTCTTATCTGAGTCTTCTCCTGTTTTCCTTTTGTCAGTTTGGCCAGTGGTTTATGGATTTTGTTGATCCTTTCTATTGTTTTTATATACTCTCATTTATTTCTACTCTGATCTTTATTATTTTCTTTCTTCTGGTGCCTGTGAGCTTTGTTTGCTATTGTCTATTTGAGTTGTACAACTAATGTTTTGATTTTGTCCCTTTCTTCTTTTTCGGATGTGTGCATCTACTGCTATAAATTGACCTCTGAGGACTGCTTTTGTTGTGCCCCAAAGGTTTTGATGTGATGTGCTTTCATTCTTGTTTAATTCTAGAAACTTTTTGATTCTGTCTTTGATTTCCTCTCTTACTTGGTGATTTTTAAGCAGAGTATTATTCAGTTTCCATGTAATTGATTATTTTCCCTTGTCCTTTCTGCTGTTAATATCTACTTTGATGGCATTGTGGTTAGAGAAGATACTTTGTGCTATGGCAGTGCTTTGCTGAGGGTTGCTTTGGGGCCTAAGATGTGGTTTGTTCTGGAGAACGTTCCACGTGCATTGGAAAAGAATGCGTATTTTGCAGCTGTTGAGTAAAATCATCTATACATATGTATCTACGACATTAGGTTGCCTGATTGTGCCCTTTAGTTCTTCTCTATCTTTGTTGAGTTTCTTTCGAGGTATTCTGTCCTTTACCAAGAGTGGTGTGTTGAAGTCTCCTACCACTACTGTGGAACTGTCAATTTCTCTTTTCAGTGCTGTTAGAGTTTATGTATTTTAGAGCCCTGTCACTGGGTGGGTAGATGTTTATTATCGTTAAGTCTTCATGATGGATCATTCCTTTAATTACTATATAATGCCCTTCTTGGTCTTTTATGGTAGATTCAAAGTCTATGTTATCTGAAATTGGTATTGCCACTCCTACTGTTTTTTGGTAGCTATTTGCTTGATATATTTTTCTTCCTCTGATGTTTAGAAATTTTGTCTTTATTTCTAAGGTGTGTCTCTTGTAAACAGCATATTGATGGATTCTGTCTTTTATCCATTCTGTCATTCTCTGTGTCTTTATGGGTGCATTTAGGCCATTCACATTCATGTAATTATCAATAGGTGTGAGTTTATTGCTGTCATTTTGTAGTGCCTTTTTGGTGGTGATATTTTCTTTGTTCCTTTTACTCTCCTGTGCTGAAATCCTTTGGTTTGTGGATTTTTCATTTCTTGTCTCATTGCAGACTTTGTTTTTATTGCAACTTTATATTTTTCTTCTTTATTTTGGTAAGTAGTTTTGTTAACTTTCTTTTTAGTTACCTTGGAAATTACCCTTATCTTCCTATGTTTGAACCATTCTATCACTACTTAATATCACTTTGCCTTCCACTCCATTAGAAAGTTCTATACCTACACCATTTATTCCCTCTTTTATTGTTCTGACATTGTTGATTACTTACAGATTAATTTCTTTGGTTCCCTATTGAGTACATGTTGTAATTCTTTTGGTTTTGGATAGTCCTTGAGCATTCATTTCTTAGGCTGATATCCAGCTGGTACAATTTTGCATCTTAGATTTAGGCTGTGGTCTGATACTGTTTGTTCTTGAGCTGAGGGACTCCCTTTAATTATTCTTCTAAGCTTGGTTTGGTTTTTTCATATTCCCTTAATCTGGAAGTGTTCTAATTTCATCATCATATTTGAAAGAGAGTTTTGCAGGATATATTATTCTTGGCTGACAATTTTTTTCTTTCAAGGCTTTATATGTATCATCCTGTTGCCTTCTTGCCTGCATGGTTCTGCTGAGTAGTACTTAAGTGCTACAGCTGCTAACCAGAAGGTCAGAAGTTCAAATCCACCAGGTGCTCCTTGGAAACTATGGGGCAGTTCTGCTCTTTCTATATAGTCGCTATGATACAGAATCGACTTAGTGGCAGTAAGTCTGGTTTGGTAAGTCTTATTGTAGAAACCCTGGTGGCTTAGTTGTTAAATGCTGTGGCTACTGACTAAAAAGGTCAGCAGTTTGAATCCACCAGCTCTCCTTGGAAACTCTAAGGAGCAGTTCTATTCTATCCTATAAGGTCACTATGAATTGGAACCAACTCTATGGCAGTGGTTTTGTTTTTTTGTTTTTAGTCTTATTGTTTTTTCCTCTGTATATGACTTTTTGCTTTTCTAGAACTGCTCTCAGACTTTTTGATCTTTGAGTTCAGTAAATGTGATCATGATTTGCCTTGGTGATTTTCTTTTAGGCTATACCCTATACAGGGCCCTCTGAGCTGCTTGGATTGTCAGCTTTTCATCTTTCATGATATTAAAGAAGTTCTCTGTTAGCAATTCTTCAGTGATCCCTTCTGTGTTTTCCATTTTCTTTCCCTGCTCTGGGACTCCAACGGTTTACAAATTTTTACTTTTGATTGTATCCTACATAATTCTCAGGGTTTCTTCATTTTTCTTCATTCTTTTCTCTGAGTTTTCCTCAAACAGAATTGTGTCCAAGTGTTTGTCTTCAATTTTTCTGATCTTGTCTTCTACCATTTCAGCTGTACTCCTCAGCCTTCTATGACACTGTCCATTTCAGAAATCTTGTTGTTTGTCTTTTGGATTTCTACTTGTTTTTGTATGATTTGTTGTGAATTTTTTTGGCGTTTTCTTCTTGTATTATTTTCAAGAATTCTTCCATGAATTTGTCTATTTCTTCCTGATTTCTGCCTGCTTTTTACTTCAACTCTTGGATAGCTCTGATTATTAGAGATTTGAATTTCCTGTCACATAATTCTAGTGCCTTTTCTTCTGCTGGGAAGTCATCTGATGACTTATTTTGAACATCTACTGGAACTATCCTGTCTTGTTTTTTAAAATACATTTTGAAATTGTCTACTGTCTTTGGGACATTCAGTAGTTATTTTCTTTATTTATTAGTTGTTGATCTGTTGGTTTCGTCCTGTTTTCTTGTTTCATTTGGTTATGTCAGAGCAGGTCGGCTGTGCATTCTTTGTTGTTTGCTTCTCTGTAGTCTCAATATTTTTCACCTCCTTGTCCAATGAGCAAAGCCATTCTTCAGCTATGGTGCAACAGGGCAGGTCCAGTGGGTGATCTGTGTCCTGCTTGGAGTTCCTGAAGTTGCTTTTACTTACTTCTTGTTTGCCAATCTCTAAATTGGGCAGGGCATGAACACTGCATTTCTTGTCTGGCTAAGCCACTGCAGTTAGCCAGGAGGCATTAGAGGTAGAGCAGTTGTGAGAAGATGGGATGTGGGAAAGCATATATCGCTGGAAACCAGGTACCTTGTCTTCCTGGCAGAAGTGCTAGGATTTCTGAGAAGTTCCTTTCCTGTGATTTCTGTCTGCCAGTCTCTGACAGCAGTCCAAGATGGCAAATCTGTGCTGGTTTAGCTGATAGGGGACTTCCACTCATATCTCTTCTTGCTCTCTGTTCTTTGTCAGTTTCTTATTCTAGTCGGTGTTTGGCTGAGATTTTTATTTCTTCATTTGACACTTAGGTTCCAAGACTGATGTTTATCTCTGTTTTGCTTATTTTGGGGGCCTCTGTTGTGGAAGGACAGTGTGATCCTTCTGTCCATGGTGCCATGTTGGCTGGAAGCCCAATATTTATGCATCATTAGTAACAAACATCTATAGTTTACACTCAGGTTCACCTTTTGTGTTGTACTGTCCTGTGGGTTTTGACAAATGCATCAGGTCATGTGTCCACCATTACAGTAACATACAGAATAGTTTCATTGCCCTAAAAATGGCTTGTGCTCTGCCTGTTCAAGCCTCCCACCTTCCCCCTGAACCCCTGGCTACCACTGATCTTTCTAGTATCTCTATAGTTTTGCCTTTTGCAGAATGCTATATAGTTGGAGTCATATAGTATGTAGCTTTTGCAGATGAGGTTCACTCATTTTTATTCAAGTGACTGCTATATGAAAAAAACAAGCATAACAAGAAAAAATATCACCCAAAGCCTAATACTCCATGGAGGTATGGGGAGGTGAGTGTAGAAGAGACATCTGTCTTCTTCTTAGTCAGCAGGGCATGCTGACCTCAGGTGCTTGGCGGTGGTGGGAGGGTGAGGAGAAGAGGGGCAATGCAGTTGTCATTATCGGTGAAGTGTGCCTAAGATTCAGTTTAGTCACAATGGGGAGATCTCGCCCCCAGCTTCGCCTCCATGAGCCACTCATCAAGGCAGCCAGGGGCTCTCAAACCTGAGATCCATCACTGATTCTCCCCACTAGGCAGCAACCTATCCAAATCCCCAGGGTGATCTTCTGTGCCTAAATAACGTGAGTGGAATTGTAAGTGGGTTACAGTGTCTGCTCTAAAGTGATTTTAAAACTTTTACAAAGAAAAAACAATTTTTTTTCACTCATTGGTGGGTAGACTCCCCATATAAAATTCTAAGAAATTATGGTGCTTTAAATCCAGAACTGCTGTTTTCTAAAATTATCCTTCCTGTTGAAATTTTCTTGTATGAAGAAAATCTACAGATCATGGTTTCTGCACAGTGACACTCCTGACATTTTGGGCAGGACCATTCTTCATGGTGGGGGCTGTTTGGGGGCATTGTGGATGTTTTGCAGCACCCCTGGCCTTGACTCATTTGATGCCAGTAGTATTACCCTTCCCACCCCCAGTTGTGACAGGGTCTCCAGATGTTGTCTATTGTCCCACTGGGGACAAAATCACCACCAGCTGAGAAACACTCCTATAGCTTGTAGATATAATTACAGATAGAGATACATGGATAGATTCACAGAAAATGGACTGGAAACCCTTTTAAGAAAACTTATTCTGAAGAAATAAGATGAAAGATGATTTAAATAAGCAGAAGGCTTTCATTTTATAATTTCTAAACCACTGTTTTGAATACTTTTTTATAAGCCTGCATAACCACTGTAATTTTTTAAAAAAGCTTTGAAAAACTCTGATTCAGCTCTCGCTCTTTGCCCTAAGCTAAGATGTTCAAGTGAAAGCAGCCTATTGAAACACCTGAGAAGGCAGATGAGGACCTCATGTCTGAGACTTTGAATTTTTGGAATTGCTTGTTCTTTAAAAGTAATTAAATTTGCTTGCAGAATCATCTCTTTTGCCTTGGTAATTCTCCAGAATGCTGAAATATCACATTTGCAAAAGTACACCCACGATATAACCTATCCAGTTTTTCCTCCATTTAGGCTCACCCACGCAGGCATCTTGTGGAACCAGACAGCAAGAGCCAGAGACACTAATGGGGATACAGCAGGACATCAGTTGAATGTTGCCAGCAGGTGTAGGAGTGTATCCCTTTTAGCAGACATCTGAAAATCACACAGTGAGACCTACCAGTGAATGATGAGAAAGGTAGCGAAATCAGTGGTGATGGTGATTGGCATTGGGCCATCCTCTCCCAAGATGCGTTACCCTTGGCTTCATTCCTCCACTAATGAAAACCACCAGCATTCTCATATTTTTGGTAAAATTCTCCATGTTCTCATTATACTGCCAGTGCGGTTATTCACAATTCATAGAGTACACTTTGAAAATTACTTAACTGTGATTTGTTACAGTTCTGGTTCTAATAATAGTTGTTTTTTTTTTTTTTTAACTTAAGTGCACAAAATAAGTTGTATGGCTAAATTTTTTATGAAGTTAAATATATATAGTTTCTTTGTTTTTGTTTTTTTTTCCTTTTAGCTGAGTGGGACAAAGAAGCAATGTTGGGCAGCCTGGATTGGAAAATGTCATGAGATGCTAGACCGTTCTTAAGAAAACAGGTGGGGTTTGGGTCAATACGGCATTGTAAGTTCATAGCTTGAACACTCCTCGGCTCCAAATATTTCATAATAAGTAAAATACAAAAAGAATATTAAAATGGGTATAAATCCAAATTAAACCAGTTGCTGTTGAGTCAATTCCCACTCATAACGACCCTACAGGACAGAGTAGAGTTGCTCCATAGGATTTCTAAGGAGCAGATGGTGGATTTGAACTGCTGACTTTTAGTTAGTAGCCACGGCTCTTAACCACTCTACTACCAGGCCTCTGAACAGTATAGAGCTGTATTCAAAGCAAGGTTAACATCTCTGTGGGGATAAAAGTAGAACAGAAACATAAGTTAGTGATCTAGGCAGAGCCTATGCCTAGAAGCAGGAAGAGGGGACAGGAATTTGGTGGTATAAGGGAGTAAAAGTGCCTGTGGAAGGCTGAGGACTGAACTAGTTTAGGTGGTAAACCAAGTGTCTGGGTGGGGCTGTCTCAACTAAGCCAGGGAGCTCTAAAACTTTAGCAACTCACCTCTAGCTCAGGTGAGTGAACACCTGGCGTTGACCTTGGCCTCTAATAAGTCTACCAACTTTCTAGCATTCCAAGGATATTTACCAAATACTTTTCTTCCCAACAGCTCCAGAGCGTACTTTCATATCACTACTTCTGGTCTCTTTCAACTAGTTGCCATGGAGTCAGCTCTGACTCACAGTGACCCCATGTGCCTATGAGCAGAACTGTGCCCCAGAGGGTTTTCAATGGCTGACTTTTGGGATGACTACCAGGCTTTTCTTCTGAGGTACCTCTATATCAAAATAACTGTGCCACCCAGGATCTCCAACCTATGTCAACAACGACTTAAATGGTTTCTCTGCTTTTAAAGCTTGCTTATAAAACAAATTCAATTATTCCTTCAAAATATTACTTTATCATACCACCATTTGACTCCAAAACCTTACTACTGTTTTGCCACCGGTAACACAAAAGCCCAAGTTTTTTCTCTTTATCTTGCCATTCAGAACCTTCTGTATACTGTCCTCAAAACTAACACGGGACACTGTGCTGTTAACTTCCAAGAAAGCAGGCATATCTGATTCCCCAGAGGAGAGAGGCTGGGGTGGACTTCTATTGTTGTACTTCCCAGTGTTTGTTCCCTGTTTGTCCCCTAGGAACCATTCCTCTGCCGCTTTCAGTCCAAGTGGTTTGGGTAAGGTGGACACCATCTCAGGGTCCTAAGTGAATTATAAAAATTGATGTCCCAGGCATTAGTGAGCTGAAATGGACTAGTATCAGCCATTGGGAAATGGACAATCACATGATCTATTATGCTGGGAATGACAGATCGAAGAGGAATGGTGTCACATTCATCATCAAAATAACTATTTCAAGATCTTCCTTGAAGTACAATGCTGTCAGTCATAGGATAATATTTATACACCTACAAAGAAGACCAGTTAATCCAGCTGTTATTCAAATTTAAGCACCAATCACCCAGGTCAAAGATTAAAGAAATTGAAGATTTTTACCATCTTCTGCAGTCTGAAATTAATCGAACATGCAATGAGACTGTAATGATAAATTACTGGTGATTGAAATGTAAAAAATTGTAAACAAAGAAGAAGGATTGGTAGTTGGAAAACATGGCCTTGGTGATGGAAATGATGCTGGAGATCAGGGGATAGAATTTTGCAAGACCAATGACTTCTTCTTTGCAAATACATTTTTTTTAACAACATAAATGGTGACTGTGCATGTGCACTTCACCATACGGAATACACAGGAATCAAACTGACTATTATCTGTGGAAACAGGTTGTTTTAGTTATCTAGTGCTGCTTTAATAGATATACCACAAGTGGATGACTTTAAAAAGAGAAATTTTATTTGTCGCAGCCCAGTCTGAATTCAAGGTGTCAGCTCCAGGGAAAGGCTTTCTCTGCCAACACTGGAGAAAGGTCCTTGTCATCAGTCTTGCCCTGGACTAGAGGCTTCTGAGGTTCAGGGACCCCAGTCCATTCTAAAGGACATGTTCAGCTCCCAGCACTGCTTCTTGGTGTTATGAGGTCCCAAATCTCAGTTTGCCTCACTTTCTTTTATACCCCAAGAGGCCGCCTGAAGCCTCAATACAATCCCACACATTAAGTCTTGCTCCACCAACACAACTGCGGCACATCCCCCCTCATTAACTTCATAAACGAAATCAAACCCACTGCCGTTGATTTGGTTCTGACTCACAGCAGCCCTATAGGACAGAGTAGAACTGCTCCATAGAGTTTCCAAGGAGTGCCTGGTGGATTTGAACTGCCAACTTTTTGGTTAGCAGACATAGCACTTATTCACTATGCCACCAGGGTTTCCAATTAACATCACAGAAGTAAGAATTCCAACATGGAAGAACATCACACAGTACCAGGAATCCTGGCCCCACCAAATTGCTACAGATTTTTGAGGGAACACAATTCATTCCACGATACAGGTGATGGAGAAACTCAACGTCACCAGTCAGAACAAGGCCATGGGCCAACTTGGTAACAGACTATCAATTACTCAAGCTGAAGAAAATTAGAAAAGTCAACAAGAGCCAAAATATGACCTTGAGGATATCTCATTTGCATTTAGAGACTATCTCAAAAATAGATCTGATGCATCGAACATTACTGACTGAAGACCAGACAAGTTTTGCAGTGACATCACGGACATCATACCTGAAGAAAGCAAATGGTGTTTAAGAAGACAGGAAAGACAGAAGAGACCAAAATGGATGTTAGAAGAGATCCTGAAACTTACTCTTGAATGTAGAGTGGCTAAAGAAAATGGAAGAAACGGTGAGGTAGAAGAGCTGAAAAGAAGATTTCAATGAGTGACGTGATAAGACCAAGAAAAAAAAAAAAGATCAATTCTGACTCAGAGCAGAACTGCCCATAGAGTTTCTGTTGTGCTGTTGTCAGGTATCATCAAGTTGGTTCCAACTCATAGCAACCCTGTCAGTCAGAGTAGAACGGCCCCATAGATCTTCCAAGGAGTGCCTGGTGGATTTGAACCGCAAACCTCTTGGTTAGCAGCTGTAGCACTTTACCACTATACCACCAGGGTTTCCAATAGAGTTTCTAGAGAAGACAAAGTATCGCCATGAAATGTGCAACACCAGGAGTTGGAAAACCAAAAGGGAAGAACATGCTTAGTATTTCTCAAACTGAAATAACTGAAGTAGAAAGTCAAACCTTGAGGTGCAATATTGAAAAGATTCTAAGGAGAAAAACATTAAGACACAGAAAGCATCAAAATAAAATGGAAGGAATACACAGAATAACTGTGCCAAAAAAATTGTTTCATGTTCAACCATTTCAGGAGATGGCGTATGATCAAGAACCAGTGGTACGTAAGGAAGAAGTCAAAGCTGCACTGAAGACACCGGCAAAAAACAGGGCTCCAGGAAGTGACGAACTACCAACTGAGTTGTTTCGACAAACTGACGCACCACTGGAAGCACTCACATGTCTGTGCCAAGAAGCTTGGCAGACAGCTACCTGGTCAACCAATGGGGAGGGATCCATACACGCGCCCATTCCAAAGGAAGGAGATTCAATAGAATGCGGAAATTATCAAACAATATCATTAATATCAGATGCAAGTAAAATTTTCTGGAGATCATTCAAAAGTGGTTGCAGCAGTACATTGATAAGGAACTGCCAGAAAGTCAAGGTGGATTCAGAAGAGGGATATCACTGCTGAATGTGAGATGGATCTTGGCTGAAAGCATAAAATACCAGAAAATTTTTACCTGCGTTTTATTGACTATGCAAGGGCATCTCACTGTGTGGATCAAAACAAATTATGTATAACATTGCAAAGAATGGGAATTCCAGAACACTTAATTGTGTTCATGAGGAAGCTGTACCTAGACCAAAGGACAGTTGATGGATCAGAGCAGGGAATACTAGGTGGTTTAAAATCAGGAAAGGTGTGTGTCAGGGTTATGCCCTTTTGTTATACTTATTCAAACTGTATACTGAGCAAATAATATGAGAAGCTGGACTATATGAAGAACAAGGTATCAGGATTGGATGAAGACTCCTTTAACAACTTGTGATGTAGATGAAACAACTTTGCTTGCTGAAAGTGAAGAGAACTTGAAGTGCTTACTGATGAAGATCAAAGACTAGAGCTTTCAGTATGATTACACCTCAGCAAAAAGAAAGCAAAAATTCTCACAGCTGGATAAATAAGGCACATTACGGTAATGGAGAAAATAGTGAAGTCGTCAAGGATTTAATTTTACTTGGGTCCAGAATTGGCATCGACTCCATGGCACCGGGTTTGATTTTTCTTTTTTTTCTGGTCCACAATCAATGCCCATGGAAGCAGCAGTCAGGAAATGAAAAGATGCATCTCAGTGGGCAAATCTACAAAAGATCTCTTTAAAGTGCTAAAAAAAACCCGAACATGTCAGTTTAAGGACTAAGGAGTGCTAACCCAAGCCATGGTGTTTTCAGTCACCTCCTATGCCTGTGAAAGCTAGACAATGAATAAGCAAGATCAAAGAATTGACACCTTGGAATTATGCTGTTGGTGAGGAACGCTGAATGAACATACCATGGATTGCCAGAAGAACAAACAAATCTGTTTTGGAAGAAGTATAGCTGGAACGATCCTTGGAAGTAAGGATGGCAAGACTCTGTCTCACATTCTTGTGACACGTTGTCAGGAGGGATCATTCCCTGGAGAAGGACACCATGCTTGGTCAGGAAGATAGTCAGTGAAAAGGAGGGTGAACTTCAGTGAGATAGACTGACACAGTGGTTGCAACAGTGGGCTCCAGGGTAACAATGATTGTGAGGGTGGTACAGGACCAGGCAGGGTTTTGTTCTGTTGGATGAAATCGATTCAACAGCACCTCACAACAACACCCTCCCAAGAACAATCAAGGAACTTCACCCATGGGAGTGAATAACCTGAGGACAGTTCCATGATCAACATCAGTCCCATCAAACCCAATCTCTGGACATAGGTGTCAGTGGTTGGGAAAGAGATACTCTCTTTTGTCTTGGGTTGCTGAACTGTGAAGAGGGAACCTGGAAAAGCCTTTATACTACCAACAATATGCCCGGCAATGAGGTAAACACAAAGGGAAGGAATGTTGAGAGAATGATTTTTTCTCCGTTGGAGAATGATTTTATACAAGAGTCCATTCAAGTGACAGGCAGCAATTAAGAGAATAGGAAAGACGTGGGTTCGCTAAGGACTGGCCTTCACTGCTTTCATGTGCTGTCAATCTCCATGTGAACTTGTACTCTCAGGTTTCAGAACATCTTTGGTTTTCTCTGTGATGCAGCTGTAGACCCCTGAGAAATTACTCTAGTCATGATCTCTTTCCCTTTTGGGGGGACAGAGTTCAAAGCTATTTAACCCACTGTAAAATAATGATACAGCATTTTTTTCCATGCTTAATATGGGCTCTGAAAAATCAAAGCTCCAAGCCATCTCTGGGCCCATCTGCAGTCATTTGTCTTTCTTGGCAGGTGAAAAAACATATGCCCTCAGGAAACAAAGCACAAAATCACAGCTAGGAGGTGTGATGTATATTCTTTTCTTGGTAAAAAACAGAAATCGTGATGTAATTTCTGCCTATTTTCCTCCCCACCCCCAACCAAACCCAAGTTTTGCAGAGAGAAATATAAGGTGGAATTCTTTTTGACTGGAAGACACTTTTGCTTTTTAGAAGGCTGATCATAGATGTGGCCCAGGCAGTACCCCTCCTCGGAGTCCATCCCCTAGGGGACACCTCTGTTTAGGTGACATGATGACAGTTGGTGCCACAGAGCAGCCAGGGTTGAATTTCAGCACAGAGCAGGTTGGAATCTTTCCAAAGGGCCATTTGGGTTTGATGATGTAGCTGGTTTTAGTCCCTGGCTTTAAATGCTTTCTGCCTGAAGCATGGTCTGTGCCCTGGCAGTGTGGGCTGTACCAGGGACAGACTATCCAATAGGCACGGTAAGCATGGCACTTACCTTGCTTACCAGATTGTCCATAGTGAACAATTTCACATTTTTCCACCACATCAAAGCTTCTGCTTCTACGTATGGCTGGCGTCTGTCTCTCTCACACACCCACAGCACCTTCCTACAGAATCAGAGCCTCTTCTTACATTTCCATTCCCTGACAGGGAGGGAAGAGCCAGCGAGCAAGGTAAACCAAGGTTTACCTTGCCTATCAAACAATCCACCCCTGGGCACCACTCAGGAACTTGTCAGTAATGCAGAATCTTACCTGCAACACCCCAGACCTACTTAATCAGAATCCTCACTTCAACTGGATTCCCAGATGACTGTGTGCACATTCAAGTTCGAGAAGGACTGCTTTAATGCAATCTTTGCAGAAATGCAATAGGTGAGGGATTTTGTAAAGCAAAGACAAAACTACAGCTGTGAATGTAGTCTGAGAGCTATCGGGTTGAGCAGGGAGGTGCTATGTCGGGAGTTATATATAGATCTCCAAACTGAGTACCAGTTACCAGCTTACATAGCTTTCTTTAGGGCCTGGGGTTACTATGGCTAAATGTTTTTAAATATTAGAACCACTACCATAATTCCAGTTTTAACTTCTAAGGGAGATGAAAAATGAAAGCTATATCTGAGATTGAAGTTCATGAGCAGAACACAAGAAAGGTGACTACCATTATGGATGTGACTTTGCAGTACAGGTCAGGTTTTCTCAAGAGGCTTGACCACACCGTTAATGAGATGATGGATATAGAACTACTTTTTCTTCTTGGAGGGGGAGGAGGAGAGAAATTGGCTGAATCACTTCCATTAAGTGCTTTTGCAGTGAATTACAATAATTGTAGACCAATACAGAGTTTTAGGATGCATTGGGTAGGGCTGATTTTTTTCATAAGATGTTTGAGGCAGCCAGACAGTGTGTTGCTGAGGACATCTCAATGACATTATCAAATATAGACATGCATGATGAAATCTGTAAGTGAGCCTATCATAATTGGTGAACAGCATGGCCCAAATGTACGTGTAACAGGCACTCAGCCACTACGTGTTCAAAGTATAATAGTTGCTGACATTTTGAAGTGCTTACTGAGTCGAGGCAATTTTCTAAGTACTTTGCATGTTGCAATTAATTCCTTTCTATCAGCTTTTTGAAGGAGGTGTTATTACGATCCTTTTTTACAGTCGGGAAGCATTCACAGAGACTATCCGTAATTTGCCTAACTAGTAAGGGGTAGGAGAATTAGAGCCAAGCAGTGGGGCTGCAAGATCTATATGAGTTAACTATTTTGGCTTATTATGCTAGACCACCTCGTGGATGGAAACCCTGGTAGTTTAGTGGTTAAGTGCCACAGCTGCTAACCAAAATGTCGGCAGTTCAAATCCACCAGCTGCTCCTTGGATAGTCTATGGGGCAGTTCTATTCCATCCTATAGGGTCACTATGAGTCCGAATCAGCTTGACAGTAATGGGTTATCCTTGTGGATGAGCAACACCACGGGAGCTGTTGAAGTCACATAAAATTAAGGCAAGAAGAAGGAATGGGGCCTTGGAGTCAGTAGAGCCAGAGACAGGGCAGGGTGCCAGTATTTTTAGAGGGAGATGACTCTGAGTCCCTTTCACCTGTTTCTTTTCTCATTGATTTCCCGATCAGTGCTGGACTTTTCCCACGGCTGTTTCCCTCCCCATCTTTGTATTATCAAGGCTCTTCTTCTCCAGTGCTCTTGTTTTTTAAATAAAAGGCATTCAGATGCACAGTGTTGAGTGACAGAGAACAGAAAGAAAGATTTGGTCTGTTGTGGTTCAGCAACGAATTTTAATTCCCACAGGGAAAACTGAAGGAAGGGCTAGTTAGAAACATAAGACCCAAGACGGTGTAGGCGGACTGATCCAAACCAGTTGGCATTAGGGAGTAGCTAGAGCTTAATGGACACAAAAACCACAGGAGCGTTTACCCTGAGCATACTTGTGGGATCATGGGACTTTGCCAGCCTTGATTACAATAACTCCAGAATTACCCAAGACTGAGCTCACAGGTGGCCAAGGCCAGTGCCGTCAGATGATAGGACTCAGAGGCAACTGACACAGAGATATTTGGGTGCTAGATGAATTAACTTCCGAATTAACCACAAATCATACTACCTATCCATCTGTAAGGTGAACCTAATTCCTGAAAGACAACCTTATCACTCCCAAAACCATAGGACAACCACTCACGATTGCAGTCACCCACATAGATCTTTATTGGCTTGGGGGAACTGAAGATGAGAAGACCAAGAGAACAAAAATACTGTTTCCAAACACTACAGTAGTCTTTTCTACATTGAAGAGTCAGGTGTGTGTATGTGTGTAGGAATTTGATGACTTAGTGTTGAACTTGAGCTTGAGATCCACATAGAGAGACCTAGAGATGACTAATTGGAATACGCTCATTTGTAGTGCAGAAGTAAGGTCTGGCCTTGGGGTGGAGATGTGAGACTTACTGGCTCTATGTCTAGAATGAGTAACTAAAGTCTGTGAAGCTGTGTGGACATCCAAAAGGGGCCAGGGTGTGATGGGCTGAAACATGAAACACTGTTTAAGGATTGCTAAAAAAGTAAGTTATCATAAAACTTTATTTTTAATAAAATAAATTATATATGTGCATAATATAATGTACAGAGTTCCTGGGTGGTACAAACAAATGAGAAATTGACTGCTAGTTAAAATGCTGACGGTTCAAACTCAACCAGAGGTGCTTCAGAAGAAAGCCCTGGAAATCTGCTTCTGAAAGGTCACAGCCTTGAAACCTATGGAGCAGTTCTGCTCTGCACACACAGAGTTGCCTTGAGTCAGGATCAACAGCAACTAACAACAGCAACACACACATATACACACCCATGCATTCCCACGTGTATGTCTTTGATCTGTTGCTATAGACTCAATTCTAATTCACAGTGATCCTGTAGGATCCCATAGTGTTTCCAAGGAGCAGCAGATGGATTTGAACTACTGACCTTTTGGTTAGCAGCCGTAGCACTTGACCTCTACACCTTGCCAATGTATATATACGTGTATATTCCACTGCCTGTCAGTTTGTCATACTGTGGTGGCTTGTGCGTTGCTGAGACACTGGAAGCCATGCCACTGGTGTTTCAAATATGAGTAGGGTCATGCATGGTAGCTGGGTTTCAGTGGAGCTTCCAGACTAAGACTAAATGAGAAGAAAGGCCTGATGATCTACTTCTGAAGATTTAGCCAATGAAACCCTCATGGGTCACAAGAGAACATTGACTTGCTTGCTTTGGACATGTCACCAAGAGGGATCATTCACTGGAGGAGGATACAATGTTTGGTGAAGTAGGGGGTCAGCAAGGGCAAGGAAGACCCTTGGTGAGATGGACTGACACAGCAGTGGATTCAAACACACCAGCAGTTGTGTGGATGATGCAGGACCAAACACATTTCATTCTGTTGT
Organism: Heterohyrax brucei; assembly: GCA_028571685.1. Lineage (NCBI taxonomy): Eukaryota > Metazoa > Chordata > Mammalia > Hyracoidea > Procaviidae > Heterohyrax > Heterohyrax brucei. Next base: position 16,677,952 of record CM053166.1, on the reverse strand, counting down.
ACATAAGGTCGCCATGAGTTGGAGTCAACTTGATGACAATTACCTACTTTCCTATTCATCCATCCATCCATCCACCCATGCATCCATCCACCCACCCACCCATCCATCCACCCGTCCATCTGTCCATCTGTCTATCTGTCTGTCCGTCCATCTATTATATATATGATCTCATAATTACTAAAAGCAGAGGTGATACTAACATTCAGGCACCTTGTCAGGGATGTAAGTATCTGCCATCTTCCACAGATCACTTTCCTCCGTGTATTTAGAGAAAAGGCAGAGTTTATCTCTTGTTTACTCTGGGGCAGACCACCATCTTGATGGTGACCTGGACCTCCTGTGGGGTGCCACTTGTACCCCTGAGGTCACATCCCATCTAGATATGACACTGTTAATGTCACGCTAGACCTTGGAGACCAATGATGCTGGTGATCACTCTTCTTCATGTCCTATACCCCAATTCTTGGCTGTTGAAGGCTGGTTTGGGATAACCAGATGGATTTACAACCTTTAGGGTAAGGGGCTTCAAACCATGGTTTACATGATTCTTCTCAGAGTCCAGTGAAAACCAAAATATTAAGCTCTTCATGACAGATTTGTTCTCAGGCACATCCCAGGCCCCAGCCTCGTATTTCAATCTTGAAGATTACCTTCTTCTTCCATCCTCAGTGGTCTCTCCTTTAATTATGTATGGTATGAATCTGAGCCACCCCTACTCTCAAGCAAAATCTCTTCCCAATCCATAAGATTTAATCTAATCTTATGATCCATCACCAATGTTCCACCTGGGTAATCCGTGTGATACTGTTGTTAGCAGTTGTCAAGTTGGCCCCCAACTCATTGTAACCCTATGCACAAGGGGATGAAACGCTGCCTAGTCCTGCACCATTCCCAACGTCAGCTGTGGATCAAACCATTGTTTTACATTGGCTGATTTTCAGAAGTAGATCACCTAGTCTGTCTTAGTCTGAAAGCTCAGGACAGACAGGTCTCCACTGATGTATAGGTGGTGGCTGCACATGAAATAGATTAGCTGGGAATAGAACCCAGGTCTCCTACATGAAAGGTGAAAATTCTACCACTGAGCCATCAATGCCCCAACCTATAAGATGAAAAACAAAACAAAAAAACCCCCAACCCATTGCCACTGAGTTGATTCTGACCCTAGAGGACAGAGTAGAACTGCTCCCATAGGGTTTCCAAGGAATAGCTGGTGGATTCACACCAGCTATTTTGATTAGCCAACTACGTGAGTTTTCCAGAGTCTGACTTTCTCAGTTTGAGTAACACCAAGTGAAGGTGGAGGGCCTTGGATGAATAATCGAGAATGGAAGGACTGGGGCATTTCCTTGCAACTCATAAAAACATGCTTCTGCAGACTTCTTGCTGACTTCTGGCTGCCTGTGCTAGCTCTTGAACAAAACACACATCTCCTGGGGATGAAGTTTATTGTAGAAAATACAAATACTTGGAATATAGTTTAAGGAAGAAAAACATTTTCTTAAAGGCAATGTAATCCACAAGGGTTTTCCCTGTCCTGAATGGTGACGCCTTCACTTTACTAGTCAGAACATTTCTGTTCCCCACACTCATTCAGCCTCTTGGGGTGTAGTTTGCATAGCTGTTTCCATAGGTAAAAGGACCTCCAGCATCGAGTTTTTATCTTCAGCCCCACAGAAAATCAGCAGAAGCAATGAAATTAAAGTTTTCATTCACACAACCAAGTAGTTCAACCAGGATTTCCTCCATGGCACAGTGTTTTTTCGAAGTAGAAGAGCTACTTTGCAAGGTGTTATTACATACTCTGTCCAGAGCCAAGTTGTCAGGGACTGTGGGTTTGCTCATCCTTCAATTACGGTTTACACTAAACTCCATCAAAGTCATGTTGTGCATATAAAATGCTCATGTTTAATCTTGTTGTAATTATCTTCCAATCAGGGAAAGAAACAATCTCAGTGACGATGCTAAGAACTCACTTATTTTAATCCTTCTTCCTTCTGTGATCAATAGGCAATTAGCGTGGAGTCTCTATTCTGCTTGATCTGCTCATGCGAATTTGACTCTTACAGGGGTGTCAGATGAGTCTGACACTTTTGACCTGCTGAGCATTTCAAACACATTATCCCTTTACATAGGGAGGAAGGTTAATCTGTTGCAATTAAGTAGAACAAAATGATTGAAAATGAGTTTCTACTCTCTAGGAACTTTCCTTCCAAAATGAGTACTATCATCCGATAGTTCCACGAGCACTGACACTGCACTCCTTTATGTGAAGCTCCACCATTTATATTAAACCTTAGCATGATAGTAATGAAACTAGAGGCTGAAAAAAACCCAGGATGAGGGGTGCTTAAGATAGAAGGCCTGAGATGCATTGTTTCAGATCACCTGCAACCCGCTGGGAAAGACACGACCTCCACATTACCCAAGCCCGCCCCAGATGGTGATGCTAGGGTGGGGCCCTCAGAGGCGCCACTATAGATTCAGTAAACTATAGGTTATGAATGACTCTTCTGGTTCTCATAACTGAATTCTAACCAGTGATAAACGAATTAAACAGGAGACCTGGAAGCACAGGGAAGTAACTTGTGTTTGAGCATTCTTTTTTCAGATTGTTGTCCAGATGATGTCTGCACTTTGTTTTCTTTGATGGCTGGTGATGGCCTGTGAAATTGCAAAGCAGATGACCTTCACCCAGATGACTTCCACCTAGTTGACCCCCCATATGCCCACAACTGCCCACAGTGTTCCCTGTAGTTGCATGTGGTCTTTCTCTTTGAATATTCTAACCTTACCTGACAAATTCGAACAGGCTTTGAGGATGAGAACATCCCCCTGTCCCTTGCATACTGGTATGTAAACAAAACTTTTGGTTGTTCACCCATATCTGTTTCTGAGATGGGCTTCTTTTGATGGCAGGTAGCCACGAACCCCAGAGCCTTGTCAGGTAATGATAAGACCCGGCAAAGTCCGGCCCCTATTTCTGGGTTCCCTCTGAAGCCTTTCTAGATGACTTTGCTTCTCCCCTCCAGCTTGTATGCTCCCAGTGTCCACATGTCCTGAGCAGATTAGATCACCCACACCATCCAGGCTTTTATTCCCAGAGACCTTTGCTTACTACCAGTCATGGATTGATTTGTGTTCCCCCCAAAATATGTGTAGAAATTTGGCTGGGTCAAAATTCTTGGCACTGTTTGATGTTCCTCCATGTTGGAAATCCTGGCTCTATGATGTTCATGAGGGTGGATGGGTGGCAATTGTGTTGGTGGGGCAGGACTCTGTGCAAGACTGTTCTATGCCTTGAGGCAGTTTCTTGAGATATAAAGGAAAGAAGCTATCAGAGAGATTTGGGAACTTCATACCATCAAGAAAATAGCACCGGGAGTAGAGCACGTCTTTCAGACCTGAGGTTCCTGTGCCAAGATGCTCCCTGACCAAAGACTGATGCAACACAAGGACTTTCCTCCAGAGTTGACAGAGGGAAAGCCTTCCCCTCAAGCAGACACCCCAAATTAGGATTTGTAGCCTATGGGACTGTGTAAAAACAAGCTTTTCTTTTTTCTTTAAAGCCATCCATTCATGTTATTTCTGTTAGAGCAGTACCAGATGACTAAAACAAGAGCCAAGTATGCCTGTTTATGGCACAGTGGTTACGTGCTATGGTGCTAACCAAAAGGTCAGCTGTTCATATCCACCAGCTGTTCCTTGGAAATTCTATGGGGTGGTTCTACTCTGTCCTACATGGTCACAATGAGTTGGAGTCAACTCAATGGCAGTGGGTTTGTTTTTGGAGTTTATGTCTATTTAGGGATACACTTAAATAAGATAGTACTCTTCAACCAGCTGCTGTGGAGCTGATTCTGACTCCTGGCTCACCCACGCATGTCAGAGTAGAATTGTGCTCCCTAGTGTTTTCAGTGGCTGATTTTTCAGAAGTAGATTGTTAGGCCTTTCTTCTAAGGTGCCTCTGAGTGGCTCAAAACTCCAACTGTTCAGTTACCAGCTAAGCATGTTAACTATTTGTACCATCCAGGGACAGTATTGTTGTGGGGGTGAAATTCTAGGGTTAGGCTTTAAATTAACAGTTGTCTCCTCTGCCCTCCTAGCTACAATTGTTTGTCAATTATGTAACAAAATAGAGTGTTAAATAACAACAACAAAACCCACACCAAACCTATTGGCTTCACGTTGATTTCAACTCACAGCAACCCTATAGAGCAGAGGAGAAATGCCCTACAGGGTTTCCAAGGCTGTAAATCTTTACAAAAGCTGATTGCCACATCTTTCTCCCACATAGTGTTAGTGTTGAGTGTAATTTTCAAAAAAGTTAAAAACATAGGCTTATACAAGTATTTAGTAAGCGTATATCAGAGACGTATTTGGTAGTTCTCACAGAGAACAGCAGGCTTGTTTAAAAAAGAATGCTGGAATAAGGTTGCAAATTAAGATACCAAATTGTCTAATTTCATACGTAATCTTTGCAGTTATTGTTTCTATCCTACAGGAGTCACTTTCAATTTACCGCTGTTCTACAAATTAGTATACAAATTTACGAAGTCGCAGGCTTGCTTAGAACTAAAGAACAGTTTAGCTGAATTAGAAAAGTAGGTCTGTTTCGAGCATTGAGCTTTTTAAAAGATTTATCTATGTGGGATCAAACTGACAAAGTATCTCGAAAGGTTCGATGAGAAACTTAAGGGGCAGAGAATTTATGTTAATGGTGGTGTAACATTGTTGGAAAAAGATAATGAGAACAGTTGCACAACTAGAAGAATGTAAATAGTGTCACTGAGTTATACATGGAGGGTTTGTTAAAATGATTTATTTCTTGCTGTCTATGTTTTCATCAAAATAAATAAATAAATGGGGAAAAATAGACCTTCGAACAAATACAAAATGAACTCGTTGTTTAACGAGGGAGCAAGTAAGATGTTTTAATCAGTTCAAAGGAGAATTCAAAGGATATACATACATAGGCAGCTGGGAATGCTGAAATGAATTTAAAAATAGATGCAAAACTAGCTGATACCTGCAGGGGAATGATCAATTGTATTCCACTGACTATATATATATATATATATATATATATGTATATGTATATATATAGGCATTTTTGTGAGCAAGCATAATTTGGGTTCTTATCAGTTTTTTGGAGTCCCTGATGGTGCAAATGGCTAACGTGCTTGGCTACTAACTGAAAGACTGGAGGTTTGAGTCCACTCAGAGGCATCTTGGAAGAGAAAACTCATGCATCAAAAACTCGGTGGGGCACAGTTCTACTCTGACACGTGTGAGATCCCCACAGTTCAGGGTTGACTCCACAGTGACTGGTGGTGGTGGGTTTTCTACAATGTAGAGAGTTATCAAAGAGATCAGAGACACCAAAAAGTGCAGATAACCTGGAAGAGTACACAAGACAGAACATTCAGCAACTTTTCTTTGTTCGCTTCAATGTCTGCCCACTTTTTCCTAACAGGCCTAATCCATATTGAGTTCTCTCTCCCTCGAGTATCAGCTGATCCTTCCAAAAAAACCCCACTGCTGTAGAGTTGATTCTGACTCACACTGAGCCTATAGGGCAGAGGGGGGCTTGTAAGATCCTTAGGGGAGCTTATTAGACAGTGCTCTTATATGACTTTGAAAGGGCATGCAGTAACCATTCTGCCTTATTTCCAAGTTTTGAACAGTTTTTCTTAATGATTTGTGTCATGATTTTCCCCTCCTACTGCTGGAGGTCAGCACACTTTGTCAGGCTGATAGAGGACACCTATAGTGTAGGAAGAAGGCTGCTGATGAGAGGTAAGGGGCTACAACCACTGCTCAATCTCATTTATCAAGAAGAGCATCTCTATTTCCTGTGGGTACTAGCTGGAAAGGGGCAGATCACCTCCAGTGGCAGCAACCTATTACTCCATTATACCCTGCTGAGGGCTATAGACACTCCCGTGTCTTTTCTAACATGGACTTTGGAATGAGCCTCAGAATAAATCACATAGTCCCTAGTGTGCAAACCATCACCTAAGAGGAAATTGAGAGAACTAGAAAGCCCTGTGAGTTTTCTTTCTTAGATGGTCATTTGGTACATGGTGGGACAGTAAAAGGGGACAGCCACTAGTGACCAGAAAAAGTTAATGTTGTTAAATGCTGGAATCACATTGGGAGAAGCAAAGAGTTAGGCTCATGCTTGCAAGGTGGCATCTAACTTAGACCAGGCCTCAAGAGGATGTGACTAGAGGATTAGATATGCTCAGATTCCTGAATTTTGTGGACTTTTGATAGGTCATGTGGTGTATATGTTGTATTTAAGCAAACACCACCAGCAGGGTCAGGGCCACACTGTATAGTGAAGTGCATTAACAATTCTAAAATATTACTGTTAATATTTCTATAGCCACATGAATGATTGTTCATATTAAAAAAAAATCCAGTGCCATTGAGTCAATGCCAACTTACAGTGACCATATGGGACAGGGCAGAACAGCCCCATAGGGCTTCCAAGGAGCGCTTGGTGGATTGGAATTGCCAATCTTTCGGTTAGCAGCTGCAGCACTTAAACACTACACTACCAGGGTTTCCATGTGCATATTAAGTGGGGAAAATTGATGGCAGGCAGTGGCCCATCAGTCTAGGTCAAGTTTTGCCATCAGAGGAGCTCAAAGAAAGCTGTTGGCTTGCAGAACCTTTTGATTTCAGAAGAGCCAATGGGGGCAGTGGACCTGCTGGTAATTCTGGATTCTGTCTGCGTTAGAGTGGCCCTCTAAGTTCGGAAAAGCTTCACGGGAAATGAAAGCCACTGAATGTAGAAGCTCTTGAGAACCCCAAAAGCCACATGCTATGAGTTATTCTTTTATCTCCTATCATTCTAGGCTGATGTCTTAGTCACCTGGGGCTGCCATAACTGAAATTACACAAATAGGTGGCTTTAAAGAACATAAATTTATTTCCTCCCAGCTCAGGGTGCTAGAAGGTGGAATTCCAGATGTGAAGGAGGTCCTTCCTTGTCTATTTCAGCTGCTAGTTGCTCCTGGCAGTCCTTGGTCTTCCTTTACTTGAGAGGAGGTGACTGTCTTTCCCCTGTGTGTGTCTCTGTGTCTATTCTGCTTTTTATTTTTATTTTTAATAACTCCAAGTGATTAGATTCAAGACCAGGTTACTCAGATTTGACCTAATTAACAGACCAAAGAAACCCCTATTGCCAAACAGGATCACATCCACAGTTATACCCAACTGCCATCAAATTGATTCCAAATCATAGTGACCGCATAGGAAAGAGTAGAACTGGCCCACTGAGTTTCCAAGGAGCATGTGGCAGATTTGAACTGCTGACCTTTTGGTTAGCCACCATAGCATTTAACCACTATGCCACCAGGGTTTCCATCCATAGTTATAGTGGCCAGGATTTCAATACATATTTTTAGGGAACACAATTCAAGCCATAAGAGGTGATAAGATGCATTTTTGTTTAATCGCAAGGTTGCAGGTTCACATGTTTCCAGGGCAGGGGAGGCATGACTCATGCCAAGTGATGTCTTACTGACTGTTGCTTTGAGGGCATGTCCATCCTTTGTGCAACTTCTGATCATCAAAGAAAATCCAGAAATCAATATTTTTATATTGAAAGCCTCCTCAGTTTTCAGTGTTAGCTTATTTTTTGCTTATTGTTAAGGTTTTGTAACAAAACACAGTATCTGACCATACTTTTATGGAGTGATGGCTTCAAGTTTGAGATCTCTGGTTCTTGGTTTGCTCTTCAGTTCCCACTGATTTCCAGGCTCCCTAATAGGAGAACCTGAAAAGAACTAACCAAGGTTCAGAGCAGTATCGTCTGGTAAACTAAACATTTTGCTTAGTTTGTTCTGGCAAACTAAACATTTTGCTTAGTTCATTGATGTGTGGGGAGGGAGCCCATGAATGAAAAGCAACCTACTCTCCAAAAGCCCTCAGAATAGTTTGTCTTCAAGCAGCTCTTTTCAACTGATTGTTGGGGGCAAATTTTAGTTAGCAAGCACAAACTGAAATTCATGCATGATTATCTAATCTGGATCTCTTGTTGGGAAATAATATAGTAATTGAGAAAAAAAAAACCGGGCTTGATTTGATCCGAGACAATGCAGATGATTAAAGTGATTTCACTCTCAGTATGTAGAGATTTTTACATCCAGTATCTCCTTTCCTTTCCAGTTGCTAAAATTTCCCCCTCACCCATGAATTTAGGGCTGGATTATTTTTTTTCCCCAGAAGATGAAGCATATTCTCCAGGCTTGCTTGAGATGAAGGCTTTGCTTGGTGGCATCTGGTTTCCAGCTCTCTGCCATAGTCATCTATGTTGTAAAACTGGTATGTGTAGTTGCATATATCTACTGTACAAAGATAGGAAGAGAAAACACAGGAAGAGGAAGAGAGAGAGAGATTGAGAGAGTAAAAGAGAGGGGATGCGAGAGAGAGAGAGAGAGAGAGAGAGAGAGAGAGAGAGAGAGAGAGGGAGAGAGGGAGGGAGCGAGAGCCAGAGAGAGCGAGAGAGATAGAGATTCATAGACATACAGAGAGCCAGATGGACACAGAGAGAGACTGATAGAGAGACTGACAGAGACAGAAGCCACAAAAAGAAAGAAGCAGTCAGTTGTGTTGGAGCTGGAGGGGTGGTTTTTCCCCCTTTTTTGAAAGAGTGCTGGTTCAGGTTTCAATGATTTGGGCCTTGTCTTGGCAAGAGAAAGAAGTAGCATCATAACTTTTTTGCAACATTACACTGAAGGTACATTTCACTTAAAGGAATCTTATCTCGAAGGATTTCAGTTCTTGAACCCTGAGAATGTGCATTTTCAGATACACAATTTTTCTAAAACAAGTCCTCTCATATTCTTAGAGGTGTAGCCAGTGGTATATGTTTACATGTTTAATAACTAAACCAATTAAACACGTTTGATAACGAAACTAAACCCACTCCAACTCATAGTGACCCTATAGGCCAGCATAGAACTGCCCCATAGAGTTTGCAAGGAGTGCCTGGCAGACTCGAACTGCTGACCTTTGGGTTAGCAGCCATAGTATTTAACCGCTACACTACCAGGGTTTCCAGGGTTTAATAACTAGCTCCCCAGAAACAAAATGAAACAAACCAAGCAATAAAACAAACCTGATGTGTAGCATTGATTGACTGCTGTGGTGTAAATACACCCACTGTGCCTGATCTCAGGCTACTGAGGAGATGCGAATGCTTGAGCTGGGAAGAGCCTCCCACCACTGGCAATTGTAGGTGGGTTGGAGCTGCCCCCCATCCCCCCCCCGCCTCCTTCACTGGTTGTAGCCAAAATCACAGTAACCAACCCCACCCCAAACTCATTGCCTTTGGTTTGATCCAACTTGTAGAGACCCTATAGGACAGAGCAGAACCACCCACAGGGTTTCCCAGGAGCGGCTGGTTGATTCCAGCTGCTGTCCTTTTAGTTAAGAGTTGTGGCACTTAACCACTGTGCCACCTGGGTTTCCACTCTGCCACCAGGGCTCCTAAAATCACACTAGACAGTATTAAGACCTAGGACAGCCCCTGCTAGTCTTATAATCTTAGTTGAGGGACTTAAATCCCTTGAATTTCAGATTTATCGTCTGTAAACATGCCCCAAATGACAGCTCAGATTGCCTCGTGGGGTTGTACAGTCATTTTCAGACGGAAACAACAAGAAAATGGCAAAGAACTGTGAAAAATCTAAAAAAAATGTATCCATTATCATCATTAGCGTCTTTGGAGAGCTAAAACTTGTTCAATGCCCCAAAGTTTAAAATTTATATAATATTAGTGATTGCTTTTAAAAATTTGCTTCCTAGCTGTTGGTCCTAAAAGATCTTAAGTATATGGAAAGAGCCAGCAGCCCATTTGGCCATAAGTTCCAAACAATGAACTCATCAGGGGTTATTTTTATGTGCAATTGCAACTTGGCTTGAAGCCCCTGGTTGTAAAAAAGCAGGAGTGTCTTCTGGGCCTCCTTTCTGCCTTTGACAGCTCCGAGGCAACGCCTCCAGAGCAATTAGGTTCTCATTGCAAACCTCCTGGAGGCCTTTGCATGGTGGCTACAGTTTTAACTAATTCATGTTTAACTTGGATTTGTAAACAGTAACAGACAAACAAACAGAATCCCTTTGAGTGGAGACTTTCTCCTGAGTATGTTCTTTCTAGAAGAGTCATGCCCAACAGAAAATAACAGGAGAGCCCCACAAATAATTTTGAATTAACAGCCACATTCAAAGAAGTCAAAAGAAAGCAAGCAAAATTAATGGTATATTTCATTTAATCCAAGGTACCCAGATGATCCGTTCACCACATAATCAATATCAAATGTACTAATGAGAGATTTTGCTTTCTGTTTTTGGTAGTATTGGTAGCAAGTCTTTGCAATCAAGTGGTTACTTGATTACAGTCTTTTTTTTTTTTTTTTTTTTTAACAACATATCCCATTTGGGACTTACACATTTCAAGCGCTCAGTAGCCACATGTGGTCAGTTAGTGGTTACCATTTTGGACCAAAAAACCAAGCCAAACCTACTGACGTTAAGTTGGGTCCAACTCATAGTGATCCCATAGTTCAGAGTACAACTGTCCCATAGAGTTTCCAAGGAGCGCTTGGCGGGTTTGAACTACTGAGCTTTTCATTAGCAGACGTAGCACTGAACCCACTACACCACCAGGGTTTCACCATTTTGGACAGCTCAGTGCTGTCACATCGATTAGCAGAGACCGAAAGAAGACCTGGGATCTCCCGATCCCAAGAAAACCCAATGTTTATGTTAACTCTTCTGACTTCAGTGGTTTTTGTCACTGGGATTTATCAGGCAGGGCAAACTCCCTCTCTCGGATCAATCAGTCTCACTCTTTTCTTTATAGCTTTCCCTTCTTCGCTATTGTTGAGTTGGTTTATGGGCCATCCTAAATTGCAGCATCGGGGAAATATTGCTAAAAACAAAATCTGCTCCCAACTCAGAAACCGTTTCCACAAAACAGAAGAGAAAGAAAGTGTGAGGCATCACAGGCAATCTACTGAAGAGATTGCAAGGGCAGAAAGGAATCTGACCCTTTATAGAGCTAAAACCAGGAGCTTTGGTGATGCAGTGGTTAAATGCTTGGGACCAACCAGTTACTCCATGAGAGAAAGATGTGGCAGTCTGCTTCAGTAAAGACTAGAGTCTTGGAAACATCATGGGGCAATTTTACTCAGTCCTACAGGGTTGCTCCAACTCATAACAATAGGTTTATCATTAAGAGACGGAGCTCTGGTGGCGTAGCGATTAAGCACTTGGCTGCTAACTGAAACGTCAGTGGTTTGACTCCACCAGATGCTCAGTAGGAGAAAGATGAGGCAATCTACTTCCCCAAAGTTTGCAGCCTTGGAAGTACTATGGGACAGTTCTTTTCTGTCCTATAGGGTCACTGTAAGTCAGAATCAACTTGATGGCAATGGTTGTACAGCTAAGTGGACACAACCATTACACTCATGAGCTCCAGAAAAAAATGCAAATTTTCTAGTATGCACATGGCCAGGAACCACCTGAACTTGTGCTAATCTCTGTCCAGAAATCTGGAAGGTAGGGGAATGATCTTCCCTGATGAGAAAGAGATGCTTGACTCCCAGGTATTTGAGGAAACATCCTCAATTCACATATTTTTCAAAGAAACAGAGAAAGACTACCATGGCAAGTTTTCTAAAGTAAATGCTGAAAGTCAGGGGTGGGGTGGAGTGAAAGAGTCTTCTCCCTTATTTTCAATAGGGAGGATGAAAACCTCTTATTTTAAGTTTGTATTTGCCCTTATATGTCACATGTAGGATAACAATCATGCTAGTTAACCCAGGACTGAGGTGTTTCTCAGGACATGGGACTTTTAGTGTTAAAATGGAGAGAATCCCAGGCAAACTGGGAAGAGTTGTTGTTGTTAAGTGCTGTCAAGTCAGTTGTGACTCGCAGCGACCCTACACACAGCCAAATGAAACACTGCCCGGTCTTGCACCATGCCCACAGTCGTTTATATGCTTAAGCCCATTGTTGCAGCCACTGTGTCAATCCATCTCCTTGAGTGTCTCCCTCCTGACCCTCCACCTGACCAAGCAAGAGTCTTTCTCCAGGAATTGATCCCCCCTGAGAACATGTCCAAAGTATGTAAGATACAGTCTCACCATCTTCACTTCCAAAGAGCACTTGGTTGTACTTCTTCCAGAACAGATCTGTTGTTTCTTTTGGCGGTCCATGGTACACTCACCATTCTTCTCCAGCACCACAATTCAAAAGCATCAATTCTTCTTCTGTCTTCTTTGTTCATTGTCCAGCTTTTGCGTGCATATGATGGAGTTCAAAATACCATGGCTTGGGTCAGGTGTGCCTTAGTCTTGAAGATAACATCTTTACTTTTCAACACTTTAAAGAGATCCTCTGCAGTGGATTTTCCCAATGCAATGCATCTTTCGATTTCTTGACTGCTGCTTCTATGGGCGTTGATTGTGAAGCCAAGTAAAACGAAATCCTTGACAACCTCAATCTTTTCTCCATTTATCATGATGTTGCTACTGATCTAGCTGTGAGAATTTTTGTTTTCTCAATGTTAAGGTGCAATCCACAGTGAAGGCTGTGGCCTTGGATCTTCATCAGTAAGTGCTTCAAATCCTTGTCACTTCCAGCAAGCACAGTTGTGTCATTGTTAATGAGTCTTCCTCCAATCCTGATGCCTTGTTCTTCTTTGGTCATTAATGTTCATGGGAAGAGTTTCTCACCCTTAATTTGGAAGCGAAGTTTTCAGTGCTGCTGGGAGAGTCTAAGCGCAGCTGCCACTCTGAACTTGTCTGGAGGCTGAGGCTTCTCAGTATCTCTGTAAGCCACTGTGGATCTTCATGTTTGGTCACCTTGTGATTCTGCTGGACTCTTGAATGCTTTGATGGCTGCTCTGGCCTCCTGGTTACTGCAGTGGCCTGGCCCCTTGAATCAGATGAAAGCTGTCCTTGTGTGCAGTGATTTCCAGATTCCCTCTGCCCAGGATATCAGAAAACCAAGCCAAACCTACTGTCGTCAGGTTGATTCTGACTCATAGTGACCCTCTAGGCAGAGTAGAACTACCTCATAGAGTTTACAAGGAGCACCAGTTTACACGGAGCACCTGGTGGATTTGAACTGCCAACCTTCTGGTTAGCAGATGTAGCACTTAACCACCACACCACCAGGGATTCTGCCCAGGGTATAGGTTCCTGCTTGTATTTCCCTTAATAGACATGGAAACAGGGCAAACCTTGTCTGTCTAGGTGCTGATTTCTCTGCCTACTGGACTTGAGCCAAGACTTGGTCTCTCAGAAAAAGGCAATTTGAATATGTGCTCCAACCTTTATAGTGCCATGGTACTTATTAGACTCAGCTTTTTTGAAAAAAGAGCTAACAGCTGCCATCTTCAATTCTTTTTTTCCCTTTTTATTGTGATTAACTGAAAATATACAATCCAAATCAATTTTGCATGACCGCTTGTCTGCAGCTCCACCTGCTCTCCTCACCCAGTGACAGCACATTCTTCCTTTTCACTCTCTATATCTAGCACCCTCCCAATGAGCACCTGTCTGCTTCTCTCCACCCTCTTTTCTCCCATCTAGAAGGAAATCAACAGGGAAGCCTCCCATAAATGCATAAAACTATAAAGTACACACATCACCTGCACACAATGTGTCCCCGAGTCCAGTCCATTCTTGTCTAAAGAGTTGACCTCAGTACTGGTTTCAGATCAGGGCCAGCAGCAAGTCTAGGGGCCACAGCCCTCCAGGTTGTCAGACCATCAATTCTGGTCTTTTAGTAGAGTTCTTGAACTGCACACCACTTCGGTTCTTAATTGGGTTTTAACTTTATGTTAACATTCAACAAATACTTGAATAACTTAATCTCCAGATTGCTTAAATTCTCCATGACTCAGTTCCCTTCTAGTCTAAATTTTCTAATTGGTGAAACCAAACCAAACTCACTGCTGCTGAGTGGAGTCCGTCTCATAGGGTCCTATAGGACAGAGTAGAACTGCCTCATAGAGTATCCAAGGAGTGCCTGGTGGATTCAAACTGCCAACCTTTTGGTTAGCAGACGTAGTACTTAGCACTACATCACCAGCATTTCCAAATTAGTGAAGCAGAAATAATAAACATAACCTATTTCACTGGGTTACTCTGAGGACTAAATGTACTCTTAAAGTGTCTGAAACAATGTAAACTGCTTTAAACAGACTTGGCTGGTTTGTTTAGTTTATGTTGGTTATTCTTATCATTAGACCATTATGTCTTTTTTTAAGTCAGGATGTACATGTGTTATTTCAGTATTTTTCCTCCTGTGCAGTACTTGGAAACTCTGGTGGTCTAGTAAGTGCTACGGCTGCTAACCTAAAAGTCAGCAGCTTGAATCCACCAGGTGTTCCTTGGAAACTCTACAGTGCACTTTTACTATGTCCTATCTATAGGATCGCTATCACTCAGAGTCCACTCGAGGGCAGTATGTTTGGTTTGTTTGGTTAAATAGGTAGACGCCATTCTCCTTGTTCAGAACAGACTAAACAGCTCAAGATCCTGGTTTGTAGTCCCTCTGATAACCTGCCCTGGAATATGACGTCATCCAATGGTGCCATCTCTGGCCCGACCCTGTGCACCACATCAAATTGCCTTCCCCTGGGGTGTCTTTGCAAAGAAAGCTTTTCTGTGGGAACTGCAGCATGCACACAGAAGCCTTCAGTGGGACATAAGTGATGTGGTAAGATTGGCTGCCTTCTCGAACTGCCGGTTTAGTGAACCAGAGGATGCCAGAGACTTGCTTTCCCAGCTTCCCTTTGTCTGGCTCAACGTGACTCAATCCTGGGCTGTTTGGTGGGGGATTCTGAGGAAAATCCTTACCCTCCTTTTCTGGTAGTTGTTGCTTGGAGTTGAAGCAGCCTTCATAAGACCACGATAGAGAACTGAGAGAATCACAGAAAAGATGGAATTACATGGCAAGTAGGGTGTGAACATGTAAGTCACTGCTGCTCTGATGTCATTTAACTGCTGGATTAACCAATTTTGAAACCTGCTACCAGACCTCTTCTTATGTGGGACCTATTAGTAACTCCCTATTGTTTAAGCCACAAACCCTGGTGGCGTAGTGGTTAAGAGCTGTGGCTGCTGACCAAGAGGTCAGCAGGTGCTCCTTGGAAGCCCTACGGGGCAATTCTACTCTGTCCTATACGGTGGACTTTGGTTTTCGGTTTCATTGTTTAAGTCGCTTTTCATTGGATATTTTGTTACTGTCCCTGAAAATATCGTGGCTGACACAGTTGAGTTCTTTGAAGGTCTTGGAGAGAATTAGTCCTTAATTAAGTATAATCCCATGTTCCCTTTTCAAGACCCCTGCTACCAAAAGCTGACTGTAATCTGTCTCCTCTAGAACTTTCTGGCACTTCACAAGAGGCAGTGTAGTTTGATAGTTATGAGCATAAACACAGAGGTCAGACCTTGAAAAGTATGACCTTTAGACAAATTACTTGAACTCTTCATGTGTAGTTTTCTTCATCTGTGAACTGGTGATGATGATAATAATTTAAAACAAAGAAAAAACAACCTATTGCTAGTTAGATTCTAGCAACCTAGTTACATTCAGACTCATGGCAACCCTACGTGTGAGAAAGTACTGCTGCTCCATAGGGATCTCTTGGTTGTAGTTATCTCAGAAGCAGATTGCCAGGCCTTTCTTCCGTAGTGCCACTGGGTGAATTTAAACTATCAACTTTTAGTTTAGTAGTCAAGTATAAAGATTTGTGCCACACAAGGACCTGGTGATAAGTAATGCCTCTGCCTTATAGGATTCTGTGAGCATTACATGAATCAGTATACAGAAAACCAAAAAACCCACTGCTTTCAAGTTGATTCTGACCATATAACACAGCGTAGAACTGCTCTATAGAGTTTCCAAGGAGCTCCTGGTGGATCTGAATTGCTGACCTTTTGATTAGCAGATACAGCACTTAACCAGTACACCACCTGGGTTTCCCAGTATATACAAACCAAAAAACCAGATCCACTGCCCTTGAGTTGAATCTGACTCATAGCAACCCTATAGACAGAGTAGAAGTGCCCTATAGAGTTTCCAAGGAGCGCCTGGCAGATTTGAACTGCTGCCTTTTCATTTAGCAGATGTAGCACTTAATCACTACACCACCAATATACAGGTTTCCCAGTATACAGAAGGCACTTAAAGTAGACCCTGACACACAGTAAACACTGTAAGCAAAAACTACCTTGCTTATTTACCATTCTTTTTATGTAGCCTTGTGAGATCCGAGATATATGTATACATTGACATATATTTTTCTCCTCATTTTTGTACTGTTCTTTTATGTTGCAATAGTTGTTTTATCACCCATGAAGACAAATTCTATTTTCTAAAACAGCATCTGTACAGGAGTCAGAGGATGAATCATCATCACCTAACAAATGGTACCATGAAGACTTCACTTCTTTTCTCAGTTCCTTGGGTTTTCTCATTTGGAAATGAAAGGGGGCTGCAGTCTCTGTCTGGATCCTTCCGCAAGAAGCGCCTGACAGAGAATTCTCGTGCAAGTTGTTTATCTGGGAGGTGATTCAAGGAAGTTTCAGGAAGGGAGTAGGAAAGTGGGACAGGGAAGGGAATAAGGCAGCCGGTAAAGGCGGTGTGATCAAGCCAGTTCCCACTGTGGGCAAAGGAACTTTAGGCCACAGGGGACCGCTGGCCATCAGTGTAGAACAGAGGCCTCGGAGGTCTGTCCCCAGGAGGGGAGTGAGCTGGGCTACTGAAGCATCATCTCTCTTCACGCATTGGTTGAGGGCCGCTGGGGGTGGTGAGGGTGGCGGTGGCGGGGAACTCATTCTCTGACACTTCCAGCCTGCCGCAGTGGTAGGTATGGGCCAAGTAGGCCCAACCTCCAGGGAAAACCGGTATAGTCTGACTATCAGGCAGCTTGTACTCCAGTGGGAAGGCCTGAGGGCTGGCCTTTCTGTGCTAGAGTGGTGGCTGATTCAGTTCAGTAAACACAGAGGTTTCTTGGGGTGGGGGGTAGTGAGGTGGGAGAAGCTATTCTGTACAAGGAATTTTGCTAGCTAAGCAACAGAATACAAAGATGAGTGAGGAATGGTCCCAGGCTTCCATGGTGACACAATCCTGCGGCAGAGCCAGACATGTTAACAAATATTACGTTAGCAATATTTGCAGTGCGAGAAATGCAAGATTAGAAGTTTATTTTTATCTAACAGACTGGTAAATGGTGAGATTCTAGAAAAACAGCCCTTCTTATGTGTGGTTGCTTGAAAGGGCAACATAAGAACATTTTTTAAAATTATAAATGTGCTTAGCCTTTGACCAGCAAACCACCTTCTAGGAATGTATCCTATGGATCCGCCTGGATGTGAACAAAATGATGAATGCCCAAGGTTATTCATTGTAGCATTATCATTATAGCAAAAGGCTAGAAACAATCTGAGTGTCTACCAACAGAGGGTGGATGAAACGAACTTTGGGACATCTGCACAGTGGAGTACTATGCAGCTGTATAAAAGAGAGAGGGCACTCTGTATACTGATAGGGAGATGTTGCCAGAATACCTTGTCAAGTTAAAAAGGTGAAAATGCTGAGTAGGCAACATGTTAACTCTTGTGGAAGAGTGTGGGAGAAAGAAGAAATGCACTTGTACTTGTATAGATGAAAATATGAATGCAAAATAAACATAGAATGAGATAACGGGGTAGAGGATGGGACAGACCAACCCATGGATGGCAATGAAACTTCTCAATACATACTCTTTTAAACTAATTTGAGTTTTGAACCATGTGAAAGTATTAAAAAAATAAAATAAGTAAAATGAAGGCCAATGAAGTCTGTTCAGAGTTCCCAAGCATCATAGAAGCAGGAGATGACTCTGCTTGCAGCACAGAAAGACGATGGTTTTTGTACACTTCTGCGAGTCACATGTTTGTTATTTACTGTTCACCTTGTTCCCAAAGTTTTGATATGGCACATAGTAGGAACATGATAACTTTTTTGGGTGGTGGTGGCAATACAATAATAAACAATGCAAAATTTGAGAGGCTCGTTTTCAAATTCCAATACCATTTCTGAAGACATTTTATGAATTGTGAGTTGCTGTTCAAAAAGGGCATTGTTCTTAGGTTTCTTTGTATCCCCTATAAAAAGACACCAAACCCACTGCCATCAAGTCGATTCCAACTCGTAGTGACCCTGTGAGACAGAGTAGAACTGCTTCATAGAGTTTCCAAAGAGAGCCTGGCGGCTTTGAACTGCCAGCGCTTTGCTTAGCAACATAGCAAGCACTTAACTACTAAGCCAGCAGCATTTCCACCCCCTGTAGAGTTTAATAAAAGTAGCCTGCACTTAGTAGGCTCTCAAATATTTATTGAACAAACAAATGAAGGATTGGCTCTACGCATCTATAGGATATCATCCTGCTGACCTCCGGCTGGAGGAAGGAGAGTAGGTGGAGAGGATGGGAAAGGAGGCTGTTGGGAGGATGAGACATGTATGGAGCAGAGAGGAGTAGTGTGCTGTCACCAGACAGGGAGAGCAGTGGAAGCTGCATATAGGGGGGCATGTAAATTTATACGGGAATGTACATTTTCACTCAGTCATAATAAAAAAAAAGAAAAATAATTTCAGGAAGGCTTCTGTCATGATGGTACTTTGTCACTTAGAAAGCGTAGTTTAACTTTCATCTAAAAAACAAGTCTTTCAATAATTAATTTATTCAACAACTGTGTGTTCCCCACTTACTGTGTACATGACTGTACAGCTACCAAGCACGTAACTAAAGTTTACTCCACACAGACTTTCATTTTATGTGTGGTCTGTATAAGCATGTTAGGAGTCTCTGGCTGGCATAGACAATAAGTGCTGCCTATGAACCAGAAGGTTGGAGGTTCAGTCCTGCTCAGAGATACCTGAGAAGACAGGCCTGGCGATCTCACTACTCCAAAAGGTCACAGGCATGGAGGCCTCATGAAGCATCTTTACTCGGCACATGTGGGATCAGAATCAATCCAACGACAACTAGCTAATAATGAACAGTAATGACATAGCCATGTTGAGGCGGTCAGAGAGAAAGTAGTATCTACAGGATTTAACCTTACCGATAATATTTGCTCAAATGCAGTCCCCAAGTTTCCTTGCCAAGTACAAACAAATATTCACTTCTGGGAGAATATTTGCAATACATATATCAAATGGGAATGTAAAATAGTAAAACCATGGTGGTAGGCTCCTCACTGCTCTAGAACTGACTCTCTTTTATGTAAGGCAAAACTGACCAACCTTCTTGGGAGGCCACAATTACCATATCACACAGCCACCTGGGTGGGAGTTACAAGCAGGTGGCTAGAAAGGCCATACATAAAAATAATGAATTCACTGCAGTATACAAGATGCAGAAATCAGAACTTAGAGGCGATTAACAGTGTCTGATGCGAGACAGAGTAGCCTGTGGACAGGAGAAATGGTGCATTTGGCCTCGGATATGCAGTATATAAAATGAAGGCAAATCAGTAGTTCTTATGAGCAACTCCTCTCAGCAGGCTGCAGAAAATCCCATGGAAAACTCTGTGTGGTCACACTGGTGGCTTCTGGGAATCAACCTTGAGGTAATTATCTAGTGAACAGACAACGCTCTGATTATCCATGATCAGCTATTGGCCAGCATGCAGAGACGGTTGGAGGGAATGTAGCAAGAGAGACAAATAGGAGGCCAGCATGGTGGGACACAGCAGGAATATCTTTCCCTGAAGGTCTCTGGGAGGGGACCCATGCCTTAAGTACTTTTTTCCATTCTCCCCACTGAATGCAGAAGTTCTGAAATAATACTGGAGAGTTCAGTTGGTGCAGCTTCGGTCCAGCTTGAACTGAGAATAACTCGTTGTTTTTTTAGAGACTCTATGTGTACCAAGAACAAGGAAACATTTTGCAAGTAACAATTACACGATGCCTCCCAGGAATAGATGAACCATCCTCAAAGAACATTTCCATTTCTGATTTCAGTTTTACTTTAATAATGGAAGGGATTTATGTAGCTAGCCTTGGAACATTTAAAATCTAAGTAGAGTGTCTGCACTAGATTCATATTTTAATGATCACTTTTAAATATCCAAGAGTCTTTCTGCAAAGGTCGATTTTTATTTTTCTGTAATAAATACCTTTGAGTTGTAACATCACACTACATTTATTTCAAATATATGCGAAGTAAAATTTAGCTCAGAATGGTTTTTCTTCTGTTTATTGCATCTTTGTACTATTTTTGCATTTAATATTGATTGTGGGGGGAGAAAACCTGAAGTCAATTTCTTTAAGAGACATTAAGCCATCTTGCTGTGATATCCACTAATCTTGATTTAATGGAACTTTGGAAAGGCATCTTAAGTATTTCACTATGTTGTGAAATTTTAAATGCAAACACAGTCCTTTCCCCTTTGAGTGATTCTGAGTGATAACTCTGAATTAATTAGTTTAAAATCATATTTATAAACACAGATGTTCTTTTCTAATTTGTTGTAAGCTAAGAAAAATAGTGCCTCTTTTGCAAGTTATTATCGATCATATGACTTCATGCCGTCTTAGGAATTTGGGACCGTTATTCTCATTACCAGCTTCTAGCTCTAGGGCACATGACGGAGTTCCCGCTTGGTGGTTTTCAGAGACGCTCAGACGAGTGGTGGGCTGTGGAGGGCTTAGGGGAAGCCCCTGCTCTCGTCTTCTGCCTCCATCTTTCCTGGAGACCATCAGAATCCACCAGAGGGGCGAGTGGTTAGACCACCGCCTTCTCTGAACCTTTAGGCTGGGCTGTTCTCCAGCTTTCTCCCTGCGTGCTAATGCTCGTTGAAAACAACCCCGCCACCACACTTATGATGCTTTGTTGTTGTTAGTGGCTGTTGAGTAGGTTGCGGCTCATGCGTCCTTAGGTATGACGGAACAGACCGTTGCCCAGTTCTGCGCAGTCTTTATGATTGTTGATGTATCTGAGACCATGGTAGCGATCGGGTCAATCCATCTCGTTGAGGTTTCTGTCATTTTCCTTGGCCGTGTCCCTTACCAACCGTGATGTCCTTTTCTGTCGATTGGTCTTTCCTAATGACGTATGACTTGATCATGCTTATATAACTTTGAATAAAATTATGGAATTAGAACTACAAGCACAACTGGGAACAAATACAACTCATTCTAGGAAAGTATCCAACCCAACTGGTAAGAGGAAAATGGGGGAGGGTAGGAGAGTAGCACCGATTCATTGACAGAGTTGAGTGTGCGGACCAGTGTATGTACGTAAGAGGGAGTGGAGGCTCTTAATCCCTGGCGTTTGTTAGGTCAAGTACCTTTTGGAGCTACTTCTGCACTTTATATGGGCTGTTTTGGGGAAAACGGGAGGAAATTTTCTCTGTTGACGTTGATGCCTCCATGTGGCAGCATTTTTTCCCCACTCCAGATGCGGTCAGTGGCATCACTAACTTCCACGATATTGTAGCTAAACCACTAGAAAACTCGACAGAATCAGTGAACGTAAAAACACTAGCAGCAACGAAAACAGAGAGGCTTTACTGTCTGCAGAGGAAACCACCTGATTGGAAGCATTCTTATAACTGGGTGATAATGGCGGTTCTGACTGGAGTGCATTAGAAAGTTCAAAAAATAAATTAGCATAGAGTTTTAGCCTTGTAGGTATATTGACACACGTAAGGAGGGCTTACGAAAAGTGTTTTGGTTGTTGTAACTGCAGGGATATTTTTTATAAAACATAGTAGGTTTCTGCTGAAATACTACGTACAAATTTTACAGACACTCATTTTGGTGTTACACCCTCTGACAGTGTCACTTGGTGCAGTCTGCACTCCCTGCACCCTCCTAGCGACACCACTGCTCTCAGTACTCGTGTTCCCTTCACTTCTTGGGTCTTCCACCAAACTGCAGCACTCAAGATTGAACCCACTACCCCAATACTTGTAGACCCTAATCCAGCTTACATGATTTTGAGACCTGAAGATAACAAATGAAAAACAGAAATTAATGAAATAGTGTAAGTAAAGAAGTAATGAGCTTCTAACTCGCACTTTCTTGAAATATGCTGGCTTCCCCACCCCTACCCCCCTTTGGCGGCAAATACAGATGTCACAAAGCATTTGACATTCAATAGTTTTCTCATGTACAGTTCGGTGACATTGTGTTTATCATGCTGTTCATCCATCATCCTTAACCGGGTCCCAAATTTTTGCATCACCCTCAGTAAAAGTTCAGTGTCTCCTAAGCATTCAGTACTCTGTTCCCCCTCCCTCCCACTCACCCCTGGTGACCACTAATAGGTTTTGGTGTCTATACACTTGCCTTTTCTAGACATTTCTTACAAGCAGAGTAATAATTTTTGTCCTAACTTTGTGACTGACTTACTTTACTGAGCATCCTGTTTTCCTAGGTTCCTCCATGTTGTGGCATGCATCTGGACTTCATTTCTCTTTATGACTGAGCAATATTTCACTGTACGGATAGACTACGTTTCTATGTATCTGTTCATCCATTGGTGGACATTTAGGCTGTTTCCATCTTTTGGCTATTGTGAATAGTGCTGCACTGAACGTAGGTGTACAAGTCTCTGCTTGTGTCCTTGCTGTCAATTGTTTTGGGTTTATTCCTAGGAGTAGAATTGCTGGATCATACAGTAACTTCAAGTGTAGCTTTAAGGAACTGCCAAGCTGTTTTCCACAGTTCCACCAACAAGAGATGAGGGTTCCTATTTCTTCGTATCCTTGCCAACACCTATTTTCTGTTTTGTTTTTCTTTTTTAAAATCATAGCCACCCTAGTGGGTGTGAAGTGATAGCTCATTGTGGTTTTGATTTGCAAATCCCTAATGACTCGACGGCACTTGGCTGGCTGGCAATGACTCACAACATTGAACACCATCATGTGTTTGTTGGTTATTTGTACTTTTCCTTTGGATAAATGCCTATTACATCTTTTGCTTATATTTTGATTGGATTGTTTGTCTTTCTGTTGTTAAGTTGTAAGAGTTCTTTGTATTTTCAGGATATTAAACCCTTATCCAATATATGGTTTCCAGAATTTTTTTCCAATCTGTAAGTTGTCTGTTCACTTTCTTGGTAAAATCCTTTGATGAACAAAGGTTTTATTTTGATGAAGTTCCATTGATCTATTTTGTCTATTGCTGTTACTGCTTTCAGGGTCATATCTAAGAATCTACTGTTAAAAAGTGACGCATGACACCTAAGTTTTATGGTTCTCGTTTTTAAATCTGGGTTTATTTCTGGACCCTTAGTTCTATTCCATTGGTCTATATGCCTATCATTATACCAGTACCAGATTGTTTTGATTATTGTAGTTTTGTAAGATGTTTCAGATAGGAAATGTGAGCTGATCATCATTGATTATTCAGTAAATACAGAGCAAAGCCCTTACAGAAGGAAGAATTAACACAAGAAGAGATGAAACCATCCTTGCCCTTTGGATGACTATGTTCCAAGTGAATTTGCATTATGATATCTAATTAACCTTTACAACTATAAACAAATAATAATAAAACAACAAAGACAACAGACAGTAGCCATCAAGTGGATTCCAACTCACAGTGACCCCATAGGAGAGTAGATCTGCCCCACAGGATTTCCAAGGGAACAGCTGGTGGATTTGAACTGCCAACCTTTTGGTTAGCAGCCACTGTACCACCAGGAATCCAAAAGCAAATCAAGCCAGTGCCTTTGAGAGATTCCGACTCATAGCAACACTATAGAACAGAATAGAACTTCCCCGTAGAGTTTCCAAGGAGTGCCTGGTGGATTTGAACTGCCTACCTTCTGGTTAGCAGATGTAGCACTTAAACACTAGACTGCAGAGTATCAGGAAACTCAAATTAGGAAACATGAAAGAAGAAGGGACAGTATTAACAATGGCCATTTCTAAATGTCCTTTTCTTCCAGTCAGGCTCTGTGGTTTTCAGGATTATTGAAGTTTTCTTCTTAGGATATCCTGTTATACTTTGCAAGAAAAAGGAGAACCAAGATGCGGCTGTTTATTTGAGCCCCAAGTTCCTTGCCAGCAGTAAATTATGATATACATGTTTGTCTGTGTCGTTGTGTGTGGTTGCTTCCGTTTATCTTGCCTTGTCAACTAGAATATTACATTTGGATCATAGTATCTTTCTTTTTCCATTTAAATGCGTAGCTTCAGATCTATGTTCTTATTGGTAATGTAATAAATTTGAACTTACATAACATGACAAACCAAGCAAGCACAGTCACTGCAGGCATGTATCTTTTCCATGGTATTAATTTCCACATTCCCATCCATACATTCCATTTAAACCAAAACACACTGCCGTTGAGTTGTGTCTGACCCTAGAGGTCAGAGTAGAACTGCCCCATAGAGTTTCCAAGGAGGGTCTGGTGGCTTTGAACTGCTGACCTTTTGGTTAGCAGACATAGCACTTAACCCACTACACCACCAGGGTTACATTCCATTTACCCCTATACAGATTAAGTTCAGACATTGTGTGATTCCCCTCCCCGCTCCCAGTGGAATGATCTCCAACTGCCGAACTTTGTCCCAAGTGACTCCTGACCCCTGGCACATATCAAAACACATCCCAAGGCCATCTCCTGTCCCTTTCTTTAACTAAGCCTTCCCAACAACGATTGCAATTGTTGTCTCCCTGGAGTTCTGTGTATTCTAATATTCTGCTAGGAAGACAGTGCTGTCTTTTGAGAGGCTGATTAGAAGGAAAAAGGAAATTGGGCAGTTAAAGATGAATCCTATTCATGTTCTAAAAATAATGGATTATTGGGCCTGTCTTTGAAGTCTGGCTTTCCTTAAAGGCACACACAGTCTTTGTGTGATCATTGTCTGCTGGGATGAGTAAGGTGCTTTATGTGCAAGGATTTAGTGGACATTGAGCCAATCATTACTACCATTTTTAGTTAGAATGGTGGTCAGGACTCATCCTGGGAGAAGAGCAGCATAGCTTCAGGGGGTTTACTTGAGAGCCTTTTTCTGTGTAACTAATTTCCCAAACTGCCTCCTGCCACAGTTTTATCATTAGCCCATTTCCACCCACCCCACCTCACTGCCATTTTGTGGTTTGGGCTTGACTCTGTTGTAGAGCAGCTTGTTGGAGTGGGCTGGGGCCTGGGGCCTGGGGCCTGGGGCCTGGGGCCTGGCAGCAAGTCCCCTTCCTCTTACACTCTTCCTCTGTTCTCCATGAGGCTTAGAAAATGCATTATTAGTTTTTCTTTCCTTCATCATACAAAGGTGGTGAGTTTATGTGCAGTTGAGGAGGAATCTTTTCCAGATTTTTATTTTGCTTTCTGCAGATGAAAGGTAGAAGGATGAAAGGAAAAAGTGGGTTACAGCCCAAGTAGGTTTTATTCTAAGGACAGGGTTGAAAACACTGGTATTTGGACACATTATTAAAATCCGAATTAAAATTATGAGGAGTGGGAATACTGGCATTACTGGGACAGACAGCACCAAGAACTGCTGTCCTGGCCATAGTAGACGCTTGTGGTAACAAAGAGAAAGATTTGTGCTGTCATTGACCTAAGGTGTCTGGAAGGGCAAACAACCAAATCAATCTATGTACCTTTTTCTATTTTTTTTGTTGTAAAAATATATATAACAAAACATTTGCCGACTCAACACTTTGTGCGAGTATAGTTCAGTGACACTGACTCAGTTCAACATCTTGTGCAGCCATTGCCACTATCTCTTTCCAGATTATTCCACCACCATTAACAGAAGCCCCATGCCCCCTAAACAGTGATGCCCCCCAGCCCCTTCTTCCCACCCCAATAACCCCAAATAAACTTTGATCTCTATATATTTGCCTAACTTGATATAAGTGGGATCATACAATATTTGTCCATTTTGTATTTGGCTTTCTTCACCCAGTATCATGCTTTCAAGGTTCATCCATCTTTTTGAAGGCTTCAGGACTTCATCTCTCTTTCTGGCTGAGTAGTATTCCACTGTATATACATATACCACATTTTGCTTACCCATTCATCTACTGATGGACATTTAGGTTGTTTGCACCAATATTTCTCCCTTTTTAAAGCCAGAACTATCTTCATATTATGAAGGGATAACACAATCCTTTGTCTCCAGGTGACTGGAAGCTGGCATCTCATTGCAAGAAAAACAAAGTGCAACATGGGCAAATGAGGGAGTCAATAAGGGAAAAGGAGTTTAGAAGGAACAGAAAGTTATCTCCAAGCTACGTGATCACCAGACACCGTATATCTACTGTGCCCACACTGACGCTGCCACACAGCCTACATACCACTTGATTCAGAACTACCTTTTAACTGAGTGGGTGAGGCTGTCACAAAGAGAAAGCCAGTGGGAGCAGACAGTTGATTTATGTAATGACTCTCAAGCCCCATCAAATGTTCTCTTTTCTAGAAAAAAAAAAAAAAAAATCACTTAGGAAGAGGAGTTCTATAGACCAGAAATCTGCCTCCTCTCTGCATGGTACAAGTCTCATTTATTTTTAACATTTGTCCAATCACATTCCTCTCGATCCCTCAATGAGTCATCCAAATATACCACAGAAAGATGGGACCTCAAAGGCAGCCAGGAATAAAATATGTTCAGTAAAAGAAAAAAAATACATAAACAGGATTTAAAAAGAGAGATTTTGAATTATTTTCTAAAATAATATTACATGCGCAGCACCACTTATTCTCAGACTCATCAATAGTAACTTCATCTGACAATCATTTTTAAAAACCTGGTTATCATTGTAGCTTTCTGGACACATATGTGAAACCAAAGCCAAACACATAGGTACCAAAAATGTACCAAAATCCCTTGGAAGAATTTATACAGCATGAGCAGCAAATGCTCACTAGACGGATGAAGCTTATGCTTGTTTATGTCACTGGAAGGGCACAATTGTCTGACTTCTTTGTAATTGCTCTGAGCAATTACATTATTCTTGACACCATCACTCAAGGCAATTTTGTGTGGTCGAGGCAGAGCCCTCTGAGTTACTGTTCCTTTTCCTGCATCCCACAATTTCTCACGGAAGCCAGTTTAGCATGTAGAAGGCAGCATAAATAATGGCCAACGAAGCATAAAGCAGAGGCAGTCTTTCAGAAGGAATATTCTAGGCACCTGTGGGTTGGGGCTTTTTTGTTGTTGATCAAGTCTGTGAGCTTCTCATCTCTGCTCTGTGAGCAGAACGGAGACGATGGCACGCATGACGATGTTACTCGAAATGATTCACACACAAAGGAATTGGATAAATGCTAGCTGGGCATCTTCACAATGTATGTTTCGGGTAGGAGAGGAGGAAACAGAGAGACAATGGCAGAATGTATGGAGTTGGCAGTGTTTGACTGGCAAGTGGAAGCAATCTTCCACTCAGCTTTTCTGCTGTTCAGACCACCTAGTTCCTTTCACAGGAATGGAGCTGCGCGGGGACCTCTGGGGGCTGGACCGACACTGCCCACTGTCTGTTCTGCTGTTTGCAGTGGCAGCCAGCCAAGCCAAGTGCCGTCGAGTCGGATCTGACTCATGGCGACCCTAGGGGCCAGGGTAGAACTGACCCCCAGAGTAGCAGTCAGGTGCAAAACACAAGGCTATCGGGGGCTCTGCCTTCTTGGAGTCCCTGGGTAGTGCATACACTTAACGTGCTTGGTCACTAAGTGAAAGGTAGGAAGTTCAAATTTTACTCAGAAGAAAGGCCTGACAATCTGTTTTCAAAATCAACCATTGAAAACCCTATAGAACACAGTTCTACCCTGGCACACATGGGGTTGCCATGAATCCAAGCTGACTTAACAGTGACTGATGTTTGACTGCCAGTCTCCTTGATGACAGCTTTCCAGATGGCCAAGTGGGTCCCTTTCTCAAGCTGCAGAGGGATTCTGCCATTTGAGTCCTTAACAGAGACGGCAGGCTTCAGTCATTACTGAGAAAGAAGTCAGTTCCAGTAAGTGGAATTCTCCCCTCCGCAGATGTCCCCTCTGACTCTCTGATCCTTTTTCTCAGAGGCTTTCGCTTCTCTGAGGTCATCTGCTCTTTCTCCCAGCAGACTCTGATCATCTCACAAAACCCTTTCTTACTAAGTAATTAATCAGAGGTTCTCAACCTCGGAACTGTTGACATTTGGGGCCAGGCAATTTTGGGGAGTGAAGGCTGTCCTGCATGCTTGCTGTAGGATGTGGCAGCGTCTCTGGCCTCTGTCTACTAGATACTGGCAGTGCCAACCTCTACTGTGACAATCAATAATGTCTTCAGACATTGGTGAGTGTCTCCTGTGGTAAAGCTGCCAGATTTAGCAAATAAAAATACAAGATGCTCAGTGAAATTTGATTTTTAGATCAGGAACTAATACTGCTTTGCTATATGTATATTCCATGTGTTATTTGGGATGTAGGTATACTAAAAAATTATTTGATGTTTATCTGAAATTCACATTAAGAGGGCATCTGTATTTTGTCTAATTCTACCTGAAGGGCAAAATGGCCTGGGTTGAGAATTACTAAGTTAAATGATCACGTACTGCTACTTTGAGAGTTTAAAGGAATCAGCTTCTGATTGTGGAACTGCCACTTCAGCAAGGTGAAGGATGGGCAAAGATATACAAATAGCCAATAAACACATGAAAAGATGTTCAACGTCACTGGTCACTGGTCATTCAAACGACATGCCGAACCTTTTGCTGTTGAGATGGCTCTGACTCATTGTGATCCGATTAGGGAAATGCAAATTAAGCCCACCGTGAAATACCACTTCACACCCACTAGGATGGCTGTAATAAAAAAGACAGACAATAATAAGTGCTGGCAGTAATGCAAATACTTCTTTGGACCAATGAAATGATGGATGTTTACCTTCCTGAAACGGACAGAAAAATGCCATGAGAACAAAAGAGAAACCAATTCCTTTATAGCATCTCTTCCACAGTTAGGGCAGAGTCTTCATCGTTCTCTCTGCTTCTGATTTTCCTTGCAAGCACCCATCCTCCATGCTCCTGATACAGCGATTTTTCTAAAACAAACATTTGATGGTTTTACCCTATTTCTAGAAAAGATTGCTGGCTGCCCTTTGATGACAATGGAGCCCAAATGCCTTCCTAAGAGATTAAAGCTCTTCCCCATTCTAACTACAGCTCTGCTCTCAGTTTATTATTGAGATATAATTCATATACCATCCAATTCACTCATTTAAACTGTATATAATTCAATGAATTTTAGGACATTCACAGAGTTGGGCAACCATCACCACATTTCAAATTTATAACATTTTTAATCAACATTTATAACATTTTTATCAGCTCCAAAAGAATGAAAAGATCTGTGGTTCGAACCCACCAGCCACCTACCAGAGAAAAGATCCAGGAGATCTGCTCCTGTAGATTACAGCCTGGCAAATGCTATGGGTCACTATGAGTCAGGATCGACTTAGTGGCACACAACAACAGCAATGTATTAGCAATCACTCTCTATTTCCCCCAAACACTCCTTGTCCCCAGCTCCTGGCAACCAATATGTGGTCCTTTGCATCTAGCTTCTTTCATTTAGCATAATATTTTCAAAGACCACTCTTGTTGTGGCACAAATTAATACTTCACTCCTTTTTTTATTGCTGTACAACATTCTACTGTAAGGATATCTGAATTAAAATCAAACCCACTGCCACTGAGTCAATTCCGACTCCTAGCAATCCTATTGGACCGGGTAGAACTGCCCTACAAAGTTTCCAAGGTGTGCCTGGTAGATTTGAACTGCCAACCCTTGGGTTAGTAGCTATAACCTTAATCACTGTGCCATCAGGGTTTCCAAAACCAACCCCTTTGCTGTTGAGTCAATTCCTAGTCATACAACCCTATAGGACAGAGTAGAACTGCCCCACAGAGTTTCCAAGGAGCACTTGGTAGATGTGAACTGCCAACCTGGTGCAGCCTTTTGGTTAGCAGCTATAGCACTTAACCACTACACCACCATAGTTTCCACATCAACATAGATGTGCATGTATAGGTGTAACTGTTGTTACTGTTGTTAGGTATCGTGGAGTTGGTTCTGAAACATAGCAAACATATGTACAACAGAACAAAATATGGCCCAGCCTTGAGCCATCCTCATAGTCATCGTTATGCCTAAGCCCATTGTTGTAGCCACTGTCTCAATCCATCTTGTTGAGGATCTTCTTCATTTTTGCTAACCCTCTACTTGACCGAGTATGATGTCTTTCCTTAGGGAATAATCTCACCTGATAGCACATCCAAAGTTAGTGAGACAAAGTCTCTCTATCTTCACGTCTAAAAAACATTTGGCTGCACTTCTGAGACAGATTTGTTCTTCCTTTTGGCCCTCCACGGTATATTCAATATTCTTCACCTTATTCATTGCCTAGCTTTTTCATGCATATAAAGTGATATGAGCTATAACTGTAAGGATAAATATATACATGCTGCATATGTTTTCAAATATAAAATGAAGCACATAGGGAATACAGTTATGGATACTTACTAGACACAACCAACCACATTACGGGATTGTTTTACTAGGTTTGAGGGCTCAAGACCATACTCTTGTGGGGTGGATCGGTCAGTTGGCACAATATAACCCATAAAGATAATGTTTACATCTTATTTTGGTGAGTAGTGTCTGGGGTCTTAAGAGCTTAGAAGTGGCCATCTCAGATAAAACTATTTGTCTGTATTCTTCTGGAGAAGGAAACCAAAGTCTCAAAGAAGAAACTAGTCTATAAAACCAACAGCCTACCTGAACAACAATGTGGTCAGCCTTAGGACCAGAATTAGATGGTTCCTGGCTACCACTACTGATCTTTCTAACAGGAGACTCTATTGATGGTTCTGGATAGACTGGGGAAACATATAGAGCAAAACTCAAATTCCTAAAATATGGCCAGACTTACTGGACAGTTAGACACTAAGATGAACCCCTGAAACTATTGCCCTGAGATACTCTTTAAACTTGGAACTCAAATCATTCCCAGAGGTTACCTTTCAGCTGAATGATAGATTGACCCATAAAATAAATAATGTCACCCACAAGTACTATGCATCTTAAAATAA
Organism: Heterohyrax brucei; assembly: GCA_028571685.1. NCBI lineage: Eukaryota > Metazoa > Chordata > Mammalia > Hyracoidea > Procaviidae > Heterohyrax > Heterohyrax brucei. Next base: position 16,646,851 of record CM053166.1, on the reverse strand, counting down.
TCATCTACACAGAGAGGAGTCTCACTGGCAACACAAGAATAAAAAGGGGTGCATCATGAGATCTCCACTAAAAGACCTCAATTGATGGTCCAGTGGTTTTGGGGTTCCTCTGAGAGCATGGCCCCCAGCCCTGATGCTGTCCTTTCCCATAAATTATAACAAAGGTCCACTCTTTGGACAGGAATGGATTGGACTTGGCAATGCAGAGTGACCATATATTGGAAGCACTTTATAGTTCTGTACATCTATAGGATATCATCTTGCTGACCTCTGGCTGGAGGAAGGGGAGTGGAAGGAGAGGAGGGGAATGGAGGCTGTTGGGAGGATGAGACATGTATGGAGCAGAGAGGAATAGTGTGCAGTCACTGGACAGGGAGAGCAGTGGAAGCTGCATATAGGTGGGCATGTAAATTTATACGGGAATGTACATTTTCACTCAGTTATGTTAAATAAAAAAAAAATAATCATCTAAATGAAACCCAATGGTAAATATTTACCTTAGACAAAAGATGAGAAGGCAAGGGGGATAGGGAGGCTTGATTAACAGAAACAGAACCACCAGAATGGAAATAACAATGCTGATATATTGTGGAAACCCTGGTGGCGTAGTGGTTAAGTGCTATGTCTGCTAACCAAAAGGCTAACAGTTCAAATCTGCCAGGTGCTCCTTAGACACTCTGTGGGGCAGTTCTACTCTGTCCTATAGGGTGGCTATGAGTCAGAATCGACTCGATGGCACTGAGTTTGGTTTTGATTTGGATATCTTGTGAAAAGAATGTAACCAATGTTACTGAATAATGTGTATAGAAATTGTTAAATGAGAACATAATTCCCTGTGTAAACTTTCACCAAAACCACAATAAAATATATTTTATAAATTCTATATCACATATAATACTTGTTGAAATGGTAACTCTTCCCTTTAAAAATCAAGTATATATGGTGATGGAAAATTTGGTAATGACTGTGGCTGACGGGTGGCATAGTGGGTTAATTGCTACAGCTGCTAGCCAAAACGTCAGCAGTTCAAATCTGCCAGGCGCTCCTCGGAAACTCTACGGGGCAGTTCTACTCTGACCTCTTGGGTCACTATGAGTCGGGCTTGACTTTACCACACTGGGTTTGGTTTCCTGTTTTTGATGGCTGATCGTTGTACAGTGTGAGTAATGTTGGTATAACTAAGTTGTACACCCAAAAAATATTGAATTGGCAAATGTGTTATTTATGTTTTCACAACAATAAAAAAGAAATCCACTAATCAGTTAATGGATATTGTAAATAATGCTGTTACAAACGTTTGTGTACAAGTTCTTGTGGACATACGCTTTCATTTCTCTGGAGTATGGTATCTAGTCGTAAAGTTTCTGAATCATACTGTAAATGCATGTTTAACTTTTTGAGAAACTACCGAACTGTCTTCCAGTCTGGCTGTATCATTTTATAGTCCCACCTGCAGAGTGTGATCCAGTTTCTCCACATCCTTGCCAATGCTTGTTATTATCTATTTGATTTTGGTCATCCTCGTGGGCGTAAAGTAGTGTCTCACTGTGGTTTTGATTTTCATTTCCCTGATGGTTAATGATGTTGACAGCCACATTTGATAGACAAGGAAATTTAGACTTAGTGATAGGATTTGTTCGAAAGCACATAAATAAACTTCAAAGCTAGATCTTCTGCTCAAAAATGGGGTCTCGCTGTGCTCTCTAGCAGCTGTTCATCAGCGGGTAGATGATCGCTTATGAAGCACGCTCAGTGAATATCCTGCAGCTCCAATATTTGTTTATTGTCCCGCTGGAAGGTAACTACATCTTCTGAAGTTAGAGTAGTAAAGAACAGACCCCTAAGATTCATGTGTACCTCTTGTGGTTTATAGCACTGTTTCCTGATTTCCTGTTACGTGTTTGGAAAGATAAAGTGGAGAAATGGCAGGGTGCCTGGGAAGAGTTTGGGGTCCAATCAAGGACACAATGTGGCTTGGCCATTTTCTAGCTGTGCAGACTTGGAGGAAGTTACTGATCTCTGAATTTTTCTTTATTCCTTTTCCTTTTTTCCCCTTTCTCCAACTTTTCCCCTTTCTTGCTTCCTTTTTGGGGTTTAAAAAGCATAGGAGATACTGTCACAAATACCCACATAGGAACCTCTGTTTCTGGAGGAGTTTCGTGAGGAGTCGGTGACAGGTGGAGGCAGCGGTGGTACCATGGTAGAAGTCTTGCCTGCCATGCAGGAAACCTGGTTTTGATTCTTGATCTGTGCACTTCATACATGGCCACCAACTGCATGTCAGTGGAGGTTTGTGTGATGCTGTAAGGCTGAAGGGATTTTGGTGGAGCTTCCAGACTGAAATGGATCAGGAAGAAAGACCTGGAACGCTACGTCCCCAAAATCAACCAAATAAAACCCCATAGATCACAGTAGTTGATCTCCAGTAGGTCACGGGATCGATCAAGGCAGTGTTTTGTTTCATTGTCCGGGCGGTAGCCATGAGTCGGGGGCCAATTTGACAGCAGTAAATAGTGATGACGAAGTCTATACTATTCTTTGTAGTTTTAAATCGAACTGAATTGAGATAGGTTTTATTTGAACACTTTTTAAATTCATTTTATTTTATTTTTTTTATTTAATATGAGTGAAAATGTACATTCCCGTATAAATTTACATGCCCACCTATATGCAGTTTCCACTGCTCTCCCTGTCTGGTGACAGCACACTATCCCTCCTGTACCCATGTCCAACTCTGGGTTTCCCCTGGGGTGTCTGTGGCAGGTTGGGAGGCACTGTAATAAACAGTGTAATGTTTATATCAGCAGATGTCAGACCTGCGTGGGCTACAGATCTGAAACTTTTTCCCTGTTATTTACATCAGTCTCAAGAGTATGTCCCCAGAGGGTCCGGCACCACTCTCAGCAGTCCTCTGCTACCTGGTAGCTGCTGCTGGAGTAATGATCTTGTTTTGGATGACATTTAGCTGGAGTAGAAATGCACTTTATTGAAGCTCTTGAAATTGCTGACTCTAAGGCTAGGATAAATTTATTCCATTTGATAATCCGCTTTGTAAAACAATATCAGCAAGGCTTGCTAAAAGCAACAACACTGTCCAAATAAGAAAAAGCTTTGAAATCAAGATTTTATTTCTGTGCAGTTTCCCCTATGTAGTAAAACAAAAAAGTGAAGGCAGTCTTGCTGGTGGCTTGCATTTCCATCTCTGCCTAGACTGCTTCATGTGAGGCAAAGGCCTGGAGGCTCATTTCAAATCGCAAAATCTATTCTAATGATTTCAGTCACATCACGTGCATGCAAAAGCTGGACAATGAGCAAAGAAGACAGAGGAAGAATTGATGACTTTGAATTGTGGTGTTGAAGAAGAATGTTCAATGTACCATGGGCGGCCAAAAGAACAAACAGATCTGTTCTGGAAGAAGTCCAACCAGAGTGCTCCCCGGAAGCAAAGATGGCAAGACTGCATCTTACATACTTTGGACATGCTGTCAGGAAAGATCAGTCCCTGGAGAAGGGCACTGTGCTTGGTACAGTGAAGAGTCAACGAAAAAGAGGAAGATCCTCGATGAGATGGATTGACACAGTGGCCGCAACAATGGGCTTAAGCATAAAAACGATTGTGGACATGGCAGAAGACCAGGCAGTGTTTTGTCCTGTTGTTCATGAGATCGCTATGAGTCGGAACTGACTTGATGGCATCTAATAAAGACATTATAATGATTCTGGCCAAATGGCTTCAACCATGAGAGACAGGATGAATAGAAGAGGAGCCAAGGAAAAAGATCAGCAAACTCCCCGACTAGAAAAACCTACCTCCCTCACAAGAAATCAAACCCGTTGCCATGAAGTTGCTTCTAATTCATAGCAACCCTATAGGACAGAGTAGAACTGTCCCCATAGGTTTTCTGAGGTTGTAATCTTTATGGAAGCAGACTGCTGCATCTTTCCCCAATGGAGCTGGTGGTTTCGAACCAATCTTTCACTTAGCAGCTGAGTACTTTAAATACTGTGCCACCCGGGCTCTGAAGAGTCAGTTACCAAAAAACCAAACCAAACTTATTGTTGGCAAGTGGATTCTGACTCATAGTGACCCTGTAGGATGAAGTAGAACTGTCTCAAGGGGTTTCCAAGGAGCAGCTGGTGGATTAAAACTTGCCAACCTTTTGATTAACAGCTGAGCTCTTAAGCACTACACCACCAGGGCTCCAGAGGGTTAATAGTGACCCCAAATGTGAGCCTACAGTATTCTAAAATGATTTATCCATTCAGTATGAAAAATTACATCACTAAAAATCCTTCACACTTCATTTTACTAAGTTCTTAAAGTGATGAAGGCCTTAGGTGCTGCTGGCTAAGTAGACAAATCTATAGACCGAATTTGTTGTTCTCCTTCTAATTGGCTGGACTGGCGTTGTACGCCGAGAGGCCCAACAGAACAGAAGGCAAAGAAGGGAACTGCTAATTTTCTATCTTTATACATACTCATGACTTGCAAAACTAGCTCTTCAAAAATTAAGACACGAGCAATTTTGAACAAGTGCTTTTCTCATCTGTTTGGATATTCCCCAAGCAGAAATTATATAAGCAGCAGCAATATTTGCCGTGATCTCATCAGTGGTGAGCAATTTGGGTTTAATTTTAGTTAATAGCTGGCTGTGCCTATCAGTGACAGGAGAGAGGCCTCAGGAGATCATCTGTCTAGCCTTGAGGAAGGTAAAGATCCGAATCGTCCAGAACAGATGGCCTTTCTCCCCTGAAAGATCCCAGAGAGAGAGAACAGAGCTTAAACCCACGAGCAAGAGGTACCAAGCTAGTTTGTTCTCAGTCTTCACTTTCTCCTGATACCCAGTGCTGCTACTTTACCGTATTGGCTGCCCAATGAAGAGAGAGAAAACAGGACCAGAGAGTCCAAGCTGAAGCTTTCTTTCATTAAGAGTGAAATTCTGTTTTGTTTAAGATAGCTTTGCTTCAGATTCTTGAGTTCATTATTGTTACTATCTTTCTCTTGGATGGTATGAGAATTGTTATATGACTGTATAACATCTATCTGATAATACTCAGTGTCTTCAATATAGCTATAAATAAGTGCTATTAAAAAAAACCCTAAACTTATTGCTGTTGAGTCTATTCTGATTCACAGTGACCCCATAGGACAAAGTAGAACTGCCCTGTAGAGTTTCCAAGGAGCACCTGGCAGATTTGAACTACTGACCTTTTGGTTAGCAGCTGAGCTTTTAACCACCGGCCTACCAGAGCTCTGTACAAGAGTAGGGGTTAATTTAATGTTGCCAAGTGTTGGTGACAAGTGTGCTTCTGTAAAAACATCATGGCGGTGGTGTTTGACTTTCTCTAGTTTCACAAAGAGGAAGGAGTGTCAAGATCAACAGCCCAAGGCTGATCTTATGTAGAAGAAGTCAGACATACCTCCTTTCTCTGCCATCTTCACCAGTTCTGACACCAACCATCCCTCTCATGGCACTCTCTACTTTTCTTTTGGGTTCAATAATTCATGGCAACGGCCACACAGAACTCACAGAGAATACTCATGATTGTGGAGTTTATTAGAGAAGTAACAATTACAGTTTAAGCTCAAGGATACAGTTCTTCCATCAGGACAGCCTCTTTGCAGCTGTGGCCGGTTTTCAGCTGTGTTTGGCGGCACACCTATCTCTGGCCCTGGGCCTCTGACTGTTTAGGAAAATGTTCACAATGCTCTTTCAGCTCTACCAATAAGTGCCCAGAGATTCTATTCCACCAGCAAGCCTTTCATCCTAAGTCACTCAGCTTTCTTGCTCCATGGGCCTGAAAGCCCACTACACCATCTCCCGCCATCATTTTTCTGCCACCACATCTCTCTCTGTCTCCTGGTTCCAGGAGCTTCTCGGTGCAGAGATTCCAGGTCCAAAGGACATACCCTTCACTCTTGGTTATTTTTCCTTGGTAGTGGCAGGATCCTTCCTTTCTCACCTCTGGGGTGGATCATTTCAAGCCCAGTGGGATGGCAAAGCTGACCAATCCCTTTGGCAGGCCACAGTTATTCTTTATACAGTCCAGCACAATTACTTGGGAAGGAGATACAAGACCATGGCTGGAAGCGCTACATAAAAGTGACCCATCACACCAACAACTTCATTCACTACCATTCTTCCCACTGGTGTTCTAATAGAGATCAATCTGCATCTTTCAAGAGACAGCTCTTATTAAAATTCTTTAATATTCTGTAAGACACTCTCTAAAGGCATTCTATAAAGCGTTATCAAGGAGTTAACATTTTACAGATGTGACAGTTCTAAGGATTAAACAACTTGCTTCTGAATTTAGATAGTTCATCAAAGGCCTTAGAGGCTACAAGCAGTGGCATTAAGACCTATAACTGCCACTGTTTTCCAAGGCCCCCATGAATTTCTTTATTTCACTGAGACAAAAAGCTCGATTCCCATTAAAGTCAATGTGAATTGCACTGCTCTATTTTATGATGCAGTGAGAAAATCCAAGGTTTAAAATTTAGGAGTATAAAATCTATTCCCATTGTGATAAACTATACTGTTAGCACCCATTATTTCAAACATTGAAATAAGGGGGTGGGGGTGAGGGAAAAATCCGTGTGAGTCATTTATTTTTAAGGCTTTATCCTACACTAGTCTGTTTGCTATACAGACAGGTCAATCCATCTTGCCTATAATGAAAAACCTTGTTTCTCTACAAGTAAGTATATAGTGCAGAACACATTTTCCTAAAACATGATTTTCCTATAGGTAGATTTGTAAGAATAGAGAGATGTCTGAAATGTGAGAAGCTTTGGGAATTATACTGGTGGAATTTCAAGTTACTAAGGTTAAAGTAATTGTTTCATATATCCATGCCTTGCAGGCTGGCATCTAGGCTGGGCTATTGATGAGAGAAGGAAGGTTCTAAACCAATTCAGCCAGACACTTTATAGACAGATGATGCTGAAGAGCAGAGGCAGAGAACTGTTCACACAAATGCCTGGAACTAAATGTATTGATTGAAAAGTTCAGTGTATTTGCGAGTGCCTCAAGCCTTCTCACCCACTAACCCAAAATATTGAATGTAACCAGGGAAACTGAGGAGAAAATGGACAGCTCTTAAACAAGAATATGTTTTCTGTCTTCCTGAAACGAGACTTAAATGTCCATGTCTCCATCCCTGGAACACTGTCACCGGAGCACTCAGATTCTTGACTGGGGTGGCTATCATTGCATGAAAAATGAGAACTCTATTATGAAGTCCGGTAAAAACAATGCTCGCTGACGACTCACTTGGTCATAACAACAGTGAACAGTCTTTATAACCAAGAAGGTAAGAATTATTATTATTTTTTTATTATGACTGAGTGAAAAATGTACATTCCCGTATAAATTTGCATGCCCACCTATATGCAGCTTCCACTGCTCTCCCTGTCCGGTGACTGCACACTATTCCTCTCTGCTCCATACATGTCTCATCCTCCCAACAGTCTCCTTTCTCCTTCTCTCCACCCACTCTCCTGCCTCTAGCCAGAGGTCAGCAGGATGATATCCTACAGATGTATAGAACCATAAAGTGCATCCAATATATGGTCACTCTGCAGATAATGACCATGAAGAAAAGAAAAATCAAACCCATCGCCATCAAGTTGATTTCAACTCGGCGACCCAACAGAAAGAGCAGAACTGCCACATGTGGTTTCCAAGGAGTGGCTGGTAGATTCCAGCTGCTGATCTTTGGATCAGCAACCCAGCTCTTAGCCACTATGCCACCAGGGCTCCAAATGACCACAAAGCAAGGTTAATATTAAACTTCACACATACACATTCACACATGCACACACACATATGTGGTTCCTTACATATTAACACTATCTGTCCAGGTATACAACACAAGAACCACCTGTGGGAAGCCATTTATGGCCCAGCAATCCTAGCCAACACAAGGCCATTGAACTAGTGAGAGACGAACAAGGTGCTGCTTGAAGGAGGCCACGGCTGTGTTAGTTTAAAGCTGGGGCAGGCTGCCCCTCACTGCCTCTATCCTGCTTAGGTTCGGAAGAATTGGCCTCTGGGATCGACTGTCTATTGGGATTTACCACTGGTGAAGCCAAAAGCATCGGGGCTTTGGGGCCATTCACACTTTAGTTCAAAGGACAGCACTGGCACTGACTCGCTCGGTGACCTTGGGCCATCACTGAAATTTCTGATACCTCCCTTATTGGTCTGCACTGGGGGAGATGATAGGTTTCTGACAGTAACATGAGAAGTCCCTTAACGTGGTGTGAATAAAGAGTCGCTGGCGCCTAGTAATTATTAAATGTCTCTCCATTCTTCTGTTCCCCTTCTCAGCTCAAAGATGAAGAAAGGACTGGATGACAGAAGGGGCACAGGTGAGAGAGCCACTGGGTCCATGTCACCAATGAGCACTTGAAATATGGCCAGTCTGAATCGAGATACACTGTCAATGTAAACTCCAGTCTGAATTTTTGAGTTCTTTGTACAACAAGAAAGAATATAAAGTATCTTCTTAAAAACTGTTACCTGGGTTACAGGTTAAAACACTAGCACTCTGGATAAACCCTATAAATCAGACTCACTGCTGCTGTGTCAATACCTCATGGCAGCTCTACAGAGACCCTATCCTGGGTTAAAGAAAATGTATCATTAAAATTAATTTCAGTCTTTCTTCTTACCTTTTTAATGTGGCTTCTAGGAAATATAAAATGGCATACACGTGGCTATATTAGTGGCTCACATTCTGTCCCAGGGGACAGAGCTGGTTGGGAGCTTAGCACCTGCAAATGCTCACAAGGATGCCAGAAATTAACAAGTCTACTGCCCAAGGTAGGAGCTTCCCTCTGATTTGTGAGGCAAAGGCTTGCAGGCTTGACCCAGACACAGGAAGGGGCTGCTTCGAAGCAGTCAGATGAATGAGAGGAAAATCTCTGCCTCACTGAAGAAGGTAAGGCACAGTAGGGCGACATTCGCAGGCAAGACTCATGAGAAACCTGCCTTTCAAGTCTTCTCTCCTCTAGCTCCTTGTGCCCTTGGATGTCACCTCCTTTTACCAGGGAGACATAGAAAGCTCTGCTCAGGCCACTGGCCACCCTCATTTTGAACATTTATCCACCAGTCCTGGGCCTTTCAAGTCTTTTGTTTCTGTTGTCTTCTGCTTGTACTACACTTTTTTTTTTCCTAATGAGATCCAAGGGCATATGCTTAGACAGCCCCCCAAACATCCAAGTCATAGTGATAGCGACCCTATAGGACAAAGTAGAGCTGTCTCAGAGAATTTCCCAGGAGCACCTGGTAGATTCAGACTGCTGATCTTTTGGTTACAGATGCAGCTCGTAACTACTATACCACCAGGGGTCTCAAAGTTCTCCATAAAAAACACCAACCCACTGCTATCATAGTGAACCTGTAAGGCAGAGTAGAACTGCCTCATGGGCTTTCCCAGGTGTGGCTGGTGGATTCAAACTGCTGACTGTTTGGCTAGCAGCTACAGATCTTAAAAACTAAGCCACTAAGTCTCCAAGTTTCTGTTAGTCTAGAAAAAATAAGACCAGAGCATATTTTGGGTCATCTAGTCAATCATCTTATAATAGCATACCAAAACTGAAATCCCTTGCCGAGTTGATTGCAACTCATAGTGACCCCATAGGACAGAGCAGAACTGCCATTGATTTGCTTATATGACATGTTTGACTACTAATTCAAGGGTTCTCAAAATGGGTCTAGCATAGGTATCTGTAGACATAACCTCAAGCTCTGTAAATCTTCTCTCAGTTGTATTCTTTCTCTTATTCCCTTAACCCTTGAGTGGTTCATCCTAGGTAGTGATCTTTCATGATCATCACAGTCAAGTTTTAGTATCTAATTGATGTCTATCGGACCCATTTCTCACATAAAGGTGCTCATTTTCTTGACTGATAGATACTGCATCTTAGGTGGTTTTCTTTCTTTCTGTCTTTTACTTTCCTACCTTTAATGGGCTATAAATTTGGAAAGATCACCATGGCCAGGTTTAGAGAATTGGTAATGGAGCTGGGGGTGCCACATGTGAGAGAGAAGGACCAAGTACCAGTGAGCAGTGTATTGTTCCCATCTGCTTAGGAGGAAGGGACAGCTCTAGAGAATTTAGTGGTGTTCTGTCTTACTGATATAAAGGTGAAGTCAGATGGATGGTCATGTGACTGGCTCAAGACACTTGCCTTTTACAAGTCTCAGTTTCTTAATTTAAATAACAAGAATAAAAATAGTAATACCTCTGCAATAAATTGCACTAGAACAACTAAACAAACATTTTTTTTAAAAAAGAAGAAAAAACTGACTCTTACCTGACATCACACAAAAAATTAGTTCAAGATGAATCACAGATCTAAATGCAAATGCTAAGACAAAATTTTGAAAAGAAACACAGGAGAATAGCTTGGTACCTTTGAAGTGGGCAAAGATTTCTTACAGAACACACAGACAGCTTTAACCGTAAGAGAAAATATGTGAACTTCCTCAAAATTAAGCCAAGTGCCGTCGAGTCGGATGTCAGCAAAATTATAGACTTCTGCTTTTCAAAGGACATTGTTACAAGAATAAAAAGTCTAGCCAAGGACTGGGTTAAAATGCTTGAAACACATGAAACAGAAAAGGTCCTGCACTGAGAAAATGTAAAGAACTCAAATAAACCAATAATAAAAAATTAAACAGTCTGATAAAAAATAGTCAAAAGACATGAACAGAAAGTTCACCAAAGATATATGAATGGCCAGCTAAGAATGCTAAAAAGAGATACTCAATAAAGCATTAGAAACAAACAAACAAAAAAAACAAACCACTGCTGTTGAGTCGGGGCCAACTCATAGCAACCCTAGAAGTCAGAGTAGAACTGTCCCATAGAGTTTCCAAGGAGTGCCTGGTGGATTTGAACTACCGACCTTTTGGTTAACAGACATAGCACTTAAGCCACTATGCCACCAGGGTTTCCCAATAGAACATTAGGCATCGGGAAAATGCAAATTAAAACCTCAGTGAGCTACCACTACAAACCCCTAGAATGGCTGAAATTAAAGAGTCTGACAATAGCAAATGCTGACAAAGAGGTAGAGCTACTGAAACTCTCAAATTGCTGTCGGGAGTTTAAAATTTTATAACCTCTTTTTAAAACTCAATGGCAGTTTGTTAAAAGCTAAACATTTTTTAAGTTCTTTAAACCTACCAGTGACCCGGTAATCCTATTCATAAGTATTTGTCTAAAATAAATGAGAACATGTATGCACAGAAAAGTGTTGCACAAGGATGGTTGTACCAGTTTTATTCATAAAAGCCAAAAACTAAAAACAGCCCCAGTGTCTTAACAACAAGAGAATGGATAAACAAATGTGACGTATTCTCATAATGGATTACCACTGAGCAATATAAAGGAACAAATTACCAATACAAGCAATAACATAGACAAATTAAAAGATATGCTTGGTGAGAGAAGCCAGACACTGTGATTCCATTTTTGTGAAGTTTTGGAACAAAGGAAATTAATCTTTGGTGACAGAATCACATAAGTGCTTGCTTGCAGGTGGGGGTGATGTTATTGACCTGAAATTACATAGGGGACTTTTCTAGGGCAATAGATATGCTTTAAATCTTGAAGTGGATGCATTTGTCAAAACTTACAGAAGTAAACATCAAAATCTAGGCATTTCATTTTAAGCCCATTACATCTCAGTAAAACTGTCCCATGAGCAAGTCAGGCATCCCCAGATGAGCAGAATTACAAAGGTATTTCCAGACAGAAAACCGTGTGCAGAACGATTCCAGTAACCTGAAGGTCCCTCCTCTGAGGTGTCGATAAGGGAAGCTGCCATTAGCGGGGACAGCAGTGATGAAGGGGAATGGCCTACTGTCATGCTGTAATGTAGAATAAGGCTGTCGTCACCTTCAGTTCTTCAAAATCATTCCCAAGTCATGTTTTCTGAATATGCTGTGTAGTTCATTTCTCCAACGAATGTGGAGGGGGTAAAGAATTTCTGAGCACAAAAATGAAAGACCTCTGGGCACTTTAGAAGCAGCCAAGTATTTCAAGAGGCAGCATGAGGGTTAAATCTGAGGTCAAGTTCTAAAGCTAAATGAATATGCACATTTAATTTTCCCCATAAAAATAACACTCTCAAAGAAATCTCAACAGTTGTAATTGACAGATTTGCATATTAAGAATTCCATAATGTTTCCTGAAATATTGATGATTTTATATCAACACAGCTCTCTCTCTCTCTCTTTTTTTTTTTGGTAAAGCTCTAAATAATTAAAATATTTCTATAGAATCTGGGAACAAAGAAGGACAATAATAATTGTTTAGCCCCTGTTCTCATTTGCATAAGATTGCGACCATATTAGCAATGTTATCTCATGCGTTTGAGTGCATGTTTGATAAAATGGTAGGTCAATGTCAAGTTTCGATGAGCAATTTTTTTATTACAGCTTTCCGTACTCCCATCCAGTCAAAAACATCCAAGGGTACAGGTTGGATTAGAGCAGAGGTTGGCATTTTTTTCTTAAAGGGCCAGATGGTAAATATTTCAAGTTTCGTAGGCCATGTGGCTTCTGCCACGGTAGCACAAAAACAGCTACGGACAAAATGTGAACACACTGGAGCTTTGTGTTCCAACAGCACTGTGTTTATAGACCCTCCCTAAAACCCTTTGTGGTTGAGTCGGTTCTGACTCACAGTGACCCTATAGGACAGAGCAGAACCGCCCCACAGAGTATGCGAAGACAAGCCGGTAGATTCGAACTGCTGGCTTTTTGGTTAGCAGCCATAGCTCTTAACCACTATACTACCAGGGTTTCCTGTTTATGGACAGTGAGATTAAATTTCATATGATTTTCACGTGCCCCCAAATACTATCTTTCTTTTGAATTTTAACCATTTAAAAATGGAAAAATCATTCTTAGGCCAAGAGCCTTACATAAACAGGACACAGGTCTGGATTTGGCTCACAGGCCATAGTTTAGGGATCCATGGATTAAAGTACTAAGGCTTTCTAACAAAGTAATGTTTGATAAGTCAGTTAACTTTCTTGAGGCTTAGGTGATTTGTGCAACTTAGATGGTCAAATACATCTTAGGAGGCTGCTGAAGATTAAATGAAGAAAATATGGAGAAGTATCATGTACTCTAGAAAACACCTTAAATATTAGTCTGTCTAAAGATTATTATGAAGTAGTATATGAGGTCTGACAGCTAAGTCTGTGAACTTAAGTGTTCAACGTGCTACATACCTCATTGCTAAACATCACTAAGGTCACCTTTGAGGTACTCTCTTTGGGAAGTTATGCACTGATGCCAGCTCCTAGTCTACCCTTCAAAGCAATTTTGGAACTCTTCCAGGGATGGCCATTGTGCACAATGGCAAGGTGGCAAGGTGGCAAACTTCATTGTATGGTTGTCTGTGAAGGAGATTTTAGCTGGTAAACAACTGTATCGGAACACCCTCCCTGCTCACCTGATCTGGCCCCCAATGACCTTTTTCTTTACCCAAAGATAAAGGAAATATTGAAAGGAAAACATTTTGATGGCATTAAGGTCATCAAGGGTAATAGGACAACAGCTCTGATGACCTTTCCAGAACAGGTTTCAAAGCTGCTTTGAAGGGAGGAGTAGGTACTGGCATCGGTGCACAGCTTTCCAAGGGGAGTACTTCGAAGGTGACCATGGTGACATTCAGCAATGAGGTATGGAGCACTTTTTCTAGGATGAGTTCACGTGCTTAATGTCCAGTCGTCGTCTGCATTGCCTTGTACCTCTTTACTATGTTCTTCGGTCTAGCTCCAAAAGCAGTTTGACAAGATGTGTGTAAAACGACAAAGAAGTGATCCTGTGGAGACTTTAGGTTCTCTGGAAACCACTGGAATAATTCTGCATATCAAAGGAAGTATATGCAGGTTTTGAAGGTTGTCAGTTCAGCGAGAAGAACATCACTGGACCCAGTCATGATGGAGCCAGAGAACCAGGAAGATAGAATAAGGGCACAGAGCCATTGCTTCAGATTGTTCCATACGGAGGGAAGGAAGTCACAAGACAAGAGCAGACACCAGTTACTAGGACTAGGGTGAGGCATCAAAGCCGCATCTGTGAACTTGTTGTGACTAGGGCTGTGATTTTCCCAGAAAGTGGAGAAATGCTCTACTCAGCAGAGTGTCATTCTCAGCTGGGTTTTTTTTTTTTTTTTTTTCTTAAGGGGGAGGGTGGCTAATAACAGGTGGTAGCTGTATGTTGTTTTGCACTTCACCAACTACGGGAGGTGGCTGTTGTTCATTGATTTCATAAGTGAAGTCATGGACTCAGGAAGTTAATAGCTTTGTCACTGTGCCTGAGACTGCTTATTGCCTGTGTAATATGTATTCTTACCTTCTTCCTTTGTCAGAGAATCCTGATTCCACCTTCCCCCCACCGCCACCTCAAGGCAATCCAGCTGAGCAAGTATATTTTCCAGCTAGTTTTGGCCAGGTGACTAAGTTTAGCCAATGTGAAAGTTGTTGAGTGGTGCTTCCAGGATGGTTCCTTAAGAGGAAATAAGGCATCCCTCTTTTTGCCTTACTGCCTTTTATCTTCTTACCTTCTGGAATGTGGATGTGATGGCAGCAGCTACAGCAGCCATCTTGTAATGATGAGAATAAAACTCATGTATATACGAGAATGGTGAAGCAGAGAGAAGTTCTCTGGTGGCCCAGTGAGTTTGTGAGGTCTCCCCACCAGCTTGGACTGACCAAGTCTGGACTTTTCAGCAAGAAAGGCTAACCCTTTGTGCATTTAAAGTGCTTCTTTTGGGGTGCTATCTTCTATGTAAATAACCTGTTCATGACCGAAACAGTCACACAGCTAGGACTTATAGAGCAGGGATTTCAATTCAACACATTAGACATTTGTTCTTTCTATTCCAGTCAGGGCACCCATGCAGGTCATTAAGAAAACAACATTTAAGTGGGGAGAATAACCAAGATTCAACAACAACACTCAAATAATTTCTTGAGTACTTTTTAGGGAGTATGAAAATGGCTGGTCTTATAAAAGTCCTGTAGTAGAAAGTTGTTTTGTTTTCCAGTTCTTGGTTTGGAAGTAAAAAATGGTTCAGGTTTCCTCTTCTTTGTCTAAAGATTGAAATAATTTCCTCTCCTTATCTGCTTGCGAATCTTACTGGAATTTTGGTCAGGTGGTTGCTGTTTCTGGCTTGTGTGAAATGTAAGAATTCACGTGGCTCCTGTGGTCTCCTCACCCTGACAACTAACACTGACTCACAGCATTCCAGAAAGGTGGAGCTGGCCTGGCTCCCAACCCACACAGCTGCAGGCATTTGCTCAACATTCTCTGGGATGTTGGGAGCCATGTACTAACCCTCTCTCCCTTGACATAAGTATCAGGTCACCCATACCTATAGTTCCTGTGGAATTTCACCCCTACTTTTGGAAGGAAGTTGGGGTTGCCAAGTCTGTAGGCTTGGGACTTGCCCAATGATAGTTTGCTTCTTTAACCCTGGCCTTGACCCTAATTTATGACAGGATTTCACTAATGCCCCCTTGGATGCAGACAAAGGCTCTGGGGCAGTTAATTCGACTCACAAGGCACCAGTCAGAGGCCTCCACTATCCTTGGCTTCAACGTGAGCACAGGTAGTTAACAGGGACTGTGCTTTTCTCCTGTCATCAGACGGTTTACACCTCTGTCATAGCCTTCTAAGTCACCCTCCTACCTATGGAATTAACCCTTGAACTTATTTTGCATACTTCCGGGACTATTCAGTGAATATTTCAGTCTACAGTTTTGCAAGACTTGCAAGACTGTCTCTATCCATATATCCACCCATAAATACAACTAACCACTCTTTCTTCTCAGTCCATACTAACGATACCATTTGTTGGTCATGAAATCTCATAAGAATTATGCAAATTTCTGCCTACTGATTTTGTTACTTTTTTTTAATTCCTAGAGGCTACATAAAAGGGAAGACTTATATTTTCTGATGTCTTCTTTAAAAGTGAAGTCATACAGAATGATGCAGGTGGTGCGTGTGCTTTATGGTTTCATATATATATGAGGCTGTCCTACTGGATTCTTTTTAGAGGGGAGAGGAGAGGTTGAAGAGGAGGGGGTAAGTGTTGGCTGAGTGGATACTGGAAGTAAAGAGTAGAAAAGAAGAGTGTGCTGTCACAGGGTGAGGAGAGCAGAGTTGCAGAGAGTTGGGTACTTCGGGTTTTACATGGAAAATTGATTTGGACTGTAAACTTTCACTTAATCACAATAAAAAAGAAAAAAAAAGTGAAATCCTCTTTTTTTCTGAAACTTAAGCTATTATTACAACTTTTGCTTCAGATGATAGCCATTCTCACAGATCCTTCAAAGAATGCTTCAGAAGGTAAAATAAGAGTTTCCTGCAAAATATAAAGGGGAGAGATCCTGTAAACAGACATTCCCAGTCATTGGCAAGTTATCTGCTTCCCTAGACATTCCTCTGAATGGAGCTACCAGATTCACTGGAGAAGGAAGCTGAGATTTCTGCCTCAGGCTCTTAAATCTGAGGTACCATCTCTCACCAGGTACTGAGGATAATTCAGTTTTATAAATGATAATTTGCATCACACAGAAGTAATAAACCAAGGATCTCATCATTTTAATACACTAGTTAGTACACACCTTGTTTTTAAAAAGTTCAGAGGAAAGCAACCATTAGCCATCCTCCTTTTATCAATCAAAATAATTGAACTGAGAATAAAATGAAGCTTTCTGAGCAAATCAGTTATAACAATTGCCCTATGATTTATGAAATCTGAGTGGGCTGGTGTTGTGAAACACGTGCTTTGGTTGATGGACTGTATATTGTGTTGGCTGGTACTGAAGGCTTCTGTTCTGAAAGCAACTTATTGCTGGAAGAAGTACACCGAAGTGGAGAACAAATTGTACATTAGAAGGCACTAGAATTATGACTGTCAATCTGGAATGGAAAATGCATAATTCAAAAATGTACTTATTGGGAGGGGAAACAAAGTGTGAAGTCATAAGAATGACGCATAGAGATAGGGTGCAGCATTAACAAAGTTTCCGGATGTCAGATGTTATGTGGAACATCGTGAGTCCTTCCACAAATCAATTTACCGTTGTCTTTACCTTCCAGTGGAAACCCTGGTGGTGTGGTTAAGTGTTAGAGCTGCTAACCAGAAAGTCAGCAGTTCAAATCCACCAGGTGAAACTCGTCTACCATGGTTGACCTTGCTGGTACCTAAATACCAGTGGCATAGCTTCCAGCATCATAGCAACAAGCAAGCAAGCTCCCACTGACAGTGGGGGCTACTCACTCTGTCTTCATCCTCCTCACCCGGTCCTATTACCGTGCTTACCTGATGGTGTTACCTGGCTAACTTTATGGTTGTACTCTCCTTAACTGATGGTGTTAGCCTCCTTATCTGATGCTATTACCCTCTTTACCTGATGCTGTTACCCTCATTGCCTGATGTACAGTGGATTTTTCTACTATAAAGCTACTACTTTCCCCTTTGTAATCAATAAATACCTTGTGAGGAGAAACTGGGAGAATATGTACATATTCTGTTATTCTTTGTGGTAGACAGAATAATAGTCCCTTAAAAAATGTCTAGAAAGAACACTGCAGGTACAGTGGTTAAGTGCTTAGCTGCTAACCAAAATGTTGATGGTTCAAACCCACCAGGAGGATTGAAACTTCATATAGAGTTAAAATTGCTAATCAGCTGACACTAAAATGGGGAGAACTTAAAATGAAGAGATAATCCAATAAAATCACAAGGGTTCTTAAAATTAAAAGAAGGAGACCGAATAGTCAGAGAAGGAGATGCAATTTGAGTCTGTCTAACACGAAGCAAGGCTGGAATGATGCAATGTTAGAAGGCCTCAATCCTCCATTGCTGGCTCTGCAGAAGGAGGGAGGGACCATGATCAAAGGAATGTGGGCTGCCTCCAGGAGCTGAAAACTGAAAGAAAATGGATTCTTTCCCGGAGACTCTGGAAAGGCTCACAGTTATGCCATAAGATTGAGTTCAGCCTACTTACAACCAAAAAGTCGGCAGTTCAAATCCACCAGGTGCTCCTTGGATACTCTGTGGGGCAGTTCTACTCTGGCCTCTAGGGTTGCCATGAGTTGGACCTGACTTAGTGGCACTGGGCTTTTAGACCCTTGATGGATTTCTAAACTATAGAATGGAAAGAATAAATTTGTGTTGTTTTCAGCCACTACGTTTGTGGTAATTTACTACAGCAGCAACAGGAAATTAATACTGTCTTGTGCTAAGTTCTCTGGAAAAGCAAAAGCAGTTAAGCATACATGCTATGTATCTGCCTGTCTATCTATCTTTCTATCTGTCTATTGAAAGAGATTTATATCAAATAAATGATTCACATGCTTGCAGAGGCCGGAAAGTCCAAAATCTGTGGGTCAGGCCTCAGACTGGAGGCTTTTCTTGACTCACATAGTTACAGGGGCTGAGGAAACCAAAAATTACAGGTCAGATGACAGGCTGCTGGCTCAAGTCACAGAAACAGAAGTTTCAGATGATGATAAGCCAACTGCAGCACCCAGAGAGCAGAGAAAAAAGCCAGCAAGCTTTGGGAGAAAGTCCACATATACTGGATGCAGGCCATACCCCTAAAGAATTTCTCTTTCAACTGACTGGCTCCTCAGAGCAGACCTCATCATGGAGAAGATTCCATTGTATCAGCTCTCACTGTGGAGGTGATTACACCATGACATAACTGCCAGAATACATCATGAACCGCCAAACCACTGAGAACCACGGCCCAGCCAAGTTGACACACAACCTTAATCATCACGCTCTTCTCAGATTTTCACTCACTAGTGTTAGTACACAAAAACAAAACTAACCCCACTGCCACTGAGTCAATTCCAACTGACAGAGACCCTATAGGACAGAGTAGAACTGGCCCATAGAGTTTCCAAGGAGCACCTGGTGGATTCGAACAGATGACCTTTTAGTTGGCAAATGTAGCACTTAACCACTACTCCACCAGGGTTTCCCTAGTGCTAGTATCCACTGAAAGTTCTTGCCTAAGTCAGTTATCATGGGGTCTCCATCAGTCAGAATCTACTCGGCAGTAGGTTTTCTTCATTTTGGAAATTAATTATTGTTATGACCATTGCCAGTGATTGTTCCTTTCATATTTTTCACTTTCTGCTATCAAGTATGAGCTTTTTCTTCTCCCCCATTTTATATTTTATATCAATAGAGACTCAGGGTGTCTTATTTTGTTTAGTGGGCTATAATCCTTCATTTTATTATCTATTTTTACTGAATTTGTCAGTAGGAGCCCCTCTGAACCGGATCCTGTCTTTTTGAAGTCCCAGTTGGGAAAAATGTGAATATGAAGATGATACAGTGGAATTATTTAACGTTCTTAGGTCTAAGAATGGTATCAGGTCATGTAGGAAAATGTCCCTTTCCCTTGGGAGACTGAAAGTGACGTGTCGTGACAGCAACTTTCAAATGGGTCCATAATAAAAAGGCAAGGTTGTTAAAAAATATTTTGTGTATGTATTTATCTATATATGTATTTGTGTGTCTCTCTTGGGAGAGAGGCATACATACAATGTATATGTGTCTCTCCCCTTTGAGAGAGTATGTTCAGACATGGCAAAATGTCAACAATGACTGAATGTCAGTGAGGGATATACAGACGGAAACCCTGGTGGCGTAGTGGGGTAAGTGCTACAGCTGCTAACCAAAACATCAGCAGTTCAAACCCACCAGGCTCTCCTTGGAAACTCTATGGGGTGCTTCTACTCTGTCCTATAGGGCTGCTATGAGTCAGAATCAACTCGATGGCGGTGGGTCTGGTTTCTTGTACTAGTCTCATTTTTCTGTAAACTTAAAAATACTTATAACGAAATTTTAAGGGAAAATAGCATAAATAAAGAGAAGTAGCTTTTACAAACCAGCTGCTCCACCTTCCTGAAAATGTGTTTGTGTATATGACGTCCACTGAGGGCTTCATGGCCTTTCCCTCAGGTTCAGGGGAGAAGATTTATTATTTTAATAAACATTCCTGAGCGTCAGCTTAAATCTGGCCTCTGCAATTCAATTACATGGAAAGTATGTTCATAAAGTATCTGAAAGCAGTGACCTCCTTAAGTATGTAAATGCTGCTCCTCACATCTCATTTAACATTTTTTAATTTTTTCTTACAAAGTTATTTTATAATCAACCTGTGTCTTGATTGCCATAAATTTGGGATTAGTAATGGTCCCTTAAAGGAGTTTTAATATGTAGTGTTTGTGAGGGTCTAATTCCAATGAAAACCTAACCAAAGGGGAATGAAAAAGCAATACAAACCTTATTGAATTTACTTAAAATTACTTCCACTCAACTTTCCTGGGCCTTTTGTACATAGCCAGGCTTACGCATTTGTGATCACTGAGGTGTGACAGGTACAGAGCTGAAATCAGGTGTTGCAAGAAGATTGACTGGCCACCCAGACAAGGGCCTTGTGGTACTTTTAAAATATGTCCACAAATTCTTTGAAACTTCTTCTCTTCAAAAGGTAAAACTTGATTCCTTTCCGTTTGAATGTAGGCTACTCAATGACTCACTTCTAACTAATAGAATGTGGCAGAAGTAATAATGTGTGTTTTCTGAGACTAAATGGTGACAGGCATAGTGGCTTCCTCCTTGCTCTCATGGTTTAGCTGCCGTGTCATTAGGATGTTACCAGGTTGCATCTCAGATGCCACAGACTTGTTGAGCTTCTTCCCTGATTAAGAAGGAACAGGCAAGGCACAGAAAAGCTTTCCCCATGAGCGAAGTTTTACTAAAGGGACTTGCCAGTGGAGACAGGAGGGCCTGGGCAATGCTCACCCTGCCTGCCTGAACAAGACTTGCCTGAGCTTTTCAAGATTTTGAAGCGGGAAGAGGAATCATGATTACTCCTGAGATAGGCCGGGTTTTTCCAGGAAACAGTGGGTTACAGAAACTGAGTTGCACATGCAGCTTTCAGTAAGATGGCATTGATAGCAAAGGATTCTGGGAGGAGATGGCAAGATTCATTATAGGATATTGCAACTGCATCATTGTTGTTGCTGGTAGTGTGGGTCCTGGTCCCCAACTGGAACCTCCACCTGCCCTTTGTGGAGGGTCATGTAGTGGTCAATGTTGTGCATTGTGTGTGTGTCTCCAGAGTCAGTTCTATTCGGTTACTTCTGAAAAACAACTCTGAGGAAGCTTACACAGTCATTAGGGTACCTTATCTCACTGTTTCAGGCTGTGGTGAGTTATTGGGTCCTTTTATCCCCTACCAACTCCTTGTAGTTTCCCTTACGAGGTTTACTGAAAGGTGTTTACAGAGGTCTCTGGGCTCCTTGTCTCGGGAACACTCAGGCAGCCCTGTGAGGAGGTCCACACGGTAAGGAACCGAAACCTCCTGCCAACAGCCATGTGAACTGAACCATCCTGAAAGTGGATCCATCAGTTCCAGTCAAGACTTCAGGTGATTACAGCCCCAGATGACATCTTGGTTGCAACTACAAGAGAGACCCCGAGGCAGAACTCAGCTACATAAGCCACTTCTAAATTCTTGACCCATAGAAACCATGGACAATAAATATTTGTTTTGAGACACGATGTTTTTTGTACAATTTGTCACATGGCAATAGTTAATTAATACAAGCCCTGATGCTGTCATTATTTAGGTCCAATCATTGTACTCCTGGATCTGGAAGCTTCCTCTTCTTTTCCACCAATTCAAAGGCAATATAAGCCATCAAATAAGAAAAACTAAAAGAACAAAACTCACTGCCATTAAGTTGATTCCGACTCATAGTGACAGAGTAGAACTGTTCCATAGAGTTTTTACAAGGAGAGCCTGGTGGATTTGAACTGCCAACTCTTCGGTTAGCAGATACAGGATTTAACCACTATGCTACTAGGGTTTCCAAAAAAGACACTAAAAATATTTCCCTGAACTTGATATTGGCTATAACTTTTGACTCCTCGTCTCATCTTTGCTGAGTCTAAAGGGCTTTTGCTTGAAGGAGTCTGCCACTTGGGGCCAGAGCACCATTTGGATAGTGGTTTTCTGGTGGCAGAATATCTCCTAGAAAATGAATAAGCCAGCATCTCCGACTGACTTAAGTATTGCATTCAATCCTTGTGCCAATCCTTTGA
Organism: Heterohyrax brucei; assembly: GCA_028571685.1. Lineage (NCBI taxonomy): Eukaryota > Metazoa > Chordata > Mammalia > Hyracoidea > Procaviidae > Heterohyrax > Heterohyrax brucei. Next base: position 16,624,675 of record CM053166.1, on the reverse strand, counting down.
CATAGGTGCTGGTTGCCTAACTTTAAAGCAGAAGGAATTAAAATACTGTGTTTTAGGGAGGTATATAAATCTGGGGGACTGTAGAGCCACTATGAGTTGGAATCAGCTTGCTATGAGTCGGAGTCAACTCCTTGGCAGTGGGCTGGTGTTTATTAAAAGTCTTTTGAGTCTTCTCTGTAGATGTTCATTGAGATCTGCAACACACAAGAGAGAAAGAAGACAAGAGACCAAATACAAAACAGCGAGCCTCGGAGAAAACGCACTCATCTTTCAGATGAGACGTCCTTCTCAAGGATTACTTCATGAAAGCTGTTTGAAGACCAAATCGCGGAGACAGGGCCGTCAATCTCAGATTCCCCCAAGGCAGGAACAGTGGGCCTACACATTGCTGCTTTCCTTTGAACTTCAGCCTCCTTTGAATAGTGCAGAACAGGGTCTTGAAGGGCAAAAGCAGCCAATCTCTCTGTTTTTAAAGACACTGGCAGCTGTTGAATAGAAAAGGCTGTTTGTAGTCTTACGTTGTGACAACAATTGATAACTATCATCTGGGAAGTTATGTGACATTCCTTAACCTATAGCAGGTATAACAGACCTCCAGCCATGCTGTTCTGTTCTCAGTCCTACAGCAAAAGGTATTCAGTCCTCTGGATGCATTGCTACAAGGAAAGCCCCAGTGACTTGAAGCCAAACAGATCCTCACTCCTCCCTTGTCACTCCAGTCATGCTTCCGCTGTCAAATGGCTGTGTCACCTGCAGTCAGAATCTTAGCCTCATGGTCTGCAAAAGGGCAGATAAAGTGCTTTCTCAGGTGTTTGACAGCGCCTACACTTAGGACTCCATGATTCCTCTCAAAGCCTCGACAGGCTCCCAGACAAGAAAGTAAATAGACCTAACGTGTTTTATTTGGATATCTCTACAAGTGGGAAACCCTGGTGGCATAGTGGTTAAGTGCTACGGCTGATACCAAAAGCTGGCAGTTTGAATCCGCCGGACACTCCTTGAAAACTCTAGAGTCACTAGCAGTTGGAATCAACCCAAAGGCAGCGGGTGGCTTGGTTCTACAAGTTAAGTGTTCTTGGTAACCTTGTAGTTTTGAGTTTGTGCATGTCAATCTCCTCAGCTCTGAAAGGATCTAGTATACCCTGTTCTTCCTAGAAATAACCTGAGGAAAATAATATATGGCTGTTTATGAATAATTCTCTCCTGGTTAAAGTTGTGATAGATTTTGTGGTCTTTTATAAATACCTGTACCCATTGCCATGGAGTTGATTGCCACTAATAGCAACCCTGTAGGACAGAGCACAGCTAGTTGTCGCACTGGGTTTCCAAAGAGCAGCTAGTGGATTAGAACTGCCGACCTTTTGGTTAGCAGCCAAACTCTTAACCACTGTGCCACTGGGGCTCCAAGAGAAACCCATGTTTGAGGAAAATGCTGTAATTCCAAGTTGGAAATGTTTCCAATAATTTCTCTTTGGAAACAAGCTGGGCAGCCCGAGTGCTAACAAGAGTATTAGACAGGGGTTCGAACAGGGAAATTAATAACAGACTTCTTACTCTGATTTTAAGGTTTTTCTTATTCATGAAAACAAACATTAACCATAAAAAGTCTGACTCAAACTGCAAAAGCCTGCCAGAAACAGCTCTCCAGCAATGTAGGTTTGTCTCTCTTGCTAGAAAATGATAGTCATCAAACCATTACCTCCTAATTTAAATCCCAAAAAGGCTTGTGGACACAGGTCTGTACGAAACACCCCTTGCCCTCAGTCAATTTAAGAGACCCTTTAGGGCAGAGTAGAACTGCTTCATAGGGTTTCCAAGGAATGGTTGGTGGATTCTAATCACTGACCTTTTGGTTAGCAGCAGAATCTTAAACACCATGCCACCAGGGTCAAATTATGCGCAGCCAGGCGAGAAGTGGAAACCTGGTGACGTAGTGGCTAAGTGTTACAGCAGCTAACCAAAAGGTTGGCAGTTCAAATCCACCAGGCGTTCCTTGGAAACTCTATGGAGTTTTATTCTGACCTGTAGGGTCACTATGAGTCGAATTCAACTCAGTGGTAGCAAGTTGTTCAGAAACCCAGCAACGCTGGTGACAAAATGGTTATAAACGCTACCTCTGCTAACCAGAAGGTCAATAGTTCAAATCCACCAGGTGCTCCTTGGGAACTCTATGGAACAGTTCTACTCTGACCTATAGAGTCACTATAGCTTGGAACCAACTCAATGGCTTGATGGCTGGAAGTTTTTTGTTGTTGTTGCTGTTTTGTGCTTAGGCCAGAAGTAAACTGGTATCAGCTGGTCTCAGCAAAGGTAGAAGGCAAGGCTCATCAGTCATAATGACATGAACCAGTGGCTGGTGTTGTATACTGTTTTTCTCCCTCCTTAGGGTTGCTACAAGTTGGAGCCAACTTGATAGCAGTGAGACATCTCCTTATAAACCCCACTCCAGCAATTAGCTTTTTCTGGACTCAAAGTGGTCTCCTTGTATGTCTGCATAATAAGTGCTCAGAAAACCCTTATGTTCAAATTTTGGTGAGTTTTGATTATTTTTAACAGGAGAGAAGACATGAGACTACAAAGGAATGTGTGTGTGTGTGACACAGCTATTAATTTAACAAGGAGTTATTATGGTTATAGGGAACACTTCACTTCTTTATTTCCTCCGTGGGACATTTCCCTAAACTGACAAAACTAACAGCCATTTAAGGCGAGCGGACTCTGGTGGTTTTTTCTCAGGAATTCATTGTAGTCTAAGGTTTTCCTGGTGACAATGACAAGCACTGAGTTAGGTGTCTGTGGTTATTGTAAATGTGCAATGCTGTTCAATAGCCTTTTCTATGATGACGGAAATGTTCTATGTCTGGTTTGTAATATGGTAGTCACTAGTCCCATGTGGCTAGTGAGCTCTTTGAAATGTGCCTAGTTCAACCCAAACACTGAATTTTTAATTTTACTTAATTTACACTTAAATTATAACTACTTGTATCTAGTGGAGGGGCAGTTCTACCTTGGCCCGTAGGGTCGCCATGAGTTAGATCCGACTCGACTGGCACCTAGCTGGCTTGGCTGTATCTAGTGGAAATGTTGGTAGTGTAGTGGTTAAGAGCCATGGCTACTAACCAAAAGGTTGGCAGTTCAAATCTACCAGGTGCTCCTTGGAAACCCCATGAGGCAGCGTACTCTGTTCCCTAGGGTCAGTATGAGTCAGAATTGAGTTGATGGCAGAGAGTTTGATTTGGTATGTGTCTGCTGTTGTTACATGTTGTCGAGTTGGTTCCGACTCACAGTGACACTATGCACAGCAGAATGAAACACTGCCCAGTCCTATGCCGCGCTCACAATCGTTTTTATGCTTCAGCTCATTGTTGCAACCACTATGTCCATCCATTTCATTGAGGGTCTTCTTTATCGCTGACCCTCCACTGTACCGAGCATGATGTCCTTGTCCGGGGATTGATCCCTCCTGACAACTGTCCAAAGTGTGTAAGACACCGTCTGGCCATGTGTTTAGTAGCTGCTATATTAGATGGCATTGATAACCTTGACGTGTAGATGACAGTTTGACATTTGTTTTTTTTCCCATTTGTATTTTTCAAAGTATGTGTTCTGGTCAAACTGACTGGGCTCAAATCCTTGCTCTCCTTCTTACTAGCTGTGTGACACAGGCCAAGTAACTTGACCCCTCTGAGCCTTATAGCAGTAACTGCCACTCACAGAGAGGGGATGACATGAGGTAGATAGACCTAGCTCAGTCCTGTCCCTAAAACCTGCCCTGGCTGAAAGGGCAGATGATGTCACAGAGACCAGCTGGGCATCTAGTTAGCCTAGCTTGTCACCCACAAGACCTGTGACTTTTTAGTCTCTGCTCCCCCAGGCCCCGGCTCTTTCCTTGCAGTCACAGGAGCAGTCAGGATGACACGGGAGCAGCTGGCAGCTGGGATGAGCTACAACCCACTGCTTGGAGATTTCCAAGCATCTACCCCTTTGAAGCCAGGGCTGGCTGCTCAGTCCTGGCTGCCAGGGACTCTGATCTCAGACATGCAGAGCAGACTCAGCCAAGTGTTCTGATACCAAGGTGTGGCACCGTTAAGGAAGACTGAACCCATAAACCACCAACTCAAACCATCCAGAAGGTGTGGGTGTGATTTTTCACTCCTAGTTTGTGAAAAGGAGTGTCAAGTTCAAGCTGAACTGTGATCGAGCCAGGATCTTTCTGTGCAGATTTCTGGGGCACGTGCCCAGAGATTTCCAATTTGCGCTTTTTGCCAGCACCCTGCTGGATCCTGCAGCAGGGTCTGCGGATCACACTTTGTGAAATGCAACCAGATTGCTCCTGGCCCTGAAAAGAGCTCTAGAGTAGAGTTGCCTCAAATCTGAGGTTCTCAACTAGGGGTGACTTTGTCCACCAGGGGACCTCTGGTAATGTCTGGACACATTTCTGGTTGTCCCAGCTAGGGAGGGGAGTAGGTGCTGCTGGTATCAAGTGAGTGGAGGCCAGGGATACTGCCAAATATCCTGCAGTGCATAGGACCCTTCCTGCACCTTCCTACCACCACCAAGGAATTTAAAAAGAAAAAAAATCCCAAGCTCATTGCTGTTCAGTGAATTCCAATTTGTAGCCACCCTGTAGGAAGGAGTAGAGTTACTCCTTGGGGTTTCCAAAGCTTCCTTATGGAAGCAGACTGCACATTGGGCTGGGGGTTTGAATCACCAATCTTTTGGTTAGCACCAAGCTTTTAACAATTATGCCACTGGGGCTGATAACAAAGAATTACTGGGCTCCAAATCTCAATAGCACCAAGGCTGAGAAACCACTGCCTTACACCAAGCAAAGCTTGGTGCTCCTGGGAAAGGAGACCACAGCCTGAATGTCAAGTGAAAAATAACAGAAAAGAATTTCATCTTTGCTTTGGTTTCCGGAAGCCCACCACCGCCCCCCCCCCAAAGCCGTTGAGTCAATTCCAACTCACAACAACTCTATAGGACTGAGTAGAACTGCTCCAGTAGCATTTCCAAGGAGCACCTGGTGGACTTGAACTGCCAGTCTTTTGGTTAGCAGCCATAGCACTTAACCATTAGGCAACCCAGGACTCTTCTAGAAGCCTAAGTCCAGTGATTAAGAGAAATGTGAGCCAATGATTCTCAACTCTTTTCAGAGCTTATTAGTCCAGCTCTGTATTTCTACTGCATAATCACTTGGCTTCTATTTTTGCCTCAGACAGGGTTAGAAGATATTATGGCTCATGTGAGAGTTCTAACTGAAGATGTCCCAGGTGTTTTCAAAGATTATTCCACCCATGAACTATAAGGAGTGAATACTGAAATGACTATGCGAGCAGTAGTTCTGCAAAACTGAACTGAGCTTGATATCTTTCCTACTGCACAAAGAGGCACCTGTGATGGTTAAGGCTGTGCGTCAACTTGGCTAAGCTGCAATTCTCAGCGGTTTGGCAGATTATGTAATCATCTTCCATTCTGAGATCTGTTGAAGTGAGCCAGCAGCCTGCCATCCCTCACTCCTAAGCTTGGCAGCCACTCATGAGTTCTATCATACCAACACCCATTGTTGTTGATTCTGACTTATAGCGACCCTATAGGACAGAGTAGCACTGCCCCATAGATTTTCTAAGGAGTACTTGGTAGATTTGAACTGCTGAACTTTTGGTTAGCAGCCACAACACTCAACCACTACGTCACCAGGGTTTCCCATGAGTTCTGGTTTCTTTATATTTTCTTACTTCATATAAGCACAATATTTATCCTTCAGTGACTGACTTATTGCACTGAGCATGTTTTCAAGGCTAATCCCTGCCTTCTCCTCTCTCTAACCCCATGTGTATGGAAAGTTGAAAATTGTGCCTTTGCTGACCATTTCTGCCATGCAAAATCTGGATTGCCACTCTTGTTAACATCCTGTTCTATTGGGTATGTGGTCCCTGGAAGTAAAACTTTTTCCTCCATATACTGCACATTTCTAAGGTTTTTAGCACCAAGTAATATTATGAAGTTTAATGGTCAGAAAACAGTGCTAGAAAATGTTATGTTGGTCACTGCTGTGTAGAACTGATGAGCCCTGCCCCCCAATGCCAACTTTTAAATATTTTGAATGTCTCTCAATTTATTTACTGTGACTAAAATCATGGAAATCTCTCATTGTCTTCCACTATCACCACCCACTGAGCCTGTTGCGCAAACCCTTCAAGATTCATATGCTGGCTCCGTGCCTTGCCTTCCTGGGTCCCAGGGACAGACAGCACAAGGACCTCTGCCATGTGCCTGAAACTCTGAAATTTTCCTAAAGGGAGGCTCACATCCCTTGCCAAGAAGGAAAGGAGCTTGTTTTCACAGTTGCCATCTTCTCTTCTCCTTTGCACTTTTCGTAACCCAAGGATAGCAAGACTTTTCAACTTTTCAGGAAGAGTCACATCTGGCTGCCTGGGAAAGCTGTCTCAGTTATGTGCTGCTAAATGTTTACTACCCAACTCTGGAATAACAAAACCACCTACATTTACAACGTTTGCTAATTATTGTTGTTATTAGGTGCTGTTGACTCAGTTCCAACACATAGCGACTCAATGTACAACAGAACAAAACGCTGTCCAGTCTTACTCCACGCCCACATTTGTTTTTATGCTTAAGCCCATTGTTGCAGCCATTGTGTCACTCCATCTCCTTGAAGGTCTTCTTTTTCACTGACCCTCTACTTTACCAACCATGATCTCCTTCTCTAGGGATGGATCCCTCCTGACAACATAGCCAAAGTATGTAAGGTTCAGTCTTGCCATGTTTGCTTCCAAAGAGCACTCTGATTGTATTTCTTCCAGAAAAGATCTGCCTGTTCTTTTGGCAGTCCATGGTATATTCAATATTCTCCAACACCACAATTCAAAGGTATCAATGCTTCTGTCTTCTTTATTCATTGCCCAGCTTTCACATGCATATGATGCAACTGAAAATACCACGGCTTGGGTCAGGTGTACCTTACTCTTCAAGGTGACATCTTTGCTTTTTAACACTTTAAAGAGGTCCTTTGCAGCAGATTTTCTGGTGCAATTCGTCTTTTGATTTCTTGACTGCCACTTTCAAATGGCATTAATTGTGGAATCAAGTAAAATGAAATCCCTGACAGCTTCAATCCTTTCTCCACTTGTCATGATGTTGCTTATTGGTCCAGTTGTGAAGATTTTTGTTTCTTGATGTTGAGGAGCAACCCATACAGAAAGCTGTGGTCTTTGGTCTTCATCAAGCATTTCAAATCCTTTTCACTTCCAGCAAGCAAGGTTGTGTCGTCTGTATATTGCAGGTTGTTAATGAGTCTTCCCCCGGTCCTGACACATCATTCTTCTTCATATAATGCAGCTTCTCAGATCATCTGTTCAGCATACAGATTGAAAAGGTATGTGAAAGGATACAACCCTGACACACACCTTTCCTGACTTTAAAATGTGCAGCATCCCCTTGTTCTGTTCACTTGACTGCATCTTGATCCATGTACAGATTCCTCATGAGCACAATTAAGTGTTCTGTAATTCCCATTATCTGCAATGTTATTCATAATTTGTTATGATTCACACAGTTGATGACTTTGCATAGTCAATGGAACACAGGTAAACATCTTTCTGGCCTTCTCTGTTTTCAGCCAAGATCCATCCAACATTAGCAATGGTTCCATATCTTCTTCTGAGTCTGGCTTGAATTTCTGGCATTTCCCTGCCAATATACTGTTGCAGTTGCTTTCGAATGACCTTTAGCAAAATTTTACCGGTGTGTGATATTAATGATATTGTTCAACAATTTCCATGTTCAGGTGGATCACCTTTCTTGGGAATAACATAAATACGGATTTCTTCCAGTGAGTTGGCCAGGTAGCTGTCCTCCAAAGTTCTTGGCACAGATGAGTGATCACTTTCAGTACTGCATTCATCCGTTTGTTGAAACATCTCAGTTGGTATTCAATCAATTCCTGGAGCCTTGTTTTCTGCCAATGCCTTCAATGCAGCTTTGATTTCTTCCTTCAGAACCATTGGTTCCTAATCATATGCTACCTCTTGAAATGGTTGAATATCAAATGGTTCTTTCTGGTATAATGACTGTGTATTCTATCTTTTTTTTTTTTAATGTTTCCTGAGTCATTTAATATTTTCCCTATAGAATTCTTCACTATTGCAACTCCAGGCTTGAGTTTGTTTCCTCAGTTCTTTTAGCTTAAGAAATGCAGAGCATATTCTTCCCTTTTGTTTTTCTATTTCCAGCTCTTTGCACATGTCATTGCAATGTTTTGTCTTCTTGAGCTTCCTTTTGAAATCTTCTGTTCAGTTCTTCTACTCCATCATTTCTTCCTTTTACTTTAGCTGCTCGATGTTCAAGAGCAAGTTTCAGAGTCTTTTCTGACATCCACTTTGGCCTTTCCTTTGTTTCCTGTCTTTTTAATGACCTCTTGCTCTCTTCACGGATGACGTCTTTGATGTTGCTCCACAATTCATCTGGTCTTTGGTCATCAGTGTTCAACACATCAAATCTTTTCCTGAGATGGTCTATAAACTCAGATGGGATATATTGGAGGTTGTACTCTAACTCTCGTAGACTTGTTCTAATTTTCTTTGGTTTTAACTTGAACTTGCATATGAGCAATTGATGGTCTGCACTGGTCTGGTCTTATTCTGACTGCTGATATGGAGCTTTCCACAGATGTAATTGATCTGATTCCTGTGTATTCTATTTGGCAAGGTCCGTATGTATAGGCACCATTCATGCTGATGAAAAAAGATATTTGCAATGATGAAGTTGTAGGTGTCGTAAAATTCTATCATGTCATCTCTGGCATCATTTCTATCACCAAGGATGTGTTTTTCAACTACTGATCCTTCTTTGATCCCAACTTTTTCATCCCAATCATTTATAATTATCAATGCATTTTGATTATGTTTAATCAATTTTGAACTGTTTAAGTTGGTAAAAATCTTCAATTTCTTCATCTTAGGCCTTAGTGGTTGATGTGCAAATTTGAACAGTCATATTAACTGGCCTTCCTTGTAAGCGTATGGATATTTTCCTACCAGTGACAGCATTGTACTTTTGGACAGATTTTTGAAATGCTCTTTTTGACAATGAATGCAACACCATACTCAAGTTTTCATTTCTGGCATAGTAGACCATACGACTGTCAGATTCAAAATGGCCAATACAGGTCCATTTCAGCTCATTAATGCCAAGGATAGTGATGTTTATGCATTCCATTTCAGTTTTGACAATTTCCAATTTTCCTAGATTCATGCTTCATACAGTCCATGTTCCGATTATTAATGGATGTTTGCAGCAGCTGTTTCTTCTCCTTTTGGGTCACGCCACATCAGCAAATGAAAGTCTTAAAGGTGTTACTCCATCTACGCCATTAAGGTTGATTCTACTTTGAGGAGACAGTTCTTTCTCAATTGTCTCTTGAGTGCCTTCCAACCTAGGGAACTCATTTTCTGGCACTATATCTGACAATGTTCCACTGCTGTTTATAAGGTTTTCATTGTCTAATTCTTTTGAGGAGTAGACTGCTGTATCCTTCTTCCTAGTCTTTCTTTGTCTGGAAGCTCAGCTGAAACCTGTCCACCATGGGTGACTCTGCTGGTGTCTGAATACTGGTGGCACAGCTCCTAGCATCACAGCAACAAGCAATCCCCCACGTGTGACAAACTGACAGGCAGGTGGAGGCTTGTCTGGCTGCCTTGGAAAGCTGCCCCAGTTACGTACTGGTAAATGTTTAAACACCCAGCGCTGGAATAACAAAAATGCCTATGTTTATAAAGTTTGCTAATTGCCCTCTTGTAAATATCCCCATACACCCTTTGCCCAGCTTCCCTTAATGATAACATGGCACAGTCATCAAACCTAGGAAATTAACATTGGTACCAGCACACATCACTTTGTGAGAAGGAGGTGATGCACTATACCTAGCTCCGAGGCAACTATGAACATGACCCAGTACATGTGATGTATGGCATAAAATTGACTCAGTCATGGTGACTCACTGCACTGAACTTTATTTTCTTGGAAAAAAAAAGAGTACAATTTGATCAAAATCTGCCTATGCTTATAGGATTGTCTTGATCTGACAAATTTCATCTGTATGGTGTCTGTCAAGATACACAAAAAAAGAGGTTTAAAAAACCTTTTGAGAATGGGTTGCCATTCAACAGTCATAAGCAGGAAGCTAATATGGACAGATATGAGTTTTAAAACAAGTATATTGGAAGCTGTGAAAATAATATATTGCAGCAAAGTGACCAGCTAGAAGAAACTTTTATAACTGTCCAGGTAGAACGTAGTGAAGTTCAGAACTAAGACCGCAGTTGTGGGGATGAAGAAACCATATTTCAAAGTTGCCATGGAGTTGAGTCTCTAGGTCTTGATGTCTGACTGACAGTAGAGCTGGGCACTGGGAGTTCAGTTACTCTCTTGAAGGGAGCCCTGGAGAGGAAACAGGTGTCAAATTCAGCTTCTGATATGTTGTTTGAAGTGCTTAGGGATCTTTGAGATACATTGGTGGATCACATTCATTCTCAGAAAACATTTTCCACGTCTTCAAGTGTGGAATCACTTTGTTGGGTTGACCTCTGCATTCAAGTTCCTTACCATTCCTTCTACAACATAATTTAGAAAACGGAGAATGAAGGCAGAGGTCAACAGTCTTCTCTAAAAGTCCTGTTTCTTTTCTCTGGATTCTCATTTACCCTGAGAATAAGGAAGAATAAAGGAGGGGAGAGGGAAGGGCTCTCCTTTCTCATCCTACCCATTCTTGTGAGGACAACAAGGCAGGGTAGAACAGCATCCTCAGCCCTCATGGACTCTGGACGGTGGACACCCCTGTGAAGCGCGTCCATGCTGGGCCACTCACCTGGCTGTAATTTGACACATGACAGTAATCGCTGTCAGCTGTCTGGATAGATTGGTCCCAGCTGTTGGACCCTCTGCTCAGTGTGCAGGGTGGCGAGGTGGGTGGGGTGTTCAAGCCTCCCCATCTGTTCTTGAGCCTCCAGCCATGACAGATGGCCCTTTCTCAGTATTACAGATAATTTTTCTCTGATCAGCATCTCAGCCCCAATTTGTGCTCAACATTTTAAAGTACCCCACTCCACTGCCATCGCCTTAGGCATTTATGGAGAGTTACTTCTGCTACATATGCCTACATGTGTGTCCATGATGACCAGTATCACACACATACATAGCTTCCTTCTTTCTAGCTTTTGCACACACCCACCCAGCCTCATAAAGAGTAATTCTTTTATTTTTATTGCACTTTAGATGAAGGTTTACAGGACAAACTAGTTTCTCATTAAACAATTAACACATGTATTGTTTTGTGACATTGGTTGTGACATGTCAACACTCTCCCCTTGTTGACCTTGGATTCCTCATTACCAGCTTTCCTGTCCCCTCCTGTCTTTTTGTCCTTGCCCCCGGGCTCTTGCACCCATTCAGTCTCATTTTGTTTTATGAACCTGTCTAATCTTTGGCTGAATGGTGAACCTCAGAAGCGGCTTCATTTCTGAGCTATCATGTTGTCTGGGGGTCCACACTCTCAGGATTTCTTCAGTCTCTGTCAGATCTTCTAAATCTGATCTTTTTATTGTTGTTGTTTGTGTGTGTGAGTTAGAATTTTGTCCTGCATTGGTCTGCAACTTGGTTTGGGACCCTCTATGGTGATCTCTGTCAGAGTAGTTGGTAGTGGTAGTTGGTCCCCATCTGATTGTGCTGGACTCAGACAGGTGGTGGCTGTGGTAGTTGTGGGCCATTAGTCCTTTGGGCTAATATTTTCCTTGTCTTTGGTTTTCTTCATTCTGCCTTGTTCCCGAAGGGGTAGGACCAGTGGAATATCTTAGATGGCCGCTCGCAAGCTTTTGAGACTCCAGACACTACTGACCAAAGTAGAACGTAGAACATTTTTTTCACAAAGAACAGTTCTGCGGCACTCTTGATCTCGAGGTGGAGTCTTTACAATCACTGTGGGTGAAAACTGACAGGACCTCCAAAGAGTCGAGGATCAACTCCAAAATCCCTCTCCACCTTACTTCTGAGCACTTAAAACTACACAGTTTCAAGCCGACTAGTCCCAAGGGTCGATTGTACATCCTAATTCCGCAGTCAAGCATCCCTGGTTTTGGCTCCGTGAATCCCATGTCTGTAGTTATGATTCTTGAGTTCAAATAGTGTCGGAATTTTCCAGAGTGGTTGAGAAGGACTGTCAGCAGAGACAGTATACATGGCAGCTGCAGCCCCAAGCCAGAGGATAATTTCCCAAGAAAACATGGGATTGACTTTTGTCAATAATGTCTTTTCCAGCACACCTGCTATCATGGTCACCTTCATGGATGAAGGATAGAATTTGCAGAAATCCTTCACTTCCTTGAGGGACTGTTTCAGCACATAGTCATCTTTATTTCTTGTTTTATCTTTAATTATTGGCACTAATGTTTTATTTTTCAGTGATGACGATAGTGGTTTCCTTTAAGGCCAAAGTAGTTGATCTTATGCCCTCGGCAACCTCAATGCTTCATATATTTGATAAAATATGACTCTATTGCAGTGGTTCCCAACTCCCTTACCCCCAGGGACTATTCAGCGATGTCTGAAGAGTTTACTGGTTGCTAATACAACTGGAGGGTGTGGGGTTGCTCCGGGTATCCCAAGGGTACAGACCAGGGATGTGGCTAAACATCCTACAATGCACAAGACAGCCCCAACAACAAAGAATTGTCTGGCCCAAGATGTCAACAGTGCAGAGGTTGTGAAAGTGTTTTATTGGGAAGTACCTTTACACTATGCTCGCTACCCTGAAAAGGAGCAATCAAGAGTTTGGGACTCCTGGTACCAGGCCATCCTTCTCCCGGAAGCTTTGGACTTGGGGTAGAGGCTCACTCCAGATATCAAAAGTTGATCTTCATCATGGCTAAATTCTGGAGCCAGCCAGCCAGCACTTATGGGCTGACATGAGCCAATGGGGTTGTCTGTTTTGCCAGACTATTTGGATTTAATTTTGAGGCTGTCTTGGGGCCTGGAGTCTCTACTGCCTCTTCAGTGCTTTTTGCAAGGTTTGAGGGATTTTCTTAATCTGTAGCACCCTGTTGCTGCTCCTTAGTCCTTTCAAGACCACTGTGACATACAGTATCCTACCTACTGATTTATACGTCTGGAATTATATGGAAAGGTGGTAGTCTGATTCTAACATGTTTAGCCTCAAGGTGGGAGCTTTTTGAAATGTGTGAAATTAACAAATCCTGAGTCTTAGATAATGTCGCCTATATGTGTGAATTTTCTAAACTTTTGACAGACTTGCCTTTATTTCCGTGAGGTAAGCCTCCTCACTATCTTTCCCAGTTACTGTGTTCTCGTGAGAACGTTCTTCTCGTGAGAATAAGTTATTGCCAGCCTTCCTTTGGTCATACTGGCCATTTTCTCCGTTAGGCCATTCACTGTGCCCAGGTCTTACTGGGTCCCTTCTTTTCTAGTTTCTGACCAGTGAGTACTGCCTTTACAGTGAGGGATAATGCACTGAAATTGTACTTTTCAAGAGACTGGAATTCCTGTAAGTTATTCGTACCCTGCATTCTATCTCGGAGCCCAATCATTGCTTCCACGTGTAGCAGGTGAAACGCACTGCCATGAGCATTCTGCAGTATTCCAGTGCAGCTGTTTCTGCTCCTTAGTTGTTAGTACTGCTTTTATTATAATGAAGAATACACAGTAGTGGTAATTTTCTTGAGATTCAAATTCCTTTAGTTTTACTTATTTGGCCTGTAAGTACTACTTTTGCAGTAATGAATACATTGTAGTGGCAATTTTTCTGAGATAAAAAATTCCTTGGCTTTATTTATTTCAGTTATGGGTACTGCTTTTGCAACAAAGAGAATGCGTGAAATCTTCTTAGAGATAATTTTTTTTTTTATGGATAAAATCATGTAATTTCAGCGACGTTAGTTGAGGATCCTGGGGGAAGGGTGTGGATAAAATAAGGTTGGCCAAGAGTTAATAATTATTTTAAACTAGTGATGAGACCATGAGAAGGTATGTATGCTAATTTGAATGGTCCAGTAGAGATGAAGCTGCAGATCACCAAAAAGGGAGAGAAACTAGCCTAAGAAGCAAGCATTGAAAGGTGTGAGGGGAGACGGATTTCAGAGATGGAAGTCTCTCATGTCTTCATCATAAACTCAAAGATTAAACCCTGAGCATGTCCATATTCCCTGGTCACCTTGACAGCTCCAAACACATTTTGAAAATGAGGAACAGTATTTCTAAGTCATATTAATTTATATTTTGGCTACATCTTGCTTTCAGCTGCATTTCTCAGCATATTGCGAGATACACTGAGCATATCTGGCTACCTCTAAATATCAAGGGTTCATTCAAATTTTGAACCAATTTATTGTTTCTATAATCTTGCCCTTACAAGGCTGAAATCTGGGCCAGCAGGATCGAAAATTTTAGACTAACATACTAGCTGATGTCATTTTCTTACTCCCTCTCAAAGTAATGAGTTGCACAGGACTGCAATATTTCTTCCTTTATTAGGTCAGGAGTGGGTGAAGCTTTCAAACTGCTATCATTTTTTCCAAATAATTTCACTCATTCTTCCTCTTAACTAATCTACACTATTATGTAGCAACCAAATAAATAATCTCCTAAAGAAAGCATCCTCTCCTTGGCTGTTCCAGAAAACTCTGCTGACTCATTTGCAGTTGGACCTAAGAACTTGAAAAATCTGTCAGACACATGATACCAAAGGAGCCACACATTCTTGGAGCAGTTCCCTTGCCTCCCTGACCCTATCAAACAGGACAGGCTTATCAGAGTCGTTGCTTGGGGTTTTCATCGCCTGGGCAAGTGAGGCTTTAGCATGGCTCTGGGAACCACTTCCTAAGAATGTACTGTGCAAGAGAAAAACTCATTTGCTATGCTATTACTATTATTTTTTGTCCTTCTGGAATTCCTTTAAATTTATACCAAGTAATCTTTTAAGCTGAAGTCCCAGGTTCATGAGAACTAGATAGGCCACCATGGTTGCCCCCTCCTCAGGGGCAGTTTCTTTTGAAGATGCTATCTAGATGATCTGACTCACCAGTGAGCGGTGATAACTGGGGCTGCTCAGCTGAGTGAAAGCACGGTTGGAGTATGATACGAGTCCTAGCATCCCACAAGACTAAACACAGCAATAGCGGCAACACTGACGATACTCTAAAGCGCGCACGCGCGTGCGCGAGACCTGGTGAATTCTGGGTAAGTTAAAAGTGGAATGTAAATATTTCCAACCGAAGTCAATAAAAGTGCTTTCTTTCTTTCTGGCATTTCTTCTTACCTTTCCAATCTCTTATTGTGAGTCTATACAGAGTCTATTGTTTTTTTTTTTTTCTCCATGTGGTGATTTTGGCTGATTTGAGGCCTGGTGTTTGGATATGGCCTAGCTTGTGCTTATACTTTGCTTTTCAGTTACCTAACTTATTTAAATACTATGAATCCACTCCATAGTGGTGTGGCCTACATATCTGTACAAGTCGCTAGTTTTTAAATCATGCCACAGACAGATTATCTTATAGGCAAGATAAGCAAGATTCTTATCTTGTTTACCAGATCATCTGTAAGTGAACCAATTCACATGTTTTTACTGTATCAAATGTTCTGCTTTTAGGTAAGGCTGGCACTGTCTCTCTTGCAACCCCACAGCACGTTTCTACAGAGTCAAAGCCTCTTTTCAAATTTACAATCCCTGACAGTTGTGGATGACTCAGTAAGCAAGGTAAGCAGGGATCTTTTTGTGCTTACTTACTGATCTGTAGTGAACAATTTCACATGGGTTTCACATATATAATGTGGTGAGACCCATGGGAAATTGTGCGCTATGCATGATGTGGTATGCAAGGTAAGCATGGGCCTAGATAATAGAATAGTGAATCGTGCTAAGTACTGTAATTCATAGCCAGTCTTCAACTTACAGCCAATGGCATTTTCTTCTGTTTCCTTGAGGGAAATTCTACCCTTCAAAAGATATGCTTTTTTAAGAGTTCAATAATGGAATTTTTCTTAGGGTTTCTAGAGTTAGAGATGAAAGCCAATTAGTCCACCACCAGTGAGTTAACAAAGGACACATGAAGTAAGCAAAAGGCACCCAGGGACTAGGGTAGCCTGAGGTCTAGTGTTGACTGCCTGTATTTACTTGTGTCGTCTGCATAATGCAGGTTCTTAATGAGTCTTTCTCCAATCTCGATGCCTCGTTCTTCTTCGTATCGTCCAGCTTCTTGGATTATTTGTTCGGCATACAGGTTGCAAAGGTATGGTGAAAGGATACAGAACTGACACACACCTTTCCTCACTTTAAACCATGTAGTGTCCCCTTGCTCTGTTTGCATGACTGCCTCTTGATCCATATACAGATTCCTCAAGAGCGTGATTAAGTTTTCTGGAATTCCCATTCTCTGCAATATTATCCATAATTTGTTATGATCCACACAGTCAAATGCCTTTGTATACTCCATGAAACACAGGTAAACATCTTTCTGGTATTCTCTGTTTTCAGCCAAGATCCATCTGACATCAGCAATGATATCGCTGGTTCCATGTCCTTTTCTGAATCTGGCTTGAATTTATGGCAGTTTCATGTCAATAACAAATGACATAACCTTGCTTGCTGAGTGTGAAGAGGAGTTGAAACACTCATGAAGATCAAAGACCACAGCCTTCAGTATGGATTGTACCTCAACATCAAGAAAACAAAAATCCTCACAACCTGACCATTAAGCAACATCACAATAAATAGAGAAAGGATTGAGGTTGTCACGAATTTCATTTTACTTGGTTCCACAATCAACATCCATTGGAAGCAGCAGTCAAGAAATGAAAAGACGTATCACATAGGGCAAATCTGTTGCAAAGGACCTCTTTAAAGTGTTGTAAAGTAAATATGTCACATTGAAGACTAAGGTGCACCTGACCCAAGCTGTGCTATTTTCAAGCATGAGAAAGCTAGGCAGTGAAAAAGGAAGACAGAAGAAGAATTTATGCCTTTGAATTGTGGCATTAGGGAAGGATACTGAGTATACCCTGGACTGTCAAAAGAACAAACAGATCTGTTCTGGAAGAAGTACAACCAGAGTGCTCCTTGGAAGCAAAGATGATGAGTCTGCATCTTACATACTTTGGACATGTTGACAGGAGGGATCAATCCCTGGAGAAGGACATTATTCTTGGTAAAGTAGAGGGTCAGGGAAAAAGAGGAAGACCCTCAGTGAGATAGATTGACATAGTGGTTGCAACAATGGGTTTATGCATAAAAACAATTGTGGATGTGGCACAGGACCAGGAAGTGTTTCATTCTGTTGTGCACAGCGTTGCTCTGAGTCAGGACTGGCCTGATGGCAGCAAGCAACAATGTATTTGAGAGAATCACTTCAATTTTCTGGTACTCGGTTTCCTCATCTGTAAAATGAGTGTTAGAATAGTAACCTCTAAGGTACTTGGAGTTTTTCCATTCTGATGTTGTGTTTATGGAGGACAATTTCAAGGTACAGTTATCCCTAAAAAATGCAAAAATTTGTAAGACACAGCAGCTGCCTTTAGAAGGTTTTTAAAATTTCACTGAAAAAAAAATTTCAACTAAAGGAAGCTATTAAATGCCACATCACATAGTAGTAACAGGCAGGTTAAAAATGCTCTACCCTAGGCTGGAGAAACTCTGAGAGTATGGCCCACAGACATCCTTTTCAGCTCAGTACTGAAGTCTCTCCTGAAGTTCAACTTTTAGCCAAAAATTAGGCCCATGGAACAAAATGAGACTAAAGGGGCATGCCAGCACATGGGCAAGGACTAGAAGGCAGGAGGGGACAGGAAAGTTGGTGATAAGGAACCTAAGGTAGAGAAGGGAAGGTGTTCACCTGTTGTGGGTATGTTAACAAATGTAACAAAACAATATGTGTAGTAACTATTTAATGAGGAACTAGTTCTTTCTCTAAACTTTCATCTCAAGTAAAATCAAAAAAAAAAAGTCCTCTGTCCTCAAACTTGGAGGGATCTCCGCCACGTTGCCTGCTGTTTGGTGGGAAGTATATACATTGGAGTATGTTGAGGACTTGTCCCAAATGTTGATTCTAACTGAAATTGATGCACCCCCAGTACTGGGGTCAGAAAACAACATAAGACTAAGGGCTGTCACAATCTAAAAGCTCCCAAAGGGTGTACTTGGCTGGCAGTGTAATGCAATATGGGCTGATCTCCAAAGGAATTTATAAACCGTGAGAGTTGTTGAGTAGGTTGAATTGCATGGGTCAAGAAAAGCTTCCCAAAGAGGTGAAAATGGAGATGGACCTGGAATTTTGGAAGGATGCTATTTGAATAAAAAGCAGTGTGGTGTTCATGGTTATGATTCTCTTTCCCAACAGCTTGTCCAAGCAAGGAAAGGAAAGCAAGGAAGAAAACATATTGTTTGATAGAGATCCATTGTGGTTGGTTGTTCATGGTTATAGAACTGGTGGGAAAATACGCTCTAGTTCAGTTGGATCCTTTTCTCAACAAGTGTAGGAAATTGAAGCTGACAGTTTAATGGTTCCCATGCATAGGTGAGTGGGGCTCAGTAATATATAGTTTAAACATATGATTCCAGTTTTCAGCCAGTTTTAAGAGCCAGTGCTTTTAAGTATTAGTCACATCTCCATGGAAGCACGGTCTTCAAACTGGGAACTTTTAGTTCGAGAGGGAGATGTAGAACTTGGAGGGAGTCCAGTAAAAAGCATAAAAGTCATTAAAAGTTAGGATGGTGAAATTCTAGAAAAAAGTGGTAAATGAAGTGAAGAAGACTGAAGGAAGGATTAGATTTTAAATATGCAAATTGATACCATATGGGTGGTAGTTGACAGTTGTTCTCTGGATGCTTCCAGAATGAGAGCACGAGAGACAGCAAAAATGGAAGCAGTAGGTCTCAAACAGACATGTAGACAAGGTCCTGACAGAGCACTTCTAACTGTCACTACCTGTCACTACCACACAATGTGGCATCTGTGAGATGCTGGTAAACTGACAGGAGATTATAGTGTTTGTGCCATGTTTTCAAGGTATAATTTGCATTGATGTCACAAATGGCAAAGCATTATTCGTTGATATTCAGATTCCTCAGGGCTGACCCTTTATCTTCTTTTGTCAAGGTACCGTGAGGCAAGACACGTTTGTAGAATTTAGAGTCCCATGACTAGGGATACTCTGGACACTTTCTGTATCCCTGGAGGGTAATGAATAGGGAGGGTGAGAGCTTTTCTGCCTCTATAGTTGTTGGAGGAGGGAGGACTTACACTGAGTTGTTAACAGTTCTCAGACTCTAACAGTCGGCCATGACACTGGTTTATGGCCTTGGTTTACATGGTAGGGATGATCCTGAAATTAGAACACTGAATAGTAGATAGGAAGGGGACTTCTAGATGCTGGGAAAACTTCTAGGGTTTTCCCAGGTGTGTTTGTGAAACAGTCACGGTGACGTTGTTAATGAGTGTTCCACTAAAAAGAAGAAAGAAGACCCTCAAGGAAGTGGGTTGATACAGTGGCTGCAACAGTGGCCTTAGGCATAACAGTGATGGCGAGATGACACCAGACCAGGCGATGTTTCCTTCTGTTGTGATAGGGTCACTGTGAGTCAGAACTGACTCCATGACACCTAACAACAGCAACAGTGAGCGAATATAATGGTGGCTTCACAAGTTAAACAGATTATTTTCAGAAGCTTGATTCTTCCAGTGGGGCATAGTAACAAGATTTTAAAGTGGTGTATCTTACCAGTTCGTTTCTCTACAAAGTACACTTTAAAACAAAAGGAATAATCTGGACTAGCTGCCTCCCTGGTATTTTAAGAAAAGCATCTTTTTGGATCACAGATTCTGTAATAGAATCCTGATCAAAAGGGTGAAAATGCAGGACAGAACTAAAAATTTTCATGGAATCCCAGACTTCTCTAGAACTGTTGAAGCTGGATTAACTTCTGAAAGTGTTGCCATAAAATATTCTTTAAATCTTAAATCAAAAATATCCCCTGAAGTCCTCTTTAAGACAAGTAGGTTAGTTTCTTTAGTTAGTAAGAATATTCACCTCAGCTGCAACAACAATAAGAAGAATGTTTGCCCTAAACATCATGTTCTTTTGAAGAACTATCTACATGGCAGCAAACTGACAACAGCAACTGGAAAGGGCAGATAGGAAGCTTAGGGGAAAGTGAATTTGCAGTGAGTTTATGTTAATGGGGAAAGAACAATTCAGAAGAGGGCAAGACTGGTTACACAACTGGAAGAATGTAATCAACGTCCTCAAATTGTACGTGTAGAAATTGTTGAATTGCTATATGTTTTCTTGTCTATACTTTCAACAACAACAAATAACAACCCAATATCCAAAATAGGCTAGCAGCTTGAGGTACAGCAACAAGTCTCCCAAGTTTTGGAGGAGTACCCTTTTGAGGTCTCTCTCTGTCATACTACAGCCATGTCAGCCAGATAGGCACCATATCCAGTGTACGTTCCAGACAAACCCACAAATCCTGTGGAGCAGTGTTGATAACTGAAACCAAAAGGATCAGTTGCTGAGCTCACAGTGCTATGAGGATGTAATGTGTTACTGACTTAGGAGAATGTTGTATTTAGAACTGATCTTGAAGCTGTTATAGCCGTAGACAGTCTCAAGTCACTGTTTTATCATGCCCTGTAATATATTATGGAAACCCTGGTGGTGTAGTGGTTAAGTGCTATAACTGCTAACCAAAAGATCAGCAGTTCAAATCCACCAGGTGCTCCTTGGAAACTCCATGGGGCAGTTCTCCTCTGATCTGTAGGGTCACTATGAGTTGGAATTGACTTGACAGCAGTAGGTTTCAGAAGGCTTTGCACTATGTTGTGGAAACCCTGGTCGTGTAGCGGTTGAGTGCTATGACTGCTAACCAGAAAGTCGGCAGTTCAAATCCAGATGCTCCTTGGAAACTCTAAGGGTCAGTTCTAATCTGTCTATAGTGTTGCTGTGGGTTGGAATCAACTCAGTAGCAGTGGGTTTGGTTTTAGGTTTTGGTGGTAAAGTTCTAGGTGAAGGTCTTAGTTTTTATAGAGATATCCTTTATGAATCCTCTTCTATGGTGGTTTTGCAGCTACTAATACACAGCTTCTATATATGTAGATCTGCATGTACCTCGAACGTGGGCTAGAGTGTAGACACAGATAATGCATTGCAGATGGGTATCAGGAGTGAAGTAAATTGCTTGATGATATCACTGGTTAGGTTTTCTGATAAAGTGATTCTTCATGCCTTGTTAAAAATTCTCTCTACTGTTTCCCCCAAAGAAGAGAAAGTACTGATGTGTATATCTGAGTAGCAGCCATAGATCATTATTTAAGTTGTACTCTGCATGTTGGACTGTTTTTGAACACAACAGAATTAATCTCATTTTAGACAAAAGTGCCAGGGCAGTACAAACTAAAGCAAAAACTGGCATCAGGTAATTGCTGTGTTTTAGACTATGCAAGAGCTTTTTAGAGTTTCCCAGAACCAGTGATATTTGTGCCTGTTGGAATGGACCAAGAAGCTGACTCCTACTGTCTGTGGCTTGGGTTGTGGAGACAGCAGCATGTTTAGAGAGTATATTTTAGCTGTTTTTATGCTGAGATGAATAGGATGTTTGAAGTGGAGGGCGGACTGGTAGTTCCTATTGGAATAAAAGGCACATAAATTCATTCACGCCAAACTATGAACACAATTAGACAATGCACCGAAGGCAGTTTTTATTTGGTAATTATTGTCTTTGTTCAGAAGCCTTGCCAATGCTAACTGATTGCAAAGCTCCCAGAGTGAAACAGTGAAAGGACACAGCCCCCTCATTAGCCTAAACTGCATTTGAATTGTTCCTGCCGTATGTGGCATTCTGTTTTTCCTCAGAAACAAAGAGTTAATGTGCTTTTGCAATTGTGTATTTAAAGGATTAGGAAAGGGCCTCATTTGATTGTTCCTAATCTTAGTGAGCTGGGGCCTTCTAAATGAGACACACAGGCTTCCCTACTTGAGAGCCTTGCATTTATGGCTGCTTTATGAAAGGGCAAGAGTCAGCATGTAGGCCAAGTGGCTGTCGGTTCTCCGGAAGCCAGGAGGAATAAAGGAGCATGTGGAGTTAGGTTCCCACTGGAAGCAAGTACGCACAGTGCCCAGACTGGCAAGAGCTTTACTCTAGGGGCACTCCTGAAACCCTGTTATCTTAAACCCACTGCTATCGAGTCGATTCCGACCCATACCGATCCTATAGGGCAGAGTAGAACTGCTCCATGGAGTTTCCAAAGAGCACCTGGCAGATTCCAACAGCTGACCTTTTGGACGGCAGATGTAGCACTTAAACACTAAGCCACTAGGGTTTCCCTGTTATCATAGACAGTGACATATCTGGCCCTTGTGAGCAGCTGCCTTGGTCCTTTAGACTGTCACTTGTTGCCTCTTTATACTAAATGAATGAATGAAACTGGAAATTAATCTGATAGCCCAAGTCTTCGAAGCAAAGCTGGTCTTGTTTGAAGAGTTAGCGTTCAATTCAAAAACAAGATGCACTTGGTGTGTGCCCAAAGTCACTGCCAGCTTGCCTTCCTAATCTTGCCTGTGACCTAATTGCACTCTGTGCAGTTTAGCATGTGATTATGGTTGACCAGGATGTATGGGGAGATAAAACTCCCGAGTGAAAAGCCAATCAGTTCAACTAATGCTAATTGGTACCTAATTTATGGCAGTCATTGGAGGCAGGAGTTGAGTAAGTCACAGTCCCTCCATTAAGGAGCCAGGTAATTAAATAATACCAGTAGGTTCTGTAGTCCAAACATTTATTATCCAATTCCTTACAATTAGATGGAGAACTGAAAGGCAACATAATATATATATGCTAAGGGATTGACCACTTATAAAATTTGTCCCCAACCACCATCTCTCCTTTTTGACACTCAGGTGTATCCCTGCCCATTGTTTCAGTGTCTTGGCTAATTTGTATTTGAGGATCAAGAAGTATTAAATGAAAAACCGTATAGTTCAACAAACGTTAATTGGCACCTACTTTATGGTAGTTGTTGACTGCAGAAAGCCACATCCTCTCCACTAAAGAGCTTGTAGTCTAGTGAAAGAGCCTGGGAACTAAAATGCATCTCTGAATGTGGATGCTGTAAAGTCTGACAGTACAATGCAAATGGCCTATAGACTGAAATGCAAAACTTGATGACAGGAAGGGATTTACAAAGCTGAGGATGCCAGGGAACAGTTCAAACCATCGGCAAAGCCAAAATGAGGATCTGGTAGAAAGCTTTGTATCGGAAGAAGAGCAAATGAACAAGGGTGTTGTCCAGGCCATATTCTGTTGTTAGCTGCCATCAAGTCATCCCTACTCATGGAGACTCCACACACAATGGGATGAAATACTGCCTAGTCCTGTACCATACCTGTGATCAGTTTCTGATCAGGCTGTTGTGACCTGTAGGGTTTTCACTGGCTGCTTTTTGAGGAGTAGATCACCAGGCCTTTCTTCCTAGTCTGACTTCATCTGGAAGATCTGTAGAAACCCGTTCAAACCTCCAAGCCAATTAAGTTAGCATGTCTGAGGGTCAGGAAGCCCTCGTGGCAAAGTGGTTAAGTGTTCAGTTTGGTTTTGGGGTCAACCAGTGGGGCAGTTTATGACTAGAGATGTCACCTAACCATCCCAAGGCTTGAGGAGGAAGGCCAGTATCAATACACACCTGCACCCTACTCACAACCAGGGCCATGATGCTCAGGTTGGGATAGAAGACCTATCAGTGTCCAGCTGGCTTTACCCTGAGGAGTTGTAGAGTAGGGGGTTCCTATCCTAGCTGCACACTGGATGTCCCCGAGTCACTTTAAAATACTGACACTTGGGTCCCACAGGCCGGCAAGCAGGCAGACCATTGCTGTGGAGTCAATTCCAGCTCATAGCAACCCTGCCTGTATAGGACAGAGTAGAACTGTTCCATAGAGTTTCCAAGGAGTGGCTGATGGATTTAAACTGCCGACCCTTTGGTCCATCAGTCAAGCTTTAAACCACTGAGTCACTAGGGTTCTGGCTTAGCCCACTGTGCCCTAAAAACGTGGCCGTTTTTCACATGCGCCTTGACATAAAAGATGGGGAAGGAAGCCTTGCTCCGAGAGATAAGCAGTCACAAATGCAAACACAGTGCAATTCCTTGGATAGTGAGGAGTGGAGCGTTTCTTTGATAACAATTAAACACCATTATTTACCTTCTTCTAAACTGAGAAAGGAAAGCCTGGTAGCGTAGTGGACAAGTACTACGTCTGCTAACCAAAGGGTTGGCAGTTCAAATCCACCAGGCACTCCTTGGAAACTCTATGGAGCTAGGGTCGCAATGAGTCAGAATTGACCTGACAGCGGTGTTGTTGTTGTTTTTTGTAAACTCAGAAATGCTAACACATTCAACTGACTTTTTTTCTGGGTCCTATATGCTACACTTGAACTGTGACATTTATAGGACTGTCTGTCTCTATTGAAAGGAAAAAGAAACGTAGAATTTTCTGCAAGTGAATCAGAAATTTGTTGCTGGGTCCATACCTCAGCCTCCTTTCAAATCTTCCAGAACCCTGCAGAGTTTACCATTGAAGGACTGGGTCTGACTAATACTTCCCTATTTTAATTAAAACTCAGGTTCAAGCAGCTGAAAATGCTATTTTAAATACTTCTAAAGCCAAATCATCCATGATACTTTTTCTTGCATTCTAACAATTTCTAGAGACAAACTCTCTGTGGATGAGACTCGATTACACCTGATTTATTGCTTCCTTGCTGTCCGTTACAGAAAGCCTTGCAGCTGGCCCTCAACCGGGAGACAAATCAGCTGCTTTTCCATTTGGCAGCTGGCCTTGACCTGTCATGTACTTCCAAATGTGTTAGAAACATCGAGCTAACAAGAAAGCACTTCACTCAGATTTCAGCACTAGTGAGCACGTTGTGTCCAGTGCTGAGGTATAGAATTACAAGGATCCAAGAGACGGTAAGTTATCTAGAGAAACTCGTCCCTTGAGAAAGATACTAGGCTTTGTAGAGTAGAAAGTGAGCAAACAAGAGGAAAACTTCGAGGAGATGGATTGATAGTGGTTACAACCATGGCCTTGAACACAGGAAATATTGTGAGGATGGTGTAGGACAGGGCAGTATTTCATTCTATCATACATGGGGGTCATTATGAATTGGAATTGACACGACAGCACCTGACAACAACAGAGAGACAGTAAACCCCAGGGGAGACAGATGCCTTTCTTGGGCCTCTTGGTCCACAGCGCGCATGCTGGCTCATGAGCTTTCGGCTGAGTTGTTGCAAAGCCAGCCCGTTGCCTCATGCGCGCCTTGGCTGCAGCTCACGGCACACCCTCCCTGGTCGCCGCTTGGTTGACTCCAAAAGGGTTATGTGAGTTTATTGAAGCAGGCTCAAGGTCTGCTGAGGATCTTGGAGAAAAGGAAGCTAGTAGAAGTTTCTTTTAATATCTCAGGAGTTTCTTTAGAGATATTCTCAGGAGGGTGATGAGTCAAGGTGGCCCTCCCTTTATTTGCTGTTTTTTCCATGGCAGCTCAAGTTGTGTTTTTAAGAGCAGGGCCTGTCTGGAGGGCTGGTGAGAGACAATATCGCCGGAACTCTGCTCTGCTGCACTGAATCTGAGGGGCGACATGGCAGATCTGCAGATAGTACCCTGTTTCTACACAGCCAGCAAGTCCTTAACAAAAGGGCAGCAATAACTGGTATGGATTGCTCCAGAAACATCGCATCCTTCCAGCCAGAGCATGAACATACATTGGCATCAGGAAAGTAGACTTTATTATTTACATTAAGAAGTGTGAACAATCCTTGTGGCTCAGAATATGTCTGAGCAGAGGTGACAACTTATCCACGCACATCCCTGTTTGTATCATGGGTGGGAGACTGAAATGGGACATTTGCAGGACTCACTGATCCCTCTTGCCTTCTGGAAGCTGCATCAGTGGAGAAAGGATTCTTCCGTGGCTGCCCTGCACCTGGCATCATGGCTGAGGGACACAACAGGAGAGGCGTTGTCTTTCTACCAGGGTTGTTAAGATGGCGGAAAACTAAACCCAAACTGACTGTCATTGAGTTAATTCTGACTCCTAGCGACCCTATAGGTCAAAGTAGAGCTGCTCCAGTTTCCAAGGAGTATCTGGCAATTTGAACTCCCGATCTTCTGGTTAACAGCCTTAGTACTCAACCACTACACCACCAAGGTAGCTGTCTTAAAAACAACAAAAACCCAAACCCAGTGCCACTGAGTTGATTCCAACTTGGAACAAGCCCATAGGGCAGAGTAGAACTGCTCCATAGAGTTTACAAGGAGGACCTGGTAGATTTGAACTGCTGACCTTTTGGTTAGCAGCCATAGCACTGAACCACTAAGCCACCAGGGTTTCTAAGATGGTGGAATGTAGGCTTAGAGTTACTGATGGCCATTTTGACACCACTCACAGAGAACTTGACTGAGACTGCATCCAATAGGATAAAAAAGAGAACTGACAGAAGGAAAGAGGAAGATTCCTGAATAGATAGCACTTTTTGAGAATGAAGATCCAGCAAAGCCTATAAATTTATGTTAGCCAAGCTGACACATTTCCTTTTTGGTTAAGCCAGGCTGCTCTGGGGTTTCTGTCATTTGCAGTCTTAAGGGACTTGACTTTATTTTTAAGTCAAGCATGAAATGTTAGATGACAAAAATTCCTAGTCTAGATATTCGTCTCTACCCTTATCCCCTGCTCAGATATTCTCTTCAGCTCTCTGGGCCTTTTCCCTGCCTCTAATTCATCTTATATAAAACTGTTAGTCATCCTTCAGGTCATCTCTTGTGTATAAATCTTCCCGTTCCCAAGATTGTTATAATTTCCTTTGCCTGACAATGAAGTGTTTCCACAATCTTTTCCAAAATCATATTCCAATATCCCACTCCTGTTATCAAATGTCTTAGGCTAGGTTCTGTAGAGAAGCAAAACCAGTAAAATGTATAAATATATATATAGGAATGGCTCACACAGTTGTAGAGACTGGAACATCCTATGTCCGTGGGTCAGGATAGGGGCTTCTTCTTATTCATGTAGCTTGCAGGGGCTGGCAAACCCAAGACTGGCAGGTCAGAGACAAGGGATCTTGCTCACAGGCTGTGGAGATTAACAAATTCAAACAATGGCAGACAAGATCACAGGTAAGCTGCTAGCTCTAGTCCCAAGAACCAGAGGTCATAGGAACAGGAGCCAGTTGTAGGAGCCAGAGTGAATAAAAGCCTGCGAGCTTTGCCAGAATGTATACTTATATTTGCTGTTGGCCACATGCTGAAGGAAACTGCCTTTCAAGTGAGTAGCTCCTCACAGCAGATCCCATCATGGAGGTGATCACATTATGTCAAATTTCATCATGGAAGTGATCACATCATATGACTGCCAAACCACTGAGAATCATGGCTCAGCCAAGCTGACACACACCTTTTTTTTTTTAACTTAATAATATTTTATTGTGGTTAAGTGAAAATTTACAAATGAAATCAGTTTGCCATATTAAGCCCCATACAGAGACCTCTACGCAATTCCATCTGCTATCCCTACCCTGTGATAACACACTCTTCCTTTCTGCTTTGTACTTTCCATATTGATTCCATCTACTTCTGCCCCATCATCTCCAGTCTCCCATCTTGTTACTACAGGGGAGCTGTTCTGACACCCTCATGGCTCACAGTCCAGTATGATTTTTCTGACACACAGTCTTAACCATCACAGTTACCTACTGTATGTCTCCCAGGAGCTTAACTTCTGTGGGTCTCTCCTTGGCCAGATAGGTCCCCTTAGGTGAAATGTAAGCTTAATTGTACACATACTTCCAAGTAGCATCATTACTGAGGAGACCATGGAGTGCCCCAGTGGGCCATTTTTATACTCCAAAACCTATGTTGTGCACTACATAGAAGCCAGGCTCAGGGCTTCGAAGGTAGGCCAATGGAGGCTTCATCATGGCCTTCCCCTTCTGAGACTTGTTACCAAGGTGACAAATTGGGTGTTCACAATTCACTGATATATGTTAAAGGTGGGCCTGACTTGTTTCAGAAAACAAAAGATACCTCAGGTGCTCAGGTCATTGTTTTTCTCACAGTTGGCGTGACCTCAGAGCTATGTTGGTGAAGAATTTCATGTTATCTTGAAACAAATATTACCCGGTGTACATCAAAGATGGGGAAGGGGCCTGATGGAGATTGGGGAGAGGTATAAGGGCACCCCCTCTTCAGCATTCCCCACTGCTATCCCTGGCATGGCTGCTGAGTCCTTTGAATTCTTCTCTCAAATGATTATATATAGACTTAGAGACGGGCTTGAGGTTTTAAAGCAGCATCATGGGTTAAAAATTGCCCCCCCCCAAAAATGTGTATAGCAATTTGACTGGGCCATGATTCTTGGTATTGTGCAATTACTCTGTATTTTGTGATTTTCCTATGCTGTAAATCCCAATCTCTGCCTGTGGTTAATAGACTGATCATGTCAGATGCTTTGCATTGGGAAGGTCTGTCACAAAGGATCCTTCAAAGTGGGAAAAAGCAAAGATGTCACCTTGGAGACTAAGATGTGCCTGACCTAAGCCTTGATAGTTTCAGTCGCATCATATTCATGCAAAAGCTGGGCAATGAGTAGTAAGGAAGACAGGAGAAGATGCGACATCTTTGAATTGTGGTGTTGGAGAAGAATGTTGAATGTACCATGGACTGCCAAAGGAACCAACAGGTCTGTTCTGGAAGAAGGACAATCAGAGTGCTCCTTGGAAGGAAACTGACGAGACTGCATCTTACATACCTTGGGCATGTCAGGAGGGATCAGTCCCTGGAAAAGGACATCATGCTTGGTAAAGCAGAGGGTCAGTGAAAAAGAGGACGATCCTCAATGAGATGGACTGAAACAGTGGCTGCAATAACGGGCTTAAGCATAAAAACAACTATGGGAATGGTGCGAGACTGGGCAGTATTTTGTTCTGTGCATAGGGTCTCTATGAGTCAGAGCTGACTTGATGGCAACTAACAACAACAACAACAACAGAATGGGACTCTAACACCATACCTAAGGTCACCTCCTTGCTCCACTGTAAAAGGAGTTTCCCTGGAGTGTGGTTTGTACCACCTTTTATCCTATAAGAGATAACAGGAAAAGCAAGCAACCAGAGAACTGGGGGCCCCATGCCACCAAGAAAGCAGCACCAAGAGCAGAACGTGTCCATCAGACCTGACGTTTGGGTGCCAAGATATTCTCAGACCAAAGAAAGACTAATGTAACACAAGGACTTTTTTTCAGAACCAACAGAGAATGAATGCATTTTCCTGGAGCCAGCACCCTGAATTTGGATTTTCAGCCTACTGGACTGTGGAAGAATGAACTTTTCTTTGCTAAAGCCAGCCACTCATGGTATTTCTGTTACAGCAGTACCAGATGACTAAGACACCAGCTAGCTATCTCTCCTTGGAGTAGAGAACTCAGTGGTGATGGAAGTAGAATAAACATGTGCTACACAAAGTAACAGGTTCCATTAGTGTCTTTGCAAACATTTCTAGAAGATTTGTTTCCGTTCTTTGATTAGTCAAGGCCATCTTTCCTGTTAACATCTGTCTTTGCCATAAAGCTGTGTACAACCGCCCCACACCTCGTTAATTTGTCCTTTTCAGACATTTAGTTTTTTTTTTTTAATGGAAACATCTACTTTATTTGTATGGGTTTCCCAGGGATGCTTGACAAAGTCTGCACCACAAACTTGGTGGCTTAAAGTAACAGAAATTTGTTCTGTCAAAGTTTTAGAGGCCAGAAGTCTGAATTCAAGGTGAGTCATGTTTGCTCTGAAGGCTCTAGAGGAAAATCGTTGTGTTCTCCAGCTTCTTGTAGCCCTAGGTGTTCCTGTGTGGCAGTGTTACTCATTCTCAGCCTCCATCTTCACATGTCCGTCTTCCTCGTGTTTCTGTCTGTCTGTCTTCTCTTTTCATGAGGCCAGCAGCCGTACCGGAGTAGGGCCCACCCTGCTCCACTATGACTTCATGGTGATTTAATAAACACCGGGAGAGCCTCTTTTTCCAAATAAGTTCACATTCATAGAGTTAAAAATAGTCAGCACTCACTGGAATTTGAACACAAGGTCTATCCAGAAAGAACAAATGGCTCAAAGAAACTAGGTACACTGAGTCTTATAAAGAAAAGAAACCAAAACCCCACTGCTTTTGAGTTGATTCTGACTCATAACGACCCTATAGACAGAGTAGAACTGCCCCATAAAGTTCCTGGTGGATTTGAGCCCTAACACGTAACTACTATGCAACCAGGGTTTCCATAAAGGGAAGAAAAGGGAGAAACATAGATCAACCAATGGCTCATCTTAACCAGACTGATTGAACCCAGCCTTCCCTTTTTTTTTTAAATTATGACTGAAAATGTACATTCCCGTATAAATTTACATGCCCACCTATGTGCAGCTTCCACTGCTCTCCCTGTCCAGTGACAGCACACTATTCCTCTCTGCTCCATACATGTCTCATCCTCCCAACAATCTCCTTTCCCCTCCTCTCCATCCACTCCCCTTCCTCCAGCCAGAGGTCAGCAGGATGATATCCTATAGATGTATAGAACCATAAAGTGCATCCAACATATAGTCACTCTGCATCGCCAAGTCTAATCCATTCGTGTCTGAAGAGTGGACCTTCGTTAGGATTTATGGGCAAGGGCAGCATCAGGGCTAGGGGCCATGCTCCCAGGGGAACCCTGAAACTACTGGACCATCATTTGGGGTCTTTTAGTGGAGATCTCAGGGTGTACCCCTTTTCATTCTTGTGTTGCCAGTGAGACTCAGCTTAGTGAGCTCCATCGCTGCTATCACTGGTGGTGGCCAGGCACCATCCAGTTCTTCTGGTCCCAAGTGGATGTAGGTACCCACTTATGTGGGTCTCTCTATCTTCTGGGTTGACTTTACCTCATGTCATTTTGGTCCTCGGTGAGCATCCGTTCCTGCTGAGTTGGGACCGTTTTCTGTGCCCTTGGATGGCAGCTTGGCAGCTTTTAAGACCCCAGATGCCACTCACCAATGTGGGGTGCAGAGAGCCCTCTTAGCAAAAGGAAGGGACAGGTATACTATGGTATATATACTCAATGGAGCACTACGCAATGATCAAGAATAATGATGATTCCAGAAAACATCTCATAACCTGGTTTCAACTGGAAGACATTATGTTGAGTGAAAGTAGTCAGCAACAAAGGGACAAATATTGTATGAGACCCCTACGATAAGATCTCAAAAACAGACTGATGTATAGAAGAAAAGACTCTTTGACAGCTGCAAGGGAAGGGAGGGAGGAAGGGTGAGGGGAGGAGGGTTTAGATTAGATAGTTGCTAGAATCTGGTTAGGTGAAATCGGTGATAGCGCACATTAGAAACAAGAACAATATTAAGTGGACTTCAGCATAACTTAAATACTCCTTCCATCTTAACCCAATATTGCAAGGACAGAGTAGCTGGGGTGGGGGACCATGCTCTTAGGTGAAATCGAGGCCAATTGGCACAACCAGCGTTTTGCCTTCCTTTTTATTAAAGCAACTGCTAAGGGGTTAATTCTGGCCTGGTGGCTAATATTTCAACCCACCACCCACCTGCAGCCTAGAGGCATTTTGAGATTGAAATTCGGAGGTAATGCTTTAATGGCTATTCTTTTGTAGCCAGCTAAGACAAATTGACATTGCTACAGGGCAGTTTCTGGCAGAAACCCTGGTGGCAGTACTGGATCAGTGCTAGAGTCAGCAGTTCAAATCTGCCAGGTGCTCTGTGAAAACTGGAGCAGTGCTACTCTGTCCTATGGGATTGCTGTGAGTTGGAATGGAGTTGACCACAGCGAGTTTGGTTTTTAGGGTTATAGAGCGGTTTCTGGCAGGCGTTTGCTGTTTGGGTCATGTTTTTTATCGTTAATACTTGTTTTCATGGATAAAAAAAATCCAAAAATGAAAGTAAAATGTCTGTTATGAATTTTCCTATTCCACAATAGGAACTGGGGCGTATGACTTCAGCGTGTCTTTTGAGGGGCACTATTCTGTAACACCACTTAAAGAAGTGAAGACTATGGCCTCTGTACCCCTCTCCTCCTCCTAGATTGATTTCTGAGGCAGCTAACATGAAATCAGCCAGGGCTCCTGAAACCTGAATTTGAAAGTCATTGGCCTCTATCATTTCCCTGGCATGTAGCAAAAGATACTTTGTTTTTTATTTTTAGCTTACAGAAGTAATACATATTCATTATAAACATTTGGAAGATGCAGATATATAAAAAGAAAAAAATGAAAATCACTGTTGTCCCAGACTCCGACATTACCAGCTGGAAGCTGCAGATCCTACTTGGCATGACTTGTTTTGGCCAATAAACAAGAGACCAAGGTGAGAGAACAGGAAAACCAAAGACCAAATGAAATCCACTGCC
This sequence comes from Heterohyrax brucei, assembly GCA_028571685.1. Classification (NCBI taxonomy): domain Eukaryota; kingdom Metazoa; phylum Chordata; class Mammalia; order Hyracoidea; family Procaviidae; genus Heterohyrax; species Heterohyrax brucei. The sequence goes on along the minus strand of CM053166.1, from coordinate 16,592,158 downwards.
ATCAAGTCAATTCCAACTCATAGTTGCCCCTATAGTAGAAACGCCCCATAGAGATTCCAAAGAGCGGCTGGTAGATCTGAATTGCCCACCTTTTGGTTAGCACTCCTAGCTCTTAACTACAAGGCCAATAGGGTTTCCCAGAGAACAGGAAAGGCACCTTGACATTATCGGACAAGGAAAGGAGTCAGTTGGAGCTGCCGCTGCCAAGACTGTATGCCAAGTGCGGGCAGGCAAGTTACTTTTAAATGGGCTGTCCTCATTAGTGTAGTGGTGAGTATCCCTGCCTGTCATGCAGGAGACAGGGGTTCAGTTCCCCAAAGAGGAGGCAGATGCCCTTTGGTGGCATAGTTGTTAATTCTGGTCAGCAGTTTGAATCTGCCAAGTGCTCCTTGGAAAACTCTATGAGGCAGTTCTCCTCTGTCCTATCGAGTAGCTATGAGTGAGAATTGACTCCATGTCAATGGGTTTGATTTTTGGTTTTACAAGCAAGGAGTTCATACAAGTTACATCAGCTATATTCTTAATCATACTATGCAGGCACAATGGGGCTTACCTACAGCCTCCAAGCAAAAGCCGGGGTCAAATAGAAAACTCAAGAGGGAGGAGGCAGTAAAGGAAATGGTGTTTTTAGATACAGTGGTGTTGGGGAGGAAGCCAGGCAAAGAAAACACGATTTTTTAAGACAGTGAAGGTACTCTGTCCCTGAAATTCAGGGAGGTCATCTTAGCCAATGTTCAGACCTCACCATTAGCTGAAAACAGCCTGGTGTGCCCCACCTGGCATAACCATAAAACCATAAATAACTTTATGCCTGCCGCCCCCACCCCCCTAATCAAAGCTCTTCCCTTATGAAACCTTGACCAGAAACAAACCTTACTTCTTTCCCCTTCTAATCAACACTTCTCTCTTATCAGACCATAAATCCCCTTACCAGAATTTCTTGCTACCCCTTCCTCTTTTTAACATTCTTTCCTTGTCAGACCATAAATCCCCTCACCTCGGACTACCTCACTGGAACTTTAAAACTATAAAAAAAGTTGCCCTACTGGCCAGGGGGCAGGCTGAACCACATTTCAGTTCAGACCACACTTTCTCTTCAAATAAACTTCAATACTCTTGGACTGGTGTGTCTCTCTGCCCATGGTTCGCAGCATTCTCTCCCCAACGGCACTGTAGGGGTTGTGTCTCACAGAGACAAACACTAGAAATACTTCAGATTTTATCATTTAATCATAAATCTAGGAATTTGTATCAGTGTCTGAGCTTATATTGGACATATTAATTTAAAACTATCCTTTTCTCAACCTAATGATTTCCCGTGACTAATTTTCATATTATTTCTATCCAAGATAATTTAAAATGGTTATATAATATTCCGTTCTGTGAATGTCCCCTAATCCATTTCACCAATCTCCTATTTTTCATGTGTACATTGACTCTTGTCTGAGACCAGATTTGGGGTTCACGTAATTTGTCTGAGAGTGAGCTCGTGATGCCAAAGAGAATGGGTGAGGAGGGTGAGTCAGGCAAAGGAGCAAAAGCAGTACCGGAGCGCAGGTAGCACAGTGGTTAAGACTCAGCTGCTAACTGAAAGGTTGGCCGTTTGAACCCACTGGCTGCTCCAGGGCAGAGAGATGTGGCCGTCTGCTTCTGCAGATATTTATAGCTTTGGAAATCCTGTGGGGGAGTTCTACACTGTCCTATAGGTTGCTGTGAGTTGGAATCAACTCAACAGCAACGGGTTTATTAAACTGTTTATTACTAGGGCATCAGGGGCTTAATTCCATGGGGACCCTGTCAGGAATCATGTAGAACTGGCCTCGAAGTTTTCTCCCTGGAAGATGGAGAGGTCGAGGCATTCACTTCCTGTCTCTCACCCGGTTGACGGAAGGTGGCTCCCACAGAATGGCCTTCTATGTCTGGAAGCAGAAAAGCCTTGAACACCAAGGTGAGTCTAGAGTGGGAGTTTAATGCCATGATTGAAGCTCCCCACCAAATAAGTGTTAAGAGCATTAAGCGGAGGTGGTGGTGCTGCGGCTCCGAACCCGGGCCTGCTTCCAGTGATTTCCAGCACAGGATAGACAAGTTGTCTCCACGCTCATTCTGTTCTGCATACCCTTGATCATATCCTTGAAGTAAGATCCTAGAAGCAGTGTTGCTAGACCAAAGGGAACACACATTTCAAGGGCTTTGTTCTCAGTCATCACATTACTCCCTACCAAGGCCCCAGCTCACAGTCTCACGGGTTGCATACAAAGGTGCCTGTGTCTCTGCTTCTTTAACAATACCACATGTTATCACTCAGCAAACAAGCAAGTGGAAAACTTTGTTCGTGGTCAAAATGGTTTGCCATTTCATATCCAACTTAATTATATATACATATATATGTATATATTGCCGTCGAAAAGATTCCGACTCATAGCGACCCTATTCCAACTGCCAATCTTTTGGTTAGCAGATGAGCTCTTAACCAGTGTGCTACTGGAGCTCCAGAAAAGTCCTGTAAATCAAGAAACCTCATCTTACCTATCAGACATAAATATGTGTTCATGGTGGTGACGCTCTAGGCCTCCATAAAAAGTAGCCTTTGGACAGACTGTAAAACTCTAGCAACTGAGCCTTTTTTCCCAGTCAACTGCCATGATGGGACTTCCAGACTTGCCAGGTGACTGCTGCTTCAGTACCCACTGGTACTGGTCCCTAGCTGGTGTCTGACTCAATGTTTGCCACACTGCTTTGATGATGCCTTCCTGCTAGTCCCCACCCCTGACCTCTGGCCTCTTTGTCTCTGGCATAATAGCTCATCTTGGTCAGAGCTTACCCTGGGGTCAGAAAAAATTGGACTTTTTAACTTTCATCATCCTAGGACTCCAGTCAGTGGCCCTGGCTAGCTCAAGAGGCTGCTCTGTGACCCTGAATCTGAGTTCCTTAAGACATGTAAGAACAGTTTTCCTTCAGGAGAGAGTGAGAAAGAAAGAGAGGGAAACACATGTCAACATTTCATTCTGGGTATGAGGCATGGTTGAGTATCCCAGGCTGTGCCCCAACTGCCTATCACTGAGCTTCTGAGCCCTTCTCTGCCCTCGGCTTTCACCTTTTGGACTGTTTCTGCCCCAGGGCCCTAGCACTTGCCTGTCTCTTTCCTTGACAGCTGGATTCCAGCAGGTGGGTGGTGTGTTAGTCAAGCTCACTGGCCAAGCTGCTGCCCTGACATTGGATCACTTAAAGCTCCTCATTCATTTCTGTGTGAGCATTTTACCTCCCCATCAGCTGGCCACCCAGCAATTGCTTCTCATCTGCGAGTGGCCATTCCCCTGGCGTACCTGCTCAGCTTCCCCGGGCTGATGCCTGTATTTCAGGGCTGTATTCTGTCTGCCATTTAGTTTCTGGGAAAGGATATTGAGGTGGTTAGTGGACACAATTGGTGGACACAGACTGGAAACAGGGCCAAATGTGGAAGCCTCTGAAGAGGCTGACAGCGTGGTTATTGTGACAGAATTGACAGTCTTGATGTCAGAGATTGACCCCACAGGGATCCTGAACATATCTTTTCCAAATGGCCTCTACTTAATGAACAGTGATTTTACCATTTCCTAGTCGGATCCGACTCGACGGAACTTGGCATCGTGCTTTTTATGGCCATTCTAATCTTAGGTGGACAGACAGTGGCCCATAATGTGGGCTACCAAGACAAATGGAAATTGTCCAGAAGGTCATGTTCAGTGAATATGATATTGCCATAGGAAAGAGTATGAAAAATATGTATAGATACTGGGAAAAGAAAGAGAAAATTGTCCTCCTTTAAAGGCTATTGTTACTAATAAAAGTCCAAAGAACAGACCACTACGTAAAATTTGATAACTGTTTATTCAGCTCATCTGGTCTTTAGTCATTAGTGTTCAACACATCAAATCCGTTCTTCAGATGGTCTCTGAACTCAGGTAGTATATACTTCAGGTGGTACTTTGGCTCTTGTGGACTTGTTCTAATTATCTTTAGTTTCAGTTTGACCTTCCATATAAGCGTCAGCACCTGGCCTTGTTCTGACTGCTGATATGGAGCTTTTCCATCATCTCTTTCCACAGATTAGTCTGACTCCTGTATATTCCATCTGGTGAGGTCTATGTGTACAGTCACCATTTATGTTGGTGAAAAAAGGGCATTTGCAGTGAAGTCGTTGCTCTTGAAAAATTCTATCAGTTGATCTTTTGGCATCATTTCTGTCATCAAATGTGTATTTTCCAACTACAGATCGTTCTTCTTTGTTTCCAACTTTCATACCCCAGTCACCAGTAATTATCCGTGAATCCTGATTGCATGTTTGATCAATTTCAGACTGCAGAAGCTGATGGAAAGACATCATCCATGAAGAAAGCAAGAGGTCATTAAAAAGACAGGAAAGAAAGAAAAGACCAAATTGGATGTCCGAAGAGACTCTGAAACTTGCTCTTGAACCAACGCCAGCCAAGTGCTGTCGAGTCGGATCCGACTCTTGAACACTGAGTAACTAAAGCAAAAGGAAGAGAAGACAAAGTAAAAGAACTGAACAGAAGGATTCAAAGGGTGGCTTGAGAAGACAAAGTATTGACATATGCAGAAAGCTAGAGACAGAAAACCAAAAGGGAAGAATATATTCTGTGTTTTTCAACATGTAAGAACTGAAGAAAAAATTCAAGCCTTGAGTTGCAATAGCAAAGTGTTCTACAGGGAAAATACTGAAGACTCAGGAAGCATCAAAAGAAGATGGAAGGAATATACAGAGTCATTATACCAGAAAGAATTGGTTGATATTTAGCCATTTTAAGAAGTAACATGTGATCAGGAACCGACGGTACTGAAGGAAGAAGTTGAAGCTGCGTTGAAGCCACTGGTGAAAAACAAGCCTCCAGGCATCGATGGATTATCAATTGAAATGTGTCAACAAATGGATGCAGCACTGGAAGTGCTCACTTGCCTATGTCAAGAAATTTGGAGGACAGCCAACTGACTGGGAGAAATCCATATTTATGCTTATTCCCAAGAAAGGTGATTCAAATGTATGCAGAAATTACCAAACAATGTCATTAATATGACATGCAAGGAAAATTTTGCTAAAGATCATTCAAAAATGACTGCAACAGTATATTGACAGGGAACTGCCAGAAATCCAAGCTAAATTCATAAGATGACGTGGAACCAGGGATATCATTGCTGATGTCAGATGAATCTTGGCTGAAAGCAGAGGATAGGAGAAAGACGTTTACCTGTGTTTCACTGACTATTCAAAGGCATTCGACTGTGTGGATCATAACAAATTATGGATAATATTGTGGAGAATGGGAATTCCAGAACCTTTTATTGTGCTCACGAAGAATCTTTATATGGATCAAGACACAGTTGTTTGAACAGGACAAGGGGACACTGCATGGTTTAAAGGCAGGAAAGGTGTGCATCAGGGTTGTATCCTTTCGCTATACCTTTTCAATCTGTATGCTAAGCAAATAATCCAAGAAGCTGAACTATATGAAGAATGAGGCATGAAGATTGTAGGAAGACTCATTAACAACCTGTGTTACATAGATGACACAACCCTGCTTGCTGGCAGGGAAGAGGATTTGAACCACTTATTGATGAAGATCAAAGACCACAGCCCTCAGTAGGGATTGCACCTCAACATCAAGAAAACAAAAATCCTCCCAGCTGGACCAGTAAGCAACATCGTGATAAATGGAGAAGGGACTGAGGTTGTCAAGGATTTCATTTTACTTGGGTGCACAATCAACACTTACGGCAACAGCAGTCAAGAAATCAAAAGATGCATTGCATTGGGAAAATCTGCTGCAAAGGACCTCTTTAAAGTATTGAAACATAAAGATGTCGCCTTGAAGACTAAGCTGTGGTTGACCCAATTCATGGTATTTTAAATTATATCATACTCATGCGAAAGCTGGACAACAACTAACAAAGACAGAGTAAGAATTGATGCCTTTCAGTTGTGGTGTTGGAGAATATTGAATGTACCATGGACTTGCCAAAAGAACCAACAGATCTGTTCTGGAAGAAGTACAACCAGAGTGCTCCTTGGAAGCAAAGATGGTGAGACTCCTTGTTACATATAGGACTGACAATTAAGTTCATGAACTCATCCTAGAAAAAGTGCTACATGCCTCACTGCTGAATATCACTATGGTCACCTTTGAAGCTATGCACTGACACCAGCACCTTAGTCCAACCTTCATAACAATTTTGGAATTCTTTTTCTGAAATGGTCATCAGAGCTGTCATCCTATTACCCTTGATGTCCTGAATGTCATCCAAATGTCTTCCTTCCAATATTTCCTTTATCTTTGGATAAAGAAAAAAGTCACTGGGGGCCAGATCAGGTGGGTGGGGAACGTGTTCCAATACAGTTGTTTGCTTACTGGCTGAAAACTCCTTCACAGACAACTATATAATTAAATTTACAAACTTGCTACCGTGCTACAGTGCACAATGGCCATTCCAGAAAAAGAGTTCCAAAATTGCTTTGAAGGGTAGACTAGGCACTGGCATCAGTGCCTACCTTCTCAAGGGGAGTACTTTGAAGGTGACCATAGTGATATTCTGCAACAAGGTATGTAGCACTTAGAAGAATTAAGTTCACAGACTTAATTGGCAGACCTCATATTTTGGACATGTTGTCAGCAGGGCTCAGTCTCTGGTGCAGGACATCATGCTTGGTAGAATGGAAGCTGAGTGGAAAAGAAGACCTTCAACAAGATGGATTGACATAGTAGGTGCAACAATGGGCTTAAACATAAAAACTTTTACAACCTAGAAGACAGAGAGACCCACAAGAGTGGGTGCCTACATCGACTTGGGACCGGAAGAACTGGATGGTGCCCGGCCACCACCAGTGATAGCCGTGATGGAGCTCACTAGGTTGAGTCTCACTGGCAACATAAGAATAAAAAAGGGTGCATCCTGAGATCTCCACTAAAAGACCTCAATTGATGGTCCAGCGGTTTCGGGGTTCCCCTGAGAGCATGGCCCCTAGCCCTGATGCTGCCCTTGCCCATAAATTATAACAAAGGTTTACTCTCTGGACAGGAATAGATTGGACTTGGCAATGCAGAGTGACCATATATTGGATGCACTTTATGGTTCTATACATCTATAGGATATCATCCTGCTGACTTCTGGCTGGAGAAAGGGGAGTGGGTGGAGAGGAGGGGAAAGGAGGCTGTTGGGAGGATGAGACATGTATGGAGCAGAAAGGAATAGTGTGCTGTCACCGGACAGGGAGAGCAGTGGAAGCTGCATGTAGGTGGGCATGTAAATTTATACAGGAATGTACATTTACACTCAGTCATGTTAAATTAAAAAAATAAATAAATAAAAACTTTTGTGGGCATAGTACAGGACTGCGTAGTGTTTTGTTCTGTTGTGTATAGGGTCTCTATGAGTCAGAAATGACGTGACAGCACCTAACAACAAGAACAACTGTTTATTAAACAGGCAACACCAATAAGGAAAGATAATGGAGCTGATTGTGGAGGTCAATTGCACACACACCAGATACATAGGATTATGGGATAAAGTATAACAAAAACCCACTGCCACTGAGTCATGTCCAACTCATAGCGTCCCTAGAGGTCAGAGCAAAACTGCCCCATAGAGTTTCTAAGGAGCGCCAAAAGCACTTCTAAAATCCAGTTACACCTGCATGTGAAATCAGCATATGTCAGAAGGAAGAAGAATCTCCAAGAATTTTCAGCTTTGACAATATCAAATAGTGACAAAAATTAAGAGGAAAAAACGGAAACTCTTATTGACTATTCAGGAGACAAACTAATCATGGTGAAGAAGCAGGTTGTTTTTCTTGGCTCTGATAAGTTTTTGGTCATACCCCACACCTAGCTACACATACAGCATGTATTTTTCCACTATAACCTTTACAAATCTATAGCAAGTTTTTACACTTATCCTTCACACATCTATATTTATTTTTACCCTGAGAAACTTAAAAGTTAGTATTTTTTACAACCCAAGGTTGGAGTGAGAGTAACAACTCTCTACCTCAGAATATCCAGATAGAACCTCAATTTTCAAATTGAGTGCATGCAAAGACAATTACAAACACGCACTGAAAGAGTTACAAGAAAACTTGAATAAATGAGTATATAGCCCTTATGATGCAAACCCCTGTGGTTTAGTGGTTTAACTACATCTGCTAACCAAAAGGTCAGCAGTTCAAATCCACCAGGTGCTCCTTGAAAACTCTGCGGGGCAGTTCTACTCTGTCCTATAGGGTCGCTATGAGTTGGAATTGACTCAACGGCAGTGGGTTTGAGTTGGGGTTTACAGTGGGATGAGAGGAGAAGTCCTGGTTGCACAATGGTTAAGCAGTCATTCTGTAACCAAAAAGCCAGCAGTTTGAATTCACTAGCCAATCCATGGGAGAAAAGAGCTGACAATTTGCTCTTGTAAAGATTGTAGCCTTGGAAACCCTATGGGGCAGTTCTACCCTGTCCTATACAGTTTCTGTGAGTCAGAATAGACTTGGCAGCAACACCAACAGCGAAATGAGAAGGCTGAGTATTTTGGAGATTCCCACCTCCCAGTTAGCACGTTGATGGGGCACAAGTCCAACTCCAAGGCTAAGGAAGTGACACTAAAGCATAGCATAATTAAAAAAAATAATTACCCCAGTAGACTCAGATTTATTACTTCTTTTAAAAAGAGATGCATTATTTTATGTTTTCAACTTTTTTTATTATTGTAAAAAATAGAGATTTTAACATTTTTCACAAATATAATTCAGTGAGATTGGTTAATACCAGTGGTACTGTACAACCTCTCCTGTGGTTTTTGTAAAGTGATGTTTCTAGTCAGTGAGGGAAAGTAAGAACCATTCAAGCACTGAGGCTGGGAAAAATAGTTTTCTTTCTGAAAAGAAAGTTGTGTCTTTTTCCTCACACAGATAAACTCTAGACAGACTAAATATTTACATGTCAAAGGAAGACATTAAAATTTCTGGGAGAAAATAAAGAAGTTCTCTACAAGCTTGAACTGGAGGATTTCATAGACAAGCACAAGAAAATAAGGTTATGGAAAACACAGTTATAACTACACTAAAATTATAAACCTGTGTATTACAGAAACCCTGGTGGTATAGTGGGTTAAGTGCTACCTCTACTAACCAAAAGGTTGGCAGTTCGAATCTGCCAGGTGCTCCTTGGAAATTCTAGGGGGGCAGTTCTACTCTGACCTCTAGGGTCACCATGAGTCGGACCCGATTTGATGGCAATGGTTCTTATTTTTTTTTTATGGGGTGGCGTAGTGGCTAACTGCTGCGGCTGCTAACCAAAAGGTTGGCAGTTCAGGTCCCCCAGGTGCTCCTTGAAAACTCTGTGGGGTAGTTACACACTGTCCTATAGGGCTGCTATGAGTCAGCATCAACTTGATGGTGCCATTTTTTTTTTTTTGGTATAGCAGAAAAACACCTTAAAAAAAATCAGAAGACAAGCCATAGGCAAAAGGAAAATATTTGCAATGCATATAATCAACAAATACTAATACCTAAAATATATGAAAACATTAACAATTCAGCAAAGAAAAGGCAGATACTTCAAATGCGCAAAACATATGAAGAAGCAAATTTGCAAAAGAGGAAACCTAATGCCAAACAAAAAGTTGCTCAGTTTCTTTGGTCATTGAGCTACTAATTAAACAAGGATATGCCGTTTCGCATCCAACTGATTGGCAAAGTGGAGGAAAAGGAACTTTCATACATTGCTGGTGGAGATGTACATTGATAAACCATGCTGGGATGCAACTGCTCAACTCCACCTCTGTAGACCTGTAACTCTGAGAACTCCTCTGACTTGTGCGCAAGGACTCATACACCAGGCTGTCCTTCATGGCATTGTTTGTAATGGAGCACATGGACATAGCTTAAGTGTTCTTCAACAGAAGAACGGTAAGTAGATGGTGACATACTAGACAATGTAATAGTATAGAGTAGTTCAAAGGAAGGAACAAGAATGCTGTAGATATACTTATCGGAGCAACAAATGAATAGACAGGCTGTTGAATACTGCCTTATTATGATACCATTTTCAGAAGCATAGTCTGATTATGGATGCTCCCAGAGGTTGGATTGTGTCCCCCTTAAAACAAGAGTCAGTTCAGCTGGCCGTGATTCCCAGTATTGTATGGTTGCCCTCCATTTTGTGATCTGATGAAATTATCCTCCATTTTGTGATGTGTTGTAAATTCTGATCTCTATGTGTTAATGAAGCAGGGGTAGGTTATGCTAATGAGGATTAGGTTATATTTTTTATGTTACTGAAGACAGGATTAGAATGGGATGCCACACCCTTACCACAGCCCTGATCTAATGTAAGGTGAGTTTCCCTGGGGTGTGGCCTGTATCACAAGAGATGAAATGAAAGAGAAACAAGCAGAGAGGGAGGGACTTCATTATCATCAAGAAAGAAGAACAGGGAGCAAAGCACATCTTTGGACTCAGGGTCCCCGTGCTTAGAAGCTCTTAGAACAAGGGGAATATTGATGCCAAGACACATGGAGATCACCAAAGAACATCAGGCCCACAGATATTTAAAGGGGACAAGGACCTTCTCCCAGAACTTACAGAAAAAGAAAGCCTTCCTGTGAAGCTGGCTCCCTGAATTAAGACTTTCATCCTCCTGGACTGTGACAAAATGAATTTCTGTTTGTTACAACCATCCACTTGTGGTATTTCTGTTATAGCAGTGCAAGGTAGCTATATATAGTAAAAAAACCCCAAACCAAACTCAGTGTCGTCAAGTTGATTCCAACTCATAGCAACCCTAGAGGTTAGAGTAGAACTGCCCCATAAAGTTTCCAAGGAGCACCTGGAGGATTTGAACTGCTGAACTTTTCATTAGCAGACATAGCTCTTAACCACTATGCCTCCAGGGTTTCCAATGACATATACTAGAGGATGTCTCAAGACAGAGGTATCCATATACAGCAATAGTATACAAGATGCAGACAACTGATACCAGAGGGGGCTAGTCTCTTTGGCAAGTGGAAGATTATGATATCAGGCAGAGTACAAGGGGAACATCAGAATGTGAACATCTGAGACAGCTGATGATTGAGTATAAGAAAAAAATGGAAAAAAATCATCACTTTTACTTCATAAAGTGCTTTAAATCAGTGGAAGGCATCTGGGTGTAATCTTATTTAACCTAGAACATTTTCCATAACTTTCTCTTCGTAGTGACTATTATTCATTGGTTGTTCTGTGATATGGACAACTGATATTTTCTCAAACTTACATAAAGTAAAAATAAAAAAATTTAGAAAACTTGACTCTTCGTATTTACCATAACATAAATGCAAAATAAATACTGTGTACTTTTTGCTGTACAAACAAAGTCTCAAATGTGTGTCTCAACCCCAGCTCCAAACAAGTTGTAGCTTCTGAGTCTATCCTGTGCAGAAAATCTGGGACCACCACTACTTGCAGCTTTCCAGACACTCAGGGGGCATAGTAAGTGATTTAGGGAGCTCTGAACTTGTTCTTTTCCAAAAACGGCCAGAATTATAACTGAAGCACTATTAGCAGAGGTACAGCTGGAGCACTGTGAGCTCAATAGTGTAGGAAACGGACTCATCCCTTCTTCCATATACATTGTGAACATAAAACATCTTGGGCACGGCTAATGCGTTGCTTCCATCTGGCATTTTTCATATTATGTAAAATTGTTATGTCAGCAACAGATGGTCGAGCTAAGTGTTAGGCGATTTTACTTATGCCCAATTATCAGGTTTGCAAATCTGAACATTAAACAGTTCACAGGTCTGTAGAAATTCATAAGGTGCTAGATTGTCTCCTGTTGAGTTGCTTTGCAAAGTAGTCATGTCTTATTGTTCTCTCCTTTCCTCCTTACTAACAAGACCTGATTGTGTTCTGATAGCCGAACATACCTGTTTCTAATTTAATAACATCACTGAATTACTCTTTACAGATGCCTACATGGCAACAAAGAAGAGTCAGAGCAAGACTGATTCTGGAGCGTACTGAGCTATGGGTTGCCTCTTGGTTGTCCTGCCTTGGAACCTAGTGTTGGTTGCAGGAAATGTTCCCTTGCTAGTGAAGTCTCTGTGAACCTGGGCTGCTTTTACTTACACTCAGAATATCCTGATTGAAGGTGGGAAAGCTTTAATGTTTATCGGATTGGAGCTCTTCTACACAAAAGTCATGAAACACAATGAAAAGGAACCACAGGCATGAATCCAAGAGCATTTGATTTCCTGATGCCAAATGTTGGGGTCAATTGATTCATGGCTGACCAGATAGTAGTTCTGAAATCCAGCCAGAGCTGCACCCTGATGATAGGTCTTATAGTTGTCTATTGCTTTACCATTTTTAAAGTACTTTCATATATATGCCATGTAGGTATTTGTAAAGAGTAGTTCAGTGATGTTATTAAATTAGAAACAGGTATGTTATGTTTGGGACTACTGAATTTCTTTGCTGAGTCATGGTAATTCTTCAGATATTGTCCATGAATATGTGTTTGCTAGAAAAAGACCATATTAATAATTATGTGAAGGTAATAGCTTAGGGATTGTAATTGTCAGAGTGGGGTGAGTTATGCTTTGGGAACAATTGCCACCAAATCTCAGTGGCTTACAACAGCAAAGGGTGTTCTTATCACAGGTTAGTGAGAGCTCTGTTCCATGTTGTATTCGCTTTGGGCTCCAGGTTGATGAAGCCACCTCTATCTGAACCATGGCTGGTTATCATGGCAGAGGGAAAGACCCATGAAAAACTATGTGCTGGCTCCAACACCTTCTGCCCTGAGTCACACAAGTCATGCCCACTCTCATTCCATTGGGCAAAGAGATTCATATAGCCAAATCTACTACCATCAACGTAGTAAACAAAACAAAACAAACCCATTGCCATTGAACCAATTCTGACTTGTAGTGACCCTACAGGACAGAGTAGAATTGCCCCATAGGGTTTCCAAAGAGCTTACGGTGGATTCAAACTGTCAACCTTTTGGTTAACCACTGTTCCACAAAGGTTTCCGTCAATGTGGTAGGGAAGGATCATCCTTTTCTGGGGAATTCTAATGACTATTTATGAGCACAGAAAACTCCCCATGTTTCAAGTGAGCTCTTGTTCTAGTTCTCTGTTCCTATACCCAAATAGTAGTCCCTGAGTAGTGTAAAGTTAATATGCTCAATTTCTAATCAGTAGGTTGCAGATTTGACTGCATCCAGAGACGCCTCAAAAGGGCTTGGCAATCTACTTCCCAAAAAACAATCATTGAAAACCCAATGGAGCACAGTGCTAGTCTAACAGACATGAGGTCATCATGAGTTGGAACTGGCTTGTTGGCAACTGGTAGACCCCAGTAACACTCAGCTTAGAAAATGAATAGTTCATAGGCCTGTGATGTAACTCGTGACTGGATGTAACTCGTGATTGATGGGGTAATGTCAGTTTCTCAAAGTGTGTCCTAAAGAACACTACCTGTGGGAAACCACTAAAGAATGCACTGCATGGCTTTATGATTTGTGAAATGCCATGGGCAGTAGTATGTTTAAGTCTCTAAAAGGGTCTGAAAAATGCTGGGCTTTATAAAATTTAATCCAAATTGCTTAATCCAGAATTTTCCAAATCTTTTGATCACGGAATCTTTTAAACATTTTTCGTAATTGTGTGTGTATTGTGTATGTATTTGTTTGTTTGGCATAACACCCACTGGCATCCCATGGCACTTTTGTGCCAAGGATTCTACTTTTGGCGAGGTTGCTTCAAGGTTTTGGCTTCAGTCCCTTCACCAAACAGCAGTGTGAACCTGGCATGCCATTCACAGTTCTGTTGGATTTCCACATCTGTTAAATGGAAATAATACCCTGGTGGCACAGTGGTTAAGAGCTTGGTGCTAACCAAAGGGTTGGCAGTTCAAATCCACCAATCACTTCTTAGAAACCCTATGGGGCAGTTCTACTCTGTCCTGTAAGTTTGCTATGAGTCAAAATTCACTGGATAGTAGCCAGTTTGGTGCTTTTGTTTTGTGAGCCTCTAGAGAGATCATTAATATGATGACAAAGCTGCCCTTGAATGAACATTTTGATAGGACTTGTCCCTGTCAGAGTCTTGACCCCTCTCTTGGCACTTCCCATCAGCCCTTGTGTGAGAATTAGGAATAAGGGACAAGCATGCTTGATCTGAACTGCATCACCCCAGCTGGGAAGTAAGCCCTGAGCCATCTTCACCCTGATGCTTCACAACCATCTGGATTCTGCTGTAGCAATCTGGGCCCTTGTCTTGAATCTCTCAGGTGCTTTTGACATTTCTGTCCTGTGGATGAGCCTACATGAAAGGAAGTCCAGAGATGACTGAGATGTGAGGTAACGCACCTCTGGCAGGAGCAGCAGAGAGAGCAAGGACTCGTTTCCCTGAGTGAGTAGTGTGCTAGGGCCATGCAGAACCTTCCAGCAAGGCAGCTTCTGAGACCCTCCCCACCCTTCCTCAGCTTAATTTTTCGCTAAGGTGGGGACAATGAAGTGAGGTCCAGGAAGGATACTCTCCTTGCTCTGAGTCCCACAGGATGTTGGGGGCTGTAGTGGGATTAGCAGCTGGGGCTTCTCTTTCTCAGCCAACTTCCTTTTCCTGTTCATCATGCATGGGAATACCTTGTATTAAGATTTCTTTCTTCTGAAGGATTCACTGTATTTTATTTGTAATAGATCAGGAATTTCCTGAAAGGAGAAATGTCCTAGGTTGTTCTGTCAATCAAAAAACAAACAAACAAACAAAAAACACCTAACAAATCCTTCATTGATTGTGTAAGACTGTATTCTACTACAGTCTCCAAGGGAGCTTTGGAAACCAGTGGGGCTTGGAGCTTAGTTAAGAGTCTGCTTCACAGGGGGTCTAGAGTAGAGAAGGGAGGAGGAGAGAGAATGAAATCCAAGAGTCCAGGTTGGTGGTATTCTTTGGCCAATGATGAAGTTTGTGGAATGATAAGACTGGACTCTTTCAGTACAGAAGCAAGCTCTGATTGAAGAGGGACACACAGTAGTATGACCCATGACCATACAGACGTTGGTTCAAGCCCTGGGTCCTTTAGCCACCAACTGTACCATCTTGGGCACATTATGTAACTGATGAACTTGTAGTTCTTCCCGATGAAATAGAGTGACATTATAGGAGAGCAAGGAGGATGAGATGAAAATACAAACGAATGTATGGGAATGTGCTTTGTAAACTGTGAGATGCCACATCGCTGTGTCATTCTTTCCCTAGTGGATGCTGTTTCTCCCCCGCTGATTACATACGACTCCTTTCCAAGATGTTGTCAAACAGCAAATTGCCTTTTACACGTTCTCATTCTTCGTGAACTCAAGGCAGAGTTCTCTGGGCCATTTGGAGAATGCGCATGCAGGCACACACATCCTCTTAACACATTTGTATTGAAGGTCAGTTGAAACATACATGGACCTTGTTTCATCTCCCCCAACTTGAAATCGATTACAAATATCTATAGGGTACAATGAGAGAAAGATGAATCTTTTGATGGAAAATCACTGCCGAACCCACTGCCAGCGAGTCAATTTTGACTCATAGTGACCCTATAGATAGAGTAGAACTTCCCCATATGGTTTCCAAGGAGCATCTGGTGGATTCGAGCAGCCGACCTTTTGACTGGCAGCCATAGCGTTTAACCACTATGCCACCAGGGTTTCCATTTGATGGAAGTGGGAGAATAAATTAGAGATGGGAACAATGAAGCGAAACTAGGAGCAGTCCAGCAATCCTGCTTCCTCAGCAGGTCTCATCAGGTCCTGCATGGCTTTGCTAGAGGCTTTTTTGGTCACAGGCTTGATTTTCAGCTCTTACACTAGTTGTCATTGAATTGATTCCAGCTTATGGTGATCCCATGTGTGTTAGAGGAGAACTGTGCTCCACGAGGGTTTTCTGTTTTCTTTGAGCCAATTAAGTTTCCATTTATTTATTTATTAAGATATTTTATTGTGCTTTAAGTGAAAGTTTACAGTTCAAGTCAATCTCTCATACAAACCTTATACACACTGCTATGTAACTCTAGCTGCTCTCCCCACCCTGTGACAGCACATTCCTTCCTTTCCACCCTGGATTTTCCACATAGTCAACTAGCTCCTTTCCCTCTTTGCCCTCTTGTCTCTGGACAGGAGCTTCCCAGTTAGCGTCATGTATCTGCTTAAGCCAAGAAGCCGGTATCATTTTATGGCTCATAATCCAGTTTAATCTTTGTCTGAAGAGTTGGCTCTGGGAATAGTTTCAGCTCTGGGCTAACAGTGAAGCCACGTCTTCTGGGAAACTCCCAGTCTGATGAACCATCAAGTCTAGTCCTTTTCCAGAAGAACCAGATGGTGCCTGGCCACCACCAAAGATAGCTGTGATGGAGCACACAATGTTGAGTTTCTGTGGCAACACAAGAATAAGAGGGGTGCAGCTCAAGAACTCTACTAACAGACCACCATTGACAGTCCGACAGCCTGTGGGATCTCCTGGGAGCAGGGCTCCCAGACCTGCTGCTGCCCCTGTCTAGAAAACAATACTGAGGTCAAATCTCTGGACAAAAATGGATCAGATTCGGGGACACAGTGTGACCATGTGGCGTGTGTATTTTATAGTTCCGTGCATTTATAGGAGGCTGTCCTACTGGTCTCTTTCCAGATGGGAGAGAAGAGGGTAGAGACGAGGGACCAGGAGCTTGTTAAACACAATACAACAAGTGTAAAATGGAAAGGAGGAGTGTGCTGTCACGGGACAAGGAGAGCAGAGGGAGCTACAGATAGACAGACGTGCAAAATTGATCTGGATCGTATCCTTTCGCTTAATCACAACAAAAAAGAAAAAAAATCTGGTCTTTTTAACAGACTTCTAATTCTGCACTCCATTTTTCTCCTGCTACGTCAGGGACTGTATGTTGTATTTTGTGTCAGGGCAATCATCGGTGGTGGCCAGGTATCACCTAGTACCTCGGCTTTTATGCTGATGTAGTCACTCCAAGAGGTTTTCAATGGCTGATTTTTCAGAAGGGGATTACCAGGTCTTTCTTTCAAGGTGCCTCTGAGTAGATTTAAACCTCCAATCTTTTGTTTAGCAGAGGAGCGTATTAACTATTTGCACCACCCAGATTTTTCTGAACTCTTGAGGCTGACACAAAGGCTGCAACACAAACTAGTGTAGGCTTTCTTCAAGAAAAGCTGGGAATACAAATATTTAGCTGCTAATGTCTACAGTTTTGAATGTTGGCAAGTAAATTTTTTTTTTTTAAACCATAGGCTAAACAGAGCACTTATGAAAGCCAAATCTGACCCATCTCAAATGCATGGGTTGTGGGGGCTAGGAGGAGGGCAGAAGGTCTGTGTGGGGGAGGCAGGGATGCTGGTGTCCACTCTATTATCCAACTGATGTAGCAACAGATGGCAGATAAGAGGGAGGAGGAGGAGCTTGATCAAGTTCCTGGTGCCTTTGAGGAATGACGTGCTGAAGTCACCAAGGGCACTTGAGCTAATGACATACTCAACTCTTCAGTGTCTGGAGACAGGTTTGGGCAGGAATGAAAGGGGAAGAAAAGAGAGGGAGAAGTCTTCTATTTGAAGGCCAGGATCCAAAGCAGAGTGACACAGAGACTGTCTAGACGATTGGCAGTGAACTCCTGGACTCAAGACGACACTGGCCTCGGGGTTCCTGTCCCCAACACAGCTACAGCTAAGAGTGTTTGGGGACCGTAAGAACTTTGACAGTTGTTGTTTTGGTTAATGGCCTTTGGTAGCCCAAGTTCAGTTGTTTTCCTCTCAGAGTTTTAGACAAGCCTGGGTGATTTTGTGGAGGGTTTGTGTTATTACCAGAGAGAAGCCTTTCTCCTCCCATTTGCACCTCCACTGTGTTAGCTGGTGTTATCAAGTCCCCTGATTCATGGCAACCCCATGCACAACAGAGCACAATGACGGCCAGTCCTGTGCCATCCCCATGACAGATCACACCTTTTGTGAGCCATAAGGTTTTCACTGGCTGATTTGTCAAAGTGGATTGCCAGGCCTCTCTTCCTAGTTCACCTTAGTCTGAAAGTCCTGCTGAAACCTGTTGAGCATCACAGCAACAGGCAAGCATCTACTGACAGATGGCTGTTGACTGTGCATGAGTTGCAGTGGTTGGGAATTGAACCCAGGTCTCTCACATGGAAGGCAAGAATGCTACCATTGTACCACCATTGCCTCCTTATGGGCATTCAATGATTCTCTGACATTCTGATAACTCTTCATTGTGGGGACCATCTTGTGCATTACAGTATGTTCAGCAGCCATCACTGGTCTCTACTCACAAATACCAGCATCACTCTGCCTTCCGTCCCTGTCCCCCACCCAAGTTGTGGTCAACAAAAATGTCTGCAGACACTGCTGAGTGTCCCCAGGGTATAAAACTGGTCCTGGTTGAGAACCACCGATTTAGTGGAAAACAGCCATGAATTAATTGCATTCTTCTTCATGCCTACATTTCTGTACTTTGAAGGTGGGCATACTGTTCCTCCAGGCATTTCTTATAAAGCTATTCTGTTTGGATTTGTGTCAGAATGAGGAAACGGAAACAATGCTTTCAAGGGCCTTCTATTTTCTCACATTCTTTCTTCTTACCTGCACCTGCTAAGTCTTTTTTTCTCCTTTGTCCTCTTCCTACTCAGAAATAATAGCCTAATGAATTGATTTAGGTTTGTAGTTTATTTTCATATTGTACCGACTCAATAGACACACTGTTCTGCATGAATACACAGAGTCCTTTCCGACATGTGGTCTGTACTAGCTGGAACATATTTAATGAAACACTCCAAAAGCTACCATTTTGTGAAGACTTGATTTTCTGAGCAACACAGAAATTCTAAAGCTGCATTAAACTCTGCTTTTCAAGAAAAAGACTGTTAGGCTGAAGTCCTGGGCTTCTGTTTTCCTTGAGGACTTTGTGTGGCTTGGGGGAAAGGCAGAAACTGTGTGAGTATTCTTTCTGCCTAAGCCCCTGACAGGGAGCTATAAGCTTAATTAAGGTTTGTAAACCATCTTTGAGATGAAAAATACCATTAGCTCAAACCACGGCTATGAAAAGTGTTGTTTTCAAAACCTCACCCACACATTAACATCTGTCTTAACTAGTCCTGAGGGAGACAGAAAAGACTCGAAGTCCCAAACGGTGACGGAGAAGATGATCAAGGGCCTAACGGGACTCCTGGCGCCAGGGAAGGGCCATGTTAGGGATAATGATGGATTGGGGAGCGGATGGGCTGGATACAATCCGGCTTCCCTGAGCTGGCCTCTAGCAACTAATTATTGATGTGAAGGGATAATGGAAAGAGCTTCTATTTGTTTTACACTCCGGATGTTGCGGGAACAAGTCATCAACAGTCTCCCAGGCTGGGTGAGCATAAGGAGATGGAATTCACCAGCGAGCGAGAGTGCATCTGCTCAGAGATTGGTCCAGTCAGGGGCCTGGTCTGAGGCTCCGAGGCAGCCCTAAACATGAGGCACTGACCAAGCCCTTGTGTCATTTTGAGAAGGCATCTGTCCCTTCTGGGCATGGTTCTTTCCCTTCAATAAAGGTGCCACTTCCTTAGAGCTGTGATTTGGTGAGCGGAGTGTGACTTGGAATTTGGCCCTCAGATTCTCGTGTCAGCATAACCCCTGTGACCACATGCTGCAGCTTTGAGAGACCAGGCCTGGCAGGATAGAGTTGGCCTGAGCCGCGCCTCTTTAAATGCCTCAGAAGGAACCCAGAAGCTGCAGGAACATCTGCTACCGAGGACTACCATAAGACTCCTGGCATGTTGCTTCTCCCTTCTTCTACTAATTCCATCCACAGGGACTGACACCAAACCAGCCGCCATTGAGTCATCTCTGACTCCTGCTGACCCCTTGTGTGTCAGAGGAGAACTGTGCTCCACAGGGTTTCCGGTGGTCGATTTTTCAGAAGTAGAGCGCCAGGCCTTTCTTCCAACGTGTCTCTAGGTGGACTTGAACCGCCAAACTTCTTTTGCACCACCCAGGGACTCTGGGACTAGTGCAGTCTACCTCAATTGCCACACCCCTATTCCTGGAGAGTCCCCCCAACTACTTGAAAACCACACAATCCTCAACTAATGGCATTAATGATGAGATGGGAGCTTGATGAAACTTGCAAATATTTGCATTTATTCACAAGTCTGTTCTGAAGTTTTGAGATTGAGCACTTTCTCTTGCATTTTACTGCTTTATTGGACAGAACAGAACTGCCCCATAGAGTTTCCAAGGAGTGGCTTGGGGATTTGAACCGCTGACCTTGTAGTTAGCAGCCAAGCTCTTAACCATGGCGCCACCAGGGCTCTGTAATGCTTTAAGGAAAAAAAACCAACTCAATATGTATGCATCTCGGGAATTCATGTTTCATATTAACCTTGAGTCCTGTAATAACTTCTTCATTCCCAGGTAGGTAATAAACTGGTATTATTTTCCATTAAATTATTGTATCTGTGACTTTCGGATAAGAGCCATTGTATTTTTACATATGGAAAAGCCTCACCAGACAAATCTGCTGTGCCCATGGGTTTGAAACGGTTGAGCCTAGGCATGTGTTTGATCGCATTATTTCCCTGCAAATGCAAGCTAAGCTCCCATGATGTCTAAGTCCTTGTCAAATCCCACCCTTGCTTATCCCAGGGAGTCTTGGGCCATTCTCTCTCTCTCTCTCTCATGCATTATACTCCATCAACCCATCCACAAGCCCTCTCTCTGTGCTTGGCTCACTTCCACTTGCTTTTGCGGATCCTAGAATAAGAGATCTGCCAGTTAAGTTCATGAACTCATCATAGAAAAAAATGCTACATACCTCATTGCACCGATGCCAGGATCTAGTCCACCCTTCAAGGCAATTTTGGAACTGTTTTTCCGGAATAGCCATCAGAGTTGCTGTCATATTACCCTTGATGTCCTGAATGTCATCCTTTCAATTAATTCCTTCATCTTCAGGTAAAGAAAAAAAGTCATTGGGGCCCAGATCAAGCGAGTAGTGAGGCTGTTCCAATACAGTTGTTTACTGGCTAAAAACTCTCTCACAGACAACTATACAATTATGTATGTGAACTTGCCACCTTGCCGCCATGTGCAACAGCCATTCCAGACATAGTTCCAAAATTGCTTTGAAAGGTAGACTAGGTGCTGGCATTGGTGCATAGCTTCCCAAGGCCAGTACTTCGAAGGTGACCGTAGTGATCTTCGGCAATGAGGTATGTAGCACTTAGAACAATTAAGTTCACAGACTTGTCAGACTTTGTATTTCCTCTTGAATCTTCGTCTGATTGACTTTTTCTAGTCATTCAGCCTTAGCACAGACATCACCTCCTCTTCTGAAAGAACTTTCCTAACCACTCAAAATGAAGAAGTCCCTTGCCTCAATTACTCTTATTTATTTTTGTTTGTTGTACTTTAGATGGAGACTTACAAGAGGAAATTAGTTTCTCATTGAAGAATTAACACACATTGTTTTGTGACATTGGTTGAGAACCCCGTGATATGTCAACTCTCTCCCCTTCTCGACCTTGAATTCCCTATTACCAGATGCTCTCCTGTCCCTTCCTGCCTTCCTGTCCTTGCCTTAGGGGTGCGGTGCCCATTTAGTCTCATTTAGTTTTATAGGTTTGTCTAATCTTTGGCTGAAGTGTGAACCTCAGGAGTGACTTCAGTACTGAGTTAAAAAGGGCTTATGTTATTTTCATAGCACTTACATCTCTGCAATTAATATTACATCTTTATTTGCATATTATCTGTTATATGCAGGATGACCATGTAATGTATTATCCAAGCTGGGACACCTTTGAGACTGACAGCTGTTAATAATTAAGGCAGGACAATCAGATAAATCAGAACCGTCCCAGAGACACCAGGATGTATGGATCGCTATAGTTGTTGCTGTCGCTGGGTGCCGTCGAGTCAGTTGTCTCATAATGACACTGTGTACAGTGGAAGAAAACGCTGTCCAGTCCTGCACCATCCTCCCAAGCATTGTTTGAGCCCACTGTTGTAGCCATGGTGTCAATCCATCTCATTGAGGATCTTTCTCTTTTTAGCTGACCCTCTACTTTACCAAGCATGATGTCCTTGTCCAGGGATTGAGATGAAGTCTCCCCATCCTTGCTTCTAAGGAGCATTCTGGCTGTACTTCTTCCACGACAGATTTGTTCATTTTTCTGGCAGTCCATGGCATAGTTAAGATTCTTCACCAACACCATATGTAATTCAAAGCTATGAATTCTTCTTCGGTCTTCATTATTTATTGTCCAGCTTTCGCATGCATATGATGTGATTGAAAATACTATGGCTTGGGTCAGGTGTACCCTTGTCCTCAAAGTGATCTCTTTGCTTTTTAACACTTTAAAGAGATCTTTTGCAGCAGATTTGCCCAATGTGATACGTTGTTTGGTTCCTTTGCTGCTGCTTCCATGGGTCGTGGATTGTGGATCCCAGTAAATGGAAATCCTTGACAACTTCAATTTTTTTTCCCTTTATCATGATGTTGCTCATTAGCCCAGTTGTGAGGATTTTTGTTTTCTTTATGTGGAAGGCTGTAGTCTTTGATCTTCATCAGTAAGTGCTTCAAGTCCTTTTCATTTTCAGCAAGTTGTGTCATCTGGGTATCACAGGTTGCTAATGAGTCCTTCTCCAAGGATGCCCTGTTTTCTTTATATAGTCCATCTTCTCAGATTATTTGCTCAGCATACAGACTAAATAGATTATGGTGAAAGCATACAACCCTAATGCACTCCTTTTATTTTAATAGTCGTTACCCATTAGAACATACAGTCTTCATTAGGGCATGGACTTTGCCTGGCCTCTCCACTGTTGGTCCCCAGAGCCTGAAACTGTAACTGACACCCAAACCAAACATTGCCACTGAGTCCATTCCAACTCATATTGGTGCTATAGAACACAGTAGAACTTCCCTGCAGGGTTTCTAAGCAGCAGCTGGTGGATTCTAACTGCTGACCTTTCGGCTGGCAGCTCAGCTCTTAACCATTATACCACCAGGGCTCTGTACCTAGCACCAGTAGGCAGTTGTTATTATTAAATAAAGGACTTATACATACATAGATTTGCATGTTTAAATTTTTCCTTGTAATTTTTGTATCTAATAATTAAAATATTTTGTATGTATAGAGTGTGTACATATATATTTAAATATACTTTTTAAGAGAAATAAATCAATATACAAAATTGTACCAACATTTTTGTTGTTAGGTGCCATCAAATCAGTTCCAATCTGTAGCAAACCTTTGCACAACAGAACAAAACACTGCCTAGTCCTGTGCCATCCTCACAACTATTGCTGTGTTTGAGCTCATTGTTGTACCACTGTGTCACTCCATCTCACTGAGGGAATTAACATTATGATACGTATATAATACGTGTAGATTAAAAAACCAAAAAAACAAACCCAGTGCCTTCGAGTCAATTCTAACTCACAGCACCCCTATAGGACAGAGTAGAACTGCTCCACAGAGTTTCCAAGGAGTGTCTGCCGGATTTGAACTGCTGATCTTTTGACTTAGCAGCCATAGCACTTAACCACTACACCACAAGGGTTTCCCATGTATAGATTAGTCATGAAAAGTGACTGGTAACAGAGAAGTTGAAAGTATTCTTGAGTTACATCAGTGGTATAATGGTTGGCTTTTTCTTTTTCAACTCCTTTCATCTCTGTGACATTATTGCTTGTAAATTTTTCAAAAATTAGAAGGGAAAATGGAAACATAAAAGACTTTCTTAGAATATTTGATGCAAGCTACATCCCCAAGGTCAGTTTGCCTTGTCTGTTTAATGAGTTCCAAACTCCTCAAACGTATTTGTCCAGAAGCATGGTACCTCTGCCACAATCCATGCCGGCCAAAAAAAGCTCCTGTCTTTCTACCCATGACTGAGCTCCGACAGAAGTTACACACTGTGGCATCTGGTATTCCACCCTAAATCACACTCACACCTGTGTTACAAGTGTGGGCAATGGAGGTTTTAGCTTTCTTGCCTTTACACAGTAGGAAAAGCTCAAAATGGTTGTTATATAAGCCAACACACACTATAAAGAAGCATTAATTTACTTTAACAAGCATCTGTTGAGTGCCTACTACATATGTGGCCCAGGGAAATTGTCACTGTGTCAGTTTAAAAAGATAATTATTGCAGTGAAAATATACATAACAGAACATGCACCATCTCAACACGTTCTACTTGTATAATTCAGTAGTGTTGATTACATTCTTTGTCAAAATTTTTGTCATCTTCATTTCTTTAACTTTCCCTTTCCATCATTGTTATCACACTATTGCAAATTAGTGCTTTTATGTCTTTTTTTCCTGAATTATGGCTAATGGATCTGACTTTGACTACGTTCCTATGTTGAAATGCAGAGCAGTGATTGCATACTGAGACCACCAGTAGCTGTAAATGATCCAAGAAGAACAGTAATGTCAGAGGTGGATGACATGCATGGGAATCTCATTTGGGTGAAATGAAATCCAGAGTGTGTTGCTCCCCCTCTTTGGAGAGTTTGTAGCTGGGGATTTAGGAATGAGACCGAGGGCTTCCTCAAGGAAAACTTTACCTTGAATATTTGAGCAAGAAACCAAGTATGTGAAGGAGAGGGAGAGTTGGGTGTGCATTTATGGGCTAAACTGATTGAAAAAGCTTGGCTGCTAACCAAAAGGTCACCAGTCTGAATCCACCAGCAGCTACTTGGAAACCCTGTGTGGCAGTTCTACTCTGTCTCATACGGTTGCTCTTAGTTGAAATAGACTCAGCAGCAGCGGGGTTGGTTTTGTTTGATTCAAACACTTGCTTTCTTGCTTCTTAATAATCTTAGGGGTTCAGACAAAGAAACAAGGGAGTGGGAAGAATACTCTTCACTGAAACTAGATAACTGTGTGACTTGAATTTCTCTGGCCTCAGGAATCTCATTAGTGAGTTGGTGGTGGCGGGCTAGTCGATCATCAAGTTCTTATCTAGCTCTCATTTTGCATGCTTCAACAATATACTTTAGATAATAATTTAATACCAGGAGCTGTTCAAATTCCCCATTAATCTACATGTTTCACATATTTTTTGATTATATCTTCTCTTCTAATATTTATCCCTATCATTAGGATGAGAGCACAGATGTTTTTCTACACATCAATATTTCTCTTCTTTATCTCCTCTAGCCATTCAACTAAGAATTGTATCTAAAGCCTAATTTTCTTCAAGAATGCCCAAATTTCCATAAAGTATGTTTGTACTGATGGTTCCTAGATATTAAAATACTTAATTGAATGTGTGACTCAGATTCCAGATACAAAGCCTTTATGTAAAAATTGGACGAATAGCAAAATGAGCATAAAAAAAGATTGTGAATAACAATTCACTACTTATTAAATACTAAAATTAATTTATAAAAATACATAGTCAACAAGAAAAGCAATGGCTCCAGTTTTCTTTTAGTCTCACTGACACCAATGCTGTTAGAGAGACCATCATCTCTGGACTGACTATCTGCAAAACTCTGTGGTCATTGCTGTTGACAGGAACACCATCGTCTCTTTGCTAATACCTAAAACATTCAAAGATAAAGAAAATAGTTGTAGATACATGGTGTCTCACCTCCATATCTTGAAATTCCACCACCAATGGAGCTATTGGAACCGCATGTCTATCCTGTCAAATTGCAAAAATTTGTGGTCAGTATAACGGTTAGGGACATCATTACCTCTCACTGGGACACAAGCAAAATCTGATGACACATCATCATAAATATGGTTAGGACCATCATCATCCATTATCAACTAAAAATTGCAAGGCCAGTAGCATGGTAACAGACAGATCAGCTCTTACCTGGACACATAGAACTTTCCAGGGTTAACACTGTAGTTAGAGACATCATTGCTTTGTGCCTTGATACCTGCAAAAACTCCATGACTACTAGAGTAATCAGTCATCACCTCTGACCTGAATACCTACAAATGCCAAGGATAGATATCACAGTAGAGGCATTACATCCTTTGCTTGGTTAAATAAAAATCCCCATGGTCACTACCTTGACTGGCAACACCAGCAATTCTTACCTGGATACCTACAAATTTCTAGAGCAAACACCCTAAAGACATCACTGGCACTGGAGAGGTTATCTGTAAAATTCTTATGGTCACTAAAGTAGCTAGAATCATCATAACATTCAAGGATGCTTACAAATTACACAGGTTACTGTCTTGGTGCAATAACACAACTATTGCTTTCTTGGATATTTGCTTACCTGGATATGTACAAAGTCACATGACCTTTACCTTGGAGCAAACATCAGCATCCTGTACTTGGACACCAACAAACTCCCATATCAGTAACTGAGACAGGTTCAACGTAATCACACAACTGGCAGCAACAAAAACCCATGTTGAAAATGGTGTTTAAGACACAGCTTCAACAGCAGGCCTGGAAAATTTCATGGTCACTACCTACTGAAAGAAAACCTTCAAATCTACCTAGAAACATGTAAAAATCCAGGGTTAACACAGTACTCAGAGACACTGGACACCTGGAAAACTTCAATGGTTACTTTGGTGAAGGAAACCACGATAATGCACCTGGATAACTACAGATGCCTCAGTCACTGCAAGAGTTAGATTATATTATCCCTAAATTAGAAAAAAATATAAGATCTAATGCTTAATATTAATGATAGATACTATCATTTTTAATCAATTTCTGAAAAAATCATGATGTTCTAGTTATCTAATGCTGCTCTAACAAAAATACCAAAAGTGGATGGCTTTAAAAATAGTAATTTTATTTGTCACAGTCCAGTAAGTTAAAAGTCCAAATTCAGAGTATCTACTCTAGGAGAAGGCTTTCTCTGCTGGCACTGGAGGAAGGTCCTTGTTGTCAATCTTCCCTTGGACTAGAAGCTTCAGCGGTGCAGTGACCTTGGTCCTTTTGAAAGGATGCACTCAGCTCCAGGCACTGCTTTTTGGTGGTAGGAAGTCTCCAAATCTCAGCTTGCCTTCCTTTGTTTTTGTATCTCAAAAGACTGCCTCCAGGTACAAAACAATTTCACACATGAAGCCCTGCCCCACCAATACAACAGGACTCATCTACTTTCATTAACATCACAGAGCCAGGAATTCCACACGGAGGAACATCACACAATCCTAGGAATTATGGCACAGCCA
This sequence comes from Heterohyrax brucei, assembly GCA_028571685.1. Classification (NCBI taxonomy): domain Eukaryota; kingdom Metazoa; phylum Chordata; class Mammalia; order Hyracoidea; family Procaviidae; genus Heterohyrax; species Heterohyrax brucei. Next base: position 16,564,931 of record CM053166.1, on the reverse strand, counting down.
AACTACTGCAAGATTTTTTAAGGGCACACAACTGAATCCATGACATATGGTAACACAAAGGTTGGGGAAACCATCATCACTTACCTAGAAGACTGAAGCTCTTCACTGGTGTGTATACAAGAGATGATCTGTACTGGGGTTAAGACCCATCTCAATACTTTCCTAGACAATCAGGAAAGTCTACCAATAACAAATGTTGTTAGGTTGACCATGCTGTCTTCTTTGGACCCTTACAAATACATGTGATCACTGTGTTTAAAAACACACACTGTCTACTGTAACACATGCAAAATTGTTGATCATTAATATTGATACAAGATCATGAACTTGACCTGAATGTTTGAGGAACATCGAGGTCAGCACCAACACTGTTATTACAGACATGTTCCTCTTAGAACAGGAAACCTACAACAATCATGATAACTACTGTTGAAGGAAACACCATGATGACTTACCAAAATAGCTAGAAACCCCTCAGTCGCTGCTAAGGTTAGCCACACATTATCTGTAAAATAGAAACCATTCAAACATAGGCATAGGCAGGGCTGCTATCACTTCTTAACTAAAGTCCTTAAAAATATGTTTTAAAAATATCGCTGCTTACTTAGGTGTCCGAGGATCAGATGGTGTATATTGTGGTGAAGGCCCACATCTTCACCTGGATAAGACCAAAGTTCCACATTACTAACCAACAGTAGGTTTAAGCAGATCTGTTCTCTAGAGCCTGAAAAACACATGGCACAAGTGTATTTAATGACACATCTTTTCTGCTGAGGTATCTACAGATTCCTTTGGTCACTTCCAATTCCAGAAGTCACAGAAGAGTTCTGCCAATTAAGTTCATGAACTCATCCTAAAAACAGTGCTACATACCTCATTGTTGAAGACCACTACAGTCACCTTCAAAGTACTCCCCTTGGGAAGCTATGCACTAATGCCAGTACCTACTCCTACTCCACCCTTCAAAGCAATCTTGGAACTCTTTTTCTGGAATGGCCATCAGAGCTGTCGTCATATTACCCTTGATGTCCCAAATGCATCAAAATGCCCTCTTTTCAATATTTCTGTTATCTTCAGATAAAGAAAAAAGTCACTGGTGGCCAAACTAGGTTAGTAGAGAGGATATTCCAATACAGTTATTTGTTTACTGGCTAAAAACTCCCTGAAAGACAACTAGACAATTAAGTTCGGGAACTTACCACTATGCCACTGTGAGCAAAGGTCATTCCAGAAAGAGTTCCAAAACTGCTTTGAAGGGTGGATTAGGCACTCATGTCGGCACATCACCGCAGTGATATTCAGCAATGAGGTATATAATAGCACTTACAATAATTAAGTTCATGGACTTAATTGTCAGACCTCGTATATTGTATCTGAATACATGCTGAAGTCCATGGTCAAAAAGTATTGAGAAACAAAAAGAACTTGAGTGAAGACTTGAAAAAAATCCAGAGGTCAATAGTGTAGTAAGGTCACCATGATGAAATGCCTGCACAAGTACAAATACATCAGTCATTCCTAAGACTAAACACATATTATCGATGTATTAATCATGAGTAAGATTTCATGCTTATTATTATTGGCAGACACCCTTGATTTCTTACTTGAAATTACACACACACACACACAAAAGCTAGGAAATCCATAATCAGTTACCTTGGTTGCCAAAGATCAGGTAGTCCAGGTAGTTTTTAAGGCCACATGATAATTTACCTGGATAACAGCAAAGTCTACTGCTAGGGATCATCATTATGGTCACCAAAAAACTTCACTTGAGAAACTAAAAGCACATGTCTAGTCTTACAAAACGAACCAAATCTAAAGAGACACATGTAGAACTCCGTGGGCAAAAAGTAGTTGTACAAGACATTTCCTGTGTAAATACCTGCAAACAGTACAAGTTCAACACTGTGGTAAAGAACACCACCAAAAGTGCACTATATATCTAAAAATCCCTCAGACGTACACTGGTGTTAAATGAAGAAACAAAAATCTCGAGCTTGCTAGCAGTGGCAGTAAAGACTATTTCTTAATTGAAATTCTGTATATAAAACATGGCCATGATGAATGCTGGACACAGAAAAGTACCTTACCGTACTGATTGAAGATAACATGGTGTGTGCTGTGGTGGAGGCCCATGTCATTACTTGCATGGCTAATAGCACAGTCCCCGACAGCATAACCTGAATTGCTGTATAAAGAAATACAAGGAATATAAGGAAAGGAATATAAGGAATATAAGGAAAGCTATTGTAATCGCCTTGCTTCTTGAACATCAGAGGATGTGTGCCTCGGGAAAGGCTCTCATCACCATTTCCCTGGATAACAGCTGAGTCTCCTGTTAGTGTCTGTTCTGAGGTTCAACATGATCTCCTTGTGAGACCCTGAAAAATACATCTGTGTGGCAGAGGACATATCCTTTTGTTGGGCAGACAAGAGAATTCTCCTCTAGAGTGAGAGGACCGTTAGATCTCCCTGGATCCATGAGGAAGTCCGTGGTGTAAAGGTAATTTCACATAACCACCTTGCCTGTATAAATAACTGCCTAGAGTCCAAGTTCACTTTGGGGGTGATGGACACCATGAGGACTTACGTGCATGCCTGTAAAGCTCTCTAAAGCAGTAAGCTTGCTCGACCATTGTCAGTCCCTAAAGAAAGAACTCCGGTGCTTGCTGTGGCGGTGGCCAAGAGTAATGGCTTTGGAAAAGATGTTCATGATAAATGTTGGAGACAGAAAACTTCCTTACCTTGTCTTCTTAAGATCTGATAATGTGATCTGCAGTGAGACTCACATCATCCCTTACCTTGTTGTCTGCTACAGTCATGTCAAGAAAGGTGGTTAATCTCCTTCCTGATGTCTTTGGTCCAGTGTGAAATAACTCAAGAGATAGTGTGTGGAAATATACAGGGTTTTCACTTGCCATGCTACAAACACCACAGTTCACATCAGGTGACTATGGAGGCTGATTTCACACCTGAATGAAGGTAGACCTCCATTGCCCAAAACATGAGTGAACAATCATGACTTCTAGGTGAACACTTGCCCTGCAGGGAGCTCGTAGTCATTCCTGTGTTGAGAAAGAAGGATGACTAGTCTGGAGATCTGCAAAGGCCTCAGAGCTGACCGAGTTTCAGGAGACTTGGTCAGGAACATACAAAGGGGATACATGGTCGGCTTGGTGGTACTGGTAGGGAAACTGTCACTTCTTACCTGGATTTTAGTAGGAGCAGGGTGTGGTTATAAATGCATGACAGAACAAGCACTTATGTGTGTGCTTAAAGACGGGATGGTATACACTGTGTCAGAGGCATCTTACAACTTACCTGGATGACAGCACAGACCCATGGGAATTATGATTGCCACTTTCTCCATAATGTCTTCTCATCTGAAAGATGTCTTGGACAAGTGAAATGAAAAGCACATCATTTCAACGTGACTCAGAGGGCCACACTTGCCACTTCAGGTGATAAGGGACTCTCCTTCTACTTGGGCTCTGATAGATTTCTGTGGTCAGAACATAGGTGGAGAGCATAACACCTCTTGAATGGATGCCTGCAAAAAGCTTGTGAGAATTAGTGTGTTGAGAAATCATGATGGCCTCCCTCATTCCTTTGCAAGGTTCAATGTCAAGGATCAGTGGTGAAGGAAGCAGCAACAGCTGATGCTCTGTGACTGGGAGTGAAATGTCATTGCCAGCCAAGAGAAATGTCATTACATAGCTGAAATTATTGTGCAATGACAAGCCAATATAAATGTTAGAGGGGCAAAAATGACCGACCGCATTCCCACATGCTCAGATGTTATGCGCCAGCACTGAAATTGCAGCCTAACTTACCTGGATATTAGCAAAGTCTCATGGGAGTGATCAAGGTTACTCTCTCCATGGTTTCTCCTCTGAAATCTGGAAAAGACAGGCGACATGTGAGTTAAAAGGCACATACCGTATTCCCTCGAAACCTAGAGTCTCTTGGACATCCCCTGCTATGAGGAAAGCCATGAGAGCTAGCTGGAACCCTATAGAAGGTCAAGGGGAAATCACAGAGAAAGCACCATCACTTGGGTGGATGCCTGTAAAATTCCATGGTCACCGAGGTGGTGAGGCAGAGCTTGGTGACCTGACCTGGACACCAGAGAATCTCTCAGTCCCCACAGGGTTAAATAACTACTATCACAAACTTAGGAAGGCATGAAACCGCATGGTGAGTAGTAGGTGGATTGACACTTGGCTACCTAACCTGAATTCTGGCATAAAGAAATGCGAGAAAGTGAAATATGAAGGAAACCTTTTTACTTGCATTGGCTTCAGAAGATCAGCTGGTGTGTTCCTTGGGGCAGGCCAGTGTCATCACATGCCTGGATGACAGCTGAGTCTCCTGTTAACATCCTTCAGATGCTCAACATTGTCTCTTTGTGAGACCTTGAAAAATACATCCGCCTGTCAGAGAACATATCCTTTTGTGAGGCGCAGAAGAGAATTCTCTTCTAGAGTGAGAGAACCCAGCAGATCTCCCTGAATCCTTGGGAAATCCATGGTGCAAAGGTAATGTCAGAGAATAACCTCTCCAGCATAAATAGCTACCTAGAGTCTAACTTCACTTTTGGACTAATGGACACCATGAGGACTTACCTTCAGGCCTTCAAACCCCTCCAAAGCAATAAGCTTGCTCAGCCACTATCAATACCTAAAGAAAGAGGATCTGGGTGCTTGCTCTGGCAGTGGCAGACCAAGTATAATGGCTTCCATGAGAGCCTTCCTAGAAAATACGGTCATGATTAATGTTGGAGAGACAAAAATCCCCAACCTTGTCTAGCGAAGACCAGATGGCGTGTTCTGTGGTGAGAACTGCAGCATCTCTTACCTTGCTCTCAGCAACAGCTACATCAAGAGAGGTGGTTAATCTCACCCCAGTGTTATTTCCCCATTCGGAAATAACTCAAGAGACAGTGTGTGGAAGTACATAGGTTTTTCACCTGGAGTGATACAAACACCACCGGTCACATCAGGTGACTGTGGAGTCTGATTTCATACCTGGATGAAGGCAGACTTCCATCACCCAAAGCATGCAGGGAAACAATCACATCTCCTGAGTGAACACCTGCCCTGCAAAGAGCTCATGGTCATTGCTGTGATGAAAAAGAAGGATGACTAGTCTGGAGACCTGAAAAGGCCTCAGAGCTGACCAAGTGTCAAGAGACTTGATGAGGAACGTAGGAAGGAGATACCTGGTAGCCTTGGCGGTACTGGTAGGCAAACTCTCACTTCTTGTCTGAATTTCTGCAGAAAGAACAGGGTGTGGCGATAAATGAGTGACAGGAGAGTCACTTACCTGGCTGACTGAAGATGATATGGTGTATACTCTGGTTAGAAGCATCTCACAGCTTTCCTGGCTGACAGCAAAGGTCTACAGGGATGACGATTGCCACTTTCTCCATATCTTCCTTCTCTTCTGAGGGACATCCTGGATCAGTGAGTTGAAAGGCATACATATCATTTCAACCTGACTCTGAAGACCGCATTTGCCCCATTGGGTAACAGGGGACACTATCATTCTACCTGGGTTACAATAGAGTTCCGTGACCAGAAATTAACTGGAGACCATCACATCTCTTGAACAGAAACCTGCAAAGAGTTCATGGATACTAGTGTGCTGGAAAATCATGCTGGTTTCCTGCAGAACCAGAGAACCTTCAATCACTAGGGAGGTTCAGTATCCAACATCAGTGGAGAAGGAAGCAGCAACAGCTCATGCTTACTGCTACTGGGAGTGATACGTCATTCCATAGCTGAATCTACTGCACAGTGACAAGCCAATGATAAATGTTAGAGAGGAAAAAATCACCAATCTCATTCCTACATACTTGGATGGTATGTGCCGTAACAGGAACTGTAGCCTGACTTACCTGGATATCAGCAAAGTCACAGGGGAAGGACCAAAGCTACTGTCTTCACAATCTCTCCTCTGAAATTTGGAAAAGACAGGTGACAAGTATATTGAAAGGCACACAGTATTCCCTGGAAATCTGCAAAGTCCCTTGAACATCACCCACTATGAGGAAATCCATGAGAGCTAGCTGGAACTGTATAGAACTTCAAGGGAAAACCACAGAGAAAGCACCATCACTTGGGTGGCTACCTGCAAAATCCCATGGTCACTAAGGTGTTGAGGCAGAGGTTGGAGACCTAAACTGGACAGCAGGGAATCCCTCAGTCCCTACAGGGTCATATCAGTACTATCAGAAATCTAAGATGGCTTGAAATCTCATGGTGAGTAGTATGCGGAGTGACATTTGGATGCCTAACCTGAATTCTTGCATAAAGAAACATGGGAACATGGAATATGAGGGAAACCATTTTACTTGCCTTGGCTTCTGAAGACCAGCTGGTGTAGGCCTTGGGGAATGCCAACGCCATCACTTGCCTGGATGATAGCTGAGTTTCCTCTTAGCAGCCATTCTGAGTTTCGACATGAACTCCTCGTGAGACCTTGAAAAATATATCTGCCCTTTATACGACATATCCCTTTGTGGGGCACGCAAGAAAATTCTCTTCTAGAGAGGATCCAACAGATCTCCCTGAATCCATGAGAAAGTCCATGGTGCAAAGGTTATTTTAGACAAAAACCTCTTTGGCATAAATAGCTGCCTAGAGTCCAAGTTCACTTTGGGCTGATGGACACCATGAGGACTTACACGGATGCCTTCAAAACCCTCCAAACAATAAGCTTGCTCGGTCATTGTCAGTATCTAAAGAAAGGAGGAGGTCTGGTGCTTGCTCTGGCAGTGGCTGACAAAGCCAAATGGCTTCCATGGGAGCCTTTCTGGTCATCATAGACAGGAGAGAGAAAAACCGCTTACCTTGTCATGTGAAAATCTGATGGCATGTTCTGTGGTAAGAATTGCGTCGTCCCTTACCTTGTCATCAGCAAGAGCCATGCCAAGGAAAGTGGTTCACCTCCCCCCGGCGGTTCTGGTCCACTCTGAAATGACTCAGGGGACAGTGTGCGGAAACACACAGGACTTTTAAAAATGTGACTGTTCATGTCAGGTGACAGAGAAGTTTGATTTCATACCTGAATGCAAGTAGATCTCCATCCCCCCAAACGTGCAGGGTAACAATCACATCTCCTGGGTGAATGCCTGCCCTGCAAAGAGCTCATGGTCAATCCTGTGTTAAGAAACATGGATGACTAGTCTGGAGACCTGCAAAGGCCTCAGAGCTGACCAAGTTTCAAGAGACTTGATGAAGAAAGTAGGAAGGAGATACATGGTAGACTCGGTGGTACTGATAGCCAAACTGTCACTTCCTACCTGAATTTCTGCAGAAAGAACAGAGTGTAGTGAAAAATGGGTGACAGAAGAATCACCTGGTTGACTGAAGATGAGATGGTGTGTATTGTGATTAGAGGCATCTCACAGCTTAGCTGGCTGACAGCAAAGGCCCATGGGAATGATGATTACCAGTTTCTCCATGATGTCTTCTTCTCTGAAAGACACCTTGGACAAGTTGAAAGGTACATCATTTCAATGTGACTCTGAAGACCAAATTCACCTCCCAGGGTGACAGGGGACTCTCATTTTATGTGGATTCTGGTAGACTTTTGTGGTCAGAAAGTCCTAGAGACCATCACATCTCGAGCAGATACCTGCGACAAGTTCATGAACATTAGTGTGCTGAAAAATCATGATGGTTTCCTGCAAAAACTGCAAAACCTTCAGTCACCAGACGGTTTAATATGCTTATGCTTACTGCTACTGGGAGTGAAATATTCACTGCCTACCTGAAATTACTGAACAAAGACAGGCAAGCGATAAATGTTAGAGAGACAAATCCCCTACCACGTTCTTACACACTCAGATGGTGCTCGCTGGCACTGGAATCACAGCTTGACTTACCTGGATACTAGCAAAGTCCCATAGGATTGACCAGCATTACTCTCTCTATGGTCTCTCCTCTGAGATCTGGAAATGACAAGATGACAAGTGTGTTGAAAGACACATGGTTTACCAGGGAAGTGTGCGGAGTCCTTTGGACACCCCCAGTACAAGGAAGGTCATGAAGGGTAGCTAGACCCGTGAAGATTTCAAGGAGAAAACACAAACAGCACCATCTCTTGGGTGGACACCTCCAAAACCCCATGGTCACTACAGTGGTGAGGCAGAGCTTGATGACCTAATATGCAGACCATTAAATCCCTTCTCTAGGAGGCTAAATGGGTGCTATCTTAAATTTAGGAAGGCATGAAATCACAAGATGGGTGGTATATGGAGTGACACTTTGATATATGACCTGAATTCTGTCATAAAGGAAAGTGAGAATGAGGAATATGAGCGAAACTGTTTTACTTGCCTTGGCTTCTAAAGATCAGATGGCATGTGTCTTCTGGAAGGCCAATGTCATTGGCTGCCTGAAAAACAGCAGTTTTCCATTAATGTCCATTCTGAGGTTCACAATGTCCTTGTGAGACCCTGAAATATATATCAGCGTGTCAAAGGACATCTCCTCTTGTTGGGCACACAGGAGAATTCTCCTCTAGTGTGAGAGGACCAGGCAGATGTCCCTGGAGTCATGAGGAAGTCCATGGTACAAAGCTGAATTCAACAACCTCACCCACATAACTACCTGTCAACACTCTAATTTCACTGTTGGACTGATGGACACCACGAGGACTCACCTGCATACCTTTAATCCCTTCAAAGTGACATGCATCCTCGACCATTGTCAATACCTAAAGAAAGAAGAAAATCTGGTGCTTCTCTGGCAGTGGCAGATAAAGCCTAATGACTTCCATGAGACCCTTCCTAGAAAATATGGTTATGATACATGTTGGAGAGAAAAACCCCTTACCTTGTCATGTGAAGAGCTGACGGCATGTTCTGTGGTAAGAATTACATCATCTCTTACCTTGTTATCAGTAACAGCCAATCAGGGAACATGGCTCATCTGCCCCTGATGTCTTTGGTCCAATCTGGAAGAACTCAGGGGACAGGGTATGGACATACACAGGTGTTTTACCTGGATTCCTACAAACACCACTGTTCATATCAGGTGATCCAAGAGCACAATCTCACACCCAAATGAAGGTAGACCTCCATTGCTCCAACCCTGCGTGGAAGAAATAATGTCTCCTGAGTGAACATGTGCAAAGAGCTCATGGCAATTCCTGAGCTGAGAAATCAGGATGACTAGTCTGGAGACCAGCAAAGGCCTCAGAGCCTACCAAAGTTTAGCAGATTTGATTAGGAACACAGGAAGGAGATACATGGTAGGCTTCATGGAATTGCTAGGGAAGCTGTCACTTCTTACTGCAGAAAGAACAGGGTGTAGTGATGAAGGAAGGTCACGGGAGAATCTCTTACCTGTGTGTTTGAAGATGAAAAGGTACAGAGTGTGGTTAGAGGCATCTCCCAACTTATCTGGCTGACAGCAAAGTCCTAAGGCAATGATGATTGTCACTTTGTTCATAATGTCTTCCTTCTCATATGAAGGACACCTTGGACAAGTGAGTTCAAGGTACACCATTTTGATGTGACTCTGAAGACTGCCTTCCTCCCTTCAGGTAACAGGAGACCCCTTCCTTGTACCTGGGTCCCTGTAGATTTCTGTGGTTATAATGTAGATGGAGACCATTGCATCTCTTAAGTGGATACATGCAAGAAGCTCATGAGAATTAGCATGTTGAAAAAATACGATGGCATCCCAGCAGAACTGCAAAACCTTCAGTCACAAGGGAAGTTCAATATCAGTATCAGTGGAGAAGGACGCATTCACGCTTACTGCTCCTAGGAGTGAAATGCCACTCTGTAGCTGAAACTATTGGACAATGACAGGCTAGTGATAAACATTACAGAGAGAAAAATGACCTACTGCATTCTTACACACTTAGCTGGCCTTCACTGGTATTGGAATCACAGCTTGACTTCCCTGGAATCAGCAAACTGCCGTGGGAATGACCAGCATTGCTCTGTCCATGGTCTCTCTTCTGAAATCTGGAAATGACAGACAAATGGTTGGAGGACACACAGTTTATCTGAAAACATCAATGTCCCTTTGACACGCCCATTAGGAGGAAGGCCTTGAAAACTAGTTAGATACACGCAGAAATGCATGGGAAGAACACAAAGACAGCACCATCTCTTGGGTGGATGTCTGCAGAATCCCATGGTCACTACAGTGGTGAGGCAGAGCTTGATGACCTAACCTGGACACCAGCAAATCAAATCCCTCAGTCCCGAGGAGGCTAAATGCATAATGTCCCAAAGTTGGGAAGGCATGAAATAGCATTCTGGGTGGTATGTGGAATGACACTTTGATAGGTAACAAAATTCCTGCATAAAGGAACGTGGGAATGAGGAATATGAGGGAAAGTATTCACTTGCCTTGCCTTCTGAAGATCACATGGTGTGTATCTTCTGGAAGGCCCATGCCATCAATGTCTGCATAACAGCATATTCTCCTATTAACATCTGTTCTGAGATTCCAAACAATCTCCTCTTGAGACCATGAAAAACTTATCTGCTTGCCAAAGACATATGCTTTTGTTGAGAACACAAGAGAATTCTCTAGCGTAAGAGGACTGGGCAGAGTTTCTGGATTCATGAGGAAGTCTATAGTGCAAAGCTGATTTCAGACCAGAACTCCTCCCGTATAGACACCTACAAAGACTCCGAGTTCATTTTTGGACTGATGGACACCATGAGGACTCACCTGCATACCTGAAAATCTCTCCAAAGCCATGTATTTCTTCAACCTTTGTCAATACCTAAAGAAAGAATGAGATCAGGTGTCAGCTCTGCCAATGACAAAGACTAATGGCTTCCATGAGAGCCTTTCTAGAAAATAGGTCATGATAAATGTTGGAGAGAAAAATCCCTTATCTGGTCATGTGAAGATCAGACAGCAGGTACTACGGTAAGAATCACACCATCACTTACCTCGTTATCAGCAACAGCCACATCAAGGAAGGTGGTTCATCTCCCCATGATGGCTGTGGTCCACTATGAAATAACTGAGGGGACAGTATATGGAAACACAGATTTTTCATCTGAACTCCTAAAAACAACACTGTTCACATTAGGTGACAGAGGAGCCCGATTTCATGCCTGAAAGCAAGTAGATCTCCATCTCCCAGATCCTGTGTAGAAACAATCATGTCTCCTGAGGGCACACCTGTAAAGAGCTCATGGTCATTCCTGTGTTGAGATGGAAGGATGACTAGTCTGGAGAGCTGCAAAGGCCTCAGAGCCTACCAAAGTTCAACAGACTTGATTACCACCATAGGAAGGAGATACATGGTAGGCTTCATGGAATCACTAGGGAAACTGTCACTTCTTACTTGAATTTCTGCAGAAAGCACAGGGTGTAGTGATAAATGTGGGTCATAGGAGAAGCACCTGATTGCTTGAAGATGAATGAGAGTCACAGGAGAATCATTTACCTGTTTGCTTGAAGATGAGATGGTCAAGATTCTGGTTAGAAGCATCTCACAAATTACCTGGATGACAGAAAAGCGCCAAGGGAATGACGATTGCCACTTTCTCCATGATGTCTTCCTTTTCATCTGAAAGACATCTTGGACAAATGAATTGAAGGCACATCATTTCAATATGACTCTGAAGACCATATTTGCCCCTTTAGGTGAAAGGTATCTTTCTTTTTACCTAGGTTCCTGTAGATTTCCGTGGTCAGAATGTAGGCGGAGACCAAAGATCTCTTGGGTGGATACGTGCAAAATGCTCCTGAAAGTTATTGTGTTGAAAAATCACAATGGACTCCTGCAGAACTGCAAAACCTTCACCCCTTAGTGAGGTTCAATATCCAGGATCAGTGGAGAAGGAAGCAGCCACAGCTTGTGTTTACTGAAACTGGGAGTGAAGTGTCATTTTGTAGCTGAAATCACTGAACAAGGACAGGCCAATGATAAGTGTTAGAGGGGGAAAAATACCTACTGCATCCTTACATGCTTGGATGGTGTTTGCTGGCACTGGAATCACAGCTTCACTTACCTGGACATCAGCAAAGTCCCATGGGAATGACCAGTGTTACTCTATTCATGGTCACTCCTCTGGAATCTGTGACAAGTGTATTGAAAGATACACAGTTTACCCAGGAAACCTGTAGAGTCCTCCAGACACCCCCAGTATAAGGAAGGCAATGAAAGCTAGCTAGGTCCATGCAGAACTTGAAGGGGAAAACACCAAGACAGTACCATCTTTTGGGTGGATGCCTAGGAAATCCCATGGTCATTCCAGTGGTGAGGCAGAGCTTGATGACTAAACGTGAACAACGAACACCTCAGCCATTAGGAGGCTAAATGGGTACTATCCCAAATTTGAGAAAGCGTGAAATTGCATGCTAGGTAGTATATGAAGTGACACTTTGATACCTAACTGGAATTCCTGCATAAAGGAACATAGCAATGAGGAATATGAGGGAAAATATTTTACTTGCCCTGGCATCTGAGAATCAGATGAAGTGTGCCTTCTGGAAGGCCTATGCCATCACTTGTCTGGATAACAGTAGAGTCTCCTGCTGATGTTGGTTCTAAGGTTCCACTGGATCTCTTTGTGAGACCCTGAAAAACATATCTCTGTGTCAAAGGGCATGTCCTTTTGTAAGGCACACAAGAGAATTTTCCTCTGGTGTAAGATGACTGGGAAGATCTCCCTGGAGCCATGAAGAAGTTCATGGTACAAAGCTGATTTCAGACAACACTGTCTCCTGTGTAACCACCTGTGGAGACTCTAAGTTCACTTTTGGACTGATGGACATCATGAGGAATTACCTGCACACCTTCAAATCCTCTAAAGCGATAGGCTTGCTAGACCATTGTCAATACCTAAAGAAGATCTGGTGTTTGCTCTGGCATTGGTAGACACAGCCTAATGGCTTCCACGGAACTTTTCTAGAAAACATGGTTATGATAAATGCTGAAGAGAAAAATACCTTACCTGGTCATGTGGAGATCTGATGGCATGTTCTGTGATGAGAATCGCATCATTCCTTACCTTGTTATCTGCAACAGCCACATCAAGGAAGGTGGTTAATCTTCCCCCGACATCTCTGCTCCACTCTAAAATAACTCAGGAACCGTGTGTGAAAATACATTGGTTTTTCACCTGGACTCCTGCAAACACCAGTGTTCACATCAGGTGACCTAGGAGCCCAATTTCATACCTGAAAGAAGGTAGAACTCTGTTTTAGTCACCTTGTACTGCTCTAACTGAAAATACCATGAGTAAAAGGCTTCATGAAGAGAAATTTTATTGTCAAAGTCTGGTGAGCCACAAATCCATTCACAAGTTATAAATCCATTCAAAAAGAGAAATTATCACTGTCCAGTAGGCTGAGTCCAAATTTAATGAGAGCATCTTGGCACAGGAACCTCAGGTCCTAAGGATGTGCTCTGCTCTCGGTGATGCTTTCTTGGTGGTATGAGGTTCCCAGCTTCCTCTGCTCACTTCTCTCCCTTATATCCTATAAGCTGGTAGCTTGAGTCCTGCCTCACCAGTGCAACTGCTGCCTATTCTCTCTCATCAACATTAGGGAAGCAGGATTCACTACACATGGGAGGAATTGCACCCATATTGGGACTCATAGGTGAGTCAAATCAATACATACATTTTGGGGAGGACACAATGAAGTCCATGACGATCTCCATCATCCAAACCCTGCATGGAGAAAATCCCATCTCCTGGGGGGACACCTGCAAAGAGCTCATGGTCATTTCTGTTTTGAGAAATCAGGGTGACTAGTCTGGAGACCAGCAAAGGCCTCAGAGCCTACCACATTTCAACAGACTTGATCAGGAACATAGAGAGGTGATACATGGTAGGCATCATGGAACTGCTAGGGAAACTGTCACTTCTTCCTTGAATTTCTGCAGAAAGAACAAGGCATAGTGAGGGTCACAGGAGAATCACTTACCTGTTTTCTTGAAGATAAGATAGTGTAGACTGGTTAGAACTATCTCATAACTTACCTGGCTGACAGCAAAGTCCCAAGGGAATAATGATTGCTACTTTCTCCATGATGTCTTCCTTCTCATCTGAAAGACACCTTGGACGAGTGAGTTGAACAAACACCATTTCAACATGACTCTGAAGACTGCATTTGCCTCTTCAGGTGACTGGGTTTCTTTCTTTCTACCTGGCTTTCCGTAGATTTTGACGGTCAGAACGTAGGTGGAGACAATAACCTCTCTTAAGTGGATAACTGCAAAAAGTTCATGCAAATTAATGTGTTGAGAAATCACGATGGCTTTCCTGCAGAACTGCAAACCATTCCCTTGTGAGGTTAAATGTCCAGGATCAAAGGAAAAGGAAGTGGCCATAGCTCGTACGTACTGCGACAGAGAGCAAAATGTCACTTTGTAGCTGAAATTATTGAACAACAACAGGCCAATGATAAATGTTAGAGAGGGAAAAATCAGCTACTGCATTCTAACACTCATGGATGGTGATGGCCAGCAGTGAAATCACAGCTTGACTTAGCCGGATATCAGCAAAGTCCATGTGGGAATGACTAAAGTTACTCTCTTCATGGTCTCTCCTCTGAAATCTGGAAAGCATATGTAACAAGTGTGTTGAATGACACACAGTTTACCCAGAAAACCTTTAGAGTCCTCCAGATACCCTAGGGTGAGGAAGGCCATGAAAGCTAGTTAGATTCATGCAGAAGTTCAAAGGAAAACACAATGACAGCACCACCACTTGGGTGGATGCCTGCAAAATCCCCTGGTCACTACAGTGGTGGGACAGAGCTTGATGACAAACCTGGACACCAACAAATACCTCAGGCCCTAGGAGGCTAAATGGTACTATCCCAAAGTTAAAGCCAAGCCAGCCAAGTGCCGACTCCCAAAGTTAGGAAGGTGTGAAATCACATGCTGGGTAGTATATGGAGTGACACTTTGGTATCTAACTGAAATTCCTGGAGGAAGGAATGTAGGAATAAGAAATATGAAGGAGACAATTTTACTTGCTCTGGAATCTAAAGATCAGATGGAGTGTGCCTTCTGGAAGGCTCATGTCATCACTTGCCTGGATAACAGCAGAGTCTCCTGTTAATGTCCACTCTGTGGTTCTCCCGGATCTATTTGTGAGGTACTAAAAAGCATATCCATGTGTCAAGGACATAACCTTTTATCAGGCACACTAGAGAATTCTCTAGTGTGATAGAACTGGGCAGATCTCCCTAAAGGCTTGAGGAAGTCTACAACACAAAACTGATTTTAGAGATTAACTTCATCTGTGTAACCACATGCTGAGACTCTTAAGTTCACTTTTGGACGGATGGACACCATGAAGACTTAAACCTGCATACCTTCCAATTCCTCCAAAGCAGTAGGCTTGCTTGACCATTGTCAATACCTAATGAAAAAAGAAGATCTAATGCTTCTTCTGGCAGTGGCAGATGAAGCCTAATGGATTCCACGAGAGCCTTCCTAGACAATATGGTCATGATAAATGTTGTGGAGAAAAATCCCTTACATTGTAATGTCAAGATCTGATGCCATATTCTGCAGTGAGAATCGCACCATCACTTACCTTGTTATCAGCAGAAGCCACATCAAGGAAGATGACTCATATCCCCCTGATGTCTCTGGTCAACTCCGAAATAACTCAGGGGATAGTGTGTGGAAATACACAAGTTTTTCACCTGGACTCCTAAAAACAGCACTGTTTACATCAGGTCACCCAGGAGCCCAATTTCATACCTGAAAAAATATAGAACTCCATCATCCAAACCCTGCAGGTAAACAATCACGTCTCCTGAGTGAACACTCAAAAAGGGCTCTAGGTCATTCCTGTGGTGAGAAATAAGGATGACTAGTCTGGAGACCTGCAAAGCCCTCAGAGCCTACCATGGTTCAACACACTTGATCAGGAACGCAGGAAGGAGATACATGGTAGGCTTCGTGGACTAACTAGAGAAACACTTCTTCCTTGAATTTCTGCAGAAAGAACAGGGTGTAGTGATGACCGAGGGTCACAGGAGAACCACCTGTTTGCATGAAGATGAGATGGTGTAGAATGTGGTTAGAGGCATCTCACAACTTAACCTGGATGACAGCCTACTCCCATGTGAATGGTGATTGCCACTTTCTCATGATGTCTTTCTTCTCATCTGTAAGACAACTTGGATAGGTGAATTGAAGGCACACCATTTCAATGTGATTCTGAAGACCCATATTCACTCCTGCAGGTGACAGGGGGCCATTTTATTCTTCCTGGGTTCCTGTAGATTTCAGTGGTCAGAAGGATGGTGGAGACCATAACATCTCTTGAGTGGATACCTGCAAAGTGCCCATGAGAATTAGTGAGTTGAAAAATCACTATTGCTTCCCTGCAGAACTGCAAATCTTCACCCCATAGCAAGGTTCAATATCCAAGATCAGTGGAGAAGAAAGCAGCCACAACTCATGCTTACTGAGAATGAGAGTAAAATGTCATTTTGTAGCTGAAGTTATTGAACAATTGTTGAGTTCCACGGGTCTGTGTTGCCCGTGGCTGATAGGCGCCAATGAAGAATGCCACACAAGAAACACTGGTGATGAGGAGGGAAGCTGGTGTCTCTGATGCGCCAGCAACAACTCTTAGGCATCAGGCCTGACTCAGTGCTGTCTCATTAGCGAGCAAAACAGGCGTACACAGTAAAGCAGGCATTAATCTGAACAGGGTGTGGACAGCTCCCCACGAAGTAAATGGGTGTCTTCTGACTAACTAACATCAGGTGAATTCACCTCTCCAGGAGGTAAAGCACTTAGGCCTGGGCACGGGTACCAAGATCACACTCAGCAGACCAGACCCATCGTTTGCGAGGGTCTGATGTCATACATTCCAGCTGTTTGCAGCTGTTTCGCACTCATTCATTCCAGACTCACAAGCCCTGCACCCAGGCCTCAATGTTTGCCCTAACTGTGGCAACACTGCCCACAGCCCCAGCTGTGGTCATGTTGCCCACATCTCCCCCTTCTTTATTAGCTACTGTTGGGGCTGTAGGATCATGTATGCTTCAAGTGTTGGTTGTTGAGCTTCCACCTTTTGGGTGGTCTGTTGCAATCGCCTGCAAAGATATAGAAGAAGAAAACACAAGAGTATAGCAACAAGAGCAATAACCCATATCTGAATATGGAGACCCAGTTTTTGAAGGTCCAGCCAGGCAAAGCTGTTCTGGAATTGTTGATATGCTTGCAGGTTAAACTTTCGTTGAAGGGACATAAGTTGGTCTTTCAATGGTTGTTCAAGAGTGGATACCCTTTCCATCAACAGGGTATGGAAAGCTCCTTGTAAATCCCTTTTTACGCTCTCCCAGGAGGAGGCAGATTCATTAAGGTAAGGGAGTTAAACAGATAGATCCATGCTCCCAATCACATGGGAGACCCTGACTAGTGAAATGGGCCTGTTGCTGGGCTCCAAGCCCTTCTGTTGCCACCTCCAGCGCTTGGAAGCGGGAGACAACACTTCAGTCAACTTCTGTTTGTTCCTGCACTTCTCGAGTCCCATCAGTCATTACGTGGTTTACTATAGCAGCTGTGTGAATAGACTGGGTTAGAGCTACCGCCACTACCGAGGCCACGGCTGTGACAATCACGGCTGAAATGAGAAAAGCGAATAGAGTAACCAGAAATGTTTTCGGGTAAGATGTGATAGGGTCGACTGGATAATCTGTATAGAATGCTCCCCCTGCCAGGGTCAGGTGATATTTACGGGTAGCCAAGCCGGCGGGATCATCACAAAGGAGACTAAACCAAGTGGGTGAAGTGGCAGTGATATTATTTTGCTCCCCACAACTAATATTTGGGGGAATGGTGGTACTGGACCATACCAAGATCCACTGTTAGAAAAGTTTGTTAGGACAGTTGAAAGGGCTGATACAAAGGTTAAATTAGCCAGTCTTTTGTCCTTGTTTGGCTGACAACACAAGTACTCCCAGGGAGTTACTTGAACACGCTGCCTAGATGTTTTAATAGAGACACAAAACGAAGGGTCAGAGGTTAAGAATGTAAGGGAATCCCGTCTGAGATTGAAGAGGACCCCGGGGTGCTCACAAACACTTCTGGTCCATGCACTGTCATTAGAAGACAGAGGTGGATCTACATGCCACCAAGTCAAGGGATGGAATAACGGTGGGTTAGTGATATGTGCCCAATAAACATGTTCACCAGTAACACAAGAAGGCTAAGACAACGAACAACATACACCAAACCTGAGTCAAAGAATTGCCCACCAAGGATAAATAGGCCAGGAATCTATTTTCGGGGAGGGTACCCCATCCTGGTCTGAAGAGATACCACTTTCAGGTTCAGGTTCAGGAGTCTCAGTTGTCCCCAAGTCGGTAATTCTGCCTGTTGAGTGCACCGGGTCGGCTTCTGTTGGCTCTGGAGGGTCAGGACCCACTCGATGTGGCCTTGCCGTCGGACGTAAGCTGAGCCACTAGACCACTGTAAGACAGGAAGGGGGCCCTCCCATGCTTCTACGTAGGGAGGTTTATACCAACAAGACTGCAGCAGGTGGGCAGTATGTCCTTCTTTGTCCACATTGAGAAAGTTCAGGGTATAGAGTGCTTTAGTTAAAAGAATTCTAGGGCTTTCCTCTCCCCCTTCTCTATTAATTAAGAAATGGGAGCGGTTTATGAACATCTTATTGTAAAATGTTTAGGACACTCTCTTAAAAGTGGCTTCAGTTCTGATGCTACTTGTAATGATTGGGGTGGATATGTACTCGCTGCTTTGGTAGTTGGAGTCTTGAACGCTAACAGGGTTATCTAAGGTGGCAGTCAATAATAGCCTTTATTGTGTCCAATTTTTTGATTAACTACCTCAAAGGTCTCTTTTATTCATGTGAGAGTGGGGCCTGAGGTTTTGTCTCAAACTTTACAATCTCTGTTTTATGTCTGATGTGACCCAGAATAAACATATGGCCATAATGGTTTTTTTTTTCCAGGTCCTCAACTAAAAAAGGTAGCTTAAGAACTAGTCCCTTATCTTTTCTAATGTAAATGAGACACTTATCACACAGGCCTCCTCCTTGATGGGGTAGGGGAGGGCCATAATGTTGTTAACCAAGGCTCTTTTTTCGTTTTGCCCCTTAAGCAAAAAGAGTTCAATGGCTTGAAGAAGCCAGCTTTTCCTTTTAAAAGTAGTAGCCTGTGTGGGTTACCTCAATTTCCATGGAAGCCAGAAATTTAGGTTTTAGAAGAATTATATGTGTTTCTTTCATGATTCTCTCTTTTGGATCATAATCTTACCGTAGAATAGTGAGTTAGGAAGTAAAGAGAAATGCTATCAGGCCAGTTATTTTAAATAACCAATGACATTATGACTCAAAGGTCTTCTGAACAAGGAAATAAATTTAAACACCTAATAAATAGGATTAGTAACTGTTTTTTTTATGTCTCTACAGCAATTGTGTTTTGTAAAATTTCAGCTTTAAACCCATTAGTTAAACATTTTAAGAGACAAGGAAATGTTTAGAACTTTAAAACATCAGTAATATAAGACTCATGGTATATTTGTTTTCTGTTTTACTTATTTGAAGAGTCTTGGATATTCGAAATCACAGTCCTTTTTACAAGTCTAAAATCTTTGCTGAGATCTTTTGGCTAAGTTTTTCTTTTTGGAAAAATCAGTAGGAATGTAATCAGATTTAGATTAATAAGTAAAACATAAGGGTCAAACAAAATTTGTCAAAAAACTTTAGACCATAATTTTAAATAGAAGTATTCATATTATTGGAGAACTTCAGATACTATATGTAATAATCTTGAAGCATAATATCACAGTACATATTAAGATTATTAAAACTCTAAATACTTCTATAGCATAATAGATTTATAAGTAAATATCTGAATTTTCCAGTCAAAGCATTGGCTTTGATGATGTTAGATGAATTTAGAATCAAGTTAGCAAATAAAACCAAAACAAACCAACTGTTGTGGAATTAATCGTGAATCACAGCAACTATCAGGCAGAACAGGACTGCTTTTCAGAGCTCTAACTGTTGACCTCTGGATAGCAGATACAGCACTTAACTAGGGTTTTTCTAGATAGTAATTAAAAATAATGAAATAACCAACATAAATTTAGGACCCAGTGAGAAATGGACACTTGATTTTAACCCATGTAACATAATATATTGAATAAGACTCTTATTATCCATTTTTCTTCTATGAAGTTTTACAGCTACCTAAAGTAAGAAAATCTTAACCTTTTCTCTGTTAAGTTCTGTGACATGATTTGTTGACTCAGGGAAACTTATTTTAATGGGAGATTAAACTTTTATCTTTAAGAGAGGTTATATAAGGAGCAAATTAACTGTTCAAAAATCAGAGAAAATTATTATGTAGCAGTGAACAAGCCAATTCTGTTTAACATTAATGTTCTTAGAGAATTTCATAAGTGAAATCATTAAACTCTTGTCAGATAAACAAAACTTTTGATTATATCAAAACATTTATTAACAGGCTTTTATAATAGTATAATTTATTAAACAACAAAGAACTCACTGAAGACTTATTTTCTTTGTTGTCTGAATAGCAAATAGTATATCAGATACCTGTTTAGTTCAATTTCTCTCAAAGTCCAGGGCTGAAATAAAGCTTATTTTTAAACATTTTGCGTCTCTAACTGATTTTTAAAGTTTTATCAACTGACTTTTAGAAGTTAGACAAGTTAGGTTTGGAAATCACAAAATCTTATCTCTGATAAGGACATTTCTCCAGACTTCTCAGATAGGTCTCAATTCATGACAGTCAAAGTAAAACAGTAATGCCTAAAAAGTTTTCTTGTAGTTATGATTGGAGGGCAATTTTTGCCCTGCTCTCTACTTTTTTCTGGAGGACAAAAGATCATTCGTTTTCTTTCTACTCTTTCGGGATTGTTACTGTTCTTTGAAGACAAAGCCATCTCTTCACCTGAGGACTGTGAAATTAGGTCTTTTTCTAACCCAGGTACAACGTGTCTGGATTTATTTGAAATTTGGCCTTTTATCAACCTTAACTTAGTTTAAGTAAGACTCTTAAAATCAGCTAATTGGTAAAGACAAAAGGCACCTTTTCACCAAAAAGTTTGTGCAATGGCAGAAATATTTCCAAAACGTCACAAATACATCTATCAAACACACACATATTCAGCTTCACTAGTACACAGACTGTTTCCTTAGTGCAAAATGAGCTCATGAGCATTTTAATTGTAGGATGTAAAGATAACCTTACAGATCCATTTGATTGTTAACTCTCTGGAGTTTAATACCTGGCCAGGCCCCATTATTACAAGTGGGTACCTATATAGAAGATATGCCCTGTCGGGCCTTTTTCAGAAACAAAGGTCTTATTTTCCACATTACAGAGAAAGCTTTCTTAAATGGGACAGACGTTCCTTTCTTACCAAACAGGCGGTACCAAGACAGACAAGAACTCCAAACTTGGTGAGAACCTAGAGTTCTCTGCACACAAACAGAACAGACACTTGAACAGACACAGTACTGAGACAGACAGAAGCTTCAACCTAGTTCTCAGCATGCAAACAAGATAAAGTACTTGAATCCTCTTTAATTTAGTCAATTGATGCCGGTGCAGGTGAACGGGCTGTCGAAGAAGGAAGTACCTCCCACCTGTCTCTCCAGGCGGAGAAAGATGTTTCCCCAAGCATCCTCCATCCCGGGCTGAGCCAAAGGGGAGGAGGAAGAAGAGGCCGAGGAATCTGCTTTTAACCTGATGGGGTAGTAGAGGTCCGGGGAAATGGGATGTGTTATGCTTATGACCGTGTGCCTCACATTGTGCACAGTTTGTCTTGTACGGGGCAAACATCTTCCTTGTCCACTCCGTGCACCCCCTCATCATGTCACAGGAGTCTTAAAGTGGCAAAGGCCCTTTGGCTCTTAAATGTCTGACCCGTGCCTGCAAATTATCTTATGGACCCAATCCTCGGCTTTTAAATGGAACAGACAGATACCCTCAGCCTTCCGGGGCCAGAGCTACTAAAGTGGA
Source organism: Heterohyrax brucei (assembly GCA_028571685.1). Taxonomy (NCBI): domain Eukaryota; kingdom Metazoa; phylum Chordata; class Mammalia; order Hyracoidea; family Procaviidae; genus Heterohyrax; species Heterohyrax brucei. The sequence goes on along the minus strand of CM053166.1, from coordinate 16,542,942 downwards.
AGTAGCTGGGTCTTCAGAACCCACCAGGGAGTGCCCTGGCCTGGATTCCTCAGTTACTACAACCACTCTCCAACCTGTTCACAGAGCACTTTAGCAGAGAAGTAAAGGAAAGAAAAAGTTGGCTTTTCCTTGGGAAAAGACTTATCCCATGAGTCCCCGTTCTCGTATTTCCAAATCTAAAGTTCTGGCATCTGGAAGCCACAGGCAAAGCTGACTTGTCAAAATATGTTGTTGAACTGAAAGCAAAAAAGTTGCTGCAGAGTGTGTGGTTTAACTGCGCGTTGAATAGCCTTGCTGTAAGGTTTTAAAACATAACTTCTCTTCCTTAGTGAGCTCTTGGCCCATATTAACTCCTCTGTTTAATACTCAGCAGAGACCCCCTTTCCTCATAGCCAGGGGTCTGGGACCCTTCTTTCCATGGGAAAAACTTACCTGGTTCTGCAGGGGTTGGACAATCACATTGGGGTCACCATTTGTTGAATTCCATGGGTTTGTGTTGCCCGTGGCTGATAGGCGCCGATGAAGAATGCCACACAAGAAACACTGGTGGTGAGGAGGGAAGCTGGTATCTCTGATGCACCAGCAACAACTCTTAGGCATCAGGCCCAAGCCCCGTGCCGTTGAGTTGGATCTGACTCATTAGTGAGCAAAACAGGTGTACACAGTAAAGCAGGCATTAACCTGAATAGGGTGTGGATCATTCCCCACAAAGTAAATGGGTGTCTTCCTAACTAACTAACATCAGGTGAATTCACCTCTCCAGGAAGTAAAGCACTTAGGCCTGGGCACGGGTACCAAGATCACACTCAGCAGACCAGACCTATCGTTTGCGAGGGTCTGATGTCATACATTCCAGCTGTTTGCAGCTGTTTCACACTCATTCATTCCAGACTCACAAGCCCCGCACCCAGGCCTCAATATTTGCTCTACCCGTGGCCACACTGCCTGCAGCCCCAGCTGTGGTCATGTTCCCCACAAACAATGATGCCAAGCCAAGCCAACAAACAATGATAGGCCAATGATAAATATTAGAGCAGGAAAAATCACCTGTCACGTTCTTACACGCTCAGATGCTGTTTGCTGGCACTGGAATCACACCTTGACTTACCTGGACATCAGCAAAATCCCACGGAAACGACCGATGTTACTACCTCCATGGTCCCGCCTCTGAAATCTGGAAATGACAGATGACAAGTGTGTTGACAGACACATGGTTACCCAGGGAACCTCCGGAGTCCTCCAGACACTCCCAATATGAGGAAGGCCATGAAAGCTAGCTAGATTTGTACAAGACTTCAAGGGAAAAATACAAAGACAGCACCACCTCTCGGGTGGACACCTCGAAAATCCCATGGTGACCATGATGGTGGGGGCAGAGCTTCATGAACTAACTTGAACGTCAACAAATTCCTGTGCCCCTAGGAGGCTAAATGGGTACTACCCCAAAGTTAGGAAGGCATGAAATCACATGCTGGGTAGTATATGGAGTAACACTGATGACTAACTAGAATTCCTGGAGAAAGGGACATGAGAATAAGAAATATGAAGGAGACTATTTTACTTGCCTTGGAGTCTACAGATCAGATGGAGTGTGCCTTCTGGAAGGTTCGTGTCATCACTTGCCTGGATAACAGCAGTGTCTCCTATTAATGCCCATTCTGAGGTTCTTCTGGATCTATTTGTGAGGCACTGAAAGACATATCTGCATGTCAAGGACCTAACATTTTGTCGGGCACACAAGAGAATTCTCCTCTAGTTATGAGAGGACCAGACAGATCTCCCTGGAGCCATGAGGAAGTCCACAGTGCAAAGCTGATTTCAGACAAAGCCCTCTCATGTGTAACCATCTGCATGAGGACATGCCTGGATACCTTGAAATCCTCCAAAGTGATAGGCTTGCTAGACCATTGTCAATACCTCAAGAAAGATCTGGTGCTTTACTGCAGCAGTGGCAGACAAAGAATAATGGCTTCCATGAGAGCCTTCCTAGAAAATATGGTCATGATAAATGTTGGAGAGAAAAATCCCTTACCATGTCATATTAGGATCTGACGGCATGTTCTATGGTGGGAATCATATCATTCTTTATCTTATTGTCAGCAACAACCACATCAAGGAAGTCAGTTCATCTCCCCTGACTTTGTGGGGCCACTGTGAAATAACTCAGGTGACACTGTGTGGAAATACACAGGTATTTCTCCTGCACTCGTACAATCACCACTGTTCACATCAGGTAACCCAGGAGCCCGATTTAACACCTGAAATGAGGTAGGCCTCCATAGCCCAAACCCTGCATGGAAAATAATTAGGTCACCTGAGGGAATACTTGCAAACAGCTCACGGTCTTTCCTGTGTTGAGAGACAAGGATGACTAGTCTGGAGACCTGCAAAGGACGCAGAGCCTACCAAGCTTCAGCAGACTGAGCAGCAATGATGCAAGAAGATACACAGTAGTTTTCATGGAATCACTAGGAAAACTGTCACTTCTTCCTTAAATTTCTGCAGAAAGAACAGGGTGTAGTGATGAATGAGGGTCTTAGGAGAATCATTTACCTGTTTGCTTGAAGATGAGACAGCATATACTGTATGTAGAGGCATTTCACAGCTTACTTGGTTGGCAGCAAAGTCCCACGGAAGTGACGATTGCCACTTGCTACATGATGTCTTCCTTCTCATCAGAAAGACACCTTGGACAAGTGAGTTGAATGCACATCATTTTGGTATCACTCTGAAGACTGCATTTGCCCTCATGGATTGAATTCTGTCCCCCCTAAAATATGTGTAGCCATGTGGCTGAGCCATGATTCCCAATATTTTATGATTGTCCTCCATTTTGTGATTTTCCTATGCTGTATGTTAAAGGATTAAGGTAGGACTGTAAATCCCTTTATAGTATCACCTCCCTGCTCCACTGTAAAGGGAGTTTCCCTGGAGTATGGCTTGCACCACCCTTAATCCTTTCATCCTACAAGAGATAAAAGGAAAGGGAAGCAAGCAGAAAATTGGGAACCTGACACCATCAAGAAAGCAGTACTGGGAGAAGAGCGTGTCCTTTCAGACCTGAGGTGCCTGCACCAAGATGCTCCCTGGACAACGACTGAAGCCATATTGGACTTTCCTCCAGAGCCGACAAGGGGAAAGCCTTCCTCTGGAGCAGACATCCTGAATTTGGCCTTGTAGCCTACTGGACTGTGCAAGAATAAACTTTCCCTTGTTAAAGCCATCCACTCTGTGGTAATTATGTCAGAGCAGCACTAGCTGACTAAAACAGGGCCCCTTTCCTTCTACCTGGGTTCCCACAGATTTTGGTGACCTGAATGATGGTGGAGACCATGCAAAATCTCGAGTTGCTATCTGCAAAAAACTCATGAAAACTGATGTGTTGAGAAATCATGGTGGCCTCTCAGCAGAAATGCAAAACCTTCAGTCCCTAGCAAGGTTCAATATCCAGGATCAGTGGGGAAGGTAGCCACCATAGCTCATATTTACTGTGACTGGGAGTGAACTGTCAGTTTGTAGCTGAAATACTAAACAATGACAGGCCAATGTTAAATATTAGATAGGCATAAATGACCTACCACACTCTTACGTGCTTGGATGGTGTTCACTGGCACTGGAATCTGAGCTTGACTTACCTGAATATCAACAAAGTCCCACAGGAATGACCAACGTTACTCTCTCTGTGGTTTCTCCTCTGAAATGTGGAAATGACAGGTGAAAAGTGTGTTGAAAGTCACACAGTTTACCCCAGAAAACTGGAAAGTCCCTTTGACACCTCCAGTATGACAAAGACCATGAAAGGTAGCTAGATCTGGATCCATGCAGAACTTCAAGGGGAAAACACCAAGACAGTACTATCATTTGAGCAGATGGCTGTAAAATACTGTGGTCACTATGGTAGTGAGGCAGAGGTTGATGACATAACCTAGACACCAACAAATCTGTCAGTCCCTAGGAGGCTAAATGGTTGCTCTTTCACAGTTAGGATGGCATGAAATTGCATGCTGGGTAGTATATAGAGTGACCCTTCGATATCTAACCTGAACTCCTGCATAAAGGAATATGGCAATAAGGAATATGAGGGAAACTATTTCACTTGCCTTGGATTCTGAAGATCACCTGATGTGTGTCCTCTGGAAGACCAGTGGCATCACTTGCTTGGACAACAGCAGAATGTCCTATTAATGTCCATTCTGAGACTGCACACAATCTTGTGAGACCCTGAAAAATATATCTGTTTGCAAAGTCTTTTGTTGGGAACATAAGAGAATTTGCCTCTAGTGTAAGAGGACTGGGCAGATGGCCCTGGAATCATGAGAAATTATACAATGCAAAGGTGATTTCAGCAGAACCACCACTACCATGTAACCACTTGCAGCAACTCCAAGTTCACTTCTGGAGTGATGGACACCGTGAGGACTTGCACGCATCCCTTGAAATCTCTGCAAAGCAACAGGCTTGCTCAACTACTGTCAATACCTATGGAAAGCAGATGAGGTGTCAGCACTTCCAGTGACAAAGACTAATGGCTTCTGTGATGGACTTCCTAGAAAATATGGCCATGATAAACACTGGAGAGAAAAATCACTTACTTTGTCATGTGAAGACCTGCCAGCGCGTTCTGCGGTGAGAATCACATCATCCCTTACCTTGTTATCAGCAACAACCATGTCAAGGAAGGAAGCTAATTTCCTTATGACATCTGTGGTCCACTCTGAAATAACTCAGGGTATGGTGTGTGGAAATACACAGATTCTTTTACCTGGACTCCTAGAAATAATGCTGTTCACACTGGGTGACAGATGAGCCTGATTTCATGCCTGAATGAAGGTAGACGTCCACCTCCCGAACCCTGTGAGGAAACACGTCTCTGAAGGCAACACCTGCAAAGAGCTCATGGACATCCCTGTTGTGAAAAATAAGGATGAGCAGTGTGCAGATCTGCGAAGGCCTCAGAGCCTACTAAAGTTTAGCAGACTTGATCAGGGACATAGGAAGGAGGTACATGGCATGCTTCATGGAATCTCTAGGGAAACTATCACTTCTCACCTGAATTTCTGCAGAAAGAATAAAGTGTAGTGATAAATGTGGGTCACAGGAGAATCACTTACCTGTTTCCTTGAAGATGAGATAGTGTAGACTGTGGTTAGAGGCATCTCATAACTTACCTGGCTGACAGCAAAGTTTCATGGGAATGATTGCCAGTTTCTTCACGATGTCTTCCTTCTCCCCTGAAAGACACTTTGGACAGGGGAGTTGAAGGTACATCATGTCAGTGTGACTCCGAAGACTGTATTTGCCCCTTTAGGTGATAGGGAACTCTTTTCTTCTACCTGGGTTCATGTAGATTTCTGTGCTTAGAACACAGGTGCAGACCATAACATCTTTAGAGTGGATACCTACAAAAAGTTCATGAAAATTAGTATGTTGAGAAATCATGATGACCTCCATGCAAAACTGCAAAGCTTTCACTCCCTTCAGAGGTTCAATATCCATGGTCAGTGGAGAAGGAACTGGCCACAGCTCATGCTTACTGCAACTGGGAGTGGAATGTTATTTTGTAGCTGAAATTATTGAATAGCAACAGGCTAAAGATAAATCCTGGACAGGGAAGAATCACCTACTGCATTCCTGCATGCTCTGATGGTGTTTGCTGGCAATGGAATTATAGCTTGACTTACATTAGGCTTCCATGACAGTCTTCTTAGAAAATGAGGTCATGCTACATTTTGGGGAGAAAAATCACTTCTTACACTGTCATGTGAAACTCAGCGTGTTCTGCAGTGAAAATCACACTATCACTTACCTTGTTGTCAGCAATAGCCATGTCAGGGACGGTGTTTCATCTCCCCCTGACGTCTTTGGTCCAATCTGAAATAACTTAGGGGGAGAGTGTGTGGAAAAACACACATTTTTCACTTGGACTCCTACATACACCACTATTCACATCAGGTGACTGAGGAGCCCAATTTCATGCCTGAAGGAAGGTAGATCTCCTTCTCCCAAACCCCGCAGGGAAACAGTCACATCTCCTGAGTGAAGGCCTTCAAAGAGCTCATGGTCATTCCTGTGTTGAGAAATCAGGATGACTAGTCTGTAGACCTGCAAAGGCCTCAGAGCCTACCAAGGTTCAACACATGTGATCAGGAATGTAGGAAGCAGCTATATGGTAGATTTCATGGAATCACTAGGGAAACTGTCACTTCTTACTTGAACTTCTGCAGAAGGAACAGGGTGTAGTGATAAATGTGGGTCATAGGAGAATCACCTGTTTGCTTGAAGACGAGATGGTGTACACTGTGGTTGGAGGCATCTCACAACTTACCTGGCTGACAGCAAAGTCCCACAGAAATGACGATTGCCACTTTTTCCATGGTGTCTTACTTCTCATCTGAAAGACACCTTGGACAAGTGAGATGAAGGCACACCATTTCAATATGACTCCAAAGACCACATTCGCCCCACCAGGTGACAGGGGACCCTTTCCTTCTACCCGAGTCCCTGTAGATTACTGTGGTCAGTACTTAGGTGGGGACCACCAAATCTCCTGATTGGATACCTGCAAAAAGCTCATGAGAATTGGTGTGCTGAAAAATTGTTAAGGCTTCCCTGCAGAACTGCAGAACCTTCAGCCACAAGCAACATTCAGTATCAGGATCAGTGGAGAAAGCAGCAGCCATAGCTCACGCTTAGTGTGACTGGGACTGAAATGTGATTTCATAGCTGAAATAATTGAACAATGACAGGCCAATGATAAATGTTAGAGAGAGAAAAATTACCCACCATGTTCCTACAAGCTTGGATAGTGTTCGCCGGCACTGGAATCACAGCTTGACTTACCTGGATATCAGAGAAGCCCCTCAGGAACAACCAGTGTTTCTTTCTCTGCAGTCTCTCTTCTGAAATCTGGAAATGAGAGTTGACAAATGTGTTGGAAGACACAAGGTTTATCTGGGAAACCTGCAGAGTCCGCCAGACACCCTCAGTATTAGGAAGGCAACGACAGCTAGATAAATCCACACAGAACATCAAGGGAAGAACACAAAGACAGCACCATCTCTTGGGTGGAAGTCTGCAAAATCCCAGGGTCACTACAGTGGTGAGGCAGAGATTGATGACCTAACCTGGACACCAAGGAATCCCTCAGTCCCTAGGAGGCTAAACGTGTACTATCCCAAAGTTAGGAAGGCATGACATTGCATGCTAGGTAGTATGTAGAGTGACTCTTTGATAGCTAACCTGAATTCCTGCTTAAGGAAACATGGGAATGAGGACTATGAGGTCAACTATTTCACTTGCCTTGGCTTCTAAAGATCACATGGTGTGCGTCCTCTGGAAGTTCCGTGGCATCACTTGCTTGCTAACAGCAGAGTCTCCTTTTAATATCAATTCTGAGATGCTACGCGATCTCCTCATAAGACCCTGAAAAACATACCTGCTTGTGAAAAATACAGTCTTTTGTCAGGAACACAAAGAATTCTCCTTTAGTGTGAGCATACCGGGCAGATGTCCCTGGATTCATGAGAAAGTCAAAGGTGCAAAGCTGATTTCAGACAACAACCACTCCTGTATACCACCTACAGAGACTTCAAGTTCACTTTTCGAGTCATGGACACCATGAGGACTTACCTGCATACCTTGAAATCTCTCCAAAGTGATACACTTCCTTGACTATTGTCAATACCTAAAGAAAGATGTTCAAGTGTTGGCTCTGCGAGTGACAAAGACTAATGGCTTCCATAATAGTCCTTCTAGAAAAATACAGTCATGATAACTTTTGGAAAGAAAAATTCCTTACCTTGTCATGTGAGGATCTGATGGAATGTTCTGTGGTGAGAACTACATCATCCCTTACCTTGTTATCAGCAAAAGCCAAGTCAAGGAGGGCGGTCCATTTTCCCGTGAGGTCTGTGGTCCACTCTGAAATAGCTCAGGGTACAGTGTGTGGAAACACACAGGTTTTTCACCTGGACTCCTACAAGCAGCACTATTCACATCTGGTTACTGAGGAGCCCATTTTCATACCTGAATGAAGGGAGACCTCAATCACCAAAACCCTGTGTAGAAACAATCACGTCTCCTGAGTGAACACCTGCAAAGAGTTCACGGTCATTCCTGAGTTGAGAAATGAAGATGACTAGTCTGGAGAACTGCAAAGCCCTCAGAGTTTATGAAACTTCAGCAGATTTGGTCAGGAATATAGGGAAGGAGATACCTGGTAGGCTTCATGGAATCCCTACGGAAACTGCCACTTCTTACTTGAATTTATGCAAAAAGAACAGAGTGCAGTGATAAATGTGGGTCACAGGAGAATCACTTACCTGTTTCCTTGAAGATGAGATGGTATAGACTGTGGTTAGAAGCATCTGGCTGACAGCAAAGTCCCACAGAACTGACGACTGCCATTTTCTCCATGATGTCTTCCTTCTCATCTGACATACACCTTGGACAAGTGAGTTAGAGGCACACAGTTTTGATGTGACTCCAGAGACTGCATTTGCTCCACTGGGTGACAAGTGACCCTTTCGTTTTACCTGGGTTCTCAAAGATTTCCGTGGTCAGAACTTAGGTGGAGACCATCGCATCTCTTGAGTACATATCTGCAAAAAACTCATGAGAATAGGCATATTAAAAAATAACCAAGGTCTCCCTGTAGAACTGCAAAACCTTCAGTCACAAGAGAAGTTCAATATCAGTATCGGTGGAGAAAGAAGCATCTACGGCTCTTGGTTACTGCTACTGGGAATGAAATGTTATTCTGTAGCTGGAATTATTGAACAATGAGAAGCCAACTATAAATGTTAGACAGGAGAAAATCACCTACCATGTGCTTACAAGCTTGGATGGTGCTCACTGGCACTGGAATCTTAGCTTGACTTATCTGGATATCAGCAAAGTCCCACAGGAATGACCAACGTTACTCTTCCCCATGGTCCCTCTTCTGAAATCTGGAAATGACAGTTGAAAAGTGTGTTTGAAGACACATGGTTAACCCAGCAAACCTGCAGGGTCCTCTCGACACCCCAGTCTGAGGAAGGCCATGAAAGCTAGCTAGAAACATGCAGAACTTCAAGAGGAAAACACAAAGACAGCACCACCACTTGGGTGAGTGCTTGCAAAATCCCATGGTCGCTATGGTGGTGAGGCAGAACTTTATGACCTAACCAGGATATCAGGTAACCCCTCAGTGTCTAAGAGGCTAAACAGGTACTGCCATAAAGTTAAAAAACCAAACCAAACCAAACCAAACCAAACCCACTGCTGTCAAGTCGGGTCTGACTCATAGCGACCCTAGAGATCAGAGTAGAACTGCCCCATAGAATTTCCAAGGAGCACTGGGTGAATTTGAACTGCCGACATTTTGGTTAGCAGACGTAGCACTTAACCCACTATGCCACCACGGTTGCCTGTCATAAAACTAGGAAGCCATAAAATCATATGCTGAGTATTATCTGTAGTGACAACACTTAAGAATTCTTGAATAAAGAAACCTGGCAAGAATATATGGAAAACCACTTTACTTCCCTTGTTTTGCAGGATCAGATGGCAGGTGGTGTGATTAAGGCTCATATCGTCACTTATCTGGGTATCACTTTCATGAAGATTGCTGCTTGCTTTGTCATCCTTTTCTCAGAAGAAACAAAAGATCTGTTACAACTATGTTTAATATATCAGCTTCTACTGGGACACCTGTAGATTCCCATGATCACAGTTAGCAACAGGGAACATGTGAATTGTTCCTGGATGCTCGTAGAAGTCCAATGTCAAAATGTAGTTAGAATCAGGAATATCTCTTGGGTAATAATTTATCAGTGGTGACTACAGTAGTGAGAAACATCATTATGACCTACCTGCAGTATCTTCAGTCTCTTTTCAGGTAATTACCTTTTTTCTAAACTTGGAATTACTAAGACATTTTTATATTATTGGAAGTGATACTTCCATTAATTAACTGAACTGTCATTAAAAAAAAATCAACATGGTAACAAAAATGTTATGGAAAGCATCATTATTTACCTTGGTCTACGAAGATTAAGTGATCTGTGATGTGGTTCGGCACTTGGCTGGCTGGCTGGCTGTGGTTAAGGGCCACCTCATCAGTTACCTGGATAACAGAAAGTACACCATGTTTTGAGATCCATTATGATATTTTCCACAGAATGTAAAAAATACATATGACAGTATTTAAGGACTCTTTTTTTCGTTGTGTCTTCTGAAAATTCCCTCACAGTCTCCAGTGTTAAATCTTCAACTACCAACTGAAAGGCTTGTGGTTCAAATCTACCCAGAGGGACCTCAGAAAACAGCCTGGGTGATCTGCTTCCAAAATATCACAGCCTTCATATCTCTATAGAGCAGTTCTACCCTGCACATGTGAGGTGTCAATGAGTTAGAATCAGTTCAATGGCTACTAATAACAACAACGAAAACATTACCTCTGTTCAGATACCTATAGATCTCCAAGGTTAAACACAATTTTAGACAACATCTCTAGTGTGAATACCCACAGAAAGGTCTTAGTCAGTGTTGTGGTGAGAAACACCATGATAATTGTCTCAATTAGCAAGTGCTGCTGTAATAGAAATGCCCCCAAATGGGGGGCTTTAACCAAATTCATTCTCTTATAGCCCTTGACTCGACAGCACTTGGCTGGCTGGCTATAGCCCTCAAAGATAAAAGTCCAAATTCAGGGTGCCAGCTCCAAGGGAAGGCTTCTTCTCTCTGTTGGTTCTGAGAGAAGGTCCCTGTCATCAATCTTCCCTGATAGAGGAGCTTCTCAGTACAGGGACCCTCGATCCAAAGGATATGTTCTTTTTCCAGCTCTTGTTTCTTGGTGGTATGATGTCTGCCGGTCTCCCTACTTGCTTTTCTCTTTTGTATTTCAAAAGATACTGACTCAAAATACAATCTAATCTTATAGATTGAATCTTGTCTCATTAACACAACTGCCTGTAATCCTGTCTTCATTAACATCATAGAGGCAAGATTTACAACACAAAGGAAAATTATATCCAATGACAAAATGGTGGACAATCACAGAATACTGGGAACCATGGCCTAGCCAAGTGACACACATTTCTGGCAGGCACAAATTAATTCATAAAAAATGATTAACTGCAAATCCCCTCAGTCATTACCAGGGTTAAACTCACTTTATCAGTCAACTAGGAAAGAATAACATCTCACGGTGACTAGTATTGGTGGGCTATCGTTTCGTAATGTAATCCCTTCATAGAAATCATGGTGATAATAAAGAGAAAGACTAGAGGGTCTGTACTGTACTTCAGTCTACCTCTACCTGTTCCCTGGATACTGTCAAAATCCCATGTTAATGACCATTGTGAGGTTCACCATCATCTCTTGTTTACCCTTGAAAATCTTATGTTTACTACTGTAGTTAAAGACACAGCATCTCTTCCCAGGACATCTGAAAATTCCATTGTCACTACCAAGGTTCAAGTAACCATTATTATTTTCCCACATACATTTGAAATGCCATATTACTATACTTTTCAGTTTACCACTGTCTTTTAGGTAGCTACTTAAAAATATATTGGTCATACTAGTGGTTTGTGCCACATCATTTCTTACCTGAATAACTATTAAGAGCCTTTGGAATCTACCAGGTTTGGAAACACATTATCTCTTATGTGTATGCATACACATACTATCTAGATAAATTTCATTGCTAAGGACATGTAAAATATCTTGATACTGCTGTTGTTATTTACCCATCATTTTTCCCCTGGACACCTGCAAAATTCCTGGTTCACGGCTGTGGTTAAGGACACCACCATCTCCTTACTAGACCCCTGAAAAATCCCATGGTTACTATTATCAAGTGAATTCTGCGCCTCACGATAGAAATGCTAAAGTCCTAATCCCTGGTACCTGAACGTGGCCTGATTTGACAGTGGGTCTTTGCAGACACAATCAAGTTAAGATGAGGTCATACTGGATTAGGGTGGGCTCTAATGCAATGACTGATGTCCTTACAAGAGGGAAATTTAGATACAGATGGGACACATAGAGGAAAATGTGTGTAAAGAGGAAAGCAGAGATTGGAATGATATGTCTACAAGCCAAGGAAGGTAAGGAGAGCTACAAGCTAAGAGACAGGCATGAAAGAGATCCTTCACTAGACCCTTCCGAGGGACCATGGCCCTGCTGACACCTCGACTTCAGACTTCTAGCCTCCAGAATGATGAGAGAATAGCATGATTTTAGGGAGCCCTGGCAGCACACTTGTTAAGCACTAAACTGTGAACTGGAAGTTCGGTGGTTCAAACCTACTAGTCACTCCACAGGGGACAGATGTGGCAGTCTGTTTCCGTAAAGATCCCAGCCTTGGAAATGCTATGGGACAGTTCTGTTCTGTCCTATAGGATTGCTGTGAGTTAGAATTAATGTGACAGCAACAGGTTTATGGGTATATGTTTATCTTGTTCCAAACCACCTAGCTTGTGGTACTTTGTTATGGAAGCACTAGGAAATTACTGTGGTCACTACTGTGGCTATGTTCACTCTCATACTTGAAGTATCACAAAAGGCCATGCTCATTAATGTGGTAAGGGATACCATCAGCTCCAGACTGGATTCCTTCAGGAAACTCTGCTGACCACCGTGGTGAGAGTGCCCAGTATCTCTTACCTCAGTACCTGCCTGGCATGTCAGCTCCTGTTCACTCTCTCACCCCTCAACCTGTCTGATGCAAATGTTCTAAGCAGTTGCTCATCCCCAACATTCTTTTTGCCCCTGGTTACTTACGAGCTCCCCAACATTCCTTTCTCCCTTGGTGACTTATGGGTAATGGAGTTTTCAAGCTAGCCCTTGCCACCTCAGGAGGGATGATTGCAGGCATCTCTTCACAAACTCAGAGTTCATCACTCTTGAAATTGGCCACAATGGGAGTATTTCTGCCACAGAAATTGTCAAGGCTTTAGTTTTTGCAGTCAGTTATTAAATTTACCAGAATGTGCTGCTGAGTAAAGCAGTGAATGAACGGGGAAGGGCACTGCTGAACAGCGGCAAGTTAGTTTCCGGTTTTCTTGTGACACTGATGTGGTATTGGTGGATGGATGAAGGAATGTGGCAGTTTGTTCTACATATGCCTTAAAAATACTATTTTTCCACTTTATGAAAAAAACATGTTTATAGTTATTTATAATATTAATGCTAGCCAGGGACTTCCATAATCTCAGTATGTCCAAAATGCAGAACCAGGCTGGAAAATACAAAACAACAAGTATTACTAGAGCTCACTGCCCATATAGGCCCCATCCACTTACCAGGGCAAGACTTTTTCTTTCCTCACCATGTTGATTTCTTACTGTGCTTTTCATGACAATCTAAATTTCTACCAATTACCACCTTTAGAGGTTCTCAGTGACTAATTCCTTTGACCAAACCCCAAACCCATTGCTACTGAGTCAATTCAGACTTATAGGAACCCTAGAGGGCAGAGCAGAACTGCCCCATAGGGTTTCCCAGGAGCAGCTGGTAGACTCAAACTGCTGATCTTTTAGTTAGCAGCTGGGCTCTTAATCACTGTGCTGTTGTGGCTTCAGCTTCTTTGAAAACCAAGGAAAATGTCAAGGGAAAGAAGCAGGATCCTGAAGTTCTTTGGAGGTCCACAGTGTACGAGCCAATTTTCTGGCTGTTTGGGAAAAGAAGAAAATCATCATTTAGCAACAATTCTAGTGCCCAGAGACTAGCAAAAGCAGCCTAAAGTTAATAAAGTTTACTTTTCTAAATGATCTGGATGGCCTCAGTATAACACTTAATTTTCCCTTGAGTCCTTAGCTTTCTGCAACTTTCCCCAATAAAAGAATAAAACCTGTTGTCATCAAGTTGATTCCCACTCACAGAGATCCTATAGGACTGAGTAGAACTGTTCCATAGGGTTTCCAAGGCTGTCATCTTTATGGAAGCAGACTGCCACATCTTTCTCCCACAGACCAGCTGGTGGGTTCAAATACTAACCTTTTCGTTATTAGCTGAGTACCTGTCCACTGCACTATAGGGCTCCTTATGTCATATAATGCAGATTTTTTATATTAGAAATACTACTAACAATCATTTTATTTTGTATAATAAGTCTGGAACATTTGGAATTAATACTAAAAATGACTACTTTGGTAGATCTCATTTATATAAAAAGAAAAGGCGAATGAATGGAGACCAAAGATTATTAGAGATTGCCAGGGGTGGGAGGGAGGAAGGAAGGTTATTACTTATGAAGCGCTGGTTTTTGGTTTATGGTGTGGAAAAATCGTACTGATTAAAGGGTAGAGTTGTGCAGCCAATTAATGTAATTACTGTCAATAAGTTGTACATCTACAAAAAGTGGAATTGACAAAAGTTGTGTGATAGATACGAGGTCCGACAAGTCCACAAACTTAATTGTTCTAAGTGCTACATATCTCACTGCTGAATATCACCATGGTCACCTTCAAAGTATTCCCCTCAGGAAGCTACACACCAATGCCAGTGTCTAGTCCACCCTTCAAAGTAATTTTGGAACTCTTTTTCTGGAATGGCCATCAGAGCTGTTGTTGTATTACACTTAGTGTCCTGAATGGCATCCAAATGTCTTCCTTTCAATATTTTCTTTATCTTCAGGTAAAGAAAAAATCACTGGGGGCTAGATGAGGTGATGAGGGAGGGTGTTCCAACACAGTTATTTGTTTACTGGCTAAAAACTTCTTCAAAGACAATGATACAATTAAGTTTGTGAACTTGCCACTGTGCCTCCATGTGCCATGGCCATTCCAGAAAGAGTTCCACAGTTGCTTGAAGGGTAGACTAGGTGCTAGCATTGGTGCATAGCTTCCCAAGTGGAGTACTTCAAAGGTGAGTGTAGTATATTCAGCAATGAGTTACGCAGCACGTACAACAAGTTCATGGACTTAGTTGTCAGACCTCGTATGTACAACCAAATACTTCACAGGTTTGAGTTTCTTGGTTTTGAGGTTTAGGGTCATGGTTTCATGGGATATCCCAGTTAATTGGGCTAATAGTGTGTTTAGTGTTTCTCTTCTACTTCCTAGTTTGTTGCATAGTGCCTGGGATCTTAAAAGCTTACAGCAGCCATCCAAGGTACAAGTGGCCTCTATTCTCCTGGAGCAACAGAGGAAGAAGGAGAAACAGGAACAGGAGAAGGATAAAGAACAAATAGCCCCCATGAACAACTACTTCCTCTACCATGAGAGCAGAAGAACTAGATGGTGCTCGGTACCATTACTGAACATTTTGATCAAAGATTCTTTAGAAGAATTCTGATCAAAAGAGAGGAAAGACAGAACAGAATTCCAGATTCTTATGGACTCTAGACTTTCTGGAGTCATGGAGGCTGGATGAACTCTGAAACTATTGTCCTGAGATCATCTTTAAACATTAAACCAAAAATATTCCCTCAGATCTTCTTAAAACCCAACAATAGTTTAGCTTAACTAGTAAAAATGTCTACCTTGAACATTATGCTTGTTAAGAAATTGACAACAGAAACTGGAAAGATTTCATAGGAAGCTTGGGGGTCAGTGAGTTTGCATTAATGGGGGAGGAACAACTCAGAAAAGGAGGGTGAGAAAGAAGCACAACTTGATAGTCATCAATGTCACTGAATTTAGAAATGGTTGAATTGGTGTATGTTTTTGTTGTGCATATTTTCAACAATAACAATAAAATAAATATTTTTTAAAGTGAACAAAGAAGATTTGCACAAAACGATGAGGAACTGCCAGAAACAAATAATTTTCAAAAAGGGGGAATGAACAAGGAAAAAACCACACACACAACATTCTCATACTCTCATACACACAAAACAGGCTGACACTTCTAAGCTTTGGTATTTATCTTAAAAGTGAAATCTAGTTATGAATTCTGATTGCTTAACTTCATTATCCAACCCTTCTTTCAGAAGCAAACATGAAGGCAATTAGGTTTTCTGGGCATAGAGGAAACTGTCGACATCTGCATACACAGATCTGTCTGTCATTTAACAGATATTTACAAAATCCCTCATTGTTAGGTATGATAAAAAAAAATTACCTACTGCTGTTGAGTCAGGCCTGACTCATAGTGACTCTATAGAACTAGGTATGATAGAAAAGTGCGAAAAAAAAAATTTTTTTTTTAATTTGTGTTGGTGGGTTTTTTGTTTTTGTTGTTGAGGTTTGGTGTTTGGATGCACCAGTATGGCATTTTTGTTCTCTTCTGTTTGTTTTTCTATTTTTATAGGACAATGTTGCCACATATCAAAGAGTAGTAGCCATATGATGAATTCTTGTGTAGCCTTTAAAAATCGTACTTTACAATATACTGACTTACCTGCTAAAATATCCGTGAAATAATATTGAGGGGAGAGGAAAAGATGTATGATATGAGAGATACAGTATAAACCTAATTATAGTTACAATGCATTATACATGCAAAAACATAAAGAAATGCACGAACACCTTTAAGAAGGAATAATGGATGATTTTTCTGTTTCTCCTTAAACTGTTGGAGCTTGCAGATACATACAGAGTTATTGACAGGAAACAGAAAGCAAACTGTCTTTAAAGTATCACTCTGTACCATTCTTGTTCTATTTGACAGAACCTGGTGCATGGTGGGATGCCTATAAGGATTAAATAGAAAAACATCTGTAAGCCACATCTGCAGCTCAGCAGCCCAAAAGATGTTGGTTGTCCACCCTCCACAAGTCTACTTCTGTAACTATCAAAAAAAAAAAAAAAACCCCGTTACCCTTGAGTTGATTCTGACTGATAGTGACCCTATAGAACAGAGTAGAACTACCTCATAAGGCTTCTAAGGAATGGGTCTTGAGTTTGAACTACCAGCCTTTTGGTTAGCAGTCAAACTCTTAACTAATGTACCACCAAACCAAAGAAAGAAAACATATCTGTTGCCATCAAGTCCATTCTGACTTGTAGCAACCCCACAGGACTGAGCAGAACAGTCCCATAGGGTTTCCACGTTGATGGATTCAAACTGCTAACCTTTGTTGAGTAGTCAGGTTTCCCTCCATTTGGAGCCCTTAATTTGTATCAGTATCTGTTTTAGTCAGCTAAGGCTGCTCTAACAGAAATACCACAGAGTTGATGGCTTTAACAAAGGAAAGTTTATTCTTACATAGTCCAGTAG
Organism: Heterohyrax brucei; assembly: GCA_028571685.1. NCBI lineage: Eukaryota > Metazoa > Chordata > Mammalia > Hyracoidea > Procaviidae > Heterohyrax > Heterohyrax brucei. The sequence goes on along the minus strand of CM053166.1, from coordinate 16,525,794 downwards.
GCTACAAGCCCAAATTCAGTGTGTCCGCTCCAGGGGAAGGCTTTCCCCCTTGTCGGCTCTGGAGGAAAGTCTGGTATTGCATCAGCCTTTGTCCAGGGAGCGTCTTGGCGCAGGAACGTCAGGTCTGAAGGACGCGTTCTTCTCCCAGTTCTGCTTTCTTGATGGTACAAGGTTCCCAGTTCTCAGCCTGCTTCTTTTTCCTTTTCTCTCTTGCAGGATGAAAGGACTAAGGGTAGGCAAGACATACTCCAGGGAAACTCCCTTTAGAGTGGAGCATGGAGGTGATCCTATGAAGGGATTTACAGCCTCACCCTAATCCTTTAACATACAGCTTGGGAAAACTACATAATGGAGGACAGTCAGAAGATACTGGGAACCATGGCCCAGCCACATGGCTACACATATTTTTGGGGGGACACAACTCAATCCATGACAGTATCTTTAATTCGGAGCTACCTTTGTGTGATTACTCATTATTACTTGCATAACGTTCTCACTAAATAGACTGTAATTTCTGCAAGACTGTTTAACTCTTAGGACCCAAGTATGTAGTAAGTAACTCCTTATTACAGTAAATAGTTACTGTAAATTTTGACTTGTGGGCTTTGTGGAACAAGATTTCAAGACTATAGCCCTGGGTCTTATGAAAAAAAGAGTGCAGAGTTGTAACACAAAAAATAATAAAAGAATCAAGACTGATGAGATCATTAGGATCTGGGTCTAGTTGAGGGGGTAGGCCACAGGGGCTAATTTCTCAAATCACAGCAAGGTTTCTCAACCTCAGCACTACTGACAGCTTGAATAGGATAGATCCTTGTGTATAATCCTTTGTTGTGGGGGATGTCCTATGCATTATAGCAGCATCCCTGATCTATACCCACTACACTCAGGTAGCACTGCCCCTAATGTGGCAACTAGAAGTTTCCAGACACTGCCAATGCATTGCCCCTCAAAGGAAACTACTTAATGAAGCCTTAACTGATGGAGGAGAAGGGCAATTAGACAACTCTACTCATCTACTCATCTCATTCAAGGTAAGGGGAGAAAAGAAAAACAAACAGAAAAGGTTAAGAAGTGCTTCTGAAGGCTACAGCCCAGGGACTCAGCCCTAAAAAACAAACAGATTTAATCGTGAGATTACAAAACACGCCTTGTTGTTTGGTGCTGTTTTAGTCAGCTAGGGCTGCTCTACCAGAAATACCACAGAGTGGATGACTTTAACAAAGGAAAGTTTATTCTTACACAGTCCGGTAGGCTACAAGTCTGTATTCAGGGTGTCCGCTCCAGGGGAAGGCTTTCCCCTTGTCTGCTCTGGAGGAAAGTCTGGTATTGCATCAGTCTTTGTCCAGGGAGCGTCTTCGCACAGGAACCTCAGGTCTGAAGGACACACTCTTCTCCAAGTGCTGCTTTCTTGATGGTGTCAGGTTCCCAATTTTCTGCTTGCTTCCCTTTCCTTTTATCTCTTGTAGGATTAAAGGATTAAGGGTGAGGCAAGCCATACTCCCCGGAAACTCCCTTTACAGTGGAGCAGGGGGTGATACTATGAAGGGATTTATGGCCCCACCCTAATCCTTCAACATACAGCATAGGAAAACCACAAAATGGAGGACAGTCACAAGATACTGGGAATCATGGCCCAGCCACATGGCTACACATATTTTTGAGGGGACACAGTTCAATCCATGACAGGTGCTATTCGATTCCAACTCACAGCAAACCCATGTGACAGAGCAGAACTGCCTCATAGGGTTTCTAAGGCTGTAATCTTTACAGGAGCAGAATGCTAGGTATTTCTCCCATGGAGCCACTGGGTGGATTCAAACCATCAACATTTTGGTTAGCAGCTGAGTGCTTAACCATTTGCACCACCAGTGCCCCTTTGCAGCACATTCAACAGAGCTCCAATATAGTAACGGTAGATTACAACAGGGAGAGCTACAAGACACAGACTGTAGTTAAGAAGGAGTTCTTACGGAAGCCCAGAGACCACAGAAGAAGGAAAAGGGAAGCTAAACAAAACTGAAGCCTCTGGCATCTACCAAAAACCAAGCTCACTACAAACCCACTGCCATCAAGTCAATTCTGACTCATAGTGACCCTAGAGGTCAGAGTAGAACTGCCCTGTAGAGTTTCCAAGGAGTGCCTGGTGGATTTGAACTGCCAACCTACTGATTAGCAGCCATAGTACTTAACCACTACACCACTAGGGTTTCAAACCCACTATAGCTACAACAAATATTAAGTGCAGCCCAGCTCTTAGCCAGATTATCATAAAATCTTACAGTAAAAAGACAGACTATAGATGCATAGAACCATAAAGTGCATCCAATATATGGTCACTCTGCATCACCAAGTCCAATCCATTCCTGTCTGAAGCGTGGACCTTCGTTATGATTTATGGTCAAGGGCAGCATCAGGGCGAGGGGCCATGCTCCCAAGGGAACCCCGAAACTGCTGGACCATCAATTGAGGTCTTTTAGTGGAGATCTCAGGATGCACCCCTTTTTATTCTTGTGTTGCCAGTGAGACTCAACTCAGTGAGCTCCATCTATAGGATATCATCCTGCTGACCTCTGGCTGGAGGAAGGAGAGTGGGTGGAGAGGAGGGGAAAGGAGACTGTTGGGAGGATGAGACACATATAGAGCAGAGAGGAATAGTGTGCTGTCACCAGGCAGGGAGAGCAGTGGAAGTTGCATATGGGTGGGCATGTAAATTTATACGGGAATGTACATTTTCACTCAGTCATAATAAAAAAAAAAAGGACAGACTATCTCAGTTCTTATTAATACATACACCACCTCTGACTTTCAACAAAAAGCCTAGAAGGCATGGTAAAGGGGAAGAGACAAAGCAAGCATCAGAACAAGTCTCATATATGGTACAGAGTATAGAATTACTAGGTAAAGATTTGACTCTGAGTAATATGCTAAGAGCTCCAATGGAAAAATATTCAAAGAGCTCTTAAAATTCAACTATAAGCATCTGAAGTATACCGAATGGTCCCAACTCATCAGAACAGATGAGGACCAAGAACAACAAAGACACAAGGAAAAAAGAGCTCCGGACACAGAAGAACCCAAGTGAATGGGAGACTGTATCAACATGTGACCAGAAGAACCAGACGGTGCCCAGCCATCACTCAAGACAGCTGTGATGGGGCACACAATGTTGAATTCCTGTGGCAACAGGAGCAAAAGAAGGGTGCAACTCAAGAACGCTATTAAAAGACCACAACTGATGGTCCGAAGACCAGGGAGTTCCCCTGTGAACACGGCCCCAGACCTGCTGCTGCCCCTGACCAGAAAACACTACTAGATCAACTCTTCAGAGAAAAATGGACTGGACCTGGAGACACAGTGTGATCATACGGTGTGTGTACTTTACGGTTCTGTGCATTTATAGGATGCTATCCTACTGGCCTCTTTCTAGATGAGAGAAAGGAGGGTGGAGAGGAGGGGACAGAAACTTGTTAAGAGGATACTACAAGTGTAGAATGAAAGGAGGACAGTGCTGTCACCGGCCAAGGAGAGAAGAAGGAGCTGCAGATAGGTGAGCATGCAAAGTTGATTTGGACTGCATACATCCACTTAAATCACGATAAAACAATCAAACTCAACTATAAGAAAACAACTCAGTTTAAAAATAGAGGGAGAAAAGGAGGAAGGGACAGAAAAACAGGATGGATGGACGGGAAGTATCCAGGGTGGAAAAGGAAAGGAGGAGAGTGCAGACACATTGCAGGGACTGCAACCAATGTCAGAGAACAGTTTGTGTATGAATTTTTGATTGAGAAACTAATTTGTGCTGTAAACTTACACCTAAAGCACAATAATTTTTTTAAGATACAAAAAAGGGAAAAGAAGATCTCCAAAGAGACCTCACCACAGAAGATATACAGATCGCAAATAAGCATATAAAAAGATGCTCAACATCATACATCATTCCAATTAAAACAAAACCCACTCATAATGACCCTGTAAGACAGAGTAGAACTGCCCCCATTGGGTTTCCAAGGTTGCCATCTTTACGAGAGCAGATTGCCACGTTTTTCTCCCATGGAGCAGCTGGTGGCTTCAAACCCCTGACCTTTTGGTTGGTTTCCAAGTGCTTAACCACTGCACCATCAGGAATCCTTTCATTAGCAAGTTGCACATTAAATAACAAGATACCACTATGCAGCTACTTGCTGTTGCTGTATGCTGTTGAGTTGATTCTAACTCATACTGACCCTACAGGACAGAACAGTATGGTCCTTACACAGGGTTTTTTTGGCTATATTCTTTACAGGAACAGACTGTCAGGTTTTTTTCTTCCTCAGAGCCACTGATAGATTTGAACTGCTAAACTTTTGGTTAGCAGCAGATTGCTTAAACACTGCACCACCGCCACTGTCAAGCAGATTCTTACTCATAATGATCTTACAAGACAGACAAGAACTGTTGCATAGATTTTCTAAGAAGTAGCTAGTAGATTTGAACTGCTGACCTTTTGATTAGCAACCAAGCTCTTAACCACTGCATCACTAGGGCTCCTTACACACCTATTAAAACCCAAACCAAACCCATTGCTGTCAAAAGTTGATTCCAAGTCATAATGACCCTATAGGACAGAGTAGAACTGCTCCATGGAGTTTCCAAGGAGGGCCTGGCGGATTCGAACTGCCAATCTGTTGGTTAGCAGATGTAGCATTTAACCACTATACCACCAGGGTTTCCACACACCTATTAGAAGGGGTAAAATCCAGACAGAGACAACACTAAATACTGGTGAGGATGCAGAGCAACAGGAAGTCTCACTGCTGGTGGGAATGCAGAATGACACAGCCACTTCGGAAGACAGCCAGGTGGTTTCTCACAAAGCTGAGCATAGTTAGTCTTACCATATGATCGAGCAATCACACTCCTAGGTATTTTCCTGAGTTGAAAACCTATGTGCATACTGTACACAAATGTTTATAGAAGTTTCATTCATAATTGTCCCAAACAAGAAACAACTAAGATGTCCTTCAGTAGGTTAATGGATAAACTGTGTTGCAGCTATACAATAGAATATTACTGAGCTATAGAAAGAGAGGAGCTATCAAGACACCTAAAGACAAGGAAAGCTTAAGGGCATGTAGGTAAGTGAAAGAAGCCAGTCCGAAGAGGTGACAGACTGAATAATTCCAACTATATGACATTTTAGAAAAGACCAAACTAGAGAGACAATGAAATGATTAATAGTTGCCAGGGCTCTAGGGCACAGGGGAGGGATAAATACGTGAAGCATGGTGAAACTTCAAGGCAGTGGGTGAAACTCTCTTGTATGGTAAGTGGTGGATCATGACATCATGCATTTGTCAAAACCCACAGAACTATACGACAAAGTGAACACTAACATAAACTATGGGCTTTAGTTAATACATGAATATTGGTTCAATTTAATATCACAAATGTGTTACACCGATGCAAGATGTTAATTAACAGGAGAAACTGTGAAGAGAGGGAGTATAGCTATGACCCTTTGTGTACCCTATACAGTAGTACCGGCTGTAGCACTAGCGTAGCCTACAGCACTTTGTACTGTTGGCTCAATTTTTCTGTCCAGCTAAAAGTGTTCTAAAAAATAAACTCTATTAATTTAGAAAAAAAAAAGCTGCCTGTTCCCAATACCTTCCAAGCCTATCCCAGTTAACAGGAGCAGAAGAATGCGTCTCTGTTTTTCCTGCCTTCCCTGTCACGTTGTGCTCACAGTAAGAGGAGCCTGCCGTGACTATTCTAAACACCTCTTTTCCTCTTCTCTCTTCCCATCCATTGATAGGTGACTGTGCCCACCACCTATACTGTTCATCGGTCCCAGGCCTCTTTCTCATTATCACCTCACTCTTTAATTGGCTGGGGTTCGGCACGCTAAATGATTACTATGTTCTGTGTCTGTAGCAGGTATCTCCATGCATTTCACAGTAGAGGGGTAAGGACCTTGAGTTGCTCCTTGGATCTCAGTATTTTTTTAGGGCAAATGATCAATATCTGTCTCTATGGAAGAGGTTTTAGTTATTTTTAAAGACTATTTTGCTCCTAACCTTCTTCACAAAAATGAGATTTTTTATGAGTAATAACTGATAATATTTTCCCTCGTACAAGCTTAGTCACACTGGAGGCTCTCAACATTCGTGAAAATATGACCTTTTCTGCTACTTTTATGGTACAAAGTGAGACTGGCAGACTTCTCTTGTAAAGAGTCAGAGAGTAAATATTTTTGGCTTGGTAGGTCTCTGTCACGACAACTCAATCTGCTGTTGTCAAATGGGCATGACTGTGTTCTAATAAAACTTTTTTATAGGAAGAGGTGGCCAGACAGATTTACTCCACAGGCCACAGCTTGCTAGCCCCTAGTATATGTAGGGTCTGTGAGAGACAGAACAGGTTTAGCACACAGAGAGAAATGGCAGCCATAGCAACTTAACAGGTATTAGAATTGGAGTCATGACAGTTGCAACAACAGCAAAAAGATGAAATCAACAGAAGAATGGATAAACAAACTATAGTAAATTCACACATTGGGATACTATGAAATGATAAAGAACAATGATGATCTTGGGAAACATAACATGGAAGAATCTGGAAGGCATTATGCCGGCTGAAATTAGTCAGCTACAACAGCACAAATATTGTATGAGATCACTATTATAAGGAATCAAGAAAAGGTTTAAACACTGAAGAAAACAGTCTTTGATGGATACAAAGGTGGGGAGAGAGGGAGAGAGGTATTCGCTAATTAGATAGCAGAGAAGAACTAAGTTAGGTGAAAGGAAGGACAAGGCATTGTAGAGGAGAAGTCAGCACAACCCAACTAAACCCAAAGCTGAGAAGTTGACTAAATATGACCCAACACTTCAAAGAGCAGAGTAGCAGGGACAGGGGTCTAAGGACCATAGTTTCAGGCAACATCTAGGTAAACTGGCATAACAAAGTTTTATAAGAAAATGTTTTGCATACCACTTGGGTGAGTGGCACTTGGGGTCTTAAAAGCCAGTAAGCAGCCATCTAAGTAGCATCAACCAATCCCAATCCACCTGGAACAGAGAAGAATGAAGGACATCAAAGACATAAGGAAAATATGAGCTCAACAGACAGAAACGGCCTCATAATTCAGACACTACATCAGCATAAGGTCAGTTGTTCGATTCCACCAGCCACTCACAGGAGAGAGATGTGGCAGTCTGCTTCCATAAAGATCACAGCCTCAAAAAACCTATGAGATAGTTCTACTCTGTTCTATAGGGTCACTGTGAGTTGGAATCAACTCAACAGCAACTGGTTTGTTTTGGGGTTTCTATAACAATACAGAATATAGGAAAATGTTGTAGCAGATGTTTTTGGTGCTCTGTTTGGAAACGCTGGTGGTATAGTGGTTACGTGCTAAGTCTGCTAACCAAAAAGTCAGCAGTTCAAATCTACCAAATGTTTCTTGGAAACTCTATGGGGACAGTTTCACTCTAAACTATAGCATCACAATGATTTGGAATTGACTTTACAGTAGTGGGTTTGGGTTTTGGTTTGCTCATATCCGTGGCATTCACACGCCAGTGAGTATATACCAATGGCATCCATCTGCCAGTGACCTTCCCTGGAAATCCTGGTGGTGAAGTAGTTAAGTGCTACATCTGCTAACCCAAAGGCTGGCAGTTTGAATCCACCAGGTGATCTTTGGAAACTGTATGGAGCGGTTGTACTCTGTCCTATAGGATCACGATGAGTTGGAATCAACTTGACGGCACTGGGTTTGTTTTTGTTTTTTTTTTTTTTTTGGTGACTCTCCTTGCTGCAGGCTTTCTCTTAACCCCAGAGTGAGGCAGGCCAGCAGTCAAGGCAAGTTACCATTGCTAGGAGCAACCCTCAGCCATTGATGGATGGCAGTAGGCGGACAACTACTCTGGCTTCCTTGCTTCTCAGAGTAGAGAGCATGTTCTCTGTTGTTCCTCCATGTTCTCCAGTAAGACTAAGCCTCAACTGCCCTCATCTGTAACCTGCTCTATCCTGTTTCTGAGCTTCCTTCCCCTCCCTGTCTCACTTCCAGTGCTTTTTGGGGTCACCCTCCCCCCAATAAACCACTTGCACTAGGATCCTTGTGTCTGAGTCTGCTTCTCTCTCTCACACACACAACTGTCAAGTTGATTCCAACTTGTAGCAACCCTATAGGACAGAGTAGAACTGCCCTATACAGTTTCCAAGGAGCACCTGGCGGATTTGAACTGTCAACCTTTTGTTTAGCAGCTGTAGCACTTAATCACTACCCAACCGGGGTTTCCAGTCTGTTTCCAGGGTAAGTCAAACTAAGGCTGAGGCCAAAAGAACAGGCTTTCACAGGAGTCATTTTTATCCTAAAACTGATGGTAATCTAAGCTCTGTGAACACTGGCAGCTTACAGCTACCTATACTTGTGGAGACCAGCATCAGCATGAGTAATATAAAACTGTAGATGACTGAAAAATTAATAACACATGGCATCAAAGCAGATCATGGGAAATTTGAGCCCTATTTTTCATATTTTATGATGAAGTTTTTTTCAAAAATACTGTAAAGTATGTAGAGTAACATGATACCTATGTATAAACCAGCCAGAATGAAAACAATGGTGACATTTTGCAGCAATTTGTTTTAGATCTCTTTTTAAAAACAAGCGAAATGTTACAAATACAGTTGAATTTTCTTTTGTAATCCTAACCTGTCCTAATTGTCTCCCTCCATTCCCAGAAACAATCATATGCACTAAATGGCCGTGATTTTATCCATATGTATGTTTCCATAAGCAGTATACACTATATGGTTTTGTGATTTAAGATTCACATAAATAGTATCCTGCTGTCCAAAGCTTTCTGCAACTTGTTGTGTTTACTCAACAGTGTTTCTGAGTCCCACCCATATTAATATATATTCACTGAGGACAGTCATTTATCTTTAGGGATAAAGATGCCCTGGAAAGAAGCATCTTGGAGGATCTTTAATAAAACAGATTAGTGGTTCTCAACTTGGGGTGATTGTCTCTCCCAAAGACCTCTGGCAATGTCTGGAGATATTTTTAGTTATCAAGACTGGAGGGGGAGTGCTGCTACTGGCATCTAGTAAGTCCAGGACAGGAAAGCTGTTCAATATTCTACAATGCACAGGACAACCACCCACAACAAAGTGTTATTTGATTGAATATGTTAATGGTGTCACGGTTGACAAACCCTGATAAGGGAGGTGAAGTACTCTACATTCTAAAAGGATTTCTGAATGTAAGAAAGAAACCCAAATGCAGACCCTTGAACAAATCCCAAACCAAACCCATTGCTGTACACTTGATTCCAACTCATAGTGACCCTGTAGGACAGAGTAGAACGGCCCTATAGGGTTTTGAAGGAACACCTCATGGATTTGAACTTCTGAGGTTTTGGTTAACAGCCATAGCACTTAACCACTATGCCAACAGGGTTTTCCACCCTTGAAGCTGAGCAATATTACATGTTCAGTTTGATGGGGTGCCAGGACTGTGCTTCTCTACTCATTGGAGAACATCTCCTTCTTATGCATGGATTTTAGACCATTCTATGGCTAAACATTATTCCTTGTTTTGGGGGAGCTGTGTGTGTTGAAATGAGGAAGGGCGTGGTAAAAATTGGAGGTATTAAAGAAAGCCCCAGGAAACAACTTAATAGCAAAAAATACCATAGAATAATCTCACCTCTGTCTTACAAAACACTGTCACAAGACAAGCCTGGGGGCAACCTTGCAAGTGACAGCCTGCAAGTGACCCCTAGATCTTGACCACATTTTACAACTAATAGGAGTTAACCAATCAATGTAAAGGTCAGTTCACCCTCCCTGCTTTGCAATCTCACAACTTAAATACTGGGCGCTGAGGAAACTCATCGTCGCCCCCTGCTCTGTGTAGCTTGGGGTGCGTCCCTTGTGCACCAGTATTTTTCCTATTGGGCATATTTTTTAATAAAATTTAACCTTTAAAGTAACAGTGTCGCATCTTGAAAATCGAGGACCCTAACATGTGTATGTATATATACTGTGTGTGTGAGAGAGAGAGAATATTATGCTGGGGAAAGGGGGAGCCATAGATTTGATATTTTCTATTTCATATGCTGATACAAAAATACAACAAGGAACTATATGAGACTAGCAGAAGCTAACCACGTTTTAGGGTCCTGAACATGGTGTTAAAAGAAATTTTTACTGGGTAAAATCATGACTATCATACAGATATAAAAATTAATATGTGATAAAGATTGTATTCAACTCATTAATGAGGGCAATGGTAAGGTATGACAGCCAGTACAAAGGAGAATTCAAAGAACAGACCCAGTTACAGATCAGGAATATTGAAATGAATATGGTTAAGCGCTACCACTGTTAACCACAAGGTCAGCACTTCAAATCCACCAGGCGATCCTTGAATACTGTGGGGGTCAGTTCTACTCTGGCCCCTAGGGTCGCCATGAGTTGGATCCGACTTGACGGCACTTGTTTTGGCTGATGCAAAGTCAGACCAAATGGCTTTTTCCACAGTGGGGGAGGGTAGTGAAGTGAACCTCTACCCCTCTACTAGATGTGATAGAACTTGCAGGTCTGTAGATAATTAGAGCCTGTTGGCACAGTGGTTAAGAGCTCAGCTGCTAACTAAAAGGCTGGCAGTTCAAATCCACCAGGCATTCCTTGGAAACCCTACGGGTCAGTTCTACTCTGGTAGAGGGTTACCGTGAATAGGCATCTACCCAATGGGTTTCTTTTGTCTTTGTTTATACAAATATTTTGCATTGCTCTCAGTTATGAGCAATTTACAGAACTATAAAATAGTACTCATAGAATCAGAGAACCCAAAGAGTGCCCCCTACTTTAGGAAATGCACTTTTCCATTGAAGTACACATTCTCCCCTACAATGGAGTCATTGCAAGACTGTATCAAACTTTGGAAAATCTACTGCTTACTATTGTGATTGAAAGCCCTGGTGGCATAGCAGTCAAGTGCTGCAGCTGCTAACCAACAGGTTGGCAGTTCAAACCTACCAGGTGTTCCCTGGAAACTCTATGCAGCAGTTCTACACTGTCCCATATGTTTGCGATGAGTTGGCATGGACTCAACGGCACTGGGTACTACTGTGACTGTCTTGTTCAGGCTATTAAGCTCAGACTGATCCTCTTAAGTGAGTGTAGGATTTCCACCCTCCACCCGCCACAAAGGAAATGGATATTCCTCTTGTCAGGAGTTCTGGGAAGAGGAATATTCAGGGCTGGAAATAAGGCCAGGCTCAGGATGGGGAAGCTTAAAGGACTTTTCTTTCTCTAAGTTGGAGAGTAATGAGGACTGAATTCCAAGGTAAGGAGATACCTGGAGTTGCTTCAACTGGCTCCCTGCTGCAGCAGGAGCTTCTGGGAACCAGGCAGAGTAGGGCTGCTGGGAATCCAGCAGGGTTTCATTTTTTGAGTTTAAACTTGTCATCTCTAAAGATATCTACTTCTCTTGGCTGTTGTAAGTTATTCTCTGTTTTCAGTTTCCTTTTCCCAGAGCCTTTAAGCTATACTTTTAAAAAGCATGGCTTTAGCACAGTGTAGAGACACACTAGCCCTGCTTTGTGATGGCAGTGGGGATGGAGCCATAGTGGCCCCTGGGAAGGACAGAGTGCCCAGCAGCATCACTGTTCAGAAAAGAGTTGGTGTTGAAGACAAAGAGACGGGGGTAAAAGATGATGAGTGGTTCTGGGTATTTATCAGGCATTACCCTGGGGACCACAAAAATAGCTGGGGAACAATTTGAGGAGGGCTTGTTTGCTGACTTAACTATGCCTTAATAATTTGAATTTGAGATGGAAGTATGACTTAATATTGTTGTCACAGACTGAGAATGCCTGGAGTTCAGGTTAGCAGTTGTTAGGGAAACCTTTTATAAAATCATTAAAGATTGGAAATAACAGTGATAAATATGATGGGGTGAAAATATATGATCCTTTAGAAGTAAAACCCAAGTGCTAATTTGGTTAGGAAAAGGTGAGCACAGCATCAAGATTTAATAAGCAATGAGGCTGAATCGACAGTGAGAAAAATTCATGAGTCCAGTGATTCAGTTTTACAGAGGGCTTAATCATCTACGAATCTGAATTACTAAGCATCTTACTCAGAATTCATTGTGTAAGTCTGTTATAGGGAGTGCTTCTGGGTTTTGTGCAACAGATTCTAATACAGGTAATTTCTTTCATGTTTAGTTGCATAATTTTAAATCCAGGATCATAAGAATTTACTTTTTTATTTATCAGTAATTAGTAATACATTAAGCCTAAATTTTATAATTCTCAGGCTAAACATTAAAGATTGTTAGATGTGTCATTAGTCCTCCAATAGAATTTGCACCAGAGAGACAGTGCGGCATCCTAGAAAGATCTGAAACCTTAGCTCCGAGTTTCAGCCTGCTACTTACCAGCTGCAACACCTTGAATAACTTGAATCTCACTGGGTTTTTATTTCATCAAATGTAAAATGGGAAGTTTGACCAGATGATGCCTAAGGGTTCATGTAGCTCAAAAATTTTATGATTCTATCAAGAAATGATGGCCCAGATACTTGCAATTTTGCCAATAACAGAAGAGCAGACATAACACGAAAAGGGAAGAACCAGGGAGCAGGAAAGTACCTCTTACTTTCTTTCCTTCCAAATCATTGTCTAACCACCAAGGCCTTTTCTTTTGAATGTTTTTTAAGATAGCTTTGAAATTTGCCTTCTGTTCTCTTTATGCCAGTAGCTCCTTCATGTACAGAGATGAGAACAGCCAACTAAATTAAAAATAATAACAAGGAAAAAACTTACAACTACTAAAGTTATTAAAAATCAAAGAAAAGAGTGAAATCTTATATGCTGGCAAAGCTTTAAAAAAATGGCGACACACATCATCAGTGCTGTCGGTGGTAAAATCTTATTAGAAAGCATTTTCATACACACATCAAGTGTCATGAATCTGTTTATGGAACAGGCAGAATAAAATAAGTGGCTGCGTTCTTGAATATAAGCTGCACCATTTTGTTTCTTAATTCTGTCTCACGCATGAGTCCACTGCTTCCCTTAGTTTCTTTCAAGATGAAGCAAATCTATTCTCTCCTTAGGACTACGGAAAAACCAGTGATAATAATCTAAAAGCATAAGAGAAAAACAAAGGAATCTGCCTTGTGACCAGAGACTTATATGATGGCCAGACCCTTTGGGCCCAAAATATCAATTAAGAGATTAACGCATGTGGAATGAAACCACTGTGACCACCTAAAGAATTAACATGCTACAAATTCCTAGGACACAAAAAACCTTATCCCCCTCTCCCTTTTTTTTTTTTTTTTTTTTGGATAAAGCTCCAACTAGTCTCCCTTTGAGGGAGACAGACTTGGGAGGACTCCATCCCCTCTGTCTCCTTGTGTACCTGTACATAATAAAACTTCTTGCTTCTCTTCTCACCCCTGTCTCAAAGGCTGGCTGTTTGCAGCAGGTGACATGAACCCTGCTTAGGTTTGCAGTGATACTTGTATATTTTGACTCAGTAAAGTCCCTATTTCAAATTTACATTATAGAAGTATTGTATTTCTCCAATTTTATGTATCAATTTTAAGATACCACATAAATTTAGTAATAACTTTTTATAGGGAAAAAATACTGTCATCTTGATACTAAAATGTATCCTGGTATCTGTTGAAAAAAGAAAAATGTGTATCTTGGAATTGAAGAAATACAAAAATTCAAAAGGAGAAAAATCCATATGCATGATGACTTCACAGCAGTTATTTATGATAAGATAAGCCAGCATTTGCATTCAATAACAAGGACATCATTAAATAAGTATGTATGTAGTTTATAAATACAATAGGAAGTAACACGGCAATTAAGATGTTTATGATGAAATATAAAATCAAGGAGAATTGCTTCTAAAATAATGTTAAGTTAAATGTATACAATATATATAATTTGATTAAACTTAGAAACAAATCTCTCCATATAGATAAAAGTTTGAAGGAACGCCAAAAAGAATGAAAATCAGTATAGTGTTTGGATACTGAGTTATGTATGCATTTTTAGACATCCTTCATATATTTAATTAAAAGCACTTCAACTACAAATAAAAGCTCCTACTAACATTTCCATCTTGATAGATAACTTCTTCCCTGTAGTTTTCCTTGGGTCTGGTTTTCTCCCCTGCCTGGCACAGTGGGTAATTTTGCATTTAGTTGGGTAGCCAGGAAGAAGCCACGCTGAGATTTTCAGTAATGACCAGTAATGTGTTTATACAGTCACTTCCGTTCCCTTTCAGGAGTAGAGGGTATAATTATGCAGCTACTGAGGCCGGAGCCAATAAAGCAGTCCCTTTCAGCTCTGCCCATGAATCTTGCCTAGACTTGCAGGAGCTAAATATTTTTGATGAAGGGAAGCAGCGCTGGTGAGAATGTGGCATCCTGGCAGCTGGCAACAAACTTCAGCATCTTGAGGATACTGATACTCTTTCCTCACATGGTGCTATAGCTCTGCCAGAATTCTATTTCAGTCTAGGAATTAGTTGGACTTTCCAGTTTAAAGCACTGACAGCCATGAAGAATTTACTAGTTGGTTACATTACACCAAAAAAAACCCCAACAAACCCACTGCCGTCAAGTTAATTCTAACTCCTAGTGACCCTATGGGACAGTGTAGAACTGCCCCCACAGGATTTCCAAGGAGGTCTGGTGGATTCACAAACTGCCAACATTCTGGTTAGCTCTTTACCACTGTAGCTCTTTACCACTATGCCACCAGGGTTTCCTGTCACATTACTGAATGGAACAAATATAAATGGGCACATCAACCACTGGGTTTACATACAAATGTGATCTGTCTAAGGGAAACTATGAAATCCAATACTCAAATGGGTAAAATACCCACTAGGCCAGGAATCACTTCTCATTTTCTCTTCTTTTTTCATCCCTTGCTTAATAAATGCACTCCAACCAACTCCTGCTCAGAAATGGCTCTCACCAGAAGGATGAACATACTGATCATTCATATACATATGGAATATATACATACTTGAAATAATTCAAATAATTTCAAAATGCAAAGTTTAAAAACAGTAATATGCGTATTCATCTTGCTGTTTTTATATAATATATATTATATATATCTTATCTACTGTCCTGAAACTGATTCTGACTCACAGTTACCTTATAGGATGGAGTAGAATTGCCCCCATAGGGCTTCTAAGGAACCACCGGTGGATGCGGACTTCCAACCTTTTGGTTAGCATCCAAACTCTTGACCACTTCACCACCACAATTCCACGTATACCTTACTATATATAATATATATTACTATTTTTAAACTGCATTTTGAAATTACTTTAAACATATAGATCATTTGCAAGAATAGCAGAGTTCCCATATACCTTTTACCTAATTCCACCAGTTATTAACATGTTGCCACAACTGTTGTCTTTTGAAAACACATACATGTCCCTCAAACCAGAGATACTTCAGTATTTCCTAAAAACAATGCATTCCCTAACACAACAGTGCAATTCCAACTTTAGAAAATTCACCAGTGATGTATCCAATACCACTATCTAACAAGCAAAACCCAAACCAGTTGAGTGGATTCTGACTCATAGTGACCCTATAGGTTGGAGCAGAACTGCCCCATAGGGCTTCCAAGGTACACCTGGTGGATCTGAACTGCTGTCCTTTTGGTTAGCAGACGTAGCACTTAACCACTATGCCACCAGGTTTCTTTTCTCACAGGCACTACATTTTTAACCATATTTATAGTGCTATATTATGAACAGCAGCAGAACATATTTACAGTAATTATCCATATTTAACTTATTGGTTTCCACACTCACCATCAGGACTTCCACTGGGCACTTCTAAGCCAAAAATTTTCACTTTGATTAATCTTTCAGTGATCTACAGTCCATTTGTGACTTTATTCAGAGACGGGAGAATCTTCATAATCTTCTCATTTCCATATAGACAAAATGAAGAGACACTGCCGTCAAGCTGGTTCAGACTTACAAGCAACCCTATGGGTCAGACTAGAAATGCCCCATAGAGTTTCCGAGGAGCACCTGGAAGATTTGAACTGCCGACCTCTTGACTAGCAGAGGTAGCACTTAATCGCTACACCATCAGAATTTCCATTCACTTCCCTGTAGAAATGAGAATTATTTTTGTGGCTTTCACATGATTTAATATGTGATGATTGAGTCACATACAACCCTTCTCCTTCAGCAAGTTACATACGTTGTTTCATTGTATCCTGTTACTCTGTGACATTCAGGAGAAGCTTGATGTTGTACGTTTGTAGCTAATCTTTTATTTTCCTTTCTGAAAATCTATGGAATTCTTTATCTTCGAAATTCAAAATATTAGTCATTCACATCCAAATACTCAGAAATCTTTGCTTTGACCTTGGCAAGACCTTTTCCATCTGAAGACTAAAATTTTTCTTCAGCTCAAGAAAATTTCATTATCTTCTCCAAATGCTTCTTATATTTGTTCTGGAATTTTCTTTCAGTCATGTTCATAATGCATATATCAGAATTCCATTATCGGTCTCTCATATCTGTTTTCCTTAGGTTGCTATTAAGTACATCCTAGGCTGTTTGTCCTCTGACTAAAGATACCATGTGTCACTACTTAGTGAAATTTCTTGCCTTCCTTCAAGATCTCCTCAGTCTATTTTTCAGAGAAAAAAGACTTTCTAAAATTTCCGAATATTCCATACAAAGCATATCTCCTGGTAAAATTAGTATTTCTGGTTACAGACGTGATTGGCAGCCATCTTGCCCTCCCTTCCAACTCACTATTCAAACGAAATGTGAGCAAAGAGGGCAAAGGAGGGCAAAGGCAACTCAGAGAGGCAAAGGTTTCCAGGTTTCTTATTTCGTAGAACTATGCAGGTTGTGTGCAAGCCAATCAAAAATTTTTGGATGTATAACTCAGTTGCTCAGGACCACTAGAGGCTGGGCAGTCTCGGCCACTTCCGGCAGCCAATGTGCAAGCACACCGGAAGCACACCCGATTGTTGCGCGTGCAGTCCCTGGAAGTTGAGCACGCAGTTAGGTGCAGGTACAGGAGCTAACAAGAGTCTCCGGGAACACAGACTCCCCAAACAGCAAGGCCAGGGGTTTTGATGTCCCGGCTGGGCTCATATCAGAACCTGGAGCTGGGTCCAGGTACCAGCGGAGTACCATGAGGCCTCAACACCAGCATCTAAATAATGTTTTGTTTTTTAATAGCAATCCCCTCGCTTGTCCAAGATTCTCATCTAGAATCGCCCATTGCATTTGCAATGAATCTTTAGTCGCCATAAGTTAGAACAGTTCCTCAGCATTTCATTGGCATTGACAGTTTTGAAGAATACAAGGCATTTTGGTAACATGACCCTCAGTTAGGATTGTCTGATATTTTCTTGTTTTCAGATTACACGTTTTTGGCAGGAGAATTTAAGTGATATTGCCTCCTTCTCAGGGGGTGCACAGTATCAGATTGATGTTGACTTTCAATCATGTGGTTGAGTCCTCCAGGTTTCTCCACTGTAAAGGTGGCTTTTTCCCATTAGTAATTAATAATATGTGAGGAGCCACTTTCAGACAGGAAACAACAGTCTACTTTTGTTCCTGCCCCACCTGGATACTCTACAGGCACTTGAACTACTTGTATTAAGGACTAACTTCTTCAGGTTCATCCCCATCTTGTGCTTATTTTTAAATTTCCCCCTGTCAGCTAGTGCTATTGTCATCTACCGTCTTTAACTTCTCCTTCTCCCTGTATCCAAACGGCCAACAAGTCCCACTGATTTTGTCTCAGGAACATCAAATGAGGTCCCTCCTCCATACTTCAACAGCCTCCAAACCGACCTCTGTGCTTCTAGGATATTGTCATTATTCTTAGTCCATCCTCCATTGCTACAGCGAAATTGCTCATCCGAGCAGTCATACTGGCACCTAAGTTGCTTCTGTCTTGTGGCGCTGGCTTCCATGGTCACAGGAAAATAGGAGACCGCATGCAGATTTACTCCACTCTTGTTCATATTCCATTGGCTAGAATGCAGTCACATGGCTGCACCAAACTGCAAAGGCAGCTGGGAAATGTAGTGTAATTGGGTACCTGGAGGGAATAGGAAAGGGGACTCAATCTATGCCAAGAAGGCTCAATCTACTGTTTCCTTTATCAATTCTTAGAGACCTATTCTGTGAAAAGTTATGGTCACAATTATGAGCCCAGGCTACAAAAGACCTAACTGTCAGGACAAAAACTTGAATGCATGGTGCTCACTAAAGAATGAAAGAGGTAAAACAGCAAGGGTTGAAAATAGAATAACTTCTTCAGTTCTTCCAGAGTTAGATAAAAATTAAATTAAAACCCATCTATGTTTCTTAAATCTCATAACTATCTCAAATTTTGCTGTCTTATAAGATGAAGAGCTGTCGTTTTACTTGATCCTTTGAAAACTCAAAAGAATTGATTTGTCGCACAGATAAGATGAAATGTTATGGGATTAGTGTTGCTGCTGAATGCTTAACAAAGGCAGCCTCGCTGAAGAAAAAGCCACTCAGGTGGAGGCAATTAAATGTGATCGTGACTGAGTGACTCAGCTGGGGGTTGAGAAACCACCACAAAACCAAGGAAGCAGAAAGGATTGTGTAGGAGTGGAGTCAGGTGATTAAAGCTAAGAAGTAGCTGGCTAGTCTTAGAGGCAACAAATTTCAACCCTTTTTGGGTAAATGGAGAACTGGAGTTTTGTGCAAAAAAGAAGGAACCAGAAAAGCAGGCCTCACTAACAGTGGCCAAAATGGAGTGAGAAAAGGAGTGAAGAACTGCTGCTTCTGCGCATTGTGGTTGCTAAAGCTGCGAACCCCTCTTTGTGATGAATGAGGTCAGGAAATCTCATGGACTACACATAAATGAAAGGAAATGTCTAAAAGGTCGTCTTTATTTCCCCAAGAAGTGCCCTCTCCCCGTGCGTTTGTGTGAGGTGAATTAATCAGGCAGCCTTTCCTCAAAGCGGAAACACGAAATGCTAACATCTGCCGTCACTGAGCTTATGGCATGTTGCAAGGACTCTGGGAGACAGTCACCTATGTGAGCCCCGTATCAGATGATGATCTGCTCATTTACTGATCAGATCATTCGCTTTTTTTTTTAATGTTACAACTCTGCTAAATGAATATTTCAATCCACGTTAAAATAGAACAATTGTGGAGGGATAACTCCCTCTTACTCGGAAAGTGACAGGGAGTGGTTTGCGAAAGACAGACAATAGTCAGAAGTATATAAATTAAACTTGTTGGTAAAAATATTAAAGAAGGCCAATTTTGATTAAGCAAGATCTTGCTGTTTCCCAGAGTTGTTTTCTAAAGAACTCACTGTTGTTATTTAGATGCCATAGAGACAGTTATGAATCATAGCAACGCTATGTACAACACAATGAGACACTGTGTGGTCCTCCACTAGCCTCAGTGATTGCTCTGTTTCAGCCCATTGTTGCAGCTGTTGTGTCATTCTGTCTCACTGAGGGTTTTCCTTTTTTTTGATGACCCCGTAGGACAATCTGGTGGCAACGTGGTTAAATGCTATGGCTGCTAACCATAAGATCAGTAGTTTGAATCCACCAGGTGTTCCTTGGAAACTCTATCGGGCGGTTCTACTTTGTCCCACCTGATCACTATGAGCTGGAATCAGCAATGGATTTGATACTTTATCAAGCATGATGTCTTTCTCCAGGGTCTTGTCCCTCCTGATAACATGCCCAAAGAAAGTGAGACGAAGTCTTGCCATCCTCACTTGTAAGCAGCGTTCTGGCTGTACTTCTTCCAAGACAAATTTGTTCATTCTTTTAGAAGTCCACAGTATAATCACTGTTCTTCACCAGCACCATGATTCAGAAACATCAGTTCTATAGTCTTTCTTGTTCACTGTCCACCTTTTACGTTCATCTGAGGTGACTTGAAACACCATGGCTTGAGTCACGTGCACCTTAGTCTTCAAAATGACGTCTTTGCTTTTTAACACTTGGAAGAGGTCTTTTTGCAGCAGATTTTCCCAAAGCAGTACAACTTCTGGATTTCTTGGTTGCTGCTCCAAATAAAACAAAATCCTCAACAGCTTCAATATTTTCTCTATCATGACATTGCTCACTGGTCCAGTTGTGACGATTTTTGTTTTCTTCGTGTTGAGGTGTACTCCATACTGAAGGCTGCAGTCTTTGGTCTTCATCACTAGTGCTTCCAGTCCTCTTCACTTTCAGCTCGAAGAACTCACTAGTGACTGAAAAACATTTTGAAGAATGTGAACGCACAGGCTCTGTGTATTTGTCTACTTGTGGATAGGCCAGGATTTATAAGAGTAAAAGCATGGTCCCTGTTGTCTAGAGTCTTCTTCTGCGGAGGTGAAAGCAGTATCCCTCAAACATCGCTGTGCATTTTTTAAATGCACAAAACCTCCCGCTCCTGTAGGTTTTGATGTAATAGGTTTGGGGTGCATAGTCAAGGTTGATAGGAAGGGTCTGGAACATAAAAGGACAGGAGGATGCGCTGGTCATGCATCAAATTAGATCCATGCAATAGTGGTATAAATAAAAAATAATGGAAAGGCAGAGAAGTTCAATATAGACTGTTAGCGACTGTGTTATGTCCCTACAAAATATATGTTGTAAATCTTCACCTCTAGGCCTGTGATTATAATCCCATTTGGGAATGGATTGTCTTGGTTAGTTTAACGAGACAGGATTAGTATAGAGTGTGTGTATCTTGAGTCAATCTCTTTTAAGATTTAAAAGAGATTTAAATGCAAGCTAGCAAGAAAAAATTACAGCCTCATTTTTATCAACCTCTAAATGGCGTTTAGCGCAGATGGGGGAAGAGAGATGCCAAGTCACGTGAAGATGGCCCAGGAGCAGAAGCTCAGAAGAGACCAGGACCTCTCCAGAGCTGACAGAAAGCCTTCCCTTAGAGCTGTAACCCTAAATTCAAACTTCTAGGCTTTTGTTTAAGCCACCCACTTGCAGTATATCTGTTACAGCAGCACTAGGTAACTAAGACACAGGCCAGAAAAGTTAATGTAGTTACTGTTAATAAAAATAAAATTTGATGTGGAAAATAATGTAAGCAACTCTCCTTATTTTACAAAGTTTGTTTTAATACTAAAATCTGGACTATTTAGGAGACTTTGAGCCATGTGTTACATGATGTTTTAAAATATTTTGCAAAAAAATCAGGGATATTATTGAGGAGCCCTGATGGTATAGTGGTTAAAAGCTTCAGCTCCTAACCCAAAGGTCAGTAGTTTGAATCTACCAGCTGCTCTTTGGAAGCTCTATGGGCAATTCTTCTTTGCCCTGTAGGGTTGCTGTGACTGGGTATTGACTTGACATTTATAGGTTTGTTTTGGTTTTAGTTATTGTCAAAGGACTATTAAGCTGGAACATAGGCCAAGAATAGACTCTAAAATGAATGTCATTAACCTGGGATTTGCAGATCCTGAGTCTGTAGGTAGAATTCCTGGGATCCATAGATTTGGAAAAAATTACATCCTTACTTTCATCAGTTTCTAACTGACATTTAACATTTCCTACCGCTATGTATGAAACCCTCCCTAGGCTTTAGCAATATTTGTAACAAAATATATTCTATCCCAATACTGTTATTGGAGATATCACAAAATTTCCTTTGGTGTTGTCAGGACTTTGAAATTGATTGCTATTAGACCTGGGCCAGCTCTTGTTTATAATGCATTAATTAAGACAGCTATATATTCATAGAAATCCTGGTGGCATAGTGGTTAAATGCTATGGCTGCTGACCAAGAGGTTGGCAGTTGGAATCCACCAAGCACTCCTTGAAGACTCTGTGGGGCAGTTCTACTCTGTCCTATAGGGTTGCTGTGAATCAGAATTGACTTGAGGGCAGTAGGTTTTGTTTTGTTTTTTTGGTTTTATATGCTGCTATATTAATTTTTCTATATATTTTGAAAACTGAATTTCAGTTTTAAGTGGTTCTCTTATTTTGGTAAGCACATACATTTTGTGTATGTGTTTAAACCGTGATTCTGAGAAGAGCTCCATGGGCTTCATAAGATTTCAGGTGGGTTCCAAGGTATAGGAACAGATTCAGATACTTGCTCCATGGGGTAACTTTGGGAAGGCAATTTTGGATAGGATAAGAGACTAATCCACCATGGTGTGGAACTTTCTAATGATCTAACTTGACATAAAGAGAGGCTTACATGGCCTAGGATGGGGATAAGATAGTATGCCCCTTAAATTATATGTCTCTTTCTGCTTGAAAATCCAGTGAACCTTAGTATCCTCTAAAATTATACAGAGTCCTCAGTGGGTGAGATTCAAGGGGCGCCATGACCTACATAATTGTATTCTACTCATCTACTGTCCCTGAGTGATGCAAACGGTTAATGCACTTGACTGCTATCTGAAAGGCTAGAGATTAGAGTCCACCCAGAGGCACCTGGAGATCTGCTTCTTAAAAGTCATCCAGTAAACATCCTAAAGAATACACTTCTCCTACAAGTGAAATCACCATAAGTAGGAATTGGCCTAACAGCAATGGGAACTGGATGCATTGAATGACTCAAAATCGAACTTGTATTTTCCTTTGTCTTTATGAACCTGGCCTTCACTATCATTATCTGTAACCATTCCCTTCCAAAGTAAGATCTCAAGGGGCAACCAATCTGTTGAATAATGGCAAAATGATGCCAGGGTGGACCAGATACTGATGTTATCTTTATATACAATGTAGGGCCTGGAGATGACCTCCTGTTGTATCCCCATTCCTCTTGAGGGTCCCTTAGCTAGATTCTGGCACCCATCTGGGAGGGTGGCACAGTCTTTGTATTTACATGGCCCCCTTTGCTTCGAACCTTCTAAAACTGCTCCACCCCAACACCAGGCTCCTTTCCTACCACCTAGCATTTTTCTGGCATCAAACGTACTTTGCTTCTTAAGGTACTGTAATCCTAGATCCCTTGTGTTTAAAAGATTAAGGAGATATTTAATGCCATTTTGTTGAAATATATAATGTAAGAATTGAAAGCAATGAGCATATGTGTACAGCTGTGCAGATTTTCACAAGGCAAGCACACCTGCGTAAACACTGGGATGGAG
The DNA here is from genome assembly GCA_028571685.1 of Heterohyrax brucei. Lineage (NCBI taxonomy): Eukaryota > Metazoa > Chordata > Mammalia > Hyracoidea > Procaviidae > Heterohyrax > Heterohyrax brucei. Next base: position 16,502,640 of record CM053166.1, on the reverse strand, counting down.
ACACTGACGGTTACCTGTGCCCAGAAGCCTCTCCTGTGGTGCCCACCAATCACTGTTCCCCATGCCCCACCAGGACTAACCACTAGACTGACTTCTAACAGCAGTCATTGCTTTTACCTGGTTTTTGTACTTTATAAAAATGAAATCATAAAGCATTTCAGTTGTGTCTGGCTTCTTTCTTACAATGCTATTTGTGAGATTCAAGTTACTGGAAAGTTTGAAACTCAAAGGTTCAGGTTTTGTTTATCTCTTTGGAGGTTTTTAGTAACAGTATGGGGAGAAGAAGAAAAATATTTCTTTTAGAAATGCGGCCTCTTGGGGAACCTGAGAATCCAGTCCTTGTAGTTTAGATAGTACCCCCCCTCACTTGTTCTGGGTTTCTTTTTCTTAGAAATTAAGCTCTGGTTATAATTCTGTTTCCTGTCAAGAGTTAGAGTTGAATCCAATGAGGCTGTGGGCTTGGGTGCTTTGGACGCCTTGCAGAGAAATTGCATCTGAGCTCTTGAAAGCAATCATACTTGGAAGGTACACTTAGTACCGCCAGTCAAAGCAGCCCAGAACACCATACCTGCGTGTTTGAAGTCCACCAGAAGGTGTGAGACACAGTACTTGTTTAAAATGCTTTTCCCCTGCCGCTTGTCTGTTGACATGCTTTCAAATGCAGATGAGAGGTGTCAACATGCTACAGCAGGGAGAATGTGAACCAGGGTAAAAAGCACATCTCGAGTTCCGACCGCAGGCTCACAGAGCTTCATTTGCACTCATCTCTAGGCTTGGTTTTGAGGATCAGACTGAGATGATGTGCGAAGAAGGCTGCAGAAATTACTAGAGCACGCACTTGAAAGCTATTCCCATGTAACTACATTCTCAGGCTCCACACAGGCTTGTCTTATTCACAGTAGGTTTCATTCCTGTCTGCCTCATACTGCTTTGCCAGAACTTTCTCTCTCCGATGGCCCATTTTCCTGTCTCACCCATCCTTTGGGGTCTAGCTTATGCTCCACCATTTCCACGAAGCCTCTGCCGTATGCATACCCATCCCTTTCTCTCTCTTTTTTGGACTCGTATTTCCTCATGATCAATGTTGCCATGCTTTGCTTGCTCTTTCCCTTCTGTTCTCTTTTCTCAAATAGATTATAAATGCTATGAGAACAAAAGCATCTTATTTGGGAGATTCACCATCTTAAAAAGGACACAGTCAGTATTCCACACATAAGGTTGATTGTGTGTGAGGTTTTCTGTTTTTCTTTTTTTTAAGAAAGGAAAAAAAATCAATGGTGTTTTAGTAAACCAGCTCCCCAAAATAATAATTATAATAATAATCTCACCACAACCACCCATCAGTTCCAACCAATGGTGACCCTGTGTGTGTCAGAGTAGAACTGTGCTCCAAAGGATTTTCAGTGGCTGATTTTTTGAAAGTAGATTGCCAGGCTTTTCTTCCAATGTACCTCTGGATGGACTGGAACTTTCCACCTTTTGGTTAGCAACCAAGTCCAGTAACTATTTGTACCATTCAAGTACTCTAATAATAATAATAATAATATTCATAGCCCTGATTTGTAGCATTTGCTGATTCCCGTGGTGTAAGTGCTCCCACCATAGCAATTTCAAGCTGCCAACATCATGTCAACCAACTCACAAAATTCCTGAACATTTAACAGTCAGCTGTCGTGTGCGAGTGTGAGCTACCGCTTGCACCCTGTTACGTAAAATCTATAATTTAAGCAGTACCTTTTAAATAAGCATTGTAAGTAACCTTCCTGATTCATAAGAAAATCTGGTGCTTGATTGGATATATAGTCATCCTCTTCTTAATCTCTTAAAAGAAAATCAGATGGGAGCATTGTTCAAGGAATAGGTTTTCATGGACAGGTGCTAGAAGCCAGCACCTAATTTTTCTGAAGCAGTTCGCTCTGTCAAGTATGTTGAACACCATAAAGTGATTCATCTGTATCATGTGTGATTTGATGTCACCTTAGTTAAAAAATATTAGTTTTCTCCCTGCACTCAGCAAGCTTAGGGAATGAGTTCACCTCATTGACAATTAGACGAAGCTCCAAGGAAAGGCTTTCTCTTCTGTCAGCTCTGGGTAAAGGTCCCTGCTGTCAATCTTTCCTTTGTCTAAGAGCTTCTTAGTGCAGGGACCTCAGGTCCAAAGGACGTGCTCTTCATGGCCTCCACCAGACTGAGTCCAGTACAACTTAGTGGTCCCCAGCTACTGCCACTGACTGCTCTGACACGGATTATAGTACCTCTACAATCAAATCCTGGACAGAGAAAGAGGAAAGTGTAGAACAAAATTCTAACTTATACACACACACACAAAAGACCAGACTTACTGGCCTGATGGAAACTGGAGAAACCCCGAAAGTATAGCTGCCAGATACCCTTTTAGCTTAGTAATGAAGTCACTCCTGAAGTTCACCCTTCAGCCAGAGATTAAACAGACCCATGAAACAAAATGAGACTAAAGGGGCACACCAGCCCCAGGGCTAGAAGGAGGTGGAAACAGAAAAGCAGGTAATAGGGAATCCAAGGTCAAGGAGTGTTGGCATCCTGTGGGGTTGTTAACCAATGTCATAGAATAGTCTGTGTACTAACTGCTTAAGAGAAGCGAGTTTGTTCTAGAAAACTTCATCTAAAGTACAATAAAAAACAACAAAAGATGTGCTCTTGTCCCAGCACTGCTTTTTTTTTTTGATGGTATGTGTCCTCGTGTCTCTTTGCTTGCTTCTCTCTGCTGTATCTCGAGGGAGATTGGCTCACGACACAACCCAGTGCTGTAGATTGAGCTCTGACTCATCAATATAACTGCTGGTAATCTCATCTCATCAACATCATAGAGATAGGATTTACAACACATAGGAAAATCACATTAGATGACAAAATAGTGGATTGTCACGTAATACTGGGAATCATGGCCTAGCCAAGTTGACAGTTATTTTGGGGGGACATAATTCAATCCATGATGTTGACCCACAGAAACTGTGAGGCAATCTGTGTTTGCTGACTGACGCTGCTAAGATTTCATGCAGCTCGTTATGCAGCAATAGATAGCCATAGCATGAACTTGCAAGATGGAACAGAGATATTTAAACAAAACTACAAATCACTCTCTCTGTTTCTCAATTCTGGCTGCTGTTTTATATTTCTGTGGAAAAGACACTCTGAGTTCATTGTTTAAAGTGCATTTAAAATATACCTGTGAGCAGTCGTTTTTCTAGTGGTAAGAGTGTCATAATCAGCTTTCAGGCTAGAACATACAGAGGATTAAATAGGATCATACTAAAAGGTGGCCACAGATGCCTCAGGGACCAAGATGTTGCAAACTATTTTGAATAATTGAAAATGTTAGCGCTGGGTGCCCTGGACGTATTTCTCTTTTCTATTCTGGATGTACAGATTACATGCTGCGTTCCTAGCTGGCATTGCCTGTCCCAGATCATAGAACAGTGCCTGTCCTCATCATAATTTGGGAACATTCTGTGCACTGCAATTACAGTTTTCAGGGATGACAGCTGCTGAATAATTAGAGACAAAATGCTTTAATGCGCCTCCATAAAATTTACATGTTCTCAAACCTGGCAGTGGTTGAGATTGTAAGCCCGTGGCTTGATGACATGGAGACCCGGATTAAAGATGAAAATAACACATGGGGAAATGGTGTAAGACTTCCGTTGGAATCTTTGGCTGCCTTGCGGCAATAAGCAAGAAGGAAATTATATATGCAGATAATCCAGCCAGCTCATTTATCTGCTTTTATTCTTCTACAATCATCATTCTAAAAAAGAGAGAATTTATAGAGCCTTCTTAGAGTGAAGGAATCCCTGGGTGATGCAATGGTTAATGTGCTCAGCTGCTAACCAAAAAGTTGGTGGTGCAAATTCCCCTAGAGGTGGCTTGGAAGAAAGGCCTGGTGATCTCTCAAAGCAAAAAAAAAAAAAAAAAAAATCAGTCATAGAAAACACTATGGAACACAGCTCTACTCTGATACATAGTAAGTTGTCATGAGTTGGAATACACTCGATGGTAGCTGGTTTTCTCTAGAATGAAACTTTGGGATAGATGATAGATAATGTTTAAGGTCCATTTTATCTTTAAGAATATAAGTGTATCTAAGAAGTACCTCACAAGGCTAAGATGAGGAAAATGGAGACTCAAAGGACTTGCCTAAATGGCCTCTGAGCAGCTAGGGTGTGGACTTCTGGGGCAGGGCCAATTCCCTCCTAACAGAAGGCAAGGGATGCCAGCTAACTCTGAATAAGATGTAGGTCATCCATCTAAGGATGGATGAAATCAGTGACAGGAATGCTCTGGAACCCAGGCGATTTGCTATAGTACTACATAAAGGAAGCTGGTTTTTTCTGAGCAAATGTCAAGGAGAATCCTTGCACGGAGCCCTGAGTGTGTGGCTGGGCCAGCCAAGTTTTCACAGAGCTGCAACTGGAGTCCGTAGGAGGGGGAGGACGAAAAGCTGGAGCAGTTAGGTAAGCTTTCTATAAACACATAGTCTCCCAAATTGTTTCTCCTAGTAATCTTTGTATTCATAGTTAGACTGCCAGCTAGGTTCATAGCAAGTGTCCTCTTCCATCAAAGCCAGGAAATAATTATAAACCTTGTCACTTCTGAGTAAGAAGGTTGGGCTGTGTTTCATCATAACTTCCAGAATTTATCATATCCAGAGGATGTATAAACTTGTACTGCAAAACACCTGACGTACCAGTGAATAAGCACTTTCCTCATTATGACCTGTTGGATTAGGACTGTGAATAAACCCAAAACACCAAACCCACTGCGGTCGAGTTGATTCCAACTCACAGCGACCATCTAGAGCAGAGTAGAACTGCCCTACAGAATTTTCAAGGAGCAGCCGGTGGACTTGAACTGCCAACTCTTTGGTTAGCAGCTGTGCTTATCTACAACACCACCAGGACACAGTCAAATATCTACTATCTGGCCCTTTACAAAGAAAGCTTGCCAACCTCTGGTTTAAGGTATATTTTTAGCTATGGAAATCTTTTATAGCAAAAAACGCTAGAGACCTTTTTCTGGTATGTCTTAATTACAAATTACTCAACCATGAATAGCTTTATAGATGACATACTATTTGGCCTTTTAGTCATGTAGCATATACCTTTATATGTTTTATTATATATTTATGAAAATTACAGACTTTTAAATTGTTGAAAAAGCTTTTAGAAATTCATAATGATCACTTGAAGTGTTTTTTTCTCTAAATTGAACAGACATGGCAGAAATTGCATAACCAAGCCCCCTTGCTTTATAGATGATGAGCCAAGACCAGGGAAAGTAAGTTCTAGAAAGATCTAGAAATCAGAATTGAGAGCATCACCCAGATTCCAAAGTTCCTTCATTATGCTACCCTGTCACCCTTACTTCCGCTGAGAGATATTATCATTCAGGTTGGAAATTAAAAAAAAATAAATCATTACTGAATTGTTACATACCGAATGCATTCTTGCAGGTGATTCCTGTTGCCCTCCTACCCAAGACTAAGATAGGAATGTGTCCCTACTGTTTCTGTGGGACAGTATTTCCCCAATTTACCTGCTGATTCTGTAGTCTATGATAACCAGTTGGTATTGAGTTGACTCTGACTCTTGGTGACCCCACGTGTGTCAGAGTAAAACTGGGCTCCATGGGGTTTTCAATGGCTAATTTTTCGGAAGTAGATCACCAGGCCTTTCTTCCGTGGCACCTCTGGGTGAACTTGAAACACCAACGATTTGAACTCATTAACCACTTGCACCATTCAGGAAATCCCAAGCCATAATAGTCTGTGCTTTTACACCTTTAGAGTCACCCGCCAACCCACGCACCATCTGGGAGCCCAAGATGGACAGAATAGAACTGCCCTCTTAGAGTTTCCAAGGAGTGACTGGTTGATTTGACCTGCCAACTTTTGGTTAGCATCTCAGTTCTTAACCACTGAGACACCAAGCCTTCAGAGCTCTAGGAAAGCCCAAGTTGAAAGCTACTAGGCAAGGCAGATGCCCCCAGGGCATCTGCTGCCTCCAAAACTCCCTGTCATCTTTGAATTTGTCTTTCTTGTTGTGTTCTGGACTCTGAGAATTTTCCTCCCTTTCCTGTCTGCCTGATCATGCATAAAAAAAAAAAAAAAGTTTTTTTTTTAATATGTTATTGTCCAGTATTTTGGAGTGATCGGTACCAGAATTTCCTCCAGCTATTTAACCACATTTTGGGGACATTGATGCTTCTACCGTGCTCTCTTACTAGCTTATACATTTTTGTTATGGCACAAAATACAGTGAATTATGATTATTTGACTATGCTTCTGTCTTTCCTGCTAGATTATTAATGCCTTGAAACCAAGGAGTTTCTCTCATTCATTTCTGTATTTTCTTGTGTGAAAAACTGATCACCCTGAGGCATCTACCATAAAACTAGCTTTTCCTGAGTAATTTCAGGTTGGTAATTAGTTTATAATAATGCTTCAATGAAACTCATGTTATTAGACACGTGAATATTGCAGGCCATACAATAAAATTAAGAAATACTTTGGATGTTTTCCTTTTTTAGGCTTGGAGTATCCATATATTCCAATTTTTCCTCAAATAATCTTGCTCGATGCCAGTGTTATTATCTGCATTCTTTCATTCTCAAAGTGTCCCAGATTGGATGATGAATTACCTGGTTCCTTTCTTGCAGGAAAGAGAATAACTTCAGCCACTTGGCTGACGTCTAGGTGCTGAGGTTTGTAGCCACGGGTACCTTGCAGTGTTCTGGGTAGTGCTATTGAGAGAACAGCCACAGTGAATAGTCTGCCGGCTTCTCCAGAGAGGTATTCCAACCACGGAGGCAAGCTAGAATCGCCTGGTGTTTGTGTGCACGCACGGGCACATTCAGCTGTGGTTTTAATACCAGTGTCTGGGTCCCATTCTCAGGCATTCTGATTCAGCCGGTCTGAGTGGGACCTAGGGAATGGGTGTGGTTTTAAAGGCTTTTTGTTGTAGTTGGGTGCCATCAACCCTGTTCTGACTCACAGCAACCGTACATGCAACAGAAAGAAACCCTGCCTGGTCCTGTGCCAGGTCCACAGTCGTTGTTATGCTTGGGCCCATTATTGCAGCCACTGTGCCAGTCCATTTCACTGAAGGACTTTCTCTTTTTCATGCCCCTGTACTTTGCCGAGCTTGATGTTCTCCTCCAGGGACTGGTCCCTCCTGATAACATGTCCAAAGCATACGAGATGAAGTCTTGTCATCCTCGTTTCTAAGAAGCCTTTGAGCTGTAAGTCTTCTGATACAGATTTGTTTGTTCTTCTGGCAGTCCATGGTATATTCAATATTCTTTGCCAACACAACTCAAAGGTGTCAGTTCTTCTTTGGTCTTCTTTATTCATTGTTTAGCTTTCACATGCATATGAGGTGACTGAAAACATGACTTGGGTCAGGTACACCTTAGTCTTCAAAGTGATATAGTTGCTTTTTTTTTTTTTTTAAACACTTTAAAGAGGTCTTTTGCAGCAGATTTTCCCCACGCAATGCATCATTTGATTTCTTGACTGCTGCTTCCAAGGGTTTTGAGTACAGAACTAAGTAAAATGAATTCTTTGATGACTTCAATCTTTTCTCCACTTATTACGATATTGTTTATTGGTACAGTTGTGAGGATTTTTGTTTTCTTTATGTTGACATTGTAATGCACACTGAAGGATGCGGTCTTTGATCTTCACCAGTAAGTGTCTCAAGTCCTCCTCACTTTCAGCAACCAAGGTTGCATCAGCTGCATATTGCAGTTTGTTAAAGAATCTTCCTTCTCTCTCGATGCCCCATTCTTCTTCATATACTCCAACTTCTTGGATCATTTGCTTAGCATACAGATTGAATAAATATGGTAAAAGAGTGCAACCCTGATGCACATCTTTCCTAATTTTAAGCCACACAGTATCCCCTTGTTCTGTTTGAATGACTGCCTCTTGATCTAGATACTGATTCCTTTGGAGTTCCAATTCTTTGCAAGACTGTACATAATTTGTTATCTGAATGCCTTTGCACAGCCAATAAAATACAGGTAAACATCTTTCTAGTATTCTCTGTTTTCAGCCAGGATCCATCTAACATCAGGGATGATATCCCTGATTCCACATCCTCTTCTTAATTCAGCTTGAATTTCTGGCAGTTCCTGGTCAATATAGTGCTGCAACCACTTTTGGATTATCTTCAGCAAAATTTTACTTGCCTGTGATGTTAATGATATTGTTCAATAATATCCACATTCAGTTGGATGACCTTGGAATAGGCATAACTACATCTAATGTGAGCCACTGTAATACAATATATAACATTGTGTTTTATGGAAAGTAAATATACTTTTACAAATGGTGAAAGGTTTTTATCAGAGAGCATAACTCTGATTTTGGAACTGTCTCAGGCCTGATCATTTCTAAAGGATAGAAAATTTTGATTAAGAACTTGTAAAGCAAAAAGAAAGTATGTCACTGCAAACAATAAGATTATTGAAGATAAATTAACCCTTCTCCATTCAGTGAATTCCAACTCATAGAAACTATATAGGACGGAATAGAACTGTTCCCATAAGCTTTCCGTGGCTGGAATCTTTACAGAAGAAGACAGCCACATCTTTCTCCTGTGGAGCAGCTGGTGAATTCAGAGTGGCTGGTGGGTTCAGAGAGGCTGATGGGTTCAACCAGTAACCTTTCAGTTAGAAACCAAGCACTTTAAGCACTGCACCACCACTCCATTTGATCTCCATTTTATAATCCTCTTTATAAAGATCCATTATAATCATCTGCAATTTCTTTTTGGCATCTGAAATCTACTTTACCTTTTGAAAGAGGTAGTGATCAAAATAATACGATAATGCTTAGAGTTTGGGATCTGTAGTGGTTTGGGCAACAGGTAAATACTTGAATACAACAACTCAAAACAAAAGATGACAATATATGTTTTTGTATTAAGAGCTTGGCTGCTAACCAAAAGGTTGGCAGTTTGAATCTGCTGGCTGCTCCTTGGAAACCCTATGGAATAGTTCTATAAACTCTGTCCTGTAGTGTCACTATGAGTCAGAATCAACTCAACAGCAATGGGTTTATTTCTATCTCCATACATACATGTGTGCATGTATATATGTTTGTGTGTGTGATCATATGCATACAATTACAAATGTTTCATTTGCTGAATATTGAACTGGAAAACATTTGATCCAGAACAATATGGTTATTAAATAGCACAAACCTACTACAACATGCTGTTATCAATGTAAATTTAGTGATATATTGACATAATTGAGCAATGTGTAGCGTACCCCAAAGTGTGTCATTTGTCTAAGAGGTTACAAATATTTCCAAGTGAGGAGGTAGAATTCTTTGATCAAATTTCATGCCTTTGGGAGTATATTTTTAAGACTCAGCTAAGTGTGAAGTAAAAGACATATTGTTGGCTGTAAGAAAGTCAAATTGCTGCCTGTAGGAAATTCTTCGCCCCGCTGTGCTCAGTATACAATTTTCTAAAACATTTTACACCTGCTATTTAGATCAAATCTTTCAATGATGCTGCCAAAGATGAGAAATTGTAATTTGGACATCATCTCTTTGTCGAAAACCTTTCAGTATTCTAAGTTAATAGAGTGAGGCTGGGACATCAGTTCTGCAAGGTGCCTATTTATAAATAGCAGTTTGACTGGATCAGAATTTTTAAAATTATGTTCATAAAGAAGGCTGTAGGGTAGGGTATCTCCTCCTCAGCGCCACTGACATTTTCGAGTGGCATAACGTGGTGCTGTGGGACCTGTCCTGTACTCTGTAGACTGTTTAGCAGCATCCCTGCTTCTACCCACTGGATGCCAGTAGCTTCTCCCCCAGCTGTGACAACCAAAATTGTCTCCAGGTATTGCCAGATGTGCCCTGGGGAGTAAGTCACCACAGATGAGAACCACTATTGTTAATGAACAGAACAATGATCTTGAACGTTGGAGAAGGGAAATAGTTTAGAATGATACAAATATAAAGTTACTCTTTCACACAATGTCTCTTTTCCCTTTTGGCATTAAATAAATAAGATGGCTGATTCTTGGATAAGAGATCCTATAACATAAACAGTGAGGGTATTAGGAACTGGTCACTAAGAGTCATTATTTATCATTGAGCTGTGTTTCAAATAAGGCTTCAAAGTCTAAAAAAAGTGGCAAATCTTTTCCAGTCAGGGTTCGAGTTAAAGCTGCAAGTGTGTCTTCATTATAGTTAGATGGGGGTTTGCTGCAGTCCCCTGGGTGGCTTGGATTGAGCCTCCTCCTCCTATAAGGTCTGAGGAGCTGTTCCTTTGAAGGAGGATGGGCAGTCTTGATATCGGATCAAGTGGTGGGGGGTAGAAGACGTTGGTCGCCCAAGAAAACATGTCAACATCTGTCCATTCCTGCAGCCCCGGCCTGATTATCATATTTTCTGCTTCTGTAACCACCAATGAGACAATGGCACTGAGCTGTGTAGTTTTTTGCCTGCAGCATTTCCCACCACTGGGCCACCTCTGATATGCTAATGGCCAAGTCCAGGGTTTTGTGTTGCTGAAAAGGCTTTGGGCACATTCAGCCTACCAACAATCCCAACTTCTGTACAGAGACCCAGCCTGCTGTGTGAGGGGCTCCTTCTTTCAAGGGTCCTTCCTCACACCTTTTCTTTGAGTATGCATGTGCTTCAGAAACGACAACCAGCCATCTGGCTGTTGTCCCCTAGACAAATGCACAAAACATAAAACAGTATCATGTCATTGTCCTCTCTAAGGGAAGCTCCTAAACCAAGTCCCAAAGCCAAGCCAGCCAAGTGCCGTCGATAAACCTGAGGCCAAAATGACCCAGCTACTGGTTTGCAGCACAACTTTGATGGAAGCAATCCATGCAAGTTATGAACCCACAGTGCCTGGTTCTTGACATAAATCTATCTAACATGACTATCAAGGTTTAAAAATACCTTATGTAGGTGTTAAGAATCACAAGGTCATAGAATTAAGAAATGTTAGCCACAAAGTATTTTCCTTTTTTTTTTTCCCTTGGCACAATAATTTGCTCACACTAAGCCTGCATTATTCAGTGGATTGAAATCAACAGGTTTAAAGGAAATCTTGCAAGGATTCTATTTCTAGAATTGTGTCTACTTGTTATAATTGTGCCTTCATTTAGACCAAGTAACACCAAAGTTTTGTTGCTATAGTTGTTCATCCAAATAAATTCAGATTTTACTCTGCTTTTCACTCCAAATTCCAAAGTTTCTACTATTAACTGTTGTTCATTGCAAAGAAATACTTGTTGCTGTCCATTAGAATCTGAATTGCCTTCTCCCTAAAGTTTATTAATTTAACAAAGATTTTGTGATCCCAGTAGTAGGCAATGAAGACACAAAGAAGACTGAGATGAGTTTCTGACCTTAGGTAAGCATAGGCACAATGAGGAGACAGATATATAATGTCGTTAGGTGCTGTCAAATCACTTCTAACTTATGGAGACTAGGTGTACAACAGAATGAAACACTGCCCGGTTTTGCACCATCCTCATAATAATTGCTGTGTTTGAGCCCATTGTTGCAGCCACTGTGTCAATCCATCTCATTGAGGGTCTTCCTCTTTTTTTTCTGACCATTTGCTTCGCCAAGCATGATGTCTTTCTCAAGGGACTGGATCCCCCTGATAACTTGTCCAAAGTATGTGAGATACAGTCTCGCCATCATTGCTTCTAAGGAGCATTCTGGTTATACTTCTTCCAAGACAGATTCACTCATTCTTTTGGAAGTCCGTGGTATATTCAACATATATGTAATACAATGTGATAAGTGATGAAACTGTTTATCTGGTGCAGTGGGAACACAAAAGGAGGGTAATGCAAACCAGAAAGAAGTCAAGTGAGGTTTCCTGGAGAAGGCAAGTAGTTCTTGAGCTCAGTATTAAGCTATGAGTAATATGTAGGGAGGCAAAGAGAAGTTAACTGGAATTTTAGCCAGTGGGGATGTGTATTGGCCAGGAGATGTTAACTGTGCTAACAAATAGCCCTAGAATTTCTGTGGCATATACAACAAATACATCTTCTTCCTTCAGTACCATGGGTTGTTGATCATATACTACCTCTTGAAATGGTTAAATTCAACCAATTATTATTGTTTCAGTGACTCTATGCATTTTTTCCATCCTCTTCTCTGTCAGTTTGTCATACTGTGATGGCTTGTTTGTTGCTGTGGTCCTGAAATTTATGCCACTGGTGTTTGAAATACCAGCAAGGTTACCCAGGGGAAAAGTTTTCAGTGGAGCTTCTGAACTAAGACTAGGGAGAAAGACCTGGTAGTCTGCTTCTGCAAAAAGAAAAAGATGGCCAGTGAAAACCTCATGGATAGCAGTGAAACATTGATACAGTGCTGGAAGATGACCCCTCGGGTTGACAGGCACTCAGTAGATGACTGGAAAGAGCTTCCACCTGCAAGTAGAGTCAACTTTAATTATGTGGGTAGAGTCAAGGTTTGGGGACCTTCATTTGCTAATGTGGCATGACAGAAATGAGAAGACACAGCTGTAAACATCCATTAATAATCAGAACATGGAATGTATGAAGTATGAATGTAGGAAAATTGGAAATCATGAAAAATGAAATGGAACATACAAAGATCGGTATCTCAGGCATTAGTGAATCAGATAATCACATGGTCTGCTATGCTGGGGATGACAAATTGAAGACGAATGACATAACATTTATCACCAAAAAGAACATTTCAAGATATGTCCTGAAGTACAAAGCTGTCAGTGATAATATCCATACAGTACAAGGAAGACTAGTTAATATAACTGCTATTCAAATTTATACACCAACACTAAGGCCAAAGATGAAGACGTTGAAGACTTTCACCAACTTCTGCAGTCTTAAACTGACCAAACATGCAATCAAAATGCTTTGACAATTACTGGTGATTGGAATTCAAAAGCTGGCAATAAGGAAGAAAGATCAGTAATTGGAAAATATGGACTTGGTGATAGAAATGACACTGGAAATTGCATGATAGAATTTTCCAAGACCATTGAAAAGTTTCAACAACATAAATGGCCTGCGGTGCTCACAAGAGAAGTGCTCTGTAATCAATCCACTTTCTTGTTAAAAGTTTGGGGAGCGCCAGAGTGATAAGACACTAAATAAAATGGGGTAGGAGTAGGGACTCAGTTGTGGTGGAAGACCCCATGAGAGACACAAGTGGAAGCTTGTAGGAATCAGATATTTTGGGAGCTTAGAAACAGTATGTTTAGGATAGCATTATCTCTTTAGGCCAGTAGCTCTCAACTCTGGTGGCATGTTATAATCACCTGGGAAGCTTTCAAAAGCCTGGATACCTGGGCTGAGCAGCAAGCTCCAATTTTTGGATTTAGTTGGCCTGCAGAAGGACTAGAGTGTTAGAATTTGCAAAAAGTTTCCCAAATGATTCTAATGGGCACCAAGGATTGAGAACCAAGGTCTTAGATCTAGGTTTCTCCACCTCAGTATTGTTGACATTTGGCCTGGATGGTTCTTTGTGTTGGGGCTGTCATGAGCTTTTTAGGATGTTCAGCAGCATCCTTGTCCTTCACCCTCTAGATGCCAGCAGGATCCTCTTCCAATTGTGACAACCAAAAATGTCTCCAAACAGTGCCAAATATCCCCTGGGGAATGAAATCACCCATGTCGAGAATCACTATCTTGAGCAATGGGTACAGAACATAGTTCATGGTGAGCACTACACAGACAGTGCCCTCAGGTTTGGAGTACAAGTTCAGCTCCCTGAAATAAAAACTCAAGGAACAAAAGAGCTGTTCAGTGGCCTATCCACAACTTCAAGTGGTGTGTTCCATAACTCTACACTCACATACCTTTTTTCTGAATTAACAGCCATATGGCTAAATTCACTGTGTACTATTCATAGTCTGCATATGAAGACACAAATCATGGCCTAAAGTTCCCCTTCGTGTTTAATCTCTACCCTTGAATGACAAAGGAGACCAATTATTGTCTCCCTAATCTAGCCCTCCCGCTTTTTCTTCCCCTGTAGGCAGCCTATTTCTTTCCATTCCACATTATTCCAGGAATAACTTTCTATCCCTGGGCTGTCCAATCTAAAAGTCACTAACCACACATGGCTTGTTAAATTGAAACATAAATTAAGTAAAATTAAACTAAATATACAGTTTCTCAGTAGTACTGGTCACACTTTAGCTGCTCAATAGCCACATACAGTAACATGTAAAAAAAATTGGCACAGCAGCACTTGTGAAAATACCTCATAGAGGTGGAGGATGGCTGGCAAACCAACACAGAAAGTGCATGTTGTTTGTGTAAAAATATGGTAATACATTTTTAGAATGTTTTCATTATCACAGAAAGTTGTGTTGGACAGCACTGTTTAACCACAGAGCTTATGGTGATATTCATCTGCTTAAAAACCTGTATTACCTTCCCATTGCCTCTAGAATCAAGTTCAATTTCCTTAGCCTGGTACTTAGAGCATTTCACTTTATAACCTCAGATGTCCCTTCCAAAGAAACTCCTCTTTGTTACTTGATCTCCATTGTACAACCCATCCTTCTACGAGGGAGTCCAGTGTATTTTACTTCCAAACCAGTGCTTTAAATTGCTTCAAACCAGTTCAGTCATGGCCATCAAATCAAAACATAAATTGTTACAACTTGTTGGAAATTGTTATAAGTTGGGTGATCTGGTACAATAACTGGAACGGGAAAAAAATTATGAGTCAAAGCCCTGGAACAGGAGACTCACAAGAGGAGCAGTGAGTGAGCCCTTTCAGAAGCCTGATGCATGAGACTGGATTATTATCAGGACCATGGAGAGTGACACACAGTCAAAGGCATATGGGCCTACTACCATCTTTGAGCGGGACACCACTGTTTCAGACTCTGCTCAAAGCCCCACTGGCAAGAGATTTGGCTACTATGCAACAAGTACATTGCCCTTGTTTTCTAAGAGGGAAGTTAGCTTATTCCTCTTCGCATCACCAAAAGCTAGCACAGTGTAGACACTCCCATTTTAAATGGAAAAAAAAAAAAAAAGCCAGCTAGCTAATGAACGAAATAGCATGATCGGACACATTTAACACTATGGAATTCTAACAACCCGTAGTGCCATGAAACTGATGGCATCACTTTGAGGTAAAAACAGCTCTCTCTCATTTTCTAAGCAGAATGAGTATATCTGGTGGCTCATTACTGGAATAGAAAATAAATCCTTTTAAAGGTGCTATCTGACGGGTTGATAGTCACAAAAATTAAGAAAGAAACTAAAGAGGACATGTATTGCTCTCTTAAGACTTCGCTTCTTAAACAGAAATATCCAAGTGAAAAAACATGTAAGTTGACAGAAACGTAGAAATGAGTGACCTGCTTAACATTATGGCTATAGTGTTCCTTCCCTGACATGATCTTGAATCTCTTCAAGGGGTATTTGACTGGATCACCAAACCCAGAGTTGTGTCGTACACCTGCTTTCTCCTCCGCTCAACTCCTAACACACTGTCTAGCGCATAGCTGGTACTCAGTACTTGCTCAGTGATGGTTAGGGCAGGGGTGGTGGTGTATGGGACACCATAGAAATAAGATTTTGAATAAAATTACTATTTAAGAGCATGCTAGTTTTCCACTGATGACATAACAAATGAAGATGAATGTGCCTTAAAACAACACACATTTAGTAAGTTAGAAGTCCAATACGGGTTTCCCTGGGCTAAAATCAAGGTGTTGGCAGGTTTACTTTCCTTTCTAGAGGCTCTAGAGGAGAATCTGTCTCCTTGCTTTTTCATACATTAGCAATCACCCACATTTCTTGGCTTGTGGTTCCTTCCTCCATCTTCAAAGCCAGCTATGGCAGGCCAAGTCCTTCTAGAACTGCTGTGTCTCTGGTTTTCTTTCTGGTCCTTCTTCTGTAGTCACACCTCCCTCTGACCACAGGAAGGGAATGTTCTCTACTTTTAAGAATCCCTGTGATGAATTTGGTTCCACCCAGATAATCCGAATCAATCTCCTCATCTCAAGGTCCATATTGTTAATCAATTTACAAAGTCTCTTTTGCCATGTAAGGTGACCTATTCACAAATTCCAGGGTTTAGGACATGTATATCTTTAGAAGGCCATCATTCTGCCTCCCATAAAGTGTCACATATAATAACTGGTAACTGAACTTACAAAGGAAAACAAAACAAAAACTATCCTGTGGCCCTGGTCTCCTTGCATGTAGCTTTAAATTTGAATCATTTTCTAGATG
Organism: Heterohyrax brucei; assembly: GCA_028571685.1. NCBI lineage: Eukaryota > Metazoa > Chordata > Mammalia > Hyracoidea > Procaviidae > Heterohyrax > Heterohyrax brucei. The sequence goes on along the minus strand of CM053166.1, from coordinate 16,486,365 downwards.
TATTTTTTAAAATAGTATTTTCTCCCTAGCATGTGAGTAACATATGCTAACTGTCAATAGTTTGTAACTACAGAAAAGTTTGAAGAAAAACAAAATCACCCCAAATTCTACCTAAATAACCACAGTTACTATTTATGTGTATGTTCCTATGTCATAGCTACCCTACAGGACAGAGTAGAACTGCCCTGTAGGGTTTCCAAGGAGTAGCTGGTGGAATCAAACTGCCGACTTTTTGGTCAGCAACCATAACTATTAACTACTGTACCACCAGAGCTCATTATGATCATAGAAATACATAAAATTTGTATAGCTTTTCCAGCTTGGTGGCACTTGGCTTTGGCTGGCTTATAAAATATTGAATTGCCTTATCTATTTTGATTATGGAAACCCTGGTGGCATAGGGGGTTAAGTGCTACGCCTGCTAACCAAAAAGTCAGCAGTTCAAATCTGCCAGGTGCTCCTTGAAAACTCTACGGGGCAGTTCTACTCTGACTTATAGGGTCACTGTGAGTTGAACACAACTTCATGGCAGTGGATTTGGATTTTTGGGGGGGGGTATTTTGATTATATTATCCCCCACCACTAAATTATATCCTAAATATTTTCTCATGTCGTTCAACATTGTTCAAAAAAACACTCCCCTAACGGTACAGCATGCATCTCTATTGCTGCCTCTTATTTTATTTGCTCTTTATCCTACTGTTGAATATTAGGATTATTTCTGGGCTTTCACTGTTGCAGACAGTGGTTCCAGGAACATGCTTATGCATACACCTCTGCTTATTTCCTTAAAGAAACTGAGCCAATGGGAAATCACTGCATCAGAGGCTAGAGACTACAGCAGTTTTATCCCTGTGAGCATCACACGAAAGTGCCCTCTGCACTGAACACTGGACATCACTTGCCAGTTTCACGGGGGAAAATGATGCCATTGCTTGATTAAAACGCCTAACAGGAAAGTGAGTAGAGGGAAATCATTAGCATCAACCACTTCTTTGATGGCTGCATTTGGATTACAGGGGACTATTTAGGAGCAGGAAAGGCCAGCCTTATAGCAAGTCTATTTAGCTTAATAAAGCAGAAAGAACAACAGTTGTCTGTGCATGTTTTTTAGGTGGAAAATGGCACATTCTGAAGTTGTCCTCGTTAGTTCGTTGACATGTTTTTGGAAATGATTGCTCCACCAGAAGAAAAATAATTTCCATCTTTTTCTGCAGGAGATCAAAACATGCTCACCTACGTCACCCTTTAATTGTCACTATACACCAAAGGGGACTCTCTCAGCCTTGTTTCATGTATGTCTCACTGCCTGGGGGAGAATCAGAGGCCTTTGTTGTCTGCAAATTCCCTGGGCAGCTAGTGCAGTGCGCAGGTCCAGGTTTTCATCGCTGTCCCTTGCGACTTTTGGAAACAAGCCTTCCCGGCAAAAGGCTTTGTATTCTGTTTTATTCTTCTGGAAGTGTGTGATTTTCTTCTGATTATATAAACTCTAAGCACCATATTTATGCTTGCTGTTACTTGGCGGGAATGTACAAGCCTCTCCAGCAAGCTCGCTTCTCTTTGTTGCTGAATGACTGGAGGAGGCTCTAGCTGGTCCTCCCCCGCAGCGGCTGAAGGGAGTGGTTGCGTGAGGGCGTTCATTTAATGCAGTGGGGTGGCTGTTAGCACAGATCTTTCCAGTGTCCTGACTCCTCCATCTTAAACACTGTGACGCTGCTTGCTTTAGGCCAGACTTTCTCAGCCTCAGCACAATTGGCATTCGGGGCCAGATCTTTTTTTTTTTTTGGCGGAGGGCTGTTGCCACGTCAGTGGTTCGAACTCATTACCTGCTTTTCAGGAGGAAGATACGGTAATCAGCTTCTGTCAAGATTTACAGCCTTGCAAGTCCTATGGGGCAGTTCTACTCTGTTTTATAGGATCTCTATGAGTTGAAAGCAACTTGATGGCAGTGAGATGGGTCCCTGTTGTAGAGTGCAAATAGTTAATGCACTTGACTGCTAACCAAAAAGTTGATGGTTTGAGTCCACTCAGAGGCACCTCTGAAGAGAGGCCTGGTGATCCACTATGAAATAAAAGCAGGCATTGAAAACCCTCTGGAGCACAGTTTTACTCTGACACATGCAAGGTCACCGGGAGTCAGTCACCTCCATGGTTCCCATTGTAGGATGTTTAGCAGTATTCCTGGCCTCTACACATTAGATGTCAGAAACATACCGCCGCACCCCTCCACTTGTGACAACCCAAAATGTGCCTGGACGTTGCCAAATGTCCCCTGAAGGGTGTTATTTTTCCCAGTTGACAAGCTTTATTGCAGAGTTAACAGCTTCCGGCAAATAATTCCAAGAGCAGCCGCTAGAGGGTTTTGCATGCATAAACCAATGAGGAAGGGAGGATGAGGCATGATGGGATTGCTGCTTTGAGAAGGTCCCTCGCACTGCTGTGTGTGGGATGGGGACACAAAAAGGAGATAAGAAGAGGTTCTGGGAGAGCAGCTAAACCTCCAGCAAGAGGGGAAGATGGCACAGACCAGCATCTCAGAAACGGGAATGAGAAGGAAAGGACGGCTGGGATAAATGTTTGGAGAGAGAGCCTCCAGGACCAGCTGATGGAGTGGAAAACGGTAGGGTGGACGGGAGCAGTACTCAAGAGGACTTTTTGGCTGTTGGCCCTTTGCCATGTACTGAAATGTAGAGTATTAAAGGAGAAGCTGGCTCTGTGAGGGGGCCTGGGGGGATCAGAGTTCTACTTTGATCACGTTAGGCATGAGCTGCCAGTAGATAGTATTCCTGTGGAGATGTTCAGGAGGCAACTGGATATAAGAGTCAGAATGCTCAAGAGAGAAGAGCTGGGAAAATAGATCCATGCAGAACAGAGGTAATACTTAAAGCTACGAAGAAGTGAGTATAGATGGAAAAGAATTACAGCAGCTCTGTACAGCTGGTTTTCAGCCTCCAACAGATTGTTGTTGGTAGCTGCCATTAGTCAGCCCCCGACTCATGACGACGTCATGCACAACAGAACAAAATGTGGCCCCATCCTGTGCCATCTCCATGATCGATTGCACATCTTGCCATTGTGATCCATAATGTTTTCATTGACTGATTTTTGGAAGGAGATCGCCAGGCCTTTTATCCTCATCTGTGTTAGTCTAGAAGCTCCACTGAAAACCGTTCTAACTAACCCATTGCTATTGAGTCAATTCTGACTCATAGCAACCCTAGTGGACAGAGTAGAACTGCCCCATAGAGTATCCAAGGAGCACCGGCAGGTGGGAACTGCTAACCTTTTGATTATCAGACGTAGCACCTAAGCACTATGCCACCAGGGTTTCCCTGAAAACCAATAGAGGCAATAAATTAGAAATGAGAAGAGGCTAGTGGGGCTCCAGAGTGGCCAGATTTAGCCACTTACTCAGAACACCAGTTACCATTCAATTTCAGATAAATAACAATTTTATTTATTTATTTAGCAGAAGTATGTTTGGAACATAACTTATTTTATCTGGCAACCCTAAGTGGAGGTTGATACACCAGTGAAAGGTAGCAATGTTTGAATGTCATGCTGTGTGCCTTGAGGGAGAGCAATCAGAACTATACTTGATAACTTCTGCAAACAAAATTATACTTGACACCTTTACTGTTTTAGAAGAGTGGAGAAATATGCTGCATGTTAAAATATATATTTCCGAAATGTGAAGTGTAATAAAGAGTTAAGCATCCTCTAACACCAAGCAGAACAGTGGCAATCCCCAAAAGACATAGCCTCCCAGCCCTTCCAGCTCTTTAGGCTAAAAAACTCTTGCCACCTTTTTGGGGTAACCCCATAGACCTAATGGGCAAGAAAGAGCCTGAGCACGTGGAAGAAGGAGACAGTTGGGGATGTGAGCGCCCAATGTTCATAACTGGGCAAGAAACTAAAAAATAATAACGATGTCTATTGATCATGGTGCAATAGAGTTGGCAGATTATTTCAACTTCCTTGAGTCAGATCTGACTCGACGGCACTTGGCTTGGCTGTTTTGTGGAGGAAGAAACTCAGACCTCATGACAAGATGTCTATGTAGTAAAGCCAGGTTTTAAAACCCAAGTCATTTGACTAGGAAGCATAAGCTTTAACTACGGATGGTAGTCAGAAGATTTAACAACCTGTGGACAGGGTACAAGCCATCGGAACCACAATGATGGCCCTCTAGCTGTGCTGCGTCATGAGCAGGCTGGCGTCACAGCACAGGGCTACCCAACCTGCCAAAGGCAGCATTTATTATTTCCTAATTGCCACTCAAGTTCTGTATTTAGTATTTTATTTCCCAGTCAGAATGTACTGGGGCAGATGGACTAAAGAGCTACCTTCTTGTGGGTCCCTCTCTCTGCTTTGTTACATAAAACACAGAAACATTATTCCAGTAGAAACTAACTAAAAGTGAAGAGGAAACCAGATCATCTGCTTTCTTGCACATTTGTATTGGAGAGAACTTTTAAATAGAAGCACACATACGGAGTTCTGAGAACTGCATAGGAACTAAGCGTCCTGGCCACAGATTCTTCTAGAAAGGGAATTTCAAGTTCACGTCCTGTCTCTTGAAAAGGCAAAGATTCTGCTGTTCAAGTTGCTTTCTTTGTCTCAGGTTAAATCCCAAGCTTATAAAGTGAATTTCCCATAGTTACAGAGGTAAGTCAACAGTAATGCACCAATGTTGGTTTCTCAGTTCTGACCAATATACACAGTAGTATGAGCGGTTAACTGTAACATAAGCTGGGAAATGGGTGAGGGGCTCAAAAATGAATAAATAAAAGAAAGAGGGGAAATTTGGAGAATTTTTATGTGGTAAAGAAACCCTTAAAAAAAGCATAAGGGAGTTTTTTGTTTGTTTTGTTTTGTTTTGAAGAGGATGTGATCCCTAGACACTTCTGTTTTCTCTCCTGCCTGGCTTCTCTTAGGTCAAGATTGCTAGGCAAGCATTTTCCAAGAGAACCATATGGTTGGTCCTGACACCTCTCTCTAGCTCTGAGTGCTTTGCAACAGATGTTTCCATGCAGTGAGAACCGGTGGGCACGCGGAAACACTCACACCCAGTCTCACGTGCATTCATTCACTTCTTCTAAATAAAGGGCTCGCCATTGTAGCATTAGTCTTCTAGTTGCAAACACATAACATCTGACCCTCCGTGGCTTCCCAGAAAGCATATTATTATCAAAAAGGATTGGCTAGACCCTGTGGATGAAGAATTGGGAGCATTTTGCTTTGTGAAATCTTCTGTATGAGTGACCCTAAGTAAGTAAAAGTTCCTTTCCTTGAACATGCTTCTTCCATTGACTCCGGATAGCCACAGCTGGAAAGCTCACTGCTGGTGAGGCAGGTACAGATGCATTTGGCAAACTCATTACAGAGGAACTGTAATGAACTCCTCTCCCAGGGGACTACCAGATTGTCAAACAATGTGCTTAACGTAACATCATCTAATAGTGACATTTTGTTTGGAGCTATGGAAAGGACAGGTGTCATTCTTGGGACTGTGGACTTTCCAGCAAATAAACTGGTTAGCTAATTACACAAGGTTTTCCCTGAGATGTTTTTCTAATTCAGTATAAGTCGAGCTAAGGGTGTCTTGAACCAGTCCGGATAATAATAGAGGATAGGGAGGGCAATAGCTCAGAAACTGTTGCTGTTTTATGCAGAATATGCTCACTCACTGCAAGAAAGCCTGTGACATGGCTTTTAAATTAGAGGACCCTGCTCTTATTTAAGGTAGTGCCTGTTTTAAAAGCATTGAATACTCTGGGGGGTCAGTTCTACCCTGGCCCCTAGGGTCGCCATGAGTCGGATCTGACTCGACAGCACTTGGCTTGGCTTTATCAATATTAGAATATTGTTACTGAAACTGATCTAGACAACCAACGACTTTTTATTTATATGCCAAATGAAACAGCAGATAAAAATAATATAAATAAAATATTATATAATATATATTATATAAAATATGTAATGTAATATTATATAATATATAAATAAAAATATAATATAGAATAATATAAAAATTTATATGCCAGATTAAAGGACAGATAAAAATAATTGATTTTAATAAAAATCAATAAATAAACCTTGCTACCAAGAGATGACACTATTGGTAAAGTTACTAGTCAGACTGCAAAAACATGGTACGAATATTGTGCTTTATTTCCTTCCTTTATTGATCATGTTCTTTTGTTGTGGAACCACATTGTCATTCTTTCTCTGCTGGTCTTGGCCAGGCAGAGCAGCATGCATGTACCAGAGCACTGGGCACTGAACTGTTAACTTCCATTTTACAGCTCCAAGATCTGTACACACCCCAGAGTGGTATAGGATACAGTCTTCGTGGGATCAATCAATTACCAAGCTGAGGTTCTTGATTTCCCTACAGAGACTCGAAGCCCTCTCCTTGGGTTGTTTCACCATTGGGCATCACCTATGGCAGAGATCAAGGGAATGGGGGTGGTCTTGATGAACAGGCCCACACTCAGTCTTTTTGGCTCTTTCGGTGATGTAATAAGATAGTCGTGGTATTGCAATCCTTGGCTTTCAGTTTCCATGCTATTCCCACTTGGGGTGAATTATTCTTTGGGTAGGGGCTGTCTTGTACACTGTAAGATGGTGAGCAGCTTCTCTGGTCCCCACCCACTAGTCATTCTCCATGGTGGAGCTGTCCTGTGCACTGTAGGGTGTTGAACAGCATCCCTGGCCTCTACCCATTGGGTGTCAGTATTCAACCTCTTAGTTGTGACAACCAAAAATGTCTCCAGGCATTGCCAAATGTCCCCTGGGAACAATCACACTCTCTGTAACCCATTACTGGAGAACCACTGCTGTAACCAGTGAGGCAGAAATAGCTGACCCAAGGCATTGAGGGAGGAGCGCAAAAAACCCATGAGAAGGATGCTTCAGGTTTAAAGGCTTTCCAAGCCTATATATTACAGTCCTCTTAGTGCAAATAAGATGCTACCCATGCAGGCAGTAGGGTGAGAAAATGGGCTCTCTTTGCATTGAGATAACTGTACACTTTGACAGGCCCCGAAATGGAAGTGGGCACTTCTAGAGAAGGCTGCCTGCATTCAACCTGCAGGTGCAAACCAGCCCACCAGGAACATCATACTGGGAACAGAGTGCATGAATTCAGCTTTGTCTGAATAGCTCAGGCAAAGGAATGTAGAAAGAACAAAGAAGGCACAGCTGGACAGGCAGTGGTTTCTTGAGAGTAGTCACCTTTTTTTTTTTGAGCTAAAGTTCACGTAACATAAAATTCACCATTTTAAAGTGGTTTTTAGCAAATTCACAGTGCTATGCAACTATCACTACTATTTAATTCCAGAATCCTTTCATCACCCTAGAAAGAAACCTCATACCCGTTAGCAGTCACTCCTCTTTCTTTCTTCTCTGATGTTAAAACTACTCTCAACTATTTCTAAGAAGGCGTTTGGCTTTTGTTGTTGCTGTTTTGTGTTTTTACTGTGTGCTAGTGTTGCCAAAGTGCCAGAAGTTTTACTTCTCATTGCTTTGCAACCCTAACCAAAAACAATTTTAGAAAAGCAAAAACTCTTGCTGTTGAGAGATGGGATCTACTCGACGCAATGTTTTTTTTTTTTTTTTTGGTTGTGTTGCAAAGCAATGGGAAGTAAAACTTCTGGCATCAAAGCATAAATCAAGTTAATGGCAACAAACTATACTGGTGATTGTCATCTCTTCACCAGTGGGCATGCAAGGAAAACATATACCACTAAAGAGTGTTACTTTTGCAACACCTCAGTTCTTGAGTGCATAACTTTTAAAAGCCCACATGACAAAATGAGCCAAAACCAGTTGCTGTGGAGTCAGCTCCAACTTAAGGTGATGTATGTTGTGTCCGAGTAGAACTGTGCTCCACAGAGTTTTCAATGGCTAATTTTTTTGAAGTACATCACCAGGCTTTACTTCTGAGGTGTCTCTGAGTGGGCCTTCAGCCTCTGTCCTTTCAGTTAGCAGCCAGAAGTTAACTATTTGCACAATCTGGGAGCTCCCTGACAAAATGAGAAGTATTTCTAAAACATTTCTGCTGCATACCAAAGTTCATTGATTGTTATAAGAAAAAGCACTCAGTGACTGTTTCAGGTGTTGCTATTTGAATTACCAGCTAAACTACCTGCTGATTTCATGTAATGCGTTTATAACTTGAAAAGCAACTAACAACACATGATAATCTGGACTTGGGAATTAAGCAGACTTTGTCTCCAAAATGAACAAGGCGAACCTATGTCTTCAAGTAAAACAATTGATAGAACTTGTTGCCAATAATAAAATCTGAGTTTTGAAGTCACTATTAAAATTTTAGAGAGCTTGAATCTGCACTTCTAGTCTTGACAGCTTCCCACCACTTCATGGATTCTCCAGTGAGATCAGTGGTGTTGTTAATGAGTGTGATTTTTATATTGTAGAAGACATGCAAACTCAATGAACCAACATTTTCCTAATGACCAACATATTATGTTGCAAAATTATATGGTGCATAAAAAAGAACCATTCAAAATGCTGGGTAAGCCAAAGGCTTTTAATGTAAATTCATTAGCAAGGTTTCACATTTCAAAATGCACCTCTTCTTTAAGAAATTTCCATCTCTTATGATTTGGAACGGTATCAGAGAAGAATAACCATAAGTCTGAAAACATTGTTAAGAGACTTCTCCAATTTCCAACTGCAGATCTGTGTGAGGTTGTGTTTTCTTCAAATTCTTCAATCAAAACAATGTTTTGCAACAACAAATGCAGAAGCAGATATGAGAAAGCAGCTGTCTTCTATTAAGGCAGACAGATTTGCAAAAACATGTGAAACAATGCCACTCTTTTGAATACATTCAATTTTTATTTGGAAAATAGTTATTTTCATAGAATACGTTATTTATTTCAACATCAAACAGTTTCATTGTTCTTGTTTTAAGTGAATGAATAATTAATTTTTAACTTCTAATACTGTAAACATTCATTTATATAATCCACACAAATGAAAGCTTTTTGAAGTCCTCAAAATCTTTTTCTTTTTTTGTGTGCATTAAGTGAAAGTTTACATAGAAATTTAGTTTCCCATTCGATAGTTTGTACATAAAGTGTTCTATGACGTTTCTTTCATTTGTCCACAATGTGTCAGTACTCTCATTTCCATTCTAGCCTCTCCAGTTCCTTTCATCCTGATTTTCTACCCCTTCGCACCTTCTTTACTTTTGGGCAAATGTTGCCCTTCTGGTCTATATAATTGATTCTCCTAAGGAGCACGTTCATGCCGCATGTTATTGTCTGTTTTATGGGTCTGTATATTGTTTGGCTGAAAGATGGTCTCAAGGAATGGCTTCAGTTCCAGTGCAAAAGGGTGTTTTAGGGCCCTACTCTTGGGTATTCCTTCAGTTTCTGTCAGACTAGTAAGTCTGGTCTTTTCTGTGAATTTAAATTTTTGTTTTACTACTTTCGTCCTACTCTGTCTGGAACCCTGTGTCATGTCCCAGTCAGAGCAATCAGTAGTGGTAGCTGGGCACCATCTAGTTCTTCCAGTCTCAGCGTCATGTGAACTGTGGTTCATGCGATCCATTAGCCCCTTGGAGTAACTGCTCGCTTGAATCATTGGTTTTCTTCAGTCTCCCTTGTTCCAGACGTAAGAGGCCAATAGTTGTGTCATAGATTGTTGTTCTCAGTGATTTTTAAGAGTTAAAATGGTTCCTGAGTCCAAGATGTTTGGGAACCTCTGACTTACATTATAAATTAATAGTTTTGTTTTAAAATTTTACAACTGAAATTACTGGTAGTGTAATAAAGAATACAGTAACTTCTAGACTGCAGAAATAGGAAAGCAAATTAATAATATAGCTCACTCTAATTATTTTAAAAATAAACCTATTAAGTCAAATATCTAACTCTTTAAATTCTAAATCAATAAAACTGAGAGCAGAGTCATTCACAAAGATATAAGCATATGATTAGGGAAATAGGAGTAGTAATCAATTACCAATTACCATCTCTAAGTGCCAGTTTCCAAATATGCATAATATGTTGTTGCTGTTGGCTGCCTTAGAGTTGGCCCTTGACTCATAGCAACCCCAAGCACAGAATTGTGATTCACAGGGATTTCATTGGCTGGTATTTAGAAATAGATTGCCAGGCCTTTATTCCTGGTCTATCTGAGTCTGAAAGCTCCACTGAAACCTACTTAGAATCATAGCAATATAAAACCTCCACTGAAAGATTGACAGTGACTACACTTGTGGTGCATTGATTGAGAATCAAACCCGAGTGTCTTCCACATGGAAGACAAGAATTCTACCACCAAACCACCACCGTCCCCACTGTATAATACACAGGTAGGAGAAAAATAGCAAATGAATAAATATTAATACAAGGGCAACTTTGACTCGTTGAAATAATTACTAACAATTTAACAATTACTAATTAAAACACATTTTCAGTCTTGACAAAGAAGTGATTGGAATCAGACTGGATTGTTTTCTATATATGAAATGTTTCATGACATTAAAATAAAAGACACAAAACACATTGGTAAAGTGGGAGACTCAAGAGATACTCATTGTGGAAACATGAAGGTAAAGAACCACCAAACAATTCAATTTTAATAAAATTAATTCTTGACTCGTATGCTTTTCTACAACCATCATGGCCTACTGAGCTTTATACTAAAACAGGACCTCTCTTTTTCACTTTGTAATGTACCCTTCAATGAAATTTGATGAATGAATACCTCCTTGTAACCCGAACCCCTATGAAAAGAGATCATTACCTTCACTCCAGAAAGTTCCTTCTTTCTCTTTCCTTCCCAGTCAATAATCTGCTCTGCAACCTTCACTTTTAGACACAATTGCTGCCTGATTTTTCTCATCTTAATGAATTTTTAAATGTGTCTGGGAACTGGAGAGATGGGTGAGGGGAGTGTTTATTATTCATTAAGTGACTTGAATGGTAGGTTTATCTGAGAGGGCTCTGCTTGGTCCTGAACTGGAAACCAAATTCTCAACAAGTGATCTTTTGTTGAAGGTCTATCTGAAATCCATTCTCCCCAAAGTTGCTCTTTACAGGACCTTAGCCTTGGCTCTAACAGCCAGGAGCCATCAGTGCCTAAAGAGTAGGGAAGGAAAACGGAGCAAAGCAAGGAAAGCAAGGCTCAAAATCTAAAATCTAGCTCTTAACTTAGAAGTTATCATTTTTACATTTATGTTTACATCCAGGCTGTAGACAGGAGATCTCAATTTTAAGTCTTGCTTCAACCTGGACAGGCTATGACCTTGGATAAATTACTTCCCATCCCTGAACTTCTTCCAGCTATAAAGTGAGTTTCACTATATCAATTTCCATTATAATGGGTAGCATAAATCCCATAGACAAGGTGTTTAGGAAGATGGCTTGATTATTATGTGTGTTCAGCCTTCTTCAGCCTCAAGGAAAGAAAAATTGATCCTGGCCTATGATAGCCAATAAACTGAGAGCAAACTCCTTCTATCACAGTACAAAAGGGGTCAAAGAAGAAGTTCAATGACAAAATTAGACTTACAATTATAGGCCACTACACAGAGGATAAGAATTTCTAGAATTTTATTCATTTTAGATCATGTTATCTTATATTTCGTGTCAAGTTATTTTTCAGCTGTCTTTATTCGTAATAACATAAAAAACTTTCCAACTCTACTGAAGTTGCTTCCTTGTCGTTTTGTTCATTAGAGTGTTCAGGAGGGAGTCATTTTTATTTGGTTTATACAATAAATTAGCTACAAATGGTAATGACTCTCAAACAGTACTGTGTTCCCAAAGAATCACACACCAGAACATTGAGGGGGCTGACTTCTGCAGTGGGAACTCAGCTGCGCCATTTGTTCTAACAGAAACTGGTTCTCTCTGTGACTGAGTTCTCCTTGGCAGCCCAAAGAGCTTCTTTTCTTTCTCTGTTGGCATCTTTATACCCTGTGTAGCCTGTTTCCACCCCTTTTCTTTCCTACTCCTCTCCTGCTCAGGAGAATTCAAGTGGTGCCAAAGGTATAGAAATATTTTTCTTCTCTCCTCTCTAGCTGGCTGTATCTGTTTCTGGTGTGATCTGGGTTAGCTAACTGTCATGTATTGAATTGTGTTCCCCCCAAAATGTGTGTAGGCATTTGGCTAGCCCATGATTCTGGGTACTGTGTGATGTTCCTACATGTTATAAATCCTGCCTCTGTGATGTTAATGGGGGAGGGTGGGTTGGTGGGTCAGGACTCAAAGTGTAGGGTTGTATTGTGCATTGAGGCAATCTTTTGGCAAGGGCAGCAAAGAAGTGGGAGCAAGCAGAGAGATTTGGGGACCTCATACCATCAGAAGCAGAGCGCATCCTTTGGAAAGGGCCCAGGGGTCCCTGTGCCTCTGAAACTCTCACTCCAGGGGGTGGTTGACAACAAGGACCTTCCTCAAAAAGCCAACAGAGAAAGTCTTCCCCTGGAGCTGACATGCTGAATTTGAACTTCTAGCCTATTGGACTGTGACAAAATAGCATTTCTCTTTTTAAAGGCATCCACTTGTGGTATTTTTGTTATAGCAGCACTGGATGACTAAAGACAGTAACCAAAAAATCAAGCCCATTGCTGTCGAGTCAATTCCAACTCATAGTGACCCTACAGAAGAGAGCAGAGCTGCCCTGTAGAGTTTCCAAGGAGTGCCTGGTGAATTTGAACTGCCAGTCTTGGTTAGCAGCCATAGCTCTTAACCACTACACCACCAGAGTTTCTGGGTTAGTAGGCAAGTAGGAAGGAATGGAGAAGTAAAAGACTTAAACAGAAGATTTCAAAGAGCAGCTCAAGAAGACAAAAAAAAAAAAAAAAATGTATTATAATGACATGTGCAAAGAGCTGGAAATGGAAAACCAGAAGGGAAGAGCACATTCTGCATTTCTCAAGCTGAAAGAACTGAAGAAAAAAAATCAAGCCTTGAGTTACAATAGTGAAGGATTCTACAGGGAAAATATTAAATGACTTAGGGAGCATCAAAAGAAGTTGGAAGGAATACGCACCATTATACCAGAAAGAACTGGTTGATATTCAGCCACTGAAGAGGTAGCCACTGAAGAGGAACCAATGGTACTGAAGGAAGGAGTCAAAGCTGCCTTGAAGGCATTAGCAAAAAACAAGGCTCCAGGAATTGATGGAATATCAATTGAGATATTTTAACAAACAGATGCAGCACTGGAAATGCTCACTCCTTTATGCCAAGAAATTTGGAGGACAGCTACCTGGCTAACTGACTGGAAGGATCCATATTTATGCCCATTCAAAAGAAAGGTGATCCAACCAAATGTGGAAATTACTGAACAGGATCGTAAATATCATACGCAAGTAAAATTTTGCTAAAGACCATTCAAAAGCGACTACATTATTTTGACAAGAAACTGCCAGAAGTTCAAGGTGGATTCAGAGGAGGATGTGAAACCAGGGATATCATTGCTGATGTCAGATGGGTCTTGGCTGAAAGCAGAGAATACCAGAAGGATGTTCACTTGTGTTTCATTGACTATGCAAAGGAATTGGACTGTGTGGATCATAATAAATTATGGCTAACATTTCAGAGAATGGGAATTCCAGAATACCTAATTGTACTCTTAAGGAATGTGTATACAGATCAAGAGGCAGTCGTGTGAACAGAACAAGGGGACGCTACATAGTTTTCAGTCCGGAAAGGTGTGCATCAGAGTTGTATCCTTTCAACATACCCATTCAACCTGTATGCCGAGCAAATAATCCGAGAAGCTGGATTATGTGAAGAAGAACGAGGCATCAGGATTGGAGGATGACTCATTAACAAGCTGCGTTATGCAGACAGCACCACTGTACTTGCTGGAAGTAACGAAGATTTGGAGTACTTACTGATGAAGATCAAGGACCACAGCCTTCAGTATGGATTGCACCTCAACATCAAGAAAACAAAAACCCTCACAACTGAACTAGTTAGCAACATTGTCATAAATGGAAAAAGGATTGAGGTTGTCAAGGATTCCATTTTACTTGGCTCCACAATCAACACCCATGGAAGCAGCAGTCAAGAAATGAAAAGATGCATTGCACTGGGAAAATCTGCTACAAAGGGTCTCTTTAAAGTATTCAAAAGTAAAGATGTCACCCTGAAGACTAAAGTGCACCTGACCCAAGCCATGGTATTTTCAGTCACATCATATGCATGCGAAAGCTGGACAATAAACAAAGAAGACAGAAGGAGAATTGATGCCTTTGAACTGTGGTGTTGGAAAAGACAGTTGAATGTACCATGGACCGCAAATGAACAAACGGATCTGTTCTGGAAGAAGTACAACCAGAGTGTTCCTTGGAAGCAAAGGTGGCAAGACTGCATCTTACATACTTTAGACATATTATCAGGAAGTATCCCTTCTTGGAGAAGGACGTCATGCTTGGTAGAGTAGAGGGTCAGCGAAGAAGAGGAAGACTCTGAATGAGATGGACTGACATAGGGGCTGCAACAATGGGCTTAAGCATAAAAATGACTATGAACATGGCACAAGACTGGGCAGTGTTTCCCTCTGTTGTTCTTAGGGTCCCTGTGAGTAGGAACTGACTCAGTTTGGATCAGCAACTAAGACAGATCAGCAATAACACACCAAAGAACAAGATGTGCATGTGGTTGTTTCAAGTGTAAAACTGCTGCTGTTGGCGTCAGCTGCCCCACCCTCAGAGAACAGAGACATTTCTCCTGCGGAGAGCCTCTGCCTGAGATTCACAGCCTTCCTTTTCCTTTTTCCTTGAAATGACCCTCTGAATTAAGTAGTACATCTGACGAGCTCATTGACTAATGAAATAAACCCCAGGGCCAATGAGACTGCATGGTTTCCTTAAATTCCAAGGTCAGTTTCATCACTCCGTTACACAGGAGTAAGGAGTCAGTTTCAATATGCAAATCACCATGTGATTTCCAGTTCTACTGATAAATGTTTTTGGTCTCTTTATTGCCACATGAACCCCGCATAGCCAGAATCCACATGATAGTCTCTCCCATGCAGTCCTTTCTCCATCACAGAAGGTTCTAGACACCTCAGCTGAGACTCCAACCTTTTTCCAGCCAATAATGAGTTTTCCTTCCAAAGTTGTCATGTCTCTAAACACTCTGCTTCAAAAAAGGTCATCAAATAAAAAACATGATTTTTATTATAACCTCTCTCTTTTGAACATTAATCACATCTGATCTCAAAGTGGAAACCCTGGTGGCATAGTAATTAAGTGCTATGTGCCAAGGCCAAGTGCCTTATGCTACCCATATAAGTCATCAGTTGAAATCCACCAGGCTCTCCTTGGAAACTGTATGGGGCAGTTTTATAGGGTCACTGTGAGTCAGATTCAACTCTACTGCAGTGGGTTTGCTTTAGATTTTTTTAATCTCAAAGTTTCTCTTTGCTTCTAGGAATGACCGTGTCTTGTGTCTACAGGTAATTCAAAGGGAAAGGGACAAAGCCTTCATTTTATAGAGTTTCAACCTGGATAATACAGTATGCCAACTGAGAGCTTAAAAGCTCAGATGAGGATAAGAGAGGTAGTTTTGGATCAGCCACTCAGGGGAGTTCCTAGCCCATTACTTCTGGGTTTGAAGGGTCCAGAGGTCAGTGGTTGGATGTAATTAACCTTCCTTCCCTTTGCTGACTCTATACAGTGCTTTAAACATGTCTTGTAGGCACTTAGTATTTGTTACATCAGCTGATTTCTCTAGACCAAACCCATGGCCTTGTGAGTGGATTCTGACTCGTAGCGTCCCCATGGGACAGAGTAGAACTGCCCCATAGGGTTTCCAAGGCTGTAAGTCTTCATGGAAGCAGTCTGTCACATCTTGCACCTTGGAAGCAACTGAAGGGGTTCAAATTGCCAACTTTTAAGTTAGCAGCTAAGTGCTTTAACCATTGTGCAACCAGGCCCCTCAAGTTTTCTAGATCGTGTTTTCACATCTGAATTATTCCTGATCCCAATTTAACAGTTATTAGAGCATCATCAAGGTGCTCTGTTTGAACCTACCAGCCACATTACAGGAGAAAGATGTGGCAGTCTACTCATGTAAGAATTACAGCCTTGGAAGTCCTGTGGAGCAGTTCTGCCTGGTCCTGTTCGGTCACTATGACTCAGAACTAACTTGATGGCAATTTTGAACTGGGTTTTAAGAGCAACATTAATCATAGTATATTCCTATTTGGGTTTAATGTAAATACTTGCTAGTTCCTGTTTTCCAAATTTTGCTTTGCGTCTATAGTGGCCAATTCCTTTGCTATTTTTCTCTTATAAAAATAGACATTATAACCACTTTTCACAAATTCCCACTGTCAAATTCTCATAAAGATGAAATAAAAATATTATAACTTTCAATGCTAATATCATGAGGAACACTAAATTTGGAACTCCCAAATCAAATAAAGTGTTGATAACTGTGCCCCCAAATCCACTGCCATTGAGTTGATTCCAACTCATAGTGACCCTACAGAGTAGAACTGTCACATAGAGTTTCCAAGGAGCGCCTGGTGGATTTGAACTGCTCGCCTTTTGATTAGCAGCCATAGCACTTAAGCACTGATAGCACAGTAAGCATTTGGAGTACAGTAAAACTTGTGAAAGATAGAAAGTGGATAAGGTAGAAACCTGTCAGAGATGGAAAATGCAAATATTTTCCACTAACAGAAAATGGTAAGTCTGCAGTGAGTGTATCAAAGGTGGAAAACTTGTGAGACCTGGAAAAACAAGACAATCCCATGGAGTTCAGCTCTTACAGGTTTCACTGTACAACACTGACAATGAATATGGCAATAATTTTATATAAAGTTTTAATTCATTTAACTGTTGAGTGAGAAATTTAAAATAGTGCTGATTTTTCCAGCTTGCTGAATAATTGGGTGTGTTCTTATGCTTATCGCTGTTAGTTTAAATATGTCTTGTATCTGTTTCCATCCTTCCTAGTCCATTGACACTCCCCTAATCAGCCCCTCTCCATATAGGAGCTGGGCTGTTACAGTTAATCTTATCTAATTCCTACTACTCAAAGCCATTTCCGCTGCAACCACCAAGCCCCTCTTCCATCGTAGACTGCTGCCAATGACTGATTCATCAGTGGTGAACCCTTATTCTCGCTCCACACAGGGAATGATAATTTGGTTTTCCACACAGGGCGAGCTACGGGGAGGATTTCAGTATTGCTCTTCACGACAGTTGCATCTCTCATTGTGAATGAGCACGTAGCTATCCTGGTTTGTACACATCATTGCCGTGTTTGGTGAACATCAGTCCACCTTTCCAGAACAGTTCCACCTTAGAGTCCCAATTAAGTTGGGCTTTTGAGCCTATGAGACTAATGTTTAGACCCTGGAGCATTTATATCACACCACAGTGTGCATACCACTCGAGAGGGAGATTTGCCTGCTGAAAGTTCACTGGAACAATGCCTGTAAAGAAAGGAGGGATCCATGACTGGGCAGAGGGCAGCAGAGACCTCAGCTGATGTAACAGAGTGCTCTGGAGCTGGGATGGCCCCTCAGAGTTGGCCCAAACTGAACAAGAGGACAAAGTTTTTGAGATGTGGGTTGCCCTGAGAAAGGACCCTGAGCTGGGCTGCTCCCTCGGTAGGGAGAGTGTCAGCTATGAGCTATCAGCAGGCAACACTTGCAGCAGCTGATGAAGTGAATGCCTCTTGCTAAGTTAGATTCTGACAGATGTCCCAGAGAAACTCCACCAACAGGGAGGAGGATCTCTCCAGGTGGGGCTGATGCAGGTATCAGTCATATGTATCTGTGGGATCTTTTTCAGCTTCTTTAGAGTCTATCTCAAGACTAGGATACATGTCTCTTTATCTTTAACAGATCCATACGTACCTAGCACTTATTAGTGTGGGGGAGAGTGATACATTTTTTTTTTAAATTGTGACTGAGTGAAAGTTTACAATACAAGTCAAATTTTCATGTCCGCCTGTCTGCAGCTCCCTCTGCTCTCCTTGCCCGGTGACAGTACACTCCTCCTTTCCGTTCATACATGTCATATTCTCTGAACAATGAGAGTGATACATTTTTACTGAAGACATTTTAAACATTTTTTGGGGGGAAAATATTATATGAGATTTTACTGTTGTTGAGTGCAGCCTTTATACCCTTATTCATTTTCTCTTAGCCACTGAAACATAATTACATTTCATTTTTAAGGTGTTAAATTTTAAAAACATTCAAAACCTGTGTGTCTATTTCCAGAAATACAAAGACTGCCAATTAAATTCATGAACTCAACCTAGAAAAAGTGCTCCATCCCTCATTGTTGACTATCAGTAGGGTCACCTTCGAAGGACTCCCCTTGGGAAGTATGCACCAACGCCAGTGCCTAGTCCACCCTTCAAAGTAATTTTGGAACTCTTTTCGTGGAATGGCCATCAGAGCTGTTGTCATATTACCTTTGAGGCCCTGAATGCCAATCAAACTGTCTTCCTTTCAGTATTTCTTTTATCTTTGGGTAAAGAAAGAAGTCATTGGGGGCCAGGACAGGTGATTAGGGAGGGTGTTTCAATACAGTTATTTTTTCACTGGCAAAAACTCCCTCACAGAAAAGTATACAAGTGAGTTCACCAAGTTGCCACCTTTTCATTGTGTACAATGATCATTCCAGAAAGAGTTTCAAAATTTCTTTGAAGAGTGGACTAGATGCTGATGTCACTGCATAGCTTCCCAAGAGGAGTACTTTGAAGGTGGCTGTATTAACACTTAGAACAATTAAGTTCACGGACTTAATTGTTGGATCTCATATTTTTAAAATTGGATATTTAATCCTGATTAATTTTATCATGCTTTCTTGAGCTAAAGCAGCTCTGTCCAATAGAACTTTCAATGCAAATGTTCTAGACTATGCTTTCCAGTACGGTAACCATCAGCTGGAGTCCACGGGTGGTGCAAACCACGAATGCGCTCAGATGCTGACCCAAAGTTTGGAAGTTCAAGTTCTCCCGAGGCTCTGAAGAAGAAGGTCTGGCTATGTACTTGTAAAAAGTCAGCCACTGAAAACTTTATGGAGCACAGTTCTATCCTGACACACACGGAGTCATTGTGCATCAGAATTGACTTGCTGGCAACTAGTAAAACTTGTAGCCACTAGCCACATGCAGGCTATGAGCACTTGAAATACACCTAGTGCAACTAAGAAACTGCATTTTAATTAATTTAGTGTTAATTTGTTTAAATTTAAATAGCCATTTGTGGCTAGTGACTACCATATTGGGCAGCTCAAATCTAGAGTTTGGGACATTTAACCCTTAAAACATTATAGATGCAAACACGAGTACATTCTAGCATTGGCCATTCTCCATCATAAGTGAAGGGAAATGTTTGTAATACACAACAGTGAGACCTGAGAATGGAAAATGACAGTGGGCACAGACCTCTATCCACTGTAATTTGGTGTCACAGTTGGTGCCCTGGCACCAAGAACACCATTTCTGGTTGAATAGATGGAGTAGAAATATAGAACTGGTTTGTATGGGGTTTGGAATTGATGTGACTCCTCATGACGCGAGTTCTCTGGGCAAAGGACAATGTCTTCTGTCTACACTGCATATCCACTCCTGAAATCCACTCTTGGTCAGCAGTTTCCCTGACAGTGGACCAGCTGGGAATCATTATGGTCTAGTTCAATTCTTTGCCACCTGTGGTTTTGGACATTTACTTAATGAGAGCACTGAGGAGCTGGAATTTGTTTATGGTATTTGAGTTGAAGCAAAGTAAGTTAGATGACACACTCATCTCTTCACTGTATCTTAATTTCTGGGTTAAAGACACTGTAACTCATTCAATCTTTCTTTTCACTTCCAAAGTTCGTAAAATGAATCTCAGCTGTTAAATGAAAATCTTTCTTTCCTCTCAAGCCATATTCTAGCAAGGTTGCCCAGTTGATTAGAATCATCTTCCCATTAAAAAAAAAAGTGAAGGCGTGATAATGCAACCAACTAATGATTTTCAGTATTGAAAAGCGTATTCCAAACTTCAAATCCTTGAGTTCTTTGCAAAGTCCTAACATGATCTTCTAACTCTGGCGATGTTATACGGGGATTCACATAGCTCAATAATATTAATACGGTAAAAAAAAAAAAAAGCAAGGAAGCAAGGAAGAAAGTAAGGAAAAAAGGAAGAAAGAAAAAGCAAGGTGCATCTAGAAAGTATTTGTTAAAATTCCCAACAAGTCAGCAATTTACTCAACACTGGAGTTTTTCTGCATCTTACTTCCACTTGGGATAATCTCTAGTCCCTAGAGAAAGCAGAATAATGCTGTGGTTTAAACATGTGAGGTAAATGGACAAGCGCCCTTCCTCTTGATATGAAAATACTGCAAAAATCTGCCAAGGACTGTCCTCGCTAGTCACTGGATGAAGCTATTGTGAGTGCTTTTTAAAAATCCTTTTTAGTTTGCTCTCTTTTTTTCTAACATCTACTGCTAGCTCCCCATTATTCAAATACCATGATTCTGATCATGAGAACAGTGTGTGTCTCATGTGAGTGCCAAATCCATCACATAGTAGCTTGTGTAAGACCAGGGTGATGGAGCCAGGCTCATCCCTGTGCTGAGAAACCTGCCAGCTTGGCTTTTAGAATTAAACAGAAAGCAGTAAGCAAATTTCAACATTTATCTATTCCTTGTGGAATAGAAGCAGAAGTGTCACACCTCATTTGAAGTCCCCACACACAGTCTCCTAGTAGGTTGGACTCTGAAGGCTAATTCTGCTTATATTAGGCAGTGAAGGATGCAGATTAGTTCCAAAGAGCACCACCAAATGTAATTTTTTTCCCTGTTTCATTCTCTGAAAGGAAGTCTAGTCATTTGAAATTTACTAAATCTGTCTGATGGGGGAATTGCCATTTCCAGCACAGAGTGAGTTCTAAATCTCTAAGTGGTGGAATGTGTATTTATGACTTTTTAAGCTCAAATAAATGTTTCATGTTGGATTGCTGCATGGAACCATGAAAAATGAAATTGGAGAAAAATATGAAAAATGTATGCTTTGTGCATCTAGTACATTTTAATACCAGATGGTAGTGTATATCATGGTTGGTGATGGTTACCATAGGGACACAGCAATATGAGGGCGTGTTTGTGCTCCCAAGGTGCAGCAATCTCTGGTCAGAAAGAATTATCTTGCTGTCATTGTTGTTAGCTGTCATCTAGTCAGCCCCCAACTCATGGTGACCTTATACACAATGGCGTGAAACACTGCCTGGTCCCGTGCCACCTCCATGAATGGCTGTGGGTGGGGCTGTTGTGGCCCATAGGGTTTTAGTTGGCTGATTTTCAGAAGTAGATCACCAAGCCTTGCTCATAGTTATCTAGTTATTTTACCTTGGACATGGATTGAATGGTGTACTCTACCCTGGAGCCTGTGAATGTGCCTTCGTTTGCAACTAAGGGCTTTAAGATGCTATTAGTTAACACGAGATCATACAGGAATGGCTGTTGTTGGGTGCTGTTGGTACAGTTCCAACTCATAGCAACACCATGTACAACTCAACATAACACAGTCCGGTCCTACACCATGTCCACAATCCTTGTTATGCTTGAGCCCACTGTTGTAGCCACTGTGTAAGTTCACCTTGTTGAGTGTCTTCCTCTTTTCTGATGACCTTCTGCTTTACCAAACATGATGGACTTCTCCAAGGACTGATCCTTTGCAGGAGTAGGGTGGGTCCAAATCCCTCCTCAGTGGTGTTCTGACAAAAGAGAAGAGACGGAGAGACATACACACAAGGAAAATAGCAAGGTGAAGATGCGTCTACAAGCCAGTAAGTGCCTAGAACTACCAAAGCCAGGAGACAAGAAAGGCTCCTCCCCCGAGAGCATACTGAGAGCCCATAGGTCTGCCAGTGTCCTGAGTTCTAACTACAAGACTCCAATCCGTTTCTCTTGTTTCACACTCCTGTTCTGTGGTACTTCATCACAGCAGCCCTAGGAAACTAAGATGTCCATCAGTCTTCTAGATTTGAGCTCTTAAAATTGCTAGTCATCTATCTAAACTCTAGTTTCTGAGCTTTCTCTTGTGATGACTCTCAGAGTATTAAAGCAGAAGAGGTAAGGCGGATGATAGGCAGCTCCTCTAATCTAAAAGGCTGAAGAAAGCAATATAAATGATAAGACAGAGGGAAGCAAAGAGTGTATAATTAATGAAAGGGAGGGGCCCTTGTGATTTTGAATTAAATAATGTGATGATGAATAGTTAATTATTTAAATAGAGGATTGCTTTAGAATAAAATATTACATACATGGTGCAGAATAAGAAATATTACTCTAGCCTCCAAACAAGGTGGCTGATCGTCTATAGTATGTTGGTGTGGCAGTGTGGGAGCATAGCTTACATAATTTTTTTAAATTATTAGTAATGAAAACATATGTGTGTAGCCAATTTATGGTAGCTGTGACATCATCATTTCCACAAGATGTTTTCTCACCAATAGTTTTGAGAAAGACAACAGAGAACTTTCCTTATCAAACTCTCTAACATCTCAGAACTACCAGGGAAAATGCTGCCTACCATAATGGTATAATGATTAGACATTTCTGGAATAAAACAGGGGCTGTAACTTGAAATCTGGGGGAAGAAAAGTAGCGATGAAAATTCCCCGTATAGTAATTATAGCAAACATTTATGGAGTGACAGTGCTCCCAGGTAGTTTATTTAACATTATTTTCCAACTCAATAACAATCCTTTAAAGTAGCCGTTCTCCATTTCATGAATTGGAGGCTACATGATGCTAAGTAACTTCCTCACTGTCAAACACATTGGACTGTCCTCCTTTCTGCTGTATGTTTATAAAATAAGATCGTACGCTACCTGAGAATAGATTCTGGATCTATTCTTTTTATCATCATATGCCTACTGCAGTACACTAACAGGGAGCTGTGAGAAAGTCAATCCAGATTCAGTAGAGGACGTAGAATGAAGAATGTCTCTGTTGATGTCAGATGAATCTTGGCTGAAAGCAGACAATACCAGAAAGATGTTTACCTGTGTTTCCTTGACTATGGAAAGGCATTCAACTGTGTGGGTCATAACAAATTATGGATAACAATGTGGAGAACAGGAATTCCAGAACACTTAATCATACTCACGCAGAACCTACACGTAGACCAAGAGGCAGTCATTTGAACAGAAGGGGGGGGGGGACACTGCATGATTTAAAGCCAGGAAAGGTCAGGGTTGTATCCTGTCATCATACTTATTCAATCTGCATCTTGAACAAATAATCTGAGAAGCAAGACTATGTGAAAAAGAATGTGACATCACTTATTAACAACTTGGGATGTGAGATGACACAACCTTGCAAAGTGGACTTGAAGTGCTTACTGCTGAAAATCAAAGATTACAGCCTTCAGTATGGATTACAATCTCAATATAAAGAAAAAAAAATCCTTACAACTGAACCAATAAGGAACATAATGATAAATGGAGAAAATGTTGCAGTTGTCAAGGACTTCATTTCACTTGGATCCACAATAAGGCTCATGGAAGCAGCAGTCCAGAAATCAAAGGATGAAAGTTAGCTAAAAACAATAAGTCAGCTAAAATAAATAAGAATCTCAGTGAGATGGACTGACATAGTGGCTGCAACAGCGGGCTGAGACACAGCAATGAGTGTGAGGATGGAGTGGGACTGGACAGTGGTTGTTCTGTGGTACATAGGATCCCTATGAGTTGGAGCTGACTTGATGGCATCTAGCCACAACAGCAAGGTCAAGGTACAAAAGCTTTGAAGACAGTTTTCAAGCAATAAATTTCTGTGATAAATCAGGTATCTATTGCTGCATGAGATGTTACCCCAGAATAGCGGTGCAAAACAAGCAGCATTATCATCTAGCAGTTTCTGTAGATTAGGAATTTGACAGCTTAGCTGTCCAGTTCTGGATGAGAGGCTCTCATGAGGTTGTAGCTGGGACAGCAGCAGCACTGTCAGCATCTGAAGGCTAGACTGAAGCTGAAGCCCTGGCTTCCAAGAGAGCTTGCTCACATGGCTATTAGCAGGAGGCTTCAGTTCCCTGCAAGTGGGCTTCTCCATAGGGCTGCATGAGTGTCCTCACAACACGGCAGCTAGCTGCCCCCAAGCATAAGTGATCTAAGAAAGGGAGCAAAGAAAAGGCCACAATGGGTTACGTGACCTAGTCTTGGAAGTCACTCCCCATCCCTTCCACCACCTTCTATTTGCTAGAAGCAAATTACTAAGGACAGCCCACATTCAAGAGGAGAATTAGAGTCCGCTTTTTAAAGGGAGCAATATCAGAGTTTGTGCATATAATGCTGCCACGTAAGTGCAGTCTGTGTGTCAGAATGTAGTGAAACCATGAAAATTCAAGAATATAGAAAAACACACTTTAACTTACTGAAAGAGCTAACGTTATGCCTACCGTCCGACCTGCCTACGTTACATATGATGAGTAATGTTAAGGAAGTTGGCACCTGTTTTAGTCATCTAGCACTGCTCTGACAGAAATACCATGAGTGGAAGAAAAAAGAAAAGCTCATTCCTATACAGTCCAGTAGGCTGCAAGCCCGAATTCAGTGTGTCTGCTCCAGGGGAAGGCTTTCCCCCTGTCGGCTCTGGAGGAAGGTCCTTGTGTCGCATTGGTCTTTGGTCAGGGAGCGTCTTGGCACAGGAACCTCAGCTCTGAAGGATGCGCTCTACTCCTGGTGCTGCTTTCTTGATGGTGTGAGGTTCCCAACTCTCTGCTTTCTTCCCCTCCCTCTTATCTCTTGTAGGACAAAGGATAAGAGATGGTGCAAGCCACACTCCAGGGAAACTTCCTTTATAAAGGAGCTGGGAGGTGACCTTAGGAAGGGATTTACAGTCCTACCCTAATACTCGTTAACATATGGCGTAGGAAAATCACATCTCTATACATATTTTGGGGGGAACACAATTCAATCCCTGACAGCACCCTTCAGTGATTTTGAGTCCTGGTGATATTACAACGTGTCTGAATAATATTGAGATGCCTATTCAAATATTATTTTTCTTCTAAAATATAATTTTAGCAGTGTAATATTTTTTCTATAAAGGTCAGTGTCTCAGTCAGTGCCATGATTCACAAGGACAGAAGAGCAAGAGAAATAATTGAAGTAGGAAAATAAGTTAAAGATCATCTATTGATATTTGTAGCTACCTCCAGCTCTCAGTTGGTCTGTAGATGAATTGTGTTATTAGCTACAATGCCATTGTCTTAGCTGTCTATTGTTGTTGTTAGGAGCTGTCCAGTCAGTTCTGACTTACAGTAACCATATGTACAGCAGAATGAAATACTCTCTGGTCCTGAGACATCCTCACAATCATTGTTATACTTAAGCCCATGGTCGTAGCTGCTGTGTCAACCCATTTCATCAAGGGTCTTCCTTTTTTTCACCGACTCTCCACTCTACCAAGCACAATATCCTTCCCTGGGGACTAATTCCTCCTGTTAACTTGCCTGAAGTATGTGAGACGCTGTCTCACCATCCTTGCTTTAAGGAGCATTCTGCTTGTACTTCTTCTAAGACAGGTTTGTGCATGCTTTTGGCATTACATTGCATGTTCGATATTCTTTGCCAACACCACAATTCAAAGTCATCAATTCTTTTTCAGTTTTTCTTATTCACCATTAGTTGTCTAATGCTACTATAACAGAAATATCACAAGTAGATGGCTTTCGCAAAGAATTTAGAAGTCCAAATTCAGGGCACCAGCTCAGCTCCAGATGAAGACTTTCTCTGCCGGCCGTGAAGGAAGGTCCTTGTCATTAATCTTCCACTGGTCTAGGAGCTTTTCAGCACAGGGGCTCTGGGTCTGACAACATGCTCTCTTCCTGGTATTACTTTTTTCTCAGTTGAATGAGGCCTCCTTGTCTCTCTGCTGACCTGTTTCTCTTGCATCTCAAAAGAGATTGACTCAAGATACAACCTGATCTTACAGAATGAGTCCTGCCTCATTGATATAATTGTCTCTAATCCTGCCTCACTAATGTCATAGAGATAGGATTTATAGCACATAGGAACAGAGTAGAACTGCCCATAGAGTTTCCAAGGAGGGCCTGGCGGATTTGAACTGCTGACCTTTTTGATGAGCAGACCTGGCACTTAACCACTACACCGCCAGGGTTGCCTGCTGTTTTAATGTCTGTGTAACATTTTAAAGTATTGGTGCATAGTGTTTAAGTGCACTGTTTACTAGCCAAAAGGTTGGCAATTTGAATTCACCAGGCGCTCCTTGGAAACTCTACATGGCAGTTCCACTCTGTCCCCTAGGGTCGCTATGAGCAGGAATCGACTCTATGGCAGCAACTTTGGCTTTTTCTTTCTTTCTATATGGGTCACTATGAGTCAAAATCAAGTTGACAACAGTCGGTTAAGGTTTTTAGACTCTGTAGCTATTTATAATACTTACCATCTCCTTTTTACTGGATGACCAGGGTATTCTTATTGTTAATTTATTTGCTATTGTTAACAGTGCTGCAATGAATAGTGGGCAAGGTTCTTAACAAACTGCAGTTTGCTTTCTTCCACTGATTCTGTCCTGTAGAATTACACTTGAAAAGTTAGGAAAAAAATTAAGTTATTTTTATGTAAAGCCACAGACTACCTACTTCTGAACAAGGTTAAGTTACTGAAAACTCGCAGTATTTTTGTACGTCTTCTTCCTCCCCCTTTTTACCAACAACTAAAAACATTTTTCTAGAATGACACCTACATGTGGTACACTATCGAAATACTTTTGCTTGGCCCTACAGCTGTGATCTTTCTTTAAATTTAGATTCCTTATATATTCAAACAAATTTGCATGTTGAGACAGAATGAGATTCAAATTTTATATCTTCATAGGGTACAAGGTATTTATGAAGCAAAATGTAGATTTTTAGGAAAAAAAAATGGATGCAACTTTGACTAATGGTTCAGTGTCCCAGGACTTCAACCTCTCCTTCTGCTCTCATTCACATTAAAGATCAGAGGCCTTGATAAAAATTTATATATATTTTTTCACACTTCACACAGCCCTCTGTAGGCTGATTGAGAAGAAACACTGATTCAGTTATGCTCAACACAGCTAATGATATTGCATTGAGAGAGAGAGAGAGCAAGAGAGAGAACATACAGAGATAAAAAACAAAAAACCGAAAACCAGCTGCTGTGGAGTTGATTCTGACTCAGCAACACCGTGGGGCAGAATAGAGCTGCTCCACAGAGTTCTCAAGGAGTGCCTGGTGAATTCGAACTGCTGACCTTTTTGGTTAGCAGGTGTAGCCTTTTACCACTATGTCACCAGGTTAGAGACTGACTATTTGGTGAGCCATTTTCTTTGCTACAGATTTGAGTGAGGAGAAAAAATGAAATGCATGTATAGATCTACATGTGCTTCAAGGGAAATATACCTAAAATAGAATTCTCAAATGAACAAACCGGGTTGTAAAATAGTATAGACTGTAAATCTCATAGAAGATGCCACTTTGAATTACAGGGGTGGGAATTGTGAGACACCTCTGATATCTACTTTTTATGTGTCTGCAGTTTTAAATATTTTAACAACTATGTCGATTTGTTTAAAAATAATTGGAAAAAATAAAGATTTTTCAATCAGGCAGGTAACATTAAAGCTAGTTTTTAAAACTCATGTTAGTAAATATTGATTCTTACAGTTATGATTAAGGTTTTCCACGGAGGAGAGAATTTCTGCCATGGTAACTTTGCCACAGCTCTGTGACATTCATCAAGCTGCACGAACGGTCTACTGGGACAACTAACACAGTCAATATCTTAGTTTTATTAGTTTCATTCTTGTACAAGCACTTCTAAAAATTAATTTTTGTGATTATAAAAAGCAGTGTATATTCATTGTAGAAAATGGAAAAATATAGAAAGGCATAAAATCATGGGCAGGAGAATTTAAATATTTCTTAATATTCCCGTGGTGTTAACTTATGTTTTACATTTGTCTGTGCTTATAAACGGATATAAAGTTATCTAAAGATACAATATGATTATTTTAGTGGATAGCAATCTTAGAAAGACAGATGTCTTTGTTTAGGAAAATGTTGGGTTAATTCTTATGAAATTGCTGTGATCAAACATGATCAAAGACCAAAAGACCGAACTCATTGCTGTTCAGTCAATTCCCACTCATAGTGACCCTACAGGACACAGCAGAACTGTCCCATAGAGTTTCCAAGGCTGTCATTGTTAAGGGAGCAAATTGCCAGGTATTTTCTCCCTCAGAGAAGCTGGTAGGTTTGAACCTCTGACTGTAACAGTTAGCAGTCAAACACTTTAACCACTATGCCACCAGGGTTCCTTGACCAAATGCCAGCCTTGGCATATGGTTCAACTTATTTGCTTGATAGGTTGCCTTGTGAGAAAAGGGAGGCATGATCTGTAAGAAGACTGAGAAACAAAGAAGTTGCTAGATTCACTGCCTGAAAACTGACTGACAGTACTGGGGCTGGAAGAGAGCAGAGGCTAATGAAGAGAAGAAGCCAGGTAAAAATGGCAGCGGACAACTCTTCAGATAAGAATGGATTGGACTTGGGCATACAGAGCGACCATATCATATGTGTACTTTATGATTCTTTGCATCTATAAGATGTCATCCTACTAGCCTCTTACTAGAGAGGCATAGAGAGAGTGGAGAGGAGGGGACAGGAGATTGTTACGAGGGTATGACATGTATGGAATGGAAAGGAGGAGTGTGCAGTCACTGGGCAAGGAGAGCAGAGGGAGCAGCAGATAGGCAGGCATGCAAATTTGACTTGTCACCTTTCACTCATTCATGTTAAAACAAAAAATGGCAGCAGACTAGAGCTGGCAGACACAGTTGACTTTAGAGAAGTACCCTGTGGCGGGAAAGATTTTAAAACTTTTAGGAACATGATGTGTCTTGGACTTGATTTTAAGTTATCAGCAAGACTGCAATATAGCCTTCTCTATCTTTCTAAATAAAATTGATAAACATGATCATTTCTCTACCCACAATAGCCATGTAAGACATCTTGAGAGAGAAAACTAGTGACTCCTTTGTCTGAGTTGGATGGGGACAGCAGAGAGAAGAGACCAGCCACAGAATCTGGGACAGGTGTTGAACAGGAGCAAGAATGTAGGGCCAGAAGTCCCCGGAAGGTACAAACTGTCTGGGAGGGTGGTAGATTTCACACAGGACAGGAGATGGGATGGTTGAGCCATACCCACCTTCATATTAAAGCGCAGGTTATCTTGGCTGGTGCAAGTGGGCATGCATGGACATGGAGGCTGTAAGCTTCACTGGAGGCAGAAGTAGTTTCAAGTGTAAGCACCACTGAACTGTCTTGGATAGTTTCTCGGGCATAGTTGACAACAGAATTTGCTCAGTGAATACATAGAACTTGTTTTTAACATAGTTGAGATCAATTCACGTGAGTTTTTTAGTTCTTTGGTAGCAGAACTTAAAAAAATGTTCATAGTAACATAAAATGAGAAGTCAGAGGTGCCATCCTGGAAGAACAGCTGGACAGATTATTACATATTTCTGACATATTTCTAACCATGTCCAGGAAACTCTGGTGGTGTAGTAGTAAAGGGCTACTGTGCTAACCAAAATGTTGGGGGTTCAAATCTTCTAGGCACTCCTTGGAAACTCTATAGGGCAGTTTTACTCTGTCCTGTAGTGTCCCTATGAGTTGGAACCAATTCAACAGCAGCAGGTGTTTTTTTTGTATTAACCAGGAGTACTGTGATCAGCTCTACAGATTCATAAGCCTAACTGGATCAAGACCAAACGAAACCACTGCTGTTGAGTGGATTCTGACTCATAACAACCCTATAGGACAGGGTAGAACTGCTTGTAGGGTTTCCAAGGCTATGATCTTTATAGGAGCAGATTACCAAGTCCTGTCTAACCTGATTGAGACTGTGTGGCTTTTACGTATAAATGCAACTACATGGTACAAAATTACTGGGGGTGGTAGAGGGGAACACTAGGTGGATAAAGAACTGTACATATGTGGCCTCACCCGAACCTACGGAGTAGGTGTTATTAACCACCACTTATAAATTATTAGTCTTTTTACAAAGGGTAAAATTGAGGAACAGAGAGGATAAGCCTTTGTCAGTGACTAGAGAAGGTTTAGAGAGTGAGGAAGCTGGAGTGAAAACTCGGGTTTATCGTGTCCTTGAAGCCAGTGCCATCACCCACCAGATGACCAGGGAGGTGCCTAGTACCAGCACAGTGAACTAGTAATAATTGCTGAGGTGCACAAGGGGAAGGAGAGCTGGCAGTGTGCCCTGGGTGAGAGAGGCATCCAGAACAAAGCACATCTACTTTCATTATTGGAATATAGCTCAGAACATAGGTCATATGGATGACAGTTTGGAGAGGTCATTTCTAGTGGTTTCTGTGACAGCGTCTTTTTTTTTGCCCCAGAAATGTATCAATACCATCTGCATGAAGAAACTAGCATTGCCATTTCAATCTTGTGGAAACAGAGACCTTCTATGGCAGTGAAAACGAAAAAGATGGCTAAAGAAGTGAAAAGAGCAGGATCCCATTTGTGTAAATACCTCT
The DNA here is from genome assembly GCA_028571685.1 of Heterohyrax brucei. NCBI lineage: Eukaryota > Metazoa > Chordata > Mammalia > Hyracoidea > Procaviidae > Heterohyrax > Heterohyrax brucei. The sequence continues at coordinate 16,455,800 of CM053166.1, read as the reverse complement.
GCGCCAGCCTTGGTTGTCCCTGCATAAGATGACAGCGTGATTTTTATGCTTATATGTTGTTAGGACAGAGTACAACTGCCCCATAAAGTTTCCAAGGAATGCCCAGTAGATTTGAACTGCTGACCTTTTGGTTAGCAGCCATAGAACTTAAACCCTACACCACCAGGGTTTCCTGTCATGAAATGTATTGAAACCAATCTTGGTGCAAAATTACAATCACAAGCTTAAAGTACTTAAAACAAAACAAAAAAAACAACCTTGCTATGCTTAGTCAGGTCATCCTCAACTAGACAGCATTTTGTTAAATTTCCATTGAAGTGATGAAATGTCTATTTCTGAAGTATTTCCCAGGAGTCAAGAGCCTGAGTGCTCTTTTTAAATACCTTAATTCATCTCATGTCAAAATATTTATTTACTGTTGGTTATATCTTAAGACCTGTTTTCTACAGAAACCCTGGTGGCATGGTGGTTAAATGCTATGGCTGATAACCAGAAGGTTAAGCGTTCAAATCCACTGAATGCTCCTTGGAAACTCTTTGGAGCAGCTCTACTCTATCTCTCTACTCATGTCATTGAGTTGGAACTGACTTGATGGCAGTGGGTTTGGGGTTCTATGAATACAGACATAATGTAAAAAGTTTCTACTCGAGATTCTCACTATCTTGTGGGGAAATAGAGACTATATTGTTGATGTTTAAATCCTAAAGGAATTGTTATAGAGGTCCATTACCATGGAAACACCAAGGAAGACCATTCAACAGCAGAGCGAAGCAGTGGCAAGGTGAGCAGACTCTAGACATGAGTTTGGAGGAGGGACAGAAATTATTCCAGAGGTCAAAGGCAGAGAGATGGGCACCTTGAGGGATCATTATGGGAAAAGTTGAGAGAGAGTGCACAAGACATTTCAAGAAGGACCAAGTAGCTTGATTACGTTCAGCCAAGTATACTTGGTGGGTGGAGGGAGTGGGAAGGGCTATAAATGGAGAGGAGAGCAGGGGCTACATCACGAGGAGCTTTAGACGCCGTGCCAAAGGGTTTGGGCTGTGTTCTGAAGGCAGTGGGAAGCTGCTAGCCTGCATTTTAGACACATTACTCTGCAATAGGCTGAGAACTAATTTGGAAGTAGGGTAAGGCTGGAGGCTGGGAGAAGACTCTGAAAGTTCTCGCCACGGTCAAAGCAAGAAGCTGGAATTCCTTGACCAAGACCAAGCGAAGAGGAAAAGAGAGAAAACAACACAGATTCAAGATTTTAAGGACTGGTTGTAGCTGAAAGTTGGATAGGAAAGGATGTGAGCAAGGACAAAGAATCAAGAGAAATAAAAAGATGAATAGCTTAGAAACTGGGTGGCTTGTGTCACGATTAGGAGTCTCTAGGTGGTGCAAATGGTTAATACTCTCAGATGCTAACCAAAAGACTGGAGGTTCAAGTCCAGCCAGAGAGAGGCATCTTGGAGGAAAGGTTTGGTAGTCTTCTTCCCCCGCCAAAAATCAGCCATTGAAAACACTTGAAGCACAGTTCCACTCTGACACACATGAGGTTGACATGAGTTGGTGTCAACTTGATGGCAACGGGTTTTTGTCATAGCCAGGATGAGGAAGCTAGTGAGAGTTTGGCTGTGGAGAATGAAGATTGTAAACTTGATGTCTAATATGTTTGACTTGCATTGCTTCCATGTATCAGTGGAAAGCACACACCTCTATCCTACGGAGAATCTGGTTTACCTTGGGGTCTTCCATGTGAATTAACCTGTAGGCAAAGGAACATTGCCCAGTGAGGTGGTGGCCTGAAGTCCTGAAAGCTACACAAGTCAACAGTTTAAGAAAAAAATGATCTATGGGCATATCGTATAAAGTGGTTATATGGGAAAAAGGAAAATCCTGTTGGATTTGAGAAGTGGATAGTAATCAATGGCCTTCCCAACAATGTCTTTGGTGCAATGGAGGGAGTAGAATTAGCCTTCAGAGGTTGTGGGAAGATAGGGGATCCTCCAGCCAAATGTGTCTGCAGTCTGTATCTACACCACAACAGAAAAAACAGACTCAAGGACATGCAGCTGAAATTATTTTCAATAGATTTCTGATCCATTGATTTTAAAGACAATCAGGACAAACACATTTATTTATCCACTCATTCAACAAATATTTATTGTGCTCCTGTTTTGTACTTGGCAGTGACAAGAGACATACTAAAAATATGATTGGAGCAGAGGGGCAGATAATAAACAAACTCATCATGAAATCTTTAGTAATAACAAAGGCAATGAGGAAAAATAAAGCAAAGTACGAAGAAGGAGCCTATGCAGTTATTAAATTATTAAACCAAAGCAAACCCAGTGCCGACTTGTAGGGACTTTATGGGACACTGTGGAAAAGCCCCATAGAGTTTCCAAGGAGTACCTGGCGGATTCGAACTGCCGATCTTTTTGGTTAGCAAACGTAGCACTTAACCACTAAACCACCAGGGTTTCCAGATTATTAGAATTCAGAAACTACTCCTCATTCTGGCATGAATATGCTAATAAAACAAATTGCTTGTATCTATCACAATGTAGGAAACCCTGGTGGGGTAATGGTTAAGAGCTATGTTTGCCAACCAAAAAAACTCTGCAGTTTGAATCCACCAGCTGCTCCCCGGAAATTCTACGTAGAAGTTATACTCTGTCCTATAGGGTCACAATGAGTCAGAATTGACTCGATGGCACAGGCTATCACAATGTACGAGCACGAGAAAATTTGGACCCACTTATACATAAACTCAAAATTAAAAAAAACAAGTGATTTTAGGAAAAAAAGTCACCTTAGGCATGCCTACTTAGCTTTCTATTCCTAAATTTAGATTTTTGACAAAGGCTAGCCGATAAAGGTAAGGTTAAGCAGGAGGCTAAGACCAGTTCTAGCTGATGCCAAAGGATTTAGAAAAAAAGCTGTTAGGAAACAATCTAAATAGAAAACAAGGAAGAGCAAAGGGAAACGAGTTTCTCTTAAGTCTCCAAAATCAACAATTAACCTTAGAACTGGATCCTTTGGCTGCTGCATTACAGAACTTTATTTTAGTGAAGTTTTGTTACCCTAATTCCCAAAGTGGTTTTCATGTTTCCAGCATTTTCTGAGTCTTTTACAGTATTTCCAAATGGATCTGGTGTGAAACCCTACTGTTTATGTAGCACTAACTAAAAACACTCTGACGCTGTAGAATTGCAATTATTTTTAGAATGCTGAAAATTCCCCTGGTAAATGGAGATAGTGATGATCATAATATTTTGAAAATGAAGTGTTTGGGAGAGTTGTGTGTAAGAGAAACATACACACACATACACACACAAACACGTTGACACTCACAGAGAGGTAATAGACAGGACCCATTAAGAACCAAGAGGACACACATTTACTTTTTTCCCCATAGTGTAGCTGCGCAGTGTCTTTACAATTCCTGGGATGAATCTACTAATAACACTAGACTTTATTTGGGGGCTGGAGGGGAGCACGCTTATAAAAGATATAGAAATGATTAATAAATCCAGATTCAACTATAAAAGCTTTCTAGATGAGATTTAAAAAAGAAAGTGAATCTTATTCAAACCGGCAAGCATTGTTATTCAAAAGAATTAAGCCTTTTAAAATAACTTGCTGGTGGCTCTTTTTTTTTCCCCTACACTCTATTTGAACTCTCTTTTTTATAATAAGCTAAAACTTTTATCATTGTGGTAACATAGAAATATTTCCTTTAAAGTACCCTATATCCCTGGCAAAGTATTAGCTTTCATAAAGTAGTCAAGTAACAATGTCTTTGTCAGTTTGAAAAATAAAACTCTTTCCCCATTTGGGAAAAATAGCCCTTGGCTTAAAAACTGTTTCTGTTTATGATAGATGGCTTTAAATTATGATTTTAGCATAGCTATTTCAATTGGAAATGTTGAGGCAGTGAGTCAAGACTTGGTGGAGTAGTGTTTAAGTGTTTCATCTACTTAGCAAATGGTCAGCTGTTTGAATCCTCCAGATACTCCTTTAGAAACCCTATGGAGCAGTTCTACTCTGTCCTATAGGGTTGCTATGAATGAAATTTGGCTCTGTGGCAGTGGGTTTGGGTTTTGTTAAGTATGTATCTGGAAAATACGCATACTAAAGAACATAGATGGATCCAGCAATAGAGAATAGAGAAGGTTCCAGAAAAGTGCATTATCCAGTTATCTTCCCTAGCCCGCTGAAATGGATTGATCATGCAGTTAATGAACCTAAGGCACTCATGCATACATGGGCCCCTTCCAAGGCAATGTTATAGCATTATTGTGTGTTTCTGTAAGAATTGCAAAAGCAATTTATTTCACTCACAATAAGTAATGATGTCCTCTCTTTCTACTCCATGTGTTGGCCAGCACTGGACATGGCCATGGGCATTTTTTTAATATCTGACCAAGGTGAATTTGAGTTAGAAAGTTTCAATTTAGTGGGATGTATTTGTGTTTCACATTTAAGTTATTACCAGCTGTCTTAGGAGCCTTGGTGGTGTGGTGATTAAGAGCTCTGCTGCTACCCCAAAGATGAGCAGTTTAAATTTACCAGCTACTCCTGGGAAACTCCAGGGGCAGTTTTACTCTGTCCTGTAGGGTCCTATGAGTCAAAACCTATTCAACAGCAACAGATTTGGTTCTATTTTTCTTTGTAGTCTCCTAGGGATACCATAACAAAATACCACAAAGTGGGTGACTCGAAACAACAGAAATTTATTGTCTCACAGTTCTTGTGGCTACAAGCCCAAATCCAGGTATGGGCCACATTGATTCCTTTAGACGGCTTTGAGAGAGCAAATGGTCAACTGTTGCAATCCTCCAGACACTCCTTAGAAATTCTATGGAGCAGTTCTACTTTGTCCTATAGGGTTGCTATGAATGGGATTCAGCTCAATGACAGTGGGTTTGGGTTTTTTTTAAGTGTGTATCGGATCTGACTCGATGGCACTTGGCTTGGCGATCTAGAAAATATGCATACTTAAGAACATAGGTGGGTCCAGCAATAGAGAACAGAGAAGGTTCCAGAAAAGTGCATTATCCAGTTATCTTCCCTAGCCCGCTGAAATGGATTGATCGTGCAGTATGCTTCTCTCCTAGCTTCTGGTTTCTGCCAGCACTCCTTGGCATCCCTTGGTCTGTAGATGGATCTTCACATGCTGTCTTTTCCCCTGCATGTGAGTTTGTTTCTGTGTCTTGTCCTTGTCTTTTATAAGACCCCTTTTAGAAAGGCTTAGGAGGAATCCTATTCTGCCATGGAAACTCTGGTGGCATTGTGGTTAAGAGCTACGGCTGCTCACCAGACAGTCAGCAGTTCGAACGCAGTAGGCCCTCCTTCGAAACCCGAAAGGGTAGTTCTGTTTTGTCCTATAGGGTTTCTGTGAGTTGGAATTGACTTGATGGCAACAGGTTTGGTTTGCTTGGTCTGGTATTCCATTATAGCTTCATTAATGTAACTGATAACATCTGTAAAGAAAAATGCTGTTTCCCCAAATGAGGTCACACCCACCAGCACATGTATTAGGATGCCTTTTAGGGGACACAACTCAATACACAAAACCAGACATCCTGATGTAGGAATGGCTTTTAGAAATTCTTCTACTGTCTACTTGGATGACTCACTTGGAATCATGATACGAAGGTACAAGGCCAGAGGCCATAAAAAACATGGTTTGAAGTATACAGAGCTAGGAGCTAGTCTATGGAAAATCTTCCAGTCTGGAGATATGTAGAATTGCAATTAAGATACAGTTTTCAGTGACTTCTAGTCAAAATGGAAATCCTCTCCTATCAGGGATATACACTATGATAGCTCAGGGTATATTATTATAAACTCATTATGCAGTGGAGATTGTTTATATATTTACCTGAAATCAATAGAAATTATTTTGACATGGAGAAATGAAGTGTAATTAAAAGTTGTTTTCTTTTTTGTATATCATTTTGATCACAACAAAATCAACAATACATGAAGAGGAAGAAATAAATTTTGACCACAAGTGACACTCAGTCTCTGAATTGTTTACTATTTGAGAAGAGAAATGAATCATATGAACACTTCGGAAGAAAACTAATTTCCTGCCAATTTGACAAGAAATATAATATTGATAATGATTAACATGAAAAGTTTAAAATGTCGCTAAATGAAGCCATCAATGACAAATTGTTTTAATGAGCATTATCATTTCCAAGAGTGTTTAAGGTTACTGTGTCACTGTGTAAGAAAACTTGAAATGCCCTGAAATCTGACAGTTTATTATGAAAGGAACTTGATAGGTCTTCTGAATTTGACAACAAATTCTAAAAATTTATATGACATTGCCTAAACTACGTTGTGAAGGTGGAAATCCATTTCTAAACTATCAATAATTTAAAAATATTTAGTCCACAATGCTAGACAGGAAAGACTCAAGTTTTCTATTTCTGTTACAGCAAATATTACAAAATCATTGTTATTTAAAGAAATAATCAAAGAAGGACACAGATAAAAGAAGGTAGGAAAAATATTGTAGAGGTATATCAGGGAGTTAATTAATATGTCATTTTGTGATGCTTTTGATATCTGACAGTTTTCTTTATATTTGTGATTTTTTTCTTGCTAAATATGTATTTATTTTTGTATCTAATTTTGAATTGGTAACGTGATGTTCTCTTTTTTCTTAAAGAAGGTCCTCAAAATCATATAAGCTTCAAGCCCCACAAAACCTAGATTGACCCATACCTGCCCTCTCCCTTGTCACTTAGGCATGCACACACATAAACACCAACACCACCAAAACTCGCCGACATTTTTGGTGGCAAATTTCGCCACCCAAAGAGACATTAGCTCTTTGGGTTATCACTTGAGCCCAAGGAAGTTCTGTCATTCAGCTTTCAGAACAGTACTGGAGAGAACACCAGAAGCAATCACCATTCAGGAGAGACCACTGTGAACAGAGTTGGAGCTGGCCAGAGGATCTCTGGGGAAGACTTCTTGTTTTCAGTCACAGGACCTCAGAAGCTGAGAGCTGTTTTTAGAGTGTCTGGGGAATTTAAGTTTGTTTAGCTTCCAAGAGTACCCTAGAGGATTTAGAATCCCCAATGTGTCCTCTAACAAACTGCCCTCCCAGTGTCTTCTGGGTTTTTGAAGACACGACTCCTTTGTGTAACTGCAGGGCCCTGGCTCTGAAACCATCTCAGACACTAGAGAATGGATAGCTGCTGAGTCCCTGGGGAGCATCAAGGCTGAGGAGCCTTCCACAGGGTCTCCGGGGACTGGTTTAATGATTACTTCGTAACAAGCTTGCACAAATCCCAGGTAACCCAAGGGCTGGCTTCTAAAGTCATCTTGTATATGAAATACAACTCAAGGTAGTGAAATAGTTCTGTGAATATTTGTGATTTTACAAATGAGTTATGTAGCCCCACTTGGTAGCCTAGGAAAGGGAAATGGTAAGCAGGGCAGAAAATCCTCCAGCTCACTGGTACTGGTTACTGGGCAAAATTGAAGTACATGGTAGGCGCACCACCCACAGCTGTTGACCACATTTGGAAGGGACAACGTGATTCAGATCTTACCTGTCTCTCCCCATCCACATATGCTAGCCCGGTGTCAACCATAAGTCAACTTTGACGTAAAACTCACCCTCTTCATTAATTTCCTCCACAAAATCCAGTCAGTCATGGGTAAGTTACAGTTTTCTGAAGATTTAGGGATGACAAGAGGCATCATATCTACAACATACTTTGAAGTTTCTTTGAAAATATGCTCTAAGTGTGCTTTCTTTCAAATGTCTTCTTCCAGCCCCAGCCACCACGCCTCAGCATTCTCCCAACTCCAACTCCAAGCAGCATCCCCTGCTCCTCCTTCTCCCTTTTTTAATGTGAAATCTGAGTACCAGCTAAAATGAGGCCCAGGAACTCCCTTCTGTCCAGTGGACTCAACCAAGCTTCTTCTCAAGTTCTCAGCTAAGGCAGATCTCTTCCCTTCCTAGACATTTCAATACCAGCTGCTAAAACAATAGCAATTTCTCCATGTGGTTTCTATATAAGATTAGAAAGAATACTGCCATTTTACCACAGCTATAATGATTAGTGATTGTCTTGTCTGGCAACATTTATCATTGCACCTCTATGAATGGGGTTTTTGCTTTCGTAAGCATCGGCAGTTCAAACCCACCAGGTGCTCCTTGAATACTCTGGCGGTCAGTTCTACCCTGGCCCCTAGGGTCACCATGAGTCAGACCCGACTTGACAGCACTTGGCTGGCTAAGTCAATTTAGACATGAGTTTTAGGACTTTTTCCATGTTGACCCATTAAAGCAAGCTTGGAAAATTCATTAAGTTTGGAAGAATAGAAAAATGAACTGACATCATTCCACCACTCACATTACATACCATCTTGTCACATTTTGTGACTCTTCTTTCAGATGTATTTTGTATCCACTGAACTGAGGTTTTTGTTTCTTTACTTTTCACACATAATTGTAATCACATTATAGATATATGTGTATGTGCTGCTTTTTAAAAATAGATCCTAGATGTTTTCCATGTTATTATGTAGATCTCATACATATGATTTAAGTGTTTACACAGTAGATCTTCAAGTAACTTTGGTGAGAATTGTGTTGAGAAAGTCTATGTTGGCTTATTAGTTTCTAATTTGCTTCTGTAACAAAGTGTCACAAACTTAGTGGCTTAAAGCAACACAGATTTATGATCTTACTACTCTGGATATGAAAAGTTCCACATGGGTCTCCCTGTACTAAACTGAAGGTGACAGCAGGTCTGCATTCCTTTCCTTCCAGAGAAGAGAATCTGTGTCTTTGCTTTTTGCAGCTCCTAGAGGCTTCCTGCATTCCTTGGCTTGTGGCCCCTTCCTCCATCTTCAAAGTCAGCAACATTTGTATCTCTCTGTTCCTTTCCTTCATAGGCACATTTTCCTCTTCCACTTTTCAGAACTTTTGTGATTACAGTGGGCCTATCCAGATAGTCCAGGATAACCTCTAGAGAGGGTTGAATTCAGTCTCCTAGAAAGACTGTTTTGAGTCCTAACCTCTGGTGCTCATGAATGTCACTCTATCTGGAAACAGATGTAGATGTAATTAAGATGAGGCCATATGGCACTTGGCTTGGCATATGAGTTAGGGTGGACTCTAAGTCCAACAACTGGTGTCCTTATGAGAAAAGGAGAGGGCACATTATGAAGGAAGAAGGCCATGGGAAAATGAAGATGGAGATTGGAGCAATACAGCTACAAGCCAAGGAAGGCCAAGAATTGCAAGCAACCAGCAAAAGCTAGTTAGTGGCAATGAAGGATCTTCCTTAGAGCCTTGAGAGGGAACATGCCCATGATGACATCTTGATTTCAGACTCCTAGTCTCCAGAACTCTTTGAGAAAAAATTTCTGTTGTTTAAAACCACCAAGTTATGGTCATTTGTTACAGCAGCTCTAAGAAGCTCATACCATCTCCTCCCTATTTTTGAGATCAGCTGATTCACAATATTTATTCCATCTGCACCCTCAGATCCAGTTTTGTCATGTACAGTAACATATGCATATGTTCTGGAGATTAGGACTTAGACATCTTCGGGGGATATTATTTTGCCTACCAAGTTTATCCATCTCTTATTATTGGACTTTCAATCCATTCTCATTTTTACTAGGATATGTAAATGTCATTATTCATTTTACTTTTTCCTTATTAGGTAAACCAATCCTTTGGCTACAGATCTTTTAAAGACAGAAATCATAGAGTAGAGAGATGTTCTAAACAGGTACACTGGATGCTGCTGACTGCAGTGGTGTGAGTTAGCAAAAATAACACTAGGACTCTTATCCACAGCTGAGCAACATTGAACTGGTGTGGGCAAATCACACATTACATCTGAAAAGTGTCCTTATCTGCAAAATGGGAAAATCACATTTTTTCAGGCATTATCACAGGATTAAATGAGATTATATCAACTTTGAAGCCACTATATTATAAATGGTGATGGTATGATTATCATGATTATGAGAATAATCAATGTAATCATTGGAAGTCAGTCAGATAGTCTAACATTATTACTATTTCTATTAATTTTAACTGCTAATATACCTGGCGCCTTGAATCATTTATCTGGCCTAAACAGAAAAGGAACAATAAGAAATGTAATTTTGGTAAGAAAGAATACTACTTTTTGAGATATTAATTATTATTTCAAACTACACTTTACCTACTCTGTCACTCTCTGCAGTCACCTTGGCCTTCATGCAGTTCTGTCATTACATCAGGGCAGGCTTGCCCTCTGTGGCTTTTGCACTTGCGTCTTTTTGGGGTGCTCTTCTCTAGACATCTACTTGGCTCCCTCCTTATCTTCCTTCAGTTCTTTGCTCAAACATCTTCACAAACACATCACCTTCCCAGACCAACCTCTATAAAATTGCACTACCACCATCAACACTGGCATTCCCTACCCTCTTCCTGTCTATCGCTTTCTTTTATATCAGCACTAGGATTTTAGTTTCACTAAGGCAAGGATTTGTGTCTGCTTTGCTGCTGCGTGTCTAATACCTAGAATGGCTGTCTAGAATGTATTACGCAATCACTATTTTGTTAAATGATTGAATAGATTTTAATGGAGTCCAGACACCTTATCCACTGACTTGCAAAAAACAATCTACCAAATGACTATTTTCAATAGTGTTTTTTTCTGTTAAGGCATACTGTTTACATTATAATTTGCATAGAGACTGGCCCAGAGGAAAAGCCACCAAGCATAAAACAGCATACATATTTATGAGGGCTATGTTGGAAAAATCAGAAGTCTAAGATGACTGTTCTCATACTTCTTATTTGAAAAACTGAGCTATCAACAGAGGACTGTATTATGTAGTTTCCAGTGGTTGAGTTTAGAAAAAGAGACTAGAAAGAAGGCATAAATGGAGGTTTTTGCATGAAGATTAATCCAAGGAGGAGGTCTCACACAGGCCTGTGAAGCTGTTATTGTGGCCTTTGACTTGGAGGTATTGTCATCGTCAAACACATCTCTATTTATTGTTGAAATGTGGAAACAGAAAGACACTAGGATTTGGTCTGTTAGTTTCATGGAAAGCAGTCAAGATGGACACCTAATTAAAGCTTGGCAGCTCTTCAAGCATTTGCATCAAGAAGGGCCCGTGTTAGAGACAGATGAAAAGCACACTGAGCACACTAACTTTGTCCATCTTTATGAACTTTGCACGAACTAATTTTAATTGTCCTTGACCTGCAGGCAATATGGACTCTCCCCAGCCTGCCCCAGTTGGACATGCTATTTTTTACACTCATGTATTTCTAACTCTTGTCTAATTTGATTCTCCTGCTCAGAAAAATGGAACAGCTGTTATTCCCAGCTTCCTGGCTGTCCTCTCAGCCTCCCCTTCCTTCCTGTCCTTCCACCCCATGTCTATGTTATTTCTCTTACAGCAAGTTTGCAAGACATCAGGATAAAGATCTGTGAGCCATAACTCTTGTAGGCTCCTAAATGACAATTTTTTTTTTTTTTTTTGGTCTTGGATTCTATGTCCCTAACAATGAAACTGGGCCAAGAATCTATTTCAAAAGTGAGGCCAGGATATATCCCTGTTCGCCCAGGGACAGATAAACAGCTTTCAGTTTAATCCTAATGAGAATGAACAAATGGACACTGAGCCTTGGCTTAGCATTTCACTGATGTAATCCCTTTCCCATGCAATGATACTCTCCTGTGATTTATTTGTGAGTCTGACTGTGTATGTAGATGTAGTTATTCTCCTGGGACACGAGGCTTTTTGTCTTTGGTGATATTTAGAAACTTTGAGACAATCCATGTGAATGTTCAAGTGAAAGGAAGCGTATGTCGTGCTTGGCTTTGGTAAAAGCACATGCGCCTTGGATTATTTCCACTTGCAAAGATCATTTCCTTCAACCAAAATGGTAACACAACTCTCAGAAAGTTTGGTGGACAACCATTCCAGGCTCTTTTAACCCAAACCTGTACCAATCTTGCATAACAATTCAGTAATAGCTGACCTTCAGTTTGGGGGTTAAGTAAGAGTAGACACAAAGGCTCAACTTAAGTCCATGCAAGCTCAAGACAACCAGTCTGAACCTAGATTAATTACCAGGGGAGAGAAGTTGGACAGTTCCAAGACAGCCCTAAAATTAAATATGAATCCATATGTTGGGAAGTTTATATGGGCACCAGAAAATGGAACTGGGAATCAGGATTATAGCTCATCAGTTTGAAGATTCTAGGTGTGAGACTCCTTCAGCAGATCCAAACCAGTGTTGGTAGAATTGAGGACAAATCTGTGTGACAGCTAGCCAATGTTTCAGTTTCCAGATAGAACTAAAAAGGCTTGTAACCCTGGATTTTGGGTAAATGGATTTGATTCCTCTCTGAATGACAAAATTAGCTTGAGGGGCAGATGACTAAAATGAAAGATTCAATGAAATACCTAAAACTAACCAGTAAAAAGGATGGTGGAAAATGGGAGCTATCTGATAAATCACTGGTAATTTGAGCAATTACATTTTATGTTGACAACCAAGGAAAGAACTTTTTTTTTTCACCCACACAAGAGAAAAGTTTATTTCTCTCTCTCAGAAGTCGGCAGATAATGCAAAGCAGGCAAGTGGCTCTGCCCCATGAGGTTGTTCAGGGACCCTGCTTCTTTCTACCTTGTTGTTCCTTAGGCTGTTGACATTCCTACATAATTAATGACACTTTATCCTGGAGAGGGTTGCAGAAAGGGGGAACAGAAAGAGTGAGATCAACCAACTTCCTCTGAAATGACACAATGTGGAAGTTGCTCACGCAACTTCTGTTAATGTCTCTGGCCAGAGTTTAGTCAATTGGCCATAACTAGCTGCAAAGGAGGCTGAAAACAATGTGGACTCTAGCTGGCTGCTGTGGCAAAGAACATTTCTAAATTGAGGACTTCCACCTTTCTTTACATTCTTGGTATGTGGCCGAAGCTAGGGATAGTGGGGGAGGGGTGGTTCTTGGCAGAAAGAAGTCAAAGGAAGTAAAAAGCATCCACACAGACTTGGAAAGGAAGGATTAAGTTGGGCATCTGCCCAGTCGTTGCGGGTCATAGAGAGATGCAAGGATAGTAAATGCTATGGCAAATAAGACACAAAGAATAAGGAACACAAAATGCACAAATAATCAACCTCCTCTCTAGTTACACTGGCCCTTGTTGGCCTTTCATTAAGAAAGACTAACTCCCCGCCATCGAGTCATGTCCAACTCAAGGCAAAAGCAAATTGTAATAGGGTTTTCCTGGAAGAGGACCTTTGTTTCCATTAAATTCTTTTATGCTATTCAGAAGTCCCTAGGAAATAAAAGTGATATACATTCACAGGATTTATATACCAGAATTCAGAAAGTTTGGCAAATGTAGTTTCTCATCTTATAGCTTTGGATATTTTGTTAGGCTTTTTCACTCTCTCTCTTTTTCTCTTTATGTTTCCCTTTGGACACTATATGCTGACCTGGTTCAAGCTGACTGATTCTTTGACTGCATAGCATCTACTGATAATCTCAGCAAAGCAATGGTTTCCATGTTTGTAATTTCCAGCATTTACCTTTGATTCTTTGGTACAGTTTCCATTTCTCTACAGAAACCAAAACCCACTGCTGTCCAGTGAATTTCAACTCATGATGACCCTATAGAACAGAGTAGAACTGCCCCATAGAGTTTCCAAGGAGTGCCTGGCAGGTTTGAACTGTTGACCTTTCAGTTAGCAGATGTAGCACTATGCCGCTATGCCACCAGGGTTTGCACTATGCCGCCAGGATTTCCTCTACAGGAAGTACCCATCTTATTTTGTATGTTGTCCCTTTAGAGCCTTTAACATATTAATCTTAGGAAACCCTGGCGGCATAGCGGTTAAGAGCTAACCAAAAGGTCAACGGTTGGAGTCTACTAGCTGCCCCTTGGAAACTTTATGGTGGCAGTTGGGCTGTGTCCTTATAAGGTTACTCTGAGTCAGAATTGACTCAATGGAAGCTGTTTGTTTGGGTTTCTTCCCTCTCTGCAGTGGCTTTTCACCTGTGTCCTAACATCAATGTGGTTTTTGTTGCACTCTCCTCCACCAGTTAAACCCTTTGGGGACGGGGGAGAGGGGCCTAGAAGGAATTTGGGCCCTTCTCCAGCCATTCCCCTCCCCTAGGCCAGCACCCTGAGGAAACTTTTCCAGGACTCTCCTCACTGGCCTGTGGACTTCTGGTGGTGTATTTGGAGAAACAGCCTCCAAAAGGGTGTTTAAAACTTGTTGCTGTCAAGTCGACTAGAATTCATGGCAACCTTGTGTATGTCAGAGTAGACTTGTGCTCCATAAGATTTTCAATGTCTGATTTTTTTGGAGTGAGATTGCCAGAGCTTTCTTCTGAGGCACCTCTGGGAGAGGGACTTAGGCTTCCAACCTTTCAGTTAGCATCCCAGCGTGTTAACAGTTTGCATCACCCAGGGACTTCCCCAAAAGCTGTGGGCCCCCTATAGCTACAGTTCCAGGGCTCTACACTCTCTCCCCAGCCTGCATTTGTCCTTCACCACTTCCTGGGCTATTCTATCAAATCCTTCTTACCTATCCTCTGCTGCATCCATCCCAAGTAACTGTTGTCCGTGTCTGACTCTCCTTCCATTTGGGGTTAGTTGGTTGCTCTGTGACTTTGGCTATCTGATAACCAAAACCAAAAACCAAAGCCACTGCCACTGAGTTGATTTTAGCTCATAAGGACCCTATAGGACAGAGCAGAACTGCTCCATAGTTTCCAAGTAGTGCCTGGCAGATTCAAACTGCCGAACTTTTAGTTAGCAGACATAGCACTTAACCATTATGCCATCAGGGTTTTCTGACTGGTTCAGAAAAAAAAAAATCACAACTTTGCAATATGTCTCAGGTTTTGATTGTTGTAATGGTGGGATGACGTCTCTCTCCAGCTTTCTGCATCTCCAAGCTTGGAGCCCCCCTCCACAGAACCTAACAAGACATAATTCTTTGTTGATGGAACTCTACCTCAAAAATACCATGGATGGAAGGCAGGAGCCTAGCATCTCCTCTGGATCCCCAGGCTGGGTAGCGGGCTAGGCACTAATAAGTACTCAAAAACTGTGTGGTGCTGCGTGATGTGCTTTTACTTTAAGCAATCCTCTTCTTCCTTGCCCTAGAGCAGTTGTTCTCGGAGCCATTTCCACAGACCAGCAGCATCAGCTTCCCTGGGAACTTGTCAGAAATGCAAATTCTTAGGCTCCACCCCAAACCTAGTGAATCAAGACCTCTGGAGTGGGGCCCAACAATTCATGTTTTAACGAACCCTCCAGATGTTTCTATTTGAGGACCATGACTTAGATAAAGGTGAGATCTGCCCCTCCTTCTTTCTGCTCTTTCAGACAACTGCTATGGCTTTTGTTGAGTACTAATGAAGCCATTGGAAGCCCTGGTGGCACAGTAGTTAAGTGCTACATCTGCTAAACAAAAAGTTGGTAGTTCAAATCTACCAGTTACTCCTTGCAAACTCTATTGAGCAGCTCTAACCCTGGAATTGACTCAACAGCAATGGATTAATGAAGCCTTTTGGGTAGAACCTGCCCCAAGGGAGGGTTTTGGCTGTTGCCCAAAGTTCTCACCCCTAGACAAACCTTTAAGTTCTCAGCTGCTTTGTATTTGCCTGTTTGTTTTGCTAAATCTTGAGCTGATGGCCTTATTTCTACCACCTCCCACTTTAAGCAGAAAATTAGTGCCAGTCAGCAAACTGCAATAACTACAAAAAAAAAAGGGAGGATTTTTTTTAAAACCTAACACAGTGGTTTTCAACCTTGGCTGCATATTGGAATCACCTAGGAAGTTCTCCAAACACAAACAAATTTTTCAGACCAATTAGCTCAGAGTCTCCAGGGGTGGAGCTCTGAGTTTGTTTTTATAGTGAAAGTTCCCCCAGGTAATTTCAAGGAGCAGACAATCTAGTAGACAGTCAACACTCCCCAAGCATTGGCTTGGTGGGGAGATACTGCCTTAATTCTTTGTAAAATCATCAAATTGGACACCAGTATTGATTCTGATTGGGTAAGACATTTCTTGGAGACTCCTCCACCCAGACCACGCATGCGACAGTGGAGGCAAGACGGATGGATGCGTCCATTCTGGGCACACAGACAAGGAACTGATCACTCTCTGGTGCCCAGTCCTCGATGTCTCTGGAATGGTCTGTAGTGTACTAAGGTGGAGAGAGTCTCCCATTATTTGGTCTTTGTGTTTCAAGAGGAAAGCAAATGCCTGTGCTCTGTAACTGTTCATTACTCTGCATTCTTTGTCACAGAAAGGTGGAGAGAAGGTTCTGACAAGCAAGACAGCTACAGGAGGCTGACTTGTCATTTTCAATAAGTGCCCAGCATTTTACTTTGGCAAGCCAGCCGGCTTTTAGGCAGGTGAACTAGGTCATTGTTTCTGCTCAACTTTTCCTGCAAAGGCTGCCTTCCTATTTAAGAGCAGATTTGCAAACCTTTGCAAAAGCTGTCTGACCGATTAGCAAGTTCTCCAGTTTCTTCACTCTGACGGTGTCCAGGGGTACAAACGAAGAGGACTGTGTAATCAGCATCAGGACTGAAGCAGCATGGGGGCTGAGATCACTAAGCTCTCCACCCTTGTCCTGAAGCAGCCTCTGTGCCCTACCTTGCTCCAGCTTTACCACCACAATTCACTTCTTCTGCCTCTGTAGCTGGCAGGATTGCAGCCACATCTGTCAGGGCCATAGAGCTCTATCATCTGGTCCCACCACACTTCTACATCCTCATCTGCCCAACCATCTGGACCTATGTACTTTATCATCAAATGCCTCATCTTATCCCATCTCTGCAGCCTTATTTCTCAGTTGTGTGTAGCTCCATCACCTGTTCCTGAAAGGCATTTCCCACCTCTCTTGTATACCCTTGAATCCATCCTTTCACCCTGAACTTCTTTCTGTTCTCCTTCTGATTACCTGTAGGCAGAATTAATTGTGCTCTTATTGGGTCCAATAGCACTTTATATATACATCTACTCTAAAAATTTTATGATAGTTGTTTATAGTTCTTTCTTCTCCAATAAACCAGGCTGTTTGCAATTTATTTCTTATTCATTCCAAAATACAGACTGAGAGTTTCAAAGTACCTGGCAACAGAAAATTCCTAATTATTGTTTATTGACTTGATTTAAAAACTCTTGAAATTATCTTGGTTGATAGTTTGGAGTTGAATAGAGAAATTTTTAAGCCCTAGAAAAATACTAGAGGATGTGAAACTGTGTCTTAGGAGTCAGTAGACACGGAAAGAGGCTACCACAACTGAGTAGTGTGATCTGCAAAGAAGACAGAGTTTTGAGTAACTACAGTGTGATGGATGGCTTTTATATAGCCTTTCTCGTCAGAGTTTGTGCCTCTAAAAAAAGGACTGAATGGGACTATGCAAGGGGCTTGTGGCCCACCAAGAGGATTGGACAGTTTTGCCATCACGCTAAGCTTGGTAAGAGAGCCAGTTCCAGAAGTGCCAAGAGTGGAGCATGAACTTTGGACGCTGGGTTGCTGTGCTGGAAACAGGGAGACAGAGAGAAAGAGAGAGCTATAACACTGGAGACTGCTCAAGACAGCAGGACACAGTGGCAGAGAAAAGGCAGCAGAACCAGGAGACTGGCATGAGAAGGCATGGTGGGCTTCCTGGCCCATGATGTGAAAACAGCTGAGCACCTTTGGACAGGAAGCCTGCCGGCAGAGTAGGGTGCCTTTGAACACTTACTTCCAGAGATAAATAGCTTTGTAACACTTGCTTGAGTGGGGCAGAAGTGAGGCTGAAAGATGAGAGAGAGTCCTTCCTACTGCATGGCTGAGAAACTGTCCTGACCAAAGGACAGTGTCCTGAGTCCTTCCTGATCCTGCATTGTAACCTATTACTTCCTCAATAAATGTCATAACTGCAATGAGTTGTTGAACCCAGCAGAGCAGTAGAAAGTGCTGTGGGAGGGACAGCTGGTGTCAGAACTGGTAAAAAGTCTGCAGGACGGAGGTACATTTGACCCCTGCCTCTTAGGAGCCAGTCTTGGGTGGATGCTGCTGATGATTCTCTCTCTCCATCACGAAGCTGAAGGAGGCCGGATGCCTTTGCATGCCATTTTTACAGTGACGGTGGCAGACGACCGGCTAAAGCGCTGCTATATAGCAATGTAACAGGAGCCACAAATGCAAACCACATAAGGACACTTGAATTTTGAATAACAGTGAAAAGAAACTGGTGATGTTAATTTTAATAAGACACTTTATGTAACTCAATATAGCTAAACTATTATTATTTTAACATACAATCAAGGTGAAAATTATTAAGCTAGTCTTAAATTTGGGAGCTGAGAAGTCTTTGGAGTCCAACGTGAATTTTACACTTGGTGCGAATCTCAATTCTGAGCAGCCACATTTCAGGTGCTCACATGTGACTTCTTGCGGTTGGCTGCCTTCAAAGTGGCCCCTGACTTCTGACAACCCCATCTAGCAGTGAACAAAGTGCTGTCCGGTCCTGCACCATCTCCACGATTGGTTGAGAATCAGACCACTGTGAATCAAAGAGTTTTCATTGACTGTTTGTTGGCAATGGATCGCCAGGCCTTTCTTTTTAAACTGTCTTAAGTCTGGAAGCTTCACGGAAACCTGCTCAGCATCTTAGCAACACACAAGCTTCCCCTGCTAGTCATACGGTAACTATGCGTGAGGCGCACTACCCAGGAATCAAATCAGAACCTCCCTTGCGGGGGGTGAGAAGTCTACCACCCAACTGCCAGTGTCTTCACCGTATGTGACTCCAAACCCACTGCCGTCGAGTCGATTATGACTCATAGCGACCCTGTAGGACGGAATAGAACTGCTCCATAGTTTCCAAGGAACGCCTGGTAGATTCGAACTGCACACCTCATGGTTAGCAGACACAGCACTTAACCGCTATGCCACCACGATTTCCATCATATGTGACTGGTGGCTGCCATATTGGACAGCACACTCTCAAGCTGAAATAGTGGCTAGAAAAGGAAGATTAGGTCTTTTTCCAGGCTTCTTTGCCCAGTGAGAGGAAGCCAGGTCTCTCCTAAAAGGACTGGAGGTGGCAGAGAAGGAAGGGGCATGCCAGAGGAAAAACACTGATGCTTGCAACAGGCTTGCAAGCCACTGGGGCCCACAACAGCTTGCACTCAGGGGCGAGGGGTGGGCCAGGGCATTGGTGCCTGGCAACTAGAGGGGATCAGAGGAGGACTCCACAGGTTCCAGACAAACACAAACAAAGTGAGCTATTCTAATGGGCCTCCCCACTTGACGCTGATTTTATGCCACTCACTCTCATTACCTGCCTTATGGGGTAAGAGCTTTCAGGAGCTGCCGACAAATGAGCAGATCAGGAATTTATGAGGGGCCATTAATCTTCAAGCCTAACAGCAGGACCGAAGGAGAAAATAGGCAAGCCAGTCCTCTGCAGCGAATACATCATTGACAAATCCAATTAGAAGCAGTAAGTGAAGGTCTCCGTGGAACAGAGTGAGTGATATTTGGGTGTCAGGGGTACCATTAAAGCCAGAGGAGGTAAGGTAGACCCTGAGGCTTTGACACGGTTCAGCTCCTTGAAGATGGAATTTTTGGAGAAATGCAGAGGAAAAGGCTGAAGTGATACCACCAAAAGGAAGCAGCAGTTTCTTTAGGGAGATTTGTTTTTTTCAAACAATCTATTACAAGATAGCTGGTGTGAAAGCCATTAAAGGAAAAAATTGTACTTTTAACCATGACCTGTCCTGTGAATCAACTCTGACTCCTGGTGACCCCAAGCGTGTCAGAGAAGAACTATGCGCCATAGGATTTTCAAAGGCCTGGTTTACCAGGCCTTTCTTCTGAGGCACTTTGGGTTGCTCTCAAACCTCCAACTTTTTGGTTAGCAGATGTGTGTGTTAACCATCACAGCACCCAGGGACTCTACTGTCCATTTAGGTTTGTTTTTATTTCTCTGTGCCTTTTTCCTGATGAATGGCAAAAGGTACGTGGGAAGGGGGCAGTCAGAGAAGACGAAAACAGACAAGTCAGCCTGTCACTGGCTTAGAAATCAGTGAGTGTCCTGGTGAACAATGGAAGCTCCAGGGGTAGGAAGAACTCTGGTGTAGGAAGAACTCTTACTCCTTTTATTTTTTAGTAAAAGGGCAAAAGGGGTTATTGTTTCCCCTTGGAGATCCATAATGGGAAAACTCTCAGCCCATCTGAGTTTTCAGTTCTGCTTTTCAGACTTAGTCTGGCATACAGTTTACAGGTAGTGTCTGGTGGATGCAAAGTGCCAACCTTTTGGATAGCAGCAGAACTCTTAACCACTATGCCACCGGGGTTTCTAGATACATTCTTAGACTGAGATAAAATAAAATGTGTATATATTGACCATTTAGGTTGTTTCATGGCTTAAGAAAATTCATCCAACAATCAAAACTGCACTGTTCTGGACACTGGATAATCCTTTTGAGTATCTAGCTAATAACAGCAAAACAGCATTGTACAAGGGTTATCAAAATATGGAATAATGACTGGTCATTTTAAGAGAAGACTTTTTTAAAATAAGATTTTCCTTTAATCTATGTTATGCTCTGTTGGTCCCTTAAATACTTCAAAACAAAACAAAAAACTTCCACAAGGTTTGAGATCTGAATGATGCAGATAAACGTTATGAGACTATGCCTACTGACAGCTATTTTCCTGACTAAAACAATATCAGAACTGGATAAACACAAAAGTACATAAAATAGGTGACCACAATGGAAGCAGCAGCCTGAGCTCCAATAGGACTAGAGAAAAGCATGTCTTAAAGCTCCTCCAAAAAAATGAAATGCCTTTTAAATTAGAAGCAGCCACTTAAATACACACAAGATGATCAAAACACATAATTAATGAGAAGGGATTTTGTCAGATAAGAAACCCAAAACTCATTAAGCCAACTGACCTAGTAGGACTCGCCTGCTTCTTAAACACTAACATGAAAAGATCTTTCCCCTTTTTGGAGTGAGGAAAACAGAAAAAGACTCTTTTGTGAAAAACACCCAGTGTCAGAACCATCCCCAGGCCCCAGCTGTTCAAATATTTGACGGCCAACAGATTTCACAAGCACGGACTGCTGTCATTCACCGAGGCTAAAGGTTCCTCCTGGGTTTGAGGTTAGTAATCTCTGGTGTCTGGGCTTTTCCAGGTTGTGTTATAAATTAACTGCTGCTCCAACGTGTGTCTTTGCGACTGACATTTCCGCTGGAGTTGGTTTGCTTTACTGCGCTCTTGATCACTGGGGAAAGCTTGCTTCCTGTCCCTGTGAGGGCTGTGGGAAATGGTGGCCCGTTCCGCCCTCTGTCACGTGGCCTCACAGCCTGGCTGCTTTCATATAGTGCCAGTTACTGCCCTCCGTTCTAATCCTCTGGAGCTTTCACCAGCACATTACCAGGCAGGTTAGAGGCCACAACTGTTATTTACATTTGCAGATTTCTTTTTTAATTAAGGCTGTAGAAAAGCTTTTCCGGGGCTATGGTTCTGGAAGGGAAATTAATAGTATGGCTTGGGAAAAAAAGACCTATATGTATATAGATATATATGTGTGTGTGTATATATATATATAACGCCATAAGGAGGGAAGTATGAAAGATGAGAATACCTTCACTGATAAATCTGGACTCACTTGACTGACTGCATCTGTGATGATGCTGACCTTTTATGACTCCTTTCAAAGTAGAATTTTCAAAAAGTTCAAAAGATGATTCAAGTCCATGAATGAGTCCATTAATGATGGAATCAATGAGATAATCAAGGTGTTTCAAAGAGTATTTGCATAACTGTGTATTTATAGGTATAAAGAAAGAAAAAGAGTGTTCCAATGAGATTGCTGGGTTACATACAAAACTGGTTCATGTTCTACAGGGCAATAAAACTATACCCTTTTTTGCCCAACAAATGATTTGCATTTTTACCAGACAAAATAGACAAGTGGACACATAACTTCATCAAGTCTGGGATCTTGGATAGTTAATGGTGAGTCAAACATAGGCATATTCCCATGGACAATTATATAATCTTTGGGTGGGCTTGTTAAACGATGCCCCATAATGACATTGAAAGAGCCCCTTATTTTATTCTATGTTAATTATGCAATTTTGTACATGTTAATTTGCAGTGGGCTGGGGATGAATGGTCAGGAAATAGAACAATACACACCAAAGTGAAAAGCTGAAGTTTGGAGTCCAGCCCAGGGTGTTGGGATGGAAAGCACAGGAAGTTGCTGCGAAGAGGAGTGAGTCAGGGGTTGTGACCTACTGTAAAAAAAAAAAAAAAAAAGGTGGTCTTGAACAATTAATCCTGAAGCTGAAGGAAGGTTTTGGAAGTGGAAGGAAGTTCCTGGATGTGGAGACAGGAAACACAAGGAACAGCAAGTTCAAGAAGAGAGCTGTCACAGGGCAGCCTGGATACTAAGCTGTGCTTTCAGAAGGAAGACGAAAAATGCCTGCAAAGCAGTCATGTTAGCAAGGAGGCTGGAATGATGGGAGCAGCCCACCCTCTCCTAGGGGTATTGGATCACAAAAATTATTCAGAATTGCTGACCTTTAGTCTTTTCCATTATTGTGTGGAACACGGGAAGACCACCTAAAGAAGAACAGACAGAAGCTGTTTATTCAGAGAAAGGGAATCAGTTGCCGTTGCTTGCACTTGGCAGAGACACAAAAGCGAAGCAGGTAGGGGAACCGGGAAAACGGTATAGCAGAAAAATGGTATAGTGAAAAATCTGATTGGAAGTTGTCGGCCAGGGATGCTGGGGCTAGGCTAGCTGTAAGTGTTGCTGTTTGCTGTCCAGTTGATTATAACTTACACTGACCCTGTAGGACAGAGTACAACTGCCCTATTGAGTTTCCAAGTCTGTAATCCTTAAGGAAGTAGGCTGCCACGTCTTTGTCCTGTAGCAGCTGGTAAATTCAAATTGCCGATGTTTGGGTTAGCAGTTGAGCGCTTAACCACTGTGCAACCAGGGCTCCATAACTAGAAGTAGGACATCTTATGTGACTGGTTAAAAAAAAACAAAAAAACAAAAACAAAGCAAATACCAAACACACTGCTGTGGAGTCGGTTCCGACTCATAGCAACCCTATAAGACAAAGTAGAACTGCTCCATAAAGTTTCCAAGGAGCACCTGGCAGATACAAACTGACAGCCTTCTGCTTAGCAGACGAAGCACTTAACCACTGCACCACCAGGGCTTACTGTGATTGGTTAGGGAAGCATATTTGGCTTTCTCTGATTGGTCCCAAGTTGGAAGAGGGAGGGCAAAATATAGGGAAGCTGGCAATCATTGAACAAGTTTTGACTGTTCAAGGTTATTTGTTGCAGAGATGGTGTGTGCAAATTCTGTCATCACCTACAGCCTGGCCGTTGTCTGTGTGTCTATTAGATTTCCCATTTGTTTTAAATTTTCTACAGGTGATGCAGCCTTTTATTGTCTGCACCCTGGAAAATGGGCTCTGTTGATTGTGACTGCCCTAAAAACATCTGTCTGTAGTTCTGCAAAAGATAGAAAAATCAGGTTTATTTGGTAGCCAAGTAGGAGGTGTGCTGGCCACAGAGACATGCAACTCTGGAATAAAATCAACCTGGGTTTTTTTGATGCGTAGACCAAAAAAACCCCCAAACCCACTGCTATCAAGTCGATTCCAACTTACAGCAACTCCATGTGCAGACAGTGCCAGGCTGTTCCTATCTTGGTCATAGTCTCGTGCAAGCTCAGTCAGAGATTTTCAGACATGGCTGTGCAATACAGTCACTTGGGGCCACACCTCAGACCAATGCAGCTAGGATCTCTGAGCATGGAGCTCAGGAATCAGTAATTTTCTGAAAACTCCTCAGGTGACTGCAAGGTACAGCAAGTTCCAGAATTAATGCTGTATTCTTGCTACTTCAAGTGTGGTCCTCTGACCATTAGTGTTGGCATCACAAGGGATCTTGTTCCTGTTGCCTTTAAGCCAATTCCAACTCATAGTGACCATACAGGACAAAATAGAACTGGCCCATAAGGTTTCCAAGGAGTGGCTGGTGGACTCGAACTCCTGACCTCTTGGATAGCGACTGAGCTGTTAACCACTGTGCAACCAGGGCTCTGAAGGCTCTTGCTATTATTGCAGACTCTCTGGCCCCATCCTCCACTTACTTAATTAGAGTCTGCCTTTTAACTGAGCTCCAGTTAATTAGCATGCATATTAAAGTTTGGGAAGCATTGCTAAACAATTGGCTCAGTGGGCCCTTTTGTGAGGAGGAGAAACACTTGGGTCATTTCCAGCTGGCAGCCCAAAGAAGAGATGCTCCCTTTCCTCCCCAGCTCCCTCAGCTGACTATAAACACTGCCAAAGGTGGAAGGAATCTCAGGCCATCTCTCAGAGAAATTTGTAACCAGAGCTAAATTTTTTGAAATTGAAATTCGTGATGTGCTGATGGACAGTGAACTTGCTTCTCAAGATTCTCAGAAACTTTATGGGGCGGAGGTGAGGAGGGACCAAAAGCGAAAGTCCCAAACAAAGCAATTTGCCTCTCTTCCGGAAAATCTTTTAGGTTGATAAATGAATAATTTCTATAGATCAGCACAAATTTGCTGCCATCTCATGGGAATCAGAAAATGTGTCAAAGTCCAGCTTTTCCAAACTGCCGTACCACTCCATCATCTCTAAACCAACTACTTCCTCTCCTCTCAACACCCTCCTTCCTGCCTTTGGGTTCCCTAATTGGATGCGAGTCTCATAGAACTCATGAACCATGTAAAGGAAATGGTTTATGCAGCTACAACAGCTGGTGAGTCCCAAATCTGTGGATCAGTCATAGTCTTCTCCCAGCCATGTGACTGCAGAGGCTTACAAACCCAGACTGGCAGTTCAGACCACAGGCTGCTGGCTAATAAAGCTGTGGAAGCTGGTGAATCAAGTCTGAAGATAAGCCACCAGCCCATGGGGCTATGGAGGTTGGCAGATCCCAGAATTGGCAGGTCAGATGGCAGGCCTCTGGCTCAAGTCTTAGGAACTGGATCACAAACCTGATGCTGGATCTAGACGCAGAGAGAGACCCACCAGGGTATTCACATACATCCCTTAATTGCAGGCCACACTCCATGGAAGGGTGTGACCTGAGTAAGGGTGGAGCTTGAGCCACACCCTCCTGCCAGGCTGTCAGCCAAGGGCCAAAGCATATCCCACACCAATCCTGCCTCATGAACACATAGAGGTCAGGATCCACAACACGTAAAATAGAGGACAGCCATACAATACTGGGAATCATGGCGTGGCCAAGTTGACATGTAACCCCAATTATCACAGATTCCATGCACCTTATTTGCATAGTTCCACTCAATGTGCCTGAGTCACAAAGACCATGGCTAGAAGAGCCATATATTCACTACTCATAATTCATTAGAATGCAATTTAAGAGTCAAAGGGTGTTATTCCATTGTTGTTGCTGTTGTTAAGTGCTATTGAGTCTGTTCCGATTCAAGTGATCCATAGGTCAGAGTAGAACTGTCCCACAGAGTTTCCAAGGAACACCTGGTAGATTTGAACTGCCAACCTCTGGGTTTGCAGCCATAGCACTTAACCACTACGCCACCAGGCTTCCCATTAGCTTACTCAAATTCTTGAAGTTTATTCAAATAAACCAATATCATTAAAACAAATCACTTTAATTCTTCATGTTTTAAAAGTATTTTTATAGGAGAAAGGATTTGGGGTGAGATTAAGTAATAATAAAAAAATATTTGTATTTATCTTCCTGTATAATGATGCCAATGAGCTAGTATCTGATATTTTTATTTTGGATGTGAGAACGTGAGGTTCAAATTTATTGACAAAGATAGTAAACTGAATCAAGGAAGACATGAATATTTCTCTAGAACTCTACCAAAAACCAGAGGCTGGAACTTCATAACATGTCTTATAAAAGCTATAAAGTCTACTTCTAATAAGAAGTTAAATTGTGAAGGTATGGAAGAAGGAAATGACACCATATGATGGCACAGAGCCACAGAAAGAAATGATAAATAATGGTAAATACCACTTACCAGAAATGGTAAGTAAGATTAACGAAAAAGCTACAAGTATGTGCTTGTTCTCTGTTCTTCACTTGGCTTCTTTAAAAGACATAAGATTATATAAAATAATAATTATAACAATGTTCCTCACTATAATCATGTAAGCTATGTTTTTGAAATGTATTATTGCATTTCTAACATACATAGATATAATATGCATAACAATAAAAACCCATTGCTGTCAAGTTGATTCTGACCCATAGCAACCATAGAGACAGAGTAGAGCTGCCCTACGAAGTTTCCAAGGAGTGCCTGGTGGATTTGAACTGCCAATCTTTTGCTTAGCAGCTGTAGAACTTAACTACTGTGCCATCATGGTTTCAATAACAATAATAGCACAAAAATAGGATAGAAGATGGCACTACATAAAAATAAAGTTTCTATAACTCATTGCAACTAAGTTAGTATACCTGATATGGGTTATGACAAGACATATATTGTAAACCCTAGAACAACCACTAAGAAATTAACTCAAAAAGCCAGTTAAAATATCATTAAAAGAATTAAAAAGATGTGCTGGAAAGTATCTATTTAATACAAAAGACAGTAAATGAGAAAAGCAGGAACAAAAAAGGAAACCAAAAGCCTAAATGGCAGAGATAAATCCTGCCACATGAATAATGACTTTAAATGTAAATGGATTAAACACACCAATCAAAAGGCAGTGATTGTCAGACTATGTACAAAAGAAAAAAGGATCTAACTCTTACGCTGTCCACAGGAAACACAATTCAAATTCAAAATTGTGAAAGAATGTTAATATTTAAGGGTGAGTACCCTTAATCTTTTATGTGTTAAGCACTGAGGTACAATGACTTTTTGTGTTAACTGTAACTCTTTTGTTATGAAAGAGCCTAGAGCTAGTGTCAGGACTATTTTAGCTCCTCCAAGCACCATCTTCAAAGGATCAAATTCTGTTCTCGTCTTCTAGTCAATTCAATGAGAACGGAGAAAAGATAAGGATAGAAACTACCAAGTCATAATTTTCAAAAGCATAGTTAACGTCCTACAGTGAGGGAGTATGTTTTAAGGATTTATTGAATTTGCTAATGAGGAAATCGGCAGGATGGTATCGTTAGTTCAAAGGAGAATTCCAAAGACTTCAGCATGTATAGTCTCTGAAAGAAACAATGCTGAAATAAGGTCTCCAAGTTAGACAAAAAAATGGTTACTATCTGATGGGACAATAGAACCCTAACACTTTTCTACCCAACAAAACATGTTTGCATCTCTACTTAACAAAAATCATTTGGAGTTATCAATTTTATATAAGTTATCATCGAATCTTATCAACTCCTGGCCTTAATCAAGTAAATAATAAACAAAGTTGCCTTTCCCTAAAACATTAGCTGCCTGTCAGGTCGGGCTTATTGAACAATATTCTAGCACAGCACTGAAAGGGTATACTTCCTGTGTTCCATCTTTTGGAAATCTTTTCGTAACCAAAGTAAATTCAACTGAGAAATACTCTTTGCTGTAATGACAACAAATCTGCTGCTGGCTCCTTTCCAAACACTCAACTGAGCATTTTCCATCCATTATTTCACGTCCTCCTCACTACAATGAGAAAGGGTGGATGTATAATGATCATCTTAGTTTCCTAGTGCTGCTGAAACAAAAATACCATGAGTGGGTGGTTTTCAAGAACAGAGATTTATTTTCTCACAGTTTAGGAGGTTAGGAGTCCAAATTCAGGGCCTCAGTCCTAGATGGTGCAGTGTTTACAAGCTACAACTGCTAACCGAAAGATTGGCAATTTGAATCCACCAGCCCCTACCCTGGGGCAGTTCTACTCTGTTCTATAGGGTCAGTAAGAGCCTGAATAAATTTGATGGAAGGCTCTCTCCCTCTCTTTCTCTCTCTCGGCTCTGGGGCAGATTCTTGTCTCAGCTTCTTGGTTCCTTGTCAGTCTCCACGAGGTCTCTATCATTTCTCCACTTGTGCTTATTCTTTCAGTGTTTAATCTGCTCTTTTTATATCTTGAAAGTAATTAGGTTTAGGAACACCCTATAATGATATGGCCTCATTAACCTAAC
This sequence comes from Heterohyrax brucei, assembly GCA_028571685.1. Taxonomy (NCBI): domain Eukaryota; kingdom Metazoa; phylum Chordata; class Mammalia; order Hyracoidea; family Procaviidae; genus Heterohyrax; species Heterohyrax brucei. The sequence continues at coordinate 16,427,643 of CM053166.1, read as the reverse complement.
AAATAGAACCCTATTCCTAAATGGGATCACATCCATAGGTATAGGAATTAGAATTCCAGTACATATTTTGGGGGAACATATTACAGTTCATTTTTTTTATTATCTTTGTTTTTCAGATGAAAGAATTAAGGCTCAGACAAATTAAGCAGTTTCCCCAAGATCACATATGCAGTAAGAAGTATAACCAGGATTTGAATCCATGTTTTCTTACTCCAAAAATCTTTGTATTTCACAAAGACAGTTTGTAAAATGCTTTGTATCCACAATAGTGCCTTGAGCATAATACATGGTGAATATGTGTTTTTGAGCAGTTAACTAAAAACTCAGTCAACACAAGCAAAAATAATGGAATTCATAAATAATATGAGAAGGTATTTCCCCTCTAAGGGAAGGCACTGGAATGTCGTTAAGTTAGCTTTGCTTGTTTCTTTATATAAATGGACTCATACAAAACGTATGCTGTCTGATTTCTGCTCAGCATCTTGTTTGTGAGTTACACCCCTGTTGTAGTTGCAGCTCATTCACTTCTTTTGCTCTGTAATGTTCCATTGTGTGACTACACTACAATGTATTTGTCTGTTCTGTTGTGATGGATATTTAGGTAATGCCAAGTTTTTGCTGGTATGAATAGTGCTGCTCTTAGAATTCTAGTATATGTCTTTAAGTAATCTACATCAATATATGCTGGGTCTATAACTAGAAATGGGGTGGGATTGTTGTCAGCTTTAGTAGGTAACTAAAAATCATTTTCCGAAGTAGTGTACCAACTTATGCTCCCAGCATAGTGCAGGAGAGCTCTAACTCTTTGTTGAGTAGTATTTTCTCTCTCTCTTATTCCTGCCATTCTGGTGGGTGTGTAGTGGCGTATCACTGTAGTTTCTTTTTGCATTCCCTGTTAGTGAATGAGTTGAACACATTTAGTCTGCTTAATGACCGACCGTTGGATATTCTTTGTGAATTGCTTCATCACGTCTTTTGTCCCTTTTTCTATTGTCTTCTTTGACATTTTCTTACCGATTTATAGCAAAGCTTTTTTTTTTTCCTCCCCTGGATTCTAGTTGTGTTGCTGTGTAACAGATTACTCACTCCCAGGGTCATTCAAGTGCAAGTTTGGCACCTGAAAGCCACTGCCTCTTTAAACTCTAGACCCCATGCACTTCTCTTGCCTTACTTTAGTCCCACCCTAGCTGGCATTCCCAGGTGACCCACAGTTCTTGTGTCCCTATGTCTTGGCCCATGTATACACAATGACAAAAGTCTCAATGATAGCAATTTTAAGTCGGCTGCAATTGCCATTTTTCAGCCATTTCGTAGAGTTCAACTTACTACCGTTTACTGATGCACTCATTGTCTGCCACCTGGCTCCCATAATCATTAATCCTTACAACAACCTCTGTAAAATAGGCATCATTCCCATTTTACAGCTGAGGAAAGCAGGGCGCATCAAAGCTAGCAGACTTGCTCAAGTTCACACAGCTGGTAGAGTTCGCATCAGACTTGTAAAGTAAGGGAGGAATCCCTACGTGGCACAAACGGTGAAGTGCTCAACTACTAGCCAAAAGGGTGGTGATTGGAACCCACTGAGAGGGTCCTTGGAAGACAGCCCTAGTGAATCACAGCCTTGAAAACCCGAGGGAGCCGTTCTTCTCCACCCACATTGGGTCGCCATGAATTGGAATCAACTTGAAGGCAACTAACAATAACAAAGTAGGTCAGCCTATATCTCAAGTCGGGGCTCTTTCCCCGCACTGTGCTGTGTATTTCTAGAGAAAGATAGAAATTGACAGTTATGAGTGTGGTGTGACTTAAGGCCATCCGAGCAGAGTTTTATTCTATTAAGTGAGCAATGACCTGCAGTGACCCACGTGATGCACGCAATTAGTACCACCTGTTCAGTGAAGCGTGCGCCTGTAAGGTGTGCTGAAGGTGGCCCGGGCAGAGGTGGCTAAAGAAGTCTACAGGAATGGCTAACGGTAGTCAAGGGAGCCCTCAGACATGGCCTAGGGTGCCTCAGTATCTTCTTTTGTCCACAGAGAGCTACAGAATTTTTCTACAGAAAATTCTGTTTCAAGTCCAACATGGCAGTCCAGTCTTTCTACAATTTCTACGAAAAGGAAGAATGATTTTTATTAAAAAGATTTTTTTTGTGTGTGTGTGTGGACAAGAAAGTGATTTTATTGATAAGCACGGCCATGATGAAATTCCGTTTTGTGTCCCGCCAGTCACTTGGAAGTTTTAGCCTGCAAGAAAAGTAATGCCATCTTTCAACTGAATTACTTTGCTTTTTAGGATGAATCACATATTGTAGGTTCAAAATAGCCAAATGTTGATGAGTTCATATGGCACAACCTTACAGATCATCAAGAGCAGGGTTGGCAACTTTTTCAGTAAAGGGCCAGATAGTAAATATTTTAGGCTTTGTGGGCCACACAGTCTCTGTCACAACTACTGGACTCTGTCATTGTAACGTGAAAGCAGCATAGATAGCACATAAATGAATGAACGTGGCTTCGTTACAATGAAACTTTTTTACAAAAATAGGTGGAGGCTGGGTTTGCTACTCAGGCACAATTTGCTGACTGCCCCCCACCCCCTCATCTGGTAATCTTGATGGTGTAGTGGTTAAGTGCTATTGCTGCTAACCAGAAGGTCAGCAGTTCAAATCTACCGGGCGCTCCTTGGAAACTCTATGGGGCAGTTCTACTCTGTCCTGTAGGGTCACTATGAGTAGGAATCAACTTGATGGCATTGGGTTTGCGTTTTTGGAAGGGGGGATCTAGAGGCAGCACCTGAATATAATTTAGTATCTTTCTTTACTTTGTAATATTTTAAAGATTTTTGTTTGTTGTTTGTCTCACAATTTTTTTGATGGAAAATGATCAAACATTTTGAATGATAAAACACTGGTGGGATGGAAAGAGCCTAACTGATGCAAAGCATCTTGGATGGGCAGAGGAATTGTTTGGCCATGATGTACACATTCAAGAGGCCAGCTTGTTTTCACTGCGCATTGCTTCATGAAAGAACCATCTGGTCTCATGACAAGTTTCAAACCTCGATTTGGTATTTCCAAATGAGAACTTGTTACTGGAATATTTCTGTCTTTAAGTATTCAGAAATAAATCTGTTGCTGTTGAGTTGATTCCAACCTATAGTCACCTTGTAGGACAGAGTAGAACTGCTCACCCCCCATAGAATTTCCAAGAGGTGGCTGGAGCATTCAAACTGCTGACCATTTATTTAGTTAATAGCCATAGTTCTTAGTCACTGTTCAACCAGGGCTCCAAGCATTCAGAGGCAGTGCGAAATAAATGCTACAGGCCAAATATGTCTCTTGTTGGATGCTGTTATTAGATACATGAAAATCTTTAATTTCTGTATCTAAATATTCAATTTGGTGTGTGCAAATGAGAGTGCTGTGTATGAAGAATGAATGCCAAAAGAACATGCAAGTGAATGAATAATATATTAGAATCTACTAGAGCATGCTGGCGTGTGTGCACCGATTCACATTGGCATTGTGATTGTGGTCACAACCGTGGGTTCCAGGGCTAGTTCTGCTATTAAGCCTTTGGCAAATTGCTTGATCTGTTCGCCATGTCTCCCTCTTCTGTAAAGTAAGGAGGTTGGCTGAAATCAGAGTTGCACATTCAGATGCCTCCAAGGGCCAGGTAGATGATACCAAGAAGTAAGCACACCAGGTATAAGACAGCAGTTGTTAAGCAAACAAACTACTTGCAAAAGTCATCTTTGATCCATGGATTGCCAGTCTGTGACTCCAACTAAAGCAGAGTCTGTTGACATTTGGGATCAAATAATTCTTTTGCATTGAAGGATGTTTAGTATCATCCCTGGTTTCTACCTACTAATGCCAGTGGCCCCACCCCCCTCACAGCAGGGGGACAATGTCACCTCCAGTTCAGAACCACTGGACTAAAAGAGCTTGAGTTTACTATCAAACATGAGCTTTGTGACATAGACTACCTCAATGCTACTCAAAGTGTGGTCCATAGACCAACAGCATCAGCACCACTTGGCAGCTTGTTAAGAAATGGAAGTTCCTGGGCCCCACCCCAGCCTACGAACTCAGACTCTGTGGGATTCAGGCCTTAACAAGCCCTCTGGGTGACTCTGCTATTCGGTGAAGCGGTGCTGATTTTAGTGCGCAGCAGTTCAAGTCCTTCTGCCTTCCCAAATGGAAGTAAAGATAAGTGGGAGGGAAAGACAAGGATTCTAACCCATGGAGTGGCCTGCAAAATGCTGGAGGAAGAAGAAAAACAGAAGAAGGTGCCCTTGAAGAGTATATGGTAGCATCCATCCGTTAGCTAGATAATGGATCATTTAGAAAGCACTGCAGTTTCCACCAATGAGGGGGAAGAAGGAAGTAGAGGCCTAGACGTTGATGGCATTTGATGAACGGTCCTTAAGGTTTTAAAATAACTTGGATTTCCTGAGATGAACTGTATGTAGGTCAGCAATCTAAAAGTACACAGTGCCCAGGCTGAGTACACTGGGACCATGTCCCTATAGTAAGTGGACCCCAACTGCAGTGACTACCTACTGCAAATTACCCCACACCCCAGGGACTGTGCCAGCCAAGTGGCTCGCTCTCTTACCCCTACCCACTCCCTCCAGCTGAATATACTTCCACCTCCAGCCCCCACTCACAAACCAGGAGCGAGTCTAGGACCCACGCTAGGCTGATCAGAATCTGCCTGTGGTTTGTCAAAGTAGATCCACAGCTGGCTTGAGAGAGTGACTTTCACGAATAGAGAGGAGGAGAGGTGAGAACCAGGGAAAGTTGATGGTATCTGAGCTGGCCCCAGTCACCCCTATGTAATTCCTATGTTTTCAATGTGTGCGCCAGTAAACGCCTCCTGGTTTTGGCTTAGGTAATTTGAGTCAGTTTTCTGTTACTTGCAACCATGAAGTCTTGATTAATACACAGCTCAGCATTTAGTACACTGCCAAATGTCATTATCTAAGCACCTGTTAAGGGTTGTGACCCGGATTTAGGATTGTAAAATAGATTATAAAATAATCCCAATCCATTAACTTTTCTTTTGGTTGCAAGACCCCCAGGAATATTTATCACAGGGACCCAACGCTGAGAGAGAAAGGCTTTTGAATATTGCTGTTTTAAATTGAGTTATTATTTAACTATGAGGAAGATTTTCTTTTTTTCTCACCTCTACGTTATCTTAGAAAAAAAATTCCATTTTGTTTAGATTTTTTTTTTTTTTTTTTTTTAGAAGGGACCTAAATTGCACCAGATAATCTGGGGGGTGGGGTGAAGTGTGTGTGTATATGTTTGCACATGTATGTTTAACAAATAATTCCATAAAGTTTAAGAATGTTATTTTTCTTAATTTTTTGTTTTAATATATAATAAGAAGAAAGGAGGGAGGGAGGGAGGGAAGGAAGAAAAGAAGAATGGAAGGGAGAAAGAACGGAAGGAAGGAAGAATGGAATGGGAGAGAAAAAAGTATTCACTGAAGGAAATTTGACAGATCTGGAAAGGATGAAGAAGAAAATTAAATGGATGCATAATCTTAGTATACAAAGCTAAGCATGATCAACAGCTTTTGTTTCTTCAAGTTTGTTGTTTTTTCCTCTACCCAGAAGTTGGAAAGTCCTCTGTACTTCAGCTCTGCAAGTCATCCAACACACCAGGACATATCTAAATGGGCATACAGAGTTGTGCAAGGCTGCTTACAAAATAACCTGAATAAGAAAGCCTGAAGAAGAATTAATGCCTTTGAATTCCGGTATTGGCAAAGAATATTGGGTATACCAGGGACTGCCAGAAGAACAAATAAATCTGTCCTGGAAGAAGTACAACTAGAGAGCTCCTTAGAAGCGAGGATGGTGAGATTTTGTCTCACATACTTTGGACTTGTTATCAGAAAGGACCAGTCACTGGAGAAAGACATGCTTTAGTAAAGCACAGGATCAGTGACAAAGAGGAAGTCCCTCAGTCACCTAGACTGACGCAGTGACTGCACCAATGGGCTCAAACACAAGATTGTGAAGATGGCACAGGACCAGGGAGTGCTTTGTTCTATTGTACGTTGGGTTGCTATGAGTCACAACTGTCTCAACAGCACCTAATAACAACAACAGTCTGTTCTATGACTTCTAGGTACTTACTGTCTAAATCAGGGGTTTGCAAACTATTTCTGTAAAGGGCCAGTAGTAAATATTTTTTAGTTTTGTGAGTCATATGGTCTATCACAACTACTGAACTCTGTTTACTGTAGGGTGAAAGCAACCACTGACAATACTAAAAGAACAGGTGTGGCTGTGCTCCCATATAATTTTGTTGACAAAAGCAGATGTGTGGGCTGTTGTTGCTGACACCGCCTTGAAACAATTCCTAATGATCCCAGGTGTGTTGAAGTAGAACTTTGCTCTATGTGGTTTTTAAAAAGTAGATTTCCAGGCCTTTCTACCGAGGCACCTCTGGGTGGACCCATATTTCCAACCTTTCAGTTACCAGCCCAGCGCATTAACTCTCTGCACAGGTTATGGAGTCACAGTGAGTCAGAATCCACTCAACGGCAACTCGTGGTGGTGGAATTGAAACAAAACCAACAGGTTCAACAAATTTCATCTTTTCATCATCTTTTCTTTTCCAAGATTTCTACAAGAGTGGTTCAAAGACTAGTGAACCAGAATTATCTGGACTGCTTTATAAAAGGTAAGTCCCCAAGGTCCAATAAAACCAGCAAAACCAACAAATGCCAACCAATAAAAAAAAAAAAACCTTCATCGTTCCACTTGGTAAAGACTGGAGTACTACAGTGTCACCCCATAGAACTACCAGGAAAGCAAAAGAGGCACAAGTGTTCCTTGGAATAAAGTAATCTACATCCTCAAAAGTTCTCACATCCTCAGAAACACAGATGTGTGTTAGGAAATGATTCTAGGACGATAAGCCGAGTGGGATTATCTTAACATCCAAATTCACAGCTAGACTAACTAGAACTTGACTTTTACATCTGCTGGTAAAACCAGTGGAAGCTGGATCATTAACTTATCTATGAGCCAGAGCCTCGAATTAGTAGTGGAGATTTCTTCTTTGAAAGCTGAGGAAGTAGTGCATCACTGAGACCTGATGGGGATGAAAACTCCCTGAAGTGACCTCGGCTGCATACGGAGATCCCCAGTTTCCCCTAGTTCTAGGATGGTGAAAGTGCATGGCCATGACACTGAGCTTGGTTAACTCTGAACCTATGTAGTGATCTGGATATGCTTCTGAAACAGATCGGAAGAGTGCTGTGAGCCACGTCTGTGCACACTTCTAGTGTTCTCTGGCTTCCCAGTAAGCAGTGGGGCAGGGATAAGTTGTCACTGGGTCTTCTTCCACAGGTGAAGAGATGATTCCCTGCATGACCTGATTTGTTGGTCAGTTATTTTTTCCTCTGACAGGACTGACTCATGGGACGTGTTGCAGTCACAACACCCCAAGAGCTAGCTCCAAAAGAGAAGGCTGTAATAATTACTCCCTAGGGGCAGCAGAAACTTGCCTGGGAATTTAGCCTGGGGAGCCTGAGGGCACACTTGCTGAATGTGGGCTGAAGGAAGGCTAAAAAAGCTGAGGCTTCTGGGAAGTGTACTCAGGTGAGGGTCTAGAATGAGAACCAAATACAGAAACTAGAACAGAGCATAGAACTGACTCACAGATGGGAAGCCAGCTCAGGTTGATTGTGGGACCCCAAACTAGGACTAGAGCTTAGGAAATCAGCTGGGGCTTGGGAATGGGCAGGAAAAATCCAAATCTTCTACACTTTTATGCTGAATCCTAGCCAAACAGAGGCCAATCAAACAGCCAAAGGTGAAGTAGCAGCCCGGTGCTCAAAGCTCCAATGTATGTCAAGTCACCCAAGGGGCTCGTCTCCGAGGCAGATTCCTGGTCCCCTCTTTCAGGCATTCAGATTCCATTAAAGCTTAAGTGGGGCTTGGGGACTTCCCTTTTATAAAGCAGTCCAGACAATTCTGGTTCACTGGTCTTTGAACTGCTCTGGTAGAAATCTTGGAAAAGATAAAATGATGTCTCTCCTGCTGTCCTACCTGCAAGTGTCATTAGGCCACCATCCTGGACCTTTATATTTGTGTAGTGTTTTTCATTTTCAAAGTACCTTTGCACCTATCGTTTTGCTTTAACTTTCCTGTTTCCAGGAGTCTGTTAGAAAGGCAAAGTCTCTGGGCTTATCTCCCACCTGCTGGATCTTCGTTTTGAGAAGACCCCGGATGATCTGGTGTTGCTGTGATGTATGTACACACATCAAATTTGCGAGTCTACAGCAGACACCGTGGTCTTTAATTTGCACTCAAATTAACACACTGGCTAGAACCTGTTGGAATGAAAAAAGCCTCCAACATCAGGAGCAGAGCATAAATTTTAGAAATCCTTCTTAATTCGTTTCCTGGTCATTCTAGGCTGGTTACGGAGAAGTGAAGATTCACAACAGGCTTGAAAAAAACAAAAAGTTATTTGCTTCCAATACATATCCCTTAATAATTTGTTCATCCTTAATTGACATCCTCACCCCACCCAAATTTGACATAGTTTAAAAATATATGCATAGCTATCCACTACCATTGAGTTGATTGCAATTCACCAGACCCTACAGGACAGAATAGGACTGTCTCAGGATTTCCAAGGCTGTAAATCTTTACTGGAGCAGACTGCTACAGTTTTCTCTTGTGGAGCCACTGGTGGTTTCGAGCTACCGACTTTTTGGTTAGCAGCCTTAACCACTTTAACCACCATACCACCAGGGCTCCTTATAAGTAGCTGCAGCAGTGTATATTTTCAGCCATAACAACATTTTTCATCTGTCATGCTCTTCCAGAATCTCTCAATCCTTCCTTTAAAAGATGGAGTCTGTTTCCATTCCCCTTGGAACTGAGCAGGATTTGGGGATGACTCCAAGGAATAGAACATAGCAGGAATAATGTGACATAACTTCCAAGGCCAGACCGTGAAAGGCAATATAGCTTCTACTCAGCTTACTCTATTTCGGGATGCTCACCCTTGTTACCCAGCTGCCATGTTGTAAGGAAGTCCAAGCCATATGGACAGATGATGTTAGGTGTTCAGGCTATGGCCCCGGCTGATTTTGTCTTCCCATCTAACAGCCAGCATTAATGGCCACACATATGAGTAAGTGAGCCTTCAGATGACTCCAACTTTCAGCTTTAGAGCGGCCCGACTGACACCAAGTAGAACCAAGCCCAGCTGGCCTGCCAAGCATATAAATCACCTGAGGGTCTTATTAAAATGCAAATACAGATTCAGTAGGTCTGGGTGGCATCCAAGATCCTCTAGTTTTAACAAACTCCCTAGGGAGGCCATTATTGCTGTTCCCAGGATGACACTGAAAAGTAAATATGTGAGGGATGTTTGGCAACTTCTCTGCAACACACAAAAGCAAGTTTCTTACAAGGTTCTTCATTGTGGAATAAACGCAGAAGGCAGAAGGAAATCACCAAGTGATTCTGTGTAGGGCTCAATCAGTGAGGGTCAAGTAGAAAACTTGTGATGGATTGTCTTGATCCCAGGATAGGTCTAAGGATGGACTTTATTACTTTGAAGTAATCTTCCCAAAATACTATTTCTTGTGAATGTGCTTTTGATAAAGTTTGCAGAGCAGATTGTTCAAGGGTATTATCCCTGATGTGAGCACTGAGTGTCAGACATTTCTGTTGCCAGTCATGGGAAGATCTGTATGTTTAGAGCATCAAAGAGATAGGGTAGAGTTAAGGTCATCTGAGGAAATTTAAAATGCTGATCTAAGACACGTGTTTGGATGAATGTTTGCACAGCTATCACATGGAAAAGGCAAATCAAGAACATGTCCAGGGAAATGGTTTATATCTCCCTCAGGAAACAGTTTTGAACTGTTTTGATCTACAGACAAATGGACTGCTAAAACTTCACATGTGGGTCACTTAGCATTCGAACAACCCCCTACACTCTCAGGACTATCTACACTGTTAGGGACATTTCATGTGGAGCTTGACCTTCAAGGTCATAAAAATTGTAAATTATGAATGAGCAGAGGGCAACAGGTTTTGATTCATGTGTAGGAAACCTGATGATGTGGTGGTTAAGAGCTTGACTGTTAACCTAAAGTGCAGCATTTCAAATCCACCGCTTGCTCCTTGGAAACTCTATGGGGAATTTCCATGCCGTCCTACAGAGTTTCTATGAGTTGGAATCGACTTGACGGCAAATTTTTTTTTTGAGTAAATTATCAGAGAGGAATCTGGGGTCTACAAACTCAAAGCAGATTTCTTTGAATTTTAAAGGAAAAGAAAACGAGGTTTCTACATACCAAATGGAATCTGAACTTCAGGTGTTTACAGCCAAGAATTTACTGTAATTCTTGGTTCTGACCATCAGGCCCAGTTTGCCTCTAAGGACTTCTTATGCTTAAGCTTTGGGGGAAGTGATAAAAAAAAAGCCTATAATAGAATTTAAATTCTATAATATTGCAGATATCCTTGTCTAAATTCTATTTCATATCTCACTTAACCATCCTGTCTATGGGTTTTGATTGTTTTTTCATTTTTCATTTTCCAAAATTCCTTGTTGAAGGACTTCTGAGTCTTGTATTTACCCAAACAACAATCTAATTTTTATTTAACCACAATCTATTGCTAAGGTATAATAGATCTTTGTATTCAAACAAAACAATTGTTTATTGGCAGAGAAAAAGTGATTGAGATTGAGTTTTGGGAGACAATCAAGGAAATTTGATTATAGACTGAGTATTAGATATTCAGTTTTGTTCAGTTTGAATGGCATTGTGGTTATAGAAGAAAATGTATTTTTAGAGATGCATATGGGAAATATTTAGAGGTAAAATAATATAACATCTGGGGTTTATTTTAAATGCTTTAGCTAAGAGAATAGGGCAAGATGAAGCAAGTGTGGCAAAATCTGGTGAACGCTGAATCCGGGTGAAGGATCACAATGAGTTGGAATCAACTCAAACGCAATGGGTTTTGTTTTGGGGGTGAAAAGTAAGCAGGAGTCCAATTCTCTCTACTTCTGTGTATCTTTTAAAATTTTCTTAATAAAAAAATGTTATCGACGGTACTGAGCTTTAAGAGTCTCTTGGTGTATAACAAAATCTCACCAATAAAGTTTAGATTTGCGAGGAGTAACTACAAAGTGAAAAAATATGTATTTGTTGAATATGTTCATTGCCAAAGACCACATACACGTATGATTGAAAATAAGGAAATTTAAGCCCTTGGTCTTGGCTTTGCCATCAAGACAGTCTATGACTGGGGAATTATCAAGAGACAGAATCTTGATCTTCTCCTCTATAAAATTAGAAGGGGATGGACAAGATGATCTTCGAGGTTCTTTCAATATGTTTGCCCAAGGATAAAAGATGCTGCTGTGAGTATATCAACAAATATCAAATGGCAGACTGAAGATGTCATAGAATCCTAGAAACTTAGACACCAACAGTTTCTTGCAAGTCACGTAGCTTACATTCTCATCCAGTGCAGAAACCCTCTCCAGTAGATGCCATCCAGCCTTGACTTCTTCCAGGAACAGACATCTTATGAACCAGTTAAGCTGCTCAGTCCTTTAAAGACTTCAACTATTTTTAGATTCAGCTTTTAAGATACAGCTTTTGTTAACTGCTTAAACGTGGGGCACTTGATCAATCTGGGTAAATATCATGTCATTATGCTAAAGAATTTTCAAAGATTTCTGAGGCACTGATGAAACCAAAATGATGACAAATATAATCCTTTTTAATATAAAGAATCCAGTTCTATCCATACCAAAAAGTTGGCCAAGGTCTGCCTCCTTCTGCTGTTTTTCACTTTTGTCACCCACTTGCATTTACCCCATCTGGTCTCCTCTTATCCTCATCAACTTTGGAATCATCTATAAGTTAGGTGTGGATTTAGAATCACTTTCACATAAGAAATTCAGTCAGGGAATGCTGTAGCCCATCTGAAGTTTATCCCATTTGTTTTTGTTATCTAATACTGCTGTAACAGAAATACCACAAGTGGATAGTTTTAACACAGAGAAATTTATTCTTTTATAGTTTAGAAGGCTAGATTCAGGGTGTTGGTTCCAGGATAAGGGTTTTTCTCTCTCTGTCAGCGCTGAAGGAAAGTCTTTGTCATCAATCTTCCCCTGGTCTAGGAGCTTCTCAGCCCATAGAACCCAGATCCAAAAGACAAGCTCCATTCCCTGTACTTTTTTCTTGGTGGCATGCTGACAGTCTTCTCTGCTTCATTCTCTCTTTTGTATTTCAAAAGAGATTAACTCAAGATGCAGCGTAATCCGGTAGATTGAGTCCTCCCTCATTAACATAACTGCCTCTAATCCTGCCTCATGAGCATCATAGAGGTTAGGATTTACAACACGGAGGATAATCAAATCAGATCACAAAATGATGGGCAATCACACAATAATGGCAATCATGACCTAGCCAAGTTGACACACATTTTTGGAGGACACAGTTCAATCCACAACACCATCGGTTAAATTTCTTAGTTTACTCTTTGGCTTTGTTATGGATTGAGTTATGTTCCCCCAACACATGTGTTATAAATCCTAACATCTATGCTTGTGGTTATAATACCATTTAGGAATGGGTTGTCTTTGTTATGTGAATGAGGTGAGCTTAGTGTAGGATACATCTTGAGTCAATCTCTTTTGCAATCTAAAAGAGATTAAACAAGTGAGCAGAGCAGAGATGGGGTAAGGGAGATGCGCAGACACGTGGATATCTCCATGGAGCAGATGACAGAAGAGATGAGCACCTGCAGAGCTGACATAGACAGAAGGTCTTCCCCTAGAACCGGCACCGTGTTTTTGAACTTCTAACCTCTGAAACCGTGAAAAAATAAATTTCTGTTCAAGTCACCAACTTTTGGTATTTCTGTCACAGTGACACTAGATAACTAAGACAAGCTTTATTAAAGTTACATGTGCACAAAGCCAATCCAGCGTCATCAAGAGGTTTCAAACTCATAGTGACCCTATAGCACAGAGTAGAACTGCCCCATATGGTTGCAAGGAGTGCCTGGTGGATTTGAACTGCTGATGCTTTGTTTAGCAGCCACAACTCTTAGCAAATATGCCACCAGGGCTCTTACATGTGAAGCAAAATCTGTTGCTGTTGAGTCAACTCCAACTCATAGCAAGTAGCTAATTAAAAATATCACTCCTCCTCACTCATCCTACACATGGCTCTCCCTCGAGACAACCATTTTCCAATCTTTCAATTGCCTGCTCTGGGATTTAATGCCATGTTGAAAATAAAACACCACCACCACAATGAAAACAAAAACAATACCCTGCATCTTCTGCTACTTCTTAATTCTTCACTTTTAGATATCAATTCATTTCCTAATAAAGCAGTTTTCTTTCCCTCCATGTCTCCCCTAATACAGTTGTTGTTCTTGTCAGGTGCTGTCAAGTTGACTTTCCACTCATAGTAACCCTGTATGACAGAGTAGAACTGTCCCTGAGTTTCCTAGGCCAAATCTATGGGAGGAAGCCCTGGTAGTGTGGTCATTAAGTGCTTCTAATTAGAAGGCCAACAGTTCAAATGCACCAGGGGCTCCTTGGAAACTCTATGGGGCAGTTCTGCTGTGTCCACAGGGTCACTATGAGTCAGAATTGACTTGACAGCAGTGGGTTTGGTCTTTGGTTTAACCTGTGGGAACAGATCACCAGGTCTTTCTCCCGCTGGGTGAATTAAAATTGCCAACCTTTTTTGGTTAGCAGCTGAGCATTTAACTGTCGTGCCATCAGTGCTTCCTAATATAATTTACGTTGTCATTTTTGATTGTCAATATTCAATGTTTACATTTTATGGCTATGTAAATACTCTTCATAAATATGCTTGCATTCCTTTTTTTGTACAACTCTTGGTTACATCTGGAGGTGATAATTGCCTTTTTAAATTTGTTCTGTTATTTGATGAGTTTTCAGTCTGTCGCTCATATGTTCTTCCCCAGCCCTCCCCCAGGTCTCTTGGAAAAGTAAATTATTCTCTTAATACATTTGAACAAAACATATCAACCATCATTCTGGACAGGTGTACTCTAGGCCTGCTGCCTTGCAGGTATCCTAGAATGTCTTCCACCATAATCTTGGAGACTTTCTTTGCTTCTCTCCTATGTAAGGTCAACAGCTTCTTCATTTCTTACCTCATTATTGTGGAGCTCCTTGCCCTGTCACTTTTAAAGAAAGAAAGAGTTACACAGATAGATAGCTGCCATCCAGTCAGCTGTAACTCATGGTGACTTTATGTATCCCAGAAGGAAATACAAACACAACTGAGGCCATTGCGTCAATCTACCTCACTGAGGGTCTCCCTCTCTCTCACTGGCCCTCTGCTTCATCAAACACGATGTATTCCTCCAGCAACTGACCCCTTTCAATGATGTGTCTAGAGCAAGTGAGTAGAGCAGTTTTCTGTTTCCACTGGCTAATTTTCAGAAGCAGATCTTAGAGATGATGCAGTGGGCAGATAATAAGACATTATATAACAACAAACTTACCGTTGATCTCTTCAAAAGTATAAGAGAAAAATACTGCATTGATGAAACAAGAACAGCACACTGTAAAACAGGCACATTCACTGAACTCAATCTGTCTTAGTCTGGAAGCTCTACTACAACCTGTCCAACATGAGTGGTTCTGCTGGTATTTGAAATACCAGTGGCATAGCTTCCAGCATCCCAGCAACATGCAAGCCACCACATAAAGACATACTGACAGACTGGTGGTAAAAAGAAAGACGGGGTGAAGTTTTTAAGAAATTTTATGTCTAGATACATTGCTTGGATTCTCACACTTGAATGACTGATGGTATATGATCGTACTGTTTCCACACAGAATTTTGAAGTTACTTCTCCTTGGGTCTTTCAAGTTGCTATTGAGAAGCCAATGATACACTACTCCCTATATATTTTTTTAACGATTTTATTTTCTAACTTGCTCTGTCTCTGTGGGAAGTTTTAGAATCTTCAGCCTTGGGTTTCTCAAATTTCACACTCATATGCATTTGTCTGAGCTGTTCGCTTTCATTATGTTGCACACTTGGGTGAGACTTTTCAATCTGGAAACATGCTCTTCAGTTCTGGGAGACATTTTGTCACGTTTTCTTGTGGGTTTCTTCCCTTACATTTTATCTGTACTTTTGGAATGGCTGCTGTTTAGATCCCAGGTCTCTTGAACTGCTCTTTTGATCGTGTTATCTGTTCTTTCTTACTTTCCATTGATTCATGTTTTCATTCTACTTCCTACAAGATTTCCTCAACATTATTTTCCAGAACTTCTATTGTTATTTTTGGTTCCTATTCTTATATTTTAACTTCCAAGAGTTCAGTGAATGTGCCTGTTTTACAGTGTGCTGTTCTTGTTTCATCAATGCAGTATTTTTCTCTTATACTTTTGAAGAAATCAACTGTAAGTTTGTTGTTATATAATGTCTTATTATCTGCTCACTGCATCATCTATTTCTTCTAAGTTCTTTTTTGGTTTATTTCTTTGTTTTGGTTTTTATATTTTATATTATAGGCTTAGGACATATCTGGTGACTTTTGACTACTCCTATTTAAGAGCACATTGGAAGAGCCATGTATGAATAAGAGCTTTATTTTTTTTCTTTGTGAACTTGAACGTAAAATGTTCTGTTTGAACTGTTTTATTGGGAAATCCTCAGTTGTGAGATCTTTAGGCAATGTTCTGGGGCTGATCATTACTTTCCTGAGAAGAATTATTAGATTTCTTGCCTTTTTAAAGCAAATATATAATATTATAGTATATAAATATTTAATATATTAAATATAGTATATAAGAATATTTACAGAGCTCAGAGATGAAAGTAGAGGAAGGGAACTGGGTGGGCCACACTGTTAGCTGTCCAGATGTTCACTTAAACCCTTGCCCCTTCCTTTTGTTAATGTTGCAACCTTTTCTTAGTTATGCCTGAAATCTCAAGTTCAAAGTCTCCCCTCATGGTTACCTACAATCTTCTGCCATTTGAAGGAAGGAAGAATTCTTGATTCTAACTTCTTTTTATATGAATTTCCAAAAAGTCCTCCTCATTTCAGCCCTCCCTGCATGCATCTTCACTTGTGACAGTGGTTGGTTGCGTCAATCTTGAACTTGGTTGGGGCTTCACAGTCAAAATCATCTTCTGGTGCTTCCATCACTATTTGCTAAGATTTCAGCTTTCAGATCTGTAAGGTTGATTTCTACTTATCTAAACATTGCCCCAATCTCTGGGTAGTGAAAACAGTTTGGACTGTTACCAGGATGCCATTGAGTCAATTCTGATTCATACCAATCCTATCTGACAAAGTAGAACTGCTCCATTGCATTTACTTTGCTGTGATCTTTAGGAAACAACTATTGACCTGAAAAATTTGGTGGTTCAAACCCCCAGTGCTACCACAGAAGAAAGTGCTGGCAGTCTGTTCCCATAAAGGTTACATCCAAGAAAATTCTATGGCTCACAGCTCCACTCTGTAACACATGAGATTGCCAGGAGTCAGAGTCAGCTGGATGGTATGGGATTTTTGGTTCTGGAACCATTGTCCGCCTTCCAAAATGTGCTTGCTGTCATCTCTCATCCAATCTTATTTCTCATGTGGCTGTGCTTTTAAAATAACTAATCTCTTTATTTCCATTTTAGAATCCTGTTGTAAGGAATAGATGAAAATCGCCTGTGTTTAATGGGAAGATCAATTTATCTACTGAGGTTTTGTTTTAATGGGTATGTTTTGACTTCCTGATTATTACTACAAGAGTGTATGTGTCTGTGTGTCTTTGTCAGTTAATTGCAGTTGTCTTCCATACCTGTTGATAGCTGTTGTCCATAGGGTAGGATTACAGAGTGGTTTATTCATAGTCTACTTCATGTACTTTCTAACATTTTAGTATTTTGTTTTGTATTGTTCAGAAAGTATGCATTATTTTTTAAATCCGGAAAGATATTTTTGAAAGAGATGAATGCAGCCCTGACGTTAGTTCCCAGTGGCTATTCAACTACAGCAGTAACAGTTAAGGAGGAAGAGAAAATTAGGTAAGAGAAATGAAATGGAACTTTCATAAATGTCACCTTCAGAATTTAAGGTGTCATGAAGTAGGAGGTTTCTTTTGTTAGCGTTTTGTTAGTTTTTACAAAGTCAGACTCAGTAAAGTAAATACTGCATATAGCTTCGTTAACAATTCATTGATATTTTATGAAGTGCAAAGTAGTGAGTTGGTTCCAGGGTTACAAAACTATAACTTAGGTGCAGAAAACCCAGACCAGAAGAGAAGGAAGACATTCAAATCAACGACTGTGCTATAGATTCTTGAGTGTCTTTTCACAGAACTGAACAATCTTTTCTGGACACCAAGATGAGAGATATTACTCTCTGGGGGCAGGAGTGGGTGAACGATGGGTTGAGAAATCTTCATAAATAGTGGCACTTAAAATGAATCTTTTTACCAATTTACCTCTGCTCTCTAGTCCTCCCTGACAATGTGCTGGAAACAACAGAATAGTTTCTCCCTCCCACCGCTTCTTACATAGGTTTCTTTTTTTTCTTGTACTTTTCCATTTAGAAAAATAGGAATAAATGAATTTTTAACGCATCCTTCCAAATGGAGTAATGAGAGTTAGCTCAGGGGACAATTTGTTTTTTCACTCTGACTTGAAAATATATTATTCATACACAAGGAATTTCAAATTCTATCAATCTGAATGAGGAGGGTGCATGAGAGATGAAAGAAAACACTCATTTTACAAATATTAGGCAACTGGACTGTGGTAACAAACAGAGAACTATTGAATGGTGTACGGCTTTGGGGAAGACAGCAAATCATGCATTTAATTTGCTACTCCAGTCACAACAATACTGAAAGTTTATGGTCATTCCAAGGCTTACCACTGTTAAGAGTTTACCAGTCATTTGAATTTTTTGAAGAAGTATGGCAAAACCTGCAAATACCAGAGTCTGTACAAGGTGACAACTTGTCAGAAAAGGAAGACTCAAATATTTTCCACTAATAGAGAGAGATAGAAAAGTGGTTTGAAATTGTACCCTGTCAAAGGTGGAAAACTTGTGAGACCCAGAAAAATAAGGAAGACTGATCAAGTTGTGGCTCTCACAGATTTCACTGTATATCCACGTGGTACAAAACCAAGAAAGTGTAAATTGACATACAATGGAAAACTCTTTACCATTCCTGTGTGCCATATCCCAGTTCCTACCACGCACCTCCACTCCACCTCCCACCTTGGTAAATACTATTCTTGGTTTCTTATATGATTACTTTCTTTTTTCTTTTTCTTTTTTTTTTTTTTTTTAGAATTTCAGACAATCCAATATGAATATTAATTCCTATTTCCTCATTTGTATGTAAGAATTTTTTTTCTTGTAAGTATCAGGTTTGACCCAATAATAATGATATTACCTGGACTTTAAATTAACAGCAGAATTTCAGTTAAACACTGAAGACTGAACACCCACATTATCTCTGATTCTTCCCACAGTCATTAAAATGGTGGTAGAAAATGAAAACAGTGTAATTTCACAAAAATAGAGGAAACAGGAAACAGTGACACCAGTCAGCAAAAGATACTATGATAGATTGTATTATTGGTTCATAATTATTTGTTCCCTGCCTGTACTTGCTCTGTTTTTCTATAGGTGGTATGACTTCTGCACCGCACGTACTTTGAGCATGGCCATTTGACTGGCTTTGGCCAACGAAATGTAAGCAACTAATAAGTAAAATAGGTCTGAACAGAAGCTTTAATGCACTTTTGTGGTCTGGTTCTTTTCACTGTGCTTCTGTCCTTTGTCAGGAAAGCAAAATTTTCCACGTAGTATCTGCTCTTCAACTTGAGCCCCAGAGTGCAAAAGCTCATGGAACCAAGCTGAGCCCAGTAGAGCCTAACAGAGTAACAGCCCTCATGTAACTGAAGCAAAAAAAATAAATGTTTGCTGGTACATGCCACTGATACTTTGGGGTTGTTTATGCTTATAGTGATAGCTCGCTAATAAATATACCAACTTTTATTTTTGGAAATTAGGTATTAAATTGTGGAATGGTAACTGGGGAAAGTGAATATCTCATAGAAAGGATCTATAGATCCTAATATCTGGAGAGCCACTGACATAAAATCCAGTTCAACAGAAAATCAAGCCACAGCTCACACTAAAAGTCAACTGTCATTAAGCTTTGCCTTGCTTCCACTCACAGAGACCTTCTAATTTTACTGTCTGTGCTTTAGTTTTAAATGTGAACATGCAATCAACATGAAAGACGGAAACCGAAATGCATATAAGTAGAGGAACTTGTGGAAACAAAGATGAGTAAGGAAAAAGTTTAAGGAAAGCAAACTAATATTCTCAAAGTCAGGAAGGCCAATACTTTGTACATGAAACTGGATTAGAATGACACGTTAAAAAGAGTACTAAACTATTCATATATCACAAATAAAAAATGTGGGCAAAAGGCAAAGGCAAAGTACTATCACAGCCATACTACCCTATCAAACAACACCATGAGAATCTATTGACGTGGTCTGGTGTATCAAGGAGCTGCACAACTAAGCAGCCCAAAGAATAAGGTGCAAGAAAATGGGAAAGAAAGCATAAGAAAAATTCATCTAGCAGGTCCACTATCTGACAATAGAGGTTCCAGAAACAGAGAACAGCAAAAATAGAAGAGGTAAATCATGAAATGAGGCATGAGTACATTCTAAAACAGAGGGGAATGGGTGTCCAGATTAAAACTCACTGAGAGTCCAGCAAAAAGAAATTAAACATGAATGGCATCAGGCAGTGCAATATTTTCATACTACCAAGAATTTAAAAAAAAAAAGTCCTTTTGGGGTTTGGAAGGAAGGTGGGTAAATAACACACAAAGAATTAGGGATCAGATTGACCTTGTATTTCTTAATAGGGACATAGTTGCTAGAAGTTGACAGAGCAGTGTCTTTAAATCAGGTAAGGAGGGTAACAGCATTAGGGAAGAAGGATAACAGCAACAGGTAGGGTAGATAACAGCTTCAGGTAAGAGGGTAGCATTATCAGGTAAGGAGGGTAAAGACAGAGTGAGCAGCCTCCACTTGTCAATCAGTGGAGGCTTGCTTGTTGCTGTGATGCTGGAAGATATGCCATTGGTATATAGATACCAGCAGGGTCACCCATGGTAGACAAGTTTCAGCTGAGCCTTCAGACTAAGACAGAAGAGAAAGAAGGACCCAGCAGTCTACTTCTGAAAAGAATTAACTGCTATATAAATAGCAGCTGAACATTGTCAGATATGGTGCCAGAAAGTGAGTCCCCCAGGTTGGAAGACACTTGGAAGACGACTGGGGAAGAGCTGCCTCCTCAAAGTAGAGTCAACCTCAAGGATGTGGGTGGAGTAAGGCCTTCAGGATCTTCATTTGCTGATGTGGCAAGACTCAAAACAAGGAGAAACAGACACAGATCTGTTAATAACTGGGACATGGAATGTACAAAGTATGAATCTAGGAAAATTGGAAATCATTGAAAATGAAATGGAATGCATAAGCATTGATATCCTAGGCAATAATGAGCTAAAATGTACTGGTTCTGGCCATTTTGAATCTGACAACCGTATGGTCTACTATGCTGGGAATGAAACCTTGAAGAGGAACACTGCTGAATTCATCATCAAATAGAACATTTCAAGATCTGTCTGAAGTACAATGTGGTCAGTGATAGGATGCTATCCATACACCTAGAAAGAAGGCCAGTTAATACAACTATTATTCAAATTGATGCACCAACCACTAAGGCCAAAGATGAAGAGACTGAAGATTTTTACCATCATTGATTCCATCAGTTCCTGGAGCCTTGTTTTTTGCCAACACCTTCAATGCAGCTTCGACTTCTTCCTTCAGTACCATTGGTTAATGACCATGTGCTACCTCCTCAAATGGCTGAACATCGATACCAGTTCTTTCTGTTATAATGACTCTGTGTATTTCTTCCATGTTTTTTTGCTGCTCTAAAATTGATTGAACATGCAGTCAAGACACATTGATAATTACTGGGGACTGGAATGCCAAAGTTGGAAACAAAGAAGGATCAATAGTTGGAAAATATGGCCTTCATGACAGAAATAATGCTGGAGATAGCATGACAGAATTTTGCAAGACAGACAAATTTTTCATTGCAAATACATTTTTTAACCAACACAAACGGCAACTGTAAACATGGACCTCACCAGACAGAATACACAGTAACCAAATCAACTACATCTATGGGAAAAGATGATGGAAAAGCTCCATATCAACAGTCAGAGCAAGACCAAGAGCTGAGTGTGGCACAGATCATCAATTGCTCATATGCAAATTCAAATTGAAACTGAAGAAAAGTAGATCAAGTCCACAAGAGCCGAAGTATGACCTTGAGTATACTCCTCCTGAGTTTAAAGACCATCTCAAGAACAGATTTGATATGTTGATCACTAATGACCAAAGACCAGACAAGTTGTGGAATAACATCAAAGACATCATCCATGAAGACAGTAAGAGGTCATTAAAAAGACAGGGAAGAAAGACAAGACCAAATTGGATGTCAGAAGAGACTCCAAAACTTGCTCTCGAATGTCAAGCAGTTAAAGCAAAACGAAGGAATGGCAAAGTAAAAGACCTAAACAGAAGATTTCAAAGAGCAGCTCGAGGAGACAAAAGAAAGTATTACAATGACAAGTGCAAAGAGCTGGAAATGGAAAACCAAAAGGGAAGGACATATTTTGCATTTCTCAAGCTGAAAGAACCAAAGACCAACTTCAAGCCTCGAGTTTCAATAGTGAAGGATTCTAGAGGGAAACTATTAAATGACTCAGGGAGCAGCAAAAGAAGATGGAAGGAATACACAAAGTCATTATATCAGAAAGAACTGGTCAATGTTCAGCCATTTGAAGAGGCAGGATATGATCAGGAACCAATGGTAGTGAAGGAAGAAGTTAAAGCTGCATTGAAGGCACTGGCAAAAAAACAAGGTTCCAGGAACTGATGGAATATCAATTGAGATATTTCAACAAACAGATGCAGCACTGGAAATGCTCACTTGTCTATGCCAAGAAATTTGGAGGACAGCTACCTGGCCAACTGACTGGAAGAGATCCATATTTATGCCCATTCCAAAGAAAGTGACCCAACCAAATGTGGAAATTACTGAACAATATTGTTAATATCACGTACAAGTAAAATTTTGCTTAAGATCATTCAAAAGTGATTGCAGCAGTATATGGACAAGACACAGCCAGAAATTCAAGCTAGATTCAGTAGAGGATGTGGAACCAGGGATATCATTGCTGATGTCAGATGGATCTTGGCTGAAAGCAGAGAATACCAGAAAGATGTTTACTTGTGTTTCATTGACTATGCAAAAGCATTTGACTGTGTGGATCATAATAAATTATGGATAATATCATGGAGAACAGGAGTTCCAGAACACCTAATTGTGCTTTTAAGGAATCTGTATATGGATCAAGAGGCAGTCATGTGAACAGAACAAGGGAGCACTGCATAGTTTAAAGTCAGGAAAGGTGTGTGCCAGTGTTGTATCCTTTCACCATACTTTTTCAATCTGATGCCAAGCAAACAATCTGAGAAGCTGGATTCCATGAAGAAGAATAAGGCATCAGAATTGGAGGATGACTCATTAACAACCTGCTTTACCCAGACGACACCACCTTACTTGCTGAAACTGAAGTAGATTTGAAACACTTACTGATGAAGATCAAGGACCACAGCCTTTAGTATGGATTGCACCTCAATATCAAGAAAACAAAAATTGTCACAACCTTACTAGTAAGCACCATTGTCACAAATGGATAAAGTATCGAGGTTGTCAAGGATTTCATTTTACTTGGGTCCACAATCAATGCCCATGGAAGCAGCAGTCAAGGAATCAAGACTCACTGCACTGGGAAAATCTGCTACAAAGGATCACTTTAAAGTATTCAAAAGTAAAGATGTCACCTTGAAGATTAAAGTGCACCTGACCCAAGCCATGATATTTTCAATCACATCATATGCATGCAAAACTGGGCAATGAACAAAAAGACAGAGGAAGAATTGATGCCTTTGAATTGTGGTGTTGGAGAAGAATGCTGATCATTCCATGGATAGCCAAAAGAACCAACAGATCTGTTCTGGAAGAAGTACATCCAGAGTGCTCCTTGGAGGCAAAGATGGCAAGACTGCATCTTACATACTTTGGAAGGAAAGGATCAGTCCCTGGAGAAAGACATTACGTTTGGTAGTATGGAGATTCAGCAAAAAAGAGGAAGATACTCAGTGAGATGGATTGATACAGTGGCTGCAACAATGGGCATAAGCATAAAAACAATTGTGGACACGTCACAAGACAGGGAAGTGTTTTGTTCTGTTGTTCATAGGGTCACTATGAGTCAGAACTGATTTGATGGCACCTAGCAACAACAACAAAAATTCTATACCCAGCCCAAATACCAATCAAATGAGTGGTTAAAATAATAACATTTTCACACATAAAAATGCTCAAAGCTTTACCTCCTATACCTTCTTTCTCTGAAAAACACTGATGGATCTGCTCTACCAAAACCAGAAAGTAAACAAACAACAATAAAGACAACAATGAAGACAGAAAGGGAACATTTAAGCAGACTAAAATGTGGTGTTATGGTATATTTTGCTGTGTAATAAGCCATCCCAATATGTAGCAGCAAAAGCAATTGTATTTATTCAGGAATTCAATAAGAGCACAGCAAGAATGGTTCTTTTTTTTCCCAAGACATCTGGGGTCTCTGCTGGAATGACTGGGAGTAACTTGAATTGCAGAGACTAGAATAACCAGGATTGGAAGTTCTTGTTCCAAGATGACTTCTTGATTCCCATGAGTGGCACCTGGGCTGGAAAAGCTGAATGATAGGATCAGATGGGACTGTCGACTGAAGGTCTACATATGCTCTTCCAACATGGTAGTCTCAGACTTCTTACATAGTCGCTCGGAGATCTTAGAGCAAGTATTCCCAATGAACCAGGCAGAGCTGCAAGGCAATTTAAAATTTAACCTTTACACTTTCACACAATCACAGTACACAAAAAAAAAAAAAGATATAGCCTTCAGAATTCATCTAACATCTTTTCTGTTGGTTGAAGCTGCCACAAGCCCGCAAACTTCAAGAGGAGAGCAGCTAAACACCACTGGTAACGCAAGAAAAATCACAGCATTTGCAGCTATGTTTTAAAACATATGGGATCGAACACGAAAGAGTAGCAAGAAATCCTTGGAGGGTAGTTGTATACAGCAGATCTAGAAAGCCACAAGTTCAGAATGGAGCATTTCCAAGGGAAAGACATGATAAACAAGTGAATAGATCTGATATACCTACTCATCACTTACTATCTCATTATCTGACATTTTGCATTTATAGTAGTGAAAAAATCTATTATGTGACTATTTTGTATATTAACAAAGTGGCAGGCATGGTGGCAGTAGCTGCAGAGCACCCTCTCCCTCAGAGAAGGTCTCCAGGTAGCCACCAGGAAGCTGCTGGCAACTTCTGCTCCCTTCTGCCTGCAGGGGTGCTGCATCCAGCTGCCCCAGGGCAGCCTCCTCCATGGCTGCGGCCTCCTGGTGGACCTGCAGGCAGAATGGAGCCAGTAGGCAGGTGCATGTTCTGGGGTCCCAGCTCCTATGCTGCCTGAGGCCTTGCAGCTCAAAAATCGCTGTGGTGTGGGAAGGCAGGAAGGAGACTTCAGAGAGGGTGTTTGGAAGAAACGCAATGTGAGTTCAGTGGCACCCCAAAGTGAGCTGAGCTGAGCCTGAAGCCTCCACCTGGGTGGGGCTGGGTGCACAGCCAGGCTTCTAACACCCTCAAAGAAAGCCTCAAGCTCTGTTGGCTTGCCAGGTCAGGAAGGTAGAGCAGATTGGGGATTGCGAACTCAGGACTTACAGGGGTGGGAGTGCAGTCCTAGAGGGTCCACATGGGAAGCTCTGATCCAGCACAGGAGAAGGCAAAGTAGTTAAGCCCTGACTCTCCAGTCACACAGCCCAGCTTTGTCCAGCTTTGTCTCTTCCAAACTTCCTTCTCTACAGAGCAGCAGTTCCATAACTGGACTTGTCACAGTGTTGAGCACAGCAGTAAAGCACAGCTGTTACGACTTCTATGTTCATATTTTCTAAATTAAAAAAACAAACAAAAAACTAGATAAATGGATGGTCTGAGAACAGAAAAAAAATCGCCCATTTTCCCATAACGATGATTTTCCAGTAACAACCTGGTTTTTGGAATCTAATCATGTTGACAAGTGAGGAGTGGGTGTATTATATTTTTGCCCACACATCTGTTGGAACATATGAGGTGAATTAGCAATAAGTACATGAAAACTAAGCAAAGGAAAAATGATGTGATTTTGACTGTATGGAAATTATTGCATAATCATTGTATATCACTTGACTTAGTAGTGAGTAATAGTTATACAGTAATATTAACATTAATTGAACCAAACATTGTGATATCACTATTGCGAGAATGGGGACAGATATGAGGAATACTATCTAATTTTTAGATATTTTATATTGAGTTTATATTATAGCAGATAAAGATTTTACTTTTGGTCAAAAGTAGACATAGTAGAAGGAGAAACCAAGGATTTCATCATGGTTCCTTTGGGAGCAAGAGACTGAGGATGGGGAAGGGTGAGGCAAGGAACCCTTGTTTTTTCTGGTTATATTTTATAGTATTATTTGATTTTAAAATATGTTCATGTGTTCTTCTTCTTAATTTTGTTAGTTCTTATTTACTCCATTGACATCAAAATTCAAAATTATACATATAATACCTGATCATGATATGTAGGAAAACAAAACCACCATCGTTAATAGAGAAAACACAACCCTTCACAGACAACTACCGAAGTGCGTTATACTGAACTCATTTCAAAAGTGGATTTTTTTCCCTAAACACATCTTGTTTCTTCAAACCATTGAACTTTGGCGTAGACCTGGTTGCATAATAGTTAAGCGCTCATCTGCTAACCAAAAGGTTGACAGTTCAAATCTACCAGCCACTCCTTGGAAACACTATGGGGAAGTTCTACTCTGTCCTAGACAGTTGCAATGAGTTAGAACCCATGGCAATTTTTGTTGTTGTTGTTGTCTCCTTTCCTTCTACAGGAAACTCTCTTTCACTCCCCTTTCTGGCGAACCCCATTCATCTGCTATTTAGCCCAAATGCTTCCACCAACAACCCCTGCTGAGCCATGGAAACAGAGTCATTTCTTTCTCTGTATCTTCCCACACTGTACTGTGCACACTCTCATTACATAACGTTTCACAATCTTATTATGAATCTCTGCTATGTTTCTGTCTCCAACACAATCTACAAGCCAGTGGGAAGGAAGATGGTTGTTGTATATCTTTATGTCTACAGTGACTCATGGGCTGCCTAGCATATACCAAGCGCTCAGTAATTAAGTGAACGGATGAATCAGTCAAGCAACTCTTTTGTATCCTTTATCTGACTTTTGCAAACCTTTTTCTTTCTGTTTCAACTTACGATTTTATATTTGTAAATGCAATTTATGTCATTACAACAAAATGTTAAAGCTTGGTTTACCATGCACTGATAATTCATTTAGGGTTGTATAGAAATGTTTGAGAGGGAATCCCTGGGTGGTTAGATGAATAACTTCTTTTAAAAGGATCAGCAGAAAGCTAGTTCCTATGCGGTGGAGGCTAAAAATGTCACAAATGTCCCACTTTTCCACACTGTTGTACCACTCCATCATCTCTAACGTCTGCTATTCCCTCTCCCTCTTATCATTAGTTTCCCTAATTTACTTCAATGTTTCAGTGAACTCACAAACCACACAAAGGAAATGGAGCACACAGATGTGGAGGCTGTTAAGTCCTAAATTCGTGAGCTGGATGGCATAGGCTTCTCCCAACCTTCACGGCTTGCAGGGGTTGATGAACCCAAGTGAGCAGTTCAGACCACACGCTGCTGGGTCACAAGGCTGCATGCCAAAGCTGACAATCAGGTCACATGATAGGCTGCTGGCCCGAATGGCTGTGGAGGTTTGAGAACCACAGGACCTGCGAGTCAGACAGCAAGCCTCTAGCTTGAGTTTCAAGAAACAGAAGTCAGTGGGTCACAAACTGGGATACAGATGCAGAAAGAGAGAGAGAGCCCCACCGGGATACACACATATACCTTAGATGTAGGCCACACGCTAGGCAAAGGCATAACTTGAGTAAGTAACCCAAGTCCTGTCTTCCTGCAAAGCTGTAACCAGTTCTGCCTTATCAGCAGATAAAACGGAGGCATTCCCAACCCAATATTGAGAATCATAGCTTAGCCAAGTTGACACATAACCTGTACACCTTATTTACATAGTCTCATTCACTCACTGTGTGTGGATCACAAAGACCATGGCTAGAAGGGCATGTTAAGTAATTCAACAGTGGTACAAGCAGTTAGTATGCTCAGCTGCTAACAAAAAAGTTAGAGGTTCAGTCTACCCAGGGGAGCCTCAGAAGAAAGTCCTGACCATCTACTCCAAAAAAACAGCCACTGAAAACTCTACAGAGCACAGCTATACTCTGACATACGCGGGGTCACTAGAAGTTGGAAGGACGCAACAGCAGCGTTTTTTTTTTTTGTTTTTTTTTTAAATATTTGGGAGGAATTTAACTACACACCGAGGTAATGTTTGATTTGTCTAACTCTAATAATACTGCCTCAGTAACAGCTTCACTGGAACCAGTGCCTTCACTCCAGCTGATTAATGTGGAGCTAACTATGGGTTCCAGGCTAGTGTTTACAACCAGAACATAAAAAAATTTGATATTAGATCAAAGAATTTTTACAAGTTTCATCTTGATCCAAGGCATCGTAATGTTTTAATAGTTGTTTATAAATTGGAAAAGAAAAATGTGTGTAAAGGAATTGGGAAATCTAATCCCTTAGATAGCTTACCTTTTTCTCAGAAGAGGTTTTCTGTCTTAGGTTTCTTGAAAGTTGCTTATTAAGGAGACTTCCATATGAATACCTATGCCCTTTGAACTTAGGTTCACCTTTCCTTATTGGGAATTAATTATAATATCTTCAACTTTGTTGCCTTCTGCAACTATCCAAGTTATGGAGACTTATTAAAAAACTCGATTATACACACATATATATACGTATGTATATATACAGTAATAAGAGAAACAAAAACAGCCCATACTACGCAAGCCAGGCAAGAAATTTGTATAGTTTTAAAAACTAGCCTTAAATATATAAATCCTTGTGTCTGTCAATAGAAAACTCCTTATTTATTCCCAGTTGGTTGTTCTCTTGAGTCACTTATTCTTTGATAGAGGAAAGTCTCACTTCCTGATCGAGAGGAAGTCGTAAATCTAGCTAGATTTCTTGTGGCGTCTTTAACTGAGCACTTCTCACAAGAGCCTTGTAGAAGATGCGAAGGGAGGTGTCACGGAGGGCAGTCAAGCCTTAGGGAGGAGAGCTTTCCTGTGAGGCAGTGGTGCTTCGGTGGGAGAACGACTCCCTTCCATACGGGAGACTTGGGTTTGATTCCTGGCCAATGCACCTCATGTACAAGCACCTTTGGTCTCTCAGTGTGGGCTTGTGTGTTGCTATGATGCTGAACCGAATCCCCCTGAGCTTCCAGGCTGACGTGAACTAGGAGGAAATGCTGGCAAGCTCCTTCTGAAATTCAGTCAATGAAAATCCCATGAATCACTATAGTCTGATTCCCCAACCCATCACGGGGGTGCCATGGAGCAATGTGGTGTTCTTTTGTGTACAGGGCTGCCATGAGTTGGCAGCCAACAATAAGACAGAAATGGAACATGTCATAATCTTTTTTCTTGTTTTTTTGTCATGATTAAGTGAAAGTATATAATCCAAGCCAATTTTTCAAGCCTGCCTCTCTGCAAATCTATCTGATCTCCTTACCCTGTGACAGCACACTCCTCCTTTTCTCAGTCGTTACATCCAGTATCCTTTTAATGAACACCTGTCCCCTCCTCTCCACCCTCTCCCAAGCATGTCATAATCTTTGAACAACTTTGTTGTTACACCACAGTGTGGACTATGCCAACAATATTGGCCAAAATCCAATATTCATTTCCCCACAAACCCTAAATGTCTGGAGAAATTCCGCTCTGAATTGCTGGCTTGATGTTGTTCTTGTTGCTGTTAGGCGCCATGGAGTTGGTTCCAAATCTTAGCAACCTTATGCACAACAAAACAAAACACTGACCAGTCTTGTACCACATCCATGTCTTGATATACCTTCAAATAGATTGCAAAAATACCAGTTGTTTCTTTTCTCTCTTTTCATTCAAGGTTGCTGAGAGAATGAGATTGGTGGAGACAGTATGAAAGTTCTGGAATGTTGCCACAATCAACCGAATGGTTGGGTAAGAGAGGAGAAACAAGAGCATTTCAGATGGCAGACTTCCTGTCAGAGCAGGAAGTCCGAGGGTTCACAAGTTCATGGAAGAGGATATCCAGAACAGGCCTTGCTCAAAACATTATCACCTCGATCAGGGATGTATTCTTTATAATGAGAAACAGCTGCCCTTGTGGGCTTTCGGGAAGCTTCTGCCCCACTGGAAGCCAGAACGCACAGTGATACATACATGGGATCAAAAACAGCTTTTTGCCTTAAAACTGGGAGAAAGCAAGCTTTTCCTTCCTGCAGGTTCCCAGTGTGATAAGGAAGTCTGGCCCTCTGAGGCTAAGGGTTGCTTTCTTCACACGAAAATCTCAGTGATGCCCTTGTCCATTGTCGTTTTGTCACTTGCCTTTAAGTAAAAGTGAAGCTCTCTGTAATTAGAAAGCCGATGATGTCATGGAGGAACCGGCCTGAACAGCAGGCTTTGCACAAAGCCCCGGGCTGCAGCTGCAGCCTACACTGTAATTTGAAATTTAAGTCCAAATTATCCGACACCATAACACAGCAACAAAGAGGCTTTCTCCTGCCGGGACGCAGAGTAGCCAGCCCGCAAGCCCTAGGCTGTCACAACTCGACCTTCCCTTGGGAGATACATTTATTTTCCACCTCCGAGAGCGGCTCTTCTGCAGGAGAGATTGTACAAACTCACAGGGCAAGGCTGGGGCAAGTTTGGGGGTGGCTTTGGGAGCCAGTGGAAAGCAGCTCCTTGTTTCTAAACAGGAATTGGTGCACTTGTATTGTCTTCTACCATCTAATTTGGTTTGCTATCTAGAATCACTCAGAGTTAAAACACCAAGAAAACTCTGAGATTTACTGTACATACTTTTTCACTTTCATACAAAAAAGAAAAGAAAAGAAAAGGAAGTATAGAGTAAACTTTAGAGGGCTTTCTTGGAGTTTGAGCTCTGTAAGAATCTAGGTAGCAAGGCAAACCAGATTCTGGGAGACAGTGCACTCTCGATGACGGTCTTTGCCCTATAGCCAACATATCCCTTAATCTTCAGCCCTATATTCCAGCCATCCTCTGTGTACCCCCACTTCTTCACTGTATAGCTATCACTCCCAAAGGCACATGTCCAAACTAAACATTATCTATCACTCTGCCTTCACCAGCCCCAAACTCCCTCTTCTTGTCCTATTTCCAGTCTTCTAGTGGAAACGCCACCGTTATCTGCCCAGGCATACTTCTAAAAACCTTGATGTCGTGTTAGACTCTCTCCTTTCCCCCTCTTCAGTGGAGTTACCAAGTCCAGCCTGAGTTACTGCTTGTCCTTAGACCCTAGTCCTCTGTGCCTTGCATTACTTTAATCCCCACCTCACTATTTCCCTAGCCCTTAGGTTCCTTGTGAGTGACTCCAGGCAATTTTCCACATCACAGTTACTCCGTAAAACAGAACAACTGTGTGACTCATTATTTAAATCATACATTCAAAAAGTCTAAACTGAGGCTTACAGGATGTTGTATAAATCAAGTGTTCTATAGTTTTATAGGAGCCCTGGTGGCATTGTGGTGAAGAGCTTGCCTGCTAACCAAAAGGTTGGCAGTTTGAATCCACCAGCCACTCCTTGGAAACCCTGTAGGGCAGAGTTACTGTGCCCTAGAGTTGATATTTTATAAGGAGTAACACAATAAAACCCTGGTGATATAGTGGTTAGGTGCTACTTCTGCTAACCGAGAGGTCGGCTGTTCGAATCTGCCAGGAACTGCTTGGAAACTCTATGGGCAGTTCTACTCTGTCCTATAGGGTCTCTGTGAGTTGGAATCAACTTAATGGCACAATAGAGGCAAAGTAACTGAGAGGCATCATGTGAAAAATGAATCCTGGTTTTGACTCCTGTTCTCAATACTTTCCAGCTCCAGATGCTGGGGGTAAACTCATCTATTTGTAACACAGTTTCTTCGTCTGTAACAATAGCAAAAATAATGAGGATTCAATAAGAGCAAAATATCTAGCACTGTGTTGCCAAGAGGCGAGCACACAATAAATGCTAGTTGACAACCCCTTGATATACAAAAACTTCAGTTATCCTCTCTCTATACACAAACCTAACCACTTTAATCACAACCAAAAAGAAAAAAACTAAACCCATTGCTGCTGACCCAATGCTAACTCATAGCGACTCTACAAGACAGAGCAGATCTTTCCCATAAGGTTTCCAAGGAGCGCCTGATGGGTTCAAACCACTGCCCTTTCAGCTAGCACTACACCAGTAGGGTTTCCTCAACCACCATAGTGCTACTGAAAGACTTGCTGACTGCAGACTTGCATTCCAATTTTTAGCAAGTTGGGTAATCCAGTAACCAAAACACGTTGCTATCAAGTCAAATTTTGACTTGTATAACCCTGTTGGACAGAGTAGAACTGCCTTACAGAGTTTCCAATGAGCTCCTGGTAGGTTCGAATTGTCAACCTTTTGGTTAGCAGCCATACATCTATATAAAATCCCTGGAAACTGAATGTTAGCTTATTTGGGAAAAGGATCTTTGCTCATCTAAGTAAGCTAATGATCTTGAGATGAGATCATCCTGAATTATCCAGGTGGGCCCTAAATCCAATGACAAGGACTTGAAAGACAGAGAATGCCATGTGAGGATGGAGGCAGAGATGGAAGTGACACAGCCACGAGACACTGAATGCCTGGGACCACCAGAAGCTGGAAGAGATGAGGAACAGATTCTCCCCTAGAGCCCCTGGAGGGACAGCTGTCCTGCCAACACCTTGGTTTCTGACTTCTGACCTACAGTACTGTGAAAGAACAAATTTCTGTTGTTTTAAGCCACCCAAACCAAACAAATAAGCTGGTGCTGTCATGTTGCCTCTCCCAGCTTCTGGAAGCCCTGGGCATTGTTTGGCCTGTGAGAGCATCATTCCCTTCTCAGTTTCCTTTTTCGCATGGCCTTCTTCCCTGTCTGTGTCTCTGTATTTTCACATGGCATTTTCCTCTTTTATAAAGATGTCTGTCAATTCATGGCAACATCATGTATGTCAGAGTAAAACTATATTACATAGGGCTTTCAATGGCCGAGTTTTCAGGAGCAAATTACCAGGCCTTTCTTCTGAGGCACCTCTGGGAAGACTTGAACCTCCAACCTTTTGGTGAGTGGCTGAGCATATTAACTGTTTGCACCACCCACAGACTCTAGTCAGAACACCACTTATCATGAGATTAGCACCTACCTTAGTCCAATAGGGGCCCTGGTGGCACAGTGGTGAAAGCACTCAACTTCAGACCAAAAAGTTGAGATTCAAACCCACCAGCTGCTCCACACAGAAAGATATCACAGTTTACTTCTGTAAACATTTACAGCCTTGGAAACCCTATGGAGCCGCTCTACTCTGTCCTACAGGGTTGCTATGGGTCAGAATTGGCCCCCCAACAGTGGGTTTGGTTTTCTTCTTCTGTATGACTGCGTGTTAACTTAACCAAATACATCTGTAAAGACTCTATGTAGTTCCAAATAATGAAAAGATTTACAAACAACTCACAAGTGCTGGAAATTAGGACTAAAATCCTGGGGGAAGGGAGAGACGCAATTCAATCCATGCCAATTGGATGACACTTTCAGTTTCATATGAATGAGATCAGAATTTAATCATTTATTAACTGTATTTTTATTATGCCTCACAGAGGACTGTCACTGTATCAAATCAATTCAACTTTGATTTCAGTATACCAGCATCATACCTGACACAGAGCAGACATACAAACACATGTTTGAAAATTAAAATGTCTGTACTTTTAGTCCTTAGAGCCAAACAAAATCAAACACAAATGTCATGAACTTCACACAAGTTAAAAATAAAAACTCTACAGTCCATGCTTCTCAAAGATTCTTACAATCCCATCTAAATTTTTCCAAGGCATCAAAATGAATTTTCCAGAACATTCTAGATAACATACATTTTTTTCTAGTTTAAGTATCACTAAAATTTCCATGCTTTTGTTTCCACATTCTTTGGAGTCAAAGCTTATTATTTCATGAAATTTTTAATAGTTGGAAGATATACCACATACTTTAGCATTAGGAGGAAGTTTTTAAGCAATCAGTAGATAAAACAGAAGACTAAGTGATCCTACTAGCTAAATGATTAACTTATTAAGACAGCTAATTTCTCAGAGCTAAAGGATAGATATGGATTTGGTCCCATAACTCTTTGTGATTCAAATTAGGTTTGTCAAGGAGTTTCAGATTCTGCAGTCATGATCCTGGAGCTACACTTCAGCCTCTGAGTCTAGGCTGTCATTTCTACTTAAAAAATTTTTTTGTTGTGCTTTAGGTGGAAGTTTACAGAGCTAATTAATTTCCCTTTCAATAATGCCTCAGTCATCTAGTGCTGCTATTACAGAAATACCACAAGTGGATGGCTTTAACAAAGAGACTTTTATTCTGTGACAGTCTAGCAGGATATGAGTCTAAATTCAGCGCACCAGCTCCAGGGGAAGACTTTCTCTCTCTGTTGGTTCTGGGGTAAGGTTCTTGTCATCAAGCTTCCATTGGTGTAGGAGCTTCTCCCTTCAGGAACCTCAGAGCCAAAGAATGTGCTCTGTTCCCAGTACTATTTTCTTGGTGGCATGAGGTCCCCATGTCTCTCTGGTCACTTCTCTCTTTCATGACTCCAAAGAGAACACACAGAGTCATTATATGAGAAAGAACTGGTCGATGTCCACTCATTTCAAGAGGTAGCATATGAGCGGGAATCAATGGTACTGAAGTTGTATTGGTGAGAAACAAGACTCCAGGAATTGATAGAATATCTGCTGAGATGTTCCAACAAACAGATGCAGCACTGGAAGTGTTTGCTCGTCTATGCCAAGAAATTTGGAAGACAGCTACTTGGCCAACTGACTGGAAGAGATCCATATTTATGGCCATGTCAGAGAAAGGTGATCCAAATGAATGTGGAAATTACTGAACAATACCGTTAACATCACATGCAAATAAGATTTTGCTCAAGATCATTCAAAAGCAACCGCAACAGTATACTGACAAGGAACTGCCAGAAATTCAAGCTGGATTCAGAAGAGACTCGGAACCAGGGATATTGTTGCTGATGTCAGATGGATCTTGACTGAAAGCAGAGAATGCCAGAAGCATGTTTACTTGTGTTTCACTGACTTTGCAAAGGCATTCGACTGTATGTATAATAACAATTTACAGATAATATTGAAGAGAATGGGAATTCTAGAACACTTAATTGTGTTCTTAAGGAGTCTGTACGTGGATCAAGAGGCAGTCGTACAGACCAGAACAAGGGTACACTGCATGGTTTAAAGTCAGGAAAGGTGTGGGTCAGGGTTATATCCTTTCACCATACCCTTTCAATCTGTATTCTGAGCAAATAGTCCAAGAAGCTGGAGAATATGGGGAATAACAAAGCATTAGGATTGGAGGACGACTCATTAACAACCTGCGTTACACAGATAACACCACCTTACTTGCTGAAAGTGAAGAAGACTTGAAACACTTATGGATGAAGATCAAGGACTATACAGCCTTTCGTATGGATTGCACCTCAGCTTCAAGAAAGCAAAAATCCTCACAAATGGGCCAGTAACCAACATTGTGATAAATGGAGAAAGGATTGAGGTTGTCAAGGATTTCATTTTACTTGGCTCCACAATCAATTCCCTTGGAAGCAGCAGTCAAGAAATCAAAAGATGCATTACTTTGGAAAGATCTGCTGCAAAGGACCTCTTTAAAGTGTTGAAAAGTAAAGACATCACCTTGAAGACTAAGGTGTGCCTGATCCAAGCCATGGTATTTTCAATCACATCCTATGCATGTGAAAGCTGGACAATGAACCAGGGAGAAAGAAGAAGAACTGATGACTTGGAATTGTGGTGTTGGAGAAAAATGTTGAATGTACCATGGACCCCCAAAAGAACAAACAGATCTGTTTGGGAAGAAGTAAAACCAGAGCGCTCCTTGGAAACAAAGATGGCAAGACTGTGACTTAGACACTTTGGACATGTTGTCAGGAAAGATCAGTCCTGGAAGAAGGGCATCGGGCTTGGTAGAGTAGTGGGACAGCAAAAAAGTGGAAGACCCTCTGCAAGATGGATTGACACAGTGGCCGCAACAACGAGCTTAAGCATAAACAATTGTAGACAAGACGTAGGACTGGACAGTGTTTTGTTCTGCCGTGCATAGGGTCACTGTGAGCTGGAACCAATTGGACGGCTCCTAATAACAACAACAACAATCCATCTAATTAACATCATGATAGAATTTATAGCACATAGGAAAATCATATCAGACGAAAAAATGGTCGACACCACACAATACAAGGAATCAAGTCTTAACCAAGTTGACACATATTTGAGGGGAACACAGGTCAGTCCATAACATTCTACCCTCGGACCCTTCCCAAATTTATGTCCTTGCCACATGGCTCTGCTCTTTAAAGCCCCAGCTATCCTGGCCGTGCCTTTTGAGACAGAGGCAGCTCTACTTCCCCTGTTGGTTGTCACTTCAGCTTCTTCTCCCTGGTTCCTTGGCTTCTTGGCTCCTCAGACCTCACACCTGCATCTGTCCTATTGAAGCAAGTGTTCCCAAGCTCTGTAGCTCCATCAATAAGTGCCCAGAGGTACCCCACTCTGCCAGGAAGCCTCCTAAGCATAGGCCCACAGCCTTCTTGCTCTGTGGGTTGGTTTCAGCGCTGTCTCGCACTCGTCTCCTAGTTCTGCCACTGCCGGTTCTCTGTTGCTCCTTCTCATCATCTGTATCATCTCCAGCATAATAGCTCACCTCATTTCCTTCTGATACTCTATCCGTTCACACTTCCCAAAACTGCTTCCACATTTGAGGTATTTGTTAGAGTAGTACTAGGTAACGAAGATAGATAGTTTGTGTATAGAGTGTTTCATAATATTCTTGCATTTCCCCTCAACATGCCAACACTGTCTTCATTTCTGCCTGAGTTTTCTGTTCTGTTTCCTTTCATCCAAATTTTCTACACTTCCAGCCTTCTCATCTTTGCTTTGGGGGAAAAGCTACTCTTTTGATGTCATATAACTGAATGTTCTTAAGAAGCATGTTCCTCTTGGCTGTTGTTTATTTTATGGGCTTACTGTTTGACTGAAAGGTAGTCTCCAGAAATGGCTTCATTTCCAGGTCAGAAGGGTATCTTAGGGCTGTAGCTTCAGGGATTCCTCCAGTCTCTGTCAAAGCAATAAGTCTGGTCTTCTTTGTGAATTTGATTTTTTATTCCACATTTTCTTCCCACTCTGCCTGGGACCCTCTGCTGCGATCCCGATCAGAGCGATGGTTCAGTAGTGGTAGCCAGGCACCATCTAGTTCTGGCCTCAGGGTCGTGTATGCTGTGGTTCACGTGGTCTGTTAGTCCTCAATGCTAACTGCTCCCTTGAGTCTCTGGTTTTCTTCACTCTCCTTTGCCCTAGAGGGTTAAGAGATGACATATGACTTGATGGCACTTGGTTTCGGCTTTTAAGACCTTGGATACTACTCATCAAAGTAGGATGCAGAACACTGTCTTCATGAACTGGAAGACTATCATTTCAAAGATGTGCTCATGTGAGTGAATCAAGGCCTTGATGATTAAAACCAACCGACAGCACCAGAACCTGAATTTCAGTGGCTGAATCTAAGAGAAAAGAAACAGCATTACTGGTCATCATTCTACCTCAAGTCAGGCAAAGTCTCCAGAAGGACCAGAGAAAGGCTTAAAGACTAGGGGAACCAAGGTTAGATGTGGTCTAGACTTAAACTGAAGGAAGCATCTTTTGGATCCTTGATGTCGATGAGGGATGGGGAGGAGCTCAAGCCAAAATAGAATTAACTGGAAAGTAGAATTGGAAATATTAAGTGGTTTGTGCTTGTTACTGTCAATCAACCCTTTTTCTTAAAGCTACATTTATTTTTAGGGTTGTTGCTATTGTTGCTGTGGTTTACAGATTACCATATTCTTTTTTTTGCAAATAACTCGCCCATGTAAATAATGCACATACACGTTCAATGCACATAGGGTGCCTAGGAAAATAATGCTTGTAGGGGTTGTGTGGTTGGCCAAACATACAACACACATTAGCTGAGTAAAATACAGTAGAAGAAAATGTAAGAATGTGTGAAATACAGAGAAACAAAACTTAGAAAATTTAAATTACTGTCACCCAGAGGTCAACTACCACATTCTGGTACTGATAGCAGTGGCAGGCCCTGGGTGGTACAGGTGGTACTCAGCTGCTAACCACAAGGCACCCAGAGGCACCTCAGAAGAAAGGCTAGAGATCTATGGCAAAAAAAACAAACAAACAAACAAAAAACTCAACCATTGAAAACCCTATGGAGTGTAGTTTGACTAGATTTGATGGCAACTGGTTGGATTGGGGTCTAGTACTGGCAGTGGTGGTGGTGAAGTTGATGGTCACGGTGATCGTGATAAAGGCGGAGGTGGTAGTATTAGTGGTGGTTGTACTGATGGTCATGAGTAGCTGGAGAGCCCATTGGATGAGAGGTGAGTGGTGGTATTTAAAATTCTACTTGCATTCATTTCTTTTGCATATTTATGGAGCACCACTGTGACTCAGTGGCTGCAGGTTTGGAGTGGGTTTCATTTTGCAACATGAGACAGACGTGGGTCTCAGGAGCCTGGCAAACAGCCCAGTGTGAAAAGCAGTCAAAGACCTTCATTCAGCACTCTTGGGAGAAGCTGCTAACAGGAAACTCCTCGGGGAGGTGTTTTAGGAACGGTGGTCTTCACTCTAGTTTGCTCTAAGGAACAACAAATTATTGCCAGTTCTCAGTGTCTACGATGTGCTTAGTCTCTAAGCTGAATGCTTTGCAGTCTTGATTTTGACAATGTTGAGCTTTACCTGAGCCTTCTGATCGTGGAAGTCAGAAGAGGTCAAGTAAACCCTCTATTCGTTCTCATTCTGGGAAACAGCCAAACTGCAAAGGACCACTCTGCTCTTAAGTGTTCTGAGATGGAACCCATTTTCATCTTTCCTCATAACTCCCCTAAGATTTTGTGAATGACTCCTTTGTTTATCTGCTTCCATAAAAGTCATACCCCCTTTCTTTGACAAAAATGAGTATTCTCTTTATTGCAATATCAAAAAAACTAAATCCACTGTGACCAGGACCATTCCAATTCATAGTGACCTTATAGGACAGAGTAGGGCAGCCACATAAGGTTTCCAAGGCTATAATCTTTACAGAAGCAGACTGCTATACCTTTCTCCCGCAGAGTGGCTGGTGGGTTGGAACTGGCAACCTTTTGATTTGCAGCTGAGAACTTAATCACCATGCCATCGGGGCTCCATTTTGTTGCAGTAGCCTGAATAAAATCTTCTCTTATATAAAAAAGATAAAAAATCTAACTTTAATTTTGAGGTCAGGAAATTATGACATGTAGTACAAAATTGAAAAGAAGAAAACTAACATGTACCAGGTGCCTTCAAATGTGTTATTCTATTTAATTTTCACAGCAGCTCTCCAAGGTGTCCGTTGCCTTGAGTTGTCTTGACGTATGGCGACCTTGTACATAACAGAACAAAATACTGCCTGGTCCTGCACTGTCTTAGTGGTTGTTGGCATGTCTGAGCTCACTGTTGTAACTACTGCTTATTATTTTCCAAGTAGGGGGCTCATCTTTCAGTACTAGAGTAGACAGCATTCTGCAGTGATTCGTAGAGTTTTCATGGGCTAATTTTCAGAAGTAGATTGCCAGGGCTTTCTTTCTAGTCTGAGTCTGGAAGCGCTGCTGAAACCTGTTCACCATGGGTGACCCTGGTGGTATTTCAAACACCAGTGACTCGGCTTCCATCATTATAGCAACACACAAGCAACTACAAAAGGACAAGCTGACAGACAGACAGTGACTTCAAGGCAGATGTCTTATTTTATAGATGCAAAAACTAATACTGAGAGTGACTGAATGGCTTGTCCAAAATTAGACCACAGAGTGATCAGACTCCAGGGCCAAAGCACATCACATGCCACCTGGCTGCACCTCACTCCGCTGAGGCAGCAGGGGAAGAGGAAAGGGAAGAAAGGAAGGGTGAGGAGTAGGTTGGTGAAGTGGAGCAAAGATTAAGAGCTAGTCTCAGAGATGGTGGGATGCAGGTCCACAAGCTCTTTTTTCTGTGCTTCCTTGTCACATTCTATCACCCTTCTTTTGGGGTTGTCATGTTGTCCAGGGCTCCCACTGACACCCTATTCTGGTGGTTCCTTGCAGGTGCTGCATTCCAGAATATCCTCTTGCTCTCTCTCTGACAACAGAGGCTTCCTCTCCTTCCCTATAGGTGTTTCAAGCAGAAAGCAGTCTGATTGCATGGATCTGCATTAGGTTTTGAATGACTAAAATCCTCCCAGGTTTGCTTTGCTTTGCCAAAAGAGGAGTCTTCATGTCGGAGTATCTGACTGATGACACTACAAATACAGTGCAGGCAGTCCATGACTTACGATGGGGTTCTGTCCCAATGACTCTGTCACAAGTCAGTCCTGATATAAGTCAAATACCTTTTTTTTTATTGCCTTTTGT
The DNA here is from genome assembly GCA_028571685.1 of Heterohyrax brucei. Classification (NCBI taxonomy): domain Eukaryota; kingdom Metazoa; phylum Chordata; class Mammalia; order Hyracoidea; family Procaviidae; genus Heterohyrax; species Heterohyrax brucei. Next base: position 16,387,643 of record CM053166.1, on the reverse strand, counting down.
CATAAATTGAGTGTGTTCCCTAAAAAATCTCTAACAGTTTGGCTGTGCCATAATTCCTGGTATTGTGTGATGTTCTTCCACATTGGAATTCCTGCCCCTATGATGTTAAGGAGGGTGAACAGGCAGCAGCTGTGTGGGTAGAGCAAGATTCAATGCGTAAGTTTGTTTTGTGCCTTGAGGCAGTCTCTTGAGCTATAAAGGGAAAAATCTGGCAGAGAGATTTGGGAAGCTCACACCATCAAGAAGGCAGCACCGGGACAAGAGTGCATCCTTCAGACCTGAGGTTCGTGCGCCAAGATGCTCCCTGAACAATGACTGATGCAACACATGGACTTTCCTCCGGAGCGGGGAAAGCCTTCCTCTGGAGTAGACATCCTGAATTTGGACTTGTAGCCTACTGGAGTGTGTAAGAATAAACCTTCCTTTGTTAAAGTCATCCACTCAGTGGTAATTCTGTTACAGTAGAGTAGCATGAGCTGCCTAAAACACCTTTTGTTACCAGTATCTTTATAAATCCAATCTTTGGAGGTCTGTGAGTGAACATGTGAAAGTGAGAATATCAGGAAATTATGTGCTGCAACATTATAGGTGGTACCTATTACTAGTGGTAAGATGTATCAAAAAAAAGAACACCTTAATGTGCTTCATGATAATTTGAATATATCATAAATTAGGGCCTACCTGTAGTTCAATTCAGCAAAGTAATAATGATGATAACTATGATGATTCAAACTATTGGGGGAAGATGAGATATTTGGGGACTGAGAAATGTCAGGAGCCGGTAGGCGATGGAGTGATTATTCTACCTGCAGTTCCCATGGCAACAGATATAACTGAAAGGGAAGTGTAGAGGCTCCTTATCAAGTCATAGGTTCCTATGTAGAAGAGCGCCTGTCTTCAAAATGAAGGTGATCCCCAGACTCACTGGTCTGACAGAGACTAGAGGAATGCCGAGATCATGGCCCCAGGACACTCTGCCAATTCAGAACTGAATCCACTCTAGAACTCCACCTGTCATCCAAAGATTAAACCAAAACCAAGTCCGCTATGAATGAGTCAATTCCAACTCATAGTGACACTACAGGACAGAGTAGAATTGCTCCATAGAGTTTCCAAGGAGCGCCTGGTGGATGTGAACTGCCAGCCTTATGGTTAGCAGACATAGCACTTAACCACTATGCCACCAGGGTTTCCAGTCAAGGACTAAAGAGGCCTATAAAGCAATAACACCCATAAGCAACGTGCTTAGTTCAATTAAGTACACAAGACCAAGTGGGCAACTTGGGCCCAAAAGCAAAGGCAATGGAAATGGAGTGCTCAGGGTGTAAAGGAAAAGGAGGAGGGTACTGACAGACACATTGCCACCAATGTCACAAAACCCATCTGTCTAAATTTTTGTATGAAAAAGTAATCGTCACCGTGAATTTTCACCAAAAACACAAGAATTGTTTTCAATTTTCTACTCAATCTGCATAAAAATAAATCAATAAATAAATAGAGCCAGGTCCCAAGCTGAAAGCAACAAATGTCAGATAGAGCAGTGGTTAGAGAGAACAGGCACACCACTGAACTTGGGCCCATGAGGATTTCCTACACGAGCAGCTGGTGTTTGCTCCCAAAGAACAAGCCCCATGAAGACAATGAGCTTCCTGCTTTCAAGGCCACAGGTTCAGACTGGTGGCTCAAGGCCTGGGCATTCAGCCACAGCTGTTGGCCCAGCCACGTACTCAAGGGTGACAGGGGAGGGCGACTCCCGGGAATGATTTCCTGCTGCCCACTCTTTGTGCTAAGTCCAAGAAAAGAAAAAAGAAAAAAAGAAAATTCACCTGCAACTCTAGTACAAGCTTATTTCCCTCTCAACTTTATTGTCACTGACTTAGTTAGCCCGCAATTATTAGCTAAGCGAATACTGGTGACTCATATGTTTTTCCCTTTTGTTTACAAGCAGCTTAGAATTTATTCAGTACTTCCAGCAGAGAGTATGGAAGTGGCTTATCGAAAGCCCTCTGCAAGCTGGTTGGGTCAGCCCCTACATACTTAAGTACGCTGTAAGCACCACCCTTCAGCTTGTTCTTTTACAAGTCTCTGACATTTCCAGAGCAGAAAGTCAGTCCTTGGCATCTTAAGAGTCTTCCTCTTAAACTTCAAATCCTGGGGTGTGAATAGTGCTTTGAGGTTTTATCAAACATACACCTAAACGAAAAATTCTCTCTCGTATTGCTTTCTGAGACAATAGCTGGAAGCCAAGTCTTCCAGGAATAAGACACTGTGTTGCTGTTGCTACGTGCTGTCCAGTTGATTTTGACTCATAGTGGCCCCATGTAACAGAGTAGAACTGCCCCAGAGGTTTTCTGGGCTGTAATTCTCACATGTTGCAATATACTCGCTGCCATAGAGTTAATTCCAACTCATAGCAACCCTATAGAGCAGAGTAGAACTGTTCCATAGGGTTTCCAAGGAGCACCTGATGGATTTGAACTGCCGGCCTTTTGGTTTGCAAATGTAGCACTTAACCACTACACCAGCAGGATTTTGATGTCCCAATATATTCTTTATATATATATATATTTTGCTAATAATTTAAAATTCCAAAAACCATTCTTAGCTCACTGACCCTACAAAAGCAGAGGATGGGCATGATTTGGCCTGCAAACCTGAGTTTGTCAACCTGCTTTCTAATCCACGGTCTTGCTGGTGCCCCTTATCCACTGCACCAGTGAGCTGTTCTCCTTGACATCTTTCTCTTCACCAGCTACCATCTAGTTGATTCCAATTCATGGCAACCCCATGTGTGTCGAGTGGAACTGTGTTCCATAGAGTTTTCAATAGTTGAGTCTTTTTGGAAGGAGATCACCAGTCCTTTCTTCTGAGATACCTCTGGGCGAACTTCTACCTCCAAACTTTTGCTTAGCAGTTGAGTAGGTTAACAGCTTGCGGCACTCAGGGAGTCCAGGAACTGTTTTGAATGGGTAAAAAGAGGCAAAAAGCAGACCTATTGTAAGGAAATGTTATGGGGCCATTCTGCTCTGTCCTACAGGGTCGCTACCAGTTGAAATTGACTCAGTGGCAATGGGTTTATGGCTAGGGAGTTGGACAGAAATTTGTAGTGACTTAATGATTACAGAGTTTCTTTCATGGGATATAAGAATGTTCTAGAAGTATATTGTGGTGATGGTTGCACAACTGTGTGAACATACTATAAAGAGCAAATCATATGCTTTAAATGGGTGAATTGTATGGTACGTAAATTGTATGTCAATAAACCTTTTTTTACCCAAAATTGAGCACCTACAGCAAAGACACATCATTGTAATTTGACTATGAAAGAAAGGTAACCTACAGTGCTTATTCTGTTCCACTCATTGAACATTGTATGCTCTCTTATAGTTCTTTTCTGCCTGTATTTCAAACGCCCAACCACACGGTAAACTCCCATACTTCCTCATATGCATATGTTTGCTGATCTAATTTGTAGGGCAATTCTGAGTAGTCATAATAAAGTAATTTAAATCAAACCAAGCTGGAGTGATAGGCGATCGAAAGGGGATAAGTCACACATAGTGCGCCAGAGACCTATCTGATGCAAAATTACTAAATAGCAAAGAAGGACTCCTGAGCTGCACTTGTGAACTGATAGATAGTGCTTTTGACTTTGTGTAGCCCATGGTCCTGGGCCAGCTGTGATCTACTGAAACGTGCCTGGAAAACAGGATGTTGCTTAGATTTATGCTGCTGTTTCACCATCCATAAAGCCAAGAGAATCAGATCAATTTTTAAAATGTGTTAGTTTATGATTTCAGCAAACATTGATGAAGAACCTACTGTGTGCACAGCAGTAGATCCAAAGATTATTTAACGAAATACAATAACTAATAAATGACCATACTAATGTGGTCATTAGCTTTTACATACTAAGCAAATTCCATTGGCTAACAATTACCTTTTTATCCTAAAAGTTTGTATCTGGCACAGTTTCTCAACTACTAAAGTTCACAGTGTATATCATAGATTTATATTCAGCATTTATTGACTAGATCAGCAAGAAATAAAGGATATTCAGATAGAACTCTATTCTTGTTTAGCATCTTCTCTGGAGATCATCTGTGATCTGGTCCAGAAATTGTTGATGTCAGTTGCCATTGAGCTGGCTCCGACTTGTGAGGATGCCGTGTACGACAGGACTTAATGCTGCCCAGCTCTGCATTCTCACAGTCATGGGTATGCTCGTGTCCACTGAGTATTTTGAGTGCATTCTAATGCAGGGAGCTCGTCTTCCAGCATTATGCCGGCCAGCTAAGTGCCGTCGGGTATCAGGACTGCCAATTAAATTCACGAACCCATCCTAGAAACGGGGCTACGTATCTCTTTGCTGAATATCACCATGGTCACCTTCGAAGTACTCCCCTTGGGAAGCTATGTAGCAATGCCAGAGCCTCGCCTGCCCTTCAAAGTAATTTTGGAAAGCTTTCTGGAATGGCCATCAGAGCTGTCGTCGTATTCCCCTTGGTGTCCTGAACGTCACCCCAATGTCTTCCTTTCAGTATTTCCTTTATCTTCAGGCAAAGAAAAAAGCCACTGGGGCCCAGATCAGGTGAGTAGGGAGGGTGTTCCAATACAGTGATTTGTTTATTGGCTAAAAACTCCCTTAAAGCAACTATACCACTAAGTTTGCTAACTTGCCACTGTGCCACTGTGCCCAATGGCTGTTCCAGAAAGAGTTCCAAAGTTGCTTTGAAGGGTGGACTAGGTGCTGATGTCAGTGAATAGCTTCCCAAGGGGAGTACGTCTAAGTTGACCACAGTGATATTCAGCAAGGAAGTATGTAGCCCTTAGAACAATTAATTTCAGAGACCTAATTGTTGGATTTCGTGTATCAGACGATATTCTGTTGTGATCCGTAAGGCTTTCTTTGGCTGTGTTTTGGAATAGATCACCAGGCCTCTCTCTTTCTTGTCCCTCTTGCCCTGGCAGCTTTGCTGACACCTGTCCACCGTGGTTGACCCTTCTGGTATTTGAAACAACTGTGACACAGCTTTCAGCATCACAGCAACATGCAAGTAACCATAGACTGCCAGACTGACAGACAAGTGATAAGTTCTGTAAGTTAGATTCAAGTCAGTGCTCCCACCACCAAGGGTTAAAGTTCCTTAATGGTATTCTAAAAAAAAAAATCCATTGCTGTTGAGTCAGTTCTGACTCACAGCTACTCTACAAGACAGAGTAGAAGTTCCTTATAGGGTTTCCAAGGAGCAGCTGGTGGATTCCAACTATGGACCTTCTGTTTAGCAGCCTGAGCTTTTGACCACTGCTCCACCAGGGCTCCAATAATATTGTAGGGTTCCAAAATAGCTTTCTACCCTAGAATACTCTTTAGAATAAGCAGGCCAAGCCAAGCGCCATCGAGTCAGCAGTAATATATTAAATTACTACAAGTTTTGACTTTAGGGAAGTGTTGTAAAAAACAAATCATTTGACTCTCAGATATCTAAATCTGAATGACCTAATTCTGAGCAAGTGAAAATGCAAAGTCAAAGTTGTAAGCAAAGCAGAGTTTTGTAAGGCAGACTTCCATGGTTCAACTTAATGCCTCGTTTTCAAGATTACTTGGCTATTTGAGGTCCACCCAAGACCTGGCCAAGCTTGCCACACCCCTAGGAGTTTGGGGCCAAGGCTGTAGTTAATAACAAGCACCATCCACTTGCCTGGAATGTCTTCTCTGTGTTCTCTGTAATGGTGGTGAGCAGTGATTTGAGAATTACAATACTAGATAATCTTACTTTACTTTGTCCTAATTCTATCTGAGAAGCTCCAGTGGTCCAGTGGTCCAGTGGTCAAGCACTCAGCTGCTAACTGAAAGGTCAGCAATTGGATCCCACTAGGCAATCTGTGGGAGAAAGATGTGGTCGTCAGCTCTGTAAAGATTAAAGCTTTAGAAAACCTATGAGGCTGTTTCCTCTGTCCTACAGGGTTGCTATTCCTCGGAATTGACTCAACAGCAATGGGTTTGCTTTGGAGTTGGTTTTAATTCTATTTGAATATTGTCCTTATAAAAGAGTAGAAGACACAGCCATATGAAAACGCATCTACAAGCCAAGAAAAGCCTGGGACTACTAGATACTGGGGAAGACAAGAAAACATCCCCCCTAGAGGTTTTGTAAAAAGAATGGCCAAACTGATACGTGGATTTGGACTTCTGGCTTCCGTAACTGTGAGACAATGCATTACCGTTGTTTAAAGTCTCCCACTTTATGGTACTTTGTTCCAGCAGCCCTAGGAATCTAAGACACCAGCCCAGTGCCTATCAATGGGTCACATGCTTTGACCTGTACTTGATTTTCTAATTATATGTAATTGCAGGTAAAAGTCTTTCTTGATTTCTGAAGGAGAAAGTGGGACACCGAATGGTTTGTTGGTCAGAAAGAGGGAGAAAAGTAATCCATGGGCATCCCAGTCTAAGACCGTTACTTCTACGGAGTGGTTGCTAGCCCTGAGAAATGTCCAGGTTGGGTTAACAATGACTAGAAAAGTTACTTTGTCCAATGACTGTGAAAGAATACTTGGATTTTCCTGCCTAGTTTATTTGGATGATGTCTAGAAATCCTAAGAATATTCCAGAATGGTCCAATTTATTGTTGTAAGATTGGGCAGGTAAGCTAGATCAGGAGAGTGTTGTATTTTTTAGAGATAGAAGATTCTCCAGCACATCTCTTCATTAAAGGGGAAGAAACAGAAGGGAGGAAGCAATTAAAGATAAAGGAGAAATAATAGCCACAAACTAGAAACCACATGAAAAATGGATAAACAAAAAGTGATGTTTCCATGCAACAAAATACAAGTCAGCAATAAAACAGTATGACCTACTACTTCACTCAGTGACCTGGATGAATCTCAAAATCGTTATGCTTAGTGAAAAACAGCCAGATACAAAAGAATATATCCTGCATGATTCCATTTATATGTCATTCTAGAACAAACTAATTTATAGTAACAAAAAGTAGATCCCCACTCAGTGCCGCTGAGTCGGGTCCGACTCATGGCAAAAAGTGGATCAGTGGTTGCATAAAGCTGGAAGCAGAGAGAAAGAAAAAGAGAGTAAAAAGGCACAAGGAAGTTTTGGGGGAAGATAGAAATATTCTGTGTCTGGATTGTAGTGATGGCTTTATGGGTAACAAAACTCAAAGACTTATATACTTTAAATGAATGCTGTTTATTGTAAATAAAATTTTATTTCAGTGAGCTAATTTACAAAAAGGTAGGGAGGGAAGTTCTCTGTGCTCCTGTGGACTTAAGGAGGAGAGCTTCTAGCATGGAGAAAGAAGGCATAGAGGCCAAGGACTAAATGGTTACAGGTCCAACCACTGGGGAGGGAGCCTTGGAATAGTGCAAATGGTGAAAGGATTTGGCTGATAACTGAAAAGTTGGAGGTTTGAGTCCACTCAGAGTTGCTTCAGAAGAAAGGCCTGATAATCTACTTCTGAAAAATTAGCCAGTGAAAACATTATGGAACACAGTTCTACTCTGACACATACGGGATTGCCATAAGTCAGAGTCGATGCAATAAGCAACTAGTTGCGGGGATCACTAGGTAATGTAAATGGTTACCATACTCAGCTACTAACAAAAAGTCTGGGGGTTCAAGTTCACCCAGCAGCACCTCAGAAGAAAGGTCTGGTGTTCTACTTCCAGAAGATCACAGCCATTGAAAATCCATGGAGCACAATTCTACTGTAACACACATAGGGTAACTAGGAGTCAGAAACAACTCGACAGCTGTTAGAGGTATCATAGATGAAGAGGGAATACTGAGAGAAAAGAGTTGTCTAGACCATTTTTTTGAATACTTCCTCAGGAGCTCCTCACATCACTAGCCCTAGCAAAGAGTCTCCTTTTAATATCTACATTCATACCAATCGCTGTAAGGTCCATTCATGTCTGACGGCTGGAGACTCATATTTTCACATCTGAGCCTCCAACTTGTGCTGTCCAGGTGGAACTGTTGCAGGGTCTAAAGTACGTCTGACCCAAATCATGGTATTTTTAAGCATGTCACATGCATGTGAAAACCAGACAATGTACAAGGAAGGCAGAAAAAGAGCTGAAGCCTTCGAATTGTGGTGTTGGCAAAGAATACTGAATACACCACGGACTGCCAGAAGAATGAACAAATCTGTTCTGGAAGAAGTACAGCTAGAGTGCTCCTTGGGAGCAAGGATGGCAAGACTTCATCTCATATACTTTGAACATGTTATCAGGAGGATTAAGTCCTACCACTGCTAACCACAAGGTCGGCAGTTCAAATCCACCAGGCACTCCTTGAATACTCTGGGAGTCAGTTCTACCCTGGCCCCTAGGGTCGCCATGAGTCGGATCTGACTTGATGGCACTTGGCTTGGCGTATCAGGAGGGACCAACTCCTGGAGAACGACATCATGCTTGGTAGAGGGTCAGCAAAAAAGAGGAAGACCCTCAACAGGACAGATTCACACAGCAGATGCAACAATGAGTTCAAGCATAACAATTGTGAGGATGGTGTAGGACCAAGTAGTGTTTCATTCTGTTGTACGTAGGGTATACATGCTGACTTAGTTGGCATCTGCAAGTTATTTGTTGCCAACAAGTCAACTCTGACTTACAGCAACTCTGCAAGACGGTAGAACTGCCCTATAGTGTTTCTCAGGCTGTAATCTGTACAGAAGCAGATAGTCAGGTCTTCCTCCTGCAGAGGCACCAGTAGGCTCAAAACGCTGCCCATTCGTTTAGCAGCCAAGTGCTTAGCTGTCGTGCCACCAGAGTCCCTTTGTACCTTCTTACACCTCTGAATCCATCCCAGTCTTCAGGTTGTCTCTCTAGCGTAGTATGCCTGTCACACAGAACCCTGAGATTCTGGGCAGCAAATGTGCTGGTGTGTCGAGAGGCATTTCCTTTCCTTTTCTTCCTGTGTCCCCTTACACTGTGGCAGCTCCAGCAGCAATAACCAGGTGGAAGTAGAGACTTCATTGCAAAGCTTCAGCCTGGGAGCCCAATCAGCCTGGGAGGAGAGCCCGAAAGATGAGGATCTTCAAGTGCCTCTGTGGTCATCAACTCTTTTATTTTACTAGTTACCAGAGTACATCAGGCAGTATTTTGCAGCAACAAAGACGGCATCATAGCAACCTGACTACAAAGACTGGCACAGGCTTCTAGTAAAGACTCCGGGTCTTTGAAGAGACACTAGTTCTTCACAGCTTCCGTTTCTTTTTGTGTTTGTTTCCTTTCAGTAGCCACTGGAGATACTCTGTGTTTTCTTTACACATCCCCAAACTAGGGGTGTTTTGATTTGCTGCAGCTGGTTGCATAGGCCCAAGACTGAAATTCTTCAGCTAAGATTGAATTTTATTTTTCCCCAGTCATTAAAAATATCATCCTCATAACACATTTTTGAGTTGTTGTCTAATATCTGGTACATCTTTATATGAATAATAATCTCTTTTTCCTTCTGACAAAACAGGAAGTCATGATGAAGCAGAGGAAGCACTGTGCTAGTTGATTGTAAGTTTTTCACATACAGGGATGAGGTTTTCATGAAAGTTGACAGCTGTTCAGGGTCCCCACCCTTGGGATGACGAGCCCTGCAATTGTTCCTTTGTGGTCATTTGGGATTTTACAAAAAAAAAAAAAAAAAAAAAAAAAACGAATGATGTGAGTCCCCACAAGAGGACTAAATACGTGGACTTTCTTGCGAAGGTGAGCCTGGCCTATAAAAATCCAAAAAACAAAACCCATTGTTGGCCGGTCAATTCCAACTCGAAGCAACCCTGTAGGACACAGTAGACCCACCCCCACAGAGTTTCCAAAGAATGCTTGGTAGATTTGAACTGCTGACCCTTTGACTACGAGCTGTAGCTCTTAACCGTTACACCATCAGGGTTTCCTGCCTTAGATGTGCTAAAATGGGAGCCTGAAGGCTCTTTTACCCTCTGTAGATTCAAAAGCTGACTGGCTACCAGAATAATTAAACAAGGATTTGAAAAATACTTGCACACACATGTTCCTAACCACGTCACTCACTGTAGCCAAAAAAAGTGAAAACAGACCAGTGTCCACTAACTGATGATTGGGTAAATAAAATGTGGTCTACCCATACAATGGAACACTACTCAGCTATTAAGAGAAGTAGGAGCCTTGGTGGTACAATGGTTAAGGCTGGTGGTTTGAACCTACCCAGTCACTCCACAGGGGAAACACCTGGCACCAAGGAGCAGCTGGTGGGTACGAACTGCTGACTCTCTTGCTAGCAGCTGAACACGTAGCTACTGCACCACCAAGACGTCCCCATAAGAACTATGACCCAGAAAACCTGATGGGACAGTTCTACACTGTCACATGGGGTCACTGTGGATCCGAATCCACTCAATGGAGCCTAACAACAAACAAAATAGAAATGAAGTTCTGATACCTTACAGAGAGACTGATCCTTGAAAATATTATGCTGAATGAAAGAAGCCAGACACAAAAGGACCACTTACTGCACAATTCTGTTTCTACGAAATGTCCAAAAAAAAAAATCAAACCAAATCCTTTGCTGTTGAGTTGATTCCAACTCATAGCAACCGTATAGGACAGAGTAGAATTGTCCCATAGAGTTTCCCAGGAGCGCCCGGTGGATTTGAACTGTTGACTTCTTGGTTAGCAGAGTAGGTAGCACTTAAACACAACGCCATCAGGGTTTCCATGAAATGCCCGGAAGAGGCGAATCCATAGTAAAGGCAAAAAGTAGATTAGTGGTTGTCACGTGCTTGGGGAATGCGCAGCGACCGCTTAGTGTGTAAGGGGTTTCCTGCTGGGGTAACGGAAATGTTTTGAAACTAGATAGAGGTGGTGGTTACACGCCATTATAATTATACTAAGGGCTGTTGAGGTGCATGCTTTCAATGGTCAATTTTACATTATGCGACTCTCGCCTCAAATTAAAAAAAAAAAAATACCAAGTCAAAATAAATTGTCATGATGCACATAAAAACATTTTAATGCAAATAATGCACTTAGAGAGAAAACTAGGCTGTTATTTTTCTGTAAATCTACAACTGCCCTAAAAAAATAGAACATATTAAAAAATACAATGATACTTCTTTGAATTTATTGTTCAGCTGTTCAAATCTCCTGCTGTAAAGACCAATGAATCAATTTCACTGTGTCATTCTGCCTGTGTTATCTATTTTGTCCATTAACAAATTTTATCCAACCTAACAAATAAAGCAACCAGAAGACAGGTATATTTAAGTGATTCTGTTACTATTAATTGAGTCTTCTGGAAACCCTGGTGACTTAGTGGTTAAGTGCTATGATTGCTAACCAGATGGTCGGCAGTTCAAATCTGCCAGGTGCTCCTTGTAAACTCTATAAGGCAGTTCTACTCTGTCTACAGAATGACTATAAGTCAGAATCGACTTGATGGCAGTGGATTTGGTTTGGGATTTGGGTGCCCCATTGAAGAAGGAAAGACAAGTACAGAAACCACCCAATGGTGTGATGAGGCCAGGAAGGGGCGGGGCAGGAAGGGAGTGTGGGACTGTCAATTTGCTGAAAGGCAGCCAGCCTGGTAGAAGGCAAATATTGATACAGGCCTGTGTGCCAGGAAGTCAAACCCTGCCCCAACTTGTGTCTCATTGTAGAGCTCACTAGTAAGGCAAGGTAGAATTTGGACAGGAGCTCCAAGGTGCGATAAAGAGTGCAGCACCTGTTTACAACAGTTTAGAGATGGAAAAAACTCTCTAGGGCTGGGATCCTCGCAGGCTGAAAGAGAACTTAGAGCAGATACGAGTTTGAACTGACATTCAGTAGTCAGGGCTTCTACATAACTATGAACTTGGCCAAACCACTGCTTTTCTGGGTTTTGGTTTCCTTTGCTAAGTCCTTCCCAGATATTACCATTGCGGGTGGAACATATTAAATGAAAGGTTCCCTAAGACTGGAGAGATGGGGTCTTACAGAGAATCAGTCATCCTCATTCTTCGGTATGTAACAGAATCCCCTGCGGGGCTTGTTAAGACAAAGAACCTATTTAGGACCCAGCCCTAGTTTCTGATTTAGTAGGTCTGGTGTGAGGACCTGAGAATTTGCATTTCTAAAAAGTCCCAGACGAGGCTGCTGTAACTGGATGGAGGACCTTTTCTTTTTCTTTCTTTCTTCTTCTTTTTTTTTTTAATTGTGATTGAGTGAAAGTTTACAATATAACTCAAATCTGCATGCCCGCCTGTCTGCAGCTCCCTCTACTCTCCTTGGCCTGGGTGACAGCACACTCTGGAAGAACAATTGTGAAAACTAGTGAACTAAACTAAACTAGTTATTACCAATTCTGGCTTGTCATCGAAAAAATCCTGAAAAAATATTTTAATGAGAGAATTACAGGGCCTTACCTCATATACAGTGCGACACAGATCTTTGTGAGTGTAGACTTTTTCTGTTCTATTCTAGATCCTGTGATGCTGGAACTGGGCTCTGACAATGTGTAGAATTTAGAGTAGAAGAGAGGACAGAGGCATTTCAGGTGGTTAAGGCAAGGGTAAGTACAAGGTTAAGAATCAATAGGCTATGATGGGGACCATGACTCAACTCCCCTTGTTGTTCTTAGGTGCTGTCAAGTTGGTTCTGACTCCTAGCAACCCTGTGTACAATGGAACGAAACACCAGCAGCTCCTGCACCATCCTCAGGATCACTGTTATGTTCAAGACCATTGTTGGAGCCACGGTGTCTATCCATCTGGTCAAGGGCCTTCCTCTTTCTCACTAACTCTCTTCTTTACCAAGCATGATGTCTTTCTCCAAGGACTGGTCCCTCCTGGTAACATGTTCAAAGTACGTGAGGCAAAGTCTCAGCATCCTCCTTGCTAAGAAGCATTTTAGCTGTGCTTCTTCCAAGACAGGTCTGTTCGTTCTTCTGACAGTCCGTGGTGTATTCAGTTTCTTTGCCTGCATCATAATTCAAAGATATGATTCTTCTTTGGCCTTCTTTGTCATTGTCCAGCTCTCACACTCATATGAGATGATTGAAAATACCTTGACTTAGGTCAGGGGCACCTTATTCATCAAAGTGATGTCTCTGCTTTTCAATATTTGAAAGAGATGTCTTGCAGGAGATTTACCGAACGTGATATGTCATTTGATTTCTTGACTCCTGCTTCCATGGGTGCTGATGATGTACCAGGTAAAACGAAATCCTTGACAACTTCAATCTTTTCTCCATTTATCATGACATTGTTTATTGGTCCAGTTGTGATGATGTCTGTTTTCTTTATACTGTGATGTAATCTATACTGAAGGCTGTGGTCTTTGATGTTCATTAGCAAGTGCTTCAACTCATCTTTGCTTTCAGCAAGCAAAGCTGTGTCATCTGCGTATCACAGGCTGTTAATGAGTCTTCCTTCAATCTTGGTGGTGCCTTCTTCTTCATACAGTACAATTTCTCAGATTATTTGCTCAGCATGCAAACTGAATAAGTATGGTGAAAGGCTATAACCCTGATGCATACCTTCCTTGATTTCAAACCATGCAGTATCCCTTGTTCTGTTCAAGTGATTGCCTCTTGGTGTATGTACAATTAAATGTTCTGGAATTCCCATTCTTTGCAATGTTATCCGTAATTTTTATGATCCACACAGTTAAATGCCTTTGCATAGTCAATAAAACACAGGTAAACATCTTTCTGGTATTTTCTGCTTTTAGCCAAGATCTCTCTGACAGCAGCCATGATATCCCTCATTCTACATCATCTTTTGAATCCAGCTTGAACTTTTAACTACTTACCTATTTATTCAGTACATAAGGAAGGGAGGGAGGGAGATACAACAGGAAGATGTCAAAAATGTAAATTCACAGACAAATCACCCAAAACTTAGTGCAACAGGTTGTATTTATTGTGAATAGATATGATTCGAATGTGGCAGTGTCCTGGAACATATTGGGAAGGCACTGTAAATAGAGGACAGTGAAAGAGGGTTATATAGGTCATTGTTATGTTAATTTATCAGGAGACAGCATCAAAGCACATGGCAGGTTACAGAAATAGTCACCAAGGACATGCCATATATCCTAAAACAACCTCTAGTCAGACCCTGGAGTTTCTGCTTCTGGCTACTCATAGACAGTTTTCCAAAAGAACCAAATACCTCAGGCCAAAAGCTCTCCACTAAGCTGCTTGCTAAGTTATTGTAAGACCTGAGGGTGACTCTGGAGAACCAGTTCCTTCAAGGTTCAAAAGGACATCCGTGGGCAGATGGCCTGGGTGGGTTAGTCCAATTCCATGAACTCAGAAATCTGGATTCCGGGAGAATCAAAATGATTTTGTCAAAGAGAAAATTGGCTTTTCCCCAGAGATGCTTGGGAAAGGTCTTAGAAAATGCACAAAAAGCTTCAGACAATGTCATTTCTTGTCACTGGTGTGGTTAGGTGTCACTGAGTTGATTCTGACTCATGGCCACCCCATGTGTGCAGAATACAACTGCTCCATAGGGTTTTCGAAGCAGGGACCTTTCAGAAACAGATTAGCAGCCCTGTCTTCCGAGGCACGTCTGGCACTACCAGTCTTCCAGCTAGCAGCCAAGTACTGACCCATTTGTACTGCCTGGCTGTGTGTCATTACTAATCTTTGTCAATGTTTAGTGCCAGATTATTTTTATTTTTTCAGAAATAAGTCTAAATAACAATAAGAGCTTTTCAAATATAAATATTGTGGTGTAAACTTCTAAGAAGTTAATCTAATTTACTGATGTCTCAGCTTTAAAAAAAGTGTTCTTAGGTACAATTTCATGGGGTACTTGGTTAAACTGATTACTCATTTGACTTTTAGTTGGTAGAATGGAGAGAAAGAACTATCTGTTCTCTTTGGTTAGTGCTTCCCAACGCAGATGCCTTACTGCACAGATTCAGACTTTTGTTGCTAATACTACTAGAGCAACTCATGAACAACGAGGTTAGGTCTGAAAGCACCAATTATTCAGATGTTTGACCTTGGATGGCCTGTTTGAACTTATTCAGCTAGAACAAAAGCAGTGAGCAAGCAAGTTCTCTCACATTAGGAAAAAACAGGATGTATTCACTAGCAAGCACACTCAAAACAGGGTAGTGGTCATCTCCTCTAATTAGTAATTCAAAAATTCACCCAAGAGTTTACCTGAGCCAACTGACAACTGCCCTTTCTTCCCCCATCATACAATAAGACTAAGCTTCTGTAATTGTCTTCTGCACAAATGTGAATGATGTATTCATGCAGCTAAGGGCATGGCTGTTTGAAGAAACTGGTAGGGGAATGTCTCCCTGGTAACTACCATGGTTTTATAAAACTTCTTTTCAAGTAGTGTATAAATTGTTTGAGGTCATGTTGTTTTATACTTGAGCTCTTCACAGTACTTAGCACAATGCCGAGCACTTAACACATTCAGAGTTTTGTTTATTTACTCAAAGGAATATATAACAGGATTCCTGGATGATAGAATTGATTTCTTTACTAATCAGAAAATGATGCCTGTTTAACACACATTTTTAACAGTTTATACATATTCTAGGCCTCTACCATGTTGTCCCCAGATTTTTCTAATAGCTCTCATTTTGCACTCTTCTCAAACTGTTTATTCTACGGACACAGTACTCTTGATTCCTAAACAAAGAAAATGTGAGGCAGTGGAAGGAGGGCTGACCTGTAATCAGACATTCCAGGCTTATCTAGTTATCTAGCATTGCCATAACAGAAATACGACACGTGGATGATTTTTAACAAAATATTTATACTCTCACAGTCTAGGAGGCTAGAAAGCTGAATTTAGAGAGCCAGCTCCAGGGGAAGGTTTCCCTTCTCTCTTGGCTCTGGGTAAACATCCTTGTCATCAGTCTTTCCCTGGTCTAGGAGCTGTTCAGAATAGGGACCCAGGATCCAAAGGACAAGCTGTGCTTCTGACAGTACTTTCTTGGTGGTATGAAGTCCCACTGTCTCTTTGCTTGCTTCTTATCTCCAAAGAGATTGACTTAAGATAAAACCTGAACTTGTAGGTTGAGTCCTGTCTCATTAACATACCTAGCTCTAATCCAGCCTCCTTATCATCACAGCAGTAGGATTTACAACATGTGGGAAAATTGCATCCAAAGACAAAATTCTGGACCATCACATAATACTACGGAATCATGGTCTAGCCATGTTGACACACATTTTGGGGGGACATAATTCAATCCATAACAGGGCTTTAGTCCCAGCTCCATCTGAGTTAGCCAGGTGACCCCAGAGCCACCAGGTAAGCTTTTTCAGCCTCCAGTTTTTGGTATCTGAAATGTGTGTAACGACGTTGACTTTAGAAGAGCATTGTACCTGAGTATTACCCTGAACATAGAAACTCCTCGCTGAGTTTCATTTTAGTCTTCGTGTCCTGCCTTCTATATTTTTTCTCCTATTGTTATTGTGAAGATAAGGCAAATTCCTCTTCCATTCTTGTGGAGAAATTATACAACCTGCAGTTCTTTCCCAGCTACTGTATCTGTCGTCTTCTCTTCATAGCTTAATTCTTCAAAATAAAAAAACTTAAGCCAAAAACAACAAAAAATGCAATCAGCAGCCTATCCTCTCCACCACCACATTCTTACCCCCATGCACTCTGAACCTCATGTTGATATTTCCATCCCACTTGCCCTTCTGAGTGCACGTCCAGAACCATTTATCCAACTGCTCCCCAAACACGGTATGTTCAAAAATGAATTCATTGTCTTTCTCCCAAAACCCACCCTTCTTAATCTTGGCATCATGACCCATACTTTATTTCCTGTAACCTTTACAATGTACCTGGAAACCCTGATGGCATAGTGGTTAAGTGCTACAGCTGTTAACCAAATGTTGACAATTCAGATCTTCTAGATGCTCCTTGAAAACACTATGGGGCAGTTCTGCCATGTCCTATAGGGTTACTATCAGTCAGAATTGACTTGATGGCAATAGGTACCATGCACTTAGCACCATTCTAATGCAAAGAAGAGAACAGAGTAGACATGGTCTTGCTTATCACAGAACTTCATTCCATTCAAGCCAGAGAGTGAAGCATCATCCTCAATGTCCCTTGTCCCCTGGACTTCTTCATTTGTTCAATAACTGTCATGGATTGAATTGTGTTCCACCTCTACCTCCCCCCCCCCCCACAATGTACTGTAAAGCCTAACCTCTAGGCTTGTGGTTGTAATACCACTTAGGAATGGGTTGTCTTTGTTGTGTAAGCGAGGCAGGATTAGAGTACGGTATATTTTGAATCGATCTCTTACAAGGTATAAAAGGAGCTGATTAAGCAAGCTGAGGTTAAGGGGGATACATGGAGACACATGGAGATTTCCAAGGAACCAGGAAACAGAAGCTGATGAGACAAAGACCTTCCCCAGAGCCAACACAGAGACAGACTTGCCCTAGAGCTAGTGCCCTGAATTCAGACCCTTAGCCTCCTAAACAGCGAGGAAATAAATTTGTTTGTTAAAGCCATCTACTTGTGTTATTTCTATTATAGCAACGCTAGACAACTAAGACCGTAACCAAATTCGGTTGATTCTACATCTTCATGATTATTTCCCAAGTCCACTGCTAAGTCAACCAGTCCTTCTAGTAGCCCTATTAATTCTACACCTTGCTTCCATGGTAGGGCCTGTGTGGGATTGAAAATGCAAGTGAAGACATTCAGTGTTCCCAAGTAGGGCTGAAGACATCAATGATCTAACAAAGGCTGTGCTCGGAGGACAAAGTTACCCCAATTTGCCTCAGTTGTTTCTTGCTTTAGCACTATAATCTTGTGTCCCAGGAAACCCTCAATCCTAGATAAACTGGGATCCTAGCTGAGAGTGACAAGGAACAGTCTGTCATGACTAGGGTGATCAATTATTCCAGTTTTCCCAGGACTGAGAGGATTCCCAGTTAACAGTACTTTCAGTGGTAAAATCAGAATAATCTCAGGCAAACTGGGATGGTTGGTCACCCTACATTCCTGCCCCATCCCTTCATTATCTCAAGGCCTATTAAATATATGATCTCTCTCCTCCTTGTTAAGCCAGCTGCTAGTTCAGGCCAACAGCTGTTTGATGTGAATAGCCTCCTAGTTTCTTCTACCAGTTCAATCCATTCTACTGCTAGAACTAAAATAGAGCTCTGATCATGTTGGTTCTCTGCAGAAAATGTCAATGGTTCCATATTGCCTAACCAGTTCAGGATGAAACTCAAATTCTGATATTCTTGTCCATCTTTACCTCTTCTCTACACTCTTGACCAATGACAGCACACTGCTCCTGAAGACACTGTTCCTCTCTTACCTCTATGTCTTTATCCATCAACTCTTATGTTGGGCAAAGAGTTCTGTCTTCATTACTCATTTCTACTTGTCGAAATCTTAGCATCTTTAAGGCCCATCTCCAGTACTGCTACTACCAGGAAGTCTTTCCTGAACGCATTGCCCTGATCTTGAACAAATGGACACTCTCCTTCCTTTTAGTCCTTAGAGGAGCCACACGTTCCCTTCTTTTAAATTATTTCCTTCATCCCCTGTGTTTTACCATTTGCTTTCCACGGGCAAGTGCTCACATGAGGTCTGGCACTTACGTCCGCAAAGTTAATTGTTCTAAGTGCTACATAACTCATTGCTAAATACCACTACTGTCACCTCTGAAGTACTCTCCTTGGGAAACTATGCACCAATGCCAGAACCTAGGCCACCCTTCAGAGCAACTTTGGAGCTCTGTCTGGCCACTGTGACCAATTATTCCAGTTTTCCCAGGACTGGAATAAATGGCCACTGTGCATGGTAGCATCGTGGCAAGTTCACAAACTTAATTGTATAGTTGTTGTGAGGGAGTTTTAGCCAGTAAAAAAAATAACTATATTGGAACACTCTCCCGACTTACCTGATCTGGCCCCCAATGACTTTTTTCTTTACCCAAAGATAAAGGACATATTGGAAGGAAGACGTGATGACATTCAGGACATCACAGGCAATACAACAAAGCTCTGATGGCTATTCCAGAAAGAGTTCCAAAATTGCTTTGAAGGGTGGACTGGGCGCTGGGCAATGCATGGCTTCATATGGGGAGTACTTTGAAGCTGAGCGTAGTGATATTCAGCAATGAGGTATGTAGTACTTTTTCTAGGGTTAGTTCATGAACTTAATTGTCATACCTTGTATTTTGCCTTCCACTGGCATACTTATCAAATCTCTGTCCATTCCTAGCCACGCTAGGCTCCTGAGGCAGAGGATACTGTGCTCTTTATATACTTTTGTAGCTTTAATCTTGCTCATGGTAATCTCCAAATCTGGCTGTTTGAATTCAACAACTTCCTTTGCGTTATCCTCTAGCTCATCATCTTCCAAATGGTCATCTTGACAAATAAGAGGCACCATATTCAAAAGTTGCCTCAATGTGCCTCTCTTGGGAATGATTAAATCATATTAGATCAATAAAGCCCTTGAAGTGCTGTAGCAGACACACTTAATCTTTAACTCAGTGTGTTTCAAATTTATTCATGAACCTGGAACTGTTTCTGAGAAACACCTATTAACATCTCATTGAGCACATTCCTAGAAGAAACACACTTTGGGAAACTCTATGTGTTTCATTTATATCTATACCCATGTCTTATGTTTTGAACTTGATTATTTGAAACTTTAAGGCAAAGTCTGGCTCTTCTGTCCTTTCAATCTACTCCATGTCACCTGCTGAGCACCCAGACAAGCTCAATAAATGCTTCTAGAACCAATGTTAGAAGGAAGATGGGGACAAAGGGAGAAATGACTCTAGGGTTCAGGCAGAATGTCAAACTCAGGATTCTTTTCTCCTGTTTTCTTCTACCTAGTGCTTTCTTAGCCTAAAGAGCAGAGGATAGCATCAATATTGGAAAATGTCACCAGGGAGCAAGATGTCTGTGCAGCATAGTGAAACTTTAGGGAAGCTAGGAGACTTTGGAAATCCATTTTCTTGACAACCAGTGATCAAGGCTTTCAGCCTCACAGGCTTACAATGTCCATCTTTGAATGCAGAAAGGAGCGCTTGCTGGTGAATTATGTTTTCCAGGCCCTCGCAAATCCTCAGAAGAATGATGTGATGCAGTAATATGTCAGATAGTTTTGTTGTGTTTATCACAGACCCCTGGAAAGCAATCATGGGAAGACATCTATTAAATGCTGGAGGCTAGACTTTTCCCTGCCCTCTCTTGTCACCAGGTCCCACGTGAAGGTTACCATGGGAAACACTCCCTGCTGAAAAAGTAGTCCTGTCTGCAGCCCACTAGGTTCCAATAGCAACGCTATTGTGCTCAGGGACATAGCCCTCTGGGCCATTGCCCAAGCTGCCAAAGGACAGCTTGGAGGGAGGGGGAGGGGAGGAGAAGAGCTTTCATAAACAAAAGGAAAAGAACAGGGTGTTCATTTACAGAGCTGGGGAGAAAACTAATAAGAGCTCTAATTTGGTTGGATCAGCAAACTTGACCAATTATTAGACTCCAGTTTACTCTCGCGTATTTGAGTTCTACCTTTGTGGTCACTTTGCATGAAAAGTACAGTGAAATCAGAAAGCAGGTAACATGAGAAGCTCCAAGATCTTTTAAATGAGCAACGTTTCATATACAAATGAGTGTTTAACGAGAAGAATGATGATGTACGTCTTGGTATAGGAATTACAGAGCGCACTGGTGACTAGAAGTTTTGACTAACATTTTGGGCAGAGAAATTGCTCTGGGGCGAAGCTCTAGCAAAAAGGGAAAGGAAGATGTTCGGTGGTGGTGAGTTGGCTCTGACTCATGGCAAGCGTGTGCAACAGGAGGAAGCACCACCTGGTCTGGCACCGCCCTCCCGATCTTGATCTCTACGCTTGAGTCTATCGTTTCACCCACTGTGTCAATCCATCTCATTCAGGGACTGCCTCGCTTTTGCTGACCTTGTACTTCACCAAGCATGATGTCCTTCCACCAGTGACTGTTTCCTTCTGACAACACATCCAAAGTGAGACAAAGTCTTGCCATCCTCACTTCTAAGGAGCATTCTGGCAGTAATTCTTCCAAGATAGATTGGTATAAGGTTGGTTTTCTAAAAGCCAAGCCTTAGATGCGCTTGGGTGCATGGGAATTACTGAAGTAGTGTTCTCAGGAGAAGGGGGCAAGGGAGGATGGGAGAAGGGGCAAGACAAAGATTTCCTTTCAACTGGAGACTAACTTCAGCCTCACCCCACAGGCGGTTAGGGAGTGTGAATAACACTATTGAATTTCCCATAAGGCAAAGGGGTCTATCTTTTATATTGGTCTAGCTGGGCTGTAGAAACCGTAGTCATACAGATGTTAAGAACTGTGACTGCTAACCTAAAGGTCAGCGGTTCAAATCACCTGGCTGTCTCAGAAACCACACGGAGCAGTCGTTATCTGGGTCTCTACAAGTCAGAATCAACTCTATGGCAATAGGTTAGCTGGGCTGCAGGAGGCAAGGCAGTCCCTGAGACAAGACGGCTCCTTTTGGCCAGAGATAGTTCTTTAGAGATGGGGGCAGCTTTGAGCACTCAGCAACTGGGGGAGGGTACACATGCCTGATGAAGCAGATCTAAGAGGGGCACCACTCTAGTTGTTTGTCCAAAGCCACAAACTAGTTAGTGACCAGTCAGGACTAAAGTCCAAATTTCTCAGCCTTATACTTTCTGGTCAAGTCTATTTTTTGCAATGGTACCCACCAACCTGAAAGGGCTAATACTTGTAAAATATTGATTAAAAATCCTTGCCTAATCTCTCAGGCTAACTAGAAAAATTATAATGACTAACCTGGAGACTATGAGGTTTGTTTCCGATTTACCCAGGGACCTGAGCCAGGTAACATCACCCACCTTGCCCAGGGACCTGAGAAAGCTACAGCCCACACAGACCACCGTCCAGATAACATCACAGTTTCTCTTAACCACCACCTCCCCGCAACGGTGACTCTGGCTCGCTTTGTGACCTACCCTTGTGACCTAAGAGCCCTCAAACCCTCCAGCTTGAGATGAGACATTAAGATACTACCCAGGTGACATCACCCACCTTGTAACTCCAGACCTTGCCTAGGGACCTAAGACCACTTCCCAGATAACATCATAGTTCCTGGACAACCCACCTTATGACTAATGACTTCCCCTTGGGCTCCTGAATACCACCCCCTTTTATTCTCTAACCTTCCTCTATCTTCCTCTGTAACCCTCTATCTTTTATTTTTTTTATTTTTTATTATGACCGAGTGAAAATGTACATTGCCGTACAAATTTACGTGCCCACCTATATGCAGCTTCCACTGCTCTCCCTGTCCGGTGACAGCACACTATTCCTCTCTGCTCCATACATGTCTCATCCTCCCAACAGCCTCCTTTCCCTTCCTCTCCACCCACTGTCCTTCCTCCAGCCAGAGGTCAGCAGGATGATATCCTATAGATGCATAGAACCATAAAGTGCATCCAATATATGGTCACTCTGCGTCGCCAAGTCCAATCCATTCGTGTCCGAAGAGTGAACCTTCGTCATGATTGATGGGCAAGGGCTGCCCTTTCCCATAAAACCCTCTATCTTGAGATGAGACGTTAGGATGGTTTTTAGAGTGCTAACCGGCCATCTTCTCAGGTCACTGGTCATCTAAATAAAGCACAGTCCCTCTTTATCTCTACACCTGGCTTTGGGATGACAGGCAGCATGAAGCTGCAACCAAGTTTTCCAGTTGCAAACCCACTGTCTTCGAGTCAATTCTGACTCATGGCAACCCTGAAGTACAGAGTAGAACTGCTCCATGGAGTTTCCAAGGAGCTCCTGGCAGATTTGAACTGCCAACCTTTTGGTTAGGGAATGTACCACTTAACCACTATGCCTCCAGAGTTTTCTTTTATATTGCTAATACCCTATTATTACATCATTCTTGATGCAGTGTCTTCAGAGCTATTTTCTCAGTTCATGCCCACCATAACCCTGGGAGATAGGCAAAAGACGATGTTCATAGGCCCATTTTACAAATGAGGAAGAACATGCTAAGAGGCAAGGGCCAGGCCCAAGGTCATGTATCCCTCAAATAGCAGAGTCAAGAATAGAACCTAGAGGGACTAGTGCCATGGGACAACACCACCTTTCTTCAATCAGAGGAGATGTCTCATGGCAACCCACCATCTCATCCTTTATGCTTGATGTCTGCTGGGTACCAGCTCACTCTCATTGATTTGGCTTTGTCCTTCTCATGCTTTGGCTGTTGTCAGCCTTAAACAAAGACCCTCATCCTAGCGGGGGCTTACTCACTGGGACTGTCGTGTATTGTCGTGTATCACCAGCTGTGGCGCGGGGTTTCTGGTTTCTATTTCTAACTTTTGGTACCAACTGTTAGTAATGAGAGACAAATAGCCTATTTTTATGAAATGACTCAGATGTCTTTGGAAACGTTTACAATGCTTGGAATGTTTTGTTTTAATAATTTCCTCATCTGTATTCAGTAAGGCATTTTAATGCAATAGCCAATACGAAATTCCTCATCATTGTGACATTTCATTTTGCCTTGCACTTTCCTTGCATTTAAATTTAGTCGCAGGAGAGCCTGTGATCTGAATCTATTATAACTTCCCCAGTAGTTCACTTATTTATAGAGACCTCACTCTACTTCTCATCTTCCATCTTTTGAGTCTCAGAACCTTCGTCATAATCCAGTGGTTTCCTGCACTGATATCCAGATATCCAGAACCTGCTCTGGAACATTCTTACCTCAGCTGAGGTTACCTGAACAAGGCCATCATGGAGTTCTGAAGACGAAAACTTTGGTTCCAGACACAGTTTACCTTGCTCTGACCTTGTGATTTCATAGCAAAAAAGAGCATGCACACTTACCCTGTGCTGTAGCAATCACAGCTCTTAGGTGCTTCTAGGCAAGCTGTTATGGATTTGCATAGGATTTAGTCATAGGGATGCTTACCATTGCTACTTTGCAAGAAGAAAAAAAAAACAAAAAGATTAAAAACCTTCTCACATTCCAGTAGAAGGAGAATAGTAATAAAGAATAGATGATAAGATGAAATAATATGCAGTGGTTCTCAAACCTTATTTTGCATCAAAATTCCGTGGTAGTCTACTTCAACAAAACACAGATTACACAGATTGCTGGGCTCCCCATCCAGGGTTTTGGGTTTAGTACATCCAAGGTAACATGTAGACCTTTGCATTTATGCAAAGTTCCCAGCAGCTACTGCTGCTGCTGGTCCATGGACCACACTTTGGAAGCTATTATTTTGTAATGATATATTCATCATGTGTTAGCGTTTTTAAAAAGTCTGTTTATGTAAGTAAATACCAATTATATATATTTTTAAGGAACCCTGGTGGTGTAGTGATTGTAGCACTCAGCTACTAACCAAAAGATTGGTGGTTATCCAGGCCACTGGCTGCTCCAGTGGAGGAAGATGTGTCAGTCTGCTTCTATAAAGATTACAGCCTTGGGAATTCGATGAGTAGTTCTACTCCGTCCTATTGGGAAGCTCAGAGTCAGAATAGATTCAGTGCCAGTGGGTTTGGGTTCTGATATACATATATTAGTTTTAAAAGATGATTTATGTAAAGCAGTATTTTGCAAATTAATATCAATGTTAACAAAGTTGAACCGTGGTTGACTTTGAGTGGAAGGATTATTGGGGAGATCGATCTTTTTTCTTCCTCTTCCCCCTTGTTTACACTGACTTGGAACTCACAAAACCAAACCAGTTGTCTTCAAGTTGATTCTAACTCATGGGGACCCCGTGTGTTGCAAAGAATTTTCAACTCTTGGAAGAAGACTGCCAGGTCTTTCTTCCAAGACAATTCTGGATGGGTTTTTAGGCAAGCACCTAACCGTCTGTGCCACCCAGGGACTCCTTGGAACTCCTAGACCTGGGTTTAATCTCATCTTCAGCTGTCATTAGCTGTACCATCTTCCACAAATTCATTAACCCAAACCAGCCTCAAATTCCTTGCTTGTAAACAGATAATGATGAATATCTCAAGGGGTTATTTTGACTATTAAGTGAAATAATGTAGCATTGATGTGTTCACGCATTTAACAACTATCTAGGAACCACTGGTGTAGCTGGGCATCGACCTAGGGATTCAAAGTGAAATGATGAAGGCATAGAGTCTCAGCTTCACACAACTTCAAGTCTAGGAAAAGACATTCAATATCCTTCATCCTTTTCCATGCACAGATATACTTCAATGAAAAGAATTAAGACAATCCCAGATTTTCAAATTGTCAATCATTAGGGTCTTAATGATTTTTTTCCTATTGCAAAAGAATCACTTGTGACTCCTGTAACAAACCAGGCCCTACTGTAGAATTTGGCTTAAACAGGTCTTTGCAGAAATAGGAAGCTCTCATGCTGTAGTGGTTAAGTGCTGCAGCTGCTAACCAGAAGGTTTGCAGTTCAAATGTCCTATAGGGTCACTATGAGTCAGAATCGACTTGGTGGCAGAGGGTTTGGTTTGGTTTAGTTGCAGGAATAAGCTTGCTGCACAGAGTGAGTCAGACTCCCTTTATAGTATGCCCATTCTCAGGCCTACAGGCCTTGAGGTGCTGTCTCATCATTGGTGAAGGCTTAGCCTTGTCCGACAAAGGGCCAAAACCCGTCATGCAGAGTGAGTCAAATCTTTATTGAACTCTCCTTACACAGTCAGAGAGGAGTAAGAAAGGACTCTGGTAACAACGTGTATTTATGTGTTACTACGACACCAAGGCTCCTATGTATTTACAAGATGGAGGAATGAGTTCCTGTGCTCTCTAAGGCCCGGAAGTAAAGGCCTCCCTGTCCCGTCAGTGAAGGCTCCCCAAGGTAAACTTCCTGACCAGATCCAACTTAAACAAATGTTGGAACAAGTTGTATGAAACCCACACAGCACAAGGCATCACAAGTCTCCAATATCAGGTTTCACCCCAGAGGGGTTTGGCTGTTAGAGGAAGAGATGTTGGAGCTGTGGTTGTGATGAAACTGGCTTGTCTCATGGGCATTGGGAGGGGCCCCAGGATATGGTTTATCTGGGCAGAGCCCCATTTACCTGCCTACCATCTCCCGCTCCCTCCTGGCCTGCCTCTGGCTTTATCTTTTGATAACAAAATGTTGATACAACTTGCTCCTGTACCTGGAAGCAGTATGTGTGTTTTACAGCCCTTACTACAAACTGTCTCAGAAAAAGTACAGCCAAAATGTTCCTTAGAGAAGAGGATGGTGAGAGATTTTGTCTCATGTACTTTGGACAGGAGAGACCAGTCCCAGGAGAATGACATCATGTTTGGTAAAGTAGAGCATCAGCAAAAAAGAAGACGACCCTCAAAGAACTGGGTTGACACACTGGCTGCAACAATGGGCTCAAGCATGACAATTGTGAAGATGGTGCAGGACTGGATAGCATTTCATTCCATTGTACGTGGGGCATGAGTTAGAACTGACTCCATGGCACTTAACAACAACTGCAGTTTCTAGGCCTCTAACTCTGAAAAGAAAGAAGAGAGTTAAATTAGACCTTTAAAGAAAAGAGAAAAAAACTGTAACAATAAAAAAATGAAGTAGTGTAAGGGGCTATATCTTAGAAGGAGACCATTTTTCACTAGGTAACTCAGGCTTCATGCTTCCTGGCATTTTCTGAACTTCCAGAAGAGAGTTGTAAAAATACTCACCAAATGTCGCTGTGGAAAGAAGGAAACATATTTCATGACACAAAGTCCAATAAAAACGACTCAAACCAAACTCATTGCCATTGAGTTGATTCTGATTCATAGCAACCCTATAGGACAGAGTAGAACTGGCCCTTGGATTTCCAAGGCTGTTATCTTTATGGAAACAGGCTGCCACATCTTTGTCCTATGGAGCAGCCGGCGAGTACAAACTGTGAACATCTCAGTTAGCAGCTAAGTGCTTCACCACCTTTGCCACCAGGTGCCCTAATAAAAGCCATGGTGGATACGAAGTCCATGTCATTTTCATTTAAGGATATTGCCAGAAACTCAAGCCAGACTGAGAAGAGGATGTGGAATGAGGGATGCCATTGCTGATGTGAGATGCACCTTGGCTGAAAGCAGAGGATACCTGTGTGGTGGTCAGGATTATGTCAACTTGTCTACTACATATTTGGCTGCTGTATTAAGTGGCATGGCGGGGTTTGTGGTGGCTCCCTGCCCCTCGGCTCTCATCTCGCGACCTTTTACCACGGCTGCTGGTCGCTCACGTGGCCAGGAGCTCCTGCGCTCTTGTTCCAGCGTCTGGTTCTGGGACTTAACTATCAGCTATTGGACTCATCAGTCCTTACAGTCGGCATTTGAGAGTCCTGCTCCCTGACCTGCCAATCCTGGGTTCGCCAGCCTCTGCCTGCTCCTGCTCCTGGCCTGCTGATCCTGGTTTTGCCAGCCTCTGTCACTTCGTCTCGCCACCAGCTTGGGATCCACTGACCTACACAACCGGTGATCTAGAACTCTGGTCTTTGACTTGCTGACTTTGGGTTCCTAAGCTTCCGTGGCTACATGAAGCTTGTGCCAGAGCTTGGGACATTCAGCTTCTGAGATTACGTGAGCTGTTTCCTATATCTGTATCTATCTATCTATCTATATATATTATAAATCTTTCCTTGTACCTACACATGTTACTGGTTTTGCTTCCCTAGAAAACCCAGCCTAAGACAATCTGTAAGATGTTTACCTCTGTTTTATTGATTGTGCAAAGGTATTTGACTGTGTGGATCATAACAAATTATGGATAATGTTGGGAAGAATGGGGATTCCAGAACAGTTAACTGTGCTCATGGGGAACTTGTACATAGACCAACAGATAGTCATTCAAACAGAACAAGGGAGTATTTCATGGTTTAAAATCAGCAATGGTGTGTGTTGGAGTTGTATCCTTTCACCATACTTATTCAATCTATACACTCAGCAAATAATTGGAGAACCTGGACCATATCAAGAAGAATAAGGCATCAGGATTGGAGGAAGACTCATTATTAACAACCTGCATTATGTAGACGACACACACACACACACACACACACACACACACACGCTTGCAAAAAGTGAAGAAGACTTGAAGCACTTTCTGATGCAAATCAAACACCACAGCCTTCAGGTTGGATTATATCTCAACATAAAAAAGAAAATTTGCACAATTGGACCAATAAGCAATGTCATGATAAATGGAGAAAAGATTGGAGTTGTCAATGGTTTCATTTTACTTGGATCTATAATTGACACCAATAGAAGCAGCAGTCAGGAAATCAAATGATGTATTGCACTGGACAGATCTACTACAAAAGACCTCTTTAAAGAGTTGAAAAACAAGTATCACTTCAAGGTCTAAGGTGTGCCTTACCCAAACCAATCACCTCATTTGCACACAAAAACTGGGCAATGAATAAGGAAGACTGAAGAAGAATTGATGCCTTTGAATTATGGTATTAACAAAGAATACTGAATATACTGTGGACTACCAGTAGAACAAACAAATCTGTCTTGGGAGAAGTACAGCCAGAATGTTCCTTAGAAGTGAGGTTGGTGAGACTTCATCTTACATGATTTGGGCATATTGTGAGGAGGAATCACTCCCTAGATGAGGACATCATGCTTGGTAAGGTAGAGGATCAGTGAAAAACAGGAAGACCTGCAATGAGATGGGTTGACACAGTGGCTTCAACAATGGACTCAGACATAGCAACCACTGTGAGGATGGTGCAGCATTTCATTCTGTTGTGCACAGAGTCCCAGTGAGTCTCAACCAACTGAACGGTACCTAACAACGACATCAAATCAAATATACGATTTGCAAATACTTTCTTCCAAAGGAATCTGTTCTTGATAAGTGCAGACAGGTTCTGCTAATATTAGTTAAGGATCTTATAATCTACTGAGCAGTTAATATGTTCCAGGCACTGTGTTACCTTAGTGTGTGTTATCACATCTACCCTGAGGTGTGACTGTAATCACACCCATTTTATAGATGAGGAAATGACACTAAAAAAGCTTGAATGAACTTTCCCAAGGTCAGACAACAGGGAGAGGAAGACCCAGGCCAGGTTGACAGTACAGCCAGTGTTAGTCAAGGCTGCTCTCCTCCTAGTCTGCTCCTGTTATGTTTTGGAATCAGGTAATTACAGGTCCAGCACAAGGAAGCCACAGGTAGTCAAGAGCTCATCTGCATGGGTAGTTGGTAGTAGGTATGATTTGAGGTGGAAAAATGGTATTACATTAAAAACTGTATTGAAACCATATAGCTTGCTTTGGGCCAGGCTTCCAGACCTGCACTTAGTGGGTGTCCATCTAATGGCCCCAGCTGGTAGTACTTCCCTGAGGGAGAGGTATGTGATGCTCTGTATCTATGAAGCTCTTTATTTTCAAACAAACCAAATTGCTAAGCTGGTGATAAACATCCAATTTTCAAGCTTAAAGTGTTATTCAAAGCTTATTCAGACTTTGAGGTATTCAAGGAATTAAATGTTAAACATTCTAGTAGAGTCCATGACACTAAGAGTGTACTTGCTAAATACTTGTTGATAACTGGACCAAGCTTCCTCCTTCTAACTCTTTGGTGTCCTCCAATCAAGACTTTGAACACTGAAATGCCTTTTCTATGCCTGAAGGCTCTAATTTAGAGAGTTTCAGGAGGGTTTGTTTCAGTCCATTGCCCTGGGATCAAGTTCTAGTCTGCCACATACCTCTCTAGACCTCGATTTCCTCATCTGAGAACCAAGGAGTTGACTTAGGTTATCTCTAAAGTCGCTTTTGACTGTAACAGTCTGTGAACTGTGGCAGTTGGCAGAAGTCAATACATATGTTTAACTCAAAAAATATGACCCATGCCCTTTTATCTTCACACTGAGGCACAGTAACCGTAGTTTGCAAATCAAAAGGTAGGGTTTGTGATACAACAAAGGATTTTTCTGTTTGAAAAGTTACCTAATCTCACTAGCATCATGTATGTTCAAAAAGAAAAAATGGAATGTTAAGAATATATTGTTGCTGTCAGTTGCCATCAAGTCAGTTTCAACTCATGGTTACCTTTTGTGTTGCAGAACAAAACACTGCCTAATCTTGACCTATCTTTATGTTATGTTTGAGTCTGTTGTCAGGGCTATTGTGTCAATTCACCCCACTGAGGGTTTCCCTTTTTTCACAGGAGGTCTGGTGGCACTGAAGTGAAATGCTGTGGCTACTAAGCAAAAGGTTGGCAGTTTGAATCTAGCAGGCACTCCTTGGAAACCCTATAGGGAAGTTCTACTCTGTCCTATAGGGTCATTATGAGTCAGAATGGACTCAATGACAATGGGTTTGGTTTTTTTTTTTTTTTTTTTTTACCAAATATGATGTCCTTTTCTAGTGATTGATTTCTACTGATGATGTATCCAAAGTCAGTAAGTGAGTCAAAGTCTTATCATGGGTCATTCTGGATGTATTTTTTCTAAGACTGACATGTATTAGAAATATATAAAGAGGAGACTTAGAATCATCCATGGGTCCTTCTCATTCAAGACAACCACAGAGAATATTTTGCTATTTCTCTTCTATACCCATCTTCTTCCCTAGACTATGAGTGCCATGCATTGTATTCTTATTTAACTTCCCAAAGCTGGGCACTTAGCAGGTATTTAATGCATGTCCTATTCAATGAATCAAGTAACAAAGTTTGCGTAGTAAAATATTTTCAATTCTAACATATGTCTGTAATTTATGGGAATAGCTGAGTGTCTTAGTCATCTGGTGCTTCTATAAAAGAATTACCACAAGGGGATGGCTTTAAAAAGAGCAGTTTTATTTTGTCACAGTCCAGTAGGCTAAAAGTCCAAATTCAGGAAGTTAGCTCCAGGGGAAGACTTTCTCTGCTGGCTCTGGAGGAAGGTCCTTGTTGACAATTTTCACCTGGACTGGGATCTTCTGATGCACAGGGATCCTGTGTCCTTTCTGAATGATGAGCTCTGCTCCCAGCATTGCTTCTTTATAGCCCAAGAGCTTGCCTCAAGGCACAAAACAATCTTACACACTGAGTCCTGTTCCACCAACACAACTGCTGCCCATCCTCCCTTATTAACATTATAGAGGTAAGGTTTACAGCATGGAGGAATATCAGAGGTTGAATTGCGTCCTCCCCAAAATGTGTGTAACAATTTGGCTGGGCCGTGATTCTCAGTAGTTAGCAATTGTCCTCCATTTTGTGATTTTCCTATGTTGTAAATCGCAATCTCTGTCTGTGGTTAATAGATTGGTTTATGTTGAGGATTAGGGTGGGACTGTAACACCCTCCCCAAGATCACCTCCCTGCTCCAATATAAAGGGAATTTCCCCAGAGTATCATTTGTACCACTTTTTTAAATCATTTTATCCTACAAAAGATAAAAGGAAAAGGAAGCAAGCAGAGAGTTGGGAACCTTTCATATCAGCAGGAAAGCAGCACTGAGAGCAGAGAATGCCCTTTGGAGCTGAGGCTCCTGCTCTGAGATGCTGTCAGAGCCCAAAAAGACTGATGCAACACAAGGACCTTCCTCCAGAGCAAACAGACAGAGTGTGCACTACTGCAAGCACACCGAATTTGGAATTCCGGCTTACTGGACTGTGTGAGAATAAACTATTCTTACTTAAAGCCATCCACTTATGGTTTCTGTTAGAGCCGTACCAGATGACTAAGACAAGAGACATCACATAATACCGTGGCTTAGCCAAATTACCACACATTTTTGGGGGAAGACATAATTCAATCCATGACACTGAGTAAAGTATTTGAAAATAGTTGCCCTATTTCAAGAA
The DNA here is from genome assembly GCA_028571685.1 of Heterohyrax brucei. NCBI lineage: Eukaryota > Metazoa > Chordata > Mammalia > Hyracoidea > Procaviidae > Heterohyrax > Heterohyrax brucei. The sequence goes on along the minus strand of CM053166.1, from coordinate 16,355,886 downwards.
CCAAAGTTAATTTCGTGAATCGACCTCATACTTAAACTTGAAGAATTGACCATTGGAAGAGAATTATTTGTAAAGCTTTTTTGTTTGTTTGTTTTAGGGTTTTGTTTTGTTATGGAGGCCATTACTGTTCCTTGAGAAAGCCAGGGCCAGAATTTAGAGCTCTTTGGGCTTTCCTAGAGAAGATGGCACTGGCAGACACTGTGTCACTTAGTATTGTTTTCAGCTTTAAGGTAACTGAAGCCCGACAGGAGTGGCTTCAACCTAGAGGGTTTTATTTTTCTCATGCAACGGGAAGCTTGGCGATGAACAGTTATCAATATTTGTTCAAGAGCGCCTCCATCACTGTGACTGGGACAAGTCTCTGCAGTTCTCTTGGCCTTTCCCTCACTTCCAGGGCTCCAAGTGTGACATCTGCATTCATAGCAAGAGGAAATCAGGAAGAGAAGAGGAAAAGCTTGGGCAGCTGGCTCAGTAAAGGTATCTAGAGTTCACTTCTGTCCTAAAATGACTCTGCTTAGGTGTCACTGGCCAGAATTAGGTCACGAGGCTATAGCTAGTCAAGAAACGATCTGAGAAACAGTGCTGGACATAATACTACAGAGAACAAAATTGAGGTTATGTCAGTGCATGAGAAGGAGAAGCAAAGGATACTGGTATGCAAATAGGAAACTGGTGGCATAGTGTTAAGAGCTATGGCTGCTAATCAAAAAGCTCCAATCCATCGAGTACTCCTTGGAAACTCTATGGGGCAGTTATACTCTGTCTTCTGGGATCACCATGAGTCAGAGTCGATTTGATGGCAATGGGTTTTGGGTTTGGTATGCGAGTAACAGTATTTGCCATATACTCTCCTACTTGTATAACACTTGAGGAGATTCGAGTTTGTGCATACAACACCCATTTCAGTTGGCATAGGCTAGCTTTTAATAAAATGATAACTGCAGTTGTTCTAGCATCCCTGGGTAGTGCAAAAGTTTAACTCACTAGACCACTAACCTAAAGGTTGGAAGTTCAAGTCCACCTAGAGGCACTGCAGAAGACGAGCCTGATGGTCTCCTTCTGAAAAGAATCAGCCACTGAGAACCCTACGGAGCACAGTTGTACTCTGACACTTCTGGGGTCAGCGTGAGGTGCAGTTGACTCAACCAGCAACTGGTTCACTTATTATAACAAGTTCTTTGACTTGAGCTCTTTGTTCTCAAAACCATTCTGTAGAGTAGGTGAGCTAAGCCCGATCAGTGCCACTGTAGAGACGGAGAAACGGAGACGCAGAGCAGTTAAAGCAATTAGTGGCAGCAGAGGATGCAGCTTTGGACTCTAATCCTTATGCCCCCAAAGCCTGTGTCAGAAACCACAATGTTGTTTTCTGCCTGTTTAGTCAGCACGACATGTTGAACCTTTGCTAAGATCGTAGGACTTAAAATACCAAAAACTGAACAGGGTCAACTAGAGTTGGGAGCCTGTGGAAGACAGCGAGTCTGTCTGTGGTTTCCTCTGACTGAGATGGCCCCGTGGGTTGTGCTCATTGCAACACTCTGAAAGGCTCGCTTGCTGGTAAGTGTGGGCTAGCACAACGCGGCTGCCTGGGACAGTCACACCCCTCAAAACCTCAACTCATACAGAACAGGAACAAACAGTCCACTGCGGACTGTATGTCGCTAACTCCTTGCGCCGCAGCGCAGACAGCAGTCTCTTTGCTTTGGGGCATGGCCAAAACTTGCTTTTAAGAAAAAGCAAGTCCTCCAAGATCTCCAATGTGAAATAGCAAGCAGGGTTTTCCATTGGTGACTGAAACTGTTCATAACATAGGGCTCTATGGGGACTTTGAAGGGAATTTCAGGGACCGAAACCCATGAAACTCCCTCCCACTGACCTGCAGACACAATGCCTCCTGAGTAGCCTTGTTAAAAGAAATGCTACAGTAGCTGGAAATAGGCAAAGTCACACCGAAGCACCAGCTAGCTCATCCAGGGGAATTTAGCTCTCCAGGGAAATGCCTGCTTGTTTGATGCACTATCTACCATTGATTAGGACTCGGAGTCTGAAGTTAGATGTTAGCTTGCTATCTGATGAATTACAAATGATTTTTGTCCCGTAGAGTTGCATATAATTTGTTTGGTAGAAAGGTGATCTCAAAGGTTACAAAGTTATTACCTCTTAGGAGATTAAAACATGTTGTATCTATCTTTGAAACCCTGTTGGTGTAGTGGTTATTAAGAACTACATCTGCTAAACCGAAAGGTTGGCATTTTGAATACACCAGACGCTCCTTGGAAACTCTATGGAACAGTTCTGCTGTGTTCTAGAGGGTCGCTATGAGTCAGAATCAACTCGACGGCAGTGGATTTGGTTCGGGATTTGCAACTTTCTTTTAGTATTCTATTTTTCTATTGACCGTACATACATCAGAGTCCCTGGATGGTGCAAAGAGTTGATGTACTGGATTGCTAACCAAAAGGTTGGAAGTTTAAGTCCACTTAGAGGCACCTCAGAAGAAAGGTCTAGTGGTTCAATCTACTTTTTAAAAAATAGCAACTGAAAACAGTATGGAGCACGGCTCCACTTTGACACACACCGGGTCACCATGAGTTGGAATGGACTTGACAGCAATTGCTTTATATATATACATCAGTCTCTCCTACATGCTAGTTTCCTCATGAATGACTTACATGTGTTGCTGTTACACGCTTGCCATATGCTTATATAAGGTTCATGTTTCTAGTTTTTTGAAGTGTGTTTTGGCAGTGCCTAGTCAATTCTTGTAAAGAGACTCAATTGTAGTTTAAGAAATTCAGCAATGTGAAGATTATAAAGTGCAAAGAGAAAAATCCCACTGGGAGTATATGTGCTGTTTAACTTGATCCTCTCTGTCAGCTATTCATAAACACTGCCTAGAAGCTCTTCCTCACAGTGTGCTGGTATTGGATTCCAGAACAAAATCAAAATAAACAAAACAATGCAAAATGAGAAAGCCCTTTGCAAACAAATGGATGGACATAGAAATTACAGTTTTAGAAATGAAATGGAATCTAGTCATGGTGGCCACCCAGAAAGCAGACTTCTTTTACGTCTAAATTCTGTCTCTCTACAGGTATTTGCTTTCTTTTCAAGCCGGGAATCTATTTCCAGGTCATGTGCATTGGATGGAATTTCACATGCAAAGAAAAACAAGCTGCATCAGGCATATTTTATCCTAATCTTAACATCAATCATCTCCTCCTCCAGGAGACAGGAGACTCAATGTAAAAGTCCAGAAGCCAGCACCTTCTGAAATGAATAGTGACCCCAAACAACCTTCCACTCATTCCACTTGATACCTCTAGCCCATTAAGTTCCAGGCTCTAGAAAAAAATTACTCAGGATCTGGTAGTCAAGGGTTAACATTTTTATTTATCTGTTTGTTGTTGCTTTCATCTCTGTCACTAAAAATAATATTCTGTGTTTTATGTTTTGTTCTTGGATGCGCACTAGTGGGAAACTGCGTGTGTGGTATACAGTTGTTGAATTGGGTATTAGGAGGTGGTCGATTCTTTGTTTTCTTCCTGATAGTCTCATACTGTTGGTCTTCAAATGCAGTAATGTCATTAAAGAAAGATATTATTAGATGGGTCTGACATTTCCTGTTCTTAGGTCATCCTGGCTAGATTCTGATGATTACAAGTTTGCGAGCTCCGAAAGCAAAGCTTGGTAACCATGTTAGACTCTCGTCCATTGGTAAACAATATTGAGAATCCGAATTCTGACCTTCAGTCCTCTGGTGTTCTTTCTAGTCTCTCTCATCAATGGTGGTTCACAGGGCCCAAGTTACGCTTTCTCAGTGCCTTAAGATGTTGCTTGTCCTAACAAGGAGACTTAAAGTATTTACAAATACTTATATGTACACATTTTGGGAATATTTGAAAACAAGTCAAACCACTTTCAAATGTGGCTAATGGTTCCCACTAAAACTTTAGTTCTCTTTCTGCCTCTTAGAATAATGTATCTGTATATAGCTATTGAAAGGTTCCTTCTTTTCTTTTCTTTTGAAATAATCATGTTAGTGCTTTTGCTTGCCTTTTTGAATTAGAACACAATCATTATGCTTTCAATTTTTTTCTTTCTTTTTATTTATTTTGGATAAGATTCTCTTTAACTATTAATGGGTGGAATAACATGGCTTTGTGACTTGTTATGTTGGAATCAACTCCATGACAGTGGATTTGGTATGTATCCCTCAAGGCATAGTATGTTAGGAAATAGTTTTTTCTTGAAAAGAGCTTTTGACCATATCTTTCTTGAAAAGGGAAACTCAACAGCATAACATTTATAATATATAATAATGTCTGGTACAGCCTCTGACTCCTTTTGCAATTTCATTCTTGACATAACTCAATCATGAACAACAATGGACATCATTCTTTTTCCACAGTCATCCACCTTGTAGAATAAAGCCACTGGGGATCTTAGATCAAAACAATGCGGGAACCAGACTGTTTGGAGATCTTCTCAGTCATGAAAATGTACCGGGAGCTCTTCTTTCCCTTTGTAGTACTATAAGATGAAGAAGAAAAAACAAAAACTTCATGTAATTATTGAATTCTTCTGGACATTTTCTTTAACTTTTCTAAAGAAATGTTAGTGCTTAAAACTTATTTCAGAAACCTGGACCAAAAGTCCTTAAATGTTTTCTCCCATATAAAAGACTTACGTTCCTTTCTGTCTGTTTGACTTGTGACTGTACTTTTACCCGATATCAACTTGACACTGACTCACGGTGGTCCCATGCACAAAGAAAGAGAATGCTGCCCACTTCTGTGCCATTGTCTGTCTTAGCTGCATTAGTTTAGTCTGGAAGCTCCACTAAAACCTGTTCAGCATCATAGCAACAGACAAGTCACCGGTGACAGATGGATGCTGGCTGCTTTTGAGGTGCGTTAACCAGGAATGGAACCAGCGCCTCCCACATGGGAGATAAGAATTCTACCATTGATCCACCAGTACTTCATTTGGTTTCTTAGAACCGATGTTTCTTATGTGTTCAAACATTGCAGTGACTATGAGGATGGCACAGGGCTGGGCAGTGACTCGTTTTGCTGTACGTAGGGGCTGCTTGCATCAGAACTGGCTCGACAGCGCCTAACAACAAAAACAAACAGAAAGCGGATAAGGTAAACTACCCTTTGTTCATCCACAGTTCTTTCATGCTGGAGCAGTGGTTCTCAACCGAGGGCAGCTTTGCCCCCAAGGGAGCATTTGGCAGTGTCTGGAGACGTTTTCAGGTGTCCCAACTGGGGCAGGGAGTGTGCTACTGACAACTAGTGTGTAAAGGCCAGGGAAGCTGCTCAACATTCTACAATGCACAGGGCAGCCCCCACAATAAAGAATTTTCCAGCTCCAAATGTCAGTTGTCCAAAGTGGAGGAATGCTATACTAAAGGACTTCGTCTGAGTTCAACAGCTGACCAAACTCGCCTACCACCTCCCGCTTTGAATGACACGGTAGCTGAATGAGGGTCACCACCAACAGACAGGCAACTGGAGAAACGCACAGATTCCCCATGCCATCTTTAGAGGGGCATTTCAGCTGGTTCCTCTGTATCACAGCAGTAGCAAGTTACCCAAACTCAGTGAAACAGCTTTGGAAGCCTTCTGTATAGGATACATTTCATCAGAGGGTGAGCTCAGGTTAAGATCAGCATTTAGAATGAGTGTAAGTCAAACACCTTATCAAACACCCTAAGAGGTGTGCATCTGACGCAACAGACCCCACGGAACTCATCCCAAACTAAACAAAAACAGCTTTCGGTTGCCGCACACGTCTCTGCCTCCCCCGGCAGTGCAGCAAACTGAGAATTCACGGGCACTGCTTCATGCTAGCTCCATCGTGGGCGGAAGCTTGAAGCATAAACCAAAGTGCCTTGCTTTCAGACCCTGCAGTTGCTTATAAGCATAAAGCAGTTGTTTATATGTGAAGATGACTGTGCTTCTCTTTCAATTGACCTATTTTAAAGTGTTAAAACATTGAAAACATGTGAAGATGTGCCAATTGGATGTGCTTCTTTTTTTTTTTTTATAGTCTTAAATGAAATTTCTATTCTGTGAATTGGCAATTAAACAGGCGTCAAATAGTTTGGCCCACTGACATCGTAGACTTGCTCACTTACCGTTCTTCTTGTCTTTTTATTCCCCCTGTGGAATGCTATGCGTTTATTGTCAGGCCACCCAGTGACCTCCTTGATTCTGCAGAGTGTTGTGACATTCTTAGGAACACTACCCCCCTGCCACCTACCCTCACCCTGAGCCAGGGAAAGGCTGGGAAAAGGTCAGGGCCAAGGAAACACACATGTCCTCAGTCAGAAAGCTTGTACTGAGCTCTTCAGCTGGGCCACAGCTGCTGCCTTCACCCTCCCCACCCTCGCCCTCTACTGACAAAGCTTTATGTCCCTATGCCCCATCAGAAGCTCGAGGAGACACAGCAAATTATGGAAAGAGAAGACAGAAAACGTTCCCTCCTTCCAGCAGGGGTGCCAGTGGGGGCAGGATCAAGCCTCTCCAAAGCCTGTGGATATCCTTCACCGCTCTTCCGCCAAACAGTATTCCATCCTGTTACCCCATCTCCTGAAGGAGCCCCAAGAGTATTGGGGGTGGTTCTCTGAGTCAGCGTTGTTATCATGGGGTGCCAGGACTGTTCCAAAAGTGGTGATGATTCAGATCTTCTAAGCTAAACTCTTCTGGCAGAAATAAATTTTATGGGGTCAAAAAGATATTTTGGTTAATAAACCTACTTTATGTACACAATCTGTCAGTTCCACCAGGGGTGATGGTTTACAGAAATCATAAGACAAGAATCTCAAGTCTAAAAGCCCACGCACTGGGATTGAAGAAGTTAGCACTCCGAAGGGGAGGAATAAATAAGTGAAGTTTGAAGGAAATTAATGTTATAGTGTTAGGAGAATTCCTGCAGCTAACCTGTTGGGGTTAAGCGGAAAGCGTACGGTGCTAGTCAGAAGGAATCTGATGAGTGAGTGTGTCAGATGTGAAAATAAACATGCAAGAAACCAATAAGCTTAGACTATCTCATAGAAAAGCAGAATAGTCATAGTATTTCTGAGCTACGCCTGGAATTACTGTATGAAAATCCAACTCCCTTTTTCTCATTATGTATGCAAGCCAAAGGGCAAAAGAACTTTGCCACAAGCTGTCACTGTTATCTTACAATAGGAGTATGAGTACGTACTTTAGAAGACTTCAGTGACATGAACTACTCAGAAACATATTCCTTTACAGAAAATTACTATTCATGTTTCCAAACCATTGCTATGAATCTGGTTCAGTCTTTGGAGCTAAAATAAATAAACATGAAAGGAGGGTCCGCTAAAGAATTCAAACAAATACGGAAACGTAGCTACTTGAACTTGACGGAACCACATTCATAAATTAAACAGCCCTAGGAAATGAGAATGTATTAGATTCTGAGGGCGAGCATGAAAAATATGTGCAGAATTCTTAGAACAATCCCCAGCACACAGCTTTGGTTTCCTTTCAACCAGCCATCATAAAAGCAGGAAATCTGGAAGTCTAGTCTACATCCAGTTTTTAACATGACAATATGTGAGAATGGTCCATTTGGCTGTGCTCACACGACTCTAATAGAGGGGTCAGCAAACTGGGGCCCAGGGGGCCAAATCCTGTCTGTTTTTCATATGGCCTGAATCTTGAGAATGGTTTTCATGTTTTTAAAGTGGCTGAAAGAAAAAAGAAAACAAGCCAAAAAAAAAAGAAGAATATTTTGTGGCATGTGGAAATTAATTCAAAGTCTAATTTCAGTGTACATAAATAAAGTTTTATTAGAACATAGCCACACCCCTTTCTTTACGTATTGTCTATGCCTCTTAGGCGCTACAACTACAGAGCTGGGTGGTGACAGAAACCATACGACCTGCAAAGCTTAAACTATTTACTATTTGTCCCTTTACAGAAAATGTTAGCTGACTGCTGCTCTCATATGCAAAGACAAGCCTAATACACAAAGTAGAAGTACCAAAAATAAAAGAAGAAAGAGAACTGGCCTCCTCCTGAGTTGTTTTCCATTAGCTGCACTTAAGGCACTGTTACGCATCTGCACCCACTTTCATGATGAGATCTGGGATACATCTGCTCAAAGAGGGTGGCCCTCCTCCTGACAACCTTGTCACACCTTCTGCTGCTTAATCAGTGGGAAGCTCAGGTACGGATGGAAATTTGATGCAAAGGTTAGAATTAAGTTTTTATTTTAGCTGGTTTGGGTTACCTAGGTTACACAACAAATCAAAAATAGCTGAAATATCTGTGTAAATGAGAAACAAGTGTGTCTAGGGAGGGAGAGATTGGTTTTCAGAAGAAAGGGAAATGTTCTTTTTGATAAAGCCCCGGACTGGTAATGATCTTCCAGGTGCAGAGTCAAGGAGCCCCAGTAGGATTTTCCCATCAGCTCTTTCAGCACTATGGGCCTTGCGAGCAACATATAGGGCTGCCTGTTTGGACTGATACTTTGAGGCTCAGTAGATACTTTGCTAAAAACTTTCAAGTAAGTAACTTTACGGTGGTGAGATATCATTGGGACTTATCCCCCATGACATGCTTTGTGATTCTTCCACATACTGTTTTTCCCTTTGAACTCTGATAAAAATTAGTTTCAAGGTATCAGAAATGCCAGAGGTTGATGCCATTTGTTATGTGGACTAGCCACATCAGTATCCCCCAGGAGCATGTTAGAAATGCAGAATTCCAGGCCCTACCCTAGACCTGCTGAATCAGAATCTGCATTTCGGCAAGATTCCTACCTAGTCTGTATGTACATTAATTTTCGTGACTCACTGGTTCACTAAAGCATAACATTTGCTGTCTAGGACATCCAGTTCCACGTTTAACTGGTGTTAATTCACTTGTGACCTTGGGCAAATTTCTCACCATTGCTTTGCCTCAGTCATCTCCTCTCCAAAACCGGGCTAAAAAACTCCTTCCTCCACTTTTTGAACAATTTCCTCTGTCAAATGAGATAATGAGCTTGAATGTGTTTGGCAGTATATTAATGACTCTGTGGTCACAGTATGTTATTGATGATAACAGCAGACATTTCTGGAACCCTAACCATGTGTCCGGAAACCCTGGTGGCATAGTGGTTAAGAGCTATGGCTGCTAAGCTAAAGGGTCAGAAGTTTGAATCACCAAGTGCTCATCGGAAGCCCTATGGGGCAGCTCTACCCTGTCCTTTATGGTCACTGTGAGTCAGAATTGACTTGATGGTAACAGATTTTTTTGGTTTGATTAACCGTGTTTCCAGCTCTGTGCTGACTTCTGAAAATGGAACTTTCATTTTAGACTCACAGAAATTCTCTAATGAAAGTATTAGTATCAGTCCTACCTTGTGTGTGGAGAACTGAGCCACAGAGAGATTAAATGTCTCATCCAAGGCCACATATCTAGATAGTGGTAGAAATGAAATGTGAGCCCCAAGGCTATGTTTCTACCACTACATTACTCTGCCTGTAAAATACAATATTGTATAATGGCAACAGAAGACATTATTATTGCAGATGACAGTCTAGAAAACGATGCACAGTAAGAACGCAAATACTGTGTATTTTGAACTCTCTCCTTTAAAAAAAAAAAAGATTAAAAGGAAAAACAAATAGAAATTCCCTAGATATAAAAATGGATTGATGTCCCAGAGCACACAAACTCTACTAGAATGTTATAAAACAATGGCGGCCATTTCCATTATGATTTTACTTCTAAGCGTTAAGTGTGAACTCACTGAAGAGTGTATCAAAAGGCAATGTGACTTCTCAGGCTTTTATCTGTTGAGACTCTTGTAGTCTTACTGTCTGAAATACGTAGGTGAAACCACACCTGAAGGAACGTCAGGTTTTAAGAGCAGCAATTTACAGAGCTGACAGCAATCTTAAAATTTGATTTTAAATTGTTGGTGATAAAGGGTGTTTTTAACATTTTGCAAGATCCATTATGATGTCTTTGACAGCAGAAATTTAAAGCTTCCAATCAATTCTAAACAATCTGCACTAACTTGGAGACTCTGAAAATCCCCCTACTTTTGGCGTGGAGCTATTGTTTTTGTCTTGCTTACTGAGAAAAATGAAGTTTTCAAATATTAACTCAAATACGAACCTTCCCAATAGCCTTATTTGGCATGCGGTGTTATTAGATTATGATTTAGATAAATTAGGTTATTACTATGGCCAAGAAGACACAGAGAAATTTAAGTGACTTGCCTGAGATTGCACAGATAGTATCCGCTAGAACTGGACTTCAGATGGAAGCAGTTGGTTCTATACTGCGTGTTCTACCCTAGAGAGTTTGCTATTAAATCCAGCTCTTAGGGCTATTTTTATCTTCTTTCTTTCTGCCTTTTTTAAACTTTAGTTTTAATGTGATTTAAAAGATTTTTGTAAGTGGAATCTGAAGGCTACATTGGCAACACTTAGTGACAGGAGATTGTTCAGAGGATATGACATGTATAGAACAGTAAGGAAGATTGTGCTGTCACTGGGCAAGGAGAGCAGAAGAAGCTGTAGATAGGCGGGCATGCAAATTTAACCGGGATTGTATACTTTCACTCAATCACAAAAGAAAATAAAAACAACAACAACCTAAGTGGCAGTTTTGATGGCTTTGGAACAGCCACATAATTAAAGATCATGTAGATAAAATTGTTCAACCTACATTTCTAATATTGTTCTATAGCAGTGATTCTCAACTGGGGAAGATTTTGGCTCCCACGGGATATTTGGAGATAATGTGTGTGTGGCAGGGGTGCTTCTGGCATCTAGTAGGTAGAGAAAGAGATGATGCTCAAGGCACAGAATAGCCCTCCACCACAAAGAATGATCTGACCCCCAAATTAATAGTATGACACCAAGACACAAGAGAAAGATGGGTCCAAAAGACTAATGGACCACAGCTACCATGTCCTCCGCTAGGCTGAGTCAAGTTCAACTAAATGGTGCCTGGCTACCACTGCCAACTTCTTTAACAGGGATCACAACAGAGGGGTCCTGGGCAGAGCTGGAGAAAAGTAGAACAAAATTCTACTCTCTCTCTGTCTCTGTCTCTGTCTCACACACACACACACACATAGATTTACTAGTCTGACAGAGACTGGAGAAACCCTGAGAGTATGGCCCCTGGATACTCTTTTAACTCAGTAGTGAAGTCACTCATGAGGCTTACTCTTCAGCCAAAGACAGGTTCATAAAAACATGAGACTAAATAGACACACCAGCCCAGGGACAGAAAGGACGGGAAATCTGGTGACGGGGAATGTAAGATGGAGAAGGGGAGAGAGTTGACAAGTCACGGGGTTGGAAGCAAAGTCACGAAAGTATGTATATGAAATTGTTTAATGAGAAACGAAATTTGCTCTGTGTACCATCTATAATGCAATTTAAAAAAATAGTGTGAGGCTCAGAAACCTAGCTCTATAGCAATAAGAGTAGATACCATTGATGCGGTAGTTAAGAACGTACAGAAGGATCACACAGTAAAGGAAAGGATGCTAGAGGGCAGACAAGTAGACAAACTGTAACGAAACAATGAGATGTGTTCAAGAACATACCTGGGAGGGACAGGCACCAATTCAGTCCTCACGGTGATGCCAGGGCTCCTATTTCTACACTGAGGAGGACAGATGACAACTAGATGAGTTTACCAGGCAGCAGAGAACCTGCAGAGAGAGGAAAGGACAGGCTGGGTCTCGTGTTTTGTTTTATTTTGCTGCTAACACCTAGACATCTCTTGTAGCACCTTGCGTATCTCCCCTGAATTGACGGCACTTGGCTTTGGCTGGCCACCCTTCTGTCAGTGGAGAATTGACTATTGCTATGATACTGAACAGGTTTCAGTGGAGTTTCCAGACTAAGAAGGACTAGGAAGAAATTCCTGGTGATCTACTTCTGAAAATCAGCCAACTAAAACTCAGTGGATCTCGACGGTCCAATTCGTAACCAATCGTGGGGGTGACACAGGACCAGGCGGCATTTCATTCTGTTGTGGGTAGTGTAACCACGAATTGCGTGACAATCAGACAGCAGCAAACAACAGCCATGGCATTGCCTGCTCTTTATCTTGACCTTTAAAGGCCTTTTGTTTTTCATCTTAAAAGAAACCAATGAAAATTTTAAGAAAAGCTCATTTCCAGCTAGACTGAAAATGTGAATTTTTCGTTGCAGAAATGTTCTGTGGAAAGCAGAATGACTGCAAATTCTATTCAAAGTGAACAGCCTTGTAAACATGGGGAGACTTAGAATGAAGAGCCCTGGTGGTGCAGTGGTGAAGCATTTGGCTGCTAACCAAAAGATTGTGGTTTGTACCACCAGCCGCTCTGCAGAAGAAAGATGTGGAAGTCTGCTTGTAAAGATTACCAAAAAAAAAAAAAAAACCACAAGCCTGCTGTTGAGTCGATTCCAACTCATAGCAACATTATATAGGACAGAGTAAAACTGCTCTATAGAGTTTTCAAGGAGCGCCTGGCAGATTTGAACTGCTAACCTTTTGGTTAGCCGATGTAGCACTTAACCACTATGCCAGCAGCCTTGGAAACTCTGTGAGGGCAGGTGTACCCCGTCCTGTAAGGTTTCTATGAGCTGGAATTGCCTCAACAGCAGTGATCTTCTTTTTTTTTCTTAATCCTAGATTAGGACACAGAGTATATGGATTGCAGAAAGGCGGGTGATGTAAAAGCCTTGGCTGATCTGGGACCATTAAAAGCTTAACAGGATCAAAATATGGCATTGGGTAAGGAGTTATGTAGTGATAGGAAAAGCTTCTTTATTCTTCCAGTCAGTTTCATGAAGGCAAATGGATGAAAAGATTTTTAAAGCCTCTGATTGAAAATGTTTTCCTTGATTCCATTTGCTTGTCAGCCTCTGAAGGGGAGACGTTAATCCAGAAGGCTTTAGGGGTTGAACTGCAGATGGAAGATAGGCAGACCTTCGGCTCACCCGCCTAGGTGTTAGATGACCTGAGCTCGTGGAGGTGCCCTCTCCTCTACAAAAGTTTAAGCTTTCGAATGATGTCTTGGGTTCTGAGTTCTCTCTGAATTCTCACTCTTTGCCAAAGTTTAATTTCCAAGCTACAGCAGTGCAAAGAAAGTGGGAGTTAGTTCTAATCAAATTGAATTAGTCATTGCAGTGAAACCTTGGGTTCCCCTGGGCCTAGTTGCTTTTTTGAGAATTAAGATGAGTTTTAGCGAAGAGATTGAGAGACAGGGCTGCCATCCATTCTTCCTGTGTCCCCTGCAGCGGTGCCTCATGGTGAACAGCTGCTTCTTGATGGAAAAGGCGTGCATCTAAATCATGTGCTTGGGAGACTTTTTGCTTTGTCTTGGATCCTCCAGAGAATAAGACTGGGTTACTAAGACCCACACGGGTCCTCAGTAAAATAGCCAGAAAACAGTTTCCCGAAACAATAAGAATTGGGAATTGGTTCAGAACTTTGCACTGCGTAAACTCAGATTTATATCTCATCCACCTTTCATTTAGGGAAAGTTCATTCCCGAGTCTCAGTGAAGGGCTCTTAAATGAGATCTTCTGTTCAGACACTCTTGCCAGAGATCTGTGAAAGTTCTTAGATTTGTTGAAAGTGTAGCGACAGGAAGATCAGCCTGATACACCCATTCAGAATCTTATAAACAGCTGCCAGTGAACTGCTCTTGCCAGCTGGAAAGCAAGGTGAAGGCTCAGAATGATCTAAGCTCCCCAAATACCACAGCCCTCCCTCCGGAGCCATCCTTTCGCTTAAGGCTAAATCAAATGGCTCTGGGCCCCTTCACACTTACTGTAGGAAGTCTCGTATTCACCCTAAAAGTTCTGGGAATTCCCAGTAAGTCTTCTTCTTTCAAGATGACTTGGTAGTGCAGTGGTTAAGCATTTGGCTGATCTCCAAAAGGTTGGTGGTTCAAAATCAACAGCCTCCCCACAGGAGAAAGGTGTGGCAGTCTCCATGAAGACAACAGCCTTGGAAACCCTATTGAGTAGTTCTACTCTGCCTTACAGGGTCTCTATGAGCTGGAATTGATTCAAAAGCAACAGGTTTGGTTTTGTTGCTTTGCCTCCTTCCTCTTGGTAATTGCTTGCCTCCTCTAGCTCCAGCCCCAGGCTCAGACACTATGAGTGTTTCCCATCTCAGGTCATTTTGGGAGTCTCTGCATGGTGCAAACAGTTAGTGAGCTCAGCTGCTAACCCAAAAGTTAGAAGTTTGAATCCACCTGAAGGCACCTCAGAAGAAAGGTCTGGTGATCTATTTTTGAAACAGCAGCTTTTGGAAACCCAATGGAACATGTCTCTACTATGATACACATGGGGTCACCATGAATAAGAAATGACTCCACTGCAAATGGTAACTTGATAGGTCATTTTAAAACCTCTTGACCCCCTTGCAGGGACCGACTACCATTCCCTCCACTCAGGGACCTTGATCCCAGCACGTCATTTCCTCGGAATCTTGGAGTCCCACATTCTTGACTTTTGATCTTTGAGGCGGGATGCAGGGTGGGGTGGGGAATCACTTGAGGCTGTTGTTATCACCAGTAAGTTACTTCCTTTTGCATCACCTTCCGCTTTCCAGGCCAGGCCCAGGGCCCCAGTCCCTCAACAAGAGAAGGATCTATCTGGGCCAAACATAAAGATTTTCTCTAAAGTTTTTTTTTTTTTTCTCTTGTTGTTTGTTTCCTAAGCCTGATCACATCCTTAGAGAAAGAAAAGGTTGCAAATACACATATACACAGAAAATCCCCTTGGAAATCTTGGTGGCATAGTTGTTAAGTGCTACTTCTGGTAACCAAAAGGTCATCAGTTCAAATCTGCCAGGTGCTCCCTGGAAAATCTAGGGGACAGTTCAACTCTGATCTCTAGGGTCGCTATGAGTCAGAACCAACTTGATGGCAGTGGCTTTGGCATAATGCCCTCATCCCTGTTCAGAAGAGCCCGTGGGGACCAGCTGTTACACACTTAAACAAGAAATTAAGAAGTCTTCACAGAAATAGGTCAAATCCAGTAGAATATAAGTTTCTTAAGGAAAGAGATCTTAGTTGGATCTGCTTGCAGTTTGTATCCCAGAAATAATGGTGATTAGCACATTAAAAAAAAAAAAAAGTTGTCTTTGAGTTGCTTTCAACTTATGGTGGCTCCGTGGGTGGCAGAGCAGAACCGTGCTCCACAGTCTTCAGTGGCTTGTTTTTCAGAAGTGGATCACCAGGCAGCAAGTGGGTTCTAACAGAGAAATTTCAGGGAGGAAGATGGAAGGACCCTGTTGATGAGCAGAGGAAGAGCATGAAGAAATATTTCCCACAGGTGTCCCGCCCCCTTTGGTCTGTACAGAAAGTGGGCTGCTCCCTCCTAAATCCCTCTAAAAGGGAAGAAGACTAACCATCCCTCAGTACTCCTTTTGGTGGTAAAAAGAAGCAGAGAGTTCATATGTGAGATGTGGAGCCAGACCTTTGTAGAAATCTAAAAACAAGTGAGTACAACATAACCTAGGTCTACGTGATAAACTAAAACAAACAAACAAACCAACCCGCTGCCTCCAAGTCGATTCTGACTCATAGCTACCCTGTAGGACAGAGTAGACTTACCACATAGAGTTTCTAAGGAGCACCTGGCTGATTTGAACTGCCGACCATTTGGTTAGCAGACATTAGCACTGAACCACTACGCCACCAGAGTTTCCAGTACAGGTGATAAAAGGTTCTAAATAGCTGCTTATGTATAGTTAGAGGTGTTCTGTCACATAAAAACAAAAGAAAAACAAGTACGTTACCGTCAAGCTGATTCCAACTCGTGGCAAACCTACTGGACAGTGTAGAGCTGCCCCGTGGTGTTTCCAGAGAGTAGTTAATGGGTCCAAACTGTCCGCCTTTTCGTCGGCAGCTGATATCTTGACAACTGTCCCTCCAAAGCTCCTCCATCATACAGGTTTCTTTCTCTTTTTCACCCAATAGTTAAGGACTTTAAATATAGTCTCAGATTTCTAAAGCAAAATAATATAAAAGCTCATGTGGTCACACTTTGGAGCCCTGGTGGCACAGTTGTTGACAGTTTGGCTGCTGGCCAGGAGGTCAGCAGTTCAGGTCCACTAGCTGCTCCTTGGATGCCCTATGTCCCCTCTGTCTTATGGAATTCCTATGGGTCGGAACCGACATGACACCACTGGGTTTTATGGTTATGTTTTAAGATACACCCAAATTATTTTTAGTGGTAAATTTTTACTGTAATTGCAAAGATCAGTTATGTGTCCCTGTAACAGTGGCTGGCAGGGGACCTAGCAAACTCTTGTTACTAAATGGAAAGTCTCTGTGTCTTGTCTGTGCCTGGGACATACTAGAATCAGAGTTAAGAACCAGATTTTTACTTTCCAGCATCCAAATCATTGTTTTCTTTTAGACGTTTTTGTAACTTAATTTCATTAAAAAAAAAAAAAAAATTCCTTAACTGAATTCACCCTGTGTTAGGATCTTGGAAAGACTATGCACAGAATATGCATGAATGAAATATAAGTGGAAAGAAAGAATATAGCTTGGAAACCCTGCAGGGCAGCTCTACTCTGTCCTTTAGAGTCCCCATGAGTCAGAATTGACTCAGTGTCACTGGATTTTTTTTTTTAAATCTTGAAGGGAGCAAATCACCAGGTCTCTCTCGGAGCCACAGGGTAGGTTTGAACAGCTAATCTTCTGGTTAGCAGTCGATCACTTAACCATTCTGCCTCTAGGGCTTCTTCAATGCTGACTAGCAGAACACAGAACTAGCAGCTCACCAACAGGAGGTGTTAGCCACTGCTGATAACGAGTGTGGACTGTAGAACTCCGGCGGGATCCCAGAGGCCTCTTGGACAAATGAGGGAATGGTGGACTTTGAAACCCACAGTGCTTCCTTCCTGGTTTCTATTTTTCTCTTCAGCTGCAGCCCAGTCATCACCAGAGCAGGAGAGGGCTAGCGACACATTCTCAGGAAGCTGCTCCCAAGCACAGGGAGGGGCAGATCTCTTCAGAGAGGACTTCCGGCAAGGCCTTGAGACTGGGCCTGGGTGAGAGGTGGTCAGGCAAGTCTTCTGTCAGAGATGGCCTCCCACATGTGGCTATGGACTGGCCTCAGGAAATCCTGGGCTTGCGGGTTCTCTTCACATCTCAGGAATGTTTTTCTAAATAGATCCTACTTCCTTTTGATGTGATTTTGGTATGAACGTTGTAGAATTTTGGAAACTATAGGCAGGAAGACCAGCAAAGAAAATCAGTAACAAACTCCAGCCCCTGTGTAACCTCGGCTAACTTCAGCTAACTTTTGGTGTCTGGAATCTCCCCCTGTCTGATTCCTGAGTGTGATTTTGTTTGCTGTATGCATTCGAAGCTATTTGGTCTTCATTGCTCCTTACGTGTTTCTTTCCTCATTTAGTAATACACTGTAGCTGTTTGGAAACCCTGGTGGTGTTGTCTGCTAAACCATGGTGCTATGTCTGCTAACCAAAAGGTCAGCAGTTCAGATCCACCAGGTGCTCCTTGGAAACTCTGTAGGGCAGTTCTGCTCTGACCTCTAGCGTTGCTATGAGTCAGACCTGACTCAACGGCAATGGGTTTGGTTTTGTTTTCTTATAGCTGACTAAGGGCTGCTTAGGGAGTCTGACAGCCTCTGGGAGGAAAGGAATAGGTGATTTACCACCAGGCACACTGGTCCTGGGGCCACAGCTCGGGGGACACCAGCCTGGCATCTCAGAGACCCCGACAACTGCCTGTGCCTCAGCGCCCAGGACCACATCATGCTTAGTTAGCTGTTTATGCATAATTTTTTTCGCATCAGAACTTCATTTCTTCATTTACTCCATCTTTCTTCAGACCATGAAGCAATTTGTTTCAGAGAAGTTTCAGTCACAAGCTAGCTCCCAGGGCCTCTTCCTCCTGCTGCTTTTGATGCACATGGCAGCTTCCGGGGCTGCTTCAGTGGAAGCTGGCCCACAGCTACACCTTCTCCCCAGGTGACCGGCTAGCTGAGATTTACATCTTACCTCCAGCATAGGTGGAATGCTCAGAAGAATGGTCAAGGCTCGCTTAGCATGTTTAGAATTTTCGAGCCTTCTACAAAGACACCGCCAAGCCAAGTGCCGTCGAGTCGGATCCGGAGTCTACAAGGACACAGACAGACAGTTTCTTGAGTGGTGGTGCCATCAGAAGGTTTGTTGGTAAAGCACTTTAATGAACTCTTCTAACTTTGTTCCCACTGTATGCTGTTTTTGTTGTTAGATATTGTCCAGTCAGTTCTGACTCATAGCTACCCTGCATATAATGGGACAAAACACTGCCCGGTCCTCTGCCATCCTCAAAATCATTGCTATATTTGAGCCCACCATTGCAGCCATGGTGTCAATCCACCTCCTTGAGGGACTTCGTCTTTTTTGCTGACCCTCTACTTTACTAAGCATGGTGTCCTTCTGCAGGAACTGGACCCTCCTGGCAACATGTCCAAAGTATGTGAGATAAAGTCTCCCCACCCTTGCTTCTAAGGAGCATTCTGGCTGGACTTCTTCCAAGACAGATTTGTTCATTCTTCTGGCAGCTCCTGCTGTATACTTTAGACTTAATGGAAAATAGCCATGGATAAGCAAATATGTTTTATGTTTAATAACTGAAAAATGTGTAAAAATGGCATGGTGGTGGCACCCGCCCTCCCCTAACTTCCCAAGAGAAAGGGCATGAAGATCACCAGCCCAAGGCTGAGTCCTACAAGGTGGAGGTCGGGCATACCTCCTCTCTCCAATCTTTTTAGCAATTCTGACACCAGTCGTTCTTCACATGGCATTTTCTCCTTCTCTGCCGGGTTTGGTAATTCATTGCAATGGCCACCCAGAACTCAAAGACCATCCACAGTTTTGGGGTTTATTAGGGAAGTAAGAGGTTACAACTCAGGTTCAAGAACACTCCAGATACAGTCAAAAGATCTAGACAGCCCCTTCTCAGAAGTGCCTGCCAGGCAAGTCTCTCTCTGGCCCTCAGCCGCTCGGCCTGGCTTCTGCTTCTCTCAGGCTAGTGTTACAGAGCTCTTTTAGCTCTGCCTCTAAGTGTCCAGGGAAACCCTGGTGGCATAGTGGTTAAATCACACAGCTGTTAACCAGAAGGCCACCACTTCAGATCTGCCAGGTGCTCCTTGGAAACCCCATGAGGGTAGTTCTACCCTGTCTATACGGTTGCTATGAATCAGAGTGGACTCAAAGATGGTGGGTTTGGTTTGGGGCTACAAGTGCCCTGAGGCACCCCAACTCCATCAGTTCCTCTGAACCAAAGGTGCTCAGCTGTGGCTCTGCCAAGCACCCCTAGGCACCTTACTCCTTTAGCAAACCTCTTGCCGGAAGGCGCTCAGCTTTTTCGCTCTGTAGGCTGGAAAGCCCAGTGTACCTTGTCCTGCTTGTCCCCTGCCGGTCTCCTGCCTCTGCTGCTGCTGTTTCTATGCTACCATTTCTCGCTGTCTTTAGTGCTACAGCTCTCTCTCTGTCTGTTGGTTCCAGGACCTTCTTAGTACAGGGATCCCAGCTTCTAAGGACACAATCTATTCCTGGATTTTTCTTCATTCCTTGCTGGTGATGAGATCTTCCCCTCTGGGATGGCTCATTTTAAGCCTAACAGGAAGGCAACATTGACGAATCCGCTCGTTAGTGTTCCATATATCTTATTTGCATAGTTCCGCCCCCAAGGAGGAAACCTGATGGCTAGTGGATTAAGTGCTATGTCTGTTAACCAAAAGGTTGGCAATTCAAATCCACTAGGTGCTCTTTGGAAACTATGGGGCAGTTCTACTCTGACCTATAGGGTCACTATGAGTTGGGTTTTTTTGGTTTTATGCCCAAGGGTTCCATTCACCTCATTTACATCATTAGCAAGCTATCCAATCCCCTTGGTGGACCACAAGCACCTCACTTGCATATCCCCAACCTACCATATGGTGGGAGTTACAAAGATTGCGGCTAGAAGGGCCATAGTAAGTAATTCACTACACTGCAAAATGATTAAATGTCACAAATGCTTAGGTCACTAAGAGCTTCAAATAACTTCAAAATTACTTCCTTTTCTTGCACTGTATAGTAGAACCATTGCAAGTAGGAAGATGGTGTGATATATAATGATTTAATATTAACAGACCTTATCCAACGATTACTTTGTTGGGAAACAATGAGGATGGAACAGTGCTGTAAGTACAAGGAAGAGGGGCCTCACTATATTATTTTAAATAATAAAAAATCATTCACATAGTTGAGTGCCTACCATTTTCTGGGTGACGTTCTAAGTGTTTTATATTTATTAACTCATTTAGTCTTCACAACACTCTAAGACATATAATTATTACATACAATGTAACTATGGCATAACTAAGGCAAAGAATGGTTAAGTAACTTAGTCACAGTCACAAGTAAAGAGACAGAGCCAGTATGGAAGACCAAGTAGACCAAAAACCAAACCCACTGCTGGTGAATTGATGTAAACTCATAGTGACCCTATAGGACAGAGTAGAACTGCCCTGGAGAGTTTCCAGGGAACACCTAGCAGATTCAAACTGCTGACCTTTTGGTTAACAGACATAGAAGCACTTAACCACTACACAACCAGAGTTTCCAGACCAAGTAGGCCAGTTCTCTAACTTGTGCTCCCAATCACTATGCTAGAGGACAGTGATGGTTCAGTAGTAGAATTGTCACCTTCCATATGGGGGGATCCCAATTTCAATGTCCCACCAATTCACCTCACGTACAGCCATCATCTGTCAGTGGAATGTTTCACATGGCAATGATGCAGAACACGTTTCACGTTTCCGCAGAGCTTCCAGACTAAGACAGAATAGGAAGAAAGGCCTGGCAACCTACTTCTGAAAATCAGCCGGTGAAAGCCCTATGGATCACTACAGTCACATGCCATTGTGCAAAGGGTCACCATGAGTTGAGGTGGACTTGATGGCAGCTAACAATAATCATCACTTCTAAGCTATTCCTGCATGGTCATAGACTCTTGGGCTATAAAAGATCTTGAGAAGGTGTCTTTCTGCTTCATTCATCCAACAACCACTCATGAAACACTTATAGTGACCACTTCATGTGGGCCAGGCATTGTACCAAGCCCTGAGATCTAATGACCAAAATTCCTGCCCTCGAGGAGAGCATTTCAGCAAGGGAAGCTGCTAAGTGCAAAAGCAATTATAGTATCACTCCAAGTGCCAACAGTCAAGTTCTAGCAGTTCTAGGCAGATCAGGATTGCCAGTTTTAGAACTTGAGGTGTAAAGTTATATACACATGGAGTCAAGGTGCTTCTCTGTAGGCTGTACTTGGATAATCATGAAGTTATTAATTCCTGCAGGCAGGCTAGGCAAGTACTCTCAGGGTCCTTTTTGCTGCTGGAGGGATTACCTTGGATTTGCACTGTGGAGTTAAGATAATGGAGGGAAAACTATTAATTATAGAGTCTCCCTCCCACAAACTCACCAAAATCGTGAGCCTGTCTCTGCAACTTCTGCCTTAAACTTCTAAGTTTTTTCTTTTATTTTAGACATTGGCTATCAGCTGTAAAGGGGATTCAGGGATGTAGAAAGATGTCATAAGAAACCTGCAAAAAAAACCAAAACCAAACTCACTGCTGTCGACTCAGTTCTGACTCATAACGACCCTATAGAACAAAGCAGAACTGCCCTATAGTTTCCAAGGAGCACCTGCTGGATTTGCACTGCTGACACTTTGATGAGCAGCTGTATCACTTAGTCACTAGGCCATCAGAGTTTCCAAGAAACCTGCAAGAAACTCCAAATATGCTTACATTTCTCACTGTTACCAAGTACCTGCATTGAACCTTTCTCTACAAAAACTAATCCTTCAGCTTTTGATGTCCAACTTGGCTCCTCCTGATACAGGTGGCACCTCAAATTACCACCACAATGTCAAACTGTTGACTGCCATTCACGATGTCTCTTTGAAATGTGCCATTTAATTACTTAATCGCAACTCCACTAATCTGCTTTATTGGAAGGGCTCCTGAAAGCTTCATTTGGCTAACTGGTACCCTGAGGACCCATTTCCCAGAATACCTCTTGTACCCACTTGTAACAAGGAACAAATACAGAGGTGGCCAGCTCTTGTGTTCCACGTGTGCAACCTGTATCTCTGTAGACTGTGGTAACAGTCTACAGATTGGGGAAAGGACACAGTTAGCAAGATTTCTTTAAAGAACTCAGAATCGAGTAATCACTCCAGGGTTGTCCAGAGCCAGCAGATGGAACAGATAAGGAGGCCCAATCAGCTTTTGGGCTGTTTGTGATTCTATCCTGAATTTAATACATGTTAGTTCTTATCTTTGGAAAAATCCAGGCTCTGCTCTCCCTGCTTGTACTGGAAAGGGTAGGGCCAGGTTTAAGGCTTATCAGTAACTCATTTATTTTTCTTTGAGCCCAGGAAGTCTGATTTCTTCTGCAATCAAAATGTTATGGCAGGTTATTTCAAAAGCATTGCTTTCTTTCAAATTCATCCCTGGGGACCTCATCCTCCTCTCGTTTTACCTGGCTCTGCCAAGCACCAGACACTGCTCAGTTCTCCTTCAGGGCAGATCTGAAGCCTCCTGCTTGATCTTGGAGAGAAGAAGGAATGAGTTCACTTTTAGTCCTTATTTGGGCTGTTTCCAGAGATGGCTACTTTGAGCTCATTTCCAAGGCCAACAATACTGGATGGAGACACAGCAAATTCACTTTGTGGAAACTCTGGCTTGGGTTTGTCATCTGTGTTTTTAAAGATGTTTGAGTTATTCTATTACCGCTTGATTTAGTAGCCACCCACATTTGGAACACTTCCACCTTGAGTGGCAGACATTTTTTTTTTTTAGTTCTCATTTGAGAATTTTTTTGAGGGTCCAGAATAGGCATAGCTAGGTGCTGTTAATTCTCAGTAGGGCTAGCTACATAATTTGCATGGCCCAGGGCAAAATGCAGATGTGGGGCTCTGTGTTCAAGAATTATGAAGAATATCAAGACTACGACAATGAGCATTGTATCAAGCATGAAGTCTTCTGAGCACAGGGCTCTGTGTGACTCACAGGTCGCATTCCTGTGAAACCAGTCTAGGTTCTAGTTTGTTCTTGGGCTATATGAGGGTTATCCAGGCCCCTGTGTTCTTGCCTTCTACGTAAGAAATCTAGGTTAAATTCCCAGCCAGTGTGCCTCACGTACAACCACCACCCACCTGTCGGTAGAGACTTGTGTGTTGCTGAGCAGGTTTCAGGAGTTCTCAGATTAAGAAAGACTAAGAAGAAAGGTCTGGTGACTTCTAAAAATCAGCTATGAAAACCCTATGGGTCACAACAGTCTGATCCTTAACAAGTCACGGAGATGGTGCAGGATCAGGCAATGTTTCATTCTGTTGTGCATAGGATCTCCGTGAATCGACGTCCACTTAGACAGCAGCTAACAACGACACCGACTATGAATGCAGTAAAAGAAGACTCGTCACCCAGCAGCACTGTGGAATGCTTTTGAAAGTTCACATGCTGACTCTACGGAGTCCATATAAACAAGCAAGAGCTTTCTAGAAGCAAGCAATAACAGAAATGCTCTGAATTCTTTTTATTTCAAAGATGTGATGTAACTTGAAATACAGGCCATCCTCAGGGTACAAACGAGATCTGTTCCTAAATCTGTCCTTAAGTCAAATTTAGAGGTAAGCTGGAACAGGTATAAAAACGAAACCAAACCCACTGCCGTCGAGTCGATTCTGACTCATAGTGACCCTACAGGACAGAACAGAACTTGTTCCACAGAGTTTTCAAGGAGCACCTAGCGGATTTGCAGTGCCAACCTTCTGGTTGGTAGCTGTTGCACTGAACCATAGATGGTTCTTATTTAGCATTAATTAATCAAATGTTTGTCTTAGTATATATATATATGTATTACCTTTCTATGCATATAAAGGATCCCTGGTGGTACAGTGATTAAGAGCTGGGCTGCCAACCAAAGCACAGTTCAAATCTACCAGGTACTCTTTGGAAACCTGATGGGGCAGTTCTACTCTGTCCTATAGGGTTGCTGTGAATTGGAATTGACTCAACACCAGTAAGTCAGGTATGTATTTAACTCAATGCTTAGTAGAACATATTTTATGGCAGTATTAAGTAAGAGCTGCCTAAGTCAAATGTTCACAACTGGGCACTTCCTAGAATTTAAAGTAGTCTTTATCTTTCATCATCTATTAAAATTCCATGCCAAAGATCTGAGCCACGTCACTCACTGATACACTAGGTACCAAACAGCTTGCTATAAGAGCTTCTAAAACCAGCTGATATAAAATAGAAGTCAGAACTTGTGTCATGCTATTTTTGCCCAATTTCTTAACTTGCAATTCATCACAACCTAACTATAACTTCATGGTTTATAAATAAATTTCCATAAGCTAAAGCTATTTGTGTCAATTTGAAAGACCTTCAGAAGGCTCTATTTTCAACTTCAGTTAAAGAGAAAAAGACTAAGGTGCTTTGTGGAAACACTGGTTGCATAGTGGTTTATGTGATTAGGGCTACTTGTGATGTAAGAAGTCCATAGAAATATGAATACACAGCATCTCCGAAAGGCTCCATTGAGAAATGGGGTCCAAATTTTGGTGGAGGCAAAGTTAGTTGGTTCTTCTTGCCTAAATAGGGAGCTACCTCATGCAACCTGTTTCAGAATTCGTATAGTAGGAAACCCTTTTTATCCCAAGGCTGTTGTTGGTGGTGGTTGGTTGGTTGTTGTGGAGTTGACTTTAGCTCTTGGAGACCTGGTTTTCATGGCTGTGACCTGTTAAAAGCAAATCACCTATCTTCTGAGACACCTCTGAGTGGATTCATTCATCCTTAAAGCTAGCTAAAATTTGGATAACTTTCTTATATTCACACAGACTCCTTTATCTTTTTTTCACTTATGTAAATGTTTGGAGTATAAATTGTCCCAACACGTCTGAAAGTAATTTTTGCAAGAGAAATCAAGAGCTCACAATATTCAAATTCTGTGGCACCTTTGTTCTATCCTTTGAATTTATTCTCTGAAAAGAATCTGAAAATATAAGCCCAAAGATAAAACCCAGGGCACTGCCCCATATTTGTAAACATTGGTAGCAGCCTAAATTTTCCACAGAAATGTTTTTCAATCAAAAGCAAGTTCATTCTACATGTCACTGCAGCCAAATTTAGAGACATGGAAAAAAAATTCAAAATACGCTTTACTGACAGATAAACGTGCAAGCCTGGGGAACAGTGAGAATAGCTTCTCCAAGACAGTCCCTCTTGGGTTATAATTCCAGCGACTTTTATAGCCAGATTACAAAAGGGGTTTGCATGAGAAAGAACAGGGAGTCACATCATTTCATTACATCCCATCAAAGAATGTAAATTACCCCGAAGCATTACCTCCCTGAAGCTTTTGAAATAACCATTTCACTAGTCCGGAGACAGGGGAAGGAATGCAAGTCTGCTGATCCTGTTCAGCAATCTAGGTGAATTTTGTGCATTAACAAAAGGAAATGGTAAAAATGAGTTAGGATACAATTATATGACAGACCATTACACAGTCATTAAAATGTTTATATAAGTAGATTATTTCACATTGTGGGAACTGCAACTAATGTCACAAAATGCATGTCACTCAGTGGTGACTAGATGCCAAAAGACTTGCTGCAAGAGCTTCTAAAACCCACTCTATGAGAAATTAACCTGAGCTATAAACTGTCACATAAAGCACAATTAAAAAAATGAAAATAGGAGAAAAAAACTCTCCTAAGAAATCTTGTATCTAAATGGAAATATAAACCAAGATGCCATTATATCTAGAAAATAGTCATAATAAAAATACTACTTGTCAAAACCTATGATATATGGCTATACTGTAGTCAACATGAAAGCAGTTATTGATTTAAACACTTGCATTACTAAAAATAAAACAATCAGGCATGTTGTTGGGTGCCATGGAGTCAATTTTTGACTCATAGTGAATCCACGTAACAGAGCATAACTTCCCTATAGGGTTTTCTAGGCTGTAATCTTCACAGGAACAGATTGGCATGTCTTTCTTCCCATGAAGCCACTGAATGGATTCAAATCAACAACGATTTTGTTAGTAGTGTGCTGCTGTAAAACAAACACTGCAAATGAGTGAGTTCAACAAGTAGAAGTTCATTCTCTCTGAATATAGTAGGCCTAAAAGTCCAGATTCAGGGTGCCAGCTTCAGGGAAAGTCTTTCTCTCTATGTCAGCTCTGGAGGAAGGTAGCTGTCATCAATCTTACTTTGGTCTAGGAGCTTTTCTGCATCGAAACTCTAGGTCCAAAAGACTCACTCTGCTCCCAGCACTGCTTTTTTTGGTGGCATGAGGTCCTCTGTCCCTTGCCTCATTTCTCTCTTTTGTATCTTGTATGAGATTGACTTATAATGCAACCTAATGGTATAGATTGAGTCTTGCCTCATTATGCATAACTGCCTCTAACCCTCCCTCATTAACATCGTAAAGGTAGGATTTACAACACAGGAAAATCACATCACATGACAAAATGGTAGAAAATCATGCACTACTGGGAATCGTGACCTAGCCAAGTTGAAAATTTTGAGGAGGCATAATTCAACTCACAACAGTAGCTGAGTGCTTAATCACTGCATCACCCTCATTGCAACTGAGTTAACTCTGATTCATAGTGACCCTGTAAGACAGAGTAGAACTGCCCCATAGGATTTCTAAGGAGCCAGACTGCTGACCTTTTGGGTAGAAGCTGTAGCTTTTAATCACCACGCTACCAGGGTTTTCATAGATAGACAAAAGATTTTAAAAATTATGATTATCTTTTACAATTTCATGCAAATAGATGTTAAAAACCTCAGTAAAATGGATGTTGTTCCTGTGGGAAAAAGTAATTTTAACTGAGTCAAAAAGACATAAAAAATGAAATAGATTATAAGTACAGAAAGGAGAAGTTGATTCCCTACCTCACTACTTAGCCACCTCCCAAAAGATTAAGGAGTTAAATACAGAAAATAAAAATACAAGAACTAGAATATAATTTAGTGACTGTATTTTTGGTGTTTTTGAAAAGAAAGGCCTTTTAAGCAAGACATAAAATCCAGAAGCCATGACAAAATATTTTTAAATTTGATTATATTAGGAAAAAACAAAACAATTATTTCAGAAAATATTTGTCAAAAACCTTAACTGCTTAGAGAAACACCAAAAATTAGTGTACCAAAATATGTTTCGTGTGAGTAGATATGATTTGACCAGGGCAGCAGCTCCTGGAACATGTCGCGTCAGGAAGGCATTCCAAAGAGGAGACAGTGAGAGTAGGTTTTGCAGGCCACAGCTCTAGTAATTTCTAAAGAGACAGCATCAAAGCACAGGGCAGGTTACAGAAACAGTCACTAACGATAAGCCATACCGCCTAAAGCAGCCACCTCTGGTCAGACTCCAGAGTGCCTGCTTCTCAAAACTGGCTGCACATAGGTAATTTTCCAAAAGAATCCAATGCTTGAGCTAGATGGTCTCCACTGAGCTGCTTACTAGGATATTGTCTGACCCTACAGTGAGTCTGGGGAACCAATTCCTACAATGTTCAAAACGGGACAACTCAGGGAAGATTTTTGCAAGATCAATGACTTCTTCAATGCAAATACCTTTATTCAACAAGATAAATTGACCTCAAAGGGTGGAATACACAAAAATGAGATCAGCTACATATGTGGAAAGAGATGACAGAGAACTTCAGTATCACCAGTCAGAACAAGCCACAGCTAACACCAGAAGAGACTATCAATTGCTCATATGCAAGTTCAAGTTGAAACTGAAGAAAATTATAACAAGACCATGAGAGCCAAAAAATGGCCTTCAGTATATCCCACCTGAATTTAGAGACCACTTCAAGAATAGATTTAACATGCTGAACGTTAGTGACTGAAGATCAGATGAACTGTGGGATGACACTAAGACATCATGCATGAAGAAAGCAAAAGATCATTAAAAAGATAGCCAAGCCAAGTGCTGTCGAGTCAGAAAAAGACCAAAATGGATGTCAACTTGCTCTTGAATGTCAAGTAGCTAAAGTGAATGGAAGAGGCGATGAAATAAAAGAGCTGAACAGAAAATCTCAAAGGGCAACTCAAAGAAAAAAAGTATTGAAATGTGCAAAGGGCTGGAGTTAGAAGACAAAAGGGGAAGAACATGTTCAACACTTCTCAAGCTGAAATAACTGAAGAAAAAAAATTCAAGCTTCAAGTTGTAATACTGAAGGATTCTCTGGGAAAAATATTGACCAATGCAGGAGTAATCAAAAGAAACTGGAAGGAATGTGCAGTCACTGTACCAAAAAGGATTAGTCAATATTCAACCATTTCAGGAGGCAGCATATGGTTCAGAACCAACAGTACTGAAGGAAGATATCCAAGCTACACTGAAAACATTGAGAAAAACAAGTCTCCAGGAATTGATAGAATACCAGTTGAGATGTTTTAACAAATGGATGAAACTTGGGAAGCACTCACTTATGTATACCAAGAAACTTGGAAGACAGCTGCCTGGCCAATGACTGGTAGTGACACATATTTATGCCTATTTTGAAGAAAGGTGAACCAGCAAAATGCAGAAATTATATAACAGTATCATTAACATCACACTCAACTAAAAGTTTGCTAAAGATCATTCAAAAGCAATTGCATCAGTACATTGACAGGGAACTACCAGAAATTCAAGCAAAATTCAGAAGAGGAACTGAGGATATCATTGCTGATATCAGATAGATCCTGGCTGAAAGCAGAGAATACCAAAAAGACATTTACTGTTTTTTTTTTGTTTTTCGACTATACAAAGGCATCTGACTGTGTGGGTCATAACAAATTATGGATAACATTGTGAAGGATGAGAATTCCAGAACACTTAATAGTACTCTTGAGGAAACTATACGTAGACAAAGAGGAAGTCTTTCAAAGAGAACAAGGGGTTACTGCATCATTTAAAATTAGGAAAGGTGTGCAACAGCATTGTATCCTTTCACTATACTTATTCAAACTGTATGCTGAGTAGATACTCTGAGAAGTTGGACTGTATGAAGAAGAATGGGGCATCAGGATTGGAGGAAGACTCATTAACAATCTGCAATATGCAGATGACACAATGCTGATTGCTGAAAGCAAAGAGGACTTGAAGTACTTATTGATGAAGATCAAATACTATAGCCTTGAGTATGGGTTACATCTCAATATAAAGAAAACAAAAATATTCACAAAAAAATATTCACAACTGGACCAATAGGCAATATCATGTGATAAATGGAGAAAGTACTGAAATTGTCAAGGTTTTCATCTTACTTGGATCTGCAATCAACACCCATGTAAGCAGCAGTCAAGAAACCAAAGAACACATTGCATCAGGCAAATCTTATGCAAAAGACCTCTTTCAAGGGTCTGAAAACAAAGATGTCACTTTGAGGACTAAGGTATACTTGACCCAAGCCATGGTATTTTAAGTTGCCTCATATGCATTCAAAAGCTGGACAATAAATAGGAAGACCTGAGAAGAATTGGTGCCTTTGAATTATGGTGTCATGAAATATACTGAGTATATCATGGACTGCCAAAAGAATGATAAAATCTATCTTGGAAGAAATCACAGCGAGAGTGTTCCTTGGAAGCGAGGATGGAGAGACTTCATCTAATGTATTTATATTAACAGATAAGCATGCGAATCTTGGGAATAGTGGGAACAGTTTCTCCAAGACTGTTCCACCTGGGTTATAATTCCAGTGGCTCTTATAGCTAGATTACAAAGGGATTTGCATCTGGAAAATGTCAAACCTTATCATAAGAAAGTCAGGAAATTCCATTACTTCTTGTTGAACAATGTAAATCACCCAAAATATCATTACCTCCCTGAAGTTTTGATATAGTCAATTTTCTACCCTGGAGACAGGGAAAGGAATGCAAAAACAGGGTATGGAATGTAGTTTAGCATTCTAGGCAACCTTTGTTAAGTCCTGTCTCTACATCCACCGACATACATAGGGGTTGCTGTTAGAACTGACTTCACGGCACCTAACAGCAATAAGTGCAGAAGACCTGGGCTTATTCCGGGAGAATCAAAATGATTTAGTCACATTCTTTCTGAAGTCAAAAAAAAAAAAAAGTTGGGAAATGTATTGCAATTTACGTGACAGTGTTGTAAACTGAATTACGTTCCTCAAAAATTTGTGTTATAAATCCTAACCTCTATGCCTATGGTTCCCATTTGGGAATGTGTTGTGTTTATTATGTTAATGAGGCAGGATTAGTATAAGGTGTGCCTTGAGTCAATCTCTTTTGAGATATAAAGGGATTAAACAAGCAAATCAGTAAGCAGAGATAGTGAAATACATGCCGAGGCATGTGGTGATTTCCAAAGAACCAGGAAGCAGAAGCTGAAGAGACAAGAACCTTCCTCCAGAGCTTAGAGAGCGAAAGCCATTCCCTAGAGCCAGCACTCTGAATTTGGACTTCTAGCCTCCTAAACTCTGAGAAAATAAATTTATTTTTGTTAAAGCCATCTATATTTGTTATTTCTGTTACAGCATCACCAGATAACTAAGGCAAGCAAAGCAGAAAACCAATACCCAGTACTGTCGAGTCAATTCTGACTCATAGAGACCCTACAGAACAGAGTAGAACTAGCCTATAGAGTTTCCAGGGAGTACCTGGTGGATTTGAGTTGCCAACCTTTTGATTAACAAAAATTGGTATGAATAAGATAGATAATCCAATAGAAAAATAGGTGAGTAGGAAGTTTCTGGAAAGGCCCAGAAGAGTGAATACAAATGATAAATGAACTTCCAGGCAAGATACTCACCCTCACTTATAATTAAGAAAAATGACAGATCAAAACAAGAAAGAAGTTTTCTAAACCATTAGTTGCCCCAAATGTTAAAATTTTCTAACACCCAGTAGTCGCAAGGGTGTTGGAAACTATTTGCATACTTTGTGGACATATACATTTTTCCAACTTTTTTTATCAACAAAATTACACAGCTTCTGTCAATGTTTATGACATGTAGTTTTTGTTCCAAAAGAGATGCAGATACAAGAAAGTTTGCTGAAGTTGTTTGAAATGATTAAAAAGGTGAAAGAGCCCAGAAGAACTGGATGATACCCGGCAACCACCACCAACTACTCTGCCAAGGTTCGAAACAGAGTCTCAGACAGAGCAGGGGGGTGTTAGAACAAAACTCATATTCAGGAAAGAAGACCAGACTTACTGGTCTGACAGAAATTGGAAGAAACCCAAAGCCTAAGGCCCCCAGACCCTCTGCTAACTCAGACCTGAAAACAATTCCAAAAACCACTTTTCAGACAAAAATTAAACAGGCCTATAAAACAAGCAATAATACTTTTGAGGAACACACTTCTTAGTTCCATCAAACCTCTAAACTCAAATGGGCCAGTCCTGCTCAAAAGCAAGACGAGAAGGCAGAAAGGGAGAGGAACCGGACAAACGGACACAGGATACCTGGGATAGAAAGGGGGAGAGTGTGGTCACATTGCAACCAATGTCACAAAACAGTATGTATAGAAATTTTTGAATGGGAAACTAACTTGAGATGTGAGCTTTCACCTAAACCAAAATAAAATTTAAAAAAAAAAAAGTTGAAAGAAACCTGAAGGTCCATAGTTATAAGACTAATAGAGTGATTATAAATGCAAACAATGGAATTCATTCAAAGATAATAGTAATTAGGGTAGAAAGATTCCAACTCCTCCAATCTTTTCTGCTCCCAATGGACTCTCTCCACCAAGTTTCAACAAGTTGAAAACTACGTGGCATGATGCTTGATTTCTGTGTGTATCTGTGTTGTGTTCATGTACTTGTGTGTGTGTGAAAGAGAGAGTGATTCTTCATTTGTAAGTGTTTTTAACTGCTGTTTCTCTCATCTCTTGCTTCTTCTCTTGCTAATGTCACTGCTAGGAGTGAATGCTAAAGAGAGGGTTTTTCCCGATGATGTTGTCATTTCCAAAATAGACTCTGGTGTTTCCAGAAGTTTCCAGGTTTCAGGCTATTGAGGAAGTTGAAACAGCACCTCAAGAGCCTGGGAATCTTTGGACCCTGGCAGATGCCACACTCAAGCTTGCTCCTGCCCGCCCCTCCCCACTTGCTTCTGCCCTGTCTATGTCACAGGATGTCACTTATGCTTTGGCTATCTCCTCACACAGATATCTTCCTTGTCTTCCCGAGGTTTTCTCTTGCCCTCCCTGCAGCTGAGAAAGCCCACTCCCTATTCTTTTCAGCATATTCTTCTCAGAATCCCTGACATGCAGTGTTAACCTCAATAACATCTTTGGAGTTTTCCAGTGGTTTTAGTACATTCACAGAGACATGCAGCCATCACTGTTACAGGCTGGACTGTGTCCGCCGAAAGATATGTTCAAGTATTAACCCCTGCACTGGTGAAGACGACATTGGTTCAAGAAATTGGGACTTCTTTGTTTATGTTATCATTTAACTTAATGGAGTAACCCACTGTCAAACCCACTGCCATAGAGCCGATTCTGACTCAGAGTGACTCTATAGAGCAGAGTAGAACTGCCACATAGGGTTTCCAAGGAGCACCTGGTGGATTTGAACTGCAGGTCTTTGGGTTAGCAGCCATAGCACCTAATCACTAAGCCACCAGGATTTCTGTACTGGAGTAGGGTAGGTCCTGATCTTGTACGGCTGTCTTTTATAGAAAGGAGAACAAACACGGAAACAATTCCATCCACAGAGAGAAGACAGTGGATGACGATCCATCTACAGGCAGCCAAAGAATGCTAAGCAGTTCCTGGGGCCACCAAGGAGGAGCCAAAGCAGAATCTTTCTCTAGGGCTGACTAAGAGAGAGGAAGGCACTGTTCAAGGCCCGAATCTGGACTTGTAGCCTCCAGAACTGTGAGAAAAGAAATTCCTATTCTTCCACTTCATGCTATTTTTATTATGGAAGCCCTAGAAAACTAAGACGAGCACCATAGTCAACTGTGGAAAATTTTCATCACCCCAAAAAGAAACTCCATACCCAGTAGTAGTCACTTCTCATTCTCCTCTGTTCCCGGTCCCCGGTAAACCACTCATTTACTTTCTGTCTCTGCGGATTTGCCTATTCTGGATATCTCATATATGTGGAATCATACAATATGTGGTCTTTCATAACTGGCTTCTTGCACTCAGCATGTTTTCAAGGTTCATGCACATCATATAACTTCATTTCGCTTTATTGCCAGATAGTCTTTTCATTGTATGTTGGTGGTGTTAGGTACCATCAAGTTGATTCAGAGTCAGCAAACCTACGGATAACAGAACAAAATACTGCCTGGTCCTGAACCATGCCTACAATCATTTTTATGCTTGAACCCATTGGTCCTGAACTATTCCCACGATTGTTTTTATGCTTGAACCCATTGTTGCAGTCACTGTGTCAATCCATTTTGTCAAGGGTCTTCCTCTTTGTCATTGAGCCTCTGCTTTACCAAATATGATGTCCTTCTCCAGGGACTGATCCTTCCTGACAACATGTCCAAAGCATGTAAGACATAGTCTCCCCATTCTTGTTTCTAAGGAGCACTCTAGTTGTACTTCTTCCAAGACAATCTATTATACGGTAGACCACATTTTATTTATACCTTTTCAGCTGATGGACATTTGAATTGTTTCCAGTTTTGAGCTATTCTGAATAATGCTGCTCTAAACAAGTATTACAAATACTTACAAACATTACAAGTATTCGTGTGGACATATGTGTTCCTTTCTACTGAACATGTATCTAAGAATGGAATTGTAGAGCCATGGGACAACTCTGTTTACCTTTTGAGGAACTGCCAAATCGTTTTCCAAAGTGGGCTACACCATTTTACATTCCCAACAGCAGCATACAAGTATGATGGTAACAACTTACCTACAACCTCACTACAACCTCAGGTGTTTACTACTGCCTATCTTTTTAGATATGGAAACCTTGGTTGAGTAGTAGTTAGGTGCTATAGCTGCTAACCAAAAGGTCAACAGTTTGAATCCACCAGGTGCTCCTTGGCAACTCTATGGGGCAGTTTTTCTCTGTTCTACAGTGTCCCTATGAATCAGAATTGACTTGATGGCAGTGGGTTTGGTTTTAGCCTAGTTATATGTGAAGTAATATCTCCTTGTAGTTTTGATCTGTATTTTTCTGATGACTAATGATGTTGACTATCTTTTCATATGCTTCTTGGTAATTTGAACAGTTTCTTTGGGTAAATGTCTTTGAAAATCCTCTTCACTTTTATGATGACTTATTTGTCTGCTTGTTAACTACCTGCCTCCACTACTTCATAAGCTTCAGGCAGGCAGGCATGATGATGTTTTCCTTCAGTCTTCCATACCCTGAACCTAGTAAGGTATCTGGCACATGGGAGAAGCACTTTAAACATTTCTGTAATCTCTTACTGATTTCACTAACATCTTCCTTATTATGCTAATCAGAGCTATCAAAATAGCCTAACAAAACGCTCATGCTTTCTAACTCTAGTTCTGCTGTCTTATGAGTTCATCAAGTTGTTCTAAAACCTAAATTTTGATGTTAGTTTCCACTAAGTCAGTCCCTGTGCAGGACAAAGAATTTGGTTTGGCTTTTGTCTCTGGTTCCTTAGGATACACAAAACAATAGGTCTTTGTTTTTCTAAAATGTTATTGTTCTTAGATGCCATCACGTAGGTTCCATAGCAACCACTATGTACAATGGAAGGAAACCTTCCCCAGTTCTGCACCATCCTCACAGTTGTTCTACTTCAGCCCATTGTTGTAACCACTGTCAATCCATCTCTTCAAAGGTCTTCCTCTCTCTCCCTAACTCTCTGTCTCACCTGACAGCCTTCTCCAGGGCCTGGTCCCTCCTGATAGCATGTCCAAAGTACATGAGACCAGTCTCGCCATCCTTGCTTCCAAGGAGCACTCTGGCTCTAATTTCTTCCAAGACAATTCCTGGTTTTACTATGATTAATGGTTTTCTTATGATCTACTCTTTGGAAAAACCATTTTGGGTGACAGAATAAAAACAACCTCTGGGGGACTAACTTTGCGTCAGGAATTTCTACGTTTGTGCATAAGAAAAGTCCTCTTGAACTGAAAGTAATATGTTAGTTTTTCACATAAATTTTATTTCTCAGAACATATAAGGTATGAGCTTTTTTGGTGTATAAAAATATACACAGTAAAACATACCTCCTATTTAATCAGCACTTTCTGGGCTTGTGTTTAATTCTTGGACCCGTGTCACAGTAGGAAACCTCTCTTTCTCATCTCTGTATCAAAGGACTGGCTGTCCCAAGATTCCCTGTGCTTTTAGTCCACCAGCAGGATGTGTGTCGCCATTCCTGTGCCTCTAACTTTGTAGCCTAATTCTTCTGGATGCCTTCACAAGTGAGAGCGGAATTAAAAATGGAGGCCTTCCGATTTTTTGTTTTTCAAACTAAAGTGACTGTCAAGAGAAGGACCAGAAAGAAAGCTAGTCATTTCTGCTCTTTCTCTGAGATCCTTTGTAGTTGAGTCCTTGGGCCATTTGAAGCAGTTCTGAAATAATTTTCAAGAAAGAAGTTTTGTTCACTCCTAAAATTCAAAGCCACCACCCTACTCTTTTTGTTAACTTAATTGCAGACGCATTTAGAAGTGACCAAGATCAAGCCAAGATAGATTAAACCAAGAAAAAAAAACAACACAACAAAAACTCATTGCCATGGAGTGAATTCCCACTCACAACTCATAGAGACTCTATAAGGACAGAGTAGAATAATCTGGTAAGCAAGGAAAGCACCATGCTTACGTACTTATTGGATAATCCGCCCCCAGTCTAGGGTGAGTCAGCGGGGCTTTATGCTGAAGCAGAGAAGCATCTACCTAGTTCTCTCCACCTCCTTCCTTCGCCCTGGCCCTGCCTTCTCTGCTCCTACATTGGCGAGTCATCCTTTGCTCTACTTCCAAGTGAATGGTCACTTCCTTGTCTTAGAATGGATACTCTAATTGCAAAGGAATTCTGTTTCTCTCTTTGTGATAGGTCAAAGTTCAGCTTGCAGAATATGTATTCTGAATTTTGATCACTTGGACATGGTATTTTCTCCTGCATACCCATTGCCCTCAAGTTGATGCCATCTCACAATGACCTTATATGATGGAATAGAGCTGCCCCATAGGGTTTCCAAGGTGAACCTGAGTGGACTCAACCTGCCAACTTTTGGTTAGCAGCCAGAGCTCTTAATCACTGTGCTCCTAGGACTCCCTTCTCCTTCCTAAAACAAAAACTAAGCCCAATGCTGTTGAGTCAATGGTGACTCATAGCAACCCTACAGGACAGAGTAGAACTGCTCTATAGTTTCCAAGGAGTGCCTGGTGGATTTGAACTGCTGACCTTTTGGTTAGTAGACGTAGCACTTAACCATTATGCCATCAGGGTGGAGCCATGCAAATG
This sequence comes from Heterohyrax brucei, assembly GCA_028571685.1. NCBI lineage: Eukaryota > Metazoa > Chordata > Mammalia > Hyracoidea > Procaviidae > Heterohyrax > Heterohyrax brucei. Next base: position 16,319,417 of record CM053166.1, on the reverse strand, counting down.
GTAGAGTCCATGCCTTGTCCACCTCTACAAATATGCCTCCCACTCATGCCTGGAAATGCTTCCTTTCTTAAGTAACTATGGTGAATTTATAGACTTCGCCAGCTTTACCAAGAGCACAAACGCCTTCCTTAACTATTTACTTTCCTGAAGGCTTAGGGAGGCACAGTTCTGCCCAAGCAAGCAGTAGAATCAGATCTCTTGTCACTTATTACAGGCTTCTTCCTACAATACCACCTTTGAGAACAACCACTGATCACTCTGGTTTGCTACAGGCTGAGGTGCCGTTGTTGCCCTGGAAGACTGGCTAACTAGCTGTAGTTTAAAGAAACACTTGACCACAGGAGTCTAATCATAGGACTTTTTAATTACGTCTGCTGCAAGGCACCAAAAAGTTTGAACTACACCATTTGATTAGCATAGAAAATCATGTCAGACCCAAGTGTGTTCTGTTAGTAGATGAAACTGAAATCATGCCGGTTGAATTTGTGCCAGGTCAGAAGAGTTCTTCCAATTCAGGAAAAACTTCAGACTAACAAATTGTTTGGTATCACACAGTCCAAACATCTGGATGACTGAGTTTTGTGGAGAATGGGTGTTTTGACGCCATTGTCTTTGTTTCCTTTTCTGGAGGGGGCAAAAAAAGCTAATGATTCATACTCCCACGTTCTTCACAGATTGGTCTGAAAACAAGCAGGATAAGTTCTGCCTTTGTCCAAAAAATTATTATGGTAAGACCAAAGGCCTCCCACACATGCCTGGTGAAAAATCTCAGGATGACTTCCTGTCAGAACAGTGGACCTAACAATTGGACCGGAATCCATTGTAACAGCCCAGCAGGCAGCCCAGCACCAGGTGGTGGAAAGAGAAATGTTATTATTTAGGATCAAAGTGAAGAATGGATTGGCATTGTTTAAGCTACCATATGTTATTTATTTCTTTATGTATTCTTTATGTATTATCTATCAGCCACTAGTCTCCTCCACCATATCTACTAAAATAAAGTATCTTTTCAAGGTCTTTTAAAAAGATATGAGATCTGACAATTAGATTCACAAACTAATCCTAGAAAAAGTGCTACGTGTCTCACTGATGAATATCACTATGTTTACCTTCGAAGTACTCCCCTTGGAAAACTGCTCCGATGCCACTGCCTAGTCCATCCTTCAAAGCAATTTTGGAACTCTTTCTCAGTCCTGTTGTCGTATCACTCTTGATGTCCTGAATGTCATCAAAAAATCTTCCTTTCAATATTTCCTTTATCTTTGGGTAAAGAAAAAAGTCATTGGGGGGCCAGATGAGGTGAGTAGAAGGGGTGTTCCAATACAATTATCTGTTTACTGGCTAAGAACTCCCTCGCAGACAATTATACAATGTGTAATGGCCATTCCAGAAAGAGTTCCAAAATTGCTTTGAAGGGTGGACTAGGTGCTGACGTCAGTGCATAGCTTCTCAGGGGAGTACTTGGAAGGTGAGTGTAGTGATACTCAGCAATGAGGTATGTGGCACTTAGAACAATTAAATTAACAGACTTAATTGTCAGACTTCATATTACTCAAGTTAAGATGTGCCATAAAAACACAGGGGTCTCTAGAGCGGTGGTAACAGTTAATGTGCTTGGCTGTTAACTGAAAGGTTAGAGGTTCTAGTCCACCTAGAGGTACTTCAGAAAAAGTCCTCACAATCTACTTTTGGAAAACCAGCCATGGAAAATCCTACGGAACACAGTCTTCCCCTGACACACATAGGGTCACCATGAATCGGAATCAGCTCAATGGCAACTGGGTCTTATGACAATAGAGATGAGGCATTGGTGGTTCACTGGTAGAATTTTCCCCTTCCACGAGGGAGAAGAGGTTCAATTCTTAGCCACTGTATTGTCTGCACAGACACCACCTGTTTGTTAGTGGAGGCTTGCACGTTGGTTTGATGCTGAAGAGATGTCAACAGAGTTTCCAGACAAAGGCAGACTAAGAAGAAAGACTTGTGGATATACTTCCAAAATTCAGTCAGTGAAAACCCTGTGGATCACAACAGTTTGGTTCACAACCCGTTGTGGGGATGGTGATGGACTGGGCAGCATTTGGTTTCATTGTGCTGGGGTCACCAGCACGGGGACCAGGTGCCAAGGGGTTCTTGAGTCAGGGGCCAAGTCATGGGCAGCTAACAACAACAACAAAATAACAGAGAGACTGAGATGGGTGAGTGGATAGGCTGAAAGGTCAGGAAAAGTGTCCTAAATTTCCTGTGATCCTGCTGTTTCTTCTTCTTTTTCTGTAGTTGTGTGGTGACATTTTCCTTCTTTCACTTACCCCACTCTGTTTTGTGAAACGGCCTGTGAAACTTTTCATCCTGGCTACAGCAGAAGTAAAGCATTCTCCAAACTGAACATCTGTTGCCGTTGAGTCGATTCGAACTCATAGCGACCGTATAGCACAGAGTAGAACCACCCACAGAGTTTCCAAGGAGCACCTAGTAGATTTGAACCTCTGTCCTTTGGATTAGCAGCCATAGTACTTAACCACTATGCCACCTGGGTTTCCAAACACATTCTCAGGGTTTCTTTCTTTCTTTTTTTTAATACCAGCCATGGCTTCTCCTCTCTGCTTCAAATTTTAGGTGACCTTTCCCACCATTCCCACAATATCTTTTACCTACTTAAAAAAAAAAATTATTATGATTAAGTGAAAGTACACAATGCAAGCCAAGTTTGCATACCTACCTCTCTACAGCTCTATCTGTTCTCCCCCTGTGACAGCACATTCCTCCTTTTCACTCTTTACTTCTAGTATCATCCCAGTGAACACCTCTCCCCTCCTCTTTGTCCTCTCCTCTCTTGTCTAGAACGAAACCGGCAGGACGGCCTTCTATAAATGTATAAAACCACAAAGGACACACACCAAATGCTCACTTTGTATCCCCGAGTCCAGTCCATTCTTTGTCTGAAGTATTGACCTCAGTACTGGTTTCAGGTCTGGGACAGCAGCAAGTCTAGGGGCCATGTTCCCTGGGGACCCTCCAGGTTGTTGGACCATCGCTTCTAGTCTTTCAGTAGAGCTTTTGATCTGCACATTTCTTTTTCTCATGTTGTGTCAGGGACTTTACATTGTGTCCCCTATCCAGGCTGTCTTCAGTGGCGGCCAGGCACCATCTGAGGTAATCTCCCAATTATGTGGGTCCTCTGACTCCTGGGATCATTTTTCCTAGTGTCTTTGATGTTATTGGTCGTTATCTGTTCTAGGTGGATTAGGACCCACTGATGTTCCTCAGAAGGCAACTTGCTGGCTTTTAAGACTCCGGATGCCAGTCATCTATATGGAGTGCGGAAAACTCTCTCAGCAGAAGGCTTCTTATGCCAATTGACCTTGATGTCCCCTGAAAATATGCTCCTCAGTCTCCTATCTCTGCTACTCTATCCAAAAATGTTGGGTTGAATTTGGAAAACCTTTCAGTTCATGGTGTAGCTCAGCTGTGCTGAGCTGCCTTCCACTGCGTGCTGTCACTCCCTTCACCTCGCTGAATTCCTATCAACTTTCTAATCTATGAACAAACCTCTCCCTCCCTCCCCACCCTTGCAGCCATCGAAGAGACTTAAGTCCTTTTTTAAGTCTTTGTAATAGTGGTCTCATACAATACTTGTCCTTTTGCAGTTGACAGATTTCACTCAGCATAATGTCTTCTAGTTGATACCAGGTTATGAGATGCTTCCTAAAATCATCATTGCTCTTTGTCATTGCATAGTGTTCCATTGTGTATATGTACCATAGTTTGTTTACCCATTCCTCTGTTGATGGGCACCTAGGTTGACTGCATCTTTTTGCTATTGTGGGCTGTACTGCAATAAACATTCGTGTGCATGTATCTGTTGATGTGACAGTACTTATTTCTGTAGGATATATTCCACACAGTGGGATTGCTGGATCACATGGTATTTCTGTATCTAGCTTTTTAAAGAAAGCACCAAATAGTTTTCCAACGAGGTTGTGCCATTTTGCATTCCCACCAGCAATGTAGGAGAGTTTAATATCTCTACAGCTTCTTCAGCATTTGTTGTTGATAATTTTCAACTCATTGAGGTGAGATGGTATCTCATTGCAGTTTTGATTTGGATTTCTCTAATAGCTAATGATCATGAGCATTTCCTCATGTGTCTTTTCGCTGCCTGGAAGTCTTTTTTGGTGAAGTGTCTGTCCTTCTCCTTTATCCGTTGTTCAGTTGGGTTATTTGTCTTTTTCTTGTTGACATTTCATGGTACCTTTGTAGATGATGGAAATCAGATGTCAATCTGACATGTAGTTGCCAATTTTCTTTTCCCATTCTATACGCAGTCTTTTAACTCTCTTGATAAAATCTATGGGTGAGCATAAGTGTTTGATTTTTAGTAGTTCCCATTTATCCATTTTCTCTTCTGTTGTTTGTGCACTGTTGGTAAGGTTTTGTAGTCCGTCTAAGCCGTGTAACAGAGCTTCCATTGTTGTCCCTATTTTTCTTCCATAATCTATCATTTTATGTTTGATATTAGGTCTTTGATCCATTTTTGAATTAGTTTTTGTGCAAGGTGTGAGATATGGGTCTTGTTTCAGTTTTTTGCAGATGGATATCAATTTTTCCAACCCTATTTGTTAAAGAGACTGTTTCTATCCCAGTTTACAACCCTTGGGCCTTCATCGAATATCAGCTGTCCATAAGAGGATGGTGATATTTCTGGATTCTCTATTCTGTTCCACTGGTCTATATGTCTGTTTCTGTACAAGTACCAGGCTGTTTTGACTGCCATGGCAGTGTAAATAGGTCCTAAGTTTGGGTAGTGTGAAGCCTCCCACTGTGTTCCCTTCTTCAGTAGTATTTTACTTATCAGAAGTTTCTTCAACAAAGTTGGTGACTTGCTTTTCCATTTCATTAGGGTTTCTTAAAATGTGGTTTAGGAGCCACCTATATCAGAATAATCTGACTATTAAATAATGCAATAATACCGTGGGCCCTACCTCACATCTACTGGATTCAGATTTCTGGGAGTAGAGCCTGAAATCTGCATATTAATCGAACTTTCCATATTATTCTATGCATACGAAAGTTAGAGAAATGAAGCATCCTGAGCTTAGGCCAAAATTCTTCTCTCAGGCATCTGATCTTAGCCTCAAAATCAGAGTATTATGAATTGAACTAAAAGCCAATGGTATCTCCTGACTTCTCACACTGCTGTCCAAGGTAGAGGGGTTGAAGGTGATTGCTTCTCAATCCCCCCAACTCTCTGCAAATGAGAGTGTGAACTAGTATATGAGTAAGAGAATGAAAAGGCAAGTCATAGACTGAAAATATTTGCAAATCATATATCTGATGAAGGACTCACACCCAGAATATCTAGAGAACTCTCACATTCCAATAACAAAAACAAAACAAACAACCCAATTTAGAAAATGACCAAAAGATTTGATCACACACTTCACTAAAGAACAGAGGCAAGTGGCAAATAAGCAGATGGATTAGTCATTAGGGAACATCATTAGTCATTGGGGAAATGCAAACTTAAACCACAATGAAATGTCACTGCGAACTCACGAGAATATCTACAATTTTTAAAAAAATAATAATACTGATGAAGATGCAAAACACCTGGAAATCTTATACATTATTAGTAGGAATGCAAAATGACATTGCAACTTTGGAATCCAGTTTGGCAGTTTCTTACAAGTTGAAGTTGGCCATCTCACTCCTAGGGGTTTACCCAGTAGAACTGAAAACCCATGTCCACACAGCTATTTGTACATGAAAGTTTACGGTAATGCTCTTCATCATTGCTTCATACTAGAAGCAACCCAAGTGTGAATGGATAAACATGCAATAAAATACTGTTTAGCCACAAATGATACTGGTCCACACACCATGAATCAATCTCAAAAGCCTCATGCTGAGTGAAACCAACAAGAAATAAGAGAATACATACATACTGTGTGATTCCACTTAGATGGCATTTTGAAAAAGTCAAAACTAAAGGAAACCTTGATGGCATAGTGATTAAGTGCTTTGGCTAAGAATCGGAAGGTCAGCAGTTCAAATCCTCCAGGTGCTCCTTGAAAACTATGGGGCAGTTCTAGTCTGTCCATAGGATCGCTATGAGTCAAATTTGACTCGATGGCAGTGGGTTTGGTTATAGGAACAGAATATGAATCACTAGTTGCCAGGGATTGGGGCTTGTGGGGAGAAGACTGACTTGAAAGGAGTAAAAGGGAATTGGGGGGAGTGACACCAATATTCTATACCTCAGTTGTGAGGGTGGTTACATGACTATAGTCAATCTCAAAACTCATAGAACTACGTACATAAAAAGAGTGAGTTAAGAGGTAAATTATATCTCATTAAGCCTTAGCATTGCCAAAAAGCAAAAACAGTTTCCCAAATAGTCTCTGGGTCTTCAAAGGCATTTGCAGTAACAGATTCACCATTTTGCAAATCAAAACCTAGTTGTGCTGGTGGTCCTGAGTAAGAAGCAAATGTTTTCATGAAGAATACACTGGGCAAGGAACCTAACTTCCCACTAGGTGCTCATAGCGTCCACCTTGTGAGGTTACAGTAGCAGATGCATCATCATTCTCTACAATAATACAGGGCTTTATTGGAATCCACGGCCGCTTTGTCCCAAGCAATCCCATTTACCCTTCAGAATAAGAGAGAAATCAGCTCCAAATTACGACAGTTCTAATAAGCTATACCTTTAAAACAACTTATAAGAAAGCCAAACTTCAGAAGAGCCCTGTTCCTGTTGCCTACTCTTCAGGGCTGACCAACTCCACTGAGAAAATGAAAATCCATTCTGAAAATTATTCCAGGACAAGTTCACCGTCATGCTCAAAAAAGGCAAAGAAGATCAACAGGCAGGTGATGTACTTTTGTCCAGAAAACACTATCTATATGGCAGACAAACAATGAGAAAAATATGTTTAAAAAAAAAAGGTAAGGAAACGATCTCCAATCATCCTGTGATTTTGACTTCTTTGTGCCAAATTCACAGCCTGAGGAATTGCTATTCCTTATTTGCTGACTTGATCAGACCGTTTGATGTCATACACACGTGGCTAATTCTTTTTCGCGTGTGGGCAAAAAGAGGCAAAGGACATGATGAGAATTTCTGGGAAACCAAGTAAAAGATAAGCTGTAGACAGACTGAATCCCAGGACTGGCAGGTGAAATTTTGTAAGAAAGAAAGGGCTAAAGAATGTATGATTGCACCAATCTGCCATTTGCTAAGGTGGAAATCACACCTCTCAGGTAGTGATGAAAGTTCTCAACAGCCCAAGGGATGGGATGCTAGTTAAGGGGAAAGCAATTAGACACTGTACGCCATTAGAAAACACTGTATGAAACGCCTACTTGTGTGAAAGGAATCTAACTTGTAATGAGGAGTGGCTATTGTCAAACACACCTTTGCAGAAAAGTCAAGCTCAGAAATTTTTCTCCTTTCCTTTTGGCATTTCAGCCTTAACTCTAGAGTCTCTTCACAACACTACAGGATCTCAGAATAGCTTCCCCTTCTCTAGTCATTTTGCAAAGCTGCTTCAGATTTCGAGAATTCAGTGGCACTCAAGTGGGAAGCAACTGCTCACTCAGGAATTCACTTCTGGAGGGAAAAGCAGGGTATTTCTCTTTGTGCCCAGGCCCCAGGAGAGCTGGGGTTCTGCCGGGAAAACAAGACTTCTCCAAATACTTAGAAGGGAGTATTTGTATTTGTAAGGGAGTGTTTGGATAACACAAGGATCTGATTGCCCTCACTCTACATATTCCACATACTTCTCTCGCTTCCTGCAGCTGTCATTTCAATCAAGGCTTCATTACAGAGCAAATTGCCTTCTTAAAATATTTGCTTTCATAGAGATTCTGCCTGTGTGAGCATTGTAGTCCACCCCAATACCAGCAAAAACCAGTCTGAATAACATGAGTCGGTGTGAATGTGTAGAAGCCAAAGCCTGCCAAGCGCCGTCAAGTCAGATCCGACTCATGGCAACCCTAGGGGCCAGGATAGAACGGACCCCCAGAGTATTCAAGGAGCACCTAAGAGGATATAGATATAAATGTGTGTCTGTAGATGCAAGTTTGTGCTATTCTTCGCATCCCATGACCTTTCAACTTAGTTTGTTGTGTTATTTCCCATCGAGTTGATTCCGATTCATGGGGACCTTATTTATAACAGAATGCAAGATTGCTAGCTTCTGCACTATCCTGACAGTTGTTGGTATGTTGGAGCCCATTGTCGCAGCTGCTGTGTCAACCCCTGTCATTGAGAGTTTACCTCATTTTCGTTGACCCTCAACCAAACGTGATGCTCTTTTCTAATGATTGGTGTTTCTTGATGATGTCTGAATTAAGCAAGACAAAGTCTGTGTCTGATTTTATTACCAATGCGTACAGCACAGGACCAAAATCAAACCAGACTCACTGGAGTCAAGTTGATTCCAACTCACAGCAACCTCATAGAGCAGAACAGAACTACCTCCAAATGGTTTCCAAGACCAGTGGTTCAGTGGTTAAGTGCTATGACTGCTAACCGAAAGGTCAGCAGTTCAAATTCATCAGCTGTTCCTTGGAAACCCTCTGCGGCAGTTCTACTCTGTTCTATAGGGTCACTATGAGTTGGAATCTATGTGATGGTGATTTTTTTTTCTCTAGTCTTTACAGAAGCAGCTGACTAAGGCTTACTGCCGCAGAACTACTGGAGTTCGAGCCGCTGTTCTTTCAGTTAACAGCAGAACACGTAACCACTGAGCCATCAAGTCTCCTTAAACACAGGGCAGAGCTACTCTATTTCCTTAAGGTAATAACAGTCTGGAAAATAAGTGCAGAAAGATGCTCACTGCTTCCTTTGTTTCCCTCTAAAATCTCTTTTCTTGTAGCCAAATCAAGAATACTGATATTAATTTCTAAGTAAGTTAAACTTATACCTTCCTGATGATCCAGCAGGTTTTAGTCCTAGGCATACACCCAAAAGAAAGGAAGTACATGACTATAAAATACGAGAATATTCATAGCAGCTTTGTTTACTATAGCCCCTGTCATGGATTGAATTCTGTCCCCACCAAAATATGTGTAGCCACGTGGCTGGGCCATGATTCCCAGTATCTTGTGACTGCCCTCCATTTTGTGGTTTTCCTAAGCTGTATGTTAAAGGATTAGGGTGGACCGTAAATCCCTTCATAGGATCACCCCCCTGCTCCACTGTAAAGGGAGTTTCCAGGGGGTATGGCTTGCCCCACCTTTAATCCTTTCATCCTATGAGAGAGAAAAGGACAGAGAAGCAGGCAGAGAATTGGGAACCTCGTACCATCAAAAAAGCAGCACTGAGAGAAGAGCGCATCCTTCAGATCTGAGGTTCTTGCGCCAAGATGCTCCCGGGGCAAAGACTGATGCAATGCCGGACTTGCCTCCTGAGCTGACAAGGGGGAAAGCCTTCCCCTGAAGCGGACACCCTGAATACGGACTTGCAGCCTACTGGACTGTGTAAGAATAAACCCTTGTTAAAGCCATCCACTCTGTGGTATTTCTGTTAGAGCAGCCTTAGCTGACTAAAATGGCCCCAAACTGGAAACAACACAAATATCCGTTGATAAAAGAACGGATACACAAGTTGTAGCACATTCTGACAGTGGAATAATATATGTTTGCTAAGAAAAAAAAAGAATAAATGATGGATCTGGACAACACAAGAATGAATCTCAGAAACATTATGTTGAGAGAAGGAATCCAGACAGAAGAATATATTCTGTACAATTCCATTTATATGAACCTCAGAACAGCAAACCTAGCTTTTGAAGATAAGCCAGAATATTGATTGATCGGAGTGTGGCTGGGGTGTGGATTGTATAGGCATTAATTGATGGAGTAGGAAGAACAAGAAAACTTTCTGAGGTGATGGGAACTTTCTACATCTGGATGTGGGCGGTGGTCACACGAGTGTATACATAGGTAAAAGATTCAGCAAGCTGTGCACTTCAGATGTGTACATTTTGCTGTATACAAATTATATCTAATTTATTTATTTTTTTAAAGAACACAGGTGGTGTTCATGTCCAGTGTCATGGGCCTAACAGAATACATGGGAATTACTGTTAATTAGCATCAGGTTTTTAAATTTTATTTTATTATGGTAAAATAATTATAAAAAGTTTTACCATTTTAGCTGTTTTAAAGTCTACAATTCAGTGACATCAGTTATCGTGTTGTACGATGACATCAATTCACTGTGTTGTGTAACTATTGTCACTAGCCATTTCTCGAAGATTTTCCTCACCCCAAACAGAAACTCAGTATTCCTCAAGCCGTAACTCCCCACTCTTCCTTCTTTCTTCTCTCCTCTCTCTGGCCCTTGGTAACACTAACAAACTTTGGTCCCTATGTATTCTTCTGTTCTAGATATTTCATGTATGTGGGATCATATAGCGTTTGCCCTTTTGAGACTGACTAATTTCACTTAACGTATTATTTTCAAGTTTCATCCATGTGATAGCATGTATCAGAACTCCATTTCCCTTCACGGCTGAGTAATATTCTGTTGTATTGGTAGACCACATTTTGTTTATCCATTCGTCTGTTGATGGACACTTGGGTTGCTTCTATCTTTTGGCTACTATAAAGAGTGCTGCAATGAACACTGATGAACACGTTTTTGTGTTCCCGCTGTCAGTCCTTTTGGGGATATACCTAGGAGTGGGATTGCCATGAGTTGGAATTGACTTCAAGGCAACTGACAGCAGCAATAGTAACTCTACGTCTAACTTCGTGAGGAACTGCAGAACTGTTTCCCACAGTTTGCACCATTACCACTCCCATGAGCAATGCAAGTGGGTTCCAAGTTCACAATCTGCCAACTCTTGTTATGTTCCATTTTTCTGATAATAAGCTCAGATTTGAGCTTCTTGACCACCTGGCCGTAAAAAGACCTAAGTAACTTCTCTCATAGACAGGAAGAAAACATCCACTAACCCTTGACTGAGCACCTACTGTGTGATTCATACTCTGCTAGGGTCCTTGGTGGGCTGAACAATGACTCCGACAGGGCTCCTCCGTCTAGAAACTCGCAGTTTAGTAGAGGACGTCCCGCATGTACACCAGTGACGAGAATTCAAGGGGAAAAATGATAGGTGGCCACAAGTAAGATTGGACCAAGCCATGTGAATAGCAAATGATTTGTCTAACCTGCGCTGGGACTCGCTGACTGATGGAGGTATAGGGCTGGAAAATCCCATGTTTTCACAAGAAGGAGGGTGCTTCACTGGGAGAGTGGAAGAGGTAAGCGTGCTGACGGAGGTACAAAGGACTCTCCATTCTTGCCTTAAACCCTGCCCCCAAGGGGCTCTGGCTTTGTCTCTGCTGGAAGGGTCCTTCTTTCAACCTCCACTGCACAATTTGAAGTCTCTAGAGGTGCCAGAGCATTTGAGTTTCCTAGGGCTGTTGTAACAAATTATCACAAACGCAGTGACTTAAAACCCAACCACCCAAATCCATTGCACTCAAGTCAATTCTGACCCCTAGTCATCCTGTAGCACAGAGTAGAACCGCACCATAGGGTTTCCAGTGTTGTCCGTCTTCATGAGACAGCCTCCTCGTTCTCCTATGGAGTGGCTGGGAAGTTTGAACCACCGACCTTCTGGCTCGAATCCAAGTGCTTTAACCACTGCACCACCAGGGCTTCTGATGATTTCAAACAGCAGAAATTTATTCTCTCACGGTTCTGGAGGTCAGAAATCTGAAATTGTTATCACTGGATCCAATTAAGTTGTCAGTGAGGCTGTGCTCCTTCCAGAGGCTGTCATGGGGAATCTTCTGTCTCTTCCAGCTTTTGGTGACTGCCAACGTTCCTTGGTTTGTGACTGTATCACTCCAGTCTCTGCCCCTCTGGTCATGTTGTCTTCCCCTTTTCTGTCTGTCTCATACCCCTCTGGAAATCTGGGTGGCAAGGAGGTTAAGAGTTTCACTGCTAACCAAAAGGTCAGCAGTTTGAATCTACCAGATTCTCATTTGAAACCCTATGGGACAGCTCTGCTCCGTCCTGTAGGGTCAGTATAAGTCAGAATCAACTTGACAGCAATGGGTTTGGGTTGCTTTAATATCCCTCAGCCTGTCAATCCCATCTGCAGAGACCGCTTTTCCACATGAGATAACATTCACAGGTTCCAGGGATTTGTTGTTAAGTTCCATTGAATTGCTCCGACTCCTGGCAACCTTATGCACAACAGGACACAACGTTGCCCAGTCGTGCACCATCTTTATGATTGTTGGCATATTCAAGTCCTTTGTTGCATTTATTGTGCAGTAACTTCCAACTTAGAGGGCTCATCTTCCAATAATATACTGCATAATATTCTGTTGTGATCCATAGGGTTTTCACTGGCTAATCTTTGGAAGTAGATTGCCAGGTCCTTCTTCCTAGTCTGTCTCAGTCTGGAAGCTATGCTGAAACCTGTTCACTAAGGGTGATCTTGCTCATATTTGAAATGCCAGAGACACAGCTTCCAGCATCATAGCAACAGGAGTGTACCACAGTAGGAGACACTGGCAGACAGGTGGTAGATTAGAGCCTGGCTTCTTGGGGGCCACTATTCGGCATAGCACATGCTTCGGTCCTGATGTCTAGAAAACAAAGGCAAACACTGACCTCTCTCTGTCGGGATGAAAGATGCAGTCAGTTAAATCTCATGAGGGTGGTCCTGCCCTCTCTCTCCTCACTATTCGCCATACGTACAGTGGCTGCCCACTTCCTGGTTGCAGAATGACTCTTTGAAGAAGCCCCAGACCGAACTTCCTCAGAGCCGTGGGTGGAATGCACCCAACCAAGACCCCAGGGCAGGGTTGCTCAACCTTAGGGCTAATGACAATTGGGGCCAGATCACTCTTTGCTCTGGGGGCTGTCCTGTGCACTGTAGGATGTTTAACAGGATCCCTGGCCTGTTGACCCCAGTAGCAAGCTCCAACCCCGGGTTATGACAACTCAGGTTTACTAAACATTGCCAAATGGCCCCCTGGGGGGCCAAATTGTCTCACTGGGCACTACTGCTTTCCAAGATGGTAGCAGGGGCCTCTTTGTAGTCTCAGGTGAGCCTGGGCTGTCTTGCCGCCTTTTCCCCTCTCTTTGGGGAACTGTTCTTCCCAGTTTGGGGAACACAAGTAAACCATGTTGTTGGGTCTCATTTTCAGCCCCTGGATCCTACCCCAAATCCTCAGTCCTATAGCCTCTGTCCTTGGCCGTGAATTTAAGAAGCCCTTCTAGTGGAGTAGAGCTTCACAGTTTAGAGAGAGGGCCCTTGGCATCACAGTGCTTGAGGTGGAATCTTAGGTTTACCTCTTATTACCTGGGGCACCTTGGGTAAGTTAAGCATCATCTTCTCTGTGTCCCAATTTCTTCATCTGTAAAACTGGCTAAGAATAAGATCTCTTTTGTAGGGTTTTGGTGGACAGTACATAGAAACCCCAAACCAGACTCACTGCTGTTGAGTTGATTCTGACTCATAGCAGCCCTAGTGGACAGAGTAGAACTGCCCTCGTAAGGTTTCTTAGGCTGTAAACGTTTATGGAAGCAGACTGCCACATCTGTTTCCCACAGAGAGGCTGCTGGGTACAAACTGCTAACCTTTTCATTAGCAGCTGAGCACTTAACCGCTACACTACCAGGGCTCCTAGTACATATAAAGTAATTGATAAATATTTGGTTAAAAATATAGTGGGGCTTACAATATTTGTTTCTTCTTTCTTGATCTTCCTTACACATTCCTTAAGAAGAAACCTCCAAACATATGTTTACTTCCAGAGAGCTCTGAGAAACGTTATCTCCTACACGTCTTAGATAAAATACAATAATGCAAATGGCATTTGTCTTAATTATCTAAGGCTACTATAACATAGGAAACCCTTGTGGTGTAGTGGTTAAGTGCTGCAGCTGCTATCCAGAAGGTCAGCAGTTCAAATCCACCAGATACTCCTTGGAAACTCTATGGGGGCAGTTCTACTCTGTCCTATAAGGTCCCTATGAGTCAGAATTGACTCGATGGCAACAGGTTTGGGTTTTGGTTTACTTTACTGTAACAGAAGTACCACAAGTGGGCAGTTTCAATGAACAAAAATTTATTTTGTCACAGTTTAGGAGGCTGGAATTCGAAATTCAGGGTGCCAGCTTTAGGGGAAGGCTTTCAGTTGGCTCTAGAGGAAGGCCCTTATCTCTTCAGCTCCTGCTTTCTGGTTCCTTGGAGATGTCCATGGGCCTTGGCATCTGTCTTACCCCATCTCTCTCTCTGCTCACTTGTTTAATCTCTTTTATGTCTCAAAGAGATTGACTTAACATATACCCTACACTAACGCCATCTCATTAATGTAAAAAGGCAACCCAATCCCCAATGGAATTATAAGCCCAGGCATAGAGCTTAGGAGTTACAACACATATTTAGGGGGGTGGGGGGCACAATTCAACCCATAACAGCTTTTACATTTTTCAGTATCTACATCATCTCCTAAAGCACTTCCGGCTATTTTCTCACAGGATGAAACTAGTTTCTGTTTTCTATGTATTTTCATGTAAATCTTGTAAGATTGACAGTGGAAGCTTTTTTCCAAATAAAAGTAAAGAATAAATCTTCCCCACTGGCTCCTTTCTTTGCTTTTAAGCCACCCCTTAAGTTTGCATAAAGATGGGACTTGTAAGAGGGGAGAGAGACTCTTCCTATAGCCTTGCTTTTCAATCGCATGTAGTCTAAGTTTCACTGAATGAAGCAAGATTACAACCAAATATGGGCAGAACAGGCTCAGAAACTTCAAATGTGATTGGCTCTTGACTTGGCTCCAAAAGAAGAACGTTGTGGTTTAAACGTCGTCGGCGTCCCAGGAAGTCTTGAAATCAACTGAATGGTCTTTCAAACTCTTCCTTGATATTTAAAGCGGGGGGCCTGGGCTCGCTGCTATTGGCGGCTGGGGTAGCCAACATTCAGTCTGGGGTTTACATTTTCAACCCTTGCTTGACAGAAAATAATTAGAGGAGAAGCCACACCCCAATGTCGGTAGAAAATAACAATCGAGTCTCAAGAGCCTTCCATCCTAGCCTTGGGTTGGGTTTCAATTTTCTTTCTTGTCACACTGCCAGTTTTGTACTGCTGAAAGCGGACCAGATTACACACTCTGAAAAGCAAGCTACGGCTTGGCTGCTTTGAAAAGGCCCATTGAAAGCCCCTTGCTTGTAAAAGGCTGTGGGCAGTGTAGCTTCAGCTGGCCCCTCCGAGCGATGGCCTCGGATGATAAAATGCTTTGCCGCTTAAATTTTGAGCGAGGGTTTTTAAAACACTGGTGTTTGTTCCAGGCCTTGTGTAATTCTTTGTTATCAGCAACACAGGCTCTCTTTTTTCTCTTGTGATCAGATCATGAGTCTCTTGCACAAGCATCCCAGGAGCTCTGTAAGGACAAAAACTAATAGCCCCCCGCCTCATTTAGGGAGCAAGCTGAGGCCTCATTAGATAGCCATCTGGGAGTGGCAGCTGGGATTCCAAGCCTGTGGCTGGATGTCCCTTATCAATCGTTTGCACACGCTGCCACAAATCCTCTCCTCTGAACCTTTGGTAAACAGGAACTCAACCCCAACTATCCCTGGGGAAACCGAGGCCTATTATTACCCACAGTGGGAAAAGAGACAATGAAGAGGTCAGTGCTGGCTACAAGCAGATGAGAACCAGGGTTGGTTCACCCCTTCTGGCCCCCTATACAGTGGCCATCTTGTGACCCAAAGACCACCTGGGACATCTTCTTTCCTTGTTTGCAAGAACCAAGTATACCTGCATGCAGATTCCACTTTATGAAACCTCAAACCCTAATGGCTACCCTTTCGTGAACCCTAACCTCAATAGGGAAGTATTGGCTTGAGGGAAGTGGGGGAAATTTTAGATAAGGTGTGTTTGCCTTAACAAGTTCAAGTTGAGTACATTATGTTCTGGTCTGTTGAGTAAAGGTTAGCATCTTAGCTAAAACAGCCCTTCAGGGGGCATCATCTTCTAGAACAACCCTGGGAAGCACCTTCATTCAGCTCCACATCTCACCACAGTTTGCCTCCTGGATTTTTGAGCAGGGGTTTTAAATCCTAGCTATGGGGCTGATCTGAGCCTGGCACTCTCACTTAAGACACTTGAAGGTTACTACCGGTCCTCAGTAAAGGGATCTTTTGATAATGAAAGTAAACTGTGACTATAAACTGGTCTAGCAGTTTTGGAGGGCAGGTTGAAACGTGTGTGCATCTAAGGCCTTAAACATATTTACACCTTTTGTCCTGAAAACTTTAGTTCAAAGATCAGACAGCTGGATCAATATTCAGAGAGACAGTCTAAGATCTATGGACAGAGATGTTCACTGCGGTGTTGTTTACTGTGGAGAAAAATTGTAGACCTCCTAAATGACCAACAGCAATTTTTGAAAAATATTTGCTTTGGTCTTACAATGGATATAGCCATTAATGCGCGTGTTCTAGAATAATGGGAGTGGGATTTTTTTAGGATAATGGGATAATATGACTAAAATATCACATCTCATGAAAAAAGATGGGACATGAACTTGAATATCCAAAATGACCCAGGTTCGTGTAAAGAGATACATGTGTTTACGAACATATGTATCCCACTGCTATTGATTCAGCTCTAACTCATAGCAACCCTACATGTCAGAGTAGAACTGCCCCATAGAGTTTCCAAGGAGCACCTGGTAGATTTGAACTACCGACCTTTTGGTTAGCAAAAGTGGCACTTAACCCACTGTGTCACCAGGGTTTTTACAAACATATGTATAGACAGAGAAAAAAGTGCTGAGAGGTACATTAAAATATTAACAACTTTGGCTAGTTGAGGATGAGGTTTATCATTGTACTTTCCTATGTTGTTCAAGTTTCCTACAGTTATTAAACATTTTTCACTTACGGAAAATAGTATCCTACCCAATCTTGCTGATTCTAAGTTAATTAAGTAGTTAATTCAGTGAGGAAAAGGCCATCTGCTAACAGCCCAGTTGACATGACAGAAGCTTGAATGTCAGTCTTGAACGTTCTCCTCTGACCTGCTTATAAACAGGTCATTATGGTTACAACAAACACAAACCGTGCCCCAAAGCCCCTACTTTCATACTCAGTAATGGTGACTGAGAGGTTGGTCCAGTCAAGCTGAGAAAGAAGTGGAAGCAGAAAGTCCTTTCTCTCAAATGCTAAGGAGCAGTGTGGGAACCACTGGCCCAAGTGATTGAGAGAATCCAGTAATTCCCAGCTGCCATAGCAGAGACAGGGAAAGAGAGGAGGCGAGGGCCACTGGAGTCTGGCTGCAATCTTCTCCAGTCTTCTTGAGTTAACATAGGGTAAGAGAAAGCCCTCACCAGCCTGGGCCCCTCAGCACACATTTAAGCAATAGCGTGGAACCCTGTGTCTATTTTAGGACCTGCCACTGCGGCCTCGGGTGCTCTGCTATCTTCAGGAAACTGCCCACCCACTGAGTGATCAGCACTTTGACACCACTGACCATGAACTGGCCACCTGCTTGTCCTTTACAACGCTAAATGTATGTCCTCTGTAGTCTGTAACTGCCCCTTAGCAAATACACTGAGCTCATTTGTGAGGTCTGATAGGAACTTCATTTGAGTTCACGTTCTCCTCCAAGCTCCTGGGTGGGTCCCATTATTCTTTGCTTGGTACTGAACTCAGCAGGAGAGACCACAAGCCTTCTGACCTCACAGAACAACCCACCCGTGCCAATCCCTTCTACTTCATCTTGGAGACCCACCTTGCTGTTGGTTAACCATGCTTCCTTCCCTATCTCGGACTGCTGCTTCCTTGGACCTCCCTCTGCCAGACCACGCTTACTGCCTTCACGCTGGAGATATTTCTGACTCTTCTACGAGGCTTAGACACACTGACTAAAGCAGATCTACACGAGCTCTCCTCTACTATCTTGTAGTGTCTACATATAGACGGAGTATTTTATAGATGTAAGATATTCATAAATAGCTTGAAATACAAAATCTACATTCTTCTTCTTTCTCCTAGCTTGGAAACAGCACAGAGGCAATGAAACCTATTTTGTGCAACCCTTCTCATGAGCCACAGGAAACAGGAAGTTTCTGGGGGAGGGGATTCTTACAGGCATGTGATAGATAGCCACGGTTTCGCTGCAGCAGTCAGGTAGACCTTGAAGCCGGAAATATTCACTCAAGATGCCCTTTGCACATCTCCTGTCTAACTCTAATGGCAGTTTGATGCTGTGCCTTTTGCACTTTGACCAAGCTCAACTGATTTTTCATACTGTAGTTTCTTTTTTTTCTTATTATGATGCCTGAAGCTACTGCATGAAAGACGATGAACTGGACACAGCTGAGGAAAGGCGTGCATAGAGGGCCTCTTCTTGGCCACTCTTAAATAAACCCTCAATTGAGTCATTTCTCCTAGAGCTATAAACTCCTTGACCCACTAAAGAGGAAGTGGAGCCCAACTCCAGTAATGCAGCTGAGCAATCCCTTTAGGGAAATGAGGCTAAAAAGGAATATTTTCAGCTGCCTTGTTAATCAATGTAATTTGTCACGACTGAACAAGCATCAGTGGAGAGCCAGAGGAGATCCTAAAGTCATGTCTAAAGTGCTCCCAGGAAGCATGCTTTCAAATCCCAGCAGTCTTTGGTTCTTCCACAATTTACGACGCGATCTTGCAAGCTTTGTGCACAGGTTACACTTACACACACAACACACACACAGACACACAACACCTCTTGCACCATATATGTCAACTGCAACCACACTGCAAGATGATATGTCTTGCACAAGAACACTGTCGATCGAGGGGAAGCCTGAGTAAATATTTATATATTTTCCCACTGGGTTTCTCTTTTCACATTAGACAGAGTGGGCCAAGGAAACAGCTGGATCACACAATCTCAAATGGGAGGAGGATTCCTCTTCCTCTCTTTCTGCTGTCTCTATTTCTCCCCTCAAAGTCACAGACCTTGATAACCAACCAAAAAGGCACTGGCAAGTAGACAATACCCAGTGCTGTCGAGTCCACGCTGACTCACACTGACCCTGTAGGACAGAGTAGAACTCCCTAACAGAGTTTCCAAGGAGAGCCTAGCAGATGTGAACAGCTGACCTTTTGGTTAGCAGACATAGCACTTAACCACTATGTTACCAGGGCTTCCAAATATACAATACCCAGTTTTTAAAAATTGCCTTCTGTAGCCAGTGCTTGATTGTCTAGCTACAGCCTCCATAGTGGCCTACCTTCTTAAAACTCCCAGATAACTTTCTACAGAGTCCCTGGGTGACCAAATGCTGAACACACACAGCTCCTAGGAAGGACTGGTGATTTAAGTTCACACAGAGACACCTCAGAAGGAAGGCCTGGTCATCTACTTCTGAAAAATCAGCCGTGGAAAGCCCTGTGAAACACAGTTCAATTCTGACACACAGGGGATTGCCATGAGGCGGAGTTGAATGGAGTCAGCAACTGATTTTTCTACTAGCTTTTTAAACTCACATCTTTGGGTCATCGGAGTAACCTTTCTCATCATCCAACTGTTGCCGACATGAAAATAACTGAACAGCAGAAAGAATAAATGAAAGAGGCTTGGGATTCAGTGTCCTTTGCTCTCTATGTCCCACCTAAGTTCAAGTCCTAGAAGAGACGAGAACTCAAGGCAAATCAGACTGTACAACTGTCCTTCAATAACTGGCTGAGAAATGAGCAAAACCTGCCTCCCCCAGAGCCCTGTCAGTACAGTGTGGGCGGCGTCTTTCTCTGCACGCTGCCTGTGTGCTCAGTGGCGTGGCTTCCGGCAAGAGATTTCCTGCAGAGGAAAAAACACATAGTGATTTCTAGCTCCTGCACCGTGTTTTCTCCTGTTCTCAATTTTTAAGACTTTCTGATAGACAATCCACTGGATGCTTATACACCACGCTGTTAGGTCATCTATTTTGCATATGGACTTGCTTGGAAAACTCTAAATGAATTGACATTGACATTCAGACTGATGGTAAGATAGAGATAATATCACCTGTATGGATCTGCCAAGGTCGAATTCAATGCAGAAATAGCCAACAATTATGCAAATATCCAACCCCAACCATTACAGAAGAAAACTAAATTTAAATGTTGGAGAAATAATCAATTCTCCACCATAAATTTCATGGATTAGCTTGTTTTGATGAAAGAAACAAAGCCTGAATTATTTATGAACCTTCTCCAGCAGATACTAGTCAATGCTCTTTTCTTTGTTAGGTTCAACAGCAAATCCACAGTGGTATGAGCCATCACTGAACTACTTCTAAATCCATCAGAATTGTGGAACAGAGATGTTTGGTGGTTTGGTGGAAATTACCGTGGTCAGTCTGTCCTTCATTATGTTTCTGCTATTGTTTCCATAGTTAAAAGTGAACTTGGGGATCATAACCAGCGCTTTCGTTTTACAGATGAGGAAACTAAAGACCAAGGTCATAGAGAAAAGTGGTACCCCAGATTGTTATAGGCCCCCAAATCTCCTGATTATCCAGACTCATGCTCTTTGCACAAAACTCTCCAAACCTTGGACAGGACTTTCAATATTAACATTCTCTAAAGTTCCTGGGCTTCAAATTTCAATAATGATCATCAAGTTTCCTAACTAGGAAAAACAACTGAAGCTCAATTTACTCTTTGGGCCAATAAATTAAATGATCAATGAGCTCAGGGCTGCTGAAACAAGCGTTGTTTTACTAGGCATGAAAATTTATTTTATATATAGACATGTGGATACATAGGTAGGTATGCATGCTTGGAGCCCTGGTGACGCAGTGGTTAAAAGCAACTGCAAGCTACAGCTGCTAACCAAAAGGTCTGCAGTTTGAATCCACTAGCTGCTCTTGGAAACTCTATGGGGCCATTCTAGTCTGTTCTCTAAGGTCACTGTGAGTCAGAACTGACTCGATAGCAATGGGTTTATAGAGATATATGTCAGTTATTTACCTACACCTAGAACAAGTTTTAGCAAAAACAAAAATACAGCATTTTTCTACCTGAAACTATAGAACAACAATCAAACTTTTAGTTTTAAAGGCTTTTTTTTTATGTGTTCCCCTCACTTGTCATTTCAAAGAGTTTAGCCAAGACACACAAACGCAGCTATAAATTTTTATTATTACAGTGGTCTCAATAATTTTACTGGGCACATGAGAGCCTCTAGAGATAGCAGAAATCACAACAAGCCACATTTAAGGAGACTGCTTATATAGTCTTTTTTTTTTTTTTTTAGGACTGCACTCACATTTTATTCAATGATTTTCTGTGGGACGGGAAAGAGAAAGAAGGAAAGATTTCTAACTGGACTGCTTGGTCATTTTATCCAACTGTTCTGGTTAATTCTACCACTTGAGCCAAGCCAAGTGCCGTCGAGTCAGATCCGACTTGAGGGATGTTTCAAACAAATTTCTTAAAAAATTTAGGGTGTATGTGAGGATGAGGGTTTCTCAGTCTTGGCACTAGTGACATTTGGGACTGGAAAATTCTTTGGTGGGTCCTGAGAGTCCTTGTGCACAGCAGATCTTGTCCGTCCTTGGCTTCTGTCCACTGGATGCCATCTCCTCCACCACTGCCCCACCTCCAGTGTGAAGACCCTGGTGACCCCAAATGCTCCAGATAGCTCCACATACCCCCTGGGGGTCAGAATTGACCCCTGGTAAGAACCTCTGGAGTAGGAAATATTTGGAAATCTCATGAAGTTTCACTGTACAACTGAAGAACTCTAAGAGGAACTGGCTTCTTGGGATATTTGTGGCTTGTTTTATGTTCCAAGGACATATAAAAAATCCTGAATGATGACATCTGCCTCCCACCATCACTAATCCTCCATCCAACCCTCCCTGTAAAAACCCAAATGCATGCTATTTGAGGGGGCGTAGGTTACAATCAGGGAAGGCATTTGTGTCGACTTGCTTTGCACCCAATAAAGAAAAGTCATTTTTCACTCTCTACCCAGGAAAAATTCTGCTGTTTGTTTTAAGGCACAGGCGTGTGCATGGCTTGAGAACTCTAGCATCTTTCCAGGTCCCTAAAACTGGCCAGTTCTGCCCCAGCAATGCAGTGGTTTCCTATGTGGCTGTGAAGAGAGCACCCTGTGACACAACAGTCCCCAGTAGCGTGTGGGTCATGCTATTTTTGCAGGCTCTGCAGTGACAGCATTCACAAAGAATCCCACCTCCCTTCTCCTTCCTGAGCTGATCTCTCCTCAAATGGAATCCATATGGGCAGTGGGAACAAATCAATGTCACCAGGCACAATGGAACGTGGATTCAGGGAGCATTTCCACAAGCAAAAGGAGAGGGAGGCCAGGGCTGCATGGGAGGCTTTCCAGCTCAAATGCAGAGGCTTTCCTATCAGAGTGTGGCACCATATCGGAGATGCCCCATACATTCTCATCATCTGATACTAGATTCCCTTAGGCCTGGGCTGTACGAGTGCACACACAAACATTTTTCAGCTTTATTGCGCTAGATAGCAAGATCTCTCCAAATTTGTGGAGCTACTTTTTTGTACTTGAAGTTTAATGCCTTTACCCTCATGATGTAGTTTTCTAATCATAGAGCCCCTTGTGCAAGGTCTGAGTGCAAGAGTCTGCGGCTTGGCTTTCTGAACGCAGTTTCCTGCCCCAGCACAAAAATATTTCAGGCCGAGATCTATTTCTAAATTCTCCCCTTTTCTTTTCTTTTTATTCCTTGCCCCCTCCAAGTGCCTGTACTCCCCCCCTCCACCCCACCCCCTGTGATAGATCCGGTTTTATGGCTTTAAATACTGATATATGTGTTCTTTGAGCGTCCAAGGTCATTATCAAGGCCTTGCACACATTTAATAAATAAACACAACTGAGGAAATGGGTTTTTATGTTCTCTCCTCCCCTCCCCTCCCCTTCCCTCCTCTCCTCCTTTTTTCCCTCCCCTGAATAAAAATCCATAGCAACCCAAAAAGGCCCTGGATAGAAAGACAGTGTCATTTGTTTAAAAAAAGAGCATTCTTCTCCCAGTAGACGATGTTTTATAATCCTGCGACCTGTTGTAAGTAATAATGTGCAACCCGCAGTTCCTCATCCAAGTTCAAAACTCAAGCAACTTATGAGAAAGGAGAAAAGAGAACAGAGGGGAAGAGGGACTTCTGAACTGAAAGCTTCAGACTAAAGGAAGTTTGGGGCCTCCATGGTGTTTAAATATCGGCAGAAAATAAAAAGCGCCCACGAAGTGCTTTGCCGAGTACGGCTGCCACTCCGTTTTCTACTGGCATTTCCGTCAGAATCCACTTAATTCATTTGTTTGCGTAAGTCTCCGTTAGGTGATTTTATGAACTTTTTTTTTTAATCAGCACAAATTCAGCTCAGAATAGGAAATCATACAGAAATTTGCCTTTGCCAGTCATTTTTCTTAATGAAACACACACACACTCCACCCCATTTTCAGCTCTTTGCAGTTTAGAAAAAATACTTGTCTTTCAAGATATTAAGCGAGCAAGAGCAGCATTGGTCGTATGCAGGATTTTCTATGATTTTTGAGTTGAAAGCACTGCCCTTAAATCAGGATGATCCACATACAACAAGCTAACAGGAGAGTGGCAGGAAAAAACCAAGCAGAGGGGAGTGTAAATTACAGGTATAAACTGAATTACAAGATATTGCAGTTACCACCGACCTCACGTACGACCTTATCCTTTTTGCGGGGAGGGGATACATCTTATCCTTAGTAACATCACATATAATGTTGCAGTTTATAACTTGCTGATGTTAGCACCAGCAGATGTTCACTCACAGATGTTCTGTTATGATTTATCAAGATACTGATAATAACAGGCATTAATAATGAATTTTTTTTTTAATGAGGTGTTCAACTTATGTCAGAACTGACTTAGAATGGAGTCGTTGGAAGGGGTGTAAGTTAGGGACTTTCTGCACATTAAATTGTTTGTCTTTTTCATTTCCTTTATGAAATGAAAGAAAGAACTCGAGTCCTCCATAGCTCGTAGGACTGTCAGAAGTCATGAGAGAAATCGGTGAAAAGCTTTGAAAATGACCTAGGACCATTTTAGTGTCACTGATCATACTAGTAAAATAAGTAACCAGTAAAACAAGGGAGAGTTACAACTCCTGAACACCTTCTCTTCTCTCCCCAAGCCCATTTGAACATGGGAGAATGGACCACTGCCATCAATCTATAATCTGTGGCTTTTAGTCTTTTTAAAATTTGAATAAAGTTTGAGGTTAACAGATTTTTATTTTAAGGAGCTCTGGAGGCACAGTGGTTAAAGCACTTGGCTGTTAACTGAAAGGTCAGCAGTTTGAACCCACCGGCCAATGCAGTCGGAGGGAGAAGAAAAGATGTGACATTGTGCTTCTGTAAAGATGACAGGCTTGGAAACTTTGTGGGATGGTTATACTTTGTTCTATGGGGTCACTAGGAGTCAGAATCAACTCAGTAGCAGTGGGTTTGGATTATTTTATTTTATTAAATATAGAAGAGATGTAACATGATCTTATAAAATATGTCTTCATGTCAACAGTAAACAAACGACAACCTTCCATGTAGCCACTGTCCAGCTGAAGACACACAACACTATCACTGTTCCTATGATGTGTTTCGGGTCCTCTTCTTCCCCCTCTCAGAAGTAAGGCACCATCCCCTTATGATTCTGCCATAGAAGTCCATACCCATAACAAAATAGTATTTAGTGTGTCTGTTGTTTAACTTTATATAAATAAAGTAATATTCTAGATCTGAAGTTTATCCACATGGTTGTCAATAATCTGTTTTTTATAGCACTCCGTCATGTGATTGTATCACTATTTATTCATTCTATTTTTGTGGGATTTTGGGGTGATAACTGGATTTTGCTATTATCAACAGCGTGGCTGTGAACATTCTTTTTTATGTAAAGTGGTATATAAAAATTTATCTAGGCTGTATACCTATTGGTGGAATAATGCCAAAGTATTTTTGCAAAATGTTGCACTTGCTTAAAACCAAACCAGATTCATTATTGTTGAGTTTATTCTGATTCATAAGACCCTGTAGGTAGAGTAGAAGTGCTCTGTAGTGTGTAAATCTTCGTAGAAACAGATTGCTATATGTCTTTCACCTGAGGAGCGACTGGTGGAGTCAAACCACCAACCCTTCTGTTACCAGCTGAGTGCTTTAATACTAGACCACCAGGGTTCTGGCAGCTTCATTTACTTGCCAAGTCTTGGTAACACCAGAATCTTGATAGTTACATGCATGCTATCTAGTCTAACCAACATGAAAAGATACTCTATTGTGGCTTCAGTGTACATTTTCTCAAGTGATAACGAAGTTGTATATCTTTTTCATGTTTACTGGCCATTTGTTTAAGCATTTCTGTGAGCCAGCCAAGTGCCGTCGAGTCAGAGCCGACTCATGAGTGCCTGTTAAAAAGTCTTTTGCTCTTTTTTTCTGCTGGTGAGTATGGGCGATTGTGGGTAGTCTGACTCTTTTGTCTGGCTGTCATGGCAACTCCAACTTGTGGCAACTCTGTGTCTGTCAGAGAAGAGCTCTTATATTCCACAAGGTTTTCGGCAGCTGATTTTTTGGTAAGTCGATCTCCAGGCCTTTCTTTGGACTTCCCTGTGGATGGACTCCAACCTTCAACCTTTCATTAGCAGCTGGGTGCCATCCTTGTTTCCTCCACCCGGGGCCTCCATTTTCCCTCCTCTACCAGATAATTCAAGTGCCTGCTGCTTGCCAGGCATTGCTAGGTGGCACAGAGCAAACATAAATGACTTTTTCCTCACCCCCTCCCCACCAAAGCGGTGGAGAGGCAAGAGAAGATGTCTAGAAGGCCCAGGCCCTGTGCCTCAGAAGTCTCGCCGTGAGTTTGAAATGGCCTTCCAGCTTCCTGCTTTGCATCTGCCGACCTGTTCTGAGTCACAGAAGTCCCTGCAACCGGGACAACTAGGGGTGTTCCGGTGACCCCATCTACCCACTGGGTCTGGGCAGGGCTGGCTGGAAAGGCAGCAGGCAGCCGCCAGGAGACTGAATTACAGGCCCAAACAAGAAATACTTCTCTCACTCAGCAGGGAGTCTCCCTCAGATTTCCTGGTGATAGCATTAAAGAAGACTGAAGCAGAGCACAAAGCATCTGGGGGTGTCTCTGCCTCAGCGGGTGCCCTCAGTTAGCTCCCCAGAAGCTTGAAGGGTCTTTGTTATTCCTGGAACAGGCGGGGCAGGGGCAGGGGTGGGCAGAGAGGAGGGGAAGAGGCCCAAGGAGAGCACAGGGGCTGGTCACGGCCTCCCTGTATATTCCTTATCCAGCTTCAGTGGAGACACTCAAACAGGCTTGACGAAGAAAGTACAACCCCGAACAGGATTTCCAGCCAGAGTACCACCTTGACTGGGTGCCGGCAGGGAGGAAGAAAGGGGGGCACACAGATCAAAATGAGGCTCGGAGTGTCTCCGATGGCCCTGTCCCCAAAACCTCTGATGAAACAGCGACTCAGAGAAACTAGAAATGGGCCTCAACTTGCTCCTGGGCTCTCCTCCCCAATATTCCCAATTTCAAAGCAGATGGGCTGCTTCTGAAAGGATTCTATTCTAAGTGTAGGTTGAAAGTTCGTAGAATACGGCTGTCTGTACCATCCCGTCCTCAGAGCTGCTACCGTCACCCCCGACCACTTGCTGGGGGTAACTGGTTCTGAGAAATACAAGTATATATGTCAACCCCACCGGCATAAAATAAATAAATAAACAAACCCTAGCTTTGTCTTGTGGCTCAGATTTCCCCAGGCTGTGCCCTGTGCCTGGGACAGTGTTTTTGTCCCCATGCTTTGCTGCCGCTTCCAGCAGCCTGGTCTGTCTAGTCCCGCAGGTTTCAGGTACACATCCACGCCTCAGCAGACTTTCACTAGCTCCCACACCCTACCACCCCAAAATAGCCGACTTGACTAGATACGGGGCTCTGGTGACACAGTGGTTAAAGCAATTGGCTGCTAACTGAAAAGTTGGTGGTTCAAACCCGCCGGTTGCTCCAAAGGAGAAAGATGTGGCAGTCTGCTTCTGTGAAGATTACAGCCTTGGAAATCCCATGCAGCTGTTCTACTCTGACCTTTAGGGTCACTGTGAGTTGGAATGGTCTCCAGGTTTGGTTTTGTGGCTTAGACTACTCGTCCATTCTGACAACCCCCGTATTTCCTTTTCTTGGAGTCTTTACCACATTGTGCTCTAATATTATCACTACCCGTCTGTGAAGTTTGTCATACTGTGGTGGCTTGCGTGTCACCATTGTGAAAAATAATTAAAACTCACCAAAATTTGAACATGAGGTTTATTTTAAGCTGTTACTCTAGATGCACATAGGGGCGCCATTTTGATTCCAGAGAAAGCAAAAGGTTCCAGTGGAAGAAAAAAGCAAAAACCCATTTCCATCCAGGAATCACCTGGGGGCTCCTTAAATGCAGATTCTGATTCTGTAGGTCTGGGGTGGGGCTTAGCGAGGCTGTGTTTCAAACAAGTCCCAGGAGATATAGTCACAAGCAACCCTATAGGAGAGAGTAGAACTGTCCCATAGGGTTTCCAAGGAGCAGCTGGTAGATTCAAACTGCCAGTCTTTTGATTAGTAGCCAAGTTCTTAACCGCTGCGCCACCAGCACTCCTCTGTCAAGTTACAGCCTTGCAGCCCCCATGGGACAGTTCTATTCTGTCCTTTACGGTGGCCATGAGTTGGAATTAACTTTATGGCAATAGGTTAGGTTTTTGGGTTTCACAGAATTTTTCATAAGCAGGAAGAGGGACACAGTTTGCAACTGTTTCTCAATGTTCAAGCTTCTCAAGCTCTCCCTGTACCTAAGTAGGAATCACCTGGTGGCTCCTTAAATGCAGATTCTGATTCTGTAGGTCTGGGGTGGGGCTTAGCGAGGCTGTGTTTCAAACAAGTCCCAGGAGATATAGTCACAAGAGGCTTGAGGGCCCTCTGTAAGGAATTTCCCACAAGATGGCTATGAGATTGCAGTCTGAACCTTTGCTCTACTCCCACATCTAACGCAACAAAAAAACCAACCTCTTTGCCATCAAGTCAATTCCTACTCATAGACTATATAGGCCAGAGTAGTACTGCTGCACAGAGTTTCCAAGGAGTATCTGGAAGATTCGAACTGCTGACCTTTTGGTTAGCAGATATAGCACTTAACCACTATGCCACCAGGGTTTCCAACAGAATATGGAAAATACAAGCCTAGAAAATTCTTCAAAGCAAAATTTCTATGATTTGTAATTTGAGTCACCAGAAGCTGCTTAAAAGTTATAGGGGTAAATACTAAAATGCTTAGGAAAGTTCTAAAATGATAGAATTATTTCCTATAGGCTAGACAAGAGCCATGGATGACAGTCAAATAGCGATACACTTTGCATTTTACCCTAAATGATAACTGAGAACACTAGTCACACTGATCAATTGAACACGATTTTGCAAAATAGGTGAAACCCAAACTAACGAGACTTCCAGAGACTTCCAGACTTGCCAGAGACTTCCAGAGACTGCTAAGGGAGCCGGTGAAGTCGTCCTGAGCTTCATACCAGATGAGGACCATCAGCTACCCTAATTCCTATTGGCCATTCACCAGAGGTGTGACAGAAAATTGTTTCCAAGTGGCTTTTACACAGCCCCTGGGCAAGAAAGAGAGCAGCAAGAGGGGTCAGCAATGACTCAGCTGCACACAGCCCCTCTCCCACTGTCTTCCTCACGTCTGTGGTTCTTAACCCTGACTGCACTTAGAATCACGGGGGATGCTTTGGGAAAAATTGCTGACGTCCCAGTTCTGCCAGAGCAATCGACTAAGAACACCTCAGGCCAGGGACCATGCCTCATATTTTTAAAAAATTCCCCAAGTGATTCTGATGGGAACTATTAGCCTTAAGCCTCCGACAGACTTTAAGGAAGGAAGTGAAAGCCATCACGGAGGACCAGAAGGCCCACCTGCCTTCCTCTCATCCGCATCTCCGCTTCAGCTACATTTTGAGAACAGAGATCAACAAGAATGCAATTCATTTCCTTCTAAAAATCACCGTAACACACCTCATCTCTTTAGAGCTCAGGCTTGGTGCAAGAAATTGATCTCACTTTTAAGGAACAAGCCTAGAAAAATTCCCTATGGGGAACTTCATAGGACTTTTAATCATGGTGAAATTAATTACCGTTCAGAGTTATGGTAACTTAAGTATTATATTATCACAATTATTATGACAACTAAAGGAATTGTACAGTGCCATGTCATTCAGTTAAATTTCAGATTTGAGTCACAGCTTCCTGGACTTACTAGCTATGTGGCCCAGTTGAGTAAGTTACATACTAGTTTGTTCACACGCCATTGTTTTTAGGCACCAAGCAGTCAATTTCAACTCGTAAAACGAGGGAATTCATAAAGTTCACATAATTTGTTAGGAGTGTCAACTTAGGTAATTCACGTAAGGGAATGTACAGAATCCAAGCAACTGTAACAACTCCAGAAATACCAGCTAGTTTTATAAATTTATTTGATATAATTCTAATGCATGCTCCATAGCTACCATCCGTCTGTCAGTTTGTCATACTCTGGCAGCTTGCATGTTGCTGTGATACTGGAAAACTTTGCCACTGGTATTTCCAACACTAGCAGTGCCACCCATGGTGGATAGGTTTCAGTAGAGCTTCCAGACTAAGACCAGACTAGGAAGAAAGGCATGGAAATCTACTTCTGAAAAATAGTAACGAAAACCTTATGGATCACAACAAAATATTGTTTGATGTAGTGCTGAGCGATGAGCCCCTAGGTTGGAAGGCATCAAACAGTGACTGCAACAATCAGCTGGAGCATACCAAAGATTGTGGCAATGGTACAGGAATGGGCAATGTTCTGTTCCATTACACATGTGGTTGCCATGGTTGCCAGCTCCATGACAACAACATGATCCATAGTCCTCATAGGCCTATCCTCATGAGATAAACAAATTGAAAGTAAATATTTAAGGACTTTTCTACTAACTTCACTGAGTAATTACATGCTGATTGAATCTAATAATAAATCTTTTGGCTTTGCATTGTATATATTTTTTTGTTTATTTTTTCTAATCATTCACATTTACTCTATTTTATGAAGGCATTTTTCCCTTGTGGATTAGAGACTAAAACATTGTTGTTTTGTTTTGTTGACCAGAGAGAATTTGAGAATAACTAGTTGAAAGTTAAATTTATGAATTCTGTGTCTTAGAAGTTAATGGAAAAGCCACTGTCTTTGTTTTCTACGTTGCATAACAAATGACCAAAAATTTAGTGACTTAAAGGAACACCCATTTATTTGGGGAGGAGGATTTTTTAAAAAATAATATGTTACTGTGTTTTCAGTGAAAGTTACACAGCAAATTAGGTTCTCATTTGGCAATTTCTACACACATTGTTCAATGACATTAGTTTCATTTTCACAACGTGTCAACATTCTCTTGAAATTCATTCTGGTTGTTTGCTTCAGTACTCTACTTTCCCTGCCCACTTATCTTCTTATCTTTGCTTTAGAGTAATTGTTGGCCTTTTGATCTCATACAGATGTTTTTCTGTTTTAAACCGTTTTTTGTATTGTACTTCTAGGTGAAGGTTTCCTGAGCAAATTAATGTCTCATTAAACAACTAGCACACAGATTGTTTTGTGATCTTGGTTGCCAACCACACAACATGTCAACATTCTCCCCTTCACGACCCTGGTTTCCCCAGTACCGGCTTTCCTGTCCCCTCCTGCCTTCTCATCCTTGCCCCTGAGATGGTGTGTCCGCTTACTCTCATTTTATTTGATGGGCCTGTCTCATCTTTGGCTGAAGCATGAACCTCTGGGGTAACTTCAGTCCAGAATTGATAGGGTGTCAGGGGGCATACTGTCAGGGTTTCTCCAGTCTCTGTCAAGCCAGTAAGTCTCATCTTTTTGTGTGCCTTAAAATTTTGTTCTACATTTTTCTCTAGCTCTGTCCAGAACCCTCTATTTTTGATCTCATAAAGATGTTTTTTTAACAGAGTCCTGTACTCACAGGTGATATCTTTTATTTTATGTGCCACTCTTATTTTGCCAAAAAGTAACTTCAGGAAATAGTTTTCTGAATCTCATTGGAATAGGCACAGAAACAGAGACCAAAGGTGTACAAAACTCATTCAAAACCCACTGCCATTCAGTTCATTTGGATTCATAGCAACCCTATAGGACAGAGGAGAATTGTCCCATCAGGTTTCCAAGGCTGTAACATTTTTATTTTTTTAATTTTGCTTAGGTGAAAGTTTACAGCTCAAGTTAGCTTCTCACAAAAAAGAAAGAAGAGAAAAGAAAACCATACACACATTGCTATGTGATCCTATTTACTCTCCCTATAATGTAACTGCACACTACCTCTTTCCATCCCGGGATTTCCAATGTACGTTCAACCAGCTACCCTCCCTTTCTGCCCTCTCATCTTGCCACCAGGCAGGAACTGCCCGTTTAGTCTGGTGCATCTACTTGAACTAAGAAGCACATTCTTCAGGAGTATCAATTTATGTCTCATAGTCTAGTCTAATCTTTCTCTACAGAGTTGGCTTCAGGAATGGTTTTAGTTCTGGGTTAAAAGGGGACCCAGGGCCCATGTCTTCTGGGGTCCCTCTAGTCTCAGTCAGACCATTAAGTCCCGACCCAGGGACTCCTTGACTAGTCAGTTTGGTAGTTTTCTGCTCTGATTGGCAACAGCTGAGATCACCCATTTGGCTGACTGAGCTGAAAGGTTCAGGCTTTCCACGGCTGTCAGGTACCTTGGTTCTGCTCTGCATGACCTCTCCGTATCACTAGCTTGGGCTTCCTCACGGTATGGTGTCTCTGCAGAGTCAGACTTCTTACATGGTGTCTGATTTCCAGAAGGAGAGTGAAGTGGCTAGATCTCTTAACGTCTAGACCTAGAACTGGCAAAACATCACTTCTGCAGGCATCTAGTGGTCAAATATATTCAGAAGACCACCCAAGATTCAACGAAAGGCAAAATAGACTCCACCTCTTGATGGGCGGAGCGGCAGCACGTGCACACAGGGAGAGAAGGAATTGGTGGTGGCCACCTTGGGAAACTACCACAGAGGGACAGGAATTTGGTTTTGGAATTGTAACAGAGGGAATATCTTTCCAGTTTCTTTCTTTTTTTTTCTGTACTGTTAAAATCTACTTTAATGAACACCACTTTAATAATACATTTTAAAAATGATACTAACTTGTAATAATAATGCATTCAATGACAACGGGAATGTATGGAGCCCTGGAGGTACAGTGGTTAAGTGCTTGGCTGCTAACCAAAAGATCTGTGGTTCAAACCCACCAGCTGCTTCTCAGGAGAAAGTCTGCTTGATAAAAATTTATTGCCTTGGAAACAGTTTTACTGTGTCCTATAGGGTCATTCTGAGTCAGAATCGACTTGAAAGCAATGGGCTTGGTTTGGTGAGCTGAGTGCCTGCAATAAATAGATCAAGAGCGAGATGGTGTGTATGATTTATGAGACATGATGCATGCTGGGAAATAATGTCTACAACAGATTTTTGACTTTATTCTCCAAAGTAATAAAAACTAGCCACAATGGCAGCTGAAGTACATTTCTTACTGCCTACTGAGAATAAGCCCTTGCTCCCTTAAGAAGTCTGCTTCTTGCTTGTGTAGCTTCCTGTGCAACTACTTTCTTTTGTACTGGAAGAGACCTAGGCCTTCATCCTTCAGAATAAATGGAATTATTCAGCTGAGTGGCTGTGTGCTCTGTCCCCTTCAGGCCTTGTTCCTGCAGAATCAGAGGAGCGGTCTGTCTGGAATCAGCAGTCTCCTGTTCTGTTAGCCACACTTCCATCACACCCCAAAGGTCTAGCGTCTTCATTCCCTTCCACACTGAGCCAGGTGTTGGTGTTGCCTGTCATCCAATTGTACTGAAAGGGGCATGCACGCACATGGGGGTTGAGGGGCAGAACACAGAGTGGTTCTGTAAGCTTCACGAAGAGGAGTGTGTCGTGCTGATCACCTCCGAGGTGGCATTAAGATCTCCCAGGAGGCAGAGTCCCCATCTTCGTCCTGCCCCAGGGCTCACGAAGAAAGGGAGTTCGGTATGGTTCAAGCTATACAAAGAGGGGGACCTGGGATGCCATGCGGAACCACTTCCAGGGAATCTGCTAGGGCAATTCTATTGTCATGGTAATAGATAGTCCAATTGACTGATTCCTGTGACCCTACATACAAACAGAATGAAATGCTGCCCAACCCTGCTTCATCCTCACAATTAGCAGCATCCATCACTGCAGCCATTGTGCCATCCCATCTCACAAGAGTCCCCTTGCCCTCAGCGGCCCACTATGTCACCAAACCTGATGTCCTCCTCCAGTGATTGATTGATTCCTTCTGGTGATGCGTTCGAAGCAAGTGAGTTGGACAGTGTTCTCTTGCGATCCTTAAGGTTTTTACTGGCTGATTTTTGGAAGCAGGCTGCCAGAACTTTCTTCCTAGTCTGTCTAGTTAGGAAACTTCTCTGAAACCTGCCCATACTTTGAAATACTGGTAGCCTCGCTTTTCAGCATCCCGGCAACACAGCTACCACAGTGTGACAACCTGACAGACAAAGGACGGTGTAATACCAGCATGTTATTTGCTTTTTCACTAACATTCTCTCACAGGTGGACAGTGGAGTTTCTCAGAGTCTCGAAGACATAGTTCACTGGGCTCAATATAGCGAAGCTTGGAGAACACAGCTGTCTTCCATTAAGGCGGACAGGCAAGAGATTCGCAGCCATGTAAAACATTGCCACTCTTTTTCACTCTGTTCCTTTTTAATTTAGGAAAATAAGATTATTTTTTCATAAACATTTGTCATATTGATATGCCATGGGTTTATTATTGTTATACCTTAATTAATTAATATTTTTAAATGTCTCAAGTTTAATTTCCACTATGGTCAACTTGGAGAGATATCACTCATTTAAAGGCTCTTTGGAATCCTCAATAAATTATAAGGGTATAAAGGAGACCCAAGACCATAAACTTTGGGAATTGCTAGCTCCGGAGCAAGCGCCACTGAGTTTAAATCCCAGGATCCAGGACTTATTAGCTGTGTGACCTTGGATTCGGTTTCAGACTTCTCTGTGCCATAAAACTGGAATAAGGATGACAAGTGTGCTGTTATGAAGATTCAAAAAGTTAAGGAGGCAAAATGCTTTGGAAAGGTTGCCTGAGGCATGGTTAGTATTCAACGAGTCTTGTTGTTGAGTACTTTCCAGTCGCTATTTGACACATAGAGACTTCATGTGACCAAGTAGAACATACCTGTAGTGTTTTCTTGGCTGTAATAGGTTTGCTATCAATCGGAATTGACTCGCAGCAGTGGTTTTCTTTCTTTCTTCTTTTTTCAATCTTTATGGAAGCAGACCACCAGGTCTTTCTCTCACAGAGCTGTTGGGTGAGTTCAAACTACCAGTCTTTAGGTTAGCAGCTGAGCACTTAACTGTTTGCACCACCAGGGTTCCTTTCAACAAGTTCTTGTTGTTAGGTGCCACTGAGCTGGTTCCAATTCATAGTGACCCTATAGGTCACAATAGAACTGCTCCATAGAGTTTCCAAGGAGTGCCTAGTGGATTTGAACTGCCACCCTCTTGGTTAGCAGCCCTAGCACTTAACCACTATGTCACCAGAATTTCCTCAACCAGTCTTAGTTAACATTAATTTATCCAACGCACACTCACAGGACCACGCCATCAGGCATCAGACACCGTGCTAGTCCCCGTGAATACAAAGGGGGCTAATTCACAGTCATGGTCCTCAAGGAACCGAAGTGGAGGAACGATCTAGAAGAACAGATCATGTTAGTGGGGACCACTTGCCTGTGGGTGTATGCAGCCAGGACTCTCAGCAATGCAATTTAAGCACCTCACTTCAGTGACATGCCCCTGAGACAAACTCCTCAGAGACTCCAGAATGTTCTGAACTGTTACACTTGTCCAGAACATTGTCAGAAGTGAGACTTAAAGAAGAGCTGGCTGGGAGTCCGGTTACCAGGGACATGCCTCTTCTGACTTGCTTTAACAAACAACAAACATCTGCTGCATTCTTGGCACTCTTCTAGGACAGAGGGACATTAAGATAATTAAGATATTCTCCCTGTTACTCCCTCTGCCTGGAAGGAACACCCAGAACTGAGGGGAACACAATCTGACTATTATTCAGCCACCCAGAAGTCAAGAAATGAGACGGTGGAGCTGTTCAACCTCTCCGACCTTATAGTTTCATCTATCAAATAACCTCGGTAATGGATAAACCAAGAAGTTTCTTCCTGATCTAAGGTCCTAGTCGTAGTGGCGTTGTTAGCAGCTGTGGAGACAGCCCCTGACTCATGGTGTCGCCGTGCACAGTGGAACAGTACGCCTGCCTGGTCCTGTGCCATCCTCATGATTGGTTGTGGATCAGGCCATTGTGATCCGTAGGGTTTTCACTGGCTGATTTGCAGAAGCAGGTAACCTGGCCTTTCTTCCTAGTCTATCTTAGTCTGAAGCTCCATTGAAACCTGTTCTGCATGATAGCAATACAAAAGTTTCCACTGGCCAAAGGGTGGTGGCTGCCTAATCTATTCCAGTGTTACTGGTTCTCTCAGAAACAGTGTTTGGAATCTAAGAAGCCTTTGTCAAAAATCATTAACCTTGGGATAGTGATGCTCTGGTAAGCAGTAGTATTCTCAGTTTATTAACTGAGAAGTTAACACTCGGATAACACTGGGGTTTCGCCCATGTGAGTTCAGGCTTAAGAACTAGAATTTAAAGTTAGGGAGGATTGCTGGCCTCTTCAGGCTTCATAGGAAAAAATGTTCCTCGATGTGAGATGAATTTTGCAATGTTCTATTTGGAATTTAAAATTGGTTATTTACAACTGATTATTGCTAATAATTTCCCCTGCCCTTATTACTACGCATGCTCTTCTTTGTCTGTTTCCCCTCTGGAAACAAAAATCAATTTAGAATCACTATACTGTCGAACACAATGGTATTGTCAAAATTATTTATTAGTTTCCTCAGATAGCAATAAACATTTGGTTTGTTCTCTTAGCATAACTTCAAATGAAAGGGTCCCACAAGGAAGCACAATAGCATTGTGTTTTATTCTAGAATTTGGACTTTTACATTGTGTACCTT
Organism: Heterohyrax brucei; assembly: GCA_028571685.1. Lineage (NCBI taxonomy): Eukaryota > Metazoa > Chordata > Mammalia > Hyracoidea > Procaviidae > Heterohyrax > Heterohyrax brucei. The sequence goes on along the minus strand of CM053166.1, from coordinate 16,283,243 downwards.
GTGGTGGTTTGCTTGGAAGTGGGCTGAAATTAGCTAATATTCACGGAACTCTGCCAGAGCTTGATTTTCTTTCTGCCCTATATGAAGAGAAACATCTGAGCTATCGTTTATACTTGTATGGGGAACATTGATTCTAATTACTTGAGTATTGAATTTCCAGCTAAAATGTCTATACACTAGCGGGAAGCATTTTGCTAATGCAACGCTTTGGTAATTAGCCAAAGTCAGAAGAAATTGAGGTCAATCAAGTGAAGGAGACATTCACCATAGGGTTTTAGACTGTCATTTTCCTTTTATAAAACAAGATCTATAAATCCAGAGAGCCCCGTTTGGGATCTGACTGAACCTCTGGCTCATTACTGACTCAATTTCCTGCGCTAGGTGAAGTTTTTAAAATTTTTTTCTTCACTTCTCATTGCCTGAGGAGTCAATATTAGACAGGATTGCCAGTGGCCTACTTTTTTAAAAAGTACTCAAAGACTCTTAAGGTATAGTCTTTAGGCTGGGAGTGCTTCATTTTTACAGGTATTATTACATATCCATCGAACTTTTACATCATAATAATAAACTGATGGGTTCCACATTATGGAACTTTCCAGAAACTTTCAGTTCTGCCAATTTTTGCCTCTGTTGGAGTACCTGTGTCTGTATAACCCTTTTTGGCCTTCCAAATTGCTTCTGATCAGCTGTTTCCTATTTTCAGTGGCCTGAGAAATCAGATAACCAATTCTCTTGGGATTGTGCAGAAAACAAGAATAATCAGGGTCAGAGTAAGGGCCACATCCCAGCCAGCCTGGAGAACACACAAACTAATTTACTATAATGTGTGATTTCCTGTAATGTTGGAATACAGGTTAGACCCCGTGTGCAGGTAAACCATTAAATAATTAAAGCTACAGCTCCTTCCATTTGCATATCAGTCAATCAACCCCTTTGTTCTGTAAGTATTTATCAAACCAGGAACCTGGTCTGATTCACACAGACATCCCACTGTATCAGGCCAGGCAAGGCAACCTCTTCACTTATCTTTGGCTGACTCATCCTATTTTCTGTCTAAGGCTCAAGATGTAGCCTGTCAGCTTCAGCTAAAAACTGCTTTCTCCCCACTCACCAGAAAGCTTATGTGAAGATTCCTTCTTCTTCCTTCCATTCCTAAGAAGGCAAGCTGGCTGATTTCATCCAGCATGTGTATTAGAAGAGGGATCTTCCTGGATGGATAAGGCAAAAGATTAGAATGCTGGAGAATTCCCTGTGGATGTAGTAGGCAGACTCCGGATTTAATGTCTAAGGCCAAATGAAAAAAATAAACCAAACCCATTGCTGTTAATTGATTCTGATTCATAGTGACCCAATAGGACAGAGTAGAACTTCTCTATAGGGTTTCTAAGGAGTACCTGGCAGATTTGGGCTGCTGACCTCTTAGTTAGTAGCCATAGCTCTTAACCGCTCCACCACCAGAGTTTCCAACATATAAAGCCATAGTTCCCAAATTTCAGGATGCATTGGAATCTCTCAGGATGCATAGTAAAAATACTGTTTTCAGGGCTTGACTCTCAGAAATACAGATTCAAAAGCTCTACAACATAGCCAAGGAATTGCAGTTTCAGCTTGTAATCCAGACGATTCTGATGCAAAAGATCTGAGGATGAGTCTGTAAATCCTGGCTTCAGGTGATCATACTGTCCCCAGAGTGCATCAGGAAAGTCATTGCAAAGCAGAAAGTGGCAGGGCTAGCCTTGGAAGGGCTTAAGAAGTGCTCATGACTTGGAGCAGTGTTTGTGCAAAAGTCAAAAAAGGGTTTGCTGAACAGAAAAATATCAAAGACAGAATAAAGAACATGTAAATATGGAGTCTTTGAATGTCTTGTATCCTCATTTAACAAGAACATTCTGGCAAAGAAAGATAGCTACCAGATTCGCTTCCAGAGTTGAAATGGCATCAGAAAGGGTCCACACGCCACCTGGAAAATGAGACAGAGAGTTTGTGAGTTTCGAGCACATTAATAACACAACAGATGGACTAGGCGGGCTCATGTGACTTCTTTGCTATGGGCTCATTCAACATAAAACAGTTCCTTTAGGTCTGGAGGGTCTTAGTCCGGAACTAAGGCTAAGAGAGCATATCTCCCTGGGCTGGTCCCTTCCCCATCTCCCAGCATTCCTACCCAACTGTCTTCCTACAGCTGAGAGGCCCTCTGGCACCCATCCAGTCTGCTCTGGTTCGTGGTAACCTTCTGTACAACAGAAGGAAACGATGCAGGTCCTGAGCCATGTTCATGGTCATTGGTATGTCTGAGCTCACTGTTGTGGCTATTGTGTCAATCCATTTCGTTAAAGGTTTCCCTCACGTTCACTGATCCTCTACTTTACCAAACATAATGTGCTTTTCTAGCGACTGGTCTAATGACGTACTCAAAGTAAGGAAGCCAAAGTCTTACCTTTGTACCTGAGGTTCCTGCACCAAGATGCTCTCAGAGCAAAGAAAGACTGATACACCACAGGGACCTTCCTTCAGAGCCAACAGAGAGAGAGTACATTCTCCTGGAGCTAGGGCCCTGAATTTGAATTTCCAGCCTACTGGACTGTGTGAGAATAAACTTGTCCTTGTTAAAGCCATCTACTTGTGGTATTGCTGTTACAGCTGTACCAGATGACTAAAGCAATTACCAAATCAGAATAACTCACAAACGGGGACATTTGGGCATTCAAACTCCGGGGCCTTGTTCTCCTCTAGGGTGACGTGTACTGGGCACATGAAGACCCAGGACTGTGCTAGAGGGAGGCCGCAGGCTGGATGGATGTTTTGTGGTAGTGAGCAAATGTTTGACAGCAGGAATAGTGGGATCAAGGATTCCTGAAATCCACAAAAAGGTGTTTAGTGTTTGTTCCAAGGATTAATGTGAAGCTCTGCTGAGGAGGCAAGTAGAAATGATCAGATTAGGGTTTAGATAAGGAAGAGGCTGAAAAAAGGAAAAAAGAAGTGTGTCAGCAAAAGACACATGCTAGGGAGCAGTTATTTCTACTACACAGAGGTGATTCGTTCACCACTTCTCTATATTGAAACGCATTTGTAAAACCTGAGCACTATATGACTAGGAAGCATTATGGACATTGCTGAGAATCATCAAAACAACAACAGCATGAGCCAAGGCATGGAAGTTAGATGAGGTACAAGGAGCCAATTTGCCACTTTCAAGGAGACACCAATAAAGAATCATAAATAAATTATACTGTCACTCCAGAAAAAGAAGTGGAGAGCTTGCAGTAGTGAGGCAGTCTTGTTTTTTGGCTATGAGGCATTGAATTGTCTATTTGAGGACAATTCCACATTGCAGGGTCTCACTAGGAGATTTCCCAAGAGGGAAGCTTGAGGGGGCGATCAGATGACATTCTCTCACAGAGCTCTCTGCATTTGGGGCTTGAGCACATGACGTCAGCTCACTCAATTACATATTCTCCTAGGACTGTGAGTCCTAAGAGGCAAAGATAGAGGTAATTCTTGGTGGCGATGCTATAGTCGGGAGCCTGGAGATATGAAAAGTGCCCAGGAATGGTGGTGCCAGCAGAAAAGCCCTAACCAATGTGTAGCATGATCTCAGCCATGTTTTTGACCACTGTACTCTTTGTGGTTCTTGCTTGTTTTCTGAGCCTGATCGTGAACTTGTCTGATGGTTATACAAACTACCCTATGTCCTTCCAATCAATTAATTTTCTGCTAAAGATATCCAGACTTCGAGTCTACATTTTGTAAACAAGAATTCATATTGGTCCACACACTATAGAAGAAAGACCATCCAACGGACACTTAGAACGGCCTGAGTTCTACGGAATAATAAACAATTCAAGGCAAAGGCTTGTGTGAGTAGTCATAACACCAGTAACAAGGTTTATTACTCCATATCTATGTGCCAAATACGCAGATCCACAATAGTTTATTAGACAGCAATCTGAACCATTTATCTTGTCTTCTCTGTTTCCCTAAAATCCTCATGCCCTGTCTTCACAAATCAAAGTTCAGTGTGTATGTTGAAGACCTTCCCGTAACCAAAACCAAACATCAAATCTGTTGCCACAGAGTCGGTTCCAACGCATACAGACCCTATTAGGAGGTAAAGTCCAGTGTCATTGGAATGTGCAGTTTGCCACAGAGTGCTATCAATACAAAATGTCTTTTTCTCTACTCACAAACAGAACTGATAAAGGAGAGGGCATTCAAAGGCAGATGCTGGACAATTCCAGGGACACTGCTGCTAGCACAAGCGCCTCCCCTCCCTAAACACTGAGGTTGGATTTTCTTCCCTGCAGGTGAAAATTAATATTGAGACAATTTAGGGAAGGGCAAATCAGAAACAATCACAGGAGTTTTACATAGGTCATCTGTTGATCCAGTTATTTTATTTCTAAGAATTTACACAAATCAGCAATGACATAAAAAGACAATGTTTATACCAGCGAAGAAAACAAAACAAAAACTAGAATCAATGGAAATAGCCATTGGGAAGGAACTGGTTAAAATATGCACCCTCAAAAGCCTGGTAATGTAGTGGTTAAGTTCTCCAGCTCCTAACCAGAAGGTCAGCAGTTCAAATCCACCAGGCGTTCCTCGGAAACCCTATGGCGCAGTTCTACTCTGTCTACAGCATCACTGTGAGTTGGAATGGACTTGACAGCAGTGGTTTTCAGTATACAATGGAATGGAATTCCTGGGTGGCGCTAACAGTTAAGGGGTTGGCTGCTAACCAAAAGGTTGGCAGTTTGAGTCTTCCTAGAGGTGCCTCAGAAGAAAGGACTGGGCATCTATCCCTGACAACTCAGCCACTGAAGACCCAGGATGCATGGGATCACGAGTCAGATATCAACTTGATGGCAACTGTTCCCCCCCAATACACTGGAATACCACATAATTATGAAGTAAGGCAGCTGTACGTGTAATAATACATAAAGATGCACAATGTATATCATCATGTTAAGAGAAGGGAAGTGCAGATATACAGTGTGATGCTATTTCTGTAAGAGCAGAAATATCGTTTGGCTGCTTCTACTCAGGGTTACTGAGGGGGATCTCAATAGCTGTCAATGGCATATCATGTGTACAGGAAAAACATTCGGAAAGCTTATTTAGGACAACGTTAACATCTCTCTGAGGAATGAGACTAAGAAAGGTTGAATTATTTCTTTATCTTGAATCCATATCATTTTTAGAATCACGTAAAAACGTATTAAAGTCTCTGTGATTGTATTAAGTAGAAAACATTGATTTGAGTCTTAAGTACAGGTCTGTGGAATATTTAGGAGACTCCAGAATGTGTAATTACTACACATAATTAGCATGATGAATGAATCATCCTGATTTAGAGCACTAATGATTTGAAGTGCACTGCAATTCTGATTTTATGGGACTGAGCTATAGTCTCTTGGTTCTGATGATGATTTTCAGATTATCTATGTTACTGCCATGATGAACAGTAGTGGTGAAAGATTATCTTTGGGTCTCAGTCCCTTCTGTGTTGATGGAGTCATATGGGTTCCAAGTTTGAGTATGTGCGTGAGTCTTGACCCTCTTGAAACCTGAACAGAATAAACTGTTCAGTTCAATACTAAACAGTGATAAAGGCTATTGTCAGGTGCCACTGAGTCAGTTTCAACTCACAGTGAGCCTATGAACAACAGAACGAAACACTGCCCGGTCCTATGCCGCATCCACAATCATTTTTATGCTTAAGCCCATCATTGCAGCCTCTATGTCAATCCACCTCACTGAGGGTCTTCCTCTTTTGTGCTGACCCTCTCCTTCACCAAGCATGAAGTCCTTCTCCAGGGACTGATCCCTCCTGACAACATGTCCAAAGTATGTAAGATGCAGTCCTGCCACCCTTGCTTCCAAGGAGCACTCTGGTTGGACTTCTTCCAAGACAGATTTGTTTGTTCTTTTGGTGGTCCATGGTACATTTGATATTCTTCTCCAGCACCACAATTCAAAGTTGTCAATTCCTCTTCTGTCTTTTTAATTCATTATCCAGCTTTCACATGCACACGATATGATTGAAAATACCATGGCTTGGGTCAGTTACACCTAGACATCTTTACTTCTCAGCATTTTAAAGAGGTCTTTTGCAGGAGATTTTCCCAACGCAGTGCATCTTTTGATTTCTCGACTGCTGCTTCCATGGGCACTCTTTGTGGAACCAAGCAAAATGAAATCCTTGACAACTTCAATCCTTTCTCCATTTATTACAGTTTGTTGTTTGCTGTTCCAGTTGTGAGGATTTTTGTTTTCTTGATATTGAGGGGCAATCTGTACTGAAAGCTGTGGTCTTTGATCTTAATTAGTAAGTGTCTCAAATTCCCTTCACTTTCATCAAGCAAGGTTGTGTCATCTGTATAATGTGGGTTGTCAGTGAGTCTTACCCCAATCCTGATGCCTCATTCTTCTTCATGTAGTCCAGCTTCTTGGATTATTTCCTCAGCATACAGGCTGAAAAGGTATGGTGAAAGGATACAACCTTGACACACAACTTTCCTAACTTTAAACCGTGCAGTGTCCCCTTGTTCTGTCTCTTGTTCCATGTACAGATTCCTCATGAGAACAATTAAGTGTCCTAGAATTCCCATTCTCCACAACATTATCCATAATTTGTGATGATCCACACAGTCAAATGCCTTTGCATAGTCGACAAAACATCATAAGTAAACGTCTTCCTGGTATTCTCTGCTTTCAGCCAAGATCCATCTGGTATCGGCAATAATAACCTTCGTTCTACATCCTCTTCTGAATCCAACTTGAATTTCTGGCAGTTCCCTGTCAGTATACTGTTGCAGTGGCTTTTGAATGGTCTTGAGTAAAATTTTGCTTGCATGTGGTACCAATGATATTGTTTGATAATTTCCACATCCAGTTGGATCACTGCTCTTGGAAATAGGCATATATGTGGACCTCTTCCAGTTGGATGGCCAGGTAGCTGTCCTCCATTTTTTTTTTTGTCATAGATGAGTGAGCACTTTCAGTGCTGGATCCGTTTATTGAAACATCTCGGTTGATAGTCCATCAATTCCTGGAGCTTTGTTTTTCACCAATGCCTTCAGTGTAGCTTCAACTTCTTCCTTCATCACCATTGGTGAGACTAATTCTAACAGCCTGCTAATCAAGTATACAAATCATGAAGAGGCTAGTAAACCTCTATGAATAACACACCTTTAAAAGAAAGCGTTCTGAGATGGCCTTAGACAAATATAGAAAACCTTCTTATTCGAAATGTCATGGGGGCCTGTTAACAACTACCCAAATTTAGCTTGATGGATATTTATCAAAGTGTGAGGGGTGTGATCACTATAAATAGGGCAATTACTCCATTTCAGCTCAAGAATTTCCAGATATGTCACCAAGTTACAGAGTTCGCTGGCCCCTCACTGCTGTGCTGGCGTGGAAGGCCCTTATCCTAAGTTAAGATGAATAGAGAGGTCTGTCTTCCCCTGTAGCTGCCTGTGTGACATCACAGGTTCATCTAAAGAGTACAGATCTTGGCAGCCAACCTAGACAGGGATGACCAGATCTAAGGAACTTGTCTCTCATAGGAGATTCAGAAGTAACAAGTCACAGAAATGGCAGATGCTTGGAAAATGCATCTTGACTTTGAGATAGTAGCACGTGGAATACACTATGGATATTTGCCTGCAGGCCCACTGAATTTAAATTCAGACAGTGTAGTCACCAAATTCAAAATGGTTCCTGAAAGAGATGTTGAAGGCACTCCAGAACTCAGGCTTTCCATCCAAAGGAGACTTCAGAAGCTCTCACCTTCCCCAAGAATCTAATTTTCAGGGTGGTAGAACCAACGTGGTGCCACAGACAGAAGAACCACGCATCTGTCTGCAGTAAAGAAATGAAAAACAAAGTAAAACAGATGTAAACATCAATCCTGGAATCCTAAGCACTAAGGGAAGGAATAAAGAATTCATTCAAGCACCAAACAGAATGAGAAACTCACAGAGGACAGACAGAGCGACAGAGTGGAGGTCTCCTACTAGCTAACATGGCCAGATTCGCCACCTTGAACTATAGCAACCAAAGAACAGAGACAGGGAATAGAAGAAGGCAATTTCATAGAGATCCTAACAGGAGACAGAGCACCAGGTAATCGGGGACACACACTTTCTCACCCCCAGCCTTTCTTCCCTCTACACATCCCCAACTGCTGGCCCCATTCAGTGTCATTGTTTTGTTTTGTATTGTATTTTTGGCTTTTTTGTTGCTTCTCTCTCTTTCTCTGTTCCTTCCTTCCCTTTCTCCCACTCAGTCAGCCCTATGTGCTATCCCATCCCCTTCTTCAAGGGCTGTAATTTTTCAGTTTGTTTGATTTGTTCTATCTTTTTTTCCTATTTCTTCTCTCTCCTTTCCTGTGCGATGTCCCCTACCCTTATGGAGGGGCTGTGCTGCACAAAGTGGTTGGAGAGTCACTGTGCAAGACCTCCCTGGTCTGAACCACTGTCACTGATCGGCCTCGGTGCTGTTTCATTTATTTATTGTTTTTGCTGCTGTTGTTATTGTTTCTTCTTTCTCTCTCCTTTTCTTCCTCTCATTCACCCAGCCCCCCTGCCCCACCCACGGCTTCTTGGTGGGCCTGCCGGACTGCTTGGTTGGAGAGCCTCTGGCCCATGGCCCCTTGATGTCTGCACCTCTCTACAGGCTGGCTCCCTCAGCACCGTATTTCTGTCTTTCCCCTTCACCTTTTCATTCTCCCTCTCACTTAGGCCATATACTGTTTCCACCCCTTTCTGACGGGGCTGTACCACACCACCTGGCAAGAGGGACATCAGCTTGCTGCTACCCCAGTTCCACGCTGCACTCAACTGTTGGCTCCCCTACCACCCTACTTTTGTTGCTGCTGCTGTTTCTATTTTATTTGTTTATTTGATTGTTGTTTTTTTCTCTCTCCTTTTCCTCTTTTCTTTCTCTCCTCCTGCCCACTCAGCGCCGTGCACCAACCACACTCCTCGACAGGCCAAGTCACACCACTCAGCTAGACAGCCACCAGCACAAGCCTTCTCCAGGTCTGTACTACCCAACACATTCTATCGCACTCCCATTGTACTTACTTTTTTTCTTCCCTTTTATTTTTCTTTCTTTTTTTTGCCTTTGTTTCTCTCTCTTCTTTCATCTTCCCACTTAGCTCTGTACATCACATTCTCCCATTTCCTTCCTGCCTAACTGTACTGTGAGCCCAGTGTCGCATTCCCAGACAGTACAGACAGGTTCTGCAGAATCCACCCTGCATGGCCCCCAGTTCCACCCCCATTTCATGCCACAAACTACCCATCTCCACCCCTCCACCCCTGCTGTACCATAGCTGAGTGCCTGGCCTTGCCTTCCTAGACAAGGTAGTGAGAAGTATTGTGCCCACAGTTGAGGAAGCAATAAGACTACCAAACATAACCAATTAAAGCCAAAAAGCAGGATGGAACAACCAAATCTTCAATCAAGAAAGGAAGAAAATAATTCCTGAATGTCCTGGAGACAGCAGACAATATCAAAACATACTAATAAATAAATAAATATAAAAAAAAAAGGCAGGAGAGGATGGCTCTAGAAAGCAATCAAAATAAAACACCAGATTACCTTCTGCTAGAAGAAAAGGCATTGGAACCACCTGATAGGAAATTCAAAACTCTCATTTTCAGGGTTCTCCAACAGGTGAAGAAAAATACAGACACAAATAAGAAAGAGTCTAGTTTTTAATTGCAGGGCTCTGAGGCCAAGCCGTTCAAATGTGTGCTGGCCATGTAGGTCTCAGCCCAAAGCTCAGTCCAGTGGATCAACTTCATGGATCTCTTTTTAGCAATAATAATTCACCCAAAGTAATTTTCAGAACCCTTCTATCCAGTGAGCCCTCTAGTTCTTCCATGTTGTTGTTGTTGCTAGGTGCTGTCAAGTTGGTTCCTTCTCACTGAGACCCTAGAGGTCAGAGCGGAACTGCCCCATAGAGTTTCCAAGGAGCACTTGGCAGATTTGACCTCTTGACCTCTTGGTTAGTAGTCACAGCACTTAACCACTACACCACCAGGGTTTCCAATCTTTCTGTAGACATCCATGCAGTCAGCACTGAAAGATGTAATCATAATCTCCTATGACCTTCTGAGTTGGCTCAGTAGAAACACCCTCTAAAAAGCCATCCCTCTTGGCATTTCTTGGAAGGATTTTCAACCACATCAAAGTCAAAATTGTATGTGGCTTTGGGCTTGGATCTGGATTACATGGACTACATGGGCCAGTACTATCATTTAAAAATTGTTTGGGAGATGTATGGGCCAGGCAGGCTGAGCAGAGAGGAATAGAGTGGGGGAAGTAGACTGTAACACCAGTAAGAAGCTCCTTTTCATGTTCAAATGTCTGCATATGTGTTGCAAAAGAACTCTCCTCAGTATAGATCAAAGGGAAAGAATTTTGATGTCAAACTATATAAATATTGGTTGAAAAATTATTATAAATATCTTTCCTTTTCCAAAACTATTGTTCCACTCTCTTTGTGTGTAATAATTGCAACTTCAGAAAACACCCTAGTGTTGCAAACCTTCGCTGATGTCTCTATAATTAGTTGCTTGGATCAACAAAAAGGAAATTAATAAGCTTAATTTAATTTCTGCAGGAATCTTAAAAGCATAACAAAAATATATCAGGGAGGCAGAGAGAAGAACACAATGGGGAGAGTGCCATGACCCCTCAGCATCAAACAATAAAGGAAATGAAGGTCCTTGGAGCTCGTCTGCCCCTGGCAGACAGCCATTTTTGTCTTTGAAGCCTTCAGTGATACTGTTGAAATCCATCTTCAAAAACAGGAAGCTGTGATTTTTAGTTTCTAGTAACCTCACCCTTTCTTGTGAACCACCAACCGGTCCATGAGCTATTAACTTTAATTCACACTAAAGTAGGATTGAGGCAGAAACAAAAGCGTTTCCTTTTTCATTTAAATTACCATATTTTCAGAAAGTGCACCAAAGCTAAGTCACTTCTGTTCCTTAGCATGCCCAACAAACATCCTTAAAATTAGTCAAATACAAAGGGCAAATGTACGTTTAGCATTAGCTTGAGTTTGTATCTAGAATCAAGCGGAAAATTTATCTGATAAGAGTAGCAATAATGACTTATTCTGCATTTAACTAGCATGAGTAGCACTTAAAATTTGGTGGATGATGAGTGACATACCAGAGATGACAAGGAGGATGATGGGTCATTGAGGATGGAAAGCTTAACATGTGAAGCAGGAATTTACCAGCTTAAGTGTTAAAGGTGAGAGGTCAAGAATGATTCCAAGATTCTCAGCTCAGGGATTTGGGTGAAAAGGTGTATTGCTGTCCAAGATAGGAAATACCAAGAGAGAAACTGGTCCATGAGTCTCACAGAGAAAGGGTCTGGGAAGGACTGAAGACCCTGGCAGAGAGGGAGGAAAATGAGCCAGCACTGCAGACTGTGAGGCAGCCAAGGAGGTTAACACTTAGGTGGTCATCTCCAGCTCTGACCATCTGGAGGATGCTAAAGGTCTTTGGTAGTTCCCAAAGTGTAATGTAGGGAGAAAGAAGATTGCTTTGAATAGAATGGGTACAAGGTCTGACAGTTAAGTCCACAAACTTAATTGTTCTAAGTGCTACATATCTCATTGCTGAATATCACTATGGTCACCTTCGAAGTACTCCCCTTGGGAAGCTATGCACTGACACCAGCACCTAGTCCACCCCTCAAAGCAATTTTGGAACTCTTTTTCTGGAATAGCCATTGCATGTGGTGGCAAGGTGGAAAGTCCGCCAACTTAATTGTCTGTGAGGGAGTTTTTAGCCAGTAAGCAAATAACTGTATTGGAACACCCTCCTTACTAAGCTAATATGGCCCCCAATGACTTTTTTCTTTACCCGAAGATAAAGGCAATACTGAATGGAAGATATTTTGATGACATTCAAGACATCAAGAGTAATATGACAACAGCTCTGATGGTCATTCCAGAAAGAGTTCCAAAATTGCTTTGAAGGGTGGACTAGGCACCAGCATCAGTGCATAGCTTCCCAAGGGGAGTACCTCGAAGATGACCATACTGATATCCAACAATGCGAGATGTAGCATTTTTTCTAGGATGAGTTCGCATACTATTTATTGGCAGTCGTTGTATATCTGTGCTCTGATAAAACTTTATTTACAAAAATAGGTAGTGTGCCAGATTTGGCCTGCCAGCTACAGTTTGTTGACTTCTGACACTTCATTGTGAATATCAGGATTATATTCATCTATATACAGCACTTGGCTGGCTTTATTTAAGGTAATACCTTGTGACACTATTAGATATCAATATAAGGTCAGGAAAATAAATATCAATATGCTGTAATTGTGCTTTAATAATAAAACTGATGCAGTTATCACCTGTTTTGGCTAACGTCAGAGAAGCCATCAATCTCAAACAAAACTCTCTAGATTTTTATTCTATAAATCTCTTCAGCTTGTTGCTTTTTATTCTGATTCATTTAATCACTTCGTCGGTACATCCAGAAAACATTTATTAGACACAAACTTTATGCCAGGAATTGTGTTAAACAGCACATAGATTAAGTCCTGGACCTTCTATTTTAACTGTGACATTTAGCACTATATTAACAGGACGATCATTAGATTCTTCAGAAGCTGCTATTTATATACCCAACTCCATTGCCATCAGTTGATTCTAACTCACAGTGATTCTATAGAACAGAGAAGAACTGCCCTATAGGGTTTCCAAGGAGTAGTTGGTGGATTCGAACTGCCAACCTTTTGGTTAGCAGTTAAACACCTAACCACTGTACCACCATGACCCCTATACTCACACACACACTTCAATTTTCCATAACAACCAAGATCAGTAATAGCACTGTGATAATGCAAGTGATTTATTCTTGGTGGGGAAGAAGTGTGTGGATTATCAGGGGAGGGCACCAGGAAACCTTGCTCATAACTATGCTTATATGCTGTATTAATTCCATTCCCTAATTGGAGGAGTATTAATTTTATATTCCAACAACACAGACCAAAAAAAAAAAAAATTAAAAACAATCACATACAAAAACCAACACAGACCTATTAGTGAGCAGAGGCAACTTCTCCTCTTTAATATAAAACTTGGGGCTCCAACTCTCATACTCCCCAACAGGAGGCCCCTGTTTAAATGTGTGAACTGTGTGTCAAGCTGAATGTTTCCTATTTAGAACATCTATATCTTGAGATTATTGGGAAGAGCATATGGCCTTTTATATAAAGCGCCTGCGCTTAGTGTACACTCACTGAATACCATTTCCCTCATTTCCTGGAGCCTCCCGACCTGGACCCAACCAACCAGTTGACTAAGATGTATTTTGCAATGAACTGCTGTACGGTTGTCTATCTCATCAGAAGCATGGACACAGCATGCATGGCGGAACGGTTGCAAAGAAATTCCTTCGGCTAAGAAGTTCTGACTAGTCTAAGGGGTACCATAGACCAGGGTTTCAGTGTCACCACAACTGACAGCAAGGCCTCATAGTTCTTGTTTCTACCGCTTATCTGTCGGTCTGTTGTACTTCGGTGGCTTGTGTGTTGCTATAATACTGGAAGTATACCACTGACATTTCGAATCCCAGCAGCGTTGCCCATGAGGGACAAGTTTCAGCAGAGCTCACAGACTAAGACTGGGAAGAAGGACCTGGTGGTCTACCTCCATAAATCAGCCAATAAAAACCCTATGGACTACAGCAGAATATTGTCTGATACACTGCCAGAAGACGAGCCCCCTAAGGTGGAAAGTACTACACAGTGGCTAAAACGATGGACCTAGATATGCCAAAAATTATGAAAATAGCACAGGACCAGGCAACATTATGTATGTATAACCTTATGTATGTAAGGTTGCCTTGAGTAAGAGCTGACTCGATGGCAAATAACAAGTTCTTGTTGGGGGGTGGGGAGGTGGCTTCCTGTAGAGTGGTTGGCAGCATCCCTGGCATCTACCCACTAGATACCAGTAGCAGCTCCCCACCCAAGTTTTGACAAACATACATGTCTCTAGACTTTGCCCAAGATTGCCTAGGAGGGCACCATCACCCCACTTGAGAACCACTGACTTCAGTGACAACCTTTTACCCTGGCAGCTTGATAGATTATTCTGAGACTCACACAAGTAAAGGTGTAACTGCCTGGCACCTGTAAATCCCTAACTCAGGACTTTCAAGTGCTGGCTGTACAGCCTATTGCCTGGGGGATATTTTAATGTCCTGAGTCTTCCTATAGCATTGCTATGAAGTGGAATCAACTTGACAACAATGGGTAAATCCCAGGCCACATCTCAGATCAGCTGAATCAGAACCTTATGGGTAGGAGAATAGAGGCGGCAGGATGCTTTGAGACTTACCAGGTGATTCCAGGGGCCAGCTGGTGTGGGAACCCTGTACCCTAAGCAGATATGTAGTTCTTAAGACTGGGCATGTTGACTTCACCTCTGGGTGGGAGGGCCTGAGCAGGTGTCACTCCAGGTGTGCACACCAAGAATCCACCTGTAGCCAAAGGTAGCACTGACATGTGTGCACAGCATGAGTCCCCCTGTAGACAAAGACAGCCTTCACTGATTGCTCTCTGCCCACCAGCCATGGTGCTGTGAGCTGGAGCAGAGAAAAGGCCCATGACTCTGTTCTTGCTCTTGAGGGAATTACAGTCTACTTGGAAAAGATCCTCCAAATCCCACTGAGAACAGCTGAGACAGATCCCATACAGAGGAGAGCACAGGAGAGGAGCATTAGGATGTAAGGGCTGGTGTGTGGGGGGTGGAAGTAAATCACAGAAGCCTTCTTTCTGGAAGGGATGAATGCCCTCATTTATTTTTAAACAGCCAGACTTGAAATCTTGATGTGGCCGCAGAGTAAAACTTCTGCTAAGAATTAGAGAAATGCTGCAATGTAAATGACTGCAAAGCAGTCAAACACGTGCAGGAATCTGGGTAGTGACACCCCATCTCCTGTAGTGCCAGCCCCATTGGATAAATTAGCAAAATTTGATTGACTGTGGGAGCTTAAATCACTAATTCAGCTTCCAGAGTATGACTATCCCTGGTCCTTAGCCCAGTAGTTGCATCTTAGATGTCTAGATGGTTTTTCTTAAAAATTTTTTAATATGTTGGAACGAAAATGTACATTCCCATGTAAATTTGCATGCCCACTTATATGCAGCTTTCACTGCTCTCTCTGCCTGGTAACAGCAAGCTCTTCCTCTCCGCTCCGTACATGTCTTATCCTCCCAACAATCTCCTATTCCCTCCTCTCCACCCACTCCCCCACGTCCAGTAAGAAGTCAGCAGGGTGACATCCTATAGATGCCTAGAACCATAAAGCACACACATGATATGGTGACTCTGTGTCGTCAAGTCAAATCCATTCCTGTCCGAAGAGGACCATCAATTACTGTCTTTTAGTGAGGATCTCAGGGTGCACCCCTTTTTATTCTTGTTTTGCCATAGAGACTCAACTTTGTGAGCTCTATCACAGCTATCACTGGTGGTGGCCAGGCACCATCTGGTTCTTCCAGTCACAAGCTGAGGTAGTCATTCACTCACACGGGTCTCTCTGTCTTCTGGGTTCTCTTTCCCCCATGTCATTTTGGTCCTCAGTGAGCATCCATTCCTGCTGAGTTGAGACCATTTGCTGTACCCTCAGATGGCAGCTTGGCAGCTTTTAAGACCCCAAATGCCACTCACCAATGTGGGGTGCAGAGTCCTCGTTAGCAAAACACTAGTTGTGCCAATTGGTCTTGATTTCCCCTGAGAGCACGGTCCCCAGCCTCCCGCCCCAGCTACTCTGTCCTTGCAATGCTGGGTTAAGATGGGAGGAGTATACAAGTCGTGTTGAAGTTCAGTTAATATTGATCTTCTTTCTAATGTGTGTTGTCACAGATTTCATGCAACCAAATTTCTATCATTTAATCTAAACCCTCCCTGCCTCATCCTCCCTCACTCCCCAAGCTCGCAGCTGTCAAAGAGACTTCTTCTATGAATGAGTGTGTTTTTAAGTTCTTATCGTAGGAGTCTCATACAATATTTGTCCTTTTGTCGCTGACTACTTTCACTCAGCATAATGTCCTCCAGTTGAAACCAGGTTAAGAGATGTTTCCTGCTGTCATCATTGTTCTTTATCATTGCATAGTGTTTAATTGAGTGTATATACCATAGTTTACCTACCCATTCCTCTGTTGTTGGGCATCTGGTTTGGCTCCATCCTTTTGCTATTATGGACTGTGCTGCAGTAAACATTCGTGTGCATGTATCAGTTGGTGTCAGTGGCCTTGATTCTGGGTCAAATGGTATATCTAGATCCAGCTTTTTAAGGAAGCACCAGATTTTTTTCCAAAGAGATCACACCATTTTGCAATCCCACCAGCAATGTAGGAGACTTTCAATTTCTCCACAACCTCTCCAGCATTTGTTCTTTTGCGGTTTTGGGATCATGGCCAACTTGTTGGGGTGAGATGGTATCTCACTGTAGTTTTAATTTTACTTTCTTTAATAGCTAATGATCGTGAGCATGTCCACATGTGTTTTTTGGCTGCCTGGATCTCTACTTTAGAGAAGTGTTTGTCCATCTCCTTTGCCCATCGCTTAATTGAATGATTTATCTTTTTCTTATTGATATTTTGTAGTACCTTATAGATTATGGAGATCAGGCATTGGTCTGACATGCAGTTGCCGAATATATTTTCCCATTCTGTAGATGGTCTTTTAATTCTATTAATAAAGTCTTTCAATGAGCAAAAGTGTTTGATTCTTAGTAGTTCCCATTTATTTTCTGTTCTGTTGTTTGTGATTTGTTGGACAGACTTTGAAGTCTGTCTACGAAGGGTATTAAAACTTCCATTGTTGTTTCTAATTTTTCCTGAATGAGCTTTATCATTTTAGATTTGATATTTAGGTCTTTTATCTAGTTTCAGTTGGTTTTTGTATAAGGTGTAAGATATAGGTCTTACTTCAATTTATTGCAGATGCATATCCAATTTTGCCAGCACAGTTTGTTGAAGAGATTGCTTTTACCCCAGTTTAATGTCTTAGGGCCTTTGTCGAATATCAGTTGTTCATAGGCAGATGATGTCATTTGTGGGGTCTCAACTCTGTTCCATTGATCTATCTGTCTCTTTTTGTACCAGTACCAGGCTGTTTTGACTACTGTGGCAGTGTAATAGGTTCTACAGTCGGGTAGTGAGAGGCCTCCCAGTGTGTTCTTCTTCTTCAGTAGTGCTTTGCTTATCAGGGCTTCTTCCCTTTCCAAACAAAGTTGGTGATTTTTTTCTCCATTTCATTAAAAAATGTACTGGAATTTGTATTGGGTTTGCATTATGTAAGTAGATTGCTTTAGGCAAAATAGACATTTTCACTATGTTAAGTCTTCCTATCCATGAGCAGGGTAGGTTTCTCAATTTATGTAAGTCTCTCTTAATTTCTTATAGTAAAGACTTGTAGTTCTCTTTTTAAAGGTCTGTTGCTTTCTGGTTAGATTTATTCCTACGTACTTCATCTTCTAAGGGGCTGTAGCAAAAGGTACTGATTTGGTGATTTCCTCTTTAATAATCTTGTTGTTGGCATAAAGGAATCCTGCTGATTGGCTTATGTTTATCTTTTATCCTGAGACTTTGCTGAACTCTTCTATCAGTTTGAGTAGTTTACTTATGGATTCTTTAGGATTTTCTGCAAATACAATCATATTATCTGCAAATAGGGAGATTTTTACTTCTTCTTTGCCAGTACAGATGCCCTTTATTTCTTGGTCTTGTCTAATTGCTCTGGCTAGAACTTCTAGTACAATGTTGAATAGGAGAGGTGAGAGTGGGCATCCTTGTCTAATTCCTATTCTCAAGGGACATTGTTTCAGTCTCAGCAGCTGGCTTTGTATAAATGGCCCTTATTGCATTGAGGAATTTGTCGTCTATTCCTATTTTGCTAAGAGTTTTTAGCATGAATGGGTGTTGGACTTTATCAAATGCCTTTTCTGCATCAATAGACAAAATCAGGTGATTCTTGTCTTTTGTGTTATTTATGTCGTTAATCACATTAATTGTTTTTCTGATGTTGAACCAGCCTTGCATCCCTGGTATGAATCCAGCTTGGTCACAATGGATTATTTTTTGGATATGTTGTTGTATTCTATTGGCAAGAATTTTGTTGAAGATTTTTGCATCTAGATTCATGAGTGATACTGGTCTGTAGTTCTCCTTTTTTTTTGTTGAGTCTTTCGCTGACTTTGGTACCAGGGTTATGCTGGCTTCATAGAATGAATTTGGGAGTATTCCCTCCCTTTCTATGCTGTGAAATAGTCTCAGTAATATTGGAGACAACTTTTCTCTAAAAGCTTGGTAGAATTCTGCAGTGAAGCCATCTGGGCCCGGACTTTTTTTGGTTGATAGTTTTTTGATGACTTTTTCAATCTCTTCCTTTGTGATGGGTTTATTAAGTTGTTCTGCTTCACCTTGTGATAATTTTGGTAGGTGACATGAATCAAGGAGTTTGTCCATTTCCTCTAGGTTTTCAAATCTGTTACAGTAGGGTCTTTCATAGTGTTCTGTTATGATATTTTTGATCTCTGTTGGATCTGTTGTGACAACCCCTCTCATTTCGAATTTGGATTATTTGTTTCCTTTCCTGCTTTTCTTTTAGTTAGCTCAGCCAATGGTTTGTCAATTTTGTTGATCTTGTCAGAAAATTGGCTTTTGGTGTTTTCAATTTTTTCAATTGTTCTAGTATTCTCTAATTCATTTAGTTCTGCTCTAACCTTTAACACTTGTTTTCTTCTGGTGCCTGAGGGATTCCTCTGTTGTTCTCTCTCTATCTGTTTAATCTGTAGATTAGTTCTTTGTTTTAGTTTCTTTCTTCCTTCCAGATGTGTACATTTATGTAGATAAACTGACCTCTGAGCACTGCTTTGGCTGTATCCCATAGGTTCTGGTAGGAAGTGTTTTCAGTCTCATTGGAATCCATAAATTTCTTTATTTCATCCTTGATTTCTTCTATAACCCATGGTTTTCTGAGCAAGATGTTCAGTTTCCATAAGTTCTGCTTTCTATCTATGTTTTTTCGGCTATTGATTTAGAATTTTATGGTTTTATGATCTGAGGTGATGCTTTGCATTAATTCAATGGTATGTATTTTGTTGAGAACTGCTTTATGTCCTAACACATTGTCTATTCTGGAGACTTCCACGTGCACTGGAGAAGAAGGTGTAGTTGTCCATGGATGGATAGAAAGTTCTGTATATGTCGATGAGGTCTAGTTGGTGCATTGTGGCAATAAGGTCTTTTGTGTCTTTATTGAGCTTTTTTCTAGATGATCTGTCCAATATTGAGAGTGCAGTGTTGATGCCTCCCACTATCATTGTGGAGTGATCTATCTCATTTTTGAGTGCAGTCAGTGTTTCTTCGATGTATTTAGGTGCTCTAATATTAGGTGCATAAATATTTAATATTGTTAAGCCCTGCTTGTGTATTGAACCTTTCAGCAATAAATAGTGTCCATCCTTGTCCATGATGGTGGATTTTATACTAAAATCGATTTTATCTGAGATTGGAATTGCCACACCTGCTCTTCTTTGTGTATTATTAGCTTGGTATATTTTCTTCCATCCTTTAATTTTCACTTTGTTCCTATCTTTAAGTCTCAAGTGAGTTTCTTGTGACAACATATGGATGAGTCATGTCTTTTGATCCAAGATGTCACTTGATGTCTCTCTTTTTTTTAAATTTTTTATTTAATATGACTGAGTGAAAACGTACATTCCCGTATAAATTTACATGCCCACCTACATGCAGCTTCCACTGCTATCCCTGTCCGGTGACAGCACACTCTTCCTCTCTGCTCCGTACATGTCTCATCCTCCCAACAGTTTCCTTTCCCCTCCTCTCCACCTACTCTCCTTCCTCCAGCCAGAGGTTAGCAGGATAATATCCTATAGATGTATAGAACCATAAAGTGCATCCAATATATGGTCACTTTGCATTGCCAAGTCAAATCCATTCCTGTCCAAAGAGTGGACCTTCAATGTCTCTTTACTGGAGCATTCAGTCCATTCACATTCAGTGTAATTATTAATAGGTATGTGTTTAATGCTGTCATTGTGATATGTTTATTTTTGTGTTGATATTTTCTCTGTTCTTATTAACCTGTTCTGGGACATTCTTCTTTGTGAGTTGATTTTTCACCTTTTTCAGGGTTGGTTTTGTGGTTGTTGAGACTCCTGTGTTACATTTCTTGATTTGGTATGTTGCATCTTTGTTGCGCTTCATGGCTGCCCCTATGATCCCCCTTAATGAACTATGTATAAATCCAACTTTAATTACTACCAGTCTTGTTAACCTCCTATCCATCTGGAAGGACTATAATGACTGTAGTACATCCCTGTTTTTAATATGAGAACATCATAATTTTCATGATATGATCACACAATCATTTCTTTCACTACTATAGCATTAATTGAGTTTGGAGCTTTCCCTAACTGAGTAGGTTTCTGGGTGATTTGTCCTGTATTTGCTTCTAAAATATAAAGTTAGTGGTTTTGTTCTTCTAAGCCAAGAGGTTCTTTCAATATTTCTTGTAGGTTTGGTTTAGTTTTTACAAAGTCTCTGAGTTTCTGTTTATCTGGGAATATCTTAATTTCATTTTCATATTTCAAAGATAGTTTTTCAGGATACATAATTCTTGGTTGGAAGTTCTTTTCCTTCAAGGCTTTGAATGTTTCATGCCGCTGTCTCCATGCCATCATTGTTTCTGCTGAGAAATCCAATGAAAGCCTACAGGGTTCCCTTCTGAATGTTAGCTTTGCTTTGAGTCTTGTTGCCTTTAAGAGTTTCTGCTTATGTTTCATTTTGTTAAGCTTGATTATAATATGTCTTGGAGTCTTTCTTTTGAGATCTATATTGAGTAGCATTCGATATGCATCTTGGATATCTATATTCTCTTCTTTTATGATTTCTGGGAAGTTTTCTGTCAGCAGCTCTGTGTTCTCAGGTGTCTTTCCCTGTTCAGGAATTCCAGTTAATCATAGATTGTTCCTCTTAATAGAGTCCCACATGTTTCTTAATGCTTCTTCATTTTTCTTGTTTCTTTTTTCTGATCTCTCCTCATAGATGCTGGAGTCAGCAGCTCTGCCTTCCAAGTCAGAAAGTCTATTTTCCATTTGTTTCATTCTGTTTTCTTGGCTTTGAATTGAAGTTTCTATCTCTTTGATTTTGTTCTTGATCTGCTGGATTGCAGAGTACTGGTGTTCCATCAGATTGAACAGCTTGCTTAATTTTTCTTTTTGCTCGGCTGCATTTTGTATAAGGTCTAGGAGAGCTCTATATATTATCTTTTTGTATTCACCTTCTGATAGTTTCAGAAAGGTTTCTTCATCTGGGAAGTTCTTTGGTTGTTTCTTTGGGGGGGCCTTCTCAAGCCATGGGTAATTTCTTGGTTATGCTTTTATCCAGAGTTTGTTGGTTTGGGGGCATCATGTGAGTCAATAGAGGCTGGGAGAGATGCTCTGAGGATGGACTGCAGTTGCTTCTGTAGGCCATGTTAAAATGAAATGTAAAAGGTATTTGACAACTTCCAAAGTCAGTCAGGTTTTCAGGCATCCAGGTCCCTCTCCCAGCTGGCAAAGTAAGCACCTCTATATCCAACCCCAGATGTTATAAACTCGTTCAAAATGCAGAAAGGCTACTGCCCTGATGCCTTCTGATGCCAGGCCCCAGCTGTAGGCGACACTGTGTAGTACATTCCTTTACTACTGGAAAAGCACTCTCCTCCAGGCAGGTGCTGCCTCCCAGCCTAGGAATTAGGTCCCACTCGGCTTCCATATGGGTATATCCACCTCCAAGTGGAACAAGATGGCACCCTGCACAAGCTCCCTGCTTGCACCAGCACAGGCCAGTTAATGGCGGAGGCAGAAAGGGAGGCCAAAGGCACCAAGATGCACAGAGTCTAAAGCTGGGCTCTCAAAATATGGCACTCTAACCTGCCGATCCCACCAACAGTGCGTCCGAGACCAACTGCCAGTCAAGTCCCAGCTCTGCTGGCTGGCCAAGACAGAGAAAAAAAAAGTTAAAATGTCAAGTTACCCTCAGTCCATGAAAGCTAGCACTCACTAAGAGCGGGGGTCAGTGAAAGAGAGGAAGCTTTCTGCTCAGTGGTATAAAGTCCAAATTAACAGCCCTATGCCATGCTCACTAGGTGTCCAGAAGGCTCTGTTTAATTATCAGTTCAGATCTTGGTTTCCAGAGGGATTTAGGGAGGCGTGTATTTAGTCCGCCATCTTGATGCTGCCCCAGATGTCTAGATGTTTTCAAAACAAGTGTTGGGCTTTTTTCTAGCATTTTATTACAAACAATTACAAATATAGAGCAAAGCTGGAAGAATTTCATAAACAACACTTATATTCCCACCACCTAGATGCTACCATGGATATTGCACTGTCTTTTTTTCTCACACATCCATCCATCTAGCCATCCCTCTGAGAATACCCGAGTGGGGCAAACAGTTAAAGCATTCAGCTGCTCACCAAAAGTTTGGAGGTTCAAGTTCACCCAAACATGTCTTGGAAGAAAGGCCTAGTGAACTAGTTCCAAAAAATCAGCCACTCTAAACACCAAGGAGTAAAGTGCTGCTCTGACACACATGAGGTCAACTGGACAAGACTGACTCAACAGTGACTAGTTTATTGATATCTGTCTCTCGAGTTGTCCACTAACCAAGTATTATATTTGTGAATTCATTCTTAATGAGAACAAATAGTGAACATAAAAAACGATTCTCATTCCTACTTTTGTAATCAGGTATAATTATTGTTTACTAGCCAATTTACATAATCAGGTGGAGTAGGGTATTGCTGAAAGGAAGGAATCGGGCTCTCCTGTTGGTAGAACCCAAGCCTCTAAATTACTGTGCTTATCCTGATAGCTCCTGAGAAATAGCTTCTAAATTTGCCTAAACACATCCTGTTGTCTTTATAGACAACCTCCAGTGGAATTAAAAGAGACCCTCTACCCCCGCAAAAAACCCAACCCAAGGGGTCATGGTCACACTAAATGCTTTGGTCAGTTCACAAAACCTATATAAAATATGTTCTAGTCTCTTTACTTCCTTAACCCTGGGTTGCAAATAGACTTCCTTCTTTTACAAAAGCTTAAGGACTTTCCTCTTGAGGTCTGTATTTCTGCAAGACAACTCACAAGAATTCTGGCTGAGAAAAGAGACAAATAGTCCCATTAGAGAGTTTAGAAACAGGACTTCTTCAGGGTTTTGTGACTTGGATACTTGGTGTCCTTAAAGGAATGCCTTACCCTGCTGCCCAATGGCAGACTCCTTTTTAGTCAGTTTCTAGGTGCCTGTGCCCAGTGGTTAGCTCTGTAGTCCTCATTTGTCCCCACCTGACAGCTTATCCTGCTTTCTGATGGAGAATTTGACATTCTTTTAGAGAAAAAAAAGAGCCATCACTGAATTCGTAGCTGAGCGCTGCTCTTTTGTGTGGTTTTCTGATTATGGACCAGCACTGGCATAGTACTTTCAGCTGAACTCTTCGATGAAGTATTTATAAATCACTTTGAAGCAGATTGGATATAAAGTAGTGAGACTGGTTGCACAAAGCAGTATGCAAGATCTGTCTTCTTTCTTAACTGTTAACACATCTTAAGCTTGAAATAGAGGGAAGCCTGAGGCAATGATGGCTTCAAATTGCCCAAGATGTCTCATTGGCTAATGTGGGTACCAGGTGTATTATGGGAAAATGAGGAGATAAAGTGTCAGGAGTTAGAGATTCCTTTGGGGTTATGGAGAATGACTGTACATAAAGGTCAGGGGACAATGGCTTCCACCCTAGTAATGGAAGTAATCCTGTCAAGAGACATCAAAAACTTCAGGCTGAGTGCCACATTCAAGATTCGAATGGGGTCTGTACCTAAAGCAGGAAACAGCCTTGGGGTGGTTGTGGAGGTGGTTGTCTGGGATGATTGTCAGAGTGATGGGGAGGTCTGCAGCAAACAATGAGGAAGCAGGTGCAAGTGCAATCTATGGGGTATAAAAAGAGATGGAGGAAGTGATACACATGATAGTCCCTGCTCTAGTTGAGGCTCCATCCTGTTGCTGCTAAGTCAATTCCAACTCATATCTACTGATGCCCATATTTCTGAACCCAACATTTTAAGCAGAACATGGGTCCAATCCCCAAACCAAAACTACCCAAACCAGTTGCTTTCAAGCTGATTCTGATTCATGTGTGTCAGAGTAGAACTGTGCCCATGTGATTTTCAATGACTGAATTTTTGGGAAATAAATTGTCAGGCCTTTCTTCCAATGTGCCTCTGGATGGACTTGAACCTCCAACTTTCTGGTTAGCAGCAGAGTATATTAACCATTTCAACCACCCAAGAACTCAGGTCCAATCCCCAAAGGCACAAAAAAGTATGCATGATTTAAATCCATACTTAGCATTGGTGGTTACAGTCAGGGACTGGGGAGGTGGAACAGGATTTTGAAAAGGTTCCTAATGGAAAAAGTAGGTCTATAGCTCTAGTTAAGGAGCATCAGTTTGGTTCTTTCTTCTTTCCTGATGTCAGAGATGAGACAGCATCAGCAGCTGGGCCTTCTAAAGACCCGTAGAGCAAAGATGTGGCAAAGGGTTAGAACATGTGGAAGGAGTTCTGGAAAAAGAGACAAAGCAGTGAAAAGTGTGTTCTTGATGTCCTTGATCACAATTTTCTCTTCTTTTTATATCATGAAGTTTATCCTGTTCATAGGATGGTGAACTCAGAAATATGGTGAAGAAAGTCCAAGTTTCAGAAAACCATAGACCACATCTCCTAAAACATTCTGCCTGCTTCATGCCCCTGCCAGCCATTGGCTGGGCTAGTCAATCTAAACTTTGCTGTTTCAGCTACAGAATCATGTAATGACTCAGGTGAATGAAATGGAGAAGCATAGGTACTCAAAGCCAAACACAAATTTGCTAATCATTTCTAAAAGTAGAGAATGGATACATCCTTAAAGATATCTTAAAACACCCAGCTCCTACTCCCTCCTTTTTTTCTTGTTATTAAGTGGAAGAAAACAATCCAAATCAATTTTGCATGCCCACCTATCTGTAACAGCTTCTGCTCTCCTTGCCCAGTGAAAGCACCTCCTCCTTTTCGTTCTATACTTGTAGCATCCTCTTAACAAGCTCCTGTCCCCTCCTCACCACCCTCTTTTCTCCCATCTGGAAAGAGACCAATAGGACAGCCTCCTATAAATGCATAGAACCATAAAGTATGTACATCATATGGTCACACTGTGTCCCCAAGTCCAGTCCATTTTTGTCCAAATAGTTGACCTCAGTAGTGTTTTCTGGTCGGGGGCAGCAGCAGGTCTAGGAACCATGCTCCCAGGGGATCTCTAGGCCTTCAGACCATCAACTGTGGTCTTTTAGTAGAATTCTTGAGCGGCACCCCTCTTTTTCTCACGTTGCCACAGGGACTCAACATTGTGTGCTTCAGTCACGGCTGTCTTTGGTCGTGGATGGTTACCATCAGGTTCTTCTTGTTACATTTTGATACAGTCTCCCATTCAAATGGGTCCTTCTGTCTCCTGAGCTCTTTTTTCCTTGTATCTTTGTTGTTCTTGGTCATTCTGTTCCAGATGAGTTGGGACCATTTGGCGTACCTCAGATGGCAGCTTGCTAGCTTTCAAGACTCCAGATGCCACTGACCAATATGGGGTGCAGAAGGCTCTCTTGGCTATAGGCTAGTTAGGCCAAGCCCTTATTTTCACTTACCCCATTGTCAAGGTGAGCTTCCTTGGCCTTCGCAATACTTTGCCCCTACTTCACTGACTTTTCCACAGAAATCCTAGTGGTATAATGGCTAAGTATTATGGCTGCTAACCAAAAGATCGACAGTTCAACTCAACAGGTGCTCCTTGGAAACTCTATGGGG
Organism: Heterohyrax brucei; assembly: GCA_028571685.1. NCBI lineage: Eukaryota > Metazoa > Chordata > Mammalia > Hyracoidea > Procaviidae > Heterohyrax > Heterohyrax brucei. The sequence goes on along the minus strand of CM053166.1, from coordinate 16,257,293 downwards.
CAGTTATCCACTGTACTAAAGGGTCACGATGACTTCACAGCAATAGATTTGACTTTTTTCTTTTTTTCAGTGTTATCCATGACATCCCTAAAGTTTGCCTTCCTCCTGGGTAAAGAAACTCTTCTATGATGCAAAAACACCCCACAGAGCAAACTGGAGAGCAGAAAAGGAAGAAACAAATTAAAAATAATTAAAAAGTGCCAGAGAACTATAAGAAAAGCGTAACACAATACATAACCAGTAGGAAAAAGATATAGAGCTGAGAAGCCATTGTATTTATTCCTCCAGCAATCTTTGAGTAGAGGCTGAATGAGCACGGCTCAAAGACATCACCAGAAAAAATGGCTTATTCTTTTATTTTAATTTATTCTTTTAAATAACATTTTATTGCATTTTTGTTGAAAGTTCACACAGCACATCAGGTTCCCATTTGATGACTTTCATAAATTGTTCAGTTAACGTTACATCTTTCACCATGTGTCAGCATTCTCTTTAGTTGTGTTCTAATTATTCCATTTCCAGTATTCTAATATCCCCCTACCCCTTATCTTCTCAGCTGTGTTTTAGAGTAAATGTTGAGCTTTTGGTCTCAGACAAATGGTTTTTAGGTAGAGCACCAATCTTATAGGTAACGGCCTTCAGTGTGTGCCCCTCTGCTATTTTGCTAACAGGTGATCTCAGAGGATACGTTAGGCTCAAGGGTTAGTGTCTCAGGAAGTCCCAGATCTGGTCTCTACTGGTCCAGTTAGTCTTGCTTTTTTTTTTTTTAAGAATCTGATTTTCTCCCACTCTATCCAGGAGCATCTATTGTGATCCTGGTCAGAATAGTCTGTGGTGCTAGCCAGGCACCGTCTAGTTCTTCTGATCTCAAGCCAGAGGAGACTGTGGTTGTTGCTCCTGTGGTAGGCTATCAGCCTTCTTTCTTCTCTGGGCTTTTGGTTACTTTCTTACTCTTTCACTCCTGGTGAGCAGAGACTAAAAGCTTTATCTTAGACAGCTGCTCATAAACTTTTAAGACCCCAGATGTTACTCACTTCACTAGGATGCGAAACACAAATTTTGTGCACTACTTTATGCTAGCTGATGGAGTTGAAAAATGACTCATTCTTGGAATACTGAGACTAATATCTGATATAAACCAAAAACCGTACAAGAGATCAATTAATTGGTCCTCACCAGTAAGCTTCAGCTCTCAAAGTAAACATTTGAACTGGAATTTAATATTGCTTTAACTGCAGGAGCAAAATTCATAAAGAATACTCACAAGGGATAGAACAACCGTTACGTTGATGTTGTTTTTAAAGAATATTATTAAAGAACAAAGAAAGTAAACAGTAATATCTCACAACATTTTTCTGTTACCACTCAAAGCTATCAGTTTTATTTTTAAAACCTATTGATTTCCTTCTTGCTTCATAACTCCCTTTACACAGAATATTTACATTTTAGGACTTGTTTACTTTAGATGTTAAGGAAGAGGCCATCATCCATTCTTTCAATTTATTTGTCTGAGGAATTTTTTTCTCCTTCTGCAAATACTAAATTCTTGAGATCTCGAAAACAGCCATGATGAGTTTAAGAGTTCCTGGGGCCATCCGATTTCAGCCTGTGCTGGTTTTCCAAGTTAATAGAGCATCTGTTTCTTTAGTAAATTTGGATTCTTTCCCCATCCGGTGATTATTGGGAGTTGATTATCTTGCCTCTGACTTTCACCCAGAACTCTGTCTTTCCTATTGCTTGCTTCTATCACCCTTCCATATTTGTAGAATGCTGAGAGGTGGCGCATTTCCTTTAAACGTCATTAACACATTGTAATTAGCCAGGCGCCAATGAAGATACTTGGAAACTCTGGTGTCATAATGGCTAAGTGCTAAGGCTGCAAACCAAAAGGTCAGCGGTTCGAATCTGCCAGGAGATCTGTGGAGGCATGATGGCTAAATGGCTCTATGATGATTTTCAACTCCATCAACTGGCTCCTTGGAAACTCTATGGGGCAGTTTTATTCTGTCCTATAAGGTCACTTTGGAATTGATTCAATGGCAATGGGTTTGGTTTGGGTTTAGTGAAGATTCCCAGTGTCTTTTTCCCGTCACAGACTGGCCCTGTTTTGGCTTATCCTGAAACCCAAGCAGCACTTGGTACAGATATAACAGCTCTTCTTCTGGAAAAGTGATTGATTTCACTGGAAAGCAAAATTTGCACACTCTCGGAAGCTCTGCACCAGTTGAGTCCAGGATTCAGCAAGCTTTTCTTTCCCGGTGCTGTGGTTAAGGGCTTTCTGTCACCTTGCCTACTCAGGCCTCAACTCCCTGCTCAGCACCTGCCATTGGCTGTGGAACAACAGCAGTGTGGATAATGCTTTGCAGAGACAGAGTATAAAAGCAACCTGAGTTCAAGAGTCAGAGAATAACATCTGCTTGTCAGGGCAAGTCGTTTAACTTCTTGAAACTTCTTCTGTGTTTAAATGAAGCTATTGACACCTCCATGATACATTGTGAGGATAAAAAGAGATAATGGATGTAAAAACCACCAGCACTTTGCCTGTGAAAAAGTAAACACTTCAACCCCATTCATTCAGTCATTCAGGTGTATTATGAACGTGTCTCTTCAGCATCCTCTTCACTTTCAGCAAGTAAAGTTATGTCGTCTGCATAACACAGGTTGTTAATGAGTCTTCCTCCAATCCTGATGCCCTCCTTCTTCATATAATCCAGTTCCTCGGATTATTTGCTGGGTATATAGATTGAAAAGGTATGGTGAAAGGACACAACCATGACATACACTTTTCCTGACTTCAAACCGTGCAGTGTCCCCTTGTTCTTTTCACACAACTGCCTCTTGATCCACATATAGATTCCTCATAAGCACCTTTAAGTGTTCTTGAATTCCCATTCTCTGCAACATTAGCCATAATTTGTTATGATCCACATAGTCAAATGCTTTCTATAGTCAGTGAAACACAGGTAAACATCTTTCTGGTATTTTCTGCTTTCACCCAAGATCTATGTGACATCAGTGATGCTATCCCTGGTTCCATGTCCTCTTCTGAATGCAGCTGGAATTTCTGGCAGTTCCCTGTCAATATGCTGCTGCAGTGGCTTGCTGGAAGTGGAGAGGATTTGAAACACTGATGAACATCAAAGACCACAGCCTTCAATATGGATTGCAACTCAACACCAAGAAAACAAAAATCCTCCCAACTGGACCAGTTAGCAACATCAGGATGAGTGGAGAAAGGCTTGAGGTTGTCAAGGATTTCATTTTTCTTGGTTCCACAATCAGTGCCCGTGAAACTAGCAGTCAAGAAACCGAAAGATGCGTTGCATTGGGAAAACCTGATGCAAAAGACCTCTTCAAAGTGTTGAAAAGTAAGGCTACCCGCCTGAAGACTAAGTTGGGCCTGACCCAAGCCATGATATTTTCAGTTCATCACATGTTTCTGAATAAGGAAGACAGAATAGGAACTGAAGCCTTTGAATTCTGGTGGTGGAGAAGAATATTGAATATAACACAGGCTGCCAAAAGAACGAACAGATCTGTTCTGAAAGCAGTACAACCAGAGTGCTCCTTGGAAGCAAAGACGTTAAGACTTCATCTCATATACTTGGGACACGTTGTCAGGAGGGCTCAATCCCTGGAGAGGGACATCGTGCTAGGTAGAATGGAGGGTCAGTAACAAAGAAGAAGACCCTCAACAAGATGGATTGGCACAGTGGCTGCAACGATGGTCTTAGGTATAAAAAAACGATTGTGAGCATGACGGGGGACCAGACACTGCTTTGTTTTGTTGTGCATAGGGTTGCTATGAGACGGACCCGACTCAACAGCACCTAATGATAATATAGTCCCGCATCTTTGGTTCCCTATTTCATGTCAGTGGAATCTACAATAGGAATTTAGGGTCTCTATGTTTTTTAAAAACAGGTTGCGAGGTATAATTTACATACAGTAAACCTCACCCTCAGGAAGGTCTGGTATTTGGAACTGTACTTCTCCATAATCCCAGGAGGAAATTGCTCGGCATTCAGAGGCAGGAAGCAAGGCTCCTGTCCCAGCCCTCCATTGTCACTTAATAGCCTGAACTCTGCTTTGCCTCATCTGTAAAATATGACTTGAACTAGATGATACTAAGGCCCCCTCTGGAATTTGAAAAGTCTCGAATTTTCTGTTGTAAATGACTGGGAGTGGGGGAAGTTCCCCAAAGATTATAAGACCCTCGTGATTCAAACTCACTGTTGAAAGAGCTGAGTTTTGACATCTCAGACTTCTATTTTTACAGTTGCTGCTGTGGAGGCTTTCTGAGCATGTTGGAATAAACCTTCCCCACCCCGACTCTTCAGCTAACCCGTGCCCCTAGTTCTCCCTCAGCTAAAGCAGTGGGAAACAGGAAATGGGAGTTGCTCAGAAAATTCAGGCTGCCTTGGACCGGTGCCAGATTGCGCTGGAGTCACAATGAGGAAGGCAGGGAACAAGGGTTCTGCTCCCAAAGGTGCTGTCTTCTAGTTACAGCACGGCTCCCTTTACAGTCCCTTGTGAAATTTACCATTGTTAAAACCAAAAATAACCAAACCCATTGCCATCGAGTCGATTCTGACTCACAACGGCCCTATAGGACAGAATAGAACTGTCCAGTAGAGTTTCCAAGGAGTACCTGCTGGATTCGAACTGCCCATAGCACTTAACCACTAAGCCGCCAGGATTGTCACCACTGTTAAAGATGAACATGTTTGCTAGGAGAGGGGTATGTGGCCCGCTTTCTCTGTTTGCAGATTGGGGCTCTGTTTCATCAGTTTGTGAGCAAGACAGCCAGCCAGTGCCAACTTGCAGTTTCATTGAGTCGTCTTGTGTCTCCTTCAAGCCAAACAAATGAACACTTGGAATTAGCCCAACGGTCCCATTCCTTGGTCTAGGTTTATGTGTGGGACAAGAGTGGAACACTTACCAAGATAATGCAATCGGCTTTGATGTTTGGGAGTGTGCTCCCCCATATAAAGCTCTCCGGCTCCATTCCCAGAGTTGGGGCAGCTACTCTCTCTTTTCTCCTCCAGGTGGACACAAAAGCTGAATACCTGGGCACTGATACAAGACGAATGACTTCCTTCCTTAACTCCTGGCCATGTATGGCAGTGTTTGTTTTCTTCTAAGCCCTGTGCAAAGTTGCTGATTTCCAGGGGGGCTTTGAGTGAGAAGAGCACACCAAGATGCCTACATTTAGTCCAGTTTGCGGGAGCTGGTCAGAACCCAGGCTTCATCAATAGACAACTTGTCACGGCCCTTTCTCCTGTACTATTATTTTAAAATCGCATGCAACAACTTCTACCATACTATATAAATTTTGTTTTTATTATGTTCATTGTAATTCTCCTCTCAGTGGAATGTAAGCAGGTGGGCTGTTTTCTTTTTACTATATTCCTAGGGCCTAGAACAGTGCCTGGGACCTAGTGAAGGGCCCAATCAAGATTTGCTGAATGATTGCATAAATGGATGAATGGATGACTGCTCACAGGAGCCCAAGTCTCTAGATAAATCAATACAAACATTTATTGAGTCAAATGATGGGAACTGGACAAAAAGATAAAAAGAATAAGAATATGCCAGCTGGCTAACTTATCCAGGGAAGTAATATCTTAGTGCCAAAAATAAGCTATGACATGCCACTCAGCAATAAAAACAAATGAAATATTGACCCTGGAAGCAACATAAATGACCCTTAAGATAATTACGTGGCTTGAAAGAGATTAGACTAAAAAGACTACCTGCTGTGTGATTCCATTTACATAAAATTGAGTCCATAAAATGCAATCTGTAGTCACTGAAAGTAGATGACTGGTTGCCTGAGTACTGGGTGTGGAAGGCGAGGCATTTACTACCAAGGGATACAAGAAAACTTTGAGAGACTGTGACTGTGTTCATGATTTTGGTTTCGGTAATGGTTTCACATGTGGGTTGTTGTTGTTAGGTGCTGTCAAGTCAATTCGAACTCATGATGACAAAATAGTACCCTAAACGTTTGTTGAATGAATGACAAAATGCTGCCTGGGCCCGTGTCATCCTCACAGTTTTTGTTACTTTTGAGTTCCCTGTTGCAGCCATTGTGTCAATCCATCTCACTGAGGGGCTTCCTCTTTCTCACTGACGTCTAGCTTACCAAGCATGATGTCCTTCTCCAGGGACTGAGTCCTCCTCCTGGTAACATGTTCGAAGTATGTGACATGTAGTCTCACCCTCTTTGCTTCTAAGGAGCATTCTGGTTGTACTTCTTCCGAGACAGACTTGTTCATTCTTCTGGCAGGCCATGGTATATTCAATATTCTTCACCAGCACCATAGTTCAAAGGCATAGATTCTTGCTCGGTCCTCCTTATTCATTGTCCACATGTCACATGTGGGCATAAGTCAAAATGCATCAGATTGCATATTTTAAATACGTGCAGTTTATTGTATGTCAATTATGCCTCAACAAAACTAAAAATTGCAAAAAGAGTACGTTTTAATGTGCCTACCAAGAGCTTCTCAGTGAGTTCACAACAGGCAATTGAACTGTTGCTTTTTACTGTCGTTTCCTTTCCTCTACCTTGTTGGGATATCAACAAAATGAATCCAGTAGGCATCCGATGAATTGGTGCTATGAAGTACATTTCTGCTTGAAACGATGCAGCATAAATTCCTATTTTAGAAGCAAAATTACCATAACAATGATCTGTAGACATTTTGTTGATGTCATCTGCTTTTCCATCTCCGTCTTTTCCAGAAGTACTTGTCATTTCTGTCATTCATTCAACAAACGTTTAGGGTACTATTTTGTTCATCATTCCTTCATCAATTTCCTCTGCTCGCTCTCGAATTCTGACCTTAATTTCCAAACTACTGCACTCCCCCTCTTTCAACTTCCATCCTCCTTTCCAGAAACTTCTCTTAAAATCTAGTGAGCAATTTCTTTTGAGTCCATTTCTGTGAAATATCCAGAATAAGAAGACAAATTCATAGAGACACAAAGCAGATTCGTGGTGCCAGGGGATGAAAGGAGGTGGAAATGGGGAGAGATTGCTAACGGATATAGGGATGCCTTTTGAGGTTATGAAAATGTTCTGGAATCGGGTAGCAGTGATGGTTGCACAATGATGTGAATCCAGTGATGTGAAACCACTAAAAACTACTGAATGGCGAACTTTAAAGTGTTTAAAATGGTGGATTTTGTCAAGAGAATTTTGCCTCAATTATTAAAAAAAAAAATCTAGTGAGTAGGGTTTTCCCTTCCAACATGAGTCACTGATAAAATGATGAACCATACCAGCTCCATGAAAGAAATGAATGAAGGGTTTCCAAGCGCATTTTATTTAGAAAGCAACCTCCGTCCACCAAAAGCCTAGAGGTTTGCCCCAAGTTTACCTTTCATGGGAAGCTTGATCTGAAAATAGTGTCAGTTTCCAATTTACTTTCTTCTTGTTTTCTGCTCAATCAATAAACTCACTTCAACTCAGGACTAAGGAATATGTTGTAAGCAGGAATAATTGCTTAGAAGTAGAAAAAAAAACAAAAAAACCCGATATCTTAACCTTTGCTCGACATATAACCCCTCTGCTTGGCCTTCTCTCTACGTAGGCATCACCTTTTTCCAGATGGTGCCGTCCAATGTGCCTGGGCCTTTCCCGTGAGTGTTGTGGCTTACTAGTTCATGGTCACTCCCTGCTCATTTCATGACCTGGCATGCTGATGGACTATCTTCCCTGATAGATGCTCTTGGGCCCAATTGTCATCTTCTCCATCTCTCTACATCCTTACTGCTTAAAAGCATGTGAAACTGTCTTTCTCCAGTGAGTCTAGTTAAGGTGAGACTGTCTAGAGTTCCAAGTCCCGGGTTTGAATCCTGCCCTTGCAGACTTCTAGACTCCAGGGTTGCCATTGACTCTCAGAGCATCTGTTTCTTCTTCAAATGAGGCTGATAATACTAACCTGCATTTTATTAAAACAGAGGATTTTCTTTACACCAGCCTACATTTTATTAAAACATCATATTGTGACCAGAGCTGAGCAAAGGCTGAGTAATGCGTTTTACTTAGTCACACCGATAGTTCAGTTGTTTGCTATTAGGAAAATCCTAGGTCCTTAAATGCATCAGGAGTTGTGGGTGTTATTTTGTTTTGGCTGGTTGTTTCCTTCTCTGTACTTGCACATATTACTAAGCTTAAGAGGGTCCCCTCTGTTGGAGAAAAAGGTAAATCTCAGATGCTGGCAATCTGTACTGCTGTCGATCTCATCATACAAAAGGTCACTGAGGCCTGTCAGGCATTTCATTAACTGTGTTTCATTTAAGACAATGGGGGAACTTGGGTTGTTTCCCTGGAAATACCCTCGCTTAAGAGATTTAGGTCATGGATTTTCTGTAGCTTTCTTACAAGGACTCAAACCTGTGTCCAAGTGTTGGAAGTTCTTGAGTACAAGGAAGCTCTGGCGTCCTGGTAACCATTTTCTGGTAGCCTAACTAGTACCTTATGGCTGTGAACACTGCCATTTAGTTTCAACTGACTTTGTAGACCAAATGATTTCCTGTCTTTGTTCTTATAGTAAAATGAATCTCTCTTTCTCTCTCTCATTTTGCAGAAGGGTTTGTGTTCACGACCTGTAGAAGACAGTCGGGATGTCACTCATGAACCACCGTATTGTGCTCTGTGTCCCTTGGCATTGTTAGAAAGCAGATCCTTGTAGAGGTCAAAGTGAGAAAGTGGAGCAAGCTCCCTGGCTTGCCAGCCCCGGAAAGAAAAGAACCTTTTCTGCTCTCCCCTAAATATGACTAGTCAAAGGACAGAGAGGATCTCCCTTTCTTCTCATTACCAGACCTACTACAAGAGTTGTAGTCTCATGACAATAACGTTTTCCTTTTCGCACACACCCCAATTCAAAATTACTTTCAAGTTCCAATCAAACCTTCAGAAATGACCATTCTCGAAAGAGTTCAGAAAGTGTTCTTTTGCCCGGGGAGAAAGCAAGCGTATCAGACAACCTTATATTTACAAATAGCCATTGGTGGACACAACAGCAACTTTCAGAGATCCGAAGGGATAAAAAGCTCACTCCCTACTATTGAATTTGAAGGAAAACAACCATTTTCCCAGATGTGTGGGCCTAAACGATGGATTCTTTCTCATTGGCGGCATCAAATGTTCTAGCTCACTGTAAGACTGGCCCCAGGCACAGAGCATCCTCCCATTCTCTCCTGGAGGAAAGGAAATGAGAACAATTAGGATGAAATATGGAAAAGGGAGACAAAAAAGGAAGGACCCAATGTTCTACAGCGAGGGCGCCGAGTGTGAAGCAGGGATACTGCGGGCTTGGGAAACAACTGCCTAATCTCGCTCAGCTGGGTGGATTTTATATTTGCTTTTGTCAAGCTGCCCAGTACTGTGCAAGGAATCATAGAGACTCAGAGGATACTGAAAGCCACTTCCTATGGTGCAGTGCTGTTCACACTTTCCCTGGGAACTAGACCTGCAGCCTCATTCCTTATGTGATGGGGACTGGAAGCAGTTTGAGAGCAAGCCACTGAAGATTCTGCTTTCTCTGTCTATACAACAGAACAACTGGCTATAAAAGGAAAGATTTCATGCAGTTAAAGGCCTGCTGCTACATTGTTGGTCACCAGCTGCCATCGAGTCACTCAATTCATGGGAACCCCATTGTGATCCACAGAGTTTCCATTGGCTGATTTTTGGAAATAGATCACCAGGCCTTTTTCCCTAGTCTGTCTTAGTCTGGAAGCTTCACTGAAGCCTGTTCAGGCATCATAGCAACACACAAGTGTTCACTAACAGATGTGTGGTAATTGTGCCTGAGGTGCGTCGACCAGGAATTGAACCCAAGTCTCTGTGTGCAAGGTGAGAATTCTGTCATTGAACCATCACTGCCCTCTGCTACTGTGTTTACTTGACAACAAATCACTGTTTTGACCAGCTTCCCTCCCTTGATCCATGTGGCTCCTGTGTAAAGATGGCTTCAGAGCAGGATTTGGTAGTGAGTTCAGTGACGAGCATTTGATGTCTAACTGCTGTCTAGTACTGAGCTGAGAAGAGGAAGCATTCCAGTGATTTGGAGAATAGCTAAAGCAAAGCTGAAGTCAACCATGAAAATGGACAGCAGTTTTCAGTCCAGGGTTAGTGTCTTAAATCCAAGCGTAGTTTATCCTGGTCTTGTCATAGTTTTGGAATCCTTAAGGTTTGGCAAGTCCTGTAGCAAGGAATTTTCCATTTCAGGTAAACAAGCCGTTGTTCTCCTGTGAGTGTTTCCTTTCAATTTTCTCTTATCTTTTACAGAGGCCAAAGGGCAGAACAGGTGACCATAAAGCAAAACAAACACAAGAGCAAGAAATCTGAACATGTCCCACCTAATATCCCAAAACACTCTCCTGTGATTGTGGCTTCAATTCCCATTCTCCCTTGCCAGTCCCTTCATCTCTACCTGTTCCTGGCTTGGGACTCCTATCCCAGTCCAGGCCTCCAGTCCGGAACCTCCTACCTAGTCCTGTTAGAAAGATGATTATCATATGAGTCATATAAACGAGAACTTTGTCCTTAGGGCCCATCAGATCACTCCCCTGCTTCGGACCTTCCATTGGCTTCTCATTGCATAAGAACCTGATCCAAACAACAAAAGGCCTGTGGGCTAAGCCTTACCAGCCTTATTCTCCATTACTCACTTCTTGTGGACTGGGAAATGATCTTGGTTGAGTTGCTGACTAGCTTAGAATTTATTCTCTGTAAGGTCAGGGATCTTGCTTAGCCTTTTCAAGCTGTGCTTCTTGAATGCCAGCATAATAGGCCATGGGTTTCCTGCTGTTTCCTTGCCCAGGATCCAATTCACAGGTCATCTATTATTCCATTCCCATTCCTTCTCCTCACCACATACCCATGTCTCTATCATGCCACCACTTCCGCTTTCTAGGAGTCCTGGGCATACCTCAAATAGCCCTGAACATATGCATTTGCACTCTCCCTGCCCCCTGCGCAACATCTTTTGAGCAACCTGAGGATGGAAGACTACGTTTTATTCATATATGATTTCTTAGCACATGCTTGGTACATATCAACGCTCAATAAATTCTCATTGAATGTGTAAGTAGCCAAGCCAAGTGCCGAATGTGTAAATAAGCTAATGAATTAATGAAAGTGGCTTATTAGTTCAGCTCTTTTTCTGAAAAGAGCCAGATAGTGAAGATTTTAGAATTCCAACCCATACGGTCTCTATTGCAACTATTGCCCTCTGTTGCATAGCTCAAAGCGGTCATAGACACTATGAAATGAATGGGTGTGGTCGGGTGTCAATAGAACTTTGTACAAAAACAGGCAGTGGGCCAAATTTGGCACCTATTTGGTTAAGACATGTATAGGCATCACCCTGCCCAACCCTAAAATCCTTTGTGGTAGATGTTATGATTGTTTCTTCTCATGGATGAAGAACTTGAGACTCATGGAGGTTGAATAATTTGCTGTAAGCAGTAGAGCTGAAGCTGTCCATTCCAAAACAGCAATGTTGTTCAAGATTGCTTGCAAGGAGTAATCTAGGAATACGGAGATTCTTGTCAGCTTAAAGATTGAGGGATTAAAGTTGGCCAGCAGAGTGCTTTCCTGGAAGACAGATGACCACTTAAGAACAAGAAGAACAGCGTAAAGTGGAAGATCAAGCATTTTCCTTTCTATTTACTGACATTGAGCATTCAGATGGTTTGGAAAAAAAATCCCAATGTGCTGTAGTGTTGGAGAGAGTTTTAGGTTCTTGACTAGCACACAGTGTTACACTATCCCCTTGTCTGTCCCTTTTGGACTGGAAGTCTGGTGGGAGAGTGGTATTCTGGGAAAGGCAATGGCCAACAAGTGTTGAAGGCCAACTCTGCACATGTAGTTTTACCTGGCTCTCAAGATTACCCTTGGTCCCATCAGCCATGGGACTTCATTAACAAAAAAAGCTCCTGCCCCTGTGGGAACTCAGTAATGGTGACTTGCCACAGAAAGCAACTAAATTCAAATTCAAGAGGTCCCCCACATTATCGTTCTTTTCAGCCTTTGGTTCAGAGATACCAAGCACGGTATCCTATAACTATTATAAAACTAACCTCTCGAAAAAAGACCCTTAATTTTAAAGCATAAGGCATAGAGAACCTAGTCCAAGTTTGAATTTAGGCATTTAATTGGGTGTAATTTGGGGCTCTCCCTTGGAATGCGGAAACAGACACTAGCTAGCTAGACTAGGGAGTACGTGGATGGTGAAAACAGTTAATGTTTTCAGCCACTAACTGAAAACTTGGAGGTTCAAGTCCTCCTACAGGTGCCTTGGAAGAAAGGCCAGGTGACCTACATCCCAAAATTGAGCCATTGGAAACCCCGTGGAGCACAGTACTACTCTGACACATATGGGTTCACCATGAGTAGGAATCGACTGGTGAAGAGCTAACAATAACAATAAACATAATCTGCAATATATGATGTTGTTCTTGCGATAAAAGAAGAAGGGATCATTGGATTTTGAGTAGACATGGAACTTCAATTCCAGCCCCTCATTCTGAACATAATAAGAAAACCGAGGTCCAGAATATATTAGTGACACATAGCAACTTCAACACAAAGCTGCACTGTCTTTACACAGACTGAAGTTTTAGAATGTTTAAAAAACTTGTTTTCAATGATATATTTTTACAGTATGTGCCCTTCCCATTATTACCAAAAAACCAAACCCACTGCTGTCGAGTTGAAATGCTGGTGGCGTAGCAGGTAAGTGCTACATCTGCAAACCACAAGGTTGGCAGTTCAAATTCGCCAAGTGCTCTTGGAAACTCTATGGGACGGTTCTACTTCGTCCTATAGGGTTGCTATCAGTTTGCTGCTTCTAGCTGCCATCAAGTTGATTCTGACTCATGGCAACCCTGTGTGTTATGGAATAAAACTTCTCCATGGAGTTTTTCCTGGATGCAATCTTTATGGAAGCAGATTGCCAGGTCTTTCTTCCATGATACCACTGGGTGCGTTTGAACCACCAACCTTTAAGTTAATATTCAAGAGCAAACCATTGGCAAAAGAACTAAACTTTTTGAATCAGCAATTCCATTCCTGGGAATGTCTCCTGCAGAATTTCTTGCAGAAGCATACATGATAAAGTACGAGGATGTTCACTGTAGAATTATAAACTTTCCACAGCAATAAAACACCCTTTAGACTCTTCGTTTTAAGTAGATGCTTAATACTCAGTTTTGCTGTGCAGTGATTGCTCTGGCCAATGTTCTTTGATGGGATATTTGGGTTACTTCAAGCTTTCTCTTATAATGGTTACTCTGAAAATTCCTGCAGGGAATCTTCATACAGAACAGCTTAGCTGAAGAGAGAAAAATGGTGAGGAGTTGTAGATCATACACTGAAACCTCCGCAACATCACGCAGAGAGTAAGAGACGGCACAATTAGTGAGATAATTAAAAACTACTATACACAGCATGGTGGCCCGCGATAACGGAGCAGGTAGCCTCGAGCTTTGAAAGTCACTCTTATGAATAAAGGAACAGTCCCCAGGACTGACTGAGAGTCATTCTATCTGCCAGTTTGTCAGTGGCTGATTCCTTGGTGATTTATAGAGAGAAATAGGTATCCTCCCCAGCTCCGATTTTTAAACTACCCCACAGACAAGCACATCTGAAGAATTTACTGTGCAGACAATCTTGTATGTTCTTTGTCCAGGGTACAGAAAAAGGAAACAAAACAGGAACAAGAGATATTCTGCTTGTGGTGATTGTCACAGAACATCATTATTTGAAGATAGATTCTAATGAAACAAACAGAGTGAAGATGACAAAAGAAAATTAAACATCTCTTCATCACAGAGTTTTAAACATGATTGTTTAAAATGCATAATAGAATCTGGTAATAGTGGTTAATCACATGCATAAATAAAATGCGTTAATAAAATCTGGTAATGGTGGTTAAGTGCCGTATCTGCTGACCTGAAGATCTGCGGTTCAGAACCTCCAGATGGCTCTTTGGAAACTCCTTGGAATAGTTCTACTCTGTCCTATAAGGTCGCTGTGAGTTGGAGTCCACTCAACAGCAGTGAATTTGTTTTGTTTGTTTTTTTTAATGGAATCTTGGTGGTTCAGTGGGTAAGTGGATGGCTGCTAATTGAATGATTGGCAGTTCAAACCCTCCAGTTGATCTGGGGAAGAAAGTTAAGGCAGTCTGCTTCTGTAGAGATTACAGCCTTAGAAACCCTATGGGGCAGAATTATTCTGTCCTACAGGGTCACTATTAATTGGAATTGACACCATAGCAACGAGTTTCTATTTATTTATTTGGTAGTGTTTCTAGAACTGAAACATTTGTAGCAGAACGAATATACAGTTCATTTCAGAACTACGTCAGTTGTGAGTCAGTGTGACGTTGAAGTGTGAATGACTTTGAGGGAGATTCCAGAAAGGGAGCAGTTGTTTCGGCCTCCACTGGAGCCACAGCTCTGGTATCACAGAGAGAGGTGTCAGCCCAGAGAGTCACAGTGAGGGAAAGAATGCAGACTATTGGATGACTGAAGTGTGTGGAGGAAACCTTCCAAATGATTATTGGTGTAGCGATTAGCTGATTACATTAATGTATCAAGTCATTTCGTGAATGCATTCACTGGATAGAACCAGAAGATAGAGATTTTATACCAATATCTCATTTAGAGATGAAACAGAGGAGAAGGAAGGACTTTTAAACACAAGGCTGTTCTTTATGTCAGTTCTAAAAGTGACAAAATTGTAAACAGAAGCAATTGTTCTTCAGTCTTTAGCAGAAGTCCACTGTAGTCTATGTCTTTAAGATACGGAGTTTCTCCTTCCTTTTCTCTTCTTGTTTGGTTGTCATGGGAGTCTGTGTTTGGGGGAAATTCTGAATATATTTGCTGCAAGTAGCTGTCTGTGATTTCTAGACCAGTGTTCTTCTGAAGTAGCAACAGCTGAGAAGGGTAGATTTATTAGGGGTGGATTCATTGAATGTAAATTAAGCCAAAGCACATTTTTTTCCCTTAGATTAAATCAGAAAGATGTATTTCTGGAGATGTCTGACGTCAAAGCACTGTGTAAGGCAACAGGTGGAATATGTTAATTCTGTCCAAAGAGTCTCATAATCTATTTGAAAGTCTATCCCAAACCTTATCGTCTTGGAAAGCATGCAAAGACACATCTAGGGAGGCTAGAGAGAAATGAAAATATGTGGGAAAATTATCCTCTAATTTGGTCGGCAGTTTGAATCCACCAGATGCTCCTTGGAAACTCTATGGGGCAACTCTATACTGACCTATAGGGTTGCTACGGGTGAGAATTGACTCAACAGCAGTGGCCTTGTCCACTTGGTCCGAGAAGTCTCAGAATTGGGTTATTCAGAACACTTGGTGTATGTATGGGTTTCCTAGGGGCCGAGACGGAAAGTGGCACCTGAGTCAGACTCTGGAAGTTTAGGAACGATGGGATAAAGAGAGAGGCAATTCGAGAATGCCTGCGCATGGTTTTCCCATTGGAAAAGCCTGGGAGCTAGAGAGTAACATTTTCACAGTACCCAGAATACATAAAAGACCATTCAATATAAATGATCTGACATGGGTGCCATTCCATTCCACCATGAGGTGGCATCAGAGAAGCCTCCAGAAATTTAAATGCCAGGCTGTGAAAGGCCCAGATAATACTCATCTGAGGCAATACCACACTTTGTCCTCCACGAGTGGATCTCTTCTCTTCAGCATGAACTTCATCCAGAAGAAATGAAGACACAAGAAGATCCCAGACTAATTGTCACCACTAGTCCTCACAGGGTCCCCTGTCTGGGCCCTGCACCCATTGTAACAGGTAAGGAACCTGCCCTTCCTTACATTTCCTGGATGAAAGGCTCAAAGTTGAAAATCTGACTGAAATTGCCCTATATTGCCTGGCAGAAGGAACCCAATAGCCGTGTTTCTAAAAAAGGAGGCAATATGGTGCCATTTGCTGGCCCCTAAAGCCAGCCTCAGACTCTGTTGTAACCGTTGTATGCTGTCACTATGAGTCACAATCGACTCGAGGGCAGTGGGTTTGGTTTTGGTTTTTTGGCCAAATCTATTCCAATTCATAACACTGTGAATCCTCAAACTCTACAACCCACCAAACCTGAGATGAAAGAGAACAAAGCCTGTCTGTTCTCCTTTTGCCTTCTGTACTTCCTTACACACTGTGTCCTACCGTGAGAAATGAGCTGTAGTTTCACTTCCAGTTAGTCAACCGGCATAATGCTAAGGACACAGCACTGAGGTAGGGACCAAGGTCTAGGGGAAGAAACCAGAATGCCACTCTCTGTGATTAAAACAGTCAGAATTCATACCAGGCTTCAGGGTCTACATTTGAGATGGGTCTGTCTCTGCATAGGGCCTTGGGGTAGGGGGAACAATGTGCCTTTGATAGTCATTTGCATTAGAACAGAATTAGTGAAAATATCTGTTTTGTCTAATTAAAATAGCTAACACTGATTATTTTGTAGCACCAGGCACTGTTCTTCTTACAGGCTTTGTGCTTTGGTTACTTAATTCTCACAACAACCATAACCAGGCTAGCTGTCATCAAGTGGACGCCAACCCCTGGCGACTCCATGCGTGTTGTAGTAGTACTGTGCTCCGCAGGGTTTTCAGTGGCTGATTTTTTTAAAGTAGATTGCCAGGTCTTTCTTCCAAGGTGCCCCTGGGTAGACTTGAACTGCCAACCTGTGAGTTAGCAGCTGAACGCATTAAAAATTTGCACCACCCAAGGACTCTTACAGTCATATGGCATAAGTACTGTTATTCTTCTTATTAAAGATGAAGAAACTGAGGCACAGAAGTGTTACTCATCTTAACCAAGATCACACACTCAGTAAACGGTCCAACCCAAGTTTGAACTCACACAGCGTTAGAGCCCAACTCCTTTACCTAACCTGAAAGATTCATTTGTTGAAAAACCTAGATTTTTAACTGACCCAAATTGTAAGCTTTCACTTAAGATGCAATAAAAAAATAAATAAAATCTAGATTTTCGAGTATTTGTCCAATGAATTGGCCGAGATGTCTCTTCAGATACTCTATTTTGCATGTGTAGATCTAGCCGCAGGGTCCCTTATTCTCCAAAGGATGCAGGCAGGTTACAATGTCTCCCATCAAGCTAAGAACTTCGTCATCCAGTCCTCTGGCTGACCTTCCAGACAAAATCAGCTGCAAAACCAGTTTTCATGGCATCTGTGGCAAAGTTAAAAGATAAGAAAGACATAAAGCTGATTCCTTTTTGTAAGAATTCTGCTGGCTTTCTGTCACTCCGGGCTGTGCTATGACAACCAAGGCATGCCATGCGGCCACCCCCGATGGGGGCTTTGCTCACTCACACCTGGGAGTAAAAGATACGCTGCATAGTCAACCATACTACCTATGAAAATATGTTTCAGCAATTAAAGAAAAAAAAAGCGATAGCATTTTGAGGAGAGCAATGGCCCGTTCTTCTTCCTCCGTTGTTTCACCACGTGGCAGAGGTCATTAACTTGTGTAACAGGGAGGAACCAAGAACGCAGCTTCCTCATTGCTGCGGCCCCCTCAGCTGTTATGAAACAGAGTTGAGCTTCACAACAGGAAGTACAATCCGCAGCCAGTAAATAAAGCCCTTCCTTCCCTTTTAGAAGGCCCCAGAAATTCTTACTCCTCAGTTCCAAATCCCTTTACACATGTTTACTTCAGAGTTGGGATTTTTCTGTCTACCTTTTAGCTCTTCTAGGCCTGGAGGTAGCAGGGAAATGTCCCACTTGACCGCACCCGTCTCCCTACTGTATAAATATTTGGAGTTGGAATCTACCAACACCACTTTGTCCTTGAGTTGAAAGTTCCCTTTCAGTTTATCCCTGGCCCACTCTGCTCAAAACCCAAGCAGGGAGCCGGAATCAGGCGGCAGTATTCTGTATATGAATTTCTGCAAACATGATAATCCCTTGCTGTTGAGTTGATTCTGACTCCTAGTGACCCTATAGGACAGAGTAGAACTGTTCCATAGAGCTTACAAGGAGCAGCTGGTGGATTCGAATGGCTGAACTTTCGGTTAGCCGCTGAGCTCTTAACCACTGCACCCTCAGGGGTGCAAACATAATAAACCATAACCCTTTGCTGTTGTGTTGATTCTGACTGATAGCGACCCTATAGGCAGAGTAGAACTGCCCACAGAGTTTCCAAGGAGTGCCTGGTGGATTCCAATTGCTGACGTTTTGGTTAGCAGATGTAGCACTTGGAAATGGCTGGTTGAGATCAGCAACTATAATTCACGCAGGGAAAATGAAAGAAAACATTACTTCACCTGTGATTACACATGAAGGAGTTTCCTGAACAACTGTGCAGCCAATAACCGTTTCATTCCTAGATCCAAGAATGTGCCCACTACTCTGGAATTCCTATTGACCAGTATATTCGTTTTGTGGTCCTGCTGTAACATAGATTCAAACGTAGTGGCATAAAAGAAACCAAATTGATTATCCTAGAGTTCTGTCAATCAGCAGACAATTCCAGAGTGAAGCACAAATTTGGGGGCCATTGGTTGGTGGCCCAAACACTCCATTTAGGGATGTCCCAAGTGTTCCAGAGCAAATGACCATTTTCCCTGATGGGGACAGTCTAGGCTGGAAAGAATGAGGCAGCCTCAAGGACCTCGACAAATACCTAGAAATCCAAAGTCAGATATCCATCACCCACTCACCTCCCCACCCTGACATCCCCACCCTGGCTTACTGAACACAGATCACATGGTGCAAATTCTCACACTGTAGTGACACCCTAGGCCACTGGGAACCAGGTTAGAGAAACGGGAACTCTTGTGGCCTTTGTCCCTTAGAGATAGAAGATTTGAGACTTACGACCATTGCTCTCGCTTTCCTCTGAGAAGAAACTGAGTTTGGGGAGCCCAGTTCTCCCCAGCTCAGTCAGCTCATAGTGTGGGAACCTAGCTCTTCCCTCCTGACTGTCCAGGACCTGCAGTCTCACTGTGTAGTTGGCCGACAGTCTGCTATATGAACGAGAGGACTTGCAAGGAGTATGGCCGTGGACCTGCCTTCCACAAACCATTTCCGCCATCTGTCCCAACTAGGTCCTGGTTCACAGCTACTTTCTTTCAGGGCAGCAGATGCAGAGGCTGCTGAGGAAAGCAGCCGCAGGCCTTGCAGCGGAAACCCCCGCACAGCGCTATCCGTGTGCTATTTTTATGTCACAGCCAAGGACGAAAACTTTCATTTGCAGGCACAGTCTGAGTCACTTCTGCAGCCAAGATTAGCATGCAGGAGTCTCAGCTTGAAATCTGGTGGGGAAGGAGAAGTTTCCAGAACGATCTGTGCAGGGGATCCGCTGCTCACTTCTCACCTCCCCAAGCTTCAAGAGCACGTACCCCCGTTTCTCCTGCATATGCTGTGTGGCTTTGACCTTCTCCTCAATCTAAGAACTTTATCATCTGTCTCTGGCAGCGGGCTGAACTAACGCCCCGTCTGAGACATCTGTTTTTTGCCCAGATAATTACGTGCCTCACACTGCAATTCAGGTTTGGCACTGGTTGTTTCATAACATTTTCTTTTTTAAAGCCAGATTCCTTCAAGGGAAGGGAGTAGGGGGTGAGTAAGCGAAGGAAGAAAAGACCAGCTTCGGTTCTGAGGCATCTTTCTCAGCTGCTCTGCGCCACCACCAAGCAGAGGCCCCCAGACCCTCACTGCTCAAAGCGTGGCCCGCCCACCTGCAGTGGCAAGGGCATCCTGGAAGCCACTAGAAACTCAGAATCTCAGGCCTCATTCCTGACCCACATCTTGAGTCCGAATCCACATTTTAACAAGCTCCTCAGGAGACTCATGTTCACGTTAATGTTAGCAAAGCACTGAATGTACACACTTCACGGTGAGATGACCGAGCTTTCTTTCAGTGCTCACAAATACTGATTGACCGCTCCCATGCCACCAACTAGTAAATTACCCTTTCTCAGTCTTAGCTGACATTACTGCTGGCATGAACCGTTATGGAAATGGTGTTGGGAAATTCCTTTTATATTCACAAAAGAATCTGTATGAACTGATTGCAACAGGAATAAATGATAGTCTCCAAAATCCGACTACGACATTCATTTCCAATGGTAGGCAAGCTTAGTGCCGGGTTGAGAGGGGAGAACGCTTGTCTTAGGTCAGGAAAGCTGGATTTTGTTCCTGGTAGGCTACTTACCAGCTGGGGGATCTTGGACCAGCTGTCTTATCTCTCAGTGTCTCTGTTTCTTCATCTGTCCACAAGACTAGACTTAATGATCTCTACCATCCTTATCAGAAACGCTGGAGACATATTGGTTAAGTATATGTCTGCTAACCAAAAGGTCAGCAGTTTGAATCCGCCAGGTGTTCTTTGGAAACTCTGTGGAGAAGTTCTACTCTGTCCTACAGGGTTGCTGAGTCAGAATTGACTGGATGGCACTGAGTTTGGTTTTTTGTTTGCTTGTTTGTTTACTATCTTTATCTACAGAAAATAGCAGACAGCCCCACCCTCTGGACTTCATCCCCTTACTCTAATTTACTTGTCTAGTCTAAAGCATTTGTTAACTGACATTATATATCTATTTAGTTTTTATCTGTGTCATCTCTCTAGAACGCAAGCTCGTTGGGTGCAGAGACTCTGTATATTTTAGTCACTGTGTATCCTCAAGACCTACAATGGTCCCAGGCATACAGTGGATTGTCATGTAGGAATCAAGCTTTCCCTTTGTCAATGTACCATGGGAGAACTGCTGAGTATTTATTTTTAATTGCTCCCCAAGCGTTCTAAGCCCAAGGGGGGAAAAAATCAACATTGCTGTTAGGTCTTATTTATGTTACGACTCTCTAGCTACATCTGCATTGGATCATGTGATTTTCTCCATGAGGTCTGACTCTTTTAAACCCTTCCACACAAATCTGTATATCACATTTTCTTTAGGTTTCTTCAGACAACTAATGATGTTTTAAATTCGCTGCCTACATTCTATTGCCTTTGCTAATTTACAACTCTGCTGACAGACATTCTCCAAGGGGGGGTCAGGATTGAAACAGGAAAACGAATCTGCCCCTTCCCTCCAAAACCAAAGAAATCTGGGAAAAGGCACTCACAGGCAAATAAGTAACAGCTTATTTCAAAAAGCTACATACTAAAACTGAAGGCCTATAGAAAATACTGTCTTTCACAGACTTCGTTTTTTATGATGTCATAAAGCTCAGAGAAATAACTGGAGACGCATGGTTACAGCCACGGGAGTTTAGGAACGGACAAAAAAGGAAAAATTCCTCTGTGGTAATGTCATTTGTTTTTCCTCCTTAATCCCTCCATCTTCTCTTTATCCTCTTTGTATAAATGAGATCCCAAGCTACATTCCACCACCTCCCTGCCTTCCCGATGGGTTTTGTATTTCATTTAAAGGCTGGCACGACCAAACCCTGTGAACAATCACACAGATGGCTGTTTTCCAGGAAAATATTTGTCAATCAGGACTCCAGTCAATCTAAAAGTGTAGGCAGTGTGCTCAGCTTCTGTAAGGGCAGGATCAGCTGCCGTGGTAGGATTCTGCAGGGAGCAAGGGTAGTACACCATCACCCACCATTCCAGGTCCCAATGGTGTCAACACGTTCCAGCTTAAGGGTTCCTCATTCCGCAGATCTGCTTTGTTGTTGATGCTGTGACGTGCTGTTGAGCTGGTTCTGGCTCGTAGCAACCCTGTGTACAACAGAATTAAACACTGCTGGGTCCTGTACCGTCCTCACAATCACTGTTATGCTTGAGCTCATTGTTGCAGCCAACGTGTCAATCCTTCTCACAGAGGGCCTTCTTTTTTTGCTGACCTTCTACTTTACCAGGCGTGATAGACTGGTCTATCCTGATAACGGGGCCAAAGTATGTGAGAAAACATTTTGCCATCCTTGCTTCTAAGAAGTATTCTGGCTATACTTCTTCCAGGACAAATTTGTTTGTTCTTTTAGCAGCCTGTAGTGTATTCAATTTTCTTCACCAACACCATAATTTAAAGACATCAATTCTTCTGTTGCTGTAACAGTAAGAACAAGCACAGCAACGATTGTCAGCGTGGCACAGGACTGTGCAGTGTTTCATCCTGTTGTACATAGGGTTGCTGTGAGTCGGAAGTCACTTGATGGCACTTAACAGCAGCAACAATTTCTCAGTCTTTTCATCCATTATCCAGCTTTCCCATGCGTACGATGCAACTGAAAATGCCATGACTTGGGTCAGGCACACCATAGTCTTCAACGGGAAGTCTTTGCTTTTCAATACTTAAAAGAGATCTTTTGCAGCAGATTTCCTCAATGCAATGTGTCATTCGATTTGAGAGCAGCTTCCTTGGGTATTAATGGTGGATCCAAGTAAAATGCAATCCTTGACCACTCCAACCTTTTCTTTATCATGATGTTGCTAATTGGCCCAGTTGTGAAGACTTTCGTTGTCTTTGTGTTGAGGTTGTAACCCATACCGAAGGTTATAGTCTGGTCTTCCTCAGCAAGTGCTTCAAGTTCTCTTTACTTTCAGCAAGCAAGGTTGTGCAACGTGCATATGCAGTTTGTTAATGAGCCTTTCTCCAGTCCTGATGCCTCATGCTTCACATAGTCCATCTTCTCAGATTATATGCTAAGTATACAGATTGAGTAAGTATGGTGAAAGGCTACAACCTTGACACACACTTTTCTTGACTTTAAACCAAGCAATATCTCCTTTTTCTGTTCAAACAACTGCCTTTTTATCTATGTACAGGTTCCTCATGAGCACAGTTAAGTGTTCTGGAATCCGATTCTGTCCAATGTCATCCATAAATTGTTATGATTCACACAGTTAAATGCTTTTGCATAGTCCATAAAACACAGGTAAACATCTTTCTTGTATCCTCTGCTTTCAGCCAAGATCCATCTGACAACAGCAATGACATTCCTGGTTCCATGTGCTCTTCTGAATCCAGCTTGAATTTCTGGAAGTTTCCTATCGATGTACTTGCTGTAGCTGCTTTTGAATGTTCTTCAGCAAAATCACTTGTATGTGATGTTAATGCTATTGGTTGATAATTTATGCATGCATTCAGATCTGCTTGGAAGTTGCAATTGCTTGTGAGTCCCAACAATGTTTTCCCTCCTAGCACTGGATTTTCTCAGAAATACTGAGTGTGAGGGCAAACTCCTCTGCCTTCAAGGGCTCAGTAAAATTCTCCATCCCAGAAACTAGCCTGATATATGAAGGTATGGTGGCATTCGGGGGCCCTGGTGGCACAGTGGTTAAGAACTCAGCTGCTAATGAAAAGTTCAGCAGTTCGAACCCACCAGCTGTCCCTTGGGAACCTTAAGGGGCATTTTTACTTTGTCCTATCAGGTCAGTACGAGTCAGAGTTGACTCAGTGGTAATGGGTTTGGGTTGTTTTGGCTGGTGGCCTTCAAGTCAGATGGACTGACCAAGGCCCTATGTGGATTCTCACGCTGCCATGTTCCACATCTCTTCGCTCAGTAATGCCTCTCATGCAGTATGCTCAGCTTGCTTGCTCTCTTCCTTCTCTTTTCTTCCTTCCTTCCTTTTTTCTTTCTTCTTCTTTCATTGCTGGCAATTGAACTTTAAGCAGTGACATGTTTTGTTCCAAAAGAGGGGCTGCACATTGCTTATCTACCCTCAGGGTTCTCTTTCTGTAGGATTCTTCTGCCCACTCCCTGCTTCATGCAAGAAAGCAAATTCAAAACTCACTAAGTCAGAACTGAAACTGTGTGGGTTTCAGGTCTTCTTTTCCAATTGCCCTTCTTCAAAAACCAGGGAGGCCTATCCGGAGACATGTGTGCCTATCAGCAAGGGAGGGTGAGGCCCTAGTGTGCTCTGCTGGATCCCGTGAGGACATGGTGCACCTATTCACCGTTGACCTTTACAGATGGAAAGAACCAGAAGAAGAACTGGAAAGAACCTAATCCAATTCTGTTATTTTACAAATGAGAAAATAAAGGGCAAATGCTAATTAGAAGGCAAGTGCAGACCCATATAACTTGGCTGGCCAAGGAGTGTGGTTCTCACTGCATGCTGAATGTAGGGTTCTTAGGTCCAGAGCTCCCCATCAATGCCACGGTAGCATGCAATTAAAAAAAAAAGAAAGAAAGAAAGAAAGAAATCTGGAGCCAATGACAAGGCCCTGTATTAATTAAAATGAAAAAAACATATACCTCCATTTATCCTTGGCAAAAGCAGGAAGCTGAGATCTAGACCCAAAGTGGAGTTCTTAGAATCCTCACCGAGAAACCCCTGTGATTCCAACCAACTCTACACAAAGATGTGTGAAATGCTTTGGGTTCAACATCTGGCAACCCAGACAATTGAAGTAGTAATGGGATTAGAGAGTTGAGTTACCTGGGAAATTTTTGCTGTATGATTCTGGGGTTATTGGCAATTAGATAAAGACATCCATTACAGCCAGTCCATGAGGAAGGTGCCAGTGCCTTTACTGGGTGAAGATGTGCTCTAATGTAAGAATTTTCAGATACAAGTTCATACTGGCCACTGTGTCAGAGCAAAGCAACAGTCACAGAGGAATCCAAAAGAGAGTTTCTACACTGAGAATTCACAGTATCTTTTTAACAATTGTTAGGATGCTTGTTTGCAAGATCAAGTTGAAAGACTACAATGAAAAAAACATTAAAGCAAAAAGCCAAAGTGTGAGCAGCCAAGAAGGATAAGCAGAAATGGTGGCTCATGGGGCCATCTTTTTTCCTTGGGTCTTCCAACAGCCAATGGGTCAGGCATGGACCCATTATCATTCTAGCTGATGGTCCTGATGCTTACCTCTGAGTGAGCTGGATGTTTGGAAATGTTTTGCTGATCCGAAAATCAAAGGACCCTGAAATGGTGAGAAAAGAGAAAGGAAAATCAGCTTGAAAGGACAGATAGACTCTGTAAAGTTGGAAACTGTTGATTCATGAATATTTGGTCAGTTTCTTACTGCATGGAGGTCAGATACCCTTCACTTTATACTAATTTGTGAAATGACTTGCCAGCCGAGCCAAGTGCCGTCAAGTCGGATCCGACTCATGAAATGACTTGCAGCAACCAAATATTTGTTGGAAGGGTCTCTTAGTTATTTAGTGCTGCTACAACAGGAATCCCACAAGTGAATAGCTTTAATAAACAGGAATGTATTCTTTCACAGTTTAGGAGGCTAGAAGTCCAAACAAAGGGAGCCAGCTTCTGGAGAAGGCTTTAACTCTGTCAGTAGAAAACTTTCCCTCTTTGTGTCAGCTATATGGGAAGGTCCTTGACATCAATCTTTCTCTAGTTTAGAAGCTTCTCAGCACAGGGACCCTGGGTCCAAAGGACACTCTCTGCTCCCAGTGCTTCTTTCTTGGTGGCATGAGGTCCTCTCCTCTCTGCTCACTTTTCTCTTTTATATCTCAAAAGAGATTAGCTCAAAATACAACCTAATCCTGTAGATTGAGTCCTGCCTCATTACCATAATTGCCTCTAATCCTACCTCATTAACATCAGAGAGGTTAGGATTTACCACACACAGGATAATCATATTGGATCATAAAATAGTAGACAACTGTACAATACTGGGAATCTTGGCCAAGCCAAGATGACATTCCAGGGAGACAGTTCAACTCATAACAAAAAGTCAGATCAGTATGTCTTCCCAGACAAAAGAGAATTCAGAGAATAAACCAAGCAGTAAATGGGCAATCAGTTTCTGAAGGATTACCATGTGGCCAACCCTATGCAAACTAACCACCATAATCACCCATTGCTGTCAAGTTGATTCTGACCCACAGTGACTCCATCTGTGTCAGAGTAGAACTGTACCTATAGTGTTTTCAATGGCTGATTTTTCTGAAGGGCTCCTGGGTGGACTTGAACCTCCAACCTTTAGTTAGCAGCCAAGTGCATTAGCCCTTTGTACCACCCAAAGACTCTTTGTGCAAAATAAAAGATGGCCTAATTCTCGTCCTTTAAAACTAAGTATTTGGAAATAATTAGAAAACAGTGCATTAAGCCACCAAATAGGTTGAGTGAACTCAACTAGAGGTTCCTGGGTCTCAGAGTCCTGGGGCTTTACAGAGTCATAATGTAGACAGAGAAATTCACAATCGAAAATGTACTTTCCCAGTCAAATGACTGCATCTTCTTCCAGAAAATTCTTCTTGCTCTAATTTATAATTATTGTGTCTTGTGGGTAGTCGTAAAAATGTTAGGGTGCATAAAAGGGGTTGCATTTTAATTTTTTTTTCAACTTGGAAATCATTGATATAAGCAATATATGTTGAAAACTGAGGTAAGGAAAGATCAGGGATTTTCTTCTTTTGGGGGGGGATTGAGGAGAAAGCCCCAAAAGACTTAGTCTTTGGAAAGAAGGATTTCAATTAACCACTCACTTTCATGGAAACTCTGATTGCTCAGTGGTTAAGTGCTACAGCTGGTAACCAAAAAGTCAGCAGTTCAAATCCTAAGGTGGTCCTTAGAAACTTTATGGGGCAGTTCTGCTCTGACATATAGGGTCACTATGAGTCAGAATCGACTTGACTGCAATCAGTATCCACTTTCATTACACAGCAGGGACAAGAGGTATTCTGCTGTGGTGTTTGCCACAGAACATCTTAATTTTCTCAAACCTGGCTTCAGAACACGTAAATAAAGCTCAGGTTTGAAAGAATTAAGAATCATCAAAATCTAAGTAAAAGGTTTTGTCTCCAACCCAAAAGAAAATAATCTGATGCATTTTTTGTTGTTGTGGTTGTTGGTTTTTGTTTTTTTGTTTTTTTTTTTTTTTACTGCACTAAGTGATTTATACATATACTGCATGTATGTTTTCAGAATTAGGAAAAGAAATATCTTCAAAACTTCCGGGCCTTCATTTTCCAGTTTTGAGATGAGCAAAACATTGTCATACCCACCCCAGAGATGAAGAACGGAGACGAATTAAATTATTGCTCACATTTTATGAAGTCCTTTGAGATGTTTAACTACAATGGGATAGAGAAGTGAAGTGGTTAATAGGAAATGAGAGATACTGCAGAAGGTTTGCCATCATGACAGCTAAAGGCAGATTAAAAAAAAAAATACATCTCCAGACTCACAGAGAAAGGAAAAAGGAAGTGGATGATCTTCTAAATTGTCTAATTTAATCCCAGAGAAATTGTCCTTCCAGTGCAGAATCTCACCCTCCTTCAGCTGTAACATTATCCTAAGTAGAAGATGCAGACTCAGACTAGGAAGAAAAGCCTGGCCATTGATTGCTAAAAGTCAGCCAGTGAAAACCGTACGGATGACAACAGAATAGTGTCTGACGCAGCGCCGGAAGCTGAGGCCCCCGGATTGGCAGGCACTCGGAACACCCAGTGGCTGCCGCAGCTGGCTCAGGCACACCTCCAAAGATGCTGAAGATAGGCCAAGACTGGCAGCTTTGGGTCTCTTGTCCATGGACGGGATCACCATGAGTGGGAGCTGCCTAGCAGCTAGCACCAAGTCAAGAAAAAAGCCTTCCCAATCAAGGAAAGGAAACCCAGAAGCCCTTTAGACCTTCCCATTCTGTGCTGTTGCTGTTTTTAAAAGCAATCTACTTTATGTTGCCTTTAAACAAATATATGGGTATTGATACATAGATCCTTGGAGATGTGAGTACTCAGAGACTATTAATCCCATAAATGTGAGTATTCCACCATCTAGTCTATTAAAAGGCTAGAATAAATGCATTGAAATCAGTGCTATGTGAGCGGAAGGCTTTAAATTCAGTATCTGTCTGAAAAGGATTTAGTTACAGTAAGGGTTTTGATTTTTATTTGCATGCACTTCTGCTCAGTTTAGTGCTCCTGGGTCCGCGAGGGGCGGGGGGCAGAGTCGATGCTTCTAGAATACTGCAGGCTTGTCAAGCCTGCTACCGCGGTTAACAATAGCGCTGCAGTTGCTGGGCGCTTCAGACCCCAAAGCCAGTGTCTTGTTTGGTTTTCATTTCATTGCAAAGGAACAGGCAGCCAAACAGATACAGTCCTCCTTGCTCTTTCCCACCCTTTCTTAGCCAGTCCTTAGAGGAAAGAAAAATAGGGGCTGCGGTTCTGTTCTGTTTGGAAAAACGACAGCGCAAAAAGAACACAAAGTTTCACTTTCTTTTCAATCTTTATTGAGTAGAAAAGAGCAATTTGAAAATGTTCTTTCTGGCAATAGAGAATCACTTCTGGGTTACTTTTGTCGAGACAGACCCAGCCGTATGACACATATTCCAAAGGAATCCAGAGCCATATTTTATTATACCTTTCATGAATACTTTTGAGTCATGAGGGCACTTGACTTAGCACCCGTCCCTCAACATTCCAGGGGCCCTCATACCCCAAAGCGCGCTGCAATGTAGGCTAAGGTACCTCTCTAGAAAGCTTTCAAACAGGCTTGAAGAATTCCATCCCTGGGCAAGCTGTTTCAATGACTCCAGCAATTCAGCAACACAAGACTAAAATTGCACCAGAACCCACCAGAGTACACGCAGATACTGCAAGTAATATACACACTGTATGTATATGTATTCATATTTGTATGCATGTGGTTGGTTGTTACTTTATGGGAAATGCCACCAACTTTAGAAGAACGAAACAAACAATAATTCATAAAATAACTAGTCATCAAATCTGAGAAGCCAATAGAAGGTATTTGTGCTGAGATCTTATTAGCATAATTTGCAATATCCACTGGCAATACAGACTCCTAATCATGTTCTCTACTTGGCTCCTTTTCTTAAATGCAGTGACCTCCTAGTTTATAAAAAGATAAATTTGGGCGTAATGCCCATGTGGTAGTCAGCTTCTTTGAAGATTATAGCCCAGAAATCCTAGGGGTAATTCTTGTCTAAACTGTCAGGTCACTGGGAGTCAGAACCCACTTTATGGCAGCTGGGTTTTGATTTATCCTGAATTGCCACTCATAACTTTAAAGAAAGGGAGGTGAAATTGATGGGGAAAACGCAGCTGTCCGACAGTGAATACACCGAGTCCCCTGGAGGAAGTACATAGGCAAAATCAGACACTTGGTTCAGAGATGAAAACGGCATCTGACACTCTGGGTGCAGTTTTGTCTTCCTGTGTACAGTTGGAGGGGTGTTTTTTTTCCCCCTCTGGTATCCCCAGAAAAGATCAGTGAAGGTCAGAGATCTGACTTAATTACTCCCTTAAAAAACCTTTGGCTTGGCTCTCAGTAGAACCTGGGAAGAGGCTGAATTTACTGGGAATTTAAACTGGAAACTAAGTCATATTTTCTGAATTACCAGTCAATTCAATCTCGTTGTTCTCTTCTAGAATCAGACAATCTGTTAAATGTTTTTTGATCAGCTTTTCTGGAGTATAGGTGAGGTGTGTGAATGTCAGCGCTTGTAACAGGGTTTATAGTCAGTGGGACAGGACTCTCTTGAGGCTATTGGCCCTCTCTGTTTCAGCCGTGTGTTTTTCATAGCAGATGTTTTACAAATATAGATCAGATGACTGAAGTCTGATAGCATAGTGGCTAAGTTTTATGGCTGCTAACCAGAAGGTTGGCAGTTCACCTCTGACAGGTACTCCTTGGAAACTCTACGGGACAGTTCTACTGTGACCTATGGGGTCGTTATGAGTTGGAATGGATTCCACAGCAGTGGGTTTGATTTTTCTATTTTTTTTTTTATTTGAATGAAGTCTACTCACAGCCCAACTATCCCATCCTCCTCCAAATAAATTCATGCAAATAAACAAATACAAATATAGTGAATGAGTCCACATAAACTCAGAAACTGCATCTATATACTTCCATAATGTCAAATACCTGGATGTTTGGAAAGTTCTGGATGGTTGCCTTCATGGGTATTTAACGAGATAGTGGAAAGCTATCTACAGGGATTCAAAAATAAAGCATGAAATGATTGACAGAGACTTTGTTCTTACTGCCCTGTAAAAAACTCCTATTTCAACAGAAATTTCACAAGACCTGGATTTATCATTAAGGCTGGGTTGCCCCTGCTTGACTGTGAGACTCTGTCTCTACTCCCATCCCCTTTCTTTTCCATAAAGCTTTAAGGTAGTTAGCTCTCTGATTCACTCTGAGCCTCCCGGGGTCCAAAGCGCAAGCCTTCCCAGGAATTACAGGGCAACTCTGAATTACCAGCGCTAGGGCGCTCTCCCCTTCTCCCTGGAATTTTCCTTTCAGATCTGAGTCTCCCCAGACACAGCTCCCAGCCACACCAGGCAGCATGAAAAGGGTCTCTTGGCAGTCAGACCTCCCTCGATCACCAGTAGCCATTCTTTGGAACAAGATGACAACACTGTATGCGGAGAAGACAAAAGCCAGTACTGTGTGCCTCTCTGTCCCATTGTTCTGAGCGCGAGGTAACTCGCGGTTGGCCTCGTCTTCTTTGCACAGAAGGAAGTCTGCAATCAGAGGAACTGTTTGCTTGTTTGTTTGTTTTCCCAAGGATGGGGGCAAATTTAGAGGGATGCTTTTCTTTCTTTCTTTCTTTCCTTCTGCTTGCTTCCTTCCTTCCTCCCTCCTTTCTTTCTTCCTTCTTCTTCAGTTTTCTTGCCTTTCTCCCCTCCTCCTCCTCTTCATAAAAGACCTTAGTGCAGGCTTTTAGCTGCCGGGTGATAGGAGTGATTTTTCAGTGTAGAAACTGAAAGAGCGGGTTTGGTATTTGTATTTCTCCTTTGGTTACACAGCCACCCTTGCTCAAGACCTTTGGAAAAAGTTTTGAACCTGGGCTTTCTCCGTTGGTTTCATATTAACAGACGTCTTATCTGAGCGTAGGGAGGAAGGGAGGGACCACCTCTGCCAACTCACGGAGTGTTCTGTTAAAATTATTCTGTGGCTGACTCTAGGAAGAATTCAGTTATGAGGGAGTGATTTGACACTGAGAAGCAGATAAGCAAATTGATTAATCCACTGACAAAAAGTGAGTGCGTCTGTCCAGTCTCATATTCAACTGATACTTATTATTGAATGCAGATGTCTTTTGTAGATAGTATCTCTCTTGGTGCTAAAGCTTGCTCTTTATCACTGCTGGAATAACTCTTCTCTAGTCTAAAACTAGAGTTAAGTTGTATTCTTGATTTTCTCCCCTTGTCTTGCTTTCTTGAAAATCTAATGATGCATATTCTGGTGGTGTTCAATATTATTTTTCTGCTGCACGAAAACTAATGTCTAATGAAAATATTCTCTATCTATTGACCACTTGCTATTTGCCAGTCACTGGGCTACACCCACTGCTGTTGAGCCAATGCTGACTCATAGAGACCCTATAGGGCAGAGTAGAACTGCCCCATAGAGTTTCCAAAGAACGCCTGGTGGATTTGAACTGCCAACTTTTTGGTTAGCAGTTATGGCACTTATAAATGCGATCTTATTTCATTTTGTGAAGATCTAGAACAAGCTACAGATTATGACTGAAGGCATGGAAACTTGGAGAAGTTAAGTTACTTGTACAGTTACACAGCTAGCAAGTAGGAGGGCCAAGATTCAAACTTGAGTTCTCTGGGCTCTGGAAGCCTTGCTTTTCTTGGCCCAGAAGTATGATACACAGAAATCTAAGATGGTGTGTATGCTCTCCAAGGCCTAGTGTTAAACCATGATTAAGCTTTGTTGTATGACAGAGGGTATTTCTCCCTTGATTACATTACATAATATGGCAAGAGTGACAGGAGTTTGCAGATGTAATTAAGGTGCCAAATAGGTTGACTTTAAGAAATCGAAAGGGAGATTGTCTCAGATAGACCTGATTTTATCGGTTGGACATCTTTAAAGGAAGGTTTAAGGTTAAAGACATTCTCTTATTGACCTTGAAGAAGCAGGTCACCAAGAGTTATACAATTTCTAGAAGAATGAAACCTGCTGCCACTGAGTTGATTCTGACTCATAGTGACCCTATAGGACAGACTGGGGCTGCCCCATAGATTTTCTAAGGAACACCTGGTAGAGTTGAACTGCCAGCCTTTCAGTAGCAGATGTGGCAATTAATCACTACTTCACCAGGGTTCTCTAGAAAACAAAGTCTACCAAAAATCACATGAACTTCAAGATGACTTCAGATTTCCAGATGAGACTGCAGCCTCAGCTGACATCTTGACCATAGCCTTGTAAGGCCCTGAGAGGAACTACACTGTGCTACGACTACTGACAGATGGAAACTGATGCTGTTTTTAGGGGCTGTCAAATTGATTTGAACCCATAATAACCCTATAATACAACAGAACGAAACCCTGTCTGGTCCTGCTCCATCCTCACAAGAATTGCTCTGTTTGAGCCCATTGTTGCAGCCATTGTGTCAGTCCATGTCACTGAGGGTCTTCCTCTTTTTCCCTGATCCTCTCTTCTACCAAGCCTGATGTCCTCCAGACTGTGGTCCCTCCGATAACGTGTCCAAAGTACGTGAGACGAAGTCTCACCATAGAAACTAGGAGATAATAAATGTGCTGTTTTAACCCATTAAATTTGTGGAAACTTGTTATGCAACATTAGAAAACTAAGACCAAAAAATGACCAGACTTTTTGATAACACACATGTAACTATTAATGAAAGTTTGAGCACACAGATACAGATAAAGATGAACATGTGTTATGTGCTTATAAATTATGCACATGAACAACTATGCTAACAGATCATCACAAAATAAAACATTAGACACATGCATCCACATTTTACAAACTAGTAATTACAATGGATGACCTCTGGTCTCAGCCATATATCTTGCTCACCTTTGATAATTCTCTTCCCTGCTGTAGGGGTTCTAACAAGTGTTGAGACATTAATTTTAGTCCCGCCTCCCTGCTGTGGTCAGTTGCTCTTGAGTCAGCGCTGAGTCATGGCTATGCATGTACATGGGAATGAAATGCTGCCCAGCCCTGTCTCAGGGGCTTCAAGGGAGGGATACATGGTCATTCTTTTCACAGGACACCCCACGTATGTTTGCTCAGAGATGCTAGACATTCAGAGGTCACTCTCATCATCTCCTGCTCAAACTAGAATCAAAGCTGAGCTCCTTGATGACCTACTAGTTTCTCAGCTCTTCTTTCAGGAAGGAAAGTGTGGTATTCCAGAAAGAACACGTGTCGGCAATTGGTAAAATATGTGGTCAGTCGTGTTCGATTCTTCTCCCATTCCTACTATGTGAAGTTCAGGGTTTTGATGCTTGTTTTTTACTTTAATCCCCCAATTCTTCTTTTTCCGGCTTAGACAAGACAAGATGCTCTATTAGAAATTACATCACACGAGATGTTAAGTTTATGCTCCATGCCAGTCTATTGTGGTAATTTGTGTGAGTCTACCCATTTCAGAGGAGCCCTGGTGGTACAGTGGTTAAGTGCTTGGCTGCTAACCGTAAGGCCAGTGGTTCAAATCTGCCAGGCACTCCAAGGGAAAAAGATGTGGTAGTCAGCCTCCATAAATGTTTACAGCCTTGGAAACCCTGTGCGAAAGTTCTACTCCATACCATAGGGCCCCTGAGAGGGAATGGACTTCACGGCAGTGTGTTTGGTTTTATACACATTTCATGCTGTGCTTCAATTATCCTTCTGAAAACAGTTTTGTCTATACTAGAGATCAGGGAGCAATTGGTGCTTCAGTGGTAGAATTCTTACATTCAATGTGGGAGACGGCAGTTCAAATATCATGTGAACTTGGAGGAGAACTCTAAGCTTCCACATAAGACTTCAGCCTCATCAGGGGAGGCTTACTAGGTCAGAAGATTTTAGTAAATATTTTCCATTTTGTAGGCGATACAGTTTCTGTTACAGCTGCTCCACTTTGCCACTGTAGCATGAAAGCAGCCACAGATGCTTCATAAATGAATGAGGGTGGCTATGTTTCAATAAAACTTTATTTCTGGACTCTGAAGTTTGAATTTCATATAATTTTATGTGCTGTGAAATAGTTTTCTATTTTTTCAATCATTAAAAATGTAAGAACTATTCTTAGCTTAGGATCTTAGAAAAACAAGTAGCTAGCTATCTTTGGTCCCTGAGAGTTTGGCAACTCCTTATCTATAGAAATATATTATCAGGGCTAATGAACTTATCATTATAAAACATAATTTGTCTTTTTGGAATGAAATTTTATATAGATGACAAAGTAACAATAAATACACAGACATGTATTAGATTAGCAAAAGATAATGCTGATAGCAGTTAGATTCACAGGCCAGCCAAGTGCCGTCTCATGTCAAAATCTTCAACAAGGGCCTGTTTCTGCTTTTGCTAAGCAAACTTTTTCTGTCTGTGCATTTCTGTCTATACAATACATTCAATAGTCTTAGTTATCTAGGGCCCCTATAACAGAAATATCACAAGTAGGTGGCTTTAAGAAACAGAAATTTATTCTCTCACATCCTGGGAGGGTAGAAGTCCAAATTCAGGATTTGAGTTCCAGAGCAAGGCACTTTCTCTCTGTCAGTTCTGCGGAAAGTTCCTTGTCATCAATCTTTACCTAATCTAGGAGCTTCTCAGTGCAGGGATCCCTGAGTCCAAAGAAAGGATGTGCTCCACTCCTGTTTCTGCTTTCTTGGTGAAATGAGGTATGTCTTCTCTGTTTGGCTGTCTTTTTTATATCTCGAAAGAGATTTTCTTAAGATACGACCTAATCCTGTAGACTCAGTCTTGCCTCAGCACAACTGCCTCTAATACTGCCTAATTAACATCATAGACTTTAGGAATCACCACCCATAGGGTAAGCAAGTGAGATCACAAAATGATGGACAACCACACGATAATGAGAATCATGGCCTAGCCAAGCTGATACATACTTTGGGAGGACACAACTCAATCCATGACAACTGGGATACACCTTGTGTTTATCACAACTGAATCCCTAGGTTGTAGATTAAAATGATCACAGATTTCTTCACGCTATTTGACATACACAAGTCAGTATTGCGAAAAATGGACCCTATAATGACAGAATCCTTAGATGTGATTGGTGGCAACCAGCCAATATAATCAAATCAGAGTATCCCAGCCATATCTAGATCTGACAAACAAACTCAACCGTTTTTCCCATGTCTTCACCCACCACTTTGAACACAGTAATTTCAAGTCTTAGTCTGGCATGATGTTATACAATGAACAAGTCTAACTTGGAAGCCCTGGTAGTGTAGAGGTTAAGTGCTATGGCTCCTAACCAAAAGGTCAGCAGTTTGAATCTACCAGGTGCTCCTTTGAAACCCTATATGGCAACTCTATTCTGTCCTACAGGGTTGCTATGTGTCAGAATCAACTCAGTGGCAATTGGCAACTCTAAAAGATGTAAAAAACATTACCAGTGTTTGCGTGTTCTTGGAAAAAGTGTCTCTTAGCTAACAGGAAATGTGACAAGTGGTAATCCTGTTTCTCAAAGTCCAAATTACTACAAGCTATCATTTTGCCTCTTTAAGAACATCAAAAGGAAGAGCAAAGAAAGAATGCACTGATAGATAATGAAAACACAAGGGTACCCACTTGAGTGGTCTGGCAAAAATTCAGTTTAAAATAAACATAAGCTCTCTGGAGATATCCACCATGAGGAATGTTCTTTTTTAGGCTCACTGTTTGTTTTAATCCAATGGAAAAAGAGAGATAAAAATTGTGGAGTAATATCTATAAAGAGAAAGTACAAATATTAAGACTGGCAAATGGAAAAAGAAAGGCAGGGAATGGACCAAAGGCCAAGTTCAACTTTTAGATTGTCCTAGAAACATTCTCATTACAGTGAAGGATTGAGGCCCACCTGACCACAATGCCTTAGCTTAATTTAGTGAGATTTAGTGAGAAATCTTTCAGCATATGTCCTTATTGTGCTTTCAAATACAGATTTCTATTATATTATTAAAGTGATACATGGTTAGACAAACATGCACACATTTGGAAAACACAGAAAGTGCAAAAAAAAGACTATACAAATGATTTAATAAGGAAATCTACCACTCAAATATAACTAACGCTTTCAGTATTCAAACAGAGGGAGTGGTAGGGATTATTATTTTCATTATTATAATAAAAACTCAAACTTTTTTGAACTGGAAGAGCCCAATAAGTATAGTAACCCAACATCTAACTTGAAAGCTATCAAACTTTATCTAGAAAGGTCCTGACTTGACCTAGATCTAGACCACCCAGCTTGTCATCTACCCACTGAGAATACGAAACTGGTTTCCAAACTCATAGCCCAATTTATAAAGGCAGAAGATTTGACACAACAACTCTGGAACAGAACCAAAATCTGTCCTCAGCTCCAGAGGAGATACAATTTAAAAATATCAGCTTCCTTGAAAAATGAGGCCTCAATGCCAAAAAGAATTAGTATTCCTAAAGTCTTGTAGTTTCTAATTACAGAGAGGTTTTTCAGATTTATTCCCAGAGGTTTTTAAAATTTATTCCTTAATTTATAGCTGTTCCTTAATTTTAATAGTCATATGAAAGTTTTAATTATAATGAAACTAGTCTTCGTATGGAAAGGCAGCATTGCTGACACATCTTTGGGAGATCCTGTGGTTTCAATTATCTTCTGGGTGTGCGGTAGCCACACTGACTAGCTAACTACCCTGATTCGAACAGTACACATTCACACATGGTCTCTAAACAAAATCAGGGCTGACACTGTGGCTGTGGAATTACCCAGAATTAACAAATCCATATCAAACCCACAGCCTTAACTTTAACTGCATTATTGAATTATGTTCCTTGTAAAATATATATTGATGTTCTAACCCCTGTATCTTAGTCATTTAGTGCTGCTGTCACAGAAAATACCACCAATGGGTGGTTTTAACAAAGAGAAATTTATTTCCTAACATTAAAATAGGCTAAAGTCCAAATGTAGGGCATCAGCTCCGGGGAATGATTTTTCTCTCTGTTGACTCTTGTGGAAGGTCCTTGTCCTCAATCTTCCTCTAGTTGAGGAGCTTCTCAGGCACAGGGACTCCAGTTCCAAAAGATATGCTCTGCTCCTGGTACTGCTTCTTTCCTGGTGATATGAGGTCCTCTTTTCTTGGCTTGCTTCTCTTCCCCTTATAGCCCAAGAGACTGTTTCAAAGCACAGTGCAATCTTATCGATTGAGTCCTGGCTAACTAACAGAACCAGGGTAGGGAGGGAAGTGGAAAGGGGGTTATTGCTCATAGTGTACTGAGTTTTGCTTTACAATAATAGAAAATTCAGATTGCTTAAGGTAGGGTCGCAGAACCTGTTATTGTAATTGTTGTCAATAAGTTGTACACCTATAAAAAGTTGAACTGGCAAAAGTTGTGTGACAGATATTTTTGCAACAACATCAACAAAAAGAGCAGCTGATAAGGTTGTTTATGTACAACCAAACACTTCTTGGGATCTTTGTTTCCTGGTTTGGAGGTTTAGGGTCATGATTTCATGTGATATCCCAGGTAATTGGCCTAATAACGTGCTTGGTGTTTCTGTTCTGTCTCTGAGTTTCTTGCATAATACCTGGTATCTTAAAAGCTTGCAAGAGGCCATCCAAGATACTACAGTCAGCTGCTACTCTCTGAATCTGGAAGGAGAGTCAGGAAAAGGAGGAATGAAAAGAATGGCTTTGCCATGACACCAGAAGAACTAGATGGCTCATAGCTATTGTTACTGAATGTTTTGATTGAAGTTTCTATAGAATACTCTCAATTTAAAGAGAGAAAATGCAGAACAAAATTTCAAATGCCCATGGAATCCTGAATTTCTGGAGTCCTCGAGGCTGGATAAACCCCTGAAACTATTGTCCTGAGATGATCTTTAAACCTTAAACCAAAGATACTCCCCGAAGTGTTCTTAAAAATCAAACAGTAGCTTTGCTCAACTGGTAAAGAATGTCTGCCTTGGCCAATCTGCTCTTTTCAGAACTGTCTGTGTGAAATAGAATTGACAATAGCAACTTAAAAGATTACATAGGAAACTTAGATGGCACTGAGTTTATGTTAATAGAAGAGGAACAATTCAGAAAAGGAGGGTGAGAATGGTTGCACAACTCAAAGAATGTCATCAGTGTCACTGAATTGTACATGTTGAATTGGTGTATGTTTTACTGTTTATATTCTCAGCAACAAGAAAAATAAAATATATTATTTAAAAAATAGTAATCAAGTTGGCATTTAACTGCATCCTAAAACTCATCAGTGCCACTTTTAGTCATTTCGATGGATTGACTCTGACATTCTGTATCAGCAGAAATGTGAAGGTCTTCAAGAGAAGTTAGAAGGAGATGTAATTTATACTGTTTCCACTGTCGAGTAGATAGATCTGACACAATAGATATAAGTAACCTCAAGAGCACAGGTAACAGTAAAACATAGTAATTATACAGTGACAAGTTTTGACTATTTAGTACAATTACTTTTAATACAATTTATTTCATTGTAAGTGTACATGACTTAGTTTTCAATATTGACTATGTGTAACTCCAACTCTCCTTCCCCTAATAAGTCCTAGGTGGTGCAACTGTTAAAGCGCTTGACTGCTAACTGAAGGGCTAGTAGTTGAAACCCACCATCTCTCCACGGGAAAAAGACCTGGTGGTCTGCAGCCTTGGAAATCCTGTGGGGCAGTTCTGTTTTGTCCTGTAGGGTTTATAGGAGTTGGGATTCAATCAATGGTGGTGGATTTGGGGTTTGGGGTATGTTTAACTGCCATCTCTCAAACTTCTGGAAAACTTAACAAGTGGCTCTTGAGAACCATACTACTGTTAGAAAATGTCTGGCATGATTACAATGAAACTGGTAGCAGTCACTACCTCTGGAAAATGAGGTGGAGGCTGGGGAGATTTTCCTTTCTCCTTCAGTCTGTTCAGCACTTCTGTTGTTTCGGATAAGTATGTATTACTCTCACAGTAATCATTTTAAATGGTTCAGAACACTAATTGGTTAGGAAGATGGCTTAAGATA
Source organism: Heterohyrax brucei (assembly GCA_028571685.1). Classification (NCBI taxonomy): domain Eukaryota; kingdom Metazoa; phylum Chordata; class Mammalia; order Hyracoidea; family Procaviidae; genus Heterohyrax; species Heterohyrax brucei. Next base: position 16,218,401 of record CM053166.1, on the reverse strand, counting down.
CCAATTTATAAGAGAAAGGAAGGGACACAAAAATATACATTTGTTTTTGCATGAAGCTAGGAAGCTAACTGAGAAACTAATAAAGGACAACGCAAAGTGGGTAGAAGCTCTGGTAGCCTGTAGTTAGGTGCTGCATCTGCTAACCAGACTATTGGCAGCTGGAATTCACTAGGTGCTCCTTAGAAGCTCTGTGGGGGCACTTCTACTCTATACTTTAAGGTCGCTATGAGTCAGAATTGACTCAGTACCAATGGGTTCCAAAGGGAGTAAAGGAGAAATCGGGTGAATGAGAATACATTTTTCATATTGTTTTGCTATTTGAACCACGTAAATGTTTTTTTACATGCATGTATAAAGCCAAACCAAAACCAAACCCACTGACATTGAGTCAATTCTGACACATAGCAACCCTATAGGTCAGAGTAGAACTGCCCCATAGAGTTTCCAAGGAGTGCCTGGTAGATATGAGCTGCCAACCTTTTGGCTAACAGAGGCATCACTTAACCACTACACCGGGAGAACTGTCTACATAAAATATACATTTATATACATGTATAAGTGTGTATGTTAATAGCAATTTTTTTTTAAAGGATGACTACTGCTTCTCCTCACTCTACTTCACTCTGTACACACTCACAGAAGAAAGTCTTTTATTATTATTATTACATGTTGGATAATCGGTTTCCTTTGAGGGCATGCCTCATTGAAATCATAGATTTTGTCCTGGTTTCCATCATCAAACACATGGCTAGGGTGGTTTTCAAATGACTTTGGGCATGAGTCATTTTTCAGATATGTGGCTGTGTTAGCACTAGCCTCAATAGGATAGGGCACAATTGTTATAAGCAAATACCGGCACTTCAATAAGGAAACTTCTTTCAGGTCGAAGATGGAAGCTGGCCAGACATCCTTGAAGCTCTTGACCTTTTTATTCCTCCTTCATGCTAACGTTGGAAAGGGGAATGTTTGAACAGAAGAACAGGTGATGTTTGCCCAAGGCATGCTGAAAAGTAGGCATTGGACCCAAGTCAAACTGGAAATTCCAAAGCCACGTCTTGGTTCTCAGAGAAAGAACAGAGGCCTTTGCCCTGTGGTCCTGCTGCAGAAAGGACTATGATGCTGGTGTCCCTCCAGCTGGATTTAGTTTTCCTTCTGGAAGCACATATCTATGAACTAGTACAAATCAGAAGAGGATCTCCTGGTCCTCTGCCATTCCTCTTATCCCCAGCTTTTGCTGTAGCCACACAGAACAAGTGACCAGCAAAGTGTTTGCCCAGTCATGTGAACTCTGAATGAGATTCTGGTGGAGATTCAAGTGAATGTTAACAATGTAGGCTGCACTGGGCATGATGTAATTTATACACCTGTACACTATGAGTTGGAATCGACTCGATGGCAATGACTTTGACTTGCCATCGAGTCTTTGTGAAAGTCGCTGTCACAAAAGCTATACAGACAGGGGAGAGATGTGTGGTGTTCAGGGGCTGAGGGGGAGGGAGGGGTGAGTTGGGGTCCAAGGCGTTTTTAGGGCAGTGATGTCTTTCTGCATGATTCTGTAATAAGGGACATATGACATTGTACATTTGTCAAAACCCGTAGGACTGTACAATGCAAAAACTGAACCATCATGTAAACTATGTACAGTAGTTAACATTAATGTATCAACATTAGCTCATCTGTTCTAGCAGATTGGCCACAGGGATGCAGGATGTTAAGAGGGGAGCTCCGTGCAGGGGCAGAAGAGGTATATGGGAATGCTCTGTACTTTCAGTGCATTTTTGATATCAATCTAAAACTGCTCTAAAAAAAGTCCCTAAAAAATTATAACTGTCCTAACATATGAGACTGTTGGCTACAAACAGGCCCTAAGCTGACTCCCAAAGACTGACATGCGTGTATGAACCTGCATCAGCCGCAGAATGAAAGGGCCTTTGACAACGGTCCTCTGGACACAGCCCCTCTACAACGCTGGACTGAGTCCAACAAAACAGGAGTAGCGTTCGACATGTAGAAGCTACTTTTATTTTTAATACGATTAGCATGTAAACTTTGAAACTTGCATTTTTATTTGTTTATATGTTTAAGTTGAACACAGAAAATTAATAAGTCTCATCAGAAGGGATGATTGAGTTAGTAATTCACTTTTTTTTTTGCTGACACCGTAGAAATTATTGATTTAGGCAAGAATCATCAATACATGCCCAAACTATCCAGTGATTTTCACGTTACACACAACAAAATGTTATTTTAAAGTCACCAATATGTGACAGAGTTATCTGATAACTTTCACTTAAACATAATTAACACCCTATGAATCGCAACAGACTGTTGTCTGATAAAGTGTCCCATTGGTTGGAAGTCACTCACATCCACAGTGGCCATAACAATGGACTTGAGCATCTCAAGGACCATGAAGATGGCATACGACCAGACCACATTTTGTTCTGTTGTCTGCAGGATTGCTGTGAGCCGACTAGACAGCACCCAACAACAGTAAGCAGAACCCACTGTCATCAAGTCAATTCTAACTCATAGCTGCCTTATAAGACAGAGAAGAACTGCCCCATAAGGTTTCCAAGGAGTGTCTGGTGGACTTGAACTGCTGACCTTTTCGTTAGCAGCCATGGTACTTAACCATCATACTACCAGGTTTGCTACAACATTAACAGTAATCCCTTAATAAACGTTTAATGAGCAATTGAAAAAAGAAAAAAAAAACTATTGGAGGAAGTTTTGTGAAGAATAGGATATTTCATCCCAAAGGTATTTCCACACAGGTTAGTTATTAACTAAAATCAGTTGTCATTGAGTCGACCTGGACTCATGGTGACCCTGTTGGTGCCAGAGTAGAACTGTGCTCCGTCAGTTTTTTAACAGCTGAGTTTTTTGAGGTAGATTGCCAGGTCTTTCTTCCAAGGCACCTCTAGGTGGACTTGAACCTCCAACCCTTCAGTTATCAACCAAGCAAGTCCAATGCAGTGCTGGATATGTAGGTTGAAACTCATCATTGTGGTCTCAGCTGGAGCTAAAGGTTAGGGAATCAGCAAGTTGGCAAAGGTGATTGAAGATACGGAGTGAATCAGTTCACCTAGGAGGAGTGGAAACAGAGCAGAGATGAAGAAGATGTCTAGGGAATCACAACATTCACAGGGAAGGAAAGAAAAGGGAGTCAGAGACTTTGACTCAATAAGAATAGTCAGAGGAAGCAGAACAGAACCAAAAATGTCACGAGAGGATAATGACTGAGACAGCAGAGTGTGGCCTGCATTGCAAAGCTACCATGAGGCCAAATAAGAGAAACAGAAGCTAAGAAACCACCTCTGTAAAAAATGAAAAACAACCTACCATATACTGAACATCTATACTGTACTTTGGAAATTCCAGTGGTGTAGTGGTTAAGTGCTACATCTGCTAACCAGGAGGTCCGTGGTTCAAATCTGCTAGGAGCTCCTTAAAAACTCTATGGGGCAGTTCTACTCTGGCCTGTAGGGTCGCTCTGAGTCAGAATCAACTCAACGGCATTGAGTTTGTTTGTTTTTTTAATGTACTTGTGTGCTGTCAAGTCAATTCTGACTCATAGCGATCCCATAGCACCAAGTAGAACTGCCCTTTAGGGTTCCCAAGGGAGAAGACTGCCACACCTTTCTCCCCCAGAGCAGCTGGAGAATTGGAACCTCTCGGCTTTCAGTTGACAGCCAAACACTTTAACCATTGTTTGAGCACACCTATTTCCTTCAATCCTCATGGCAACTCCAGGTGTTATAATCGCCTTGCCAACGCCACTCTTAAATACATACATACATATATATATATCTTTGTTTACTTAATTGTGGTAAATGTATATGTAACAAAACATTTCTCATTTTAACATTTTTTACATGTGACATGAATCATGTTCCTTATGGCATTTAGCTATCACCATTATCTCTTTCCCAAGTTTTCCTTTAACAGAAACTCATTTACCCCTAAGCAGTGAGTCTTCCTTGCTAGCTCCCTCCAGCCTGCCTCCAGTAACTACTATTAAACTTGTGTCTCTATGCATTTACCTATTCTAGGTATTCCCTATGAGTGAGATCACACAACATCTGTCTTTTTGTGTTGGGCTTATTTCACTCAGTATAACATTTTCAAGATCCGCTCATGTCACAGGGCTATGTTTCTCTTCTTGGCTGAGTAATATTCCATTGTGTGGCTAGAACACTTTTGGGTTATCCATTTATTCATTTGGGCACATGAGAAAAGTGAAGATCAGTCCTTCCACAAGGCCACACAGCTAATATAAGGGCTGATCAGGAACCAGTGACAAATTTAGTGGTGACAGCCTGGAAAATGGTGTCATCATATCTGTTAGCACTGAGAGACTTGGGCAAAGAAATGTTAAACATCAACTTCTGGAGTGGAGTCAGGACGGGGCGTGTAAAGGAACCCTTTAGCAGTGACTGGGAAGCTAAGTTCTTCAAATCAATTTTGTCATGGGTTAACAGTCTGAGCTGGTTAGGGGCAGGAAAAGACAGGCGGCAGATGTGGAAATCTTACCATATGCAGCTGTGACTCCCACCAAGAAAAAGATTTTACATCCCAAGCCAGTAAACACAAACACACATACACATGCACTTACACATAAATAGCTGAAAAAGAAGTTTGATGAAACAATACTTATCCTCACTGCATGCTTGCAGGGAAGTGCAAAGGTTAACTGCTCAACTGCTGATGGAAAGGCTGGAGGTTTGCATTCACTCAGGGACACCTCAGAAGAAAGGCCACTGAAGACACTCAGGAATACAGTTCTACTCTGACACACATGGTGTCACCATGAGTCAGAGTCAACACAATGGCAGCTGCCTTTAGAATCCCTGAGGAGGGCAACTGGCTATGATGCTCCATTGCTAACCAAAATGTTGGGGGTTCGAGTCCACCCAGAAGTACCTTGGAAACGCTAGAGTGTAGTGGTTAAGTGCTACGTCTGCTAACCAGAAGGTTGGCAGTTCAAGTCCACCAGGTGCTCCTTGGAAACACTATAGGGCAGTTCTACTCTGTCTTATGGGGTTGCTATGAGTCAGAATCAGTTTGATGGCAGTGAATTTGTTTTGTTTTTGTTTTTGAGAAGCATCTCAGAAGAAAGGTCTGATGATCTACTTCTGAAGATTAAGCCGTTAAAAACCCTATGGAAAGGAGATGGACAGACATTTCTCTAAAGAGGAGATCCAGGAAGCCAAAAAACACATACAGGCATGTTCATGATCTTTAGTTATTAAAGAAATTCAAATCAAAACTACAATGAGATACCATCTCACCCCAACAAGGTTGGCCATGATCCAAAAAACACAAAACAACAAATGCCGGAGAGGCTGTGGAGAAAGTGGAAACTCTCCTACACTGTTGGTGGGATTGCAAAATGGTCCAGCCTCTTTGGAAAGCAATCTGGCACTTCTTTAAAAAAATGGATATAGATGTACCATTTGACCCAGTAATTCCACTACTTGAAATATATCCTACAGAATCAAGGCCATTCACACCAACAGATACATGCACACGAATGTTTACTGCAGGACAGTCCACAATAGCAAAAAGATAGAATCAACCCAGATGCCCAACAACAGAGGAATGGATAGGTAAACTATGGTATATATACTCAATGGAGCACTATGCAATGATAAAGAATAATGATGATTCCAGGAAACATCTCATAACCTGGTTTCAACCGGAAGACATTACGTTGAGTGAAAGTAGTCAGTGACAAAAGGACAAACATTGTATGAGACCCCCATGATAAGAACTCAAAAACAGACTGTGTATAGCAGAAAAGACTCTTTGACGGCTGCAAGGGAGGGGAGGGAGGGAGGGAGGGCAGGGGGAAAGGGTTTAGATTAGACAGTTGGTAGAAATTTGGTTGAGTGAAATCAGTGCTAGCACACATTAAAAACAAGAACAATATTAAGTGGACTTCAACATAACTTGAATACTCCTTCCATCTTAACCCAATATTGCAAGGACAGAGTAGCTGGGGCAGGGGCAGGGGACCATGCTCTCAGGCACAACTAGTGTTTTGCTAAGAGGGCTGTCTGCACCCCACATTGGTGAGTGGCATCTGGGGTCTTAAAAGCTGCCAAGCTGCCATCCAAGGGCACAGAAAATGGTCCCAACTCAGCCGGAACAGATGCTCACCAAGGACCAAAATGACATGGCGTAAAAACAACGCAGAAGATAGAGAAACCCACATGAGTGGGTGCCTACATAGACTTGGGACTGGAAGAACCGGATGGTGTCGGGCCACCACCAGTGATAGCCGTGATGGAGTTCACTAAGTTGAGTCTCACTGGCAACACAAGAATAAAAAGGAGTGCACCCTGAGATCTCCACTAAAAGACCACAATTGATGGTCCAGCGGCTTCAGGGTTCCCCTAGGAGCGTGGCCTCTGGCCCTGATGCTGCCCTTGCCCATAAATCATAATGAAGGTCCACTCTTCGGACACGAATGGATTGGACTTGGCGATGCAGAGTGACCATGTATTGGACGCACTTTATGGTTCTATACACCTATAGGATATCATCTTGCTGACCTCTGGCTGGAGGATGGAGAGTGGGTGGAGAGGAGGGGAAAGGAGGCTGTTGGGAGGATGAGACATGTATGGAGCAAAGAGGAATGGTGTGCTGTCACCTGGCAGGGAAACCAGTGGAAACTGTATATAGGTGGGCATGTAAATTTATATGGGAATGTATATTTTGACTCAGTCATAATAAAATAAATTAAAAACCCTATGGAGCACAGCTCTACTCTAACACACATAGAAGACCCATGAATCAGGATAAACTCAATGGCAACTGGCTTGGTTTGGGAGCCTTACCGTGTAGAGGATTCTGATCATTCTTGCTGTTTCTTTCTAGTCATTTGTATAGTTTCTTGCATTTGCTTTTTTTTTTTTAAGAGCTGGTAAGAGGCAACTAAATTGATTTCATGACACTCTAAAAGTTCAAGGTCTGTGTTTTGAAAAACCACACTCTAAGGTGTGGCCTGGAGTGTGGTAGCAGAGAGGTGGGGAACAGAGTTTAGAACTGTAGTTAGCTGTCTGCTTTGAATACAACTACTCTCAATCTTCTTTCCTTAGCTAAGCCTAGGCCCCTCACACTTTTTGTTTTACAGGGCCTGTGACCGGAAGCCCTAAATCACACTCATACTCGAGTGAGGCCCTAACTGGAAACACCTGTGTTGCAAAGACACTGATAAGGGGCCTAGTCGTACCTGGCTTTGGTCCAAACAAAGGCCTAAGAAATTCTGAATCTAAATAGACCTCAGCTTCCAGGAGAAGAGGAAAGAGACAAGAACTCATAGCTGTTTGACTACAATCCCAAGTACGGAGTCACCTTCCCTGGGGCAGATGGTTCTTAAAATCTGGCTTAGATTGACTTGACCTCACTGTTTCCCAAAGTGAAGAATTCCTACCGTGAAACTTGAGTTGAGGACCTAGGTGAACTCACTCTTTGGTATCTGGCCCTCCTGTTAGAAAATTGCGTGATTTATTTCAGAAAAGCAGACTTGATAGAAAAATGGTTCAAAACAGGAATTGCCCACATGTTTGTTCTGGAGGCACGTGTATGTTCATAGGTCTCTGTTATAACACAGAGCACGTGCATGTATTTCTGCTGTAACATGGAGCCTTTAAAGAGGAAGTCAGTGGAACTGTAGAGGAATCCCTTTGGCGTGTATGTATGGCTTTGAGAAGGTGTTTGATATACGAACTCATTGATGCTCTCACCTTCATACTCTGTAGCCAGTACTTTCTGAAACAAGTTCAGGGTTAGCCACTACAGTCTTTTATTTAAACAATCTGGTTTCCATTCTTTTTCACTTTGTTAATTTTGTTTTGTTTTATTTTAATTCTCTGAAGAATAGCTTTCTCCAATTTCTTATGATAGTATACACATTTAGTTTCCAAGATGAAATTTTTCACTTCCCTTGAGGACATTTCAAGTGATTGTGCCAGTACAATTGTTCCCTTTGATGACCGACCATATTATTCATTCCTATAATCCCAGAAAACATATAACTGATTCCATCCGAACGACTGATTTTCTTTCCATTTCCTGCCCATCTGTCTCCACTCACTTACTCAATACCCAAAATCCAAAATCTAAATCTGTTACTATTATGTCAATTTCTGACTCATAGCAATCCTATAGGACAGAGGAGTACTGCCCCATAGGGTTTCCAAGGAGCACCTGATAGATTTGAACTGCCAGTCTTTTGGTTAGCAGATGTAGCTCTTAAGGCTCCTAAAACTGTTTTCAAGCCAATCCTTATATCATGGAGAAATTGCTAATTAATATGCAAAAACTTGAATCATCTTCCTTCTACCCACAAAGCTAACTGACCAGTTCACCACTTTAACTACCCCCATACTGCTGTTTTCACTCTGATTTGTCGTAGGTTGGAAGATAGCCACCCCTCTTGAAAGATATATCTACAAAGACTCCCTGGAAACTGTGGATGTTTACTTATTTGGAAAAAAAGGTCTTTGCAGATTTAGGTAAGCCAAGGATCTTGAGATGAGATCATCCTGAATTACCCAGGCCCTAAATCCAATGACACGTGTCCTCTTCGGAGAAAGGTAGAAGACTTGAGAGAGAGAGAGGAAAAGGCCATGTGAAGACGGAGCTGGAGATTGAAGTGATGTAGCCACAAGTCAAGGGACTCCTGGAGGGAGAGCTATGTAGCCAACACCTTGATTTCTGACTTCTGACCTCCAGTACTGTGAGAGAACAAGTTTTTCTTACTTTAAGCCACCAATGTGTACTCATTTGTTACAGTAGCAAAGAGAAATTGATGTGTGGTTTGAGACCTGCTGTGAATATGCAAATCATAATATAAGGGATTGCACTCATCAGAGATCCTACAACCAAATATAATTTTAATCATTTCAAATCTATTAAGCCCCTGTTTACACCAGTATAAAAGCTGGTAGCAAATGAGCCTGAAAAAAATATTTATCATGTGTATGATAGAAACCCTGGTGGTGCAGTCGTTAAAAACTTGACTGCTAACCAAAAAGTTGAGAGTTTGAATCCACCGGACACACCTTAGAAACCCTATGGGTCAGTTCTACTCTGTCCTACAGGGTCACTAAGAGTTGGAATTAACTCGATGGCCGTGGGTGGATGTGTTAAAGCTGTATTATTGAAAGATGTACTAAGAAATACCAAGAAAAGTAGTGTTTGTTACCTGGTCATACTAGTTGAAGACAATGCTAATGATCTTCCTGTGCAATCTTGGTGACAAATGTGGACAGTTTCTTCTTTGCCCTGTACCATAGAACTACACTTCACATCAGAAAGTCTCCAAACTGTGTAGACCAGGCAAAAAAAAAAAAATTATTTCTGGCACCACCTGTCTAAGTCATCTAATGCTGCTGTAACAGCATTAGTGGACAGCGTTAATAAACAAAAAAATTATTCTCTCACGGTTTAAGAGGCTAGAAATCCAAATTCAGGATACGAGCTCCAGGGGAAGACTTTCTCTGTTGGCTCTAGGGGAAGGTCCTTGTCATCAATCTTTACCCAGTCTAGGAGCTTCTCAGTGCAGGGACCCTTGGTGGCATGAGGTTCGCCTGTCTCTCTGCTCGCATCTCTCTTTTATATCTCAAAAGGGATTGACTCAATATACAATCTAATCTTAGAGATTAAGTGCTGACTCATTACCATAACCACCCCTAATCCTACCTCAACAACATCATAGAGACAGGATTCATAATAAGTAGGAAAATCACATCAGATGACAAAATGGTGGAACAATGTCACAATACTGGGACTCAGTGTTAGCCAGCTGACATACATTTTGGGGGAACACAATTCAATCCATGACATTGCATCCTTTGTCCCTCAAAATTCGTACCCTTGCCGCATGTAGAAAACATTCATCCTATAATATCACAGGAAAAGTCTTAATTCAATTCCAAGTCCAAAATCCAAAAATGCCTCTTCATCTATGAAATCCAGAATGTAAATTATCTGCTTCTGAAGTATAATGGCAGAACAGGAACAAGGTAGATATTTCCAACACAAACGGGAGAAAATAGAGGAAAAGAAGGAGTAAAAGGCACCAAATCAGTTAGCAGGATACACTGTACTTGCCCTCAAAGCTTGAAAATAATCCTCTGTTCTCTGAGACTACTACACAATGGCCATGCATGCCCTCCAGACTCTGGGTATTGGCCACACTCTCTGGATTTGTAGCACAGGCCCCTCAGCCCTGGGCTCCAGTTCCACTTTCCAGGCCCCCCTGGAACGGCATCTCTGCTCCCCTGAATTTGGGCAGCCTCATTTTCCTAGTCCATCTGAGTGGTGACTGAACCCCTTTCAACCACCATGCCTCATTCTTCTGTGCCGTGAGTGGCAGCCCTGCCTCTTAACTTTGGACATCGGATCTGGCCCCATCCCACTAGTACTGATGAATGGAATACCCCCACTCCAGAACCCCTAGTTGGTGACTATCTGACTCTGAAACCTAGGAGGCTGTAGGTGTGCCCTTTCAGCCTCCAGAGGTTGAAGTCCTACTCCTTGAGATTGACACAGTTCTGCTTCCTGGGTTGCTCGTGTCTTTAGCTCCTGCTATAACAGAAATATCACAAGTGGATTGCTTTAACACACAAATTATTCTCTCACAGTTTAGGAGAATGGAAGTCTAAACTCAGGGTGCCAGCTCCAGGGGATGCCTATCTCTCTCTGTCAGCTCTGGAGGAAGGCTTTGTCATCAGTGTTCCCCTGCCCAGAGAGCTTCTTAGTGCAGAGACCTTGGGTCCACAGGATGCATTATTCTCCTAGCTCTGGTTTCATGGTAGCATGAGGTCCTCCTGTCTCTGTGGTCATGTCTCTCTTGTCTATCCCCAAACAGACTGACTTAAAACACAATCTAATGTGAAGATTAAGTCATGACTCATTAACATAACTACCCGTAATCCGTCTTTGTTATCATCATAAAGCCAAGTGCTGGGGAGACTCCTGGCGTTATCATCATGGAGGCAGGATTTACAACAAGTGGGAAAATCATATCAGATGACAAAATGATGGAAAAATCACACAGTACTAGGAATCATGGCCTAGACAAGTTAACACGCATCTTGGGGGAAAACAGTTCAATGCATGACACATCCTAGTTGCCTAAAGACAATTTTCAAACGCCTTAGCCAAGCAGAACAATCTAGTTCTAGTTTATCACACAGTCCAATGTCTTAGCACTAAAACCAAACCGAACCCAGTGCCACTGAGCTGATTCCAAACCATAGTGACTCTATAGGACGGAGTAGAACTGCCCCATAGAGTTTCCAAGGAGTGCCGGACGGATTTGAACTGCTGACCTTTTGGTTAGCCAGATGTAGCACTTAACCACTACACCACCAGGGCTTCTCCCAATGTCTTAGCTGGCAAAAATGGAAGCTTCATGAAGAGCTGTTGGGTAAATGAACAGATTCATAGTTCAAGCTGTTGTTGTTGTTAGGTTTCACTGAATCAATTCTGACTCATAGTCACCCCATGTGACAGAGTAGAATTACCCTCATAGGATTTCCGGGTTGTAATCTTTAAGAGCTTGGCTACTAACCAAAAGGTTGGCAGTTCAAATTTACCAGGGGCTCCTTGGAAACCCTATGAGGCAGTTCTACTCTGTTTTATAGTGCTGCTACAAGTGGGAATTGATTCAATGGCAACAGGTTTCCTTGTGGGTTTTCGTTGTTGTTGTTATTTTGGTTTTTTGGTTCATCTTTTTGGAAGCAGATCACTGGATATTTCTCCCACAGAGTCATTGATGGGTTCATATCACCAACCGTTCATTCAACAGCTCAACCCTTAGTTGTTGTGTCATCAGGGTTCCTTAGGCTATTGTTGTTGTTATTATTATTGTATTACTACTGTTGTGGTAATTAGTTCACGCGTGGTTGCCTCTTCCATTAAACCAAGACCAGGCCTGGTCTTACTCCTTTTCCTATCCCCCCAAAACAGAGACTCTGGTGGTGTAATGGTTAAGCTGCTAACGAAAGGGTCGTCAGTTCAAATCCACCAGGCGCTCTTTGGAAACCCACAGGGGTAGTTCTACTCTGCCCTATAGGGTCACTATGAATCAGAATAGATTTGACAGTAACAGGGGTTTTTGTTTGTTTGTTTTTTATCCCCCAGTGACTAGGAAACAACCTGGCACACATGTGCTTAAAAAATGTTGAATAAATAAAGAATGATTTCTTTCCACCCTCTAAGCAAGCCATTATTTTAGGTCAAAATAACAAGATGATGTTGGACTTTTTTTTTTTTTTTTTTTAATCTAATGAAATATTTTAGTTTTTGGATTTGACAAACACTATCACAAAGTCGTTGTGTAGCCAAAGGGTATCAGCCACTGACAGAGCTCAGTGTGGTAATGAGGACAGGCATAATTTCCGGTGGGTTGACAGTAATGCGACAGGAATAACTCCAACTGCTTTGAATAGGTCATGAATGTAACTTGTCCCTCACTATTGAAGCTCAAAGCTGTGGAATCCTACAAAGCAAATGTGACCAAGCCATGTGCCAAGCAGGTGCTGTATGGAGGGACATTCTCACATGGTCATCATTTGTTAGGTTCCCTGAGGGATTTGAAAATGTGAGCCACCTCTTACAGTCCAATCAGAGAGAGAAGATTGACTAAGGAAGACTAAGGATTTAGCAATGGGAAGTGCTTCTCTGGAAATTTGACATCTGAATTATAAAATTCCAGCAAAAGATGGATTTGAAGAGGATATCTATATCCTCCATTCCTAGATACTGGACATTCCGCAGATGGGATGATCCAAAGATGACAGGCATGAGTTCACACATCCAAGCTTTCTAGGCAGATAAAATATTTCCTTATGATGCTAAGAATCGTTTGGTTTCCATGAAAGTTAGCTCAGCATTGAACTCACATTTGGAGGGATATGAATGTAACTTTTATAGGTGTATTTGGAAAAATATCCACAGTAAAGCAGAGTATGCCTTAAAACATTTAAAACGTTAAAAACCCTTAGTTACACTAAAAGTGAAAAAGAAAAGTTTCTTAACATTTTTTCACTCAGATTTAGATGAAAAGGGCATTGTTTGACCATAGTAAGATACATGAGGAGCCCTTCATGGATGCAAATGGTTAAGCACTCAGGTGCCAACTGAAAAAGGTGGCAGCTTCGGCCTCCCTAGAAGCACTTCAGAAGAAAGGCCTGGCTATTTCCAGAAAAGCAGCCATCAAAAACCAAGTGGAGTCCAGTTTTACTCTAACACATGGGGTCACCATGAGTCATCATCATCTCCATGGCAACTGGTTTAAGACGCTAGAGGACAGGGACAACTTCTTATTTATGACTGCTTGTCCGTGGCAAACAAAATATCTGACATCTACTAAGCAGTCAATATGTATTGGTGGAATGAATTAACGGGCCAGTGCTTTGGCTTAATAATAGGTAGTTAGTTGACTACAAGTTTTGCTTCAAATCAGCAAACTCAAGAACAGTGGCAAATTACAGTTGTAGAACTCTTATATATATATATATTTAATTAGCTTAAATTGCTATTATGTAGCATACCATTTACATGCTCAAAACCAAAACCAAACCAAACCCACTGCCATCAAGTCTATTCTAACTCATAGTGAGTCTACAGGACGGAGTAGAACTGCCCCATGGGATTTCCAAGGGATGACTGGTGGCTTCGAATTGCTAACCTTTTGGTTAGCAGCCATAGCAGTTACTTAACCACTACTCCACCAGGATTTCCAAAGGAACCCCAAAATAAACCCATTAAATGAAGTCTCCATCAATTAAGGGGGAAAAGCCATCAATGTGAAGAGCATCAGCAATGGCATTGACATCTGATCTGCTCCCTCAGTATGCTAGGCAAGTGTTGGGCACGTGAGTAATATGAGCCATAGAACGCATGCACCCTGCCCACAAAAGTCTCAGATGCCCAGAGTAGAAGTAGAGCTAGCACAAGAAGGTGACCAGAGAGATATATGGCTATAGAAGCATTCAAGGGAAAAAGAAGTAAGATAAGAAAAACAAAAAAAAGGTCTTTGCAACGTATTTCCTTCTAAGCTTATTTCATTACACATTCGTGTCTTAAAATTACAATTTAACCCCTTCTCATTCTATGGAAATAAAATGTCATTGAACCCCAGATTGGTGTGTTTAGTTCCGTTAGATTGCAATGTAAGCACCACTTGAAAGTGTAATCTGTAAGTGAGGGGGGAAAAAATGAGAGGGGACAAGAGGAGGTATTTTTCTTATTCTCATGCGAGGCCAGCCAAGACTATCTGGGCAAATCAAACATTACATGTTTTGCACGTTGTTAAATGGCTCCATTTTTAGTGCACATTCTCGCATTAAGGAAGGCTCCTGGTCCTTTTCTTTCTTGGGCTGTAATGTTTCCAAATGTACTGTTCAAGTTGTGGTAAGCACAAAATTGACCAAGTTATTTTCTGCCTGCATCTAGAAGAGTTAGATGCTTCTTGCAGGAAATAAGCAGCTCTTCCTTTTGTATTTAAAGGGGACAATATTTAACTTACGAGGGGGTGGGGACAACCCAGTGATTCTGAGAGATGTCAGGAGCACAGTCTAGAGGAGAAGCTCAAATGTTTGCTCTCGCTTTGCAAACAGCCGCCCTACCTCCACCCCCAGTCCCTGAACACAGCCCCCAATGCGTGTTATCCTCCAGAAGAATCCAAGAACTGGAGGAATGCAACTGTCGTGGCTGAGACCATTTGGGGAGATTTATAGGTGAACACAGCTCGGTCCCAAGCGGTCCCTCACTGGCCTCTTTTATTTCCTCTATCTGTGCTTTATTGGTCCTGATCAATTCAAATTTTGCAAAAAGTCCCAGACCAGACAGTGTGACCTTCAGCTATCACTTAAGCTCCCTTGCCCTGTTTCCTCCTTGAGGGACAGGAGAGGGTCAAAGATGCCGTGGCTGGGGTCGCCTTCACTGGAACATTCTCTCATTTTAATTGGAAAGCGAACGTGCCCTTTTTATCTGTAAAAGCCTGAGCGGATGGGTCCTCACACTGATTCAGAAATAGCCCCCAGCCCTTCTGGAAAGATCCTCTCCTGGGAAGACAAAGGAATTCTCTTCCAATACCAAATAAAAAAGTGGCTTCTCCCGAACTCTCCCACCCCCAGATCTGTATTGCTTAAATGTGCGAAGTGAGTGTGATTTCGGCAGAAGCTTCTGAACTCCCTCTTCCCACGTAGCAAGCAGCCAAACTTCAGTTAATCATGTTAACTTCTCCCCTGCATTTTAGCTTTGCCCTCCCAAAGGAAAAAAAAAGTTCTTCTCTTAGAAGTGACTTGATCTAAAGAAATCACCCCTTTCCCTAATTACTCATGTTTACTTTTAAACTTAGAATACTGGAGTTGTGTTAATTTTTTACAATCTCACTTCATCTCTTCTGAAACACGCTCTCAGCCGTAAGACTGCTGTTATCTGTGAGCCTTGGGGGCATTTTCATTTTTGCCCACACCCCTCCTTTCAAGTGAGACAGGAACACCAGGGCTGTCCTGTCTGCATCTTGCCAGGGTCCCGTGGACCTTTCTGCTGACTGACGTCTCTTCTATTGATTGACCGGTTCAGGTTATATAACCGCAAACACGTATCCTCCCCTCCACAAGGCAGATCAAGGCTCCCAGCCGATGTTCTACGTGATTGCTCAAACCACAGGTAAATGGTTTCCTGTGCATTTCTCAAAATAAATGTTGAGTCAAGGAAATGAAATGAACTGGCTTAATAAGGACCAACAATTTGCTCCACCCTACCCCGACCTTCAAAATGGGTATCTTCATAAATCAATTTGGGGAGAGAGAAAAAAAAGATTGAGCTTCTTGGACATTTGCATTGTAAATTTTACCTTTGCTGCAATGTTGGGTAAACTATGCCTCCTTGTTTCCACTTAACTGGCCTTTTCATTCTTTTAAGTCTGCACTGTGTCTTAC
The DNA here is from genome assembly GCA_028571685.1 of Heterohyrax brucei. NCBI lineage: Eukaryota > Metazoa > Chordata > Mammalia > Hyracoidea > Procaviidae > Heterohyrax > Heterohyrax brucei. The sequence continues at coordinate 16,202,430 of CM053166.1, read as the reverse complement.
ACAACACAGCTTATCAGTGAAGACAGACTTTTCACTTAAAAAAACTTTTTATTCCCTCTACCCTGAACACTGGATGGTCAAAAGCTATCTCCAAATCAGGGTTCCGTCATTTTGAAAATCACACTAATGCTAAATGTATTCATCTTCTAACAGCAACTTTAAATGTGGAATTATATTAGAAACATGCTATTTATTGGGCCCCTTGAAAGCCCCTAGGGTCGCCATGAGTCGGATCCGACTCGACGGCACTTGGGTTGGCTTGAAAGCCCCAATTCCAGATTGCTTTTAAGGCAGTTGCTAAAGAAATTCTTTGCCTAACTTTTTATCCGACAAGACCACTTAAACCCTCTACGTGTTGATGCCAGTAGCTGTTGAACCAAGTTCAATCTGATACCCAAAATAAAGCATCATACTGATAAAATTATCACCATCTTCACTTTCTTGATCATATGAAATAAATTCAGCATTGGTTTCTCAAAACCTCTGAAGTTTTAATAACTCCAAGTATATTGCTACATCTTTCAGAGACTTCATACTTGGAATTTCAACAGCCCAAGTAAATGTTCTGCCAATCAGCTAGTACAGACAAGAGACTGCACATCCCTGGGTGAAGACCGTCTGTAGGCATAACAGAATTTACCCAACTCCCCTAGAGAGAGCAAGAGACAAGCCCCCCCCCCCAAACTCCAAGTTTCACCGGCGAGAATCACCAGACTGTCACACCAGTCAGGTTTTAAAACTTTTTATTTGCATATTAAAAAAATTGTGCATTCCAATAATTAAAATCATTTGAACAAAAAAATGGCACTCTGATTAAACTGCAATATACGCCTGCAGGACACCATGGACCAGCTTTGCTTTAACTGAACATATTTATTCACTGTCGTCCCACCCAGCTCCTTCCTTCACCAACATGCAAGTTCTTTTCCTCCCCTGCCAGCCAGCCAGGCCGATGGGAGTGGCAGGCGTGGCCTTCGTTGTCAGTAGTTCTGATTCTTGGGTGTGAAAAGGGGCAGCACAGTCATTTAAACTTGATCCAACCTCTTTGCATCTTACAAAGTTAAACAGCTAAAAGAAGGAAAAATAAGAAGGCAATGCTTGTGGAATGTACAGTGCATATTGGCGGCGCCGCCTCATTAGGATTCGCCTGCTTGCTTCTCCTGTTCAATCGCTGTAACCGGAGCACGGAGACAAAAAAAAAAAAAAAAAAAAGACAAAAAACAGATGGAAGCCGATTAATATTATCCCTAAGAGCCTAGCTATGGACCGACGGCGCTTGCTTTTCCTATCATAAAATGAATACAATTAGGCATTCAATAATGAAGTATTTCTCTTAAACATACTTAATACAAATAAGTTTTCATTTTAACAGATTAAGCGTATGGGTATATTAATATGCCATATTAGTTCTCCCGTAATTTAAATTACCAAAGGCTTGCATTTCGGGCTACAAAATCATTTTTAATTAACCTTTCCAAGCACGTGAAGCATAAAGCTGCCGGCTCCTCCCTGGAATCCTCCCTACCCCTCCTCCTCCCACCTTCCCACTCTCCTAGCCCTGCCTGGTCCCAAGATTAGGGTGGAGGGGGTGCAGGTAAGAAGAGAGCTTACTTTCTTTTGAAGGCAGTGGATTTTTCTCTTGCGTTTCTGTCTTCTTCAATTTCGACTTATCGAATTTCTCAATCTCAGCCATATCGGGTTTGTCAGACATGCTTGCGGCGGAAGCTGCCGGTACAAAGCCAAGACAGAGGTTAAGCCACCCACCCTCGTCTCGCTGATCTTTGAAATGCGCTCCCCCTCCCCCCCCGCCCCCTCTTCTTTCGTTTTTTTCGGGGTTAAAAAGCTTCCCCTTTCTCCAGAAATAAAAGACCCTCCTCAATATTTTTCAGCACACCGGGGACCCAGGGGGCGGAAACCGCTCCCGCTGCCAGAGGCCAAATCTTTCGAAGAATGAAAAGGGACCGGGATGGCTTATTAATTGCAGCGTTTAAAAAGGAAAATTTGGCTAGCACCAATAGAGAACAGTAAAGGTTTGCCCAACTTAAAGAGTTTAACTGATTTAAAAAAAAAAAAAAAAAAGTCTAACACTTCTTGAAATGCTGCACAGTTTGTCCCTTTTCTCTGCGAGGTCCCTCCCCCGAGCCGCGGCCGGGTCCCGCTTTCTTCTCGGGCACAAAGGCAGCAGCTGCTGCTGCCTGCGCCTCCGACCACCGCCCTGCCCGCTTCCTCCTCCCGCGCGACAAAGCCGCCCTCGGCACACAAAGCTCGCCCACACCCAGCGAACAATCCCCGGCCGCAGGCGAGGGCAGGCTCGGCGGCCTGGGAGCATTCCTTCGCAAGAAGGACTGTCCCCTTAACCCTGGGCCCAGCGGCCCCGAGGCCATGAAGGCTAGGGACAAAAATGGGGCTGTTGAAGCTCGGAGCTGGGTGGGTGGGAGCGGGAACAATGAACTTTCTGTGCCTGCTCAAGCCTGCCTCAATGGCAAAGGAGAACGCCTTTGATGAGGAAGAACGAAAGAAAGGGACCTGGTTCCCTCGAGGGTGCGGGCCAAAACGCCCCCGATTTCTTAAAAAACTCGTCCAGCCCCGACCCCTTTAGCGAGCATCTGGAGGAGCTCAGCGGCGCCACGCTCCGCGAGAGGTCAGCCTAGGAGGCCCCCGGGGCTGGGCTTCAAGAGTCGCTTCAGAAGGGTGCAGTGGGGACGTGATGGCCGGCGGGAGGGGATAGGGCAGGGCAGAGCAGGGCAGGGCAGGGGCCCGGGGCTCACCGAGCGAGACGCGAACGAGCTCAATCCGTGTGTGCAGCGGCTGCCACAGAATGCCGGGCGGGGCGCGCAACGCAGCTATATCCACGCTCCTATGCAAATGAGGTGATGTCATCTGTCGGCCCGCTTAACTCTTTCGAGCCTCGACGACTGCGCCCGCTGCTCCCCAACGCGCCCGCACAGCCAAGAGGGCGGAAAAGCAAGCCACGGAAAGCCCACGCCCTGACCCTGCCCGTTGCATTCCTCCCCCGTTTTGATCTTTATTGTCTTGGATGTTTGCGCACCAGCTCAGACCTGCTTTTGGAGACCAGTTCATAATCACTGCGGGCCTGGGTGGGACCTAGAGGGACCTGCATTCCTTTACTGCGACACTGCCATTGTCTGAAGCAGACATCCCCGAGCCTTTCGCAGCGGGACCTCGCCCACTGCCCGCAGAGCCTGTGACTGAGCTTGCGGTGCCGTGGAGGGCCATCGCCCCACCCCGGCCCCTTTGTCTTTCTTGCTGGCTTTCTGGATTTGGGGAGATAGGTAAACACCCTGAGTGATTTTTAAAAAAAGAAGAAAGTTTCAGCACTGTAATATGCATATTCTTTTCGACACTATAGTTTTGTGAGCACCCAAGTCAAACAGCCGTGCTGCTCCACAATGAGGAAGTTCTCTTACTTTGCTGTTCCTTATTTTCCTAAATTCTACAAGTGATTGCTAAGGAGGCCCGTGTTGGATCCCAAACACAGGAGATTCCATTATCCCCAGAATCTTACGATTGTATTAAAAACTCAAACCCTGTATATTGCAGGGCACGTTTTTTCAGCGCTAGGTCTTTCAGACTCCGGTAAATGACATCGGAAATATTCATCGCGCGGAAGAGGTGGGTGGGGAGAGGAGCAGTTTTCAAAATGGCACCTAATTTTGTGAGTATAAGTGACCCACTTGTGCTGAAAATTAGTTGCAAATACCATGCTAGTGCTTGTGAAGGGCATGTGAACGGAAAAAGACCCGCTCTTTCTAGAAAGGCCTAGTTGTGCCTATTTCTAGGGGAGTGTTGGAAATAGTCCTACTTTTCTGTGTCCCGGGGAAATGCTGTCCCAAGATCCCTGGGAATCACACACTGGGAAGAGGCCTTTGTTGCACTGGCGAGTAAGCTCACATACACGCTGCAATGGCACCGCCAGCAACTTGGACTTCCCCGTTTCCTCGCCTCAGTGACTTCTTTTTTTCCTGGGGAGGAAGAGGTAGGGGTGGGTAGAGGCCGGTGACCGTGTGGCTCCTCACTTAATGTTCTGCTGGTGGCTACCATTCCACTCTCCAAATGGGGACAGCTGGGCCTTTTCGTGCACCAGATGTCACCTCTCTGGTGCCGCCTTCCCCACATGCCTGGGAGTCCGCTTCATGGTCCCATCACAGATTAGAACTTGCAGGCGGATTGGGGGGCTGGTTTCAGCTGGCGGCGGCTGTGCTTCTTACCAGCCCCATTTCTGTAAGTCCTGGAATTCCATTCCCCAGCGCTCAGCGGCTGTCGAAAATCACAGCTGACCTCGATGATGTCTCCACTGTTACAAAGAATACCACTACCACCTCGTGGCCTGTTCTCCCAAGAGCTTCCTTGCAACAAAAGGTGGCCTTAAGGAAGCCAAGCCTCTGAGGAAGAGGAAGAAGCTGACATTTTTTGAGCGTCTGAGGATTTTTCTCTTCTGGTAACAAACAATCTTCCTGTCTCTGGGTTTAGGATCTGATGGAAATCTGGCACGTGAAAAAGATAGGAAAGGGAAGAGAGAGGAAACTTGCCGAAAGCAAGAGAAAAGAGTCTACCATAGTTGAACTTGACTGGTGTGACTCAGAATCAACTCAACAGCAATGAGCTTAGTTTTTGTTGGGGGAAGAGGGGTCAGGTGACCCAAATGGAATGAACGGGGAAGGGTGAGACAGATGAGAGGAAAAGGCAAAAGAATATCCTGAAAAGTGTGTGACCTTGTTTAGTTCATTCATTTTTCTATGTCTCTACACTTTTTCATCTGTAAAATGGGCTCATTGCAGTTACCTGTCTCACAGGGTTGCTGGTGGGAGGGGTGATGCAGGCAGTGAGTGCTTAGGACAGTGGCTGACATAAATGCTTTGTCTTGTTCTTACCATTATTACTATTACTACTACTATTAGTGTTGTTTGGGGTCAAAGATTGAGAAAAATAGTGAAATAAAAAATAATTTAGTGCTTGGAATTAATCTAAGAATGTAAGATTTTTTTTTTTGTATTGTGATTAAGTGAAAGTATACAATCCAGATTAAATTTGCATGCCTGTGAGTCGGATCCAACTTGACGGCACTTGGCTTGGCTGGCCTATCTGTAGCTCCTGCTCTCCTTGCCTGGTGACAGCACACTCCTCCTTTTCATTCTATACATCTGTCATGTCCTCTTGACAAGCTGCTGTCTCCTCTCCACTCTCACCTCTCCCTAATGCGTAGAACCTTTTATATTATTTCTTTTCTCTTATAAAATGAGATCTTTTGTTCACTTTTACCAAATATAATTTAGAAGACAGGAGCCAGAGGCTTCAAGGGCCAAAAGAACTGTCTACAAGACACCATGGGTGATGGCAACTCTGTGTATGCTACAGAACTGTGCTCTGTAGAGCTTTCAGGGACTGATTTGGGGGAGTAGATGGCTAGCCCTTTATTCTGAGGTGCCTCTGGGTAGGCTTGTACCTTTCAGTTAGCAGCTGAGTGCATTCACGATTTGCACTATCCAGGGACTCCAGAATGACCGTATTGGCACTGTCTTTTGTTCCTGTGTCAGTGCCAACTCGTGGGGACCCCTTGTGTTACAAAGTAGAACTGCGCCATAGGGTTTCCTTGCTGTGATGTTTGTAGAGGCAGATCTCCAGGCCTTTCTTCTGTGGTGCTGCTGGGTGGGTTTGAACCACCAACCTTTTGGTTACCTGCTGAGCACAGACTGTGCCACCCCAGGAACCTTCAGAATTACCATACCAAAACAAAACAGATCTATTGCTGTCGAGTTGGTTCTGATTCACAGTGACCCTGTTAGGACCCAGTAGAACTGCTCCATACAGTTTCCAAGGAATGCCTGGTAGAACCAAACTGCTGATCTCTGGGTTAGTATCTGCAGCTTTTAACCACTAGGCAACCAGAGTTTTCAAATTACCATATTACTCAGCAATTCCACCCCTAGGTATATATACCTAAAAGAATTGAAAACAGGAATTCGAGCAGATAGTTGTAATAAACGTTCACAGCAGCATTATTCACAATAGCCATACATTGTAAAAAAACAAAGACCCAACAACAGATGAGTGAACCAAAACCAAACCAAACCCACTGTCGTCAAGTCAGTTCCCACTCACAGCGATCCTATGAGTCTGGGTAGGACTGCCCCACGGAGTTTCCAAGGAGCACCTGGCAGATTTGAACTAGTGTCCTTTTGGCCAGCAGACATAGCACTTAGCCACTACGCCACCAGGGTTTCCAGTGGATGAATGGAGAAACAAGATACATGCTACGGCATAGATGAACCTTGAAACCATCATGCCAGTCAAAGAAACCAGACACAAAAAGCCACATTTTGTATGATTCCAGGCGGTCTACAGAGACAGAAAGCAGATTAGTGGTTGCCAGGAGCTGGGAAAAGGGAGAATGGGAGTGACTGCCAATGTGTACAGCGTTTCCTTTTAGGGTGATGAGAATGTTCTGGAATTAGATAGAGGTGGTAGTCGTATAACGCTGTGAATGTACATTGAACTGTGTACTCTGAAATGGCTAACTTCATGCTATGTGAATTTCACTTCAATCACAATAATCCAAAACATAGAACTAAAGAAAAGACTCTGAGACCCATTTCCCACTCCCCAGTGTAGGGCTGGGAGGAGAAGAATGGGGCGTCAAAGGCAGAGGGACAGTCACGAGTTCTTAACCCTCTGCGTGCCTTCGCCTCCCTTGGAAGTGTGATGAAGCTTTCAGGATTACGTAAATGCGTAAAGTAACGAATGTGCGTTCTCAACTGAAAGCAATTAGGTGTACATACATTTATCAAAACGCAGTTTAGAGACTGTGGTATAGCAGTATATGTGCTTCTTTATGTGTGAAATAATGCATTACAGTAGTAGATCTCATAACTAAAAACCCACTGCCATTGAGTCAACTCCTACCTATGGTGACCCTAGAGGTCAGAGTAGAACTACCCCATAGAGGTTCCAAGGAGCACCTGGTAGATTTGAACTCCGGATCTTTTGGTTAGCAGACGTAGCACTTAACCACTACGCCACCAGGTTTTCCAGTAGTCATCATAAATCCAAAATTTGATGAACAGTTAGACGTCTGTGGAAATGCTAATGGACATGCAAACATCTGTGATTTCTACTGTTGACCGAATCCCAGGAACTGCTAATGTCACAAAGGTGCCTTACATATTTGAAGGGAATACTTGCATATTTGAAGGGAATTCAATTTAAGGTTAATGAAAATAAAGATGTTATGCTTCCTCTTCTATGTTCATGGACTTTTCAGGGTTCTATCCAAAGATCTCTTGGGTGCCTATGGACCCCAGGCTAAGGGAGAGATCCCTGAAACTAGAGAAAGTCATCAACAGAATTTCTGAGAGAGAAATGGAACAGATGGCGTGGATGTCAATGAATGGAATAAACCCCGGAATAGGTCTTGGTTTGAAATTTTATTTACCCTTGAACTCTGTATGTTCTCTGCATGGCCTATGCTCCACAGTGTATAGCAGCAACTTACCTAAGAGGGTTTAGATACCAGTGCAGGGGAGTCAGCAAATTAAATGTCAAGTTGATGTGGGGTCGGGGGTGGGGAACCAGCTTATAGGTGTCACCTTACATTTTGTGATTTAGTAATTACTTATGTAATACAACTGTATTTACTAGGTGTTTGTGAACTCTGTCAAAGCATTTTCTCATCTTTTGTGTCATTTTATCCTTAAAGAGCCCGTATGCAAATAAAAGAGCTAAATGTTTGCTGTACTATGGTGGCTTGTGTGTTGCTGTGATGCTGGCACACCAGCAGGGTTGCCCATGGTGACAAGTTTCAGCAGAGCTTCCAGAGTAAGACTAGGAAGAAAGGCCTGGCAGTCTGCTTCTGAAAATCAGCCGGCAAAAACCCTATCAATCACCAAAGACCATTGTCTGATAGAGGGCTAAGAGATGGAGCCCCCTGGGTTGGAAGGCACTCAAAATATGTAGTGGCCACAGCAGTGGACTTGAGAATCCCAAGTGATCCTGGAGCTGAGGCAGGACAGAACATTTTGCTCTGTTGTACGTGGGGTTGCCCTGAGTCAGAGCCCACTCAATAGCAACTAAGAGTAACAGTAGTATCAGTATTTTGCAGTGTGTGAAACTTAGCACAGAGAGGTTAAGTGACCTGGCCCAGGTGAGCAGGTTAAGTGATGTGCCCAAGGTGAGCAGCGCCAAGACCACAGGCTTTTTTTCGTTACCAGAGCCCAGAGTCAACACCCTCAGAAGAAACATTTTATCAAACATGAGAAGGTCATCACTTCCAGTGGGGCAATAAGAATCCACCCACTGCTGCAGGTGGAGCCCGAGTCAAAACAACCCTGTAGGTCAGAGTAGAACTGCCCCGTAGAGTTTCTAAGGAGGATCTGGGGGGGTGAATAAGAGCTCCTGGGAATTGAGTTGATCGTGGGTCGTTGCTTGGCACTTACTGTGTACTTTCTCCATGTCAATTGGGTGAAAGAGACTTCAGTTTTATACTACGGAGAATCTGGAAAAACAATGACTATCAAGAATCCCCAAACTGCCAGGTGGAGGAGATGAGGCCTAGCTGGGGTGAGTAAGAATGAATGGACGTGCAGAAGCACTCTGTCTAGAGGGAGGTGCTATTTGATTTTTTGTTTTAAATTCCTGCAACTTTAAGGTTTCATTTCCTTTATTTATTAAAAGCCATCTATTGCTTCGTTTCTAATCTGCACCATGCTTGGCCTCACCAGAATGTTTTCAACTTTGCACTGAGGGGTAATTTCAAACTCACAGAAAAGTTACAAAGATACAGTCAACAACTCCTCTATAGCCTGAACTCAGATTCACCAGTTAATATTTGGCCACATTTGCCTTGTCATTGGAGTCCCCCCGGGTACTGAAAGTGGTTAAACACTCGATTATAAACCCTAAGATTGGCTGTTGGAACCCACCTAGAGGCACCCTCGGAGGAAAGGCCTGGCAGTTGGCTTCCAAAAGGTCACAGCCTTGAAAACCCTCTAGAGCACAGTTCTCCTCTGATACACGTGTGGTGGCCGTGAGTTGGAGTTGAGTCAGTGGCAGCTGGCTTGGTTTGGGGGTTTTCTTTTTCTCTGTTCTTTTTTAGTTGTATCATTCTGTCTTGCTCTCTCTGTTCATCCATCTGTTTTTTTTTTTTTTCCCTAAACTGTCTGAGAATGTATCTCAGACATGACCCCCTTTACCGTCAGGTACCCTCTTCACTTGCTTGCAGGACGCAGGAATGATGCTGTAAGCCCTGCTACCGATATCTCACACACCAGCAATTTCTGCACAGACTGTTTTGTGTCATCAGTTACATTTTTCACAATGGGTCACTGTTCTCATTATTTCCATTCTGGTTGGTCCTTTTCTGTTAATCTAGTTTCCCTTCCCCCACCCCACCTTCCCTTCCCATTTTTGCTTGAGGATAAATGCTGTTTGGTCCCATAAAGATGATTTTTTAAAGGAGGACAGTACTCATGGGTGATACTGTTTATGAGCCATCTGTAACTTAACTGCTATGTCCGCTAATCAAAAGGTCTGCAGTTCAAATCCACCAGGTATTCCTTGGAAACTCCATGGGGGCAGTTCTACTATGTCCTATAGGGTCACTGTAGGGGTGCTATAAGTCAGCATTGACTCAATGGCAGTGGGTTTGGGAGTGGTTTGAGTTCCAAGTTTAAAGAATATTTCAGGGAGATAGTCTTGGGGGAGATTCTTCTAGTCTCTACAGGTCCAATAAGTCTGGCCTTTTTGTTGAACATGCAAGTTTTATTCTACATTTGTCTCCCATTCTACCTGGGAATTTTGTTTTATTTTATGTTCTCTCTATTAGGTTTTTTTTCCCCCCTACCCAAGAAACTTCATAAAACCAACACAGACAGTTGAACGTGCCTTTGAAAGAAACAGATTCTGACTATGGGCTTAGGGTTTCTTTAGTAAGAAAACACCTTTGAAAGGAAGTGAAACCTACAGCCAAGAAGAATGAGGGTGACTTCCTGCTTAACTGCAATTATAGGAACTTGAGTTCTTACAGGGGCAGGGCGACCGTTACTTTCAAGTCTATGGCTACTGTAATCCTAAATCAAAAAGATACAGACAGGTCCTCAGCAGGCCTGTCTCCTAGAACACAACTGAAGAACCCGAGTTTGGTCAGTCACCCCACAGCAGGCCCGCTTAAGAGCCATCTGTCTGCAGAGCGGCTCTACTGCACACAGTTTCCCTTGTAATGGATTTTCAGCGAGGCAGGGAAGCCACTCTTGGGGCCACATAGTGACGTCTATTATAAAGTCAATAGTTTTCTTCAGATAGGGTGTGTGTGTGTCTGTACGTGTGCGTGTGAGAGAGAGAGAGAACGTGTGGAGTGTGTGTGAAAAGTGTGTGTGAGAAAGAGCATGTGTGTGTATGTGAGAGACAGCACGTAAGTGTGTGAGAGTGTATGTGTGGGTGAAAAAGAAAGAATACATGTGTGGATTGTGTGTGAAAAAGTGTATGTGTGAGAGAAAATATGTGTGCGCAATATGCCTGTCTTTAGTATGATCTTTAAGTAGAAGTGCCTTGAGCCGTGTTGAACCACTATAAAGATACACTTCTGTACAGTTGCTGTGTTTTTTCCTGTTTCCACTCTTCTTGGCATCTGTTGGCTCAGTTTTGCCTCCCGACAGCTCTGTGAAAGCATACGATAGGGCAGCCAGCACCTCATCTATGAAGAAAAAAGTGAAGCCCGTGGGAAGTGACTTGCCCAAGGTCTCAGGGCAGGCAGCAGGGGGTGAGCTGGGTCCCAAGCCTGGCAGCTTAGCTTCTGGCCCGGTGCCCTGGCAGGGGAGGAGCTGGGCGTTTCCGGGGTTTCATCATCCACGCCTCTGGCGAGGAAGTGGAAGGAACTTTCCACTGACTCTTCCTAGGCTGCCCCGTCGGTCAAGTGCCAAGGGAGCGCTAAAGTGGGGTTTTTGAGAAGGGGTGGATCCGTGTGAATCGTGGATGAGGCAAGTCCGCAAAAGTAGATGAGGCTGGTGGAGGGGGTCAGAGTTACCATCTTGCTTCCCCTGCTAGCTGCTCATAGTTATTCTCCTTGGCTATTCTGTGTGGTTTTCAAGTCTGAAGGATGAAAGGAGTCACAAAGAGGACGGGTGTGTTTTGGGGAGGGTACAGTATATTCACAGCCCCCCTTCAGCTCCTTCTGTAAGCCAACAGGCCAGTTCCCACACAAATGATTGGCTCATCGCTTCCACAGAAGCCGGCAGAGAAGCTCCCCTGTCTGCTCTCCAGTCACGTTAGCACTGCCTATGTTGGCAGTGACACTGACACTCCTGGCAAAGGGGAATTCTGTCCCCCTGAGAGTGCCAGGACGGAAATGCATGCTGTGTTCTCTCCCCTTCCCCACCATCCTTATCACACTCAGGAAGGCCGACCAGACACAGCAAACCAAAACGCATGAGGCCTGCTTCCGTGTGGATTTCTGATAAAGAACCAATACCTTTTCATGTGTCTCTCACACAGTACTTAAGGATATATGCATACTAAAAAAAATTATTTATCTGAAATTTGAATTTACCTGGCTGTCCTATCTTTTACCAAGCAACCCTACCCTGAGAAAACCTGGAGACCTTCACAGATTGATGGCTAATTCAGCTGCTTGTCCATCCAGCATGACCCAAGCACAGACAGACAGACACACCCCTCAGCAAGTTTTGGGCTTCTCAGTTCTCCTTCTAGAGGCTTCACAGACCCTGGCCCTGCTGGGTCCTCTGGCAGAGGAGAGAGGAGATGAAGTGTCTAAGGAGGGCAGCATTGGGAAGTGGCTGACAGGTCAGCCCAGTGGAGATGGAGGCCACCACGTGCTCGAAGGGCCTCTGTGGCTGGGAGCCGAGGTGCCACTCAAGTCTGTGCTCAAGCCAGTAAACATGTGACTTCCGGGACTCACTGAGGCCTTGTTAGGCCTCCTCCCTCTAGGCCTGCATTTACTAGGCTCCTCCTTGTGGAGGCTGCTTCCAGCCAGGTGTCTTCTTGTGACCAGGCAAAGGCAGAATTCAGAACTGGGAGCAGTGGAGAGCCGGCCCCTGGAGGCTGCTTAGGCCTCACACTGTGACCCCTGTACTCTTCCCATTCACGTTCACACTGAGGGCTCACCCTTTGCCAGCCACTGCGTTAACAGGACACCATGGTACCTGCCCTCCCGGGCTCATTTGAAAAGCAACTTTATTGAGGTTTAATTTATTTAAAATAAATGCATACATTTTAAGAATACAGTTTCATGGTTGTTGGCAAATGAGTACGCACACCCATCACCACCAACCCAAAGAAGATATAGAATACTTCTACCATCCCCGGAAGTCGGCAGCAAAGTGCTGTCCTCACAACCACACACCTTGGAATGTCTTCTGGTACGACATTTGTCACAGCTGTTGTCCTTGTCAGGCTGAGGCTCCCCAGTGGTGTGCCGAGGTCTTACTCCCTTTTGCATCTCCATCACATGGCCACGTGGGCCTTCCATAAGTACTGTGCATTGAATGGGTAAGAGCAATACTGCAGGAACAGAATTTGAATTCTGAATCATGGGAACCAGACAGATGGTTATTAATCCAGAGAACTCTTCAAAAATAAGGACACGTATGGGCCAGCTTCTCTCTCCTCTGTGGCGTTGCTGAAGGCTGGTTTCAGATCTGCCTGCAGAGACCTGTCTGTTTCAAGCCCATGTGTGAAAGCTTTCCAGGTCTCTTGGGTAGGATGGTACAAATGGCTAACATACTCAGTTGCCTAACAGAAAAGGTTGGGTGTTTGAGTTGACCCCGAGGTGCCTTTGAAGAAAGGCCTGGTGATCTACTTTCAAAAAAATCAGTCACTGAAAACCCGATGGAACACGGTGCTGCTCTGACACATGTGGGATTGCCAGAGCCAACCTCATAGCCATGTTGTCAACAGAGTCCCTTTGCCCTGCTCCCTTGGGAATGAGTATCTAATAATTATGATAATAACATGATAATTTTATGTAGACGGTTCTGATTTTAAGTGTCATTCAGAGCTATTGTAGGCCATCTGGAGACCACAATAACAACTGTGCTGATGGCCCTGCTCACGGTAGGCTGGGTACCAGCCTAAGCATCTCACACTGCATACACTCAGAACAAGGGAACCAGGTATGACTGAAGTGATGGCTGGCCTTGTTACCTCCCACTTTACAGAAGAGGAACCAGGTTCTAGAACTTCTGCAAAGTCCTGGTTAATCAGTGGGAGCTGAGGTTTGAACCCAGGCAATTGGGCTTGTGGTATACCACTCCTACTGTTCCTGCCAAGTTTGAGAAATGAATTTAGATAGACTTGATAGTTGATTATTTTTTTTCTTCCTTTTGCTTGTGTTTTGTTTTAATTGCATTGTATGCTCCAGTTGTTTATATTCAGGTTACAGTCAAAATGTACCATTTCTACTCAACTTGAAGGTGTCTGCTGCTTCCTGTTTTCTCTGCCAGCTGTGGGATTCCAATCCATAGTGACCTTTCAGAACGGAGTAAAACTGCCCCACAAGGTGTACAAGGCTGGAATCTATGTGGAAGCAGACTGCCTCATCTTTCTTCTGCAGACTGACTAGTGGGTTCAAACTGCCAACCTTTTGGTTAGCAGCCAAGTGCTTTAACCACGAGGCTTCTCTCATTTCTGCACTCCTGAAGTGCTGTTAGGGAAACCCTGGTGGTGTAGTGGTTAAGAGCAACAGCTGCTAACCAGAAAGTTGGCAGCTGGAATGCACTAGGTGCTCCCTGGAAACTCTATGGGGTACTTCTGCTGCATCCCTATAGGGTTGCTAGGAGTTGGAATCAACTTGACGGCAACTTTTTTTTTTTTTAAAGGAGAAGCATAGTTGTAGCAGGCTTCCTTTGAGTGCTCTTGCCCAGTCTGTCCCGCTTCTCACTAACCCCTAGAGTTATTTCTCTGATCTGTGTCCATATCACCCCCTGCCTGTAAACCTTCCAGCACTCTCCACTGCCGGCCACGTCAAGGGCAATGGACTTCACAGGGCTTCCTGAGCCACCACAGTTTGAAACCAGCACATTCTACCTGCTTGCTTTGCTTCCTCCAACTAACCAAAGCTTCAGCCACAAGGGCTTATCATTCCTTACACATATTCGTCTACACACCCCAACTTTAAGACTGTTACTCACACTGTTTCTTCTGCCAGGAATGCACTGAAAGCGAGACTACTCACTTCCAATCTCACACAACCTTAGAAGACAGCCATTGCAGCATAGATGCAAAAATAGAAAGCTCTGGAATCAGTTTGCTTGGATGTGTATAGTAACTCTGCCCAGGGTTGGCTGCATGGGCACACAACTTACACAGTCGTCCCACAATGCCCTGTGCTTAGGAGGGCCTGGACCCATGCTTGGTTTAGTCCTCTGCTGCCACCATGTTGAAATTCTTCATCGTTTTTGGTTAAGGGCATTGGGCCCCACAGATTATGAAGATCAGTCCTAGTTCTGACATGGACAAGCTGTTTAGCTGTAAAATAAGGATACCAGTGAAGTGCTTAGAACAGGATAAGGCGTGTTGAAAATTGTCAATAAAAAAGACCCAAAGGAACGCTGGGAACACAGTAGTTGAAGTGCTCAGCTGCCAAACAAAAGGTCAGTGATTCAAACCCACCAGCCACTCCTCAGAAGAAAGATGTAGAAGTCTGCTTCCATAAAGATTACAGCCTTGGAAACTTTATGGGGCGGTTCCACTCTGTCCTATATGGTTACTAACTCTATGGGGCAATTCTACTCTGTCCTATAGAGTCACCATGGATTAGAAGTGACTCAGTGGCAATGGTATGTTATTTTAATAGGGTTGCTATAAGTCAGAGTCAACTTGATGGCTACGAGTCTCCCCTGCCCTGATTATGTTGAGAGTCCCTGGGTGGTGTAAACAGTTAAGTGCTCTGCTGCTAACCCAAAAGTTGGAGGTTCAAGTCCACCCAGAGCCAACTCATAAGAAAAGCCTGGTGATCTACTTCTGAAAAATTAGCCTTTGAAAACTCTATGGAGTGCAGTTCTACTCAGACACATATGAGGTTGTCATGAATTGAAATTGACTAGAAGGCAGCTGATTTTATGATTATCTCCATTTTGTGCTTGAGTTGGTCAGCATCACACAGTTATGAGGCTATAGAAACAGTGACGTCATTCACTTCCACTTCCCATGCAAATATGAACCTTGCTTCATAGCCCTGGCTCTGCTTAGCTTGTGGTGACATCTGCCCTCCATGTATTAATTACGGGGCGGCATTTTCTCTTTTCAAAGCCTATCCAGACCTTTTCTTTCCTCCCTTCCTTATAAGCCTTGGAAAGAAGCCTAGCATGGAGCTGGCACTTGTCGCATTTGATAAATGAGGACGGAGTAAATAAGTGACTAGCCTAAGGGCCCAAATCCAATCATGGGCTTTGCTGAGACAAAGGTGCCGGCATCGAATTCCAGGGCTCCCCGACCCTATACATCATGGCTGTTTCTCTTCAGTCTTTGAGACAGAAGCTTCCTTTCTCTGCACATTCCTGCTAACTCAAATCCTTTGACTCTCCTCGGGAAAGGAGACTTCTGAGGACCAAAGGGGAGACAGCCAGTCTTGGTTGTTCCTGCAGGTCCCAGACTGACCTGCAGGAAGGGGGGAGGGAGCTCATGACTCTACCAAGATGCTTGGAATCGCACTGCCACACTGCCAGCTCAGATGCAGTGAGGGTTGCTGGTGGTGAGGTGCAGCGTGGCACTGTTGCTGACATCAGACTCAAGCACCCATCCACTCATTCATTCAGACATTCGGAACTGAGTTATCATGTGCTGGTCTTGGGGAAGGAACTGTGCCCTTGGAAGTGACAGAAGGTGAACAGAATATTGTTGCCCTAGGCAAAAGACTTATATGCAAAGAATCACAAATGTACGGAGAGTGCTAAAAGCTAGGTTATTACTGAAACTCAGAAGAGAAAGCAAAGGCCTGCAAAGAACAAACAAGCAAGATTCTCCCGGGAGGTGGAATGTGAGCCGATGCTGAGGCTGAGGAGACAGAATTTCCACTTGCTGGATGTATTTGCTACACACAGCTGCTGTAACAACACTAAAAATGGAGCGGTTTCTACAGCACAAATGTAATTATCTTACAGTTCTGGAGGCCAGAAGTCCAGGTGTTGCTGGAGACTCCAGATGCAAATACATTTTCTTGACTTTGCTAGTTTTTAGAGGCCACCCACATTCCTTGACTCGTGGCACCTTTCTCACCTTTGAAAGCCAACATTGTTGCATCTCTCAAACTATCCTTTGTAGCCAAATCTCCCTCTAAGTGTCCTCTTGTGCTCCCTGCCCCTTCTGCTTTTAAAGATCCTTCTGATGACATTCAGCGCACATGGGGGATCCCCAGTAATCATCCTATTTTAAGGTCAGCTGATTAGCCACCTCAATTCCACCTGCAACCTAACTTCCTTTTGCCATATAACGTAACATACCCCCAGGTTCTGGAGATTAGGATACAGATCTCTTTGGAGGGCGGTAATTTTGCCTACCATATCTGTTTTATCAATTACTAGTTACACGGCCTGGGGCAATTTGCTTGAACCCCTCTGAGTGTAAGGCTACTCATCTGTAAAATGTAGAAATAATACTCACCCTGCCCATCTCAACATTGCTTTGAGAGTTTAATAAGACATTGTTGCTATTATTGTATGCTATCCAGTTGATTTTGACTCATAGCGGCCCTATATGACAGAGAAGAACTGCCACATAAGATTCCCTAAGTGGTAATCTTTACATGTACAGATCACCAGGATTTTTCTCCTATGGAGCCAAGGGTGGGTTTGAACTGTCAACCTTTTGCTTAGCAGGTAGGTGCTTAACCATTATGCCAGCGGGGTTTCTTTTAATAAGATATAGCTCCTATGACGGTGCTTTAAAAGTGGTGCAGCCCTATGTTCATGTAAATGTTCCTATTGGGAGGAAGAGGAGGGGATACCATCTTTTGTGAGTACCTGCAACCTTCTATGTTTATTAGAGCGTTTATTTCAGATGGTGCACATCTTTGGCCAATGCCTTATTCAGTGATGTCACTAGTCTGTTGTTGGGTGAGTTAATTCTGACTCATAGTGAGCCTGTATGACACAGTACAACTGTCTGATAAGGTTTCAGAGGCCATAAATCTTAGTGGCAGCAGATCCCCATGTCTTTGTCCCTCACATGACTGGTGAGATTGAACCACCGCCCTTTCGGTTAGCAGCAGAATCCTTAACCATTAAACCACCAGGGATCCTTCACAACCTTTCTACACTCCCCCAACTTTACCTGCCCCTGAGGGGTCTGCTTAGTCAGTCTGTCCAGGAGGGTTACAGGCCTTAACAGCCTGTGCAAAACTGGGATCATCACGCCCATAGTGAAGGGTGGCCCTGTGAGGGCTGCAGAAATGAGGTTCTATGGGACTTAGCCAGGTCACCGCCTGTATTGGCTTTAAGCTCTAAACAGAAACCACACCAGTTTCTGTCGAGTCAATTGCGACTCATGGTGACCCTGTGTGTGTCAGCATAGAACTATGCTCCATAAAGGTTTCAGTGGCTGACATGATGGAATTCGATCACCAGCCCGCGGCACATTTGAGTGGACTCAAACTGACAAGCTTTCGTCACCAGCTGAGTGCATTAGTGGTGTGCACTACCCAGCGACCCCAACCTCTGCACAGACTTGGCCTCGGTTGTATTTGAAACAACCCCACCATAATTTAGGCAGCATGTTAGGCCAGCGAATTCCCTTGACAGCTGCAGACAAACTGCCAGGTCACGCGGCAGGTTACATTTAGACAACCCGGAAGTGGTTGAAGGTCAGCAAATACAAGCGCTGCATTCAGGAGTGTATAAAGTCAACAGCAGCCAGGCAGAATCGACCTTTGGGGATACAGACAGAAATTGCTTTATGCTCAGTTTTGTCTGACTCGCCAAGTATTCTTATTTAAGTGTGGTTTTTCATTTCAGTGGACTCACGGCCTTCTCAAGAGACAAGGAATCTAACTGCTGGTGGGTAAAAACCAAAAAAGACACAAACCCATTGCTGTTAAGTCAATTCCAACTCACAGTAGTCTTGTAGGACAAGAGTAGAACTGCCCCATAGTTTCTAAGGAGCAGATTTAAACTGTCAGACTTTTGATCAGCAGCTACACAACTTTACAACTACGCCCCCAGGGTCCTGACAACTTAACACAGGAACAAAAGTTGCCTCTTCCCCACCCTGCCTATCAGCTTTGGCTGCACATTTGGAATCATCTGGAACTTTTAAAAACTCCACCTGCCCAGGCTGTACCAGAACCTGTTAATCAGACCCTCAGTATATGCTGATGCTCCCAGGTGATGCCAGAGTACAGCCACTACAAAGACTGCTTGACTTTTCTCTGCTAACTCCCAGCAGGTATTTCTGTTTCTCGAGTTGTTGGGTAAAAGCACTGTATCAACTTAGAGCTGCAGGCCCAGGCTGTGTTGAAAGTGAGAGGCCTCAGGGCCTTTCCTAAAGGGTGTTTCAGTCCCAAAGAATTGCCACACCTGGAAAACCAGTTCTCCCAGCCTAGTGTGACACCATCAGGAGTCAATTTAAAAAAAAAAAAAAACAAACAAAACTTTCCTTAAGGTGTGAATTAATTAAACCTAGAAATTGCTGGAGGGCCCACTTCCTAAGTTTCAGCCTTAAGGGCCCTTCTCAGTTTCAACACACTTGCTCAGCAGCTGTTGGCCTATTGGGCAGAAGTGGAATCTGAGTCCAAGGCTAACTGAGATGCCAGGTTCAGTTCTACCAATGAGGATTCCTTGTGTAAAATGAAGTTTAAATTGGGAGCCTAAGGACCCTAGACAGACTGCTGCTGCCACCTATTGACATAGGCTCAAGGAACAGAATTGCGAGCCTCTGGGTGGTGCATCTGTGTTGGACACACCTCAGGCTGTTTCTCACTATGATGCTGTGGGCAGAAAGGGGTCCCCCTTAATTCATCAGAGGGGGTGAAGGATGGGATTGACATGTGAAGAAAGAGCTACACTCATCCAGTAGTTTTCCTCAAAGTCTAAAGTCTCTGGACTTGGTTAGTGCAACTCTTCAATGAGCCTTCATTTCCTAACGGTTCCTGTGTTGGCAGAAAATGATAATGGCGAGTTCATAGGAGTGCCCACCGGAAGCTTCTGGCCATGGGAGTCTGGGAAGGTTTGCCAAGCTGTCTTGCTGAGTCAGAGGACTGGGAAGATCAGAGGAAGATGACCCTGTGGAGATTTATGAGCCTTTACACAGGTCTTTGCCCAAACTACATCCCCCATCAGGCCTGGCGTATTGTCTCAACAGACATTGTTACAGATGTATTCGTTTTACTTTAAGACAGCGCCATCAGCAAACAAATCATGGAAAGCTCTGGAGAGGTTCTCACGTACATCATTTATAGAGTAAACATAATTATCAGAACACTTGTGTATTTCACGGCACTGTACATACTGCATGTTATTGTTTGAGAGGATTTAGGGGTGAGCAATCATGGCCTTTGCCTTCAAGGCACTTACAGTCATACTGGTGAGGGACATGAAACTAGTAACTCTGACCAACGCGGAACAAATGAGTGCCGTGACGCAGGAAAAACGTATTCTGAAATATGGAGTGGAAACCATCAGTTTTGAGTGTGATACTTGGGTGATGCTTAGATCTGAGGTTTTCACGGTGTGATCCCTGGACTAGAGGCATCAGTATTACCTAGGAATTCACTAGACGTGCGGATGCTCAGGCACACCCCAGCCTGACTTTTTTTATCGTGATTGAGTGAAATTATACAATCGAAATCAATTTCACATGCCCTCCTGTCTGCAGCTCCTTCTCCTCTCCTTGCCCAGTGATAGCACACTCCTCCGTTTCATTCTATACTTCTAGTATCCTCCTAACAAGCTCCTGTCCCCTCCCCTACACTCTCTTCCCTCCCATCTAGAAAGAGACTAGTAGCACAGCCTCCTATAAATACATAGAACCATAAAGTACACCACACCATATGGTCATACAGTGTTCCCGAGTCCAGTCCATTCTCTCCGAAGAGTTAGCTTCAGTGGTGTTTCCTGGGCAGTGACAGCAGAACGTCTAGGGACCATGCTCACCAGGAGATCCCCCAGGCCGTCAGACCATCGATTGAGGCCTTATAATAGAGCTCTTGAGCTGGACTCCTCTGTTGTCTCAGGGACTCTACGTTGTGTGCCCCATCATGGCTGTCTTTGGTGGTGGCCAGGCACCATCAAGTTCTTCTGGTCTCATGTTGATACAGTCTCCCATTCACATGGGTCCTTCTGTCTCCTGGGCCCTTTTTTTCTCTTCTCTTTGTTGTTCTCAGTCATCATCTGCTCCAGATGAGTTGGGACTACTTGATGTACCTCAGATGGCAGCATGCTAGCTTTTTTTTTCTTTCTTTCTTTTTTTATTTAATATAACTGAGTGAAAATGTACATTCCCTTATAAATTTATGTGCCCACCTATATGCAGCTTCCACTGCTCTCCCTGTCTGGTGACAGCACATTATTCCTCTCTGTTTCATACATGTCTCATCCTCCCAACAGCCTCTTTCCCCTCCTCTCCAACCACTCCCCTTCCTCCAGCCAGAGGAGCATGCCAGCTTTTAAGACCCCAGACACCACTTGCCAACATGTTGTGCCAAAGACTCTCTTAGCAATAGGCTAGTTATGACAATTGATCTTGATTTCCCCTGAAAGCATGGTCCCCAGACCCCTGCTCTGTCCTTGAAATATTGGATTGAGATTTGATGAGCTTTCTGTTTATGGTGAAGTCCAGTTAAGTTGATCTGCTTTCTGCTGTGTGCTGTCACTGCTTTCACCTAACCAAATTTCTGTCAACTATCTAATCTATGACCAACCCTCTCCCTCCCTCCCCACCCTTGTAGCCATCAGAGTGTTTTCTTCTGTACATAAGTCTATTTTTAAGTCCTTAAAGTAAGAGTCTCATCCAATATTTGTCCTTTTGCCACTAACTGATTTCACTCAGCATAATGTCTTTCAGTTGAAACCAGGTTATGAGATGCTTCCTAAAATCACATCATTGTTCTTTAACATGGCATAGTGTTCCATTGAGTAGATGTACCATAGTTTATCCATTCACCTATTGATGGGCACCTAGGTTGATTCCATCTTTTTGCTATTGTGGACAGGGCTGTAATAAACATTTGTGTGCATGTATCTGTTTGTGTGATAGCGTTTGTTTCTGTGGGATATATTCTGAGCAATGGGATCACTGGATCAAATGGTGTATCTATTTCTAGCTTTTTAAGAAAGCGCCAAATTGCTTTCCAAAGAGGTTGTATCATTTTGCAATCCCACCAGCAGGTAGGAGAGTTCTGATCTCTGCACAGCCTCTCCAGCATTTGTTGCTTTGTGTTTTTTGGATTACAGCCAACTTTGTTGGGGTGAGATGGTATTTCATTGTAGTTTCGATTGGATTTCTGAAATAGCTAAAGACCACGAGCATTTTCTCATGGGTCTTTTGGCTGCCTGGATGTCCTCTTTGGTGAAGTGTCTGTCCATCTCCTTTGCCCATCACTTAATTGGGTTATTTACGTTTTTCTTTTTTATATTTTGCAGTACCTTGTAGATTGTGGAGATTGGATGTTGGTCCAACATGTAGTTGCCAAATATTTTTTTCCCATTCTGTAGATGGTGTTTTAACTCTTTTGATAAAGCCTTTGGATGAGCAAAAGTGTCTGATTCTTAGTAGTTCCCGTTTATCTGTTTTCTCTTCCATCGTTTGTGCTTTGTCAGATTTGAAGTCTGCCTAAGCCGCCTGTTAGAGCTTCCATTGTTGACTCTACTTTTTTTTTCATGATCTTTATCATTTTAGGTTTGATATTTAGGTCTTTGATCCATTCTTAGTTTTTGTGTAAGGTGTTAGACATGGGTCCTCTTTCAGTTTTTTTGGAGATGGATATTTTCCCAAGACCATTTGTTAAAGAGACTGTTTTTATCCCAGTTTACAACCTTAGGGCCTTTGTGGAATGCCAAGTGTTCACAAGAGGATGGTGATATCTCTGGGGTCTCAACTCTGTTCCATTGGTCTATATGTCTTTTTGTACCAGTACCATCCTGTTTTGACTACTGGGGCAGTGTAATAGGTTCTAAGGTAGATTAGTGTGAGGGCTCCCACTCTGTTCCGCTTCTTCAGTAGTGCTTTACTCATCCAAGGTTTCTTCACTTTCTGAAAAAAGTTGGAGATTTGTTTCTCCATCTCATTAAAAAATGATGCTAGAATTTGTACTGGGACTACACTGTATATGCAGATCGCTTTGGGTAAAATAGCCCTTTTCACAATGTTAAGTCTTCCTAATCATGAGCAGGGTAGATTTCTCCACTTATGTAAGTTTCTCTTGGTTTCTTGCTGTAAGGTCTTATAATTGTCTCTGTATAGGTCTCATTTCTCTGGCTAGATTTGCTCCTAGGTATTTTATCTTCTTGGGGACTATAGTAAATGGTACTGATTAACTGATTTTTTCTTTGGTGACCTTTGTTGGTATAAAGGTATCCTACTGATTTATTTATGTTTACCTTATATCCTGATACATTGCTAAAATCTTCCACTGGTTCCAGTAGTCTACTTATGGATTCTTTAGGATTCTTTGCATATACAATCATATCATCTGCGAGTAGGGAAATTTTTACTTTTTCTTTGCTGATGTGGGTGCTCTTTATTTCTTTGTCTTATCTAATTGCTCTGGCTAGAACCTGTAGCGCAATGTTGAATAGAAGTGGTGACAGTAGGCATCCTTGTCTAGTTCCTGTTCTCAGGAGGAATTCTTTCAGTCTCTCTCCATTAACGATGATGTAGGTCGTTGGCTTTGCATAGATGTAACTTATTTTGTTGAGGAAATTGCCTTCTATTCATATTTTGCTGAGAGTTTTTAGCATGAATAGCTGTTGGATTTTTTCAAATTTCTTTCCTTCATTAATTGACAAAATCAGATGATTCTTATCCTTTGAGTTATTTATGTGGTTGATCACATTGGTTTTCTGATGTTGAACCAGGCTTGCATCCCTAGTATGAATCCAAGTTGGTCGTGATGAATTATTTTTTTTGATATGTTGTTGAAGTCTATTGGCTAGGATTTTTTTTTTTTTTTTTTGAAGACTTTTGCATCTAGGTTTGTGAGTGATACTGTTTTGTAATTTTCTTTTTTGTGGGATCTTTCCCTGGCTTTGGTATCAAGGTTATGCTGGCTTCATAGGATGAATTTGGGAGTATTCCATCTTTTTCTATGCTGTGAAATAGCCTCAGTAATTATCATGGATTGAATTATGTCCCCCTAAAAATATGAGTAGTAATCTGACTGGGCCAGGATTACCCGTGTTCTGTGATTACCCTCCATTTTGTAATTTTCTGATGCTATAAATCCTAATCTCTGCCTGTGGTTAACAGAGTGGATTACATTAGAGAAGATTAGGGTGGGACTGTAAATCCATTCATAAGATCACCTTCCTGAACCACTGTGAAGGGAGTTTCCCCAGAGGGTAGCTTGCACCACTTCTTATCCTAAAAGAGATAAAAGGAAAGGGAATAAAGCATAGAATTGGGAACCTCACACCATCAAGAAAGCAGCCTCAGGAGTACAGCAGGTCCTGTCCTTCAGACCTGAGGTTCCTGTGCCAAGACGCTCCCTGAATAAAGACTGATGCAACACAAGGAGTTTCCTCCAGAGTCAACAAGGGGGAAATCGTTCCCCTGGAGCAGACATCCAGAGTTTGGACTTGTAACCTACAGGACTGTGTAACAACAAACTTTTCTTTGCTAAAACCATCCATTTTGTGGTATTTCTGTTGGAGCAGCACTAGCTGACTGAAACAGTAGTGTTGGAATTAACTCCTCTCTAAAAGTTTGGTAGAATTCTCCAGTGAAGCCATCAGGGCCAAGACTTTTGTTGGTTGGTAGTTTTGTGATTACCTTTTCAATCTCTTCTTTTGTGGTGGGTTTATTAAATTGTTCTACTTCTCCTTGTGATAATGTTGGTAGGTGATATGAAACTAGAAATTTGTCCATTTCCTCTAGGTATTCAAATCTCTTGGAGTACAGTCCTTAGTAGTGTTTTGTTATGATACTTTGATTTCAGTTGGGTCTGCTGTGACATCTCTCGTGTCATTTCTAATTCAGGTTATTTGTTTCCTGTTTTGTTTCTTCTGTAAGTTTAGCAAATGGTTTGTCAATTTTGTTGATCTTTTCAAAGAACCAGCTTTTGGTTTTGTTAGTTTTTTCAGTCATTCTTCTGTTCTCTAATTCATTTAGTTCTGCTCTAACTTCTATCATCTGTTTTCTTCTGGTACCTGAGGGGTTCCTTTGTTGCTTTCTTTCTACTTGTTCAAGCTATATGGTTAATTCTTTGGTTTGGGTCCTTTCTTCATTCCAGATGTGTACATTTATAGATACGAATTGACCTCTGAGTACCACTTTTGCTGTATCCCATAGATTCTGGTAGGTTGGTGGAGTGATCTATCTCATTTTTCAATGTTGTCAGTGTTCGCTTGATGTATTTAGATGCTCTGGTATTGGGCGTGTAAATATTTAACATTGTTATATCCTGCTTATGTATTGAAACTTTCAGCAATAGTGACCATCCTTGTCCATGACGGTGGATTTTACATTAAAATATATTTTATCTGAGATCTATTTTATCTGCCACTCCTGCTCCTCTTCATATGTTGTTAGTTTGTTGTATATTTTTCCAGCCTTTGATTTTCAGCTTGTTTGTATATTTGTGTCTAAGGGGTGTTTCTTGTAAGCAACATATAGACAGATCATGTCTTTTGATCCAGGCTGTCATTCTCTGTCTTTTTATTAGAGCATTCAGTCTATTTACATTCAGTGTAATTACTGATAGGTATGTGTTTAGTTCTGTCATTTTGATGCCTTTATTTTTGTGTTGTTAATGTTTTCTATGTTGCTCTTAATATTCTGTTCTGGATCTTTCACCTAATGGGTTGACTTTTCATCTTTGTCAGTGTTAGTTTTGTATTTCTTGAGACTCCATGTTGTGTTTCTTGTTTTGATATGTGACACTGTTATTTTGCTTTGTGACTACCCCATGATCCCCCTTAATATTCTAAGTTTAAGCCAGATTTCAACTTCTGCATATCTTTTTAGCTTACTTTCATCAGAAAGGAGTTTACCTAGTATAATATATCCTTCTTTTCAGTGTGATGATGTCATAGTTTTTGTGTTAAGATCACTGGTTCCCTTCTTTTAATATTTTAGCTTTGATTGAGCTAACTCAGTAGGACTCAGTAGTCTTGCATTGCCTCCTTAAGTATACACCTGATGTTTTTGTTTTCCTGAACAAAGAGCTTTTTTCAGTATTCCTTGTAGTTTTGGGTTTGTTTTTACAAAGTCTCTAAGCTTCTGTTTAATCTGTGAATGTCTTAATTCCACTTTCATATTTGAAAAACAATTTTGCAGGATATATACTTTTTGGTTGGAAGTTTTCCTCCATCAAGGCTTTGAATGTGTCATCTCACTGCCTTCTTGCCAATATTGTTTCTGCCAAGAAGACAGCCTACAGGTCTTCTCTTTGTACATTAGCTTTGCTTTAAGCCTTGCTATCTTTAAATGTCTCTCTTTATGTTTCAGTTTATTAAGCTTGATTATAATATGTCTTGGTGTCTTTCTTTTGGGGTCTAGTTTTTGTGGCATTTGATAAACGTCTTGGATATCAATGTCGTCTTTCATAATTTCAGGGAAGTTTTCTGTCAGCAACTCTATAACCATACTCTGTATTTTTGGCTATCCCTCCCTATTTAGGAACTCCAATCATGTATAGATTATTCCTCTTAATAGAGTCCCACATGTTTCTTAATGCTTCTTCATTTTTCATATTTTTTTCTCTGATTTCTTCTTCATAAATGCTTGTGTCAATTGCTCTGTCTTCAAGCTCACTAACTGCGTATTCCATCTCCTGAATCCTGCTCTTTTGGCTCTGGATTGAATTGTTGAATTCTGTAATTTTATTATTGATCTATTGGATTTCAGATCAGTGATGTTCCATCAGTTCAAATAGCTTGCTGAATTTTTTGTTTTGTTCTGCTGCATTTTATTTGATCTTTAGAAGGGCTCTGTACATAGTTCTTTTGTATTCAACCTCTGATAATTTTAGAAAGACTTCATCTAAGAAGTTTCTTGATTATTTATTTTGGGAGTTTTCTGGAGCCCTGGTGGACTGCTTCTTTAAATGGTTAGACATTGATTGTTGTCTTTGTGCCATCAAGAATCTCTTCAGTTTCTGTGGTGTTACCCCAACAGGAGCTGAGGCATAGTTCTAAGAGGGGAGTAGTGGCATACTGGATTTGGTCACCAGCTGCCTCTGTGTTCTACAGTGACTGGCTCCAGGTGGACTCTCTGGGGTGGCAGGCCCTATTACCTGTCTGCTAAATGTGGGAGTTACTCATGGCAGCTCTCTATTGTTATGCCAGTTGATCCTATGGTGTAGTTTAGGAAAGGCAACAGAGTAAAATGCCATCCCACTGGACTGCCTGGGTTCACTGCACTCTGTAGATGTGTTTAGCTTAAAAACTGCTTATTTGCTGAGAGGGGCACTATGTAGAGTCCCCTGAAACCAGCTGGGCTCTCAGGAGTGGCAGGCTCTGCCTCCTGACTGGTAAAGATGGCACCCTAATTATGGAGTCATAGGGGTGGGGCTTTCAGCTGATGCTATGATGTGGATCAGTAAAGGGTGGTGGAGATGCTGCCACCCCATGCAGCACTCAGTTCTTCAGGTGGTCTTATTTTAAAAGATGCTTTACTGCTGAGTGAGAGCTGTCTGTTAACTGTCAAAATCAGTCAGGCCCTCAAGTGTGGCAGGCCCCACCTTCTGGCTGTCCTCAGATGCTATGGCATGGGTCAAAGAAGGGAGGGGTTAAGGCTTTGCCACCATCATCTGCCAGGCCCTACTGTAACTCTATGCACTATTGTCTAAAACATAGCTTTTCTGCTGGAGAAGCACTATCCAGACAGGGACTGCTCCTCAGCATAAGAATTAGTCCCAGCTGAGACCTCCAGCAGGCTGACCCTGCCTCCCAGATAACAAAGATGGCATCTCAGCCAAGCTTCCTTTTCTGCTGTGAGTTAGCAGAATCTATGGCACAGCTCAGAGAATAGAGGGTGGAGGGGCAGTGACACCCTCAGTCAGCAGCCTGGCTCTAAAGATGTGGCTATCTCAAGCATAATCTCCCTGCTGTACTTAAGTACTGTGGTTCAGTGTATTAGCTGGCCCATGCCCAGTCCCCACCTCCTGGATAACAAAGAAGATGTCTGTACCTGTGGTCCTCCCACACAATGTGTCAGCAGAAGCAGCACTCAGCATGCTACTGCTTCATCTTTGAGAGAGGTAGTTTTCCCCTTACTGGTGCCTAGTCCAATCTGACAATCCTACACCAAATCCTAGGGCTCCCAGGCTGTCCACACTACTCCACTGAATTATCATCCCAGGTCTTAGTCTCAGAGGCTATTGAGGAAATATGTCTAGTCCATCATCTCGGCCCCACCCCCGAAGCCTGATTTTTAACAAATTCTCTAGAGCATGCATCCCCAAAGTTTGAGAACCACTGTTTCAAAGAGAAATTACAAGAAATAGAACAAAGCCTGGAAGGACCAGTGTTGTTGATGAGTGCTATGGAGTCAATTTTGACTCATAGTGCCCCCACACGATAGAGTAGAATTAGGATTTTCTTGGCTATAATTTTTAGAAGAGCAGGTTGCAAGGTTTGCTTCATACAAAGCCACCAACTGGCTTTGCATTTGGTGGCTTTGTACTGCCAGTCTTTTGGTTAGCAGCTGAGAGCTTCACTGTTGTGATGTGAGGCTTCTTGGAAGGACACTATTTGGGATGGTGAGATGGGTATTTATTTGTGTTGTGATTTACACCCTATTACCTGTTCTCCCCTTTATAGTGACAAGACAAGTGACGGAGAAGGAAGTGAAAGGTATAACTTTGGAGGGAAATGTTACTGGGTGGACAACTGAGGTTTTGCTAGGGATGACTCATATTGGCCAGTCAACAGGAGACTGAGGTGGGAGAGTGTAAATGTGTCTTTATTCCATTGTAGAAGGGAAGGAATCAGCTGGGGCTGTTGCCACCAAGACTGCTTCACGACACAGAGGAAAACAGTTGTTTTCAAGGGGTTATGTGGAGGATGTTCACACCAGTTTGGGGACATTAACTTTCTTAATCATACCACACAGGGGCCAAGGATTTCACTGGGCAGGGCAAGCAAAGGAACTCAAATGTTAAAAGAAATTGCAAGGCCAGCCAACAGTGGAATTAGAATTCTTTGTTGTTGTTGTTGTTTTTAACACATTTTAGATGAAGGTTTAAAGAACAGACTAGCTTCTGATAAAAGTTTGTACATGTATTGTTTTATGACACAGGTTAACAAACCCACAACAGCTGATCACTCTCCCTTTTCAAATTTGGGTTCCCTATTACCAGCTTTCCTGCCCTCTTCTGCCTTCTAGTCCCTGTCCCTGGGCTGGCATGCCCCCTTAGTCTTGTTCTGTGTTTTGGGCCTATCTAATCTTTGGTTGGAGTTTGAACCTTAGAAGTGAATTCATTACTGATGTGAAAGAGTGTCCCAGGGCCATTCTCTCAGGGTTTCTCCAGGCTCTGTCAGGCCAGTAACTCTAATCTTTGTTTTTTAGCTAGAATATTGTTCTACATTTTTATCCAGGGCTGTTTGGAAGCATCCATTGCAATCTCTGTAAGAGCAGTTGCTAGTGGTAGCCAGGCACCATCTAGTTGTGCTGGACTCAGTTATAGGGAGACAGTGGTAATTGTGGTTCATTAGTCTCTTGGACTAATCTTTCCTTTGTGTGTTTAGTTTTCTTCATTCTCCCTTGCTCCCAAAGGGGTGGGACCAGTGGGATATCTTACATGAATCCTGTGTGAAATCACTATTATAAAAACCCATGAGAAGGTTTATACATAAAAAGAAACAGTGTTTCATAGTTATCAGGGACCAGAGGGGTAGGGATGGGAAAACACCAAACAGACAATAGCTGCTCACCAACTTTTAAGAGCCCAGACAATACTCACCGAAGTAGAATGTAGAATATTTTCTTATAAACCATGGTATATGAGTTGACCTAGATGTTTTCCAAGAGTATGGTCATCACAGCACCCAGCCCAGTAACTCAGTCCCTCGGGGAATTTGGATGGATCTATGGAGTTTCTATGACCTTGCCTTGGACAATTTGTGCTGGCATCCCCCGCATTTTGTACTGTCTTACCCTTCACCAAAGTTGCCACTTAGCTGTTGTCTGTTCAGTGTCTTTTCATCCCTACCCCTCCTCTTCCTGATAGCCATGAAACATTGTTTATTTTTGTGCATAAACCTTCTCATGGGTTTTTAGAGCAGTGATTTCACACAGGATTCATTTACAGTCGGTGAGAGGGCCCAAAGCAGAGCACCAGCTCAGCTGAGCCTGGACTCCTGACACATGGAATACTGGAGCTGATGAGTAAGTGTTGTTTTAAACCACCAAGTTTGGGGGCAATGTGTAACAGAGCAGATAGATCACGAAATAGAGTAGTAGTTGCTTTGCATTTTTATTATGTTGTTCCACTATGACTTAACATCAGCTAGTATTACTTCAGGAAACCCTGGTGGCACAGTAGTTAAGTGCTACGGCTGCTAACCAAAAGGTCATTAGTTCAAATTCACCAGTCACTTCTTGGAAACTCTGTGGGGAAGTTCTATTCTGTCCTATAGGGTCACTATGAGTGAGAACCGACTCAGCATGGCTTTGGTTGGTTTTCTATAAGTACTACTTAATGGAATCAACATACAAATTGTTATACCACGAATCGTTTTCAGTCAAGACTATGTTTTTCAGACTTGGCCAGAACAAGCCTTCTGCCTTGGGGTTGTCAGGCCACTGGAGGGTGGAGCTCTTGCAGACTATTGGTGCAGCCTCAGATACAGAGAACGCTGTAGCACCGGCTCCAGGAGGATGAAAAGGACCACATTCGTGTTCTCCATTAGCCTCTGCAGGGCCCAGCAGAAAGCTGCCTTAATGTTCCAGCTCTTTGCATGTTTTTGGTTAAAACAAATACAGTGAGCCAAGGCCATCTACATGACCAAGGTGATGACAATGAAGGTGAAGAAAAATATTGCTGCAGTGGTACCTAAAACAAGTTTTTAGCTCTAGACTCACAGTACACCCCTCCCTCTTTGTTCTCCTGGACTGGTACAAATGATGTCTGTCAGTCTACGAATGGAGACACGCAGATATTCATCCATCTATCTTCAAAAATCTGCAGTGTCACATGTGCAAACAAAAGAATTTCCCCTGATTCCAGAATAGCTAGGTTGGTTGCCTTCTTAGTTTGTAGCGTGGGTTTGTTGATCATATTTAGCAGGTTGAAACTTAGGTCGAGGTGGACCAGCCTTCTGGCTTCAGAAAAGAAGCCAGAGGGCAGGTGAGAAATCCTGTTTTGCTTCAGCAGCAGTGTCTGCAGAGAAGAGGCAAAAGTAGAGAGGCCGTTTGTTACGATGATAGCTTGTGTCTAATTAAACTGAGCAAGCAAGAGGAGGTGAGGAAAGTGCTGGAGTAATGTCCAGTTAAAGAACTGTAGAATGCTGTTGTTTATGCGTAGTTCTCTCAGGCTCTGGGACAAGTTAAAGAATGCTTCATGCGGGATGTGCTGAAGGCTATTAAGGGATAAATCCAGCTGTGTCAGCTCCCTAAGAAATGTCAAAAAATGCCACTATCTGTCATCATCATCATTCCACAAAAGATCAAGCTAGTTTCCACTAAAAATTTTTTCTTCCTAGGACACGCTTGTCCGACTATACTCTATTAAAGCAGAAATACTACTGTGGCTCAAGTTTAGAACTTTTAGCTGTGTTAAATTTTTCATCCATCCCAGTCAGTGTGTTTCTCTGGCAAACCAACAGGTATTTGGTATAACTGGTTGTCTGCAAGCAGTAACTGCCTTAGGGTTTTCAGGGTCCGGTAAGCTCCATCTGTAATCTTCAGGCCACTGATACTCATTACATTGTAATTTAGATTTACTTTAGTGAGATTTTGCAGCCCTTGAAATGATACACTTGTCGCGACTTGATGGAATTCTCAGGCAGGTCTAGTTCTGCCACCTGTCTAGCCATGATTTGAGGTGCTTCTTGCAGTCCACTGTCACTACACTCTGTGATGGCCCAGCCAGTCTGCTCTCTCTCATTGCACGGATAGCTTCTAGAATAAGTTGCTCCAGCAAAGGACCCATGGGAACCAGAGATGAGCAGGCAAAGGTAAATGAGAAGCAAAGACTGGACGATCGTGTGTTTTCCTGTTTTCCTAAGGAAAAGAAAAAAATGAAAGTGCTACATTGGAATAACAACAGAAGCGTGCTAGTAGAGCAGGAATGTTCGCCAGGCATTTCATGCTGAAAGGAACAGGGCTTCACCACACTTTGTCCACGTTTTGAAGGTAAAGTCTCTGAACGGTGATATCAATTACGGTTAGATTAGATTAGGTTCAGAAGTTAACAAATAACTGGATGCAGAAAGATTTTAATCTTTCAATGTGCTACAAAAAGATAAAGATGTAGCCTTCTGATGTTATGATGAAGAGAAGACCTGGGAAACTGCTGCAGAGGCGTTAATCAAGGTACCATAACTGAAAGAGAAGCTGAAAGAGAAGCAAAGCCAAATAGAAACAAAAAGAACATAGATTTTAAAATCTAAGCACTATGCTATGAGTCAGCAGTTATTTGTTTGCTGACATTGGTAACATCCATAGAGACACAGGATGTTTTATACTTCTACGCATCCTCTAGAACACTCAGTAGCATGCCTCATGTTCTCTGACTGCTTTTTAATAAACAGAGGGCTGAATACATTACTTTTGACAGCTATACAATGCAACAGATTAATGTGATTGTTTTGATCAAAGGCTGTGGATTCAAGAGATACTTAGACTTTGGAATGGAATTGAGGGACATTGCAAAGAATGGAAAATGAGGTAAGGTGCATTGTCAGGGAGTGGAAGACATTCCGTATAACTTCTAGGTTCTGGGTCTCCGCAACTGGGTGGGTGAAAGTGCCATTCATAGAGAAAAAAGAGTGGTTTGGGGTTTTTGTTTGTTTTGGAGGGAGCAAGTAGATATTACAAATTTAGTATGGCAGGTTGTGTTTGAATTGAGTTTGGGATGTTCAAGTAGAGATGTCCGGTAGATAGTTGTGTATACGGGTGTGAGGCTCAGAAAACTGTTCTGAGATAGCAGCTTGAACTGCTAAACTGTGGCAGTTAAGGTCATGGGTGTAAATGAGATTATCTGAGGGAATATAAGACATGAAAAGATTAGAGGGTTGAGATCTGGTGTTGATGAACCATCAAAATGTAATAAGACTGAAATGGAGACAAAGGGATTGGCCAGAGAGGTGGGTGGGAAACCAGGAGAGGGTGATGTGAGAGTCGCATTAAAATGAAAAGCATGATATATGATGAGAACTCAGACTTAATATATCTGGTGATTATTAATGTAGGAAACTTACATATTAATATAAAATGACTATCAGAAATGAGCACTTCAAGTATAAAAGGGCTGAAAGAGAAGCAAAGCCAAATAGAAACAAAAAGAACATAGATTTTAAAATCTAAGCACTATGCAAGATTATATTTAGGATCAAACAGCATTAAACAAAATAAAGAAGGACACTTTATACTGATAAAGAACACAATCATAATACTGATCTGACGGTCATGAATATCTATACACCAAATAATATAGTATCAACATTAAAATATATGTATATATATGTAAGAACAATCCTGAGACACATTAGTAACAGGACATTCTAATTTGATTATCTCAGTTCATAACATATATTTTTATGTATCAAGAAAAGATGATATGAAAGACCACAGCATAAAAATAAAAAGATACATATAACTGGCATATACTGAAACTTATATTCTAAAGAGAGAGGCTGTACCTTCTTTTTATTTGCCTACAGAGCATCTATAAAATTGTCTGGGTCAAAAATGTATGGTCAAAGAAGAAACAGAAAACAAAACTTTGGTGTATCTAGAGAGCAATGATGAAAAACAAAAAATAATGATAAAAAATAAAAAAAATTGTGAGATCACTTTGCTCAAATGCTGTGCTAATAAATGTGAGAAATTAGATGAAACAAACAATTCTCTAAGTAAGTGTAAACTGATCCCAGAAAAGGTAGAAAGCTTGCACAGACCAATTAGCAGAGAACAATGAGCACCTGAACCAGATGTTTCACTGATTCTGCTCATTTGATTCCCAGGCTTTTTAAATCATTACATAGCCTAGGAAAAGAAGGAAAACTTTTTCTTTGATTCTTTTTTCAATGAAACAGGCTAAAATTTCTACCCCCACCAAAAAAAAAGATAACATATGGAAAAAATTACAAATTGTAATCATAAATATCATTGTAGAAACAGTCAAGTCAATATTTAGCAGCACACTGAGAAAATAAAATATGAAATATGACCAAGGAAGTTTGTGTGTGTGGTAGGGAGAAAAGAAAGAAATTGAGGGTGGTTCAAGTTGTCTATTCATATATTCTGCATTTTAGTAGCTCCAAAAGGAGTGGTAATAATATCATTGCCATAGATGTTGAAGCAACATCTGATTAAAAAAAAAACAAAAAACCATTCTTGACAAAAACACACACTAATGGAGGAATAGCTGGATATTTCCTTGACACTTAAGAAATAAGCCCGTTCCAGCACTCAACAAGGTAGCCTCTCAAAACATTCCTGTATAAGAACGGGAGGTAGACTCTATTTGCTCTGAAGTAACCAGATGATGCAATTAGACAATAATTGCATTAGGATGACATAAAGGTCACCATTATTTACAGACGGTTTAAGTGCTTACCCAAAAAAATTGCCTGGAGAAACTGTTCTAAATAATCAAAGAATTTATTATGGAATTAGGTATAAAGTTAATACGTAGGAGGTCTGACAAGTCTCCGAACTTAATTGTTCTAAGTGCTGCATACCTCACTGCAGAATATCACTACGATAACCTTTGAAGTACTCCCCTTGGGAAGCTATGCACTGACTCCAGTGTCTCATCCACCCTTCGAAGCAATTTTGAAACTTGTTCTGAAACGGCCAATGCACAAGTTAGCAAACTTAATTGTATAGTTGTCTATGGGGCAGTTTTTAGCCAGTAAACAAATAACTGTATTGTAAGACTCTCCCTACTCATCTGATCTGGCCCCCAATGACTTTTTATTTATCTGAAGATAAAGGAAATACTGAAAAGAATACATTCTGATACATCAGGATATCTAGGGTAATACCACAACAGCTCTGATGGACACATCAGCAAGAGTTCCAAATTTGCTTTGAAGGGTGGACTAGGTGCTAGCGTTGGTGCCTAGCTTCCCAAGGGGAGTCCTTCGGGAGGTGACGGTAGTGATACTCAGCAATGAGGTATGCAGCACTTTTTCTAGGATAAGTTCACGAACTTAATTGGCTGTCCTTGTAATCTTACTGTACACCAGGGAACACTTGTGAGAAGGTAGAATAAAAGTGGTCCATTCACAAAGTAACAGTAATGAACAGGACCGACCGTATCAGATACCAGCATTTTCCCAACGGTCGTGATCAAAACACAGTGCACCAGCCTACCAATGACAGAGAAATCACTGAAACTGAACACAGTGTCTAGACATAGATCTAAATGAGCAGGAAAATTGGGAAACAATAAAGGGAGCATATGACATCACTGAACAAGATTGTCAGTAAATAACATCGGGGCAACTGGGTCTCCACCGGCAATCCTGGTAACATCGGGATTACCAGTTACCTCTGCTAACCAAAAGGTCGATGCTCCTTGGAAACGCTAGGGGGCAGTGTTACCCTGGCCTATAGGGTTGCTATGACTCAAATGCACGGAGTTTGTTTGGTGTCTTTTACTTATTTATTTATTTTCATTTCAATCTGCACTTGAGGGGAAATAAGTGTGGGTCTGCGTCTCAGATTTTATTTCAGACAACTTTGGTGGGATAAAATATTTCAATATAAGAAAATGAAATCACAAAATTGGTAGAAAAGAAAAAAATGAGAAAATTGTTGACAGAAATGAAACACCTTTTTAGTATGATATATATCCTAGCAGCCAAAAAAGCAAAGACTGATCAATTCAACTACACACAAATAAAAATCCTGCCTTACAACAAACACTGTAGACAGTGGTATTTCTGCTGTTATGTAAAATAACAAATTAGGAGAAAATATTTGCTGTTCATATCACACATAAAGAAGCAATACATTTAATGTGTGAATGCGTTTTCCAGTGGAAAAATGGAGAAAATAAGATAGGAACAGACAGTTCATAGAAACAGGAAAGAGATAGCGCTCTTAAACAGGAAGAAACTCTACCTCTTTTTAAAAAGGGCACCGAAGAAAACATTTTTTTCAGGGATCCTGTTATACAGGTCTGAAGTCCTGGTAGAGCAGACGTTAAGTATTCGGCTGCTAACCAAAAGGTCAGCAGCTCTGCTCCTTGGAAACTCCATGGGGCCATTCTAGCCTGCCCTGTAGGTTTGCTAGGAGTCAGAATCTATTTGATAATAATGCATTTGCTTTGGGGGGAATTATATAGGTAAGAATGTGGGAAAACAGATACTCTTATCTTTGGCTGTGGGAATCTAAATTAGCATCACATGCAAGATGGACACCTGCCTGGAATATCTATCAAAATTGAAAAATTGTAGATAGGCTCAGTGACTTAAATTCTAGAAATAGATCATAAAGATGTACCCTGACGTACACAAATGAGTACTCTATACAAAGATATTCACTGTAGGACTATTAGCAATAGCAAAAGACTGAAAATAAGCTAGCTATTAATAGTGGTCTGCTTAAACAAAGTGTGTTACATTCATACAATGGAACATTACTCAGCCATAAAAAGGACAAAGCAGCTGCTCTACAGTCATCTGTGCCTTTAATAAACATTGAGCCAATCAACTTTATTTCGACAACTATTTTTGAGCTGGTCATGCATCACTGAAAAAACAGATTCAAATCCCTGCCCATCGGGGGTTGACAGGAAAAGATGGTAGGATAGATGGCTGAAAGTCCTGTGGGGAAAAACAAGGACAAGAAAGGGGACGGAAATGTGGATCGCCCCTCAACTGGATTTGTCTGCTGTTGTTTTCACAGTTAAAGAGCAGTTGTGGGTTTGGGGAGGAAGTCCACAGATGTCTTCTTCTCAGACCATATAAAGGGCACCATAAGCTATCACAGTGACTTTTCCTGTTGGTGTGGACTTTGACCAGCTGTGTGAGGTGGGGTTTGTCCTATTATAGTTTTTAACAATAAAGTAATAAAAAATAATTTTTAAAAAGGCTCACGAAGAAGAGACGGCAGAGTGAGGCTAGATCTAAGACTGTCATCCTTCATGTGCTTAGGGGACATCTTTAGGAGGTTACATGGGCCAGTCCAGAGGCCAACTCTGCAGCCTCACCTGCATTACATTAAGGCTCTCAACATCTCATTTCAAAATCTCAGACACAACACAACCTGAGAGCAACAGCTCTAGGGAACACTAGAGACCAGGAGAGAAGCCCCTTAAGACTGTTGTTTCAGGGTGAAACTGGCCTCCTGGAGGGGTTGAGGCAATTTAAGAAAAATGTTGGGTCAAGGAAAAGTTGAGAATATTCTGGAAGGGGTTTCTGAGGGAAGAGCTTGAAGTCTGTAACTCCATGAGGTAAGAACACGAGTTGACAAGTTCCAAATGGCATGGGCAGGAAGAGGGGGAGGGCGGGAACTAGCAGCTAATGAGGGAGAAAACCTTGAATGCTCAGTATTGCCCAGGGACTAACTGGGTTACTAAAACCTATAATTTCCTAGGGTACTTGGCTGACAGCTACAAATGTGGGAGGTGACCCCCATATGGAACTGGATCTCTGAAAAGAAGGCAGAAGTCTCCAAAGGTGGACATCAAAGCAGCAGCAGAGAGCCCATTTCAGAGTGCTGCTCCCATTGGTTACCAAAGAGAATGCAGTCTCACTGTGACATCACCAGTGAACAGCCACCAAGCCCAGCACTCTGCCAGGGAAGATACCACTGCTAGATCCGTGCCACCTTCAAACACCACACACATCTCCCTGTCAGCCTTCCTGCCAGAGAGCCCTGCCCCAGGAGCCCTGGGCCAGTATTGTCTCGGTCACAGGGAAGCATGAGTTTTCGCACCATTGATGTGAAGGCCGTAGACATGGAAGAGGGACTGTACCAAGATGCCATCCGATTTGCTTTTCAGGCATTAGATTGCTGCATCACAGACCAACAGGTGGCCACTTATATAAAAAACCGATTTGACAACAAGTACGGCCCCCTCTGGCACTGTGTGGTAGGTAAACAGTTTGGGACTTATGTCACTTACAGACGCAAGCATTACATCCATTTCTGTGTCGGCGCAGTCTCCATACTCCTGTTCAAATCCAACTAAAGCAGATACTCCCACAGGCCCAAGAAATCCATCGAAAATGAGGCCTGGGGGCTGACTTCCAAATACCAGAGACTGAGAGCTTCCGGACTTGCTGAAGGGACTTCTACACCTTAAAATCTTGACTGTGCCACTTTGGATGAAGGATGGAGTTCCTGTATCCTTAGGATTTAGTTACAAAAATGCCAAGCAAGCACAGCATGTATTTGTGTTGATTTTCGAGTCCATACTTTCCCCCTGCCTCATGTGTTTTCTTTCCTCAAAATCTGTTCCTTAAAAGAATAGAAGTGAATCTGTTTGAAATATGTGTGTTAAAAATAAGGAAGGAAGGGAGGGAGAGAATGAGGAAAGGGAAGGGATGAAGAGACTAAGAGGGAAGGAGGGGGACAGGGAAGGAGAGACTCGGTGGGGCAAGAGAGGAGGTGACTAATGGGGAGTGAGGGAGGAAGGGGGAGAGGAGGTGAGGGAAGGGATGGAGGGAGGGAGGGATGGAGGGAGGCAGGGAAGGAGGGAGGGAGGGAGGGAGGCAGGGAAAGAGGAAGAGAGGGAGGGAAGGGTGGAGGGAGGGAGGGAAGGGTGGAGGGAGGGGGGAGGGATGGAGGGAGGGGGAGGGATGGAGGGAGGGGGGAAGGAAGGAGGGAGGGAGGCAGGAAAAGAGGAAGGGAGGAGGGAGGGAAGGGTGGAGGGAGGGAGGGATAGAAGGAGTGAGGGGAGGTAAGGAGGAAGTGGGAGAGAGGGAGGGAGGGAGGGGAAGGCAAAGAGGGAGAGAAGGAGGGACGAAGAGCAAAAGAAACCACAAGTCTCCCAACAAAATAGAGAGGTTCTTCTGTTGGTTAAACCTGACTTTGTTGTGAAGCCTCATAAAAGTAAGACTAAAAGAGTAGAAGAACTCTACGAAGGAGGCAGAGTGGTAGGCAACAGCAGACAGAAACCAAACCATTTGCCACCAAGTTGATTCCAACTCATAGCAACCCTATAGGACAGAGTAGAATTGTGCCATAGGGTTTCCAAGAAGCGCCTCGTGGGTTTGAAGTGCCGACCTGTTTGGTTAGCAGCCATAGCTCTTAACTGCTAGACCTATAAGGTTTCTACTTTAAAAAGATATTACACATGACAGTGCTTTAAAAAGTTACTGCCCTGTGTCCACATACCTGTTCTTATTACAAGGAAGGAAGGGGATACAATGTTTAGGGAGTGCCTGCTACCTTCTAGGTGGGTACATTAAGAGGGCTTATTTCAGATGGTCCACATCTCTTCCCAGGGGCTTATCCAGTGATGCCACATTGGTAACTGGAAATCAGCCTTGGTGGGAGGATTTACACCACGGAAATCAGCAAACAGGACCAAGTAGAGCACCCAGTGCCTCCGACCACCACCGCAACATTTGTTAAACAGCTACCAGGACCCAATAGGTGGAGCCCACTGACTTGAGAAATGACCGGGTGGTTGTTATGGCCTCATGGGGTAGATAAGCAATGAAAA
This sequence comes from Heterohyrax brucei, assembly GCA_028571685.1. Classification (NCBI taxonomy): domain Eukaryota; kingdom Metazoa; phylum Chordata; class Mammalia; order Hyracoidea; family Procaviidae; genus Heterohyrax; species Heterohyrax brucei. Next base: position 16,163,462 of record CM053166.1, on the reverse strand, counting down.
TCAGTTACAGTGACTCAGCACCTGAGACTCCACGGGAAGTGCATGAGCAGTGAGGACCAGCTACAGCCAATGATAACCTAAGAACACACAGGTGCTAAAGGCGAGCAGAGGTGGAAAAAAATATGGCAGTAAGGGTGCGTGCCATGAGTGCTGCTTGAGGAGGGGCTCTGATGGGCAGTTTCTATTGGCCATTGATATTTCCTTGGCCAACTGGGAGAGATCATTCAGCAGAGTAGCACTAATTGCCATAGGCATTATTTTCCATATAGGCCCCTGATGGGGGGGCAGGTTGTCTCACTCCAAAGCTTTGGTCTTTCCAACTCATACTTTCACAACTATTTTGTTGTTGTTGGGTGCCACGGAGTTAATTCAGATTCATTGTGACCCTATGTGAGAAAGTATAAGTGTGCCACCAAGTTCCCTAGGCTGTAAACTTTACGAGAGCAGATCACCAGGTCTTTGACAGGTCTTTTCTTCCGTGGAGCTGAGGGTGGATTTGAACTGCCAATTGTTTGATTAGCAGCCAGGCATATAACCAGCACAACATTACCCAAACCTCTACTGCCGTCGAGTCAGGTCTGACTCATGGCGACCCTAGAGGTCAGGGTGGAATTGTCCTCTAGAGTTTCCAAGGAGCACCTGGCGGATTTGAATTGCCGACCTTTTGGTTAGCAGAGGTAGCACCTAACCCACTGCACCACCAGGGTTTCTGTACAACATTAGGGCTACTTTTTAATTAAGAAAGTAAAATAATCAAACCCACTGCTGTCCAGTTGATTCTGACTTACAGTGACCCTTTAGGACAAAATAGAACTGCCCTATAGAGTTTCCAAGGAGTACCTGGTGGATTTGAACTGCTTACCTTTTGGTTAGCAGCCAGGTGCTTAACCATTATGTAATCAAGGCTCCTATTCATAAGATACTGCCTGTGACAATGCTTTAAAAATAGAACTGCTCTATGTCCACATAAATGTACCTAGTGGGAAAAAGGGAGGGAGATTCAATCTTTTGTGAGTACCTGCTGCCTTCTATACTATTTATTTCAGATAGTGCACGTCTCTTCCCAACGCCTTATTCAGTGATGTTACTATTCTGCTGTTGTTGTTAGGTGCCATTGAGTCTATTTAGACTCACAGTGACCCTGTGCACAACGGAACAAAACTCTTCCCTCTCTCGTGCCTTGTCCACGTCCTTGTGGCCACTGCGTCAGTCCATCTTGTCAAGGGTCTTCTTGAGTTTTTCACAGACCCTCCACTCTACCAAGCATACTTTTCTTATCCAGAAACTGATCCCTCCTGACAATATGTCCAAATTATGTAAGACACAGTCTTGCCATCTTTGATTCCAAGGAGCACTCTGGTTGTACTTCTTTTGGTAGTCCATGGTACATTCAACATTCTTCTCCAACACCATAATTCAAAGGCATCAATTCTTCTGTCGTCCTTGTTCATTGTCCAGCTTTCACATGCATATAATGTGATTGAAAATACCACAGCTTGGGGCAAGTGCACCTTAGTCTTCAAGGTGACATCTTTACTTTTTGCCACTTTCAAGAGGTTTTTTGCAGCAGATTTTCCCAATGCAATGGGTCGTTTGGTTTCTTGACTGCTGCTTCCATGGGTGTTGATTGTGGACCTAAGTCAAATGGAACTCTGGACAGAGCATTCAGGGTTTTCTTCTGCATTAGCTGCCAGTTCACCCGTCCCCACTCTTCCTGCCCATGCCATTTGAAACTTGTCAGCTGGTGCCTAACTACCAGTGGCATAGCTTCCAGTATCTTTTCTCCATTTATCACAATGTTGCTTACTGGTCTAGTGGGGAGGATTTTTGCTTTCTTGATAATGACATGCAATCCATAGTGAAGGCCATGGTCGTTGATTTTCATCAGCGTTTCAAATCTTCTTCACCTCCAGCAAGTAAGGTGGTGTCTGTCACCTGTGTAACACAGGTTGTTAATGAGTCGTCCTGCAATCCTGATGCCTTGTTCTTCTTCACATAATCCAGCTTCTCAGATTATTTGTTCAACATACAGATTGAACAGGTATGGTGAAAGGATACAACCCTGATGCACACCTTTTCTGACCTTGAACTATGCAGTTTACCCCTGTTCTCTTTACACGACTGCCTCTTGATCCACGCACAGATTGCTTAAGAGCACAAGTAAGTGTTCTGGAATTTCCACTCCATGCAATGTTATCCATGATTTGTTATGATCCACGCAGTCAAATGCCTTTGCATAGTCAATGAAACAAAGATAAACAACTTTCTGGTATTCTCTGCTTTCAGTCAAGGTCCATCTGACATTAGCAATGAAGTACCTAGCTCCCTGCCCTCTTCTGAACCCAGCTTGAATTTCTGGCAGTTTTCCTTGTCGATATACCATTGTAGTCACTTTTGAATGATCTTGAGCAAAATTTTACTTGCATGTGATATTAATGATATTGTTCAGTAATTTCTGCACTTGACTGGATCAGCTATCTTCGGAATGGGCATAAATATGGATCTCTCTGAGTCAGCTGGCCAGGTAGCTGTCCTCCAAACTTCTTGGCATAGACGAGTGAGCACTTCCAGTGCTGTATCTGTTTGTTGAACTATCTCATTTGATATTCCATCAGTTCCTGGAGCCTTGTTTTTTGCCAGTGCCTTCAAAGCACCTTCAACTTCTTCCTTCAGTACCATCTGTTTCTGATCACGTGCTACCTCTTCAAATAGCTGAATATCAACCAGGTCTTCCTGGTATAACGACTCTGTATATTCCTCCCATGTTCTTTTGATACTCCCTGAGTCATTTAGTATTTTCCCCGTAGAATCCTTCGCTATTGCAACTTGAGGCTTGAATTTTTGCTTCAGTTCTTTCAGCTTCAGAAATGTGGAATGTGCTCTTCCCTTTTGGTTTTCTATTTCCAGCTTTTTGCAGATGTTGTTATGATACTGTATCTCGCCTTCTCGAACTGCCCTTTGAAATCTGCTCTTCAGTTCTTTTACTTCATCATTCATCCCTTTTGTGTTAGCTGCTCAGTGTTTGAGAGCAAGTTTCAGAGTCTTCTCTGACATCCAATTTGATCTTTTCTTCTTTTTAATGACCTCTTGCTTTCTTCATAGATGAGGTCTTTGATGTCATTCCCTAATTCATTTGGTCTTCAGTTATGAGTGGTCAACACATCGAATCTGTTCTTGAGGTTGTTTTTAAAGTCAGGAGGGATATACTCGAGGTCATACTGTGGATCTTGTGGACTTGCCCTAATTTTCTGCAGTTTCAATTTAAATTTGCATATGAGCAGTTGATGGTCTGTACTGCAGTCGGCACCTGGTCTTGTTCTGACTGTTGATGTGGAGCTTTCCCATCATCTTTTTCCATATGTAGTCAATTCGATTCCTGTGTATTCCATCTGGTGAGGTCTATGGGAACAGTCACTGTGTTTGTTAAAAAAGGTATTTCTAATGAAGAAGTCATTAGTTTTGCAAAATTCTACCACATGATCTCCAGCATCATTTCTATCACCAAGGCCGTATTTTGCATCTACTGATCCTTCTTTCTTTCCAACTTTGGCATTCCAATCACACGGAATGTCGTTGCATCCTGGCTACATGTTTGACAATTTCAGACTGCAGAAGCTTGTAAAAATCTTCCATTTCTTCCTCTTTGGCCTTAGTGATTGATGTGTAAATTTGAATAAGAGTCGTATTAACTGGCCTTCCTTGTAGGCGTATGACTAGTATCCCATCACTGACAGCACTGTACTTCAGGACAGATGTTGAGACGTTCTTTTTGATGATGAATGCAACACCACTCCTCTTCAAGTTTTCACTCCCAGCATAGTACACTGTATGATTGATTCAGAATGGCCATTTCAGCTCACTAATTCTTGGGATATGCGTTCCATTCCATTGTTGACGATTTCCAATGTTCCTAGTTTCATAGTCTGTTTATTCCATTTTCCAATTATTAAGGGATGTTTGCAGCTGTTTCCTCTCATTTTGAGTCATACCACATTAGCAGATGAAGATCCTCAAGGCTTTACCTCGTTAAGCTCAACTCTGCTTTGAGGAGGCAGCTCTTCCCCAGTTGCCTTCTGGGTGCCTTCCAACCCGGAGTTCTAGTTTTCCAGCACTCTATCTGACAGCGTTGCTCTGCTATTCATAAGGTTTCCCCTGGCTAATTCTTTTCAGAAGTAGACTGCTGGGTCCTTCTTCCTAGTCTGTCATAGTTTGGAGGCACATCTGAAATCTGTCCACCATGGGTGACCCTGCTAGTGCCTAAATACCAGTGGCATAGCTTCCGGTATCACAGCAAGCTGCAAGCCTCCAGACAAGTCGGGGCTGCTCGCTGTCCCTTTACTCAGTCTTCCCAGTCTGCCTACTCCCCCTTTACTCAGTCTTCCTAGCCTACTCTTTCTTTGTTCATTCTGTTGTTGAGTGAGTTAATTCTGACTCATAATAACCCTCATAGTGACCCTATGCAACAGAGTACAGCTGTCCCATAAGATTTCCAAGGCCATAATCTTAGTGGCAGCAGATCCCCAGGTCGTTTCCCATCAGATGACTGGTGAGATTGAACCACTGCCCTTTCAGTTAGCAGCAGAGTCCTTAACTGTTATACCACCAGGGCTCTATCACGACTTTTCTACACTCGTCCAATGGTCTGCACAGTTGCACTGTCCCAGAGGGTTACAGACTTTAACAGCCTGTGCAAAACTGAGAGCATCACACCCATAGAGATGGGTGGCCCTGTGAGGGCTGAAGCAATGAGGTTCTGTGGGACATAGCCAGCTCACTGCCTGTACCGGCTTTAAGCTCTAAACAGGAAGCCACACCGGTTTCCATCGAGTCAATTGCGACTCATGGAGACCCTGTGTACGTCAGCACACAACTGTGGTCCATAGAGGTTTCAGTGTCCGACGTGTTGGAATTAGATCACCAGGCCTCAGCACCTTGGAGTGGACTCAAATTGCCAACGTTGAGGGCATTTGTGGCGTGCAGTACCCAGGGACCCCAAACTCTGCACAGACTTGGCCTCAGTTGTGTTTGAAGCACCCTCTCCGCAATTTAGGCTGCAGGTGAAGCCAGCGAATTCCCTTGTCGGCTGCAGACACACTGCCAGGTCACGCGGCCGGTTACATTTAGACAACCCAGAAGTGGTTGAAGGTCAGCAAATACAAGCGCTGCATTCAGAAGTGTATAAAGTCAACAGCAGGCAGGCAGAATCGACCTTTGGGGATGCAGAGAGAAACTGCTTTATGCTCAGTTTTAGTCTGACTCCAAGCCAATGTTTCTTATTTCACTGTGGTTTTTCATTTTAGTGTACTCAGGGCCTTCTCAAGGCATAAAGAATCTAACTTCTGGTTGGTAAAAACCAAAAAAGATGCAACCCCATGGCTGTCAAGTAGATTCGAACTCATAGTGGTCCTGTAGGACAAAAGCAGAACTTCAACATAGTTCACGCAGAACTGATTCAACTGCCAACCTTTTGATTAACAGCTATAGAACTTTACCACTAAGCCCCCTGGGTCCTGAGAACTTGACTGACACAGGAACAAAAGCTGCTTCTTCCTGACCATGCCTCTCAGCCTTGGCTGCACGTTTGGAATCATCTGGAACGTTTAACAACTGCAGCTGCCCAGGTTGTACCAGGACCCACTAATCAGACCCTTAGTATGTGCTTCTCATGCACTGGGTGATGCCAAGGTGCAGCTCATACACCGAGTGCAAATTTTTACCTGCCCCCAACTACCACGATGTGTTTCTATTTTTCTGGTTGTCTGCTAGATTAAAAGTCTGTTCACTAAATACCTTGTATCAACTTAGAGCTGCAGGCCCAAGCTGTGCTGGAAGTGAGAGGCCTCCGGGCCTTTCCTGGTGGGTGTTTCGGGCCCAAAGAATCTCCATACCTGGAAAACCAGTTCCCCAAGCCTACTGTGACATCATCAGTAGCCGGTTGAAAACAAAAACAAAAAAACTTTCCTTAAGATGTAAACCGGTCAAACCTAGGAATTGCTGGAGTACCCAGTTCCTGAGTTCCAGCCTTTAGCGGCCTCCTCAGTTTCAAGACATTTGCTCAGCAGCTATTGGCCTACTGGGCAGAAGGGGCATCTGAGTCCAAGGTTAGATGTGCTGCCAGGTTCAGGGTTAACAATGAGAATTCTGTGTGTGAAATGGGAGTTTAAACTGGGAGCCTAAAGGCCTTAGACAGACTGCTGCTGCCGCCTCTTGACTGAGGCTCAAGGAAGAGGGTTGCAGGCCCTTTGGTGGTGGATCTCAGTTGGCCACATCGTGGGCTGTTCCCCACTAATAATGCTGTGGGCAGAAAGGTGTTCCCCTTATACTATCGTCATCCCAACTGAGCTAGATGTTTCCCGAGACCATGGTCCTTACGGAGCTCAGCCCAGTCACCCCGTCCCTCATCTACGGAGCTTCTGTGACCTTGCCTTGGACAAGCTGTGCTGACTTTCCCAGCATCCTGTACTACTTTATCCTTCACAGAAGTTACCACTTGGACACCACTGTCTATTTAGTGTCTTTTCATCCCTGTGGCTCCCCTCCCTGATACCCATCAAACATTGTTTCTTTTTGTGCATAACCCTTCTCATGGGTTTTTATAATAGTGATTTTCACACAGGGTCCATTTGCAGTCTGTGAGAGGGCCCAAAGCAGAGCCGGCAGCTCAGCCGAGCCTGGACTCCTGACCCACAGAAACCCGGATCTGATAAGTAAGTGTTGTTTCAAACCACCAATTCTGGGGGGAATGTGTAATAGAGAAAACAGATCAGGAGACCGAAGAGTAGTTGCTTTCCATTTCTGTTACGTTGTTCAACTTTGACCTAACACCAGGTAGTAGTATTTAAGGGAATCAACTTACAAACAGTTATATATTGTGAATTATTTTCAGTTAATGCTATGTTTTTCAGACTTGGCCAGAACGAGCCTTGTGCCTGGGGGTCGTCAGGCCACCGGAGGGTGGAGCTTCTGTGCTGGCGCAGCCTCTAGATACTGAGGATGCTATGGCACCAGCATATTTTTTGGGTAAAATAAGTATGGTGAGCCAGGGCAGTCTGCGTAACCATGGTGACGACAATGAAGTCTAAGAACATATTGCCATAATGGTTATCCGAAACACACGGTCTTAGCTCTACACTCACGATACACCTCCCCCTTTGTTCTCCTGGACTAGCACAAATGACGTCTGTCAGTCTAGGAATGGAGACACGCAGATTTTTGTGCATCCATCTTCAGAAATCTCCAATGTGCAGTGGAAAGGGTTTCCCCCTACCGCCAAAATAGCTAGGTTGGTTGCTGTCTTAGTTTCAAAAGTGGACTTGTTGATCCTGTCCAGCAGGTTGAAGCTTAGATCAAGGTGGGCCAGACTTCCAGCTTCAAAAAGTGTGCCAAGAGCTGAAACTTTCGGCTTCCAGACCAGAGAACAGGGGGAAAATACTGTTTGGCCTCAGCAGCAGTGTTGGGAGAGAAGACACAAAAGTAGAAAGGCGAAGATCGATTGCTTGTAAGCTGAGGTGAGAAAGTGCTGAAGTTAAGTCCAGTTAAAGAAATGTAGCATACCATTGTTTACGTGTAGATCTCTCAGGCTCCAGGGCAAGTTAAGGAATGTTTCATGCAGGATGTGCTGAAGGTTATTAAGTGATAAATCCAGATGCAACAGCTTCCTAAGAAGTGTGAAAGAATGCCAGTACCTGTAGTTTTCATCATTCCACAAAATATCAAGTTGGTTTCCACTGAAAACTCATTCGTCCTGGGACATGCTTGTCAGATTATACTCAAAGTATAAATACTGTTGTGGCTCAAGTTTAGAACCTTTAGCTGTGTTAAATTTTTCATCCATCCCAGCCAGTTTGTTCCTCTGGCAAACCAGCAGGAATTTGGTATAAGCAGTTGTCTTCAAGCAGTAACTCCCTTAGTGCTGTTGTGAGTCATTGCATTGTGATTTGGATTTGTTTTAGTGAGATTTTGCAGCCCTTGAAATGATTCACTTGTCGCATACTTGATGGAATTCTCAGGTCTAGTTCTGCCACCTACCTGGCCACGGTTTGGGGTGCTTCTTGCAGTCCGCTGTACACTCTGTGATGGCCCAGCCAGCCTGCTCTCTCTCATTGCATGGACAGCTTCTAGAATAAGTTGCTCCAGCAAAGAACCCGCGGGAACCAGAGATAGGCAGGCAAAGGTAAATGAGAAGCAAAAACTGGATGACTGTGTTTTCCTAAGGAAAAGAAAAAAATGGAAGTGTTACACTGGAATAGCAACAGAAGCGTGCTATTAGAGCAGGAGTTTGTCAGGCATTTCATGCTGAAATGAACAGGGCTTGACCACACTTTGTATGAGTTTTGAAGGGTAAACTCTCTGAACAATAAAATGAATTGCATTCGATTAGATTAGGTTCAGAAGTTAAAAAATCGTTCTGTTCAGAATGATTTTAAGCTTTCAATGTGCTCAGTTTCTTGTTGCTAAAAGAAGATAAAGATGTAGCCTTCTGATGTTATGATGAAGAGAAGACCTGTCAAACCTTTGCAGAGGCATTAAGCAAGATACCCTACCAGTGGACTAAGTCTGACTCAGGACCACCACTATGGCTCAGGCTGAGTCGTTAGTTATTTGTTCGCTAACATTGGTAACATCCGTAGAAACATGAGGAGGTTTTACATTTTTATGTGTCCTCTGGAGCACTCAGTAGCAGGCCTCATGCTCTCTGACTGCTTTTTAATGAACAGAGGGCTGAATGTATTACTTTTGACAGCTATACCATGCAGCAGATTAGTGTGATTGTTTTGATCAAAGGCTGTGGATTCAAGAGATACTTAGACTTTGGAGTAGAACTGAGGGACATTGCAAAGGATGGAAAACGAGGGAAGGTGCATTGTCAGGGAGAGGAAGACGTTCAGGATGACTTCCGGGTTCCGGGTCTTTGCAGCTGGATGAGTAGAAGTGCCATTCATGGAGAAAGAAGAGAGGTTCAGGATTTTTGTTGGTTTGTTTTGGAGTGAGTAGATATTATGAATTTAATATGTCACATTGTGTTTGAACTGAGTTTTTGGTGTTTATGTAGAGATGTCCAGTAGATAGTTGGATATATTTATGTGAGGCTCAGGAATGTATTCTGAGATAGAGGCATACACTTCTTTTTTTTTTTTTTATTCCAGTTAAGTAAAAGTATGCAATCCAGATCAGTTTTGCATGCCCACCTGTCTGCAGCTCCATCTAGGTCCAGGGGCTATGTTCCCAGGGGACTCTTCAGGCTGTTAGACCAGCAGTTCTGGTCTTTTATAGAGTTCTTGAGCTGCACACCTCTTTTTCTCGCATTGCCTCACGGACTCTACATTGTGTCTCCATCACAGCAGCTTTTGGTGGTGGCCGGGCACCGTCTGGTTCTTCTGGTCTCGTGTTGATACAGTCTCCCATTCATCTGGGTCCTTTTATCTTCTGTGCTCTTTTTTCCTCCTGTCTTTCTTATTCTTGGTCATCATCTGGTCCAGATGAATTGAGACAATTTAATGTATAGCAGCTTGCTAGCTTTTAAGACCTCAGGTGTCACTCACCAATATGGGGTGCAGAAGACTCTTTTAGCAAAAGACTTGTTACACCAGTTGGCCTCGATGTCACCTGAGAACATGGTCCCCAAACCCCTGGCCCTGCTACTCTATCCTTTGAAATACTGGGTTGAGTTTAGAAAACCTTTCAGTTTATGGTGTAGTCCAGTTTTGTAGATCTGCTCTCTACTGCATGCTGTTACTGCTTTCATTTAACCAAATTCCTATCGACTATCTAATCTATGACCAACCCTCTCCCTCCCTCCCTACCCTTGTAGTCATCAAAGAGCCTTCTAATATGTACATAAGTCTATTTTTCAGTCTTTATAAGGTGTCTTACAGTACTTGTCCTTTTGCTGCTGACTGATTTCACTCAGCAGAATGTCTTCTAGTTGAAACCAGATTATGAGATGCTTCCTAAAATCTTCATTGTTCCTTATCATTGCATGGTGTTCCATTGAGTATGTGTGCCATACTTCGTTTATCCGTTCATCTGTTGATGGGTACCTAGGTTGATTTCATCTTTTCGGTATTGTGTACAGTGCTGCAAAAAACATTCATGTGCATGTATCTGTTTGTGTGACCGCCTTTATTTCTGTAAGATATATTCCAAGCAGTGGAATTGCTGGATCATGTGGTATTTCTATTTCTAGATTTTTAAGGAAACACTAAATTGCTTTCCAAAAATGTTGCATCATTTTGCATTCCCACCAGCACTGTAAGAGAATTCCAATATCTCCACAGCCTCTCCAGCATTTGTTTGGTGTTTTTTGAATTATGGTCAATCTCGTCAGGGTGAGGTGGTATCTCATTGTACTTTTGATTTGGATTTCTTCAACAGCTAATGATTATGAGCATTTCCTCATGTGTCTTTCGGCTGCCTAGATGTCTTCTTTGGTGAAGACATCATTCAGGATAATGTAGGCAGCTGGCTTTGTGCAGATGTCCCCTGTGGCATTGAGGGATTTCTATTCTATTCCTATTTTGCTGAGGGTTTTTAAACATGAATGGATGTTGGAGTTTCTCAAATGCCTTTTATGCATCAACTGACAAAATCAGGTGATTCTTATCCTTTATGTTATTTGGGTGATTGATCTCATTAATTGTTTTTCTGATTTTGAACCAGCCTTCCATTTCTTGTATGAATCCAACTTAGTCATGATGAATTATTTTTTTGGATATGTTATTGGATTCTATTGGCTAGGATTTTGTTAAAGATCTTTGCATCTAGGTTCATGGGTGATATTGGTCCAAAATTTTCTTTTTTTCGTGTGGTCTTTCCTTGGCTTTGGTATCAGGATTATGCTGGCTTCATAGAATGAATTTGGGAGTATTCTGCCCTTTTCTATGCTGTGAAATAGCCTCAGTAGTATTGGAATTAACTCCTCTCTAAAAGCTTGGTAGAATTCTCCAGTGAAGCCATCTGGGCCAGGATTTTTGGCCTCTTCTTTTGTTGCTTTCCTTTTGCCTGTTCAAGTTGTAGGCTTACTTCCTTGGTCTGGGCCCTTTCTTCATTCCAGATGTGTGCACTTATAGAAATAAACTGACCTTTGAGCACTGCTTTTGCTGTATCCCATAGATTCTGGTATAATGTGTTTTCATTCTCATTTGAGTCCATAAATTTCTTTATTGCATCTTTGATTTTTTTCTGTAACCCATGGATTTTTGAATAAGGTGTTGATCAGTTTCTGTGAATTAAAATTTCTAACCATGTTTTTTCACACTGTTGATTTCAACTTTTATGGCTTTGTGGTCTGAGAAGATGCTTTGCAATAATTCAGTGGTTTGGATTTTGCTGAGACTTGCTTTATGACCTAATACATGGTCTATGTCGAAGAATGTTACATGTGCATTGGAAAAGAATGTGTACTTACCTATTGTTAGGTAAAAAGTTCCGTAAATGTTGATGAGGTCTACCTGGCTGATTGTTACAATAAGGTCTTCTCTGTCTTTACTGAGTTTTTTTCTGGATTATCAAGCCATTACTGGAAGCGGAGTACTGAAGTTTTCTACTATTTTTGTTGAGTGAGCTATCTTATTTTTCAGTGTTCTCAGCATTTATTTGTTGTATTTAGGTGTTCTAGTATTGGGTGCATAAATATTTGATATTATTATGTCCTGCTTATGTACTGAGCATTTGAGCAGTAAGCAGTGACCATCCTCATCGACAAGGGTAGATTTTTACCTTAAAATCTGTTTTATCTGAGATGATTATTGTCACTCCTGTTCTTCTTTGTATGTTGTTAACTTGGTATGTATTTTTCCATCCTTTGATTTTCAGTCTATTGATATCTTTGAGTCTTAGGTGTATTTCCTGTAAGCAATGTATACATGGATCGTGGTTTTTTTTATTGTGATTGAGTAAAAGTATACAATCTAAATTAAATTTGCATGCCTGCCTGTCTGCAACTTCTGCTCTTCTTGCCCAGTGACAGCACACTCTTCCTTTCTGTTCCATACATGTCACATCCTCTTAACAATCTCCTGGCTCCTCCTCTCTACCCTCTCCTCTCTCTTCTAGTAAGAGGCCAGTAGGATTGCATCCTGTAGATGCATAGAACCATGAAGTACACACACACCGTGTGGTCACATTGTATCCCCAATCCAATCCATTCCTATCCGAGGAGTTGGTCTCAGTAATGTTTTCTGGTCAGAGGCAGTATCAGGTCTAGGGGCCATGCTCCCAGGGAAACCCCCAGGCCTTCGGACCATCAGCTGCAGTCTTTTAGTGGAGTTCTTGAGGTGCACTGCTCCTTTTCTTGTGTTACCACTGGGACTTGACACTGTGTGCCCCATCACGGCTGTCTTTGATGGTGGCCAAGCAGCATCTCGTTTTTTTGGTCACATGATCTGTTCACATGAGTCCTTCTGTCTTCTGGGCTCTCTTTCCCTCATGTCTTTGTTATCCTTGGTGATCATCTGTTCTGGCTGAGTTGGGACAATTTAGTGTACCTCAGATGGCAGCTTGCTGGCTTTTAAGACCCCAGACTCCATTTAACAGTATGGGGTGCAGAATACTCTGAGCAATAGGCTAGGTATGCCAAATGGCCTCAATGTCCTTTGAGAGCACAGTCCCTAGATCTCTTCCCTTGTGACTCTATCCTTGCAATATTGGGTTGAGATTAGAAGAGTTTGCAGTTTGTGTTGAAGTCCACTTAAGTTGATCTTCTTTGTAGTGTGTGCTGTCACTGCTTTCATGCAACTAAATTTCTATCAACTATCTGATCTAATCTGATCTAATCTAATCCTCCCCTCCCTTGCAGCCATCAAAGAGTCTTTTCTTCTGTACACGAGTCTGTTTAAGTCCTTACCGTAGGGTTCTCATACAACATTTGTCCTTGTGCTACTGACTGATTTCACTCAGCATAATGTCTTCCAATTGAAACTAGGTTATGAGATGCTTCCTAAAAATCATCATTGTCCTTTATTATTGCATACTATTCCACTGAGTATATGTACAATAATTTGTTTATCTATTCATTTGTTGTTGGGCATCTGGGTTGATTCCATCTTTTAGCTATTGTGGACTGTGCTGCAATAAACATTCATGTGCATGTATCCATTCACGTGACTACTCTTGATTCTGTGGGATATATTCCAAGTAGTGGGATTACTGGGTCAAATGGTATATCTATTTCCAGCTTTCTAAGGAAGTGCCAGATTGCTTTCCAAAGAGGTTGTACCATTTTGCATTCCCACCAACAGAGTAGGAGAGTTCGTTTCTCCAATGCATCTCCAGTGTTTGTTGTTTTGTGTTTTTTGGATCATGGCCAACCTTCTTGCGGTGAGATGGTATCTCATTGTAGTTTTGGTTTGGATTTCTTTGTAGCTAATGATCATGAGCATTTCCTCATGTGTCTTTGGCTGTCTGGATGTCCTCTTTAGTGAAGTGTCTGTCCTTCTCCTTTGCTCAACCCTTAGTTAGGTTATTTACCTTTCTCTTGTTGGTATTTTGCAGTACCTTGTAGATTGCGGCAATCAGACATCGGTGCAATATGTAGTTGCCAAATATCTTTTCCTGTTGTTTAGCCAGCCAGCCAAGTGCCCTCGAGTGCTGTTCTTTAGGTGGTCTATTAATTGTTTTGATAAAGTCGTTGGATGAACAAAAAGGTTTGATTCCTAGTAGTTTCCATCTATCTATTTTTTATTATGTTGATCGTGCTTTGTGAGATTTTGAAGTCTGTCTAAGCTGTGTATTAAAATTTCTATTGTTGACCCTATTTTTTCTTTCATAATCTTTATCATTTTAGGTTTGATACTTAGGTCTTTTATCCAATTTGAGTTAGTTTTTGTGTAAGGTGTGACATATGGATCTTGTTTAACTTTTTGCAGATGGCTCTTCAATTTTGCCAGCAGCATTTGTTAAAGAGACTGTTATTACTCCAGTTCACAATCTTAGGACTTTTTTCGCATATCAACTGTTCACAGGAGGATGGTGGCATCTCTGAGGTCTCAACTCTGTTACATTAGTCTATATGTCTCTTTTAATAATCAGTATCAGGCTGTTTAAATACTGTGACAGTGTAATAGGTTCTAAAGTCAGGTAGTGAGAGGTCTTCTACTTTGTTCCTCTTCTTCAGTAATTCTTGGCTTATCTGGGGTTTCTTCTTTGTAAACAAAGTTGGTGATTTGTCTCTCTATCTCATTAAAAATGTCACCAGAATTTGTATTGGGATTGCATTGTATATGTAGATCACTTTGGGTAAAATAGACATTTTCACAATGTTATGTTTTCCTATCCATGAGCAGGGTAGATTTCTCCATTTATGTAAGTCTCTTTTAGTTTCTTGCAGTAAGCTCTTGTAGTTCTCTTTGTATAGGTCTCTTATTTATTTAATTAGATTTATTCCTAGGTACTTTATTGTCTTGGGGGCTATAGTAAATGGTATTGATTTGGTGACTTCTTCTTTAATGATCTCTTTCTTGGTATGAAGGAATCGTACTAATTTACTTCTATTAGTTCCAGTAGTTTATTTATGGCTTCTTTAGGATTGTCTGTATATACAGTCATATCATCTGCAAATAGGGAGATAGTTATTTCTTCTTTGCAGATGTGGATGCTCTTTATTTCTTTGTCTTGTCTGATTGCTCTGGCCAGAACTTCTAGTACAATGTTGAATAGAAGTGGTGAGAGTGGGAATCCTTGTCTAGTTCCTGTTCTTGAAGGGAATTCTTTCAGTCTCTCTCCATTCAGGATGATGTAAGCAGTTGGCTTTGTGTAGATATCACTTATTGTGTTGAGCAAAGTGTCTTCTTTTTTCTATTTTGCTGACAGATTTTAGCATGAATGGATGTTGGACTCTGCAAATGTCTTTTCTCATCAATTGACAGAATCGGGTGATTCTTATCTTTTGTGTCATTTATGTGGTTGATCACATTTATTCTTTTGTGATGTTGAACCAGCCTTGCATCCCTGGTATGAATCCAAGTTGGTCATGATGAATTATTTTTTTGATATGTTGTTGAATTCTATTGGCAAGGATTTTGTTGAAAATTTTTGCATCTAGGTTCATGGGTGATACTGGTCTGTAATTTTCCTTTTTTGTTGGATCTTTCCCTGGCTTTGGTATCAATGTTATGCTGGCTTCATAGAATGAATTTGGGAGTATTTCATCCCTTTCTATGCTGTAAAATAGTCTCAGTTGTATTGGAGTTAACTCTTCTCTAAGAGTTTGGTAGAATTCTGTGGTGAAGCCATCTGGGCCAGGGCATTTTACAGCTGGTAGTTTTTTGATGACTTTTTTCAATCTCTTCCTTTGTCATAGGTTTATTAAGTTGTTCTACTTCTCTTTGTGATAATTTTGGTAGGTGTTATGAATCTAGAAATTTGTGCATTTCCTCCACGTTTTCAAATTGGTTAGAGTAGTCTTTTGTAGTATTCTGTTAGGATACTTTTGATTTCCGTTGGATCTGTTGTGACATCTCCCAGTCTCATTTCTTATTTGGGTTACTTGTTTCCTCTCCTGTTTTTCTTTTGTGAATCTAGCCAATGCTTTGTCAATTTTGTTGATCTTTTCAAAAAAACAGCTTTTGGTTTTGTCAGTTTTTTCAACTGTTCTTCTGTTCTCTAATTCATTTAGTTCTGTTGTAATCTTTGTGATCTGTTTTCTTTTGGTGCCTGAAGGTTTCCTCTGTCTCTCTCTTTTTACTTGTTCAAGCTGTAGAGTTAATTCTTTGGTTTGGATCCTTTCTTCCTTTTGGATGTGTGCATTTATAGAGATAAATTGACCTCTGACCACCTGCTTTGGCTGTATCCCATAGGTTCTGGTAGGATGTATTTTCATTTGAATCCATAAATTTCTTTAGTTCCTCTTTGATTTCTTCTATAACCTGTGGCTTTTTGAGCAAGGTGTTGTTCAGTTTCCATCAGTTACATTTTCTATTCATGTTTTTTCCTGCTATTGATTTGACTTTTATGGCTTTATGGTCCAAGAAGATATTTTGCAATAACTCAATGGTTTGGACTTTGTTGAGATTTGGTTTGTGTCCTAATATTAATAATAGTCAATAATATTAATAATCATCAGATATATTAATTCGGAGTTCTCATCATATATTATGCTTTTCATTTTAACGCATCTTTAAGATCACCATATGCTAAATTTACATATCAATATAAAATGATTCATCTATCAGAAATGTCAAGTATAAAAGGGTAGAAAGAATCAAAACCAAATAGAAACAAAAGGAACATAGTTTTTCAAATTTAAGTATTATGCAAGATTATATTTAGGACAAAACAGCATTAAACCAAAGAAGGAGGGTTTATATTAGTTGAATACCTTTGCATAGTCAATGAAACACAAGTAAAGATCTTTCTGATATTCTGTGCTTTCAGCCAAGATCCATCTGATATCAGCAATGATATGCCTGGTTCCATGTCCTTTTCTGTATCCACCTTGAATTTCTGGTAGTTCCATGTCAGTGTTGTACTGTTGTAGTCACTTTTCAATGATCTTGAACAAAATTGTACTTTTGTGTGATGTTAATGATATTGTTTGGTAATTTCTGCATTCAACTGGATTACCTTTCTTTGGAATGGGCATAAATAGGGATCTCTTCCAGTCAGTTGGCAAGATAGCTGTGCTCCAGATGTCTTGGCATAGATGAATTAGCACTTCCAGTGTTGCATCTGTTTGTTGAAATATCTCAGTTGATAGTCCATCAATTCCTGGAGCCTTGATTTTTGCCAGTAACTTCAATGCAGCTTTGACTTCTTCCTTCAGTACCATCAGTTTCTGATCATATGCTACCTTTTCAAATGGCTGAACATCAACCACTTCTTTCTAGTATAATGACTATGTGTATTCCTTCCATCTTCTTTTCATGCTCCTTGAGCTGTTTAATATTTTACCTGTAGGATCCTTCAGTATTGCAATTTGAGGCTTGAATTTTTTCTTCAGTTCTTTCAGCTTGAGAAATGCAGAGCATCTTCTTCCCTTTTGGTTTTTCCATTTCCAGATCTTTGCAGATGTCATTACAATACTCTATTTTGTGTTCTCAGGCTGCTCTTTGAAATCTTTGCTTCAGTTCTTTTACTTTGTCATTCCTTCCTTTTGCTTTATCTGCTCTACATTCAAGAGCAAGTTTCAGATCTCTTCTAACATCCAATTTGGTTCTTCTTTTCTTTCTTCCCTCCCTCCCTCCTTGTCTTCCTTCCTTGTCTTTTTAGTGACCTGTTGCTTTCTTCATAGATGGTGTCTTTGATGTCATTCCACAGTTCGTGTGGTCTTTACTCATTAGTGTTCAACACATCAAATAAGTTTTGAGATGATCTCTAAACTCAGGTGAGATATATTCAAAGTCTTACTTTGGCTCTCATGGACTTGTTCTAATTTTCTTCAGGTTCAACTTGAATTTGCATATGAACAGTTGATCTGTGTCTCAGTCAGTACCTGGCCTTGTTCTGATTACTAATCTGGAGCTTTTCCATCATCTTTTTCCATAGATGTAGTTGATTTGATTCTTGTGTATTCCATCTGGTGAGGTCCATGTGTATAGTCGCCATTTGTCTTGGTTAAAAAAGCTATTTGCAATGAAGAAGTCATTAGTCTTGCAAAATTCTATCATGTGATCTCTAGCATCATTTTTGTCACCAAAGCTGTATTTTCCAAGTACTGATCCTTCTTTGTTTTCAACTTCTGCATTCCAATAACCAGTAATTATCAATGCATCCTGACTGCATGTTCAGTCAATTTCAGATCGCAGGAGCTACTAAAATCTTCCATTTCTTCATCTTTGGCTTTAGTGGTTGGTGCATAAATTTGAATAATAGGTTGTATTAACTGGCCTTCCTTGTAGGTGTAGATATTATCACTGGCAGCACTGTATTTCAGGACAGATCTTGAGATGTTCTTCTTCACGATGAATGCAAGATCATTCCTCTCCAAGTTTTCATTCTGGACATAGGAGACCATGTGATTGTCTGATTCAGAATGTCCAATACCAGTCCATTTCAGCTCACGAATGCCTAGGATATCAATGTGTATGCTTTCCATTTCACTGTTGACAATTTCCAATTTTCCTAGATTCATACTTCTTACAGTCCATTTTCAGATTTTTAATGGATGTTTGCAGGTTCTCCTTCTCATTTTGAGTCATGCCATATCAGCAAATGAAGATCCTCAAGGCTTTACTGCATCCACATCAAGGTCCACTCTACTTTGAGGAGGCAGCTGTTCCTCGGTCATCTTCTGAGTGCCTTCCAACCTGTGGGGCTAATTTTCCAACCCTATCTGACAATATTCTGCTGTTACTCATAAGATTTTCTGTGGCTAATTATTTTCAGAAGTAGACTGCTGGGTTCTTCTTCCTAGTCTGTCATAGTTCAGAAGCTCAGCTGAAACTTGTCCACCATAGATGACCCTGCTGCTACCTAAGTATCAGTTTGAGGGATTCCTGCATCACAGCAACCAGCAAGACCCCACTGACAGACAAATCAGGGCTGCTCACTCTCTCTTTACTCAGTCTTCCCAGTCTGCCTGCTCTCCCTGTACTCAGCCGTCCTAGCCTCACTCTCTCTCTTCTCAATCTTCCTAGTCTGCTCCCTCTCCCTTCATGCAGTCTTCCTAGTTGACTTCTCCTTTTACCCAATCTCATTCTGCTGTTGGGTGAGTTAAGTTTGATTCATAATGACCCTCACAGCGACAGAGTAGAACTGTCCCATAAGATTTCCAAGGCCATAATCTTAGTGACAGCAGATCCCCAGGTCTTTGTCTCTTAGATGACTGGTGAGAGTGAACCAGTGACTTGTTAGTTAGCAGCAGAGTTCTTAACTGTTATACCACCAGGGCTCCTTTGCAACCTTTTTACACTCATCCAACTTCACCTACCCTCGAGAGGCCTGCTTAGTCGAACTGACCCAGAGGGTTACAGGCCTTAACAGCTTGTACAAAACTGGGATCGTCATGCCCATAGTGAAGGGTGGTCCTGTGAGGGCTGCAGAAATGAGGTTCTATGGGACATAGCCAGCCCACTGCCTGTATTGCCTTTAAGCTCTAAACAGAAAACAGACCAGTTTGCATTGAGTTAGTTGTGACTCATGGAGACTCTGTGTGCCTCAACACAGAACTGTGCTCCATAGAGGTTTCAGTGGCTGACAAGTTGGAATTAGATCACCAGGCCTCGGCACCTTGAAGTGGACTCAAATTGACGTGCTTTTTGTCAGCATCTGAATGCATTAGTGGCATGCACTACCCAGGGACCCCAAACTCTGCACAGACTTGGCCTCAGTTGTGTTTGAGGCCTCTCCGCAATCTAGGCTGCATGTGAAGCCAGCGAATTCCCTTGTCACCTGCAGACAAACTGCCAGGTCACACGGCAGGTTACATTTAGACAACCCAGAAGTGGTTGAAGGTCAGCAAATACAGGCGCTGCATTCAGAAGTGTATAAAGTCAACAGCAGGCAGGCAGAATCGACCTTTGGGGATACAGAGAGAAACTGCTTTATGCTCAGTTTTAGTCTGATTCCATGCCAGTGGTTCTTATTTCAGTGTGGTTTTTCATTTCAGTGTACTCAGGGCCTTCTCAAGACATAAGGAATCTAAGTTCTGGTTGGTAAAAACCAAAACAAACAAACAAACAAAAAATGCAACCCCATGGCTGTCAAGTAGATTCGAACTCATAGTGGTCCTGTAGGACCAGAGTAGAACTTCAGTATGGTTCCCGCAGAGCTGATTCAACCGCCAACCTTTTGATTAGCAGCTATAGCACTTCACCACTGTGCTACCAGCCTCCTGATAACTGACACAGAAACAAAAGCTGCCTCTTCCTGACCATGCCTCTCAGTCTTGGCTGCACATTTGGAATCATCTGGAACTTTTAACATAACAACTGCAGCTGCCCAGGTTGTACCGGACCCACTAATGGGAACCTCAGTATATGCTGACGCTCTGTGTGATTCCAGGGTGCAGCGAATACCACCATGGCTGACTCTTCCCCTTGACTCCCACTATGTATTTTTATTTCTCAGTATGTCTGCTATGTTAAGAGTCAGCTTGGCAAAAACACTGTATCAGCTTAGCGCCTTAGACTGTGCTCAAAGTGAGAGGCCTCAGACTTTCCTGGTGGGTGTTTCAGGCCCAAAGATTTCCCACACCTGGAAAACCAGTTCGCCCAACCTACTGTAAGAATATCAGGAGTCTTATCAAACAAACAACTTTCCTTAAGGTGTGAACTGGTCAAACCTAGAAATTGCTGGAGGCACTGGTTTCTGAGTTCCGGTCTTTAGGGGCCTTCTCAGTTTTAACGCACTTGCTCAGCAGCTACTGGCCTATTGGGCAGAAGGGGAATCTGAGACTAAGTTTAGGTGAGATGCCAGGTTCAGTGTTAACAAGGAGGATTTCTTGTGTGAGATGGGAGTTTAAATTGGGAGCCTAAGGCCCCTAGACAGACTGCTGCTGCCACCTATTGGCAGAGGCTCAGGGAACAGAGTTGCAGCCCCCTGGTGGTGAGTCTGAGCTAGACACATCCTAGGCTGTTTTTCACTAATGATGCTGTGGGAAGAAAGATGTCCCTCTTAAATTATCAGCCGGGATTCAGAGTGGGAGGTCCAGGTGGAACTGGAATGAGAAGAAGGAGCTACACTCATCTGGTAATTTATGTCACAAGTCTAAGGTCTTTGGACTTGGTCGGTACAAATCTTCAGTGAGCCTTCGCTTCCTAGTGGTTCGTGTGTTGGCAGAAACTGATAATTGCGAGTTCAGAGGAGTGCCCACCTGAAACTTCTGGCCATGGGAGTCCAGGAAGGTTTGGCAAGCTGTCTTGCTAAGTCAGAGGAGCAGGAAGACCAGAGGAAGCCGACCTGTGTGATTTATGAGCTATTCCACAGGTCTTTGTCCAAACTACCTCTCCCATCAGGCCTGGTGTATTTTCTCAGCAGGCATTGTTGGAAATGTATTCATTTTACTTTATGACAGTACCATCAGCAAACAAATCACGGAAACCTCTGGAAAGGGTCTCAAATACATCACTTATAGCATAAACATAGTTATTGGATGACTTCTCGTACATCATGGCGTATTTTATGGGACTGTGTACACTGCATCTTACTGTTTGAAAGGATTCAGGGGTGTGCCAATATGGCTCCTGCCTTCAAGGCATTTACAATCATATTGGTGAAGAAGATGAAACAAATCTGACCAACACAGAATAGATAAGTGCCGTGACACAGGAACAAAGTGCTGCGAAATATGGAGTGGAAAGCATTGATTTTAAGGGTGATACTTGAAAGATGCTTAGATCTGAGATTTTCACGGTGTGGTCCCTGTACCAGAGGCATCAGTATTATCTAGGAACTGACTAGACATGTGGGTGCTCAGGCCCACCCCAGGCTGATTTTAAACAAGTCCTCCTCCAGGGGATAACATCCCCCAAGTTTGAGAACCACTGCTTCAAGGAGAAAACTGGAAGGAATAGAATAAAGGTTGGAAGGCTCAGTGTTGCTGCTGAGTGCCATCGAGTCGACATCAACTTGTAGCATCCCTACGCACCAGAGTAGAATTAGGATTTTCTTGGCTGTAATTTTTAGGCGAGGAGGTTGCCAGGCCTTTCCCCTGCAAAGCCAACTGGTGGCTTTGAACTGCCAGTCTTTTGGTTAGCAGCTGAAGAGTTAACTGCTGTGCCATCAGGCTTCTTGGAAGGACACTATTTGGGATGGTGAGAAGGGTATTTATCTGTGTTGTGATGTACAATGTATTGTCTGTTTTCACCTTTACAATGACAGGACATGTGACAGAGAAGGAAGTGGAAAGTTTAACTTTGGAGGAAAGTGTTACTGGGTGGATAGCCCAGGTTTTGCTGGGCATGACTCATATTGACCAATAAATGAGAGCCCAAGGTGGAAGAGTGTAAAGTGTCTTTATTTTATTGCAAGAGGAAAAGAAGAAGTCGGGGCTGTTGCCACCAACACTGTTTCGTGAGGTTGAGGGAAAAATGATTTTTAAGAGGTTCCAAGGAGGACAGGTCGGCAACCTCCTTAATCACACCATACAGGGGCCTGGATTTTATCAGGGAAGGCCAAGCAAAGGCACTAGAATTCTTTCTGTTGTTAATATTTTAGATGGAGATTCGCAGAACAGACTAGCTTCTCATTAAACAGCTAGTACACATACTGTTTTCTGACATTGGTAAACAACCCCAGAAAAGATCAACACTCCCCCTTCTCGACCTTAGAGTCCCTGTTACCAGATATCCTGTCCTCTCCTGCCTTCTAGTCCCTGCCCCTGGGCCGGCTTGGCCTTTTACTCTTGGTTTGTTTTATGGGCCTGTCTAACCTTTGGCTGAAGGCTGCCCCTCAGGAGCGACTTCATTATTGAGCTGAAAGGGATTCCCAGCACCACATTCTCGTGGTTTCTCCAGTCTCTGTCAGGCAGTAAGTCTGGTCTTTCTTTTGGGATTAGAATTTTGTTGGACAGTTTTCTCCAGTACTGTCGGGAACCATCTATTGTGATCTCTGTCAGAGCAGTTGGTGGTGGTAGCAGGGTGTCATCAGGTTGTGGGGCACTCAGTCCCATGGAGACTGTGGCAGATGGAGTCCATTAGTCTTTTGGCCTAATCTTTCCTTCGTGTCTTCAGTTTTCTTCATTCTCCCGTGCTCCCGAAGAGGCGAGACCAGTGAAGTATTTCAGATGGCTGCTTATAGGCTTTTAAGACCCCAGACATTAATCACCAAAGTAGAACATTTGCTTTCTAAACAATGTTAGGCCAGTTGACCTAGATTTTTCTCCCCAAGACCATGGTTCTCACAGTGCTCAGCCCAGTATCTCAGTCCCTCAGGGAGTTTGGATGGATCTACGAGTGTCTGTGACCTTGCCTTGGACAAGCTGTGCCGGCTGCAGGCTTCTGCAGCGCTGTGTGCTGTCTTACCCTTCAGGAAAGTTACCATTTAGCTATTGTCTATTGAGTGTTTTTTCATCCCTGTGGCTCTGCTCCCTGATACCCATCAAACATTGTTTCTTTTTGTGCATAACCCTTCTCATGGGTTTTTATAATAGTGATTTTCACACAGGGTCCATTTGCAGTCTGTGAGAGGGCCCAAAGCAGAGCCGGCAGCTCAGCGGAGCCTGGACTCCTGACCCACGGAAACCCGGAGCTGATAAGTAAGTGTTGTTTTAAACCACCAAGTTTGGGGGCAATGTGTAATAGAGCAAATAGGTCGAGAGACAGAAGAGTATTTGCTTTGCATTTTTATTATGTTGTTCAATTACAACTTAACATCAGCTAGTATTACTTAATGAAATCAATGTGCAAATTGTTATACCATGAATCGTTTTCAGCTAAGAGTATGTTTTTCAGACTTTGCCAGAACAAGCCTTCTGCCTTGGGGTTGTCAGGCCACTGGAGGGTGGAGCTCTTGCAGACTGTTGGTGCAGCCTCAGAAACGGAGAACGCTGTAGCACCGGCTCCAGGAGGTTGAAAAGGACCACATCCGTGTTCTCCCTTAGCCTTTGCAGGGCCAAGTAGAAAGCCATTTTAAAGTTCCAACTGCTTGCATACTTTTTGGATAAAATGAATATGGTGAGCCCAGGCAGTCTGCATAACCATGGTGACGACAATGAAGACGAAGAAAAATACTGGTGCAGTGGTATCTAGAATGCACGTTGTTCACTCTAAACTCATGATACACTTCCCCCTTTGTTCTCCTGGACTGGCACAAATGACATCTGTCATTCTGGGGATGGAGACATGCAGGTTTTCATCTACCCATCTTCAAAAATCTGTAGTGTCACATGTCGTGTAGTTGAAAGGGTTTCCCCCCATGTCCAAGATAGCTAGGTTGGTTGCCAACTTAGTCTCAAGAGTGGATTTGTTGATCGTGTTTAGCAGGTTGATGCCTAGATTGAAGGGGACCAGCCTTCTGGTTTCAGAAAAGAAACCAGAGGGCAGGTGAGAAATCCTGTTTTGCCTCAGCAGCAGTGTCTGCAGAGAAGAGGCAAAAGTAGAGAGGCTATTTGTTAAGATGGATAGCTTAATATCTACTTAAATGGAGCAATCAAGAGAGGCGAAGAAAGTGCGGAAGTAATGTCCGGTTAAAGACATGCAGCGTGCATATAGGTGAGCATGTCAATTTATATGGGAATGTACATTTTCATTCAATCATAATAATAATAATAAAAGAAATGCAGCATACTATTGTTTATGTATAGTTCTCCCAGACTCCGGGGCAAGTTAAGGAATGGTTCATGCATGACATGCTGAAAGTTATTAAGGGATAAATCCAGCTGCATCAGGTTCCTAAGGAATGTGAAAAAATGCCAGTACCTGTGGTCTTCATCATTCCACAAAAGACCAAGGCAGTTTCCACTGCAAAGTAATTCTCCGAGGGACGTGCTTGTCAGATTATGTACTCTGTTAAACTGTAAATGCTATTGTGGCTCAAGTTTAGAACTTTTCCCAGTCAGGGTGCTCTGGCAAACCAGCAGGTATTTGGTATAAGTGGTTGTCTTCAAGCAGTAACTCCCTTAGGTTTTGCAGGGCCAGGAAAGCTCCATCTGTAATATTTGTGCCTTTGCGATTCATTGCATTGTGATTTGAATTTCTTTTAGTGAGATTTTGCAGCCCTTGAAATGATTCACTTGTCGCATACTTGATGGAATTCTCAGGTCTAGTTCTGCCACCTACCTGGCCACGGTTTGGGGTGCTTCTTGCAGTCCACTGTACACTCTGTGATG
Organism: Heterohyrax brucei; assembly: GCA_028571685.1. Classification (NCBI taxonomy): domain Eukaryota; kingdom Metazoa; phylum Chordata; class Mammalia; order Hyracoidea; family Procaviidae; genus Heterohyrax; species Heterohyrax brucei. The sequence continues at coordinate 16,138,759 of CM053166.1, read as the reverse complement.
GCCCAGCCAGCCTGCTCTCTCTCATTGCATGGACAGCTTCTAGAATAAGTTGCTCCAGCAAAGAACCCACGGGAACCAGAGATAAGCAGGCAAAGGTAAATGAGAAGCAAAAACTGGAGGATCGTGTTTTCCTAAGGAAAAGAAAAAAAATGGAAGTGTTACATTGGAATAGCAACAGAAGCGTGCTTTAGAGCAGGAGTTTGCCAGGCATTTCATGCTGAAATGAATAGGACTTGACCACACTTTGTATGAGTTTTGAAGGATTACCTCTCTGAACAATGAAATGAATTGCATTCGATTAGATTAGGTTCAGGAGTTAAAAAAGCATTCTGTTCAGAATGACTTTAATCTTTCCATGTGCTCAGTTTCTTGCTGCTAAAAAAAACCTAAAGATGTAGCCCTCTGATGTTGTGATGAAGAGAAGACCTGGGAAACTTTTGCAGATGCCCTACGAGTGAGCTATGTCTGATGCAGGACCTCCACTATGGCTCAGGTTGAGTCGGTAGTTATTTGTTTGCTAACATTGGAAACATCCATAGGAAGAGAGGATGTTTCACACTTTTACGCATGTTCTAGAATACTCGGTAGCATGCCTCATGTTCTCTGACTGCTTTTTAATGAACAGAGGGCTGAATATATTACTTTTGACAGTATACAATGCAGCAGATTAGGGTGACTGTTTTGATCAAAGGTTGTGGATTCAAGAGATCCTTGAACTTTGGAGTAGAACTAAGGGACATTGCAAAGGATGGAAAATGGGGGAAGGTGCATTGTCAGGGAGAGGAAGATGTTCAGGATGACTTCCGGGTTCTGGTCTGTGCAGCTGGGTGTGTGAAAGTGCCATTCACAGAGAAAGAAGACTAGTTTACAGTCTTTGTTTTGGAGGGAGTGAGTATATATTATGAATTTAATATAGCAGGTTGTATTTGAATTGAGTTTGTCATGTTCAAGTAGAGATGTCCAGTAGATAGTTGCACATATGGGTGTGAGGCTCAGAAAAGTGTTTTGAGACAGAAGTATAAACTTCTAAGTTGTGGTAAGTAAAGCCATGGGTGTGAATGAGATCACCTGAGGGAGCATAAGACGTAAAAAGGTTAGAGAGCTGAGACCCGGTGTTGATGACCATCAAAATGTAATAAGACTGAAGTGGAGACAAAGGGATTGGCTAGAGAGGTTGGTGAGAAACCAGGAGAGGGTGATGTTAAAGATGCATTAAAAAGAAAAGTGTAATGTATGACGAGAATTCAGACAATATATCTGATGATTATTAATATACTAAACTTACATATTAATATAAAATGACTCATCTGTCAGAAATATCAAGTATAAAAGGGCAGAAAGAGAATCAAAACCAAATAGAAACAAAAAGAACATAGGTTTTCACTTAAGTATTATGCAAGATTATATTTAGGACAAAGCAGCATTAAACAAAAGAACGAGGCTTTATACTGATAAAGAACACAGTCCATAATACTGATCTAATAGTCGTCAATATCTATGCACCAAATAATTTAGTATGAGCATTAAAAATATATATGCGTAAGAACAATCATGAGACACGTTAACAGTAGGAAATTCTAATTCACTTATCTTGGATCATAACATGTATTTTTATATACCAAGAAAAGATGGTATCAAAGACCAAAATATAAAAATAAAAAGATAGATATAATTGGCATAAAGTCTGTATTCTAAAGAGAGAGGCTGCACTTTGTTTTTATTTGCCTACAGAGCATTTGCAAAATTGTCTGGGTCCAAAATTTATGGTCAAAGAAAAGATAGAAAACAAAACTTGGGTGTTTCTAGAGAGCAATAATGAAAAACAAAAAGTAATGATAAAGAATAAAAAAAGTTACATGATCACTTTGCTCAAATGCATGTTAATAAGTTTGAGAAATTAGATGAGATAAATAATTCTCTTGGTAAGTATAAAATGACTCCAGAAAAGGTAAAAAACTTACACAGACCAGTTATCAGAGATCAAAGAGAGAAATCTGTCAAAAGTTACCCTTTAAATGAGCAGCAGGACCAAGTGTTTCTGGGACAGGTTCTACCCATTTGATTCCCATGTTTGTTTGTTTTTTAATTGTGATTGAGTGAAAGTTTACAACACAGTTCAAGTTTGCATGCCTGCCTGTCTGCAGTTCCCTCTGCTCTGCTTGTCATAGGATATGTCACATCCTCTTAACATTCTCCTGTCCCCTCCTTTCCACCCTCTCAATGCTGCTCTATTAAGAGGCCAGGAGGACGACATCCTATAGATGGATAGAACCATAAAGTGCGCACACGATGTGGTCACTCTGTGTCCCCAAGTCCAATCCATTACAATCTGAAGAGTTGACCACAGTAATGATCTATGATCAGGGCCAGCATTAGGTCTAGCGGCCATGCTCCCAGGGGAACTCCCAGACCTTTGCACCATCAACTGTTGTCTTTTAGTGAAGTTCTTAGGGGGACACCTTTTTTTCCTCATGTTGCCACTGGGACTCAACGTTGTGAACCCTATCATGGCTGTCATTGGTGGTGGCCGGGCACCATCTGGTTTTTCTGGTCACATGTTGATACAGTCACCCATTCACATGGGTCCTTCTGTCTTCGGGGCTCTGTATCCCTCATGTTGTTGTTGTCCTTGGTGATCATCTGTTCCACCTGAGGTGGGACCATTTGGTGTACCTCAGATGGCAGCTTGCTAGCTTTTAAGACCCCAGACACCACTCAGACCAATATAGGGTGCAGAAGACTGTTGGCCAGTTGGCCTTGATGCCAGTTGGCCTTGATGTTCCCTGAGGGCAGATTCCCATGCTTTTTAAACTGTTACATAGCATAGGAAAAGAAGGAAAATCTTCTTTGTTTCTTTTTTCAATGAAACAGGCTAAAATTTTATTCCCCCCAAAAGATAAGGGGAAAATTACAAATTGTAATCATAAATACCATTGTAAAAACAGTCAAGTCAATATTCAGAAGCACGTTGAGAAAATAAAATATGAAATGTGACCAAGGAGGTTTGTGTGTGTGGTAGGGAGAAAAGAAAGAAGTTAAGGGTGGTTCATGGTGTCTTTTCATATACTCTGTATTCTAGTAGCTCCAGAAGGAGTGACAATAATATCATTGTTATAGATGTTGAAATGACATCTGACAAAACAAAATACCATTCTTGACAACAACACACACTAATAGAGGAATAACTGAATATTTCCCTGACATTTGAGAAATAAGCACTTTCCAGTATTCAATAAGGAAGCCTCTCAAAATATTTCTGTTAAGATCAGGAGCTGGACTGTATTTGCTCTGAAGTAACTGGGCATGCAGTTACATAATAATTGTGTTCGTATGACATAAACGTTGCCATTATTTGCTGACGGTTCAAGAGCTTACTGAAAAAAAATTGCCTGGAGGAACTGTTCTAAATAATCAAAGAATGTACTGTGGTAATTAGATATAAAATTAATATATATGAGTTCTGACAAGTCTACAATCTTAATGGTTCTAAGTGCTACATATCTCACTGCTGAATGTGACTACGATCACCTTTGCAGTACTTCCCTTGGGAAGCCATGTGCTGATGCCAGCACCTAGTCCACCCTTCAAAGTAATTTTGGAACTCTTTCTGGAATGGCCATTGCTGGCGATTGAAAAGTGACAAGTTCATGGACTTAACTGTACAGTTGTCTATGAGGGAGATTTTAGCAGTAAACAAATAATTGTAAGACCCTCCTTACTCACCTGATGTGACTCTCAATGACCTTTATCAGAAGATAAAGAAAATATTGAAAGGAAGAGATTCTGATGACATCAGGACATCAAGTGTAATAGGATAACAGCTCTGATGGCCATTCCAGAAAAAGAGTCCAAAATTGCTTTCAAGGTTGGACTAGGTGCTGGCGTCAGTGCACAGCTTCCCAAGGGGAGGACTTCACAGGTGACCATAGTGATAATCAGCAATGAGGTATGCAACACTTTTTCCAGGATGAGATCACGAACTTAATTGGCAGTCCTTGTAATCTTAGTGTACACCAGCGAGCATTTGTGAGAGGGTAAAATAAAAGTGGTCCATTCACAAAGGAACAGTAATGAACAGGATCAACCCTATCAGATACCAGCATTTTCCCAACGGTCGTGATTAAAACACGTGGCACCAGCCTACCAATGACGGAGAAATCACTGAAATTGAACACAGTGTCTAGAAATAGATCTAAATGCGCAGGAAAATTGAGAAATGATAAACGGAGTATATCACATCATTGAACAAGATTATCAATAAATAATAATGGGGCAACTGGATCTCCACCGGCAATGCTGGCAGCGTATTAGTTACCTTACCTCGGTTAACCGGTAAGTAGGCAATTGCAATGCACTAGATGCTCCTTGGAAACGCTAGGGGGTAGTGTTACCCTGTCCTATAGGGTTTCTATGACTCAGAGACAACGAGTTTATTTATCTATGAATCTACAATTGGGGGAAAATAAGTGTGAGTCTGTGTCTCTGATGTTATTTCGAAACAATTTTAGTGGAATAAAATATTTCAATGTAAGAAAATAAAGTCACAAATTTGGCAGAAAAGAGAAAATTGTTGTTGATAGAAATGAAATATCTTTTAGCATGATATATGTATATAGATCCCAACAGCCAAAAGAGCAAAGACTAATCAATTCAGCCACACACAGGTAAAACTCCTGCCGTACAGCAAACACTCTAAACAATGGTATTTACAATGTTACATGAAATAACAAATTGGAATGTATTTGGTGTTCATATCACAGAGAAAAAGTAATACATTTAATGTGTGCATGCATTTTCCAATGGAAAAATGATGGAAAAAAGATATGAACAGATAGTTCGCAGAAAAAGGAAACAGAGATCACTCTTGAACAGGAAAAGACTCAGCCCCTTTTTAAGAATGACACTGAAGAAAACATTTTTCATGGATCCTAGTATACAGATCTGGAGCCCTGGTGGTACAGAGGTAAATTATTTGGCTGCTAACCCAAAGGTTGGCAGCTCTGCTCTTTGGAAACTCTATGGGGCAGTTGTAGACTGTCCTATAGGGCCACTAGGAGTCAAAATCCACTCGATGATAATGGCTTTGGTTTTGAGAAAATATAGAGGTGAAGATGTGGGAGAACAGATACTCTCATTTTTGGCTGTAGAAGTCTAAATCAGCACCACATCCAAGATGGGTACCCACCTGTAATGTCTACCAAAACTGAAAACATATGTGTAGCCCGAGTGATTTATATTCTAGAAGTACTTCATAAGGATATACCCTCACATACACAAATGAGTACTCTATACAAAAATGTTCACTCCAAGACTATTAACAATAGGAAAAGACTGGAAATAAGCTAACTGCCTATTAATAGTGGTCTGCTAAAACAAAGTGTGTTATATTTATACAGTGGAACTTTACTCAGCCGTTAAGAACAAAGCCATTACTCTACGGTCATGCATCTCTTTAACAAATATTGAGCCTATCTACTTTATTTCAACAGCTGTTTTTGAGCTAGTCATACAGCAATAAAAAAAAAAAAAAAAACAGATTCAAATCTCTGCCCATCTGGGGTTGATGGGAAAAAATGACATGGTAGATGGCCGAAAGTCCTGTGAAGAGAAACAAAGACAGAAAGGGGAATGGGGATGGGGTTCACTGCTCGATCGGGCTTGTTTGCTTTTGTTTCCACAATTACACTGCAGTTGTGGGTTTGGGGAGGAAGTCCAGAGATATCTTCTCCACATATCATATGAAGGACACCAAAGGCTATCACAGTGACTTTCCCTGTTGATGTGGACTCGGACCATCTGGGTGAGGGAGTGTTTGTCCTATTACAGTTTTTAGTAACAAATTAATAAAAAGTCATTTAAAAACAGGCCCATGGAGAAGAGATGGCAGACTGATACCAGATCCAAGACTGTCCTTTATGTACTTAGGGGACATCTTTGGGTGGTTGCTTGGGCCAGTAAGAGGCCATCTCTGTAGCCTCGTTTGCATCAGATTAAGGTTCTCAACATCTCATTTCAGAATCTCACACAAAATCTCAGAGAAAATAGAGCCACTCAGGGAAAAGCTACTTGAGGTCACTAGAGGTCACAAGAGACGTCCCTTAAGACTGTTGTTTCGGGGTGAAAATGGTCTCCCAGAGGGGTCGAGACAATTTAAGAGTAAATGTTGGGTCAAGGAAAAGGTGAACATATTCTGCAGGGGATTTCGGAGGGAAGAGTTTGAAGTCTTGAACTCCATAAGGTAAGGACATGAGTTGACAAGTTCCAAATGGCATGGGCAGGAAGAACGGGAGGAGGTGGTGGGAGCTAAGGAAGGGAGAAAACTCTGAATGTTTGGATTTCCCAGGGACTAAATAGATTCTAAAATCTGTGATTTCCCAGGACACTTGGCTGACATCTATACATCTGGGTGGTGACGTCCATACGGAAGTGGATCTCTGAAAAGAGGGCAGAAGACCCCAAAGGAGGACATCAAGAGGTTAAAGCAGTATCAGAGAGCTCACTGCACAATACTCCTGTTGTTTATCGAAGAGTGTACAACCTTAGTACCATGCCACCAATGAAGTGCCGCCAGGAAGCCCATCAGGCTGCCAGCCGAAATACACCTGATGAGCCTTCAAATGCCGCTCAGTCTCCCCCTCAGCGTTTCCGCTCACCCTCTGACCGCAGGAGCCCTGCCCCTAGGAGGCCTGCCCTCAAGAGACGTGCTCTCCGAAGTCCTGAGCCACCGTCCCCTGAGCCACCATTCTCTGCAGTGGCATCTCCTGAGCTGTCATCCCCCGAGCCACCATCCCCTACAACAGCATCTGCCGCACTGTGGTCCCCTGAGCCACCATCACCAGTGCCACCATCCCCTATGCCACTGGAAATCATGTTAGATCAGAGGCTTCTGATCAAGAAGGCAGATATGGCTGAGGAAATGCAGCAAGATGCAATAGAGTGTGCTTCCCAGGCACTAGGCAAGTACAGCATGGAAAAAGACGTTGCCATTCACATCAAGAAGGAATTTGACAGGAAGTATGGCCCCTCCTGGCAGTGCGTCGTGGGAAGAGATTTCAGTGGTTATTTCACCTACAAATCGAAGCATTTCATCCTTTTCTATCTCAGTCATGTTGTGATATTACTCTTCAAATCTGGTTAAAGCATACACTTCCCAGAGGCTGAAGAAACTGGAGCCTAACATCCAAACACCAGTTACTGCCATCTTCTGGCCCTGCTGAAGGAACTTCTACATCTTAAAACGCTGACAGTGTCAATTTGGACAAGGCATTCGCTGTACTCTTTCTTTGCAGTTATAAAAATCACGAAGAAACATAGCTTGTATTGCTGTTGACTTTCTAGTCTGTACTTTCCCCATCTTATTAAAAAAGAAAAAAGTACCTACAGACTTCTGGGAAAAACTGTTTGGCAGCCCCATATCTGTTCAGTGTAAGATTTCCATAACCTACAAGGTACTGCAAAATATCAACAAGAAAAAGACAAATAACCCAATTAAACAATGGGCAAAAGATATGGACAGACAGTACTCCAAAGAAGACATCGAGGAGCCAAAAAAAAAAACACATGAGGAAATGCTCACAATCATTAGCCATCAGAGAAATCCAAATAAAGCTACAGTGAGACATGATCTCACCCTAACAAGGCTGACACTGATCCAAAAAATGCAAAATAACCAATGTTGGAGAGGTTGTAGAGAGACTTGAACTCTTGTATGCTGCTGGTGGGAATGCAAAATGGTACAACCTCTCTGGAAAGCAGTTTGGCACTTTTTTAAAAAGCTAGAAATAGAAATACCATATGACCCAGCAATCCCACTGCTTGAAACATGGAGAACTAAGGGCTGTCACACAGAAAGATGCATGCACATACATGTTCGCTGCAGCACTGTCCGCAATGGCAAAAATATAGAATCAGCCTAAGCACTTATCAACAGGTGAATGGATAAACAAACTATGGTATATTTGCATATGGAATACTACACAATGATAATGATCAACAGTGGTTTTATGAAACATTTCATAACCTGGAATCAACTGGAAGACATTATGCTGACTAAAATCACTCAGCTGCAAAAGGACAAATGCTATATGAGACCACTATTACGAGGATTTTAAAAGGGCTTATGCACAGAAAGAAAGTACTCTTTGATGCCTACAAGGGTGGGGAGAGAGGGAGAGGATTTTTCATAGATTGCCAGCCATTAGATAGCCATAATTTAGTTAGGTGAAGGGAGTAACAGCCTACAGTGGAGGGCAGATCAGCACAACTGGACTACACCAGAAGCTAAAAGGTTTTCCAGATACAACCCAACATTTTAAAGGACAGAGTAGTAGTCAGGGGTCTGGAGACCATGGTTTCAGGGGATATCCAGGTCAATTGACATAGCTAGTTTTTTCCCTAAGAAATTATTCTGCATCCCATACTGGTGAGTGGTGCCTGGGGTCTTAAAAGGCAGCAAGCTGCCACACCGGGAATATCAACTGATCCCAACCCACCTGGAGCACATGAAAATCAAGAACATCAAAGACAGGAGGAAAATACAAGCCCAGGAGACAGAAGGGTCCACATTGACTATGGAAACATGAGACCAGAAGAACTAGATGGTGCCTGGCCACCACCAAAGACAGCCCTGTCAGGAAACACAATGTATAGTTCCTGATGTGGCACGAGAAAAAGGGGGTGTGCAGATCAAGAACTCTATTAAAGACCAGGCTTAATGGTCCAACATCCTGGAATGTCCCCGGAGAACACAGCCCCTGGACTTGCTCTTAGCCCGGAGTTGAGACCAGTACCGAAGCCAACACTTCAGACAAAAATTGGACTGGACTAAGGGCCACAGAGTGATTCAGGTGGTGTGTGCACTACGGTTTAACATATAGATGAGTCCGACTGGTCTCTTTTGGAGGCAAGAGGAGAGGCTGGAGCGGAGTAGACCAGTGTTGTTTGAGTGGATACTAGAAGTAAAGAGTAGAGGGAATGAGTGTGCTGTTGCAGGGGGAGGGGAGCAGATAGACTTGCATAGAGGCAGATGCTTGGGGCTTTGCATGGCAAATTGACTTGGATTGTAAACTTTGACTTAATCACAACAAAAATTTTTAAAAAATCTAATTTGCACCATATAATCACCTTCAAATTATGTAATAGCTACTGCATATGTAATACTACAAGTTTTTCTCTTATCAATAAAAACTAACCACAAAATCTGAGATATGTGTGTTCAAAATAAGGAAGGAATGGACAGTAGGTGGAAGAAAGAAGGGAGGGAGGGAAGGGGAGGGGAAAGAGGAAGGGCGGGAGGAGAAGGGGAAGGAGGAGGGATGGAGGGATGGAGGGACGGAGGGAGCAAGAACAAAAGAAACTACAACTCTCCAAATAAAATAGACAAAGATTCTTGTGTTGGTTAAACCTGACTTTGTTTTGAAGCCTCATAAAAGTAAGAGTAAGGAGTAGAACTCTACAAAAGATAGCATAGGGGTAACAACAGCACAGAAAACCCAAAAAGAAACCAAACCTATTACTGTGAAGTCCATCCCAAGGAATAGCAACCCTATAGGTACAAGTGTCCCATAGGATTTCTGAGGAGCAGCTGGTGAATTTGAACTGCCGAAGTTTTGGTTATCACCTGTAGCTGTTAACCACTATGCCAGCAGGGTTTCAACAGTTCACAATGATTGTCCACCAAGTTTTGGAGTATGGAAAGCAGATATGTCAACACTAGGGGGCAGAGCAGAGAATACTGAAACCCAAGGTCCAGGCAGGGAGAAGGGAATTTCTGTCTAGGAACCCTGGCAAATCTCAGAAACTGATGCATCAGGCACCACGGAAGGTGGCATGCCAGGTGGAGCTGGACAGGGCATTGGCTGAGAGTTCACAGAAGTTATGTCACCCTTCCATCCCCTCCCCAAGACTTAGTCCCTTGAAAGGTTGTATCCAAGAGCCTTGGGCTCAGGACTCCAGGTACAAAGGAAGGCTTGGGTCCACCAGCCAAAGGCAAAGCAGGAGAGTTATAGACAGGCACGTGAACCATCCTGTCTCCTCCCTTGGCTCTGGGAACTCTGACATCCACCCACTCACCAACACCCCAGCCCAGCTCCCCGGGCAGGAGGTTGGAGGCTCTCTTCCTGGGAGAAAGGACTGACACAGCAGCAGGGCCAGGACTAGAGTCAGGTGAAGGAAGCAATTGCCTGCACCCAACATGTAAGGAGGACACCAAAAATTCGACACTCAAGGTGAATGACATTTTCATGACATACTTTGCAAAATCTAAATTAATATCAACATTCCATGATGAACAGAGCATCAAGATTTCAACAGAAGGCAGCATGTGAATTCATGCTTGTATGACTCAGCCTTCACTTGCCTCACCCTCCTCACTCGCCTCACCCTCCTCACTCACCCGTGGGCCTAATAAAACTTGATCTATGAAAACAGGCAACCGACCCATGAATCATGGTTTGCTGATAGGCTGTTGTTAAACAGCATCTTAAAATACCATTTCTCCTGCATTCTGAAATTTGTGGTACCCTCTTAAATTTTGCAGTGGAGGAGATGATCTCACTCTCCTCACCCTGTAGTCCCAGCCTTCTTGTTAGGTGCTGTCAAGTTGGTTCCGATTCATAGCGACCCTGTGAAAAACAAAACACTGCCCTGTCTTGCGCCATGCCCGCAATTGTTTTTGTGCTTAAGCCTATTGTTGAGGCCCCTGTGTCAGTCCATCTCATTGAAGGTCTTCCTCTTCTCACCAGCCCTGCACTCTACCAAGCATGATGTCCTTCTCCAGGGACTGATCCTTCCTGACAACATGCCCAAAGTGTGTAAGACTCAGTGTTGTCGTCTTTGGTTCCAAGGAGCACTCTGGCTATACTTCTTCCAGAACTGGTCTGTTGGTTCTTTCGGCAGTCCATGGTACATTCGACATTCTCCAACACCACAATTCAAAGGCATCAATTCTTCTGTCTTCTTTGTTCATTGTCCAGCAATCACATGCATATGATGAGATTGAAAATACAGTGGCTTGGGTCAGGCGCATTTTAGTCTTCCAGGTGACATCTTTACTTTTGAATACTTTAAAGAGATCCTTTGTAGCAGATTTTCCCAGTGCAATGTGTCTTTTGATTTCTTGACTCATGCTTCCATGGGCATTGATCGTGGATCTAATTAAAATGAAATCCTTGATGACTTTGGTCCTTTCTCCATTTATGACTACTGGTCCACTTGTGAGGATTTTTGTTTTCTTAATGTTGAGGTATAATCCATACTGAAGGCTGTGGTCCTTGATCTTTGTCAGTGTTTCAAATCTTCTTCACTTCCAGCAAGTGAGATGGTATCGTCTGCATAACGCAAGCTGTTAATGAGTCTTCCTCCAATCCTGATGTCTCGTTGTTCTTCGTATAATCTAGTTTCTCGAATTATTTGTTTGTCACACAAATTAAAAAGCTGTGATGAAAGGATACAACTCTGATGCACACTTTTCCTGCCTTTAAACCATGCAGCGCCCCCTTGTTCTGTTTGCACAACTGCCTCTTCATCCATGTACAGATTCCTTACGAGCACAGTTAGGTGTTCTGGAATTCCCATTCTCTGCAATGTTAACCATAATTCATTATGACCCACACAGTCGAATGTCTTTGCTTAATCAATGAAACACAAGTAAACATCTTTCTGGTATTCTCTGCTTTCAGCCAAGATCCAGCTGACATCAGCAATGATATCCATGGTTCCACATCCTCTTCTGAATCCAGCTTGAATTCTTGGCAGCTCCTTGTCAATGATCTTGAGTAAAATTTTACTTAAGTGTGATATTAATGATTTTGTTTGGTAATTTCCACATTTGGTTGTACCACCTTTCTTTGGAATAAGCATAAATGTGGATCTCTTCCAGTGAGTTGGCCAGGTAGCTGTCCTCCAAATTTCTTGGCAAGTCCCAACCTTGCACAACCGAAAAGGTCTTCAGATGACATTGGGACACACCCTAACCAAAAAGCTGTCTCCACCTCACTTGTCCTGTGATGAGACTCATCAGTCGGCAGGCTCTATCAATTGCAATTGGAGCTTATGAGTTGGAATCCACTCGATGGCCACTGGGTTTTCTTTTGTTGTTGTTGTTAAGTCAGCTGTTTGGTGACCCATCATTAAATGGGAACTAGTAGGCATCTCCTGGAAACTAGTAGGCATCTCCTGGTACCCGAGGAATTCTTCCAACATGAAAGACGGAGATTGAAGCAGGCCAAGAGAAAACAACAGCAGAGGAGCTGCAACAGGAAGAATCAGGCCTCCTGGCTCCCAGGACACGTGGTAATGCTTTATTTTCTAAATGCAGGTCTCATCGCATGCAGATCTTCAAAACAGGTCTGTGATTTTGTAATCCTAAAGGGTCTAGTGTGGTTTTACCTTTGGTAACTTATTTTGCAGCAAAACCTGGTCTGAACTGAGCTAAGGGTATTCTGACTTGATTTACCACTTAGTGAGAGCATTCCAAGTCTCTGCAGAAGTAGCCCTGCCACCTGCTGGATGTGTCTTGTGATATGCAGTGATATATGTGGTGATGTGTGTCTTGTGATATATGGTATATGGGCCATATTATCTTGCTAAAATGAAAGTTCCAAGCTCTGACATCATTCAGGCTCACAGGTTTCACATAAGGGATTGTAGATCTATACTTTCATCTCTTTCATTCAAGACTGTTTGGCATTGATATTGTCCCCGATAAAATGTGTTACAAATCCCTGGTGGCTGAGTGGTTAAGAGCTCATCTACTGACCAAAAGGCCAGCAGTTCGAATCAGCCAGCCACTCCTTGGAAGCCATAGGGAGCAGTTCTACTCTGTCCTATAGGGTCTTTGTTAGTCAGAATCCATATGATGCCAATGGGTTTGGTTTTGGGGGAATTATATAGATAAGGAAAACAGATACTCTCATCCTTGACTGGGCAGTCTAAGTTAAGACCTCCTCTAGGATGGAAAGCCACCTGTAAAGTCTACGAATATTGAAAACATATATGTAGGCTCAGCAATTTAAATTCCTGAAGTAGATAATAAAGATATACCCTCACATACCCCAATGAGTACTCTGTACAAAGATGTTTGCTGCAGCACTATTAGCAATAAGAAAAGACTGGAAATAAGCTGTTAAACTGTGTTACATTCATACAATGGAACATTACTCAGTCATCAAAAAGAACAAAGCAGCTATTCTACAGTCATCAGTGCCTTGAACAAATACTGAGCTCATCTACTTTATTTCAAGAACTACTTTTGAGCTGGTCATATAGCAATGAAAGAACAGATACAAATCCCTGCCTGCCTGGGACTGACATTAAAAGATGGTATGGTAGATGGCAGAAAGTCCTGTGGAGAAAGACAAGGAGAGGAAAGGGGGATGGGAATATGTAACACCCCTCAACTGGATTTGTAGCTGTTTTTTCATGATTAGACTGTGGTTGTGGGTTTTAGGAGGAAGGCCACTGAGGTCTTCTCATCAAATCATACAAAGGACACCACAGAGCTATCACAATGACTTTCCCTCATAACGTGGACTCTGACCACTGGGTGATACCTCATCCAGATAAGGAATCATAAATCTATACTTTTTTTCTTCTTCCTTAGGGATTGTTATGGATAAACCCATTTTTTGGAGTGTCCTGTTACAGTTATTAACAATAAATTAATAAAAACTAATTTTTTAAAACATCCATGAAGAAGAGATGTTAGACTAAGACCAGATCCAAGTGTATCCTTCATATGCTTAGGGGACATCTTTAGGTATTTACATGGGCCAATCCAGAGGCCGTCTCTGTAACCTCACTTGCATCAGATTAAGGTTCTCAAAATCTCATTTCAAGATCTCAGACACAACACAGCCACTGTGGGAAACATCTCTGGAGGCCACCAGAGACCAGGAGAGAAGCCCCATAAGACTGTTGTTTCAGGGTGAAAATGGCCTCCCAGAGGGGATAAGGCAATTTAAGAGTAAATGTTGGGTCAAAGAAAAGGTGAGAATATTATGAAGGGAGTTTTTGAGGGAAGAGCTTGAAGTCTGTAACTCCATGAGGTAAGAACACGAGTTGACAAGTTCCAAATGGCATGGGCAAGAAGAGTGGGGGGGGGGGGTGAACTAGCAGCTAATAAAGGAGAAAATCCTGAATGCTCAAGATTGCCCAGGGGCTAAGCGGATTACTAAAGCCTGTTATTTCCTAGGATGCTTGGCTGACTTCGACACATTTGGAACTGGTTCTCTGAAAAGAAGGCAGAAGACCCCAAAATGGACATTAAAGCAAAGCAGAGAGCCCACTTCAGGCTGCTGCTCCCATTGGTTAGCAAAGAGTATGCAACCTCACTGTGATGTCACCAATGAACAGCCACCACCAAGCCCAGCACTCTGCCAGGGGAAATACCACCGCAGGACTTGGGTCCACCCCACCTTCAAACACCACAGGCGTCTCTCCATCAGCCTTCCTGCCTGATTCTTGCCCCCAGGAGCCCTCTGCCAGTATTCTCTGGGTCACCAGGAATCATGACTTTTCGCAGGATTGATGTCAAATTTATGGACATGGAGGATGAAATGTACCGAAATGCTGTCCGGTTTGCTTTGCAGGGACTAGATCACTTCTCCACAGACCAAGAGGTAGCCACTTACATAAAGAACGAATTCGACAGCAAGTATGGCCCCTTCTGGCAATGTGTGGTGGGTAGACATTTTGGGGGTTATTTCACCTACAAACGCAAGCATTACATTTATTTCTACGTCGGTACAGTCGCCATCCTCCTGTTCAAGTCCCATTGAAGAAGACACTCCCACAAGCTGAAGAAATCCATTGAAAATGAGAACTGGGGCCGGCCTAACTTCTAAACACCGGAGACTAAGAACTTGAGGCCTTGCTGAAGTGTCCTTTAGACTGTAAAATCTGATGAGGGTGGGCATTCCCTGTACCCTTAGGATTTAGTTATTAAAATCCTGGGCAAGCACAGCTTGTATTTGTGTTTATTTTCTAGTCCATAGTTTTCCCCTACCTCATGTGTTGTCTTTCCTCAAAATCTGGTCCTTAAAGAAAAAAAAAGTAAATCTGTTTGAAATATGTGTGTTGAAAATAAGGAGGGAAGGGAGAGAGAGAGAAAGGGAGGAAGTGGAAGGGAGGGAGAGAAGGGGGGAGGAAGGGAGAAAGTGAAGGGAGATGAGCAATGAAGATCAGTCACAGTGACTCAACACCTAAGACTCCACGGGAAGGACACGAGCCGTGATGACCAGCTACAGCGAATGAGAACCTAAGAAGACACAGATGCTAAAGGTGAGGAGAGGGGGAAAAAGTATTGCAGGAAGGGTGGGTGCCCTGGATGCTGCCTGCGGGGGAACGCTAATAAGCAGTTTCTACTGTCCATTGACCTTTCATTGGCCAGCTGGGAGAGATAATTCAGCAATGTAGCACTAATTGCCGTAGGCATTGTTTTCTGTATAGGCTCTTGTGGGGGTGTAGATTGTCTCACTCCAAAGCTTTGGTCTTTCCAACTCACACTGTCACAACTATTTTGCTGTCGTTGGGTACCTGGTGTTTATTCTGACTCGCAGTGACCCTATGTGACAGAGCAAAAGGGCCCCATTAGGTTTCCGAGGCTATAACTTTACAGGAGCAGACAAGGTCTTTGCCAGGTCTTTTCTTCCATGGAGCCGAGGGTGGGTTTGAACTGCTGACCTTTTGATTAGCAGCTGAGCATTTAACCAGCACAACATTAGGGCTCCTTTTTAATTAAAAAATAAATAAACAAAAAAGCACTTCTATACAGTTGATTCTGACTTACAGTGACTGTTTAGGACAGAATAGAATTGCCCCATAAAGTTTCCACATTATGCCTGGTGGATTTGAACTGCTGACCGAGTGCTTAATCATTATGCAGTCGTGCTCCTTTTTTTCATAACTGAGTGAAAATGTACATTTCCACACAAATTTACATGCCCACCCATATGCAGCTTCCACTGCTCTCCCTGCCCGGCGACAGCACACTCTTCCTCTCTGCTCTGTCATGCTCCTTTTAATAAGATAGTGCCTGTGGCAAGGCTTTAAAAGTGGCACCGCCTTATGTCCACACAAATATTCCTATTAGGAGGAAGGAAAAGGGATACAATCATGTTTGTTTGTTTGATTTTATTTTTATTGCAATTAAGTGAAAGTATACAATCCAGATCAATTTTGCATGCCACCTGTCTGCAGCTCCACCTGATCTCTCCACTGGGTGACAGCACATTCCTCCTTTTCACTACATACTGCTATTGTCTTCCTAATGAGCACTTTTCCCCTGCTCTCCACCCTCTTCTGTCCTCTCCTATCTAGAAATAAACCAGTAGGACAGCTTTCTATAAATGTGTAAGACCATAAAGTACACACACCATATGGTCACACGGTGTCCCCAAGTCCAGTCCATTCTTGTCTGAAGAGAAGACTTCAGTACTGGTTTCCAGTAAGGGCTAGCAGCAGGTCTAGAGGCCATGTTCCCAGTGGATCCTCCAGGCTGTCAGACTATCAATTCTGGTCTTTCAGTAGAGTTCTTGAACTAAACATCTCTTTTTCTCGTGTTGCTTCAGTAAGATATGTAGAAGTTAAAATTGGTTTTAAGCTTAGATTATTAAGGGGAACCATAGGGGTAGCCACAAAGCACAATAAAGATGCAGCATGTCAAAACAAGAAAACACAGCACAGGAAGCTCAACAAACACTGAAAAGGATGAAAAATCAACCCATAAAGAAGAATGACCCAGAACAGAATTATTAAGAGCAACAGAGAAAACACCAACACAAAAATAAATACATCAAAACAATAGCATGAAACACATACCTATCAATAATTACACTAAATGTAAACCAACTGAATGCTCCAGTGAAGAGATAATGAGTGACATCTTGGATTAAAAGACACAACCCATCTATGTGTTGCTTACAAGAAATTCATCTTAGACTTAAAGATATGAACAAACTGAAAATTAAAGGATGGAAGAATATATACAAAGCTAATAATACACGAAGAAGAGCAGGCGTGGCAATACTAATCTCAGATAAAATAGATTTTAATGTAAAATCCACCATCATGGACAAAGATGGTCATTATTTATTGCTGAAAGGTTCAATACACAAGCAGGACTTAACAATATTAAATATTTATGTGTCCCATACTAGATCATCTAAATAGATTGAACAAACACTGACTACACTGAAAAATGAGAAAGATAGCTCCACAATAATATTGGAGACTTCAACACTCCACTTTCAGCAATGGACAGATCATCCAGATAAAAGCTCAGTAAAGGCACAGAAGTTCTTTTTGCTATAATTAACCAATTCGACCTCATCAATGTAGACAGAACTTTTTATCCACCAACAGATAACTACACCTTCTTCTCCAGTGCACATTGAACACTTTCCAGAATAGACCATGTGTTAGGTCATAAAGCAAATCTCAACAAAATCCAAACCATTGAATTATTGCAAGGCATCTTCTGAGACCATAATGCCATAAAAGCCAAAATCAATATCAGAAAAAACATAGATAGAAACTGGAACTCATGGAAACTGAACAACATCTTGCTCAAAAAGCTATGGGTTATAGAAGAATTCAAGGATGAAATAAAGAAATTTATGGATTCCAATGAGAATGAAAACACTTCCTACCAGAATCTATGGGATACAGCCAAAGCAGTCCTCAGAGGTCAATTCATCTCTATAAATGCACACATCCGGAAGGAAGAAAGGATCTAAACCAAAGAATTAACCCTACAGCTTGAAAAAGTAGAAAGAGAGCAACAGAGGAACCCCTCAGTCACCGGAATAAAACAGATCATAAAGATTAGAACAAAACTAAACAAATTAGAGAATAGAAGAACCATTGAAAAAATGGTAATATACAAAGCTGGGTTTTTTTAAAGGTCAAAAAAAATTTGACAAATCATTGGCTAAACTGACTAAAGAAAAGTAGGAAATGAAACAAATAACCTGAATAAGAAACATGATGGGAGATGTCATAACAGACACAACTGAAATCAAAAGTATCCTAACAGAATACCACGAGTGTACTCTAACAGATTTGAAAACCTAGAGGAAAAGGACAAATTCCTAGATTCATATCACCTACAAACATTATCACAAGGAGGAGTAGAACAACTTAATAAACCCACCACAAAGGAATAGATTGTGAAAGTCATTATAAAACTACCAACCAAAAAAAGCTCTGGCCCAGATGGCTTCACCACAGAATTCTACCAAACTTTTAGAGAGGAGTTAACTCCAATACCACTGAGAATATTTCACAGTCTAGAAAGGGATGGAATATTCCCAAATTCATTTTATGCAGCCAGCATAACTGATATTCAAGCCAGGGAAAGATCCAACAAAAAAGGAGAATTATAGACCAATATCACTCATGAATCTAAGTGCAAAAGTCTTCAACAAAATTCTTGCCAATAGAATTGAACAACGTATGAAAAAAATAATTCATCATGACCAAGTTGGATTCATACCTGGTATACAAGGCTGGTTCAACATCAGAAAAACAATTAATGTGATCAACCACATAAATAACACAAAAGATAAGAATCATCTGATTTTGTCAGTTGATGAAGATAAGGCATTGACAAAGTCCAACACCCACTCATGCTAAAAACTCTCAGCAAAATAGAAATAGAAGGCAAATTCCTCAACGCAATAAGGACCAATTATGTAAAACCAACCATCTACATCATCCTGACTGGAGAGAGACTGAAAGAATTTCCTTTGAGAATGGGAACTAGACAAGGATGCCCACTCTCACCTCCACTGTTCAATACTGTATTAGAAGTTCTGTAAAGTGCAATTAGACACAACAAAGAAATAAAGAGCATCCACATTGTCAAAGAAGTAAAAATTTCCCTATTTGCAGATGATATGATTGTATACTCAGAAAACCTCAAAGAATCCATAAGTAAACTACTCAAACTAATAGAAGAATTCAGCAAAGTATCAGGATATAAGATAAACATAAGTAAATCAGTAGGATTTCTTTATACCAACAAAGAGTTCTTTAAAGAAGAAATCACCAAATCAATACCATTTACTATAGCCCCCCCAAAGATAAAATACTTAGGAATAAATCTAACTAGAGAAATAAGAGACCTATACAAAGAGAATAAGACCTTACTGCAAGAAACCAAGAGAGACTTACATAGATGGAGAAACCTATTCTGCTCATGGTTAGGAAGACTTAGCATTGTGAAAATGTCTATTTTACTCAACGTGATCTACATATAAAATGCAATCCCAATACAGATTCTAGTGACATTTTTTAATGAGATGGAGGAACAAATCACTACCTTTGTTTGGAAAGGGAAAAAATCCTGGATAAGCAAAGCACTACTGATGAAGAAGAACACACTAGGAGGCCTTTCACTGCCTGACTTTAGAACCTATTACACTGCCACGGTAGTCAAAACAACCTAGTACTGGTACACATAGAGACATATAGACCAGTGGAACAGAGTTGAGACCTCAGAGATGTCACCGTATTCCTATGAACAGTTGATATTCAACAAAGGCCCTAAGAATGTAAACTGGGGTAAAAACAGTCTCTTTGCCAAACAGCGCTGGCAAAATCAGATATCCATCCGCAAAAAATTGAAACAAGTCCCATAACTCACACCTTACATAGAAAGAAACTCAGATTGGATAGAAGACCTAAATACTAAACCTGAAATGATAAAGATCATGAAAGAAAAAATAGGATCAACAACGGAAGTTTTAATACACAACTTAGACAGATTTCAAAATCTGACAAAGCATAGTCAACAGAAGAGAAAACAGATAAATTGGAACTACTAAGTCAGATCCAACTCAATGGCACTTGGCTTGGCAAGCTTCAAACACTTTTGCTCATTCAAAGACTTTATCAAAAGAATTAAAAGACCACCTACAGAGTGGGAAAAAGTATTTGACAACTATCTGTCAGACCAACGTCTCATCTCCATAATCTACAAGGTACTGCAAAATATCAACTAGAAAAGGATAAATAACCCAGTTAAGCACTGGCAAACACTTCTCGAAAGATGATGTCTAGGCAACCAAAAGACACTCCCAGAAATATTCATGATCATTAGCTATTAAATAAATCCAAATCAAAACTCTGATGAAATAACATCTCAGCCCAACAAGATTGGCCATGATCCAAGAAACACAAAACAACAAATGCTGGAGAAGCTGTGGAGAAATTGGAACTCTCTAGTGGGATTGCAAAATGGTACATTTGGAAAGCAATCTGGCACGTCCTTCCCCTATTGCTAAGAGAGTCTTCTGCACCCCATGTTGGTGAGTGGTATCTGGGGTCTTAAAAACTAGCAAGCTACCATTTGAAGTACACCAAATGGTCCCAACTTAGCTGTAACAGATGATCACCAAGAACAAAAATGACACGAGGGAAAAAGAGCCCAGAAGACAGAAAGACCCATGTGAGTGGGTGACTTTATCAACATGTGACCAGAAGAACCAGATGATACCCAGCCACCACCAATGACAGCCGTGATGGGGCTCACTGTGTTGAGTCCCAGTGGCAACACAAGAAAAAAAGGAATGCACCCTAAAAACTTCACTAAAAGACCCTAATTGATGGTCTGAAGACCTGGGAGTTCCCCTGGGAGCATGGCACCTGATTTGGTGCTGCCCCTGATCATAGATCATTACTGAGGTACCATTACTAGAGGGGAATGCAGAGGGTGGAGAGGAGGGAACAGGAGATTGTTAAGAGGATATGACATGTATAGAACAGAAAGGAGGAGTGTGATGTCTTTGGGCAAGGAGAGCCGAAGAAGCTGCAGATAGGTGGGCATGCAAATTTAAATTGTATTGTAGACTTTCATTAAATCACCATTAAAAAAAAAACTGGAAATAGATACATCATTTGATTCAGTAATCCCACTGCTTTGAATACATCCTCCAGAATGAATGGCAGCCACACAAACAGATACATGCACACGAATGCTTATTGCAGCGCAGTCCACAATAGCTAAAAGATGGAATCAACCCAGATGCCCAACAACAGATCAATGGATAAACAAACTATGATGCGTTTACTCAATGGAATACTATGCAATGATAAAGAACAATGATGATCTTTGGAAACATCTCAGAATCTGGTTTTGGTTGGAAGACATTATGCTGAGTGAAGTCAGTCAGCGACACAAGGACAAATATTATATGAGAACGCTAGTATAAGGACTTAAAAACAGATTCAAGTACAGAAGAAAAGACTGACAGCTGCAAGAGAGGGGAGGATTGGAAAGCGCTGGTCATAGATGAAATAGTTGATGGAAATGTGGTTGGGTGAAAGCAGTGACAGCACACAGTAGAAAGAAGATCAACTTAACTGGATGTTTTAGTCAGCTAGGGCTGCTCTAACAGAAATACCACAGAGTGGATGGCTTTAACAAAGAAAGATTTATTCTTACACAGTCCGGTAGGTTGCAAGTCCATATTCAGGGTGTCCGCTCCAGGGAAAGACTTTCCCCTTGACGGCTCTGGAGGAAAGTCCGGTATTGCATCAGTCATTGTCCAGGGAGTGTCCTAACGCAAGAACCTCTGGTCTGAACGCCGCGCTCTGCTCCCGGTGCTGCTTGCTTGATGGTAGCAAGGTTCTCTAATTGTCCTTGGCTCTTTTTCCTTTTATTCCTTGCAAGCTAAAAGCATTAAGGGTGGGGCAAGCCATACTCCAGGGAAACTTCCCCCATAGCAGGAATTCACAGCCCCACCCTAATCTTTAACATACAGGTTAGCAAAACCACACAATGGAGGACATTTCCAAGATACTGGGAACTATATCCCAGCCACGTGGCTGCACACATTTTTGGGGGGACACAATTCAAACCATGACACTGGACTTCAACATAAACTGAAAACTCTTCTAATCTTCACTCAATATTGCAAGGATAGAGTAGCAGGGGTGTGGGTCTGGGGACCTTGCTCTCAAGGGACGTCGAGGCCAATTGTCATAACTAGCCTATTGCTAAGAGAGTTTTCTGCACTCCATAGTGGTCAATGGTGATGGGGCACATAGTGTTGAGTCCCAGTGGCAGCATAAATAAAAGAGGGGTGCACCTCAAGAACTCCACTAAAAGACTGCAACTGATGGTCCAAAGGCCTGGGGGTTCTTCTGGGAGCATGGCCTGTTGTCCCTGACTGAACATTACTGAGGCCAACTCTTTGGACAGGAATGGATTGGTCTTGGGACACATTGTATTTTATGGTACTATGCATCTATAGGGTGTCATCCTACTGGGCTCTTAGTAGAAGGGAGAGGAAAGCATGGAGAGGAGGGGACAAGAGATTGTTAAGAGGATATGATACGTGTAGAACGGAAAGAAGGAGTGCACTGTCACTGGCCAAGGAGAAGAGAAGGAGCTGCAGATAGGCAGACATGTGGTTTTAATTTGGATTGCATATTGCACTCAATCTCAATAAAAAAAGAAAGAAACATATTCCTTTTACTTTAAGACAGTACCATCAGCAAACAAATCATAGAAACCTCTGGGAAGATTCTCACATACATCATTTATAGAGTAAACAGTTATCGGATCACTTGTCACATTTCATGGTGTATTTCATGGCATTGTGCACACTGCTTCTTATTGTTCAGGCTGAACAATCATGGCCCCTACCTTCAAGGCTCTTACAATCATGTTGGTGAGGGAGGTGAAACTACTAACTCTGACCAACACACAGCAGATAAGTGCCATGACGCAGAAACAAAGTTTCATGGAATCTGAAGTAGAAACCGTCAATTCGGAGTGTCATACTCAGGTGATGCTTCAATCTGAGATTTTCGCAGCATGACCCCTGCACCAGGGTCATCAGCATCACCTAGGAGCTCACTAGACGCGTAGATTCTCAGGCACACCACATGCTGATGTTTAATAAGTCCTCCTACAGGGGCTACATTCCCAAAGTTTGAGAATCATTGATTCAAAGAGAAAATTGGAAGGACCAGAACAAAGACTGGAAGGATCAGTGTTGTTGCTGAGTGCCATCGAGTCAATTCTGACTCCCAGCGGCCCCATGTGACAGAGTAGAACTAGGATTTTCTTGGTTATAATTTTTAGGACAGCAGATTGCGAGGGCTTTCTCCTGCAAAGCCAAGTGGTGCTTCCTACTGTCAGCCTTTTGGTTAGCAGCCGACGGCTTCACTGTTGTGACAGCAGCCTTCATGGAAGGACACTATTTTTGATGGTAAGAAGGGTATTTATTTCTGTTGCGATTTACACCCCATTATCTGTTTTCATCTTTACCATGACAGGACATGTGACACAGAAGGAAGTGGAAAGTATAACTTTTGACACAAATGTTACCAGGTGGGTACCCCAGGTTTTACTGGGCATGACTCGTATTGGTCAGTAAACAGAGACTGAGGTGGGAGAGTGTAAATGCGTCTTTATTTCATTGCATGAGGAAAGGAATTGGTCTGGGCTGTTGCCACCAACACTGCTTCACGAGGCTGAGGGAAAAAGTTGTTTTTAAGAGGTTACAAGGAAGGTGTTCATACCAGTTACAGGTCAGCAACCTTCTTACTGTATCACACAGGGACCAGGAATTTCACATGGCGGCCAAGCAAAGGAACTCAAAGGTTAACAGAAATTTCAAGGCCAGCCAACAATGGAGTTGGAATTCTTTTTTTAAGTTATCAATAAATGTTTTAGATGATGGTTTACAGAACAGACTAGCTTCTCACTGGACAGTACATATCTTGTTTCATTGCACTGGTTAACAACCACACGGCAGATCAACACTCTCTTCTTGACCTGGAGTTCCCTATTACAGCTTTCCTGTCCTCTGCTGGCATGCCCTTTTGGTCTCGTTTTGTTTTACGGGCTTGTCCAGTCGCTGGCTGAAGGGTGAGCCTCAGGGGTGACTTCATTACTGAGCTGAAAGCTGAAAGGGTGTCCTGGCTTATACTCTCAGGGGTTCTTCAGTCTCTGCCAGGCCACTAAGTCTGATCGTTTTTTTGAATTAGAATTTTGTCCTACGTTTTTCTCTAGCTCTGTCTGGGACCCTCTATTGTGGTCTCTGTCAGAGCAGTCCGTGCTGGAAGCAGGGCACCGTCTAGCTCTGCTGGACTCAGCCAGGTGCAGGCTGTTGTTGCACATGTGGTCCGTTAGCCCTTTGGACACATCTTTCCCACATGTCTTTTGTTTTCTTCATTCTCCCTTGTTCCAAACGGGTGAGACCAGTGGAGTATCC
Organism: Heterohyrax brucei; assembly: GCA_028571685.1. Taxonomy (NCBI): domain Eukaryota; kingdom Metazoa; phylum Chordata; class Mammalia; order Hyracoidea; family Procaviidae; genus Heterohyrax; species Heterohyrax brucei. The sequence continues at coordinate 16,114,532 of CM053166.1, read as the reverse complement.
GAAATGGCCGCTCATAATCTTTTAAGACCCCAGATACTACTCACCAGAGTAGAATGTAGAATATTTTCTCTATAAACTGTTTTGCCAGTTGAGTTACATGTTTCCTGAGACCCTGTTCCTCACACCACTCAGCCCGGTAATGCAACACCTCAGGGAGTTTGGATGGATCTATCAAGTATCTATGGGGTCATTGAGAGTTGAAATCAAGTTGACGGCAGTAGATTTACAGTATTTTTATTTTTTATGGAGCTTCTATGACCCTGCCTTGTATAAGTTGTGCTGGTTCCCACAGCATCCTATATGGTCTTACCCTTCACCAAAGCTACCGTGTATCTATTGTCTGTTTAGTGTTTCTCCATCTACACCCCTCTCCTCCCTGATAATCATCAAACATTGTTTCTTTTTGTTTATAAACCTTATCATGTGTTTTTATAATAGCGATTTCACACAGGATCCATTTGCAGGCTGTGAGAGGGCCCAAAGCAGAGCGCCAGCTCAGCCGAGCCTGGACTCCTGACCCGTGGAAACCTGGAGCTGATAAGTAAGTGTTGTTTTAAACCACCAAGTTTGGGGGCAATGCGTAATAAAGCAAATAGATCAAATGACAGAAGAGCAGTTGCTTTGCATTTTTATTACGGTGTTCAACTATGACTCAACATCAGCTTGTATTATTTAATGGAATCAACGTACAGATTGTTATACCGTGAATCGTTTTCAGTTAAGACTACGTTTTTCAGACTTTGCCAGAACAAGCCTTCCGCCTTGGGGTTGTCAGGCCACTGGAGGATGGAGCTCTTGCAGATCCGCTGGCGCAGCCTCAGATACTGAGAGTGCTGCAGCACCGGCTCCAGCAGGATGAAAATGATCACATCCATGTTCTCCTCCATCAGCCTCTGCAGGGCCAAGTAGAAAGCTGTCTTAAAGTTCCAGCTCTTCGAATACTTTTTGGTTAGAACAAATATGGTTTTTTTGCTCTGGTTGATGCTCTGCATGAGGTTATCGATGATGGCTAATCCCGGGTCCCAGTCCCTCTCCTCGAGACAAAGGAGAACGTTTTTGTCTTCACTCTCCTCTAGGTGGTAGCGCAGCTCATTTATCACCCAATCAGTGACAGAGGCATCTTTGGTGTCATAAGAAACGTAGGCGTCGTAGAAAGTTTGTGATGTGGAAAGAGACCTGTATCCTTTGACCTTCGCTAAACACACATGGTAGATAAACCAAACATCCCAGTAAAACAAGTGGTGAGCCAGGGCAATCAGCATAACCATGCTGGTGGCAAAGAAGGTGAAGAAGAAGAATATTGCCGCAATGGTATCTGAAACACAGGTGGTTAGCTCTAGACTCACAATACACTTCCCTCTTTGATCTCCAGGACTGGCACAAATGACATCTGTCAATCTAGGGATGGAGACATTCAGATTTTCATCCATCCAACTTCGAAAATCTCCAATGTCACATGTGCATTCAAAATGGTTTCCCCCTAATTCCAAAATCGCTAGGTTGGTGGCTGACTTAGTTTGAAGGGTAGATTTGTTGATCACCCTTAGCAGGTTGAAGCTTAGATCAAGGTGGACCAGATTTCCAGCTTCAGAAAAGAAACCAGAGGGCAGGTGAGAAATCCTATTTTGCCTCAGCAGCAGTGTCTGGAGAGAAGGGGCAAAAGTAGAGAAGCCGTTTGTTAAGACAGATAGCCTGTTTCTACTTAGGTCAAGCAAGCTGAGGTGAGGAAAGTGCTGAAGTAACGTCCAGTTAAAGAAATGTAGCACATTGTTGTTTATGTACAGTTCCGTCAGGGTCCTGGGCAAGTTAAGGAATGCTTCATTCGGGATGTGCCGAAGGTTGTTACTGGATAAATCCAGCCGCGTCAGTTTCTTAAGAAATGTGAATAAATGCCAGTACCTGTCGTCAGCATCGCTCCACAAAAGATCAAGGCGATTGCCACTGAAAACTAATTCTTCCAGGGACATGCTTGTCAGATTATACTCTGTTAAAGTGTAAATGTTGTTGTGGCTCAAATTTAAAACTTTTAGCTGTGTTAAATTTTTAATAAATCCTAGACGGTGTGTTACTCCAGCTATTCTGAAATAGTGGCTGTTGTAGCTGAGATCTAGCACTTCTAATTCGACCAATTCATTGAGAGCCTGGTCATTATCAAAATCTAGTTTATTGCTTGTTAAATCCAAGTATTTGACATGAGGCACAGCCGAAAACTCCTGTCCACTTAATACTTGGGTTATGCCATTTGAAGACAGGTTTAGACAGGCGATATCACTAAAACCTTCAAACTGTTTTTTCCCAATAAAGAAAATACTGTTCAAGCTTAAATCTAAGGCTTTGCCATAACTGGTACATTGTGGCTTTATTAACGGATAGGTTTCATGGTAGAAATTGGAATGTGGGTCAAACTCAGTGTTTGCTGACCGAGGTTTAACGATATGACTTTGGGAAGATGAATTTCTTGCACAATCTTGCTTGATGTCATTTACCAAGGGTGATATTCTATTTTCTGACAGATAAATGATACTCAGATTGTGGCGATCTTGGAACATGGTAAAATCAATTTGTTTAATAAAATTAATGCCCAAGTTGATAGTACTTAAGTTGGAGAGATTTAACACAGGCTGGAAGTCTTCTTTTCTAAGTTCCTGGAACACATAACCTCTTAAATGCAATACCTGAAGGCAATGAAGTTTAGTAAAGTTTTCAGAAATACTTATATACCGTGGGTATTCCGTCCTTGCATAGTTGTAAGACAAGTCAAGTATTTCTAAAGATCCCAGGTGAGCTAAAAATGCCCCAGAGGCTATTTCATGCACTAAGTAGTTGAATTCAAGATACAGCGCCTTTAGTTGAGTCATATTGTAGAACCAAGTTTCATTAATCGTCTGGAGGGAAGTGCTTGAGAGGTTTAGGTACTGGAGTTGGTTGAGGGCTTGAAACGCAAGGTGGTGGATCTGAATGGACCTGTTCTCATCACAAGGTTTACATGGAAATGGTGCATTGAAACACCTTGGACAGTTACCGCTTAAGTCAAGTATCCTTAAATTGGTCAGATTCTCGAAGTCTTCTTCATTGATGTTTTGGATATTGGTGTTGCTAAGATAAAGTTCAGTTAAGGAGCTAGGTAGTCTCCGTGGCACATGGGAAAGGTTATTGAAAGAAAGTGATAGCAATTTCAAATGTTTAAGTTTCTCAAATGCTCCATTTTCTATGTCAAAAATTTTTTTACAGTCATGGCCAAAATAGCAGTTCCAGCCCAAATAAAGACTTTCCAAGTTCCTTAATCCTGAAGTGTTCTTTTCAGTTACCATGGTGATATTATTCTGGATTAGACTAAGTTCTTGCAAAGACTCTGGCAAACCAGCAGGTATTTGGTATAACTGGTTTTCTTCAAGCAGTAACTCTCTTAGGTTTTTCAGGTTCTGGAAAGCTCCATCTGTAATATTCATGCTGTTGCCATTCACTGTGTTGTGATTTAGATTTATTTTAGTAAGGTTTTGCAGCCCTTGAAATGATTCATTTGTCACATGCTTGATGAAATTACCAGACAGATCTAGTTCTGTCACATATCTGCCCACGGTTTGGGGTACTTCTTGCAGTCGGCGGTCGCTACACTCCGCAATGATGGAGCCATTCTGCTTTCTCTCATCGCAAGGATAGCTTCTGGAATAATTTGCTCCAACTGAGAACCCACAGGAATCAGACATAAGCAGGCAAAGGTAAATGAAAAGCAAAGACTGGAGGATCATGTTTTCCTAAGGGGGAAAAAAAGGGAAGCATTATGTTAGAATAACAATGGAAGCATTCTATTAAAGTAGCAATGTTCACCAGGCATTTCATGACAAAATGAACAGGGCTTCACCACACTTTATATGAGTTTCAAAGGCTAAACTCTCTAAACAATGAAATGAATTATACTAGATTAGGTTCAGAAGTTAAAAAATAATTAGATTCAGAATGATTCTAAGCTTTCAGTGTGCTCAGTTTCTTGTTGCTGCAAGAAGATAAAGATGTAACCTTCTGATGTTATGATGAAGAGAAGACCTGGGAAGCGTTTGCCGAAGTGTTACTCAAGATGCCCTAACAATGGACTCAGTCTGACACAGGACCGCTACTATGGCTCAGGCTGAGTCTATAGTTATTTGTTGGCTAACTTTGGAAACATCCATAGGAAGCTTACAGTTTTATGCATCCTCTATAACACTCAGTAGAATGCCTCATGTTCTCTGTTTTTTGATGAACAGAGGGCTGAATATACTACTTTTGGTAACTATACAATGCAACAGATTAGCATGATTGATTTGATCAAGGGTTGTGGATTCAAGAGATACTTAGACTTTGGAATAGAATTGAGGGACACAGCAATGGATGGAAAATGGGGGAGGGGCATTGTCAAGGACAAGAGCATGTTCAGGATGACTTCTAGGTTCCCAGTCTGGACAGCTGGGTGGATGAAAGTGCCATTCGTGAAGAAAGAAGACTAGTTAGGGTTTTTGTTTTTTTTTATTTGTTTTGGAGGGAGCAAGTAGGTGTTATGAATTTAATACGGCAGGTTGTGTTTGAATTGATTTTGTGGTGTTTAAGTAGAGATGTCCAGTAGATAGTTGCATATATGGGTGTGAGGCTCAGAAATGTGTTCTGAGATAGAAGCATAAACTTCTAAGTTGTGGTAAGTAAAGCCATGGGTGTGAATGAGATCACCTGAGGGAGCATAAGACGTAAAAGGGTTAAAGAGCTGAGACCCGGTGTTGATGACCATCAAAATGTAATAAGACTGAAATGGAGACAAAGGGATTGGCCAGAGGGGTTGGTGGGAAACCAGGAGAGGGTAATGTTAAAGATGCATTAAAATGAAAAGTGTAATGTATGATGAGAATTCAGACAATATATCTGATGATTATTAATATACTAAACTTACATATTAAAGGAAAATGACTCATACAATAGAAATGTCAAGATTAGAAGGGCAGAAATGAGAAGCAAAACCAAATAGAAACAAAAAGAAAATAGATTTTAAAATCTAAGTGTTAGGCAAGATTATATTTAGGACAAAATAGCATTAAACAAAATAAAGAAGGGGATTTTATACTGATAAGGGACACAATCCATAATATTGATCTGACAGTTATGAATACTCATGCACCAAATAATATAGTATCAACATTAGTAATACATATATGTAAGAACAATCCTGAGACACGTTAGTAGTAGGAGATTTTAATGTGCTTATCTTAGTTGGTAACATATATTTTTATGTACCAAAAAAAGAAGATACAAAAGACCAAACTAAAAAAGTAAATATAATTGGCATACACTAAAGTATCTGACTTGATGGCACTTGGCTTGGCGAAGTCTGTATTGTAAAGAGAGAGGTTGCACCTTCTCTTCATTTGCCTACAGAGCACCTGCAAATTTGTTTGGGTCAAAAATATATGGTCCAAGGGGAAAAAGAAAACAACATTTTGATGTATCAAGAGAGCAATGATGAAAAATTAAAAATAAGGACAGGGAATAAAAAAAAATGAAATCACTTTGTTCAAATGTTATGCTAATCAACTTGAGAAATTAGGTAAGAGAAGCAATTCTCTAGGTAAGTATAAACTGATCCCAGAAAAGATACAATGCTGACACAGACTAATTGTCGGAGAACAAATAAAGCTGTGAAAGAGCTAGTCTCCAAATGAGTACCAGCACCAATCACAGAAAGATTTTACCAATTTGATTTCCATGCTTTTTAAACTGTTACATATCATAGGGAAAAAAAGGAAATTTTATTTCTTCTTTTTTAAAAAATGAAACAGGCTAAAATCCATAGCAAAAAAAAAAGATAGCATAAGGAAAAAAATTACAGGCAAATGGTGCTTGTAAATATCATTGTAAAAATACACAAATGAATATTCAGCAGCACAGTGAGATAATAAAATATGACTGAGGAGGTTTCTGTGTGTGGTAGGGAGAAAAGAAAGAAATTAAGGGTGGCTTAATGTGTCTATTCATATATCTGCATTTTTGTCACTCAAAAAAGAGTGAGATAATGACATCCTGGCCATAGATGTTGAAGCAATATCTGATAAAACAAAATACCATTCTTGACAGAAACATGTACTAACAGAGGAAGAGATGGATATTTCCTTGACACTTAAGAAAGAAGCCTGTTCCAGCATTCAGCAGGAGGCCTCTCAAAGCATTCCCATTAAGATCAGGAGCCAGACTCTATTATTTGTCATCCGAATCGACGGCACTTGGCTGGCTGGCTCAAGTAACTAGGCAATGCAATGAGACAATAATTGCATTAGGATGACATAAAGGTCACCATTATTTGGAGATGGTTAAGTGCTTTCCCAAGAAAATTGCCTGGAGAAACTATTCTAAATAATCAAAGAATTTAGTATGGTGATTAGTTATAAAATTAATACATAGTCTCAGTGTACACCAGCAAGTACTTGTTACAAGAGAAATTAAGAGTGACCCATTGACAAAGGGACAGTAATGCAGAGGCCTGACCCTATCAGATGCCAGCATTATCCCAACGGTCATGATTAAAACATGCAGCACCAGCATATCAATGATGGAGAAATCACTGAAACTGAACACAGTGTCTAGACATAGATCTAAATGAGCAGGAAAATTGGGAAACAATAAAGGGAGCATATGACATCACTGAACAAGATTATCAGTAAATAATGTTGCGGCAACTGAGTCTCCACTGGCAATCCTGGTGACATCGGGATTACCAGTTACCTCTGCTAACCAAAAGGTAGGCAGTTCCAATCCACTAGATGCTCCTTGGAAACCCTAGGGGGCAGTGCTCTCTGTCTTGTAGGGTTGCTATGACTCAAATGCAATGGGTTTCAGTTTTATGTTTTTTGGTTTCAGTCTCCACTTGTGGGGGAAAAAAATGTAGGTCTGTGTTTCCTGTTGTATTTCAAGACAATTTCAGTGGAACGAATATTTCAATTTAAGAAAATGAAATCACAGAATTGCTAGAAAAGGGGAAAAACTGAGAAAATTGTCATTGATAGAAATGAAATATCTTTTCAGCATGATCTATATCCCCAAAGTCAAAAAAACAAAGACTAATCCGACTCGATGGCACTTGGCTGGCTTGGCTAATCAATTCAACCACACACAAATAAAACTCTTGCCTTACAACAAGCACCATAAGCAATGGTATTATGGTGTTACGTTAAATAACAAATTAAGAGAAGACAGCCATTGTGATACAGATAAAGAGGTAACATATTGAATATGTAAAGACTCTTGATACCTAAATTAGAAGACTGATAGCCCAATGGAAAAAATGGAGAAAAAGATATGAACAGATGGTTGACATGAAAGCCAAAAGCCAAGTGTCGTCGAGTCGGATCCGACTCATGGTGACCCTAGGACACGAAAAGGAAACACAAATAATCTCTCTCATACAGAAGAAGACACTCCACCTCTTTCATAAAAGACACTGAGAAAGCATTTTTTGTGGATTCTCTTATACAGATCTGGAGCCCTGGTGGTACAGGTAAGTGTCTGGCTGCTAATGAAAAGGCTGGCAGCTCTGGGCCTTGGAAACCCTATGATGCTGTTCTACTCTAAGGGTCTATGGGGACTACAGGCTCTATGGGGTCTACAGGGTCTATGTGGTCTACAGGGTCGCTATGAATCAGAACCCACTGAATGATCATGAGTTTGGTTTGGGGGAATTATATAGGTAAGGACGTAGGAAAACAGGTACTGTCATCTGTGCCAGGAATCATCTAAATTAGCACCACGTATGAGATAGAGAGCCTCCTGTAATAGCTATCAAAATTGAAATCATACACTTAGGCTCAGCAATATAAATTCTGGAAGTAGATCGTAAATATATGCCCTCACATGTACAAATGAGTGCTTGTCTCAGTCATCTGGTACTGCTCTAACAGAAAATACCACAAGTGGATGGCTTTAACAAAGAGAAATGTTGTAATCACAGTCTGGTAAGCCGCAAGTCCATTCAGTATGAGAAATTATCACAGTACAGTAGGGTAAGAGTCCAAATTCAACATGAGAGCATCTTGGTGCAGGAACCTCAGGTCCAAAGGACATGCTCCACTCTCACTGAGGCTTTCTTGGTGGTATGAGGTTCCCAACACCCCGCTCTTCTCCTTTTCCTTTTAGCCCTCAAGAGATGACCTCAACACAATCCAAGCTTGTACCCTGAGTGCTGCCTCACCACCGCAGCTGCAGCCCGTTCTTCCTCATTACTATCACAGAGGCGGCATTCTCAACACATGGGAGAAGTCACACCACACTGAGATCCATGGCTGAACCCAACTGATACATACATTTACTGGGAGGACACAATGCAATCCATGACAGCACTCCATACCAAGATAGTCTCTGCACAACTGTTAACAATAACAAAAGATTAGAAATAAGTTAACTGTCTGTTAACAGTGGCCTGATTAAACAAACTGGGTTACAACCATATCACAGAACACTATTGGGCCATTAAAAAGACCAAGGTAGCCTTTAACAAGTATTGAGCCTATTTACTTTAGTTTAACAACTATTTTTGAGCTAGTCATACAGCAATGGAAGAACAGATCCAAATCCCTGCCCATCTGGGGTTGGCAGTATAAGATGGTATGGTAGATGGCAGAAAGTCCTGTAGAGACAAAGACAGGAAGATGGGAATGTGGCATGTCCTTCGATGGGATTTGTCTGCTGCTGTTTTCACCGTTAGACTATGGTTGTAGGTTTGGGGAGGAAGTCCACAGTTGTCTTCTGCTCAGATCAAATGAAGGGCACCACAGGCTATCACGATGACTTTCCCTATCGATGTGGACTCTGACCACCTGAGTGAGGTAGTGTTTGTCCTATTACAGTTTTTACCAGTAAATTAATAAAAAGTAGTTTTTACAAAGGCCCATGGAGAAGAGATGGCAGATTCAGGCCAGATCCAAGACTGTCCTTCATGTGCTTAGGGAGACATCTTTGAGTGGTTTCATGGATTGAATTGCGTTCCTGAAAAAATCTGTGTGGTAATGTAGCTAGGCCATGATTCCTGGTATTGTATGATGTTCCTGTATGTTGAAAATTCTCCCTCTGTGATGGAGGGTGGATGGGCAACCGTCGTGTTGGTGGGACAGGACTCAACTGTAAGATTGTTGTGTGCCTTGAGGCTGTCTCTTGAGATATAAAGGTAAGAAGCTAGCAGAGAGGTTTGGGGACCTGAAACCACCAAGAAGCAGTGCCGGGAGCTGAGCATGTCCTTTGGAAAGCACTGGGGTCCCTGTGCCTCAGAAGCTTCCAGTCTAGGGGAAGATTGATGACAAGGACCTTCCTCCAGAGCCACCAAAGAAAGCCTTCCCCTGGAGGTGACAGGCTGAATTTGGACTTTTAACCCACTGAACTGTGACAAAATAAAATTTCTTTTTTTAAGCCATCTACTTGTGGTATATTGTGCTAAAGCAGCACTAGACGACTAAAAGAGGTGATCACTTGGGCCAGTCGTGAGGCCATGTTCCACACCCTCACTAGCCTCAAGTTAGGCTCTCAACATCTCATATCAAAATTTCACACTTAAATCTGAGATAAAACAGAGTGACTAAGGGAAAAGCCTCTAGAGGCCAGAAGAGACCAAGGGAGAAGCCCTTGCTAAGAATACAATTAGCCTCTCAAGGGGGTTTGAGGCAATTTAAGAGTAAATGTTGGGTCAAGGAAAAGGTGAGAATATTCTGGAGGGGGTTTCTGAGGGAAGAGCTTGGAGTCTGTAACTCCATGAGGTAAGAACACGAGTTGACAAGTTCCAAATGGCATGGGCAGGAAGAGTGGGAGGGCGGGAAGAACTAGCAGCTAATGAGGGAGAAAACCTTGAATGCTCAGGACTGCCCAGGGGCTAGCAGGGTTACTAAAGCCTGTCATTTCCTAGGGTACTTGGCTGACATCTACAAATCGGGGAGGTGACCGCCATATGGAACTGCATCTCTGAAAAGAAGGCAGAAGTCTCCAAAGGTGGACATCAAAGCAGCAGCAGAGAGCTCATTTCAGAGTGCTGCTCCCATTGGTTACCAAAGAGAATGCAACCTCGCTATGATATCACCGCTGAACGGCTACCACCAAGCCCAGCACCCTGCCAGGGGAGACAGCACCGCAGGACTTGGGTCTGCCCCACCTTCAAACACCACAGGCATCTCCCCCTCAGCCCTCCCACCCACCCCGTGCCCGCAGGAGCCCTGCTGCCCCAGCCCCAGCTACCCCATCCTCTACCGCACCAGCCCCTGCTGCACTGTCTCCTGCTGGGGCATCAGCTGTGACAACAGAGTCAATGCTGACACAACAGTTGTGATCAAGAGCACAGATATGGACAATGAAATGAGACGTGACGCTGTAAGGTGTGTTATGTGGACACGAGCTGTGTACAGGACGAGAAACAAAGCAGGCGTGCATACCAAGAGGGAATTTAATAGGAAGTATGGCCCCAAATGGCACTGTGTAATAGGAAAAGCCTGTACACCGAGGAATTTCATCTACTTCACTATCACTGAACTTAACATTACACATTATACAATTAACATTCAAAACTGGTTAAAGCATACATTTCCCACGGCCCAAACAAACATCAAAAATGATAACTGTGGCCTAACTTCTGTACACCAAAAATACCATGTACTGGCCTGGCAGAAGAGACTTCCTCATCTGAAAACTTTGTATAGTGACGTCGTTCACCAGCAAGCACAGCTTGTATTTGGGTGTGTTTTTTAGTCTTACTTGCCCTCACCTGAGGCTTTTCTTTCCTCAAAAGGTTTTCCTTGGAAAAAAACACACAAAAAGAGTAAGTCTGTTAGAGACGTGTGTCTTAAAAGTAAGGAAGGGAGAGATAGTAGGAGAAAGGAGCGAGGGAGCGAGGGAGGGAGGAAAAATGAGGGAGAAAGAATGGAAGGATGAAGAAAGCAAAGGAGGGAGCAGGAGAAAAAGAAACTGTAACTCTCCGAATGAAATAGACTGAGACAAAGAGAGAGATTCTTTTGTTGGTTAAACCTGACTTTGTTTTAAAAAAGCAGAACTCTACAAAGATGGCATAGGGTAGGTAGCAACAGCAGAGACAAAACCAAAAAGAAACCAAACCTGTTGCTGCCAAGTCCATTCCAACTCACAGCAATCCTACAGGACAGAGCACAAGTGCCCCATAGGGTTTCCAAGCAGCACCTGGTAGATCTGAGCTGCGGACGTTTTGGTTATCACCTGTAGCTCTTAACCACTATGGCAACAGGGTTTCAACATTTGACAAAGACTGTCAACAAAATTTGGGAGGATGGGAAGCAGATACGTGAACACTAGGTGGCAGAGCAGAGGAAGCTGACATCCAAGGTCCAGGCAGGGAGAAGTCAATTTGTATCTTAGAATCCTGACAAGACTTAGAAATTGGAGGCATCAGGCACCATGGAAGATGGCATGCCAGGTGGAGCTGGACAGGGCATTGGCTGAGAGTCTATAAAAGTTAGATCACTCTCCCATCTCTCCCCCAGGACTTACTCTCTTCAAAGGTTGAATCCAAGAGCCCTGGGCTCAGGACTCCAGGTATAAAGGAAGGCTTGGGACCACCAGCCAAACACGAAACAGGAGGGTTATAGACAGGCGTGTGACCCATCCTCTCCCCTCCCTTGGCTCTGGGAACTCTGACATCCACCCACTTACCAACACCCCAGCCCAGCTCCCCAGGCAGGAGGTTGGAGGCTCTCTTCCTGGGAAAAGGACTGACAGGGTGGTAGGGTCACAGCTAGAGTCAGGGGAAGGAGACAATCAGCTGGCATGCAATACCTAAGGGGGAACCAAAAACCTCAGGCTTGGGGAAGGCGAATGATATTTTCATGTCATATTTTACAAAATCTAAATTAATACCAACGTTCCATGATGAACAGAACATTAAGATTTCAAGGGAAGGCAGCATGTGAATTCATGCTTGTATGACTCAGCCTCGCTTGCCTTACCCTTCTCGCTCAGCCCTGGGTCTAATAAAACTTGATCTAGAAAAACAGGCAGCTGGCCCACGGCCCATAGTTTGCTGATAGGCGTTTGTCAAATAGCGTCTTAAAATACCATTTCTCCTGCATTGTGAACTTTGTGGTACCCACTTAAATTTTGCAGTGGAGGAGATGGCCTCACTCTCCTCACCCTACTCCCAACCTTGCACAACAGAGAAGGTCTTGAGATGATGTTGGGACACACCCTAACCAAAAAGCTGACTCCGCCTCACTCATCCCGTGGTGAGACTCATCAGTCGGTAAGCTCTGGCAGTTGCAATTAGAGCTTATGAGCTGGAATCCACTTGATGGCCACTGGATTTTCTTTTTTCGTTGTCGTTAAGTCAGCTGTTTGGTGCCCGATCCTTAAATGGGAACTAACAGCCATCTCCAGGCAACTGAGGAATTCTTCCAACACAAAAGACAGAGATTGAAGCTGGCCAACAGAAAACAATACCAGAGGAGCAGCAACAGGTGGAATCAGGCCTCTTGGCTCCCAGGACAGTGGTTTATTTTCTTTTTTTCTTTTCTTTTTTGTATTTTTTATAATTTTTATTTAACATAACTGAGTGAAAATGTACATTCCCGTATAAATTTACATGCCCACCTATATGCAGCTTCCACTGCTCTCCCTGCCCGGTGACTGCACACTATTCCTCTCTGCTCCATACATGTCTCATCCTCCCAACAACCTCCTTTCCCCTCCTCTCCGTCCACTCCCCTTCCTCCAGCCCGAGGTCAGCAAGATGATATCCTATAGATGTACAGAACCATAAAGTGCTTCCAATATATGGTCACTCTGCATTGCCAAGTCGGTTTATTTTCTTAATGCAGGTCTTATCACGTGCAGATCTTCAAACCACCTTTAGGATTCTGGAATCCTAAAGGTCTGGTTTGGTTTTGTTTCTTCTTTGGCAACTTGTTTTGCAATAAAACCTGGTCTGAACTGACCTAAGGATATTCTGACTTGATTTACCACTTAGTGAGAGCATTTCAAGTCACTGCAGAAGTAGCCCCGCTGCCTGCTGGGAGTGTTTTGTAGTATATGGTGTATGTGCCATATGGTTTGGCTGACATCATTCTGACCTCTCAGGTTTCTGAAAAGGGATATTAGATCTATACTTGTATCTCCTTCACTAGGGATTGTTAAGGGTAAACACTGTCCCTAAAAAAGATGTGTTACAAATCCCTGGTGGCAGAATGGTTAAGAAACTGTATACTACCCAAAAGGTCAGCAGTTTGAATCCACAAGCCACTCCTTGGAATCCACCAGCCGCTCCTTGGAAACCCTAGGGGGCATTTCTACTCTGCCCCACAGGGTTGGTAGGAGTCACGACTGAATCAATAGCACCTAACAGTTCAACAAGAGTTTAGGGGGAAAATAATAATAATAATAAAAAAAACCCATTATGAGTCAACTCTGACCCACAGCGAGTCTGAATGAGTGTCAGAGTAGAACCACAGAGGTTTTAGAATTAGATTGCCAGACCTTTCCTTGAGGAGCTTATGGGTGAACTCAATCCCCCAACTCCTTGGTTAGAAGCCAAGTGCTTCACCAATTGCACCTCCCAAACCAAATAACCAAACCCACTGTTGTTGAGTGGATTCCACCTCATAGCAACACCATAGGTCAGAGGAGAACTTCCCTATAGAGTTTCCAAGGAGTGCCTGGCAGATTCAAACCGTGGCCTTTTTGGTTAGCAGACAGAGCACTTAACCACTATGCAACCAGACTCCAGGAGAGCTGAGAGCAGCTAAATTGAGTTGCTCACTGGCGCTCTCTGCAGGGATAAATTAGAGCTGCCGGTGTTCCACAGGAAAATTCTAGACAGACATCTTACTGTGATTTTAAGGTTGTTCTTATCCATGAAGGGCAAGATTAACCTTAAAAAGTGTGACCCAAATTGCAAAAGCATGCCAGAGATTGCTGTATAGCAATGTAAATTTCATATCCTGCTAGAAAAAAGATAGCCATCAAATCATTACTTCCTAATTTCAGTCTCCTAGTAAGTGTCTCGGCTACAGATAGGGGGAAGCCCAATTATTAGCAACCAGGCCAGAAATAACCTGATGTCAGTACCTCTCAGCAGAGGGGAAAGTCGGGTTCCATCAGTCATGTTAAGGTGAGCCAATGCTTGATCCTGTACATTTCGAGCCCCTCTTCTCATTATAAACCCTATTATACCTAGCTTCTTCAAGCTATTGGCTTTTTCTGGAATCCACATGGGCTTCCTTACACTCAAAGGCCTGGTGGCTCAGTGGTTAAGAGCTGGACTGCTAACTCCGATGTTGGCAGTTCCAATCTATGAGCTGCTCTTTGGAAACCATACAGGGGAGTGCTTCTCTGTCCCACAGCATTAGTATGAGTCAGAATCGATGCAAAGGCAACGGGTTTGATACGTATATAGAATAACTGCAAAGGCAACGGGTTTGATATGTATATAGAATAACTGCTTATAATAAAGCTTGTGCACGAATTCCAGTGAGTTGTGGTTATTTTTAACACCAGCAAAAGTCTTTTGTCTGGACACGCGCAGGAGCTCTGCACTGAAAACCTAGTATCAACGACGGGATCTATGCCATCCAAAGCTTTCACTGAGTGTTGTCTGGGAGCACCCAGAAGAAACAAAACCAGAACCTACTTGTTTTTTGTGAAAGCACATGAATCACGAAACAAAGAAATTTGCCTAACTTCCCCATCCCAGTCAAATACAGCTATTGCTAGCCGCCCAGGAAGTGGTTTCCCAACTGCTTTACTATTTTCCATGCAAAAGCAGTTTTTTGGAGAGTCCCAGGGTACATGACAATTCTGTCCTTCAGGTTCTCCAAGAACCAACTAAAAACCCAAACCTGCTGCCATTGAGTAGGTTCTAACTCATGGTGATCCTACAAGATAGAGTAAAACTGCCCCCACAGAATTTCCAAGGAGTGCTTGGAAAATTCGAACTGCCAACCTTTTGGTTAGCAGCTGTACATCTTAACCACTGTGCCACCAAGGCTCCAGGAACCAAGCAACATAACATTGAAAACAATCTCTCTCAGGTCCCACCCTCATCTGCCTCTCATGTTGAACTCCAGTGGGCACCAAAGACATGCTTGATAAGGATCAATGCCATTTTGGAGAGTAGCTCAGGAGAGGTGCCTTAGCTGAGGACAGCCTGAGAGTCAGAGAAGTGAGGGGTCACCCCCAGAATGCAGCCAGCCAAGGGATGATGGCTGCCGGCAGGGTGGCAACTGAGCTTACAGAGTGCAAAGGAAGCGTGGCCAACAGGTGATGCTTACATGGACCTTGCGAAGGCTTTCTCACACCACTGCACACCAGGTAGAAGGTGGTCTGGGAGGGGCCAAAAGCTAAATGCCTTGAATAAATGGCTTTTTTTCTTTGCCCGTTTAGACCGTGGAGTCCTTGAATGGTGCAAACAATAACATCCTTGGCTGCTATTCCAAAGGTTGGAGGTTCAAGTCCACACAGAGGTATCTGGAAACAAAGCTGGCAATCTACTTCTGAAAAATCAGTCATTAAAAACTCTGTGGAACACCGCTGTATTCTGACACATTTGGGGTCTGATGAGGCAGGGCCCACTTGATAGCACCTGGGTTTTTCCCCTCTAAGCTTCAAGAAGCTATTTTGCATAATACCTCCTAGCTCTCCTTCTTTAAAGGTGTCATCTCTTAAGGTCAGTCAGATTTCCTTCTGAGGAGGTGGAATTGCCCCATGCCAGCAAGATGGGTCCTGCTGATGTCCCCAACACTGAAGTGACAAGAGAACATATTGGTTATAAAATAAGATTAATCCCTGTTCTGCCCCCCTGCCCAATTTACTGCTGTTGAGTCAATTTTGACTCACAAGGACCCTGTAGAACAGTGTAGAAATGCCCCGTAGGGTTTCTAAGAAGTGGCTGGTGGATTCGAACTGTAGACCTTTTGGTTAGCAGACATGGAACTTAACTATGTTTCCTCCCTCCCCCCAATTGAACTAATTGGCTATTTAGAGAAAATGTGGGACTAAACCAGAGCTGCTGTTTTACCAAGCTGGCAATATTTCCATTTTAAATAGATTCATTTGCAGTTGATGGCACTGACAAGTGATACATTACTAAAGCAAATTAGGTAATGGAGACACGTAAATAGGATCTGTCACCTTAGGTGACATGTACAATTAATACTGAAAAAACCCCAGTAACCCATTGCAAATGAACCTATAGGACAGAGTAGAATGCCGCATAGCGTTTCCAAGGAGAGCCTGGTGGACTCAAACACCCAACCTTTAGATTAGCAGCCTTAGCTCTTAACCACTTTGCCCTCAGATTTCCACAATGAACATTAGGCACTTTCTTTCTCCCATTCCAAGTTGGACTGGTTTATTAACTCACTGCCTTCGAGTCAGGTCTGACTCCTAGTGACCCTAGAGGTCAGAGTAAAACTGCCCCATAGAGTTTCCAAGGAGCGCCTGGCGGAGAGCTTTGGAAAACAAAAAGAAGACACAGACATGCCAAATGCACATATCAGTGAAAGCATGAGTCCTGATTTCATATGAAAAGTTACGCAATTTGGATTCCAGCAAATGTGGTATAGAGCACCTGTTGAGTACTTTACTAGGAGACAAACACCAGGGCACCTCATACAAACCAATGTAGTGGATGCTATCATAAGCCCATTTTACAGATGTGGAACCTGAGGCTCAGAAAGGCTAGTTTGCTCAATGCAACTTAGCCAGCAGGTGGCAGAGTTGGCACTGAGCCTAGATCTACCTGACTTAAGACATTGGGAGAGCTGGAACTAATGTGCTAGAGGGTACTGATCTGGTTTCAATTATCAGCAGAGATACCACAGCCATGCCTGGAACATCCAGGACTCAAATGCTGGTGGTGCGCTCTCCATCTTACCATTCTACACTGACCACTCTCACGGAAAATAAGATTCTCTGTCAACCCATAGAACAACCAGAAATCTGAAGAGCCAACACAGCCTGCGTTTGCTATTGCCAACCCAGGACCATGGGTTATGCATTTAAATTTAGTATGTCTTTATGGCCCTGAATGGTCGTAAATTGGGGCTACTGTGGAAAACTAAGGAGATCAGGTAGCAGTTAAGAGCTCGGCTGCACACTGAATGGTCAGTGGTTCGAATCCATCAGTGGCAGAGAGTTGGCAGCGTGCTTCTGTAATGATCTTACATCCTTGGAAACCTCGTGGTGCCATTCTACTTTGTCCTAGGGGGTTGTTTATGAGTCAGAATCGACTTGATGGCCATGGGTTTAGTTAAAACTAGCCCCTCAACTACATTTCATAGCTAAGTTGAACTCAAAAGATATTTCATTAGAATAATGTTTCTCTGAATGGATTCCAGAGGTGACACTGAAACACACTCACAAATAATATCCATGGAGTTTCAAAAACATGGCAAAGACATGTGTAATGATGTTCTCCCCAGTGAGACACCCTGAGACTGTGTAAGTCTGGGATTTTCCATAAGACCTCTCTTTCACGAACTATGGCCGTTTTTAGGACCATTATATGGAAGAACAAGAAGCAGTGATTGACAGAGGAGAATGAATGTCATTACCGCACTTACCCTGATCCACTGCCTCAGCTTTGCAGGTAAAGCATACTTGCAGCTTTTATTTTGCTTTCTGAAATCAGTGCAAGAGTGTCTTAATTATCGAGTACCGCTGTAACAGAATACCATGAGCAGGTGACTCAAACAAACAGAAATTTATTTTGTCACCATTTAGGAGGCACTGCCTGGAAACTCCATGGAGCAGTTCTACTCTGTCCTGTAAGATGGCTATGAGTCAGAATCAACTTGAAGGCAGTGGATTCTTTTGTTTTTTCCTACTTTATCAGGAGCCCCTGTGGTGCTATGGCTGTTAACCAAAATGTGAGCAGTTCAAATCCACCAGGCACTCCTTAGAAACCCTGTAGGGCAGTTCTCTAACCTCTAGGGCTGCCATGAGTCAGAATCAACTCAATGGCGGTGGGTTCTTTTCCTGCTTTACCAAGCATGATGTCCTTCTCCAGAGAAATTAATTCTTCTTCTAAACCAAAGCAAACAAACTCATTGTCGCTGAGTTGTTTCTGACTCGTAACAACCCTATAGGGCAGACTAGAACTGCCGCATAGAGTTTCCAAGGAGCGCCCGGTGAATTGAAACTCCCAACCTTTCGGTTAGCAGCTATAGCTCTTAACCACCACACCACCTGGGTTTCCAATTTCTCTTCAGTCTTCCTTATTCATTGTCCATCTTTCACATGCATAGGAGGCAATTGAAAACACCATGGCTTGGGTCAGGGTACCTAAGTCCTCAGAGACACTTTTGCTTTTTAGCACTTAAAAGAGGCTAGAAACCCCGAATCAAGGGTACTGGCTCTAGGGGGAAGCTTTATTCTCTGTCTGGCTCTGGAGGAAAATCCCTGTCTCTTTGAGCTTTGGTTACCAAACAGTCTTCATGTGACTTGGCATGTCTGTTCCTCCACCTTTGCTCACTCACTTGCTTGTCTTAATTTCTCTTGTATTTCAAAAGAGATTGACTCAAAAGACACCTACACTAATCCTGCCTTTTTAACATAAACAAAGACAAACCATTCTCAAACGGGATTATAGACAAGGGTTTAGAGGTTAGGATTTACAACATATATTTGGGGGGGGGCACAATTCAATCTATAATGAAGGGCCTAATGAATGAGCTTCAGGAATCCCCAGAGCCTCCTCGACCCCAAATAAAGGCCTGAGTTCTTTACGGAGGATAGGAAGAGCTGTTCTGCATTGCTCTAGAGCACTAATTCTCAACTCTGGCTGCACATCAGAGACACCTCAGCATTTTGAAAGCTACTAACTACCAGGCCCACCCCCTAGAGACGCTAGTATCATCAGTTAGAAGTTCAGGCTGGGCAGCAGAATTTTTTAAAGGTCCTCTGTGATTCTCATATGTAGCCAAACTGAGAACCTCAGCTCTGAGGCCAGGAGTCCTTGGCACCCACCTGCCACCAAAGGCAGAGAAACCAAAACCAAACCAAACATGTTGCTGTCAAGTTGATTCTGACTCATAGTCACCCTATAGGACAGAGTAAAACTACCCCATAGAGCCCATAGAGTTTCCAAGGAGCAGCTGGTAGATTCAAACTGCTAATCTATTGATTAGCCTATGAGCTCTTCACCACTGCACTACCAGGGCTCTAATGGGAGGCGGGTAGGACATATTTCCAAGTCTGGTCCCTCTCTTTTATAATGCGGTTATATTGGCTATCACAGCAGTTTACAGATATCTTGTAGATCCAAGACACAATTTTATCTGCATCACTGGACCAATTGCTCATTTCCTTGTGGGCCCTTGTAGTCATGTTGTAAAGCATCATAAAATCTGAGTACAGAATTAATTTACCTTCAAGATCTATAATGAGTATTACTCCTTCCATCTTAACTCAATACTGCAAGGATAGAATAGCTGGGGCGAGGGGCGGGGGACCGTGCTCTTAGGCGAATTCCAGGCCAATTGGCACAACTAGCATTTTGCTAAGAGAGCTCTCTGCACCCCACATTGGTGAGTGGTGTCTGGGGTCTTAAAAGCTGCCAAGCTGCCATCCGAGGACACAACAAATGGTGTCAACTCAGCAGGAACGGATGCTCACCGAGGACCAAAATGACATGCGGTAAAGACAACTGAGAAGACGGAGAGACCCACAAGAGTGGGTGCCTACATCGACTTGGGACTGGAAGAACCAGATGGTGCCCGGCCACCACCAGTGATAGCCACGACGGAGCTCACAGAGAGGAGTCTCACTGGCAACACAAGAATGAAAAGGGGTGCATCATGAGATCTCCACTAAAAGACCTCAATTGATGGTCCAGTGGTTTGGGGGTTCCTCTGAGAGCATGGCCCCCGTCCCTGATGCTGCCCTTTCCCATAAATTATAACAAAGGTCCACTCTTTGGACAGGAATGGATTGGACTTGGCAATGCAGAGTGACCATATATTGGAAGCACTTTATGGTTCTATACATCTATAGGATATCACCTTGCTGACCTCTGGCTGGAGGAAGGGGAGTAGACGGAGAGGAGCGGAAAGCAGGCTGCTGGGAGGATGAGACATGTATGGAGCAGAGAGGAAGAGTGTGCAATCACTGGACAGGGAGAGCAGTGGAAGCTGCATATAGGTGGGCATGTAAATTTATACGTGAATGTACATTTTCACTCAGTCATGTCAAATAAAAATTAAAAAAAAAAGATCTATAATGAGTATTAAATGAATATAAAAAATTAACTTCAAGAATACATGTGCAGTGGCTGTGAAACAAATGACTCTACAATCTTTACAAAATATATAAGGTATGTTTTGGATGAGATTCTCTTGCAATCAGATTTTTCAAATGATGAATTTTCTAGAAAATTGATCGCTCCAAAATAATTGTAAAGTTTACCAATTGTTTTGACTTTTATTGTAGTGAAATCTATATAAATATAAAATTCATTTTGTTATGTGACTATCACCACTCTGTTTACAATTGTTTTATCACCTTTTACAGAAATTCTGCACCCCAGTGCTCTCCTATACCCTCCTATGTGCCCTTGGTAGTCACTAAAAGACTGATTACCATGTGTCTGCTGATTCTAATCTGACACTTCCTGACAACAAAAAAACCCTGCTATATCTAGACACTATAGTCATTATAGAAATAATAACACGGTACTTAAAACTCTGAGCAAGAAAAGTAACAATTGCTATTGATCTTTCAGCTTTCAATTACATTTTAAGCTCCAGCTTCCCCTGGACACTAAGCTACTGTGAGATGAGAGAGTCTGCTCTGTTCTACAGAAGTAGCAAAGTAAAAGTAGTTTTCTTCCTCTTTCGCTTCCAACCCTATTGCTCTGGGAGAAAATATTGTCTCTGGCAGGGCTCGAAAGAAACATTCTTGCTTTCCTGTTCAAATTAATAGGAAACCCCGGTGGTGTGGTGGTTAGGTGCTGCGTCCACTAAACAAAAGATTCTCAGTTTGAATCTGCCAGGTGCTCCTTGGAAACTCTATGGGACGGTTCTACTCTGACCTATGGGGTTGTTATGAATTAGAATCTACTTGACAGCAGTCGCTTTGGCTTTTCTTGACTACTTCACTTGATTTTCAAAATGTCCTACCCAATTAGTTTGTCTATCACCCGTCTATCATGTTGCTGTGATGTTAGAAGTGGTGCTGGTGGTTCTTCAAATACCAGCAAGGTCACTGATGGTGGACAGGTTTCAGCAGACTTTCCAGACTAAGACAGACTAGGAAGAAAGGCCTGGCCATCAGCTTCTGAAAACAAGTCAATAAAAACCCTATGGATCACAGCTGAGTGTTGCTGGAGCAGATGACTTAGAACCCAGCATTGTTTCCTTCTGTTCGACCTAGGGTCACCATGAGCTGGAGCCAACTTGAATGCAACTAAAACCCACTGTCATCTAGTCATTTCTGACTCATAGCGACCCTATAAGTCAGTGTAGAACTGCCCCACGGACTTTCCAAGGAGCAACTGGCAGATATGAATTGCTGAGTTTTGGGTTAGCAGCTGTAGCACTCAACCACTACGCCCGCCACCAGGGTTGCTCAGGAGAACTAAAGGTGGTAACAGTTTGTATTAACATGCAGACAAATCAAGGAGCATCCCAAGGCACTTGATCTACATTTAGAATTATTTCAATACACTACCTTTTCTACCTTTCCCCCCAGTCATTCCTTTCTTCCTCAGCACCGGTTGCCACCAGGCCATGTTTTTGTGTAAGAATTCATGTTTTGCTGTAAAGCTTTGTTAAAGGAAAAGAAGTGGCTTACCGTTTTTCTGCTGATGTCCTTTCCCCTCCCTGACTGCAAAGCCTGATGCTGGTACCCTCTAGGCAAGAAGCGCCTGCAGAGAAAAGAAACTGCTAACTTCCTAAAATGAGTGCTTCACCATTAGCAGAACCTATCATGTGGTTTGCAGAAGTCTACATGGGAAGAAGGGAACTCACGATTTCTTAACTGTTGCTAAATCATTTGTTGACTGAGCTTTAGAGTTTCAAGATTGAAATGAGGGAGTACAGTGAAGTTATTTATAAAGAGTTAAGGATAATCTAAGCCAGATCCGACTCAATGGCACTTGGCTTGGCAAGCCAGATACATAAGGTGTGAGTTTGTGCGGGTGTGTGTTGGTTGGACGGATGTCTGTGACCCTTGCCACCAAAATGTTAGCCCCAGTTAGCTCTGAAGAGTGGGAGTGGGCGAGAGGGAGAAAAATGGGGGGAATTTTCTGTTTACTGAAAAGTTTTAATATTTTTTTTTAGCTTTTTTTTTATTGTACTTTAGATGAAGGGTTATACAGCAGACTAGTTTCTCAGTAAAGTTTATGTACATCGTTTTGTGACATTAGTCATCAACTCCATGACATGTCAACGCTCTGCCCTTCTCAACTTTGGGATCTGTGTTTCCAGCTTTCCTGTCTTCTCCTGCCTTCTCCTGCTTGCCGCTGGACCGGCGTGCCCGTTTTAGTCTCGTTTATCTTATGAACCTGTCTGACGGGTGAGCCTCAGGATGACTTCCGTACTGAGGTAGAGGCTGTTCGGGGTGTATTCTCCCAGCATTTCTCCACTATCTACCGGGCCAGTAAGTCTGATCTCTGTGTAGGTGAGAGAGAGAGTTAGAAATTTGTTCTACATTTATCTCCAGCTCTGTTTGTGACCCTGTCTTGTGATCCTTGTCAGAGCAGCTGGTGGTGGCACCCAGGTACCATCTAGCTGTGCTGAACTCAGTCTCGTGATGGTATGGCAGTTGTGGTCCATTAGTCTTTTTGACTAGTCTTTCCCTTGTGTCTTTGGTTTTTTTAATTTTCCCCTGCTCTCTGTCTTAGTCAACTGGTACTGCTCTGAAAGAAAATACCCCAAGTGGATGGCTTTAGCAAAGAAAAGTTTATTCTGACACAGGCCAGTAGGTTGGGAGTCTGAACTCAGGGTGCCGGCTCCAGGGAAACACACTTTCTCTCTGTCTGCTCTGAAGCAACGTCCTTGTGCTGCATCAGTCTTTCTTTGGTCCGAGAGCATCTTGGCACAGGAATCTCAGGTCCAGAGGAAATAAAGCTGCTCTCAGAGCTGCTTTCTTGGTGGTATGAGATCCCCAACTCTCTGCTTGCTTCCCTTTCCTTTATCTCTTGTAGGATAAAAGGAGAAAAGACTTGGAGTGCAAATCACACTCCAGGGAAGCTCTCTTTACACTGGAGCGGGGAGGAGACCTTAAGGGTGTTTATACCCCCACACTAATCCTCTTTAACATAATTCAATCTATTAACTACAGGCAGAGACACTCCTGAATGGGTGGGACCAGTGGAATGTCTTAGCTGGCTGCTCATAAGCTTTTAAGATCCCAGAAGCTACTCACCCAAGTAGAATGTAGAACATTTTCTTATAAACTATGTTATAACCAATCGAGCTTCATGTCCCCTGAGGCTATGGTCTCCAGTCATCAGCCCAGCAATTCAGTCCCTCAGGCAATTTGGAAGCATCTCTGAAGAGTCCACGATTTTGCCTTGGTCAAGTTGTGTTGACTTCCCTGGTATTGTAATACTGTACCCTTCACCAAAGTTACCACTATCTGTTGTCGAGTTAGTGTTCTTCCCTCCCAATCTCCCTCCATTGTAACCATGAAAGATTATTTTTGTGTATGTGTCCTGGCTTGGCTGGCGTGTGTAAACCTTTTCATGAGTTTTTATAATGATGCTGTCATACAGTATTGTCTTTCAGTGATTGATTTATTTCATTTAGTGCAATGCCCCCAGATTCAACTATGTACCATAGTTTATTTATACATTCATCTGTTGATGGGCCGGATCCGACTCGACGGCACTTGGCTGGCGTTGATGGGCACTTGGGATGAATCCATCTTCATGCTATTGTGAATAACACTGCCATGAACATGAGTGTGCACGTGTCTATTTGTGTGATGGCTCTTATTTCTCTAGGCTATATTCCTAGGAGTTGGAGTGCTGGATTGTATGGTATTTCTATTAATAGCTTTTTAAGGCAGCACCAGATTGCTTTCCAAAGAGGTTGCACTATTTTGCAATCCCACCGACAGTGTAGGAGAGTTCCAATCTCCGGACAACCTCTCCAACATCTGTCATTCTATGTTTTTGGATTAGTGTCAGCGTTGTCAGAGTGAGACGGTATCTCCATGCAGTTTTGATTTGCCACCTGAATGTCTTCTTTGGTGAAGTGTCTGTCTACATCTTTTGCCCATTTTTTAATTGGATTGTCTGTCTTTTTGTTGTAGGAGCGTTGGATTTCCCTATAGATTTTAGAGGATAGACCTTTGTAGGATTTGTCATAGCCAATATTCTTTGCCTAGTCAGTAGATTCCCTTTTATTCTTTTGGTGAAGTCTTCCGATGAGTATCCCAAACCAAAACCACTGCCGTTGAGTGGATTCCAACTCACAGCAACCCTACAGGCCAGGGTAGAACTGCCCCATAGACTTTCCAAGGAGTGCCTGGCAGATTCCAACTGCTGACTGTTTGGTTGGCAGCCACAGCACCTAATCATTACACCATTTGATAGGTGTTCGATTTTTAGAAGATTCCAGTTACTTGGCCTATCTTCTGGTGTTCATGTATTGTTATTTATGGTTTGTATCCTATTTATGCCATGTATTAAGGTCTCTAGCATTAACCCAATTTTTTCTTCTACAGTTTGTGGTTTTATATTTCGTTTTACTTTTCATGTGTGGTGTAAGGTATGGGTCCTGTTTTATTTTCTTTTAACAGCTGGATGTGCGGTTTTGCCAGTATCATTTGTTGTAAAGACTATCTTTTCCCCCATTTAATAGACTTTGAGCCTTTGTCAAAAATCAGATGTCATGGATTAGATAGTGGTCTCATATAGTATCTGAGAACACTTGTGTGTAGCAATTTGGCTGGGCCATGATTCCCAGTATTGTGTGAGTGTCTCTATTTTGTGTTTGTAATTTTCATGCTGTAAATCCTAATCTCTGCCTGTGGTTAACAGGGCAAGATTGGATCATATTAAAGAGGATTAGGGTGGGACTGTAGCAGTCTTACTAAGGTCACATCTCTGATCCAATGTAAAGGGAGCTTCCCTGGAGGGTCACATGCACTGCCTTTTATCCTACAAGAGATAAAGGAAAAGGAAGCAAACAGAGAGTTTGAGGACTTCATGCCACCAAGAAAGAAGCACTGGGAGCAGAACATGCCCTTTAGACCTGAGGTTCCTGCACTGACATGCTCCCAGACTAAGCGAAGACTGATAACAAGGACCTTCCTCCTGAGCCAAGGGAGAGAGAAAGCTCACCCCTGGGGCCGACACTCTGAACTTGGACTTCTAGCCTAGTTGACTGTGAGAACACAAGCTTCTCTTTGTTAAGCCATCCACTTGCAGTATTTTTGTTATTGCAGCATCAGATGCCCAAGACAGTTCTCAGTTCTGCCCAGAGGTCAGTGTGCCTGTCGAGTGCCGGTACCAGACAACTGTGACTGCCATAACTGCACGTATAGTAGGTTCTCAGGTCAGGTAGCATGAGTCTTCCTACTTTATTCTTTTTTGATCTTCAAGTCTCTGCACATGAGAAGCATCCAGTCCAGGGGCAGAATCACAACAAGGACCTTCCTCCAGAGCTGATAAAGAAAGAAAACCTTCCCCTAAAGCTGACTCCCTGAATTTGGACTTTTAGCCTGCTTTACTGTGAAGAAATAAATTTCTTTTTGTTAAAGCCACCCACTTGCAGTATTTTCTGTTATGGCAGTATTAGATGACTAAGACAGAATTTGAAAGGGTGAAATGACATGGATTGAATTGTGTCCCCCGAAAAATGTGTGTTGCAGTTTGGCTGGGCCTTAATTCCTGGTATTGTGTGATTTAGCTATACATAGTAAATCCTGCCTCTGTGATGTTAATGAGAGAGGATGGAAAGCAGTTATGCTGGTGAGGCAGGACTCAATTTACAAGACTGCATTGTGTCTTAAGGCAAAAAAAAAAAAAAAAAAGAAGAAGAAGAAGAAAAAAAAGAAATGAAATGTAGATAAAATGGAAGTGTGGTAGAATTTGACAAGTCAGTGCAGAACCGACCTGGTGGGGCTATGCTGGTGGCTCTCTAGTGGAGTGGTATGGCCCTGCCTCTATAGAAGGGGCGTAAGTGGCACACAGGGCTAGGTGGAGGACAGAAAATAAAGGAAAGGAGAAAGAACGACAAGAAAACAAACAAATAACTAAATACATAATAACAACAACCAAAAAAATTGAAAAGGTGGTGAGTCAGCTGTTGGTAGTGAGGTTGAACTCGAATGGCAGTGAGCTGATGTCTTTCTCATCAGGCAGCATGACCCAGCCCATCAGGAAGGGGCCTAGGCGAGAGGGAGAAGGAAGAGGGACAAGAGGAAAGATGAAGAAAAGATATAAAACATGGTGCTAAGGGAGCTGGCCTGTGGGGGTGGCACAGGCCCAGGGAGGCCGTGTGTGTGTCAGAGACTCTAGCTGAGCAGTCCAGCACAGCTTGAGAAGAAGGGGAAGTGGTGCAGGGGGCTAGATGGGCAGGAGCAAGGAAAGGAAGGAGGAGAAAGAGAGAGAAGAAGCAACAAGAAAGAAAGGAGGGAAAGGCAAACAAATAGAATGGCACTGAGGGAGATGGTTGGTGAAGGTGGCAGAGACCCGGGGAGGTCTCGAGTGGTGACCCTCCAGCTAACTGGGGCAACATGGCCTCTGAAGAAGGGACAGGGGTCATGCACAAGGCTGAACGGGCTCAGAAAGACAAGGAAGGCAAGCAGAGAGAAGAAACAGAACAAAAGATCGGGAGAAGCAAACAAACACCCAAGCTGCAGCCCGTCAAGAAGGGAAGAGGAGACAGCACACAGGTCTGAGTCGGAGAAACGAAGAGAGTGAGACGCAACAAAAAAGCCCACACCACCCAAGAAAAACAACAAGAAACAAAAAAATGGCACTGGAGGGTCGGGCCGTTGGGGGCAGGGCAGACTTAGGCAGCTGTGAACTGGTGTCTTGTGGGTCAAGCATCTCGTGGCCCATTGGAAAGAGGCAGATTCCTCCCACAGAGAAGAAGGGATGGGGAGGTGGGAAACTGTGTAGTCCCAACTTTCAGGTACTCTGGCCCCCTCTGGGAGCTTTGTGAAGTTGCCTTCCTATATTCCCTGTCTACATTCCTTGGTGGCCTTTCTCCAAGACTGAGAACCCTTGCGACACTGGCTGGTAGGGGACCTCCACTCTGTAGCTCTCTTTCTTTTCTGTCCTCTTGTCAGTTTTATATTTCATTTGGTGCTTGATCAAGCTCTTTATCCTTTCATTTGATGCTTGGGATTCTAAGATTGATGACTGCATCTGTTTTACTTCATTTTTTGGGTCTTTGCTACAGAGGGACCATATGATATCATCTGTCTATAGTTCCATGTTGGCTCTTTTTTTTTTTCTTTTAACATTACTACAAATTACTGAATTTAACATGGCCCAAACTCATCTATTGTTATATACTTCACATATGTAATGAAATAACAAGAATGTTGCTTCATCTTTGTTTTACACGTTTCCAATACAGTACCTAACACAGGTGAGTGTATGACCTCCACCATGCTGTGATCAAAGAGAGGGAGTCTTTCTTTTGGGTGTCTAGCACCTGGCACTTAGTATAAAAAACTAGTTGCCATCAAGCCAATTCTGGTTTATTGGGACTTCATGTGGGTCAGAGCACAACTGCGCTCCATAGGGTTTCCAATGGCTGTGACCTTTTGGAAGCAGATTGCCAGCCCTTTTTTCAAGGTGCCTCTGGATACACTCAACTGTCCAGCTTTTCAGTTAGCAGGAAAACACATTAACCATTTGTTTACTAAATGTTTGTTGAAACAAGTGAGTGGATGGATGATGACATTCATGAGGCAGAGAAATTGAATTTTCCTGATTTGGTCTGATAACCGAATTGCACTTGAACCGCTTTGTGAAGGAACCTCAGAAGGTGTAGCTAAGAGCAGGGGTCAGAAAACTACTGCTCATGGGCCAGATCCAGTCTCTCATTTGTGTTTGTACCACACAGGAGTTAAAAACAGTTTTTACAGATGAACATTTGCAGTGAATTTGATGATAAAGAACACTAACTCTAAATTCCAGTAGAGAAAAAATCTTTTCACCCTCAAAAGCAATTCCATTCTTGTCATTATTAGACCTATAGTGCAAAAAAAACTGCACTTGATGTTTATTATATTTTGTATTTCATCAATAAAAAAATGTGGGTACTATTTTTTTGTCTTATGTATGTACTTACATGACATGGATTGAATTGTGTGCCCCTAAAAGTGTGTGTGTCAATTTGGCTGGGTGTTGATTCCCAGTATTGTATGATTGTCTACCATTCTGTCCTTTGACAGAATTTTCCTATGTGTTCTATCACTATGATTTAATAAGATATATTAGAGGTGGTTATATTGATGAGGTCTACAAGATTTGATAGTGTCTTAAGTCGCTCTCTTCTTATTTTTTTTTATTGTGCTTTAAGTGAAAGTTTATAGTTCGACTTCATCGTACAAAAACTCACACACATTTTGTTATGTGACCATAGCTGCTCTCCCTATACTGTGGCAGCACACTCCTCCTCTATATCCTGTATTTCCCACGGCCATTCAACCAGCTCCTATCCTGTTCTACTTTCTTGTCTCACCTCCAGACAAGAGCTGTCCAGTTAGTCTAGATCTTAGCACATATACATTATATACTTTGTCTTCTCCAGCCACCCTTTGAAATCTCCTGTTCAGCTTTATTGCTATATCATTTCTTCCTTTGGCCTTAGCTACTTGAAGTTCAAGAGCAAGTTCCAGAGTCTCTTCTGACATCCATTTGGTCTGTTCTTTCTTTCTTGTCTTTTTAATGACCTTGATATCCTGAACGTCATCAAAATGTCTCCCTTTCAATATTTTATTTATCTCCAGGTAAAGAAAAAAGTCACTGAGGGGCCAGATCAGGTGAGTAGAGAGGGTCTTCCAATAGTTATCTTTTTACTGGCTAAAAACTCCCTCACATGCTATACAATTAAGTTTGCAAACTTGCCACAGTGCCACTGTGCACAATGACCATTCCAGAAAGAGTTCCAAGATTGCTTTGAAGAGTGGACTAGCCATTGGCATCAGTACATAACTCCCCAAGGAGAGTACTTCAAGGATGACTGTAGGGGTACTCAGCAATGAGTTGTGTAGCACTAAGAACAATTAAGTTCGCGGACTTAATTGTCAGACCTCGTATGTATATATTTTTGTCCCAGGCTTTGGTCTCCCTCCCTCACATCATTTCTTTGTATAACAACCTAGAGACATTGGCAAACCTTGTTACAAAGAGATGTCTTTCAGAAATCAATACTTGGGTGGACATTCCTAAACTGACCTCTAAAGACCAGTCCCTAAGGTGATTTAAGGTTGATTCATGGTCTTGGAAGAGATTCCCACAACAGAGAGTTTGGGCTGTGACATCATGGGCTGACCCTTTGTGGTAGTTAGTTCAAGGACTTTATCTGCCTGCCGCCAGGTCTCTGGGTTTCCCTTGGAACTTATGTTTAGTGAAAGTAAACAAAAGTGACTTCAAGCAGTGACTAACCAAGGCTCCCTGTGGCTAGAGGGCTTGTCAGCCGTCCAAGAAACGCTAGTGTAGATCAGATATACTTCCTCTCTCCAAACTTAACAATTCTGACACCAGCTGTCCCTTCCATGGCACCCTATACTTCTCTGCTGTGCTCGATAATTCATTGCAATGGCCACACAGAACTTGCAGACCATGCTTACAGTTATGGGTTTTATTAGGGAAGTAACGAGTTACAGTTCAGAATCAGGAACAACTCAGGATACAGTTCTTCAGTCAGGATGGCCTCTTCTCAGTTGTGCCTACAGACAGACCTCTCTATCCTTCTCATTGCTGGCCGCTCAAACTGGCCTTTCCTCTGCTTGGGCAAGTGTTACAAAACTCTTTAGCTCTGCCAAGTGCCCAGAGGCAACCCACCCACCAGGAAGCCTCCTGCCCAAAGGCACTCAGCTCTCTTCCTCTATGGGTTGGCATGCCCACTGTAGCCAACTTGCGCAGAGGGCCAGGAAGCTCACCACTCCATCTCATGCCAGTCTACTGGTTTTGCTGCTGCTTCTTGATGTCTCAAGTCATCTTCAGTATTACAGCTCTCTGTCTCCTAGGTCTAGAAGGTTCTCATTGTAGGGACCCCAGATCCAAAGGATACAATATACTTCTGTTTCTTCTTTCTAGACGATAGTGAGGAAACAGCTCTGCTCTGGGATTGGCTCTCTTTTTAAGTCTATTGGGATGACAAAAAGGACCACCCCCTTGTCAAGGTTCCTTACATCTTATACTCCCACAGCAATTTCATGCACCTTATTTACATTATTAGCAGGCTATCCAATCCCCTTGGTGGGCCACAAACACCTTGTTTGCATAGTCTCATCTAATCATTTTGTAGGAGCCATAAGGCCATGCATGCCTAGAAAGGCCATATAATTAATTCACTGATCCACATCCTGCCTCACAAGCCCTGACTTCCCAACCACAACACAGAAGCCCATTATAGGCCAGTCTATCAGGATTTCATAAAGCATGAAGCATGCATGGGTTATAATCACATACAGTTCACTGTCTGTGCTAGGTTGACTCATAGAAAATGAGTTATTTACTCAAATTAGATGAGCCTTCCCAGGCTACCCCATACAACTAGTAACACTAAAATATTGGAAATGAAAATGGAATTGACAACAGCTTAAAAGGTTACTTCGAACCAGGAGTTTAGTCCTGCATGGAAAGGAGCCAGATGGTCCACTGGGCAGCCAGGTCTGCCATCCCCACCCATCCACGCTTGCGCACCTCCCAGAACCAGTCTTCCCTTGTTCCTGTCTTCACCATTCATGTTTATACCTATTCTCAATTTGAATTAGATGAGATCCATTACAAACTGTTCCTGTCAGGTGCACCAATAACCCACTGGGGCTGGGGCTGAGCCTCTCTGCCTCAGTTTTCTCATCTATCAAATGAGGATAAGAATAATAGTATCTTCCTCACAGAGCAGGTTTATCCTTGTAAAACCCTTAGAACTGTACCTGACACCAGTCAAGCACTCAACAAACAGAATATTCTTATGATAGCTCTGTTTTCTGCCTCACAATACCTGGACAGGGCTGGAGAGCCATTCTTGGGAACGTTACCCAGCCTTGGCTCCAACCTTTTCCTCTAGAGTTGATGACCAGCAGAGAGTTCGTGGGGCAGCAAACGGAAACAGCATGGAACCCTCGAGAAGGCTCAAGGCCAAGGCAAATGGATACCAGGTACCTGGACTTACCTGCAACAATAAAAAAGTGAAGTAACACTAAAGATAGAAAAGGCTAAAGAGAAAGGAGGCATGTAAATTTTAAAAAAAAAAAATTTTTTTTGAGCAGAGGATTCGGATGGAAAAAAGTGGAAGATTCTTTTCCACAATGGCTACATATGACGTGGCCTCACATGGGTTGTAAACTGAGACGCAAGTCTACTGGGAGGACAGCTGCTGGGGGTCATGTCAGGGAGGGCACCTTGCAGCTTCCTTTCACACCTGAAAGCAGGCTGCCCTTCCCCATCAGCATAGACACAAGTGAATATACTGAAAGACATATCACTCTTACGATCCTCTGCACCATTTCCGGCAATTCCAGGGCTTCTTTCTTACTTACTCTCCCTTCCTTACTCCTAAGTCCCTTGAATCCAGTCTTTCTGACACTTTCCATTTGCCACTCACCCTGATTTACATCTACCTCACTATGCTGACTCCTGACCTCAGCTAGCTGTTTTCCATTTGTAGTATTATTTCACATTTCAAACAAAAACTTAGAGTGATTTTCTGTACAACATTTCAGTGCCAGTTAGAAAAGGGTGCCCCTCTGGAGAAATGTGTTGGTTAAAAGCACTCTTCCCATGCCTTAAATCAGAGCATGGAGCTGGATAAGAGACCAAAATCCAAACCTAGTGCTGTTGAGTCACTTCTGACTCACAGTGACCCTACAGGTCAGAGTAGAACTGCTCTACAGAGTTTCCAAGGAGCACCTGGCAGATGTGAACTGTCAACCTTTTGGTTAGCAGCTGTAGCACTTAATCACTACACCACCAGCGTCTCTGGATAAGAGAAGGTAGAGCTAAACTACAGCTCTCACTTGGTCTAGTGCACTGGACAACCTGTGCAACTGTGCAAGGTGGTCCATCTATACCAAATCAAAGCTCATTTCATCATGATGAGTGGAAACATCTCTTTCCAACAGCAGGTCTTGTCTTCACAGGTACAGGAACAAGGCAAGGTCTTTGTTATTGTTTTTGTTAGTTGCTGTCAAGTTGGTTTGGACTCGTGGTGACTGCACATGTTACAGAGTGGAATCACTCCTTAGGGTTTTCTTGGCTGTAATCTTAAGGAGACCACCAGACCTTTTCTTCCCCAGAACTGCTGGGCGGGTAAATTCCCTTCTTGAGCTAGTCCTCAGGTTCCAGGGCAATAATCTGAAAACCTGGGTCATTCCATCAGTTGTTACCCTTTCCTGTGTTTCCTCAATGTCTCCCAAATCGTGGGTTAAGACACCACAAAGAACCCCAGCACTTCAGAGTTTGAAGGACTCCCTCCCCTACTTCTTGGATAAGTGAACTGAAGATCAAGGTCAAGAGTGCAACAGCAGCAGAGCAATTATTGGAACTCGCAGCCCTCCACTTCTGCTCTTGGGTTCTTTCAACTTCTCCCTTCACGAATGTCTTAAGCCAAGAGCCAAATAATATTAAATATCACTGTTTTTGTTTGTTTGTTTTGCTTTTATAAAATCTTGTGATGGATACATATATATATAGTAAGACACTTGCCATTTTAGCTATATTTAAGGGTACAGTTTAGTGACATTAGTTCATTTACCATGTTGTACTCACTATCTAATGGGGTCCTGGTAACACAGTAGTTAAGAGCTCAGCTGCTAACCAAAATGTTGGCAGTTCAAATCTACCAGATGCTCCTTGGAAATTCTATGGGGCAGTTCGACTCTGTCCTATAGGGTTGCTATGAGTCAGCATCAACTTGATGGCAATAGATTTGGTTTTGGGTTATCTCATTTCCAAAAGCTTTTCATCATTCCAAACAGACACTCAGTATCCTTTCAGTAATACTTCCCCAGCAATCAGTATTTTGAGAAGAGGTTGCTAGTGGGGTTTCTAGCTCCTGTCAAACCTCTGTTCTTACTTCCCACCTCTTTTTTTTAAAAATCTTATTGTTGTCAAATAGATAAAACAGTTTGCCATTGTAAGCATTTTAAGTGTACACTCACATCCACTATGTTGTGCAGCCATCACTGCTATTCATTTCGTAAAGTTTGACATCATCCCCAAAAACAGACACTCAGCACCCCTTCAGCAATAACTCCCACTCCTCCTCTCTTCAGCCCATGGCCTGATAAACTCTGGTCTCTACTCACTTGCAAATTCTAGATACTTCCTGTCAGTGGGATCATATAATATTTGTCATTTTGTGACTGATGTATTTCACTCAGCATAATGTTTTCATCATTCATCTGTGTTAAAGCATGCAGCAGAATTTTATTTATCTTTATGGATGAGTAATATCCCACTGTAAGCACATGCCACATTTTGTTTATACACTCTTCTCTTGATGGACATGGGTTGTTGCCACTTTTGGGCCGTAGTGAATAATGCTGCAATGAATATTAGTGTACGGCTATCTTTTTGAGTCCCTGCTTTCAAGTCTCTTGGGTGTATACTCTGAAGTGGAATGGCTGAGTCCTATAATAATTCTGCATTTAACTTTTTGAGGAAATGTCAAACTGCTTTCCACAGCATCTGCACCATTTTACGTTCTCACAAGCAGTGCACGAGAAATCCAATTTCTCCATG
Source organism: Heterohyrax brucei (assembly GCA_028571685.1). Lineage (NCBI taxonomy): Eukaryota > Metazoa > Chordata > Mammalia > Hyracoidea > Procaviidae > Heterohyrax > Heterohyrax brucei. The sequence goes on along the minus strand of CM053166.1, from coordinate 16,080,643 downwards.
TCCTTGCCAACACTTATTACTTTCTGTATTTCTGATAGTAGCCACCCTGGTGGGCGTGAGGTGCTTTCTCATTGTGGTTTCGATTTGCACTTTCCTAACAAATAATGACCTTGAGTAAATTTTCATCTGTTTATTAAACACTTGTATATTTTCCCTGGAGAAATAATTTATATATTGAAGTCCTTAGTCCATTTTTTAGTTGAGTTGTTTGACTTTTTGTTGTTGATTTGTATTCCTTCTTTATATATTGTGGCTGTTAGATCGTTATCATCTATATGGTTCCTAAATATTTTCTCCCATTCTCTAGATGGAAACCCTGGTAGCATAGTAGATAAGTGCTACATCTGCTATCCAAAAGGTTGGTAGTTCAAATCTACCAGGCATTCCTTGGAAACTCTATAGAGCAGTCCTACTCTGTCCTATAGGTTCACTATGAGTGGAATCAACTGGACAGTGGTGGGTTTGGTTTTTGTTTTTTTAATTCTCTAGATAGTCTCTTCATTTTCTTAATAAGGTCCTTTTATGTACCCCAAATTTTCATTTTTGATGAAGTGGAATTATCTATTCTGTCTTTTGTTGCTTGTATTTCAGGTTTCATATGGAAGAATCTATTGTTTAAAACAACGTCTTTAACAAAACACACACAGATATAAAAGACTTATTCCTGGTTTGGGGGCAGTTTCAGTTAAGGAAACCCAAGTTTCGAAATAAAAACACTTTTTATCATCATTTCCCTAAGGGTCTCAGTGCATTTGTTCTTTCCTTTCTTTATGTACAGATCACCAGGCCTGCCTTCTGAGACGCCTTCGGGTGGTTTCAGATTGACAACCTTTTGACTAGTAGTCAAGTGCTTAGCCATTTGCACCACCCAGGGACTCCTTTGGATATATACTAAAAAAAACAAAACACCTAACCTATTGCCAGCGAGTTGATCCTTACTCATAGTCACCCCCTGGATAGATCTGTCATACTTTCTTCTTAAGATGGCTACACCATACACATTGTATGCCAAGTCAATTGCCGTTGTATGGATGTTAGATTTTATTTAATGAGTCTCCCATTGACTGACATTTGAATTTGTGTCAATTTTCTAAAATTATAAACAATGCTGCAGCAAACATCTCTGGAGAGAACATAATAAAAAGATGTGTGTTTGGATGAGGAGAAAAAGCCAAAGTAATGAATAAGAGTGGTTATACAACAGATAGTGTCTATCTAATGGGCAAGTTTTCCAAGTAACAGGGAGAAACTGGAACCAAGATTGGGGGAAGATGTGTCTTTAACCTACCCAGGAGAAGGACCACCTCCTCTTGGGAGACAGGAAAGAAGGCAGGTAGGCTCTTGGAGGGAGAATCTTCCAGGTGTAAGATGGTAAGGAAGACTAGACTTAAAACATAATTTAATGAAAAGGGGAGGGAATTTGAGGAAGCATGTATTGGTGGGCCTCAAATTTCTTGGTAAAGTAAGAGTTAAGGTTGTGCTCTAAGTTGAGAGGGCATGTGATGAAAGGGTTAATACCAACGGTTGAAAAAGTGCAGGAAAATTTGGGGGGAGGGGTAGCCACTTGATTCAAAAATGTGAGGGCAGCCTTGAAAGCAAGAGAACAAGCTGTTAGGTCTGAGTAGAGATTCGAGAAGGGCAATTTCTATTGTTTAGGCTGGGTTCTCCCTGCAGAGGTCTTTACTGGATTTCTCACAATTCCAAGCACCCCATCTTCTCCGCTCCCCCATGTCTTCTTTTCTATTTTCCTCTTATTTTTTTTTTTTCCCGCGTCATTTCCCATACCTCTAGAAATGGTGCTTTTACTATTGGAGAAAACCATTTTTGTTTCTTCCTTTCTGCATATGCACTTGAAGGAACCTCAGAAACGTCTTCACACTTCGGAAGCGTCACGGATTGAATTGTGTCCCCCCCAAAATGTATGTGTTGATTTGACTCGGCTAGGAGTCCCAATGTGGTGCCGTTCCTCCCATGTGTTGTGAATCCTGCCTCTGTGATATTGATGATGGAGAATGGGCTGCAGTTGTGTCAGTGAGGCAGGACTCAAGCTACAAGCTTGTGGAATATAAGGGAGAGAAATGAGCAGAGGAAGTCGGGAACCTCATAACGCCGAAACCGAGAGCAGGCACATCCTTTGGACCTGAGGTTCCTGCGCCGAGACCCTCTCTTTGAACTTGGACTCGACCTACCGGACTATGGTGATTTCTCTTATTGAATGGACCTGTAACTCGTGAATTATTTTGTGGCTTACCGGATTGTGTCAAATAAAATTTCTCTTCATAAAGCCTTCCACTCGTGGTGTTTTCTGTTGGAGCAGTACCAAGTGACTAGGACAGGAAGTGACTGGGACAGGAAATAACTAGCGTTTAAAAGCAACCTGCCACTAGGTGGCGCGCACAGCCCAACATAAGCAGTTCCCGTTCCTGAACACCTGACTTAGGGACCTCTAAGCGGCAAACCAAAAAATTTGGCAGTTGGAGTTCACCAGCTGCTCCCAGAAAACACTGTGGGGCAGTTCCACTCTATTCTCTAGGGTCCTCTGAGTTGGATTTGACAGCATATTTTACTACTTGCTTTAATGTTATGTAAATTTCTCCTCATTTTGAAATAATTGAACCAAGCTCAGAGCAGTCATTATCACGGTCACCGTCACTTGCTGCGCATTCAGCTTTTAAACCGCTGTAAAGGCTTTGAGCCTTTTCTTGCGCTAAACAGTCCAAAATCCGCTGCTGTCGAGTCGATTCCAGCTCATAGAGGACAGGATAGAATTGCCCGCACTGATTTTCCAAGCAGCACCTGGCGCATTTGAACCTGTGACCTTCTGGTTAGCAGCCCTGACGCTTAACCACCGCGCAGCTCAAGTAGGGCTGAGTCTGAATGCCATGCACCCTGTTACAGACACACTCAGGAACGGATCTCGATGGTAAGCCTGGGACTGCCTGAGTGTTGGACTTCCGGAGAAGGCAGTTCATAATAATGCTTAGAATAAAATAAATACACAATTTAAAATTGCTCTAAAGGGTGACAGGATACAAGGTTTGACCACGAAGATCGTGAACTCATCCTAGAAAAAGTGCTACATACCTCATTGCTGAGAATCAAGACGGTCACCTTCAAAGCACTCCCCTTGGGAATCTATGCACCGATGCCAGCGCCTACCCGACCCTTCAAAGCAATTTTGGTACTCTTTCTCTGGAATGGTCATCAGAGCTGTCATATTACCCTTGATGCCCTGAATATTATCAAAATGTCTTCCTTTCAATATTTCCTTTATCTTCAGGTAAAGAAGAAGTCATTGGGGGCCAGATCAGGTGAGTAGGGAGGGTACCCCAATACTGTTTGTTTACTGGCTAAAAACTCCCTCGCAGACAACTATACAATGAAGTTCGTCAACTTACCACCATGCCACCGTGCACAATGGGCCATTCCAGAAAGCGTTCCAAAATTGCTTTGAAGGATGGACTAGACACTGGTGTCAGTTCATAGCTTCCCAAGGGGAGCACTTTAAAGTTGACCTGATACTCAGCAGTGAGGTATGTAGCACTTCGGACGTTTAAGCTCGAGGACTTAATTGTTGGAACCTCGTAAACACATGTATAGAAGTTGTATTTTGGGTTTTGGAACAGTTTTAAAGTAACAAAGAAAACTCATTTTTTATTCATCATTTATCCCTAAGGAAACCCTGGAGGCATTAGTGGTTACGTGCTACTACGTGCTACGGCTGCTAATCTAAACATCGGCAGTTCACTAGGCCAGGTGCTCCCCGAAACTCTATGGGCCAGTTCTAGTCTTTACTGTGGGGTCACTATGAGTCAGAATCGTCTCGACAGCACTAAGTTTGGGTTTGTGTGTGTGTGTGTTTTTTTAAGAGGATTTTTGAACTAGAGAGGTCAATGTCATAAATTTGCAATGATATGGGATAAAGTTCAGACCTTCCAACCTATTTTCTAAATTTACCTGCTGAGTTTAGATTTTGAAGATAAAAGGTACCTGCCAGATTATATAAGAATATAGCCAGGTGTCAAATGTCCTAATAGTGGAACACATATCTAACATATCTGCTGTGACTCTTAGTCCACCAATTCAAATGGGATCTCCTCTCAAGATCCTTAACTTAATTATATCTGTAAAGATCGTTTTTCAAAAAAAGGTCATATTCACAGGTTCTAAGGATTTGGATGTAGATATATATTTGGGGGTGGGGGGGCAACATTCAGCCTACTTCATTAACTTTGGCTGCACCTTGAAATTTCCTGGGGAGCTTTAAAAAATACTACTGTCTGGCCTTACTTGTGGATTTAATCAGACTGGAATGTAGCCTGAGTTGCTGGAGTTTAAAAGTCACAGATGGTTACAATATGCAGGCAAATTGATTAGTGCGCAAAAGTGGGTCTCAAACTGGAGTGGATATCAGACTCACCTGGGGCATGAGAGCTTCTTAAAACACAAATCACTGGGCCCCACTTCAGAGTTGCTGATGTAGCAGGTTTGGGGTTGCAGCCTGGGAATCTGTAACTCCAACAGACTCCCAGAGGAAGTTGATGCTGCTGGCCTGGGGACCATGCTTTGAGATCCTCTAGTTGTGGTGAGTGGTTCTCAAACATTCTTGGCCAATAGAATCACCTGCAGATTCCTAGGCCCTCTGAATTCACTATATCTGAAGGTGGATATTCCTGTAGCCCCTGAATCTGAAGACAGAGTCCTGACATCTATATTTTAGATAATATCCCAGATGATCCTGATATAAGTGATCTAAGGACTAAGCTGGGTGAAATTCTGCTCTAGACACAACTTAGATCTATAACCTTGGACACTGAGATGACATTTGGAAGCAGAAGAATCATTGAGGATGTCAGTTTTTTTTTTTCAAGGTGACTTTAAGCTCTGGGCATTGATAATATGGATAACTGAGGCTGAAAAATTTTCCTCCCCTCCTTGGTGCCCCCGCCGGCGCCTGATACAATACTCCCTTCCCATCTCAGCCAGCACTCGCCTGACAGGACACTTCCCCTTCCTTTCCCAGCCCGACTCCCTGCCCGGCAGGACACGATATTCCCTTTCCCCTTTCCTTTCTCAGACCAGCTCCCTGGCTGGCAGAATGCACCCACTCAGAACTCCGCCCGCTCACCCCATTTGTCTCAACCACGGCATCCTCAAACTGCACTATATCTACCCTCCCGAAACCCCACTCGGGGCCAATTGTTGGAACCTGAGAAGGTCCCTTTGGCCCGCCGGCATAATAAACAGCTTCTTGCCTCTTCCTAGGTGTCTTTTGCTTCTTTGTTTTCCGTAACATTGACACTGCCTTGGGGATGGCAGGGTGGGACAGAGGAAGGAAATCATGTGCTGGCATAGATGAGTTATTTGAATTTTGTTTTCTGAAAGCGTAAGGAAACCGGTGGCATAGTGGTTGAGGGCTATGGCTGCTAAGCAAAAGGTTGGCAGCTTGAATCCACCAGGCACTCCTTGGAAAGTCTATGGGACAGTTCTACTATGTCCTATATGGTCAGAACTGGCTCAACAGCAGTGAGTTTAAAGGCCTAAAGGTCTTAGTAGACTATGGCAAGGGCGTTGTGGAGGTAAAGGTATTCAAGAACATCAGCTGACGTCTCCAGGAAAGGCAAATGGAGAAGGCCATTCCTCTGTCCCTTCTGGAAAAAGAAGTGAGAAGGGAAGGGACGGAAGGGAATAGCAGCAGTTAGGGTGGGGGATCTGTTGGTCCTGAGAACAGACTTACCAACTCCATGTGGAAAGGACTAAGAAATAGATGGTACATGCACACACATGCACACGCTTTCACATACCACCCTGACTTTGTGCTAAATCAGACCCAGAAACTGTGCCCAAACCCTGGGTGGTGAGGACTCCCAGAAGGACTGAGTTATGCTTCTTGAGAGGCAGATAGGATGGAAGCTCAGAGACAGAAAAGAAGCGGAATGATAGAAAATAAAACCATCATTTGCACACTTGAATTGGTGAACGCCCCAAGTGTCCATCACTATCATTGCCGCAGGAGACCTAACCGCTTATCTCCAGCTCAGTTCTCTTCCTTGAGTTTGACAGACTGTGATCAGCTACTGACTTGGCATAAATTCAATAGGCTCAAAATTCACTGAGCCTCAGACACACATCTGTCAGCTTGTGGTGCCCTGTTGGCTTGTGTATTGCTATGTTGCTGGAAGCTATGCCACCAGTATTTCAAATACCAGTAGGGTCCCCCAGATTAAGAAGAATGACCTGATGGTCTACATCTTAAAAAAAAAAAATTAACCAGTGAAAACCTTATGAATAGCAGTGAAACATTGTCTGATGCAGGGCCAGAAGATGAGCCCCTTGACCTGGAAGGCACTTTAAAGACAACTGGAGAAGAGGTGCCTCCTCATAGTAACCAAAGCCAAGTGCCGTCGAGTCAGATCCGACTCGTAGTGGAGTCGACCTTAATGATGTGGATGGAGTCCTATGTGTCTCACGAGGCACCGAGTGACTTGTCTGATTGGCAGTGTTTGGGAAATGGTCATTGCTCCTTATTTGGTGCAGCCACCCTCTTGGCTCTTGTCTATCTTGGAACTGCCTGCTCATGAGCAGAGAGCACCCTCTCCTTGCTCTCTGCTCACTCTGCCCTAAGGTAAGAGATCTGGAGCAGGAAGCCCTGACTCTATAGTGAAGACTTGCTGCTGAGTTGAGGGAGGGGATAGGGGCAAAAGGATAAGTCCAAGTCATGGCCATTGAATTCAGCGAAGGTCCTCTTTTAACCCTACTTGTCCCCCATGTGTGTGGCTGTGGTGTGCAGTGGTCAAAGTATTCAGCTGGTAACCGAAAGATTGGTGGTTCAAACCCACGAGCCCCTCCTTGGGACAAAGATATAGCAGTCTGCTACTATAATGATCTATAGCCATGAAAACCCTACAGAGCAGTTCTGTTCTGTCCTACGGGGTTGCTGTGAGTTGAAATGCCTGAATGGCAGTACGCTTTTTTTTTTTAAATGTCCCCAATTTGACTCGATGGCACTTGGCGTGGCTGGCCAATTTGTATTGCTCAGGTAGAAAGAGGGATAAGTAACCAGCTCCCTCAAAGGCCAACAGTAAGAAAGACTTCAGACTTTCTAAGTGAACCTGTAAACTCCTAGGTGTGTTTTACCAAGGCTGGACTTGGTACAACTGTGCAGGCTAGCTCCCCTTGTAGTGGGATAGACTCTGTCCATGACACTCTTTGAGTTCCCGGATGGTACAAACAGTTAATGTGCTTGGCTGCTAACTCAAAGGTTGGAGTTTTGAGTCCACCCAGAGGTATCTTAAGAAAAAGACCTGGTGATGTACTTCCAAGTCAGCCATTGAAAATCCTGTAGAACGTAGTTTCACTCTGACACACGTGGGATCGCCCTGAGTCAGAGTCAACAGTGACTGGTTTACTGGCTATTATGTTCTCAAAACAACCACTTTATACTTTTTTATGTAGACTTTGATGTGGTCTTCCTCAATGTGGCTTTTGACATGAAGATTTATGAAAATAGGTGTCATTGTTTCAACACTCAGTAAGCTTTATCTGGAAGAATACAAACTCGTGTATGGCAATATAGAAAACCAGCTGTACCCAGATTTAGGGGAGATGTCAAAGGCTGGAGGAACAGGAAGGACTCAGTTCTGATTCTTACAGAAAAAGAACCATGGCAGGGGTTTATGTACCAACATTTGGCACTATTTCATACTTTTTGGATTTTCTTCTTCTTTTTCTTACAGGATCATAGGAAAAAGCAGAACTGGGGAAATCTGGGAAGTTGGATCAACAAAGCGGGACTTTCCTCGGATAGGTTTTCAGCAGGAAGTGGTCAGCTTTCTCACGGTACAGTGAAGATTATTCAAAATGAAATTTTATCTTTTTTCTTTAAAAAAAAAAACCTACAGAGATGAGCTCTGGGTGTCTGAGACATTTCTGGAAAGATCTGATGGACTCACATTCAGAGAAAATGAAAGCCGACCGAGTAGTGACTGAGAATATGTGATAAATGGAAGACTAATGAATTGAGTATCATCTCCTCAGATAAACATTTTAGAAATAATTTACAATTATTAATTGAACATGAATAGCAAAGTCAGGAAAAGTGTGCATCAGGATCGTACCCTTTCATCATACCTATTTAACCTGTATGCCAAGAAAATAATATACAAAGCTGGGCTATATAAGGAAGAACAAGGCATCAGGATTGAAGAAAGTCTCATTAATAATCTGTGTTATGCAGATGACCCAACCCTGCTTGCTCAAAGTGAAGAGGACTTGAAGCATTTACTGATGAAGAGTAAAGACCACATCCTTCAGTATGAATTTCACCTCAACATCCAGATGAGGAAAGTCATCACAACTGGACTAATAAGCAACATCATAAGAAACAGAAAAGATTTAAGTTGTCAAGGATTTCATTGTACTTGTATCCACAGTTAACACCCATGGAAGCAGCAGCACAGAGTATAGGACAAATCTGCTGCAAAAGACCTCTTTAAACTGTTGGAAAGCAAAGAGGTCACCTTGAAGACTAAGATGTGCGTGACCCAAGGCATGGTGTTTGAAATCACTTCACATGCATGTGAAAGCTAGACAATGAATAAGGAAGACCTAAGAAGCATTGACACTTTGAGCTGTGGTGTTGGCAAAGAATGTTGAATGTACCATGGACTGCCGAAAGAATGAACAAATTTGTCTTGAAAGAAGTGCAACTGGAATGCTCCTTGGAAACAAGTATGGCAAGATTGCATTTCACAAACTTTGGACATGTTATTAGGGAGGGATCGGTCCCTGGAGCAGGACATCATGCTTGGTAAAATAGAGGGTCAGTGACAAAGAGGAAGAGATGAATTAACACAGTGGCTGCAGCAGTGGGCTCAAGCCTAGCGACAATTCTGAGGACAGCACAGAACCAGGCAGTGTTTCTTTCTCTTGTGCACAGGCTTGCTGAGTCGGAATCCACTCAACAGCACCTAACGACAACAACACATGAATGTAGTATATGAAATGTTGAGCATAAATTTTATGCATAGCACAAATGGTTAGTAGAAGATTCCCAGATATCATGTGCTGAAAGAAAAAAATTGAAAATATTACCTGTATGAGGAATGTAGAATTAATCTCTTGACAGGATCAAGAGTTCTACTCTGTTCTATAGGGTACCTATGATGGTACTGGGTTTGCTTTTTGGTTAAACACTTATGGGGTGCTTGGTAGGTGTCAAAGAGTCCTGGAAGCTGCTCACGAAAAGGTCAGTGGTTCAAACCCACTTGCTGCTCCAAGGGAGATGTAGCAGCAGTCTGCTTCAGTGAAGATTACAGCCTTGGACACACTGTGGGGCAGTTCTATTCTGTCCAACAGGATCATATGTGAGTCAGAATTGAGTCTTAGGCAATGGGTTTGATTTTTGGTAGACATCAGACCCCATGCTGAGAACTTTTCATGGATTACTTTAGTACCACAGCTAACCTGTGTGGGAGATGGCCATACACTTATGAGTAATTCTATTCATACACATACAAACACAAATAAAAACACACATGCATATGTTTATGTGAATATACACACATCTATATAGATAGGCAGGTGTGTGTGTACCAAAAATAGGCATTCTGTGGTCTTTGCCTTGGTTCACCTTGTTTGTGGGTAGGTAGGCATGAAACACCCGAGCCGCATACACACCCAGCAGCGGTGTTCCCTTAACCGACAGTCAAGTAGGAGAAAGGAGATTTCTAACCCTCAACTGTACAGTTAAGGCAGATTTCAAAGACGCTGTTTACAGCCCCTGGGGTTAGTGAGTTAAAAAGGAGAAGGAGAAGAGAGGAAGGGCAAGAGAGAGAAGAGAGGGAGAATGATTCCATTGCCGCTTAAACCAAAATTTATCATTAGGAGCCATGCTCTATGAAAAGAGGAAATATGTGGTGTGCAAAAGAAAGCTGTTCATGTTTAACTCAGCATTTTTTCCCAACTCCTGCACAGAAAGGGAAATATAAGATCAGCCTTATCTTGAGACATTAAGTAAAAGCAATAGAAGTGAGCAGTAGAAACAAAAACTCAATAGTCTTTCATCTACAGGGGGCCCTGGTTGCACAGTGGTTAGGCATTTGACTGCTAACCAAAATGTCACCAGTTCAAATCCACCAGCTGCTTCTTAGACTCTATGGGGCAAGTCTAGTCTGTCCTATAGGGTCATTATGAGTCACAATAGACTGAACAACAATGGGTTTGCTATTTTTGAGTTGTCTCCAAACCTCTTTATATTGAATCAGTAAATAATTTTCAACATACACTCCTATGTATTTAAGTGGTAATATACCATATATATGGAAAAAATAGCCACAGACTTTTAAAAAGATTTTTATTGTCTTAGTCAACTAGTGCTACTTTAACAGAAATATTATGAACAGATGGTTTTAAAAAGAGAAACTTTGTTTTGTCAGTTTAGTAGGCTAAAAGTCAATATTCAGAGTGCCAGCTTCAGGCTTAGGTTTTCTTTCTGCTGGGTCTGGAGGAAAGTTCCTGTCATCAACTTTCCCCTGAACTGGCAGCCCTGATGCACAGGGACCCCTGATGCACAGGGACCCCGGGTCCTTTCCAAAGGATGCACTCTGCTCCCAGGGCTGCTTTCTTGGTAATACGAGGTTCCCAGCTGTCTTTCTCTGCTAGCTTCTGTCTTTATATCTCAACAGGTTGCCTCAAGGTACAACACAGTGTTACATGTGGAGTCCTGCCTGACCAACACAGCCACCTCCTATCCTCGCTACCATCTTAGAGGCAGGGTTTACAACATGGAGGAACATCACATGATACCAGGAATCATGGCCTATTCCAAATTGCTGTACACATTTTGCGGGGGGACACAATTCAACCCATGAGTTGTATGTAGTACTTTTTCCCATGCCTCATGGATCTCTAAGTGGAACCTTAACTCCAACCAGGGACCTCACGGTACACTAGGTGGCACTCTGCACCGTGTACAAAGAGCCACAGGTAGTGATTACATAAAGACACCCTTTTAACCTTAAATGTAAGCAGCAGCTCTAGTTGTCCGGATGTGGGGGGCTGAGTTTTCCTCCCCTGCCCCCTGTATATCTACCTATATCCACCTCAGTATTCTCTTCCAAGTTGACTTCACGTTCTAGCCCCGACCAGAACTGCTAAACCGTATCCCTCAAAAATAGTGTCGTTAGTGGAAAGGGATTTGAGTTTAACGCAGCTCCCCACAGATAGGTAAAGGGAAATTGGTCATGGCTAGGAGACTCAGACCCTGTGCTTACAGTCCTTGGTGTCCCAAGAAAAGGTGCAGTGCTTCCCAGACTGTGTTCTGCAGACCAGCTGCTTCAGAAATGTAGATTCCTGGGGCCCAGCGATCAGGACCCCTGCTGTGGAGGCCTGGAATCTGTATTGCTGGCAGACCTCTTAGATGATTCCAGTTCCCAATAGAGTTAGAGACCCAACTAAGGAGTGGCCATGCCTGGACCGGTTCAAAGAGTTGCATTCAGTTCTTTGTGAGGCCATTTACTTCTACTGTAACCTTGGGCAGCTGATTTAACCTTTCTGATCCCACCTTTCTTTCTGAGTTAGCTTGTTATCTTTAAGATAGGGATGCTAATACCAGGCTTTCAGAGATTATGTGAAAATTTCATGATATACATGGAGCTTTTAACTGGTGTTTGCTCTACTTCCGCTACCCCTGACTTGATAACATTGTCCAAGTATCAGTGACTTTGAACCTGGAGGCTGAAAAGAGCCAGGAGGGGGGTTACCTAATACCAAGGGCCTGAGGGGCATTGTTTCAGATCACCCCCAACTCACAGAAAAAGAAAACCTGACCTCCACATTCCACAAGCCCCAGCTAGCAATGCTAGGGTGGGGCTCTCAGGGGTACCACTATAGATTTAGTGAAGTATAAACTCTGAATGGCTCCTCTTGTCTAAGTCAATTGGGCTCCACCCAATGACAAAAGAACTAAACAGGAAGCCAGGGAAATAACTTGTGTCTGAGCGTTCTTTATTCAGATTGTTGGCCAGATGGCTTCTAACACTACTTTGCTTTCCTTGATGGCAGGTGACGGCCTGTGAAATTGCGAACCAGTCAGCCTCCACCCAGTCGACCTCCACCTGCCCAGCTGCCCCCATGTTTACGCCTACAATGGCATGTGGCCTCTCCCTTTAAATAACCCAACCTTGCCTGACAGCTGCAAACAGGCTTTGAGGATGACAACCCCCCTGTCTCTTTGCAATGCTGGCTTGCAAATAAAACTTTTGATCACTTACCCAAGCTTCTGTCTCAGAGATTGGTTTCATGGCAGGTAGTGAGAACCTGGGGTTTTATCGGGTAACAACTTCATCTTGAACCCTTCTTCCCAAGAGTCTTCTCACTCTCCTGCTGCCCTGTTAGTCAATTTGTGGCCCTGTCCTCATGGCTAGGAATTATACTTGGGATCATTCTCCTCCCTGCTCGGAACATATGTCCTGTGTTCTGTTCTCTTAGGTTGCCTGTACCAGAAAGTTAATCAACTCACAAATTAATCCATCTTGATTTGTTAATAGGCAGCAGTAATGCATTGAAATTATTCCTGACAAGTTCCAAATTAACTGAGATTTTAATTATGACACCTCAGTCCAAAGGCAACTAAATCGTGAGATGTGTGGGCCTAGGAGAGAAACATAGGCCCCAGAGACCTTTTTATATAATGCGTATCACCTAGTCACAAAGTCTTGCTTGGTGAGCCTCCAAATGGATTTCACCCAGGGGTGATTTCAGGGCAATAGAGTAGTTCTAACCCTCAAAACTGTCAAGACATTTTCTTAGCAGAGTGATGCCTGTGGATGATGGTTCTCAGATATGGGTTCAGGGAGAGGTTACTGCAAACTTCTACTGCTCAAGATGCCAATTCATGCAATTCAATGGCATGAAAACCCCTAATATCTGCCAAACTCGCCACTGGCCCTTCCCTCTGGTGAGAAGAAAAACAGTCATGTGTATCATACAAGAAAGAGTGAAGTGACAGGTGATTGTCCAGCTCCAGCTTAGGAGTTGCTATTGCCAGAAGAACAGTGAGAGTTGTTTTTTCAGTGGAAGAAAGTGCTCACCTCACTCTGCCCAATGATGGGCTCTAGGGATGTCTGGGAACTGCCATGAGTTTCTGAAGGTTGCTTGTTATGAGACACGCAGATCTCCTCCATCATTTTAAGTCGGGCTTTGCAAAAACACTGAGCTAATATAAACCACAGAAAAGGAGAATGGATAAACATACAAAGAAATAAAACCACAAAAATGTCTTTGCAAACATGTGAGAAATCAATTACAAGCTGAGATTAGGGTAATCTCAAAGGAAAGTTACCCAAGACAAATCCAGTTTCTTAAATCATATGCTTGCTTAGCTGAGATGAGTAGACAGAAAATGAATTTGAATGTGGCAGAGAGTCCAACTAGTGTCACCCAGGGCAGTTTTCACCAAGCCAATTATAGAAAGCCATGTTCGCTGAAGCAGGTGGGGACTTACTCTGTGTGTATGTGAGACAGAGATCTGTTTTAAACCAAAAGTACACGCAAAACCACCCCATTCAAACAGAGGAACCCACCTGCAACAGCAGCCACTTTCGTTTTATACTTGAGTTACACAAAGCTTGCCACAGTTGTCTAGAGCAGAACAAGAAAACCAAGAGAGATAAAGAGGCAAAAGATGAAAGCTGGGAAGAAAATAAAATCTAAAACAGAGTGAAAGTGCCCCATACTAAACTTCATTCTCACCACCATGGATGGTTCGGATGGTCGCCAGGACTTTCCTCCCATAATCTTGCTATGGGTTTGAGACTTTGCCTCCCTTTTTAACCCATTCCCTTTTGCTATGCGTACCTGTTGGTTGGCCACATATTCTCCGTCACAACATTAACTCATGAAGTGGGCTTAGTTTGTGACCTCGTGCTGTCTAAAGCCCATCTCTCCTCAGTCCCTCTCTGTCATGTCCTGTAGTTGTTTCCCTCCCATGTTGCCATCTGTAGTTTGGAAGGTATAGTTGCCAATGCTCTTTAGAGTCAAGGGCTTAAACGTCCAACAAATGCAACTAGTAGAGTACCACATAACTAACCACTCCTGGGTCTGACACTTCAAAACTCCAAGGAGGGAAATAATTCCATGATGTGTCTATTAATCTTCCCCAGAGCTAATATTTCCTGATCACTTTAGCACAAACAGAAGAGCAGAGCATCAATGGAACCTCATCCTTACCCTTATTTTAAAAGTGGGCCACAGATACAGATACCAAGCAGGATGTGCACTCTGGATGAGGACGAGATAGAGGAAGCAAACACAAATGAGGTCTTATGGGACAACAAATGTCTCATAGAGTGTGTGACCTTGCCATTCCCACCACAACTTCTTTAGAGATTGAGGAACAAGATGCCCATGTTCTCCCCTCCTGTGCTATAAAGAGCCTGACCACATTTAAGACACCAGATGGATGTAAAAGAGTGTCCTGACAGATACCAACCAACCAAGCACTGCTGTCGAGTCGATTCCATTTTATGACGACTCTACAGGACAGAGTAGAACTGTTCCATAGAGTTTCCGAGGAGTGCCTAGTGGATTTGAACTGCTGAGCTTTTGGTTGGCAGATATAGTACTTAACCAGTACGCCACCAGAGTTTCCTCCCAACAGATAGAGCTGCAAACAGACATGAGGATGGGCCCAAAAGAATCTGACTCAGGAATGAGGCTGTGCAAGACTCATCTTCTCCTTTCCAAAGCTTTTTCTTAACTACAACCTTTGCCCTTCCCAGTGCCTCTCTCTGATTGGATCCTAAAAATACCCAAGTCTACCTGAAGTACAGTATTCATCTGAGGAGGAAGGATACCCCTCATGAGGCTCAGAACATTCCTTTCACGAAATAAAGGGAACTGGATGGGTTTAAAACTATAAACTCATGGAGATTTAGACCTAGTGAGAACCACGTATGTCTCAAGAGGGACCTGGCTCTTTTTGTTGTGATTGAGCAGTAAACTGAAATTCAAGACCGACACTTTCTCAGGGTTAAGTTTCAGGACTGAAAGGGGCCAGGGGCCAAGATTTCATGGCAGAATGGGATTTACAGAGGATCTGAGAGTTCTCCAGGAGAAGAGTTAACCAGTAGAGGAGCAACATATACTCAGAACTCTGTGTGGGACTTGGCAGTCAGGCTCTCCTAGTAGCCTGAGCTCGTAGCTTCTGATCTGAGCCCTCTAATTTATGTACCCCATGGATGGCTCACGGAATGTTAAAAGAGTGACTTGCCAAGATTACAATGCAATTAAAATTAAGGCCATTTGTTAATGTGCTTCTGGTTGTTTTCCTACAGTAAACCACTGGACTTAACCTCGTATCAAAACAAGCTGTAGTTTCAAAGCATATTTTCAGTCTCTCTTCCTCTTGATCCATTTCAGATTATGTTTGAGTTTTCATCAAGTGATTTATGGTTTGTAAATTACCAAAATAACTTAAACTTTTGGTATTTATGTGCTTTAACAGAAGAAAAGTTGTGAAGACCCAAAGTCAAATATTTATGAAATTATCTGTTTTCACTGAATAGGAAAAACATCCAGTAAGCACGATATAGCTTACAGAAATTGCTGAAGAATCGACTCTAGCAACTTAAATTATCCCTTTATTAACTTCATGAGTTGGATCCGACTCGACGGCACTTGGCTTTTATTAACTTCAGAGATTAAGTTGGGAAATAGTGATGTTTTTACTTAGATAAATCATCTTTGGAAATAATTCATATGCTAAGTATTTAAAGCTATTGTTGTTATGTTGTTAGGTGTCATCCAGTCAGTTCTGACTCAATAACCACAGAATGAGACACTGCCAAGTACTGCGCCGTCCTCACAATCGTTGCGATGTTCGAACCCATGTCTGCAACCACCGTGTCAATCCATCTCAACAAAGGGTCTTTCTCTTTTTCAGTGATCTTCTACCTTAGCAAGCAGAGACTGGTCCCTCCTGATGACGAGTCCAGAGTACCTGAGAAGTCTTTCCACCCTCACTTCCAATGAGCACTTGGGCTGTGCTTCTTCCAAAACAGATGTGCTCTGTCAGTCTTCGGTGTATTCCACATTCGCCTCTGAATCGAGCTTGAATGTACGGTGGTTCCCTGTCAGTGCACTGCTGCAACCATTTTAAAACTAGTCTTAAAGTAAAAAACCTTTGGAATTTCCACATAAAGGGAATGAAGGATATCATTGCTGATGTCAGATGGATTCTGGCTGAAAGCAGAGAATACCTGAAAGCTATTTACCTATGTTTTATTGACTATGCAAAGGCGTTTGACTGTGTAGACCATATCAACTACAGATAACATTGTGAAGAATGTCATTCATTCCTGATAACTCTAAATAAATAAATTCTCTTGACATCCTTCTTGAGGGCTGACAATCAAAACCATTTAATATTGGTGGGTCAAAAATCTCAGGTAATTACAAGTATGTTGCATTAATTAACTAAGTAGTTTGAAAGTTCAATGGACTGTTATTTTGAATACGGTACTTTGCGATGCAGATAAAAATATACGAATAGATAAGTTATCATCAAAAGTAAAGAACATCACCTTACAGAAACGCAAACAATTTTCATTTTTATCCATTGGTATGTGTATCATTTCTGTGGTGGTGAAGAGGTCTCTTACTATCTCCTCACAGAATCCAACAGCAGGTCCAAGGAAAAAGAGCAAACAGTACCAAAGAAGAGACCATTTGCCTGTGACAACAAGTGACCTGCACAGAAGGAGATTTCCAATGACACAATTCACTGAGAAGTGAATTAACTGACTGTATTTTTATTTCTCTCTAGGACATGTCGGTGCCATATAGACAGAGCCTGAGCATATCAACCTTATTTCAGCACACACTAGTACTCATTGAGAGTAGAAGCACGGTTCTTCTCTGTTTCATGATTGTACATTACTGACACATGTATTGGAGAACCAGAGCTCCATGTCCTCTTCTTGTCACCTTTCTCCTAATATATTTTATACAAGAGCTAAGGAGAGAGACTCAAGTGCAAGACATAAAGACACAAGAAAAGAAGACTCAGACACACATGTAAATCCTTTCTCTCCAACTCCTTTGTCTAACGGTGGTGACTCCCCTCTGATACAGGCAATTCAAGCTCTCGGAGAATTTCAAAACAGTCTTGGTGAGAAACTGATGATAGAATCTAGGCAACTAGATATCTCTTTAGCTAGCTCCTGGCAGTCACAGTTTGCAGAGAAAGGCTAGACTGTTTCTTTGAACATCTGACTATAGGCTACGTGATTGTCTGTGGCCAAGACATTTTTCAGACACTGCCAGAAGTATGGGTGAGCCTGTGGATTTGTTGGCCACTCAAGAACAGAACTCCCACAGAGCCTCTCCCGGAGCTGGAGGAACTTGGATTTCTGAAGAGGTTTCTCAAGGAATATCAAGATAATTACATCCTCTTTTTCATCTATGAGCCTCTGATGGGACATGTAAAAAGCCGTCTTGAAGTTCTCAGTCTTTGCATACTTGTTCGTCATCACAAACACAGTCTTTTTGCTCATCTGTATACTCTGGAGAAGGTTTTCCACAACCGGCTGCCCTGGTAACCAGTCCCTTTCCTCAAGACATAAATTGAAATGTTTCTCTCGTGGATCTTCCAACTTGGCTACCAGCTCGTCCAAAACCCATTCTGTCACAGCCGGATCTTTAGTATCATACTTGATGAAAGCATCATAGCAAGAATCCGGTGACACCAGACGCTGATACCCTTTTATCTTGGCCTTGCAGAAATAGTAACTATACCACACATCCCAGAAATAGAGGTGGCTTGCTGTCGTAACCACCATCAGAAACAGAGTCACAGATATGAAAAATGAATACAGAATCAGATTAGTCAGATCTAACTCACAGGTGTACAGATCCAAGGAGACCACACTCTGGCCCTTGTGGGCTCCTGGTCCCACACAAGTCACATCAGTGGCCAGGTAAGGAATAGTGACCTCTGTATGATTAACCCACCACACAAACCACACAGCATCACAGGTACACAGAAACCGATTATGGTGCAAAAGCAACATCTCCAGATTGTTGAGGACATTTTCTGGAAAGCTAGTCTTTTGAATAATCTGGATTTTATTTGAGCTGAGGTCCAGATGTCGCAACTGAAAAGCATCTTGTAGAAAATACTTTGTCAGATACCTTATTTGATTATTTTTAAGAATCAGTTTCTTGAGGCTGCTGGAACAGTTGGATAATCTCTGAGGGACAGTCTTCAGCTGGTTTTTGCTGAGGTCCAAAGTTTCCAGATTTTTCAGGAGGTGAAGTTTTCCCCAGTTGAAAGACTTGAGGCCATTCTTGGCTAAGGAGAGGGTCTTCAAGTTTGGAGGCATACCATTAAAAACTCCAGGAGGCAAGAAGCTCAGAGAATTTTCAGAGATGTCTAATTCTTCTAAGTTTCGCAGATTCTTGAAGAATTTTAAGTATCTGTTATCACCATCTTTCCAAAAAACATCCAAGTGGTTTCCTCTGAATTCCAGAGTTTTAAGAGAATTGCTCTCCATGGTACTACTGGAGGAGGTAGAGATGCCATTGTCATTCATCATCAGTTTCTTCAGAAAATTTAGGTTCTTGGTAAAGTTGAGCATGTGAGTAAGTCCTTCTGATTGGAAATAATGGCCATTACTACTTATATCCAGAACTTCCAGGTTGTGTAGCCCCTCAAATGCTGTTGAGTAGAGTAGATCAAGTCGGTTATTAGAAAAGTCCAAATATTTCAACTCCACTAAAGGCTGGAATTCACTGCCATTAAGAGTTTGGCTAATTGAATTTCCTGACAAATTTAAGCATTTCAGGAAGGAAAGATGCTGAAAATCAGAAGACTTAATAAAAAATATATTATTTCTGCTTAGGTCCAAGGTCTGCCCATACCTACTGCAAATTGCATTAGAGTAGGAAATAGAAGTCTCTTCGTGTTTGAACCTACAACTTCTTGCATACTCGTCATATCTAAAATAATGTCCAGCTTCAAGGACAAGGGGTCCATAAACACCTACAGAAGTTCTGGTTTTAGGGCAGAAGTCAACCTCACCTGAGTCTCCTGAAGGTGATATTTTATTCACTGAAAGATCTATGACTTTCAACCTTTCAAACTGTTTAAATATGCTGAGGTCAGCAACTTTGATAAAATTAGTGCCAAGATCAAGAACTTCAAGTTTAGTAAGATTCTGTAAAGGGGAGAGATTAGAGCTTTTCAGCTCTTTAAAAACATATCCCCTGATTCGCAAAATTCTCAGGTTTTGCAGCGAAGAAAATGCATTTGACAGAGTCATATGGGCATGATAGACTTGAAGTTCGTAATTGAAAGACAGATCCAACTGGACAAGTTTGGGAAGACAATGCAGAAATTCGGCATCTCCAAATTCTTTGGCCAAGAAGTTTTGGGAAAGGTCTAGCTCCTCAAGTTTTCCAATGTTTTGAAACCATCTTTTAGGCACATGCTGAAGTGAGTTACTATGCAAACGTAAAATTCTTAATTCTGTTAATGCATCAAAAGCATTTTCATGGATCTTCAGGGGAGAATTGTTTTCACAGGGTGTACAAGGAAATGGGACATTATAACAACGAGGGCAATTTCCACTTAGGTCAAGAAGTTGTAGTTGGCTGAGGTTATGGAAATCATGTTCTTGAATTGTCGTGATGATGTTGTTGTAAAGATGGAGTTCAATTAAAGTTGGTGGTAAAACAGTGGGGACAGCTGTGATATTGTTATCTTTTAGGGAGAGCACTTTCAAATTCTTCAGGATTAGGAAGGTATCTTTTTCAATTGAAAATGAGACATTACAAGGATTGCGATAATAACAATTTTGGCCCAGGTAGAGCGTTTCTATGTTGGGCAGTCCTTTTACATTTTCTTTCATTATGGAAAAGATGGTGTTGGCCTCAAGGCTCAGCAGCTTTAAGCTGGCAGGAAGACCTTGAGGTATCTCCAGAAGCTGGTTTCCATCTAGGTAGAGGGCTTTTAAAGAAGTAAGATGACTAAAGCTTCCAGGCTTAATTTGTAGCCTCTTGGTGCAAATGTTGTCTTTTGGCCCCAGTCGAGTAGGTATACAGTTGCATCTGAAATCGATTTCTACCAGATGTTCCAGACTGTGGAAGGAGTCTTGGGAGATAGCTGGTATGTGGTTAATGGTGAGGGTGAGGTTGGTAGCATTGGTGGGAATACCTCCAGGGATTTCTATCAGGTGCTTGTCTGTGCAGTCCACTATCACATGAGCCTCTGAAACATCCACCGTGACATTACAGGGTAGAGTTTTAGGAAACCACATGGCCCCAAGGGTGATGGAAATTAACATTGCACTCAAAAAAATGAGAAAGAGTCTGTTCAGTGTGTACATCCAAAACACCTGAAAGATCAAGAAAAAACAAGTTACCGTTGTGAAGTATTGCACAAATCAGAATTGAACTTTCTCATTTGCTGCCTCTCTTTTGCTACATTGTTAAATAAACAACTCAGGTATTGTTCTCAACTGTCTAAACAGTATCCCTACCTCATGATTATATTTTTCAGTTGCTGAGATTTGCAATAATTCAGTTACATATTTAGCTTTTAGCATCTTAGCTTTTAAGGAGGTCATGTAGTTTTTAAGGAGGTAGGAAAAACATTTTCCTATTGCTACTTAGAATGATACAATGGATGAGCCATTGCTTGGCTGCCAGGTCTGAAACTTGGGAAGTTAAGGAAGGTTAAAATGCAAACACACTTGGGAAGGATAACACATTAAAACTGATGCTTGCTTGTTAAGTCTTCCCTGGCACGCATTACAGATTTTTCAGAATATATAAGCCTGTTGATATTTTAAGAAGCAAGATAAAGGAGATTCCATCATCTCCACTTTACAGAAGAAGACATAGCTTAGTGATATTAGCTAATTTGCTGAAGGTCACCCAACTAGTAAGTGATGTTTGATTATTGAAGATACACTCCTACCTTTTTGACACTGCCATTCTATCAGCTGGCTCTCCTCTTGGACTGTTTTTGGAAACCATCTCCAAGATGATTTAAAGATGAGCATTGACACTGCACAATGCGTTCAGGTTGTAAGTGCATTTGGAGAGGAGAGAGTGAGTCAGGGCACTGCCTGAGTGATCTGTTGGCAGGGCCACCATAGAATTCATGCAACAAGATACTTTTGAGAATGATAAGTGGGAGAGCTGTTAATAATTATGCCCAGAATACAGGTGTAAACTGAGGCTCAACCAGGCAAAGCAAAGTGTATGGACATTTACCATTAATGGTGATCACTGGAAATTTAGGGTTAACATGAGAGACTTTGGTACTCCTGGGAAAAAGATCTTACAAGGGAGTATGGGAGGCACTGGAAAGCTTTGCCAGCATCACTACATTACCTTGAACCACTTGAACTCTTTCCCTACCTTAGAGGGCAATTTAGCCATAGACTTTCTCTCAAGTTTCAGGGATTCTATCAATATTTTACTCCAGAACACTGTTTTTAGCTTAACTGGTACTTATAAATGGAATGATACAGTTGTGTTTCTATGGCATGCTTCTGGCTTGACCAGTTTTTTGGTCCTCCCAGTTGAATGGGTCAACCAGTCATGTTGGTATGTAATAAACTAAATGCTTACTTCTCTTGATCTTTCTAAGAGAAAATAAATAAGTAAAGTTTCCCTTGGTTTTCTTTTTCTCTAGTGCAAGGCAGCTCAGAATGATCTCGAAGAGCTTATTCACCCATCTTAACGTACTTAGTTTGTTGGCATTAGAGATACAAAATTGTCTCCCCCACTCCTCCCAACTTTCACTACCTTGTCTCTTCTTCCCCATCATTAAAACCATTCTGGCTGAACCTCCTTCATTGAAATCGGCTGTGGTGGGAGTATTTACACCATGGAAGTTGGTAAATGCTACATATTAGTACTTAAGAAATCATGGCTGTTGGGAAGACATGGCAGTGAGCCACGGGGTACAGAAAGCCCTTAGGTAAATACGGTACACCCTCCTAGCATATCAACTTTACTCAATTTGGGGAGAAAATATTTCCCACTCCGGGAGGAGGGGTTGCGCACAGTTGAAGGGAGGGGCTGCAGATGCAGAAAATGAGAGAATCTAGCTGACCTCCTTCATTGTCCTTCTTGACATCCTGTCGGCTTTGCCATTTTAGCTGATGCAATCCCAGCTGAGACCTTAGTCCTCCAACTTTGGCCTGCTTCAGAGCCTCATCCTTGTCCCCATCCTGTACATCAAGCACCTCAAACACTCATCAGTCATTGCCTTACTCTGAGATCTTTCAAATGGCTCCCATTTTCTTTTTAAAATTTTTTCACAGGATGAATCTAAACAACTTTTATCATGACATTCAAGATCTTCCATAATTTATCTCCCACCTACTTATCTGGGCTTATCGCCTACCAGCTTCTGTAATCACCAGACCTGAGTATCGCTTGCTGTCTCCTGACTTTCAGCCCCATGGACTTAAAGTACTCTTTCCTCTCATCTCCACCCAGCACAACCCTAGATAGCTCTTAAGGCTATCCCTCACGACCTGAATTACTTAGGTTCCCGGGAAGACATGGCAGTAAGCCATGGGGTACAGAAAGCCCTTAGATAAATACGGTATATCCTCCTGCCAAGCCAAGTACCTAGTGTATCAATTTTATTCAATTTGGGGGAGAAAATATTTTCCACTCCCAGAGGAGGGGTTGAGTACAAATGAAGGGAGGGGCTGCAGATGCATAAAAGGAGACTAGAAAGAGTTGTTTGTACGGTTCCTGACAATAGGATCCCAGGTCATGGAACTGACTCCCAGCTGTGCTTCTATTAGAAGACGTGATGTGTTCACAGATCCCACTATTAGAAGACAATAGGAAATGCTACTGAGAGTGATACTGTGCACCAAGGAGGTGAGTTGTATCTTACAGGGAGAAAGCATGGTCAGCAACCTGATGGCTCCTTCCCACCCTATTCCTGTGAACCTAAATGGGACCCTGGGAAGAACTGGTTGAATCCCTGAATTAACTGAATTAAAAATATGAAGCGATTGAGACAGCAACAGTCAAGATGAGCTTCCCAAGACATGCCTACCTGAAGTATTTTTGATGAGAAAAGTTCCATTACTGAAAAATAAAACCACACTTAGCCAGTGGTATGATGGTAAATGTTTAACAACTGCCTTTTCTCACCGCAACCCTGACAGCCTTGATTTGTTAGGTCCTGCTATGCAGCATTTACCAACTTCCGTGGTGTAAATGCTCCCACTATAGCCAATTTCAGGCTACCAGTGCGGCATCGCTGAGTGCAGGGCTGGGAAGAGACGTGTGCAGAGTCGCTCTCATGAGCCTGTATGAGCAAGGACATGACTGACCTGAACACACCTGAGACAAAGACTGTGAAAGTTCTAGTCGCGCTACACTGGCAAATTGTAAAGTAGAATACAAAATGAATGAAAAAGACTTTCATTTTATTAATTTTTTTATTTCTAAATTTCTCTTGCGCCTTTCCATTTTTATCCTTCAGTACAACCACTTCCCCTGCCCAGCCAGCCACCAGGTTTCACAATATGTTCTAACTGGCTTCCCTCATTGCTCTGCTCTACAATTCTTTCATTAAACGGTATCAGAATCTTCTCTATAAACATGACTCAGATAAACCACAATAGCTTCCTTTTACACTTTGGATGGAATCTGAATCTTCATCATTGCTTTAAATTTCATGCATGTTCTGACTGTAGCCTACCTCTCTGACCTTGAACCATCTTTGCCCACTTTAGGCGCATCCTAGCCACCTGGTCTGCTTTCTCTTTTGCATTTGAGCAATGCTTCTAACCACCCCCGTCTTGACACTGGCTCTTCCTTCTTGCTGAAAATATCTTCCCTCTCTTCTTCCCATGGCCTGATCATCCTCACCCCTTCACTATCTCCCTAGATGTCTCTTTCTCAGAGGTCTTCCCTAACCAACTTATTTAATACCTTTCCAGGTGATAGTAGTGGTAATTACAGCAATATCATTAATTATCAATTGATGTAGCACTTACGATATGCTGGGCATTATTTTAAATGCTTCACATATATTAATTCATCTAATTTTCACAGTAACCCCATAATGGAGTTATTACAGGTCCTCAATTATTTATTCAACATCTCTGGGGCTAGAGATGTTTTAGAATTCAAAAATTTTCCGTTTCTAGAAGGCAATACTGTGCAAGTACCCTATATTACATCATACTCCTTTTAGGACCTGGGGCAGTATCCCATAATCAAACACATAAAAATTGCTGTAGTGAGACACAGGATTGTTCACTGTAAGCAGGGTTAAATAGCAAAACAACAAAAAGCTATCTTATTCGGTTCTGGTCAAGATTCACCTCCAGCTGACTTTAGGCCGTGTAACATTTTTAGGACCAAGCTTTCAGTTTGGGGATTTTGGAATTACAGCGTTCTAGTCTTGTTTCCATTTTACAGATGAGTCAACAGAGGCACAAAGAGGTGCATATACTCTCTATTACACCATCTCGCTTTATTTCCTTCATAGCCCTGGCACACTCAGAAGTTATCTTACTAATTTACGTGCTTCTGCATTTATTGTCTGTTCTGTACCAGAATGTAAGCTCCAAGAGAGCAGGGCCTCGTGTGTTTTCATATAAAACAATGCCTGGCACTTACTCCACTGTGGTTGCTAAATATATGAACGAAGGAAGGAATGCATGAAGGAATGAACATGTGAAATAAGGCCAGAGCCAGCCAAGTGCCAAGACTTCAAAAAAATTGGTTCTAGGGATATGTTTCTTTAAGTTATGCCCCTGGATTCCTCAGGGATCATATCATGAATCTACTATCTGCCAAGACTTTCCTTAGGGAAAAGTGAACCACAGTATCCACTAGCCTGAGTCCAGTCCAACTAGATGGTGCACAGTTACCACCAACGACTGCCCTAATAGTGATCACAACAAACCAAAAAATAAACCAAAACAATAAACCAAAAAAGAAAAACAAAAAACACCAAACCCACTGCTGTTGACTCAATTCCAACTCATTGTGACCCTATAGGATACAGTAGAACTGCTCCATAGCGTTTCTAAGGAGTGCCTGGCAGATTCGAACTGCTGACCTTTTGGTTAGCAGATGTAGCACCACTAGGCCACTAGGGTTCCTGGGATCACAATAGAGGGTCCGAAACCAAGTTGGAGAAAAATGCAGAACAAAATTCCAAATACACAAACACACACACACACACACAAAGAAAGAAGGAAAGGAAAGAAAGATCATACTTTTTGGTCTGACCCAGACTGGAAAAACTCCAAGAGTTTGTCCCCAGATACCCTGCTAACTCTGAGCTGTAGCCACTCCTAAAGTCCATCTGTCAGCCAAAGATTAGACAGGACTATAAAACAATATTAACACATTCGAGGAATGTGTTTCTTAGTTCGTTCAAGTATATGAGAACAAATGGATAACTCTTGCCTAAAAGCAAAGACAAGAAGGCAGGAGAGGACAGGAAAACTGGAGGAATGAACACAGGGAACTGGAGTGGAACGGGAGAGAATGCTGAATTATTGTAGGGATTGCAACCAATGCCACAAATATTTTGTGTACAACTTTTTGAATGATAAACTAATTTGTGCTGTAAACTTTCACCTAAAGCACAATAAAAAAAATTTTTTAGATGCACTGTGGAAAGACCACTAGTTCTTTCAGCACAAGATGCTGATACTTGTGTATATTTATGTATAATTAGGTTAACTATATGTTGTTCCTATTCTATAGGGTATTTTCTGATTCTCTCAATTAACTATTTTTATTATACTCATAGAATCCAGTGATGCTATATGGCTCTCAACATTTTTTCCCCTTTCTCTCGTCTCATAATGATAGAACTGCCATTTGTAACTGGGTGTATGTCACTATGGAAAAAGACTACATTTCCCAGACTTACTTGCAGCACAGCAAGTGTGGCCCTGTGGCTAAGTTCTAGACAACATGTTGCAGATGCCGGAGGAAGTGTTCTGTGTAAATTGGTGGAACTATCCTTAAAGGGAAAGCCTATTCACTTTTCTTTGTGTTTACTTCCAGTTTGTTTCTTGTCACATGGATGCTGTAGTCGACCATCTCGGATGATGCAGATGAGGAAAATGTGGAGCAATGAAGTAGATGTCCGCAATCATTGTATGAGCTCATGGAGCAGAGTGAAAACACCAGCTCTGAACTACTAACTTATAGGAGATTATGAGAAATAATGTTTTTATTTTAAAATCTGACCTGTTGCCATTGAGTCTGTTCTGACTCAGAGACTCCACAAAACAGAGTGGAACTGCCCCACTGGGTTTCCAAGGAGCACTTGGCAGATTCAAACTGCTGACCTTTGGACAGCAGCTGAGCTCTTAACCGGTGTGCCACTAGGGTTACACTTTTATGTTATGCTGATGTTAATTGGATTTTTATTGCATAAAGCCAAGCCTAATTTTAACCAGTTAGAATTTGAAACTTGGAAATAAGTCACTGCCTATTAGGAATTGAATTGTGTACTCCCAAAATGTATTGTAAGTCCTAACCCCCATACCTGTGATAAGGCTCCAGGAAATGATAGAATACTAACTGAGATGTTTCAATAAGCAGATACATCACCAGAAGCGCTTGCTTGTCTATGCCAAGAAATTTGAAAGACAGCTACATGGGCAGCCAACTGGAAAATATTCATATTTGTACCCATTTCAAAGAAAGGCGATCGAACAGAATGTGGACACTATCAAATAATATCATTAACGTCATACACAAGTAAAATTTTGCTGAAAATCATTTAAAAGAGGTTATAACAGTACATCAACAGAGAATTGCCAGAAATTCAAGCTGGATTCAGAAAACGATGTAGAACAAAGATTTCATTGCTGATGGTAGATGGATCCTGGCTGAAAGCAGAGAATACCAGAAAGATGTTTACCTGTGTTTTATTGACTGTGCGAAGACATTCAACTGTGTGGATCACATCAAATTATGGATAACATTGTGAAGAATGGGAAATCTGGAACACTTAACTGTGGTCATGAGGAAACTGTGCTTAGACCAAGAGGCAGCTATTTAAACAGAACAAGGGGATACTTCATGTTTAAAGCTAGGAAAGATGTATGTCAGTTTTGTATCCTTTCACCATACATATTCAATGTGGATGCTAAGCAAATAATCCAAGAAACTGGACCATATGAAGAACAGGGCATCAGGATTAGAGGAAGACTCATAAGCAACCTTTGTTACGCAGATGACACAACCTTGTTTGCTGAACATGAGGAGGACTTAAAACACCTACTGATGAGGATCAAAGGTCACACAGCCTTCAGTATGGATTACAACTCAAAATAAAGAAAACAAAAATCCTCACAGCTGGAACAATAATAAATGATAAATGATAGAGAAGATTGAAGTTCTTAACGACTTCATTTCACTTGGATCTACATTCAAGCCCATGGAAGCAGCAGTCGAGAAATCAAACAACACACTGCATCAGGCAAATATTCTGCAAAAGATTTTAAAGTGTTGAAAATCAAAGATGTCACTTTAAAGGACTAAGGTGAGCCTGACCCAAGCCATGGTGTTTTCAATTGCCTCACATGCATGCAAAAGCTGGACAATGAATAAAGAAGACTGAAGATGAATTGATGTCTTCGAATTATGGTGTTGGCAAAGAATATAGAACACACCATGGACAGTCAGAAGAATGAGAAAAATCTGTTTTGCAAGAAGTAAAACCAGAATGCTCCTTAGGAACATGGATGCTAAGACCTGCCTCACATACTTGGGACAGGTTATCAGGAGGGACCAGTCTCTGGAGAAGGACATCATGCTTGGTAAAGTAGAAAGTCATCCAAAAAGAGGAAAGCCCTCAATAAGATGAACTGACACAGTGTCTCCAACAATGGGCTCAAACACAGCAAGGATTGTGAGGACGGCCAGGACTGGGCAGTGCTTTGTTCTGTTATACAGAGGGCCTCTATGAGTTGACACGGATTCAACAGCAATGAACAACATACCTGTGGCCATAATCCCATTTGGGAATGGGTTGTCTTTGTTATGTTAACGAGATAGGATTAGTGTACAGAGGGTCTTAAGTCGATCTCTTCTGAGATATAAAAGATATTAAACAAGCAAGTTAGCAAGCAGATATGGGGGGATGGTTTGGCTCCTTGTTGATCTTTATGTGGCATGGTATCTAAGTTGAAGAGACAAAGATTTTCCCCAAAAGCTAACAGAGAAAAAAAGCCTTCCCCTAGAGCTAGGGCCGTGATTTTGGACTTCTAGCTTCCTAAACTGAGAAAGTAAATTTCTGTTTGTTAAAGCCACCCACTTGTGGTATTTCTGTTATTAAAGCGAAAAAACAAGCCCATTGACATAGAGTTGATTCTGACTCATAGAGACTGCATAGGACAGAGTAGAACTGCCTCATAAGGTTTCTAACAAGTGCCTGGTAGATTCAAATTGCCAACTTTTTGGTTAGCAGCCATAGCTCTTAACCACTACGCCAATAGTGTTTCCATTTCTGTTATAGCAGCACTAAATAACTGAGGCACTGCCCATGAAAGAACCTAAAATATGTAATATGTGACATTTGTATAGTGAGGCTGTGGGCAGCAAAGACTCAAATATAGGAGGCTAGAAAGCTGGTCTCCGGTGTCACGTCACTGCAAGACAACTGATGAAATTATCACCTGTGCTACCTTAGAAGGCAGAACGTGTGACAACCGTGACTTTACTCTTACGGGATATGGTTGACAACATGCATAATGATGATGTATGTTTGCGCTTTCTGTTTTCAACAGTCTTATGAAAGAAATGAACTAGGGCTAAAACGAGCCCGTCCGTCAACAGGGATAGAAGGAAATACAGCTTTGCTAGGAGAATTTTCCTCTGCCTGCTGCCTTGAACTCTAAGTTAATCAACAGATCTTAATTTGGGGCCTTGCAGGGTTGAAAACGCCAAGCACTTTAATTCAAAGCAGATGTAATGGATAAAATCAAAGTAGCAGCCTTAAGTGGAAATAAGAGTGGGCCCACATGCATTTTCCAAGCACTTTTCCTTAAGCATTTTCTAGCAGACAAAGAAAGCTGGTCTGGGACAAAACTCTGATGAGGACTGTAGCTTTCCCTTTGACTCATGTAGCCTCTGGGTAGTTGTATTAAATTGAGAGGGAGCAGCACTGACAGAACACAGAGTCTTTAGACTTCAAATTATCAAGAGCTGCTCCTTCTAATATGATAGCCACTAGTCATGTGGCTATTAAAATTAATTATAAATCCATGAAATCAAAAATTCACTTTCTCAGCCACACCAGCCATATTTTAGGTACTCAAATGCCACATGAGTCTAGTGTATATTGTATTTGACAATGCAGACACAGAACATTTTCATCATTCCAGAAAGTTCTATTGTTGTTATTAGGTGCCATTGAGTCAGCTCTGACTCATAGCAGCCCTATGCACAACAGAATGAAACATTGTCCGGTCTTGCACCACACCCGCAACTGTTTTTATGCTTAAGCTCATCGCTGCAGCCACAGTGTCAATCCGTCCCACTGAGGGTCTTCCCCTATTAGATGGTGCTTAGTCTACACTAGATGTTGGCACACTTTTTCTCTAAAGAATACAACAGAAAGTATTTTAAGCAAATTTGGGGGTATTATATAGGCACTTATATAACCATTGCACAGCCCTGGGGGTGTAATGGTTAAGCATTCAGCTGCTAACCAGAAGGATAGCAGTTCAAGGCCACCAGCTACTCTTTGGAAACCTGGTGAGGCAGTTCTACTCTGTCCTACAGGTCACTATATGTCACAACTAACTTGACAACAACAGGTGTGGGTTTGGCATATGACCGTCTGCTATATAAATGGGCTGATGGTGATCTCTGTGGACTGGCCTCAAGTTGTTTACTTCATAACAAACTAAAGACTGTTAATCTCCAACCCCTCCAAAAAAACTGGCACTAAACTCGTGTCTGTACATTTCCAGTTGTTTTAAGAATAGCCTAAATAAGCAGATTTTTAGCCACTTTGAGCCTGTCTGCTTTACAAACCCCTCAAAACTGTGCCCAACACTTGCTAGCCCTAGATAAGTTAAAACCATGTAGTTAGAAAGACCTGCAATTTTGTGGGTCCTTTGGAGCTCTCTCACACAGAGACTCCTCACCTCGCTACAGGAGGGCCTTACAAAGATGCACATAAAACCACCTCCCTTCTCCTCTTCCCCTTCCAGTGGCCCACAGTGAAGTTCCTTGGCTTTTGGCAGACCTCCTGCTGTGGAGCACTGCCGCCGCATGCCACTTTCCGGGGTGCTGGCCCCAATATACAACACATTGAGTAATGCAGCTATCTCACAGTCTTACCTTTTTCTTTGATCAGTCTCAATTTAAAATGTAACTAATTAAAAATACAAAAATCATTCTTAGTCCACAGGCCTTACAGAAACAAGTATGGGGACAGTTTTAGCCCACAGGCGGAAGTTTGCCAACTCCTGCTCTAAAAATAATCTTAGATTGTGTTATAATTCTTTATGCGATTAACTCTAAGCATGCTTACTCCAAGACTACCAAGCATTAGGAGGTGTTGTGTTGCCTGCAAAACTCCTAAGTCTATCCACATGACTCTATTTTTAACCAATAATACCTATTAAATTATTTAACCCATATCTCAATTCTTCCACAATCAGTACCCACAGAAGCAGCTGCCAAGAAATCAAAAGAGGAATTGTATTGGGCAAATTTGCTGCAAAGGATTTCTCTAAAGTGTTAAAAAGTAAAGATGTCATTTTGAGGACTAAGGTTCACCTGACCTGAGCCATGGTATTTTCAATCACTTCACATGCATGTGAAAGCTGGACAATGAATCAGGAAGACAGAAGAAGAACTGATGCCTTTAAATTGTGGTGTTGGGAAAGAAGATGGACTGTCAGAAGAACAAACAAATCTGTATTGGAAGAAGTACAGCCAAAATGCTCTTTAGAAGTGAGGATGGCAAGACTTTGTCTCATATACTTTAGACATGTCATTAGGAGGGACTGGTCCCTAGAGAAGGAAATCATACTTGACAAAATAGTCAGGGAATAAAAGGAAAGCCCTTGTCATTTCCCTAAAAAATCTGTAACAACTTGTCTGTGCCAGAATTCCTGGTATTGTGTGATGTCCCTTCATGTCAGAATTCCTGCCCCTGTGGGCCAGGGTGGATGGGCAGTAGTTGTGTTGGTAGAGCAAGATTCAGGGTGTGTTTGTTTATGTCTTGAGGAAGTCTCCTGAGATATAAAGGACAAAATCTGGCAGAGAGAACTGGGAACTTCACATCATCAAAAAAGCAACACTGGGAGTACAGCGCATCCTTCAGATATGCGGTTCCAGAGCCAAGATGCTCACTGAACAAAGACTGATGCAACACAAGGATTCCCCTCCAGAGCCAACAGGGGAAAAGCCTTCCCCTGGAGTAGACATCCTGAATTTGGACTTGTAGCCTCCTGGATAGTGTAAGAATAAACTTTTCTTTGCTAAAGCCATCTACTCGTGATATTTTTGTTAGAGCAGCACTCGCTGACTAAAACAACCCTCAGTAAGTTGTATTGACACAGTGGCTACAACACAAGGCTCAAGCATAACAACAATTGTGAGGATAGCGCAGGACTGGGCAGTGGTTCATTCTGTTCTACACAAGGCTGAAATGAGTCAAGACTGACTCATCGGCACCTAACAACAACGTCTCAATTCTAAGAAAAAAATTGCATAGAAACTGAGTCAAGTGAAGTACAGAGGTTAAATAACTTGTCCATCCATCTATGAGCAGCTGCTACTTGACAAAGATCATGGAAGAAATAATAGGGACCTTGGAGCCCTGATACACAGCATAAACAGAATATAAAACTAACAATGCACAAACACCAGAAGAGAAACTAGATAACTGGGAGCTCCTAAAAATCAAACTTATGTTTATCCAAAGACTTCACCAAAAAAGTAAAATGATAATTCACAGATTGTGAAAACATATTTGGCTGTGATATATTTCATCTACAAGATAATGCAAAACCTCAATAGAAAGACAAATAACCCAGTTGAAAAATAGGCAAAGACTATAAACACACACTTCACCAAAGAAGATATTCAGGTGGCTAAGAGATACATGAGGAAATGTTCATGATATTTGGCCATTAAAGAAATGCAAATCAAAACTACAATGAGATACTATCTCACTGCAACAAGGCTCTAATCCAAAAAACACAAAATTATAAACATAGGAGAGGCTGTGGAGAGACTAGAACACTTATGCACTGTCGGTAGAAAGGTAAAATGGTACAAACACTTTGCAATTCAATTTGGAGCTTCCTTACAAAGCTAGAAATAGAAGCATTATATAGTCAAGTAATCTCACTCCTTGGAATATATCCTAGACAAATAACAGCTCTCATACGAATAGATACATGCGCACCCATGCTCAGTGCAGTATCATTCACAGTAGCAAAAAGGTGGAAACAACCTAGCTGCCGATCAACGGACAAATAAATAAACTATGATTCATACACAAACTGGAATACTACCCAACAATAAGGAGCAATGATGAATCTGAGAAACATCTCACAATGTGGTTGAATCTAGAGGGCATTATACTGAGTGAAATTAGTTGCAAAAGGACAAATAGTTGTATGAGGTCACTATTACAAGAACTCAAGAAAAATTTTAAGCACAGAAGAAAACATTCTTTGATGATTACAGGGGTGAAGGGGGAGAGTGGAATTCACTAACTAGATAGTAGACAAGAATTATCTTAAGTGAAGGGAAGGACAGCACACAATACAGCAGAAGTCGGCACAACTGGACTAGACCAAAAACTAAGAAGTTTCCTGAGGGACAGAGTAGCTGAGGCTGGGGTCTGGGGACCATGGTTTCAGGGGACGTCTAGGTCTGTTGGCACAACAAAATTTGTTAAAAAAAATATTCTGCATCCCACCTTGGTGAGTTGCTTCTGGGGCTTAAAAATCTTGCAAGTGTCCATCTAAGATGCATAAACTGGTCCGCACACACTTGGAGCAAAGGAGAATGAAAAACACCAAAACCACAAGGATAATATGAGCCCAAGATATAGAAAGGGACACCTACATCAGAGACTCCATCAACCTGAGACCAGAAGAACTAGGTGGTGCCTGGCTATTACCCATGACCACCCTGGCAGGAACACAACAGAGAGTCCCTGATGAAGCAGAAGAAAAGTGCAGAACAGAACTAAAATTCACATTAAAAGACCATATTTAACAGCTGAGACTAGAGGAAGCCTCAAAACCATGGTGGCCAAATGTTCTTTTTAATCCAGAACTGAAAACATTCCCAAAGCCCACTCTTCAGACAAAGATTAGACTGGACTATAAAACATCAAATAATATTTGTGAAGAACATGCTTCTTAGTTCAAGCAGATACAGGATACCTAATGGGCAGCTCCTTTCTGGAGGCAGGATGAGAAGTCAGGGAGAAGAACTAACTGAATGGACACAGGGAAGCCAGGGTGGAAAAGAGGAGGGTGTTGTCATATTATAAGGATTGCAACTAGGGTAACATAACAATATGTGTATAAATTTTTGTGTGAGAAATTAACTTGAGCTGTAAAGTTTCACCTAAAGTACAATAAAATAAATAACTTGTCCAAGGCAAGAGTCAGCATTAGGACCCAGGCAAGTGGGATACTGAGCTGGTACTCTTAGCCACCCTGCCATACTCTCTCTCAGAAAGTCTTGATGTTGACTCATCCATCTTTCCCCCTAGCTGGTAGACACTTTTAGGTCCAGAACCTTCTTTGTCTTAACAACTACTCTGTCACTATGATGCAAGAGAAATACTTGCTGACTAAAGCAAGGCTTTGGCCTTTCTTAAAATCCCCTGGAAGACACAAACTATCATGATTAGTAGAGTTTTTCCAAAGATTGGGTTTTGGCAAGGCAATGAGGAGAGGCCGGGAGGGCTTGGGGCACCTAAAGGAAGGGTTGAAGGTGGGAAAGTGTCACAGAAGAAACAGGGATGATGAGACAGGAAAGACAAGGGATAGAGCTGCCTTGTTGTTTCTAGGGGTTACTGTAGAGTAAGTTAGACTCATGGTGACCCCACGTACAATCCAAGGAAACACTGCCCGGTGTCGCATCATTTTACAATCATTACTATGCTAGAGCCCATTGTTGCAGCCACACTGGGCCAATCCATCTCGTTGAGAGTCTTCCTGTCTTCTACCAAACTTGACGTCCTTCCTCAGGGAAAGCCGCCTAAGGAGTCCTCTATCATCTCTTTTCTCAGAAGCTCTGGCTCCTTAGACCTGAAATCCCAGCAACAGCCTAGAGCTCATTTGCCTTTCCTGGGAAGAGTCCTGGCCAGGACTGGGCAATCCCTGTGCCACGCTTAATAGCTCAGCCCAAACCTCACTGGCCTTTGTAATGCTCTGTGAGATCTGACAGTTAAGTTCAAACACTCATCCTAGAAAAAGTGCTACATATTTT
This sequence comes from Heterohyrax brucei, assembly GCA_028571685.1. Taxonomy (NCBI): domain Eukaryota; kingdom Metazoa; phylum Chordata; class Mammalia; order Hyracoidea; family Procaviidae; genus Heterohyrax; species Heterohyrax brucei. Next base: position 16,046,143 of record CM053166.1, on the reverse strand, counting down.
ATTGCTGAATATCACTGTGGTAACTGTCGAAGTACTCCCCATGGGAAGCTATGTGCTGACTCCAGTGCCTAGTCTACCTTTCAAACTAATTTTGGAACTCTTTTTCTTGAATGGCCATCAGAGCTGTCATCATATTACCCTTGATGTCTTGAATGCTATTAAAATGTCTTCCTTTCAATATTTCCTTTATCTTCAGGTAAAGAAAAGGTTATTGAGGACTGGATCTGGTGAGTAGGGAGGTGTTCCAATACAGCGATTTGTTTACTGGCTAAAAGCTCCCTCACAGACAACTATACAATGAAGTTTACAAACTTGTCACTGTGCCACTGTGCAATGGCCATTCCAGAAAGAGTTCCAAAATTGCTTTGAAGGTTGGACTAGGCACTGGCATTGGTGCATAGCTTCCCAAGGGGAGTACTTCGAAGGTGACCCTAGTGATACTCAGCAATGAGGTATGTAGCACTTAGAACAATCATGGACTTAATTGTCAGACCTCATAAGCCCAAGACCTGTGAGGCAGGTGGCTCTAGGCTCTGTATTTGGAAGCCTGGAACTCAGAGGTATCAGCAAGCTGGCATTCTAGAAACCATGTCAAAAGGCAGATAACTGCAGTGAGCAAGGTCAGCTCTGATTCCCAAGTAGGCAAGCAGGAAAAACAGAAAAAGAAAAGAATTTGACTTAGTGAACAAAGCCTTCCTGAATTCATTACGCGAACAGAAACAGTATCATGGAAGCTTTCAAACTTAAAAGATATTCTTGAGAAGGTTATATTTTACAATGTGAAATATTCCTTTATTCCAAGGGAAATGTCCATAAGTGTGGAAATTTCTGCTTCCAAACCATTGAAATCTATCTCAGCTTCTATCAGCCAAAGCCAAGTGCCGCTGAGTCGGACCCGACACATGGCAACCCTAAGGGCCAGGGTAGAACTGACCCCCAGAGTATTCAAGGAGCACCTGGTGGATTTGAACTGCCAACCTTGTGGTTAGCAGTGGTAGCACTTAACCTATTAGTTTAAAATTAAAGAACTTGGCATGGAGCCAGATCTATCTTTTCATTTGATACAAATAACTCAGGGTTTGTTTGTTTGTTTGTTTTGGTACCCCAGCTAACCATTCGCTGTCAAGTTAATTCTGACTCATGGCTACCCCATGTGTTGCAAAGTGTAATGTACTTCATAGGGTTTTCAATGGTTAGTTTTTCTTCCAAGAAGCCTCTACATGGACTCCAGCTTCAATCTTTTGGTTTGCTGCCCCAGTAACTGTTTACACCACCTAGGTACTCCACTGTTTTGCAAAGATTTCCAAAGGACAGGCATCTTTCAGTCATTTGACTTATAGAGTAGCATAGCAGAGGCCTGGCTTTGATAAGCAATCACAGTCAATCACACATGCAAATACCCTGGATAAATTTGGATGTTCAGTTAGGGAATTAATTATGATAAAAACAGAAATGTTTGGATTTGTATGCACAGGTGTTTCTATTTTCTTAGAAAATTATCCTTCTTTTTTTTTTTTTGAAACAGGAAAATGTAGCCTTCACATTGAAGAGTCATCAGACAATCATTCGTGGTTTTGCTTTTTTTTTTTTTAATTTTTATTTAACATAACTGAGTGAAAATGTACATTCACATATAAATTTACATGCCCCCCTATATGCAGCTTCCACTGCTCTCCCTGTCCGGTGACTGCACACTATTCCTCTCTGCTCCATACATGTCTCATCCTCCCAACAGTCTCCTTTCCCCTCCTGTCTGTCCACTCCCCTTCCTCCAGCCAGAGGTCAGCAAGATCATATCCTATAGATGTATAGAACCATAAAGTGCTTCCAATATATGGTCACTCTGCCTTGCCAAGTCCAATCCATTCCTGTTCAAAGAGTGGACCTTTGTTATAATTTATGGGAAAGGGCAGCATCAGGGACGGGGGCCACGCTCTCAGAGGAACCCCAAAACCGGTGGACCATCAATTGAGGTCTTTTAGTGGAGATCTCATGATGCACCTCTATATTCTTGTGTTGCCAGTGAGACTCCTCTCTGTGAGCTCCACTGTGGCTATCACTGGTGGTGGCCGGGCACCATCTGGTTCTTCCAGTCCCAAGTCGATGTAGGCACCCACTCTTGTGGGTCTCTCCGTCTTCTCAGTTGTCTTTACCGCATGTCATTTTGGTCCTCGGTGAGCATCCACTCCTGTTGAGTTGGGACCATTTGCTGTGTCCCCGGATGGCAGCTTGGCAGCTTTTAAGACCCCAGACGCCACTCACCAATGTGGGATGCAGAGAGCTCTCTTAGCAAAATGCTAGTTGTACCAATTGGCCTGGAATTCGCCTGAGAGCATGGTCCCCCGCCCCCCGCTCCAGCTACTCTATCCTTGCAGTATTGAGTTAAGATGGAAGGAGTACTCAAGTTATGCTGAAGTCCACTTAATGTTGTTCTTGTTCCTAATGTGTGCTGTCACCGCTTTGTCCCAACTAGATTTCTAGTAACTATCTAAACTAAACCCTCCCCTCCTCACCCTCCCTCCCTCCCCTCCCTTGCAGCTGTCAAAGAGTCTTTTCTTCTATACAGCAGTCTGTTTTTGAGATCTTATCGTAGAGGTCTCATACAGTATTTGTCCTTTTGTCGCTGACTACTCTCACTGAACATAATGTCTTCCAGTTGAAACCAGGTTAGGAGATGTTTCCTGGAATCATTGTTATTCTTTATCATTGTGTAGTGCTCCATTGAGTATATGTACCACAGTTTACCTATCCATTCTTCTGTTGTTGGGCATCTGGGTTGATTCCATCTTTTTGCTGTCGTGGACTGTGCTGCGATAAACATTCTGGTGCACGTGTCCGTTGGTGTGAAAGGCCTTGATTCTGTAGGATATATTCCAAGTAGTGGAATTACTGGGTCAAATGGTATATCAATATCCATTTTTTTAAGGAAGCGCCAGATTGCTTTCCAAAGAGGCTGGACCATTTTGCAACCCCACCAACAGAGTAGGAGGGTTCCACTTTCTCCACAGCCTCTCCAGCATTTGTTGTTTTGTGTTTTCTGGATCATGGCCAGTCTTGTTGGGGTGAGATGGTATCTCATTGTTGTCTTGATTTGAATTTCTTTAATAACTAAAGATCGTGAACATGTCCGCATGTGTTTTTTGGCTGCCTGGATCTCCTCTTTAGTGAAGTGTCTGTCCGTCTCCTTTGCCCATCGCTTAATTGGATGGTTTATCTTCTTCTTCTTGATATTTTGTAGTATCTTATAGATTATGGAGATCAGGCATCAGTCTGACATAGAGTTGTCAAATATTTTTTCCCACTCTGTGGGTGTTCTTTTAATTCTATTAATAAAGTCTTTGGATGAGCAAAAGTGTTTCCTTGTTAATAGTTCCCATTTATCTACTTTTTCTTCTGTTGACTGAGGTTTCTTTGACAGATTTTGGAGTCTGTCCTCATTGTGTATTAAAACTTCCATAGTTCTTCCTACCTTTTCTTGGATGAGCTTTATCGTTTTAGGTTTGATATTTAGGTCTTTTATCCAGTTGGAGTTGGTTTTTGTATAAGGTGTAAGATACGGATCTTGATTCAGTTTATTGCAGATGGATAATCAATTTTGCCAGCACCATTTGTTGAAGATACTGTTTTTACCCCAGTTTAATGTCTTAGGGCCTTTGTCGAATATCAACTGTTCATAGGCAGATGGTGTCATCTCTGGGGTCTCAATTCTGTTCCATTGATTGATCTGTCTGTTCTTGTACCAGTACCAGGCTGTTTTGACCACTGTGGCAGTGTAGTATGTTCTTAGGTTGGGTAATGAGAGGCCTCCCAGTGTGTTCTTCTTCTTTAGTACTACCTTACTTATCCGGGGCTTCTTCCCTTTCCAAACAAAATTGGTGATTTGTTTCTCCATCTCATTAAAACATGATGCTGGAACTTGTATTGGGATTGCATTATATAAATAAATTGCTTTGGGTAAAATAGACATTTTCACAATGTTAAGTCTTCCTATCCATGAGCAGGGTAGGTTTTTCCATTTATCTAAGTCTCTCTTAGTTTCTTGTAGTAAGGGCTTGTAGTTCTCTTTGTAAAGGTCTGTTGTTTCTCTGGTTAGATTAATTCCTAGGTACTTTATCTTCTTAGGGGCTATCGTAAATGGTATTGATTTAATAGTTTCCTCCTTAACAGCCTCATTGATGGTATAAAGGAAACCTACTGATTTACTTATGTTTATCTTGTATCCTGAGACTTTGCTGAACTCTTCTATCAGTTTGAGTAGTTTACTTATAGATTCCTTGGGGTTCTCTGCATATACAATCATATCATCTGCGAACAGGGAGATTTTAACTTCCTCTTTGCCGATGCAGATGCCCTTTATTTTCTTCGTCTTGTCGAATTGCTCTGGCTAGAACTTCTAGCATAATTGTGAATAGGAGAGGTGACAGTGGGCATCCTTGTCTAGTTCCTGATCTCAGGGGAAAGTCTTTCAGTCTCTCTCCATTCAGGATGATGTGGGCAATTGGCTTTGTATAAATGGCCCTTATTGTGTTGAGGAATTTGCCATCTATGCCCATTTTGCTAAGAGTTTTTAGCATGAATGGGTGTTGGACTTTATCAAATGCCTTTTCGGCATCAATGGACAAAATCAGGTGATCCTTGTCTTTTGTGTTATTTATGTGGTTAATCACATTAATTGTTTTCCTGATGCTGAACCAGCCTTGCATGCCTGGTATGAATCCCACTTCATCATGATGGATTGTTTTCTTGATATGTCGTTGTATTCTGTTGGCAAGAATTTTGTTGAAGATTTTTGCATCTAGGTTCATAAGTGATATCGGTCTGTAGTTCTCTGTCTTTGTTGGATCTTTCCCGGGCTTAGGTATCAGGGTTATGCTAGCTTCATAGAATGAGTTTGGGAGTACTCCATCCCTTTCTATACTGTGAAATAGTCTCAATAGTATTGGGGATAACTCTTCTCTAAATGCTTGGTAGAATTCTGCTGTGAAGCCATCTGGGCCCAGACTTTTTTGGGTTGGCAGTGTTTTGATGACCTTTTCAATCTCTTCCTTTGTGATGGGTTTATTAAGTTGTTCTGCTTCACGTTGTGATAATTTGGGTAGGTGGTATGAGTCAAGGAATTGGTCCATTTCCCCTAGGTTTTCAAATTTTTTAGAGTACAGTCTTTCATAGTATTGTTATGTTATTTTTGATTTCTGTTGCATCTGTGGCGACAACTCCCCTCTTATTTCTAATTTGGGTTATTTGTTTCCTTTCCTGCTTTTCTTTAGTAAGTTTAGCCAGTGGTTTATCAATTTTGTTGATCTTTTCAAAAAACCAGCTTTTGGTCTTTCAATTTTTTCAATTGTTTTTCTATTCTCTAATTCATTTAGCTCTGCTCTAATCTTTATGATCTCATTTCTTCCGGTGCCCGAGGGGTTCCTCTGTTGTTCTCTTTCTACTTGTTCAAGCTGTAGAGTTAGTTCCTTGATTTGGTTTCTTTCTTCCTTCCAGATGTGTGCATTTATGGAGATAAACACATCTCTGAGCACTGCTTTGGCTGTATCCCATAGGTTCTGGTAGGAAGTGTTTTCGTTCTCATTGGAATCCATGAATTTCTTTAATTCATCCTTGATTTCCTTTATAACCCATGTTTTTTTGAGCAAGACGTTGTTCAGTTTCCAAGAGTTCCACTTTCTATCTATGTTTTTTCTGCTATTGATTTCAACTTTCATGGCTTTATGATCTGAGAAGATGCTTTGCAGTAATTCAACGGTATGGATTTTGTTGAGCATTGCATTATGGCCTATCACGTGGTCAATTCTGGAGAATGTTCCATGTGCACTGGAGAAGAAGGTGTAGTTGTCTGCTGATGGGTGGAAAGTTCTGTATATGTCAATGAGGTTTAGTTGGTTAATTGTGTCAATGAGGTCTTCTGTATCCTTACTGAGCTTTTTTCTAGATGATCTGTCTAGTAATGAGAGTGGAGTGTTAAACTCTCCCACTATTATTGTGGAGTCATCTAACTCTCTTTTGAGCGTAGTCAGTGTTTCTTCGACATATTTAGGTGCTCTGACATTAGGTGCATAAATATTTAATATAGTTAAGTCTTGCTTGTGTACTGAACCTTTCAGCAATAAACAGTGTACATCTTTGTCCACGATGGTGGATTTGACATTAAAATTGATTTTGTCTGAGATTAGAATTGCCACCCCTGCTCTTCTTTGTTCATTGTTAGCTTGATATATATTCTTCCATCCTTTAATTTTCAGTTTGTTCCTGTCTTTAGGTCTCAAGTGAGTTTCTTGTAGACAACATATGCATGGGTCGTGTCTTTTGATCCAAGATGACACTCGGTGTCTCTTTACTGGAGCATTCAGTCCATTCACATTCAATGTAATTATTGATAGACATGTGTTCACTGCTGCCATTGTGATATGTTTATTTTTATGTTGATGTTTTCTCTGTTGTTCTTATTAGTCTGTTCTGGGACACTCTTTTTTGTGAGTTGATTTTTTACCTTTTTCAGAGCTGATTTTATAGTTGTTGAGACTCGTGTGTTAGATTTCTTGAAATGGTATGATACATCTTTGTTGTGCTTTATAGCTGCCCCTATGAACCCCCTTAATAAACTATTTATAAACCCAATTTTAATTACTACCAGTCTTGTCATCTTCCTCTCCATCTGGAAGGACTGTAACAACTGTAGTACATCCCTCTTTTTATTATGATGACACCATAGTTTTCATGATGATCACTAGATTGCTTCTTTCCAAATCAAAGCTGTGATTTACTTTGGAGCCTTCCGTAAATGAGTAGAGTATTGAGTAGTGTGTCGTTCTAAAATATAAAGTTAGTGGTTTCGTTCTTCTAAGCCAAAGCCAAGAACTTCTTTCAGTATTTCTTGTAGTTTGGGTTTGGTTTTTACAAAGTCTCTGAGTTTCTGTTGATCTGGGAATGTCTTAATTTCATTTTCGTATTTGAAAGATATTTTTGCGGGATATATATTTCTTGGTTGGAAGTTCTTCTCCTTCAAGGCTTTGAATGTGTCGTACCACTGTCTCCGTGCCAGCATGGTTTCTGCTGAGAAATCTGACGAGAGCCTACAGGGTTTCCCTCTGAATGTTAGCTTTGCCTTGAGTCTTGCTGCCTTTAAGAGTTGTTGCTTATGTTTCATTTTGTTAAGCTTGATTATAATATGTCTTGGAGTCTTTCTTTTGAGATCTCTATTGGGTGGCGTACGATATGCATCTGAGATGTCTATATTCTCTTCCTTCATGATTTCTGGGAAGTTTTCTTTCAGCATCTCAGCAACAATACTCTCTGTGTTCTCAGATGTCTCACCCTGTTCAGGGACTCCAATTAATCGAAGGTTGTTCCTCTTAATAGAGTCCCACATGCTTCTTAGTGTTTCTTCATTTTTCTTGTTTCTTTTTTCTGATTTCTGCTCATAAACGCTGGCGTCAGTAGCTCTGTCTTCCAAGTCAGAAATTCTTTTTCCATTTGTTCCATTCTGTTTTCTTGGCTTTGCATGGAAGTTTCTATGTCTTTGATTTTCTTCTTGATCAGTTGGATTTCAGAGTACTGGTGTTCCGTCAGATTCAACAACTTGCTTAATTTTTCATTTTGTTCTGCTGCATTTTGTATAAGGTCTAGAAGGGCTCTGTATATAATCAATTTGTATTCACTTCCTGATGCTTTCATAAAAGTTTCTTCGTCTGGAAAACTCCTTGGTTGCTTTGTTTGGGAGCCTTCTGAAGCCATGAGTGATTGCTTGTATGCCACAATTGTCTGTTGCTTTTTGGGTCCCATGTGAGTATACAGAGGCTGGAAGAGGTACTGTGAGGATGGATTGCAAATGTTTCTCTAGGCTGTCTTCAAATGTAAAGCAAAAGGTATCTGACCAGTTCACAAGTCAGTTAGGTTTTCAGGTGTAGAGGTCCCTCTTCTCATCTGACAAAGTAAGCACCACTACATCCAACCCCAGATGATAACAAACTAGTTCAGAATGCAGCAATGCTACTGCCCTGGTGGTCTCTGCTGACAGTGCCTAGCCTTATCCAACACTGCGTCGAGTACTGGTTTTGTGATAGAAAAGCTCTCTCCTGTGGGCAGGCTCTGGCTCCCAAGCTAAGAATTATGTCCAGCTGCGGCCACCGTACCCAAGATGGCGTCCTCCACACAGGCAGCAGACAGGGGGGCCAAAGGTGCCGAGAGGTAGTGATTCCCCTGCTTCTGTTGCAGGGCCCCCAATGTAGGCAGCACTATGCAAAATCACTACTTTTCTGACGGAGAAGCGCTGTCCCGTTTGCAGGCGCTGGCTCCCAGGCTAAGAACGAGGTCCCGCTAAAATCTGGGTACCAACATGGCATCCCGCACCCTGACCGCAGAGCTCCGCACCAACCCCGCTGAGGCAGCTACAAAACGAAAGGCTCAAAGTGTCTAGATTAACAGAGTCCCGAGCCTGGCTCTCAGAACATGGGAATTTCGCCTGCCTATCCCCCCAGCAGCGCGTCCGAGTCCAGCCGCCGGGCAAGGCCCAGCTCCGCCCGCCAGCCGAGACCGAGGAAAAAGAAGTCAAAACGGTGCGTTTACCTTCCGTCCGTGAGAGCCGGGGCTAGCCAGGAGCGGGAGTCAGCAAAAGAGAGGAGGTTTTTCACTGAATGGTATAAAGTCCCGATTAACAGCCCTGTGCCGTGTCCTGAGGCTGATTAGGTGACCAGAAGGCTCTGTTTGATTGTCAGTTCAGGTCTTGGTTTCCAGAGGGATAGAAGGAGACGTGGGCTTAGTCCACCAGCTTGACTCCGCCCCTGGTTTTGCTTCTTTATAACAACTGTCATTTATTATGTGCTTATAAGTTCCAGGTACTGAGATGGCCACACTATATCTCATCACTGAATCTTCACAATGAACTTGAAAGGGCATACAAGTATTCCCATTTGCTGAGTAGGGAGCAGAGCTCTGAGAGGAAATGTCAAAGATTCAATCCTTGTTTCACCCAATCATCTTCACATTGCCTCACAGAGTTACAGTAAATGGGTTTGGTGTAACATTTAGAAGAATCTTGGTTAGGGTGCCCTGCGTGACACAGTGCCTAAACGCTTGGCTGCCAACCAAAATGCTGGTGGTTCAAATTCACCAGCCACTCTGAGATACAAAGGTGGCACAGTCTGCTTCCATAAAGATTATAGCCTTGGAAACCCCATGGGGCAGCTCTACTCTGTCCTGTAGGGTCTCTATGAGTTGGAATCAACTTGACAGCAAGAAGTTTGGGCTTTTGCATCTTGGTTAGTTTCATTTTCAGGTAAATGATTCCTGACACTTTACATTCTCTAAGTTGTGCTTCTGACATTTCTGAGCTGGAGGGTTCTTTGTTTTCATAAGAAAACTTCCCAAGAGGGGGGAAATGTTATTTACATTTTGAATGAGACCAATTAGAATGAAGACAGAGACAGAGACTTTTTGGATGGCATATTTCTTATAATTTACATTCAATGTCCAACAATAATAAAAAGCAAGCAAACAACAACAAAAAGAAACCATTGCCATCAAGTCGACTCTGTCTCATGGCAACGCCATGTGTGTCAGAGTAGAACTGTACTCCATCAGATTTCTAGTAGCTGATCTTTTGGAAGCAAATTGCCAGGCCTTTCTTCAAGTGCCTGTGGGTAGACATGAACCTCCAACCTTTCAGTTAACAATCAAGCCCATTAACCATTTCCACCACTCAGAGACTCCCCAGCAATACTGCATTAGGGAATTTTATGAATTTTTAAATTTAAAGGCACACTAAACTTTACCTTCATAAGAAAGACATATGTATTCTCTCAACAAGCCCTGTTGTGAATGTAGGCTCCACAAGGCGCTGTGCTAGACAAGGAAGGGGAATGATGAAGAGTCAGATGCCATTCCTGCTTCTGTGTTGTCCAGAGCCTGTATATTTCCTGGACACAAGACTCTCTTTGCTGTCAGGGAAATCTAGAGTAGAAAATTAAGAGGTGGCAGGACAGGGCAAAAGTAAGACCTGAAAGTACCGCCTGCCTACTCTTCAAACCAAAGCTTTAATAAACAATTCTTCGAAATCAAAATGTGTTGGCAGGGATTAAATTGTGGCCCTCAAAAACACATGTTGAAGCTCCAACCTCTGCACCTGTGAATACAAGGGAGGGTGGGCTGAGGTTGTGTTGGTGAGGCCGAACTCAGTATGTAAGAGATGGGGTCCTCATACCACCAAGAAACCAGTGACAGGAGCAGAGTGCGTCCTTTGGACCAGGGGTCTCTGTGCCTCAGAAGCTCCTAGTCTAGGGGAAGATTGATGACAAGGACCTTCTTCCAGAGTCAACACAGAAAGTCTTTCCCTGGAGCTGATGCCCTGAATTTGGACTCTTAACCTACTTTACTATGGGGAAATAAATTTGGATTTGTTAAAGCCATCTGCTTGTGGTATTTCTGTTATAGCAGCACTAGATGACTAAGACAATCTCCTTTTCCAAGGACTCTTCCCTCCTGATAAAATGTCCCAAGTATGTGAGATGGGATCCTGTCATCTTTGCTTCTAAGGAGCATTCTGGTTGTACTTCTTCCAAGAAAGATTTGTTTGTTTTTCTAGCAGTCCACGGTATATATTCAGTATTCTTTACTGACACCATAGTTCAATGACACCAGTTCTTCTGTCTTCCTAATTCCATATCCAGCTTTTTTTGCATGCATACGATGTGACTGAAAACACTATGGCTTTGGTCAGGTGCATCTTACTCTTCAAGGTGGCATCTTTGTTTTTTAACACTTTAAGGAGGCCTTCTGCAGCAGATTTGCTCCATCAATGCGTCTTTTCATTTCATGACTGCAGCTTCCCTGAGTGTTGATTGTGAATCCAACTAAAATGATATCCTTGACAGCTTCAGTTTTTTCTCTGTTTATCATAATGCTTGTTCCTTACCGGTACAGTTATGATCACTCATTGGAAAAAAATACTTAGCAAGATCTTTCTAATTTCAGATTTGAGGGTGACATTTTTATCTTCAAATTTTGCAAGGTTGGAAGACTAATGAACGTAATCTGAAGAGTTAGAAAGACGTTCATACAACTAGGAACTGTTAGACAAATAGCAAAACTGAGGAAGTGAGCTTAAGTGGTTTGGGTCTTGCAACAATTTAGAGGAGGACCAAGATGAGCCTGACTTCTCCTTGTGTTTATTTACTATGGAAGTTAGTGTCTCAGGAACTTAAAGGCAGATGAGGACCCATCAGTCTCTCTGTCTGATGAGGGTTACCAACTGAATTCTTCTAAACCTTGGTCTTCTTGTTTAAAAAATGTCGGGGCTGAGCTTGCTGTCATCTATAGCCTTTTTCTATTGTAGTTAGTCTATGATTTTAAAGATTGGCCCAGATCCCCATGAAACTCATCTGCCCAGGACAGCAATGGGTCTCAGTAGTCCTTGGAAACTGCTGTTCAGCATTGTAGCAGGCTGAGACAGATAGTAAATAATAAACACAAAAATACATCTACTAGGTGATAACTACAATGGAAAAATCACACTGGAAGGGTAAAGAGGATCAGGAATTGGGAGTGGGGCTGTGACCTTTGAAGAATTCCACAGAGGGAAACACACAGACATGCGTGCACGCATTCACACACATGTACACACACACACACACACACACACACACACAGGGAAAGAAACTATCTCATCTTTTTATAATAGTAAACACTGTATATCTAAAGGTTTTTTGTTTTATTTTGCTTTATTCAGCTCTCTAAAATAGTAGGCCAGGAAAGAACTAGATGATAATACATCAATTTGGGGAACTGGTACAAATGGGAAACCACCAGGAGTGGAATACCATGTGCACTGGGTTGAATTATGCTCTCTCAAAAGATGTATTGAAGTCCTTATCCCTGGTATCTCTGAATGTGACCTTGTAGTTTGGAAATTGGGTCTTTGTAGATGGAATCAATTAAGAAAAGATCATTCTGGATTAGAGTGGGTCCTGAATCCAATGACTGGTATCTTTATAAGAGAAAAGACAGGGAGATATGGACTCAGGGACAAGGAGGCACACTGGTCATATGAAGATGGAGGTTGAAGTTGGAGTAATACAGTCACAGGCCTGGTGTTATGGATTGAATTGTGTCCTTCAAAAATGTATCAACCTGGCGAGGCTGCGATTCCCCATGTTGTGTGGTTGTCCATTGTTTTGTTATCTGATGTGGTTATCTTATGGGTGAGCCTCTGTGATGTTAGTGGGGCAGGATTAGAGACAGTTGTGTTAAAGAGGCAGGACTCAATTTACATGATTAGATTGTGTCTTGGGTCAATCTCTTTGGAAATACGAAAGAGGAAAGTGAGCAGAGACACATGGGGACCTCATACCTCCAGGAAACAAGAGCCAGGAGAATACTGAGTCCTTTGGACCCGTGGTCTCTGGACTGAGAAGTTCGTTGACTGGGGACAGCTGATGACAAGGACCTTCCCCGATAGTTGACAGGTTGAGAAAGACTCTATCTGGAACTGGCATCCTGAATTAGGATGTCAAGCCTCCTAGACTACGAGAAAATAAATATCTCTTTGTTAAAGCCATCCACTTGTGGTATTTCTTTTATAGCAATACTGGATGACTAAGATACCTAGGAACAGCAAGGGTAGCCAGCAACCATGAGAAGCCAGGAAAGAGGCATGGATTGATTTTCCTCCAGAGTCTCCAGAGGGAACCAACCCTGCCAACACCTTGATTTCAGACTTCCGGACTCCTGAACTATAAGAAAATAAACTCCTGTTTCAACAGACTCAGCTTGTTACAGTAATCTGTTACAGTAGCCTTCGGACAAGAATACTCTATGCATCCCTTTTTTAAAAAGAAAGTAGGCCTTTTATCCTCTGGTGCAAGGAAGGTGAAGGAGACCAAAGACTCAAGGGAGCAATTAGTCCAAAGGACTACTGGACCACATGAAACAGACTATGTGACACCAAGACCAGAAGAACTAGATGGTGCCTTGCTACCCCTACCAACTGAACACAACAGAGGGTCCTGGAAAGAGCAGGAGAAATTTGTAGAAGAAAAAAATCAAATCCACACAAAAAAGACTGGGCTTACTGATCTGACAGAGACTAGAGAAACCTCCAAGATGATGGCCCTAAGACATCTTTCTGACCTGCAAATAAATCCATTGCTAGAGACCACCTCCCAGCCAAACAAGATAAACATAAGATAAACAATAATCTACAAGAAGAACTACTTAGAATAATCAATTATAGGATGAGAAGGCAGGAAGTGGTAGATAATCAGGACAAAAGAAAATGGGGATACCAGGGCAGAAATGGGGAGAGTGCTGACTCATCATAGGGGATCAAACCAAAGTCCTGAAATACTTTATGTACAATCAAATGGGAAACGAATTTTCTCTGTCAACCTTGACCTAAAGAACAATAAAAAAAAAAAGAAGAAGAAGAAGAAAGAAAAGAAAGCGGTAATGGGTATTGACATGAAACACTAAGACATACTGTTAGGTTAAAAAGGAGCCCTGGTGATGCAAAGGGTTGGCAGTTCGAAACCACCAGCAGTTCTGCCAGGGAAAGATGCAACAGTCTGCTTCCGTGGAGATTCATAGCCTCAGAAACTCTATGGGGTCACAATGAGTCAGAACTGTCTCAACGGTGGTGGGTTTGAGTTAGGTTATAAGAAATGTCTTTTTAAAGCAGTGTCAAAATAACATATATAGTATTATAGAAACAGACACTACATGTGATTATATGTTTCTATTTATAAAGATGAAAAGTAAAGACGTCACCTTGAAAACTAAATTGTGTCTGACCCAAGCCATGGTATTTTCACTTGTATCATACACATGCAAAAGCTGGGCATTGAACAAAGAAGGCAGAAGAAGAATTAATGCCTTTGAATTGTGGTTCTGGAGAAGAATGGTGAATGTACCATGGACCTCCAAAAGAACAAACAGATGTGCTCTGGAAGAAGTACAACCAAAGTGTTCCTTGGAAGCAAAGATAACAAAACTGTGTCTTACATACTCTGGACATGTTGTCAGGAAGGATGAGTCCCTGGAGAAGGACATCGTGCTTGACAGAGTGGAGGGTCAGCAAAAAAGAAGACCCTGGACAAGATGGATTGACACAGCGGCCTCAACAAAGGGCTTATGCATAAAAATGACCGTGGACATGGCACAAGACCAGGCAGTGTTTCGTTCTGTTGTGCATAGGATCACTGTGAGTTAGAATTGACTCAATGGCACCTAACAACAGCAACATTTGTAAGGAAGAACATGGAAAAACACAAGAAACTTTAAAAGGGCCATTTTTTCTAGGAAATGATATGGAAGCAGACTTTCATGGGGAAGGGAGAGGATTTTTATTTTTATGTTTTATCCTACCATACTCTTAGACAATTTTCTACAGAAGACATGCATTTTTTTTATTAGAACATTTAAAAAAAATAAGAATACAGAACAATTAATAAAAATTCATCCTAACAATGTTGAAGGAAGCTGAAAGATAAAATATTCAACTTTATTGACTTCTCCTATGTGCTACCCACTCTGCTAGGTGCTCAGGACACATCAGCGGACAAACCAGAAAAGACTTCTGCTCTTCTGGAGCTTATACTCTAGCAAGTTGAGACAGAGAGTAAATCATAAGCACAAAATATACAAATGTAACATGACATTACATTGGATGTCAGATGATAACTGTTAAGAGCAGTGTAAAGGGTATGAGCAGTTGGGGCTAAGGTTGTGTGTTGTGAGTGGGGATCTTTGAGACGCCGCCATCTGACAAAAGACCTGAAGAGAAGGAGGAAGTTACCCATACACATACATAGGCAAAAGGCATTTTAGGCAGAAGGAACAGCCTAATGCAAAGGTCTCAATTTGGAAAGTTACTGGACTATTCCCAAAGTTGACAATGAGACTAATATGGCTGGAGCAGAGGAATAGAAGAATAATAGGAAAGAAGTTACAGAAGGAGGGGCCCCAAGCACTTTGGGCCTTGTTGGGCATTCTGAACATTGTGATCTCTACCCCAGCTAGAAGAGGGATCCATTGCAAGTTTTTGAGTCAAAGAGTGACACGATCTGACTTAAATTTTAGAAGGAGCATGCTGGTTATTGCTTGGAGAATAGACAATAAGGGGTGAGAGTAGAAGTACAGAGACCAGTCACGAGGCTATAGTAATTTAAGCAAAAAACAAAGATGGCAGTGGTGGGGATGGTGAGAACTGGCTGGATACTGGATGTATTTTGTAACCAAGTAAAACATGACACTGAATTTCTTGGAAGAAAAGGAGGAGAGGGACTGGAGACAGTTAACATTTCTAGGTTCCCTACACAGAGGAACAAAGACATGGGCAGTAGTTCACAGGGACAGTAGGGTCAAGAGAATTTATTTTTGGATGAAAGATATAACAGCATGTTTTAATGGTGCAAATGACACTCTTCAGGTCATGAGAACAACAACAGAAAATTAATAATGATGACGACACAGTGATGCAGGAGAGAGAGGGCAGAACGTTGGGTGTTGCCCCTCAGGAGGGGTGCAGGGAGCAGACCTAGTGCACCAGTGACCACTGGAGAGATTGGCCTTGGCTAAGAGAATACAACTTTCATTCTTAGTATAACCCATTGCTATCCAGTTTATTCCAACTCAGAGAGACCCATAAAACCAAAACCAAACCAATTGCCGTCATGCCAATTCCAATTCATAGCTATAGGACAGAGTAAAACTGCCGCATACCGTTTCCAAGGCCATAATCTTCACAGAAGCAGATTGCTACATCTTTCTGCTGCAGAATATCTGGTGAGTTCGAGCCATCAACCTTGCAGCTAGCACCTGAGTATTGTAACCATTGCATCACTCGGGCTCCTTCATTCTTAGTATAAAAGGTCCACAAATCCTTTGATACACCTTCTGCCCTCCTTTGAGCCTGGGCCACCCTTTTGACTATTCTGATGGACAGAATAGCAGAAGGAAGGCTACAGGACTTTCCAGGCTAGGATAGGAAAGATGATACAGTTCCCTCCTAGAGCTTGTTCTCCTTTGTGCTCTCTCTCTTTGTTTTGGAGTCCTGAACCACCATGTAAAGTCTCGCTTCCCTTATCCACCACATTGGAGAGGCCGGTAGAAAGACCTCATGGAGATACAGACATCTGACGAACCCTGGTGACTCCAGTTCTCAGCTGTTGAGTCTCTCAGCTCAGGCACCAGACCTGTGAGAGAATGAGCCTTCAGAAGAACCCAGCACCAGGTCCACTCTGTGTTTGTGTGAGAGATCCAGTGGAGAAGAACCTAACTCCATCAACCCTTGATTGCAGAACAGATAACCAAGTGTGACTGCCATCATTTTAAGTCATTGCATTTTGAAGTGATTTGTTAACCCTGATGGTGTAGCGATTATGTGCTACATCTGCTAACCAAAAGTTCGGCAGTTCAAATTTGCCAGGTGCTCCTTGGAAACTCAATGAAGCAGTTCTACCCTGACCTGTAGGGTAACTATGAATCAGAGTCAACTTGACAGCAGTGGATTTTTGGTTTAACAGGTAGCAGAGCAGGAAGTCCAGGAGGATGCAGAGGGTGCAGGTGCTGTAGGTAGGTTCACAGTGGGGAGAGAACATGAGAAGTTCTCTTCCAGTTGCTTTATTTTTCTTCAGTGACATAGAAAACAAGATTGTCAGCTAAGAACAGAGGACTGGGAGGAAGTGGTGAAATCTTGAAGGGAGAGGAGAAGGTATATATAGCCGTCTGGAAAGTAGTAAGGTGGCTGGGTGAGAAAGCAGACTATGATTGCCCAGAAATAACAGTGCACAAAACAAAAGAAAAACACTTTCTCTACTCAATTTGTATTTCCGCTTCCAGTCTTGGGAACCCTGGTGATGGTGGCAGAGTGGTTTAGTGCTACACCTGCTAACCAAAAGATCGGCAGTTCAGATCCACCAGGTGCTCATTGGAAACTCTATAGAACAGTTCTACTCTGTCTTATAGGATCACTATGAGTCAGAATTGACTAGATGCCAATGGGTTTGGTTTTGATTGGTCTTCTAGTCTTCACCATTATATTCTTTGCAAAGGTAATATCTGGTTGTACTTAATTATTTTTAGAAAAATTCTTCACAGAAGGTTTATGCCCTTGAGATGTGAATGTATGAGGTCTAAGGAGCTCTTCTTCTGTACTGAGTTGAAAATATTTGCTCCTCAATTATTAAGAAGATACGACATGCATATAGAATGGAGAGGAGAAGTGTGCTGTCACCGAGAAGGGGACAGGCATGTAAATTTATACAGGATTATACATTTTCACTCGATCATAATAAAAAAATTAAATATAGTAAAATAAGAAAAGATTTGCTCTTCTCCTGATTCCATTCATTTTATCCAACCAGCCAACCAACCAACAAACCAATCAATCAGAAGGCCAACAGACACAGGGCATGTCCTATGGACTACTACACATCAGATTTCAGAGGACAACAGTTACATGCACTCAGCTCCTCCTCCAAATTATTTTTAAGATCACGAAGCAGAAAAAAATGCAAGTTGTCCAAGTTTTTGAAGAAGTGCTGGAAGACACATTCCTGATGGAAAGAGTTGCTTGATCCAAGCTTGGGAACCAAGGGAGTTTATGTCACGGCAGGACGCCAGTAGA
This sequence comes from Heterohyrax brucei, assembly GCA_028571685.1. NCBI lineage: Eukaryota > Metazoa > Chordata > Mammalia > Hyracoidea > Procaviidae > Heterohyrax > Heterohyrax brucei. Next base: position 16,028,520 of record CM053166.1, on the reverse strand, counting down.
GGTATAGGTTGGGTTGAACTAGAGGTAATCACTATAGAATAATGAGGACACGTAAGAGGTAAGGAATGGGGGAGCAATTGTTGAAAATGCATGAATTTGAACTCACTAACCTCTTGCCATGTTGGTATGACACTGGAAGTTTTGATAATTATATTTGTGCTGTGTATATTCCCTTGGAGCTAACCAAGAGCTGCAAATAAGGGAAGTTACTTAAGTGTTACCTGTTTTTCAGCCTGAGTCTCCAATGGGAATTGCCCTAATAGATTTATAACCAAATATCCCCTTTCAATGAATTTTGACATATTTCTAGTTATAGGCTAAAGTCTCATTATGTAATAACAACAATGAAGTACAAGGACTCAACATATTCAAAAAGGGAGACTTTTGTCATTTGCTTCTTTCCATTCTAACCCAACAGACTTAGTTTTCAAAGTAAAAACATAAATTAGAAATTCAACAGCTACTATGCATCATAACACACGCCAAAGACCATAGGATATTAAGTTTTACTTGATCTGACACACTATTCCCATGTTTTCCAAAAACCAGGGATCAGAAAACCAGGTTTACACACAGAAAGAAACAACCTTTGATTGTTACAAAGGAGGAGACGGGTGGCAAGAGGAAAACACTAACTAGACAAAGAAAAAAAAACACACGCACACAACTAAATCTGTTGCCTTTGAACCAACTCACGGTGATCCTACAGGACAGAGTAGAACTTCCCCACAGGGTCTCCAAGAAGCAGCTGGTAGACTGAACAGGCTAAAGTCTTAACTGAGAAGTGGTAACTTCGGTGAAGGGTAACACAGTGTGCAGTACTCAGAAAGTCGACACAGCCTGAACAAGGGAAAGTCCTAGAAGTTTCATTGACACGTCCAAACTCCTTGAGGGACCAGGTTACTGGGCTGAGGGCTGGGGATCATGCTCTCAGGGAACCTTAGCTCAACTGGCATCTCATAGTTTATAAAGAAAGTGCTCTACATCCTGTTTTGGTGAGTGGTGTCTGAGGTCTTAAAAGCTTGCGAGTGGCTGTCTAAGATACTCCACAGGTCCTACCATGTCTGGAGTAAGGGAGGGTCAAGAAAACTAAAGATACAAGGGAAGCAGTAGACCAAAGCAGTAATGGACCACAACTCCCAGAGCCTCCTCCAGACAGAGCCCAGCACAAGTAGATGGTGCGTGGCTGCCGGCACCGACTGCTCCGACAGGGATCACAGCAGAGGGTCCTGGACAGAGCTGGAGAGAAATGTAGCACAAAATTCAAACTCATAAAAAAGATCAGACTTAAAGATCTGACAGAGCCTGGAGAAACCCGGAGAGCATCGCCCCTGACATCCTTCTAACTCAGTTCTGATGTCATTTCTGAGGTTCATCTTTTAGTCAAAGATTAGAGAGGCCTGTAACAATAATGCATGTTATTCAACCATGTGTATGAGACTAAATGGGCACACCACCCCAGGGGTGAGGACGAGAAGACAGGAGGGGACAGGAAAGCTGGATGAATAGAAATGGGGATCCCAAGAGCAAAAAAAGGGAGACAGCTGACACACTGAAGGGTTAGCAACCAACGTGTAATGTTTAATGAGAAGCTAATTTGCTCTGTAAACTTTCATCTACAGCACAATCCTAAAAAAGAAACTCTTTTTTGTAAAATTCTGTAGACGTTCATTTCTGATTGCTTCAATTTCTCAGTGAATATTTCGCACAACAGGGTATTTTAGGCTTTGCAGGCCAGAGGGTCTCTGTCACAGCTACTCGATTCTGCTGCTGTAGCATGAAAGCAGCCATAGACCATGCATTGAAATGAAACTATTTGTGGACACTGAAATTTGAATTCAATATAATTTCTATGTGTCAAAAATAATCTTCTTTTGATTTTTTTCCCAACCATTTAATTGTTGGCACTGTGTTTTTTTTTTAAAAAAAAAAAAATAGAAATATTGCTAGCTTGTGGTATGTACAAAAACAGGTGGAAGCTGGATTTGGTCCACAGAATGCAAGTGGCTGATCCCAGTCTTGATTTGTAGGCTCTCTGAGCCATGAATGTCCCATTCGTGGAGTACAAAGAAACTGATTAGTTCATTTGTGCGATGATTGTTATGAATAAGCTGTATCCCCCAGAATACATGTTAGAATCCTAACCCCTGTATCTGTGGATGTAATCTCATCTGTAAATTGGATTTTCTTTGTTATGTTAATTAGATCATATCCCAGTAGAGTGGGGTCTAAATCTAATCACTTCTGAGTTATAAAAAGAGCAAATTAGATACACAGATGCTCTCACACACAGGAAGGCAAGGAATAAATTGACCCAGCCAGGACTCTGATGTAGACTTTTAACACCCAGAATGGTTGAGAAAAAATAAACGTCTGTTCATCCAAGGGAAATCCTGGTAGATCAGCGGTTAAGAGCTATGGCTGCCAGCCAAGTAGGTTAGCAGTTCAAATCCATCAGTCACTCCTTAGAAACTGTATGAGACAGTATTACTCTGTCCTATAGGGCTGCTGTGAGTTGGAATTGATTCCACAACAATGGCTTTGGTTCTTTAAAGCCATCTACTTGTGTTTCTGTTACAACAGCACTAGGAAACTCAGACAACATAACTTTCCAGTATTTTCTCTTCAGGTTTTGATTAGTTACTAAATGGATTTCCTTAGTACCTCTTTATTTAGCCATGAAGATATTTGGTGGACTTAAGAGCAGAGTAATGTTTTTGCTATTCAAAATTGCTTAACTATCATTAAACTTTTTGCATTGTTCCTTCTGATACTAATCTCCCTGCCCCTGCATATATTTCACACAATGAGAAGCATTTCTGTAATAGCCAGGGCTTTATCAGGGGAAAGATTTCATCTACAACCTTCTTCTGCCAAGTACTGACTTTGGCAAAGCACTTGACCCCAGTGGAACCTCTGACTTCTCAACTGTAAAATGGTTATATTACAGGGGGTGCTCTGTGAGGTCAATAAGAAAATACGTAGCACATTTAGAAAATCATCTGGGCATTTATCTTGCATGTGCATGAAAAAAAGCTGTACTATCTGGCCTTTGTGGTTTCTGTCTTTTCTCATTTAACATTAACATGAGGGTTTTTTTTTTTATTTGATATGATTGAGTGAAAATGTACACTCCCATATAAATTTCCATGCCCCCTATATGCAGCTTCCACTGCTCTCCCTGTCCGGTGACAGCACACTATTCCTCTCTGCTCCATACCTGTTTCCACTGTGAGTCAGAATCAACTTGACAGAAACAGGTTTGATTGTCTTACTCTTTTTAAAAAATGTGATTTCATGGTTACATAATATTCCCTTTAATGGCTGTACCACAATTGGTAAACCACTCTTCTCCCACGGGTATGAGATGTTTCAGACATGAGGTTTCTGTTTGCCGTGGTGCACAGAATATCTTTGTAACCAGCCACCACATCCCTGATCATTTCTTTCAGAAGATATTCTAAAAGTGGTGTTTCTAGAGCAAAGGATCTGAACGGATAACTAATCATGAAGCTGAATATTTCTCCTGTGCTTTTTGGCTATTTGTATTTCTTCTTTTGAGAATTTCCTGCATGTATTTCACGGTAAAAGAAAAAAGATCAGTTTCCTCTCTTTTCTTAAGTAGTAAAATAACATAATCAAAGCTTGCAAACATTTCTTAATTGTCTTCTGGATCACAGTGCATGCTGGACTTGGTGTAGGTCTAACAGAAGCAACTCCAACATGGCTTCTGGAGTCAGGCGGCCTGGTCTGTGCCTACTCACCAGCAGAGTCAAGGCACTCGAGCTTCTTGGACTCTCCAAGACCCCGTTTCCACCTCTGTACTTCACAGGCTGCTTCAAGTTGCAAACAGAGTCATATCTATCCAGGTCTTTGTGTGATGTTTGGCCTATGCTAACTTTTCAGTAAACATAAACCACCATGGTTGAATAGTGGTTAAGGACTACACCTGCTAACCAAAAGACTGCAAGTTCAAATCCTCCAGGCTCTCCTCGGGCACTCTATGGAGCAGCAATTCTACTCTGTCCTGCAGGGTTGCTGTGAGTCAATATCAGCTCGACAGCATTTTGTGTGTGTGCATGTGTGTGTGTGTGTGCGTGTGTCTCTACTACCTATTAGTCATCTGTCAATTTGCCATACTATGGTGGCTTGTGCCTTGCTAGGATGTTAGAAGCTATGTCACCAGTATTTGAAATACCAGCAGGGTCACCCATGAAGCTCAATTGTCAGCAGAGCTTCAAGACTAAGACTGAATAGGAAGAAAGACCTGGCCATCTACTTCCAAAAGTTAGCCCATGAAAACCCTATGGATCATAATAGAATATTTTCTGATTATCATACTGGAACATGAGCCCCCAAGGTTGGAAGCTGCTACACAGCAGCTGCAACAACGTGCTCAAACATACCAACTACTACCACGAAGATGACTCCTGACCAGGCAGTGTTTCACTCTGTTACACAGAAAGTCACCAAGAGTCAGAGCTAACTTGAGGACAGCTAACAATAACGACTACACTAACATCCCTGCCTCAAGGTGCATAGGCAGATGGAGGCAGACATCTGCATTAAAATAGACAGCTGGGTTTCTAGGAAATGAAACTATGAGCAGTAGTGTCCTTTGTAATTTAGAAGCTAGTTAGCTCTTCATTATACCTCAAGGGTATAACACAAAATGCAACCAGAGCCAATATTCAGATCTAAAGTCAGAGTGGGTTCCTGGCTACAACTCTCCATCACCAAGTCTCTGGATGGCACAAATGACTACTAGCCAGAAGGTTGATGGTTTGAACCCACCAAGAGGTGCTTCAGAAGAAAAGCATGGTGATTTACTTCAGAAAGGTCACAGCCTTAGAACCTCTATGGAGCAGTTCTACTCCGCACACATGGAGTCATCAAGAGTTGGAAATGATTCCACCACAAGTGACAGCAACAGTTTCCAGTGTGTGTTTAATTTGGGTGACAAAATAATTTCAGAAGAGTCACTGATACCTTTTTCTGGGTAATTTTCATGACACTTAATAACTAACTCATATTGAGATCACAGTGACTGAATGAATGCTCAGGCTGCTAACCGAAAGGTTGGCTGTTGGAATCCATCAGCTTCTCTTTGCAAACTCTATGGGGCAGTTCTACGGTGTCCCATAGGGTCGTTATGAGTCAGAATCGACTTGATGGTGATGGATTTGGGGTTTTTTTGGTTTACCGACCTCACACTGGACAGCTTACCAAGGATACGAACCAATGCCATGTTATTCGAGCCTCACAGTGGCTCGGGAAGGCAGCTGGGGAGCTATCTTAATGCTTATTTTATAGTTAAGGAAACCCCAGTAATTTGTGTGGCTTTAAAGGCAAAACTACAGAATGAGAAAGTGAGATCCACAGAGGTTATTTCCCCAATTCGAACATCTGTATCTCCCCACTGCTATTCTTCTAAGCAGCTGTCCCAAGCAAGCATTAATTAATCTGGAATTACACAACAGTCCCATGATTCATCTTGATTATGAAATGTCAGAAAACTGTTTCTCCAGCAAATAAAATAGAGATTCTTGAGCATCAGTCTTAGTAATTAGTTTTGGTTCTTCCCATAAAGATCATACATAACACTTTTTGGAGAGGAGGAATGTGTTAGTCGTCCTTACCATTTTCAGTCTTTTTCCCAAATGGAATGTTGAAGTCTTCCGGTGGCAGAGAACAGGGCATGGGATGGGACAAGGTCAGCCAAAGATGAACCCACCAGCACCAACTAAGATAAAGAGACAATGCCAGACTTAACATTTCAAAGTAGGCAAAATGTGCTTGCAAATGTGCTCTTGAAAACATCTATTAATAGTATTTACTTCCTCAAAGTTATGTAGAATAAAGACATCCTGCAAGAAACCACTTCTGATGTTATTGAAGGTCTAGATTTATCTTTGAAGAATGAACATTTTAGACTACCAAAATTTGTCTTTAGGATCTAAAAAAAAAAGCTAGCTATATGGTTTGTGTTTCCTCTTCTCCCCTCTCCACCCTGTGCGCCCTTATAATAACATACACATCTAGCATGCTTAAGATAATGTGAGTTTGTCCCAATGTTTCCAGTACCTTTCTAGTTTGCACTGAGTGATTCTGTGTCTGGAGTCTTCAGAACTGAAGAGCTGGGCGTCAGGCAGCTTTAAGACAGAGACTCCGGACTGCTAGCACTGGGGTTTCCAAAGCACAGACCAGCTGGGGGTGGTGCAGGGGAGCAGCAGGGAGGAGCATGAAGCAACCCCAGACATGAGATTTGCAGAAACATCAGGTTCCTCTTACTTCTCCCACCGTAACTGGGGCAATGTGTTGTCTACACTCAAACAACTTGGCAGACCAAGCTTCCCTCTCTTCTGAAGCAGGATTTCTCAATCTCAACACTACTGGCAGTTTTGATGGAATGATTCTCTGTTGCGTTACAGAATGTTTGTCAGCATCCCTGTCCTCTATCCACTAAAGGTCAGTATCACTGCCTCCTTCCAGTAGTGACAACCATCAATATGTCTAAAGATTGTAAAATATTCCCAGAGAATTGTCTCCATTGAGTGACATTGCTTTATAGATACCTTAGAGACAATGTCTAATTTATCTTGTTCCATCTCAGGCCTGGAAACCCTGGTGGTGTACTGGTTAAGTGCTACGTCTGCTAAGGAAAAGGTTGGCGGTCTGAATCCCCCAGGCACTCCTTGGCAACCTCTATGGAGCAGTTCTGCTCTGTTCTATAGGGCCACTATAAGTCAGAATCGAATGAACAGCAGTGGGTTGGTGTCTCAGGCCTAGCTGGAAGAGACTATTTTCTTTGTAAGAAGCAATAAAACGACTGTTTGGTTCAGTCTCTTGAATGAAAGAAAGTCAGTTACCCTTACAGTGCAGCACCATATAAAGTCTTGCTAACTGAAGTTGTGGTCCCTAAGAGAATTGTTCCCTTCTTAACTAATTATCAGTGGTGACTGAGTGGTAGAATTCTTGTCTTCTATATGGGAGTTCGATTCCTGGTCAATGAATTTCATGACCAGCCACCATCTGTCTGTCAGTGAAAACTTGAATGTTGCTGTGATGTTGTCGTGGATTTAACTGTGTCCCCCCCCCCCCCAAAATACGTGTAGCCACGTGGCTGGACCATGAGTCCCAATATTTTGTGATTTTCCTATGCTGTATGTTAGAGGATTAAGGTGGTACTGTAAATCCCTTCATAGGATCACCTCCCTGCTCCACTGTAAAGGGAGTTTCCGTGGAGTATGGCTTGCACCACTCTTAATCGTTTCACCGTGCAAGAGATAAAAGGAAAGGCAAGCAAGCAGAGAATTGGGAACCTCACGCCATCAGGAAAGAAGCACCAGGAGAAGAGCTCATTCTTCAGATCTGAGTTTCCTGCACCAAGATGCTCCCTGGACAAAGACTGATGCAATATTGGGCTTCCCTCCAGAGCAAACAAGGGGGAAAGCCTTCCTTGGGAACAGACATCCTGAATTTGGACTTGAAGTCTACTGGACTGTGCAAGAATAAACTTCCCTTTGTTAAAGCCATCCACTCTGTGGTATTTCTGTTAGAGAAGCACTAGCTGACTGAAACAGATGCTGGGTAGATTTCAGCAGAACTTTCAGACTATGATGGACTAGCAAGAGGGGCCCTGGTGACCTACTTTCAAAAATCAGCCAGTGAAAATCCCTTGGACCACAGTGGTCTTATCTGTAACCAGTCCTGGAAATGGCACCAGATCGGGCAGCATTACATTCTGTTGTGTATAGGGTCCTCGTGAGCCACAGGACAACTCACGGAAGCTAACAGTAACTGTAAGTAGAGTCAAAATGTTAGTCTAAGCCAGCCAAGTGCCGTTGAGTCGCGTATGCTTGGATTTATTTAATCCACATAGTCTACCTGGAGAAAATCTAGAAAATTCAGAGTTTGATGTGGGAAAATCAGTCGATTATGATGAGGGTTAATATACTAAATTGTAATGTAAGTGGTGCCCCAAATCAACTGGAAAGCTGAATGTTGAATAATATAATAATAATAGCTGACATTTACTGAGTATCAGTTATGAGTCAGGCACTGCTTTATAGTTATTATTTCAGTAAGTACTAAAAAACATCAGCAACAAAAACATATTGTCATGGATTGAATTGCGTCCCCCCAAAAATATGTGTAGCCATGTGGCTGGGCCATGAGTCCCTGTATTCTATGATTGTCCTCCATTTTGTGATTTCCTATGCTGTATGTTAGAGCATTAGGGTGGGGCTGTAAATCCCTTCATAGCATCGCCTCCCTGCTCCACTGTAAGGGGAGTTTCCCTGGAGTGTGGCTTGCCCCACCCTTAATCTTTTCATCCTACAAGAGACAAAAGGAAAGGGAAGCAAGCAGAGAACTGGGAACCTCGCAACATCAAGAAAGCAGCACTGGAAGAAGAGCACATCATTCAGGCCTGAGGTTCCTGCACCAAGATGCTAGCTGGACAAAGATGGATATAACACTGGGCTTTCCTCCAGAGACCACAACGGGGAAAGCCTTCCGCTGGAATGGACATCCTGAATTTGGACTTGTAGCCTACCGGACTGTGTAAGAATCAAGTTTCCTTTGTTTAAAGCCATCCACTCTGTGGTATTTTTTTTAGAGCAGCACTAGCTGACCGAAACTCCTATGAAGTAGATTCTGACTCAGTGACTGTACAGGACACAGCAAAATTGTCCCGTAGAGTTTCCAAGGAGTGTCTGGTGGATTTGAACCACTGACCTTTTTCTGGTTCTGCTAACCATAGCACTTAACCACTACACCACCAGAGTTTCCATGAAGTAGATACTCTTATAAATTATTTTTACAAACAACTGAATTAGTGAAGGAAGGTTAATCGTCTTCCCCAGGTCACATGGCAAGTTCTCACACAAGCAGTGAGAATCAAAAGCCTCATCAGACCACTCTGTTGTGCAAAAAATATGTAAAAAATAGTAACTTTAACATACATCAATAATAAATCATTCCAACTAGGAGAGATTTCATTCCAAATAGTTACAAAAATATGCTTAATATTTGACAAGAAAATTGACAAGAAACACGTAAGTTCACATAAATTGGCAAGAAACACGTGAGAGAGTTGAGGACTACGATAGTTCACCTGGAGGGCTGGATGGTTCCATTTGCCCCTCCAGGTCTACTTCCCACCCCTTTCCACCCTGCTTTGTGCCCCAGAAGGCTGAGCGGAAGAACTCTGTCAGTAGCCCCTAGCTTGCTGGTTTGTAGTTGGGATTGGCCAATGGGAGGCCTTGATTGGAAGTAGAAGGACAGGAGGAGAGAGAGGTAGGGATATTTATCCCTCTAGCTCCCTCCCTGCTGAGCAGCAGAGGGTTGGCTGCCTCCTGCTAACTAACCTCTTGCCAAGCGGTGCTTTCTTCACAGTCACTCCAGTAAGGACTCTTCTCCCTCACTGTTGCAAGGCTGGGCATCAAAGACTTCCTGGACGTGCTGCCCCATCCTTGTCGATTACTGTCAATCCTGCCCAAATTATTACAGTCACAGCAAACACATCAATTTCTCGCTTTGAATGTGCCATCTGTTTCCCATCAGGACCCCGGGGGACAAAAAGGAGATGGGAATAAATGAAAAATGATACATTGTTATTGGAGCTAGAAACCATAACACTGGAAAAATATGAACATTTTGGGTAAATTGCTTTGTAAATGCCAAGCAACCCAGTCAAATACCAACAAGATTTCATGAGAAACTTCTCACGCTGACTTCAACTGGTGGGTGGGGGTTGGAAACCAGTTGGGCATTTCTGTTTATCACAAAGGTAAGAGCTATGTTATCCATGAATTTCACCTCCTTTCCTATAGAAGAAGGTACATTACCAAAAAAAAAAAAAAAACCAAACTCACACCATCAAGGCGGCCTTGAATACTCTGGGGGTCAGTTCTACCCTGGCCCCTAAGGTCACCATGAGTCGGATCCAACTGGATGGCACTTGGCTGGCACACCATCAAGTCCATTCTGACTCATAACAACCCTACACGGATGGAGTAGAACTGTCCCACGGGGTTTCTGAGGCTGTAATCTTTACGGGAGCAGACTGCCACTTCCTTCTCCACGAAGATGTTGACGAGTTTGAAGCACAGACCTTTATGGTTAGCAGCCCAGCTTAGCCAACATATTTGACACACAAAGGTGACATTGGGTCTGACGGTGTTAAGACCTCATGTGAGAACAGCGAGGTAATTTCCAAATGAAAAAATAAGAAGGGTGGGATTTCTCTTCCAGATATATACATACAGTAGAATACTGCATTGACTAAAAATTGTAGGGTACCAGCATACCAACAAAACGGAGGAGAGAGCTGAATTAAGTAACAGAACATATGGGATACTACTTTAAAACCATGTCAGTGACAATGACCAAAATCAAACCAGTTCTAACCAGTTCCCCAATTCCAACTCATGAGATGTTTGTGTTTCAGAGTAGAATTGCAGCCTGTAGGAGTTTCAATGACTCAGCTCTTTCAGAAGCAGATCACCAAGGCTTTCTTCTGAGGCACTTCTGAGTAGATTCGAACTGCCGGCCTTTCAGTTAGTAGCAGAGTGCTTAACCATTTGTATCATCCAGGAACTTCTCAGTGGCAAAAGTGCTATTAAAGTAATGTTGAAAACTATGGTACTCATAAACAATGGAACACTATGCAATGATAAAGAATAGCGATGGTTTTAGGAAGCATTTCATAACCTGGTTTCAACTAGAGTACAAGACATTACGCTGATTGAAATAAGTCAGCCTCAAAAGGACAAGTATTGTATGAGACTGCTATTATAAGGACTTACAAAAGAACTTCTGCGCAGAAAAGACTCTGTGATGGCCGCAAGGGTGGGGACAGAGGGAGTGGGTTGGTCATCGATAAGTCAACAGGAATTTGGTTAGCTGAAGGGTGTGACAGCACACAGTAGAAGGCGGGTCAGAATTAGTGGACTATCCCATAAGCCAAAAGGTTTTCTGAACTCAATGCAGTATTTCAAAGGATAGAGGACCAGGGACAAGGGTCTGGGAACTGTGTTTTTGTTTTCAGGGAACATAGAGGTCCATTGAAATAACTAGCCTTTTGCTAAGAGAGTCTTCTACACTCCATATTGGAGGGTGGCATCTGGGATCTTAAAAGCCAGACAGCTGCCATTTAAGGAACATCAATTGCTCCCAATCCACCTGGAACAGATGATGATTGAGAACATCAAAGACATGTGGAAAAATGAGCCCAGGAGACAGAGGAACCCATATAACTGGGAGACAACATCAGCATGAGACTGGAAGAACCACATGATGCCTAGCTACCACCAAAGACAGCCTTGATGGGGACACAGTGTAGAGTTCCTGAGGTAACATGAAAAAAAAGAAGTGTGCAGATCAAGAACTCGACTAAAAGACCTGAATTGATGGTCTAACAACCTGGAGGGTCCCCTGAGAACATGGCCTCTAGACTTGGTGCTGCCCCAGACCTGAAGCCAGTACTGAGGTCAACACTTCAGACTAAGAATGGACTGGACTCGGGGACACAGAGTGAGCACGTGGTGTGTGTACTTTATGGTTTTATACATTTACTGAAGGCTGTCCTACGTGTTTCTTTCTAGAGGGGAAAGGAGAGGGTGGAGAGGAGGGGACAGGTGTTCCTTGAGAGGATGCTAGTAGTAGACAGTGAAAAGGAGGAGAGTGCTGTCACAGGGTGGGGAGCGCAGATAGAGTTGTAGAAACGCAGGTATGCAAAACTGGCCTGGATTGTGTACTCTCAATCACAATAAAATGAAAAACTAAAAAAAAAAAAAAAAGTTGAACGACTTGCTTAGTTTAGAAAAAATAAAGCTAGATTGCCATCTTGTTTCTTACATCAAAATTAATTTCATGTGGTTCCCAGATTTAACCGTGGAATACTGAACATTAAAAGTCCTAGAAGAAACCATAAATACTTTTATAAACTTGAAGTGGGAATGTCTAAGTATGACAACAATACAACCAACTCATCAGCTCCCTCCCCCCATAAAAATCATCATCAAGAGCTCAGCTTCTGATCAGCAGTTCAAATCTACTAGCTGCTCTTTGAAAACCCTATGGGGTAGTTCTACTGTGTCCTGTAGGGTCGCTATGCGTCAGAACTGACTCAAAAGCACGCAACAAGAGCAGGCAAACTTGAGACACCACCTAGAGCGGTGGCTATGGAAAGTGTATTGTCACACTCCACTGGTCCAGCAGCAGGAGAGGCTCAGAGGGGCACAGGTTGGATTTCAAAAAGGAGGCACTGAAAGCCACATTGATCAGACAAGGCTTTCACCAAAAACCCAACCAAACCCACTGCTGTTGAGTCAGTTCAAATTCATAGTGCCCCTACAGAACAGAGTAGAACTGCTCTATAGTGTTCTCAAGGAGCACCTGGCAGATTTGAACTGTGAACCTTGTGGTTGGCAGACATAATACTTAAGCACTACGTTACCAGGATTTCCAGACAAGACTTTATCAGCAGGGGAAAACAAAACAAAACAAAGAAGCAAACCACTAGTGGCCAAGTCAATTCCAACTCACAGTGACCTACAGCACAGAACAGAACTACCTTATGGGGTTTAAGTGTCAGCCAGATAGAGGTCCAAGCACAGCAGTGCAGAGCAGGGGGTTATTATATATGTACTTAGTGTTTTGTGCAAGGATATCTATAAGGAACCCAGGAAAAAAACATGTTTAATCTATGATGGATGGAGTTGTTTTGTACTAGTTAATGGGTTCCAATGGGTGTTACTGTGAAGTCATGTGTTTGATATGCTTTTTTCTGGCCCAGACCACTACTCAATAAGGTACTCTGGTTCTTCACCAGAGACCTTTTTAGGAAGAAGCTACCTTGTGTTAAGGATCTCTCAAGCAAACACCTGGGGACAGAAGACATAAGTTGGAGTCCCAGCACTTTCATATGACTCAGGCTTAGGACATCAAAGTAGTTCAGTTGAAACTTCACATCATAGGCATGATCCTAAACCTCAAAGGAAAGTGTTTGACTAGAGAGGAACTTAAGCAGATTCCTTAAACCAGTTTCTTTAATCAATCTAAGTCTGTATTCCCAGATGAGGCCTTATGTTTTCACGTGGTAACTGCTTGATCTGGGTGACAGTGTGAGTGCGAGTGAGAGATTAACTCCACTGTTTCCCCAAGTCCTACTGGTAGGTTCTTCCCTTGTGGCTGTGAGTCAGGGTTTGTTCCAGGAAAAGGAAAGATTTTAATGACAACTTCATGGTATTTTTATACCAAATCTTCAGTTGGATACAGCCACATAGATTTTTCAAATAATAAAGTTCTTTGTTGCCCACTGCCATTGAGTCGAGTCAGACTCCTGGTGATCCCATGTGTGTGATGCAAATGGTTAATACTGCTCGCCTGTTAACCAAAACGTTGGAGGTTCAAGTCCATCCAGAGATCCCTCAGAAGAAAGGCTTGGTGATCTATTTTATTTTAGTTATTTATTTTTAATGAGCAGAAATATATTCTGTTACAATTTAGAAGACTAGCAGACCCAGAATTCAGGACACCAGCTCTAGGGGAAGGCTTTCTCTGGCTGCTCTGTGTGAAGATCATTGGCTCTTTTCAACTTTTATTCCTAGGTTCCTTGGCGATTATGAGTATCTCTTCCCCTTTACTTGTGCTTGCTTTTTAGTGATCTACTTAAGAAAATAATCCACTGAAAAACCCTACTGAGCACAGTTTCACTCAGACACATGCAGGGTCACAGTGAGTCAGTTGATGGTAACTGGTTATTATTTTTAATACTCTCTATTAGAAACTTGTGGACACCTTGAACCTGCTCTTTGTAAAGGACACATAGAAACTGAACACAGCCTACATACTTCCTTGGTAGGTGGTTTTATTTTAGTATTGTAAAGCCCCAGTGTCATAATTAAACTTGTTTTTTTTTTCTTTTCTTTTCTTCTCTTATTCCTCTTTTTAAACCAAAATGTGAGAAACCTCACTGCTTGGCCCTGTAAGTTTCACTTTACGGTAAAATGAAAGTGACGGGATGTGCAGATTCACATCTCAAAGAGCTTTCTTCGTGCTGAGGGCCTGCATCAAATGTGAACTGAAGTTCTCTGAGGCCACAGGGTCAGCAGCTTTGAGGAAAGACCCCCCAATGCAAATAACGGAATGGGTGACTTGGTTGAAAACAGCAAAGGCTATTTATGGCCGTAATAGTTTCCAAGTGCTTTTGCCTGCTGCCTTGGAAAATCAGAAGTCATTTCCTATAAGTGGGCATCACAAATTAGTTTGTCATCTGGTCCTCTGTAGACCTGTAAACAGATTCATTTGTAGTGAGGTGCCATATAGTGGAAAGAGCATTGCCTTTGGACTCAAGACATGGGGCCATCTGTTAGGAATTGAATTGTGTCCCCTGAAAGATATATGGTATATCCCAAAGCCTATACCTGTGGTTATAATCCCATTTGGGAATGGGTTTTCTTTGATATATTAATGAGGCGGTATTAGTGTAACATTGTGTATTAAACCAATCTCCTTTGAGATACAAAAAAGACATTCAGCAAGGAAAAGCAGAGCCACCACACCACATGAGATTTTCATGTAACCAAGAAAAAAGCTGAAAAGAGACAAGGAACTTCACCTAGAGCCAACAGAGACAGAGAGAGAAAGAGAGAGGCTTTTCCTAGAACTGGTGCCCTGAATTCAGACTTCTACCCTCCTAAACTGTCAAAGCATAAATTTCTGTTCATTAAAGTCACCCACTTTTGGTAATTCTGTTATAGCAGCACTAGATAACTAAGACACCATCTGATAAATATGATACTCACAGCTGCACGTTATCATTTTTGTAATTCTATAGAATACTAAGACCAATCACTCACAACGTTTAAGAATGAAATGCCTGTGAGGGAGCTATTGTTAAAACTTAAGTTGTCCACAAGGAAGCCAGTGCTCAAAGAACTTAGATACTCAGTAGTAAGCAGAACTGGCTTATGGCTTCTATCTTTTCACTCCACTGATTATGCTCTTTCTGTAACTCATCTAATCAGCCAACACCTCAGCATCAGATGACAGTGAACTGCCGCCGTTCAGTTAGTAGCCAGGGCTCTTCAGATCACACGACATACAGAAATGCAAGAAAACCATGGAAAATCGTCTCAGCAAAATAAATACATCATCTGAGTTCAAATAAAATGTTTAAGTCACATGTAAGCTGCTGCCATCAAGCTCAGCTTGACTCATAGTGCACGTCAGAGTAGAACTGTCCCATAGGATTTCCAAGGCTGTATTCTTTACCGGGAAACCCTGGTGGCGTAGTGGTGAAGTGCCACAGCTGCTAACCAAGAGGTCAGTAGTTCAAATCCAACAGGTGCTCTTTGGAAACTCTATGAGGCAGTTCTACTCTGACTTACAGGGTCAGTATGAGTCTGAACTGACCTGATGGTACTTAACAACAAGAAGAATCTTTACAGAAGCAGGCTCAAACTGCTGACATTTCGGTACGCAGCTGAGCACTTAACCCACTGCTGTAGAATTAATTCTGACTCAGAGCGACTCTACGGTGGCCTAGTGGTTAAGTCCTGTTTCTCCTAACCAAAACAGTGGTAGTTCAAATCCACTGGGTGCTCTTTGGAAACTACGAATCAGTCCTACTCTGTCCTATAGGGTCATTATGATGACCATGCCACTAGAACTCCTCAAGTCACCTGTAGATCCCTTTTAAAAAAAAGATTTCTTCTTGTTTGACTAGCAAATGTTAGTTTTCTTTTTTCTTTTTTTAATAGGGTTAAATGAAAGGGCTTCTGTTATTTTTCTTGT
Organism: Heterohyrax brucei; assembly: GCA_028571685.1. Lineage (NCBI taxonomy): Eukaryota > Metazoa > Chordata > Mammalia > Hyracoidea > Procaviidae > Heterohyrax > Heterohyrax brucei. Next base: position 16,012,716 of record CM053166.1, on the reverse strand, counting down.
GAGTCTAGCTTCCCTCCTGAAGATACTACTTCTTTCAGGAGCTTCTCATAAAAGCATTGGGAATTAATTACATATTAACGAGTTTGTGTTGAGCCCCTAATTCAAACGGTACAAGCACTGTTAATTTTAATAATGTTTGGCAATAAACTGTTTTTACCAATTAAATATTAATAATACAGGAGCATTATCTTATATTTGGTGTGTCTAGAAACAAGTATTACTCAACAACAAAAAGACAATCCAGTCAAAAACTAGGCAAAAGACATGAACAGACACTTCACCACAAAAATCAGTCAGGCAGCTAACAGACACGTGAAGAGATGTTCTCAATCATTAGATATTACAGAGAGGCAAATCAAAACTACAATGAGATACCATATCACTCTTGCAAAAAATGACACTGATCAAACAGAAAGCAAAAATGCTAGTGAGATTACGGTGAGATTGGAACTCTCAAACACTGCTGGTGGGATTGTAAAATGGAAAACTACTATAAAAAATGATAAGGGACTTCCTCAAAAAGCTACAAACAGAAATATCTTATGATCTAGCAATCCTAGGTATATGTCTTAGAGAAATAAGAACAGTGACACAAACAGACATCTGCACACTGTTCACTTCAGCATTATTCACAATTGCAAAAAGATGGAAATAACCTAAGTGTCCATCAATGGATGAATGGATACATACATACAGTGGAATATTACTCAATGATTAAAAAAATGATGATGAGTCTGAGAAACGTAATGCAGATAAATCTGGAGGACTTGATGCTGAGTGCAATACATCAATCACAACAAATACTGTACGAAACCACTTTTATAAATTCTCAAGCATAGGTTTACACACAGAAAGTAACATTCTTTGATGGTTACCGGGGATGGAGAAGGAGGGAGGGAGAATCCCTTACTAGATAATAGACATGTATTAATTCTGGCGAAAGTGAAAGCAATACACAACATGGGGAAGTAAGTACAAGGTGGCCAAGATAAATAAAGTTACTGAAAGGTATGCAAAAATAAAGGACAGCTACCGTAAATGCTATAATATGAGGTCTGACAATTAAGTTGGAGAGCTCAATTGCTCTAAATACTACACACACTGCTGGACATCACTATGGTCACCTTTGAAGCACTCCCACTGGGAAGCTATGCACCAAGCTATGCCTAGTCCACCCTTCAAGGCAATTTTGGAACTCTTTCTGAAATGGCCATTGTGCATGGTGGCATGGTGGCGAGTTGGCGAACTTCATTGTAAAGTTGTCTGTGAGGGAATTTTTAGCCAGTAAGCAAATAACTGTATTGGAACACCCTCACTACTCACCCGATCTGGCCCTCAATGACTTTTTTCTTTACCCGAAGACAAAGGAGTTATTGAAAGGAAGACATTTAGATGACATTCAGGACATCAAGGGTAACATGATGACAGCTCTGATGGCCATTCCAGAGAAAGAGTTCCAAAATTGTTTTGAAGGATGAGCTAGGTCATGGCATCAGTGCATAGCGTCCCAAGGGTAGTCCTTCAAAGGTGACCATACTGATATTCAGAAATGAGGTATGTAGCACTTTGTCTAGGATGAGTTCATGAATTTGTCAGTCCTCAGATATACAATTCTGTAACAGACAGTAATAAGAATCAAACATTTGTGAGTGCTTACACAGGCAGATGCAGATACTATACAGGTGTGGGAAGGTGTATGGTAGTACACGTAGGTGCATGTATAGGTATAATTGTGGGTATTTGTATATACATATTTATAAGTGCTGCATGTATATTCATGTATATAAAATAGAGCACATAAAGGACACAGCTATGGAAACTTATTAGACATATCTACACACTTTGTGGGACTGAGTTAAGGCTAAGGACTGCAGTCTCAGGGGCCATCAAAGTCAACTGGTATAGCATAGTTCATAAAGATTATGTTCTACATCCTAGGTTGGTGAGAAGCCTCTGGGATCCAGGAAGCTTATTAGTGGACATCTACAATACAATTACCAGTCTTCTCTCCTCTGGAGAAAAGGAGCATGAAAGAAACCAAAGACTCAAGGAAGCAATAGTTCATAGGACTAATGGCTCACATGAACCATAGCCTCCTTTAGACTGAGACCAGAAGACGTAGATGGTGCCTGGCTAACACTACCAACTGTTCTGACCAGAGACACAGTAGAGCTAAGGCCACTCCAGGAGATCACCTTTCAGTCAAATAACAGATTGTTTATTATAAAATAAACACTAACACCCTTGAAGATTGTGTTCCTTATAATCATCAACTATGTGAGACCAAACAGGCAACATTTGCCCCAAAGCAAAGATCAGAAGGCAAGAAGGAGCAGGGAAACTGGAGAGATGGAAGCCGGGAAGGCTGGTGGAAATGGGGAGAATGTCACACACTGCAGGGACAGGAATCAGTGTCACAGAATAATTTGTGTCGGTATTGTTGAAAAGGAAATGAATTTGTTGTGCAAACTTTCACCTAAAACACAATAAAATATTCAAAATGGAAGAAAACCAGCACTGTCACTTTCTTTTCAGAAAACCAAAGCACTGCAAACAAGAGATCCAAGGCAGCTAAAATAATGTCTGGCAATTAGAATTGTTGAACAATTGCATGCAGACATCTGAAACTTCTATCTTAAATACACTCGAATCTTCAGATAAATCAGGAGGTGTTAGTCCCTCCAAACATCTACAAAGTTGGTGTAACTTTTCAGCTGAATGTCTAGATGTATACTCAATGACACTGACATACCCCCTAAGCAATGGGCAGAGATCCCGATATTGGCATGGATTTGACCATGGGTAGGTGACGGTAGGGAGTGGTAGTTTGGGGAGTGCGACTCTGGCATTGATATGTTTATTAATACTATTCTTTAAGGCTCCTTAGGTGGCTCTAATGTACAATCAAGTTTGATAACTACTAACTTTGAGGACTTGGAAACCCTGCTGGCATAGTGGTAAAGTGCTGTATCTGCTAACCAAAAGGTTGGCAATTCAAATCCACTAAGTGCTCTTGGAAACTCTATGAGGCAGTTCTACTCTGTCCTATAGGGTCATTACGAGCCACAGTCAGCTCTATGGCAGTGAGGTTTGTTTTCTTCATTAGCCTCGAGGACTTAGCTGTACAGAGTAGTTTTCTAACTCAAATCTTGAGTTCTCTGAACTCAAATCTTGTGCTGGTCCCCTTCCCCAGAGGCCACACCCTCACCCAGGGTTTCTGAAGCTCAGAAGCTATGTGACACAATGAGTGCAATGAGGGCCTTTTTTTCTGGAAGAAAGGAAAAAGACAAGCAGATTAACAGAAGCAAGTAATCCAGATTCTAACAGACGTTATCATATCAGATTTTGTGCTTTTCCTCATGGTTCTGAGGTTTAACAGTAAGCTGTCATCATCATGACATAGTGATTAGAATTACCAAGCTTAGTGCAGAAATCTCTGGGTGAAGAAGTAAGGAGCCCCATTTTCTAACCCCAGCTTTTCCATTAAGGAAGAGTATGACTTGTCATGCCATCCCTTTGAGCCTTAAGTTTCTTCATCTGTAAAATGAGAGGGGAATCATTGAGCTGCAAAGGTTCCATCTAATTTCAAAACATTATGACTTTCCTATGGCCTTTGCCGTTTCCCCAAGTAAGAGGTAGATTAGCATAGGGATAACTATTCATCTTCATTCTGAACTCTCCTAGCAGAATACCGAAGGGCCAGGGAACCAAAGACCTGCACAGGACACCAACCGATCTGCTCTCTGGAGGTCACTGTTAAAGCTACAGACTCAAATTCAGTCACCTGTTTGAAAGTTGCTCTGTTAGCAAATCCATTTCTTGCAAGAAAACTTAGTGGCCCATTCTTAAGGCCGGAACTGTTCTTAGAGGGAATTCCAGAAAGAAGAAATTCAGAGACTTTCCAAATCAAGCCCCAGGTTTGTGACAGCCACAGGGGGTAGTGGTTTTTCATCTTGCTTCAAAAGGACGATGCCATGATTTTCGTACAAATCTCACATACCTGAACAGTGGTGTATAATTCTTAAGTGATGTATGATTGCTACTGTCATGTCCACTTTGTCCTTTGGATTGCAACGGTGGCCAGGATGAACCTACTCTGGAATTCTGACTTGAAGCATTAGGAGAGAGGATTGAGGAAGAAAGTTCTGGTGAAACTAAATCGGTGGTTCTCAACCGGGGGTGACTTTGCGCCCCAGGGAACATTTGACAATGTCTGGAGACAATTTTAGTTTTCACAGCTAGAGGATGAGGGGACTGCTAAAGGCATCTAGTGGGTGGAGGTCAGGGACGCTGCTCAACATCCTACAGCGCACAGGACGCCCTGCCATGTAGCCCCAAATGTCAATAGTGTGGAAGGTGACTAATTCTGAAATAAATTCTTCCCAGAGACAGAAGGAAATGGCCTTGGAGGGACTAAAGGAACTGTCTCACTGCATGAGGTATCTGATTCCAAGGAAAAGCTGTGCTTGGGCGGTCTATATAGCCTCCCTCCTCCCTGTATTCCCCACGCCCTCCTTTTCCCTCCTCCCCATCACCCCAGGCACCCTCCTCCTCCTTCCCATTCTCCTGCTTCACATCCTCTTCCTTCCCAACACCCACTCCCCACCTTCCTCTCCTTCTCTTACTCCACCCCCTTCTCTTCCCCTGACCTGCCCCCATTCTAAAACAGCTACATGAGGAACTTTGGGAAGGTCGTCGTGGGTAAAACTGGCTGTGAGAAAAATCCATAATAAACATAGGAAACTAGTGAACATAAGAAAAATATTCAGAATGTCATTATGGGGGTGAGGAAGCCTTGCAATCGCTGATGGGAATTGAACCCAGAAGATCACATTCCTAGTCTTGTTCTGACCGCCTCAGTTCCCCTTGCTCCAAACAAATGATTAGCTCTACAGGGGCAGGCTCATCATACCTTGTGTTGACAATATCATAAATCAAACCAGTTGCTGTCGAGTCAATTCCAACACGCGGGAGCATTGCATCAGCAGAAATGTGCTCCATAGTTTTCAAAACCCAAAACCAAACTCACTGCCGTCGAGTCAATTCTTACTCATAGTGACCATATAGGACAGAGTAGGGCTGCTCTGTAGAGTTTCCAAGGAGTTTCCGGTGGGTTTGAACTGCTGACCTTTTGGTTAGCAACTGTAGCACTTAACCCCTGCAACGCCAGGGTTTCCATAGAGTTTTCACTGGCTGATATTTTGGAATGAGATCTCCAGGCCTTTCTTCCAAGGTGCCTCTGGGTGAACTGAAATCTCCAACCTTTAGGTTAGCAGCTGGGTGCATTAACTGTTTGCACCACCCGGGGACTTTAGCCTATGTCGTATGAGTCATATAAACCAAAGCCCAACCCGTTGGCATTGAGTCTTACTCATAGCAACCCTATAGTACAGAGTAGAACTGCCCTATAGGGTTTTCAAGGAGTGACTGGTGGATTCAGACAGCTCATCTTTCGGTTAGCAGCTGAACCATTCATCCACTACACCACCAGGTGGTGTATAAAACACACCACGTCTACAGATGCCAGTAGGCCTCATGCAAGTGTTCATTGTCTTGGCCTTCCATGAGAGCCCATCCAAGCATGATGGTTACCTGAGTTGGTGTGCCATAAAGGACTATTTAGTGAGTGAATGACTGAATCAAGGAAACGAGACCCACTTCATTTTTGCCTGTGGAACGAAACATCAAGGCAGGCCAGAAGACTGTTTCTAGTTTGACATATGATGTAAAGATGTCTGAGTCAAAATGTTCACAAGTCAAAACACAGAGAAGGGATGCTCATTCCCAGCTGTATCACAGTAACTGTTAATACTGTCATGTATAAGGAGTCTTGGCAGTATAGTGGTTAGGCACTCTTAGCTGCTAACCAAAAGGTCAGTGGTTTGAACCCACCAGCCACTCCAAGGGAGAAAGATGTGGCAAACTGCTTCAGAAAAGGTGACAGCCGTGGAAATCCTATGGGGCAGTTCAGACTGTCACTTTGTTCCTCCGATGAGGATACATCAGTGATTCATCCTGACTTCCTTCTATAGCAAAAGTGCATCAAATGTCCCACAATAGTCATTCTGGTGATCACCAAGAATGACAAATTTAGTTCTAGTCATGAGCATTTGTCTGTAATTCATGGAGCCAGTGGCGGTTCAGTGATAGAATGCTTGCAAGAGATCTGGGTTCAATTCCAGGCCAATTGTCAGTGGAGGCTTGGATTGCTGAACAGGTTTCAGGGGAGCTTTCAGACAAAGACAGACTAGGGAGAAAGGCCTGGTGATCTATTTCTGACAATGAGCCAATGAAAATCCTATGGATGACAACTGTCCAAACTGCAACCAATCACAGGGATGGTAAAGGACCAGGCAGCATTACATTCTGCTGTACATGGAGCTGCCATGAGTTGGGGCTGACTAGACAGCAAGCTCACAGGAAAATCAACATGCCCCTTTAGATGCAGATATAAGAATTCTTCAATGTACAGAGGGCATGTATGTCAGCAAACGGGGCTCTTGGTCTTTTGCCTGGACTGCCCCTAGGATCTCTAAAGACCACTTAGGGTGTTAAGGGCAGCTGTGCCGAAGGGATGAAGATCAAGCCAGGTCAGGAAAAGCATTTCTAAAACGTGACCCCACTTTTTCCCTCTCTTATTTTTGACAACAGCTCTTCAGCTTCTAGGGTGAGTTGAGTCTCCACATCCTAGGACATGAACTTAGAAAGAATTGTGATGCCCCAGGGTGACTGGACTTATCATAGAGCCTGTTTCCCTGTCACTTCAAAGCAGCCACAAGCTCAGAGTCCTGTTCCTGAGATTCCTTAGCCAAAGTGGCACTGGTTTCCAGAACCATCCACCTTAAAAGAGTGGTAAACAGGGTAACCAACTGTCCTGGTTTGTCCAGAACAGAGAGGTTGCCTAGGATACAGGACTTCCAGTGCAAAGACCAAGAGTCCCAGGCAAACCTGGATGTATTGCCCATCTAAAAGCAAAGTAACCATCTTCACCTCCCAGGAACCACAGCTTGCAGTCAGTAGAAACAAGCCACGTCATCACAGACAAGACAATGCGGACTATCAAAGCTGCTGGAGACAGCATCGATCACCCACCATCTCCTTTATTCAGAGAGGCAAAGACTGTTTCCCAAGGTCACATGGCTTGTTAGCAACCTATCAGGAACCAGACTCCAGATCGCCACACTCCCAATTTAGAACACTTTCCACTGCGCGTTTTTGTTTTTTTCTTTCTCATTTCCTTTTTATTGCTTTTTAAAATGTAACATGAGTTCAGCTGGCTTTTCTTTTGGCCACAGGGCTCAGCCGTTGCAACAGTGAAAACTGCCACTGCCATGTACGCGGGGTACTACTTTCAGTTGCATTTATGTTGAAATACAGAAATGAGGGCTGGAATCCAATGGCACTGTTAGAAATGGCCTCAATTGATCACTGTTTTCATTAGCATTCCTTTCTACTAGTCATTTCTGTAGCCCATTTGAAGTATTCTCAATATACATGGATTTTTTTTTATCCTCTAAATGCAACCCTTGATTGAGGAAGTCACAAGCCAACATGACGCCATGACATAATCTTTCTAAAGTAGTGGGGGAGGGGACAGGGTTCATGACTAGCTTGCACGCATTTGGGGAAGGACTTAGTCCCGCGCACCTGTTGCCATCCAGTTGACTGTCACCCATAGCAACCCTAAGGAACAGAGTTAGAACTGCCCTGTATGGTTTCCAAGGGGTTCCTGGTGGATTCAAACTGCCAACATTTTAGTTAGCAGCTGTAGCTAACCACTGTACCACCAGGGTTTCCTCAGGACTTAAAGAGCACGTGAACATCCTGCTTCTTCATACCTACTTACATTCTCCCAAAAGGAAGATTGAAGATGCCAGCTCTAAAAAACGTTTGCCAAGCAAAGAGCTCTAAGCTCTGTACAAATATTCCCTCATTCAATCCTCACTATCCTATGAGAGAGGTACTGCTTCATTTCACAGACAAGGAAACTGAGGCAAGGGGGCACTGTAGAGGAAAAGCAACTAGCCTGAAGCTACTTAACTCCAGTAAGTGGTGGAGTCCGTGTCTCTGAACACCATGCTCTTTCAAGAAGAGAAAGCCAAGCTCAAAGTGACTGCCGGGAAAGCAAACAACAGAGAATGTGGGCTTGGAAAGGCAGGACAGGAAAGAGAATATGTGCCTCGGTAAAGCAAGATCAATGAATAAGACCAATGTTTGTAGTGAAAAGGCTTCTGAGGACTTCTCCATGAAATTTAGATGATCAATTCAAGGACAAAGCAAGATCCCTTGACGTCAGGTGGCATTGAGTCGGTCCCAACTCAGTGACCCCGAGAGAACAAAACGCTCATGGGTCCCCCGCCATCCTCACAATCACCACCACCGCGATGCTTGCGCCCACTATTGTGGCCATCATGTCAATCCATCTCATTCTGTGCATTCCTGCCTTTCACTGACCCTGCTAAAGGAGACTAGACCCTCCTGGTAATGCTTTCACATCCTCCCTTTCATTTACCTCTCAGTAAGGGACTATCACAGCTTAGTGCAGGAATGATCAAGTTTCCTTACTGGAGGGTCAAGGGAAAATAGGATAGTAAGTTTCAGCCCTTGTTTCCATCTTTAGGATGTCTTCAACGTCTTCACTCACTGTGTGTGTCCTGTTCTGTCCATGCTAAAATACAGCCACTGGGTTCTGGAAAATTCTGCTGTTAAAACATCTTTACCTGCTGCTCCCTCATGAAGCCCTTTTTAATCTCCCCTTCGACACTTATTTAGCTTGTCCCCTGTAGTGCAGTCAGTAGACTCGGTAGGACCTGTTACACAACGTCAAACACTTGCTCCTGAAGAGGTGTGGCATTGCAAAGAGGTGGCTGGTAGTGTTTTCGGTGTTTCCATAGCTCCTTCACTTTCCTTCCCCTGTCTGGTACCTTCTGTCAGGTTCTCTCTCTCACCCCATGATCACCTTTTTTCTTAGAAATGAGCCTGGTTTTAGTTCTTAACATTTCACTGTGACTTTAAGAAATGTTGCTAACTTATAAAGTGTTACCCACATTTTAGAGTTGAGCTTTACTGGTGAAACATAATTATAAATTTATTTTTTGCCAAGAGGCCAAAGCATCACTAAACAGGTATTTTATGGGGATGGGAATGGTTTTTAGGTGCTTCTGAACTCAAAGCCCATGAATGACTCCTTGTGGCCCAAGTTTAAGTCTGCTCTACTACTCCCATGGATAGCTATGGGACATCACTCTTTGATGCATGAACACACTGTGCAATCTCTGTTTTATGAAGCCTCTAGTTTTATACCTATATGCCTTATATGGTACAATTACTATACTTAAGGGAAAGGAAACTGCTAATAACTCCTTCAGAAAGACATATACTCAAAGTGGGTAAGAGCTGATTTCAATTAACTTCTAACTTTTCTGTCATTTTATATGGTGGGCCATGATTGTAAAGAAACAAACATGTTCAGGTGGCCCCAGCAAAATCAGGAACTTCGCAACAAGGACACAAACCAAAAAGGAGGAGTCTGCAACAGGATTTTATTAAAATGTTCTAACACAATGTTGGAGAAGCTTAAAATTTCAAATTCTACAGCAATACGAGCATTGCAAATGATTTCTTCCTGGATGTAGTTGAGATCATTTATCTAAGAAAGGAAAGTTGCAATATGATTATCTGTAAGTTGACTACTATAATTTAAGTTTGAAGCAAAACAACTTTGGTATATTCACAGTTCTCTGGCTCTCCTTCTTCCCTAGATACACACTGAGGCCACCCACATTCCACTGAGTTGGACAGAATAAAACTACTTGGTGGTCTTGCTTGTAAGTTTCTATATTCCAAGTGTCAAGGAATGTGAAAGTTCTGGAATTAAGCTCCTCAGGAAGCAATCTTCACCATTTTTGTTGAACTGAAACCATGAAAGAGTTAATGTCCATATTTCCACCGCATATGTCTAAGTCCAGTCTATTCAGTTCATAAATGTACTCAAAAGTACTTGGAAATACAAAAGTGGGTAGGGTTAAACTAGGAAAAAAATAATCATTTCTTTACTTGGAGACAAAGATTTTTATACCGAGTTTTTTTTATCTCCAGCTCACGATGTCAGACAAAATGATTATCTTTAAATCAACGGGTTTGCATTAATGTCAACTTGCCTATGTTCGTGTATCAAGGTGACTACAGATACGGTCACAACTGCACTGTCACTTCTCTATGCAAAGAAACTCCAGTAAACACAGGTAACACACATTTATCTACATCAAGTTATGCACCATCAAATCAGTCTCCTTACAAAGCTCAAACCAACTGTTCCTAGAGTCAATCTGTACTGCACAGCTGAGTCTTCCAGGTCACAATATCATTCTTTCCCAACAGCCACTTGAAGGTAGAGTAAAATGCTAGTTCCTGTAAAACTAAGAGGTTGCTTTCCAACTTCAATTTCTAGTCCCCTGTGGTCAAGTTTGGAACCCTCAATACTGTTGCTCCAGTTGGTGAATGACCATAATAGATTTGATTTTCTACCAACAGAATTTCAGCCAGTCAATTTGTTTTCTACGAGTTTTAAAATTTAACAGAAGGGAGACTGCTGGCTATTATCCTTAGGTAAATCCTCTTCTTGGGGTGGGAGAAGGATTATTCAGTGGGTTGTGGGTTGTCCCACCAATGGGCATAAGATAAAAATATAAAGGGTCAAATGCTCAGCTTTCACCACCGAGGCAACAAGGCACCTCACTTACGAGAATACTGGAAAGAGCCATTGTGGATCATGCAATGTCAGGGAACCTCCCCTCGTGATTACTATTTCTGGACATTGTATCTTGAAGAGCAATTCAAGTTGACTTATTTGAATTTTTCTCACAGACCATTCTTTCTTCCCTACATTTTTCACATAAAAACCTCAATGAAAATCATCAGTTGCCTTAACACTTGCCACCTCAGATTACTCAGGGCCAAAGAACATTTAATAAAAAATGAAGACATAATGTTGAAATGTTTGGCAGCACCCATAAAAGCATGCCATCTTCTTTCTAGCAAAAACAAGACAATAATCAGATGGGTAAATTTGAGCAGCTATGCAAGTTTGCTTTGGCGGAAAGTAAAACACGAAATCATAAAAAATTAAAAGGGGCAGCTACAGTTAAAATACGGTGTAAAAGAACAAGATGATAGGATGTGAGGTACACCCGAAAGTACTGGGGCATGTGACAGCACCTTCCCACTCTCAACAGGAACGCACAGAGGAGGGCTTCAGGGTGGTGGTGTGCTCACAGGAAGCATCTCAAAATGCTTTCATAGCTCTACTGCTGGGCAAAATGTTAGAATTTCAGGGCATGCAATTCCACCTGACAGATAGTTCTGCCATCATTGTCAGGCATGGTCATAATAAAACAAACAAACAAAAACGCCACACAGTCTACGGCCTCCGATGTGCCCGACTTCCATAGAAAGCTAAATGCATCAATGGTTAATCTTCAGCTAAATAAAAATTAGTTCACATTAAAGCACAACAGCCAAGGTAGTTTATTTCAACCCTGGTTACTAGAAAGAAAAATCAAAATTTACAGTATTATAACATTTCGCTCAAAACATCTTGGCTTTCTACACAAGGTTTAATCATAGACATTATCATCATCTATTTACACAAGAGGCTTGAAGCTGACGTCACCTTTGGTAACCCCAGAAATATATAAACTATGAGCTCCCCCCATGAAATTACATACTTGAAATGCTGCGGCCTCAGAGGACTGAAAGAACAAAGGAGAAGGTCAGAACAAGTCAGCATGACATAAACATTTCTCTTGCTTAAAAGCCAAATAACCACCACCCTTCCCTGAAAACTAGAAATGAGGGGTCTCAAGCTTTCAAAGGGGGGTGACAAAGGAAATCTCACAGAACAGAAAGATCTGATATTATTACTATTCATTATCATAGAATTGTTAGTCCTAAAACTAAGAAAAAGGAAAAGAAAAATGTACAGCAACAGTCAGAGTGGGCTTGTCGGTAACATCACAACTGGGACTTATAGGGGAACATGGCTGAACAGATAAGACACAGATTCACCATTGTGTGTCCTTCGGATGGCCTCCGCCAAGATCATGGAAATGTCAATAACCTAAATGTGAAAGGAATAAAAAGAGAAGGGGAAAGTGAAGCATCGCAGTTATATTAATTTAAAAACTTAAAAGCCAAAAAGCCTAGAAACTAAGACTCTAGCACACAAGATAGGTTGCTATCAAAACCTCACCCACACCTCTTTTTTTTTTTTTGAGGGGACAAACAGCTTGGGGGTCTATCTCCAAATTACAACCTGTTGAACCACACCTGTACGGGATCCCAGAAGCCACATACTTGGTACAGATGCTCAAAGGCTTTTCAGGGTCTGTGCTAACCAGGAACATTCTTTTCTTGGGGCATTTATGGTTTTGAAATCAAATTTTACTCAAATCACTATCAGGAAGGCTTTTCTCTTCTCTTCTGAAAAGGTGGTAGCTATGCTGTTTAAGACCACACCTGTAAGAATCTAACAAGAGGCCAGCAAACTCCTTTTTCTGTCAAGGCCTAGGCAGTCAATAACCTCCAGCTATGCAAGCCAGATGGTGTCTGGCACAAGCACCCAACACTGAGCCACAGCACAAGAGCAATCAGTAGATAAATGAATGGGCGTGGCCATGTTCCAATAAAACTTGATGTACAAAAACAGGGTGGGTTAGACATGGCCCATGGGGCATAGTATGCCTACCCTAAATCACCACTAATTAGGCATGACACCATCCAAAAACCAAACCTGTTGCCATCAAATAGATTCTGATTCACAGCAACCCTACAGGACAGAGTAGAACTGCCCCATAGGGTTTCTAAGGAGTGGCTGTGGATTTGAACTGCCGACTATTTGATCAGCAGCCAAACTCTTCATCACTGCATCCCTGCCCTCCATGGCTCATCAGGCAGAAACTAAGGTAGTGCTTTTACGACCATGTTCAAAGGGATCTCCTATTCACATGAGTGCTTTCTCTGATTGTTTAGGAACTGCATGTTCTACTGATGAGAACGAAGTTGATGAAATCACTTGCCCAGGGTCACGGTGGCGTAGACACAAAATGGCAACTCCACCCCTTTCCACTTATTATTTCAGGCCGGCTGGCAGAAAGTGATTATTTCACCTCTCTGGCAGAATACAGGAAACCCCAGTGGCATACTGGTTACATGCTACATCTGCTAACATAAAGGTCAGTGGTTCAAGCCCACCAGGTGCTCCTTGGAAACTCTAAGGGGCAGTTCTACTCTGTCCTATAGGGTTGCTATGAGTCAGAATCGACTGGATGGCAGTGGGTTTGGTTTTTTATTTCGGGGGGAATGTGAACATCGAGACAGGAGGGACAAAGAGGGGGCAATGTTCATAAGATCCTTAGCACAGCCTGCCTCTTTCTGGTTTTCTATTGTAATTCTATTCAACTCACTTTTTCCAAGTAGCAAACACTGACATCTGAAGAACCCTGGCTTTGGCAGGGAAGTCGCAGGACTTAGTGCCTCATGTTACAAGACAACCACCACCTCTGTCTGCCTCTGTCTCATTCAGCAGTCACAGACAGAAGGTGTCCAAGGCAGGGACCTCCCTGGTTAGTTCCTCCCACAGTGCAGACAGTACCTGAATCTTGGCACAGTGTTTCATTTTGTCCTCCTGCGGAATCGTGTTTGTAACGACCACAGCCTCAAAGGCAGCATTATTTATTCTGGAAATGGCCGGTCCAGAGAAGATTCCATGGGTTAGAATAGCATAAACTTTGGTGGCTCCAGCTGAGAGCAGCCTGTAAAACAGAAGATGAACAAGCAGTGTACACAAATATTCTACAGACACTCTCCTCTGGTGTGAAAGAGAGGCATGTGCCATCAAAAAAAAATAAGACAAGTTTCACTCACACTGGTTAGCCTGAAGCAGGACCTTTTCCAGTATGTGCTAGCAAAGCCCTCTGTATTCCATTAAACAAACTTCAGCATTAGCGATATCTGGGACCGGATCACTGTTACTCGTGCACTGTGGAATGTTTGCCAGCATCCCTTGCCTCTACCCACCAGATGCCTCCAGCACCCTCCACCCATGATGTGACTACCAAAAATCTCGAGACATCGCCCGATATCCCCTGGGGTGGGGAGAAAACTCACCCCTGACTGAGAAACACTGGATTAGCCCACTATAGCCCAAACATCATCACAGAGACATACAACCAACAGAAAAAATTACTAATGAGGTATTTTATATTCTTGGTTTTTCACTAAGTCTTTGAGCTCATTAAGGCAGAGGGTCAGTAAGAAGGAGAAAGACTCTGAACGAGACAGGCTGACACAGAGGCTATAACAACGGGCTGAAGCATAGCAGTGATTGGGAGGATGGTGCACGACAGGGCAGTTTCTGCTGCACACAGCGTCTGAGTTGGAACTGACTCAATGGCACCTAACAACATCTGAAACCTAATGTGTCCCTTACCCTTTTTCAGTGTATCTCCATTTGGATTGGCCCCAGCCCCAGGGTTCAGCACCCATGATCTGGACAGCATGGCTCAACAGAAGCCAAGTGGGTGGAAGGCCAAGCAGAAGCCAGCTAGGACGTGAAGAAGCTCAGAGGACTCTCTTTCCTTCTGTGCTCAGCTTTATGGGAAGCACCTTCAAGGACTACTTTTAATACACTGAAATTCAACTTTGAAAATGGCAATCAGACCACAAAGGCCTGTGGTTTCTTTCCTACTGAGAAAATAATGATAAAAATAAACGGGCCTAGGATCTCCTTTGGTTTAAAACTCCACTGCCAAACAATCAGAAATAATTAAGAAAAAGAGGCCCAATTTTTAAATGCTGAGCTATGGTTTACTCTTTTCATGGGCACCCCCAGAGCACTCCACGTACTTGTCAGCAGCATGGCAGATCGTGCCACAGGTGTCAGCCATGTCATCCACCAGGATGGCCACGCGGTCCTTCACGTCCCCCACCAGAACCATCCGGTCCACCTCATTCGCCTTCTTCCTCTCTTTGTGAATCAAGGCAAAGTCCACATTCAGCCTGTCTGCAATCGATGTCACCCTGCAGATGCAAATGCACAGGTTTGACGCAGCCAGCATAAAACTCAGGTCTTTGAACTGTCATCTTAGAAGCCTAGTAACCAGTCACATGTTAAAAACAACCAGCAGCCCTGGTGGCGCAGTGGTGACAAGCTTGGCTGTCAATCAAAATATCAGTGGCTATAATCCACCAGGCACTCCTTGGAAACTCCACAGGACAGTTCTTCTCTGTCCAAGACAGTTGCTAGGAGTTTGGAATTGACTCGACAGCAATGGGGATTTCTGAAGCCAGGCATGGTCTGGGATACATACTAGGCAATTCATGGTGGAAAGGTCTAGTGGATATGACTTTGAATTTGTAGCAGCTGTAATGGATGTCAGGCACCTTGACCACGCAACTACTGGCTATGAATCCATACATAATTTGCTGGTATTCCTAGGGATTTTTAAACACTCAAGATGAAATCTGCCTCATGGAACCCCCATGTGTGTGTGTCAGAGGAGAACTGTGCCCCATAGAATTTTCAATGCCAGATTTCTCCGTAGATTGCCAGACCTCTCTTCCGAGGCACCTGTCGGTGGACTTGAACCACCAACACTTTGTTTAGCAGCTAAGCATGTTAACCGTTTGCATCCCCCAGGGACCTCTCTTTCTGTGAAAAGTGGACTTCAGTGATCAAACTTACTGTGAAATATTGCCATAGATACACTGTGATATTACTAACGAGATCTTCCTATTTCAGTTTTAAAGTCACAGTCATTATGCAATTCAAAATTTATTGAGGAACCCACACTGACGCAATGATTTCCATGCAGGGTGTGGAATATGCAACTGTCACAAACTGATTTTTAAAGAACTTGCCCTTTTAAAAAACACAAAAAAGAACTTGGCCTTTATTTTTTTTGATGGAAATGGGTCTCCTTCACTGTTATCATCTAGGAAGGCAGCCAGGAGTGGAGTTCCCAGGATGCTCTGTGCAAGGCAACAGCAGGCAAGTCTTAGGGGAAGGGAATTTCTGATCTGAGAGGCAGCATGAGGGGTTAACTGTGGGTTACCCTTCTCTGTTTCTGGGGTACCTCAACACGGCCCCATTTTAACAGCTTCAAGTGGTATCCTTTACAATTTGACCTAAGAAAAGAACCACAATTTCAGGCCTCACTGCTGGTTTGCTGCACTGGAATAAGTGACGAGGTCATCTCATATATGAGATGTAGGCCTAAGGCAAGGCCACTTTGATTCAATTTACAAAGCTCTCCATTTCCAGACGGCAGGGAGGAACACATTTTGGCGACTGTAACCTAGAAGCAGCGGAAGTTGCCCCGAGCAGCGAGCATGCAGCAGAGGTTGTGTGCCCTCTTGTGGCCACATTAGTTTCATATAGAACAAGTCAAGCCTCATAATACACTCTCGTTTGTCAGACAGTGTTTTTTTTTTTTCCCCTTGACGGCACTTGGCTTGGCTTGGTGAAATATGACTTTATGCAACATGCAAGTAAGCAACAAGTAACGTCAACTGTACCTACCTTAGACTACCTGCAACAGCTGCTCAGAACAGCTGGGAACGGCCCGCTACAAATCAACGATGTGAAGCAGAAACTGTGGGGAACAGAGGGCAGGTGGCAAAAAATCCAGACTGTCTGCTCCTATAAAGCTTGGCTTTCACGGCAGTGGGAGCACTGGGCCACAGCGGGGGGCTGAATGTGACTGCTCTGTCTAGAGGGTCACTATAGGTTGGAATCGACTCAACAGCAATGGGGTTTTGGATCCATCTGAACCAAACAGCATCTCAATCCTGGCCACTTACTCTGGGTAGCTGATGTTGCATTTTTTAAGTGGAGATTGGCAAATAGGGGAAAAGGAACCCTGAGTGGCATAAGGGTTAAGTGCGTGGCTGCTAACCAAAAGGTTCACAGTTTGAACCCACCCAGAGGCTCCACAGAAGAAAAACCTGGTGATCTGCTTCCATACAGACTACAACCTAGAAAACCCTATGAGGCAGCTCTGCAACGTGGCTTCGTTACCAGCAGAAACTGATTTGATGGCACCTCTGAGTCGGAATTGACTCCACGGCACTCAGTTTGGTTTCAGAGTGTGTGAGGGGAACCCTGGTGGTTAAATGCTAGGCTGCTGATCAGAAGGTCGGGAGTTCAAATCTGCCAGGTGCTCTTTGGAAAGTCTACAAGGTAATTCTAGTGTGTCTATAGGGTCACTAGGAGTAGGAATTGACTCGACGGCAATGGATGTTTTTTTAACAGCATACTACAAAGGATGTTTCAGATCAATATGGAAAAGACTGATGGATAGTTTTGGTGTCACTAGGTACTGGGGGGCGGGGTTGGGTTCTCATTTCACTCTTTATGCCAAGATGGAGTCCATGGGTGCTGCAGATGGTTAATATCCTCAGCGGCTAATCGACATGTTGGAGGTTTGAGTCCACCCAGAGGTACCTTGGAAGGAAAAAGGTACCAGGAAAAAAAGGCCAGGCAATCTACTTCTGAAAAATGAGCCATTGAAAACCCTATGGAGCACAGCTCTACTCTGACACCCACGGGGTCACCATGAGTTAGAGGCGAGTCCAGGTAACTGACTCGTTTTTTAACTCTAAAACAGGCTTCAGACGGAAGGAAAAGTAAAACGCCAAAAAGGATGAAAGGCACATTTTGATAACAGATTTTATATAAGAATGTTGACCAAAAGGAGGAAAAGATAAAACAGAATTACAAATTCTCATGGAATCTAGATTTTCTGGAGCCATGGGGAAGAAACTCCAGAACTACTGCCCTGAGATCATCTTTAAATCTTAAACCCAAAATACCTCCAGAAGTCTTAAGACCAAACAGTAGCTGAGTTTAAGAAGTGAAAAATATCTGCCTTGACCCTGGATACTAGAAACCATTCCTGAAGCCAACTCTTCGGACAGAGATTGGACTAGACTGTAAGACATCAAATGATACTGGAGAAGAGGCTACTTCTTGACTGAAGTAGATAAAAGAGGCTAACTGGGCAGCTGCTGTCCAGAGGTGAGAAGAGAGGGTGGAGAGGGACAGGAGCTGGCTGAATGGACACAGAAAAAACAGGGTGGAAAGGAGTGTGCTGTCACAGGGTGGGGAGAGCAGCTAGAGTTAGGTAGCAAGCAGTGTATGTGTCAAGTTTTGTATGGAAAATTGACTTAGATCGTAAATTTTCACTTAAAGCACAACAAAATACTTTTTGAAAAAGATTTGGGAAAAAAAGAATGTCTGCCTTGAGATGCTGTTTTAAGAATTACCTATATTGGATGAAACTGATAACAGCAAGCTGAAAGCTTAGACAGAAAGTTTCGGGGTAGTGAGTTTATGTTAATGAGGGAAGAACAATTCAGAAAAGGAGGGTGAGAATGGTTACATAATCTTAAGAATATAATCAATATTACCGATTATAGTAAGTATTTGAAATGATATATTTGTGTGTGTGTGTATCCTTAACAACAACACAGAGAATGACAACCTTAAAGCCAGGGGAGGAAACCCTGGTGGTGTAGTGGTTAAGTGCTACCTCTGCTAACCAAAAGGTCAGCAGTTAAGAGTAGGCCAGGCGCTCCTTGGAAACTCTGTGGAGCAGTTCTATTCCGACCTATAGGATTGCTATGAGTTGGAATTGACTTGATGGCAGTGAAGTTTTTGTTGTTGTTGTTTTTAAAGCCAGAAGAATCATGGGAGAAGAAAAACCGTAAAAGGAAGAGTGAATTTTTTTATGAACCCAAAGTAATATGAAGATTAGAGAAACAAGATCAACTAAGAATTTTGGAAAGTTCCTGCAGAAACTAAACATACATTAAAAAAAGGGGAGAAGAAATGAAAAACTTGAGGATGTGTTCACAGCACACAAGAAACAGAGCTTGGCTCTCCTTCCCAGGCGGAACTCCTAATGATCAGTATGCACAAACCTCTGGCGAATGAACAGTAAACCGGCAGAAGGTATGAGCAGACCACCCGTGGGAAGGGCACTCAGTCGTACCTACAGCAGCCAGCACTAACATGAAAAGATGCCATGCATCCCATACTGCATCTGCAAACCAAGCACACTGCTAATGCGCCATGTCAGCAAGGTTGTGCAGAAAGTCACTCACAGTCACACCTGATAGGAACATCAACCGCGTTCAAGACAAAAACGACAGTACCAACCAGCGGGTCGTGGGGAACAGGTGGAAAGAATGATGATACTATGCACACAATGGAATCCTACAAATTATGATATATGCATACAATGGTACAATGGAATATTAAACTCACTGCCAACAAGTCAACGCCAGCTCACAGTGACCCCACAGGACTGAGTAGAACTGCCCCACAGAGTTTCCAAGGAGCACCTGGTGGATTCAAACTGTCAACCTTCTGGTTACTAGCTGCAACTCTTAACCACTAAGCCACCAGGGTTTCCCATGGAACTCCATAGCTGTAAATAAACCCTGGTGGCATAGTGGTTAAGTGCTATGCCTGTTAACCAAGAGGTGGAAAGTTCAAATCCACCAGGAGCTCCCTGGCAACTCCATGGGGCAGTTCTACTTTGTCCTATAGGGCCACTGAGTTGGAATTGACTCAACAGCAATGGCTTTGGTTTTTTTGACTTGAAATAAACAGCAGAGCAGATCTATTATATAGCTATGGAGTTGCTGCTGACAGGGCAATTTTTTTTAAAGCACAACGAAGATACGTGTACAGCACCTCACTGTGCAGAATAAGAGGGGCTATACATTTGAATATGTATGTATACACACACACACATATGTATACATACACATACACACACATCATCAGGAAAGACTAATCACTAGAAAAGGACACCATGTTTGGTCAAGCAGAGGGTCAGAGGCAGTAAGGTAAAGCTTCAGTGAGATGCACTGACACAAGAGCCAAAGCAATGGACTCAGACATACTGACTGTCTTAGTTATCTACTGCTGCTATAACAGAAGCACCGCAACCGGATGGCTTTAACCAAGTTTCTTTCTTCAGAGTAACCAAAAACCAAACCAAACCCAGTTCCAAAAAAGCAGACTAGAAGTCCAAATTGATGATGTCAGCTTTCTGGCAGCCTTCTCGTTAATCTTCCCCTAGAGTAGGAGCTTCTCTGTGCAGGGATCCCAGGTCCAAAGGATAGCTCTAGTCTAGGTGCTGCTTTCTCAGTGGTAAGAGTTGCTCCAACTGTTTGCTTCTTTCCTTTCATCTCTTTACATGGAGAGATAAAAGGTGGCACAAGCCACACCCTAGGGAAACTCCCTTTATATTGGATCAGCAATGTGACCTGCGTAAAGGTGTTAACAATCCTACCCTGATCCTCTTTAATGTAAAGTTACAATCACAAAATAGAGGATAACCATCCAGTACCGGGAATCACGGCCTAACCCAATCAATACATTCCTGTGGGATATAATTCAATTCATGACATTGACTATCATGAAGACGGCATGGGACTAGGCAATGTTTTGTTCTGTTCACATTGTATAAGGTTGCTCTGAGTTGGAGCCCACACAACGCCAGATTACAACATGTGAAACCCCTGAAACAATTTGAATAGCTTATTTCTGACACTGGCAAGAACACACATTCGAAGGAAGGAAATGGGAGACAGTAGGCACTCTTTTGTACTATCTGATTTTTTGCTGAGACCATGTATGACATTTTTAGATTATATCCGACTCGACGGCACTTGGCTATATGAAAAATCATGTTCGAAGAAGAAAGGAAAAAGTTACATGAGTTTATGGGGCTGACTACTCTTTTAGCTTATTAGCTGTCAAAATAATTTTTCTGGTAAAAAACTAAAAATGTACAAGGTATGAAAGGCTACATATTGGATGATTCCATCTATTGGAAATCTTCAGGATAAGCAAATCTGTAGAGACAGAAAGTAGATCCCAGACGTAAAGTGGTGCCAGGGGTTGGGGAGAAGAGGGAATGGGAGGTTGTAACTGCTAACGAGAACGGGGTTTCTTTTTGGGGTGATAAAATGCTCTGCAATTAGATAGCACTGTTGCTTGCTCAACTCTTGTGATTATACCAGACGGGACTACATTGCATGCTTTAAACAGATAAACTGTATGCTATGTAGGCTGTATCTCAATGAAGTTGTTATTTTCACAGACGTTCCATATTCCGCTCGGGTGCCCCTTGACCCACTTCCTCACCTTGAATCTGCACTGAGGCCGGCAGATGAGTCCTATTTGAATGCAGACTCATGGAAGTAAGTGTCTGGGTAAACTGCACACCTTTCAGTAGAAACTATCGGCTTGTTTTCCCCAGTGGACACTGCGACTGCTCCCTGCCATCCCAGTCCCAGGGTGCGTTCTGACCACGATGCAGTCAGTCATGTGCAAACCCTACTGCTGGCTGTCGTGGGGCTTTCTGAGCTAAGTGCCTGCTTCTGCCTTTTATCTGTTAGTGTCTCCTTCCTGCCAACGGCCACTTCCTGCTGCTGTCAGAGTCCTCGCTGCAGGTGCAGCCTTCACTCACCCACCTCTCCAGCCCTGGTGCTGGGAACCAAGGAGGCCCATCAGACGAGGTGAGAGCAGACAACCCTTCCAAGAATCCGGGCCCACACTATGTTGCTCCATGATAGCTTGTGGGTTGCTCAGCAGCTTTTAAGCTTGGTTCTAGGTTCTCAACTGGGCCATAGGTGGAGGAGAGTGCCAAGAGAGGGACAGGCATTTACATTTTAAAGACATCCCAGAGCTTGCAGGTTACCCACCCCACTCATCTTCACTTCTGGAAGAGTACTACCTGTCCATGTCTGCAAGTTGCCTTCCCTTCTTTATGGAGGCTGCCATCTAGACATTAGAGTCTCCCCGAGTGGTGCAAATGGTTAAAACGCTTGGCTGCTAACAGAAAGGCTAGGGGTTCAAGTCCAGCCAGAGGTGCCCATAAGAAAGGCCTGGTGGTCTACCTGGAAAAACTCAGCCACCAAAAACTCTTACGGCACAGTTCTGCTCTGAACATGTGGGCTTACTACGAGTCAGTCAACCTCCCAGCAACTGGTTTGGGTTTTATCGGGCCAGTAAGGCCTCATTCCACTTCTGTTCTTTCCAGACAGCAGCTGCAAAGTCCTACAAGGTCACTTGATGTCACCAAGTTCCGCCCTGCAGCATGTGCTATGGGTCAGATCAACATTCTATTGCTACCCCTACTCTTGAGGCTGACCAGCTGGTGCCCTGATTGCTCCGTAATCCCCTTCAGAGCTGCGTGCTCGGTGCTATTTTCTCGGGCAAGACAGTGGGCTTCAAATACAGTTCTTTCAGTACTATGCAGGTACCTATCCCTTTTCCACCTTAGGTTGATCTGTACACTTGCCTGTTTCGTAGTGCAGCAAATCTTCTCTAACTTCATGGTACTGGCAGGCTGCTTTTGTGTACCCTGTGTTGTAATTCTGCATCCCACAGAGGGCAAGCTTACAAAGAGCTATACCCCCACCCCGACCCCCCAAATAAATATATAAATTAAATAAACCCACTGCCGTCAAGTCAATTTCAACTCAAAGTAACACAGAGTAGAACTGTCCCACAGAGTTTCCAAGGAGTCTGGTAGATCTGAACTGTTAACCTTTTAGTTAGCAGTCATAGCACCTAAGCACTACGCCACCAGGATTTCCTACAAAGCATCAGGGTCATGGAATTCACACTGGAAAGTGCCTTTGCAGCCTGGGACCAACTTTTACATGAATTTTCTTACACGGGGATTCGTTCTGCCAAATACAGGTTCCCAATGTAAACCTGCAGGAGGTATAAGCCACTGCTGTAAAGTCGATTCTGACTCACAGCAACCTTATAGGACAGAAATGAGCTGCTCCATCGAGTTTCCGAAGAGCATCTGGCAGATTCAAACTGCCCATCTTTTGGTTAGCAGCTACAGCACTTACACCACGAGGGATTCCTGCAGCAGGTACAGGCTCTCGGATTTCATTCATCATGGGAGGTATTTTCCTTTTGCATTCAAATGTCCAAGTACAAAGACAAGTTCCTTGGCTTTTTCACTGGGCCAATGAGCAAAAGTTTTGCTTTCATCCCTTCTAACGGAGGTCCCTACATCAGCACTAGAATCAAAGCGGCCAGCCTCTTCCTAGATCTCAGCATACCCTGCATCTCCCGTCTGCTCCCTATCCCAGAATGCTGGAGCACAGCTTTCAGTTCTGTCTCTATTTCCAGGCCTCCAATACTGCCCTCTTTTTCTTGGTGCTCTAAGCATACGAACGTCTTTTTTTAAGTGTGCTCTGTTTGGGCTACCATTTTCCAGTGGCTGTGGCGGGAAGGGTTAGCTCACTCAAGTGTGCTGTTCATTAATTAAAAGCCTTAGTTTCTGGTTAGGCTCGTTACTTTTACAATCTTAAGAAGGGAACTTAAAAAAACAAAAACAAAAACAAACGAAACTCCAAACTCATGTACTCTTCGCTGAAACCAAAACATCCTTTTCTCCCATAAATGATACCATGTTAACAAATTTTTGTTCTGGAGGAGAAGACAGTAGTAGTCTACTCACTTGCAAAATAGGCGTTTGGTCATTTAAAGCACAAGAGGAGACTTGGCAGCACAATGGGTAAGTGCTTCGCTGTTAATCGAACAGTTAGCAGTTCAAATCCACCAAGTGGCTCCACAGGAAAAAGATCTGGTGATCTGCTTTGGTGAAAATTACAACCTAGGAACCCCTACATTGATAGGAGTCAGAATCAACTTGAAACTCATTGCTGTCAATTTCAACTCATAGCGAAGTACCCTATAGGGTCTTCAAGGCTGTCATATTTATGGGAACAGACTGCCACATCTTAATCCCAGAGTGGCTGCTGGGTTTGAACTGCTGACATGTGGGTCAGCAGCCAGGCCCTGAACCACTGCACCCACAGGGCTCCTGGTAGGAAAAGGACAGTCAAGTCTCAAAGGGCAGGACCCAGCAGCGTGCAGCGTGCGTGTTACCTTTTGGCGCCGCCCGCATCCGGGGAGACGATGATGCAGTTCCTCCACTCGCTGATGTTCTCCCGGATCCACTGGAGGACCGCAGGCTCTGCGTACAGGTTATCCACGGGGATGTCGAAGAAGCCCTACGGGGTGACACAAGCGCGATGCTGCACGGGGGTTTCTGGAAAGGTCATCTCTTTCAAAATTAAGTAAACTTTGGATCTGTTATTCCGAAGAAACCTCAATAACAGATGCACTTTTATTCATTTTAACAGAATGAAATGAAAAGATAGATACGTTCCAGAAGCAGACTTGCATCCAATCTACTATCGTTTGCACTTTTGATGTTTTCTGTGTTGCTGAAGAATAAGAGTGGGGTTGCAGGGCGGTGGGGGGTGGGGAAGGAGGGCTTTGTCGTTTCTTTAAGCAGCTATCATAAACTATCCATTACATACTGGAGTGAGTACAGTGTAATGTGGTCTGTTTTGCAGATGAAGGAGCTAAGTTATGAAGATGTTAAAGAAAGGACATTATGACTGGCCCATTTTAATCACCTTCCAGAAGTCAAAAGGGAACTGCAGAGAGCTTACTACCAAGGAGACCCTCAGTGGTATCAACAGTTATATACTCGGCTGCTAACTCAAAGGTTGAAGGTTCAAGTCCACCCATAAGTACCTTGGAAAAAAGGCCTGTCAATCTGCTGAGAAATCAGCCATTGAAAACCCAATGGAGCACAGTTCCACTCCGCCACACACGGGGGCGCCACGAGCTGAAGATGCCGGCACCCAGTTTTTTGTTTTTAAAAACCTAGAGGCTGTTCCTACTTCTCTAAAATTGACTGGAGGGTATTAGGGATTGAATCGTGCCCCCATAAAACACATGTTGAAATCCAGCTCCCTCCCCCACCCCGTAACCTGTGAAATGTGATCCTGTTTGGAAATAAGGGTCTTTTCCCGGTTGTGTTAATGAGGGCACCCTACAATAGCAGGATGGATCCTTAAACCTCATCCCTTCTCAGTGTTGTCTTACGAAAAAAAAATGACAACTACAGAGATACACCCACACAGAAGGGTGGCCACCATGTGATAACCAGGCAGATGCGCATGTAAGTAGCAAAGAAACATCAAGGATTGTGGCAGCCACAAGCAACAAGAGAGGTCCACAGGAGGCATCAACACAGCCAAGACCAGATCTGGCCTTTTAGCCTCTAAAACTGAGGCGGCAGGGAATGCTTTCTGCTCTTTCTATCCACTCGCCTGAGGTATTTATATTAGAGAAGCCACAGGAAAACTAAGATCTGATTATATTTCCGAGTTCAGTCAAGACCAGAAAATCTAAGAGCTTAGTCATATATGAACTCAAACACCTCCTTCTGCAAGTATTCAAGCTGACAGAGTTAGGAGTTAAGCACTCTCATTAAAGTTCCTGACCACAAGCAACAGAGCGAAAGACATGCCCAGTACCTGTATCTGAGAGGCGTGCAGGTCCATGGTGATGATGTGATCTGCCCCAGCCACCGACAGCATGTTGGCCACGAGTTTCGCAGAAATCGGAGCACGGCTCTGAAAAATCAAGGTATGGAATTTATAATCAAAAAGCCAAAGCCACCACCATCAAGTCAATTCTGACTTACAGTGACCCTACAGGTTCGAGTAGAACTGCCCCATAGTTTTCGAGGAGTGCCTAAAGGACTGAACTGCCAACCTTTTGATTAGCAGGCACAGCACTTAAACCACCACCACCACCAGGGGAAAGAAAAAGACGGGCACAGTGAGACTGCTCCCACCAAGAAGAACATACGAAAGACAAATCACAAGAGAAAAGCAACTCAAATAATAAAGTTATACGTGTCTGTTGTAAAGGAGCCACGCTGCTTGAGTGCTCAGCTGCTAACTGAAAAGTTGATGGTTCAAACCCACCAGCATCTCTCTGCAGGAGAGGAGACCTAGAAATCCAATCCCATACAGGTTACAGCCTAAGAAACTCTATAGGACAGTTCTACTCTGTCCCACGGAGTCGCTATGTGAGTCTTTGAAGCACAGCCAGAAGGTTCCTCAGAGGCGAGGATGGTGAGATCTTGTCTCATGTACTGTGGGGTATCAGGAGGGATCAGACACTGGAGAAGAAGGACATCATGTTTAGTACAGTAGAGGGTCAGCAAATAAAAAAAAGGAAGACCCTCAACGAGGTGGATGGACATAGTGGCCGCAACAACGGGCTTAAGCATAACAACAATTGTGGGCACAACTGTGGGCACAGTGCAGGACTTGGCAGGGTTTTGTTCTGTAGCATATAGGATCACAATGAGGTGAAACCATCGATGGCACCCAACAACATGAGTCAGAAACAAAATCAACACCAATAACACCAGTTGTAGTAACAAAAGGGATACATTCCTTCTATTTTTATCCATCAGATGTTTACTGATCACATGCTATTGTGAGACAATGTGTTTGGCACAGGTATTCAACTGAGAGCAAATCAAATATCAAATACACAACTGTTATCTATACAAGTAGTCCTTCATGTATGGTTGGGATTGGTTCCAACAACTCTGTTCTGAGTCACTGGGATCCATGCCGACAACTCTGTAACTCTGTTGTGAGTTGGTTCTGCATAAGTAGAACACTACATTTTTTTTTTAGTTTCCATTGTTACTGTCTCTTATTATCGGTACTGTTATAGAGATAATCTTTGTCTCTGAGGGTTGGAAACATTACACAGAAACTTACAGATGTATCTTAATACCTATACACATGTGTTAAAAAAATACATGTCCATAAAGAAAAAAAAAAGGATAACAATTGGCATTTTGTCCGTTTTGATAATAACTCCACCTGCAGAAGGTTCTCGATCATCTGGATCATCCCTGGGAATTGGGATGGTGTTTCTAGTCATAAAATTATGAAGCGTTATCTCTGTAGCCCTTTTATGTGCTGCAATAGAGCATGTCGTACAAATTACTAAGATGTTACACACACACACACAGCACAGACAAGATGGTCCCACATATAGTTCATCAAAACTCATACGTCATAAGTTGAGGACTGACCTGTATACATTACATGTGATGGCACAATTTGCAGAATTCAAACTGCAATGAGTGTACAGAAGTAAAATAATAGGTACTGAGAGAGAGAACAGCAGGACAGACAGAAAGTTTAAACAGGATCTTTGTTTGAGGTCCCTCTAAGGGAGTTACTTTTAAGGTGAGGGGGACAAAGGCAGGGAGAACCCTCCAAAGTGAAAGTAGCTAAAGTAATCACACATTCATGGGACTGAACAAAGCCCCTTGTGGACACAGGCAGTGGTCAAGGAGAGCTGTCTAAAACATAAGGCCAGAGGGGAAAGCAGGGCAGATCGTACAAACGCCCGAAGGCCAAGGTTAGCTATTAAACCAGAGAATACATGCTGACAGCTGGAAGCTCATGAGGTTATAAATTAAACAAAAACCAGATGGACGAGGCACTCCTTGAGGTGATTTATAAGTTAATATTTAGAGAAATAAAAGTGCCATTATTACTGACATTAAATCCTTTTTAAAGCTATCTAATGGAGTCCCTGGGCCACACTAATGGTTAACGCACTTAGTGGCTAGCCAAAAGGTGGAGGTCAGAGTCCATACTCAGAGGTGCCTCCGAATAAAGACCTGGCAATTGACTTCTGAAACACCAGCCACTGAAAACTCTATGGAGCACAGCTCTACTCTCATCCACATAAGGTCACCAGGAGTCAGAGTTGACTCCATAGCAATGGGTTAGGTTGTAGTTCCTTCTCTTTCCTCCAATTAAAGGTAAGTCAATGTGTTCCTCTATTTAAAAATTAACTACAACTGATGCATATGCAAAAGAAATTCAAAGCATAGTGCAAAAGTAAAGCAAAATCCTTTAAAGCCGTGGTAAAGTCAATTCCTCCTTACTTAAGAGTGGAGACATTTGATTCATTAAACCATATATGAGTCACACTGTCTTATCCTCATCTGGTACCTGCAAACTGGCACTACAAGATCTTGGAGGCTAATGTGAGAATCCAACCAGGCAATGTGTCGAAGCAATGCTGGCAGGAAGTCAATTCTGAGGAAGGATTTAGGTGGCCACGTTGTTGCTGCCATTCGGTCCCATCCAGTTGGTTCTGACCCATAGTGACCCTATGTGCAACAGAACAAAACACTGTACAGGCCTACGACGTCCTGACAATCTTCGTTATGCTTGAGCCCGCTGTTGCAACCACTGTGTAAAGCCATCTTAACTGAAGGCTGTAGTTTCTCCAGGCTCCAATTTCAATACCCAGAAGTAAAGTCTGATTGGCTCACAGCCCCATCTGCTCATTTCTGCATTGTCTGGGGCTGCTTCTGCCCCACCACCTGAGCTGTATAGTTGCAGGGACCACACAGCTCTTCACAGAAGCTTCTTGCCAACCCCTCCATTATATAAGCTAAATCCCATCCCAAATGCCGAATGCAGATCTGGAAATAAATGAGGCATTAACTGACTAGCTCGTGTTCATCATAAGGTCTGAAAACTACTCTTGAAGAAGTTGGGGTTAAAAATCTAGTGGACTTTGATATATGAATTTCAAATTCATAAAGCATTATTTTCACATCCAAGGGACTCTTGCGTGTGCCACTTCAGAAATTTGGGTTATTTCAGAAAACAATTTCGGGAGATAAATTGAAGTATACTGGAGGAAAATGTGCTCACCATTAGTTACCACATTACAGAATAGCAGTGCCCCATGTAAACTGGAAGAATTTATACAGACCTTGACAACGCATCTATCTGTTAGAAACACAGTGGAGAAAACAGCTTACGGTTGGTCCCCTTGAAAGTTTCCCTAGAACTCCAACTTTTTCTGAGCTACTTTGAAGGCAAAAACCATGTCTTCTTCAATTTCTTCTAAAGTCTCACAGGCCATCCTACAATGCTAAAGTTGCTGACAGAATAATTCAACAACATCAACTTTGTTCTTGTTGAAAGGTTAAAAAGAGAAAATGGTATTTTCCCAACTAAATTTTTGTGTGCGTGTGTTTTAGAAAATTGATTTTTTTGTTGAGAATATATACTGTAAAACATACACCAACTCAACTATTTCTTCCTGTACCACTCAGTGACACTGATGACATTCTTCGAGTTGTACAACCACTCTCCTCCTCCTTTTTGGAGTTGTTCCGCCACCATTAATGTGAACTCACTGGCCCCCAAGGTTCCTATCTAATCTTTGAAGTTGCTGATGTCACTTTGAACCCATATGGTTCTTAAAAGAGAACAATGCTCAAGCCAGGCAGGTATTTTTTATTAGTTAAGCTAAACCTCTTGGTTTTAAGACTTCAGGGGATATTTTTGGTTTAAGGTTTAAAGATTATATCGAGGCACTACTTCCAAGGTTCATCCAGTCTCCATGGCTCTACACTTTACGTGGAGTCCATGAAAATTTGATCAGGACTCCTCTATAAAATCTTTGATCAAAGTGTACAACAGTGGCAGCCAGGCACCATTCAGTTCTTCTGGTCTTACACAGGACGGGGCAGTTATTTATAGCAGTTGTTCAACTGGTCAATTATCCACATTTCCCATAAACCCAAAACCAAATCGACTGTCATCGAGTTGATTTCAACTCACAGCAACCCCATAGGCCAGGACAGAACTTCCCTACAGAGTTTCCAAGGAGTGCCTGGTGGATTTGAACTGCCAGCCTTTTGGTTAGCAAAAATACCACGTAACCACTACACCACAAGGTTTCTATATCCTCTTCCTATTCCTAACTCAAGTTCTTATTTTGAGGTAATCATAGATTCACATGCAGTTGTAAGAAATGAGAGACCCCTCGTACTCTTCATCCAGTTCCCCCCATTGGTTAACATCTTATAAACTCCAGCATTCTCTCACAATCAGGATCTTGACATGAGTACAACCCACTGACCTTATTCAGATGTTCGCAGTTTTATTTGTACTCATTAGTGTGTGTGTTTATGCAATTTCAGTGTATGTGTAGGTTCGTGTACCCACCACTACCTCAGTCAAAGACAGACATCAATCTCACCATCACAAGGATAACAATGGCATTTCAGTACCTATAAAAATATGCTTCATCCATTTCTATTTCTATAAACATTAACTTAGCATTATAGCTGGTTCAAACACAAATCTTTGAGAAAGACAAGGTGAAGAAAGTCTATTTAGCCTGTCATTAGGAAACAAAGCAAACGTTTCACAGATATTTTAATTGAAGCACTATGTGAGGGCAAAAATCACAAAATGAACCCAGAGTAGGTTCTGAGAACTAGACACACCTCTCCTACCTTGTCCTTTTTATCTTGGCGGGCATATGGGAAACATGGGATCACGGCTGTCACCCTGGAAGAGGATGCGATTTTGCAGGCGTTGATCATGATGAGGAGCTCCATCAGGTTGTCATTGATTTCCCCACAGCCACTCTGAATGATGTAGACATCTTCCCCTCTCACGCTCTCACCAATCTCCACACTAGAAAAGAAAAATCAGACCAATTAATATGAAAGCATATTTGCGTCTTGGGGTTTCCAAGTTACCGGCAGTATTGATGACTCATGAGGACTCCCAAGACTCTGTGTATAAGTCATAGTCATAGCTGTACTTTATTACAGTGAAAGGAGACAGAACACAACCAACAAAGGGAAAAGGTGAATGGGACAAAGTCTGGGGGAAACCAGGTGCAAGCTTCCAGGGTCCCCTCCTGTGGAGTCTCTCTGTCTCTCTCTCTCTTACACACACACAGCCACTGAGTCAATTCCGACTGTCAGCAACCCTATAGCACTATGTAGAACTACATATAGTTTCCAAGGAGGGCCTGGTGGATTTGAACTGCCAACCTTTTCGTTAGCAGCCACAGCACTTAACCATGGATCACATAGGACATACCTAATTTTCCCAGCAATGACTTGTGACAACCTATGTGAAATGTAATCTACCAGGAAAGCTCACTGGAGACTCACTGCTCAATTTTGTTTCCCTGGAGTTAACTGCCCTATCTATTCACCTGCTAAGTTTTCTTAACTTTTTTCCAGTTACTGTCAAGTTAATTTCAACTCATAGCTTCCCTGTGTCAGAGCAGAAGCGTAGCCCACAGAGTTTTCAATAGCTTATTTTTCTTGAAGGTTGCCAAGCCTTCCTTCCACGGCACTTCTGAGATAACTGAAACCACTAATGTCTGGGTTAGCAGCTGAGTGCATGAACTGTTTGCAGCACTAAGAAACTCCAAATTGAATCCTAAACACTTTGCCAAGCCAGCCAAGTGCCGTCGAGTCGGATCCAACTCATGGCGACCCTAGGGTAAGGATCTAAAAACTCTTCAAGATTTCAGAGCCCTCAAGTGCAACACACATTTCATTGTCTTGCAGATGTCTCTAGAGGGTCTGTGCCACGTTGTCCATGTCTTCTTCCTTGGTGTGCTTCGTTGTTTGGGCTGTTGTAGCAAAAGCATTCCTAAGGTTTCTGAATTGCAAGCATACCCACACGCACACGCACGCGCACACGCACAGAAACAAAGGGGTCAGGTCAAGCTCTTCTCAAAACCTTCAGTGAAGCCATTATTGCTCTATTTAAACATGTTGTTGTTGTTACTTACACGTCACTGAGTCACTTCTAATTCATAGCTACCTTAGAGGTCAGAGTAGAACCGCCCCAGGCAGTTTCTAAGAAGCACCTGGCGGATTTGAACTGCCGACCTTTTAGTTAGCAGCCAAGCTCTGAACTGCTATGCCACCAGGGCTCCATTTAAACAAGGTATTAAAAAACGGATCATGTCTAATACAATTCCAGAATGAGGGCCCAGGGCATTGGCTCAGTAAAGAGACTTCTCCCTTGCCACTATACCACAAGACCAAGCAATACCTCACTAAACCACACCCCACACACCTATGGAAAGCTCTGCGCAAGGTGCAGAGCAACACACTCAGAGGGGGGCAATGGGGTACAGAAACCCTCTGAGGTTTGGACAAGAGGATACCCACACAGGACAGTGGCCCCTGAACAAACAAGCACCTCTTCAGCCCCCTTGGCTTGAGGAGGGAGGGGACAGCAGGAAGGGCAAGAAAGCTGCCAGGAAACTGGAACCCTGGGAAGTCAGGAGCTCCCAGTGACCTGAGTGCGGCAGAGGCCTTTACTTAGTGCTGACCAGTATCACTTCTCTCAGGGAGGTGGGAGGGAGGTCAGTGTTCAACCTGAGAGAGCTCAGCCCGGGTCCCTTTGTTCCCAGCAGAAGACAAGATAATGGTGCCCTCAGGATAATCAACTTGCTGGAGATCAAGGTCAGCTCTGCTGTACCACTTGTTTAAAAAGGCAAATTTGTTTCAAAGGATTGATATATCAGGTACAATTTGTGATTGGTACATCAGAAACAATTTGCCTGTGGCTTACTTGTGGTCTCTCCCACCAGATAAAAAGAACACAGACCACTGGCCTCAGCAGAACAGAGCTCTTTAGAAATACTGTGTGCATGCCTCACCAGGATGACAAGTCATACTCTCCCACGTCTGATGTGACAGTGTTCCATCTGATTTCAGCCAACCTTGTTCTATGAACTCACTGTAACTCCCAAGCTGCTGCCCTCCCTAGGTCGACTCCCTAAGCAAGGAGTGCCCTATCTGTTGAAGTATCCATGTATTTTTAAAACATTAACATATGTACAATTTTTACCACTTTTATTATGGTCCCATATTTTTTTGCCACTGACAAAGTTCAAAATGTTATGCCCCTGGTCCCATTTTTTCCCATATAAATCCATCACTATCAAGTCAATTCTGAGTCATAGAGACACTACAGGACAGAGGAGAACTGTCCCACAGGGTTTCCAAGGCTAAAATCTTTATAGGAACCAACTGCCACATCTTTCTCCCTTGGAGCAGCTGTTGGGTTCCAACTGCCAACGGTTCAGTTAGCAGCCAAGCGCTTAACCACGGCCCACACTGAGGGAAACGGGGTGACGATTATCCAGTTAACGAAACTGGGCCACTCCCAGGTGAGAAGAGGCCTCTATTTACTCCAGAATTCTTTCCATGGCTCGTTCTTTTCTTTTTTTTGCTAAGGGTTGGAATCGGTTTGATGGCAATGGGTATTTTTCCCATAAGCCCTCCCGTTTTTTGCACAATTCTGCAGTGTGGTCATTTTTAGAAACACATACGTCACATTAGAGCAGAAATGCCTATAAATGACAGAAGTCTCCGTCTTCCTTCCACCAGTACCAGAGACCAATTATATCCAATATAATTGTTTTATTAAGCAACCCTAGCCAAAGGAAAACTGAAAACAAATCTCTATTAGGGACACAAGGTGGTCATCTATCTGAACTAATTAAGCTTAAGGGTCGGAAATTGAGTTAAGGGCACTTAACAACATAACCAACTTGAGGGAGATTACTTAGAAGGGAAAAGGAAGTTTTTCTAGTGGACACATTCTGAAAGTGAATTTGTTAACACTCGGCCACGCTCTTGCATGTTCATGCTCTCTGCTATGGATGGAAATGGCGTGGTACCAATGTCAAGAGAAGAGGGACAGAATTCTATACTCTCTTTTATTTCAAACTCTAGGGAGCAAAATGTACTTCCTTTGTGAATATCACATCAACTGGAGGATGAAATCGATTTGAAAAACCACAGTATTACAGCTCAGAGACCGAAAAACTCCAGGCCACAGCCTGTTTTTGTTCAGCCCCTGAGCTAAGAAGTAGTGTGGTGGGCCCAAAAGTCAGGTTCTTAGCCAAGCTCCCAAGCAACACAGGAGCAACTTGAGTAAACCACCTTGACTGAGAAGCCTCCAGTCCCTGCTGCCACCACACAGGGCAAACAGGAGCCTCCCATGTTGTACTTACAGGGCACTGTCAGCAAAATAAATGACTATTGCTTCAAGCTATTCCATTCCGCCATAATTTGTCACACAGCACTGGATGACCAGAACACTGGGTCTTGCAGGCTCAAGGACTCCGCTAGCAGGCCAACCTGTGACAATGGAGACTTTCAGATGCCACCATCAGTGGTCTCCTAGAAAACCAGTGTAGGATTTGGGTGATCTACAGTGAAGCTGGGGCAGACAGCTCCCTGAATATCTGAAATAATTTAGAGGTGAGAAGGTAAGATCAGGAATCTGTCTCATCAGGAAGCATTTCAGAAGTGCAGCAGGGAAGAGCCAGGACCAAAAGGAAAACAAAACAAAACAGATGCCCGTAAGTCAACTCCAACTCCTGATTACCCTAGGTGTGGCAGAGTTGAACTGCACTCCCTATGGTTTTCAAAGTTGTGACCGTTGGGAAAGAGATCAACAGGCCTTTCTTCCGCAGCACCTGGTTGGGTTAGAACACCAGTACCTTTCAGTAAAACCCAGTCCACCAGCACAGCACCTGGTACACAGAACACTAGATAATCAACCCTCATACCTGAGCAGTTCAGTGAGAGAGAAGAGCCAGGAAGTTAGTCTTTTACAGGCTACATATCAAAACCACCAAACACAGCCACACACGCAACTGCCAGACTTCAGGCCAAGTGGCTCTTGAGACTTCGTGTTTTCTAATTTGCAAGTCTTCATTATAATACAGTTAAAATCAAATGAATGTGAGTCTGCTTTGTGGTTAAACATCTAAACACTCATATTTCAGTGTCTGGATGACTGTCACCCAACAGTGCATACAGAAATCCAACAGTGACTTAGCAATGAACTTCTGATCCAGATTAATCAAACCCTTTAGCGAATGATTATGCCACAATGAGAGAACATAGCAGGGCAACATAATTGCTTTCAGATCCCACTTTACCAGTTTTGCTGTTAATTTAGTACGGAAAAAAAAATTGCCATAGTCAATTTCAACGCACAGTGACCCTACAAGACAGAGTAGAGCTGCCCTATATAGGGTTTCCCAGGAGTGGGTGCTGGACTCAAACTGTTGTTGACTTTTTGGTTAGCAGCAGAGCTCTTAACCAGGACTACCTCCTAAATAAAGGCTATTACCCTCTTCTGTTTTTAGAGTCCCTAGGTGGCAGCACTCAGCTAATAGCTGACAGACTGATGGTTCAGGCCCACCCAGAGGGACCTCAGAAGAAAGGCCTGGCAATCTGCTTCTGCAGAACCTCGGCATTAAACACTACCAAGCTGATTGTACTCAGTGCAGCGATGCCACCTACCACTCATACAGATTTCTTCACTCATCACTGCAGTCTTCTCACTGTAATTGACCATCTCAAAGAGTCACAAGGGATTCACGTAGCCTAAAAAGCCGACTCTAAGAGAAACACATCACATCCGACCGCCTTGATCATACCTGGTTCCGTCACAGCCGAGTCAATTTCCACTCATAGTGAGTCTACAGTACAGAGAAATCCCCCAGTTTCCAAGGAGCACCTGGTAGGACCCCAATTGTCAATCTTTTTGGTTAGCAGCCACAGCACACAGCCACCAAACGGCCAGGGTTAGTTATCTTCATCATACATTATTAATGTGACTTCTGGGTATCAAAAAAATTTTTGTCTAATGCAACGTCGCAAGGATTTTCACCCCTTTTCCTCCAGATGTTTTACAACTTTAGATTTCACACTTACGTCTATGATCCATCTCAAGGTAATTTTTATAAATGGTGGATGGATAGGGGGAGGTTCTTTACCGGGGCATAGGGATGTCCAACTGTTGGAGCACCACTTGTTGGAAATGGTCATTGATATAAGAGATATCAGTAACTGTGCAGTGGTGTAGTGTTTAAGTGCTACCTCTGCCAACCCCAAAGGTTGGCAGTTCAAGTCCACTAGGTGTTCTTTGGAAACTCTGTGGAGCAGTTCTACTCTTCCCTACAGGGTCACTACGAGTCAGAACAGACTGGATGGCACCGGGTTTGGTTTTTGGTTTGTGTACAGGGAGAGGGAGAAAAGTGAGATGGACTTCAAATTGGTCAAAGAGCTGTGCAAACTCAGGCAAGTGGCAAAGGCCAGCTTCCGAGCACGGTCACGCCTGACAGTACAGACTAAGTGGAGCCGACCACTTCTCAGCTGACCTTGAGAAATAGATACAAATGACACTCAAGCCATTTCCTTGCCACTGAGCACAGTGTCGCTGCTAGGTGCTGTGGAGTCGATTCGACTCATAGCAACCACATGCGATTGAGTAGAACTGCCCCATATGGTTTTCCGGCCGATCGCTGCTAGGGCTTTCTTTCACACAACCACTGGGCGAACTGGTGCCGCCACCCTTCTGGTTAGCATACCAGGGTTCCCAATGAACAGTGCAGAGCCCCAGATTTGCAAAGCTACAAGCCCACCATCTTTGAGACAGTCAAATCCGGGGCTGCACAGGGGAAGCCGGCATGTGAGCCCTGGAGTTCTCACACTCGGAAACCTTTGCTCAGCACACTCTCCCATCACCCCAGTGATTTCCACACCGGCTAAGCCTTGGTCAGCCGGGGAGTTTTAAAAACGTGGTCTCTCAGTCCTGAATCAGGACCAGTGTGGGCAGGCCTGGGAAGCGACGTCAGCAAGCTCTGCAGGTAAGGGCAAGACGCCGCTCCAGGGTTCAGCGCGCCGAGTGCGACGGCCGACTGGGGTCCCTCGACCCGTGCCCCCTCTCTCCTCTCTCCGCGCCTTTCCGGGCTCGCTACCCGCGGAGCGGCTGCGGAGCAGGGTGTTCCGGGTCGGGTCCCCGCCGGTTCCGCCCGTGCATGCGACAGCCGTCCCACCCAGCAAAGGGAACGCGACTCAGGCCGGGCGCCCCCCCACCCCGGCCGGGCCCACCTGGTCTCCTGGTTGCTGAACTTCTTGGTGACCACCTTGCCCAGCTCCAGGCCGAGCCGATCGGCCACGCGCTGGGAAAGGTCCTGGTGCGAGGAGCCGCTGAACAGCACGATGTTAGGCATGGCGGGACTTCGGCGCGCGCGGAGGCAACGATGATCGTGACGCGGGCGGGAAAGTGCGGCCGCGGGACCCGGAGGCGGTGCTGGACAGAGGGAGAGGAGGTGGAGCGGGAAGGAACCGAAGCCGGAAGGAGGAGCTGGAGAGTACACAGTAGCGGGAAAGCGCGTCAGGACCGGGCGGAGCGGAGGGCGGGGCGGAGGGCGGAGCTGAGGGAAGGAGGAGCGAGCGAGCGCGCCCTGAGTGGGAGGAGCCAAGGGAGGGGCCGGAGGGCCGGAGTCATGGAAACGGCCATCAGGACTCGCGGGAGCTAAGGGAGGAGCCTGGGGGGGAGGAGCCAGAAAGGACTTGGGTTTAGAAGGGGCTGGGGGAGCAACTGGAGGGAGGAGTGAGGAAGCTATGGGAAAGACAGAGAGGAGAGGGGCGGGAGGCGCTGAGAGGGAAGAAGGTGGGAGAGCGGGGAGATGGAAGCGATAGGGGAGCTGAAGGGGGAGGAGAAGTTGGAGGAGGACAGAGAAGAGGAGCTGAGAGGGGAGTGTTAGAGGAGAAACTGGGGGGTCCAGGGGAACGGGAGCTGTCCCAACACAAAGGGCAGGAAGTTGGGAAACCCCAGATGGTACTGAAACAGATTGGTACCCTCGCTTGTGGCATGGGGGAAAAAGGAGTAGGCTTCTGAAGGAACCAAGGTGCCCCTGAGGGGATAAAGGAGCTCATTCCTGCCCTTAATCTTGACCTTTCTGACCTGCCTGCTGTGATTCATGGTGACCCTGCGTGTATCAGACTGGAACTGTACCCCAGAGGGTTTTTAATGTCTGAGAAATAGATTGCCAGGTCTTTAAGTGGACTGGAACCTCCAACCTCTTGGTTAGTAGCCAATCAAATTAACCATTTGGACCAACCAGCCCTGGGACAGTGGGGAATAAATTGGTTTCGTGAATATCTAGAGCTCTTACTATATACAAAGAACTAGCCTAAAGGGCTTCGGGAATGCCAGCCTTGAAGCTGTCAACCAATTCAAATTAACGTTTTCCCATTCCATCCCCCATCCATAATCAATGAAGGTGGAAGTCAACAGTTGGAAATGTCTCATCGTTTTGAATTCCTGCCTTAACATGTGAACTTGAATTAATATTTTACAGTATGTCCGGTATCTGGGATTATTACATAGATAAGCTAGCTGTCATGAAAATTAAAACTTTTTGCTTCATTTGAACTTCTAGCCTCTAGAATTACGAGAAAATAAATTTCTTTAAAGCCAAAAAACATCTGTGCTTCAAAGGATACTGTCAGGATAGTGAGTGAAAAGACAGCCTGCAGAATGGGAGAAGATATTTTCAATTTATGTGTCTGACAAGAAATTTGTATCTGAACTCTTACCACTCAAAATTTAAAAAAAAACACAAATAACCCAATTTAAAAATGGGCGAAATATCTGAACAGACATTTCTCCAAAGAAGAGATACAAAAGGCCAATAAGCACAGGAAAAGATGCTCCGGGTCAGTAGCCTTTAGGTTGCAAATCAAAACCACAACGAGAGCTACTTCACACTAGGGTAGCTACAGTCCAAAAAAAAGATACCAACAAGTATTAGGAGCAGGAATGAAAATTGGAACCTTCATACGTTACTGGTGGAATGTAAAATGGTGCAGCTGCTTTGGAAAACAGTCTGGCAGGTCCTGAAAAGATTAAACAGTTACCATTGCCAAAACCAAAAACAAACCAATCCCTCTTGCTGGTGAGTTGATTCCAACTCATAGCAACGCTATAGGATGGAGTAGAACTGCCTCATAGGGTTTCCAAGGAGCGCCTGATGGGTTCGAACTGCCAACCTTTTGAACAGCAGCCACAGCACTTAAGCACTACTCCTCCATGGTTTACAGAGTTACTTTACTACCCAACAATGCCATTTCTAGGTATAGATCCAGGAGAAATAAAGCTTATGTCCACATAAAAACTTGTGCACAAATGTTTATAGCAGCATTGTACATAATTGACAAAAAGTGAAAACAACCCAAGGTCCACCAACTGAAGAAGGGATAAAATGTGACATGTCCATGCAAGGCAAAATTGTTTAGTTATAAAAAGAAATGAAGTACTAGTATATGCTACATAAACTGTGGATGTACCCTGGAAACATGCTGAATCCAAGAAACCAGTCACAAAGGACCACAGATTGTGAGTTTCCATTTACATGACGTGTCCAAAATAGGTAAATTCCTACAGACAGAAAGCAAATTAATGATTCCCTAATCCTGGGGCAGGATGGAAGATTTTGGGGGTGGAGGTGACAACTCAGGGGTGATGAATATGCTCTAAAATTGTGTTGATCATTGCACAACTCTGTGAATATACTAAAACCACTGACTTGTACATTTTAAATGGATAAATTGTGTGGTATATGAATTACATTTCAAAAGGCTATCAAAAATAGATGTGATGTAAGAACAATCTTATTCTTGACCCCAATGTGATTGCATCTAATATATAACGCATCAGGTTGGCCTGCTGTTACTGATACTGAGATTCATCAGTGCTTCAAGGTGGTGATAGCTTGCTTCCTCCATTATAAGGTGTTGTTTTGCCGTTACGGAATCCCTGGATGGTACAAACTGTTAAGCACTAGGCTACTGACTGAAAGGTTGGTCCATCCAGAGGCATCTGTTAAGAAAAGCCTGGTGATCTGCTTCCAAAAGCTCACAGCCATCGAGAACCCCGTGGAGCTCCATTATCCTCCGACACACATGAAATCAACATGAGTTGGAATGGACTCAATGGCAACTGGTTGGTTGGTTTGACTCTTGCAAAATGGTGATTTTTTGAATCCTATCATCTCTTCTACAAGTATCAGCTGAAATTCTCAGGTAAAGACAAACTTGCCTTTGTTTCCAAGAGCTAGCCAGTGATGCTCAAAAACACTTTGGGAACAGGCAGAGTAAAATAAGTGACTGCATCTTAACTTAACCATAACGTGCACCATTTTGTTTCTTACTTCTGTCTCTGAGCACGAGTCTATTGTCTCCTTCAGTTTCTGTCAAGGTCAAGGACTAATCTATGGGGTTCGACGATTAAGTCCACGAACTCAATTGTTCTAAGTCCTACATACCTCATTGCTAAATATCGCTGTGGTCATCTTTGAAGTACTCCCCTTGGGAAGCTATGCACCAATGCCAGCACTTACTCATCCTTCAAAGCAATTTTCGAACTCTTTCTGGAATGGTCGTTGTACACAGTGGCACAGTGGCAAGTTCGTGAACTTAATTGTATAGCCATCTGTGAGGGAGTTTTTAGCCAGTAAACAAATAACTGTACTGGAGCACCCTCCCCATTCACCTGGTTTGACCTCCAGTAACTTTTTCCTTTACCTGAAGATAAAGGAAATATTGAAAGGAAGGCATTTTGATGACATTCAGGATATCAAGGATAATATGACAACAGCTCTGAAGGCCATTCCAGAAAGAGTTCCAAAATTGCTTTGAAGGGTGGACTAGGCACTGGCATCGGTGCATAGCTTCCCAGAGGGAGTACTGTGAAGCTAACTGTAGTGATATTCAACAAAGAGGTATGTCACTCCTTGTATGCTCTATTTAGGACTGGGGAAAACAAGTAATAATGATCTAGAAACCATAAGGGGAAAACAAGGAATCTGATGGGAGATTATATAGTAGGCAGACCACCTCCGAGCCCGCAACACCAGCTAAGATATCAACACATCTGGGAGGTGACCATTGTGACCACCTAAAGAAGATTAACGTACTATAAATTCCTCAGGCTCAGAAAACCATATCCCCTTCTCCTAAAAAACTTCCAGTTAGTCTCCATTTCGAGAAGGCAGATTTTGGAGGAACCTATCCCCTCTGTCTCCTTGCCTACTAGTATGCTATAAACATCATGCTTCTCATTTCACCCGTCTCCAAGATTGGCAGTTTGCGGCAGGCAGTAGGAACTCTGCTTAGTTTTGAGTAAAAGTCTATACTGGAAAAGCAAGATCAAAGTTTCTTTCTCTTCCTGTTAGTTCCCAATTTTCACAGTAGGGAGTTTAGGTCTCAAAATACTGTATCTCACTCTAAGGAACCAGGGATTCTTGGGGATTTGGCTGATTCAAGATATGATGCAAGGAATGTACAACATGAGCTGAGACCTCTTGCCTTGGAAGTGTGAATACAGGGAGGCATCTCACAGGCGGATGAAGGAGCCAGCCTAAAGTACTTACTCCTGATCAAAGATGGAGAGCAGGAACATCAAGCATTAGTGAACAGTCATTGCTCAGAATGTATCTAATGTAATATGAGTCCATAATGATACTCAATAAAATATAAACCAAAATAAGACAGGAACAAAAGCAAAGCTCACTTGATACCAATGAAGATGAATATGAAGCTGTCCCCTTTCTCTGAAAGTTGGCTACGAAAGAAAATTTTCGTGAGAGGGAAGTGGAAT
Source organism: Heterohyrax brucei (assembly GCA_028571685.1). Taxonomy (NCBI): domain Eukaryota; kingdom Metazoa; phylum Chordata; class Mammalia; order Hyracoidea; family Procaviidae; genus Heterohyrax; species Heterohyrax brucei. Next base: position 15,971,448 of record CM053166.1, on the reverse strand, counting down.
CCCGCTATTTCTCTGAAAATTAAACACATAATTCGATCGTACCAAGAGAAGTGTGCTTTTCATGTGGGGTGTATCTGTCACTTCTGGAAAAAAGATCCATGATAAAGGGTCTGATGCCCTGAGTGAAACTTAGGCAATAGCTGGATACAGCATACGTAATTCAAACAGGAATCCAGCAACGGAAGATAAGCAGGACAGAAATTCACAGTCTGCCTGTAGACCGGAGTGTAAAGAAGCTTCATAATGGTGGAAATAGAAGGGCATTAAAGGGTATAGAGGATTGGCATTCTTGGAGAAAATGCAAGGTACCATTTAATTACAGAAGCAACATGAAGTCACTGAATTCAGACTGAGCTTAACTTTAGTGTGAACCAAACCGATGGAGAAGTGAAGGGTCTAAATCAAATAAGAACCAACTAAAAACCCCGGTGACATAATGGTTAAGTGCTACGGCTACTAACCAAAAGGTCAGCAGTTCAAATCCACCAGGTGCTCCTTAGAAACTCTGTGGAGCAGTTCTTCTCTGTCCAGGAAAGTTACTATGAGTCAAAATTGACTCAACTGCAGTGGGCTTAGTTTTTTGGAATCAGAGAAAATTGTCTGAAATCTTTTCCAGAATGTGGCAGAAATTGGGATAAGAAATATTAACATTGTACATGTTGATTTAGAAAATCACACTGGAATCATTGTTCCCTGTTTACAATCTCTATGAATGTCACCCAGAAGGAACTGGGCGTACAAGGACTCACAAGGACACATAGGCTGGGCCCTGAGGTATAAAGACAATAGCTGAAATGATCTTGGAAAAAAAATTTCTTTTTAATTTTATGATTGAATAAAAATGTACATTCCCATATAAATTTGCATGCTTACCTATACGCAGCTTCCACTGCTCTCCCTGTCTGGTAACAGCACATGCTTCCTCTCTACTCCATACTTGTCTCATCCTCCCAACAGTCTCCTTTACCCTCGTCTCCACCCACTCCCCTTCCTCTAGCCAGAGGTCAGCAGGATGATATCCTATAGATGCGTAGAACCATAAAGTGCAACCAGTATATAGTCACTCTGCGTCACCAAGTCCAATCTCTTGCTGTCCGAAGAGTGGACCTTCATTATGATCCATGGACAATGGCAGCATCAGAGCCAGGGGCCATGCTCCCAGGGGAACCTCAAAGCCCCTAGACCATCAGCTACAGTCTTTTAGTGGAGATCTCAGGGTGCACCCCTATTTATACTTGTGTTGCCAGTGAGACTCTGCGATGGATCTCACAAAGGAAAATATCTTTGAGGAACCTTTCACATAAATCATTCCAACAGACCACAACAGATCTTTCACTCATAGTTTTTATAATAGCATTTAGTGAACAGAAAATTTGGACCAATGAAGACTCTCCTGACTGTTGTTACCGAAGACGGTACCGATGATGATTAAGACAGACAATTCAAAATGTAGGATCAGAGTTTCTAGCCAATCTGTGAAAATGCAAAGCTTTCAGTGGTTTTTGCCCACTTGTAACGTTAATATATACTGATGGTTCTGCAACGTTCCTTCGATTCAGGCAGACCTGGCTATAGCAACATGCCTGTTTGTTTCCCTTTCTTGCCTATTCTGTAATATTCCTTGGACTTGGACAGCACGCTTGTCTGTTTTCCCACTTCTGTCTCTTCTGTAATTTCCTTAGACTTGAGCAGACATGGCTCTAGTGGCATGCTTATCTATTTTCCTACTTTTTCCCTTTCAAGTATATGCTAGGTAAAGCTCTCTTTTTTGCTTTACTAAACTTTGTGATGTTTTTCCTTACAACAGTGTATATAACCATACCGTACCTGTTACTATCAAGTCAATTCCTATACATAGAGATCCCACAGGGCAGAGTAGAATTGCCTCATAGGGTTTCCAAGACCATAATCTTTACAGGAGCAGAGTGTCACATTGGTGGCGGGCATAAGAAGAATTATACTCTTCCTTTTCGGTATTGTACTAACCTTGTGTTTTTTCTGCTTTATTTAAGCGTCAGTAAGAAGGTTTGAAATTAGTCAGTGTCCCTCCTAGGAATGCGAAAAGCAACTGATAACATTCTCTTGCTTAAATGACCAGGAAGGATGAAGCCCTCATCCTACTCCCCTCTGATCTACCTGTGTGTAGTTCCATTTCTCACTTGAATAATCTCAAAAGATGACCCTCTCATGCAACTGCCCTCTTATCTCCTTGTTCGTAGTTACTTTTAAGGTCAGCTGCCCAGAACTATGCCAACAAGAAACTTGGGTGACTGCTGAATGACTCCATCCCATAATGAGTCCTGCCTAGGAACCCAGAAACTTGTGTCAAGGAGCAAAAAAAAAAAAAATGCCAGAGACATGTCACTAGAATACAGCTGGACCCAGTTTGGGAGTGAGGAGTCTGACTTCTGTTCAATACCAAGTCTCAGCCTGGCCCCTTTTTAAATATGTGTGCTATTCCCCAGGAACTTTATGTTTAACTTCACTTTTCCTACTTAATACAAAACTTCTCGTAGCCCTTTGATCAGGGAGGCCGACTTTGGAGGAATCTATCCTGTCTGTCTGCTTATATAATAAAAGCTCTTGCTTCTCAGCTGTGTCAAACAGTCTCTGTTTGCAGCAGGCAGCATTAACTCACGGACTGCACTTAGGTTTGCGGTAACAACATCTTTCTCCCGGAGGATGGCTGGTGGGTTCATACCACCAAACTTTCAGTGAGTAGCCAAGGGATTAACCATAGCACTACATGCATATAAGTGAAAGAATCAAACCTACTGCTGTGTAACTGATTCCCACCCATAAAGACCCTATAGGACAATGTAAACTTGCCCCATAAGGTTTCCAAGGAGCAGCTAGTAGGTTTAAACTGCCAGCCTTTTGGTGAGCAGCTGTAGTTGTTAGCCACTGTACCAGCAGCGGTCCTGCATAGATACACCCAAAAAACCCACTGCTGTTCAATCAATTCTGACTCATAGCGACCCTATATAACAGAGTAGAACTGCCACATAGAGTTTCCAGAGAGCACCTGGCAGATTCGAACTGCTGACCTTTTGGCTAGCAGCCATGCCGTAGCACTTAACCACTTCCCCACCATTTCCTACATGGATATAACATTTGTTATATGGCAGACCCTCACAAAATTACACTCAACCCTATTCTACAGGTAGAGAAACCAAAGAACAGAGAGATTAGTTTATTTTTCCAAGATCACACAGCTTTTTTCCACTACACGTCACTGCTGTGGTTAAGAGCTAAGGCTGCTAGGTTTTTCTTTGCGTTTCATTGCCTCTTACTTCAGTACATTGTATAAACCATTGTCTGTTACTTCAGTACATTGTATAAAAGGGAGAAGTGGAAAATGGCTTTGAATTTTAGATGAATGTGATGTTAAAAAAAAAACACTGTTTCTTTTTAATGGTAATGTTTTCCAGTTCTAAACAATCCCTGTAACATGATACCCATAAAGATTATTCCTGTTCCCCAAGAAACGTTGCAGTGGCTCCTGGACTCATTTTCTCTCGTGTCTTTGATTTTCTCAGGCGTCATCTGTTCCAGGCAGCTTGGGACCAATTAGTGTTCCTCAGATAGCTGCTTTCTGGCTTTTAAGACCTGAGATGCCACTCACCAATATGGGGTTCAGAAGACTTTCTTGGAAAAAGACTAGTTATGCCAGTTGACCTTGATGTCCCCTGAAAATATGATCCCCAGACTCCTATACCTTCTACCCTGTCCTTTGAAATATTAGGTTGAATTTAGGAAACCTTTTAACTTACAGTGTAGTCCATTTATGCTGACCTGCCTTCTACTGTGTGCTGTCACTCCTGAAAAGGAAATTATTTTGCTGGTGTTGTGGTCAATGTTGGCAGCAACTGGAAGTCCATCCAGTGTTTGGCGTCTTTCCAAAGCCCCACTTCTCTTTATGCAGCGTAGCCACCACCAGGCTCATCAAGACTCCAGCTGTAAAATAAGGATCAGTATCGAGAGATCCAAGAAACATAAAGTGATGAAGAGTAACTCCAACACAACAGATCTTTTGGGTCATTGTATAATAAGGAAAACATACACTAACCTTTCCAGTTTAACCATTGACTTTCTGTTCCTCTAAATTTTAAATTGTCTCATCCTTTTCCTCTCCACTCCCAGAATATCAAGCATACTTCCATCAATGGGGAAACCCTAGTGGCACAGAGATTAAGAGTTACAGCTGCTAACCGAAAGATTGGCAGTTCAAATCCACCAGGTGCTCCTGGGAACCTCCATGGGGAAGTTCTACTCTGTCCTACAGGGACAGTACGATTTGGAATTGATGACAGTGGGTCTGGGTGCATTTACCTCAGTGAAACTGAGAGTGGACTGAAGTATCCCAGTACCACAGATTTAAGCCTGCTCATGGCGAGCCCCTGTGTGTCAGAGTAGAGCTGTGCTCCATACGGTTTTCACTGGCTAGTTTTTGTTATTAAATGCCATTGAGTTGATTCTTTCTCATAGTGACCATATGAACAACAGAACAAAGCACTTCCCAGCCCTGCATCACACCCACAATCATTTCTGTGGTTAAGCCCATCATTGCATCCACTGTGCCAATCTGTCTCGTTGATGGTCTTCCTCTTTTTTAACTGAGCCTCCGCTCTACCAAGAGTGATGTCCTTCTCCAGGGACTGATGCCTTCTGACAACATGCCCAAAGTATGTAAGACAGTCTCACCATTGTTGCTTCCAAGGAGCACTCTGGTTGTACTTCTTCTAGAACAGATCTGTTTGTTCTTTTGGCCCACCCAGTGCCATCGAGTCAATTCCGACTCATAGCAACACTACAGGAGAGAGTAGAACTGCCCCATAGAGTTTCCAAGGAGCACCTGGTAGATTTGAACTGCCTACCTTCTGGTAAGCAGCCTTAGCAGTCTGTGGTATGCTCAGTATTCTTCACCAACACCGCAATTCGAACGTGTCAGTTCTTCCGTCTTCCTTATTTTTTTGTCCAGCTTCACATGCATACGATACAACTGAAAATACCATGGCTTGGGTCAGGTGCACCGTAGTCTTTAAGGTGACTTCTTCACATGTCAACACTTTAAAGAGGCTGGTTTTTTGGAAGCAGATTATCAGGCCTTTCTTCTGATGTGCCTCCAGGTAGACAGGAGCAGACTACTGGTAGGCTAGCAGCTGACTGCATTAACCATTTGCACCACCCAGGAACTTGCATTGAAGAATAGTACACAGTTCAGCACTGTCTGCTTTTTTAGGTGGTGTTGGTTTCTTCTTGACTTAGATCTTTAGACACCCGTTCTGTCACCACCATTGTTCAGGTCATGTGGGCTGCAACTGTCATGTTGCTTCTCTTTGTCCCACCACATCGAGTGCCTTTTGCTCATCCAGACTCAGAGGTATCAAGGAAAAAGGTGTGAATTGTATATGCTACCTAGCTACATTAATGAAAGCAGTAGAGAAACGTTAAGATCGACATTTTCAGTGTTCATTAAAAAAAAAAAAAAAGACAATGTTTATTGAAAACCACTGGTATTTATTTACAAAACAGATAAAATGAATATTTTTCAAAAACATTTTTTTTTCTTCCAAAGTGGAGCTCTAAACAAGCTGAAAGAGCCCTCTTTTCCAAAGTTTATCACATCTAAGAATCTGGTTCACAACCGTAGGATTTTAACAGTGCTCATTTCCCTGAATGCCAGCTTATTATGGTAACAACTATCTACGCATCAATGTTAGTTTGGGGAAGCATGACGTGATTTCTCTTGATCTTTTAAAAGAAGAATAATGTGCCTTTTTTCAGGCTTCAAAAAGCCTCAGCTCAAGTTTCTTTGGGGAAAAGCCAAGCCTTGCAAATTATTAACTACGTTGGCACATGTTCAAGGTTATCCTGCAAGAGAGGTAAGAGAAAGACTGTAGCAAGTCAGCCAGGAGTCTGAGTTCAACATACTCCTCTGTAATGTTTAGACCCTTACCTTCCAGTTGCTTTAAAATGAGTCAATAGAGTATGGTTAATGAACACTGCTATTGGGTGAAATGTAAAGAATTGAGAACATATCACCTTAGTTTTATTTAGAGGGAGATTGTTCATTCATTTGTTCATCAGTAGGAACTGCAGAAAGAAACTTGAGTCCCTACTGTATGTTAAATTGTTACTGATAGGGTCACATTCAATTCTGCAATTAGTGTTATCAGCTTTACAGACCATGGGTTTCTGTCACCACTGATCAACTCTGCTGTTGTGACACAAAAGCAGTCAGAGGTAAAACCTGTGTTTGATAGCACTTTGTAAAGCCCTGTTGAATACTGTTCTATTATTACAAATACAAAAATTGAGGCTCAGAGACAGTTAGTAATCCATTCAAGGTGATCTAGCAAGTGACAGGCTAGGACTTTAACTCTGTTCCCTGTTTTCTGGGAAGGTGGTGAAAGATCAGCTATACAAGTCCCATGGAAGTTGTTTCTAGAAGACTACCAGTGTCAGTCTTCAATATTGGATGTGAACAGCTGTTGTTAGGAAACACTTGAATTCTAGACATTGGATGAGAGGTCTCAAGTGAAAGTAACTATAATACACAACGAAGTGGGAATAAAATCATAGTGCTCATGCCAAGCAAAGTGCTCATAGAATATTCTAATAATTTCCAAATCATTTGTTGATTTTTACAAATTGGTGATGGATTCTTTTGCTTGATGCAGTGATCACCAACTAAATGATACCCTGTCTGAGTCATGATTTGACACAACGAGCCATATCCAATTCATTCAGTGATACCACCCTTAAATGTATGATCATTAGGACCTCAGAGTCAGCTCTAGGAGTTGTTGCAGTTCAGGGCCATCAGGCTGGGTGACCCAGGTTTCAGCTGGCTGAGCCTTTGGATACCAGAGTTTTCTACATGCCCTGGACCCTGAGAACTATGCCTTTGGGGATTGTGGGGCCACCAACACTCCGTGAGCTAGCTTGCTGAGCATCTGCCTCCTAATGCCAACACCAAGCTCACCCATAAGAGCACTGCCCCCATGATCCATTCCTCGGCTCCAGGGTGCTGTGTCACTGGATTTCTGATTATCTAGTCAGCAGAGATTATGAGGTATGACAATTAAGTTCATGATCTCACTCTAGAAAAAGTGCTACATACCTCATTGCTGAATATCACTATGGTCATCCTTGAAGTACTCTTCTTGGGAAGTTATGTGCTGAAGTCAGCACCTAGTCTACCCTTCAAAACAATTTTGGAACTCTTCTTCTGAAATGGCCATCAGAGCTGCCGTCATATAACCCTTGATGCCCTGAATGTCATCAAAATGTCTTCCTTTTGATATTTCCTTTATCTTCGGGTAAAGAAAAAAGTTATTGGGGCAAGATTAGGTGAATAGGGAAGATGTTATAATGCAGTTATTTCTTTACTGGCTAAAAACTCCCTTACAGACAATTGGACAATTAAGTTCATGAATTTGCCACTGTACCACCATGCGCAATGGCCATTCCAGAAAGCATTCCAAAATTGCTTTGAAGGATGGACTAGGCACTGGCATCGGTGCATAGCTTCCCAAGGGGAGTACTTCAAAAGTGACCATAGTGACCTTCAGCAATAAGGCATGTAGCATCTAGAACAATTAAGTTCATGGACTTAATTGTCGGACCTTGTATATCTTACTGTCAGAAATATCATTCAGTGTTGACTTCAGTTACAGCTTCTCATGAACCAGCATCAAAGGCATTAGAATATTTTCCAGTGACTTTTTCTACCTAAGATGTTAATATATTAAATATCTCTGTAATCACCTGAGTTATCTGTGGGTGTACAATTGATTAAGCAGTTGATTGCTAACCAAAAACCAAAGTGTTGGAAGTTCAAATCTACCAAGAGGCACCTCAAAAGAAAGATCTGGTGATCTACTTCCAAAAAAATCAGCTCTTGAAAACTCCAGTGGAGCACAGTTCTACTGTGACACAAAGGGATCATTGTCAGAGTTGAAATGACAGCAGCTTTAAAAAAAATTAATAATCTGAGTAATTCTCAAATTAGAAAGTCCTATTGGTAAACTTAGCCAAATTGTAAATATCATAACCCGTCAGTTCTGCCCTGGCCCCTGGGGTCGCCATGAGTCGGATCTGACTCGACGGCACTTGGCTGGCTTGGCTTGGGGAAGTATCTGAAATTTGAGCTATGATTTTACAAATGAGAGGATTGTTAGTGTCATGGATTGAACTGTGTCCCCTCTAAAACATGTGTAGCTGTGTGGCTGGGCCGTGATTCCTAATATTTTATGATTGTCCTCCATTTTGTGATTTTCCTATGCTGTAAGTTAGAGGATTAGGATGGGACTGTAAATCCCTTCATAAGATCACCTGCCTGCCCCACCATAAAGGTAGTTTCCCTGGAGTATGGCTTGCACCACCCTTTATCATCACATCCCACAACAGTCAAATGGAAAGGGAAGCAAGCAGAGAATTGGGAACCTCATACCATCAAGAAAGCAGCACGGAGAGAAGAATGTGGCCTTCAGACCTGAGGCTCCTGTGCCAAGACGCTCCCTGACCAAAAACAGATGGAACACAAGGACTTTCCTCCAGAGCTGACAAAGAGGGAAAGACTTTCCCTGAAATGGGCACCCTGAGTTTGATCTTGTAGCCTACCGGGCTATGTAAGAATTAACTTCCCTTTGTAAAAGCCACCCACTCTATGATATTTCTGCTAGAGCAGTATTAGGTAAATAAAATAATTAGATTTCTTGTTCTATCAAGAAATACAGTTTGTGTCTTAGTAGATAAATGTTGCTGTATTTATATTAATACACAAACTGAAGTTTTACAGAATGCAGTTGCTGCTGAGGCATGTAGAAAACAAATTACTAATGCTACTTATGAATAGAGAAATGTGCATGATCTTTATTGATACATGTCTTTGTGTGGTAGATCCCAGTATACCAAGTTAGGTGATTCCTTTCCAACTAACAGTGGGCTTCCATCAGTAATCTCTTGTTTCGATTCCGGGCAAATGTGTGGACAATGCACTTTGGGAACTTCAATATTATCTTAAGCCATTCATAGTAAGGATGCTAGTAAATACTGGAAAGGTAATGTTAAACGGTTACACACTGTAAAATGAGCCAATGAGAGTCAGAAGAAACATTAATCCAGCACTCCGGGTGGTGTAAGTCATTTCTAAAAGCTTTAAATCCTACTTATGGTATAGTTGAATTAGAGAACTCTTGAAGATATTTATCAATCACGATGGGACAAATAACAGATAAAGTTGCTAAAGGGATGGAAGCATAACAGCAATCTCTGATCCTTAGATTTTTTATTAGCCCAAGAAGATAATCTGTGCTGTAGACGTGGAACACATAGGATTAGACAGCAAGCTACTTGGTCATACACTGTAATATCCTTACAGACACTAGATTTGTTTGGTTGATTACCATCAGGAATAAGTACATAAGCTAACTCACTTAGTAATATTCTTAGTCTACGTCCAAATACTATTCTTCTGTTGTCTTACATACCTAAAAGGCAAAAATGGCCTCAAGCTAAAATGTTGATGTACACTGAGTCTGCTCACTCCAGCAACGCCACAGATGAGAATGTTGCTCTTGCTTAATAACTTGGTAAAGAACCAGATTCGACGGCACTTGGCTTGGCTATTATCCAGTGGAAAACCAACACTGTGAGTTTACAGAATCTGCACTGGCCACCACCTAGAAGTTGACTAAGTCCAGGTATTAATTGTCTCCAATCTCCAATCCAAAAAGGAGAGAATGATTTAGAAAATAATGTTGGAGACATTATTCCTTGTCCTTAAACATACAGAATGTGACCCATCTGGAACTGGATTCACAAGTGCACATCAACTGGGCCCTGAGGTATAAAGAAAATAGCTAAGATAATCTTGACGGAGGTCTTTTGTGGAGGCTTTCACGTGAACTGTTCAAGCAGAGCCAAGGAGACTTTCCACTCTTAACTTTTTCTGTTAACATTAATAAACAGAAAATTTGGACCAATGAAGACCTTCCTGACTGTCATTACTGAAACCTGTACCAATGATTAAGACAAAAGTTCCTAACAGCTAAGTAGCCCCAGGTTTTAGACACTGAGGTTTTCTGTGCACTAGACTTCATGTACCCTAGGAATACCTGCTGTTGTTGTCTTAGTGTGCCTCCATTTGCTGTATTGTTTGTCAGTTTCTAGGCTTGTATGCTTTGCTGTGTCCTCTCTGCTGGACTTAACCATATTCTCTGCTCCAAGTAAGAGCAAGGATATTTCTCTCCTGTCCCGGATGCCAACGGATGCAAAGGGACAAATTCACCAGAACTGTGAGAACTCAACTTGTCAGTCTAAAACTTTAGATATTTGTTTTACTGACACCCTCCTACATGGCCTGTGTTTTCTCCGTGCTCACCACCTCATCCATAAAGATACAGTAACTTTTTACTCTGCCTTTCCTATGGCTCACCAGCATTGAGGGTTTCTCTCAAAACAATGCCTCCATACAGCAGGAAGTAGCCAGAAAGACACAATTCCCTGTTTTCCAAGATTGAGAAACCCACAACAAAAAGGGAGGATTGGGACAGGCAGAGTACAAGTAGTTGGCCACATCTTGAGCATAACTTGCATCATTTTGTTTCTTAATTTTGTATCCAAGCATGAATCCATTGTTTCCCTTAGTTTCTCTCAAGGTTGAGAACTAATCTATACTCTCTTTACAACTGGGAGAAAAAAAAAAGTGACAATGATCTAGAAATCATAAAAGAAAAATAAAGGAATCTGTTGGGAGATTACATGACAGCCAGAGCATTTCCAGGTCCCAAACACCAACTGAGATATCAACATATCTGGGAGGTGATCACCTGAAGAAGAGTAACCTACTATAAATTTCTCAGATTCAGAAAAACATATCCCCTTCTTCTATAAAGCTTTCAGCTAGTCTCCATTTTGAGGAGACAGATTTTGGAGGAACATATCCCCTCTCTCTCCGTGCCTTTAGTTCGAAATAACCATTATGCTTAAAAAAAAAAAAAAAAAACTTATGAGTTGTAAAGTCACCAGAAGACTATATTGTCATCATAACAGTCAGAAACTTTGCAATTATCTTGAACTAACAAGCTTACATTACAATATAAATTTGTAATTGTTTTTACCACCAATAGTGGTTGCTGTTTTACAATTTACCAATTAGGAACTCTAGTGTCATGGATTCGGTTGTGTTCCTCTGAAAATGTGTATAGCAATTTGACTGGGTTATGATTCCCAGTATTATGTGATTGTTTTCCATTTTATGATTTGCCTAAACTGTATATCCTAATCTCTGCCTATGGTTAGTAGACTGGGTTATGTTAAGGGGATTAGGGTAGGTCTGTAAACATTCAATTTAAGGTCACCTCCCTGCTCCAATGTAAAGAGACTTTCCTTAGAGTATGGCTTGCACCACGTTTTAGCCTACAAAAGATAAAAGGAAGAAAAATAAGAAGAGAACTGGGAATCTCATAACATCAAGAAAACAACAGCAGGAGCAGAATGCATCCTTTGGACCTGAGTTTCCTGTGCTGAGATGCTCTCAGACCTCAGAAAGACTGATGCAACATAAAGACCAACATAAGGAACCAAGCAGAACTGTTAACACTGAAGAAGGTACAGATGGTGAGAAGTAAGTGGCAGAGGACCACCACTACCAGCAGCAGAACCAACAAAGAGGGAAAACCTGTCCCTAGAGCTGGTACCCTGAATTCAGACTTGTAGCAGCACTCTGAATTTGGACTTGCAGCCTACTGGACTGTGTAAGAATAAACTTTTCTTTATTAAAGCCATCCACTTGTGGTATTTCTGTTACAGCAGCACTAGATGACTAAGATGGAATTTGGTACCAAGAGAATGAGGTGCTGCTATAACAAATACCTAAGATGTAGAAGTGGTTTTGAAACTGTAAATGGGTAGAAGACTCAGAAGGAGCCAAAGAGAACTGTTAACACTGAAGAAGGTACAGATGGTAAGAAATATGCAGCAGAGGACCACCATGAGCAGCAGCAGCAGAAGAAGAACCAGGAAACCAGCATGAGATAGTGCTGGAGCTGAGCCATGGAGCAAGAGAGTTGAGTGTCTGTGTGCAGGAGCTTTCCTGGCAGTGTGAGGTGCCTCTGGGCACTTAAATTTGTGGGGCAACAGAGATTTGGAACACTTGACCCTGCAGGGAAGATGCAGGTGTAAGGCCCAGGCCAAGAGGCCAGAGGAAGCATAAGCTGAAGAGACAAGGAGCACAAGAAGCTGAGCCACCTCAGTCTCAGAAGGGATGTCCAAGACCTCAGGAGTTTCAAAGGGTGGAGCCATAGTCTCTGGTGTCTCTATGGGTGGAATTGCCACTCAGATAGACTGTGAAAATCGTGTGCCTGAAGTTGAGCCACTGAGTCTGGGACGTGGAGCTGTAGCACAGGGCTGAAGAGCTTCCACTCAGAATCTAAAGAGTGGGCTAACATCTAGAATCTAGAGGTCGGGGCCTTGTGTAAAATGTTTCAGAGAACCGAAGGTTACTTTCAGAGCTTTGAAGTCTAATGCAATATGTTCTGCTGACTTGCTTGTTGCCTGTTATTCCTTCTTCCCCTGCAGTTTTCTCCCCTGGATTACGGAATGTCTAACTTGTGCCTGTTCTGCCATTGTACCTTTGGAAGCAGATAGCTTGTATTCTAGGTTTCATAGAGTAGAGGAATTTTTATATTTTGGACCTGGAGTTGATTTAAGACTTTTGCTATGATATGATGGGGTGGATATGTTTTGCATATTGCAAAGAGGTGGTTTTGTGGGGGGCAAAGCATGGAATGTTATGGATTAAACTGTGTCTCCCCAAAAATGTGTGTAGCAATTTGACTGGGCCATGATTCTCAACATTTTATGATTGTCCTCCATTTTGTGATTTTCCTATGCTGTAAATTCTAATCTCTGTCTGGGGTTAATAGATAGGATTGTGTTAGAGAGGATTAGGGTGGGATTATAACCCCCTTCCTAAGATGACCTCCCTTCTCCAAAGTAAAAGAAGTTTCCTTGTAGCATGGTTTGCACCACCTTTTATCCTTTTTTTCTACAAGAGATAAAAGAAAAGGGAAGCGAGCAGAGAGCTGGGGACCTCATAACATCAAGAAAGCAGTGGGGGCAGAGTCAAGCTGGCAGACTAGACACACGTCTCCTTAACTTACTCCAAAAACTATGACCAGGATTGTTAATTAAACAGAGCCTTCTGGACACCCAGTGAGCCCTAGGACATGGCATAAGGCTGGCATAGGGCTGTCATTCCCACCGAATGGGAAACTTCTCTTTCACCGACACCTGCCCTTGTTGAATGGGTGGCTCTTGTGGACTGAAGGTAATTACCAGCTTTAACATTTTTCCTTTTTGTTACCCAGTGGCAGTGACTGGGCTTAACTGGCAGCAAAGTTCTGCTGACATGACCAGTGGGTGGAATAGCCACACTTTGAGAGCCTGGCTCTGTACTCCAAGGACCATGGCCATTTCTGAATCTCTGCCATTGATACGGCTATTTCCCAGTGGGCGGGAGAGCCTCTGAAGACTGCCATCTGGTTTGACTGGGAGGCAGATCTACTCAAATGGAGGCCTCAGCAAGGGCTAATTCCCAGGCTAGGAGGCAGTGCCAGCCTGGGGAGTGCTTCCCCAGAAGAAAAGCTGTGTTTAGCACAGTGTACCTTCGGAGTAAGTCCTGGAACCTGACGACAGCAGGGCAGTAGCCCTGCTTTGAACTAGATCACAGCATCTAGGGACAGATATAGAGGTGCCTCCATTGCCAGCTGGAAAGAGGGGCTTGCACATCTGACAACCTGACTGTTTATGGAAGCTGTCAGATAGCTTTATCCTTTCAAAATAAGACTACCTGCAGAAATAACTGTGGTGCAGCCTGACGACATCTCTTCCAGTCTTGACTGACCCACAACATAGGGTCAGTTGACAGCCTCCCAGTGACTCCATAACTAGGGCTGTGTCCTTGCCAGCCAGAAGGTGGAGCCTGCTATCACAGAGATTCCACTGGGCCCAGCTGCTGCAGTACACAGAGGTAACTGGTGATGAACTTCTACTTCAGCTCCTATTAAGGCAACACCAGAGAAACTAAATAACCTCTAGACGCCCAAAAAGCAACAGACCTTGGCTTGACACTTAAGGAAAAATCCAACCATGGCTCCAGAAAGCTCTGAAGAGAAAGAAACAAAGAGCTTCCCAGATGAAGAAGCCTTTCTGAAACTTTTGGAGGTCGAGTACAAAAGAATTATATATAGAGACCTCCTAGACATTATACAAAATTTAGCAGACCAAAATGAAAAATTAAGCAAGCTGTTTAAACTGATAGAACTCCAGCTTTCTGAAATCCAACAGATCAATAACAAAATTAAAGAATCAGAAAACTCAGTTCAAAGCCAAGAGAACAGAAATGAACAAACAGAAAACAGACTTTCTGACTTACAACACAGAACTACTAACACCAACATTTTTTAGGAGAAATCAGAAGAAAAACACAAGAAAAATGAAGAAGCTTTAAGAAACATGTGGGACTCTATCAAGAGGAACAATCTATGACTAACTGGAGTTCCTGAGAGGGAAGGGACACCTGAAAACACAGAGAGAATTGTTGCTGACTTGCCGATGGAAAACTTTCCCAGAAATTATGAAAGAAGAGAACATGAATATTCAAGATGCATGTCAATTGCCGTACAACATAGACCCTAAAAGAAAGACTCCAAGACATATTGTAATCAAGCTTAACAAAATGAAACATAAGCACAAACTCTTAAAGGCAGTGAGACTCAAAGCAAAGTTAATTGTTTTAGTCAGTTAGGGCTGCTCTAACAGAAATACCACAGAGTGGATGGCTTTAATAAAGGAAAGTTTATTCTTACATAGTCTGGTAGGCTGCAAGTCCATATTCAGGGTATCCGCTCCAGGGGAATGCTTTCCACCTTGTCAGCTCTGGAGGAAAGTTTGGTACTGTATCAGCCTTTGTCCTGTGAGCATCTTGGTGCAGGAACCTCAGGTCTGAAGGATGTGCTGTTCTCCTGGTGCTAATTTCTTGATGGTATGAGGTTCCCAATTCTCTGCCTGCTTCTCTCTCCTTTTATCTCTCGTAGGATGAAAGGATTAAGGGTGTGGCAAGCCATACTCCAGGGAAACTCCCTTTACAGTGGAGCAGGGAGGTAATCCTATGAAGGAATTTACAGTCCCACACTAATCCTTTAACATACAGTTTAGGAAAACTACAAAATGGAGGACAGTCAAAAGACACTGGGAATCATGGCCCAGCCACATGGCTACACATATTTTTTGGGGAACACAATTCAGTCCATGACACTAATAATTCAGAGAGAAACCCTGTAGGCTTTCATCTGACTTCTTGGCAGAAACCATGTCAGCACAGAAGCAGTGAGGTGGCACATTCAAAGCCTTGAAGGAGAAAAACTTCCAACTTATCCTGCAAAACTGTCTTTCAAATACAAAAATGAAACTAAGGCCTTCACAGATAAACAGAAACTCCTAGACTTTGTAAAAACCAAACCAGAGCCACAAGAAATACTGAAAGAAGCTCTTGGCTTAGAAGAACAAAACCATTAACTCTATATTTTAGGACACAATACAGGACACATCATCCAGAAACCTGCTTAGTTAGAGAAGGCACAAAATCTCAACCAAAGCTATAATACTAAAAGAAGTGATTCAGGGATCCTATCATGAAAACTATGATACCATCACATTAAAAAGAGGGATATATTACAGTAGTTACAGTCTGTCCAGATGGAGAGGAAGTTAATAAGATACTTAGAAGTTAAAATCGGTTTTAAACATGCATTATTAAGGGGGATCATAGGGGTAGCTGCAAAGCACGACAACGAAGTGACATATCAAAACAAGAAACGCAATACAGGAGTCTCAACACCCACAAAAACAACACTGAAAAGGTTGAAAAATCAACCCATAAAGAAGAATGTCCCAGAACAGAATAGTAAGAGCAACAGAGAAAACATCAATACAAAAATAAATACAGCCAAATGACAGCACTAAACACCTATCAATAACTACATTGAAGGTAAATGGACTGAATGCTCCAGTAAAGAGACAATGAGTGACATCTTGGATCAAAAGACACAACCCGTCTACATGCTGCTTACAAGAAACTCACTTTAGACTTAAAGATATGAACAAACTGAAAATTGAAAGATGGAATAATATATACCAAGCTAACAATATACAAAGAAGAGCAGGTGTGGTAATACTAATCTCAGATAAAATAGATTATACTGTTAAAAAAAAAAAAAAAGCTCAATAAAGACCTAGAAGACCTCATTGTGACAATTAACCAACTAGACCTTATGGACACATACAGAACTTTCTATCCATCATGTTGAGTGAAATTAGTCAGCAGCACAAGGACAAATATAGTATGAGACTCCTACTTTAAAGACTTGAAAACTGACTCATGTACACAAGAAAAGACTCTTTGATGGCTGCAAGGGAGGGGAGTGAGGGAAGGTGAGGGCTGGTTATATATTAGATAGTTGATAGAAATTTGGTTGGGTGAAATCAGTGACAGCGCACATTAGAAAGAAGATCAATTTAACTGGACTTCAACATAACCTGAAAACTCTTCCAATCTTAACCCAATAGGTAAGGACTGAGTAGCAGGGGTGGGGATCCAGGGACCACGCTCTCAGAGGACATGGAGGCCAACTGGTATAACTAGCACATTGCTAAGAGAGTTCTCTCCACCCCATATTGGTGAGTGACTTCTGGGGTCCTAAAATCTAGCAAGCTGCCATCTGAGGTACACCAATTGGTCCCAACTCATGTAGAACAGATGATCACCAAGGACAGAACTACATAGAGGAAAGAGAACCCAGAAGACAGACAGACCCATGTGAATGGATGACTACATCAACATGCGACCAGAAGAACCAGATGGTGTTCGGCCACCTCCAGTGATAGCCATGATGGAGCTCACAAGGCTGAGTCCCAGTGGCAATACGAGAATAAGAAGGGTTACACCCTGAGAACTCTACTAAAAGACTGAAATTGATGGTCTGAAAGCCTAGGGGTTCCGCTGGGAGCATGAACCCTAGACCTACAGCTGCCCCTAATCATAAATCATTACTGAGGTCAACTCCTTGGACACAAATGGACTGGACTCAAGGCGACCATATCGTGTGTGCACTTTATGGTTCTACATATCTATAGGATGTCACCCAACCGACCTCTTACTAGAGGGGAGTGGAGAGGGTGGAGGAGAGGAGACAGGAGATTGTTAAGAGGATGTGACTTGTATAGAACAGAAAGGAGGAATGTGCTGTCACCAGGCAAGGAGAGCAGTAGGAGCTGCACATAGGCAAGTGTCATGGTTTGAATTGTGTCCCCCCAAAAATGTGTGCAGTCACGTGGCTGGGATATGGTTCCCAGTATCTTGAGACTGTCCTCCATTGTGTGGTTTTGCTAACCTGTATGTTAAAGGATTAGGGTGGGGCTGTGAATTCCTGCTATGGGGGCAGTTTCCCTGGAGTATGGCTTGCCCCACCCTTAATGCTTTTAGCTTGCAAGGAATAAAAGGAAAAAGAACCAAGGACAATTTGAGAACCTCGCTACCATCAAGCAAGCAGCACCGGGAGCAGAGTGCGTCGTTCAGACCAGAGGTTCTTGCGTTAGGACACTCCCTGGACAATGACTGATGCAATACTGGACTTTCCTCCAGAGCCGTCAAGGGGAAAGTCTTTCCCTGGAGCGGACACCCTGAATATGGACTTGCAACCTACCGGACTGTGTAAGAATAAATCTTTCTTTGTTAAAGCCATCCACTCTGTGGTATTTCTGTTAGAGCAGCCCTAGCTGACTAAAACAGCAAGCATGTGAATTTAAGACGGATTGTACGCTTTCACTCAATCACAACTAAAATAATAATAGTAATTACAATAAGAGAAAGCAGCATTGAGAGCAGAGCACATCCTTCGGACCTGAGGTTCCTGTGATGCTCTCAGACCAAAGAAAGACTGATGCAACTCAAAGGCCTTCCTCCAGAGCTAGCAAAGACAGAGTGGTTCCCCTGGACTGGCACCTTGAATTCTGACTTCTAGTCTACTAGACTGTATGTGAATAAACTTTTCTTTTTAACGTGGTCCACTTGTGGGATTTCTGTTGGAATAGTACCAGATGACTAAAGCACCTAGTATCTTAGACACTAGACCAAGGTTCCTCAATTAG
Source organism: Heterohyrax brucei (assembly GCA_028571685.1). NCBI lineage: Eukaryota > Metazoa > Chordata > Mammalia > Hyracoidea > Procaviidae > Heterohyrax > Heterohyrax brucei. The sequence goes on along the minus strand of CM053166.1, from coordinate 15,953,229 downwards.
TATAGAAGAATGTAAACGTCAGCTTTAAATTTAGCATTACCTGATATTCAACAGCTTTTTGGCCTACAGAGACAGTGGATTAGTACGTTCAACCTGATATTTCTAACAATTGGAATGGAAGTGCTGGTATGTACTTTTCCAGTATAATTTCTGATTTAGATAAGTACTCTTTTCTCTTAGTTAACAGTTCTCAACTAGGGGCAATTCTGGCCTGTAAGGGACACTTGACAATGCTTGAAGACATTTTTGATTATCACAGTTTGGGGAGTCCGGGCTGATACTGGAATCTTGGTCAGGGTTGCTGCTCAGTATCCTACAATGCACAGGACAGCACCATGGCAAAGAACAATCTAGACCCAAATATGAACCGTGAGCAGGACTAAGACTCCTTGTATAGGCTAATTTTATAGACCACATGTCCATGTTTGAATAGGGGTTGATGTGACTCAGATTTAAAGTTCTTTAATTGTCTTCCAAGGACCCCTGCTAGTACGGTGGCTGAGAGCTCAGCTGCTAATGGAAAGGTTGACAGTTTGAATCCACCAGCCACTCTGCGGGAGAAAAGGACTGATGATCTGTATCTGTACCGATTCCAGCCTTGGACACTCCACGGGGAGGTTCTACTCTATATAAGGTGGCTGTAAGTCAGGTTAGATTTGACAGGTTTAGTTTTGGTGTCATTTTTTTCTAGTCTTTTATTTGTGTTTATCCTTTGCTTGTAAACACCTTATATTTCATTACCTTGCTGAGGAAAAACAAGTGAAAATCTGCAACTAAAACATCAGTGAACAGATGAATACAACCCAAAACCCACTGCCATTGAGTTGATTCCTACTCATAGCGACCCTACAGGTCAGAATAGAACTGCCCCATAGAGTTTCCAAGAAGCACCTGGTGGTTTCGTACTGCTGACATTTGGTTAGCAGACATAGCACTCAACCATTATACCACCAGGGTTTCCAGATGAATATAAAAGCCCTACAACATTTAAGATAAAGTGAATGAGTAATAACTTTGTCTATCATATTTTTACATACATAATGAGCACCTTCCACACTTCTTTGCAACTGCTCCCTCCCTTTGCAAAAAATTGGCAAAGTGGCACTTACAGAAAATAACTTTTGCGGGGAGAGCATGACTGAAAAAACAAACAAATGCAGAAACTAAATCCACTGTTGTCAAGTTGATTGCGACTCTGTCATGGATTGAATTGTGTCCCCCCAAAAGTAGGTGTAACCATATGGCTGGGCCATGATTCCCTGTATTCCCTTTTGTGATTTTGCTGTGATGCATGTTAAAGGATTAGGGTGGGACTGTAAATCCCTTCAGAAGATCACCTCCCTGCTCCACTGTAAAGAGAATTTCCCTGGAGTGTGGCTTGCACCACCGTTAATCCTTTCATCCTGCAAGAGATAAAAGGAAGGGAAAGCAGGCAGAGAACTGGGAACCTCACACCACCAAGAAAACTGCACCAGAAGAAGAGCACGTCCTTCAGACCTGAGGTTCCTGCGCCAAGATGCTCCCCGGACAAAGGCTGATGCAATACCGGACTTTCCTCCAGAGTGGACAGGGGGAAAGCCTTCCCCTGTAGCAAACATTCTGAAAATGGACTTATAGCCTATTGGGCTGTGTAAGAGTAAACTTTCCTTTGTTAAAGCCAACCACTCTGTGGTATTTCTGTTAGAGCAGCCCTAGCTGACTAAAACAGACTCATACAACCCTATGGGACAGAGGAGAAGGGTTCCATAGAGTTTCCAAGGAGTGGCTTGTGGATCTGAACTGCCATCATTTTGGTTAGCAGACATGGCACTTAACTGCTACGCCACCAGGGTTTTCAACGAATGTAGAAGGCATGTAGTATCTGCCTGAAAAAGACAGTACTCTCTCCACACTGAATTCAGTTGTCCGATGGTTTGCTTTCATTTTCTTTCAGACTTTTCACCTAAATCTTCCCCTACTAGACACTCTGGCCCACCTACATTGGTTCACCCAGTTGTCCTAAGGTATCTTATACCTGTGTCCTCCACTCCCATGTGAAGACCAATGCTTCTCCATCTTTGTGCCCTCTCCCCACATTTATTCCAGTGATGGTCACTGGAGAATTGCTCCATACATAATTGATTGGACACACAGCATCTCTTCACACGAGTTGTTATTCTATGTAGTCTGTTCTTAAATGAACTGGTTACTTTGGAATAATTTTGAATGTGCAGAAAAGTTGTAAAGACAGTTCAGAGTTCCTGTAAATCACTCAGTCAGCTTCCTCTAACATTATCATCTTACATAACAATGGTACATAAGTCACAACAAAGATATTAACAAACACTGCTTCAGTACTCTTACCAGAACTCCAGACTTTATTTGGATTTCACTGCTTATATACAATGATGGGAGACCCTGGTGGTGTAGTGGTTAAGTGCTACATCTGCTACCTAAAAGGTCGGCAGCTCAAATCTACCAGGTGCTCCTTAAAAACTTGATGGGGTGGTTCTACTCTGATCTATAGGGGTCTCTATGAGTCGGGATTGACTCTACGGCAGTACGTTTAGTCGGTTTATACTATGGTGTGTCCCTGAGTGTATCAAATGGTTTGCTCGCATTACTGACCAACACGTGTCTGTCAGTTTGTTGTACTGTGGAGGTTTGTGTGTTGTTGTGATGCTGGAAGCTATGCCACCTGTATTCAGATATCAGCAGGGTCACCCATGGTTGACAGGTTGCAGCCAAGCTTCCAGACTAAGATAGACTAGGAAGAAAGACCTGGAAGCCTACTTCTGAAAAAACTGGCTAGTAAAACCGTTAGGGATAGCGGTGGAACATTATTCGGTACAGTGCCTCAAGATGAGTCCCTGAGGTTGGAAGGCACTCAAAATAAAACTGAGAAAGAACTGCCTTCTCAAAGTAGAGTTGACTTTCAGTCTTTAAAGCCACCCACATTGTGGCATTTTGTTATGGCAGCCCAGGAAAACTAAAGCACTATGTTTGGCAGCTGTTTTCTTTGGTCTGCATAGTGATGTCTTTGCATCGTTGCCTTTAGTTTGAAGGAGTTTTCTTTGGTCTCTCACCCCAATTGCTTGCCCAAGTCAAAGCTGCCGCCTTCTCCCCCTCTCCTCTCCCATTAGCCTCAGTAATCTCTGTTGAATCCCCACGGAGGCCGCACATCAACTGTAATTTTCCATCACGATGGCACTTCTGTCCGTCATTACACCCTGCTGTAGCCACACACTTCCGTTGCTGTCTGGCCCCGCAGGCGTCTGATTTCGTTTGTGTGCCTCCCAGCCTTAGGACTTGTTTAAATTAAAGGGTAAAAACTTGCCTGTCTCCAATTATTCTGGCCCTGTAGCTCAGGATGTAGACTGTGGTCTGGGGAAATTTAATTATCATCCTGAAGAGGTAGTATGCTTTTACTGCTGAAGGAAAAAAACAAAACAAAGTGTATAAGAAATAGGTATGGACAAATGTTGCCTCGATATGGAGGTAGTTCTTACACACTTCATTCTGAACTAAGATTGATAGGGCACGCAGCTACGTTGACGTGGAGGATACAGACAGTGACTATTCCTGTAGCAAAGAATCTGCTTTCTGCAGAGAATTAAATAAAACTCCAGTTTTAAAAGAAAATGCAGTTCTAAGAAATCAGGTAGTGCAAACCGTTAACATACTTGGCTATTTGTTGACTGAAAAGTGGGAAGTCTGAATTCACCCAGAAGTGCCTCAGAAGAAAGGCCTGGCAGATCTACTGTCAAAAGAACAGCCACTGAAAACCCTGTGGAACATGGTTCCACTCTGTCACCCATGGAGTCACCAGGAGTCTCAACTGACCCCACAGCAAGTGTTTTTTTTTCTGGGGGAGTAAGAAATCAGGTAACAGTGGAATTTTTTTTTAACTTTTTTAAAATTATGATTGAATGAAAATGTACATTCCCATCTACATTTGCATGCTCATCTATATGCAGCTTCAACAATGGAATTTTTTTAATTTGAGGTTTTTTTTCAGAGGACATTGGTTGCTAATTTTTTTCCATGTGAATTGTAGCAATCTATAGTTTGAGATTTCCAAGATTAGCTTAACCTCCCCCCGAGTGATACTTGTTCTAGTAGTTGACTTGTATTTTAACTTTTTCCCAGAGGAAGGCTTTTATTCTTTTACCATTGTTTGGGATAATGATTTTAGCCAAGTGCCGTCGAGTCGGATCATTATTATACATTTTCTCTACAGTTTGCAAAAATTAAAATATAGAAAGTGTTTAGCTCTCATGGCCCAGCATTCAGAACTGGAACCTACAAGTTTAGCTTTTTGAAATGGAGCAACTTATAGCTAACTTGTTTTTCTAAGAGTGAAGGACATTTAAGAATATATTACCTTTTGATTATTTTATTGACAGGTGTGCTAAGATTATACAGTGTTCATTTTTAGGTTTTGAAAAGAGATTCCAAGGAATAGTGTTTTATAGTCTTGTGTTCAGGGTTAAAACCAAACCAAATCCACTGCTGTTGATTTGATTCCTGCTCATAGCAACCCCATAAGGTTTCCGAGGCTGTACATCTCTCTGAAAACAAACTGTCACATCTTTCTCCAGTGGAGCTGCTGGTGGTTTTGAACTGCCAACTTCCTACATTAAGGTTTACTGTATTTAACCCTGATGGCATAGCAGTTAAGTGCTATGGCTGCTAACCAGAAGGTCAGCAGTTCAAATTCTCCAGGTGCTCCACGGAAACACCATGGAGGTAGTTCCACTCCGCCTACAGGGTAGAGAGTTGGAATCGACTCTATAGCAGTGGGGTTTTTTTTTTTTTTTGGTGTTTAAACAAAAAACATTTAATTGTTTTAATAAACTGACATTTGGGACAACTGTATTATATAGATACAAAAATCCAGGAAAAAAATTACTGGGAAAACTTTTGAAGGGAGAAAAAGATTTTTCTAGAAGTTTTTCTTTGCCAGATGTTTTTATTTTTATGTACTCCAATTTTTTTTATAAAGGGAAAAGATTTGAATTGTATCTGTTATTTAGAATGATGAATAACAAAACAGCCAGTCGTAAGTTGTTTTCCAGGTTTCTTCTGGAAAGCAATTTATAAAACTATATTTCAAGCATTTGGAGGTACTATATACTGAATGGTGCTATACATTTTCCAAGCACTATGTTAAGGGTTTTGCATTTATTATTTCATGTAATCCTCATAAAAGCTGAAGAGACGTGAATTATTATCCCCATTTACAGATGAGTAAACTGAGGGCCAGGCAGAATAAGTAACTTGATTGATAGTCAGCAAAGAGGCAGAGCTGAGATTTGAACCCAAGAGTTTCTGAACTCCCAAGCCTGCATCCTACTTATTGCTATGGTTTTGACCTATGATTTCTAAAAATGTAGTTTCGCCTCCAGGCACGCTTGCCTTGTCCATGAGCAGGAAACAGGGCTCAGGCGTCTCCTGGCCTCTGATTTCTCTAGTACTCACCACCTAACCAAATTTCAGTGGTTAAGCACTCAGCTGCTAACTGAAAGTTCAGTGGTTCAAATCCATCAGCTGCTTCCCAGGAAAAAGAAGTGATAATCTGCACCCATAAAGATTCCAGCCTTGGAAATCTGATAGAGAAGTTCTACTCTGTCCGTTAGGGTCAGTATGAGTCAGCATTGACTCAGTGGCAGTGGGTTTAGTCTTTTATACACGAGGACTAGCAATCCAGGCAACCAGAAAAGATCCAGCCCTTCCCTTCCAGGAACTGCTGTGATCCACAGTGGAAGGTGGCAGGAACACACGCTCACAGGTAAACATACTTTGAAGGCCATCTCAAAACACAAACCACTGAGATATATTTGAGAAGAGGCCAACCCTGCACTTGACTGCAAGAGGAGTTTGAGCATTTCTCTGAGGAGCCTGAAGGAGACAATGACCTTGAAGGTGGAGAAAGCACCTGGTGTACATTACAGGGGAATGGGCATGAAGACTGAAATTTCTGTTTGCTGAATTTTTCATGTGGAGAGTACATGGCGTGAAGTTCTTTTGATTATAAGTGAACTGGAAAAAATGTTTTTGTAAAAACATTCTCGGGAGAAGTGCTTTTCAAAAAAGGCAGTTTTTTTTTCAATTTTTTTCAATTTTTTTTTTTTAATGTAACTAGAGAAATGGCCTAGAACCAGCATGAAGTTCTCTGAGGAGAAACAGTGTTGGCTTTGAAGTGACAGGCATGAGATTTGGCTATGGGGGCTCCCAAGACAGAGCTGGTGGGCTACCAGGTCTCATACTAGAAACACAACAAGCCAGCACAGGCATCTGTAGCTCTTCTGTAACACCTAACATCACAGCAGCCCCACCCTGCTGCACAAGCACAAATCAAAGGGTTGTTATTTACATCTCTCTCTACATGGGAAGGGCCTCATGGAATTGTGTAGTGCACAATTTGTGCACGCACACATGGCAGCCCTGAGTCTGAGAATCTCTGAGTTTTAGAGATCTTCTCTTTCGGTCTTTGTTAAGAACTGAATTATATCCTCCAAAAAGATCCATTGATTGTACACCAATGTTTACCGCAGTATAATTCATAACATCCCATAGACGGAAACAACCCAAATCCCATCAACAGGTGAATGGATCAACAAAATGTGGTATAGCCACACCATGGAGTGTTACTTGGCCACAAAGAGGAACAAATCTCTCATATATATTATAAGATGGGTGAAACTTGAAAACGTTATGTTAAATGAAACAAGCCGGGCACAAAAAGGCAAATATTGTATGACCCTGCCTATATGAAATACATAGACTAAGCAAATGCATAGAGACCAAGGTTTATTAGTGGTTATCAAAGGCTGAGAAGGGAGAACAAGGAGTTCTTGTCAAGGGGGCACTGAGTTTCTGTATGGGGAGATGAAAACTTTTGGAGGCAGACACTGGCAGTGGTCACACAATACGGTGAATGTTATTAATGTTACTGAACTGTATGCTCAGTGGTTAAAATGGCAGATTTTTTGGGTTATATATATATAATTTATAACACATTTTTTAAGAAAAATATGTTTAAGTCCTAATCCATGGAACCTATAAATATGACCATGTTTTGAAATAAAGTCCACGAAGTGTTGTTAACATGAGTTCATATGGGGATACCTGTTGCTGTCAACTTGATTCCCTCTCCTAGCGACCCTATAGGACAGAGTAGAACTGCCCCCCAGACTTCCAAGGAGCACCGGGTGGATCTGAACTGCTCTTAACCACTATGCCAACAGGGCTGTCCTGTAGAAGTAAGGTGGGCTTAATCCAACATGACTAATGACCTTACCAAAGGGAAGAGATGCAGAGAAACACACACAGAGGGAAGGTGGCCATGTGAAAATGGAGGCAAAGATTGGAGTTGTGTATCTACAAGTTGAAGGGTGCCAAGAATGCCAGGAACCACCAGAAGCTGGAAGAAGCAAGGAGATATCCTTCCCTAGAAGCTTCAGAGATATCACAGCAGTAGAGACACTTTGATTTCTTAGTTTTAGCTTTCAGAAATATGAGAGAACATATGTCTGTTGTTTTCAAATGCCTAGTAACTAAGCGGTAAAAAACTCTGGTGGCACAGTGGTTAAGAGCTACCACTGCTAATCAAAAGGTCAGCAGTTCAAATCCAGCAGGCGCTCCTTGGAAATTCAATGGGGCAGTTCTGCTCTGTCCAACAGGGTCACTCTGAATCAGAATTGATTTGGCGGCAACACTTTTTTTTTGAAAGTATGGGTACTTTGTTATAGCCGAACTAGGAGACTAATACAGTCTTTTTGTCTGTGGGATGAACAAGTATGAAAACAGAAAAGCAGTGCCTTGGAGAAACATTGTGGTATGCCTAGCTTTAACCCCAAAACAATTCCTGAGAAAAGGGGAATATAGGATTGGATTTTTAAGTGGAGTGATTTAAAACATAGGGAAGAAATTGGTTGTCTTAAGAAATCCAACGGTCAAATTTTCCCTAGAGGAAATCTTTCACAAAGTAAAGGATCATCTCATATAAATTAGAAAAGTTCAGTTTTTCCTACATTATGTTTGCTACAGGTTTGCTATGAGTGGGAATTGACTTGATGGCAATGGATTTGGTTTGGGGTTTTGCTTATTTGCTTAAAATGAAGAACACAGAAAATGCATAAGAAATGCAGAAGAAAATTGTAACTCACAAAAGAAAACCAGATTTACCAGCTTGACAGAGATTAGAGAAACCTCCAGGGTATGGCCCTCGGACACACTTTTAGCTCAGCAAGAAAGTTCTTGAGCTTTATTCTCTTCAGCCAAAGATTAAATAGACCCATAAAACAAAAAGATTGTACCGGGGCACACTGGCCCAGGGGCAAGGACTAGAAGAAGGCAGGAGGGGACAGGAAAGCTGGTAATTGGGAACTCAAGTTTGAAAAGGGAGAGTGTTGGCATGCTGTGGATTTGTTAGCCAATGTCATAAAACAATATGTGCACCCTCACTCTCCAGATGGCAGGGCTGGCACAGCTAGGCATTGTGTTGCTGCAAGGAAACAAGAACCTCCGTTTCCTTATCTGGAAGGTGGAAATTGTCGGCCATTGGTGCTGTTGACTGGTGCTCTTATGCTTGTTATCAGCTTTTCCATCCACTCACCCCAAATAACCATATAAGCCAGTCGCTGTGGAATCAGCTCCAAATCATGGCACCCCCATGTGTGTCAGATTAGAACTGCACTCCATGGGACTTTCAAAGCTATGAACTTACAGAAACATATAGCCAGGCCTTTCTTCTGAGGCACCCTTGCATAGACTCAAACCTCTAATCTTTCAATTAACAAGCAAGCATGTTACCTATGTGCACCACCCAGGGACATCAATAACTGCATAATACAGGTAACGGCCGCGTGCTTTCTAGGCAAATCTAGCATCTTGATGACCTCTAAACTCCCTAACCATTGAGATTTCTATCCCTATATCTTCCTATGCAAAAAGTTAAGAGCCATCAAGGAGTTGATTGTATTTATTGGTGAGAATTCAATGAGATAATGGATGCCAAAATGCACTCCTAAACTGTGAAGAGAAATGCTCATGTAAGATAGCACTGCATGGAAGTAAGTGCTAAATACTTGTGGACCTGTGGTCCTTAGCTGCGTCTGCACATTAGAGTCTCCAGGGATCTTTAAAGTGTTGAGGCTTGGGCCCAAGCTAGAGATGGAGTCTGGGGTGTGGCTTGGGCGCTGGAATTTGAAAAAGATTTCCAAGTGCTTCTAATGTGTAGACAAGTTTTGGAACTCTGGTATCATCCATTTGGCCTTTTTATGCAGGGTAAACCTGTTGCTGCTCCCTTTTTATGTGTAACAATAATGATGATAGATAGCAATAATGATATAGAATAATTCATGTTACTTGCCCACCAAAGAATCTCTTTGGAAAGATCCTTAGTGGGTAATTAACACTGCCACCCCCAAAAACCTAAACCAGTTACTGTTAAGTGAATCCAATCTCATGGGACCCTGTAAGTGTCAGAGTAGAAGAGTGCTTCATAAGGTTTTCAGTGGCTGAATTTTTAAAAGTAGAGCTTCAAGACTTTCTTCCAAGGCACCTCTGCATTGACTCAAACTAATAACCTTTCAGTTAGCAGCCAGGCACACTAACCATTGCAATAAATATGTTGGCTAAGAGCTATTAAAAAAAAACAAAACATTGCCGTCTAGTCAATTCCATCACATAGCAACCCTATAGGTCAGAGTAGAACTGACCCCTAGAGTTTCAAGGAGCACCTGGTGGATTTGAACTGCTGACCATCCATAAATCTCAACTGGTACACTTTTCTTTCATTCCCTTGTGTGGGTCATATATCACATCTTAAAATTTTGAGGTATACTTTATCTTTACATCAATTATTTCTGAGCATCTTTTCTGCATTAGGCATTTTCCTAAACTCATGTTTTTCCTCAGAAAGTTGAGCATAGACCATATAATCCAGGGATCACAACCCTAGGTATAAAAAACAAAACCCACTGCTGTCGAGTCAATTCTGACTTGCATCAACCCTATAAGACACAGTAGAACTGCTCCTTAGAGTTTCCAAGGAGTGCCTGGCAGATTCGAACTGCCAACCTTTTGGTTAGCACCTATAGCTAACCAGGGTTTCCACTCTAGGTATAGATCTAAAAAATTGAAAGCAAGAACATACACAGAAACCTGTACAGCAATGTTCACTGGAGCACAGGAGGAAACAGCATTACATAAAGGTTCATCAACAGATGAATGGATAAATAAAATGTGAAATCTATATACAATGGAATATTTTTCAGGCATGAAGAGAAACAAATTCCTGGCATATGCCATGACAAGGACAAATCTTGTAAACATTATGCAGAATGAAGTAAGTTAATCACAAAATAACAAATACTGCATGACCTCGGGTATTTGAAATAGGCAAATATATAGTAACCAAAGCTTATTATTGGTTACCAGAGATGGCAAGGAGACAGAAAAGGTGAGTTGTTGTTTAGAAGACAATGAGTCTCTGCTGATAGTGGGAATAATTTGGAAAAGGAGAGTGATAATAGTTACAGAGCGTGACGAATGTAATCAAAGTCACTGGATTATACATGTGTAAGTTGTTGAATTGGCAAATGTTTTGATGTGCATATTTTTACCACAAATGAAAAAAAAAAACTTGCTGCCATCAAGTTGATTCTGACTCATAGCAACCCTGCTGGATGGGTTTCCAAGGTGCACGTGGTACATTCATACTGTTGACTTTTTGGTTAGCAGCTGCAGCATTTAATCACTATACCACCAGCATTTCCACAATAAAAAGAAAGCTGTAAAAGAAAAAAGAAAAAATACCCATCATATTTCTAGTGTTGGAATCTTGATCAATTATTGGCATTTTCGAAAGAGAACATGTGTTATTAATCTGTCCACTAGATGGCAGGAATCTGTACATCAAAATGCAAATAAACTCCCTAAGAAGTCATAGCAGTCTTAAATACAAAAATATATAAATGCCTCCCAGGTGAGGACAGGACAGGCTCAAGTGTTACTGTAAGGGATATGCAGCTTATCTTGGAGACCGGGAGATGTCTCTTACCCCACCCACTGTGTCGGCATTGCCACCATCAGCAAATGGCAGAGGTCATGTTCACGCTGTCCATTCCACTCCTCCCCGTGGGAGTTCCATTTCTTCCGGGTGACAACAAAGGGCACGGGAAGCAAACCAAATGGCTTACCACATAGATTACACCAGTCTGCTTTACAATGAAAGCAATACAGAATTCCAGTCAAGACAACACTGAGGGTATCATCCGAACAGTATGGTTCTGGAAAAGCTTGAGAGTCTCAGCTACCTGTGGGGTTTATGGTTCAGAGATTTCATTGGACCTGGCAGTCTGCTCCAGTAAAGATTATAGCCAAGAAAGCCCAACAGGCAGTTCTACCATGTCACATGGGGTCGCTGTGAGTCAGAGTAATTTGGCAATACCCAACAACACCAGCGTTTAGAAGTGATTAGGTTTAGGACCCTACTTTAGTCAGCTAGTGCTGCTCTAACAGAAATACCACAGAGTACGTGGCTTTTACAAGGAAAAGTTTATTCTTACACAGTCCAGCAGGGCTACAAGTCCAAATTCAGGATGTCCACTCCAGGGGAAGGCTTTCCCCCTTGTCTGCTCTGGAGGAAAATCCTTGTGTTGCATTAGTCTTTGCCCAAGAGGCATCTTGGCGCCGGAACATCAGATCTGAAGGACGCACTCTTCTGCTGCTGCTTTCTTGATGGTATAAGGTTCCCAATTCTCTGCTTGCTTCCCTTAACTTATATCTCCTGTAGGATGAAAGGATTAAGGGTGGTGCAAGCCATACTCTAGGGACACTCCCCTTCCAGTGGAGCAGGGAGGTGATCCTGTGAAGGGATTTACAGTCCCACCCTAATCCTTGAGCATACAGCATAGGAAAATCACAAAATGGAGGACAATCACAACCTAGTGGGAATCATGGTCCAGGCACATGGCTACACATATTTGGGGGGGGGGGGCACAATTCAATCCATGACAGACTCATCCTTGTTTGGTATGACCTCATTAATTTAACAAAACAAAGCTCCTATTTTCAAACAGGGTCAAACTCACAGATACAATAATTAGAACTTTAATACATCTTTTGAGGGAAACAGAATTCAAACCATAACCGTACATTTCCTGACTTTCAGACATCTGTACACTTTCTAGTTGCCTTTGCAGTTGGCTTTTGGCCTGTGACTGAAATCTAGCTAGAAGGATGTGAGCAGACATGACCTTAACACTCACACACTCCTTCATGGGCTTTCTCCTTTCATGCTGGTTGGAATGGTGATGACTAGCTTGCTCTTGAAAGCCCAATTATTGAAGCAGAAAGATCTACCCTCAGCCTGGGTCCCTAATGACGGTGCAGAGCCAGGCCATCCTCTCGCCATCAACCTTGAACACTATGTACTATCCCTTCAAAATGTTGATGGAAGCAGGAACCTCCCTGTGCAGGCCAAGCCAAGTGCCGTTGAGTTGGATTCTACTTGTTACAGCAGTTCGGTTTATCATAACAATGGATGTAGGTGAGTCATATTGGAATTCTCAACCTTATATACGTTTTTAACCCTGTGTCATGAAAAGAATAGGCCCCCAATCTTCAAATACTTATATTTGAGTTGATATAGGAAATGCTGGTAGCATAGTGGTTAAGTGCTATGGCTGCTTACCGAAAGGTTGATAGTTCAAATCTGCCAGGTGCTCCTTGGAAACTCCATGGGGAGTTCTACTCTATCCTGTAGGGTTACTATGAGTCAGACATGACTTGATGGCAGTGGGTTTTTTAGGGTGGGATGGGGGGGAATGTATGAAGTTTGAATCTAGGAAAACTGGAAGTTGTCAAAAATGAAATGGAATGCTTGTATATATCTTAGGCATTAGTGAGCTGAAACGGACTGGTACTGGTCATTTGGAATAATCATATGTTCTACCATGGCAGGAATGACAAACTGAAGAGGAATGGCATTGCATTCGTGAAAAAGAACACTTTAAGATCTACTCTGAAGTACAACGCTGTCAGTAATGGGATAATATTCATATGTCTACAAGTAAGACTAGTTAGTATGATTATTATCCAAATTTACACACCAATCTCTAATGCCCATGTGAGGAAACTGCAGATTTTTACCAACTTCTGCAGTGTCATGGATTGAATTGTGTCCTACCAAAAATATGTGTAGCCATGTGCCTGGGCCATGATTCACAGTATCTTGTGATTATCCTGTATTTTGTGATTTTCCTATGCTGTATGCTCAAGGATTAGGGTGGGACTGTATATCCCTTCACAGGATCACCTCCCTGCTCCACTGTAAAGGGAGGTTCCCTGAAGTATGGCTTGCACCACCCTTAATCCTTTCATCCTACAAGAGATCAAAGGAAAGGGAAGAAAGCAGAGAATTGGGAACCTTGCACCTCAGGAAAGCAGCACCGGGAGAACAGTGTGTCCTTTAGACCTGAGGTTCCTGCACCAAGATGCTCCCTGGACAAAGACTGATGCAGTAGCAGACTGCAGAGCCAACAAGGGGGAAAGACTTCCCCTGGAGTGGACATCCTGAATTTGGACTTGTAGCTTACTGAACTGTGTAAGAATAAATCTTCCTTTGTCAAAGCCATGCACTCTATGGTATTTCTGTTAGAGCAGCCCTACTGAGTAAAATATGCAGTCTGAAATTGATCAAATATGCAATCAAAGTGCACTGATAATTACTGGTGACTGGAATTTGAAAGATAGAAAAAGTAAGGATCAGTAGTCGGAAAATATGACCTTGGGACAGAAAGGACAATACAGATCACACAATAGAATTTTGCAAGACCAATGACCTATTTACTGGAAACACGTTTTTCAATGACATAGACAGAGGCTATAAATGTGGACCTCACTGGATAGAATACACCAGAATTAAATCAACTACATCTGCGGAAACAGACAATGGAAAAGATCAATATCATCAGTCATAACAAGGCCAGGGGCTGACTGTGGGACAGACCATCAACTGCTCATGTGTAGTTCAAGTTGAAGCTGAAGAAAATTAAAATAAGTTCATGACAGCCAAAATACAACCTTGAGTATACTCCACCTGAATTCAGAGACCAACTCAAGAACAGATTTGATGCACTGAACACTAATGATCGAAGACAAAGTGATTTGTGGAAGGGCATCATATGTGAAGTAAGGAAAAGGTCATTAAAAAGACAGAAAAGAAACAAAAGAACAAAATGGATATCAGAATAGGCACTAAAACTTCTTGAATTGAGCTAAACCCAATGGAAGAAATCATGAAGTAACAGAGCTGAACAGAAGATTTCAAAGGGAGGTTTGAGAAGACAAACTAAAGTACTATGATGACATGTGCAAAGTTCTAGACTCAGAAAACCAAAAAAGAAGAACATCCTTGCATTTCTCAAGCTGAAAGAACTGAAGAAAAAAATTCAACTCTTGAGTTGCGATATTGAGGTATTCTATGGGTAAAATGGAAACAAACCCTGGTGGCGAAATGGCTAAGTTCTATGTTTGCTAACCAAAATGTTGACAGTTTGAATCCACCGAGTGCTCCTTGGAAACTCTATGGAGCAGTTCTATCCTGCTCTATAGTGTCGCTGTGAGTCAGAATCAACTAGATGGCACCGGGTTTGTTTTTTGGGGAGGAGGGGATAAAATATTGAACAATGCAGGAAGCATCAAAAGAAGAAGGAAGGAACTTATACAGTCACTGTACCAAACAGATTTGGTTGATGTTCAGCCATTTCAAGAGGTAGCATATGATCAAGAACTGATGGTCCTGAAGGAAGAAGTTCAAGCTGCACTGAAGGCATTGGCAAAAATTGAGGCTCCAGGAATTGACAAAATACCATTTGAGATGTTTCAACAAACAGATGCAACAATGGAAGCTCTCACTTGTCTATGCCAAGAAATTTGGAAGACATCTTCCTGATCAACTGACAGGAAGAGGTCCATATTTGCCCATTCCAGAGACAGGTGATCCAGTAGAACGTGTAAATTATCAAACAATGTCATTAACATCATATGCAAGTAAAAATTTGCTGAAGATTAACTCAAAATGGTTGCAGCAGTACATCAACAGGGAACTGCTGGAAATTCAAGCTGGTTTCAGAAAAGGACGTGGAATGAGGGACATCATTGCTGATGTCAGATGGACTTTGGCAGAAAGCAGATAACACCAGAAAGATATTAACCTGTGTTTTACTGACTATGCAAAGGCATTCGACTGTGTGGATCTCAACAAACTGTGGATAGCATTGCAAAGAATGGGAATTCCAGAATACCTAAACATGCTCATGAGGAACCTGTACCTAGACTAAGAGGCAGTCTTTCAAACAGAATAAGGTGACACTGTGTGGTTTAAAATCAGGAATGGCATGTGTATCCTTTCACCTTACTTATTCAGTCTATACGCTGAGCAATAATACAAAAAGCTGGACTGTACAAAAAATAGCAGTTCATCAGGAAGACTCATTAACAATCTTTGTTATGTAGACGACACAATCTTGCTTGCTCAAAGTGAAGAGGACTTGAAGCACTTACTGATGAAGATCAAAGACCACAGCCTTCAGTATGAATTACACCTCAACATAAAGAGAACAAAAATCCTCACAACTGGCCCCAAAAGCAACATCATGATAAATGGAGAAACGATTGAAATCATCAAGGATTTCATTTTACTTGGATCCACAATTAATGCCCATGGAAGTGGCAGTCAAGAAATCAAATGATGTGTTGCACGGGGCACATCAGTTGTAAAAGACCTCTTTAAAGTGTTAGAAAGAAAAGATGCCACTTCAAGGACTAAGCTGTGTCTGATCAAGGCCGTGATAGTTTCAGTCACCTCATATGTGTGTAATAGCTGGACAATGAATAAAGGAACACTGAAGAAGAATTGATGGCTTTGAATTATGATGTTGGTGAAGAAGATTGAATATACCCCATACTACTAGGAGAATGGAGCCCTGGTGGCCCAGTGGTCAAGAGCTCAGCCGTAAATCAAAGGGTCAATAGTTTTAATTTACCAGCCAGTCCTTGGAAACCATATGGGGGGGTGACAGATTTTTTTTCACCCACATGGAAGAATAAACAAATCTGTGTTGGAAGAAGTACAGCCAGAATGCTCCTTAGAAATGAGGGTGGTGAGACTTGGTGTTACATACTTTGGAGCTATTATCAGGAGGGACCTGTCCATGGAGAAGGACATGGTGCTTGGTAAAGGAGATGTCAGTGAAAGAGAGGAAGACTCTCGATGAAATGGATTGACACAGTGGCTACAACATTGAGCTCAAATATAGCAATGACCAAGGGTGGTGTGAAACCGGGCAGTGTTTCATTGTACTGTGCATAGGGTCTATGTGAGCCAAATGGAAGACATCTAACAACATCAACAACAATATTTATGAAAGCAGCCTGCCACGTCTTTCTCCTGCAAAGAAGCTGGAGTGTTAGAACCACTGACCTTTGTGTTGGCAGCTGAGTCCTTAACTACTACACCACCAGGGCTCATTTGTGAACCCTATAAAGCAACAATAAAACAGTTGTCATGGAGTCGATCCCCACTCGCAGCAACCATATAAACTCGTTGTACTTGAGTTGATTCTGACTCATGGTGACCCTACCAGATAGAGTAGAACTGCCCCATAGAGTTTCTAAGGAGCCTCTGGTGGCTTTGAACTGCCAACCATGTGGTTAGCAGCCATAGCTCTTAATCACCATGCCACCAGGGTTTCCAGTTACCCAGTAATCTAGGTTAATTTTAATTGAGGAATTTCTTGCTTTAGTAACTCCTGAAGACTCACCTGGATTCAAAGCCATTTACATACAAGGCCTGGCAATTAAGTTTGCAAACTTACCACCATATGCTTACATGGGCGGCATTGTACAAACAACTCGGTAAGGTTTCATGATCTTGGTATATCAGTGTCTCACAGCCCTGTTCGTGTTGATGTGTGGCAGTGTCTTGCTACGTGGTATTCATTATTGTTGCATGATTTTGTGTGCCATTGCAAGAATGTCAGAATTTTATTTAGAGCAACAGACAAACATTAGATTTCTTGTTAAACTTGGCAAGAGTGGATGTCAAATCTGGGAGGCATTAGTTCCAAGTTTATGGGGATAATGCCATGAAGAAAACAGAAGTGTACAAATGGATTAAACGTTTTTATGAGGGGAGAGAAAGCATCACTGATGAAGAGGGGTTAGGATGGACAGTAATGAGCAGAACTCGCAAAAACACTGCCAAAATTCATTAATTGTATGTCAAAATCGTCGGCTGATTGTGAGGAGTATAGCAGACCACGTAAACACTGATGAAGTTAGGAAAATCTTCACTGAAAATCCTAGCATGACAAAGGTGCGTGCAAAAACAGTCCCGAAGGAGCTCACTGATGAACAAAAGCAAAGGAGAGTTGAAGTTTGCCAAGACCTTTTGGAGAGGCAAGACAATGTTTTGGGCCTTGTTATCACTGACTATAAAACATGGGCGTACTCGTACGACCTTGAAACAAAGCGTCAAAGTGCACAATGGAAGTCAGCCAATTCTCCATGAACAAAAAATTCCTTCAGTCCAAATCAAGAGTCAAAATGACATTGCTAAACTTTTTTGATATAAGAGCAATTGTTCTTTATGAATTTGTTACAACTGGACAAACAGTTAACCAAGTTTACTCTTCGAAAGCGCTGAAAAGTCTGCATGAAAAAGATAGAAGAAAATGACCTGAGCTTTTCACCAACAACTCATGGCTGTTGCATCATGACAATGCAGCAGTTCACATGGCACTATATGTGAGGGAGCTTTTAGCCAGCAAACAAATAACTGTATTGGAACACCCTCCCTACTCACCTCATCTGGCCCCTAAAGACTTTTTTATTTACCCAAAGATGAATATTGAAAGGAGGACATTTGGGTGACATTCAGGACATCAGGGGTAATGCAACGACAGCTCTGATGGCCATTCCAGAAAAAGACTTCCAAAATTGCTTTGAAGGGTGGAGTAGGCACTGGCATAGGTGCATAGCTTCTCAAAGGGAGTACTTCAAAGGTGACTGTAGTGATTTTCAGCAATGAGGTATGTAGCACTTTTGTTAGAATGAGTTCACGAATTCTATTGTGAGGCTTCTTACAGTGATAGATGAGGGGGAGCCAGCATCCTGGCAGTGGTCAAAGCACTGGGATGGGGCATAAGTGCCTTGGCTAATCTTCCACTGCACTTCCACTACCACTGGACTTTTGACAAGTTATTCCATCTTCCCAGATCTGAGCCCTCTCATGTGTAAAACAATGTGTTTGAAGGTGATCTCTCAGCTCAGACATTTTATGATTCTGTTGTCATTAATTTTCTTGTTACTTTTTAAAAAATTTAGCCTTTATTTAAAAAAAACACTGATGGTTTAAAGCCAGAGTTGACACACTTTTTCTTTTTTTTTCTAGTTAATATTTCTATCTCTTTTATTTCTTTTTATATCTTTTTTTTGTTATGATTGAGTGAGAATATAAAATCCCATATAAATTTGCATACCTGCCAATGAGTAGTTGCCACTGTTTTCCCTGCCTGGTAACAGCACACTCCTCCTCTCCGTTCTGTTCATGCCATATCCTCCTAATGAACTCCTATCCCCTCCTCTCCACCGTCTCCCCTGCGTCCAGTAAGAGGTCAGCCGGGTGACATCCTATAGATGCACAGAACCATAAAATGCACACATGATATGGTCGCTCTGTGTCACAAAGTCCAATCCATTTCTGTTCAAAGAGTTGACGTCCATTATGATTTATGGACAGGGGCAGAGTCAGGGCCAGGAGCCATGCTCTCTGGGGAATCCAGAGGCCCCTGGACCATCAATTGTGGTCCTTTAGTGGAAACCTCAGAGTGCACCCTTTCTTATTTTCATGTTGCCAGTGTGACTCAACTTTGTGAGCCCCATCACGGCTATCACTGGTGGTGGCCGGGCACCATCTAGTTCTTCTGGTCGCATGTTGATGTAGTCACCTGCTCACGTGAGTCCCTCTGTCTTCTGGGTTCTCTTTGCCCCATGTCATCTTGGTCCTTGGAGATCATCCATTCCTGCTGAGTTGGCACCATTTGGTGTATCTCAGATGGTAGCTTGGCAGCTTTTAGGACCCCAGATGCCACTCACCAATTTGGGTTGCAGAAGACTCTCTTAGCAAAACATTAGTTATGCCAGTTGGCCTCGATGTCCCCAGAGAGCATGGTCCCCAGACCCTAACCCCAGCTACTCCGTCTTTGTAATATTGGGTTAAGATGAGAAGAGTAATCATGTCATGTTGAAGTCCGGTTAAAATAGATCTTCTTTCTAATATGTGCTGTCACAATTTCACCCAACCACATTTCTATTAACTATCTAATCAATACCTCATCCTCTCCCTCCCTCCCTCCCTCCCCACCCTTGCAGCTGTCAGAGTCTTTTCTTCTACACATGAGTCTATTCTTCAGTTCTTATCGTAGGAGTCACATACAATATTTGCCCTTTTGCCACTGACTGTTTTCACTCAACATAATGTCCTCCAGCTGAAACCAATTATGAGACACTTCCTAAAATCATCATTGTTCTTTATCATTGCATAATATTCCATTCAGTATATGTATCATAGTTTACCCATCTATTCCTCTGTTGATGGCCACCTTGGTTGATTCTATCTTTTTGCTAATGTGGACTGTGCTGCAATAAACATTCGTGTGCATGTATCAGTTGGTGTGAATGGCCTTGATTCTGTAGGGTTTATTCCAAGCAGTGGAGTTACTGGATCAAATGGTGTATCTATTTCCAGCTTTTTAAAGAAGCGCCAGATTGCTTTTCAAAGAGGCTGCACCATTTTGAAATACCACCAACAGTGTAGGAGAGTTCCAATTTCTCCACAGCCTCTCCAGCATTTGCTGTTTTGCATTTTTTGGATCATGGTCAACCTTGTTGGGGTGAGATGGTATCTCATTGTAGTTTGGATTTCAATTTCTTTAATAGGTAATGATCGTGAACATGTCCGCATGTGTTTTTTGGCTGCCTGGATCTCCTCTTTAGGGAAGTGTCTGTCTATCTCCTTTGCCCATCACTTAATTGGATGATTTACCTTTTTCTTACTGATATTTTTTGTACCTTATAGATTATGGAGATCAGGCGTCGGTCTGACATAGAGTTGCCAAATATTTTTTCCCATTGTGTACGTGGCCTTTTAATTCTGTTAATAAAGTCTTTGGATGAACAAAAGTGATTGATTCTTAGTAGTTCAAATTTATCTATTTTCTCTTCTGTTGTTTGTGGTTTGTTTGATAGATCATGAAGTATGTCTATGTTGTGTAGTAAAGCTTCCATTGTTGTTCCTACTTTTTCTTGGATAAGCTTTATCGTTATCATTTGAGATTTGATATTTAGGTCTTCTATCCAGTTTAAGTTGGTTTTCTATAAGGTGTAAGATACGAGTCTTGTTTTAATTTAGTGCAGATGGATATCCAGTTTTGCCAACACCATTTGTTGAAGAAATTGTTTTTACCTCATTTTAGTTTCTTAGGGCCTTTGTCGAATATCAACTATTCATAGGCAAATGATGTCATCTCTGGGGTCACGATTCTGTTCCACTGGTCTCTCTGTTTTTGTACCAGTACCAGGCTGTTTTGACTACTGTGGCAGTGTAATAAGTTCTAAAGTCGGGTAGTGAAAGGCATCCCAGTGTGTTCTTCTTCAGTAGTGCTTTACTTATCAGGGCTTCTTCCCTTTACAAACAAAGTCAGTGATTTCCTTCTCCATCTCATTAAAAAATGTCATGGGAATTTGTATTGGGATTGCATTATATAGTAAATTGTTTGGGGTAAAACAGACATTTTCACAATATTAAGTCTTCCTATCCATAAGCAGGATAGGTTTCTCCATTTATGTAAGTCTCTCTTAGATTCTTGTGGTAAGGACTTGTAGTTGGCTTTGTAAAGGTCTGTTATTTCTCTGGTTAGATCTATTCCTAGGTATTTTATCTTCTTAGGAGCTATAGTAAATGGTATTGATTTGGTGATTTCTTCTTGAATAATATCATTGTTGGTATAAAGGAATCCTCCTGATTTACTTATGTTTACCTTGTATTCTGAGTTTGCTGAACTCTTCTACCAGTTTGAGTAGCTTACTTATGGATTCTTTAGGATTCTCTGTGTATACAATCATATCATCTGCAAATAGGGAGATTTTGCTTCCTCTTTGCTGATGCAGATGCCCTTTATTTCTTGGTCTTGTCTAATGACTCTGGCTAGAACTTCTAGTACAATGTTGAATAGGAGAGGTGAGAGTGGGCATCCTTGTCTAGTTCCCATTTTCAGGGGAAGTTGTTTCAGTCTCTCTCCATTCAGGATGATGTAGGCAGTTGGCTCTGTATAAGTGGCCCTTATTGCATTGAACAATTTGCCATCTATTCCTATTTAGCTGAGAGTTTTTAGCATGAGTGGGTGTTGGACTTTATCAAATGCCTTTTCTTCATGAACAGACAAAATCAGATGATTCTTGTCTTTTGTGTTATTTATGTGGTTGATTATATTGATTGTTTTTCTGATGTAGAACCAGCCTTGCATCCCTGGTATGAATCCAACTTGGTCATGATGAATTAGTTTTTTGACATGTTGTTGTATTTTATTGGCAAGAATTTTGTTGAAGATTTTTGTATCTAGATTCATGAGTGATATTTATCTGTAGTTCTCCTTTTTGGTTGGGTCTTTCCCTGGTTTTGGTATCAGGGTTATGCTAGCTTCATAGAATGAATTTCGGAGTATTCCATCCCTTTCTATGCTGTGAAATAGTCTCAGTAATATTGGTGATAATTCTTCTCTAAAAGGTTGGTAGAAATCTGCGCTGAAGCCTTCTGGGCCTGAGCTTTTTATGGTTGGTACTTTTTTGATGACTTTTTCAATCTCTTCATTTCTGATGGGTTCATTATGTTGATCCGCTTCACCTTATGATAATTGTGGTAGGTGATATCAATCTAAGAATTTGTCCATTTCCTCTAGATTTTCAAATTTGTTAGACTTTTCTAGTATTATGATGTTTTTGATTTCTGATGGATCTGTTATGACAACTTCCCTCTCATTTCTTATTTGGGTTATTTGTTTCCTTTCCTGCTTTTCTTTGGTAAGTTTATGCAGTGGTTTCTCAATTTGGTTGATTCTTTCAAAAAAGTAGCTTTTGGTCTTTTCAATTTTTTCAATTGTTCTATTCTCTTCATTTAGTTCTACTCTAAGCTTTATGATCTGTTTTCTTCTGGTGGCTGAGAGGTTCCTCTGTTGCTCTCTCTCTACTTGTTCAAGCTGTAGGGTTAGGTCTTTGGTTTGGGTTCTTTCTTGCTTCTGGATGTGTGCATTTATAGAGATAAACTGACCTCTGAGCATTGCTTTGGCTGTATCCCATAGGTTCTGGTAAGAAGTGTTTTCATTCTCGTTGGAATCCATAAATTTCTTTATTTCATCCTTGATTTCTTCTGTAATCCATGGCTTTTTGAGCAAGACGTTGTTCAATTTCCATATTTCCTTTCTGTGTTTTTCCTGCTAATGATGTCAACTTTAATGGCTTTGTGGTCTGAGAAGGTGCTTTGCAATAATTCAATGGTGTAAATTTTGTTGAGGTTTGCTTGATGTCCTGACACATGGTCTATTCTGGAAAATGTTCGACGTGCACTGCAGAAGAATGTGCAGTTGTCTGCTAATGGTTCAAAAATTCTGTATATGTCAGCGAGGTCCAGTTGGTTAATTGTGGCAATAAGATCTTATGTGTCTTTATTGAGTTTTCTTCTAGACAATCTGTTCAATATGGAGAGTGGAGAGTTGAAGTGTCTCACTAGTATTGTGGAATGATCTCTGTCATTTCTGAGTGCAGTCAGTGTTTCTTTGATGTATTTAGATGCTCTAGTATTGGCTGCATAAATATTTAATATTGTTAAGTCCTACTTGTGTATCGAACCTTTTAGCAATAAACAGTGTCCATCCTTGTCCACGATGGTGAATTTTACATTAAAATCTATTTTATCTGAGACTAGTGTTGCCACACTTGCTCCTCTTTATGCATTGTTAGCTTGGTATGTATTCTTCCATCCTTTAATTTTCAGTTTGTTCATATCTTTAAGTCTAAAGTGAGTTTCTTGTAAGCAACATACAGACAGATCGTGTCTTTTGATCCAAGATGCCACTCGTTGTCTCTTTACTGGCACATTCAGTCCATTCACATTCAATGTAATTATTGATAGGTATGTGTTTAGTGCTGTCATTGTGATACGCTTATTTTTGTGTTGATATTTTCTCTGTTATTCTTTTTATGCTGTTCTGGGACATTCTTCTTTATGAGTTGATTTTTCACCTTTTTCAGGGTTGGTTTTGTGGTTGTTGAGACTCCTGTATTACGTTTCTTGACTTGATATGTTGCATGTTTATTGTGCTTTGTGGCTGCCTCTGTGATCTCCCTTAATAGTTTATGTTTAAACCCAGTTTTAACTACTACAAGTCTTATTAACTTTCTTTCCATCTGGAAGGACTATAATGACTACAGTAAATTCTTTTTAATATGATGACATCTTGGTTTTAATGATATATGATCACTGGATCATTTCTTTCACTATTATAGTTTGATTGAGTTTGTAGCCTTCCCTAATTGAGTACGTTTCTGGATGATGTGTTCTGTATTTCCTCCTAAAATATAAAATTAATAGTTTTGTTCTTCTAAGCCAAGAGCTTCTTTCAGTATCTCTTGTAGCTTTGGTTTGGTTTCTACAAAGTCTCTGAGTTTCTGTTTATCTGTTAATGCCTTGATTTCATTTTCTTATTTGAAAGAGTTTTGCAGGATATATAATTCATGGTTGGAAGTTCTTCTCCTTCAAGACTTTGAATGCCTCATCCCTTTTTCTCTGTGCCAGCATCGTTTCTGCTGAGAAATCAGACAAAAGCCTACAGGGTTTCCCTCTGAAAGTTAGCTTTACTTTCAGTCTTGCTGCCTTTAAGAGTTTCTGCTTGTGTTTCATTTTGTTAAGCTTGATTATAGTATCTTGGAGTCTTTCTTTTGGGATGTTTATTGAGTGACATTTGAAATGCATCTTGGATACCTCTATTCTCTTCTTTCCTGAATTACTGGGAAGTTTTCTGTTAGCAGTTCACCCACAATACTCTCTGTGTTCTTAGGTGTCCCACCCTCTTCAGGAACTACACTTAATCGTAGATCGTTCCTCTTAATAGAGGCCCACATGCTTCTTAATGCTACTTCATTTTTCTTGTTTCTTTTTCTGATTTTTCCTCCTAGTTGCTGGAGTCAGTAGCTTTGTCTTCCAAGTCAATGAGTCTATTTTCCATTTGCTCTGTTCTATTTTCTTGGCTTTAAACTGAATTTTCTGTCTCTTTGATTTTATTCCTGATCTGTTGGATTTCAGAGTGCTGGTGTTCCATCAGATGGAACAGCTTGCTTAATTTTTCATTTTGCTCCGCTGCATTTTGTATAAGGTCTAAGAGGGCTCTCTACATAATCCTTTTGTACTCACCCTCTGATAGTTTCAGATAGGTTTCTTCATCTGGGAAGTTCTTTGGATCTTTCTTTTGTGGGCCTTCTGAAGCCATAGGTGAATTCTTCCTCATGTTCCTGTCCAAAACAGGAGGTTGTTTTGTTTCTCTAGTGCTGCCTTAATGGGATCTAAAGCTCAGTCTGAAAACACAGTTGATCACCAGACACCTCTGTGTCCTACAGTGACTGGACTCAGTGGAATCTCTGGGGTAGCAGGCTCCACCTCCTGATTGGCAAAGACACAGCCCCATTTATAGTCTCTAGGGAGCTGTCAGCTGACTGTATAATGTGAGACAGTAAAGGCTGGAAGAGATTCTGTCCATAAGCACTGCAGTTATTTCTCTCTTGAAAGGTAAAAGGTATCTGTCAGCTTCCAAATTAGTCAGGCTTTCAGGTGTGCAAGTCTCTCTTCCCAGCTGGCAAAGTAAGCACCTCTATATCAAAGACTGCTTTACTGCCAGAAAAGCACTCTCTGGGAAGGCACTGCCTCCCAGCTTGGGAATTAGGTCCAGCTGAGGCCTCTTTATAGTAAACTCCACCTCCCAGTGAATCAAGATGACAGCCCACATAAGTTCCGCTGCCGGCCTTGAAAAAGACTATTCAATGGCAGAGATTCAGAGATTCTGAGAGACAGAGGTCATAGGTGCCGAGTTGCACAGATTCCAAGGCCAAGCTCTCGAAATGTGGTGACTCCACTTGCCGATCTCATCAGTAGTGTGTCTTAGCTTTGCTGTCAGTCAAAACTCAGCCCTTCCCACTGGCTAAGACAAAGAGAAAAAATTAAAATCGCGATTTACTTTCAGTCCATACAAGCCAGCACTCAACAAAGGCAGGGGTCAGCAAGAGAAGAAGTTTCCCACTCAGTGGTATGTAGACCAAATAGACAGCTGTATGCTGTGTCCTAGGGCTCACCAGGTGTCCAGAAGGCTCCATTTAATTATCAGTTCAGGCTTTGGTTTCCAGAGGGATTTAGGGAGATGTGTGTTCAGCCCACCATCTCGGCTCCATTCCCCTGCACTTTTTCTTAAAAGCCAAGGAGTAAATATCTGAGGTTTTTAGAGCTACTATTCCACACTGCTGTTTCAGTGAGAAAGCATCTACAGGTAATACCTGAACAAATGGGCCTGGCTGTGTGTTAATAAACCTTTATCTATGAAACAGGAAGATGACCCAGCAACTACAATTTGCTGATTGTTGGTTTAAAGGCTACATATATTTCTGCTAAGGCTTATTATTATTATTTTTTTTTAATCAACAGTTCACTTCACCTTTACCCCAGTTCCAGTTTTTCCTTTCTGGATACAGCCACTTTCAACTCTTTGTTGTTGTTGTGTGCTGTTAAGCTGGCCACATATGCTTGATGACCCTAAGTGTGACAGAGTAGAACTGTACCATTTAGTTTTCTTGGCTGTAATCATTATAGAAGCTGTTTAGCAGACTTGTTCTCTAAGGAGCCACTGAGGTGGTGGCAGGTGGGTTAAACTGCCACCCTTTGGATTGTTGGCAGTTTATGGGAAACCTTGTGCCACCAAAGCTCCTATATCTCTCAAAGTGTTTTTCTTTTTTTCTTAATTGTCATCCATATCTCTAATAATAAGTATACTGAACAATTTCTGCCTAGGAAGCTGTGATCCGGTTTAACAAGCCTTGCAGGTGGTTCACATTAAAGTTTGAAACTCATTGTTTCAGAGAATTTCTTCTCTTATTTTACTTTGAATGCATGGAAAACATTGGTTAAATGCATACTTGCTTTTTGCTTGAGCCCACTCAAGCCTGCTACTCACCTCACCTTTATTGCCAGTTCCAGAACTTCCATCGAGCCATATCTTCCACTTTCTTTTAGACTCCCTTGTTTCAGGGGATCATGTCATCCAGTCACTTCCAGAGAAATAGTGCATGAGAGATGTATTTTTGCATTCTGCAAGACTGAAAATGCCATTTATTAGCCTATGTTCATACATTTTTTTTTACTGTGACCAAGTATACAAACCAAATTAAATTGTATGTCCACCTAGCTGCAGCTCCTGCTCTCCTTGCCCAGTGACAGCATACTTTTCCTTTTTGTCCTGTGTATGTCATATCCTCTTAACAATCTCCTGTCTCCTCCTCTCCACTCTTTCCTCTCCCTTCTACTAAGAGGCCAGTAGGACAGCATCGTATAGATGCACAGAACCATAAAGTACACACACCATATTGTCACACTCTATCCCTGAGTCTGGTCCATTCATATTTGAACAGTTGACCTCAGTAATGTTTTCTGGCCAGGGACAGCAGCAGGTCTAGGAGCCACGCTCTGAGGGAAACTCCCAGGCAGCCAGATCATGAGTTGTGGTCTTTTAATGAAGTTCTTGAGGTGTACCCCTCTTTTTCTCATGTTGCCACTGGGACTTGACATTGTGTGCCCCATCACAGCTGTCATTGATGGTCGTGGCTGGCACCATCTGGTTCTTCTGGTCACATGTTGATACAGCCACCCATTTAGATGGGTCCTTCTGTCCCCTGGGCTCTTTCTTCCTTCTGTCTTTGTTGTCCTTGGTGATTATCTGTTCTGGATGCAATGGGACCATTTGGTGTACCTCAGATAGCAGCTTGCTAGTTTTTAAGACCCCTGACACCACTCACCACTATGGGGTACAGAAGACTCTCTTAGCAATAGGCTAGTTATGTCAATTTGCCTCAATGTCCCATAAGAGCATGGTCCCCAGACCCCTGCCCCTGTTACTCTATCCTAGCAATACTGGGTCAAGATTAGAAGAGTTTTCAGTTTATGCTGAAGTCCACTTGGTATTCTTTCTACTGTGTGCTGTCACTGGTTTCACCGAACCAAATTTCTATCAACTATCTAATCTATGACCAGCCCTCTCCCCCCTTCCCCACCCTTGCAGCCATTAAAGTGTCTTTTCTTCTATATATAAATCTATTTTTAAGTCCTTATAGTAGGTGACTCATACAACATTTGTCCTTTGGCCACTGACTGATTTCACTCAGCATAATGTCTTCCAATTGAAACCAGGTTATAAGATGCCTCCTAAAATCATCATTGTTCTTTATCATTGCATAGTGTTCCATTGAGTATATATACCATTGTTTGTTTGTCTGTTCATCTGTTGTTGGGCATCTTGGTTGATTCCATCTTTTTGCTAGTGTAGCCTGTGCTGCAATAAACATTCATGTGCATGTATCTGTTTGTGTGACTGCCTTTGATTCTGTAGGTTATATTCCAAGCAGTGAGATTACTGGATCAAATAATGTATTTATTTCCAGCTCTTTAAGGAAGCATGAAATTGCCTTCCGAAGAGGTTGTACCATTTCGTATTCCCACCAGCAGTTTGGGAGAGTTCCAATCTCTCCACAGCCTCTCGAGCATGTGTTGTTTTGTGTTTTTTGGATCGTGGCCAACCTTGTTGGGGTGAGATGTTATCTCATTGTAGTTTTCATTTGGATTTCTCTAATAGCTAATGATCATGATCATTTCCTCATGTGTCTTTCGGCTGCTGGATGTCCTGTTTTGTGAAGTGTCTGTCCATCTCCTTTGCCCATTGCTTAACTGGGTTACTTACCTTTTTCTTGTTGATAGTTTGCAGTACCTTATAGATTATGGAGATCAAACGTAGGTCCGATTTGTAGTTGCCAAATATTTTTTCACATTCTGTGGGTGGTCTTCTAACTCTTTTGATAAACTCTAGGATTAGCAAAAGTGTTTGATTCTTATTGGTTCCCATTTATCTATTTTCTCTTCTGTTGATCATGCTTTGTCAGATTTTGAAGTCTGTCTAAGTTGTGTGTTAAAACTTCCATTGCTCAACCTATTTTTTCTTGCATGATCTTTATTGTTTTAGGTTTGACATTTAGGTCTTCTACCCAATTTGAGTTAGTTTCCGTGTGAGGTGTGAGATATGGGTCTTGTTTCAATGTTTTGCAGATGGATATCTGATTTTGCCAGCACCATTTGTTAAAGAGATTGTTTTTACCCCAGTTTACAATCTTATGGCCGTTGTCAAATATCAACTGTTCGTAAGAGGATGGTGGCATCTCTGGGGTCTCAGCTGTGTTCCATTGGTCTATATATCTCTTTTTGTACCAGTAGCAGGCTGTTTTGACTATTGTGGCAGTATAATAAATTCTAAGGTCTGGTTGTGTGAGGCCTCCCACTGTGTTCCTTTTCTTTGTAGTGCTTTGCTTATCTGTGGTTTCTTCCCTTTCCAAACAAAGTTGGTTATTTGTTTCTCCATCTCATTAAAAAATGTCACTGGATTCATATTGGGACTGCACTGTGTATGTAGACTGCTTTGGGCAAAATAGCCATTTTAACAATGTTAAGTCTTTCTATCCATGAGCATGGTGGGTTTCTCAATTTATGTAAGTCTCTCTTAGTTTCTTGCAGTAACGTCTTGTAGTTCTCTTTGTATAGGTCTCTTATTTCTCTAGCTAGATTTATTCCTAGGTATTTTATCTTCCTGGGGGCTATAGTAAATGGTATTGATTTGATTTCTTCTTTGATGATTCTTTTGTTGGTATAAAGAAATCCTACTGATCTCTTATATCCTGATACTTTGCTGAACTCTTCTAATAGTTTGAGTAGTTTACTTACAGATTCTTTAGGATTCTCTGCATATACAATCATATCATCTGCAGATAGGGAGATTTTTACTTATTCTTTGCCAATGTGTATGCTCTTTGTTTCTTTGTCTTGTCTAATTGCTCTGGCCAGAACTTCTAGTACAATGTTCAATAGAAGTGGTGAGAGTGGGCATCCTTGTCTAGTTCCTGTTCTCAAGGGAATTCTTTAAGTCTGTCTCCATTAAGGATGATATAGGCAGTTGTCTTTGCGTAGATGGCCCTTATTGCGTTGAGGAATTTGCCTTCTATTCCTATTTTGCTGAGAGATTTTAGCATGAATGGGTGTTGAACTTTGTTGAATGTCTTTTCTGCATCAATGGACAAAATAAGGTGATTCTTATGTTTGTATTATTTATGTGGTTGATCATGTTAATTGTTTTTCTGATGTTGAACCAGCCTTGCATCCTTGGTATGAATCCAACTTGGTCTTGATGAATTATTTGTTTTTTGATGTGTTGTTGAGTACCATTGGCAAGGATTTTGTTGAAGGTTTTTGCATATGGGTTCATGAGTGATATTGGTCTGTAATTTTTCTTTTTTTGTGGGATCTTTCCGTGGCTTTGGCAGCAGGGTTATGCTGGTTGCATGGAATGAATTTGGGAGTATTCCATCCTTTTCTATGCTCTGAAATAGTCTCAGTAGTATTGAAGTTAGCTCTTCTCTAAAAGTTTGGTAGAATTCTGTGGTGAAGCCATCTGGACCAGGACTTTTTTGGGTTGGTCATTTTTTGATGACTTTTTCAATCTCTTTCTTTGTGACGGGTTTATTAAGTTCTTGTACTTCTCCTTGTGATAATTTTGGTAAGTGATATGAATCCAGAAATTTGTCTATTTCTTCTAGGTTTTCAAATCTGTTAGAGTACAGTCTTTTGTAGTGTTCTGTTATGATACTTTTCATTTCAGTTGGGTCTGTTGTGACGTCTCCCATATCCTTTCCTATTCGGGTTATTTGTTTTCTCTCTGTTTTATTTTTGTAAATTTAGCCAATGGTTCATCAATTTTGTTGATCTTTAAAAAAAACAGCTTTTGGTTTTGTTAATTTTTTCAATTGTTCTTCTATTCTGTAATTTGTTTAGTTCTGTTCTAGTCTTTATGATCTGTTTTCTACTGTTGCCTGAGAGGTTCTTCTGTTGCTTTCTTTACTTGTTCGAACTGTAGTGCTAATTCTTGGTTTGGGTCCTTCCTTCCTTCCAGATGTGTGCATTTATAAATTGACATCTGAGCACTGCTTCGGCTGTAGACCATAAGTTCTGGTAGGATGTGTTTTCATTCTCATTTGGTTCTATAAATTTCTTTATTTCATCCTTGATTTCTTCTATAACCCATCACTTTTTGAGCAAGGTATTGTTCAGTTTCTATGAGTTCAAATTTCTACTTCTGTTTTTTCTGCTATTGATTTTGACTTTTATGGCTTTATGGTCTGAGAAGATGCTTTGCAATAATTTGATGTTTTGGATTTTGTTGAGATTTGCTTTATGTCCTAACATGTGGTCTAGTCTGGAAAATGTTCCATGTGCATTGGAAAAGAAGGTGTAGTTATCTGTTGATGGATAAAAAATTCTGTATCTGTTGGCAGGGTCTAATTGGTTAACTGTTGGGATAAGATCTTCTGTGTCTTTCCTGAGCTTTTTTATGGATGATTTGTCCATCACTGAAAGTGGAGTGTTGAAATCTCCAACTATTATTGTGGAGTGACATATCTTATTTTTCAACATAGTCAGTATTTGTTTGATGTACTTAGATACTCTGGTATTGGGTGCATAAATATTTAATATTGTTAAGTCCTGCTTGTATACTGAACCTTTCAGCAATAAATAGTAACCACCTTGTCCTCAATGGTAGATTTTACATTAAATCTGTTTTATCTGAGATTAGTATTGCAACATCTGCTCTTCTTTGTACATTGTTAGCTTGGTATATATCATTCAATCCTTTAGTTTTCAGTTTGTTCATATCTTTCAGTGTAAGGTGTGTTTCTTGTAAGCAACATATAGACAGGTCGATTCTTTTGATCCAGGATGTCACTCACTGTCCCTTCATTGGAGAATTCGATCTGTTTACATTCAGTGTAATTACTGATAGACATGTGTTTTGTGCTGTCATTTTGATGTAATTATATTTGTGTTGATCTTAATATTCTGTACTGGGTCATTCTTCCTGATGGGTTGAATTTTCACCTTTTTCAGTGTTGGTTTTGTGTTTGTTGAGACTCCTGTATTACATTTCTTGTTTTGATACATTGCATTGTTATTGTGCTTTGTGGCTACCCCTTTGATTCCCCTTAATATTCTAAGTTTAAACCTAATTTTAACTTCTGTGTGTCTTTTTAACTTGTCTGTATCTGAAAGGACTATAACTGCTGTAGTATATCCCTCGTTTTAGTGCGATGGTGTCATAGTTTTGTGATATGATCACTGGATCTCTTCTTTTAGTATTGTAGCTTTGACTGATTTTTTGACTTTCCTAACTGAGTAAGATTTGAACGCTGTGTCTTGGATTGCCTCCGTAAATATACACTTAATTTTTTTTTCCCTAAGCAAAGAGCTTCTTTCAGTATTTCTTGTAGGTTTGGTTTCTACAAAGTCTCTAAGTTTCTGTTTGTCTGCAAATGTCTTAATTTCATTGTCATATTTGAGAGACAGTTTTACAGGATATATAGTTCTTGGTTGGAAGTTTTTCTCCTTCAAGGCTTTGAATGTGTCACTCCACTTGAATGTTGGCCTCCTTGCCAACAGTGTTTCTGCCGAGAAGTCAGACAAAAGCCTACATGGCTTCCCTCTGAATGTTAGCTTTGCTTTGAGCCTCACTGCCTTTAAGAGCTTCTGTTTATGTTTCCTTTTATTAAGCTTGATTATAGTATGTCTTGGTGTCTTTCTTTTGGGGTCCAGTTTTTGTGGTGTTCGATATACATCTTGGAAGTCTGCTGTCTTCTTTCATAATTTCAGGGAAGTTTTCTGTCAGCAACTCAATTACAATACTCTCTATATTTTCAGCTATCCCACCCAGTTCAGGAACTCCAATTATTCTTAAATTATTCCTCTTAATAGAGTCCCACATGT
Source organism: Heterohyrax brucei (assembly GCA_028571685.1). Lineage (NCBI taxonomy): Eukaryota > Metazoa > Chordata > Mammalia > Hyracoidea > Procaviidae > Heterohyrax > Heterohyrax brucei. The sequence continues at coordinate 15,921,014 of CM053166.1, read as the reverse complement.
TTCTTAATGCTTCTTCATTTTTGTTCTTTTCTCTGAGTTTTCCTCATAAATGCTGGTGTCAGTTGCTCTATCTTCAAGATCATTAAGTCTGACTTCCATCTCCTCAATTTTGGTCTTTTGGGTTTGGATTGAATTGTCTAATTCTGTCATTTTGTTATTGACATGCTGGATTTCAGAACGCTGATGCTCCATCAGTTTGAATAGCTTGCTTAATTTTTAATTTTTCTCTGCTGCATTTTGGTTAATCTCTAGGAGGGCTTTCTATATAATTCTTTTGTACTTGCCCTCTGATAGTTTCAGAAAGTCTTCTTCATCTGGGAGGTTTTTTGAGTCTTTATTTTGGGAGTTTTCTGGAGCCATGATGGACAGTTTCTTTAAATGGTTAGCTAGGGTTTGCTGCCTTTGGGCCATCTAGAGGCTGTTCTCTTTCTCTGGTGTTACCTCAACAAGAGCTAAGGTGTAGTTCTTAGAAGGAAGTTGGTCACCAGGCACCTTTGGGTACTCTAGTGATGGGCCCCAGTGGACTCTTTGGGGTGGTAGGCTCTGCCTCCTGGCTGGCAAAGATGGCACCTTGCTTATGGAGTCACTGGGGGGGCCTTCAGCCAATCCTATGATGTAGGTCAGTGAAGGCTGGAGGAGATTCCACAGGGCTGCTCAGCAGTTATTTCCCCAGGCAGTTTCATTTTAAAAAGCTGGGAGCTGCCCAACAACTGCCAAAATCCATGAGGCTGTCAGATGTGGCAGGTGTTGCCTTCCAGCTGAGAACAGAAGCACCTCTTTGGCCATCCCCAGATGCTATGAGGTAGATCAAAGCCAGGAGGGCTTAAGTCCTTGCTTCCATCCTCAGCAAGGCTCTACCCATAAGGTAGCACTGTCCTAAATACAGCCTTTCTTCTGGAAAAGTGCTTTCTGGCCTGGCACTGATGCTCAGCTTGAAAATTAGCTCCTGCCAAGTCCTCCAGTTGGGTGATTCTGCCACCCAGCTGACCAAGATTGCATCCTGGCCGAGCTGCCATTCCCACAGTGAAACAACAGAATTTATGGTAAGCTCAGAAAAAAGAGGGTGGAGGGCTAGTTGTGCCCTCACTCAGCAGCTGGGCTTTCATACTTTGGCTATCCCATGCACTATCTCTCTGATACACTATACGCTGTTTACTTTAGCACAGCAGCTTGGCATAGTTGCTAGCTCATGCCCACCACCTGCCTCCTTGATAACAAAGAAGGCATCAGTACTTGCAGTCCACCCAAATGGCGAGTCCACAGGAACAGGGCTCAGCATGCGCTGCCTTGTGTCAGAGAGAGATAGTTTCCCACTTAGTGGAGCGTAGTCTCATCTGACAACCCTAGGCCATATCCTACTGCTCCCTGGGTGTCCAGAGTGCTTCATTCAATTATCCTTGCAGGCCTTACTTCTCAGAGGGAATTGAGGAGAAGTGTGTCTGGTCTGCCACCTTTGCCTCGCCTCACTAGCCTATGTTCCTATTTACTTTAAAACTTGGCTGGCTGTATAATCCTCAACTGGAAATTGTTTTTCATCAAAATTTTAAAGGCTTCATTCTGTTTTCTTCTAGCTTCCATTGTTGGTATCGAGCAGTTCAAAGCATTTCAATTCCTGATCCTTTGTATGAGATTGTTTGTTCCTCCTTCCCCTTGCTGGAAGCTTTTATAAGCTTTTCTTTGGTTCCTGTTTGTGTTAATGTGGGTATATTTTCTTCCATTGTATTAGTTAAGAAGCCCTGGTGGCACAACAGTTAAGCAGTCAGCTGCTAACCAACAGATTGGCAGTTTAAACACACCCAGTGGATTTGCTTTAGTAAAAATTACAAACAATAAAACCTACAGGGTAGTTCTACTCTGTAAGATAGAGTTGTTGTGAGTCAGAATCAACTTGAAGGTACACAACAGCAGTTAATCACTTAATGGACCATTTGATCCCAATTCTGAGAGGGTTTTGTGAGTTATTTGTATGATGATTTCATTCCATCCATTTTTTTCTTTCTGGAAGTTACCATTTAGTTGTTTGACTTAATTCTCCTGTTGCCATCACAGCATCTTTTACCATAACCAGTTATCTTCAGGAAGGACCCAATATAGCATCTGAATTTTTCTCACAGGGTGGGAGAAAGGAAGTTTCTTGCTTCAGTGGTTGGGGCTTGGGGTCAACTGCATCAAAAATAAACTTTTAATCAACTCCTATTCTTATTGCTGTTGTGTGCCATCAAGTCTGTTCCTACTCATAGCAACCCTATAGGGTACAGTAGAACTGCCCCCTAGAGTTTCCTAGGCTGTACTCTACAGGAATAGATCACCAGGTCTTTTCTCCCACGGAGGCACTTGTGGGTTTGAACCACTGAACTTTTGGTTAACATTCAAGTGAATAACCATTGCACCACCACAGCTCCATCTCCCATTCTTCTTCCTACTTTATTTCCTCTTCAAGAGGCATATGGTGCTACCCATTCCTTAGCCTTCTAGGGGATCTGCAGGACAATCCCCACTGCTTCTTGGTTTCCTCCTGTGCAGTTAATATTCCACCTTCTCCAGCTGCCATGTCAGTTTCCACTTGTCCTGTTCTTCCACCTCCAGAACTGCTGTTCTAGCCTCTTCTCCCATTTCCTTTGTCTGTAGGTTTATACCTTCAAAATAAATTCCTCTTCTTTGTTTGAGGTGGCTTTGGAATAGAACAGAGAGAAAAGACTACTTTTAATGAGCCATCTTGAACTGGAAGAACTAGTCATTACACTGGCATTTGTGTATTTCACTGAAGGCAAACAGAAATGGAAACCATGAAAACCTGATTTTTTAGAACTTACACAACTCCTTTGAAAATAAGCCAAATTATTTATGACATTCCATTTTCTTTAAATATTTTAATAAATATACTTCAAAGTTTCTGAATTAGCACTGAATCTGTACTTGAGTGTACTATGGTGAGGTCTACACAGCAAATGATGATGTGGATTGGTGATAATTATCTGAAGAACATGTAGTAAGGAAGAGTTGAGGTGATTTAAGCTTCATTTAAATGGCCCATGCATTCAGCCACCCGGAATTGCACTTTACACTTCATTCTCACAAGTCCATCAAGATGATGTTTCTCATAAACAGAATATTCTTAGAGGCAACCCTGCAGTTCTTTTATGAACTAAGCAATGAGTAGGAAACAGGTATCACAAATAATTTTTAGCCCAACTGTCATCTCTTCTATGCTATTTAGCAGTGACATTGGGGCTGTATAATTTTTTTGAAGGTTCAAAGTTTCTGCCTTAGAAAAAATACTGCACCTTCTATAATAGACCCAACTACTTCTCATACTTTTCCTGAAGTAAATGGACTGCCCATTTGGCTAGAAATAAGCCTGATGCTTAATCTTACTCTGAAGTATGTGTGTTCTATCCCCAACCCCCACAACCTTGCATGCATGTGACCTGCTTCCAAAGAATGCAACATATTTAAAACTGTATTCTAACATACTTACTTTTATGAGGGTCTCTTAGAGCAGTGATTCTCAGAGTGGGTTCCCTGGACCAGCAACATCGCCTGAGAGCTTGTGAGAAATTCAGTTTCTTGAGCCTTTCTCAGACTTACTGGATCAGAAACTCTGGGAGTGGGGTCCCAAGTTTTCACAAACTTCCAGGAGACTGTGATGTACACTCAAGTATGAGAAGTGCCATCTTAGAGAACTCAGGGATTAAGCATCTGCTGTTTAGCACTGGAGCTCTGGTGGCCCAGTGGTTAAAATCCTGGCTGTTAACCAAAAGGTTGGCAGTTTGAATCTATTAGCTGCTACTTGGAAACCCTATGGGGAATATGTACTCTGTTCTGTAGGATCATTGTGAGTCAGAATCGACTTGATGGCATGGATTTTGGTTTATTTTAGTACCAAGGAGCCTGGTGGTGCAGTGGTTAAGTGCTTGGCTATTAACCAATAGATCAGCATTTTGAACCCTGTAGCTGTTCCTTGGGAGAAAGGTGTGGCAGTCTGCTTCAGTAAATATTAAAAACCAGAAAGAAAAAACAAACAAACAAAAAGCCAAACCCATTGCCATTAAGTGGATTCTGACTCACAATGACCCTGTAGGATAGGGTAGAGCTGCCTCATGTGGTTTCCAAGGTGTATGGTGGATTTGAACTGCCAACCTTTTGTAGCACTTAGTCACTATGCCACCAAGGTGAAGGATTATGGTTTTGGATACCCTATGGGGCAATTCTACTCTGTCCTAGAGGACTATTGTGAGTTGGACTCACCTGAGTGGCAACAGGTTTGGTTTGCTTTTTATTTTAGCACCTGACACTGTGCCTGGTACACTGAAGATAATGTATTTTTCAGAGAAGAAACCTATGAAAGACTCACTTAAGACACAGTGTTTGAATGAGACAACCTCTTATCCATATGGTATCTTCCATCTTTCTAAAGGGTCAGTAAATGAAACCAACATGCAGACAGCAGATGACTCCTGTGTAACTATAGTTACTGTGTTGATTTTGTGACCAGTGTCCTTTATTCAATTCATTGTTGTGATAAATGAGTTTGGCAAAGATTACCTAATGTTTTTAAGCACATAGCCCACAGATGGTCATATATATCACAACATGACCACAAAAAACTCTTTATTAAACTAAAGATATACATGTTGAACACCTGGACTCTTATCTGTAAATTTGTAACAGGCAAAGAAAGAGACTTAAATAAAAACCTCTCTGCTAGTGGAGCAGGTCTGCCAAATCCATTCTGATGGAGATAAGCAGTAGGAAAGAACGTTGTAGGTCAAAAGTACCAGGCAGACTTCCTAGCTGCTGTCCTGAAGGCTGAAGGCCATTTCTCAAGAGGATAAAGAATAAGATGAAAAGCAATGCCACAGGAGCCAAGAGGGCTTTCTGCACCCCTTTGGAAAAAGAACAGTACAGCTGGTGCAACAAAAAACAATCAGAAATTACCCAGAGTATTATTATAGTGTTAGTTATTTCAAGCACTCAGTCATGCATTTTGAAAAGAAGAAAGCATGTACTGAGGTATTACGGTCACAGTTTCACTTTCAGAAAAAGTTTGTCACTGAAGAGGAATAAAAAAATGCATACATGCATATTGCTAAATGAAAGAAGCAGTCTGAAAAGATAAACAACTCTGATTCCAACTATGTGACATTGTGGAAAAGGCAAAACTATAGGGACAGTGAGGGGACCAGTGGTAGCCAGGGACTCAGGGGAAGCAGGAAGGAATGATGAAATGGAGCCCATGGAATTCTCAGGGCAGTGAAATTATTCTGCATGATACTGCAATGGTGGCACATGATACAGCATTTGTCAAAAACCATGGGAGTGTATAACACAAAGTGAACGCTCATGTAAACTATGGGGTCTACATAATAGTAATGCATCCATATTGTCCCATCCATAGCAAAAAAATGCAGCACAGGAAAACAAGGTGTTTAGAACAGGAGATACAGTGAGCAGTGAGCAGGAGGGGACAGCAGGCATATGAGAATTCTGTTTTCTACTCTGTTTTTCTATGTACCTAAAGCTGCTCTGAGAAATAAAGTCTCATCATTAAAAATATACGGACCCCAGATTTTCCACTTTGGCTTCTCCATCAGGAAATGCAGAGCTGTCCAATAATTCTTCTCTTTTGCATCTCTCACATTACTTCTTCTCAATTATCCCACCGTGCATTTTCTTAATCATGTGAGTGACATCGAAGTCTTTGGAACTAGGGAGGGCAGAGGTTCTAGATAACAAAGTGCATCACTGGTGGCAGGCAGCCCTTAGACAGGGCTGGAAATAAAACCTTTGCTTCATTCAGGCTTACAGTAAACACTGAGGAAGATGGTAGAATTGTTATCAACAGCTTGCACCTGCAGCAGGTCAGCTTGGACAGGATTCCTGAACACTGAGTGGGGTGGGGAAACAAGCCAGAGAGCCTAAAAACACCCCGAGGGAATTGCAAACTAGCCTACTGAAGAATCTGGTGAGTGCTACTCTTTTGAGGGACAGTGGTGATTTGTGAGTAGAATTTTCACCTTCCATGCAGGATATCCAGGTTCAACTCCTGACCAGTGCACCTGATATGCAGCCACCACTCATCTGTGAGTTGAGGCTTGTGTGTTGCTGTGATAATGAATGGGTTTCAGTGGAACTTCCAGACTGGTGCAGACTAGAGGAAGGGCCTCTCATCTACTTCTGAAAATCCACTAATGAAAGCTGTGGATCACAGTGGTTCAATTCCTAAACAATCAAATAGATGACACAGGACCAAGCAGCATTTTATTCTATTGTACATCGGGTCGCCGTGATTCAGGGGTGACTGGACAGCAGTTAACAGAGTTAGGAAAAAGAACAAGGTCTGTATACATACTTTCTGAAGCCATGAACTCATTTTGAGTGAATCAGCTCATGAATTAGGTAGCAGGGGCTGTTATGGTGGAAAAGCATCACAAAGTTTAGTAAAGTGGAAAGAAAGTTGTATTCATAATATATTCAGAAAGGGCAAAAGCAGGAAGTAGACAAGCATGCTGCTAGAACCATGTCTGCCTGAGTCCAAGGAAATACTATAGAATCATCAGCATATATTAACACTACAGTTGGGCAAAACCACTGAAAGTTTCACCTTTTCATAGATTGACTAGAAACTATGATCTTACATTTTGAATTATCTTTCTTAACCATCACTGTTACAAGTTTCAGTAATGACATTCAGGAGGATCTTCATCAGTCCAACAAATTGCTATTCACTAAATGCCAATAGAAAAAGATAGGAGTGGAAAATCTTGAGTATTCTGATTATGTGAAATTTTCCTTAAAAGATATTTTCCAAGATTATCCTATCTATTATCTCTATACCTCAAGGCCCAGTTGATGTATCCTTGCAAGTCCTTGTGGGCCCAGCTTCACCCAGTTCACGTTCTCTAATTTTAAGGACAGGTAATAATGGCACCAGCATTATTTTCCACATCACGTATATCCAGACCTTGGAACCTTAAAACATTAGCAATATTCCCACATAAAACCCATAGTATCATTTTGTTTCCTCGGTCTTATGTAATTATTTTCTGTTCAATGTGATTCTGGATCAGCTGAAGTCTGCAAACTCACCAGATTTTGTATAAGAGTTCTAGAAATCTTTATTGAATTTAGTCACAATCTTTCTCATAAGTCCAATATATTCCATCTTTTTGTTGAGATATTCTGGTCAAATGCTTTCAGCAAACCAAAAAAGTAAATGCTTATCTGCAGACGACAAAACTTAGTATGATCACAATTAATAAAAATAAATACTCAATAGCAAAAGACTTCATAGAAATTAATTACAAGCACAAAGTAAAGGACAAATCAAATGAGTTTAAAAAACAACAAATGTTAGACAATGATATTTCTAAATATAACCATTAACTGTATTTTTAACATTATATTTATACATAATAATCTTGAGGCATAATTGTCAGAATACACCAAGAATATATACAAGATTATGAAGTCTCTAAATACCTGAATAGTAATAAAAAAACAACTACATAGGCAAACAATCTGAATTCCCCAGTCAAAGCATTGGCTTTCATGATGCTGGATTCAAAACATAAATCCGTGACCAAGTTGTCAATAAAGGAATAATAATAAAATTATGATATAGTATCATACATTTGTTGTATAATATTAGGCTAAAATATAAGAGGAAATACTAACATAAATTTTAATCTGAAGAGAATCAGGCATTTCTCTTTATTTTAACATATCCCATGTAATTTATTACATAAAACGTTTTTTTTAGCACTTTTCCTTTATAAGAAATATTTGTGGCTTTCCATGAACTTTCAGAATTGTGAAAAGCTTATAATAGGTTATCAGGAAACAATAAGCTTAATACATGTAGCCAAAGATCTTAGAATAAAATCTTTAGCTTTCCCACCTCAAAAGCCTGTGGCTTGGTTTTCAGCTTAGAATTCTTATTTTAATAAGAGGCCAAACCTTTGCCTTACAGGTAGATTATACAAAGAATAAATCAACTCTTCAATTCAGAAATAAAAAAATTATTATCTTCACAATAAAAGACACAAATCTTTGTTGTATATGCTATGTAATGTTCAAGTTCCTAAATGTCTCATAAATTAAACCCCTAAACTTCAGTGAGACAGATAAAACTTTTGACTACATTAAATTCATTTCTGTTTTCAATAAACCTCTTAAATGTTGTCCGTGTTGTAGACCTCATATAGAGCATTCCTTTAATAACAAGAAGGAACACACTCATTAGCAGAGTTACATATATATACTCTTTCTATTGCAGCATAAAAAGCAAAGTATATAAACTTAAATTATGACAAATAGCTGTTAAATCAATTTAACATTAATAAGTTATCTAAAATGTCTCAGGAGTTACTTTAGGCCTGTATACCATAAAAAAAGTTTGTTTAAGTATTTGAAGTGTGTGTTCAGCTTTTACCATTTCTTGTATTTTCCCAATCTAATTTTAGCCTTTAAAGGTTTTATCAACTGGCTTTGGAAATTACAAAATCTTTGCTCAGTTGGCCAGTTGGTTGATAAGCGTATAACCTTAAGTCTCTGGCTACTGTAGAAACATTTTTCTGGGCCATTTCAGATGTGTCTCAATGTTCCCCTACAATAGAGAGAACTTGTTTACAATTCTTTTACAGTTGAGATCCACCCAATAGTTGGTAACTATAGAAAAGCAGGAATTTTTTCCTATTTTCTTTTTGTCTTAAAAAGTCCCCTCCTAGTTGGAAAAGGTCTTTCAAAAGCTTCCCGGGAACCATATGACCTTGGAGGTCGGGGAATGCGGAGGTCTGATCCTGCCCCACTGTCTATTTTTTAGCTCTAGATAGTAAACAGGATTAGGTCATTTCAAGTCATTTACATACATTTAAGTTCACCTAGGGGACAGCACTTGGCTTGGCTTGGCAGGCATTTCTAAAAGCAAAAGAAAACTATTCTTTCTTTTTACTGTTCTGGAACTGCTACTTTTGCTTTAGAACAAAACTATCCTCTTCCTTTAAATAAAACACATTTCATATAATAATCTAGCTTAAGTTACTTAGAAAGGTTTTCCTTTTGAGGTTGACATACAGAATATAAAGATTTTAGTGTAGTTTTCAAACTGACCAATTTGTATCAAATGGTTTCCATGTACCTACTGAATGTCTAGACCATAAGACAGACAGAAGATGCGGTTTTCCTGGGCAAAGAATGAACTGAGGCTATCTTATCATCTTTACAAAAAAAACAGCAGTTCTCAGCTATAGCCATCAACCTAATAGAAGACAGAAGCTTAGACACAATGCTCTAGACCAGAAGTAAGCTCTTAGAACAGAAGGAGAGAGGAAGAGCACATAAATTCACTGAATAGTGCCATACAAAACAATGATATGCATATTCTAGTTTCTTAGTGTATATAGCAATTTTTGGTAAGATTGACTCAATTCAAAAGACAAAACAGATTCTAGATAAAACTTACTACTAACTTGCCAGAGGCTGAGGTGGAGGAATATTACATCTTTTGACAAAACCTGAGCATCAAGCAAAATTTCACTAAAGAAGAAAGAAAGCCCAACACAAATGAAAGCTCATTTTCCCAAAATGGTCACTGAAATTCCAAATTACTGCTAGTATTCTTGTACTCAGTTTATAGAATTTTTAAACATGAAACCTAAACTGGAGTCTCAGTAGTTGGGGGGAAATCCAGGTTCATTCATCAAAGATATTAAGCTCCAAGTTTCAAGTTTTTGATTTCCTTCAGTACAGAGATACCACTTCTCCCTCAAATTTCATAACGTTGGTCAGGAGCTACCATCTCCCCCTGAGAGTATGGCAAAACAGAGCATCGTTTTACAGGTTTTTTTCTGAGTCATAAAAAGGCCTGAATTTTATAGCTAATGGTGATCCAGAGATCTTTGAAAACAGAATTACCTCCTTAATGTTTCAAACACCCAAATCTGGATCTAAGCTGCAATTTAACAAAAGAGTTACTAAGCCTCACTCTTAACCAAACTATCAAGCAAAAATCTAAGAAAGACTCTCCTTAATCAATCAACTGGTTTTCCAAGCAAATATACCAAACAAAACTTAAGAAAATATGGGAAAGAGAACAAAAAGGAATTAGCAAAGGCTCAGTTTCTGACAGTGCTAACCCTGCCAGTGTTGGTTCCAGAAGATAGGACCCCTGTTCTGTCAGCCTCTTCTCACAGTCCAGTTGTTCTCAAGTGTAACTGGATTCATGGCTTCATGAGTCCTTGACAGCCATGCCATTAACTGCTGTGGGGAAAACATCACAAAGTTTATTAAAACAGAAAGTTTTATTTGGCATATATTCAAAAAGGGCAAAAGTAGGAAGCAGACAAGCCTGCTGCTAAGAGCCATGTCTGCCTGAGTCCAAGGAACATTACTGAGCCATCGGTATATATTAGCATTACAACTGGGCAAAACCATTGAAACCTTCACCTTTGCAAAGATTGGCTAGAAACTGATCCTACATTTGAATCTTCTTTCATAATAATCGTCAGTACAAGTTTCAGTAACGACAGTCAGGAAGGTCTTCATTGGTTGACAACTTTTCTATTCAGTAAGTGAAAAGTTTTCAGTCTTTTTGGCATATGTGAAATGTTCCCTCAAAGGCATTTCCCAAGATTTTCCTATCTATCGACTTGATATCTCAGGGTCCAATTGATGTGTCCTTGTGATTTCTTGTGGAACCACCTTCAGCAGAGTCGTGTTCTCTCTGCTCAGTGACAGGGAATAACTTCAACATTATTTTCTAACTCAGAGCCTATTTTTCTATGTTCCCATGAGAGCTATCAAGTAAGCCCCTTGACAGACTCCTGGCCTGGGTTAGAAGGCAGGTAACCCCTGCAGGTATGTTTGTCTTACCACACCTTAAACATACCAATGCTGGCATTTATTAGAGCTCACTATATGGTAGTGTAGGAAACTCTTGTGGTGTAGTGATTAAGAGTTCGTCTGTTAGCCAAAAGCTTGGCAGTTCGAATCCATCAGGTGATCCTTGGAAACCCTATGGCAGTTCTACTCTCTCCTGTAGGCTCTCTGTGAGTCAGAGCCAACTTGAGGGCAATGGGTATTTTTTTGCATGGTGGCACAGTGGTTTAGAGCTTGGCTGCTAACCAAAAAGACCAGTGGTTAGAATTCACCAGCTGCTCCTTGGAGACCCTAAGGTACAGCTCTCCTGTCCCGTAGGGTCGAGTTTTTTTTTTTTTCTTTTTTTAATGTGTGAGGCAAGGATGTCTGATTGCACAGTGGTTAACTATCTGGCTGCTAACCAAAAGAGTGGCATTTCAAACCTGCCAGCTGCTCCACAGGAGGAAGACCAGGAGATCTGTTACTATAAAGACCATAGCCTACAAAACTCTGTGGGGAAGTTCTACTCTGTCACCTGGTATCCCTGTGAGTCAAACTGACTCGACCCCACACAAAAATATTTACCATCCCTGTAGCATGATGGGAAACCTTAGTAGCATAGCATGGTGACCCCCTTAGACCTCAGGAGGCACTCCTGTTGTTAAAAGGATACTTTTGTTGTTGCAAAGATATAGATATGTTGTATGTAATAGTGCTATGTCTGCTAATCAAAATGTTGGCAGTTAGAATCTGCCAGGTGCTCTTTGGAAAATCTATGGAGTATTTCTACTCTGTTCTATAGGATTGCTATGAGTTTGAGTCAAGTCAATGGCATTGGGTTTTTGTTTTTTTTTTTTTTTTTTGTATGTTTGTAGGTACCATGGTGATTTACATGGTACTGTGATGCTGGAAGCTATGCCACCAATATTTCAAATGCCAACAGGGTCACCTGTGGTAGACAATTTTCAGTGGAGCTTCCAGACTAAGACAGACTGAAAAGAAGTTAACTAGTGGTCTACTTAGTTAAAAAAAAAAAAAGGCCAGTGAAAACCTTATAAATAGCAGTGGAACTTTGCCTGGTATAGTGCCTCAAGATGAGGTGCTCAGGATGGACCCCCTAAACAAATCCTCCAGAGTCGAGTCAGCTTTCACTCATAATGACTCTATAGGACAGAGTAGAACTGATCCACAGAGTTTCCAAGGAGCACCTGGAGGATTCAAACTCCAGCCTTTTGATTAGCAGATGTAGTGCTTAATCACTATGCCACCAGGGTTTCCTGTCAGGATGGAAGGCCCTCTAAATACCAATAGGGAAGAGCTGTTCCTCAAATTATAGTCAAACTTAATGACATGAATGCAATAAAATTTTCAAGACCTTCATTTGCTGAGGTGACATGACTCAAAATGAGAAGAAACAGCTGCAAACATCCACTAATAATCAGGACATGGAATGTACAAAATATGAATCTAGGAAAACTGGAAGTTGCCAAAAATGAAATAAAACTCATGAAGATTGAGATCTAGGCATTAGTGAGCTGAAACGGACTGGTATTGGCCATTTTGAGTCAGACAATCATCTGGTCTACTATGCTGGGAATGACAAACTGAAGAGGAAAGGTGTCACAATCATGGTCAAAAAGAATATTTCAAGATCTATCCTGAAGTATGATGCTGTCATCAACAGATAATATCCATATGCCTACAAGGAAGACCATTTAATACGACTATTACTCAAATTTATACACCAGCTGTTAATGTCAATGATGAGAAAATAGAAGATTTTTGCCATCTTCTATAGTCTGAAATTGATCAAGCATGCAATCAAGATGCATTAATAAATATTGGTGATTAGAATGGAAAAGTTGGGGGAAAAACATGAATCAGGAGTTGAAAAATAGAACAAAAAGGATGCCAGAGATCACGTGACAGAATTCTGCAAGACCAACGACTTATTCATTGCAAGTATCTTTTTTTCAACGACATAAACAGTGATTATACACATGGATCTTGCCAGATAGAATACCCATGAATCAAATCAGCTACATCTGTGGAAAGAGATGATGAAAGAGCTCAGTATCATCAGTCAGAGCAAGACCAGGGATCGACTACAGAATAGACCATCAATTGCTCATATGCAAGTTCAAGTTGAAGCTGAAGAAAATTAGAACAAGTCTACAAGAGCCAAAATGCAACCTTGAGTATATTTGCCTGAATTTAAAGACCATCTCAGGAATCAGTTCAACACTTTGAACACTGATGATCAAGCCAGCCAAGTGCCGTCGAGTCGGATCCCAGACAAATAATGGGATGACATCAAGGACATCACACCGAAGAAGGCGAAAGATTAATAAAAAGACAAGAAGGAAAGAAAAGACTGAAATAAAGGTCAGAAGAGTCTCTGAAACTTCTTGTTTACCATAGACTGGCTAAAGTGAAAGGAAGAAATGATGAAGTAAAATAGCTGAACAGAAGATTTCAAAGGGCAACTCAAGAAAACAAAGTAAAGTATTATATTGACATGTGCAGGGATCTGGAGATAGAAAACCAAAAGGGTTTGCTCAGTATTTGTTGGTCTGAAAGAACTGAAGAAAAATTCAAGTTTTGAGTTGAAATATTGAAGATTCTTTGGGGAAAATACTGAATGACACAGGAAGCATCCAAAACAGATGGACAGAATACACAAAGTCACTGTACCAATATAATCTGTCAATATTCAAGCATTTCAGGAGGTAGCATATGATTAAGAACTGGTGGTTCTGATAGGGGAGTCCAAGCTGCACTGAAGGAAATGGCAAAAACAAGGTTCTAGGAATTGACTGAATATCAATTGCGATGTTTCAACAAACAGATGCAATGATGGAAGCGCTCACTCATCTATGCCAAAAAATCTGAAAAACAACATCCTGGCCAACTGACTGGCAAAGGTTCATATTTTTACCCCTTCCAAAGAAAGATGATCCAACAAATTGTGGAAAATATTGAACAACATATTAATAACCTATGCAAGTAAAATTTTGCTGAAGATAATACAAAGGCAACTGCAACAGTACATCAACAGGGAACTGCCAGAAGTTCAAGTCAGATTCAGAAGAGGACATGGAACAAGAGATATCATTGCCGATGTTGGATGGATCTTAGCTGAAAGCAGGCAATACCAGAAAAATGTTTACCTGTGTTTTATTGTCTATGCAAAGGCATTTGACTGTGTAGATCATAAAAAACTACGGTAATTTTGGAAAGACTGAGAACATCAGAATACCTCATGGTACTCAGTGGTTAAGTGTTACAGCTGCTAACCAAAAGGTCAGCAGTTTGAATCCACCAGGTGCTCCTTGGAAACTTCATAGGGCAGTTCTACTCTGTCCTGTAACATCACTATGAGTCAGACTGACTCAGTGAAAATTTAATTGTGCTCATGAGGGACCTGTCTATAGACAAAGAGGCAGTTGTTCAAATAGAACAAGGGTATGCTGTGTGGTTAAAAGTCAGGAAAGTTGTGTATCAGGGTTATATCTTTTCACCATACTTGTTCAGTCTCTATGCTGAGCAAATAACCTCAGAACTGGACTATATGAAGAACACAGTATCAGAACTGAAGGAAGACTCTAACAACTGCTTTATATAGATGATACAACCTCGCTTGCTTAAAGTGAAGAGGACATTAAACACTTACTAATGAAGACCAAGGACATCAGCCTTCACTGTGGGCAATACTTCAACATAAAGACAACAAAAATCCTCATAACCAGACCAAGAAGCAACATGATGATAAACAGGGAAAAGACAGAGATTGTCAAGGTTTTCATTTTACTTGGATCCATAATCAATGCCCATGGGCACAGCGATTGGGAAATCAAACCACTTGTTGCACTGGGCAAATCTACTGCACAAACCTCTTTAACGTGTTGAAAAGCAAACACATCCCTTTGAAGACTAAGGTGGTACTAACCTAAGCCATGATATTTCCAATCGCCTCACATGTATACAAAAGCTGGACAATAAATATGGAAGACTGAAGAATAACTGACACTTTTGAATTATGGTGTTAGCGAAAAATATTGAATATTCTGTGGACTGCCAGAAGGCTCCTTAGAAGTAAGGATGGAGAGACTTTGTCTCAGGTACTTTGGACATGTTATCAGGAGGGCCCAGTCCCTAGAAAAGGACTTAATGCTTGGTAGAGGGTCAACATAAAGGAGGAAGACCCTCAAGCGGATGAATGGACACAGCAGCTGCAAAAATACTCTCAGCTGTAACGATTGTGAGTGTGGTGCAGGACCCAGCAGTATTTCATTCTGTTGTGTACAGGGTCACTTGAGTCAGAATGGGCTCCATGGCACCTAACAACATGTGTGTATGTCTATGTCTTTGTCCGTATCTGTGTCTGTGTGTGTATGTGTATGTGCATATGTATATGTACATACAAAATGGTGTTGTTGTTGTTGTTAGGTACCATGAGGTCACTTTTGACTCATAGTAACCCCATGTTACAGATTAGAACTGTCCCATAGGGTTTTCTAAGCTAGAAACTCTGGTGACATAGTGGTTTGGTACTATGGCTGCTTACCAAAAGGTCAGCAGTTTGAATGTACCACATGCTCCTTGGAAACTCTATGGAGAAGTTCTACTCTGTCCTATAGGGTCAATATGAGTCAGAATCAACTCAACAGCAATATATTTGGTTTTTGGTTTTTGGCTTTTAGTCTTCACAGGTGGGGATGATGGTGGTGGTGAGATAGAGCCCTAGTGGCACAGTGGTTAAGTGCTGGGCTGCTAACTGAAAGGTATGCAGTTCAAACCTACCAGCTGCTCCTTAGGAGAAAGACCTGGGAATCCACTCCTGTAAAGATTACAGCCTTGGAGACCCTATGGAGCAGTTCTATTCTGTCCTATAGGGCTGCTGTAAGTCAGGATCGATTCAATGGCAATAAGTTATATGTCAGGCACTTCTCTGAAGACATCTATTAATTTATATTTCTTGCCAAAACAATAGGTAGAAACTGTTTTATCCCTATTTACAGATGAGGATCACCACCCATCAGTCCGTCTGTTGTACTGTGGTGCTTGGCGTGTTGCTCTGATTCTGGAACTTCTGCCACTTGTATTTCAAATAACAGGGTCACAAATGGTGGACCAATTTTAGTGAGATTTCTAGCCTAAGATGTACTAGGAAGAAAGGGCTGCTGATCAACTTCCAAAAAATAGCCAATGGAAACCGTACCTATTTCCATGGAACAATGTCCGATATAGTGCTGGAAGATGGGCCTCCTACATTGCAAGGAAGGAGCCCTGGTGGCACAGTGGTTAAGTGGTTAGATGCTAACCTAAAGGTCAGTGGTTCAAATCCATTAGCTCCTCCAGGGGAGAAAGGTGTGTCAGTGCGCTTCCGTAAAGATTACAAGTCTTGAAAACCCTCTAAGGCAGTTTTACTCTGTCTCGTGTGGTTGTTTTGAGTTGGAATTGATGGTACACAACAACAACAGGTTGCAAGACACTACATGATAGCTGTCACAGTGGATTTAAAATGCTAATGACCATGAAGATGGTATAGGGTTGGGCAAAGTTTTCGTTCAGTATACATATGGTCACCGTGACTTGGAGACAACTCAATGACAACAGATGAGCAAACTGAGGAACATAAATAGTAGATAAGCTCCCAAGTGTCTGGTAGAGCAGATAAAAAGAGAAATGTGGGTTTATGAGTCCATTAACCGGCAAATGATTCTAACTAGAAAAAAAATTATAAAAACCTTTTAAAATCTAAAAAAGCACCTTACTACAAATAGGGATATTTTTTTAATTAATGAAAACATTTATAGTAATAAAAGATCCAGTTTATTTATAAAAGCAAGGCCCTCTTGAAAACACTCCTCAATAAAGCTCATGATAAAGGGCAGCAACAAAAATACCTGCAAAAATAATTTTGTGTACCATTCAATTTGAACATTTAAAAAACAATCATTTCTAGCTTAGCAGCCTAACCATGTATTCTTCCCTGGGGTGTTGTATTAGACATTGAATTATGTGTTTCTGGTTCCAGCTACTCAGTGGGGCTTTCTATTCTAGTAATACTTCAAAGCAGCCTAAAATGGGAAAATTAGCATAAAGCTAGGTCCTATAGGGGTAATTCAGAGCCCAGGGTTTAATTACTTTTATTCATTCAACATTTATTAAGCACCTGCCCTGTGCCTGGTCTATCTCTAGTAGTTTGGGAATAAATACAGTTAAAACATCCGTGCCTTCAGGGAACTCAGGGTCTTGTTGAAGAGTTGGATTTCTGAAGACGGGCATCACTGCTGTGCTCAAGAGGGCAGGTGAAAGGTGAAAGGTCCAGTGAAGCAGGAGGTCTGCAATGCCTGGGAGTTACCAGGTTGGCAGGCAGAGCAGCTTGAATGTAGATGTTCCCTAGGTGAAGAAATTGGGGTCTGGAGAGGTTCAGTGGTTATTTAGGGGGATACAAAGCCCAGCTTCAAGGGAGGAAAATAGAAGCCAAGGCTTTGTACTTTCAGTACAGTGCTATTTGCACTTTACAAGCAAAAATGTGGGAGATAGCTCTAACAAGACGGAGCACTGTTATGGACTGAACTGTGTACCCCCCCCCAAAATATGTGTAGCTGTTTGGCTGGGCCGTTATCCCCAATATTTTGTGATTTTCCTATGCTATACATCCTAATCTCTGCCTGTGGTTAATAGATAGGATGGTTATGCTGAAAGAGGATTAGGGTAGGACTGCTACAACTTTGCTAAGGGAGTTTCCCTGGAGTGTGGGCTGCACCACCCTTTATCCTATAAGAGATAAAATGAAAGGGAAGCAAGCTGAGAGAGCTGGGACTTTTATATCACCAGGTAAACACTGGAAGAAGAGCACGTCCTTCAGACCTGAGGTTCCTGCACCAAGATGCTCCTTGACCAAAGACTGATGCAACACAAGGACTTTTCTCCACAGCCAACAGGCAAAGCCCTTCCCCTGGAGCAGACACCCAGAATGTGGACTTGTAGCCTACTGGACTGTGTAAGAATAAACTTTGCTTTGTTAAAGACATCCTTTTTTTTTTTAATTGTTGTGATGGAATGAAAATGTAAATTCCCACATAAGTTTGCATGCTCACCTATATGCAGCTCCCACTGCTCTCTTGGCCCTGTAACAGCACACTCTTCCACTCTGCTCCATGCATGTCCTATCCTCCCAACAGTCTCCTATCCCCTCCTCTCTACTCACTCAACTTTCTCCAGTAAGAGGTCAGCAGGATGATATCCTATAGATGCATAGAACCATAAAGTACTCAGCAAATATGGTCACTCTGCGTTGCCATGTCCAATCCATTGCTGTCCGAATAGTCGACCTTCATTAATGATTTATGGACAGGGGCAGCATCAGGGCCAGGGGCCATGCTCCCAGGGGAACCCAAAAGCCCTTGGACCATCAACTGTGGTCTTTTAGTGGAGACCGCCTATTTATTATTGTGTTGTCGGGTGAGACTCAACTTTGTGAGCTCCATCGTGGCTATCACTGGTGGTGGCCAGGCAACATATGGTTCTTCCGGTCACTAGTCAGTGAAGACACTCACGTGGGTCTCTCTGTCTTCTGGGTTCTCTTTCCCCCATGTCGTTATGGACCTCGGTGATCATCCATTCTTGTTGAATTGCTGTACCCTCAGATGGCAGCTTGGCGGCATTTAAGATCACAGAGGCCACTCACCAATGTGGGGTGCAGAGAGACCTCATTAGCAAAATGCTATTTGTGCCAATTGGCCTTGATTTCACCTGACAGCATGGTCCCTGGCACCTTGCCCCAGCTGCTCTGCCCTTGCAATATGGGTTAAGATGGATGGAGTACTCAAGTTGTATTGAAGACCAGTTAATATTGATCTTCTTACTGATGTGTGCTGTCACCAATTTGACCCAACCAAATTTCTATCTAACCTAAACCCTTGCCCTCCAGCCATCCCCACCCTTGCAGCCATCAAAGAGTCTTTTCTTCTATGCATGATTCTGATTTTAAGTTCTTATTGTAGGGGTCTCTTACAATATTTGTCCTTTTGTCACTGACTGCTTTCATTCAACATAATGCCCTCCAGTTGAAACCAGGTTATGTTTTCTGAAATCATCGTTGTTCTTTATCATTGCATAGTGTTCCATTGAGTATATATACCATAGTTTACCTATCCATTCCTCTGTTGTTGGGCATCTGGGTTGATTCTATCTTTTTGCTACTGCAGACTGTGTTGCAATAAACATTCGTGTGCATGTATCAGTTGGTGTGATTCTGTAGGATATATTCCAAGCAGTGAAATTACTAGGTCAAATGGTATATCTAGATTCAGTTTTTTAAGGAAGCGCCAGATTGCTTTCCAAAGAGGTTGCACCATTTTGCAATCCCAACAACAGTGTAGGAGAGTTCCAGTTTCTCCACAGCCTCTCTAGAATTTGTTGTTTTGCATTTTTTGGATCATGGCCAACCTTGTTGGGGTGAGATAGTATCTCATTGTAGTTTTGATTTGAATTTCTTTAATAGCTAATGATCATGAGTGTGCCTGCATGTGTTTTTTGGCTGCCTGGATCTCCTCTTTAGAGAAGTATCTGTCTATCTCATTTGCCCATTGCTTAATTGGATGATTTATCTTTTTTGTATTGATATTTTGTAGTACCTTATATATTATGGAGATCAGGTGTCAGTCTGACATACAGTTGCTGAATATTTTTTCCCATTCTGTAGGTGGCCTTTTAATTCTATTAATAAAGTCTTTGGATGAGCAAAAGTGTTTGATTCTTAATAATTTCCATTTATCTATTTTCTCTTCTGTTGTTTGTGGTTTGTTTGTCAGATTTTGAAGTCTGTCTGCGTTGTATATTAACACTTCCATTGTTCATCCTAATTTTCCTTGGATGAGCTTCAGCATTTGAGATTTGATATTTAGGTATTTTATCCAGTTTAAGTTGGTTTTTGTATAAGGTGTGAGATATGGGTTCTGTTTCAATTTATTACAGATGGATGCCAAATTTTGCCAGCTAGATTAATTGAAGAGACTGTTTTTACCCCAGTTTAATGTCTTAGGGCCTTTGTCGAACATCAACTGTTCATAGGATGATAGCGTCATCTCTGGGGTCTCAATTCTGTTCCATTGATCTATCTGTCTCTTTTTTACCATTACGAGGCTGTTTTGACTACTGTGGCAATGTAATAGGATCTAAAATCGGGTAGTGAAAGGCCGCCCAGTGTGTTCTTCTTCTTAGTAGAGCTTTGCTTATCAGGGCTTCTTCCCTTTCCAAACAAAGTTGGTGATTTGCTTCTCCATCTCATTAAAAAATGTCACGAGAATTTGTATTGGGATTGCATTATGTAAGTAAATTGCTTTGGGTAAAATAGACATTTTGACAATGTTAAGTCTTCCTATCTATGAGCAGGATAGGTTTCTCCGTTTATGTAAGTCTCTCTTGGTTTGTTGTACTAAGGTCTTGTAGTTGGCTTTGTAGAGGTCTGTTATTTCTCTGGTTAGATTTATTCCTAGGTATTTTATCTTCTTGGGGGCTATAGTAAATGGTATTGATTTGGTGATTTCTTCTTGAATAATATCATTGTTGGTATAAAGGAATCCTACTGATTTACTGATGTTTATCTTGTGTCCCGAGACTTTGCTGAACTCTTCTATTAGTTTGAGTAGCTTACTTATGGATTCTTTAGGATTCTGTGTGCATACAATCATATCATTTACAAATAGGGAGATTTTACTTCCTCTTTGCTGATGCAGATGCCCTTTGTTTCTTGGTCTTGTCTAATTACTCTGGCTAGAACTTCTAGTACAATGTTGAATAGGAGGGGTAGTTCCCATTCCCAAGCGGAGTTGTTTCAATCTCTCTCCATTCAGGATGATAAGCAGTTGGCTTTGTACAAATGGCCCTTATTGCATTGAGGAATTTGCCATCTATTCCTATTTTGCTGAAAGTTTTTAGCATGAGTGGATGTTGGACTTTATCAAATGCCTTTTCTTCATCAACAGACAAAATCAGATGATTCTTATTTTTTGTGTTATTTATGTGGTTGATTATATTAATTGTTTTTCTGATGTAGAACCAGCCTTGCATCCCTGGTATGAATCCAACTTGGTCATGATGAATTATTTTTTTGATATGTTGTTGTATTCTATGGACTAGAATTTTGTTGAAGATTTTTGCATCTAGATTCATGAGTGAGATTGGGCTGTAGTTCTCCTTCTTGGTTGGGTCTTGCCCTGGCTTTGGTACCAGGGTTATGCTGGCTTCATGGATTGAACTTGGGAGTATTCCACCCCTTTCTATAACGTGAAATAGTCTCAGTAGTACTGGAGATAACTCTTCTCTAAAAGCTTGGTAGAATTCTGTGGTGAAGCTATCTGGGCCCAGGCTTTTTTTGGTTGGTAGTTTTTTGATGACTTTTTTGATCTCTTCCTTTGTGATGGGTTCATTAAATTGTTCTGCTTTACCTTGTGATAATTTTGGTTGGTGATATCAATCTAACAATTTGTCCATTTCCTCTAGGTTTTCAAATTTGTTAGAGACTTTCATAGTATTCTGTTATGACATTTTTTATTTCTGATTAATCTGTTGTGACATATCCCATCTTGTTTCTTGTTCAGGTTATTTGTTTCCTTTCCTGTTTTTCTTTAGTTTAGCCAATGGTTTGTCACTTTTGTTGATCTTTTCAAAAAACCAGCTTTTGGTCTTTTCAAAGTTTTCAATTGTTCTTCTATTCTCTAATTCGTTTAGTTTTGCTCTAAGCTTTATGATCTGTTTTCTTCTGGTGACTGAGGGTTTCCTCTGTTGCTCTCTCTCTACTTGTTCAAGCTGTAGGGTTAGATTTTTGGTTTGGGTTCTTTCTTGCTTCCAGATGTATGCATTTATAGAGATAAACTGACTTCCGAGCACTGTTTCAGCTGTATGCCATAGGTTCTGGTAAGAAAAGTTTTCATTCTCATTGGAATCCATAAATTTCTTTATTTCATCCTTGATTTCTTCTATAACCCATGGCTTTTTGAGCAAAATGTTGCTCAATTTACTTGTGTTCCACTTTCTATGTTTTTTCTGCTAGTGATTTCGACTTTAATGGCTTTGTGGTCTGAGAAGATGCCTTGCAATAATTCAATGGTATGGATTTTGTTGAGATTTGCTTTATGCCCTAACACATGGTCTATTCTGGAAAATGTTCCATGTGCACAGAAGAAGAATGTGTAGTTGTCTGCTGATGGACAGAAAGTTCTGTATGTGTCAGTGAGGTCTAGTTGGTTAACTGTGGCAATAAGATCTTCTGTGTCTTTATTAAACTTTCTTCTAGATGATCTGTCCAATATTGAGAATGGAATGTTGAAGTCTCTCACTATTATTGTGGAGTTATCTCTCTTGTTTTTGAGTGTAGTCAGTGTTTCTTCGATGTATTTAGATGTTCTAGTATTGGGTGAATGAATATTTAATATTGTTAAGTCCTGCTTGTGTATTCAATCTTTTAGCAACAGTGTCCATCCTTGTCCACGATGGTGGATTTTACATTAAAATCTATTTTATGTAAGATTAGTATTGCCACACCTGCTCTGTTTGTGCATTGTTTTTTTGATATATATTCTTCCATCTTTTCATTTTCAATTTGTTTGTATCTTTAAGTCTAAGGTGTGTTTCTTGTAAGCAACATAGGGACGGGTCATGTCTCTTCATCCAAGATGCCACTCGTTGTCTCTTTACTGGTGCATTCAGCCCATTCACATTCAATGTAATAATTGATAGGTAGGTGTTTAGTGCTGTCATTGTGATACATTTATTTTTGTGTTGATATTTTCTCTGTTCTTCTTATTATTCTGTTCTGGGACGTTCTCCTTTATGAGTTGATTTTTCACCTTTTTCAATGTTGGTTTTGTGGTTGTTGAGACTCCTGTATTATGTTTCTTGATTTGATATGTGGCGTTTCTTGATTTGATATGTGGCATCTTTATTGTGTTTTGTGGCTGCCCCTGTGATCTCCCTTAATAGTCCATGTGTAAACCCAGTTTTCACTACTACAAGTCTTATTAACTTCCTCTCCATCTGCAAGGACTATAACAACTGTAGTACATCTTTCTTTTTAATATGATGACCTCATATTTTTCATGCTATGATTACTGGATCACTTCTTTTAATATTACAGCTTTGATTGAGTTTCAATCCTTCCCTGACTGAGTAGGTTTCTGGGTGATGTGTCCTATATTTCCTCCTAAAATATGTAATTAATGGTTTTGTTCTTCTAAGCCAAGAGCTTCTTTCAGTATTTCTTGTAGCTTTGGTTTGGTTTCTACAAAGTCTCTGAATTTCTGTTTATCTGAGAATGACTTGATTTCATTTTCATATTTGAAAGATAGTTTTGCAGTATATATAATTCTTGGTTGGAAGTTCTTCTCCTTCAAGTTTTTTAATGTCTCATCCCATTGTCTGTGTGCCAGCATCGTTTCTGCTGAGAATTCCAACGAAAGCCTACAGGGTTTCCCTCTGAATGTTAGCTTTGCTTTCAGTCTTGCTGCCTTTAAGAGTTTCTGCTTGTGTTTCGTTTTGTTAAGCTTGATTATAATATCTCTTGGAGTCTTGCAGTGGCATTCAATATGCATCTTGGATATCTATTCTCTTCTTTCAGAAAACTGGGAAGTTTTCTGTCAGCAGCTCAGACACAATACTCTGTGTTCTTAGGTGTCACACTGTGTTCAGGAACTCCAATTAATCATAGATCGTTCCTCTTAATAGAGGCCCACATGCTTCTTAATTTTTCTTGTTTCTTTTTTCTGATTTCTCCTCCTAGATGCTGGAGTTAGTAGCTCTGTCTTCCAAGTCAGAAAGTCTATTTTCCATTTATTCCATTCTTGGCTTTGAATTGAATTTTCTATCTCTTTGATTTTGTTCCTGATCTGTTGGATTTCAGAGTACTGGTGTTCCATCAGATGGAACAATTTGCTTAATTTTTCATTTTGCTCTGCTGCATTTTGTATAAGGTCTAGTAGGGCTCTTTATATAATCCTTTTGTACTCACCCTCTGATAGTTTCAGACAGGCGTCTTCATCTGGGAAGTTCTTTGGATCTTTCTTTTGTGGGCCTTCTGAAGCCATAGGTGAATTCTTCCTAATGTTCCTGTCCAACGTTTGTTGCTTTTGGGGCATTTGGAGGTTGTTTTGTTCCTCTGGTGCTGCCTTAATGGGATCTAAAGCTCAGTCTGTAAAGGAAATTGATCACCAGACACCTATGTGTACTCCAGTGACTGGACTCATTGGAATCTCTGGGGTAGCAGGCTCCACCTCCTGATTGGCAAAGACACAGCCCCACTTATAGTCACTAGGGAGCTGTCAGCTGACTGTATAATGTGAGACAGTAAAGGCTGGAAGTGATTCCGTCCATAAGCACTGCAGTTATTTCTCTCTTGAAAGGTAAAAGGTATCTGTCAGCTTCCAAAATTAGTCAGGTTTTCAGGTGTGCAAGTCTCTCTTCCCAGCTGGCAAAGTAAGCACCTCTGTATCAAAGACCGCTTACTGCCAGAAAAGTATTCTCTGGGCAGGCACTGCCTCCGAGCCTGGGAATTAGGTTCAGCTGAGGCCTCTTTATAGTAAACTCCACCTCCCAGTGAATCAAGATGGCCTCCCACACAAGCTCTCCCACCTGCCTCGGAGAAGGCTGTTCAATGACACAGATTCAGAGATCCTGAGAGAGGTCAGAGGTGCTGAGTTGCACAGATTCCAAGGCCTGGCTCTCAAAATTTGGTGACTCTGCTCACAGATCTCATCAGTAGTGCATCTGAGCCTTGCTGCCAGTAAAACTTCAGCCCCTCCCACCAGCTAAGACAGGGGAAAAAAAGGTAAAATGGTGATTTACCTTCAGTCCATGAGAGCCGATACTCACCAATGGCGGGGGGTCAGGGAGTGGGGAAGGGGTGGCAAAAGCAAAGAAGTTTCCCACTCGTTGGAATATAGACCAAATAGACAGCCCTATGCTGTGTCCTAGGGCTCACTAAGTGTCCAGAAGGCTCTGTTTAATTATCAGTTCAGGCCTTGGTTTCCAGCGGGATTTAGAGAAACTTGTGTTTAGTCCACCATCTTGACTTCTTCCCTCTAGAATATGCATTTCTAATGAATTCTCAGATGATGCTGATGATGCCAGGCTTAGGTCTGCACTCTGCTATCTTCTGACTTAAGATGTAATGAATTCACAGTGTCAGATAGAGAAATGCAAGCAGATGGTTTGCTTTGATTTGCTTTGATTTTCTTACTCATGAAACCAAATATTCACTTTAAAGAAATCCCTGAGTTCAGTTAATCCCCTAGTGGCTTTTTTTTCACCCAAAGTTGCAAATCTTTTTTTTCCTGTAGGAAGTCAGTCTAAATTTGCATTTGAATTTCAAAAGATAAGGCTAGGTGGAGGGACAGAGGCCATCTTGTGACCTGCTACCCCCGGCCTGAGAAAAAAAGTGGAATGCAAGTTTCAATTGGCATCACTATTTCTTCTTCAAGCCATTTACTTTTTTGAAATCACAATGGTCTCTCTAAATGCAACTAGAATAACTGCTCAGAATAATTCAGAAAATAATATAGTATTGAAATATTACTCCCTGTCTTTGAGCTTAGAGAATGTGACCTAGCTGGGCTCACACAAACTCAGAAGGGCATATCCACTGAGACATAACTAGAAGGTCAGCAGTTCAAATCCACCAGGTGATCCTTGAAAACTCTATGGGGCAATCTTACTCTGTCTATAGGGTTGCTATGAGTCAGAATTGACTCAACAACAGTGTTTTTTTGGACTTTTGGCCTGTTATAGTTCATGGCTTAGTCACCAACTATTTCTGAAACTATGAATCCAGTCAAACTCAAGGAGACCTGGATTGTGGAGCAGAAGCCAGAAAAAGAGAGGTCTTATCTTCTGGACCCAGGTGTTCCCACTCCACGTCCCTTTGACACAGACAAAGTGAGTGCTCTCAGAAAACTAGCATCTGCTCCTTCTTTTTGTTCTCTTTCTAATGTTTTCTTAGCGTTTATCTGGCATGTTTGTTTGAAAAACTGGTTGTTTGATTAAGGAGAATCTTACTTAGATTTTTGCTTGATGGTGTGGTTAAGATTGACGCTTAGTAACTCTTTCAGTAAACTGCACTTTAGTACTGTCTGTATTTGGGCCTTTGAGACATTATGAAGATGTAATTGAGGTCCCAAAGAGCTCTGAATCACCAAAAGCCACAAAATTCAGGCCTTTTTGTGACCTAGAGAAAACCTGGAAAATAGTGCTGTCTTTGGCCATATTCTCGGGGGGTGAGGTAGTGGTGGTATCTCTTGACCTGTGTTATGAAATTTAAGGAGGAAGCAATAATTTGTACCACTTTTTATGATATAATGTCTCAGTGAAGGACAACAGTAGCTTTAAAGTGCTTTTCAGTTGGGGAAACTAGTATATTTAAGGTTGTTGTAGGGGAAAAGCACCAAAGTTTAGTAAAGCGGAAAGTTTTATTTGACATAAGAAGTCAATAATTGTTATAAGTATTACGTACCTCATTGTTGAATATCATTAGGGTCACCTTCAACGTACTCCCTTTGGGAAGCTATGCACCAATGCTAGTGCATAGTCCACCCTTCAAAGCAACTTTGGAACTCTTTCTGGAATGCCCATTGTGCACACTGGCATGGTGAGAAGTTCACAAACTTAGTTGTATAGTTGTAAGGGAGTTTTTGGCCACTAACAAAATAACTGTGTTGGAATGCCCCCATACTCACTGATGTGGTCCCCAAAGACTTTTTTCTTTACCCAAAGACAAATGGAATATTGAAAGGAAGACATTTTGATGACATTCTGGACATCAAGAATAATATCATGACAGCTCTGTCCAAAAAAAGAGTTCCAAAATTGCTTTTAAGGGTGGACTAGGCGCTGGGATTGGTGCATAGCTTCCCAAGGGTAATAT
Source organism: Heterohyrax brucei (assembly GCA_028571685.1). Lineage (NCBI taxonomy): Eukaryota > Metazoa > Chordata > Mammalia > Hyracoidea > Procaviidae > Heterohyrax > Heterohyrax brucei. The sequence continues at coordinate 15,894,232 of CM053166.1, read as the reverse complement.
TTCAAAGGTAACTATAGTGATATTCATCAATGAGGTATGTAGCATCTTTTCTAGGGTAAGTTCACAAACTTAATTGGCAATTCTCATATGTTCAGAAAGGGCAAAAGTAGGAAGCAGACAAGCATACTGCTAGAGCCATGTCTGTCCAAGTTCAAGGAATATTATAGACTAGGCAAGAAGGCAAAAGTGGTAAATGTGCTGCAAAAGCCATGTCTGCCTGAGTCCAATGAAAGTTACAAAACCATCAGTATATGTTAACATTATAACTGGGGAAAATCATTGAAAACTTTACCTTTTCACAGATTAGCTAGAAATGGTGATCCTGCATTTCGTATTGTCTTTCTTTTTTAAATTAAATTTTTTTTTTATTATGACTGAGTGAAAATGTACATTCCCATATAAATTTACATGCCCACCTATATGCAGCTTCCACTGCTTTCCTTGCCTGGTGATTAAGTGAAAGTTGACAATCCAAGTCAATTTGCCATATAAAACCTGAGCACCTGCCTCTTTGCAACTCTATCTTCTCCCCTCACTCTGTGATGACACACTTTTTCTTTCCACTCTTTACTGTCAGTATCCACTCAACCAACAATTGTCCCCTCCTCTCCACTCTCCCTTCTCCCCTCTAAAAAAAGATCAGTTGGACAGCCTTGTATATATACTAACCCATAAATTACACACGCCACCTAGGTCACTCTGTGTCATTTAGTCAAGTCCAATCTTTGTCTTAGGTACTGGCTTCAGTGCTGAGCTAGCAGCAAGTACAAGGGCCATGTTCTCAGGGGACCCTCCAAGTTGTCAGATCATTGAATCTGGTATTTTAATAGAGTTATTGATCTGCACACCCCTTTTTCTCATGCTATATGTGGGAGTCTACATTGTGTTCTTTGATGGGGCTTTCTTTGGGGGCACCATCTAGGTCCTCTGGTCTCATGCTGATATAGTCTCCCAATCATATGGACCCTTTCTTCTCCTGGGCCCATATTTTCCTCATGTCTTGGTTTGGATTGTCTTTGCTAATAATCATTGGTACAGGTTTCATTAACGATAGTCAGGAAGGTCTTTATGGGTCCAACAAATCTTCTATTCACTAAACATTCATAGAAAAAAGTAAGAGTGGAAAGTCTTGATGTTTTGACTTCTGTGAAAGATTCCCTAAAACTTATTTTCCAGGATTATCCTATATATTCCCTTTATACCTCAGGGCCCAATTGATGTGTCCTTGTGGACCTTGTGGGCCCAGCTGGGTCACTTTCTCTATGATCAATGACAGGGAATAAAAACTCCAACATTGTTTTCTGAATCATTCCATCCTTTTGATTGGAGATTGGAGAAAGCACACTGGTAATCAATACCTAGATGAATACTACTAAAAAATTTTTTTCCAGGCCATTTCAGATGTGTGTCAATGTTCTCCTAAAATAGAGAGAACTTGCTTACAATTCTTCTACGATTGGAATCCACCCAATATCTGGAAACCCTGGTGATGTAGTGTTTAAGTGCTACATCTGCTAACCAAAAGATCAGCAGTTCAAATCTGCCAGGTGCTCCTTGGAAACTCCATGAGGCAATTCTACTCTGTGCTATAGGGTCACTACGGCAGTGAGTGTGGTATTTTTTTTGTTTGTATAGCCAAGCAACAATTCGTTCCTATCTTTTTGTTATCTTAAAAGGACTCCACCTGGTTGGAAAAGGGTCTTCCAAAAGCATATCTAGAGCTATACAACCTTGGAAACTGGGGCGGTCTGATCCTGTCCCACCCTCCCTTTTGTTTAACACAAGGTAGAAGACAAGATTATGTCATTCCAGATATTGACTTATGTTTAAGTTTACCTAGGCATTTTGAAAAGCAAAAGTAACTAATTTCTTTCCCTTAACTGTTATGGAGCTGCTACTTTAAGACAAAACTTCCCTTTTTCTTTGACTAAAACAGCAGAAAAACATAGATTCTAGATAAAAATTGTAAGCATAATAGGGCCTCAGATGGAGGAATATTAGATCTTTTGGGAAAACCTGAGCGTCAAGCGATATTTCCCTCAGTGGAAAGAAAGAACAACACAAATGAAATGTTATGTAGTGTAAGTTACTTAGAAAGGTTTTGCTTTTAAGATCGGCATACAGAATCTAAAGATCTTCGTGTACTTTTTAAATAGACCGATATATATCAACAATTTTTCCAAGTAGCTACCAAAAATCTAAATAATTTAAGACAGACACAGAAAGTAGCTTTTCTTGGGTGAGGAAAGAAGCAAAGTTCTAAGACAATCTTACAAAAAGGAACAGTTTTCAACTGTAGCTACAAACCTAATGCAAGGCAAAAACTGAGATACAATGCTGTAGACTAGAAGCAAGCTGCAAGGACAGAAGGGGACAGAAAGACCACATAAACTCACTAAACAACACCACACAAGACAAGGATATGGGAACTCTGGTTTCTTAAAGTGTACATAGCAATTTTTAGTAAGATCAACTCAATTCAGCAGAAAAACACAGATTCTAGATAAAAATTGTAAGCATAATAGGACCTCAGATGGAGGAATATTAGATCTTTTGGGAAAACCTGAGCATCAAGCAATGTTTCCCTAAAGTGGAAAGAAAGAACGACACAAATGAAAAGCTTATTTTTCCAAAATGATCACTGAAATTCCAGAGTACGTCTACCATATTCAGTATGCCAAGCCAAGTGCTGTCGAGTCGGAACCATATTCAGTATATAGTATATTAAAATATGAACCTCAAATTGGTGTCCTGATAGCAGGGGAGAAATTCAAGCTCATTGATCAAAGATATTAAGCTCTAAGGTTCAAGTTTTTGGTTTCCTTCTATTTGAACTTAATTCATTCTAATAACTGGAGACTTAATTTCTTATTTTAGACCTGATTTAGGCAACAATGTTGGAATTATTTTACCCTGTCTCTAAGCATAGGGAACATAACCTAGCTGAAGCTGGGCCCACAAGGATTCACAAAGACATATCAACTGGGCCCTGAGGTATAAAAGAAATAGGAAAGATAATCTTGGAAAATATCTTTTAGGGAAACTTTCACATAAATCAGAACACTGAAGACTTTCCACTCTTATTTTTTCTATTAACATTTAGTGAATCAAAAGTCTGTTGGACTAGTGAAGACCTTCTTGACTGTCATTACTGGAACCTGTACCAATGATTGTTAAGAAAGACAATTCAACATGTAAGATCACAGTTTCTAGCAAAGCTGTGAAAAAGTGAAGCTTTGAATGGTTTTGCCCAGTTGTAATGTTCCTTGACCTGGGTAGACATGACTGTGGTAGCATGCGTGCCCACTTCCCAGTTCTTGCCTATTCTGTAATATTTCTGTGGACCCAGGCAGAATGCTTGTTCACATCCCCATTCTTGTCTAGTCTGTAATATTCCTTGGACTCAGACAAACACGGCTCTAGCAGCATGCTTGTCTGCTTCCTACTTTTGCCCTTTTTGAATACATGCCAAATAAAACTTTCTGCTTTACTAAAGTTTGTGATGCTTTCCCCAACAACAGTTAATGACATATTTGTCAAGTGTTTCTGAAGTTTCAAATCCAGTCAAACTCAAGGAGACTTAGACTGTGGAACAGAATCCAGAAAAAGAGAGGATCTATCTTCTGGACCAAGGTGTTCCCGCTCTATGTCCCTTCAACACCAACAGGGGAGTGCTCTCAGAAAACAAACATTTGCTTACTCTTTTTTGTTCTCTTTCACATGTTTTATTAAGTTCTGTTTGGCATATTGGTTTGAAGAACTGATTGTTTGATTAAAAGGAATCTTTCTGAGATTTTTGTTTGATTGCTTGGTTAAGACTGATGCCTAGTAACTTTCGATAAACTGCAGTGTAGATCTAGATTCAGGCTTTTGAAACTGTAAAGAGGTAATTCTATTTTCAAAGAGCTCTGGATCACCATAAGCCATAAAATTCAGGCCTTTTTGTGACTCAGAAAATATCTGGAAAATAGTGCTGTCTTTTGCCAGATTCTCCACAGGAGGTGGCAGCCAAATTCTCATGGGAGGTGGCAGCTCTTGACCACTGCTATGAAATTTAAGGAAGAAGTGGCAGCTCTGTACCTTTTTAATAATATAGTTAATCAACAAAGGGTCACAATGTTAAAATTAAATTAATTAGTAGCTTTAAAGAACTTTTCAGTTAGAAGAACTAGGCTATTTAAGGTCTATAATAAGAAACTCAGTCTCCAGTCATCAGAATCAATTACAATATCAAAGAAGGAAACTGAGAACTTGAACCTTAGAGCTCACTATCTTTGATAAACAAGCCTGAAGTACCCCCCCGTAAAGCTGAGACACTGGTTTGGGGTTCATATTGAAAAACACTCTATACTGAGTACACTGGAAGTAATCTGGAATTTCAGTGATCACTTTGGGAAAATAAGCTTTCATTTGTGTTGTCCTTTCTTTCCACTTTAGGGAAATTTTGCTTGATGCTCAGGTTTTGTCAAAAGATATAATATTCTTCCAACTTAGGCTCTGGCAAGTCAATAAATTTTATCTAGAACTGGTTTTTTCTGTTGATTTGAGTTGATCTTACCTAAAGTTGCTGTATGTACGTTAAGAAACTAGACTTCATATCCTTGTTTTTGGGTGGTACCATTCAGCGAGTTGATGAGATCTCTCTGTCTCCTTTTGTTCCAAGAGTCTCCTTCTGGTCTAGGGCATTGTGTATAAGCTTCTGTCTTGGTAAGGTTGGTGGCTGTGACTGAGATACTGTTTATTGTAAGGTTAACTTAGAACCTCAGTTCTTTCCTCACCCAAGAAAAGCTACATTTTGTGTCTGTCGTAAATGATTCAGATTTTTAGTAGCTACCTGGAAAAAGTTTGATATGAATTGGTCCATTTGAAAGGTACACTAAAGTCTTTATATTTTGTATGTCAATCTTAAAACCCAAAACTTTTTAAGTCACTTAAACTGCACATTATATGAAATGTGTTTTATTTAATGAAAAAAGGGTAGTTTTGTCTTAAACTAGCAATTTCAGAATAGTTAAGGGAAGGAAATTAGTTACCTTTTGCTTTTCAAAATGCCTGAGTAAACTTAAACATGTGTAAATGCTCTTGAATTACCTAATCTTGTGTTTTACCTTGTGTTAAATAATGGGGATGGTGGGACAGGATCAGGCCTCCCAGTTTCCAAGGTTATGTAGCCCCAGAGAAGCTTTTCAAAGACCCCTTTCCAGCTGGGTGGAGCCCTTTTAAGACAACAAAAAGGTAGGAAAAAATTGCTGCTAGGCCACAGTTACCAAATACTGGGTGGATCCCAACTGTAAAAGAATTGTAAAGAAGTTCTCTCTATTGTAGTGGAATATTGAGACATGTCTGAAATGGCCGGGAAAAATATTTCTAGTGGTAACCACAAACTTAAAGTAATATTCATATCAACCAATTAGCCAACTGGGCAGAGACTTTGTGATTTCCAAAGTCAGTTGGTGAAACCCCTAAAGGCTAAAATTAGATTGGAAAAATATGAGAAATAGTTAAAGTTGAATGAAAACTTGGAATGTTTAAACAAGCTCCATTTTAATAACAGTTATATTTTGTGGTATATAGGCTTAAAGTGATTTCCAAGACATTTTGGTTCACTTATTGATGTTAAATTTAGTTAACAGGGATTTGTCATAATTTAAGTTTGTATATTTTTGCTTTTTGTGCCACAAGGAGTGTGTGTGTGTGTGTTTACATGAGTTCATTTTCTTCCATTTAAAGCAATGTAGTATTGCCAAGTGCCATTGAGTCGGATCCAACTCATGTAGAGAAGCAATATAGATAAAATTTAAGAGGTATATTGAAAAGATTTTATTTGATATGGTCAAAAATTTTGTGTGACTGATGAGATTTTTTAGGCTATTGTAACTCTCAAATTAGAAGTTGTTGTTGGTAACTGTAGCAAAGTTGTAAATATCATAATCATAGAAGTGCCTCAATTTTGAGCTGTGATTTTACAGAACAGAATAGCATTAGATTTCCAATTTGTTCTATCCAGAAGCAGTTTGTGCCTCAGTAGATAAATGTTGCTGTATTTATATTAATACACAAACTGAGGTTTTACAGAATATAGTTACTGCTGAGGCACAGTATCTAAATCCATTAGTTAAATAGTTTAGGAGAAAGGAAAATGGTTTCTTATATCCAGAAATTAAGATCTTAAAAACATCAGCAATATTCCCACATAAAACTCATAGTATACTTTGTTAACTTGGTATTATGTATGTATTTTCTGTCCCATGTGATTTTGGATCAGCTACAGTCCACAAACCCATGAGATTTTGAACAGGAATTCCAGAAATCTTGATTGAGTTTTGTCATAATCTTTCTCATAAATCTAATACAGTCCATCTTTTTTTGTTGAGTTATTCTGGCCAAATGTTTTCAGCAAATCAGAAAAGTAAACACTTATCTTCAGATGACAGAAACTAGCCACAATTAGTTTATAAAAATACTTTTAATAGTGAAAGACGATAGAAATTAACTACAAGCGCAACATAAAGGCCAAATAAAATAAAATCAGTCAAAAAACTTTGGACAGTAGTATTTCAAACTGTAACCAGAACTATATTTTTAATTAACTTCAGATATACTGCATAATAATTTTGAAGCATAATATTATATAGTCAGAATATACCAAGAATATATACACTAAGATTATCAAGTTTCTAAATATCCAAATAGTGATTAAAAAAAAAAAAACTTCATAGGTAAATGATTTGAATTCCACAAAGCTTTGCTTTTGATGTTGAATTTAGAGAAAAACAGTTGTAACCAAGTTAGCAATTAAGAAATAATAATAAAATTATGACGTAATGTTGTGTGTTTGCTGTCTGATATTAGGCAATGACATAAAGAGAAATACTAACATAAATTTGTGATATACAGGCCTAAAGTAATTTCCAAGACATTTTAGGTAACTTATTGATGTTGAATTTCTGTATACACACATACACACACACTTCCCCTTGTGGCACAAAAAGCAAAAGTATACAAAGTTAAATTACAACAAATCTCAAACATAAAGAGAAATACTAATATAAATTTTAACCCAAAGAGATGTTTATCTTGATTTTAATATGTTTCATGTAATGTACTAAATAAAACTTTTTCCTTATAATAAATATTTGTGGCTTCCAATGAGGTTTCAGAGTTGTCAGGAGTTTATTATAGGTTATTAAGAAACAATATTTAATTTGTGTGACCAAAGATTTCAAAGTAAAAACTATAATTTTTTTCTTCCTTTAAAAAGCCTGTAGCTTGGCTTTTAACTCAGAAATATTATTCCAAAAAGATGCCAAACTTTTGCCTTTGAGGTAGATTACACAAAGAGTAAGTTAACTCTTTAATTCAGAAATCAAAGAAAATTTGTTATTTTAACATCAAAAAACTCAATTATTTGTTTTATATGTTACATAACATTAAATCTCCTGAAAATCTCATAAATTAAACTGTTAAGCTCCAGACAAACCAGTTGTAAACATTATAAAATAAATTTCTTTTTCAATAAATGTTCTCTATTCTTCGTACCTCTCATAGTACATCTCTATCAATGGCAAAAATGAACAAACTCATTCTAGACCCAAAGATACATATATTCTTCCTCTTGCAGTATAAAATGCAACAGTATATAAAAAGTATATAAACTAAAATTACGACAAATATCTAGTAAGTCAATTTAACATCAATAAGCCCTGTTGGAATAGTAGTTAAATGCTATGTCTGCTAACTGAAAGGTGAGCAGTTCAGATCTGCCAGGTGCTTCCTGGAGATCTCTATGGAGCAGTTCTATTCTGTCCTATAGGGTCACCATGAGTCAGAAATGACTTGACAGCAGTGAATTTGGTTTGGTTTAGGGTATCTAAAATGTTTTGGAAATCATTTTAAGACTACATACCATAACATGTAACTGTAATTGAAATAAAGTTTGTTTTAAGCATTCCAAATTTTCATTAAAATTTAATATTTCTCATATTTAGCCAATCTAGTCTTAATCATTAAAGATTTTATCAATTGGCTTTAGAAATCACAAAATCTGTGTTCAGTTGACAAATTTGTTGATATGGATATACCTTAAATCTCTGGCTGGGACTGGAAACATTCTTCCAGGGCCTTTCAGATGTGTCTCAAAGTTCCCTTATAATAAACTAATTTGTCTACAGTTCTCTTGTGATTGGGATCTACTTAACTTCTGAAAATATAGTAAAGCAGCAATTCTTGCCTATCTTCTTTTTGTCTGAAAAGTCTCCACCTGGTTGGAAAGGGGATTTCAAAAGCTTCCAAGGAGCTATAGGGCCTTGTGAGACTGGAAACTGGGAGACATGATCGTGCCCTGCCCCTTATTTTTTAATAGAAGTTAGAAGACAAAATGAGGTCTTTCCAAACTATTTACATATGTTTAACTTCACCTGGGCATTTTGAAAAGACAGATTTTTTTCCCTTAACTATTCTGGAACTGCTACTTTCACTTTAAGGCAGAGCTACCCTTTTTCTTTAAATAAAACACACTTCATATGATATCTAGCTTAAGTTGCTAGCCCTAACCCTAACTTAAGTTACTTAGAAAGGTTTTGCTTTTAAGATTGACATACAAAATATAAAGACTTTAGTGTACTTTTCAAATGGACCAATTCATGTCAAACTTTTTCCAAGTAGCTACTAAAAATCTGAATCATTTAAGACAGACACAAAATGTAGCTTTTCTTGGGTGAGGAAAGAACTGAGGTTCTAAGATAACCTTACAATAAACAGTATCTCAGTCAGAGCCACCAACCTTATCAAGACAGAAACTTAGACACAATGCCCTAGACCAGACGCAGGCTCTTGGAACAAAGAAGGCAGAGAGATCTCATCAACTCACTGAATGGTACCACCCCATGACGAAGATATGAAAAGTAGAGTTTCTTAAAGTGCATATAGCAATTTTGGGTAAGAACAACTCAAATCAACAGAGAAAACCAGTTCTAGATAAAATTTATTAACTTGCCAGAGCCCTAGTTGGAGGAATATCAGATCTTTTGACAAAACCTAAGCATCAAGCAAAATTTCCCTAAAGTGGAAAGAATGGACAACACAAATGAAAGCTTATTTTCCCAAAATGATCACTGAAATTCCAGGTTACTTCCAGTGTACTCAGTATAGAGCATTTTTCAATATGAACCCCAAACCAGTGTCTCAGCTTTAGGGGAGTATTCAGGCTCATTTAGCAAAGATAGTGAACTCTAAGGTTCCAGTTTTCGGTTTCCTTCTTTTATAATGTAATTGATTCTGATGACTGGAGACTGAGTCTTTTACTATAGACCTTAAATAGCCTAGTTCTTCTAACTGAAAATTTCTTTAAAGCTACTAATTAATTTAATTTTAACACTAATCCTTTATTGATTAATGGATACAAAAAAGGTACAGAACTTACTACACGTATAGAATGAAAAGGAGGAGTGTGCTGTCAGAGAAGTGTGCTGTCACCGGGCAAGGAGAGGAGAAGGAGATGCAGATAGGCAGGCATGCAAAATTAATTTGGATTGTATATTTTCACTTAATCACACACCACAAAAAAAAAAAAAAAGATACAAACCTTCCACTTCTTCCTTAAATTTCATAGCAGAGGTCAGGAGCTGCTACCTCCCGTGAGGGCTGCCACCTCCCCTTGAGAATCTGGCAAAAGAGAGCACTATTTTCTAGATTTTTTCTGAGTCACAAAAAGGCCTGAATTTTGCAGTTTATGGTGATTCAGAGCTCTTTGAAAATAGAATTACCTCTTTAAGGTTTCACATGCCCAAATGTGGATCTACACTGCAGTTTACCAAAAGAGTTACTAAGCATCAGTCTTTTTTTTTTCTTCTTTTTTATTTAACATGACTGAGTGAAAATGTACATTCACGTATAAATTTACATGCCCACCTATATGCAGCTTCCACTGCTCTCCCTGTCCGGTGACAGCACACTATTCCTCTCTGCTCCATACATGTCTCATCCTCCCAACAGCCTCCTTTCCGCTCCTCTCCACCCACTCTCCTTCCTCCAGCCAGAGGTCAGCAAGATGATATCCTGTAGATGTATAGAACCATAAAGTGCAACCAATATATGGTCACTCTGCACTGCCAAGTCCAATCCATTCCTGTCCAAAGAGTGGACCTTTGTTGTAATTTATGGGTAAGGGCAGCATCAGGGCGGGGGGCCACGCTCTCAGGGGAACCCTGAAACTGCTGGACCATCAATTGAGGTCTTTTAGTGGACATCTCAGGGTGCACCCCTTTTTTATTCTTGTGTTGCCAGTGAGACTCAACCTAGTGAGCTCCATCGTGGTTATCACTGGTGGTGGCTGGACACCATCCGGTTCTTCCCGTCCCAAGTTGATGAAGGTACCCACTCTTGCAGGTCTCTCTGTCTTCTAGGTTGTCTTTACCCCATGTCATTTTGGTCCTTGGTGAGCATCCGCTCCTGCTGAGCTGGGACCATTTGCTGTGTCCTCGGATGGCAGCTTGGCAACTTTTAAGACTCCAGACGCCACTCACCGATGTGGGGTGCAGAGAGCTCTGTTAGCAAAACGCTAGTTGTGCCAATTGGCCCCGATTTCGCCTAAGAGCATGGTCCCCTGCCCCCTGCCCCGGCTACTCTATCCTTGCAATATTGGGTTAAGATGGAAGGAGTACTCAAGTTATGCTGAAGTCCACTTAATGTTGTTCTTGTTTCTAATGTGTGCTATCACCGCTTTCTCCCAACCAGATTTCTAGTAACTATCTAAACTAAACCCTCCCCTCCTCACCCTCCCTCCTTCCCCTCCCTTGCAGCTGTCAAAGAGTCTTTTCTTCTATACACAAGTCTGTTTTTGAGATCTTATCGTAGAGCTCTCATACAGTATTTGTCCCTTTGTCATTGACTACTTTCACTCAACATAATGTCTTCCAGTTGAAACCAGGTTAGGAGATGTTTCCTGGAATCATCATTATTCTTTATCATTGCGTAGTGCTCCATTGAGTATATGTACCATAGTTTACCTATCCATTCCTCTGTTGTTGGGCATCTGGGTTGATTCCATCTTTTTGCTATCGTGAACTGTGCTGACGGCACTTGGCTTGGACTGTGCTGCAATAAACATTCTGGTGCATGTGTCCGTTGGTGTGAAAGCATCAGTCTTAATCAAGCAATCAAGCAAAAATCTCAGAAAGATTCTCTTTAACCAAACAACCAGTTTTAAAAAACCAATATGCCGAACAAAACTTAATAAAACATGTGAAAGAGAATAAAAAAGAATAAGCAAATGCTCGTTTCCTAAGAGCACTCACCTTGTTGGTGTCAATGGGACATGGAGAGGGAATGCCTGGATTCAGAAGATAGGACCTCTCTTTTTCTGGCTTCTGTTCCACAGTCCAGGTCTCCGTGAGTTTGACTCGATTTGTAGCTTCAGAAATAGTTGATGAATATACCATTAACTGCTGTAGGGGGAAGGCATCACAAGCTTTAGTAAAGCAGAAACAAAATTTTATTTGGCATATATTTCAAAAGGGCAAAAATAGGAAGCAGACATGCCAGCTGCTAGAGCCAAGTCTGTCTGAGTCCAAGGAATATTACAGACTAGGGAAGAATGAGAAAACAGATGAGCATGCTGCCACAGCCACGTCAGCCCGAATCCAAGGAAACGTTACAGAATCATCAGTATATATTAACATCACAAAATGAGCAGAACTGTTGAGAGCTTCTTCTTTTCACAGACTGACCTCAAAATGCAATTGTACATTTTCTTTTTCTTTTTTTTATTTAACATGACTGAGTGAAAATGTACATTCCCGTATAAATTTACATGCCCACCTATATGCAGCTTCCACTGCTCTCCCTGTCCAGTGACAGCACACTACTCCTCTCTGCTTCATACATGTCTCCATCCTCCCAACAGTCTCCTTTCCCCTCCTCTCCACCCACTCTCCTTCCTCTAGCCTGAGGTCAGCAGGATGATATGCTGTAGATGTATAGAACCATAAAGTGCTTCCAATATATGGTGCATCCTGAGATCTCCACTAAAAGACCACAATTGGTGGTACAGTGGTTTCAGGGTTCCCCTGCGAGCATGGCCCCTGGCCCTGATGCTGCCCTTGCCCATAAATCGTAACGAAGGGCAATCCTACATTTTCAATCATGTATCTTTACAATCACCTATACAGGTTTCAGTAAAGACAGTCAGGAGGATTGTCATTGGTCTCAATGTTTCTGTTCACTGGATACTAATAGAAAAAGTAGAAAGTCTTTTGTTTTCTGCTGGATTGGTTATTTGAAAGATTTCCTAGAAGATATTTTCCAAGATTTTCACTGCTATTGTCTCTATACGTCAGGGCCCACTTGTGTCCTTGTGAGTCCTTGTGGATCGAGCTTTAGCTACATCACATTCTCTATGCTCAAAGACAGGGAATAATGATTCCAACATTATGTTCTAAATTAGTGCTTCTATTCTACTTCCTAGTTTGTGTCTGGGATCTTAAAAACTAGATGGTGTTCCATTACCATTATTAAACAGTTTTGATCGAAGATTCTATGATAAGGTCATGATGCAAAAGGAAAAAAAACACGGGAGGTTTGACTCTTGGAATCTAGTTTTGTGGCTTTCATGGAGAGGGTAACCCACACAGGTTACTGCCATTAGGTATCCTTTTGAAATTTGAGGTTTCAGGAAAAAAACCTGGTTCCTGAAGCCACTTTTGAGTCAAACAGTGGTCCCGATGAACTCGTAAAGACGTTTTGCTGTGGGTGTTGTGCTGTTTTGTTTGTTTGTCTTAGAGTATTCAGTCTATTTTTGGAAACTAATTCAAAAAGGAGACTGAGAGCTATGTTTAAGGTGAATCAGTAAATAGTTTAATCAGTCTTAAAGACAGTATTGTATGGTACGCCTGTCTAATGTTTGTAAAGAAAGTCTTACCCTTTTGCTGTACAGAAAATTATGTATCTTAAAGAAATCACCTTCTTAGAAGAGAGTGACCCCATGGCTCAGACTCCATTTTGTCTTAGGTTCCATTTCTGTTTCTGAAAAACTGGCCCATGACTGTTAATAGGTAAATCAAGGAGGGGCAGCTTGCCCTTGGGAAGAACACTTAGTATGTTCTAAAGAGATTAACTGAAGACTGCCAACAGGAGAGAGCCATCTTGCATTCTCTTGCCAATCATTAGTTCTCTAACCAGAAGTTGTTTGTCACATCCAAGTTTTTCTATACTTCATGTTTTCCCAGACATACTTTGTGTGCTGTTTATGAATATATGCTTTTGCGTGGTAGATCCAACTATGCTAATTTTAGATGATCACTTTCCAACTGACAGTGAATTCATGTGGACAATCTCTTGTTTCAATTCCTGGTGAATGGTTGAGCAACGTGCTTAAGGGAACTTTAGCATGACTTTTAGCTATTAATATTAATAACGCTGTTAAATACTGGAAAAGTAGTGTTAAATTGTTACATATTGCAAAATGAATCAGAAGAAATATCACTGGTCCAATACTCAGGGTGTGGTTGGTAGCTTTAATTCCTACTCATGGTATACTTGAAGAAGTCTTTAAGAAGTGTATACATCACTATGGGGAAATGCAAACCCTGATGGCATAATGGTTAAATGCTATGACTGCTAACAAGAAAGTCGGCAGTTCAAATCCACCAGACTCTCCTTGGAAAGCCTATGGGGCAGTTCTACTCTCTTTTATAGGGTCACTGTTGAGTCCGTACTGACTTGATGACAATGGGTTTTTGGTTTATGGGACAAATAGCAGATGAAGTTGCAAATGGTGATCTCTGACCTCATAAACTGTGCTGACAAGAGATAAGCCTTAGATGCTTTTATTAGCCCAAGTAAATGTAATCTGTGCTGTATACAAGAAGCACATAGAATTGGACACAGGTTACACAGTGTGATACCTTTACAAGCCACAGATTTATTTGGTGGGTTACTGTTTTAGTCAGCTAGTGCTGCTTTAACAGAAATGCCACAGGGTGAATGGCTTTAACAAGGGAAATATTATTTGTACACGTAGGCCACAAGTCCAAATTCAGGATGTCCACTCCAGGGGAAGGCTTTTCCCCTTGTCAGCTCTGGAGGAAAGCCCAGTGTTGCATCAGTCTTTGTTCAGGGAGCATCTTGGCGCAGGAACCTCAGGTCTGAAGGATGCACCCTTCTCCCAGTGCTGCTTTCTTGATGGTGTGAGGTTCCCAACTCTACTTGCTTCCCTTTCCTTTCATCTCTTGTAGGATGAAAGAATTAAGGGTGATGCAAGCCACACTCCAGGGAAACTTCCTTTCTAGTGGAGCTGGGAGGTGATCCTATGAAGGGATTTACAGTCTCACCCCAATCCTTTAACATACAGCACAGGAAAAAATTACAAAATGGAGGACATTCATAGAATACAAGGAATCACAGCCCAGGCACATGGCCACACATATTTTTTGGGGGACACAATCCATGACAGTTAGCATCAGGAATAAGTACATGGGCTAGATTACTACTGCAAGGGTTAATTCTATTTTTAGTCTGCATCCTGATAGTACTAGTCATAAAAAAACTAAACCCAACCCACTGCCGTTGAGTCATTTCCAACTCATAGTGACTCTATAGGTCAGAGTAGAACTGCCCCACAGAGTTTCCAAGAAGCAAGTAGCGGATTTGAACTCTTTGCCTTTTGGTCAGTAGATGTAGCACTTAAGCACTATGCCATCAGAGTTTCCAATATTAAGCATTGTTGTTGTCATTAGGTGCCGTCGAGTTGATTCCGACTCATAGTGACCCTATGAACAACAGAACAAAACACTGCCTGGTCTTTCACCATGTCCACAATTGTTTTTATGCTTAAGCCCATTGTTGTGGCCACTGTGTCAATTTATCTCGTCGAGGGTCTTCCTCTTTTTTGCTGATCCTCTACTCTCCTTCCCCAGGTACTGATCTTTCCTGACAACATGTCAAAAGTATGTAAGATGCAGTCTTGCCATCTTGGTTTCCAAGAAGCCTTCTTGTTGTACTTCTTCCAGAAGAGATCTGTTTGTTCTTTTTGCAGTCCATGGTACATTCAATATTCTTCTCCAACACCACAATTCAAAGGCATTCTTCTGTCTTTTTTGTTCATGGTCCAGCTTTTGCATGCATATGATGTGACTGAAAACATCATGGCTTGGGTCAGGCACATTTTAGTCTTCAAGGTGACATTCTTACTTTTGAATACTTTGAAGAGGTCCTTTGCAGCAGATTTTCCCAATGAAATGGGTCTTTTGATTTCTTGGCTTCTTCTATGGGCATTGATTGTGGACCCAAGTAAAATGAAATCTTGTACAACCTCAATCCTTTGTAAACCTCGTCCATAGTAAAATTTATCCTGAATTGTCTTATACACTTAAAAACCAAAGATGGTCTCAGGCAAAAATATTGATGTACATTGAGTCTGTTCACTCCAACAAGGCCTTTGATGAGAACAATCTTACTTAAGATCTTGGTGAAGAACCAGATGGCTTCCAGTTGAAAACCAGCCCTGTGTGTCTAAGGGCCTGCCATGATCACCATCCATGAGCTTCACTAAGTGCAGGTGTTGAACAAAGATGTTTTATCTCCAATTTCCAGTCGAAATGAGGGAATTATTTAGAAAATAATATTGGAATCATTATTCCTCATCTTTGAATATACAGAACATGATCCAGCTGGGCCCTTAAGGGCTCACAAAGACACATCAACTGGGCCCTGAGTTATAATGACAAAAGATAGGCTATGAAACTGCCAATTAAGCTCACAAACTCATCCTAGAAAAAGTGCCACATACCTCATGGCTGAATATCACTATGGTCACCTTTGAAGTACTCACCTTGGGATGCTATGCACCAATGCCAGTGCCTAGTCCACACTTCAAAGCAATTTTGGTTTTGTTAATTTTTTCAATTTTTCTTCTATTCTCCATTTGGTTCTGCTCTAATCTTTATAATCTGTTTTCTTCTGGTGCCTCAGAGATTCCTCTGTTGCTCTCTTTCTGCTTGTTCAAGCTGTAGGGTTAATTCTTTGGTTTGGGTGCTTTCTTCTTTCTGGATGCATGCATTTATAGAGATAAATTGACTATTGAACACTGCTTTGGCTGTATCCCATAAGTTCTGGTAGGATGCATTTTCATTCTCATTTGATTCCATAAATTTATTTTGTCCCTGATTTCTTCTATAACCCATGACTTTTTGAGCAATGTGTTGTTCAGTTTCTATGAGTTCAAATTTCTACCTATCATTTTTCTGCCACTGATTCTACTTTTATGGTTTTAGGGTCTGAGAAAGTGCTTTTCAATAATTCAATGGTTTTAGTTTTATTGAGACTTGCTTTGTGTTGTAACACATGGTCTATTCTGGAAAATGTTCTATGTGCATTGGAAAATAAGGTGTACTTATCCATTGAAGGGTAAAAAGTTCTGTATATGGTGATGAAGTCTAGTTGGTTAATTGTCACAATAGGATCTTCTGTGTCTTTACTGAGCTTTTTTCTTGATTATCTGTCCATTATTGAAAGCGGAGTGTTGAAGAGTCCAACTATTGTTGTGGAGTGATCTATCTCATTTTTCAATGTAGTCAGTGTTTGTTGAATTTACAGCACTTGGCTTGGCTGGTATTGGGTGCATAAATATTTAATATTGTTATGTCCTGCTTATGTACTGAGCATTTCAGCAATAGAGACCATCCTTGTCTATGATGGTGGATTTTACATTAAAGTCTATTTTATCTGAGGTTAGTATTGCCACACCTGCTCTTCTTTGTATGTTGTTAGCTTGGTATATGTTTCCATCCTCTAATTTTCAGTTTGTTCGTATCTTTGACTCTTAAGTTGTGTTTCTTGTAAGCAACATATAGATGGGTCAATTCTTTTGATCCGTGATGTCACTCACTGTCTCTTTATTGGAGCATTCAGTCTGTTTACATTCAGTGTAATTATTGATAGATATGTGTTTAGTGCTGTCTTTTTGATGCCTTTATTTTTGTGTTGTTGACGTTTTCTTTGTTGCTCTTAATATTCTGTTCTGGGTCATTCTTTGTTATGGGTTGACCTTTCATCTTTTTGAGTGTTGGTTTTGTGTTTGTTGAGACTCCTGCATTATGTTTCTTGTTTTGATATGTCACATTGTTATTTTGCTTTGTGGCTACCCCTGTAATCCCCCTTAATATTCTAAGTTTAACAGACTTTAACTTCTGTGTATCTTTTTAATTTTATCTCTATCTGAAAGTGTTATAACTACTGTAATATATCCCTCTTTTTAGTATGATGATGTCACAGTTTTTGTGATATCATCACTGGTTCTTTTCTTTTAATATTGTAACTTTGATTGAGCTTTGTGACTTCCATAAGTGAGTAGGATTCTGGATGCTGTGTCCTCCACTGCCTTAAGTATACACTTGATGTTTTTGTTTTCCTAAGCAAAGAGCCTCTTTCAGTATTTCTTATAATTTTGGCTTTTACAAAGTCTCTAAGCTTCTGTTTATCTGTGAATGTCTTAATTTCATCTTCATATTTGAGAGAGAATTTTGCAGGATATATAGTTCTTGGTTGGAATTTTTTCTCCTTCAAGGCTTTGAATGTGTCATCCCACTGCCTTCTTGCCAATATTGTTTCTGCTGAGAAGTCAGATGAAAGCCTACAGGGCTTTCCTCTGAATGTTAGCTTTGCTTTGGGCCTCGCTGCCTTTAAGAGCCTCTCTTTCTGTTTCATTATATTAAGCTTGATTATAGTATGTCTTGCTGTCTTTCTTTTGAGGTCTATTTTGTTGTGGTGTTCAATAAGCATCTTGGAAATCTGTATTCTATCATAATTGCAGGGAAGTTTCCTGTCAGCAACTCTACAACAATACTTTCTGTAATTTTAGCTATCTGTCCCTGTTCAGGAACTCCAATTATTCATAGATCATTCCTCTTAATAGAGCCCCACGTTTCTTTTCTTTTTCTTTACATATATATATTATTATAATTGAGTGAGAATATACAACCCCATATAAATTTGCATACCCACCAAAGAGTGGCTCCCACTGCTCTCCCTGCCCAGTGACAGAACACTCTTCTTCTCTGTTCTGTACATATCATATCCTCCTAACAATCTCCTATCTCCTTCTCTCCACCCTTTCCCCCTTATCCAGTAAGAGGTCATCTGGATGACATCCTATAGAGGTGTAGAACCGTAAAGTGTACACATGATATCGTTGCTCTGTGTCACCAAGTCCAGTCCATTTCTGCCCGAAGAGTTCACCTCCATTATGATTTATGGACAGGGGCAATATCAGGCCCATGGTCCATGATCCCAAGGGAACTCCAAGGCCCATGGATCATTGACTGTGTTCTTTTAATGGAGATCTCAGGGTGCATCCCTTTTTATTTTCGTGTTGCCTGTGAGACTCAACTTTGTGAGCCCCATCACGGCCATCACTGGTGGTGGCCAGGCACCATCTGGTTCTTCGAGTCACATGTTGATGTAGTCACCCACTCACGTGGGCCTCTCTGTCTTCTGGGTTCTCTTTGCCCCATGTCATTTTGGTCCTTAGAGATTATCTGTTCCTGCTGATTTGGGACCATTTGGTGTGCCTCTGATGGCAGTTTGGCAGCTTTTAAGACCCAAAATGCCACTCACCAATTTGGGGTGCAGAAGACTCTCTTAGTGAAATGCTAGTTGTGCCAACTGACCTCAATTTCCCCTGAGAGCATGGCCCCTGGCCCCCTGCCACAGCTACTCTGTCCTTGCAACATTGAGTTAAGGTGGGAGGAGTAATCATGTTATGGAAGTCCAGTTCTTTCTAAAGTGTGCTGTCACTGATTTCACCTAACCACATTTCTATCTGCTGTTTTGGCTTTGGACTGAACTGTCTAATTTTGTAATTTTGTTATTGATCTGTATTTTAGATTGTTGATGTTCCATCAGTTCAAATAGCTTGCTTAATTTTTCATTTTGCTCTGCTGCATTTTGTTTAATCTCTAGGAGGGCTCTATACATAATTTTTTTGCACTCAACCTCTAATAGTTTCAGAAAGTCTTCTTCATCTGGGAAGTTTTTTGATTCTTTATTTTGGGAATTTTTTGGAGCCGTTGTGGACTGTTTCTTTAAAAGGTTAGCTATTGTTTGTTGCTTTAGCACCATCCAGAAAGTGTTCAGTTTCTCTTGTGTTACTTCAATAGGGCCTGAGGGGTGGTTCTAAGAGAGGAGTTTGTAACTAGCTGACACTGTGTACTCTAGTTACTGGCTTCAGGTGGACTCTCTGAGGTGTCAGGCTTTACTTCCTGGCTTGCAAAGATGGCACCCTTTGTATGGAGTCACTGGGGAGCCATCAGCTGACACTGTGATGTGGATCAGTGAAGGGTGGAGGAGATGCTGCCAGCCTGCTCAGAGATCAGTTCACAAGGTGGTCTTATTTTAAAAAGGTACACTATTGCTAAGCAAGGAGCTATTCAACAGCTGCTGAAATCAGTGAGTCCCTCAGGTGTGGCTGCCCACGCCTTCTCGCTGACAATGAAAGCATCTCATAGGCTGTCCCTAGATGATGCTTTGACATGGTTCAAAGTAGGGAGGAGTTATGGCCTTGATGCCATTCTCTGCCAGGTTCCACCTGTTACTCTAGGCACCACCGTAAGCACTTTACAGACTGAGGCTGCTGCTCCATGTGATAATTAGCCCCAGCTAAGCTGAGTGGGTGACTCTGCCTCCCAGCCAAGCAAGATGGTGTTTCACCTGAGCTGCCCTGCCTACTGTGAAATAGCAGAATCTATGGCACAGCACAGACAGGAGAGGGTGGTGCGCCAGTGGTGTCCTCAGTCAGTAGCTAGGCTCTCAAAATGTGGCTCTCCCAAGCATAGTCTCTTTGCTGCACTATATGCTGTTTACTTTAGCACTGAAGTTCAGTGTATTATCTGACTCATGCTGAGCCCCTGCCTCCTGGATAGCAAAGAAGACATCAGTACCTGCAGTCCTCCCAAACAGTGAGTAAGCAGAAGCAGGACTCAGTGCTGCTGCCTTGTCTTGGGAGAGGTACTTACTCTGTTTCTGGTGCGTAGTCCAATCTGACAACTCTCTGCCAGATCCTAGGGTTTCCCAGATGTCCATGCTGCTGTGTTCAATTATCATGCCAGGCCTTAGTTCTCAGAGAGAATTGAGGAGATGTGTGTCTAGTCTACAGTCTTGGCCCCGCATCTCAAAACACTTTTGGAACTCATTTTCTGGAATGGCTATCAGAGCTTTTGTCATGTTGCCCTTGATATCCTGAATGTCATCCAAATGTCTTCCTTTCAATATTTCCTTTATTGTTGGGTAAAGAAAAAAGTCATCAGTGGCCAGATCAGGTGAGTAGGGAGGGTGTTTCAATACAATTACTTGTTTACTGTCTAAAAACTCTCTCCCAAACATCTATACAATTAAGGTCATGAGCTTGCTACTGTGCCACCATGTGCAATTGCCATTCCAGAAAAAGAGTTCCAAAATTGCTTTAAAGGGTAGACTAGGTGCTGTGTCAGTGCATAGCTTCCCAAGGGGAGTACTTTGAAGGTGACTGTAGTGATATTCATTAAAGAGGTATGAAGCACTTATAACAATTGAGCTCATGGACTTAACTGTCATACCTCATAATCTTGGAAAATATCTTTTAGGGAAACTTATACAGAAACCAGTCAAACAGAACATAAAAGTCTTTCCAGTTTTATCTTTTACTATTTGCATTTAGTGAATAGAAACTTGTTGGACTGGTGAATACTCTCCTGACTCATTACTGAAAGTTGTACCAATGATTGTTAGAAAAACAATTCAAAATGTAGGATCACAGTTTCTAACTAATCTGTGAAAAGATCAAGCTTTCATTGATTTTGCCCAGCTGTAATGTTAATATATAATGATAGTTCTATAATGTTCCTTTGATTCAGGCAGACATGGTTGTGGTAGCCTGCTTTTCTGTTATTTCCTTGTATTTGGGCAGACATGGTTATAGCAGCTTGGTTGTTGGCTTTTGTAGTTGTGCCCTTTTGAAATATGCTGAATAAGATTTTCTTTCTGCATTATTATACTTTGTGATGTTTTTCCCCCTACAATAGTAATAAGCTTTATGTTCAAAATTCAGTGAGTTTTAATTGTTTTAACAACAGTAAACACTATCCCTTTTCTTTCTTCTTTACCTTCTATGTACATGGTCCTTTATTTCACCCTCCAGAAGAATACCAAATAACTCGATGGTTTTTGAGAACGCAGTTGTTTTTGCTATTTCTCCAGGCAGCAGTGATATACAAGTTTTGATTTCTAAAAACTGTGGAGAACTTGAATTTTGCTAACAATATCAATGTGAGGGTACTCAGAGCCGAAGGTAGGAAGAGGAAGTGAAGAAGTAGCGAAGGGAAGGAAGACTGTGTATACAGCTAGCTTTACTTCACATGCCTGCAGAATCAAGAGTCTCTGGAGGCTGAATCCAGGGGTGTGGGGGTGGGGTGGATGCAGAGGAGTCAAGGAAGACAAATCTTGTATATGCAAGTATTTCTGGGTGATCTAAAACACTACATTCATGCACATTATCATTATTATTATTGTCTTGTTGTATATAATTCAAACCATCAATTGCTTTGACATTGACTCTAAGTCCTGGAGACCCCATCTGTGTCAGAGTAGAACTGCACCCATAGGGTTTTCTATGGCGGGTTTTTCAGAAGCAGATCACAAGGCCTTTCTTCTGAGGCACTTCTGGTTGGATTTGAACATCTAACCTTTTGGTCCAATGCCTTTACTATATCACTCAGAGTCTCCCTTGGGAACCCAGAAAGTACTAAAGTGGGAGTACTTCAATAAAGTATGATTCAACAATTCAGCTTTATATAGTGATGGAGAATAAACAGAGAAAATAGAAATTTATTTCTAGGGGAAGTAGAAAGAAATGAGTCCTGTTCCATTTTCATTTCTGCTGGGACCCAAGTGGGTAGAACAATGGCCTTTCAGGTACTCTGGCCTGGAGTTCCAAGGGGACATGTTGGGATATGTAAATACATGGGCCGTGCTTTCAGATAAATAACTTAGGGAAAATGACTTCAGATGACCTTATTTGCCTTTCCCAGAAATACTAGAGAAAGGCTTGGTTATACTGGTTAAAGCTCATCATTTTTAATAATTCATCTGCCAAGTAAATTATTCGCTCTGACCTGATCCCAAAGTCATAACTTCACTCTAAAATGAATGCAATGAAAAAAAGTCACATTGCTTCAAAAAGCTTACTTGTGGATTTAGCACTAATAAAATCCCGATATGCATGGGTCAGTACATCATAATTATTGGAGTTTCTAGCCCGGGAGCAACTTGGCATGTCAGCACTGAAATATATCTAGAGAATGGGCCTGGCCAGGGCAGAGAAGCCAAAGGCTGCCCAAATGTGCATGTCAAAGGCTATGGGTCCTAGAAGCCTTTTGAATTTCCACTACTTCATCTGTTGGGAGGAATGTGTGATCTGCAGAATCTGTAGCAGATGGGAGGGCCTTGGAGAGTGTGTCCATTGCAGGTGGGTCTCAGCTGATGGAACTATCTACATGGATGAGGTGTTTCTTTTTGATGAGCTGCTAACTTGAACACTCATCAAAGTGAGGAAGCAACACTTTATTACTCGCAGGTCCTGGAAGGGAGCACCCTGGAGGGCTGCACACAGCGCTCACGTGGGTGTAGATGGTGGAGAGACTCAAAGAGAGTGAAGGAACCCGGGCTCAGCCTTTAATAGAGTCCAAGGGTGACTACACTTTATTTCATGGTTTAGGCAGGGTCCACAACATAGGGGAACATCACACAATACCAGGAATGATGGCCCAGCCAAACGACCACACACATTTTTGGGGGAACACAATTCAACCCATGACAGGTACTATTGGCTAATTTGAAGCAAGAAGTGGGAAACTTTGGGGTCTTGGGGTTCAAGTTAGTAGGGAAGGTAGGGGGTCCTATTCTATGTCAACAGCTGTGACATATGGGTAGGGAAGGAGAAACTTTGAAGTGTGGAGCTGATGCTAAACTGTTATCTAGGCTTTTGTATGCAGGTGTGAACTGATTAAGAAGGCTTGTTTTGAAATAAGTAATATTAAGCAGAGGCTGGAACAAAAGCGATACTGAGACATCAAAAAAAGGAGTTTGGGTTTCTTCTCTCTTTTCAGCTTCTGTTGTCTGGGTCCTTGGAGATTTCATGTGGCATCTATCTTCTTCATCTCTGCTTTTTTTGCTGCCTGATTAATCTGATCTTTTATACTTCAAAAGAGATTGACTTAAGACATAGCCTACACAAATACTGGCTCATTAACATATCAGAGGAATCCATTTCCAAATGGGATTATAACCATAGGTATAGTAGGATTTATAACACGTATTTTTGGAGGACACAGTTCAACCCATTACAGTATCCATCATCTCTATCTGCTCATTGTCTTATATATTTTAATCTGTGGCACATCTTGGCCCACATCTGAGTGGAGCTGGGAGCAAATCATCAGTTTGTCTAAGAATGAAGTTGGGCACAAAGACAAGCAGAATGATGAGGACAAGACAGGAAAGTCCGGGCTCTGAACTGAAAGATGATGTTGGGTCAGACTGTTAGGAAGGACACATTTCAGGGACTGGACAGCTATGATGACTTTTAGGTTAGTATTTGCCACAAAGCCTCCATTTCCTGATGCCTTCATCAGTAATTTGCTAGCCAATATGTAGCCTACATTCTGCAACAGATTATGAGATCCTGGGAAAGAAATAATTATCTATACAAATCTCACATCATCACAAAAGACATTCGAAAGCTAAGAACAAGTGTGTCTGAGTCTCTTTGTATGTGCATGGCTTGCATTAGTAAGAGGCTACTCAGTTGCCTTTGGTGTAGGACTTGCCCAGGGCCAAGGCAATTTGGGTATGTCAGAATATGAAGTCTAATGAGGAAAGTCTTGGTCTGTTAGGGTTTCTGTTACATACAGCATTTGATGGTGTAGTGGTTAAGTGCTATGCCTGTTAACCAAAAGGTTGGCAGTTTGAATCAGCCAGGTGCTCCTTGGAAACTCTATGGAGCAGTTCTACTCTGTCCTATAGGGTCTCCATGAGTTGGAATCGACTTGATGGCAGTGGGTTTGCTTTTGGTTTTAGTGAGGCCTGTGTAAAACGGATAGCATGTGTACTAGCTACTCAGGCAAGACCTGGCCTTATTAGCTCTTCCTCAGAAGCCTATCATTTTTTTTTCCTGCCTAAAACTTACTGCACTTTCTTCTGATTCTGTTTATTGATATGTTTACTCTTTTGTTTACTTGTGTACTTGACCTGTGCTATCTAACACGGCAGCCACTTTCCACATGTAGGAAACCTTCCTTGCACGGTGGTTAAGAGCTACAACTGCTAACCAAAAGGTCACAGTGTGAATCCACCAGGCACTCCTTGCCCTATAGGGTGATTAAAAGTTGGAATTGACTCAATGGCAATGGTTTTTATCTACTTGTAGGTGTTTAAACTTAATTAAATTGAATATAGTTAAAAGTTCAGTTCCTTAGTCATATTGGTCACACTGAAATGTATTCCATAGCCATATCTTGCTATTTGCTACCATATGGAACACAACAGATTTAGAAATGTGCTGTTATTTCAGAAAGTTCTATTAAGTACTGTTAAATGCTACCCATTCAACCATTTTCATCACTGGTTTCAGGCTCCTTTAAACACCTGAATCTTGACAGTCCACAGGTTAATTTCAAATTTCATGGTGAAATAAGCTACTTGGGATCACTGGTTATCTATTTCTTGCAGCAATGCAGGCTTTAAGCCATTCCATTATTTTGTACATCAGAAATATTTGATAAAGACACAGACTGTTCTTCCGTGGATTTTCTAAGTAGAGGCTTTGAAATAAAAAAGTGATAGGGTAGGCCAGGGAGTAGGTGGAATAACTCAAAAGTATCCAACTTAGCGAGGTTCAAATGGTTATGGATAAAAACTCAGTTCAAAGGGTAGGATTTGGACTCTTTGATCTTTCAGTGCTGAGAAGCTGTTGCTGCAATCTGACTTTAAAGGGAGATTCAGTGGATGTTAGAGACATACTATATTATCTTAGTTTTTGGACTGCCAGAGAGGAAACCAACACTGAATTACATACAGCCACACTGAAAACTAGCCTGTCCCTCTGTCTCTCTTACACACACACACACACACACACACACACACACACACACACACACACACACACACACTCCTATATACCTACATAGTCAAACATACATACCAATATACCCACTTACCCAAACACAAATTACAATCAATCACTTGCAAAGCAAAATTATGTCATTAGGTGCTGTTGAGTTTATTTTTGACTCATAGCAACCCAATGTGACACAGTAGAACTACTCCATAAGGTTTTCTAGGTTGTAATTTTTATGTGAAGGAGACTTGGTGCTGCAATGGTTAAGAGATCAGCTAATAACAAAAACACTGATGGTTTGAAACCAACAGCTGTTCCACCGGAAAAAGACCTCGCTTCCTTAAAGATCACAGCCTTGGAAACTCTATGGGGCAATTCTACTCTATCTAATAGGGTTGCTACGAGTCAGAATCAACTTAATAGCCACAGGTTTGTTTGCTTTGGTTTTTAAAATTTTTATGAGAACATATTGGCAGGTCTTTCTCTGGTAGAGCTGCTAGGTGGGTTTGGATTGCCAACCTTTTGATTAGTAACTGAGTGCTTAACCACTGTACTACCAGTGTTAGAGAGAAGCAGTAAAATACTAAAGTATTTTCAACATCAATCCATATGAAGATTTCTAAATGTTTGGGAGAAATGAGGAATCACCTGAACATACCTGATTTGCTTGGTTCACACAACTATGACAACCAGTCAAAGAGGTCAAATGAACCACAAGGCCAAATGAAGTGGAATCCAGGCAGAGTAAATTAGCAACATCCTGAGTATCTGAGAAGCAATATTTAAAAGACTACACTTAGAAATATATGAATGCAAATATGAACAAATGAAGATTGTTTTTCTTAAGACTGTGATAACGAAAGATGACATTCATGGCATGAGAAATTGAGCAGCTGTAATAGGTCAATTCAGTGTTTAGTATCAGTCTTTGTTTTCAGGAAAAAGACTTTTTTAATTGATCACTACTGTTTCTAGGGTCAGTGGGGTCCCTGTTGAGGCAATCATTGAATTTTACTAAGAGCCTAATGCTGGGTGGCTATTTATCAGAGCTCCCATCTTTCGAAGTTATTAACAGTGAAATCTGTGAGAGTTGAGCTCCATGGCGCTGCCTTGTTTTTCTGGGTTTCTCCCTTTTGACAAGATGCAATTTTAGCACTTTTCTATCATTTGTTTTAGCGGAAGATATTTTGAGTTTTCCTTCTCTGACATGTTTTGGGGTTCATAGATTTTAGTGTATATCCCTTCTTGGTCAATCCACTTACATGGAATGTGGTGGAACTGAGATGCAGGTAGAAGAGCAAATTAGTAAGACCAACTTTCTGAGTCAAAAGTTAAGCTAATACATACATACAAAAATAACATTTTACATAGAGAGAAAAAGGTTGAAAGAATATGCCCTAGATTGTTAACAGTGACAATCTTTGAGAGTTAGGCTTCTAGAGGATTTTAACTTTCTTAATTTATTTCTGTCATGTTTCAATTTTGCATGGCCTCATTTTACATTTCTAATTAGAAAAAACAGACAATAAATATATTTAAATATTTTGAATTCAGAGCACTGATGGCACAGTGGTTAAGAACTTTAGCTGTAAAACAAAAATCGGGCAGTTCAAATCTGCCAGCCACTCCTTGGAAACACTATGGGGCAGTTCTACTCTGTCCTATAAGATGAGTTGGAATCAACTCAATGGCAATGGGTTTATTTTGAATTCTGTTCCCATCTATATTTTTTTATGAATTGATTACCGGAATTCTAGCCAAACTGTACATCTGCCATCTTGAAAATCTAGAATGTAGCATTAGGACTGGAGGAAGGCTCATTAACAATTTGTGACATGCAGGTGACATAATCTTGCTTGCTGAAAGTGAAGAGAACTTGAAAAAGTTACTGATGAAGATTAAAAACTATAGCCTTGTCAAAGATTGAATTGTGTCTCCCCACCACCCCCCAAAAACGTGTGTAGCAATTTGGCTAGGTCATGGTTCTTGGTATTGTGTGATTTTCCTATATGCTGTAAATTCTACCTTGATGATGTTAAGGAGGGAGGATGGGTGGTGGTTATGTTGGTGAAGCAGGACTCAGTCTGTAAGATTGTATTGTGCCTTGAGACAATCACTTGGAACCTAAAGGAAAGATAAGCACAGGGAGAGATGGGGACCTCCTACCAGCAGGAAAGAAGTAGTATTGGGGGCAGAGAGCGTCCTTTGGAGCCAGAGACCCTGCACCTCAGAAGCTCCCAATCCAGGGGAAGATTGATGACAAGGACCTTCCTCCAGAACTGACAGAGAAAGCCTTTCCCTGGAGCTGCTGCCCTGAATTTGGACTTCAGCCTGTTTTGCTGTGAGGAAATAAATTCCTCTTTTTAAAAACCATCCACTTGTGGTATTTCTGTTATAGAAGCACTATATGACTAAAACAAGCCTTCAGTATGGATTACACATTAACACAAAGAAAACAAAAATCCTCATAACTGGACCAATAAGCAACATCATGATAAAAGGAGAAAAGACTGAAGTTGTCAAAGATTTCATTTTACTTGGCTCCCCAACCAAAGCCCATGGGAACAACAGCTAAAAAATCAAATGACTCATTGCAATGGGCAAAGCTACTGAAAAAGACCTCTTCAAAGTGTTGAGAAACAAAAATGTTACCTTGAGGACTAAGCTGTGCCTGACCCAAGCCATGGTATTTTCAGTCACCTCATATACATGTGGAAGCTGGATAATGAATAAGGAAGACCAAAGAATAATTGATTCATTTGAATTATGATACTGACAAAGAATATTGAATACAAGGACTGCCAATTAAGTTTCCGAACTCATCCTAGAAGAAGTGCTATATACCTCATTGCTGAATATCACTATGGTCACCTTTGAAGTACTCTGCTTGGGAAGCTATGTGCTGATACCAGTAGCTCGCCTACCCTTCAAAGCAATTTTAGAACTCTTTTTCTGTAATGCCCATCAAAGCTGTCATTGTATTACCCTTGATGTCCTGAATGTCATCCAAATGTCTTCCTTTCAATATTTCCTTTATCTTTGTGTAAAGAAAAAAGTAATTGGGGGCCATATCAGGGAAGTAGGGAGGATATTCCAATACAGTTATTTTTTTGCTGCCTAAAACCTCACTCACAGACAACTACACAATTAAGTTCACAAACTTGCCACCTTGCCAACATGCATAATGGCTATTCTAGAAAGCGTTCCAAAATTGCTTTGAAGGATGAACTAGACACTGGCATTGGTGCATAGAGTCCTAAGGGGAGTACTTCAAAGGTGACCCTAGTGATATTCAGCAATGACGTATGTAGCACTTAGAACAAGTAAGTTTGTGGACTTGATTGTCAGATCTCATATATCGTGGACAGCCAGAAGAACAAACAAATCTGTCTTGGAGAAGTATAGCCAGGTGCTCCTTAGAAGCAAGGATGGTGAGACTTTGTCTCACATACTTTGGACATGATATCAGGAGGGACTAGTCCCTGGAGAAGGACATTATGCTTCGGAAAGTAGAAGGTCAGCAAAACAAAGATGCTCAAATGGGATGGACTGACACAACACAATGATGGGCTCAAGCACAGTAATGATTGTGAGGATGGTGCAGGACTCTGGGCAGTGTTTCCTTCTGTTGCACATAAAGTTGCTATGAGTTGGAAGTGACTTGATAGCACCTGATAACAATCATCTTGAAAATTTCCAAGTGGAGCAGACAGAGTAAGCACTTTCAGAAGGGGTACTTGGTTACCAGTTTTGTATTTGTGTTCTCATTTTAGTAACTTCTATCAAAATTGAAATACGATGTCCTTGCAACCAATCATTTCATCACTGGAGGCAAATATGGGTTGCCATGAGTCGGATCCAACTCAACGGCACTTGGCTGGCTTGGCTAGGTTGGGCCAGTGCTTGTTTAGGATTAAGTTTTGTGATTAAAGTGATTGGTTGATCCATGGAATTTCTACCTGTTGGCATCATAAATTCTAATTTCAAAGCTGACATACAGCATAGAGCTAGGGAAGGCATCCTGAATGCCAGGCTTTATGGGGTGGGCATGACAGAGATGTTATTTGAATTATCTCCAGTCCATTCTTTTTTTTTTTTAATTTGCTGTAAGACTCTAATTTTACTTTCAAGGAGATATTTTACAGGCAGAAAGAGTACATTTTCTCTTAAGATTGCCCAAATTCATGGGTTGTGTTAGATGTTACTACAGGAAAATTTCTTCAAAGTAGACCTGATAGTTGGCATGAGCCCTTTTTATCTCTTCTAATATATTTTTCTTGGGATGTGCATATGATGGCTGGAGCTCTAGCACACTTTTTGGACTAAAATGGAAATCAAATTTAAGGCTGGAGAAGCAGAAAGGTGAAAGGATCCTGGATCTCGGATGACAACAGAGTTCCTTACCAGGAACCAACTATACTTTCAGACTTATTTTCCATTTTGCGCAGTCTACTTATGCTAAACAAACTGGAAATTTCTCAAAATGCAATTATATATATTGCAATGATGATTAAATGAAAATATCTGACATGTTTAATGTGTTTCTAATGTAGAGCTTGCATCATATTAAAGTGTTAGTATTTCAGGACACAGAATAATTTTCACTAAGATTTTCCCCAGTGTGGCACAACCCAAAGAATGTAACCACCATCACTGAATTGTACATATAGAAATTGTTGTAGAGCTTGCATCATATTAATGTGTTAGTATTTCAGGACACAATAAGTTTCACTAAGATTTTCCCCAGTGTGGCACAACCCAAAGAATGTAACCATCATCACTGAATTGTACATATAGAAATTGTTGAATTGGTGTATGTTTTGCTGTGTATATTTCCACCAAGAAACCCCAATAATAATAGTAAAAGATTTTCCCCAGTAAGCACCATTTTGTTATTGTTAGTTGCTGTCAAGTTGGTCCCCAACTCATGGAGACTCCACGAACAATGGAATGACATACTGCTTAGTACTATGCCATCCCTATGATTGACTGTGATCCATAGTGTTTTCACTGGCTGATTTTTGGAGTATATGCTTCATCTTAGTCTGGAAATTCCACTGAAATCTGTTGAGAAGCATAAGAACATATAAGCCTCCACTGAATGTATGGTGGCTGTGCATGAGATGCATTGACTGGGAATCAAATCTGTGTCTTTTGCACAGAAGGCACGAATCCTATCATTGAAGTTCCAGCGTTCGCAAACACCACTAATATTCATCAATATCAAAATGCCAGTATTTATAATTGTAATAATGTTTTACTGTTTAATTAAATGTTACATGTGACAACACAGCCTAAACTCCTTTTGTTCACTGCCATCTATGTGTGACATTCCACCTCAGACCTGAAGACACAAATTAAAACTCAAAGGATGGAAGAAATACATCAAGCAGACAACAGCTAAAAAAGAGTGGCAATATTAATCTCTGACAAAATATAATTTAAAGCAAAGCTCACCATTAAGGATAAGGAAAGTCACTGTATAATGTTTAGAGGGTCAATACACCAGAAGGACATAAAGACAATAAATACACATGCACCCAGCAACAGGGCTCCAAAATACATAAAACAAGCTAACAACATTGGAAACAGAAACAGATAGCTCTACAATAATACTAGGAGACTTCAACATGCCCCTTTCTGTGAAGGATGACCTAGAAAGAAGTGCAATAAAGACAAAGATGATCTAAATGTCACAATCAAACACTGTGATTTCATAGGCATATGTAGACCATTACACCCAACAGCAGTTAAATATAATTTCTTTTCTAATGCACATGGGACATTCTCCAGAATAGACCATATATTAGTCCACAAAGCAAGCCCTAACAGAATCCAAAACATCAAAACATTACAAAGCGTCTTTTCAGACCATAAAGCCACAAAAGCAGAAATCACTAACAGAAAAAGCAAGAAGGGTAAAAATCAAACACATAGAAATTAAATAACACTTTGCTCAAAAACTACTGGATGCCTCAGATATCCTTTCGGATCAGTAGTGAAATCACTCCTGAGGTTCACCTTTCAGCCAAAGATTGGACAAGCCCATAAAAAAAAAAGAGAGAGACTAAAGGGTCACCCCTGCCTAGGGGCAAGGACAAGAGGGCAGGGGGGAACAGGAAAGCTGGTGTTAGGGAATACAAAGACAAGAAAGGAGAGTGCTGACATGCCATGGGGTTGTTAACCAATTCATAGACTCCACGGAGAATGAAAACACATCTTACCAGAAGTTTTGAGACACAGTAGAACTCAGAGGTCAATTTACAGCAGTAAATGCCTACATCTAAAAGGAAGAAAGAGCCAAAATCAAAACATTAACCCTACAACTCAAACAGAAAGAGACAAGCAAAAGAAGCCCTTGGCTACTAGAAGAAAGGAAACAATACAAATTAGAATAAAAATAAATAAATTAGTTAAAGAACAATGATGAATTTGTGAAACATCTCGTAACATGGAGGACTCTGGAAGGGATTGTGCTAAGTGAAATTAGTCACAAAAAGAGAAATATTGTATGACACCACTATTATAGGAATTAAGAAAAGGTTTAAACACAGATGAAAACAGTTTTTGATTATGAGGGTGGGGAGAAAGGGAGAGAGGTATTCACTAATTAGTACACGAGAATTATTTTAGGTGAAGGAAAGGACAACACACAATAAAGGAGAGATCAGCACCACAACTGTACTAAACTGAAAGCTAAGAAATTTCCTAATACAACCAAATACTTCCAGAGACAGGGTTTTGGGGACTATGGTTTCAGGGAACATATAGGTCAATGACATAAAAAAGTTTATTAAGAAAATGTGCTGCATCCCACTTAGGTAAGTGGCATCTGGGGTCTTAAAGCTAGCAAGTGGCCATCTAAGACAAACCAATTGGCCTCATCTCACTTGGAGCAAAGAAGAATGAAGAACATCAACAACATAAGGAAAATAGACCAAGAGACAGAAAGGGCCACATAAACCACTGACTACATCAATATGGGACTGGAAGAATTAGATGGTGTCTGGCTACCACCAGTAACTGCCTTGGCAGGGAACTCAACAAAGATTCCCTGATGGAGTAGGAGAAAACATGGACTGCAGAAACAGAGCCTCGATAAAAAGACCAGACTTAATGGTCTGACAGTTTGAAGACTTGACTTTCTGTTAGCCTAGAACTCAAACCATTCCAGAAGCCATCTCTATAGACAAAGAGTGAACTGGTGTATAAGACATAAAATGATACCGGTGAAGATTGTGCTCCTTGACTTCAGGAGATCCAGGAGAATAACTGGCAGTTCCTGTCCAGAGTCAAGATAAGAAGGCGGGGGACAGGAGCTAGTTGAATGGACACAGGTAATACAGGGTGAAGAGGAAGAATATGCTGTCACAGTGTGAGCAGAGGAACTAGGATCACATAAAAATGTGTGTGTAAGACTTTGTACGAGAACCTGACTTGAATTGTAAACTTTCACTTAAAGCACAGTAAGAGACAAAAAATGAATACAAGAAAGATTTAAGATCTAAATGTAAAAAAATAAAGTTTAACCCCCCCCAATAAATAAGTGAAATAGAGAATAGAAATACAGTTGAAAGAGTCAACAAGACCAAAAGCTGGTTTTTTGAAAAGATCAATGAATTTGATAAGCCATTAGCCAAACTGAGAAAAGATAAACAAGAGGGGAAGCAAATAATCTGAATAAGAAATGACGTGAGTGATAACACAACAGACTGAACTGAAATGAAAAGGATCATGACAGAACAGTATGAAAAGTGGTACTCCAACAAATCTGAAAACCTAATCCAACTTGACAGCACTTGGCTTGGCTAATGGAAATGGAAAAAGTTAAAAAAAAAAAAAAACACGCTACCTATATAAATGAACACAAACTGAGGTAGAAAAACTGAATGAACTTATAACAAAAGAAGAGATTTAAAAGATAATAGTAGTAAAAAAACTCCCAACAAACAAAAAGTCCTGGACCCGGATGTTTCACCAGAGAATTTTACCAAACTTTCAGAGAAGAGTTAATGGCAGTACTACTGAAAGTATTTCAGGACATAGAAAAAGACAGAACACTCCTGAACTCAGCTGATGAAGCCAGCATAACCCTGACACCAAAGACCAGTAAAGACATCTCACTCACACCCAAACAAACAAACAAACAAAAAAATTACAGACCAATATCTTTCATGGACATAGACAAAAAAATCCTCAACAAAATTCTAGTCAATAGAATTCAACAGCATATCAAAGAAATAATTATGAACACATGAGATTCATACTAGTTATGCAGGGATAGTTCAACATTAGAAAAACAATCAATGTAATCCATTACATAAATAAAAGATAAGAAATACATGATCTTAGCAATTGATGCAGAAAAGGCATTTGACAAATGCAACACCAATGCACGATAAAAACTCTCAGCAAAATAGGACTAGAAGTGAAATTAGATGACATAATAAAGGGCATTTATACAAAGGTAACAGCCAATATCATCCTTAATGGAGAGAGTCTAAAAGCATTTTCTTTGAGAATAGGAACCAGACAATGATGCTGTTTGTCACCACTCCTATTTAACATTGTGCTGGAAATCCTAGACAGAGTAATTAGGCAAGAAAAAGAAATAAAGGGCATCCAAATTGGTAAGGAAGAAGTAAAAATATCCCCATACACAAATAATAGAATCTTATACACGGAAAACCCCAAAGAATCCACAAGAAAATTACTGGAACTAATAGGAGATTTCATCAGAGTATCATGATGCAAGATGAACATACAAACACCAAATGGATTTTTCTACACTCCCTCCCCCCCCCAAAAAACTGCAATAAGAAAATTACCAAATCTCTTTTATTTACAACAGCCCCCAAGAAGATAAAATACTTAGGAATAAACCTAACCAGATAAGTAAAAGATCTATATACAGAAAAATACAAGACACTAATGCAATGCATAAAAGAAGACTGACGTTAAGTAGAAAAACATACCATACTCATGGATAGGAAAACTCAACATTATGAAAATGTCAGTTCTACCCAAAGGGATCTATAGATACAATGCAACCACAATCCAAATTCCAATGAGATTTTTTTTTATTTAGATGAAGAAATAAATTACCAACCTCATGTGGAAAGGGAAGAGGCCCCAGATAAGTAAAACATTTCTGAAGAGCAAAGTGGGAGGTCTCACACTACCTGATTTTAGAACCTATTATAGTGCCACAGTAGTCTAAACAATCTGGTACTGATACAACAATACAGACCAATGGAACAGAACTGAAAACCCAGAAGTAAATTCACCCATCCATGAGCAGCCCATATTTGACAAAGGTCCAAAGTTCATTAAATGTGGAAAAGACATTTCTTAATAAATGGTACTGGCATAACTGGACATCAATCTGCATAAAAAGAAACCAACCATGTATAAAAACTAACTCAAAATGGACCAAAGACCTAGGTATAAAATCTAAAATGATAAAGATCATGGAAGAAAAATAAGAACAATTCTAGGAGTCCTAATGCATGGTATAAACAGAATGCAAATCATAATTAACAATACAAAAATACTAGAAATTAGATGACTGGGAACTCCCGAAAATCAAAGATATTCATCCAAAGACTTCTCCAAAAGAGTAAAAAGACAACCCACAAACTGGGGGCAAAAAAACTTTGCTTTGACCTATTTGATAAGACTCTAATCTCTAAAATCTACAAGATACTGCAACAATTCAACAACAAAAACACAATAACCCAGTTAAAAAAATAGGCAAAGGATATGAACAGGCACTTTACCAAAGAAGGCATTCAGGCAGCTAACACACACAGGAGGAAATGCTCACAAACAGTAGCCATCAGAGAAATATAAATCAAAACTATAATGAGATACTATCTCACCCCAACAAGGCTGGCACTAATTGAAAAAACATAAAATAGTAAATGTTGGAGAGATCGTGAAGAGACTGGATCACTTATGCACTGCTGGTGGGAATGTAAAAGGTTAAAATCACTTTGGAAATCAATTCGGCACTTCCTTAAAGAGCTAGAAATAGAAGTTGTATAGGATCCAGCAAGCTCATGCCTTAGATTATATGCTAGAGAAATAAAGGCTGTCACATGAATAGATATATGGACATCTAAGTCTATTGCAGGACTGTGTACAACAGCAAAAAGATGGAAACAAACTAGATGCCATCAACAGATGAATGAACAAACAAATTACAGTACATACACTCAATGGAATACTATGCAACAATAAAGAACAATGATGAATCTGGAGGGCATTATGCTGAGTGAAATTAGTAGCAAACGGACAAATACTGTCTGAGACCTCTGTTATAAGAACTCAGGCAAAGTTTTAAATGCAGAAGAAAATATTCTTTGATGGTTATGAAGGTAGGGAGGTAGGGGGAGGTGAATTCACTAGCTAGATAGTAGACAAGAATTAGAACCACACGCAATACAGGAGAAGTTAGAATAACTGGACCAAAGCAACAGCTAAGAAGTTTTTGAACGTAGCCAAACACCTGGAGGAACAGAATAGCAAGGACTGGGTTCTGGGGACCAAGGTTTGGGGGGACATCTAGGTCAATTGGCATAACAAAGTTAAGAAAATGTTCTGTGTCCTACTTTGGTGAGTCTTAAAAGTTTGCAAGTGGCCATCTAAGATGTATCAATTAGTCCCATCCCACCTAGAGTAAAAGACATAAGAAAAGTTCGAGCCTAAGAGACAAAAGGGGCACAGAAACCAGAGACTCCATCAGCCTTTGACCAGAAGAACTAAATGGTGTCTGGCTACCACCAATGATTGCCCTGGCAGGGAACACAATGGAGAATCCCTGAAAAGTGTGGAACAGAACTAATGTGACTGAGATGGGAGGAACTCCCGAAGCCATGGTCCCCAGATGCTCTGATAACTCAGAACTAAAACCATTCCTGAAGCCCACTCATCAGACAAAGATTAGACTGGACTATAAAACATCAAATAATACTCACGAAGAGTGTGTCTCTTAGTTCAAGGAGATACAAAAACCAAATGGGCAGCTCCTGTCTGGAGGTAGGATGAGAAGGCAGGAAGGAACAGGACATGATTAAACGGACACAAGAAACTTGGGGTTGAAAGGAAGAGGGTGCTGTCACATAACAACTAATGTCACATAACAATATGTGTATAAGGTTTTGTATGAGAAATTAACTTGAGCTGTAAACTTTCACCTAAAGCACAATTTCTTTAAAAATATGTGGCTTGCGTTATCGAGTCTCCATGGAACAACAAATGAATGAGAGATAGCAAGCGTGCACTGTGTTATGCTTCCTGCCGAGTAGGCTGCAAAAATGGAAATACTTGCATCTGGCCTACTCCTGTCAGATCTGAAAGGCCCACCAACATAAATGAGGGTCCTTGGTTGGTCAAGCAGTTAAATGCTTGGCTATTAACCCAAAGGTTGGGGAGTCAAGTTCACCCAGAGGACCCTCAGAAGAAAGGCAATTTTTTTTTTCTATTTCTGAAAAATCAGAGCCAGTGTAACCCAGTGCAGTGCTGTTCTACTCTGACACATGGGAGACCCATGAGTTGGAATCAACTGGACAGCAATTTTTTTTTTTTGAGTGTGCGTGTGTTGTTTTTTCTGGTCCTACATAAACAGGATTGTGTGCAGCCTGATTGCTGAGTGACCCAGGACTCTCTTAGAGCAGTAACCAGATTACTAAGACACACCATCTTGGCCTGATTTTTCTGGAACATTTCAGACTTGAAAATCTGTCCCAGTGTTAGGCTGTTATTCCAAATTTGGTTGAAAGTGTTCACATCCATAAAGTTGACACATGAAGCCCCATACTGAGAGTTGTGATCTCAGATGTTTACTTCTGGTGATCACTGAATGTTCCTTTTTGTAATTTTGCAAATCTTTCATTAACTGCTTTCTTACTCTAAAGGAAATTTTAAGTTTCATAGTGAGTTGGGGGGAATGATGATGTCTTTGGTTCATGTATTTTGATCTTTAGTCAAGGTAGATCTCTCCTTTTGACAAACAATAATTTTGGCATTATTAGTTCCTTTCCTTTTACATAGTCAGAGCATCTGTAACTCTAGATGTTAGTCAAGAATCTTCTCATCATTCCCTCTGTTCTTCTATTTGGGAAGTATTTTAATTTGAAAAATATTGTAAAGAGCCATTTCTGCCCACACAGTAGAATGGACCTTACCACTCCGTGTTTAGCCCAAACAAAATAAGTCAAAATTCAAAATCTGGGATTTTTGGAAGAAATCAATGGGTAATGAAGCATTATGAGCAAAAAACTTGATTTATTATATATATATATTCTCTAGTAATTCATAATAGCTTCTTGAATTTTAAATGTCTTTTGCTATTTCCAATGCTTAAAAATCATAATTTTAAAACATAATTACTATTTTATGTACATTACGATTTCTTTGTTTATTTTGTACTTTTTTTTTTTTTAACTTCTAAATACGAATGATATGGTCTCCAAGTATCTGCTCGGAAGGAAAGGGGATGGGGGCCATTTTTTCTCTAACACAGGTTAGGATTTAAAATTTCACATCATATACCTGGATTCGACTATATGAAAAATAGCCAAATGTCACCATTTCCTTATATATTTCTTTTACATGTATATATATATGTATAATATAAACAGAATACATCTGATTAGTACATTTTGACATTTCATCAATGTGACTTTCATCTCCTATTTTATATAAAATAACAAAATATACAGACAGAAGAAAGGAGACATCTGTTCATTGTAGACATAAAGTAAAGAAAAGTTCATGTATGGCTTTGCAAAGGTAGATTATGATGTGACTTTCACACTTTATTTATTTAAAAGCATCTTGAGAGAACGTGTTAATGTGCTTACGATAGCGGCCATGGTGGTTGAATGTCGCATCGAGAGTCCAACAGTGGGATCCCCGGTGGTCTTTCCAGTGGCTACCTCAGCAGCTTTCAGGAGACAAATGTAGTTTATGACCACTTCATCAATCTTCGCTACAATTTCCTGCTGTTGTGTTTCTGAGTTCACAACTTTAACCAATCGCATGCAAGCTTCTGTTAGGCAACAGAGCACTTGAAAGCTGGAAGTCATAGCTAGCAGCATCTCCTCTGGGCTTTTCTCGGCCATTGCCATTTTCCTACAGGCACTTCCCAACTGTCTGGATGCAATGGATAACAGTTGCTTGTACTGAGAAAGTGTAAGGTCATATGCTTCAGGGTGTGGCTCCTCTCTCTTCCCCGTGGTTGCCCTGACGAGGCAGAGAAGCTCATTGGCATCATTCTGGGCTGCGAGGAACCCATCGGGCATTGAATATGTGCTCTCTTTTAGGGCATTTATTCTTGCAATCCGAGCATCAAAAGCCAGGTTGCTGAAGTCCAAGTCATCTGGGACACCCAGGTCTTCTTCCCAGGCCTTCAGCACTGAACCTTTGGACAGCTCCCCTCCTTTCTTTGGAATCTCAACAGCTAGGGATGGGCTGGTTGGTTCTGGCATAGCTTGTGTCATCTGTGGTTTATAGAGGCAAGAGACTCCACGGGTGACATCTTCCCCCTTGTCATCCTCATCACCATCTTCATCTTGCCCTCGGTTCAGGAAACAGTAGCTAAAAGGTCCTCGGCACCTCCAACTGCTGCCCTCCAGCTTCCGTAAGGGTAATGTCCTATATAGTTTTGAATCTTTCTGAGTCACAGATGACCTCTTGTGAGCCTTTCCCTCAGAGCTGAAGTGCATCGAGCTTTGGGAAAAGCTTTTGGTGAGCTTCTTCCCCAGGGGGAGTTCTGCTTGTCTTTTCAAACCGGTCTCTGGTGCTTCTGTGATACCTGGACACTTTACACTGACTGCACCCCTGGTCCTCTCTCGGAGGGTCTCCATACCTACAGATCCCAACAGGGCACTGCTGCTACGTCTCAGCACTCTCTGGCTAGGTGGTGTCCTGAGGCTCGCCACTCTCAGATCCGGTGGCCTCCAGCTCACAGCCCCTCTGTATGCCTGGTTTGCTTGGGAGAAATCATTGGGGTGTTGATTTTCAATTGGCACCTTTGATTCCAAGTGAATGGTTGATGGTAGCAGAATGGGATCAGCTTCAGGATGTTGAGACCAAGCTGAAGGCATGCCTCCTTGTCTCTCTTTCCCAGGCTCTGTCAAAGCTACACTAGGGGTAGTAGAAAAACAGAGAGAATCATTAAGCATCTCCTCAACTTAACTAACTCACTGCTGTCAGGTCGATTCTGACTCATAGTGACCCTATAGGACAGAGTAGAACTGCCCTATAGAGTTTCCAAGGAGTGCTTGGCAGACTTGAACTGCCAACTTTCTGGATAGCAGCCATAGCACATAATCACTATGCCATCAGGGTTTCCAAGCATCTCCTGGGTGCCCATTTTTACTGTATTTCTGCATGATGCCTGTCATTTCCCAGGGATGCATTCTAGAAAGGCTGCCTTATGTCAAGGCTACTCTGTTTCCCAATGACTCCCTCCTTGGATCTCACAGATTTCTGTTTCAATAAAGCCCAAGAAATACAGAAACCTGTGATTTCTTAAACCGCTGATTATTTATATTATTGAGAATCCCTGGTGCTCAGTCATTAAGAGAACGGCTGCTAAATAGAAGTTTGACAGTTTGAATCCACCAGGTGCTCCTTGGAAAACTTATGGAGCAGTTCTACTCTGTTCTATAGGGTCACTATGAGTTTGAATGAACTTGATGGCAACAGATTTTTCAAGGGGACAGTCAAATTTCATGAATTGTCATCATCCCCATATTTATGTATTAAAGCACAGCACACTATTAGAAAATATACGTCCCACACATAGATTCTTTCAACACAGCTAAGATGCTCAAGTTTGATTTCAAGGGAGCTAGGTTGACTCAGTCATCGATTACCGTCTCTAAAGAAGTGGCCCTGGTTTAATTAATGCAAGGAGAATCCCTTGAAGCTTTCCTGGTCCAGGGTTTTGAGTGAAGATACCAGGAAAATACTCAACTTTTCTCAGAGAAGTTGTCATATGTGAAAATAATCTCCATCTCACATAATTTTTGAGAGAAGCAAGAGCTAACTTAGGTAAAAGCTGTTTGTAAACTGCTAAGGATTGCATCCTTCTAACCAAAACCACTGCTGTTGAGTGGATTCCAATTCACAGTGACCCTGTAAGGACAGAATAGAACTGCCCCATAGAGTTTCTGAGGAGTACCTGGTGGACTGAAACTGCCGACCTTTTTGATTAGCAGCCTTAATTAATACTTAACCAGGGTTTCCAAGGATTGAAGTGTGATTTAATTAGGTTAGAGGTAAAGATGCTAGTTGGGCAGTGAGTAGGTAATATTCAAAGGCAAGCTTCCCAAGGCAAGTGTTTCTACTCAGCCAAGTCAGTGGTGAATTTTCAGAAAGCAGAGAATCTAGAAAGGTTAGGAACGGAAACTGACCAATATAAGATACCACTAACATTTATTGACCCATGGGGGAATAAAACAATTGATGATATATTTTAAAATATAAAAGCATGAAATAGTAGCTGTCATTGCTACATGAAGGTTGGCCAAGGACATTAGTGAAAAGGATACGTGCCCAGTGGGTAGGAGATTGGTGAAGATGGGCACAGAAAGTGGCTCTGTTCTTGTTTCTACCTAGGTCTAGATTTCATTATTTTGGGAGAAATGAAGCAGTTCATCACATACCCCTGGAAAACCTTTCTGACATTGGGGTATATGTCAGAATATTCCTCTAGGAGAGTCTTAGAAAATAGCACAGAGTAAGGTGGCATCTGGAAGGACCAGTGACAGGCAGAAGAGGGAGTCATGTGATCTCCTCAAATCTCTCTTTTGTCCCCCAAACCTGCTCTGTTATCTTTCCTTTCCTCTCAACAGTGAAATGGCAACATTAGAAATAAAATGCCTTGCAAGGGAACTCCAACTCCTGTGACCGTAAGCAATATGATGTTTTACTTAAAAGTCATAGTAGACACTGCTCAAGGCCTACATTTGGAATTGAGAAAGATAACGTTGCTCTATCAAGTTCTAAAAGCAAACACAGAACGAGATTATAAAGACTGCCTCATCACGCTAGATCTAGACACTTCAGCATTTATGAAACACTTGGAGGGGATCGATGATCAGTATTGAATGAAATCACAGTTTCGTAGCCTTTTAAAAATTTTCTTCCACCTTTTCTTTTGGACTTGGTCTTTCTATGTCTGCTGTGACTTTGGTTTATACACCCCTGGTGGGCAGCACAAAGAACTACATCCATCATTGCTGTACCTGTGGTTTCCTTAATTTTGGGGAGCCGATGACATCCATCTCTCAAAGTGCCAAACAGGGGGTCGGCATTAATGGCTGTGTGCAGGGCAGGCACTGTCATCCGCGGACACATCCCCTCTGTCTGAGGGTGCATTTCCTTAAAGGGGGCTCCGTGGTTTGGGAGCCCAGCAGCTCTCTCTTCTGAAGGAATATAACTCACACCTTTCCCTGAAGCATCAGGAATCAGGTGCTTCCCAATGGAGGCACAGAGTGGGGACTCCACAGGTGTGGCACAGGCGCTGCCACTGCTGCCTGTGCCACAGCCAGCATCCACCGAAGAGCCTTGAGAGCTCTGCAGAGAAAAGTGGCCCTCGCTTTGCAGAGATGACATCCGTTTGGCCAAGTGGTACTCACAAAGACGGGCCATGCTCTCTTCTGCCTCCGGAAGCTTGGGAGGATGGTCGTGGGTGGATGAGTCAGCATCCTCTGGGTTACTCACGTCTTTGGCTGAGGATACACAGGTCATGGCAGTTAAGAATCGGTCCCCTTGGCCAAGTCCAGGACCATCACTGGCTTCTCCATCTGGTGCCCCTTCAGCCTTCCCTTCAGCCTCCCTTGGCCCGAGACCAGAAGCTCTTGCAAAGGTTTTCCCTGTTGCTGCTTCCAGCCCACTTTTTTCAGCCACCCCACCCTCGGCGGCCACATACCATCTTTGGCTGTCTTTGCGAAAGGCAGTTCTCTCCAGGTTAAAAGTGCTTAGGTGTTGATTGTCCCTTGAAGACACAGTACCAAATGTGCCTTTGGCGTCCTCCTCCACCTCAGCTGTTTTGGTCCCCTGCTGTTTTTTCCCTGGCATGTTCCCATTAGGGGGTGTTTTCCCCTCCCCGTTGGCCAGCTTGCCTTTCCTCTTGCTGGTGCAGGAATACGCCACCGACCCCATGTGCAGTTTGCTAAAATAGTCTGTGACCGACTTGGTCTCCATGGTTTCGGGCTCCATCTCCATGTGGTCTGAGTGAAGAATCTGCTTGGAAGGCACAACTTTGGGTGGGAGGTCGGTTGCTGCGTGAGCTGCCAGGGCATGAGAGGACTTTGGAGGCAAGCCCCCTGCAGGGGGTTTGGAGGTGGGAAATTCTGTCTGCTCTTCGGCAAGGGGGTGGTAGCCTTCATGAGTGGCCAAGAACATGCGGGAGAGGTTTTCTGACTGCTTCTGTGCTGTAGCCAGTTCAGAACTCTCCGTCATTTCAGAAGAGTTAGTTTCATTGCCCGAGTCTGATGAGGACTCAGGACTATAAGCCCGCAAAATGGCTACACCTGCAGGCCGTAAAGAACAAGAGCCAGTTAATGGTTGTGTCAGAGGCACTCGAAGACATGTAAGAACATGGGGCTCATTAGGATTTAAAAACAAAAACAAAAACAAAACAAGTAGTTCCCTTTTTAATAAGGACTCTGAGTTTATTGCACAGTAGTTCCAGAAATGGGGAGGGAGGGTGGGTGGGGGAAAACATGCCACGTATTTTAAAAAAGAAAAGTAAAGGGGGAAAAAAAACAGCAACAAAGGAAACCACATACACAAAAAACCCACGACGGTTGTTTCAGCACATTTATAAAATGAGAGGTGTGTGAAATGGTGGACACCACATAATAGGACTCCAAGGGCAAATGGCTTGAAAGGATGAAATGATATGGTTATCAGTGAATAAATGTAACAATCGTGAAAGAACCTGAATTGTCACTGGTCTGTTGTTCTTCTGACACGGACAGAACTTCCAGAGCTTCCAGTGTGGAGACGACAGTATTGTCCAGCCCCTTCTCAGATTTCCCTTCAGCGCTGGTAGGCACAGCGTCAATGAGGGACACAGGGATCTCTTCGTTTTGCAGGCTGCCACCTTGATCTTTGTCCTCACGGAAGGAAGCTGCTTGGCTCTGAGAGTCTTCCTCATCTGAGCTGTCT
The DNA here is from genome assembly GCA_028571685.1 of Heterohyrax brucei. Lineage (NCBI taxonomy): Eukaryota > Metazoa > Chordata > Mammalia > Hyracoidea > Procaviidae > Heterohyrax > Heterohyrax brucei. The sequence continues at coordinate 15,850,902 of CM053166.1, read as the reverse complement.
CTAAAGCCAGGTGGGGGTGCAGCAATTGCCATGTTCAAAGAACGTAACAGGAAGTCATCCTCATTGTCATCGCCTTCCGGAGGGGGCAGGGATGTAAGGTCAATAATGTCGTCGCTGGACCCAGCCAGGCTGAGGATGGGTGGCTGGTCTAGTTCCCCCACCACCAGGTCCTCCTCACAGCTCACCTCATCCTCTTCCTCTGCATCATCAGTGTTCTCTGCGTAACAGATGTCATGCAGCAGGGGCTCCTCAATCCCCTCAGCGGCCCCAAAGCTCTTCACGTCACCTATGTTTGCATAAACAGAATTTGCCACAAACTGGATGCCCTCCGCATCTGGAGTGAGGTCCAGGGTCTTCATGTCGTTGGCACTGCCGATGTAGAGGTTCCTCTGTTTCTCCAACACCTCCGGACTCTCATCCAACAGTCTTTCATAGCCGAGAGTTGGGGGGCTCATGCCATCATCCAAGGCTAGATCTCCAAAAATAAAGGACACTTTAGCTCCTCTAGGAGACTCCTGTGCTTTATTTAGGGCTTCTGGTCCAGAGAGTGTCAACAGAGACCGCTGAGCTAGACTTCTGTAGTCGGCCTCACAGGGGGCATCATCTGGCTGGGCCAGCTGTGGGTTAAGCTCATCAGAGCTATAGGCATTGTCCATGTACAGGTGCCGATGATCTTTGGGGCACAAGGTGCCGTCTGCAATGTCAACTGTCTTCTGTTTTGCATCTATATATGTTATTTGGGCTTCTTGTTCCCCTTCGCCAATAAAGGTGGTCATTTGGGGTATACAGTTCCATTCTGGGCCAAGGAGGTTATGCTTTCCTTTGTTCTCAGTTCCTAAAGAGAAAGAATCATGCAAAGATATTATTGTGCTGCCTGATTTCTGGGACAGCCTTGTCTCTGTTTCTTAATTTAATGGCTTGTAGCATCACTTGTGTAGATAACGTTAGCTTTTCAAATTTGGTACCAGCTGAGTTGAGCTTCAGTTGACCTTAGCCAAAATGATACTTCATAAAGATAACTGCTATTTGATAAAATATAATACCATTCAGGAGTAGGGAATTATAGCAGAATTCTATGTGACCCTTCATTCTATTGTTATAAGACTTAATTTATGTCTACGGATGTGAATATGTAACACGCCTTTTAAAATCTGTAAAAGCAATATTTCAATGGGCTATTATTCCAAAAAATAGATTGCCCTTTTCTTTATAAAACAAGATTTAACATTCTCCACTTGTGAAAGAAGAGGTTAGACTTTTCCCTCATTGACTTAAGAAAAAGTCAACGGTCTTCATATTTCTGCCACATTGTTTTAGGAAATTGAAATCAGTATTAATAATAGATAGAAAGGAAGGAAGCTCCTCAATGAGATGGATTGACACAGTGACTACAACAATGGGGTCAAACCATAGCAATGATTGTGAGGATGGCGCAGGACTGGGCAGTGTTTCCTTCTGTTGTCCTTGTGGTTGCTATGTGTTGGAATTGGCTCAAAGGCACCGAACAACAGCAACAATGAAAGACAGCATGATGAACTGTCTCTTCAGCCTTTTTATATTCTAGTGGATATAATTATGTGTAAATGTCAGTATGTATGCCTGTATACATGGAAATATATTCATATATATGTGTATTTAAGAACACAATGCATGAAGTAGATCATTCACAGGTAATACAGCTCTCTATGCTATTTCTAAGCATAGCTAACACTTTGACTAACTTCAATTTTTGTTTGTATGATGGAGACTCCTGAAGATTTGTTTGGTGGGCCTTATTAATTAAAACTCCAGAAGTCTGAGTTAAATATTGGTTTTGTTTGCTTTTTAAGGACATTTCCAAAGGGAATTTTGATGTAGAGATTTAACTCTGATATTTTACAAGACAGGGCATTGGGTTATTCTGTCAATATTATTTTGTAGACTCCAGACAACATTTTAAGGAAAAGATAACTAGTCACTGCAGCAAATTTTAGGGCCACACCATTCTCCCATCTGTTGCCCCCAAGTCCTCCCTGGCCCAGGTTTGAAGCACGCTGACATCAAATGTACAAAGATGTATCAGAGAAATGCAAAAAGATCAGTTTCACCAAAGAGGTCATTACTCTTGCCCCCCAAATTATACAATGGACATATGGTATCATGGATTGAACTCTATCCCCCAAAATATACATCAACTTGGCAAGGCCATGATTCCCAGTATTGTGTGATTGTCCACCATTTTGTTATCTGAAGTGATTTTCCTAGGTGTTGTAAATCCTACCTCCATGATATTAAAAAGGTGCGATTTGAGGCAGTTATGGTAATGAGGCAGGACTACTACAAGATTAGATTGCATTTTAAACCAATCTCTTTTGAGATATAAGTGAGAGAAGCCAGAAGACAGATGTAGGGACCGCATACAAACAAGAAATAGTGCATCCTTTGGATCTGAGATGTCTGCACTGAGAAACCCCTAGACCAGGGGATGACTGATGGCAAAGATTTTCCCCAAAGCCAACACAGAGAGAAAAACCTTCCCCTCAAGTTGGCACCCTTAATTTGGACTGCTAGCCTCCTAGACTGTGAAAGAATAACTTTCTGTTTGTTAAAGCCATCTGCTTGTATTATTTTTGTTGTAACAGCACTAGATAACCAAGACATGTGGATTAAATTGTGTCCTTATCCCCCAAATATGTGTTATTAACCCTAACACCTATATCTGTCGATATAATCCCATTTGGGAATAAAGTTCTCTTAATTATGTTAATAAGGCTGTATCAGTGTAGGGTGTGTTTTAAGCCAACTACTTTTGAGATATAAAAGGAGCAAGTTAGGTACAGAAGCAAACAAGCAAGTACAAATGGTGGAAAGATCGACGTGGTGTAGAAATCTCCAAGGCACCAAGAAAGGGAAGTTGACAGAGACAGCCAACAGAAAGAGCCTTTCCCTACTGATGGTGTCCTGTGTTCAGACTTCTGGCTTCTTAAATTGTGAGAAAACAAATTCCTGTTCATTAAAGCCACCCACTTGTGGTATTTTTGTTACAGCAGTACTAAGAAACTAAAATAGTACATAATACTGAGCAGTGCTCATAGTCATATTTCTTAACAATACATATATTTTCATGAGCATCAAGTAAAATATGTAATTTCAAAGACAGTGAGTTACACACTGGCCATGTTTGCATTGTGCTTTATAATACACCGTACAGGAATCTAGCATTTTTTTGTTAATAACCATAAAACTTCACACACATGGGAGTGTGGATTGTTGCAGTGACAGAGAACGGTTCAACAAACTGTACATGTGACACAACTCTGGGTTTTGGTCAGGGGTTGGCACACCCTGCAAAAGAAGGATCAGATAGTAAACATTTCAGGTTTTGTGGGCCAACTACTCAGTTGAGCCAAGTACTCTGCTGCTGTAACACTAAAGCAACCATAGATTATACATAAAAGAGCGGTGTAGTGGGTTGAGTGGTGGCATCTAAAAGACATATTTACCTAGGACCTGTAAATGTGATCTTATTTAGGAAAAGAGGTTTTTGAATGTAATAAGGTAAAGATGTTGAGATGAAGTCATTTTGGATTATGCAGGTGGGCCCTAGATTCAATGGCAAGTGTCCTAAGAGACAGAAGAGGAAAAGACACACAGAAAAGAAGACTAGGTGAAGATGGAAGCAGAGACTGGTGTCATGCAGCCACAAATACTGCTGACTGGTACCAGACAACGGAAGAGGCAAGGAGGGATTCTTCCCAGAGCCTTCTGAGGGAATGTGGCCTTTCGGACACCTTCGTTTCAAACTTCTGACCTCTAGAACTGTGAGAAAACAAATTTCTGTTGTTTTTAGCTATCTAGGTTGCAACAATTTGTTAGGGTGGTTATAGAAGACCAATACTGAGTTCCAATATAACTTTATTTCTAAAAGCAGGATTTGGTCGAGAGGCCATAATTTGCTGACTCCTAGTTTAGATCAATGAGAAAATGGAACAAGTCAGTGGGCTAAAAGCAAGCTAATGGATACTTATTCAGACCCTCCTAAGGCCTGGAAATGCAAAGTACATGGGATCTGGGACTCTGAAAGCACTTGAAGGTTAATTTTCAAGATAGAGAAGAAGAAACAAGGGCTTACTGTTCCTTATCAAGATCTAGACTAAGGATTATGATCAATTTGAGACAAGCTAAGAAGAAAACACACTCGCAGTCTTGGCAGCCAACCAGAAGGGTATACAAATTTGACTTTCTCGAATGGTTTTGGGGACACTGAAGGATGTGAGTCGGGCACTAAAGTCTATGCTGTGGCTCAGTCTCCTGCAAAGCAGGGAAGGGAGGAAAGAATGGACTAAGGGTAAACTGGCTGCCAGGGATTGAATTGCGATCTGCCCCAAATTTGTGTGGTGGTTTGACTGGGCCATGATTCCTGGTATTGTGAGACGTTCTGCTATGTTGTAAACTCTACCCTTGTGATGTTAATGAGAGAGGTTGGGTGGCATTTGTGTTGGTAGGGCGGGACTCAATGTGTGGGAATATATCATGCCCTGGGGTAGCCTCTCGAGATATAAAAGAAAGAAGCTAGCAGAGAGATTTGGGAACATGTGTCATGAAGAAAGAAAGTAGTGCCCAGGAGCTGAGCATGTCCTTTGGAAAAGCCTGGGGTCCCTATGCCTCAGAAGCTTCCAGTCCAAGGGAAAACTGACAACAAGGACCTTCCTCGAGCACTGGCCCAGAAAGCCTTCCCCTGGAGCTGATACCCTGAATTTGGACTTTTAACCTACTGGACTGTGACAAAATAAAATGTCTCTTTTTAAAGCCATCTAGTGTGGCATCTCTGTTAGAGCAGCACTAGATGACTGCAACACTGGCCTCACCAGCCCCTTCATGCTCTACATTTCTTGGATCTCAGGAGATCCTATGAGAATTCCTGTGGAGAAGACGGAAAGACAGGGCTTTCAGTCATTAGAGGATGCTGTAGGTCTTGGGTTGCTTAGTTCTATAAGCTTCTTTTTGGATTATGCCCTCCCTCTCGCGTGTTCATTCTTTCCCTCTGAGAGTGAGGAGAGGCATTTGGAGTATGTACCCTCACCCTCATTTTTGCTATAGAACCAGGAGAAAGTATTGAGAGGTCGTCAAAGTTTCCCTCTTTCCCGATGTTAACAAGGGTTTTGAAGTTAAATTTTTGCCTTTCAAAGTTTTATTAAACATCCCATTATTGGTATCTATATAAGTTGGACAGAACTGAAGCCCCTCATTCCTGTAACCATTTGTAGGGTGGTGGAAGGTTTGCTTTTCTTCACACATCTGCACAATTTTAACTGTCCATAGAGAAAAGGCTTTTATTTTCAAGATAAATGCTAAGATTTGGGGGGAAAAAAGTGGAAAGTGATTTTCCAATGAGAAAGGATTGTGTCAAACTGCTCAACTGCTCTTTGGAGTGTCAAAAGTCAGTGCTAAAGTGCTCTGGGTCCCCCAGCTCAGTGACAAAATGAAGTCATAGAAAGATCTGCCAAACCCAGCGTACACTCGGTACCTCTTTTCCCCCCTTCCTGTTCTATATCTACTTTTGTCTGTTTCTAACCATTTCTGTCTCTCAGGGTCTACTGCATGTTATAGCTTCCCTTGCTGTCTCAATTTGTGCCACCTTCATTCTTGATTTTCCTACCTCCATTTTTTCCCCCACTGGCAATCATTAATTGGCAATTATTGAAGCGTTGGGAATTGTTTTAGGTGCTGTAGATGGAATTTTTCTAACCCTTACCTTGCAAGGTAGGTATTTAATTTCCATTTTATAGATGAGACCCAAGCTTAGAGACCTTAAAATAAAAATAGATATTCAAGATCCAATGCTAATTAGTGTCAGTGGCTGGATTAAATCCTAGATGTATCTAACTGGGAAACCACAGCTGACTTCTTTGCCTCCTCCATCTTTCACTTGCTTTCTCTGATAACTGTAATCTCTTTCATGTAACAATTCATGTAACAAGAAGTTCATGTTTTGTGCTAAGTTTCAAAGTGAGAAAATTTCCCTTCCCTTATTTTTCCTTCTTTTTTTTCCTCATAAATGAAGACAATGAAATTTGTCCTTAAACTTCTTTTCTTTAAAAAATTCTGTGGGGTCCCTGATTGTCATTTTTTTCCATGGGTCAGTGGTTCTGGCTTGAGCAAAGCTATACACTTTGCCATTCATTGGCTACATTTATGCAGTGCCTACTACAGACAGAGGTGGAGGAAACTTGATGGAAATGTCTTTTTGTTTTTGTTTTTAATAGATAGAAGAAGAAAGCATTCAGACACTGAAGAAAAAAATAACTCCTAAACAAATGAAAACTACCCCAATCAATAGCATGACTCATCTTGTTTTCATTTGGGGGCTATTTTATCCTGTCAAGTGGCTGAAGTGAATGACCTGATGTCTTTGCCATATCCATGAGCCTGCTGCCAAGGCCAGATGGCTACTGGGGTGGAGGAATTCCCTTCTAAATAGTCCAAGTTCAAGTGCTAGGTAATACCCACCTTCTCCTGTTAGAAGGATCTTGGAAGAAGGTATGGCTGCAGGGGTTGGCTCCCAGATATCCTAATGTCAGGTGTATTAAGGAGAGGCTGGCTCTAAAGCAGGCGGGTCACAGACTCTATGAGTATATTCCATGTTAGGTCTCTATGTCCTGACCTCCCTAAGAGTGAGGCAGTACAGTCTCAGCTAGAAAGACTCCTGCTTTCTCTCTTCACCAGAATAAAAAGCATAGCTTCTGGTAGTTAGCACACTGTTATTTCCAGGTAAAGTAAAAGAGGAGATGGAAAGTCAACGTTTTCAGTTTTAAAAGAGACACCATATCAGGACAAGTACTGGAAGATTATTATGTTGAATTTGGGCATTAGATTTTTTTGCAGGTATAATTTTAACTTTTTAAAAAAACCATCCTTATTATTGTTTTCTGTTGGATTGTGGGAGGGTGGTCATTGCTTTTGGAGAAAATACCTGTCTCCTGGGTCCCAGCATTGTTTTTCTTGTTGGCCATGTTAAATATGGACCTTCTGGAATCTACAAGTAGCCGGTAGTATCCAGCTGTCAGGCAGGCCAGGTTCATGGCATCTGACGATTCCATCAGGAGCGTGATGGGCTACACAAAAGAGAGTGTTTTGTTAAAGTCATCTACTCATCATTAATAACCTCTCTTAAGGATCAACAGCTGCATTGCTGCTAATGAAGTGTGAACAAAGGCAGTTAGTGGGCAAATGCTTCATTGGAGAACCACAAATGGGGGTTAAACATCAGACGCAACAGAGAGCCTTACTGAAAAAACATTTAGGAGATGCCATTTTTGAAACTCTGGCCTTTTGAAATGTCTTGCAGGTCATACTAGAATTAAAAAACCCAAACCTAAACCATACTAAACATTTGGTAATTTCTAAATAGCTGGTGTTTAAGAGTAGTAGTTAAAGAGTCAGTTACTAGATGTGAACTTGCAATCTGAAACTGACAGGAAGAATAAGTCTGGAGTTCATGGTTAAAATTAGTGTTGAAGAGAAGTAGAAATCAAGTAGAAATTGCTGCTATGAACTAACGAAAAGTGTCAAAGTGGTCCAGAAAGAAGATGTTTCTAAAGCAATTGTAAATTCACAGGAGGATACAACAGAGATAGGCATTGAGTAAAGGCCTTGCTAAAACTTTATGGAAACAGTACAGTCATCATATAATTGGACATAGATCTTGGGCATAGAGAAGGAGGTGTTTGACTGAAGCAATTATTTCCATTCACTTAGGAAGAGTAGATTCGCTGGTGTGATCTTGCTGAAAGAGAGAAGTGAGGGAGAAATAAGGAAGTAAAAAAGGCTAGACACCAAGAAAGGCACAGAAACTGTGAGGCAACAGCCCCCTTGTTTTCACCGCCAGGCGCAGGACACTGGCCAAGTTCAGCACTCAAAACTCTGTACTGATTGTTGAGGTGAGTTTCCCTCTCACCTTAACAGAGGTCTATTCCGGGCTGTTGAGCCTCTCCAGCACCATGCATACATGCTGGTGCAGCCATCCAGGGTCCTTACGTACAGTCTTGGTACTCATTTCTGTTTGGGACACACTACCCCCATTATTGAATGTATCCAATTCATCCATTCTTCTGCCCCTTTCCCATGAGGGGGCTACTTCTCTTAGCATCTTTGGTCATGGACTTGGTGAAGTGTTCCAAGTCTATTTTCTCACCTTTACCTTGCTAGGAGATCAACTTTAGTCCTTCTGGCTTCAGCCCATGGCATCCCATGGGCCACTACTAAGATTTCTGAACTCCACTTTCTCATGATCCATCTCTTGCTGATGCAGAGTACAATCATGCTTTCCAATTTGATTTCTGGAAAATCTTTCTAATGTCCTCTATTATTCGTAATCCACTCCTCCCGCATTACCCTGGCGGGGGTGAGGGTGGTGAGGTTCCCTCCTGGTGGATGTCTCCTTTGTGGAGTCACCATCTCCCTTCTGGTTCAGTGCCTTTTCCCCTGGATGCTAGTAAAAATATTAGCATACATGAATGTAGCAAAAATCCAATGACTTCTCTATTCTCGGAGACCTGTATCATCTCTAGCCAACTTCTGATTTGGGTACAGATGGTTGTACTTTGCAGAAAATTACAGACGATTGTTTTAAATGGGACAATGCTTAAATGGAGTACCTATGATATTCACAGCTGACAACACAGAGGCCACTGAGTCATTTCCAACTCATGGCAGCACAATGTTTATCAGAGTAGAACTGTGCTCCATAAAGTTTTCAGTGACTCATTCTTCTGAAGTAGATTGCCAGGCCTTTCTCCTAAGGCACTTCTGGATGGACTCAAACCCCTAAGCTTTCAATTAGTAGCTGATCACATTAGCCATTTGTATAACTCAGGAACTCCAGATGAGAAGATTCACTGACTAAAATAATATGCTTTTGCTGAAAGATGAACACATAGGGATCAAACCTAGCAATGGGATTAGGCGTTCTAAAGACAGTTGGGAAAATTTCTCTGTAGATAGGATTTCTATATTCTAGAAAGTTAGCTGGAAAAAAACCTTTCCTACTATAGAAATGCACAATTATTCTAGAGCCAGAACCAACCTTAAAAATCATCGAGCTTACTTTCTCACGTGTAGATGAAGAAACTGAGCCCAGAGAAGTATAGTAACTTGGCCACAAGTCATACAGCTAATTAGTAAGGATTAGAGCTCTCAGGCCTGAGTTGGGAGCATTTTTTTCTGTTCCACATCTCCTGTGTGATATTCTACCATCCTAGCAATTTTACTTGCTTTGTGAACATCAGCAGCGTTATCAGAAATAAGCTGTTCAGATCAAGGTGACTTGTCAGCTACCCAAAGGACTTACCTTCACATCTAGTACGTGTAGCTCCACCCTCACCAAGCTCTCCTCTTCAGTAAACATTTCAATCCTGTTGACATGGCTGAAGTCAGCTAAAAGAGCCACCAGATTGGTTTTGGTGTTGATGACATGGCTTATGCCATACCGGGGCCCAACCAAGAGAGTCACTTCTGAGCGCTTCTCTGCCTGCTGAGAAAGAGATGTTGACAAAATATAAGCACACTGGACCTCTGAGGCACCGTGTCAGTTGACCTTGAGAACTTGCTTTTATAAGATTATATTTTCTTGATAAAGTATTGCTGGGTTATACTGTACTGTTGCTGCTGTTGGGTGCTGTCAAGTGGAATCTAATTCATAGAGACCTTGCTGGACACAGTAGAACTGCTCCATGAGGTTTCCTAGGCTATAAACTTTAAAGGAACAGATTGCGGGGTCTTTTCTCCCTTGGAAGCACTGGGTGTGTCAGAACCACTGATCATTTGGTTGGCAGCCTAGCATTTACATGTCGCCAGGGATCCTACTATATTGCACTAAATCATCCAATTAGAAGAGCCAGGTATGTGACTGCATCAAGGCTATGACAAATTATGAATAACGTAGAGTTAGTGTTACCACAGTGCAGTATATTTTTAATCACCTGACGCTGACGGAAATGAGTTTTCTTTTTCAATGCCAAATCATCTTTTGACTCAATAAGGAGAGTGGGTGGAGAGGAGGGGAAAGGAGGCTGTTGGGAGGATGAGACGTGTATGGAGCAGAGAGGAATAGTGTGCTGTCACTGGGCAGGGAGAGCAGCGGAAGCTGCATATAGGCGGGCATGTAAATTTATATGGGAATGTACATGGTCAGTCATAATAATAATAATAATAATAATTTAAAAGAAGGCCATTGTTAGAGTCCTTTGATTCTCTTGATGCTTCACATTTCTTTTTTCTAGGGCATTCAGCAGTGTTGTTCTCTAGTTTAACATTTCTTCTGATTTTCTCAGACTGTGGCCAAGTTCATTGGAAATGAAGGCTGGAAAAGATTTACAGCTGATTGCTTTTGTTATCAGAAGATTGCTTTTGTTATTTGAAGCAGCCTATGCAGTGATGTTTTGCAGGCTTCCCTGGCTTCTGAGAACAAGTAAGACAGCGGAATTACCACTAACGTCGCCTTGAACACACGGCCTCCATACAATCGAAGGTCACTGAGGAACTTGAGGTAATGGACCTTGGCTTGCAGTGCAGAGAGCTGAGGAGAGAAAAGAAACCTCAGGTTTTAACTCCATTGGGTGCCACCAGGTTGGAGACCAGCTGAAAACCAGGGCCAAAAAGAAGGGTGATTCTATTGCAGACAAGATGTGGTGTGACAGGGACCCTTCATTAGGAATGGAAGTAAACTGCCTCATATTTAGTTTCCTAATGAAGGCATACAATGTGATAGCAAGAAGATAAAATGTTCCATGGAAACGTCTGCTCCTTGGGAGATTTCAAGAGGCTACTGGCAGTTTTCCATTGCAATGAGGGACAAAGGCTGGCTTTCCACAATACCCATAGCAAGGGAAACTCACCTGTATGCAGAGACTGTGGCAGCTGTTTTGAATACTAACACCTGCAATCTATGGAGAAGCCTTTCAACAGGCTCTTACACTTCCCCTCTCAAGTTTCTTCCAGTCTTTCCAAATTTTGAAGAAAAATGAGCTTTCTGAGCTCCAATCATTGTGGACATGTTTGAACTTTGTATATAAGTACCTGTTTTATGAATTCAACTCTGAGAGGCTATTCGATTTCATGAATGATTTACAAACCACAGTCTATCCAGCTAAAAGTTGTCTTTATAAAACCTTAAAAAATGTAGGCTTCTAAATCTGCTGCCATTGAGTCAATTCCTACTCATAGTGACACTATAGCACAGAGTAGAGCTGCCCCACAGAGTTTCCAAGGAGCACCTGTGGATTTGAACTGTCAGCCTTTTGGTTAGCAGACATAGCACTTAACCACTATACCACCAGGGTTTCCGTGGGCTGAAAAATATGCATGATTAAAAAACTCTCCATATTTCATAGCAAATGTGTGAGGAATGCTTACTAGGGGCAAATATTTCCAGCAAGGTATACAGCATCACAAAGTACAGAGCATCACAAAGCAGAACTGACTGTAAAACATCATCTTCCATTGCAGGTGAATTGCCAACTCACTTGTTAACTGAATCCAAATATCCTGGCCTTTCTGGCACTGTTATTTAGCACCACTCATTCATCCACTGTTGTTGGTAGTTGCTGGCTAGTCAGCTCTGACTCACCGCAACCCCATGCAAAACAGAATGAAATATCATCCACCCTATTTCTTGGAAAAACCTGAAGTACTCTGCAAATTGATTTGAAAGCAAACTATTCCCTCTTAGCTAGGAAATTCAATCTTTATAGAAAGACACTGACAGAAAGGAAGAAAGACAGATAGATAGATGTAGATGTTGTTGTTAGGTGCCATCTGTTGAGTGGGTTCTGACTCATAGCGACCGTGCAGGTCTGAGTAGAACTGCCCCACAGAGTTCCAAGGAGCGCCTGGTGGATTTGAACTGCTGACCTTTTGGTAAGCAGATGTAGCACTTAACCACTACACTACCAGGGTTTTCAAGAGAGAGAGAGGTGGATGGATTTTAAATCAGTCATTCAAATTATTACAAGACCAGTAGCCCAGGTTTGAACAAAATTACAAGTCACTTATAAGAAATTATTCTATGGGTAAACAAGAAAGGGAATTGGCCAAATCTCCATCCATGACTGCTCACTGTAATCCGAGGCATCATCCCCATGAACTTGGGAAGTCAAAGGTGGCTGACAGTGTGTAGAACCTGATGATACTTAACAAAGGAAAGGCCATAGGGGTGAGGAGAGAAGGGAAATAACCCAGTGACAATGTCTTAAACTCTGACACCAAGACCAAATAATTATCCACCTAAACAGTGCTTTGTATTACAGTCCCAGAAGCTCCCCAGGGCTAATGCTAACAGAAAACTGTTCTTTGGTTGTGAAAGACAGCAAAACAATACAAACAACAAAACCCAAACCCATTGTCACCCAGTTGATTCCGATTCTTAGTGATCCTAGAGACAGAGTAGAACTGCCCCACAGAGTTTCCAAGGAGCAGCTGGCAGATTCAAACTGCCAAACTTTTGGTTCGCAGACATAGCACTTAACTACTAAACCACTAGGGTTTCCTGCAGTATCCAATTTTATAGGTCCAGTATTTTAAGGCTCCTTCACTTTCTGCTTCCTGAAATGCTTTGCTTTGCATTTCTTATAAACCATACATACCTTTCTCTTCTGACCAACAATATATTTTAAAATGTTCTGTTTCTTGTACTTAATTTATAAAAAGGAGATTTTAGCACTCATTACACTGAATGAAAGAAATTATTTGATCCTCCTCCCCAAAGTGTGATGTTATTCAGTGGTTCTCATTCAGGGGTGACTTTGTCTCCTGGGGGACATTTGGCAATGTCTGCAGATACTTGTGGTAGTCAAATCTGGCAGGGTGCTACTGCTGTCTGGTGGGTAGAGGCCAGGGACTCAGCCAAACATGTTACAGTCTACAGGAAAGCTGTCACTAAAAAGAATGATCTGACCCCAAATGTCGCTAGTGCCAAGGCTAAATAAGAAACCCTGGTTTAATTAATGTGGCATCTTGTCTGCACAAACCTTTAGTGGCTTCTGTGTGTTTAAGCTGACCTGAGTGGCAACGGAAAGGATGATAACAAAAACCCATTGCCATCACAGAGATCTCAACTCATGGCAATGCTATAGGACAGAGCAGAATTGCCCCACAGGTTTTCCAAGTAGTGGCTGTTGGATTGGAACTGCTGATTTTTTGGTCAGCTACCTAAGCTCTTAACCGCTGTGTCACCAGTTCTCTGAGAACATGATGGAAACACATAACTATTGTGCAATTCTCTCCTCTAATCACAGTGTCTTAGAGGTTACGCAGGCATTTTCCTACTTGCCCGTAGACACACATATGGCTGGTGCAATCAGGAGTCTATAACTTGCATGAAAGAAACATGTCTCCATGAGGATACTTACTTTTCATTAGTTTTAGAAACACGTTAGTAATTTTAAAAAGTTATGCAGCATGACTGCTTCTGGAAATATAGAGTGAAGTATTTTATCCACAGGCTAATTTTAAACATTTAAAAAATGCATGCAAGTCTCTTTCTTAACATCTATTTTCTATTAAGATGCAAATGTGATACCTTTTTACCCGGTGGTACCAAGTTTTGATTTGCTTTGACAAGGTGTGAAAGTGCTTTCTTTATGTTCTTCTCTTTCATGCTTTGCAGCACAGCAGAAGGAAGAAAAGTCTCTAATCCCCACTCTTTTCTGCAATAAAAAGCGCATCTTTAGTTTCACGTTCTTGTGATGATTAGTTATCTAAGACAAAACGGTGCTCTGATGTTTGTCGGAACAGTGAACCCTCGGTAAGGGAGGGAATGTGGACAAGTCTCCGCATAGGGACACAACTTTTAATTTACACTCAGAAAACATATTATTTGATCATTCATACATATGTTTGCACATAAAAATAAATCTATTCTGCACTCTTCTGAGAGAATGCTAACAAGGCATTTGGGACCAATAGAAATTGAAAAGACACTTTGTCAAGCCTACCTCTCAGTCTCTTATAATTTATGCACCCACCTGAATTTGTAGTTCTGACAACAAATTCTCTCCATCCCTTTGTTTATGTCCATTCTCATTTCTCCCTGTCCCTGTGTTTCTGCTCATACACCATCTTTCTCTCTTCTCCAGAGGGATGGATGCCAAGTCCTTTATGCTACCAAATCATTCTTCCTTCCTCTGTCCCTCAGCAGTGGCTCTTCCCTTTCTTCCCAGCCAGTTCATGTCTGTCTAACGCCCTTCATCAACATTTCTTGGACCCAATGACTGGGGATGGTAGTGCTTCTGCAGTGGAGTGAAGAATGTGGATCATGACCCTACAGTATGGCTGGTACGCAAAGAAGATGCAAACATCACTCCTAGGCACGGCCATATGCGAAACAAACCAATAAAAGGGACAGGGTCGATGTGTTTTTCCAAGACTCTATTTCCGTGAGAATGACTCTTATGCTAAGAAATGTACATATTTTGAATTCTAGAAAAATCTATCCATGTTTGTCATGTACCCAACCAGTGTCTTCCAAATTATCTCAAGACCTTCCAGGCCATTCTGGTTATTTCCTTTTCCAGGTCCTCTCCAAAGAAGGGTAGGCAGCCATTCTCCCCTAGGAGACCATTCACATTCTTCCTCAGTAGTTAAGGTGATGTTTCTCATGATCATCATGTTTTCTCCCTCTCCTCACTCATTCTTATGGTCTCTGCCCCTCATTGGCAATCCTTGTGTACCTTGTAGCATTCTTTTAAATCATGACTTCTCATAAATGTATGTGTTGTCTTTACAGCTAGATCATAAGTTCCTCATTGATCAGGATGCTGATTTATACATATCAGCATTTTCTATTGTCCTAGTGTCAATGCACATACTCAATGAACATTTGTTGAGTGAATAAATTTATTACTAAGAACATCATCATAGGCCCTGCAAGATTTGTAGTCAAGCTAGTTATCTCTAATAACACATGTGTGTGGGGTTAATACGTATATAACAAAATATCCACTATCTTAATATTTTTCACATGTACAGTGCAGCAACATCAACTCATGCTCTCCTGTTGTACATCTAATAGGGTTTTGACTGGATCAGATTCAACCTGGTAGAATATGGGTATAGAGGGTAAGATGGGAAGTGCGTTTTAATCATCAGAAGTTTGGTTTGCATTGTAGGTTCAATTTTTCAAATGCCAGGATTGAGCAAGTGGTGATTGCTGGAGGTTATTTAATCACCTGCCAGTGAAAATGCGAAGATTGGGAGAAAGAGTGAAGTCAAGGCAAACTGCTTTTTCTACCAAGAGGAAATTTTCCCTGACCAAAGAGGGCTGCTAATGCTGTTACATGGAGCACCCTGAAACAGAAGACATTCGTATCTTCCAAACAACATGTCATTCATAAAGCGAAGTTTAATCCTTCTCTACTCTTCACAGTTATTTACTACAAATAACTTCCTTCTGCTTGCAGACTGAGCATACTGCTTGTGTGCTGTATTTTGATCACATAAAACTCATCTCAGGCTATGCAGACTACATTCCAAACACAGGTGATTCAATCAATCACACAATATATAGCACAACATAGTGTCATCCTGCCTGCTTCAGAATCTTCACCTGCCTCTAGTTAATAGTTATGTGACTCAGGTAAGTCGCTTCATCCTCCTGTGTCTCAGTTTATGCATCTGTAAAATGGAGCCACAATACTACTTCTCTCACAAGGAGGTTGTGAGAATTAAACAGGCCAATGTGTGAAAACCAGGTAGACCTACACCCTCCTTAGAAATCAAGTATCTTTGGGAATTAAAAAAAAAAAAAAGAATGTATTCTTCATTTTAAATACAACTCCCACTGTAATCCACACAGGTGGATTCGGTAAGAAATGAAGAGAAAGCCACTCAAAACATGATGGCATGTAATTTGCTTCTGGTTTACTCACACCCCACCAGGAACAAGACCGACAGTGAATTCCGGCAAGCGGTGCTGAGAGGCCACACTTACTCGATGTATTTGAGGGAGATCTTCTGTGTCTGCTTGGTGGTAACTGTGGCAATGTACATTTGCAGGGCTGCCAGCCGCAGGGCGATGTCATATTTCAGCTCTGGCCCGAATCTCTCCTGCACGACATCATTGCAGCTCTGCGAAGACACCAGCAGAGGGTGCAGCAAGTCAAAGAATGAGTCGGTACCACGCGGCCTTAGAAGAACAGGTGACAAGCGTTTTCCCCAGATTTTCAACCTTCCCTTCAAAGAGAAGGAAGCTAAATGTAGAAACATTTCCACTCGGCTGCTTGGAACCGAGTCAGTATTTAAACGCATGCACAAACACAGGGACCATACAAAACATTTAACATTCATCCACGAGCTGCTGTTTAAATATTTAGCTTTCCATAAAAATAATTAGGAATTTGGGCATAAAATTTCCAAACACAGGTGCTGCAACTGAACACGAACACACAAACTATTGACAAAGCAACGTGGCTTCTGCTGTTAGGCTGCTGGGGTTGGACTCCTTAGGTTCAAATCTCATTCCTCCACTTCATAGGGACGTGACCTTGAACAAGTCCCTTAATCGCTCTGTGCGTCAGTTCCTTCTTCTGTAAAACAGGGATAACACTGAATGGACTGCCAGAAGAATGAACAAATCTGTCTTTGATGAAGGACAGCCAGAATGCTTAGAAGCGAGGATAGTGAGACTTTGTCTCACATACTGTGTATATTTATCATCAGGAGGGGCCAGTCCCGGAGAAGGGCATCATACTTCATATAGGCTCAGTGACAAACAGGAAGACCCTCAGTGAGACGGATTGACACAGCGACTGCAACAGTGGGCTCAAGCATAGAAACAACAGTGAGGGGGGTGTAGGATGGGGCAGTGTTTCGTTCTGTTGTACACAGTGTCGCTGAGTTGGAACTGACTTGATGGCACCCAACAGCAACAACAATAATTCATAGGCTCTGTGATGAAAATGAAACAAGTTAAGAATGGAAAGCCTTAGAATGCTACCTGATAAGCTGTAAGCACTTGTCACCTTAGCTGCTGTCAGTGTCACCATCCTCCTCCTCTTTTTCCTCCTCCCCCTCATTTTTGTATAGAGAAGCTGCCAGGAGGCAGAATTAGCAAAGCAGAATTAGCAAAGCAGCCCTGGAGTCACACTCATCTGCTCTGGTGTCCTGGCTTTGCCCATAGCTACCTGTGTACCTAACCACAGACCAGTTTACTTTCAGTCTTGTGGCCTTAGTTTACTCATCTCTATAATGGGGATTTACATGAACCATCTCACTGGAATGATAGGAGGACTGAGTGAGACATACATGAAGCGCTGTATTACAGTGCATGGGGGCACTTGGTAAAGGGTAGATAGTGAATCCCTCTGTTCACTCCAATGGCCTTGGCCCAGACTCTTCAAATGAGGTGCTTTGAGGAATTTATTCCTATCTTGGTCTTAGTTTGCTGAACTGTAAAAGGGTAAGCAAAACCAGGAAGACCCTGGACAAGACGGATTGACACAACAGCCGCGACAATGGGCTCAAACACAGTGATGACTGTGAAAATGTCAGCATTTCATTCTGTTGGACATAGGGTCGCTTAGAGTCAGAATCGACTTGATGGCTCCTAACAGCAACCAAAAGGACACACCTACCTCACGGGGTTTGTTGTGAGGTGCAACAGTGGACAACGGTGCATCCAGAAGTGTGAAGTCCTATATGAACACAGGGGTTGCTTTGAGAGCAGTGTGCTTATCCACTCCCAGGTGCAAAGCTCAGAGCTGAGCGTGGAGAGGAAACGCAGCATTGCTGAAGCGTGTACTGCATGTGCTAGAAAATGTGATCGTCCCCATCTCCTTTTCTTCCTTATTCCTTGCCGTAGGATTCATTTGCTTCCTTTCTGAGAGAAGTATGTTTCTGATCCCTTCATATATTGCTTTGACTAGAATGGGATCATGTGCCTGTCTTTGGTTTCTGCATTCAAAATTCATGCTTCGCATCCCAGCACACGTGGTACTGGCACTGAGCAATGCACGTTCTCTATCCATATGCTATGGGGATATGTCTTTTGGCCCATCACTTTAGAATGAAATCGCTTTTCTCTGCCCTGCTGCCCCTAATATGGCCTTTCATGGCTACTTCCCCTTAAAATCTCAAACCTCTCAGCAAAGCACGGAATTCCTTTTTGGAAGCAGGTCTGTCATGAGGCAGGAGGTAGGGCCATCTGAATGACGGCAGCCGTCTTGTTTCGCTAGCCTTGGGTTTAGCAGTTATTTCCCAGTGTTCGGGATTGTCTAGAATTGGGGCAGCCAAGAGGTTGGGGCCCAGACAGGGTCATTTTATAAAATCCTATGAGGGTGGGGGTGAGGAAACCACTCGGCACTGTGCCAGGCCTGTAGCAGGCACTTGAGAAATCATTTTTTGGTAAATCACTTTCTTCTGTGATTGCTACTGCAAGATGGATTCGAGAGTGAATTTAGAAGTGAAAGCTCTGAGTTTGACTCTAGGTTCTGATACATACTAATCAAGTAGCCTTGTACCTGGAGTTTCATCTCTCTTGAGTCTCAGTTTCCTCATCTGAAAAATGGGACAGTAAGAACTAACACATGAAGTCTGTGTGATGCCTGGAAGGATGCTTCATGTCATGGAATGTGCTTTATTAAAGATGTCACAACTGTTACTGCTCCAAAGGGTTGTGGCTGGGGCAGTTTTCCCTATCCTTGTTATACCCTGTATTTAATCAGACATCTGGATGAAATTTTTGACAAGGTGATTTATTCTGCTAATTACATTATATAATTAGTTCAGACTGATCCTGGAGAATTAGTGTGAAGTTTGAATTATGTGTATATATTTAGTATCAATCATGTTTTTATTACCCTCAAGTACATTTCTTAAAATACAGTTGCACAAGCCAATGGCAATCATTGTTTTGCTAAACAGATGTCCCAGCCTGGAAAAAGCTCATTTACAGTGAACAGGTTCCCTGTTAAAAGGAAACCAGTACTACCCAAGTGTTTGAAAACATTGTGTAGCCTCTTCGGTATCCTCCTGTCTACGAATTGGCATAACAACCACTTTCTTAATAGACAGTGGAAAGGTTGATGTGCACATGCCCCCGTCGGATTATGAATTGGACCACTCTGGCTTACTAGCATTTACCGCTGATCCACGTGTCAAATTCTGTGCAATACCTCATGGTCCGTTAACAACTTGAAGGTTAGCATGTCATCACTCCTGGGGCCGGTTTTCATCTGCATGGTTCACTTCTGTCAGCGGCTACTCTCCTCATTGAAAGCCCAGCCGCTTCTCTTGACTTTCGTATTTGTAGTGTGATACATATATATATATATATATATACTTCGACTTCGGCTCACCCTTCTGTTCTCTTAGCTTATTACACTTATTGCATCTTTTTAGCATCTTAAAAGCAACATGGACACACCGGCACTCTGTAGATATGTAGACGTGTATTACTGGTTATCCTTTATAAGGTTATTTTGGGTATACCACACACATTCCATGATAGGAGGCATTTAGAGGGAGAGAGTCTGAGGCAAAGAACGTGTCATTTCACAGTGGCACTGGACCACTACTAGTGCTGGTTATATAACATGACAATAGCTTTCTTTTGGTCTCTGTTGCCCACCACCCATGGCTTTCCATGTCCTTCCCCGGCTACTTCTTGAGGAGGTGGCTGCTGTACTTGTCATCAGTCTTCATCCACTAGTCCTTGGGCAAAGACCCTCAGACAGGCCTTTCTATCCTGAAAACAGTCACTCAGGTACAAAAGAAGTGCCTTTTGGATGAGTGACATCTCTATAAACTGTATTAGACTGGAGCAAACACACCTGCACCAGCACTGCGCTTAGCAGTACTCGTTGTGTACTTCCGACGTCACCTCTGCCCAAGACAAACAAAACTGCACTCTGAAAATTGTGAAGGACCTGTGATGTTTTAAACAGAAGCAGAGGAAAATGGTTTTAAAGTATCATCTTGTTACAGGGACAGGCGTATAATTACAGAGAATGGCAGCCGAACGCATCTCACAGTCTCTAGTCACGCGCTCACTGACTGACACCTATAACTATTTGCAGCTACCAAGCTAAGCAGCCCAGCAGGTGGTTTAAGCTGCAGTGGAAAGCCTTGGATTGGTTCTGGTTGAATGAGAGGAGTACGCACCAAAAGATCAGCCACAAGTCGGGTTATTCGTGTCATGTCTTTGACTTTGGGTTACCTGTAGAGAAGTGGGGGGCCCAGGTGGCCAAGGTCAAACATTGCAGGAACTCAAATTATGACAGCTTCATTGTTCTTGAAGGAACAACTTCTAAAGAGTATTGCATGTTCCTTTACTTGCTAAGCAAGGTGTACTGAAGAGGATTTGCCTTTTTGTGATGACTCAGAGTGATCTTCACAAACATCTGTCATCCTACAGAGCTGTAAATATCACTGTCTCTTTGGAAGTTTAACCAGCTCTTCCCCAAGTGCCCACATCTCCGGAAATGCTCTAAGGAGGTTCTGGGATTTTCTTACTGGACTAATTCTCTATTTTCCAGGGCTTCCTGCCACTTCATGTTATCATTCCTAGCCTCTCAAATCTCTCATCTGAATCATTCTTCTATCTTCTATTTTTTTCCCACTCTACATTTTAGAGATTACAAAAACTTTCACATATATCAGAAAATAATGAAAATCGTAAAACAGAGTACTACCTACATAGAGTTAACATATGTTTCTTTTGTCTTTATCTTATTTTTGCTTTTTCTTCCTTACACTCAGCCAAAGAGAGCATGTCATTTGTTTTTGTTTTTTTGTTTGTTGTTGTTATTTTGGCCTTACTTTTGTCTATTTTTTTTTTTGTAAGGGGAGGTTACATTTAAATTTACAACCTTTGTGCTTGGTTCTAATGCTAGATGTTTAAGTATTAGGGAAAGAGGCACTTACTGTTTCATGGGATTATGCTGGAAATTTAAGTGAGAGTAATGGGAAGCAGCTTTAGAAAAATAGAGGAAAACCTAAAGATCAAATTGAATACATTCTGTTTGAGACAAACTCTGTCAAATACTCATCCTAGAAGCCTCAATTTCTGGGAATTATATCCCAGAATCAGAACACAGACATAATCTGCAAAGTCTTACCTTCTTAGAGTCTTATCTCCTTGAAATGAATAATTCCAGCATAATAATATCACAACATTTCAGAACAATCTAAGCACAAATAAATAAATGAATGAATAAGTAAATAAAGGAGAGGGAACACTTGTTCTTACAGTTGAATGTTAATTAATAAATGTAGAAGAAATCACGGAATAAGGAAAAAATCATGTTTCGGCCATCACGATAATAATGGATTTAGGCAAGAATCATCAATGAACAGGGAAACCCCTGGGTCAAAGTTTGATGAGACACTGGATAAGAAGGGAGTTGCAGCGTGACTCTACACAAAGTCATGGAGGCGACTCTCCACAAATTCTAAGTACAAAAGTAGGAACTTTAGAACGGAGACATTTAGAGGACACTGTCTTAGCCAAGGATTACAGTTAACTTTGGCATTAAAGGACAAACTGACATCACATGGCTCCTGATGTGAGGCACTGTGGAGGACACAAAATTACCCATGTCACTTCCTGCCCCAGACTGCATCATCTGAATCTAATCACGAGAAAACATCAGAGGAACCCAAACTGAGACGCTGCTACAAAACAGCTGCTCAGTGCTCCTCAGAACTGCCCAGTGCATGTTTGATATAAGCCAAGGCTGAGGAATATTCTAGAAGACAAAGCCAAGCCAAGTGCCATCGAGTCACGACTCGAGACATGAAAACTAAACGCAGAGATCTTAGAATGGATCTTGTTCTAGAACAAAACTGATACAAAGAACATTTCTAGGACTACTGGCAACAATTGGATATGGACTGTAGAACAGATAATGGGAATCCATCAAGGTTCAATTTCCTGAGTTTGTTCACTGTATAAAGGTTATATAAAATACGTCCCTGTTATTAGGGGATGCACACCAAAGTATTTATGGGTAAAGAGGAAGGGTTTGTATAACTGATTTTCATACGGTTGGTAAAAAAATATATATGTATACACACGTATACACAATTATTATATATACATATGTATAAAATGTGTGTGAGAGAGAACTTCTGTACACACTAAATACAAAGTAAATACAGCTAAATGGGTGACAAGTTCTTTTAACACTCTTGCAATGTTTTTGTAAGCCTGAGATTATTTCAAAATAAAAAATAAAACTTAAAAGAGCACAACAGAATCATCTTGTAATACTTTAAGACTGAGTGACAAAGAGAAGGAAGACCTCAAATTAAACAATTCAAGAAAAAGAATGTTTATCCCACCATTAAATAAAAAACATGACAACATTTTCACATACCTGGACATAGAGATACTCAAAAGCGACTGGGTCTCTCCTTAAAAGGTCAATTGGGTCCTTTGGGACAAAGCTAATTCGGAAAAGACATCTCATCTTGTGGGAACTGGGCCTCTGAGTCACCTAGACAAATCAGAAAAGAACCCTTCAGTGCTGACTGAGGAATGGCATGGGCGGGGGGAGGCGGTGATGGGACACAAAGAAGCAAAGGCAACTTCTTTTGCACACAGCCACTGGAGGTTCTTTGTATATTTATCCCAGACACTCACTATGTGACAGCTGCCCATACTTTGAGATTTAGGCTGGGCTCCCCTGAAGGAGAGCCTGAGGCAAACAGTTGTGTGCCAGGGGTTTAGTGCTCCCAGGAGAGGCTAGTAAAGGACAGGATAAGCAGGTCTGGGAAGGAGAGGAAGCCAAGCCAGGAGGTGATCTCATGGTAAGCCCAGCTGAGGCTAGCACTGGTCTGATCCTGCAGGGGACTCTGGAGTGTAAGTTATGTGACAGAGCTGCTGAGACTGGAGCCAAAGGAGCACTCAGCAGGCACTGGATTAGGGATGTCTCCCCACAACCAGCCCCCCTAGCTGTTGAGTTGATTCTGACTCATGATGACCCTACATGCTATAACAGAACTGGTCCATACGGTTTTCTTGGCTGTGATCTTATGGAAGCAGATTGCCAGGCCATTCTATGGCACCACCTGGTTTGGGGTTGAACAACCAGCCTGTAGGACAGTAAACCAAATTTTTACCGTCGAGTCGATTCTGATTCATAGTGACCCTATATAACAGGGTAGAACTAGCCCATTGAGTTTCCAGGAGCACCTGGTGGATTCAAACTGCTGACCCTAAGGTTAGCAGCCATAGCACTTAACTACTATACCACCAGGGTTTCCTTTTAGATTAGCAGATGAGTGAAAAACCACTTAGGGCTGCCCCAGGAGACACAGATTTCCAGGTGTGGCAAATGGGCTCCAGTCTCCTGAGAGCAGGCCTTGAAGAAGACCTGCAGATGCTGCTGCTGGAAGTGCAAGCTTGATCAAAGTCAAGGTGAGGGGAGCAAGGGAGCACACAGAAGGGATCCAAGAGAAGAGCACAGCCTTGTGTCACACTGCTCTGTTTTTTCCAAATTAGACTCCAGGCCGATGCTAGTGATGGAAGCACAGTCTCATTGCAGCCCTTGGATAACATCTTACTGAAAAGGAGGAAGCCACAAATTCTGGCCCATACACTACTTGTGGGGTCCATAGGTTTCTAAACTACCCCAAATATCTCATATAATGGTGTGACAATGACAACTTTCAATGTATACAAAGGCACTTTGATAAATTCCAGGTTCACAACTAATCAATGGTGAGTGTGCAATATGGAACTCATAAGGAAATGAGAGAGGTATCAAAGACACCCCACAGTGAAATAAGAGAATTACCTAAGACACTCATTCCCATACAAAATCTACCAGTTAGTTCTGGAAAATAATGTCATGCAAAACAATGCTTGAGATACATTAGAAATGCCAATTTAACAGTCTCCAAAAAATACATAATTTTTTGGAAGCTCTAAGTATTATGCTTTGGCTAAGTATTATGTAAATAGACCACGGTTTTTTCTAGACAGAAGTTTAGTCTTAGGCCACCAGAAGTTCAGGTAGAGTTGCTGAAAAGTCCTTTTGGGAATTAAATGCTTTAAAATGACTTTTGTTATTGGATAGATTATAACTTCTCACATTTATGGCCTGCCCCTTCCATCACACCTATAGATGTTCTCTTGATTGAATTTTTATATGCATCGATTTCAAAGGCATACAGCTGGTTTGTTTCAGCAGTTAAATCATTTTTCTTTTCTAGGATAATACCTGAGGTTTGGCAATTTGATTTAGGTCTTGATTCTTAAAAAGTCTCTTTTAAGGAGGATAAGGGAGACTCACGGTTCAAAATCTTTTCTTTCCTTCTAACATTTGAAAAGAGATTTAAACATTTGAAATCAATCTGGGATGAGAAGTTATGGTTAGCCACCACCAGAAGAGACTTCTAAAGACTTTTTGTCCACCCATATCAGCATGCAGCTTTCCCATAAAAAGCTACGTCATAGATGGAAGCGCAGAGAGGAAATATAGCCAGAAGTATCAAAAGCTTGTACAATTCTATTATATTAAATACAAGTTCGGGTTTTGTTAGATTCGTAATGACTCCCTTTTGGTATACCACCCACATCCTCTTGGTGGTTATAGCTACAAGTTGAAGGTTGTTTACTGCAAATATCTGCCATTGTCTGTCAGCACAATACAGATCTGAACAGTTGGGGAGTCACAGTCCTTGGCCATCACCCACCTGTCAACTTGTTGTACTATGGTGACTTGCATGCAGCTGTAATACTGGAAGCTATGCCACTGGTATTTCATGTACCAGCAGGGTTACCCTTAGTGGACAGGTTTCAGTAGAGCTTCCAGACCAAGACAGACTAGGAAAAAAGGCTTGGGGATCTACTTCTGAAAATTAACCAGTGAAAACCTTATGGATCACAGCAGAATATTGGAAGATGAGTCCCATAGGTTGGAAGACATTCCAAAAGACCTAACAATGGAATCAAACATACTGACTGTTTTAGTCAGCTAGGCTGCTCTAACAGAAATACCACAGAGTGGATGGCTTTAACAAAGAAAGATTTATAATATATGTAGTCCGGTAGGTTGCAAGTCCATGTTCAGGGTGTCCGCTCCAGGGAAAGACTTTCCCCTTGTCGGCTCTGGAGGAAAGTCCGGTATTGCATCAGTCTTTGTCCAGGGAGCGTCCTCACGCAAGAATCTCTGGTCTGAAGGACGCGCTCTGCTCCCGGTGCTGCTTGCTTGATGGTAGCGAGGTTCTCAAATTGTCCTTTGTTTCTTTTTCCTTTTATTCCTTGCAAGCTAAAAGCATTAAGGGTGGGGCAAGCCATACTCCAGGGAAACTCCCCCCACAGCAGGAATTCACAGCCCCACCCTAATCCTTTAACATGCAGGTTAGTAAAACCACACAATGGAGGACAGTCCCAAGATACTGGGAACCATATTCCAGCCATGTAGCTGCACACATTTTTGGGGGGGCACAATTCCAACCATGACACTGACCATCATGAAGACGGTGCAGGATGGGACAATGTTCCCCTCTGTTGCACACGGAGTCACCGTTGAGTCAGAGGTGATTCAAAGGTAACTAACAACTGTCCTTGGGAACAGCCCATAACCAATCACGGACAGCCTGTTGGTGGATAAATGCCTCAGCTCCCTTACCCCTTGGTTGGGATAGCTCCGAGGTGCGTTCTACACTGTCTTTCAATATTTCCCAGTAGAATGGAACTCCAGCTACCCACAGTGGAAACTGGCTTGACAGAATATTCTTTCTTGGCTTCCCAATTTTTTTCATCTCCCTTCCCAACCTCCCTGCTGGTGTTTCCTAAAGTCTGCTCCCAAATGAACTGCTTGTATTTGAATCCTCGTCTTGAGGTCCACCTCAAGGGGAACTTAGACCCTGACACTGACTTTTTACCTGAGGGATTCTGTATATTAGGGGTTATTCCCCTGAAATGAAACATAAAGGAGCCCTAGTGGTGCAGTGGAAACACTGGTGGTGTAGTGGGTTAAGCGCTATGTCTGCTAACCCAAAGGTTGGCAGTTCAAATCCACCAGGTGCTCCTTGGAAACTCTGTGGGGCAGTTCTACTCTGACCTCTAGGGTCATTATGAGTCAGACCCAACTCAACAGCAGTGGACTTGGGTTTTTTGACGGTGCAGTGTTTAAGGACTCACCTCTAACCAAAAGGTTGGCAGTTCAAACTCAGTATTCTCTCCTAGAAAACCCTTTGAGGTAGTTCTACTCTGTCAATACAGTCACCAAGAGTCAGAGCTGACTCAACAGCAATGAGTTTGATTTTTTTAAATAAAGCATAAAATAATTCATCTACTTCCAAGTGTGTTTTGGAAAAGTTAAAACAATAATCATTAGAAGTGATTTAAAATATGTATAAATCAAAAAAAGCCAAACCAGTTGCCATCAAGTTGATTCCAACTCACAGCAACTCTGTATGTTTCAGAGCAGAACTGCGCTCCATAGAATTTTCAACGCTTGTGACCTTTTGAAGGGAAATCACTGGGCCTTTCTTCTGAGGTGCCTCTGGGTGGATTCGAACCGCCAGAATTTTGATTAATAGCTGAATGCTTAACCATTTATACTACTCAGAGATGCCAAAAACTTGTATAGGTTGATTTAAACCTGATAGAAATAATAGGTGCATTTTTGAGGAATAGAAATCAACACAAATGACCACTTTCTAACTAATTCATTGCACTGAGTTGGACTGAGTCAAGAGCACTGGGATACCTGATGTGTGCGACACCGCCTTTTAATTATAGACAACTAAGAAACACTTTGGGGTGAAGACACTTATTCTCATTCCATGAGTATGGTGGTATCTTGACCCCCAGCCTTACCTCCTGGTGTCCCTTCCATAAAGTTCTCTCATCCTTGAACTTTCTTACCTACAAGGAAGTTGTTGAAATTCTAACAGAGACTCTGCTTGTATAGAGTCACAAGCAAACACAGGTGGGGGAAGGACAGTGCTGAATTCAGCGCTCAGGCAGTCTGCTTGTCTCCCCAGGAAACAGATGGGGGTGGCATCTTGGTAACCAGGAACTGGGACACATTGGTGGATCACATATTTCCAGTGGGCAGGGCTGAGGCAGGGATTTTAGACTTCCCAAAATAGTCTCAGTATGTACCCAGAATGTAAAACAACTAGATATAATTTTAGCTTAATTTAAATAATCTCAGAACCATTTCTTTGTAGTGGTTTCAAGAGATCAACATTTAAACCAGGCGAACAAGTCACTACAAGAGCATAAAATATAAGTCTCCAGAGTCATATTCCCAGTGAGGAGCTGCTGAATCTTTGGATGACAAATGTGTTTATGAGACCAACTGCCAGACTATGAAAGATGTGCAAAATGGGAAATATCACCTTGAGGTGTGAAGATTCTTTATGGATTCCAGTGCTCTCTTTAAAGACTAAAAGGTGGAGGGATTGCGGGGTGGGGTGACCTCTGTTCTTTCTAGCAGCAAATCATTTGAGAGTACAATTTCACAGACCTGAGTTAAGGTCTCCTGTTCATGAAGCAAAAGCAGCTTGGTCCCGGCCCCTTCGGTTCTCTGCTCCAGCATGAGGGAGAAGTGTTCGATGCCCCTGATGGACAGCTTCTCTTGAAGGGTTAAGATGACATCCTTACAGAGGAAACATTACAACATGTGATCAAAATCAAGGTGGCCCTCTTGTTGAGTCTATCAAGACCAAAAAGGGTAGCACATGAAAATTTCCAATGTTTAAATTTTATACCTTTGGTTGATTCTGAAGCTTGATGCTCTGAAGATCCAAAAAGATTCAGAAATGAGGTCTTCCTTCCCTTGCCCTTTTCCTGGCAACCTTTACCACCCTCTATCTTTATGGACTTCAGAAAGAGGATGCCACAAGATAAGTGGAGGGGAAGTTTACCTATCACTTATGGTTCTATGTTACAAAGGTTGTAATAGGCTGCAGAATGTAGCTAGTTCAAGTCTTCTTTCTCTAAATGGATTAGCACTCAAAACAGCTTTGAAATTGGTCTACTTCAATGGTTAGCAAATTACAGCCCCAGACCAAAGGCAGTCCATCACTTGTTTTTGTTAATGAAGTTTTATTGAACACAGTCATGTCCATTTGTTTATGTATTGTCTATGGCTGCTTTCGTGTTACAACAGAAGAACTGAGTAGCTGTAACACAGACTGTATAGCCCACAAAGACTAAAATATTTGATATCTAGTCCTTTACAGGAAATGTTTGCTGATCCCTAGTCTACCTTCCGTAAGTGTAGTATGGTAGTGGCTAAGAATATGGGCTCTGGAAAGAGAATGTCTGGTTTCTACTCCCAGCTCTACTGCTTATTAGAAGTGCAGCTTCAGGTAAGTTATTTAAACTCACTGTATCTTAGTTTTCCATTCTGTAAACTGGGCATAATAATCAGCTCTGCATCAGAATGGACATAAGGATTAAACGAATGAATACAGAAAAGGCATTCATTACAACATTTTTCCCACAGACTCAGGACACCACAACGATACACATTAGCTTCTATCTTAAATCTCTGAGGAAAGTAGAATGAGTCCACAATCTTTAGCAGGATTAAATATTTATGGTCAGAAAGATGTTACACACAAGCACACATGCACACGTGCGCGCACACACACACACTGTAGTGCAAAACTAATCTCCTCAACCTTGCCTTTTCTCATGTACTTGAAAATCAGTAACTAATCCATCAGTCTTGTTCAAGACAGTTCGTCCTCAGATGCTAACAGATACTAGAGCAGTGGTTCTCAACGGGGCGCAATTTTGCCACGCAGTGACATCTGGTAAATTCTGGAGCCATTTTTGATTGTTACTACTGGGGGAAGGCGTGCGACTGGCAACGAGGCAGTGCAGACCAGTGATGCTGCTAACCATCCCACAGTGCATGGGCCAACCCACCCAGAGCAAAGAATGATCTGGCCTCATACACCAGTACTGCCCAGGTGGAGAAACCTGGCCATTGAGTTTTCTTTTACTGATTACCCTAATGTATTGACTGTTCTCTGTAGACCTCTAATTCGGGTAATTTTTATTAAACTGTGTCATAGCTCTCTTACAACTGCACTGTTTTTTACTTTGCATCTACCTTTACATATCTAGTGTCACAACTGGCTGTTAGGGCACCAGATAAGATCATTTCAATTTGATCTGAATTCTTTGCATTGCTCCCTGTCATCTCATTGCCATCTGCGATCCTCACGGACACCAAACTTAGTCTAGGGTGGGTTCTTATCATAAAGTGTGCAGAGGAATTAACAGAGGTCTCTTTTCAACTTTAGATTTATTTTTGTTAAAAAATGCATTAAGCAGCATTTCATATTCTCCTGGACTCCAGGCTTTCTGGAGCCACTGAGGCTGGATAACCACCCCCCAGAAATGGCTAAGTTAATCTTTAAAGCTGAAATCAAAAATATTTCCTGAAGTCTTCTTCAAACCAAATAATAAAACCAAACCAAACCCACTGCTGTTGAGTAGATTCCAACTCAGTTACCCCATACGACAGAGTGGAACTGGCCCATAGTTTCCAAGGAGTGCCTGGCAGATTCGAACTGCTGATCTTTTGGTTATCAGCTGTGGCACTTCACCATGACACCACTAGGGTTTCCTCAACCAAATAATACCCACTGCCATCGAGTCGATTCCAACTCACAGTGACTCTGTAGGACAGAGCAGAACTGCCCTACAAAGTTTCCAAGGAGGACCTGGTGGATTTGAACTGCTGACCTTTTGGTTAGCAGCCACAGCATTTAACCTCTACACCACCAGGGTTTCCAAACCAAGTAACAGTTCAGCTGGATTAGAAAAGAACATCTGCCTTGAGCATTGTGCTGGGTCTTTTAAAGAACTATCTATATAGGATCTGACTGATAACTGGAAAGGTTAGACTGGAAGCTCAGAGGATGAGGAGTTCATGTAAATAGCAGAGGCAGGGCTGGGTTGCTCAATAAGCAAGGCACAGAGGCTTACTTGTGCTTCCTCACTAATCTGTAGTGTGCAATTTCATCTGTTTTTCACCACATCAATGATACCAATGTACACACGTACGCCTGTGTGTACCATGCTTACTGGTTAATCAGCCTTGGGAGGAATAAATGGGAAAAAGGGTGAAAATGGTTGTACAACTTGAAGAATATGAACAGTGTCATCAATTGTACATGCTGAAATTATTGGATTGGTGTATGACTTGCTTTGTATGTTTTTGACAATCACTGTAACAAAAATAAATTATTTAGTAAAGAAAGAAATATGTTCAAGTTTTAAGCTACATCTTCAGGTAAGGTAGGAAGTCCAACAGCAAAGAGCTTTCCTGACCAGCAAATAACACAGAACCAGGCAGGCAACAGTGTCAGAGAGAATTGTAACAATGGAATTCTGTCTGTTAGTTTGGAGCCCCGGTGGTGCACAGTTAAGTTTGGCTGCTATCCCAAAGGTCAGCAGTTCAAATCCACCAGCCACTCCTTGGAAATTCTATGTGGGCAGCTCTACTTTGTCCTGCAGGGCCACTATGAGTCAAAACTGACTGGATGGTAACAGGTATGGTTTTCAGTTTTTGTGAGTTAGCCAAGGTGTACACTATGGCCCTCAGGACAAATCTGGCCATGTCCATATTTACATATAATCGACAGCTGTTTTCATGATATAAACCCAAAGCAAACCCACTGCCATCTAGTCAGTTCTGACTCCTAGCAACCCTATAGGGCAGAGTAGAACTACTCCATAGAGTTTCCAAGGAGTACCTGGTAGATTTAAACCACAAACCCTTTTGTTAGCAGACATAGCACTTAATCACTATGCCACCACGGTTTCCTTTCATGATTAACAACAGAGTAATTCCAATAGAGTAATTCCAATAGACATAAGCCTGCAAAGCCTCACTTGTTTACTATCTGGTCTCTTACAGGAAAACACTTGCCGCTCCCTGAGTTAGTTGATCAATAAATGGTTTAACACCTCACCGTAAATTGAATGGGAAAAAAAGGTAAAGGACTTTTTAAGCCATCACTGTGTAAAATCAGTAGTCCTGCAGGAGGGAAGTTAATATTTCATCTAGAATGATTTAAATGATCCATCAGCCATCTACTTATATTGCCTGCACTAACACCTGCTCAATTGCTACACATTTAAAGCAATTCAAAACAAACTGCTTGCTGGTGTCAGGACAGCACAAATGCACAGCCAAAGGGCCTTTGTAGAAGTGCTTCCATACATAAGGTCTATGTTGGTGAATTTTTAAAAACTAAAAACTGGGGGTTGATCATTCATAGCCATTTTTAACACCGAGTCAAATGTTCTCTTGAGATGTTATTGTAGAGATCATAACATGATGCTTTTTTTCCCCCTCCATAAATCCTTTTCACTGTGCCATTTGAAAATACCCTATCTTAGATTTATGGGACATTAGGGAGCAATCCATTGCTGAACACACTTTCGTCTAAGGAAAACAAAGTACTCTTTTTTTCCTAGGGAGGAAGCATACCAAACCCAAAATCCAGTGCCGTCGAGTCAATGCCAATTCATAGCAACTCTATAGGACAGAGTAAACTTCCCCATAGGGTTTCCAAGGAGCCCCTGGAGGATTTGAACTGCCGACCTTTATGGTTAGACAGTTGTAACACTTAACCACTATGCCACCAGGGTTTCCAGGGAGGATGCCTAGGGAAAAGACACCCACCCGCCTTGACTTTATACTGACGTCAAACTCACCTGTGGCTCGGGCTGACTAGGATTGCTTTGTGACTCTTCCTCCCTGCCTTCCTCCTGAGAAGCAGGCCTCACTTCTGCCTTCTTCTCCATCATTTCCATGACATTGGTTACAGCAATTAAAGTGAGTGTTACCTTTACATTATTCTTTCCCTTGTTTTCACTGGACACCGAAGTAGCAGCTATTCAATTAACAGCTAACGTCTTAATCTTCCTCGTGGCTGACTTTGCTGAGAAATCATGCTGGCTTTGGGCAGGGTGCCAAGGCTTCTTGGTGACAGTCACACAACTTTAATTAATTTTCAGGTACATTAACATGACTGGCCCTAGTGTTGCTGCACCGATAGCATGTCACAGTAAAACCTTTAAAAGCTGGAACCTGTATAAGTCAGAAACCTGTCGGAAAAGCAAGACCCAGAAAAACAAAGCAGTTCCTTTGAGTTCTGGCTCTCACAGATTTCACTGTATGTTGTTCTGCAACACCAAAAAACAAAGAGTAGAACCTTCTTGGTTTAAGCTTTCTTGTTTTGGATTGTTTGAAATACTCGTACTTTACCTTATACGGAAATGGCCAGCAAAATCTCAGACAAACGGACAGTTCCAGCAGAGGTCCTGCCGCATGTACTACCTGGCCCCCTTCCAGCTACAGAGCTCAGCACCTTGGCTTACCTTTATGGAAGTGCTGCAGTCAAAACGGAATGATTTAGTCTGCCCATTTTCCAGATAGACTTTCAAAACATTTGGCATAAAAAGAAGTGAATTGTCCTTAACAGTTTCCTGTGTAATAAAAGAAAGGGAAGTGTATAAATCAGTCAAATGAAAATTTTGCTCTTTGCTGTGGCAGCTCGTGTCTGCAGTTATTCTAATCAGGGCATAAAAAGAAAAAAAAACAATCAAACCCTTTATGGTCGAACATAGTTCCCTTCGGTGATATCTGAGTTAAGTTACTCATGGCATGAATTATTATTTTCTAGCTACAAATGGCTCAGTTGATTCAAATAAAAGAATTAGCAAGTCAGAAAATCGATCAGACCAGTTTTTCTTTCTTTTTTTTTTAACTCAAGATTCCCCATTGGCAAACTCAATTACAGAAATGATTCCTTTGTAATTAAGACACAGTATTTGGAGCTACCCAGCCCTGACATTAGCAGAATGGGATGTCTTGAATAGAATGAGGCCCGCCAGTGATGACCTTTGATGAGAGGTATGTTGGTGCCCAGCAATGGCTATGACAGTGAACCGAGCTCTTAACCACCTTTCAGTGTCAGTTCTTAGGTGAAACTATTTTTAACCTATTTACACATGTTCTTCGAACTCTAAGAGAAAATGTAAGTAACAGTTATGTGCGTTACAGTAGAGTAAAACATTATGTCTATGACAGTCCATAATTTAGAAATAATACACACACACACACACACACACACACAAAGAGATGCTAGCTTGAAATACAATCAAAAGTAAACACTAGAAACACGTTCCTTTGAATTTTCTCTCTTTAATCGGAAGTAATGAAAGAGGGAGTCCCTGGGTAGTACAAATGGTTAATATGCTTGACTGCCAGTTGGAAGGTTGGAGGCTGGAGTCTATCTAGGGGTGCCATGGAAGAAAGGGCTGGTGATCTACTTGTGAAAACCAGCTGTTAAAAAATCACATGGAGCAGTTTCTACTGACACACATGTGGTCACCACAAGTCAGAGTTGACTAAAGAAAGGACAATTGGATCAGTGAGAAATGTGAGAGCTGGAAGGACAGAGAAAGAGGGCACATCTAAATGACAGCCATGGATCCTTGGTCACAAAGTCACAGGAGTCAAAGGAAATGCAGCAATCATAGAACTATACATCCCTTATTGTACAGATGAGGAAAGTAAAATTACAAGTGCATCAGAATTTGCCAGTATCTTACAGGTAGTTTTTGAGATTTCAATCCCAAGTTTTTCCACAGTAGGCTCCTTTCCTATTTCTTTTTCTAATTTTCCTCCCTGTCCTTTCTGCTCCTGTGTATTTCCCACGTGACTTCCCAACTACCCAATTCACTGAATAAATTTGAATCCATGTCCAGAAGAAATGGCACACAATGACATAGGAGAGCAAATGGACACTGGAAATCAAGATGGTTCCAAAGGTTGAGGAGCAAATTTGCTGCCCGACACAGGCTTGTGGTAAGAATGGGGGGTCGAGGGGCTGTAGGAGGTGACTGACCCCTATGCACCAGCTACCTCGTGTAAAAACCTGTTGTTGTGGAGTTGACTCCAACTCATAGAGACTCTATATGACAGAGCAGAACTGCCCCGCGAGGGTTTCAAGGATGTAAATCTTCACAAAAGCAGACTGTCACATCTCCCCTTAGAGTGGCTGGTGGGTCGTACCCTCTGGTTAGTAGCCGAGTACTTACCCACTGCACCACCAAGTTTCCTTTACCTTGAACAGGCCCTGCTATATTCAAGAATGAATTGAAACTGCCACAGAAGCTTCTAGAATCATGTTCCTTCCAAAGATACACAGGCTTCCTGACTGTCCAATCTTATCCTGAGAAGCTCCAGAAAGAACAGAGAAGGTAAGTTTCAGATAAGCCTCTGCTCAAGGGCAGCTTCGTTTATGACTGTAGCCTTGTGGGACAATCTCCTTTTGAAACACTAGTATCTCTGCAATCAGAATTACGGGGATCTACTGAGTTGAACAGGACAGATCATGATGTAAGATAGGCCTTAAGCAGTGTATAAGACGGGAGATGGTAATTTAGAGGACAAGGCTGTGACAAAAAATGTTCACAGGGCAGTGTAATATACTTGGGCCCTGACAAACAAACATCATCATCCTTTGACAGATTAGCCTTTTAACTCCCTGGAGATCAAGTGATGCAGACCCAGGACAGTACATTTTGACTAGAAGACACTTGGAACATGAGTGGGTGCACTGTGGATTGAACTGTGTTCCCCCTAAAGCTAAAATGAAGTCCTAAGCCCCAGTATCTGGGAATGTGCCCTTAAGTGGAAACAAAGTTTCTGTAAGATGTTATCAGTTAACACAAGGTCATGAAGGAGTAGGGTGGAAGCTAATCCCATATGACCAATGTCTTTATGAAAAAAGAAGAGACACAGAGACAGACACCGAGGGAAAACTCCAGATGAAGGAGATAGGGATTGGAGTGGTACAGTCATAAGCCAAGGAACATGGGCTACCAGAAGCTGGAAGACCCAAGGACTGAGATTCCCCTGGAGCTGTGGAGAGAATGGCCATTCCTGAAACCTGAACATAGACTTCTGGTCTCCAGGACTGGGAGATAATACATTTCTGTTGTTTCAAGTTGTTTAGTAAATGAATACAATGGGCAAGTCCACATCTTCTAATTCAAATGTAGGACCTACCCCAGCGCAGAATTTGTGACCCACAATGAGTTTATCAAGGATGAAATTTTATCCAGATGGCTTCACTGGAGAATTTCACCATTCAGAGAAGAGCTTGTTCCAGTACTACTCAAACTATTTCAGAACACAGAAAAGCAAGCAGTGCTTCTGAATTCATTATTTTCATTATTTACTGTTTAAATGAGGAAGGGCGCGGTAAAAATTCGAGGTATTAAAGAAAGCCGCAGGAAACAACTTAATAGCAGAAAATATCATAGAATAATCTCACCTTTGTCTTACAAAACACTGTCACAAGACAAGCCTGGGGGCAACCTTGCAAGTGACAGCCTGCAAGTGACCCCTAGACCTTGACCACATTTTACAACTAATAGGAGTTAACCAATCAATGTAAAGGTTAGTTCACCCTCCCTGCTTTGCAATCTCACGACTTAAATACTGGACGCTGAGGAAACTCGTCGTCGCCCCCTGCTCTGTGTAGCTTGGGGTGCATCCCTGGTGCACCAGTATTTTTCCTATTGGGCATATTTTTTAAGAAAATTAACCTTTAAAGTAACAGTGTCGCATCTTGAAAATCGCAGACCCTAACATTTACAAAACAACAGCAACAACAAAACTTGGCATTTCAAGGAGCTAAAAAATATTAGTGTCCTAGGTGAGAGTTTTCGAAAAGCTAAAAAACACTATGCTATGTATTTTTTCCCTCACGCATACCCAGGGTTGTGGGCATGGCCCAAGATCGGGCAGTGTTTTGTTCTGTTTCATTCTGTTGTACACAGGGTTGCTATGAGTTGGAACTGATTCAACGGCACGTAACAACAGCATGTTTCTTAGTTTTGCTTTTTGCAAAAGTTGAAAATAAAGCATCTAACTGATGTTGCGTTATTCATTTTCTTTTTACACTTTTATTGTGCTTTAAGTGCATTATTCATTTTGCAGGTCAATTATGTGCCTGAGCAATCCGGATTTCTATCAGGACATACCGATTGGAAAGAGCACATACGGAACCACTCCA
This sequence comes from Heterohyrax brucei, assembly GCA_028571685.1. NCBI lineage: Eukaryota > Metazoa > Chordata > Mammalia > Hyracoidea > Procaviidae > Heterohyrax > Heterohyrax brucei. The sequence goes on along the minus strand of CM053166.1, from coordinate 15,814,848 downwards.
TCATTTTGATTAGTTGGAAGACCAGAACCTTTTTTTGGAAGGGATAAGGGAAAACATAATACCTTTCTCAAAATACATAAAGAGCTGTCATACAGAAGAGTGCTTAGTTGGCAGAATGGGAAGAAGTAGGTGGAAGTTTCAAGGAGGCAGCTTTTGACAATGTGAGTGATCCTAAATTGAATGAATGGCTTTGCAAAGTAGTGTCAGACACCTGTCTGACACTGGACTACTTGATGACCTCTGAAGCCCTTTACAATCCTGAGAGCTGACTCATAAAACAAAAGGCCCTTGCCACATCAAGCAAAGAATGGACTGGACTTCAGAACACAGAAGGATGCAGGTAGTGTGTATACTTTATGGTTTAATAAATATATGAGACTGTCCTACTGGTTTCTTTTTAGAGGGGAGAGGAGAGGGCAGAGAGGAGGGGACAAGCGTAGGTTGACTGGATGCTGGAAGTAAAGAGTGGAAAAGAAGAGTGTGCTGTCACAGGGTGAGGAGAGCAGACAGAGTGGCAGAGAGGTGGGTGTCCTGGGTTTTATATGGAAAATTGACTTGGATTGTAAACTTTCACTGAATCATAATTAAAAAAAAAACATTGCTATCTAACAGATTCCTACTCATAGAGACACTACAGGACAGAGGAGAACCGCCTCATAGCATTCCAAAGAGCAGCTGGTGGATTTCAACTGCTGACCTTTTTGGCTAGCAGCCAAGCCCTTAACCACAGCACCACTGGAGCTCCTGAGAACTCACTCCCCCATGAAATCCAGCAACCAATCCCTGACTGATCCGTCCAGTGGGACCACTGGCTTCAGTTGAGTGTAGAGACCCGAGCCATGGCGAATCTCTGTAAGTCACAAAACAGATGACCAGAAACTCACCGACACTTGGCCATTGATGATGACCTCCTCGGAGAAGCGCACTTTGACTGGGTTGGACTTCAATCTCGCCTTCTTTGCAGCACTAATAAATGCTGATTTCGGAGACTGGAAGGAGAAGAAGATACTTTCTCTGATTACTCAGAACATAATGCAAACCTTATACCTGTTGTTTTCTACCTTCATCCTCTCAGATAAGCAATATTTTTGCTAAAAAGTGAAACATTTGGTGCATGCCCACTTCAAAGATGAAATACAAATTATGGATGCAATCTAAGCCTTGTCATGCCTATAAACTAGTATGTTTCATTTAGTTGCCAGACCAGAACAACAAAGAGTATGTTCCATGTTCTTAGTGAGCACATTTCCAAGGATCTTTGAAAATGACTGCCTTGACAGTCCTTAAACTCTGCTTTCAATACAGAGTTTTGAGCTTCATTGGAAGAGGAGGTACTGATCAGATCAAATGCTGACTTTATAAGGAGCTGATCATTAACTATCTGTTTTAATAAGATGGAGATGAGCCACTGATAGTTACAAGCGATCGATAATGTCAGTGGTATTCACATTCAGGGCCTGTGGGCACGTGAGGAGCAAGTACACACTCTATCTGTCGGCCTCTCTCTCAGCACCCAAGCTTTATGTAGTCACATAAATGTTGGTCACATTTGAGCTTACTGGGTAGGGGGTAGAGAGGGGATCCTGATTTACAGTTAGGAGTTGACTGCATATTCTTCCTCATCTTAGAGTTTGTACTTAGGATTCTCTCCTGTCTTTTATTGGAAAGAAAGGCTGAATAACTCACTTCTTCCTCAGAATGGAAACAGCAAGGGGAGAACCTGCTTACAAGGGTGCTGAGTCCAGGGGGAATCCCCCGCTGCATGATCTTGGTGAAGCCACTTCATCTGAGAATCATCCTTGGTGCATGATTATAATGACACCTAAGTTAGAAGACATCTAGTAGATATATCTAGTAGAAACAGGCTATGTTGAAGGCACCATTTAATTATTAAAGAATTCTAGTAATTGAGTCTAGTGTCAACACAGAGGCTCAACTTCTTGTGTATTCTATTAATCTCAAGGCACAAAAACCAATTAAGGTGACCCATACTTTGGTTTTCAAGTTAAAAAAAGAGATCCCATCTCTGTCAGACACAGACACTCTTGAGAATAACTAGGAAACAATAGGACAGAATGGAGATATAAAATGTAGTCTATCCATGCAATGGGAACCTTGGTGGTGTAGTGGTTGAGTGCTACAGCTGCTGCTCAGGAGGTTGGCAGTTTGAATCCACCAGGTGCTCCTTAGAGACTCTATGGGGTAGTTATACTTTGCCCTATATGGTTGCTGTAAGTCAGAATCAACTTGATGGCAATGGGTTATGGATCCACACAGTGAAATATCATTCAGCCATAAGAAAGGATGAAGTTCCGACACATGCTACAGCACTGATAAACTGAAAGCATTATACTATGTGAAAGAAGCTAATCACAAAAGGCCAATGTTGTATGATTCTATTCGTATGAAGTGTCCAGAATGGGCAAATCCATAGAGACAGGCGGCAGATTAGTTGTTGCCAGGCACTAACAGGAGGGGAAATGGGAGTATCTCCTTAACGGGTTTTCTTTTGGGGTGATGAAAATGTTCTGGTTATGGTCGCACAACACTGTGAATGAACTTAGTGATACTGAATTATAAACTTGAAAATGTTTAAGGTGGCAAATTTTATATCATGTATATTCTACCACAATTAAAAAAAAAATCACTGTTGAAAACAAAAATCATGGTAAAATTGTGCGTGTTCCTGGGTGAAGTTTCTGGCTTAGCACCAGAAGAATCCTGTTATTTCTAAAATTTGCCTTTACTTCTACCCCCACCCTAGCTATGGGCAGCATCTCAGAGGACTCGAGAGGTTGACAGGCTGACCCTCTTGACTCTCAGAACTTCAATGCCTCCATTTTTGCAAGAAGTTTTAAGAGAATGATTGCCCTCTTTAAAAACAAACAAACAAACAAACATAACTTTTGAATGATTACTCTTCAAAAATGAATAACTTTTAAAATGCTCCATTTAACTTTTAAAAGTCTTCCTGCTCGGCTGGATCGATCCCTGGAAGGACTTCATGCTTGGTAGGAAGTCAGCGAAAAAGAGGAAGACCCTCAATGAGATGTATTAACACAGTCGCTGTGACAAAAGACTCAAGCATAGCACCAGTTGTGAGGATAGTACAGGACTAGGCTATGTTTTGTGATGTTGTGCATAGGGCTGCTATGACTCGGAACCAATTTGACGGCAACTAACAATAACAACAACTGGCCAGCTGATATGACGTGCTGGTGGGTTCCTCATCAGCATCTTTACAATGGTTGGCCATATTTAGTAATGGCTGGTGAATAAGTCACACAGTTCATTTCCTTTTGATATGCCACTTTTCAGCTGGAAGAAAACATTCTTCACCATTGCTTTTAAGCAGAAGGTGCTTACATTCACACAGAGCGGTTAACACCAACAAAGTGGCTGTACCAAGCTACTGCACAGACACCCCACTTTCCCAGCATTGTTGGGCAGTGGAGTATTTTACACATGTCATCGTGCAGTATTTAAAACCAAAAACCAAACTCCTTGCCATCCAGTCAAGTCTTTACCTACAGTGACTCAGTGACTATTAGTCCATGCATCTCAATTTTTAAATGTAGCATTTTATCACATTTTTTCTAGAATGTCCCACATAATTCTTTGCCTCAATATAAAAGACTACTTAACAGAAGTTAGTTTTTTGACTTGACAGTACCTAACAACAATGACAACAGTTTTTTATGTGTGTCATTTGCTTTTCCCATTTGTCGAGGCCTATTCAACAGCAGCTAACAATAACAACATCATTTACTGTGTAGTCAGGGGTGCAGAGATAGATACTCCCAAGGGTCCTGGAAGTATACCGGGTAATCTCGCCCTAGACAAAGTGGCTCAGATCACAGAACTTGTCCAGCTTGGGGTACTTCTCTCTGCTTTCCGTAGCTATAGCATGCCACGTCACGCGGCCCCAGTCTTGTATCTATTTGCTACAACTAATGTCAAAAATTGTAATCTAGAAAGACAAAAAAGAAACTAGACAACCAAGGTTGTTAAAACCAAAAAAGTCCACTGCCATCGAGTCACTTCTAACCCACAGCAACCCTAGAGGACAGAGTAGAACTGTTTCACAGAGTTTCTAAGGAGCACCTGGCAGATTCAAACTGCTGACCTCATGGTTAGCAGATGCAACGCTTAACCACTACACCACCAGGGTTTCCAAAGGTGGTTAAATCAACATTATTTAATACATAATTTTAAATCAACAGACAAGATAAAAGTCTAAGTACAAATCCATAACAAATGTATTTTTTCTTGTTTACTTCTGAGTTTGTGATTGTGTTTAATCTATATACATTTCTAAAAATGACATTTTCATAACAAAAACACTGACTCTTCAAGTCTGAGGGGGCTACTTAGCAACAGTCAACAATAATAAAATTCCTGCTGCTGTGAGTCAGAGCTGACTTTGTGACCCCATGTGTGTCAAAGTAGAGCTGTACTCCATAGAGTTTTCAGTGACTGGTTGTTGGAAGTAGATTACCAGGCCTTTCTTGCAAGGTGCTTTTGGGTAGACTTGAATTGCCCACCTTTCGTTTAGCAGCTGAGCATATTAACCTCTTGTACCACTAAGAGACTACAACAATCAACAAAGTAACTGCTTATTCCAGTGGCCAGCTACTGGTAGCACAAAATCCAAACCCACTGCCCTCGAGTCGATTCCAACTCATAGCAGAATCCCTATAGGTCAGAGTAGAACTGCCCCATAGAGTTTCCAAGGAGTGCCTTGCGGATTTGAACTGCTGACCTTTTGGTTAGCAGACAGAGCACTTAACCACTACACCACTAGGGCTTCATAGGGTAGTATAAAAGAGTCCAGACTGCAGTTGTAATACAGATTACTTTTGTTGTCAAAAAATATGGGACTTGAGCCACCCAAAAACTTGGTGAACTAATTTGTAGCAACCTCCAGACCTGTAGGTGCTGATCACAGGCACTTTATATCCTGTGGTGGAAATGACAAGTAATTATCATTTAGAATAATCAGATTCTCCCGTTAATGAATTTTAAGATAAGGAGGACCTTAATCTACTTCTGCTTCTCTTTCCAAACTCTCTGTTGCTAAGGTGACCTCAATAGATATGTCGCATGTTCCCACTGTTTTTAGATGCTCTTATAAGTCCCTAGAACATAGCATGAATAAGATTAATTTCTGAAATTGAAGAGTAAGACCTTAAATTTGCAATTGAGTTAGCTCTATAGTATGACTTACACAGACCAAAGCCAAACCAAACCTACTGCTGTCAAATCGATTCTGACTCATAGTGACCCTATAGGGCAGAGTAAAATTGTTCCTCAGAGTTTCCAAGGAATACCTGGTGGATTTAAACTGGCAAACTTTTGGTTAGCACATGTGGCACTTAACCACTACATCACCAAGTGCTGTATGTAATGGAAAACCTAACAGACAAAGACTCTTCCTCATTAGACAGTGACTCGTGGCACCTGTCAGCTTGCAAAGATCAGCTAAGGTCACAAAAGGCAGGAGGGAAGGGGTTTTGTTTCCATTCACTTTGCATTTACTGAGTTGCCTTATTTGGGGTTTCCCAGACACAGAGCTTGAGGCAAGGATTTGCATGATACTAATTTCTTAGGAAGTGTTCCCAGGAAAAACTGGAAAAAGAGTGAGGAAACGGACCAACTGGAGATACAATATCAAGCCAATACCCATGAAGGGAAGTTCTAGAGATAGTCTAGTCCAAGAGTCACTAAACTTTTTCCATAAACGTTTTAGACTCTTCTGGCCAGACGCTCCTTGTAGCAATTATCTTACAGTGCCATTGTAGCGTGAACGGAGCCACAGACCATTTGTCAACAGATGACATGACTGTGTTCCAATAAGATATTGCTTATAAAAATAAGCAGCAGGCTGAGTGTGGCTTATGGTTCAATGCCACGTTTTGCAGCTGTTTAAAAGATGCTTATAAAAAATACTTGATGGCACGGGAAAATATCTGTTATACCTTAAAAGAAGCAGACAGAATAAAATTGTACGTACAATATGATGTCAACTAAATAAACCCAAAAGAAACCAAATCCATTGCTGCTGAGTCGATTCAGACTCATACCCACCAATCCACTCTAGAGACCCTACATAAGGGCATGGAGAGAAAAATCCTGGAAGGAAACAGGCCACAATGTTTACACCGGTTGTCTCAAAGGGAAAGGTTTGCTGATGACTGTTTTTCAGGTTTTGTATTTCCTTCTGCTCCATCCACATTTTCCTCTTAAAAAAGAATAAAAATGGCACAGAGAGGAAGCCCTACAGGATATTTTAAAAAATGAGGCTGCAATCTGTTAAGAGTTACTTCTTAAGAAAGAATTTCTGGGATCTCAAGCCTCTCTCCCCACCCAGGCCCTTTGACCTGGGTCTCTTTGGGGATAAACTTATGTGTCATCCTGGGTCATCCTACCACAGGTGAAGTGTGCACAGAGAGTGTCCACTTGGCTTTACTGGACCTTATTATACAGAAGAAATGCAACATAAAAAATGTTGGCCAGCAAGAAATTAAAATGTCAATTTTTATTGTCTGTATTAAAAATAAAATTTATTGACTTTCTTTCATTCCTGTGATGGAGACTGCCTTTTGAGAGGAGGTTTAGCAAGTAAGTGAAACCCAACATTGGGCCCCCAAAATGACTGAGGGCATGAAACGGGGTGTTGCTTTATTAGTCTATTGCTGTATTGCCAACTAAGTGTATCTACTGAAGCAATTTCGAAGTTTCAATGCTACTTTTGTTCCTGCAATTTAAGAGGAGGGAAAAGCCACTTTCAAGTGGAACAGTAAGGAAAAACTTCAAGTCGGACAATAATTCTCAGCTGGGGGCGATTTTGCCCCTCCTCCTCACCAGGGGATATTTGGCCAGGAGACACTTTTGGTTGACACCACTCAAGGCAGGTGCTACTGGCATCTAGTGGATAGAGGCCAGGGATGCTACCCACATCCCGCAACACACAGGACAAGCAGGAATGAGTTGGCTTTGATAATGCTGAGGCTGAGAAACCTCGAGGAAGCCTTCAGCATTATTGCTGAGACCTAAAGGTGAGAAAGATTTGGCTAGAGTTGGGGAGTGAGACATTCCAAGTAGGAGGGGTGGTCAAAGGAAAGTCAAAGGTGAGAATTCATCTGCAAAGACAGTGCAAGGAGAGAGTGACCCTGAGGGGCAAGAGGCAGCTTGTTCCTGGCAACAGGAACAAAGACCAATTGCTCCTGAGTGTTATGGCGAAGGAAACCCTGGTGACATAGTGGTTAAGTGCTATGGCTGCTAACCAAAAGGCTGGCAGTTCAAATCTGCCAGGCGCTCCTTGGAAATTCCATGAGGCAGTTCTACTCTGACCTATGGGGTTGTTATGAGTCAGCATTGACTCAGCAGCAATGGGTTTGGTTTGCTTGGGTTGTGCCTAAATGATGACTTACAATATTTCACCACAGCAACAGCCATATGAATGCTTAGAAAATTCCAGATCTGTTAAAATGCAGTTCCATGATTACTTATCATGGGTGTTCACATGAATAACAAGTCATGCAGGCTTAAATGATAAGAACAGCAAGCAAAGCCACAAGATACAACTTCTCACTTAAATGATAAACCCTTGTCCAAGGTTATTGCATGGGGTCAAGTATTATCTTGCAAAAATAAACTGGCTTGCAGTAAAATGGTTCTGATCCTGCATTTCTCAGGTTCTAAGTAGAGGGGGGAAACCCTGGTAGCACAGTGGGTTAAGTGCTACGTCTGCTAACCAGAAGGTTGGTAGTTCCAATCCACCAGGTGCTCCCTGGAAACTCTACGGGGCAGTTCTATTCTGACCTCTAGGACCACTATGAGTCAGACCCAACTCAACGGCAGTGGGTTTGGTTTTGGTTTTTTGGTAAGTAGAGGGGAGAGAATCTAGAAAAAGATCATGGAAGCTTTCAAATTTATATGTGTGTGTACTTGTGTCAAAGAGCTGAGATTAAAAGTAACAGTCTTAAATTGAGCTTTTAATATACACACTTTTGTCCTAGATGACACTGATTTGTTGTCTTGGTTAGTTCTATTTATGATGTTATCAGAATCCTGAATACTATTTTGAATATATGTTTTCATTTCTAAAATGCTTAGCCCCCGACATCAAGGAGGAAAATTCTGGTAGATAAAGAGTTGGGTCAGCAGATGGAGACTGGCAAATACTAGGGGACTTTTACTACAGGTGGAGTCCCTTGGTGGTGCAAACAGTTAACATACTTGCTGCTAACCAAAAGGCGGCAGGTTCAAGTACATGCAGAGGAGCCTTGGAAGAAAGACCTGGTGATGTATTTCTGAACAAACAATCTGAAAACCCTCTGGGGCAAGGTTCTACTCCAACACACGTGAGTTCACTGTGAGTTGGGGTTTTTTGGTTCCAGTAGATATAAAAACACTTCCAACTCTGAGTGAAGAGGAAATGAAAACCCAAGTGAAATCTCTGCCACTCCATAGGAAGGCCAGGCAGGGTACTGACAGGAAACATTTTGGGAAAAATCAGAAGGAATTTGCCACAGTGTTTCTCAGTTCCACTGACAATGCATGACGTGTCACAAGGAATAGCAAATCTGTAGAAATAAATTAGCGGCTGCCTGGGACTGAAGGTGGGAATGGGAATTAATTGTAATCGGACATGAGAGATCTCACTGAGTGATGAAAAGTTCTCAAATGGTGTCGTGGTGATGGCAAATTTTACGAGGATCCTGAAATTGCACGCTTCCAGGTCATGCAAATCATACCTTGATAAAGATGCTTTATAAAAAAGCAATCATGAGAACTGAAGATGATACAATTTTAACGGCTCTCCATCTTCCTGGTAAGGCTGCTAACATCAGACTCTCCTGGCCACATTTCCTCTAATGCTCATCTTCATTAAATAAACAATGAATCATTGCTGTCACTATTGTTGGGTGTCCATTGAGTTGATTTTGATTCATAGCAACCCCATGGGACAGAGTACAACTGTCCCATAGGGTGTTTTTGGCTATCACCTTTACTTGAGCAAATCGCCAGGTCTTTTCTCCTGCAGAGCTGCCGGGTGGGTTCAAACTGCCAACTTTTTGGTTAGCAGTCAAAAGGTGAACCATTTGTCCTGCCATAACAAAACCCAAAACCAAACCTGTTGCTGTCCAGTCAATTATGACTCATGGTGACCCGATGAGACAGCAGCAGTGCCCCATAGAGTTTCCAAGGAGTGGCTAGTGGATTTCAACTGCTGACCTTTCGGTTAACAGTCAAACTCTTAACCGCTGCACCACCAGGGCTCCCTAAATAATTAATTATAAATAAATATTCGGTTCTCTAACAAATTACTTAGATAGGGCTAAGAAAAATGATTCTCATCTGTCTGTCTGTCTGTCTGTCTATTGTGATTAAGTGAAAGCATACAATCCAAATCAATTCTGCATGCCCACCTATCGGCAGCTCCTTCTGCTCTCCTTGCCTGGTGACAGCACACTCTTCCTTTTCATTCTATACTTGTGGTATCCTCTTAACAATCTCTTGTTCCCTCCTTCCCACCCTCTTGTCTCCCTTCCAGACAGAGGTCAGTAAGACAGCATCCTATGAATGACTAGAACCATCAAGTACACACACCATACGGTCACATTTTATCCCCGAGCCTAATCCATTGACAAACAGTTCTTAAGCTGAAAGCCATTGGAAAATCTTGAGTGATGTGTCATTCATTTCCAGATCCCAGAGAACCACAGGCCTGGATGAGCTGCCTGTCTTTCAAGATCTTTTTTTCTCCAATGAATGGCTTTTCTTCACTGCCGAGGTTTTACTGGAGCGAGTAATGAAGATGGCAGGAGGGAACCAGAACCTGTGACTGGACAGTGACAACTTTTACTCACAGGGTAAGGCTGAATGACAGTGAGGAGTATCGATTCTTTGCAGCTTCTGGAAGAGACAGAGAAAAAAAAAGATTTATGAAATGCACAGAGCCTGGACTGTACCAGAGGCTGGTTTTCTTTCAAAATGAAAGATGGGATGTGTTGGTGAAATCTCCTTGGACTCCCAGGGCAGAGAAAATCAAAAAGCTCATAAATGGGCTTTCAGACAGCACAGGACCAAAAATCAAGTGTTTCCCAGTTTCCCAAATATAACGAACAATTCGAGCACAAGCTTCTTCTACAGTTCACGTGGGACAATATTATCCACACCGTCTAACAGTGGGGCTGGGAACAGGGTGGCTCGTTTTAGCAGCACCAATTCAGTTGGTCTCTTTACACACGTTGCTGCTTTCAAACTTGATTCTCCCCTTCTGATGTTCTTCCAGCCTACTTTTGTTTGCTGTTTAAACATTTCCCTGTGGTTTTCTGTATGGGGGAGAGAGTTTTTTTTTTTTTTTTTTAAATCTCTCATTTCATCGAACATGATTATATTCTCAGGGTAAGCATCATAAAAGAAAAACATCATTCTAAGTTTCTTATCCAGAAGCAAACACCACCTTCAGTGCCACGTGGCTTATTAATTCTGCACAGTAATGGTATGTGGGACCCTGGGCAGAGAAATTGGGAAATATTATTCACCATAGGAAACATTTTGTAGCTGAAAGCAGAACAACAGAATGCAATGGTTTATTTAATTTCCTGCAAATCAGCCAAACCTTTGAAAGAACTGAAACCCTTGGGGGACAAATCATATTACCAGTTATAATCATTTTCTTCTTTCCTTCCTTTGTTCCTTTCTTATCCTGAGCAGGAGAAAAGTTAGTTGCCACTTTGTTGGGGAGCTGATTTTTTCTATGTTGGGTTATAATTAATTACCTGCTTTTGTGATATACTGCCTATGAGTAAGGCAGAACGGATCTGTAGGTAAAGCTGTATCTGCGAAAAAGTTACAGCAAATTGCATTTCTGGCACTAACTGCTTGGATGCTTGGTCCACTTACACCTCGCTGTTTTAGGCCATGTTCTACTGACCAGCCACAGCAGTTCCAGGACTGCCAAACAGGTAGTTGGGTAGTGGAGGGGAAGAATCAATAGATTAGAAGAATGAGGTCTAGAACTACCATTTAAGAAAGAATCACAATACTCAGAGGGATGGGGATGGGGATGGGTAGGGGCAGCACACTGCTGATGGTGGCCTATCTGGTGTCACCAGTTTCCTCTTGTCAAGAGTTGCCAGAGAGCCATGGTAACTGGAGTAGACGGCCGTCACCCTCTTCAGGTGGAGTAACACAGCATCAGAGTAGTCAGGTAAGAAGTCAAAGCATAAGATGAAAGGTCAGGCATTGCTAGGGGAGAGACCTGGCACACCTAGATCAACTGCAGTGGCACAAATACCATGACCCAGCAATTTCAACCTGGCTTTATAGCATAGAAAAATTCTACCACTAGCCTGCAAGGGAATGTGGGTGACAATGTTCCCTAAAGGAGAATACATAGGGTGAGTACTGAAGTCAAGCTGGGAGTCCATCTCTGGGAGAGTGGATACAAGAACGTGTAGATGCACATCATGGTAGAGTCTCATCTGAAAACTCAGCTGGGGAAGTATCCCCCTCTAAACTCACTTCCATTGTTTTTGTTAAGATTTAGTACTTTCATTTGCTCTTAGACGGATAGCCTCAGTTCCTAGCAGGCAGTTAACTGGGGGCTGCCTTCAGTTCCTTGTTATGTGGTACATGCCAGCATGACAATCTGCCTGCTTCATCAAAGTCACCAAGGGAGAGAATCTGAAGGCAAGATGGAAGTTACAACCTTGGGTAACATCATCGTGCAAGTGACATCCTTTGTCCTACTCCACCGATTAGAAGCATCACAGGTTATATCCATACTAAAAGAGAGGGGATTATACACGGCTGTGAATACCAGGAGACGGAACTCATTGGCAGCAATCTTAAGAGTCTGTCTGCCACACAACCAGAGTCATGTAACCAAGAAATCTATACCCACTGCTGATGAGTTGATTCTAACTCATAGCAACTCTATAGGATAGTAAGGAACCACTCCATAGAGTTTCCAAGGAGCGCCTGGTGGATTTGAACTGCGAATCTTTTGCTAGTAGCACTTAACAAATATGTCACCAGGGTTTCCAAGTAATCTATATGTATCTCGAAAATAGTTTCCATCCATGATTTTACCTTACACAGGTTTTTAAAATTTGTTTTCTACCAAGAACTTTAAGAAGAAGCATTCTTCAGCCAACTTTATTAATCTGAAAATGAGGACCTTTTTTCAGAATATCTCTATCACATTTGAAACCTGTTGCCATGGAGTTAATCCTGAGTCATAGCAACCCTATAGGACAGAGTATAGCTGCTGCATGGGGTCTCCAGGGAACAGTTGGTAGATTAAAACTGCCAAGCTTTTGGTTAGCAGCCAAACTTTTTATTGTTGTTTGTTGCTGTGTTTAGCTAAAGGTTTACAGCTCAAGTTAATTTCTCATTCAAAAATTTATACACGTTGTTTTCTGACATTGACTGCAGTCCTCATGATGTGACAATGTACTCCTCCTTTCCACTCTGAGTTCCCAGTGTTCATTTAATCAGTTCCTGTCCCTTCCTGCCTTCTCATTCTGCTTTTGAACAGGAGCTACCCATTTGGTCTCATATATCTGACTGAACTAAGAAACCCATTCCTCTCATGTATTGTTTCTTTGTAGCAGCAGAACTCTTAACCGCTGTGCCAGCAGACCACTGTATCCACATAGCAAGGCCCTGTAAATTGCCCAGAACACAACCTAGATTGGCTTTAATTTTACCATTTAATGAATAAAGATACCTGAATTGAAATAAAATATTCCAATATGCTATTTATCATCAGGACGAGAACCAGGCTTTTCTTCTGTTGTTTTTTTTTTTTTTTTTTCCTCATCTATAATTCTTTAATTACAACCTGACAGACAATAATAACAAATGTCATAATGTTTTGGACACTTTAAAATTCCTAACCTAGTTGTAGGAAGGAAATAAAAATCTAAGCTGCTTTGAAATGGCCTGAATAGAAAGATTAGAAACTGGGCACAGAAAATGCCACAATTAAATAATCAGATGACTTTTATTTTCTTTTCATGAAGGCCTAAAACAGCTAGAAATGGAAAGGAAAAAAAAATCCAATTAGAAGCATATTTAGAGAAGCATTATTTCATAATAAGTTCCAAGCGATTTTTGCACTTTTGAAGAGTAATTTCACATTGCAGTGCCAATATCTATTTAAATGGTTAGTTAAGTTTTTTAAAATCATCATTTTAATCCTTGAGTCACAGGGCTGATTTGAAGGGAAAGCAAAAAATATATCTGTTTCTGCCACATTTGCCTTCAGTGAAATCCTTTCTCAATTTCTCTAAACCACCACCTGACTGTCCGCTTGTTGTCCTGCGGTGGCTTACTTGTTGCTGTCAGGCTGGAAGTTATGCCACTGGTATTTCAAATGCCAGCAGGGTCACAATGAACAGGTTTCAGCAGAGATTGCAGACTAAGAGACTAGGAAGAAAGGCCTGGTAGGTCTACTTCCAAAAATTAGCCAAAGGAAACCCTATGAATCAGGACAGAATATTGCTCAATATAGTGCTAGAGATGAGACTCCTAGGTTGGAAGTCACTCAAAATACATAATGACTACCACAGGAATTCAAACATGCCAACAATCTGAAGATAGCACAGGACTGGGCAAGATTTCATTACAGTGTACACAGGGCCCCATGAATCAGAACGAACTTAGCAGCAACTAGCAACAACAATTTCTCTAAGAAAGGTCTTTGCTTAGCCTATTGGATGAAGTGTCCCTTAAAGCACGTTTGGGACACTGAACATCAGTGACTACAGGTCACACTTTGGTGTTATTACTAGTTTTAGAATTTCATTGTTTGGATTCTGCTATAGCAGGCGTAGCTGAAGGAGGAAGCCCAGATTCTAATGAGGTAGAGTGTTGACTTCAGTATTAAAAGCCCTTTCAAAAGTGACACTGAAGCTGGTGTTCCCTATTTCTCAGGGCAGCCTAGTCTGGAACCCTTCTTTAACTGCCTCTCCAATTTTACAGTTATGCCATTTTAATATTGCAATTGATAATCACTTTGGCATGTATGATCATTGTCTTAGTCATCTAGTGCTACTGTAACAGAAATACCTCAAGTGGATGGCTTTAACATAGAAAAATTTATTTCCTCACAGTAAAGCAGGCTAGAAGTCCAAATTCAGGGCATCAGCTCCAGAGAAAGGCTTTCTTTCTCTGTTAGGTCTGGAGGAAAGTCCTTGTCTTTAGTCTTCCCCTGGTTAAGGAGCTTCTCAGGGACAGGAACCCTGGATCCAAGGGGCAAGCTTTGCTCTCCATGCTTCTTTCTTGGTTGTATAAGGTCCCCATGTCTCTCTGCTGGCTTCTCTCTTGTAAGTCTCAGAATAGATTGGCTTAAGACACTATCCAATCTTTTAGATTTCATCAATATAACTGCTGCTGATCCACCTTGTTAAATCCCAGTGACAGAATTTACAACAAATAGGAAAATCCCATCACATGACAACATGGTGGACAATCATACAATTCTGGGAATGCACACATTTTTAGGGGGACACATTTTGGATTTGGCTGTAGCAAACAAAATGGAGGAGGAAGCCCATGACAACTGTTTATTTCTCTTCTAGGTCAGGTACCTAAATCTCTTGATCAGCTCAGAGGTTGACAGGAATTTAACAGAATAATAATGAAGGACCATTGTGATTTCCTCAGAGACTGAGAAAGAAAAACAAAACAAAACTCAAATAACTAAAAGTGTATAGGAAGATATGTTATGTCAAAATTCAAGAATCTTGCTTTACAAAATTCAAGTCCAAAGAACCTGAAGATTTTGAACTTAAAAAGTGGCTATAGCAGTTTATCTACAAAGGCTGAAAGGTTAGGCTTTTAAATGGAAAATAAGGAAGAAATTAAGGGCTATATGTGGAAGGATTTTGTAAACTGTACAATGACATTCTAACACAACTTGAAAGATGGATGTACTGTATTTCTATTTGGAAAGAAAGATGGTAAAGCCCAGTGAAAGGGCGTTTGAACTCTCACTTCTAAGGTAAATACACAGACACGTAAGAGTCTTTCTTCTTCTTGTACTTGAAGAGTTCTTCAAGGAGATTAGAATAATATTCTTTTCTGCATGCTAGTCCAGTTCAGCTCTTAAACTGTCTGCTGGACAGCCACTGTTGACAAAAATAAGAACAGATTAATAAACATTTCCTCAATCTGACTTGATGGCACTTGGCTTGGCCAATCACTCTTTGCTCAATAGGGCATTCTCTCAATCCTGGGGTATTTTGTGATGAAGTCACTGGGCTGTCTTCTATTTTCTTTTCCCATATGAACTTAGAATGTCACAAGTATACTCAGGTTTTTGTAACCTGTTCACTGGCCACAACATATTGTTAGTCTAGCCAACTGCTGGCAAAGCTGGAAGCCCAGGACTCTACTTGGAATGGGGATTTAATGCTTCATTTGGTTGACCTTTCTAATGCTCTGAACAGAAATTATAATTATCCACCGTGTCAATTCCTAACAGGTACCGAAGCCATTAGCTGGGAAGAATGGAAATGGCCAGCAAATTGCCAACCATTCAGAAAAGGTCAACAGATTATGGCCAAGTGTGATGTGTCATGGCCTATATGAAGTTTCAACACTCTGCTCATGGCTGCTGACCCTTGCCTTCTCTTTGTTACCTACAAAAGAGCAGAAGTGGAATGACTTTCCATTTCTCAGTTATGTTCAGGGGATACTATCAAAGAAAATGGGCATAATGAAGCCACCATAGTTATCATGGACAACAGAGAGACAGAGGGGATGAATAAAAGGGTCCAACTGACCAGAAGCATCAGCTTGGCTTGTACCAAGTCTATAGACCATGTTCATCCTACTAGCATCTTCACCCACAGTGAGAGGTTCTATTGCTGAGCAAAAAGACAGTAAGTTTGGCAGCCAAAGGGAAAAGGAAGAGAATTTAAGGAAAGATCCTTATTAAATAATGTAGTAAAATTTATCTCTGAAACACAGCATGATAGTATTGCTTGTGCTTGTCTTTTCCCACCTGTGGTATGAAGGTTCTAGAAATAGCCCTCAATGAACCACACCTTCTTGTGTTCACACTTTTGGGTAGTCTCTTCCCCTTGAATCTGGACTGCTCCTGTGCTGTATTTTTGACAAATAAGATATGGCAGAAGTGAACTACATGACTGCTGATCCTCCGTGAGAATTCTAGAAGCCTTGCATCCTCCACCCAAGATTTTGGAAAGCTCATTCTGAGGGAAGTCAGCTACCATGTAGGAAGTCCAACAACCCTACAATGACCATTCTGTGAGGAAGCCAAGCTAGCCATGTGCAGAGGTAGTGTGGACAGAGGGACAGATGCCCAACTAGCCTCAGCTGTGTCAGCTGTTTGAGTCCAGGCAAAAACAGCTGAGCGAAGAAGGCATCTTGAATGTCCATCCCAATCAGGATTTCAGATGTCTACTGCTTCAACTGCCATTAAACTGCAGCCATGTGAGACAGTTCAGAGAGAACCATCTGGATGAGTCCAGTCAGCCCACAGAACCATAATACATTGTTTTCTTAAGCCATTAGATTTGAGGTGGTGTATTAGGCACCAACAGGTAATTGGAATACCATCTTTTCATAAAGACTTGGAAATCTCTAAGGTTTTAAAAACCAGACATTCAAAGTGGTCAGATGGTTTTGAAAATGAACACATTTCTCTTATCAAGGAAGGGAAAGTATGCAAGCTAATGATTGTCCAGAAGACCATAATTATAACCTGCATTTAAAAAAATGTCCAATAAACATCTATTGACATTTGGAAGACAGTGCTCTATCTAGCTGATGGGACTGGGTTTACTACAACTGGAACACTAATTATGGATTTTTGGTGGGCTGGGGTGGAGGAGAGAAGAACTAATAAACTTAAGAGAGGAGAAGACCCAGTCAGCGTCTCGGACTGAAAAAGTTTCACAACAAAAAGAATTTGGACAGCAAAATTGGCAACGTGCATTGTACGACATAGACTGAATTTTTCAGAAAAATGATTCAAGTTCATTGTAACTTTAATTTTAGATTTAAATAGTTTACATACTATTAAGGGTGATGGTTGAACAGGATGAACATATGAACGGCACTGAACTAAACATGTGAAGAGTGCTGAAAGAGCAAATGTTTTGTTACCTGTCTATTTACCATGATAAAACAGAGACAGAACAATGACTAGGGAGAAACCAGAAGTCTTTGGCTGCAAAGTCTACTTTATGTTTTACTGAATTAAAGGCTTGGGCTGTGATTTTTCTTTCTGAAGAATATTAGGCCATTGTAGTTAAAATTCATATAACGGCTACAAAATCCACTGCCATTGAGTCAATTCTGTCTCACTGCGACCCTACAGTGATTATCAAAATTAACATCTTGATGAAATTGTTCCATTTAAAACATGTAATTTTATCATCTTTTTAAAACAACCTTTGTAGTAAATTTTCCTGTTCAGCACTCTGAATCTGGAAACTGCTGCTAAGAGAGTTTTATTTGCATGCGATATTTTTGTTTGACCTAATTTTTTGTCTATTTAATTCATTTTGGGCCTAATGAATGTTGTTTTGGCCTATCTTTCACAAATTTATGAAACTGGCATTTATGTTTATGATTTTCAAAGGCAGCAGGATCTCTCATGATAAAAATTAAGTTATTTTTAGACAAGGGCATGGTACTAAAGAGCTCTCACTTCCTACATTCCTTCAGTAAGTACTTACTGACTGTTTACCAAGTTCAGAGCTGAGCTTCCAACCAAAAGGCTGGGTATTCAAATCCAACTTTTCTGGCTGCTCTTTGGAAACCCTATGGGACAGTTCTATTTGGTCATACCAGGGTTGCTATGAGTCACAATCGACTCGATGGCAATGGGTTTGCTTTTTGGTTTAGGCATTCAGGATACATCCATAGTTCTCAACTGGTGGTGATTTTGTCCTCTATGGAAAATTTGGCACTGTCTGGAAACATTTTGGGTTGCTACAACAGGAGGGTCACTACTAGTATCTACTGAGTAGACGCCAGGAATGCCGCTTAATATCCTGCAAAGCACAGAACAGAGCCAGTACGAAGAATTATCCAGCCCAAATGTCAGTGGAGCCAGAGAAAGCTCTGGAAATGTGCTCCCATAAAGATTACAGCCTAGAAAACCCTATGGGTCAGTTCTATTCTGTTACATGGGGCCTCACGAGTTTGAATCATTTTGACAGTATACAACAACATAACATACTAGCTAGCTATGCAGGTTATCTGGGAGAAGAGGATTTCCAATGCTAAGGATGCCTAGGCACATGGGATTTCCAGTGCTAAGCTTGTCATAAGCCTGCCAGAGACACTGAAGAAAGCCCAGTGGATCTGGAATAGAGTGAGGGGTGTCCTAGAGAAGAAGGTCAGAGGAGCAGACTTGTACTGGACAGATTCACAGAGCCAAGGGAGACAGACCTAGCAAAGTTTTTGTTTACGTGGTTTACCCAAGTGGCGTGGGTGGACTGGTAACAGGAGCTCTACTTCTAGAGGTCAGACTTACTTATTTAAAACCTCCAGTTTGACAGTTGTTCTGAAGGCTAGAATTCTCTTTAGTGACACACAGAGATCCTGCCAATTAATTCGTCAAACTTAATTGAAGCAGAACTTCTGTACTGAAAAGTGTGCAAATCCTAAGTGTACATCATTGCTAGATTTTACCAACTAAACACGTGTGTAGCAATCAGCCCCCAAGATGGCTCCCAGTGACCCCTACCTCCTGGTATTCGGACCCTGTGGAATCCCCTCCCTTGATGTGGGCTGGACTTACTGCCTTGCTTCTAAAGAAATGAATATGGCAGAAGCAATAGGATGTCACTTCTAAGATTAGTTAATAAAGTAACCCATCAATGAAATGGATTGACACACTAGCCACAACAATTAGACTCAAACATATGATGCTCATGAAGATGGCACCAGGCAACATTTTGTGGCTTCCATCTTGTTTGCATTGGCTGTCTGGCTCTTCTCGCTTGCTTGCTGTCACGAAGCCAGCTGTTGGGTTGTGAGTTGCCCTTTGAAGAGGTCTACACGGCAAGGAAAAGGGGACAGCTCCTGGCCAACAGCCAACAAGGAACTGAGATCCTCAGTTCAATAGCCCAGGAGGAACTGAATCCTCCAAACAACCAGGTGTGTTTGAGTTTGGGAATGGATTCTCCCCGAGTCAGCCCATCAGATGAGACCCCAGTGCCAGCCAACACCTTGACTGTAGTCTTTTCAAGAGACCTGGAACCAAAGGTACCCAGTTAAGCTGCACCCAAATTACTGACCCACAGAAAATGTGAGATAATGAATGTGTGACAAGGTCGGCAGTTCAAATCCACCAGGCGCTCCTTGAATCCTCTGGGGGTCAGTTCTACCCTGGCCCCTAGGGTTGCCATGAGTCGGATCCCACTCAACGGCACTTGGCTTGGCTATTGTTAAAAGCTGTTGAGCTTCAGGGTGATTTGTTAAGTAGCAATAAACAGGATCCAGATAAAGAAGCAGAACATTACCAGCATCTCAGAAGCCTCCTATCCCCCCTCCCAGATCCACTCCTCCAAAGGATAACCACTATCCTGACTTGTAACACCCCAGAATAATGTGGCCTCATTTTAAACATGAAGTAAAGGGAATCACATAGTATGCGCTCTTCTCTGCCTTTCTTCTTGCACTCAGCATAATTTGTGAGATACAGCCATAGTGGCGCATACAGCTGTAGAGCTTTAATTATCACTGCTGGATAGTATGCTATTGTGTGACTAGACTACAATTTACTCATCCGTCCCACTGTTGACGGGCACTGGGTAGTTTCCAGCTTGGGGCTGTGGACACATAGGGGATGCATGTGTTCAGCCAAAGACCAGGATTTACTTGGCTGTATTGCTCCTTCCTAACCCTGTGACGTGAGCATCTCTTTCATTACATGAACTCTAATAGCCCTCCTCCCCCTTACGCTTTTACTCTTCTGAGCATCAGGCTAAGCTGCTTGTATTCTGCCAGCTACTAGAACAAGCTGCAGTCTGTCTGTCGATACACAATGCTATCTAAACACGTATTCTTGAGTGCAGGCAGAGAGAAGTGCTATTGTGACTGAAAGGCATCGTGTTGAATAAATAATCAATTTAAGTTTCACAATGGAGAGGCTAAAGAAGACTGCCTTAAAGTTGCTTTGTTGTTGCCAGTTTCTGGTGAGTCAGCTCCAACTCCGGGTGATACTGTGTAGAACAGAACCAAATGTTGCCTGGTCCTGTGCCATTTTCATGCTCATTGTATGTCTGAGCCCATCGCCGTGGCTAGTGTGTCAATTCTTCTCTTTGATGGATTACTTCAAAGGGTTACTTCAGAAGTGGTTAAAACTCTATCACCTGGCTGAAGGATGCTGAGAAGGTGTGAGCACGAAACATACAACTCACCAAACCAAGCAGCACGAATGGTATCAAAATTATTGGGAACCCCCCAAATCCCTTTAGGCAGATGGTAACAGTCCATAGTACTCTTCTTAAAGAGTTGGGAGAGGAGAGGGGGTAATTCACATGATCATATTCATTTCTGGTGGCTCCTATGTGGTTCAGCAGGAAAGCTTTCATTCCATTCTTCTTTTGCCTGTTTATATCTTCAAGAATGAATTAAAAATCAAAATTTCAGAGCTGTGTTCATTGTTGCAGCTCTCTAACACCAGCACCACCTCTAGCTTGCTGAGCTCAACCCAAGGAGAAGGGGTCTAAGTGAGGAGGTCTCTATACCACCGCTCATACAAAACGGCCTGCCTGTGATTCAACGGGTGGCACAGCACCCAGGAAGCTACTGGCTACAAAAGCGGCCTGCAAGAGTGCGCCCTCTCCTGGATGAATGGAGAAACTTCACTGTTACATCCTGGACACAGTGGTGAAATCAGACATCACCAGAGGCTCACTGAGCTTCTGATCCGCAAGCTTTCCTTCCAGTGTCTGGTGTGAGAAATTGCTCAGGACTTCAAAAGAAATCTGCGTTTCCAGAGCACAGCTATTGGTGCTTTGCAGGAAGCACGTAAGGCCTATCTGATTCTGATTGGCCTTTTTGAATACATCAACCTGTGTGCTAGCCACACCAAACAGGTGACCCCCACTGCCGTCGAGTGGGTCCGACTCATAGCAAAGACCTCCGGCTCACAGGCCACATTAGTGCAGAACGTGCTGAAGAATCTACTATGAAGGGAAACATTTCAGTCTCAAACAAACAAAAATCTCTTCTTCCTGTCATCGGTAATTCTAAATGTTATATGTTTCCACGGGGTCAAAAGGTACCCAAGTACATGATTGCAAATGAAAACATGGGGGGACAGAAATCAGGCACTGACAGCAATGCCACTTTCAGCTGTGGGTGAATTTTTAATATAAATGTGGGTACCTAAAGCATTAATGCAAGTCAAAGTGTTTCACTGAACAAGTTTCAACTTTATAACAATTACAAATAAACATGCTAAATTTTCTGGACAATTTTGCATTTTTAAATAACAAGTACATTTATATATATACATATATATATAATGATTAAGTGAAAGCATACAATCCAAATTAATTTCACATGCCCGTCTATCTGCAACTCCCTCTGTTCTCCTTGCCCAGTGACGGTACACTCCTCCTCTTAACAACTCCTGTCCCCTCCTTTCCACTCGTATCTCTCCCACCCAGAAAGAGACCAGTAGGACAGCATCCTATAAATGTACAGAACCATAAAGTATATACACCATATGGTCACATTGTGTCCCCGAGTCCTGTTCATATTTGTTTGAAGAATTGACCTCAGTAGTGATCTCTGGTCAGGGGCAGCAGAAGGTCTAGGGGCCATGCTTCCAGGGCGCCCCCCGGCCATCGGACCATCAGTTGTGGTTTTTTTAGTAGAGTTCTTGAGCTGCACCCCTCTGCTTCTTGTGTTGCCACAGGAACTCAACACTGTGTGCCCCATCATTGCTGCTTCGGTGGTGTCTGGGCACCATCTCGTTTTTCTGGTAACATGTCTCCCACTCACATGGGTCCTTCTGTCTCCTGAGCTCTTTTTTCCTCATGTCTTTGTTGTTCTCAGTGTTCATTTGTTCTGGCTGAGTTCGGACCATTTGGGGTACCTCAGATGGCAGCTTGCTAGCTTTTAAGACCCCAGAAGCTACTTACCAGTACGGAGTGCAGAAGACTCTTAGCAATAGGCTAGCTATGCCAATTGACCTTGATGTCCCCTGAGAGCATGGCCCCCAGACCCTGCCCTTGCCACTGTATGTTCGCAGTATTGACTGTGCTACAATAAACATTTGTATGCATGTGCCTGTTCGTGTGACAGCCTTTGTTTCTGTAGGATATATTCTGAGCAGTGGGATTACTGGATCAAATGGTATATCTATTTCCAGCTTTTTAAGGAAGCACCAAATTGCTTTTCAAACATGTTGTGCCATTTTGCAATCCCACTAACAGTGTAAGAGCGTTCCCATCTCCCCACAGCCTCTCCAGCATGTGTTGCTCTGTGGTTTTTGGACAATGGCCAACTTTGTTGGGGTGAGATGGTATTTCATTGTAGTTTTGATTTGGATTTCTCTGATAGCTAATGATCGTGAGCATATTCTCATGTGTCTTTGGGCTGCCAGGATGTCCTTTCTAGTAAAGTGTCTGTCCATCTCCTTTGCCCATTGCTTAATTGGGTTATTTCCCTTTTCCTTGTTGATATTTTGCAGTACCTTGTAGATTATGGACATCAGACATCAATCTGACATGTAGTTGCCAAGTATTTTTTCCCACTGTATGGGTGGTCTTTTAACACTTTTGATAAAGTCTTTGGATGAGCAAAAGTGTTTGATTCTTAGTAGTTCCTATTTATCTATTTTCTCTTTTGTTGATTATGCTTTGTCAGTTTTTGAAATCTGTCTAAGCTGTGTAATAGAACTTCCATTGTTGACTCTATTTTTTCTTGGATGATCTTTATCATTTTAGGTTTGATATTTAGGTCTTTGATCAACTTTGAGTTAGGTTTTGGGTAAGGTGTGATTATTATAGATCTTGCTTCAATTTTTTTGCAGATGGATATCCAATTTTTCCGATACCATTTGTTAAAGAGACAGTTTTTAACCCAGTTTACAATCTTAGGCCTTTGTTGAATATCAACTGTTGATAAGAGGATGGTAGCATCTCTGGGGTCTCAACTCTGTTCCATTGATCTACATGTATCTTTTTGTACCAGTACCAGGCTGTTGTGAGTACTGTGGCAGTGCAATAGGTTCTCAGGTCAGGTAGTGTGAGGCCTCCCACTGTGTTCCCCTTCTTCAGTAGTGCTCTAGTTATCCGGGGTTTCTTCCCTTTCCAAACAAAGTTGGTGATTTATAAAAAACAAGTACATTTCTTATTGACAGCAAAGCTAACCAAGTAAAAAATTAAAGAGCATTCTAGTTGGCTTAGAATACTCAAAGACCTCTCTAGACCTGCAGCTATTTAAACATAAGTTTAAATTCATTGAACTAAATTAAATTAAAATCCAGTTCCTCAGTTGCAGTACCCACAATGTAAGTCTTCAGTCATGAAATGTAACTAGAGGCTACAGTATTCATTCCATCATTCGAGAACAATCTCTAGGACAATGTCTCCCTACTGTTCATCTAGAGGTATTTACTCAAGAAATAGTAGGATTATCGTCTTCTAAAGCATTAGCACAACTCTGTATTATTCTAAAGAAAGACAATCTTGCCAGCTGGATCAGATTGTTGGAATACACAGACAGATAAAAATGGCATCCAGGGACATTGCATGGTCCACACAGCAGCCCACCCTTTTGGGGAGGATAAAAGTTTTTAATAGTTTTTCCCTAACATTAAGAAATATTTTATTTTCTAAAAATAATTTGTTTTCTAAAGATCTCAAATTGATTACTATTTCCCCAGATGTGTTCCCCTGTTCCTGAATGGACACCAAAAGAGAGAAATATCTGAACAACAGCCACAACCACAAAACTAAGGAAAAGTTTAATAGAGAATGCATTCTGAATATTTACCATGTGCCGAACATCATACTAGGTACTTTGTCTGTGTTGCCTAATTCAATCCTCTTAATAACCTAATAAAAGTGGTACTGTCATCCCCATTTTGGAGATAAGGGGACCAATTAAGTGGTCTCAGTCCTCACATTCAGTAACTGGCAGAACCAGGACAGGAACCTATGCTTTTCTCTTTTTATTCCAAAATTTGTGCTCCTAATCAGTAAGAACCTCTGCAGAAATCCAGAAACAATTAAATATAGAAACACAGAACTTAGAAAGCACCAGGTGGTGTTTCAGCAGCCCTGATAATAGTCCCAAGTGTGATAAGCATTATTAATACTTAAAAGGATCTTCTGTTTCTTATCTTCATTCATACGGGCTATATCTCTATGAAGTAGCTATTTTAAACCTCCTCTTACCCAGGAGGATACTGAATTCAGAGACGCTATGTTATTTGTCCAAGGCTCCACAGCTTCCAAGTGGCAGAGTTTCAGTGTTCTATCTCATGACACTCTAATATACTATATTGTGTCACAGATGCACAAAATGTTGCAAGTGTGCACGTGTGTGTTTGGAGGGGGGGCACCAGTGGGTCTACTGCCATTCTCTTACTATTTTTTGGAACCAACCAGTTTCTCCTACCTCCCATCTTTTGCTTAAATAGAAATATTTTCCTGTATCTTCCATAACTTACAGATCAGCTAATTGGTGTGTGCACGTGGGCACGTATGTATAGATACAGTTATGAACTCTTAAATAGATCTCTTCCCATACATTCTGAGCTTCCTTTCTCATGCCTCTTGCCTACTGCTGGTGTATACTGGTCTTTCTTCAGCAAATATATGCTCCTTACATGGGCTGATGAACATGAATGCTACCAGTGGTACATCTGGGAAACTTGATACATCACAGAAAACTTAAGAAGATTGGAGGTGAAATGAGACAGAAGAGGTTACTATTAACTAACAAAGCCACTGACAGTTCTCAAGAGTCAGTATGGCCTGGCTTCGAGTCAGGGAGCCAGGTTCTACTCTCTCGTCTGCTCTGGCACTAATTATCTGTAGGATTGGGGGCACAAATTGCGTCACCTAACTCGTCTTTGCTTTCTATATCTGGAAGAGGAGGAAGCTTAGACGACACTGATGTTTTCAAAGTGTGCCCCATACATCCCAGAGGCAGTGCTCTAGATACCTTGGTTTCTTTCTAACCAGAGGCCCTCCACTTCTTTATACACCTGGGACTGTGGATCAAGTTTCAGTTGAAGAAAAGTTCCTACTTTTAAAAGCAAATAGGAAACCCAATGGGCAAAATGATTGCTGCTGGTTCTTCAAATTCCAACGGACCTGTAATTCTAAATCTTTTCCTGAATTTCCATGAAGATTTCCAGCATCTTCTTCTAACCTAAACTTCTTTCCTCAAGGAAATGCAAAGATAAAACAGTTTCACTCTACTTCATTGCTTTCCTAGTCTTTAAATTTTAAGAGTGACATTAATGTTGGTGGTTGCTGTCTTTCCTTATAAATGTCGAGCATTTCAGTAATTTTTACAACATCCCATGAGAGAGGTAAAACTATTATTCCCATTTGACTGCCTGGAAAACTGAGGTTTAGAAAAGTTCACATGACTAGAAAGTGGTCGAGCAGTATCTAACTCCAGAACTTAATGTCTCAATTCTATATCCTTCCTTGTACCCATGCACTGACACAAACCATGCAGCGTCCCACTAAACATGGAGTTATTTTTCTGATCCTAGACTTCGTGCTTAGCCAACGACTTGCTTCATCCATTGGAGCAGTGGGGACACGGCACTGTGTTAGTTCAGAACCTAATCTTTTAGAGGACTTGAGCATTTCTGCTTGACTTGTCATGTTTCTGTATTGCTGCCTCCCCTGGTTAGATTGCTGGTCCAAAGAGTGAGAGAGATCTGAAACAGATCTGAACCTATTTTTCAGCTTTTAGGTAAGCCCAGTCAGGGTCAGAAGAGCCATCCCAGGCAGTCTGCTGATTCATGAGGAAGAAATGCTTACTATTACAAACCATTTCCATCTCCTTGTTATTTGTTATGAAGCAACAGGTGACTGCTACATGTAGCCCCTCTCTATTAGGAGGACAGCTATTACGCAGACAGAAGAATGAGACCTTGACATAATACTGAATGTGAGTTATAGTACTGGAAAGAAGAGGGCAGTGGCAGATTCAACATCTGGTCTACTGAGTGACAGCTGATTGTTTTGAAAAGAAATTAGGTAGTGGGCCAAGGAAAGAACTGACTTCTGGGGCAATTAAAAGAGACTACTTGCAAGTGGCTGGTGCCATTTCAGGGTCATTCCCACAGGAGGCACTGCTGTCATTAGGTCTTTGAGGCGACCAGAGGGAGTCAGTGAGCTGTAAACATTTTCCAGGTGTTAGAAATTCCAAAGCCCATACGAATGCGGAGCCTGCAAGACTATGAGAGATTAGCAAGAGACAGGTAGTGTCATCTGCCAAGTTGAAGCTGTTGCAAAGAATAGTTCAGATCCCAGTCACTTCTATTTTAAAAAAAAAAGTCACATTCTTATGCAATTCAAATCAATTTGCTGTGACAGTTGCTTTCCATTTCTATCTTTGTTTAGAAGACATTCGTGTCTGAGTCTGTTCTCTTTCTGCGTTCACGTCACCTTCTGTTCTTTGGTCCTGCAGTGCTCTCATAATACAGGAGTTTAATACATTCTCAAAAGATTCAATTAAACAGTGGGTCAGGGACTGCAATGGAATACATGGTACAATCACAAATGGGAGGCCGCGGTTGAAGCCTTTTTTATACATATGTTGAGAAACTGAAATTTTTCATGAAAGGTGTTAGCAGAAAGTCTTAGCAGCACGCTGACTGCAAAATGGAAAAAATAATAATAACAATAATAATAATAGGCCTGTGCCAGGATTGCTGTGAAGTCAAATTATATAGATGGGTGAACTGCTTTCAGTATCTTGGAAGGAAGATATTATGTAAATTCCAGCTCTTTTCACTACTTTTCTCTTTGAAGACTGCCCCAAAAATAAAAAATAAAAAATGCTAGTGGATGGATAAGAGCAGAGACTGAGGGAGGAGAAGGAGACAAAATGGTTCAAGGAAGCGAGTGATCAAGAGAGCAGACCATTTAAAGGACTCCTGGAAAACCAAAAACCCCAAACCGAGTGCCATCAAGTTGTTTCCAACTGACAGTGACACTAGAGATCAGAGTAGAACTGCCCCATAGAATTTCCAAGGAGCACCTGGCGGATTTGAACTGCCAACTTTTTGGTTAGCAGATGTAGCACTTAAACACTATGCTACCAGGCTTTCCAAAGGATTCCTTGGCCATTGCATTTGCTTCAAGAAGATTTGTTGACCTGGACAAACAGGCTGTAGGAGGGAATGTGATGACAAGGCTGTTTCCCCCTCTCGTTGTTACCCAGGAACATTCTAGATTTAACATCCACTTTGCTAGGAGCTGGAAACCCAGGTGGCGTAGTGGGTTAAGTACTACATCCGCTAACCCAAAGGCTGGCAGTTCAAATCTGCCAGGCAC
Source organism: Heterohyrax brucei (assembly GCA_028571685.1). Classification (NCBI taxonomy): domain Eukaryota; kingdom Metazoa; phylum Chordata; class Mammalia; order Hyracoidea; family Procaviidae; genus Heterohyrax; species Heterohyrax brucei. The sequence continues at coordinate 15,787,300 of CM053166.1, read as the reverse complement.
TCCTTGGGAACTCTATGGGGCAGTTCTAACATGACCTCTAGTGAGTCAGAGCCTACTTGACAGCACTGGGTTTGGTTTTTTGGTTTTTGCGAAGGGCGGGAACTCTGGTGGCTTATGGGTTAAGTGCTATGGCTGCTAACCAGAAGGTTGGCAGTTCAAGTCTGCCAGGAGCTCCTTAGAAACTCTATGAGACAGTTCTACTCTGTCCTATAGGGTCACTATGAGTCGGAATTCACTCGACGGCACTGGATTTGATGTTGGGTTTTTGCTAATAGCATCCTCTCCATTTTGTTGGCGTGCTCTTCATTCATCAGCAAGTTCTGTTTTTATCTCCCTGAGAGAATGCTCCATCAGGGCAGCTCTGAAATTCTTGTCCCCAGGGCAGGTATGAACCATCCTGCTCAGAGGGCCTTAGCATATACAGACCATTACCTGAAACTGTACATTTCAGCAGAGTACTTCAGAAGGCAAAGCTCAAAGTCAGCTTGTCACATTTTATTGTCAGAGAAATTAAAATTCCTTTCTGGGATTCCATGGAGAAGTGTGACTTTCTCAGGGGAGGTGAAAGGAGGAGCTTCTGACTTTCATGACAATCAATACCTGAATTGTTTTAAAAAATTCATTCATCTAGTGACTGTATTTGAGGAAAATAACTTGTGTGACAAGTGCAATGCTTCCTCTCTCTCCAGCCTGTTTGGATACAATTTGAATCATGTTACTTAGGGATGATTTTCATCACATCATGCCACTTTCCTTCTCAAAATATTGTAATAATTTCCAACTGCATTTCAGATTCCGGAGAGATTTCTGATCACTGTCTCCCAAGACAGCTGCACTACCTCACCATTAGCTACACCTTAACTTTAAAGACCACTGGAATTCATTCAGTAAATATTTGATGAGCCCTATTATGCATCAAAGATTATTCTAGGCTCTGTGGATACAACAGGAACAGTCTAAAGGATCCCCTGGGACTGGGGCACCTGGCAAAGAATGCCCCAGCTGGCTGGGAATGGGCCTGGGAGAGCCCGTCACAACCTTATGCAGTCTGTGATCTCAATTACAAATTGCAGGAGTGGGGCCAGACCTCAGAATACATAGGCTTCTCCTACAGACTCACACCTGCTTACCCCTCCGACTGATATGTCTCCTATGTCAACTCAAGCTGTTTTATGAATGTCATCCACCTAAACTTCCTGTTTCCTTTAATAAATGCTATCCCGCCCTCTTTCTTCAGAACAGTGTCTAGAAATCAGCCCTTCAAAGTCTTCCCAGAAAAGCTTCCATGCCTACTGGTGTCCATGGCAACCCTTCAACATCCAAGGACAGCTCCACAGGGGCAGGTAGGAGGAAGACTTTGCCTCTTCCTGAAAGAAGAGAGAGGACAAATTGGGAAAAGAGAGAAACATTTTTCTCAGAAGGGTTTTACTACAGATAGGAACAAGACATGGTTAAGATCTATGGGGGGCCAGCCAGGGATATTCTCAGAGGAGCTACCAGTAGTGTAAGTGATTACTGATTTGATATCTACTGTACACCAGGTGGGAAACCCTGATGGCATGGTGGGTTAAGTGCTGTATCTGCTAACCAAAAGGTTGGCAGTTCAAATCCACCAGGTGCGCCTTAGAAACTCTGAGGCAGTTCTACCTTGAACTAATAGAGTCCCTATGAGTCAGACACGACTCGACAGCAGTGGATTTTGGTTTTATATGCCAGACACTATACAAAGCACCTCACATCCAATAATACATTTCAAGAAGTCCTTTGACTTTGTTTGAGGAGGCCATCCAAACTCCTGGCTCCACATTGCATGAGCAGTATGGCCTTGGCCAAGACTCTTACCCTCTTTGAGACAGCTCAGTTTCTTCACGTGGGAAACGTGAATGATGAAACCTATCTTGCAGTTACTACAAAAATTAGAGACGATGATGTCATCCACCACAGTACTATAATCTGACAGACAGTTGGTGGCCACATATACTAGGAATTAGGTACTACTGTTTCCATACAGAGATGAAGAAACTGAGGCTCTGGATATGAAACTCTTTGGTCAATATCCTCATCTACAAAAGCACCTCTGTTCTTGCTGTGGTCGAGTATGTATGTCACCACAAAGTGAGTCCTTCCTACAGACCAAGGTAGACCTACCTTGGAGGAGAATCTGGGTCACAAAATGGTAGGATTAAGTAAGATAATGTATGTGTATGTGAAACGTGTGACATGCTGCCCTGAATTATAATTCCTCATGAATGATAGTCTCTGTTGCTGTTAAACAATTATTATTATTATTACCAATTTCTGTCTCCAGAGCCGTGAGGGAGTGCATTACAGAAGACACAGAGGGAAGTCCATGGTACTGGCTCACACTCCCCCCACAAGTGCACGTGGTGCATTCTTGGAGCCTCTCTCTGAGCCCACTACCCCCTGAGTTTCTAGAATAACTCATATGGAAGCTAACATGACACTCTAGCACTGCTCTGGGCCATGACTCAGAGAATTCAGGTGGGGTGTGTGGGGAGGGGTGCTGGTTTGCAAAGTAGGTTTCTAAAGCAGGGTATTGACACTTGTCAAGGGCAATAGCACAGCCTCCCAAGATGACATTCAGACTAATGATTCTGACGCTCACTCTCTCCCCAGCCTTGTCAAGTCACTTAACACTGTTTCCAGCCTGGGATGTGTGACCAATCATACCAGTCTGTGTGGGAGATGATAAGGGAATAAATATAGGGAGTCCTTTGACTTTGTTTGAGGAGGCCATCCAAACGACGTCAGCTTCCATTTATTATTCATCACTGACTATACCAGGTACAGGTCGGGTTGCTCTGCCCTCATCATCTCTGATTTTTATAGTAACTGCAAGGTAGGTTTCATCGTTCGCATTTTCCACGTGGAGAAACTGAGCTGTCTCAAAGAGGTTAAGAGTCCTGACCAAGGCCATACTGCTCATGAAATGTGGAGCCAGGAGTCCAGCCCAGGCCACATAAACCAATGTTTTTTCCCCCTCTTCATGGACAAGTCACTATCAGCATACAAAGTACCCACATCCCAGGGTTTTGCCTTTCTTCCTTGCCTCATTAGAGCTGCCTAATAAAGGCACATGTTCTATCAGTCTTTCTGAGTTCCAAAGCATGCTCTCCTATATTGTTTCTTACAGTCTGTGCCATGATATACTATCCCTTTCTCCATTCAGTAGTTGATTAAACTGAGGTTCAGAGAGATTAAGTAATCTGTCCACTTCACCAAGCAGGGCAGAGTTTCACACACTTTTAAAGCAAAGATACCACAGAGTGCCTTGGAAGCACAGATGGGCAAAATGTAAACGCAACATGTGGGAGATAGATAGGAGGAAAATGGAAGGGCCTTGGAGAAAGCATTGCTAGAGCTGGATCCCAGTGGATGGGTAGGAGCTCAACAAGCAAAGTGGAAGGTGAGAAGAGGTCTAGAGGCAGCAAAGTCTGGGGATGGCTTAGGAAACAGTGCGCTTCCAAGACGGGTGAGTGACTCATGAAGGAGATACTTGGAAAGGAAGTTTGGGGGAAGTTGAGGAAAACTCTGTTGATGCAAATTGGCCTGGTGCACAGCATTCCTCAGTATTACAGGTTGAGGCAGAGAGTGCTATCAGTAGTAATATCCTACAGAATTAGTCTTCTGAAAGGAGAGCAAGCGGAGTTACAGGTGAAATTTTAAGTGTCTGGATGTGATTTGTGATTTGAGTGGATGTCACACAAGGAAAACTCTAGAGGGCCATTGTCACTATTAGAATTTAGAAGAAGCCTATTAACTTTTCCAGAAAGAAGCCAGACACAAGAATAAAGGCCCTCAAAACCTGCCTAATTGGGATCTCATTCATTCACGCATTCATTTATTGACTTCTCTTTTTCATTCAGTAAATATGTAGGGGCCTAGGATCATGGTACCTAAGTATTATCAATACAAAGAGCAGAGCAAACATATTTTTGGTCTTCAAGAGGCCTGTAGTATACATAGACAGTCAGATGATAACCAGACAATTGCCACGAAAAAGCCACGCAGAAGCAAGTACAGGTACAATGGTAGCATGAAAAAAGAAAAGGTCAACTTTGCTCAAGATATATGTGAAGAAAGTTACATTCAGGCAAGCATTTTCAAAACAGGAGATACTTCAACTTATCTTCAGGGATGGAAGAGGAATTTAATGGGTGGGCAAAGAAGTGGAAAGACCTCGGAGCAGTGGGGAATAAGAAGTTCCAAGGAGCTCAGTTAGTTGAGACCTTGGTGCACTGGGGGCGGCTGGTCATCTGGTAAAGCCCTACCAGAGGACAGGTGGGGTTTGAGGCTGGTGAGACAGAATAAGCCAGATCACAGTGGGTCTTGAATCTCTATGAGAAGTGAGCACTGTATTTCAGCGACTTCCAAGGTGGGTGCTATAAGCTGGAGACTGAGAGAAAAGGTCCTCACAAAGTCCAAGAGAATGGTTAATGAGCATGTTGGAGAGAGTTAAGAGAATGGGGAGTTGGGATTTGGGGAATTTATGATGTCAGAGGAGAGTCAGGGCTGGTGTCAAAAAAGTTACTAATGTGGAGACAGGAGTGGTTGCCTGAAATAAAATGGTGGAGAAATTGGAGAGAATTGAGGAGCCAAATAAACTGGGTATATGCATCCAGAACATGGCAGGACTCTTGGGCCGTGCCCAAGTCTTTCTGACATGCCAGGAATGAGCTGAAATTTGGACTCAGGGCTGGTATTGTTGGGTGGGCATGAATAGTAAAAATAGGAGCAAATTTTGCACTGAGATGAAAGAATCACAGTTTATAAATTAATAATGAGAAGCTGGAAAGACACCAGTGCCACCTCTGAATCACGTAGTCAATTGGTGTGGCAGAAGGACTAAAACTCCTTTCAAGATGGCTGCACGAGAAGGGCCATATTTGGTAGGGAGGTTGAACATTAAGGTAATTAAATTTAAAACGAGGTGAGACTTCCAGAGGGTACAGTGGAAAGAGGTAAAAAGGAGGTACAGCAGACTTGTAGCTGCTGTGCCCAAATCCACCTGTCTGACGGTTTTCTCTGACTGCTGAAGTCCACCTTGGCCACACATAGTCAGGTTGAAGTGCTGGGGAATTAACACCCCAGGAGTAGCCTTCAGCCAGTAGATGACACGAGTTGGAGTTTCATTACCTCAGCCCCTCACCCCTTGGCTGAGTTAACTCTGAGCCATGTTCTATGTGGATCCTGGAGATTCCCCAGCAGGATGGAGCTCTGGTTGCCCACGGTGGTAACTGGTTTGATAATAATTCATCTTTTGTTGTCTTCCGTTTCCTACTCCCCAGCTGGTGTCTTCTGAGATGACCTCCCAAATCAACGCTCCATATTCAAATACTCATTTCAGAGTTGGCTTCTGGGGAAATCCAAGCTAAGACAGTTTGGTAGCAGGGAAAGTCTAAGTCAAGGAGGAAGAAGGACCAGGTTACACAGGGATGCAGGTTTCCAAGGAAATCAGTGTCCAGGGGCCAAAAATGAAAGATGAGAGGTACAAATGGAATTAACTGAATGGAATCTATGTATGATATTGTTCTGATGCCAGAAGTAGCTGGTGCTCTCAGGTGTTTGAAAGTGTTAGCGATCATAGCCACTATCTCTTAATCTACATGTATCTGAATTGGAACTATTCAGGGCTCTCCTGGGACTCAACTTGTACATGAATTAATGATAAGGCAGTGGGAATGTCCCTGAAATCTTGTTCCAGTCGATAATTTTTATATGCATGTTAGGGGAGAGGGGGCAAAATCAAACAGAGAACGACTATTTTTAACATTGGCAAGGAACAGAGATGACACCCTTGAAGAAGCAGCAATTTACGAATGGCACATACAGTGACTATCTGTAAACAGCTACAGGACAGAGTGTACCTTCTCATCAAGTGGTAAAAAGCTGGTTATGGAAGACTAGGCACACAGCTCAAGCTATTCTAAAGTGACACCCCCAATCACAGAAAATCTAGTAAGGCCCTAAGTTAACATTTTTCTGGCCAATCACAATATTTTCATTGTGGGATAGAGGTTATGGGACTTACACTGAATTTACAAAGTGTACCTTTCATGTTTAACTTTAGCCTCAAACTGTGAATACTATTTGTAAATTAACCAGTGCTTATAGTTTATCCATAGGGTGAGATAAATCTTGTTTCCTATCTATTGGGAAATATTGCTTTGAACATGAACTTTGGTCATCCTAACTGGGCAACTGAATTCCAAGACTTAGTGCTTTGTATTAAGAAGGTTTACAGTATGTATTTGGGGCTGACTATATGAAAAAGGAAACTTTGGTAGAGTAGTGGTTTAAGAGCTATGCTGATAATCAAAAAGTCAGCAGTTCAAGTCCATCAGGTGCTCCTTGGAAACGCTATGGGGCAGTTCTACCACTGTAAGGGGAGTTTTCTCGGAGGTGTGGCCTACATCTACTACATATATGAACATTCTGTCAAAGCTTGCTTGCTTTGAATCCTGCATCTGCTCATGATCATCTGACCTCTGGTTCTTGGAACTTGAGTCAGGTAACTGCCATCTGACCTGCCAATCTTGAGTTCATTAGTCCCTGGAGCTACGTGAGTTAGGAGAAACCTCCAGCCTGATACCTGACCCATAGACTTGGGACTTGCCAGCCTTTACAACCGTGTGAGTCACTTCCTTGAGATGAATCTCTCTCTCTCTCTCTGATTCACTGGTTGCTTCTCTAGAGTACCTGGCATAAGACATGCACCAGAAATCTGTTAGGGGAATTCTGAACAGAACAGGTGAAGAAGTCAGTTTGTACATACATAGTTAATAACTCACCATTTACATGCTTTCTTATCCTCCACCTTCAATTCATTTTAAAAAGGGGAAGAAAAGCCTCACATATACGTCTCCAGAAAAATGAGTGAGTGCAAGCAGCACCATGAGTTTGAGTTTGAAATCTGGTTAGCTGGGCCATTTTTCAGATGCCAAATTGTGCCAGATTGAATCTGGGATGTGTGGAGTGCCACGGGACTTGAGATTTCATTTGGCCTGCTCAGAGTAGTGGAGACACGAAGAGAAGCTCCTACTGTCCTTTCAGCTACCTACACGGGAAGGTGAGCCAGATGTGGACCTCAGAGCCATTTCCATTCAGTCTATAGGTAAGAACAATTCTAGAATCTAATCAGTTCAAAATGGGACCTGAGAGATGTTGATGGGTAGGTCCTCCCACTGACCAGAGACAAAATAAATGATACAGTAACAGTAAGAGCCCCATAACTACTGTGATCCCTATGTTGTATGTCCCCAAAGCTACTCTCTGCACAGTTCACATGGGTAAACATTTAATTTACATTTCACAGATTTTAAGCAATGGTCTGAAATGTTTTTTTAAAAAAGATATAGCTCAAAGTTAGCTTATACTTACGTGTAATATAAATGATCAGCTTTGTTAAAGTGTAAAGAAAAGATTGCATAATTATAGGCATATTTGCCTAAAACAGATCATGTTGACCATTTCTTTGTGGACTCATTATACAACTCTAAATACTGGCAGGGAAAAAACGGAGTCTTGGTGGTTTTGTGTCAAAGGCACTGATTCAAGGGAAAACTAACCTGAGGTAACAATTCCCATGGGAGGCTGTGTGGTTTACTGGAAAAGCATTGAAGACTTGGTCTCCAGTTCAGTCCCCATCATTAAATACTACAGTACTCTGGGAAACAAACTTATTTACTTGCAGAAGTTACTTATACCAACCCAACTTGGCTCATCTCATTGACTGGTACCATCACTAACCCGGAGCTCAAGTCAGAAATCTGGGAGTCAGCATCCTCAGTTCCTCACTGTCTCTCAATCCCCACATCAAATACAGAGCCAAGTCCTAATGATGCTTCTTCTACGACAGCATTTCTCTATGCCTAGAACCACTAATCTGGTCCAGTCCTCTGGCTATTATTTCCTCAGTATCCATCTTTTAAGGACTTCTAATGGCTTTTCTGCTTCCACTCTTGTCTCTTGCAATCTATTCGCCACTCAGTGCAGCCAAAGTGGTATTTCAAAAGTATAAACTGGCTTATTTTACTCTTCTGCTTAAAATTCTCCAATTGTTCCTCCTCTTTTCCTAGAATAAAATCCAGACTTCTTTCGTTGGTCTAGACAAAGGATTGGCAAACTTTCTGTCAAGGGCCAGACAGTAAATATTTCAGGCTTCGCAGGCCATATGATCCTGGTTACCCTACACTATTCTGCCACTGTGGTGCTAAAGTAGACACAGATAATATATAAATGAATAGGCATGACTGTGTTCTAATAAAACTATTTACAAAAATAGGCAGTGGTGCAGATTTGGATTACTGGCCACAGTTTGGAAAACCCTGGTTTAGAAGACCCTCTGTGACCTAGTTTCAGTTCATTTCATTGCTCTATAGTTTTGTTCATACTGGCCAGGACTGGCCAGAATGCTCTAGTTTCATTTCCCTAAACACCCTAAGCTCTTTCTCATCCCCGGCTCTGTGCCTGGCTGGCTTCTCTCATCCTCCAAGTCATAGCCAAAATGTCATCTTCTCATTGAGGATTTCCCTGACTTTCCTACTCCTGTGCCCTCATTATCACTTGCAGAGTGTCTTGCTCTTTTCCTTTATGGCATCTACAATATCATAATTTGCAACTGCCTATGTAGATGCTTATTTCACCTCATACTGTCCGTCTCCCTCATGGGACTGTATGCCTGAGGAGTGAAAGAGCCAGGTCTGCTTTGTTTGCCACACCACAACTAGCTTCTACCACCATGCCTGACACACAGTCGATATCTAATAAATACTTATTGAATAAATATATTGTATCCCTTTCATCTCTAAAAACAGCAGCAATATTATTTGCCTTAGAGGACTGCTGTGCCTGGGACCTATTTCTTACATTTTGTTTGTTCTGCATACGAGAGTTCTTAACGGATTGGGTAATTCCCTAAAAACATCATTCTTTTAAACGCATTCCAGTGGCTGGTGATCCGTCACCCTAAAAAGAACATCCAGGCTACATTGGTTGCGCATTTACAATCCAAGTTAAAGATTAGAAAAGTGTGATTTTCTTTTTATAGCAGCTATCTTTTTCCAGTTAAATTAACTCACTCTCAAATCCTTTATCTAGAAATAATTGTCAGTGAATGTGGAATGAGAGACTAGAAGCAAACATTAGACTTGGGTGTAAGCAGTCTCAGATTTTTTATTTGATTTGTTTCTAGAAAACCCACAAAACTTAGACTCACGTGAACCGTTGTTTAAGATCTCTTTGGGAACTCAAGGATGTATTGATGGAAGCAGGGAAGTATATGACCCACACAAGAAGCAAAGCAAAAGCACCAGAGAAAATCAGTATACATCCTATATGTTAGTCCTGGGAGCTCTTACTCTATTAGAGGACTGCCCTCAGGCTACCTGGGGTGGGAACGACAAGGAGGGGTGAGTCAATAGTGTCTGAGAATTTACATTCCCCAGAAATCCTAGTGGTGTAGCATTTAAGTGCTACAGCTGCTAACCAAAAAGTTGGCAGTTCAAATCTACCAGGAGTGCCTTGGAAACCTGATAAGACAGTTCTGCTCTATCCTATGGGGTCACTATGAGTAAAACGTGAGTTGACACTGAGGGGTTTTCATCCTTAGATCTAGTGGTTCAGTGTTAATCAAAAGATCTGGAATTCAAATCCCCCAAGTACTCCTTGAAAACTCTGTTGGACAGTTCTACTCTGTCCTATATATATGGCTGCTACGAGTTGGAAATGACTTAAAGGCAGAGGGTTTGGTTGGTTTGGGTACTCAGAGGGGAGGCCCAGTGGCAATGTTTAAGAGCTGTGGCTGCTAACCTAAAGGTCAGTAGTTTGAATCTACCAGGCACTCTTTGGAAACTCTGTGGGGCAGTTCTACTGTGGCAAGGGGTTTGGGTTTTTACTGGTCCTTAGGTGGGGGAGGAGTATGTACTCTCCAGCTCCTTATCAGACAACTCTTAGGTGTCACCCCAAAAATCTCCAGAACTCCTCTGTAGATTGAACCAAAGCTACTGCTACAGACTGAATTGTGTCCCTCTAAAAGTTAAATTGTTATCCTAACCCCTGTTACCTGCGAGTATGACCTTGTTGGAAAAAGGGTCTTTGAAGATGCTGTCATTTAAGTTAGCACCAGGTCATAACAGTGTAAACTGGACAATGAATAAGGAACACTGAAGAAGAATGTATGCATTTGAATTACGGTACTGCTAAAGAACCCTGAATATATCATAGACTGCTAGAAGAATGAACAAATACACCTTGGGAGAAGTACAGCCAGGGTGCTCCTTATAAGTCGAGACGGCAAGATTCTCTCTCATGTACTTTGGGCATGGTATCAGAAGGGACCAGTCCCAGGCAAACGTTATTATGTTTGGTCAAGTAGAGGGTCAGTGAAAAAGACGAAGGCCCTCAATGAGATGCACTTACACAGTGGTTGCAATAAATGGGCTAAAAAATAGTAATAATGGTGAGGAGGGCACCAGGACCAGGCAGTGTCTCATGCTCCTGTACCTAGGGTCACTAAGAGTTGAGATTGACTTAATGGCACTCCTTAGGGATTGAATTATGTACCCCCAAAACATGTGTTGTAAATCCTAGCTTCTATGCTTGTGATTATAATCCCATTTGGGAATGAGATGTCTTTGCTATGTTAATGAGGCAGGATTTATGGTAGCATGTATCTTGAGCATCTCTTCTGAGATGTGAAAAGAGCCAATGAGCAGAGAGAGAGAGATGGGGTAAGATAGATGTCTAGCCACGTGGAGATTGTCAAGGAATCAAGAAGCAGGGGCTGAAGAGATAAGGACTTTGCCCCAGAGCCAAAAGAGAGAGAAAGTTTTCCCTTAGAGCTGTTGCCCTGAATTCAGACTTCTAGACTCCTAATCAGCAAGAAGATAAATTTCTGTTTGTTAAAGCCACACATTTGTGGTATTTCTGTTACAGCAGCACTAGATGACTCAGAGAGCAGACAGCACCTCACAACAACAATCCCATCTGAGCGCTGTCTTTATGAAAGAGAAGAACAGACACAGAAACACAGACGCACATAGGGATGACAATTCACCTGCAGCTTCATCTACTAGACAAGAGTTGCCAAGGAACGCCTGGGGCTATCAGAAGCTGGAAGAATCAAGGAAGGAACCCCTACAGGGACAGAGGTAGTGTGACCCTGCTGCTACCCTGCATTCGGACCACCAGCCTTTGGAATTGGGAGACAATAAATGTCAAGTTCTTGCAAGTCACCCATTTTGTTGTGTTTTATTTTTGCATCCCTAGAAAACGAATGTAGTTATCCTTTTGGGACTTTGCATGTTACAGATTCTTTGCTTGGCCTTCTTCCTTGCCAGCTCCCATTTCTCCACTCTCCTACTCATTTTTCCAGGGAATTCTTTCTAGTAAGTCACTTGCACTAGAATCTCACTTTAGGCTCATCTTTTGGGGGGAACCAATGTAAGACAATGAACAAACACCTAAACCCAAACCAAACCCATTGCTGTTGAGTCAATTTCAACTCTTAGCAACCTTATAGACAGAGTAGAATTGCCCCATAGAGTTTCCAAGGAGTGGCTGGAGGATTCGAACTGCCAGACTTCTCATTAGCAGACATAGCACTTAGGGTTAGACTTTTAGTTAGCAGACATAGCCACCAGGGTTTCCGAACAAATGCCTAGTGATGAAAAATTGATATTCTCTCCATGCCCCGGCCCCTAGAGTCACCATGAGTCGGATCCGACTCGACAACACTTGGCTTGGCTATAGTATCATTTCAATTCCACCTTTTAAAGGTCATAATTTGTGTGACATGTTTATGGGAGGTATAGATAGACTTGTTGGTAAAGAAATCAAGGTTACTCAAAAAACTTAAATAAATGACATTTGACCATATCTAAACTCAAAAGAGTGGGGGAAGAAAATTGTAATAAGAATTTGTAGCTTACAAGTAAAGAAGAAACAGATTAGATTTAAAAGTAAAATTTCCTTTGTCAAGGGCTACACTAAGAACATTTTCCCTATATCAAAACATATTGAAATAACTATTATTAATAAGGATCATTCTGTTAAAAGGATAACTGGAAACTTTTTTTTTAAGTGGAGAAATGCCAGTCTGCATTAGTCTTACATAAAGACTTCTCTGAGCAAAGAGGTAATTACAGCTTGACAGATGCCTAAAATAGCCTTGATTCCATGTTTCTTTTTCAATCCAGAGGTGGGCAGATATCACCCTGGTGCCTCTCTGAATTATAGCTTATAAAACTGGGGTGGGGAGGGCGGGGAACAATCCAAGTCCATTGAATTGCAATGTTTAGACTTTGTAAGTCTTTCAACTACCTTCTCCTTCCCCCTCCCCATCTGACTATGTTTTAAACAAATGGAAAGTCTAAGTTTTCTTCTCCAATGATAAGGGTTAGAATCCCATCATGTGTTGAAAATGGAGATGTTAACAGGTTTCTATATCATCTAGAACAATGGTTCTCAGTCTGTTGTTCTACCTGGCATCAGAAGACCTATGTTTGACTCTAGGCTCTGCATTTATTAGCTCTGTAACTCTGGGAAGATAAGGGAATGGTGATTCAGCAGTAGAACTCTTACCTTCCATGAGAGAGACCCCGGTTCAATTCCCAGATATCTCGCAGCTCATGTGCAGCCACCACCCATCTATTAGTAGGTGGATTGCTTGTTGCCGTGATGCTGAACAGGTTTCAGTGGAACTTCCAGACTAAGACAGACTAGGAAGAATGGCCTGGTGATCTACTTCTGAAAACTGGCCAATGAAACCCGGTGGCTTACAGCAGTCTGGTTGGCAGGATTGGGCAATGTTTCACTCTGTTGCACCAGGTAGCAGTGGGTCAGGGTCTGACTTAGCAGCTAACAGTGACAACAACACAACTCCAGGAAAAACACCTCTTAGAACCTCTGCATGCAAATTCAGAAAGAAGACCTTTGTTGTGAGTCTAGTCTTTTGTGGAGGTGAACCTTACTCCTTCCACATTTTATTTGTGGAAGACTCTATGGCATGAAAATAATACCTGCAGAGACAATGCTGTCAATGCATCAAATATTTATCATTCTCTATATAGATACTTTACTTCGCAGGAAGTCCATTTTTATCTAGGCTGTGTTTGCTACAGTGCCATAGTGCAAAACTCTTTGCCATAGGGCAAAACTCTTCACATTTGCATTGCATATTGCAAATGGTGCAGGAATCATAAAAAGCAGTCTGTTGCTTTCAAGAAAACATTTGTGTTCAGTAGAACACCTAAATTTGGCTTTTCCATAATGTGTGCTTATTCCTCCTTTATTAAAAAAGCAGGGTTGTACCTAAGCCCTCAAGAATGACCATTTGTTTCTTTTTATATCTAGGACTGGTAGATGATCACTCAGTCAGGTGTTGCGCAACCATAAGAGACACCAGCTGTTTACAAATCATTCTGTGGATTCAGAAATTTTTTTAATAATAAAATCGGCAGCCACTGAAGGGTTACGGGAAGTTGGCAAAACAGTTTTTGAATCTTCGGTTCCCCCATAAAAAGAGAGATAGCAGCTAAAACAAAATAGCAAAGCTGGTGATAAGACCACCAGCAACATTACAGGGTGAGATATTCCCATGATGGCCATAACATGAGCTAGTGAGGTCAAACTACCAACAGCTTCTGGGTCTCACAGACTAGAAAACCCCCAAACTGTCAATAGGTTTTCACAGGAAGTGGGAGATTCCTATTCCAGCACTCTGTGGAGAACAGGCTCAGGCATCCAGATGACCTGAGAGACAGCCACTAGGGCAGAGCGGGGTAGTCAAGCACATATTTACGTATGGAACAACAGCTCAGTGATGCACACGGGAGACAGATATCACCCCTATTGGCTCTAATTAGACCATGTGTGTGTTTTGTTACAAGCACAGTAAGCTAGCCGCTTGCCTTTTAGGTATTAATATTAATTAGAGGATAGATTGATGTAAGTTCAAGTCACATGTTCAGGGACAGAGCCAAAAGAGTGAAGGAGAGGTGAATTAGCTTATTTTAATATTGTTCATAGTAGGAAACTAATAGACAATAAAAGATGGAAGTTTGGGGGAGGGGAACTAGGCTATTACATAAAGGTAGTCATCTAAAGAAAATCACTGGAACAAAAAAATATTGTCAAGTGCTAAAAGTGTGTAAGAAAACAATGATATTGATACAATGATCTCTGGTACACATAAACCAAAGTACCAAACCCACTGCTGTAGAGTCAATTCTGACTCATAGCAGCCCTATAGGACAGGGTAGAACTGTCTCATAGAGTTTCCAAGACTGCAAATCTTTATGGTAGCAGACTGCCACAGGGATGGGTCTGAGCTTCTGATCTTTCAGTTAACAGTTGACTGCTTTAAACCTCTGTGTCACTATGGCTCCTCTAGGATATACAGCAACAACAATAACAAAAAGCCCTGAAACTCACTGCTGTCGAGTTGATTCCGACTCCTAGCAACCCTAAAGGACAGACTAGAATTGCCTGATAGAGTTTTCTAGCAGTGCCTGGTAGACTTGAACTGCCAGCCTTTTGGTTAGCAGCCGCAGCACTTAACCACTACGCCACATATAGCTAAGTAAAAAAAGCAAAATGAATATGTCTAGTATACTACGGTTTCTAAACATGGAGGGGGACTAGAGAATGTGATTGTATTAAACAATGAAATAATAAACCACAAACTAAAATAGAAATACAGCCACAAGTAAGGGAGAAAGTCCCTGGGGGTGCAGATGGTTAAGGTGTTTGGCTGCTCACCAGAAGGTTGCAGAGTTGAGTTCAGAGGTACCTCAGGAGGAAGCCCTGGCGATTGACTACCGCCAAACCAGCCACTGAAAACCCTATGGAGCACAATTCGACTCTGACACCATATCAGTCAATATCAACTTGATGGCAACTGTTCGTTTTTTAGTAGGAGAGGAAACAGGCTAGAGGAGGATGGTCATAGAATTTATACTTCTCTGAACATGTATCTTGTGGATTTGACTTGGGAATCATGTAAACCTTATACATAATTATAAAAACAGTTAAAATCTCTAAAAATTGCATGTAAAATGAAGTAATGAACCAGTGTAGCCAGTTGGTGGCATGGACATACCATTAACTATGAGTGTAGTTATACATAATTTAAAAACAAAATGAAACAAAAGAACCATCCCTACCAACTGTAAGTAAAATGAAATCACTGTACCTATGACTCCAGTTGGTAGCGTACTGACACGGAGAAGGACCACCCCAAGTGACCATGAGCCATGGTAAACTGAGCATCCCTGGTGGAATACACCATAAAGACAAATCAAACCGCTATAAAAATATCTTGAACTGTGTTCAGTAATCATGTTATTTGTGGCTGGGATAAAGCTGAGAAGCTATGATGGCGTCACTTAGAGTTGGGATTTACAGTTTGAGAAGGGGGACATAAAGATCTAAGACAGCCAAATTTACATAAAAGCCTTTTGTCCTGATTTTGAATTGGGACGTGTATACGGGGCCATGATGGGTTTTATCTTACAAAATGTACACATATATCTCACTTGTGTCCTTATCATGAGCATGCTAGCACTCAGGCTACTAACTACTATTTCTCACTACAAGGAATCATGGCTCTTTGGAGAAACCACTGATTCCATGTCTGAGGCAACGAGCATATAAGCTGAACCTTGAGCACCTTGTCATACCAGAAAGTCAAGGCACTAAGTAAGACTACCTGAATGATGTTGAATAGGCTCCCACTTGCCAAAGTTGAGACAATCTGAACTTCAACAACAATAATGACCACAAAGATGGAAATCTAGAAAATACATTTAAATTCATGAGTTCATAACAATGTTTAAAAGATTAAAAGATCTAAAAAAAAAAAGACAAGTAGTTTTTCCTCCTTGGAGAATGCCAGGGAACCAACTGGATATTTTGAAAACTGGTAAATAGGGGGACAGAATCAAACATTGGCCTTGCTCTTCATATGAATTATTGCTCTTAAGGGTGAATGATTCACTTCTCTTTATCGAGTTATTCAGCTAATCAATGAAGAAGAGATGATGGAGTTAGAACATCATTGTTTTGTGATTAGCAGTGAATTAATTTTCCAGTTCCAGTGCCCATGAAGTTGACTGTGACTCACGGCCACCCCATGAATGTCAGAGTAAAACTGAGCTCCGTAAGGTTTTCAGGGGTTAATTTTCTGGAAGTAGATTGCCAAACCTCTAGGTGGACTTGAACAGCCAACATTTTCGTTAGCAGCTCAGCACGTTAATCATTTGCAGCACCCAAGGATAATAAACTGACAGATCTAGAGAAAGACCATCAATAGCTGCTCACTTCCCCCAAAAGAGAGACAACTAGATGGAGGTACACCCTCCATGAAGGAGCAAAGCTGACTCCAAGGAAACACAAGGGGAACAAAAGATCATGTCCCAAGGATGCAATCAGCAAAGTCCAGGCTCTGGAAATCTCTACAGTACAAATAACTTTTGTTTTTAAAACAGCAAAATGGAATTTTTTTTTTTAATTTGAAATGAGAGATATAAACAGATGGAAGGGGACAATATGGATTGAGAGTCTAAAAACGTATCAACAAATCACAATATATGGACTTTTATGGATCTTGATTCAAATATACTACAGCAAGAAACTGTTTTCTGAGACCATGGAAGGGATTTGAACATTGGGTATTTGGTATTATGGTTAATATTTTAAAACATGGTAAACTTACTGTGGTTTTTCTCTTTTAAAGGATGTTTGTCCTTTGGAGTTACATACTGAATTATTAAAGATAAAATGACGTGATGTCTGGGGTTTGCTTCAGCCTCATCATCAGAGTGGGCAATTACCTGTTGTCAGTTGCTGTGAGTTTGCTCTGGCTCCCGACAATGAAATGTTGCTGAGTCCTGTACCATCTTCACAACAGCTGGCATGCCTGAGTTCATTGTTGCAGCTACTGTGTATTTTGAGTGCTTTCCACCTTAGGGGGCTCATCTTCTAGCACTATATTGGACAATATTCTCTTGTGATTCATAGGGTTTCCGTTGGCCAATTTTCAGAAGTAGATCACCAGGCCTTTTTTCCTAGTCTGTCTTAATCTGAAAGCTCTGCTGAAACCTGGCCACCACGGGAGACCCTGCAGGTATTTGAAATAACGGTAGTATAGCTTCTAGGATCACAGCAATACATAAGTCACCATGGTATGACAAATGGACAGATGGGTAGTGGGAAACATAATTGACCATAAGTTAAGGAGTGCGGAAGCTACGTGATGACTACCTGGATTTTCTATACTATTCTCTCCATTTAGGATTACAAGGACTGCTAATTAAGTTTGTGAACTCATCCTAGAAGACATGTTACATACTTCACTGCTGAATATCACTACAGCCACTTTTGTGTATTTTGTAGTATTTATCTTGAGAAGCTATGTGTCGACACTAGTGCTTAGCCCACCCTTCAAAGCAATTCTGGAACTCTTTTTCTAGGGTGGCCGTCAGAGTTGTCACTGTATTAGCCCTGGTGTCCTGAATGTCATCAAAATGTCCTCCTTTCAATATTTCCTTTATCTTCAGGTAAAGAAAAAAGTCATCGGGGGCCAGATGAAGTAAGTAAAGAGGGGTGTTCCAACACAGTTATTTGGAGACTGGCTAAAAAGTCCCTTGCAGATAACTACACAATTAAGTTCAAGAACTTGCTACCATGCGATCATGTGCAATGGCCATTCCAGAGAGTTCCAAAAGTGCTTTGAAGGGTAGACTAGGCACTGGCGTCAGTGCATAGCTTCCCAAGGGGAGGACTTTGAAGGTGACCATAGTGATATTCAGCAATGAGATATGGAGCACTTAAAACAATGAAGTTCACAGACTTAATTGTTTGACCTCATATAGGAAAAGTTTTTCCTAGTAAAATGTTTCCAAAAACCATGTGAGCAGTTCCAGCGAGTGGTTCTTTCCTTTTATTAACCACATTTAGCCCATTGTTTTGGTAATGGCCACCAGATTCCCTTGACAGAATCAATCTCCCTCAGTTACAAAACAAACAAGCAAACAAACAAAAAATCAAGTGACAATGAGTTGATTGTGACTCTTAGTGACCCTATAGGACAGAGTAGAACTGCCCCATAGAGGCAGATTTGAACTGCTGACCTTATCTTTCAGTTAACAGCTGTAGCACTTAACCTGCTATGCCTCCAGGCCTTCCACCTCACTCATAGCTGCTGAAATCAGTGCAGGGCTGGCCCGATCCCCTTTCTCTAGGGGCAGGAAAATGACCTAAACCTGACCACTTAGCAGAGTCCAATTTATGGGCTGCAGTGACTAGGTGAGGGGGAGACAGTCACCCTGCTGGGATGATGAGAGCCTTGCCTGAGAAGTCTGGTTGGATTTATTGGAAAACAATGCTCTTTCACCTCCTTGGGCTGTTAAACTGGTAGTACATGCACTTAGACCTCTGGTACCATCTTGACATTACTTGTGGCGAGCTCTCCTGAGAAAGAAGCCAGCATCAGATATTGGGCAAAGCCAAGAGGTGGAGAGTGAATGATTTCTGATATCATTGGGTCTCAACACCTGATTTCACTATGCCCAAAGCAAAATCTACCCACACACATTTGAATGCCACCAGCCAGAACATTCCATCTTTTGCTTCAGGCAGTTTGAGTTGGGTTTCTTTCACTTCTGCCTGGAGGGCTCTTACTAAAACAGGCTATGCAATTTTAAGACATACTGTGTATTTCAGAGCCCAAGGAGAGGGGTTTCGTGAAGAAAATAAAACAAATTACAGGGGAAGGCTAGTGTTAAGGGCCGCCCACATATTGTATTACTTTGTCAAATGGAAACCAGTACCTTGCTTTACTTAAGAAACATAATACAGGCAGAAAATGAAAGGGGTAAGAAATGTGCTTTGAGAGAAAACTCTCATGCTTTTGGAAGCTGTCTCCAGACTTGGTGTTTTTATTATAAACCCCAAGAGAGGTTTCCTTTGTTGCTGTGCTTAGTTATTCAGTTTTGAAATTACCAAGCTCCCAGTTACCCAGATATCCTGAAGTGTTTTATCAGAAAGGAACATTCCAAATGTTATTTCTGTGGATTTGAAGTGAGCTGATACTGTTGATTGGGTTCAGTGAAGAACAGGCTATTCCATCTCTAATACCCTTGATTTAACATGAAATATAAATGAAAACACCCTGGGGTAGTTTCAAAGTGTGAGATGAAAATTCAGCTCCGACATGCTTCTTGTAAGAACCTAGGACTGCTTAGCCCACAAAACAATCCCATTTATTAGACACAGAGAGGTATTTTGTGCATAAAAAATATAAATAGAACAGTAACATGGGGCTAAAAGGAAGGGAAAGATGTTTAACAGTGATAAGTTCTCACACAGGGGAAAAATTACAAATCTTTTGTCTTCTGGGTCCTTTATTACTTGACCCAGAATCAGTAACAAATGCTGCCTTGGCTGTTTGTTTCAAATATTCAGAATACAAATAAGCAAAGATGTTGGAATAAAAATGAAATCTTATTTGGCATAATGATATATGACAACTGCTTCTGTCGAAGTCACAAAAACCTACACAGTTTTTTGTACCTTTTCTTCTAGACATATGTAGCATACAGAGGAAATAAGTCTATAATTCATCTTTTTAGTTGTTATCAGATGGCTTATTAACTACTTTTTTATGCCTACTGTGTGACTACCTATAACGTGGTACACTTAATAATGACTGATTTAAAACACACAGATTATTAATAAGCAAAGATATTGAAATTAAATGAAATCTTATTTGGAATAAGACTGATTTGACAGACATGAGACCCAATGTTGGTACGTGGAGCCAGAAAGTATTTTAGAACGGACAACTGAAATCAAAGAAAGCCCCAATTCCCATATTTCTATGTTTCATTCCACAAAACAAGCAAAAACACATACAATGTAGCACATACACAATTTTTACCCATAATAGTTGTTCTAAGGAATATCTCATTTCTTATGTTTTCGAAACCCCTCCCCAAGTGGCTGTTGGGAACCACATTCTCAATTTGGACTTGGGAGATTTTCTTCTTCATCTAAGTCGTGCAAGGGTACTGAGGCTTTTAGTCAGCAATCACCATTCAGGAAGGGTAGTCTGGTGGTTAATCCACAGCAGCCACTGCAGACTGTCCTAAGTGTTGCCTAAGGGTCCCCGGAAGGGGGCTGCTGAAAGCCAATTAAAACTTTCAGCAACACAGTGAGGGCCTCTCTTTCCTTATGCTGGGTTTGGGAAAGGAGATTAGACTAGCTCCTTTCTTAATAACTTATTCTGTTTTCTCTTTGGTCATTGTCTCGCACCCAGGGTGGTGGCTGAGTGTGAAGGAGTGTGGACACATGGATGTGGGGTTACCTTTGACTCCACTGATGGAACAAATAATGGAACTTATCAGTAGCGTATGGAGCCCCTCTGCCACCAGGACAGTCTGCAGTGGCTGATGAGGATTAACCACCAGACTACCCACCCTTCCTGAATGGTGGTTGCTGACCAAAAGCTCCGGTACCCTTGTATGACCTAGATGAAGGGGAAAATTGCCCAATACCAAGCTGAGAATGTGGTTCCCAACAGCCTCTTGGGCAGGAGTTTAGAAAAAATAAGAAATGGGATACTCCTTCGAACTGACAGGTAGCACTTGTCTAATCCTTTTACCTTACAGTAAAGGTGTTCGCTAACACTCACTGACAGAGACACGCAAGGACTGGGTGTATGTGGCCCAGAAGAGGGTTTAAGAGATGGTTGTGTTTTTCTTTTGCCTTTTTTTAAAAAAAAATTCGGTTTAAGTGTCTCTTTTAGCTGTTTCTGGCTGCATGGAAAAAACAAACAAAAATGGGCTGGCCAAAGAGTGGCAATGGAATACGAAAGCCCTCTCAGCATACTGCTTGTTCGAAGAATCCTTTTCTGTGTCACTCTCCTAGATTCATCATCTGATATAGTTTACAGATCCCCAGTTATAACTGAAACTCACTGATCAGTCATTTTGTTTGCCGATGAGGTAGTGTCGTCTCCCACGCTGTCTGGACTCCCAGTGGGGAGAAGGCAGTGCTTCATCACTGCTACTTTCTTGCACTGCTGCTTGACAGGGAAGACTAGACTTGCCTCAGTACCTTACTTCTCTTTTCAACCTTCTCGTGAAGAAGAGTCAGCTATCTTGGAACACGCCCATCCCCTGGGGAATCATTACTCTACAGGGATTTGGAAATTGCTCCCTCTAGAGGAAGAGGTGAGATATCTTTTCGGTCATAGGATTTGCAGAAGTGAGAACAAAATCCAGAAAGATGAGGCAGGTGGAGATGAAACAGAAATGACGGTGGTGGCAAGGTGTGCAGCATATTACGTATAACGCTGGAATGGTTCCCTAACAACCATCTCCAGTGGTTCTCAGCATGGTGCAAGTACCTGGGGCCGTGACCCAGTGACTAGGAGCACCAATAGGACCGAACCAATGGATCTGGGTTGCTAAATGTCCTTCCATTTCAGAAGATACCTGTACAGTGAAGAACAGGCTTTCAAAAAATGTCCCTAGAGCCTCATGATTCTTTTAGGGAGGAAGAGTCTGAAGCTGTTACAATTACAGAGCTGTCTGGGACATGCCTGGTATAGAGCCATGGTCTTCTCCCTCCCAGACTTTCTGTATCTTAATGACAAGAAGGGGATGCTGGGAAATTACACACTGTGGCTGCTGATCAAGTGAGGAGAGGAGGTAGAAGCTGTGTATCTACAAGTTCTCATATAAATGATGGCCATCAGGCATAAATACATCCCTTAAAAACTCACACAAGTACAGATTCAACACTGCAATTCCCAAAGGGAAGGTGGATTATTATTCACTTACTGCCCGTGAGTCTAGGTAAAACCGAAGGTCATTCTCAGTGTAGATGTAAATGTGACTCTGGTCATGCTGGGCACAGGATCCGACACTGGGCTATGGCAACACAGGGGCAGGTTCATTCCAGAGTCTTCGTTTAAACCTCTTACCAAATACTTCATTTCCATTCCGTGAATGGAGCTGGGGGTGATTTGCAGAGGTTGAGAACAATGGAATCTGTAAACAGGAGGCAGATGGAGACGAAGTGGAGGATGACAGTGATGGAGTGATGGAGATGTTTGGAACATATGATGTGTAAAGACTATAAGTCCACACAGATGCAAAAGCATCAGACAGCATGGGTTGAAGCACGTGCCAGCTTCTGGGACAGTGACTGTAAATTTTATCAGCTCACTAAATTGACTATAAGGACAATGGAATGAATTGTGTGTAACCTTTTTAAGACTGGGCAGTATTAAATTTCTGCCACTTAGCTGTCTTCTTTAAAGTGTTGAGAAGCAAAGATGTCACCCTGAAGACTAAAGTGCACCTGACACAGTACTTTCAATCACATCACCACATGGATACAAAAGCTGGACAGTGAGGAAGGAAGACAGCAGAATCGGCCTTTGAATTGTGATGTTGGAGAAGAATACTGAATGTACCAGGAATGGCCAAAAGAACACACAGATCTGTCCTGGAAGAAACACAACCACAGTGCTCCTTGGAAGCAAAGATGGCAAGACTGTGTCTCACAGATTTTGGACATGTTGTCAGTCTTTGGAGAAGGACATCATGTTGGTAAAGTAAAGCATCAGTTAAAAAGAGGGAGAGCCTCCATTAGACGGTTTGACATAATGGCTGCAACAATGGACTGAAGCAGAAAAATGATTGTGGACATGGCACAAGACTGGACAGTGTTTCATTCTGTTGTACATAGGGTCACTATGAGTCAGAACTGACTCAACAGCACCTGACAACATCTATCAGTTTGTTGTGCTGTGGTGGCTTGTGTATTGCTGTCATGCTGAAAGCTATGCTGGCAGCATTTCAAATACCAACAGTGTCAACCATAGTGGACAGATTTCAGTAGAGCTTCTAGACTAGGACTAGGAAGAAAGGCCTGGTGATCTTCTGGAAATTAGCCAGTGAGAACTCTATGGATCACAACAGAACATTGTCTGATACAGTGCTGGAAGATGACGCCCTTTAGGTTGGAATACATTCAAAATACACAGTGACAGAAACAGTGAATTCCAGCAGACCAATCATTGGGAAGATGGCTTGGACTGGGTAACATTTGTTCTGTTGTACATGGCGTTGCCATGAGCGGGAGTGAACTTGATGACAATGAACAACAGCCACGGTATCAAATTCACCCTTAAGACTCCTGTTCCAAATATTTGTTTCTTTTCTTTTGAGCTAGGCACAATGCAAGGCACAAAAGCTAAAATAATGAGTAAAATATGGTCTCTGGGAACACAGGAAGTCCACACTAGGAAGGCATGAAGAAGGACAGTATCCCCCCCAGGAGACAAGTGAGAAGTTACACGTGTATGACGGCAGAACCACACAGTGGAAAGAGCCTAGGTTGGATCCTTGGATAAGCCTCTGACCATTTGCTGGCTACCAGTGAGGTGCAGCCATCATGGACTTTATGTGACTGACAAACTCCCAGTGGGACTCAGTCACTGTAGTTTCTGGGTTGTTAAAGCAGTTTGTGCTACCCCAGTACTGGTCCTTGCCACACAGACCTATGGCAAAGGAAGACAAATATGCAAACAATAGTAACATTTTGCGGTACAGATTATAATAAAGATACATATATGTTTCAGTTGGTAAAGAAATGGGAGTCTTACTTTGTGGGGGTGGATCAGAGGGAAGCACTGTAAAAGTCCACAGCATTTATCTATTCATTTTCTTCTAAATTCTTCCTATCTCTCCACTTTCCAAAGAGGATTTTCAGTGGCCAGAGAGTTCGTAACCATTACTTTGTCCCTGTTACTATTGTTACTGTAAAGCCTGGCACCTTCTGCTTGATTTTTCTGCCTTTAGCTCTCTTCTCTTCAGATAAGTTCTCCTCAAATTTCATTATTTTAGGTCAGAGGTCAATAATCTATGACTTCCTTTTGGGGGGCCAAATCTAGCCCACTTTGCGTTTTTTTTTAAATAAAGTTTTATCGGAATGTAGCTACACTGTTCATTTAGATATCATCTACTACTGTTCTGATGCTGTAACAGCCAATTAAATGATTAGAACAGAGACCTTGTGACCTACAAAGCCTAAAATATTTAGTCTTTGCTGCTTTATAGAAAAAGTTGACCAACTTATGATTTAATTCATTCCTAGTATAAAGGATG
The DNA here is from genome assembly GCA_028571685.1 of Heterohyrax brucei. Classification (NCBI taxonomy): domain Eukaryota; kingdom Metazoa; phylum Chordata; class Mammalia; order Hyracoidea; family Procaviidae; genus Heterohyrax; species Heterohyrax brucei. The sequence continues at coordinate 15,763,100 of CM053166.1, read as the reverse complement.
CAGCAAGCATCAAAAGAAGATGGAAGAAATACACAGAGTCATTATACCAAAACGAATTGGTTGATGTTTAACCATTTCCAGAGGTAGTAAATTTATATGATGAGGAACAGAGGGTATTGAAGGAAAAAGTCAAAGCTGCATTGAAGGCACTTTCAAAACACAAGGCTCCAGGAATTAATGGAATTTCAAATGAGATGTTTCAACAAACGGATGCAGTGCTGTAAGTGCTCACCTGTCTATGTCAAGAACTTTGGAGGACAGCTATTTGGCCAACCAACGAGAAGAGATCCACATTTAGGCTTATTCCCAAGAAAGGTGATCCAAAAAAATGTGGAAATTACTGAACAGTATCATTAGTATCACACACACAAATAAAATTTTGCTGAAGGTCATTCAAAAGTGACTGCAGCAGTATATTGACGGAGAATTGCCAGAAATTCAGGCTGGGTTCAGAAAAGAGAAGGTGACCAGGGATATCATTGCTGATGTCATATCAATCTTTACCAGAAAGATGTTTACATGTGTTTCATTGACTATGCAAAAGCATTTGACTGTGTGGGTCATAACAAATTATTGATGACACTGTGGAGAATGGGAGTTCCAAAATACTTAACTGTGCTCCTGATGAATCTGTACTTGGATGAAGAGGCAGTCATACAAATAGTGTAAGGGGATACTGCATGGATTCAAGTCAAGAAACGTATGCATCAAGGTTGTATCCTTTCACCGTATCTTTTCAATCCGTATGCTGAGCAAATGATCTGAGAAGCTGGACTGTATGAAGAAGAATGAGGCGTCAAGATTGGAGGAGGACTCATTAACAACCTGTGTTATGCAGATGATACAATCTTGCTTGCTCAAAGTGAAGAGGTCTTGAAACACTGATGAAGATTAAAGATCACAGCCTTCAGTATGGATTATACCTCTACATAAAGAAAACAAAAATCCTCACAATTTGACCAATAAGCAACATCATGATAAGTGGTGACAAGACTGAGGTTGTCAATGATTTCATTTAACTTGGATCCACAATCAACGTCCACGGATGCAGCAGCCAGAAAATCAACAGATGTAATGCAATGGGCAAATCTGCTGCAAAAAAACCTCTATGAAGTATTGAAAAGTAAAGATGTCATCTTGAAGACTAAGGTGCCCCTGATCCAAGTCATGGTATTTTCAATCGCATTGCCAAGTGCTATGCATACAAAAGCTGGAAAATCAATAAGGAAGACAGAAGAAGAACTGATGCCTTTGAATTGTGGTGCTGGAGAAGAATACTGATTATACTACAGACTGCTGAAAGAAAGAACAGCTCTACTCTGGAAGAAGTACAACCAGGGTGTTTCTTAGAATTGAAGATGGTGAGATCATGTCTTACATGCTTTGGACGTTGTCAGGAGGGATCAGTACTTGGAGAAGGACATCATGCTTGGTAAAGTAGAGAGTCAGCGAGTGAGAAGATGACCCTCAAGGAGACAGATTGACACAGCAGCAGCAACAATGGGCTCAGGCATACTAATAATTGTGGGTATGGTGCAGGACCATGCAATGTGTCATTCTGTTGTACATAAGGTCACTATGAGTCAGAACCAGCTCTTTGGTATCCAACAACAACAAAAACACCTAATTTCAACCCTAGCAGTGCACATGCCAATAACTTCTGAAAGTCCCAACTCCCCTTTCATCCATATGACAGAACTCTGCAATCATTCTTGTTCCAGACCCTACCTCTTCACACTGCTACACATCTGTGTAGTTGTCCAAGTCCACTGCCAACAAGCTCTGGGTTCTAATACACCAGGGATGAGTCCCAAGTGCCTTTGTAGACCCTGAGTTTCTGACTTCCTAATCACTGCTAAAGTTACCTTTGCCCTAAAAGACTAGAATTTTTAAATAAATAACTTAGGAATAAATCTAACCAAGGAAATGAAGGACTTATAAAATGAAAACTATAACACCCTGCTGAAAGAGATTCAAGAAGACTGAAGTAAATGGAAAGATGTTCTGTGTGCATGGATTGTAAGACTTAACATTGTTAAGATGTTGATATTACCCAAAGTGATCTATAAATTGAATGCAATCCCAATTAAAATCCCCAAAGCCTTCTTCAGAAAATAGAAAAAACAATACTCAACTTTATATGGAATAGCAAGAGACTCCAAATAGCTAAAACAATGTTAAAAGAGAAGAACAATGTAGAAGTACTCATACTTCCTGATTTTTAAAACATAGTTGCAATAATCAAGACAGCCTGGTATTGGTGCAACAAGAGATACACAGACTGATGGTACAGACTGAGAGTCCAGAAATACACCCACACATCTATGGTCAATCAACTTTTGATAAGGATTCTAAGTCCACTCAATGGGGAAAATAAGAGTCTCTTCTTTAAAACAAATAGTGCTGGAAAACTGGATTTCCACAAGCAAAATAAGATAATCACAAAAGACTAATATTGTACTACCTCACTTACATAAAAAGACAAAAAAAAAAAAGCCAAATGTATAGAGATCAAAGTTTATGAGTGATCACCAGGGGTTGGCAGAAGGAGGAAAAGGGAGGTTAATGGAGTTGGAAGAATCACATTGATTAAGGGTATGGTTACATTGCCATTTACTTAATTGTTGTCCATAAGCTGTATGTCTGTAAAAAGTTGAGTCGGAAAAAGTTGTATGATACATATATTTACAACAGCAGTGACAACAACAAAAAGAGTAGCTGCTGAGGATGTTTACATACAACCAAATACCTCATGGCATTTGTTTCCTTGGTTTGGAGGTTTAGGGGCATGATTTCCTGGGACATCCCAGTTAATTGGCCTAATAATGTATTTAGTGCTTTTGCTCTACTTTCTAGTGTATTTCTTAGTGCCCGGGGTCTTAAAAGCTTAACAGCAAAACTATTGGTGTTTTTTTTTTTTTTTTTTTGGCCTGGAACAACAGAGGAAAAGGCGTCAGGAATGGAAGAATGTGGAGTATATGGTTAATTGCCTCCATGAACAACTGTCTCCTTTGTCACGAGACCAGAAGAACTGGATGGTGCCTGACTACCATTACAAAATATTTGCTGGAAGATTCCATATAAATATCACATCAAAAGGGGGGAATGCAGAACAGAATTTCAAATTGTCATGGCCCCAGACTTCCTGAGCCATGAAGGTTGGATGAGCTCCTGAAACTTCTGACTAGAGATAATCTTAGAATTTACACCAAAACTATGCCCTAAAGTCTTCTTAAAACCAGACAGCAGTTTTTAGCTTAACTAGTAAAAAAAAAAAGGTCTGCTTTGAGCATTATGCTGTTAAGAACTAGCTATATGGGATCACACTGAAAACAGGCAACAATTAAAGATCAGGTGGGAACCTTTGAGTGCAGTGAAATTATGTTAATGAGGAAAGAATAACTCATAAAAGGATGGTGAGGATGGTTGCACAACTCAAAGAATGTCATCAGTGTCACTGAATTGTATATGCAGAAACAGTTGAAATGGTGTATGTTTTGCTGTGTATATTCTCAACCAACAAACAAAAAGACTAGAATTTTCCCAGCTTGCTCTCTTTGGTTTTGATTGGATGCCTGGCCTTGTGCTCCCATCCTTACTCTGCAATCTCAAGGTCAGTAACAGCATCTGACACAAGGACATGAAGAATACAAAGTGACCGCACATATGTTACCTCATTCAGTCCTTGGACCAAGGCTTAGAAGTGGAGATTCTCAACCACAGCTATCAACTACAAGACTAAGACCCTGAGACTTCAGCAATTTATTCATCATCATTTGACTACGGTGATGAGACTGATGATAACTTTGATGAGGAGGACAATAATGCACATTTCTTAAGAGCTAATTATTTTCTCTCGCTAACTATGTGAGAGCTTTACACACTGGTTCATTCAGGCCTTACAACAACTACATGAAGTAGGACTTTATAGTTGAAGATACTTGCCTAAGGTCACACACAGCTATTAAATCACAGAGCTGAGATTTGAATTCTGATTTTTCTGATTCAAATGGCATGTGTCTTCTCATCAGGAAACAGGATAGCCAAGCCAAGTGCCGTCGAGTCAGATCCGACTCATGCATTTGGAATATTAATCCAAGGTCCCCTCTCATCCTCTCTTCTTTGCTCTGATGAACAGCTTCATTTCCTTGCTCTGTGTGGTCAGAGGTGTCACAGAGGGATGTAAAGAAAGACGTAGGTTTCAGGAGCCTAAGAGTAAAAACCATAGGCTAGGAAGGATATTCGGTAAATCAGAGTAAAGCTTACTCCTCCCAGAATGGGAATAGCCTGAGGATTGGGCTTGGGGGTGAATCTTCTGGCAAGCAGAAAGACATAGACTTGTGGGTGTCTGTTAAAGGGCAGGTGTCCACCCTATCTTTTTAGAAGCAGGTTCTCCAGAAGAGGAATTAGGGAATCTCCAAATGGCCTTGAGGAATTGAAAAGTGTGGTGATCTAGACCTGCCTCCCCAGTTGGAACCCTGGGAAGATGAAAAGACCCCAGACATTATTCTATGGCCCAGCATGGCTCAAGAGTGGCAAGGGCATCCAAAATGACAGGGAAGTAGCTACAGAGTGGTTGGCAATGGTGAACAAGGGATGACACAGTGACTCCTGCCAAGGCTGGTGACGAAAGACAGATCTCATATGGGCACAAAGATCTCTTAGCAAATTTCCATGAGACAGATGGTGTAACTAAGGGACAAATACACTTTGCCTCTCTCAATGACTCTCCTGGAAACCCTGGTGGTGTAGTGGTTAAGCGTCACAGCTGCTAACAAAATGTTCACAGCTCGAATCCACCAGGCGCTTCTTGGAAACTCTATGGGGCAGCTCTTCTCTGATCTATAGGGTCACTATGAGTGGGAACTGACTCGACGACAGTGGGTTTTTTTCTGGGACATTCTTTTTTGTGAGTTGATTTTTCACCTTTTTCATAGCTGGTTTTGTAGTTGTTGAGACTCCTGTGTTACATTTCTTGAAAAGGTATGATACATCTTTGTTGTGCTTTACAGCTACCCCTATGATCCCCCTTAATAAACTATATATAAACCCAATTTTAATTACTACCAGTCTTGTCATCTTCCTCTCCATCTGGAAGGACTATAACAACTGTAGTACATCCCTCTTTTTAATATGATAACACCATAGTTTTCATGATGATCACTGGATTGCTTCTTTCCGTATTAAAGCTGTGATTGCCTTTGGAGCCTTCCCTAAATGAGTAGAGTTTTGAGTAGTGTGTCGTTCTAAAATATAACGTTAGTGGTTTTGTTCTTCTAAGCCACAGCCAAGAACTTCTTTCAGTATTTCTTGTAGTTTTGGTTTGGTTTTTACAAAGTCTCTGAGTTTCTGTTTATCTGGGAATGTCTTAATTTCATTTTCGTATTTGAAAGATAGTTTTGCAGGATATATAATTCTTGGTTGGAAGTTCTTCTCCTTCAAAGCTTTGAATGTGTCATGCCACTGTCTCCGTGCCAGCATGGTTTCTGCAGAGAAATCTGAAGAGAGCCTACAGGGTTTCCCTCTGAATGTTAGCTTTGCTTTGAATCTTGCTGCCTTTAAGAGTTGCTGCTTATGTTTCATTTTGTTGAGCTTGATTA